>JAYKKT010000073.1:11905000-14437500 GCA_036023115.1 Brasenia schreberi | reverse complement strand
AGAGTGACCCTCAACCAGAGAAGCCTCTGATCTCTGATCGTGCCTACTCCCACTACCTTCTTCTGCATACTGTTGCTGCCATTTAACATTGATCATTTCGTCCATTTCATTCCCTAAGGTGATATTCATATGTTGCAATTTTTAATCAGCTTATTTCTCTCCAAGTACGGCGTAATCCCTTGCTGTATGACAGCAGAAACCATGTTTTTTGTCGTCATGTCTCAGACTCATCAGATACAGTGTGCACGTTCAGCATATTGGGATTCTGGAACACAGCCAGCCCATAAAATCCAATAACAGTGACAATAACAGCTGCAATGCAGATGGAAAGCTGGAAGTTAGCAAGCAGTTCTCCGCGGATTTCGTGCTCTGTTTGCCGGCAAACAATGTCGTCAAGCTCTAAATGGCATCCCTTCGGGATCATTGAGCCATATAGTGTGAAAGCCGTCTGATAGAACCAGAGGCCTTGGAGGGTGATGCCAATCCCATTCATGAGATCCACCACGAAACTGGTCAGAGAAACAGCCGCGGCAGTGGAAGACAACACACAGAGGAAGACAAGAAGGACAAGAATGAAATGGTAGTAGCCCTCAAGACCAGTGTGGGTTGTGGAGTGGAAATAGAAGAGAAGGTATTCAGCAGAGAAGGCAGTGGCAGCAATTAAGCAGAGTGCTCCCTCTGGTAGTGAAAGATAACTGAAAATAGCCCAACATGGAAAAATTATGATAAAATTGTAAAGATTACCGCGTCATCTAAATAAGCATATGCTGTTCTGTTCATGCACACGTTCATGTACCAAGCTGAAGGGTATAAAGATTCTATAGAATCAAAATCAATGCACATAATCTTCAATGAAAAATTAAACCACAATGTGTTTCAGTATCACTAAAAGGAACTGCTTTGACAGAATGAAAAAGATCTATCTGAATGAAAAAATCCATCCGTCTTTCAATGCTAAAAACACATCGGATAGAACTATTAATGAGATTTGTGGTTCTAAAAGTTGATTGGTATGCACCTTCTCTGTTAACATGCAGTCACCATCATGTGGTCGCACTCCAACAGCATTCTTTTTGGAGAAACTTGCCTATACGATATTGTTTCTATACAAGCAGGCATTCCAGTTTCAGTTAGCCATTTACAGTGCTGAAGTGCAACTGTAATGGAACCTTGACCGCAATCAGCATATCAACATTTACAGAGATTAGTCGCATATTTTCAAATATCTGACACAAAGGTTCACACTAATACAACTGCAAATTGCCAAGGTGCCAACATAAACAAGAACCTATAATAAGGTACGTGATTTCATAGCATTCAAAAACTAGGAAAATTGAACCGTAAGAGTACTGCAGGCGTATTGCCAGTGGTTTCCAACAGATCTCATCAATAGAACGACCAGATTAGATGCATCTAAGATTTCATAACTCCAGATTGAAACTAACAGTTGACTTCACAGAGATCCTTCATTATATGTTCATGTTCTCTGTGCAAGCTTCTACTTTGAGTCAATAAAGGTTACAGTCTACAAGGCACCCTCCCGTCAAAAATGTCAGAGTGTTCCTTTAAGACCCTCGCTATCTTCTTTTTCCAGTTGAATTCTTAAGACCAAGTGCAATAGCACATTGAAACCGGAAGGTGACCATTGGGAAAGAGTACTTTTTCAACATTGAACATTTAGTTATGTCCCAACCTCTGAGTGATATTCTTCTCAACGATGCCTACTAGAGATCTAAGTGGAATGCTTACACCAGGCTTCTTCCATACTTTAAAAAGAAAATAATGGGATGTATCACAAACTTCACAACTGTATATATAGAACTACAAGAACAAATAGTTAATAGCAACGTTTGCTTCCAGCAATTACTTGGAGGAACACAACGACTAGCCATGACAAAATTGCACCACTAAAATACATTAGTAGTACTCTAACTTTTTAAGAAGACCAAGTGAGAGCCACTTTTCTTGCCAGAGGCTTGCACCTCATAAACGCAGATTTGGGCCTTACAATTAGCATGCACTTTATGGTTGAGATGCATACAAGGAATAAAGGCCATAAAATAAGAATCAATTCATTTTAGAGAGAAGGAATTCTTGAAGTTGCGTCATTATCTCTTGATGAACCAAATATGGAAGCAGTCATTTTTACAGATGATAGTGAAGGAAATACTGAGATCGAGACTATTAGAGTTTGAAACTTAATGTATTTAGGTTCAAAGATATTGTGTTTAGAATATGAAACTTAATGCATTTGTTTGGGGCCTTTGAGCTTCTACAGAGGCTATTCTATTCATTCTCCTTGTAAGATAATACTAATGTTTAATTTTTCTTGCATAAAGTTGCTGCAAAGAGTTTATGTTGATAAACTATTTTTCAGCTGTTGTTCTAAGTTGATTCTCTATAGTACTGTTCTTCTTGGTCCCTTCTCATTCTGTTAGACATTTTGTTTGGAGGCACAATTATATATTCACCTACTCGGCTTTAAGGTGCTTTGTCTGTCCAAGCTTTAAAAATACTTTGAAAGATCCTTTGAGAACAAAACAAAATGCAGGTATGTATTTGGTGAACTATGTAATACGAGTTTATTGTGAGTTTATATCATATGTAGGAAGACTGCACTAATTCAATGTGTCCTGTAAATGATTCACTAATTCAATGTATGAATTTCTTCTATACTAAAGCAAATGCAATGCAGGTTAGATTTTTGGATTATATGCAGATTTGGTTTTCTTGATTGTCATCCACGTACTACTATCATGTTATTCTTCAAATAGCTAGCAAAAAGGCAAATGGGAATTGTGCCTCTTATTATATTAACGATTAGACTGTAAATTGATGCTCTTTTGTTAAATTGTTGCTCTTTTGTTAATTTTCTTGTGCATTTGGGTCATGCAAGTACAACAACAACAACAACAACTAAGCCTTTTCCCATACTAGACGGGGTCGACTACATGGATTCTTTGTTTCCACAGATCCCTACCGTGTGCCATGTTAGCAGTTAACTCCCAATAAGCTAGATCATTCTTTATTGTTTCTTTCCAACACTTTTGTGGTCGTCCTCTACCTCTTTTAATACTTTCCAAATTTAGTTTTTCTAATCTTCTTACAGGTTCTTCTTTTGATCTTCTTTCTATATGTCTAAACCATCTTAAACGATGTTCTCTCATTTTATCCTCTATTTGTGTCACTCCTAATTTGTTTCTAATAACCTCATTATGTATACGGTCTTTTCTTGTATGACCACTCATCCATCTCAACATCTTCATTTCTGTCACAGACATCTTTTGTACATGTTGATGATTAACTGCCCAACACTCAGAACCATAAAACATGGCAAGCCTAATTGCTGCTCTATAATATTTACCTTTTAATTTTAATGGTATCTTCTTATCACAAAGAATACCTGATGCTCCTCTCCATTTTAACCAATCAGCATTAATTCTATGTGTAACATCTCCATCAATTCTTATCACTTTGAAAAATTGACCCTAGGTATTTAAAACTTTCCTTTTGGGGAATACAATGTGTGCCAATTTTAATTTCTATGTCCTCTGAAGTAGCCAAATGATCAAACTTACATTCCATATATTCTGTCTTTGTTCTACTAAGTCGGAGGCCTTTGTTTTCTAATGTTTCTCTCCATAGTTCCAATTTTCTATTAACTTTTTCCTTAGACTCCTCCACTAATACAATGTCATCTACAAATAACATACACCAAGGTACTTCATCTTGAATATGTTTTGTTAACTCATCCATCACCATTATAAATAAGTATGGACTTAAAGTTGATCCTTGATGTAACCCAATATTAACTTCAAAGAAGTCTGTCGTTCCTTCATGAGTCCTCACATATGTTTTTGCACCATCATACATGTCTCTTATAAGGTTAATATATGTCAATGGGATTCCTCTTTTTTCCAAAGTTCTCCAAAGAACCTCTCTCGGTACCCTATCATAAGCTTTTTTTAGATCAATAAAGATCATATGAAGGTCTTTCTTTTTTGCTCTAAAATGTTCCATAAGACGTCTCAAAAGGTGAATCGCTTCAATAGTAGATCTACCTGGCATAAATCCAAATTGGTTCTCTGTAGATCTATGTGGAGAACTTCCTTTAAAGTTGTGCCAATGAGAAATTTGATTGTATTCTTTACCCATATTGTCACACAAGGGTTGGTTCCCTACGAACTTATGTATATGAAGGAGTAAAGAACTCTTCTGCCTATGCTTCATTTGTTGATATGGATGAACTTGCGAGTGCTGACATTGTTTCAATAAAATATGATGTTTTGAAAGAAGATCTTTCACATGATCATGATTGGCATATTGATTGTCCTCGTGTTATGAGGTTTAAGAAGAGGTTGTGTAACTAAACTCATTTGAAATTTTCTGCATGTTTTTGTAGTGAATGCTTTGTTGTTGTTTGCATGTTCATGCAATTGTGTTTTAATAAAACCTCTTCAAGTTGGTGGAAGTTCGTTCATGTTCTATGCTCAATTACGTTTTAGGATGCCTATGAAATTTATAGGAACCTAAAGTCACTCTTGATGGTGAAAATTTTGAACCAAAGTACTCTCTCCCTCCCTCTCTATGTGATACACATACACTCATGTCATGCATATATATATATATATAATATAAAATTATTTTTATTATGTTTTTAATAGAAGCATACTCGTACCTTAGTTTTTTAAAAAATTGCATACCATTCAACATAGGTGGCCTGAAACAGTGAACTCTCGGGAGAGCTCAAAAATGCGGAAAGAGAAGACTGGGAAATAACATGCCAAACATTGGATCCAAAACAGACGCAGACAAACAAGAGACAACCCGAACAGACGCCTCAGAGAGAGAAAGAAAGAGAGATATGAAATCCATAAAAAAGATTGTGGCGACAGAAAAACTTGGAACCAAAACCCCCCACCCCCGTACGCTTGAAGCTACACCAAGTCCAGCAAAAATGTTTCCGTCCGAACTCAGAAATCAATGGAAACCGTCTTTGTTCTTGCAAATGACTTGGAAAACAATTGATGGTGTCTCTGTTTACCAACATCAAGGACAAATCGTTGCCTTTGATGCCTCCACAGTACCGCTTCTCTCTCCCATGTTCCCTTCCTATCCGCGGTTGACTCGAGAAAACAAACGAGAAGTACAAAAAGAGTCAGGACTCTGTGAGGGGAGGCTTGCGCTTTTGTCTGTATCTATGTACATGAAAAAAATTCACAGATCAGACAAGCCTGGTTGTCTACCTTTTCTCACTTTCTCCAAAACCTCCTTTTTCTCTTCTTTTGCCGCCACAGCCGCTTCCACGTGGTCTTGGAACGAAGGGCTTGTTTTATGGTAGGTTGGAGGCCTGAAGAGGACACACAAGCATGCATGAGACTTTCGTCTCACACGAACCCAAGTGGGAACAAAAAACCCTTGTTTCTTTTCTATTAGCTTCCCTGCGTCAGCGTGTACCAAAAACCCATTCGATCTCCAAAGAACACTAATCCTCAACTTCCGAATTTCTCTCTCTCTCTCTCTCTCTCTCTCTCTCTCTCTCTCTCTCTCTCTCTCTCTATCTATCTATCTATCTATCTATCTATATATATATAAAGCCAGAAACGATACCCTCGTTTTGCACTTCTCCAAGCGGTGCTTAATGTCTGGTAAGAGAGTTTTACATGTAGAGTTCTTAGGGATATACTTAACCTAATGGGATGGACACATCTTCTCTTTTTCAAGGTAATGGAGCAGGTAAAGAGGAGAAAGAGACCAAGTGTATATTTATATGGAGATAGTAATAAATGTATTATGAGCATTAAAAAAAAATTGTTTTATCATTTCAATTATTATCTCACAAATCAAACTGTAAAGATGTTTAGGTAAAATTATATATTAAAAGATATTATATATTTATTGCTATATATAAAATAGTTTTAAATACATAATATCTCGCAGTCCATAATCATACATATAAATCTCTATTGATCGGTGAAGTGGACCCATTGGCTCTTTTGAAGTGGTTGAAATTCGAAAGGCGACGCTGCCATGAAGCCTTACATGAACCCAGTTTCAAGCATAATCCTTTGAGGGTTACAACAGGGAGGCATAATCATACGCGTACTAAAAATACTACACCTTTTTATATATCAAATTCTCACACGAAATTTGCTATTGGTCCTATCCTCTTCCAAAGAGACGGATGAAGGCATCCAATGAAGACGACGAACTAGCTGGGAACCCGGCTGCAAATATGGCCCTGACTTGTCTAACTCGGCTCTTAATCTCGCCATCGCCCACGACCAGTGCCATACCTCTCACTACGTCCTCCTTGGTGACGTCTCGCCCTCGTGCAGCTCGCACCTTCACGCCCACCCGGAGGTGGTTCGCCACCAAGACGGCAGTAAGGTGCTGGTCCCCGCGGATTGGCCATGCTAAGATCGGCACACCTAGAGCCAACGACTCGAGTGTTGAGTTCCAGCCACAGTGGGAGATGAAGCCGCCGATTGACTTGTGGCTCAGGATCAGGAGTTGTGGAGCCCAGCCGTGGATGATGAGCCCTTTCCCTTCGACTCGCTTCTCGAAGCCGTCTGGCACAGGGTCCTTAGGTGGCTCCCTGGGACCATCGAGAGGCAGAGGGGGGCCGCGAATTGCATTTTGTTGAATCACCCAAATGAACGGTTGGCCCGACTCTTCCAATCCCACGGCGAGCTCGGCCAGCTCGGACAAGCTGGGACTCACCTCACTTCCGAACGAGACAAAGATGACTGAGCCAGGCGGCTTGGAGTCAAGCCAAGCCTCAACCTCCTCCTCGCTGATGCTTGAAACCTTCTTAGTAGCTCGGACCGAACCGTCTCGGAGGATCGTGTCGGCCGATTCCCAAAATCGATTCGGAAGGAGTGGTCCGATGCCGAACACATCCTTTCCTGTCTCCTTTGCGATGAAATCGATGAACGGCCTCTCCAATTCATCACAAGTATTGCACAGGATCGCCACCGCGCCCTCCATCTGCGCGATCCACGGCGGTTGACGCCGATCCCCGTGGTTCGGCCCGCCGGATCCGGCAATCCCTGGTGGCGGACGAGGGGGTTTGTAGACCAGATCACCGTAGGTGACACGGAGGGAATCTGGCAACCCAGGAATAGAAACAATCTCATCCGGATTCATCTTTTCCGGCGATAATCTCGGTGATATGTAGTCGAGAGCACACGAGCAAGTGCCGTTTGTGTAGAGTCCGACAGCCGGAACATCGTGATTCTGGCAGATCTCAACCGCCCAACCGGCGAGGGCGTCGACGATTACACAGGCCGGTGAAGTATCGCCGGAGGATACTCTCTTGGCGAAAAACTCGTCGAAGGGTTCCCGCATCATGCGCGCCATGTGGAAGATCTTCATGGGCGAGGACTCAAATTCTGGTGGAGTAGGGGGGAGGGAGAGCTCGGCGAAGCGGACGAGCGGATGGTTGCCGGCGGCGGAGAAGGTGCCGGAGAGCTCTGAGGGGACCACGACTGTGACTGTGACGCCACGGGAAGCCAGGTGAAGGCAAAGCTGCATACAAGGAAATACATGTCCCTGCCCCAAGAACGGCACCAGCATCATCTCGGCCATCTCTCTCTCTCTCTCTCTCTCTCACACACAGACACACAGAGGTAGCTTGCTTGGGAAGGCGATTGACGGTGAGGTGAAGCGAAAGGTTAAAAGAATGCATGGAGGAACGCTCTGTTGGTGGTCACCATCATGGATGACGGAATCGTGGAGATAACTTGGGAATTACAGGAATAACAATCAATCTTCAACAGTGACACTAACTCCACTCATTTAATTTCGTAGTTAAAGAAATGAATTTGTCAAACCATCAATCGTTAGCCAAAACCGAAGCGTTAGCTCAACGGCAGGGCGCTCTACTGCCGTTGTTCCTGGGAAGTTCGACTCTTAAAGGGTGCACGCGTGGGCGTATGTGTAAGACGTCAATGGGTTGGGTTGGTAAAACAGTGTCGGCCAGATAGGTAGAGAAGTGAGGGTGTGTATTTGATTCAGTACAGTTTTATGGACTTATTTCAAATAAAAAACTCGTCTCCTAAAGGGTGAGCCACAAACCTTAGTACCGATCGACTTCTCCTCCCCTCCCTCTCTCTACGCCTTCATCTCACGCTCTCTTTCTGAAGATTGACGACGTCCGATACCGCTTCCTTCCTCCACCTTCGCTTGGAGGTGATGTCTCCCTTCTTCTTCTTCTTTTTCATCCTTTTCCTTGTTTCTTTTTCTTATCTTCTTCTTTCTCATCTCTTTTGTGCTCTTCTTTCTCCTCTACTTTTTTCTCAAGCTTTTCTTGTTGTTTCTTTTTTTTCATCAACCCACTCTAGAGAGGACATCGCTTGACCTCCTCTTTCATTCTGTTTTCCTTTTCTTTCATCAACCGATTGTTTCCCCTCTTGTGTTACTGTCTTGCTGTTTTTCCGTTTCTGCAAAACTGTACATTTTATTTTATGCAATTTACCTGTTCGATGAAATGCTTTGGAGAACAATGTTTGTTAATCGTGTCCTGAATTGTTTTCCCTACAATATAGTAGAACAATATTTGTTAATCTTGTTGGTCCTTATATCTTTGGGAAAATAAGTTTTGGAGATGTCTTTTCAATCTTCTGGCGGAGTTCTCAGGGTTCTGTGGCTTGAACTTGGAGAATGTTAATCTCTTTGACACAATACGGTTGGCAGTGCTCCTTTTGATGGATCACTATATACAAGTAAGAGGATGAAAAGGAAACATAAACTGGTCGCAAAGTATTGATCTTTATATGGGTGTGTGGTTACTGGTACTGTTCTTTGTTGTTAACTAGTGCGAAGGTAGTACCTGTTGTCGAGGTTTGTATCAGTTTTAGGGTTTACTTGTTTGATTTTCTCATGGATTGGAATGGGAGCCTTTAGGTTTATGTTTGAGCATATTACATTTGGCAACTTTATGTTTGATCAACTCGATTTTCAATCTTTTAAGATGGATGCCCAACCTTAGACAATGACTAAACTAATTATCTTTTGTTACCTTTTCATTTATCTAATTGTCATACCAGACACTTCTTACCTTTTCTCTTTCATTCCATCTATCATCTTATTAACTTGCTAAGCACATAAGGAGTTGATGTTGAAGACATCATTAGGTAGGAGTAGCCGAGTTACTTAAGCGCATGGAGGATATCGTTGTAGTCGGTTTTCTTATTAGGGGTACTTTTATCTTTTAAGATGTAAAATCCATTATATAAGGACTTGATCTACAGTAATAGTTTTTAGGGTTTATGAAATAAAAAGAGAGATAGAGGGTCCGTCCTCCGTTCTCCATTGTCTCCCCTCGTGCGGTTCTCCTTTATTTAATCGTGCATTTTTCAATATGGTACCGAAACAGGCGGTTTCGCTTGGTGTTTCTAGTGGCAGAGGAGAACAATGATGCAGAAACTAGTTCTCTTCATAGGCCAGTAGAAGCAGTTGTCGATCATGCGTGAGCCATCGATGCTCGTCTAGGAGGCAGCTGCGCTGCAGCGGAAGGAGCGACAGAGCGATTGGGCATACTTGAGGCCGGTCGTCTTCCTCGATGTCACTTGGAATCTGGCATTCTTCGCTGTTGCTGCTGCAGTACTGTTGCTCAGCAGAGACAAGTCAGCAGAGATGCCTCTGAGAGTCTGGATCGTCAGTTACATGGTGCAGTGCGTCCTGCATAGAGTGTGTGTCTGCACGGATTTTCAGAAAACACCGGCAAGATTTTCAACCGATGATGAATCTCTGGGGTTTTTTTGGCCGAAGGCACAAGTCGGTTAGTATAGGCATGAAAAAATGTCGTACGCCATGAAAATGGATTGAATCGAATCAGATTGAAAGAAAAAAATGAGTCATTTTTGGAGTTGTTTCATGCTTTAGCAGAGTTCAAGGTTGAAATCGATCTAGTTGAGAATGTTCACAAGTGTTTCAATCATAGATTTCAATTGGGGATTGTTTTAGAATGCTCTTAGATTCATGTCAAGAGATTCGGTGGTGAATTGACCACTTGTATTGTGCGTTCTTTATTGGAAATTACAATAAACACAATTCCAACGAGATTATGGTTTTGGGGCAGAAATTCTAATGTGTTTTATTCTGATTTTGGTTTGTTGGTTGAAGCTGTGAACTTGGAAGGTATGTGGTATTGATTTTTCCTTCCACTCCGGTTAGTAGATGTTGAACTGACTTACTGTGCATGGGCGTGAGGTGGAGCATTCTAGCCTAACATTCTACCCTGGTCATGGTAGGATGTTGAAGAGTTGCCTTTCTGGTGACACTCAAGGATTTGGAAAGCTAGGAGGAATATCTTTCAACATTTGTTGGTTTGCTAGAGAAAGTTACCCAACACAAGAAGATTGCTATTTAACCTTCCTTACTAGGACATTAACTGCTGCTAGATACCTGCCATTCCTGTTTTTGAATGGCTTCTCGAATTCGTTGTTGCTGAAGATTGAAATTAGGCTACGAAAGGTAAGACATTGTAGCTAATTGTTCCTTTCTAGTCATATGTTGCTGATAATTCCTGCCTTTCCTGTTCGTGAGATGCTCTTGAAGAAACCTGCCCTTTGCAATGTTGAAACCAGATTGGAAGGTTGAGCGTATCCCCCTTCCTCATTTGATTTTCGTTGATGATGATTCCTACCTTATTCATTGTCACTGGATAGGCGTTTACACAAGAATGGAAACCTGCCAGCCAATTGTGGTTTCTTGTTGCGGATTGAAACTTGCTCATTTCAATGAGAACTTCAAAGGCAAGCTGTGTGATGGAATCTTATCTTCCTGAACTAAAGCCAAAGATTGGATTCATTGTTGGTTCTTAGCCATAATGAGAAAAGAAGCCCCTCAAGTGTAGAGGAATTGTTGCTGGAAGGAGAGGCCCGCAGTAGAGGTTGTGTGGACTGAGTTGCTACAAAATGTGAACAGTTTTGTGTTGTTTATAAACAATTGTACCCAGGAAGGCTGATGAAAGTGTGCAACTTGTACAACTAACAAATGTACAATTAGGAATGTTGAAAAATATGTACTGCCAAAAAAGTTGAAAAAAATTTACAGCCAGGAAGATTGAAAAAAATGTGTAAGCAGGAAGGCTGAAAAAAAAAACATACAACTAGGAAGGTTAAAAAAATGTGCAGCTAGAAACAACAACAACAACAACTAAGCCTTTTCCCATACTATACGAGGTCATTTACATGAATTCTTTGTTTCCACAGATCCCTATCGTGTGCCATGTTAGCAGTTAACTCACAATAAGCTAGATCATTCTTTATTGTTTCTTTCCAACACTTTTGTGGTCGTCCTCTAGCTCGTTTAATACTTTCCAAATTTAGTTTTTCATACCTTCTTAAAGGATCTTCTTTTGATCTTCTTTCTATATGTCCAAACCATCTTAAACGATATTCTCTCATTTTATCCTTCATTGGTGCCACTCCTAATTTGTTTCTAATAACCTCATTATGTATACGTTCTTTTCTTGTATGACCACTCATCTCACTTACATCTTTTGTACATGTTGATGATTAACTGCTCAACACTGAGAAGTCAGAACCATAAAACATGGCAGGCCTAATTGCTGCTCTATAATATTTACCTTTTAACTTTAATGGTATCTTCCTATCACAAAGAATGCATGATGCTTCTCTCCATTTTAACCAACCAGCATTAATTCTATGCGTAACATCTCCATCAATTCTTCCATCACTCTAAAAAATTGACCCTAGGTATTTAAAACTTTCCTTTTGGGGGATACAATGTTTCTCTAAGGTAACCAAATGATTAAACTTACATTCCATATATTCTGTTTTTGTTCTACTAAGTCAGAGGCCTTTGCTTTCTAATGTTTCTCTCCATAGTTCTGATTTTCTATTAACTTTTTCCTTAGACTCCTCCACTAATACGGTGTCATCAGCAAATAACATACACCAAGGTACTTCATCCAGAATATGTTTTGTTAACTCATCAATCACCATTATAAATAAGTATGGACTTAAAGTTGATCCTTGATGTAACCCCATATTAACTTCAAAGAAGTCTGTCATTCCTTCATGAGTCCTCACACATGTTTTTGTACCATCATACATGTCTCTTATAAGGTTAATGAATGTCAATGGGATACTTCTTTTTTCCAAAATTCTCCAAAGAACCTCTCTCGTTACCCTATCATAAGCTTTTTGTAGATCAATAAATATCATGTGAAGGTATTTCTTGTTTGCTCTAAAATATTTCATAAGACGTCTCAAAAGGTGAATCGCTTCAACAGTAGATCTGCTTGGCATGAATCCAAATTGGTTTTCTGTTATACTTGATACTTGTCTTAACTTGCATTGAATAATTCTTTCCCACAATTTCATAGTATGGCTCATTAACTTGATACCTTGATAATTCACACAATTTTGAATGTCTCCCTTGATCTCCATTCTGTTATATATAGTATAAGTGTACTTGCTCTCCATTCCTCGTGCATCTTTTGGTTTTTTCATATTTCATTAAATAGTCTTGTGAGCCAAGTGATTCCTATTTCTCCTAGTATTTTCCAAACTTTTACAGGAATATTATTTGGTCCTACCGATTTACCATCCTTCGTATGTTTAAGAGCCTCTTTGACGTCATTCTTATGAATATGTCGGTAAAAATGATGGACTAGAATTTTTTCATCCTCATCTTTGATGCATCTAACATAATTAAGATCTTTAGTTTTCTTATCTCTAGCCCTAGTTATCCTAAAAATATCTCTTTCACCCTCTTTTGAGTTGAGTTTTTTTATATAAATCCTCTCAAATTTTAGCTTTCGCTTCACTCACGACCTTTTTCGCTTCCTTTTTTGCTTTCTTATAAGCCTCTAAAGTTTTACTAGTTTTCTTAGCATAATGTAATTTGTAACGTGCCCTCTTTGCTTTGATTTTATTTTACATTACTTCACTCCACCACCAAGCTTCTTTTTGTGCCGCTATACCTCCCTTAGATACGCCTAATACATCTTTCGCCACTTTCCTAATATGTATAGCCATATTGTTCCACATATCACAGGGTGTACAAACATAATTCCAAACATCTCCTTGAAGGACTTTTTGTTTAAATATATTTTCTTTCTCGTTTTTGAGGTTCTACCGTTTAGTCTCAATAGCTCGATGTACTCTTTTCTTGTTTGTCCATTTTTTTATTTGTAAATCCATAACTAAAAGTCGATGTTGGGTGGTTAAGCTTTCTCCTGGAATTACCTTGCAATCTTTACAACACGCTCTATCTTTTTTTCTACAAATAAAGTAATCAATTTGTGTTTGTGATAAGCCACTCTTATAAGTAATTAAATGTTATCTCGTTTTTTGAAGATTGTATTGACTATAAAGAGATCAAATGCTATAGCAAAATTTAAAATCTCCCTACCTTCCTCATTTATATCCCCAAAACCAAAGTTTTCATTAATCCTTTGATATCCTAATGCCTCTTTACCGACATGTCCATTTAAGTCTCCTCCTAAACAAATCATCTCCTTTTGTGGAATCTTTTGAATCACCTTATCTAATTCTTCCCAAAAAGTTGTCTTTACACTATCTTCTAGTCCTACTTGGGGTGCGTAAGCACAAACTATATTCAAAACCTTTGCTCTTAACACTAATTTCAACGTCATGATTCGGTCACCATATCATTGTATGTCTACTACACTATCTTTTAAATCTTTATTTATGATAATACCAACTCCGTTTCGAGCCTTTTCTTTACTTGAGTACCATAATTTAAAACTTGTATCCTCTATCTCCTTTGCCTTTTCTTCAACCCATTTTGTCTCTTGTAAACATAGAATATGAATCTTTCTCCGAATCATAGTATCTATCACGTCCATTAGCTTACCTGATAATGTTCTGATATTCCAAGAACCAATACGAATCTTATTATCTAGGACTAGCTTCTTTATCCCCGCATCCGTCCATAATAAAAATGTGGAGACCCTCTCTGAAAAAAATGTGCAGCTAGAAAGGCTGAAAAAAATGTACAACTAGGAAGGCTGATGAACGCGAGAACTTTACTTTGGCAGTGTCGCAAGAAGGGGGTAGTAGTGTTATTGTCCAATCACAACATAAAGAGAAGAAACCAACAGTCGCAGAGAGTCAACTACGTTGAGTGGGGTGAAGCAGGATCGATTGTTGGAAGTAATTCGATTTTGTTTATGTTCACAACGAGTGTTGGAGTATATCTTCTCAGAAGATCAAGTGGCTTATGTGTTTATTGCCTAGTTTTTTGACAAGTTAGGAGTTACAAATATCCCACTCCAAACTTGAGGGATGTTAAAGACATTATCTAGGAGTAGTTGAGCTACTTAAGCGCATGCAAGACATCGCTATAACTGGTTTTTAACCTCCACAAAGCTTATCATAATCTTAGTTGCAGATAAAAGGTGAGATATACGACAACTAGATATGAAAAATGTTTTTCTACAGGGAAACCTCAATGAAGAGATATATATGGAATCCTTCGGGGGAATAACCAAGTATGCAAATTAAAAATGGTCATATATTGTCTCAAATAGTCACCAAGAGCATGTCTTTAAAAATTCAGTGATGGCATAATTAATTTGGGATATCAAAAAAGTATAAATCATCATACTTTATTCATTAAAAGAAGCAAGGAGAATCTCTTTTGATAGTCTATGTTATGATATTATTGTTACATGTGATGATATTGAAGAGATTACTGGATTGAAGGGCAAGTTACATCAACTATTTGATTTGAAGGATTCTAAGACAAATAAAGTATACTATGGATTTGCTATACAAAAATGAGGCTAAAGAGATAGTGAAATCCCAATGGAACCAAATTTAAAGTTACACGTGGTGATGATGAGAATTACAAAGATGTGAACACATATCAAAGATTAGTGGGTAAGTAGATTTAAAGTTATCCGTTCTAATATTGCTTATGTAGTGAGAATGATAAGTAGATTTATGCATGAAATGGGAATGGTAAGTATATTTACCAAGATCCGTTTTAAAAAGTTTCTTAACAAGTGAAACATTTTGTAAGACAGAGGAAGGCATTTTATTTATAAGATATATAGATGTCATGATAGCTTCTGCCCATAGATTCTTAGGAACTCCACTAGACACTAACAAAGTGCTAGCTGTTTTAACTATATATCGGTGCTTTTGTTTGACAATAACATTTTGCCAGAGTTCTGGTATAAGATGTTTGACGAAAGATTTCATTATTTTAAAGATATTTTTCAAATTCTTTTGAGGTGAACTCACCTCCAGAATCGGACCTAAACACTTTAACATTAGAATCAAATTGATTCTTAACGATATTATGGAAAACTATAAAATTTTTAAATACATCAGATTTAGCTTTTAACATGTATACCCATATATATATATGATAAAATCATCAATAAAAATTACATAATAAGAAACTACTCCTTTCAATATGATGGATGTGGGACCCCAAATTTAAGAGTGAACTAATTCAAAAGGTTTGTTTGTCGTAGACATCCTTTTAGAAAATGGAAGTCGGTTCATATTTCCAAGAGAACAATCTTTATAAAAGAAATCTTAACATTTTTAATTCCAAGTGAAGGACATTTATACATTTTTTGATATTTAAATAACCAAATTTCTTGTGCCATAAGAGTACATCTTTCAACAAAATATTATAATGTCTAAAGTTTTGGTTATGCAAGTAGTCCATCACATAAAGCCCTCATTCTCTATGGTCATATCCAATCACCTTGTTCGAGAGGTGATCTTGTATAATGCATGAGAAGGTGACTACACACCCATTATCAAAAATTTGAGATAGAGAAAATAGATTCAAATTTAGTTTTGGAACCAAACTAATTTTTGAAACTTAAAAATACTTGTTTTGAAGATTTCCAATTTTATCAACATTTAACTTTGCTCCATCTATTGTGAAAACATATTGTACATGTGTTTAAAAGGTTTTCTTTGCATGTCATATGAAAAGAGACTCCATAATAAAGTAGCCATAATTTTATACCTTTTGTTTCACCAGAAGTGGTAGAGCATACCATGATGTTTTCTTCTTCAGTTGATCTTCAAGATGCTTTATTTTCTCTTGAAGTTTATGAAGTTTGGTCTCCTCCTTTGTCAACATCTACCTTCTCTAACATGGGACATTTCTTTATGATGTGTCCTAACTCTTTACACTAAAAGCAAATTACCTCCATTCTTGTATCACTTGGTCCTTGTTGGAAATGTGGAGGACGATAAGGTCATATTTTAGCGATTATAGAGTCCTTTTCTAATTTGATGTCTTTGAATCTTGTTTCTACCATAAAAAAGTTTGTAAGAACCTCTTCTTTTGTTGGAAATAGCTTTCCATGAATCAAGGTAGACCATACTCCTTCAAATTATTCTTTTATTCTAAGAAGTTGATAAATGAAGTCTTCGTTCTGTTCACATTGTCTTGAGTTTAGGCATTGTGTACATTTCTTTTCATAGGCTCGGAGCTGATTCCAGACATTTGAGAATTCACTGTGAAATTCATTTATTTTTTGTCTCCTTGTCAAAGTGATAGAAATCTATCTTGAAGGGCCATCCTATGTGCCACGACGATTTGAACGTGAACCTTTTTTCGATACTCCCATGCATCTTTGGTATTTATAAAATCTGCCAAGGCATCCGGTACAACATGAGAACCCATTTAATGGTTTTGTATCCTCCTTCGTACTCTTCTCTTTGTTCTAATGTAGAATATATAGAATGCTCTCTTTTGGTCCCGTTAAGATAATCCCATAATTTTTGTAATATAAATAATTTTTTTAAGACTATACACATGTTTTGTAATTGGAGTTAGTTAGATGAAACATAATCCCTTTTCCTTCATCAAGAATTTCAAGATTGATTTTCAACTAAATACTCGAGTCAAGGAGTAGTTTGCAAAAGGCTTGATGAAACCACCACCTTAAGTGCTTTCCCAATGACTGTCACAGTCCAACTTCTCTATCAGCAAGTAACCAATCACCGAAGGGTTTAGTAACAGCAAACAAGAGAGAGGAAATTTTGATATTATAGAAGTCATAATACACTGAATGGCTTAGCTTTTACAAGGCACCGAGAGGTGCTTTTATAAGCAGCTAGAAGGGCCAGCAAGAGCCTCTCTCGAATGGCTACAAATCTAGCCGTTTGGGAGAGGATGTCCTAGCCATTGGACCTATCGACTGGCCCTCTCTCATACATTTTAACATGGTCTTTGGTTAAAGTCTCTTATGGTTGAGTTGTGTATTGAAACAAATAGTGCTATTCCTGTTTACTGTGATAGTAAAGCTGCTATACAAATTGCTTCTAACCCGGTCTATCACGAAAGGACAAAGCACAATGAAATTAATTGTCACTTCATCCATGAGAAAGTTGCCAACAAAGTATTTCAGTTGATTTAAACAGAATGCAAATTTTGTTACAAAAGCAGTCAACATATCCGATCTTGTGAATATCCTCATCATTGGGAGTTATCAACATCTTCCTCCCAACTAGAGAGGGAGTGTTGAGAAGTAATTGTGGATCGGTTCTTGTATCCTTGATCTTATCATTTGCTTTTTAGTGTAACTTGTTAATTGAGTTTTAGTGTAAGGGTAGATTAATCTTTCAAGTTAAAATACTCTTATATAAGTAAGAAAGAGAAAAGGTAGAGATATGTGGTCGACCTCTGTAGAGGCGACTCTACTTCATGTATAAGATTGATTTATATCAATAAAGATTTCTTTACAACAAAAGCTGCATCTTACTGCAAACAGCCTCTACTATACTGTATTATATGATGCAGATCGATACAACCCTGGTCTTCGCTGCGACTTAAAGTAGTCATACTAGCTGGCCACCCTTTAGGTGGGATTGATGGCCTAGTTGGGATAACAAAATGAAAAATAAAAAACAAACGAATATTTAGGATCAGTTGTGATTATAAATGAAGTGTATAAAGTGGACATCACCAAATGCCTTACGACTAATAAATAAAGGTACCATTTGTTTCTTGCCAACGTACTCTCTTGGGTGTCTAGGCACCCTTAGGTAAATGCAATATAGATTGAAGGTACCCATTGTACATGCTTATGATATAACTCAAAGTGTATTCGTTTTCATTTCAGGTACATTCTTGCTCAAGAACATGGCGATCTTATCAATGTTTATGACTGGTATCAATCTTTCAAAACTACATTTATCAACTCAGTGGCTGTTAAGAGCAAAATGGGGACCGCAATGACTCCAAAGAAGAGAAAAGCCTCGACCACTCTTGATGCCTTTGATGATGGTTCTGTTCAGTATCCGTTATTCTTTTGTTAGTTTGTGCATTTGATTCTTGAAACTTATACGCACAGGCATTCGTTTGTGCAAAAGCTCTCGCCTTGAAGCCAAGAGCTCATTCGATGTGAAATGAACCTAAAAACCATCTGAGCTGTTCGCTTTGACTTGCTTCTTGTCTCTACATTATTCGCCTGTGAATATCTGAAACTACAGGAAGTTTGCAAATATCCCTTTACAGTGATTGAGAAAATTAGCAGTTCACTTTAAAGTGGTTGAAATGTTTAATATGTAACTAGTTGGATGTACCTTTTGCAGAGTGTTTATATAATTAAAGTTTTGTTTTTTTAATGCCTCGAACTATAGAATTTCTAGAGGAACTCCAGCAAAAACGTGCTTTCTTGGAGAGAAGAAGTTCTAACATAGTTGGACACTTTGCGTTTTTGCTGAACCTTGTGCTGTAATCTCTGTTCACTTGCTACATGAATAGAATCTTCCTGATAATTTTTTGAAGACAGCCAGATAACTTTAACATGAATCTCTGTCTGTGTAAGTGAATTTAGTGACATAAACAACAACAGCTAAGCCTTTTCCCATACTAGACGGGGTTGGCTGCATGGATTCTTTGTTTGCACAGAGCCCTATCATGTGTTATGTTAGCTGTTAACTCACAATAGGCTAGATCATTCTTTATTGTTTTTTTCCAACACTTTTTGTGGTTGTCCTCTACCTCTTTTAATACTTTCAAAATCTAGTTTTTCATACCTTCTTATTTTTTGATCTTCTTTCTATATGTCCAAACCATCTTAAACGATATTCTCTCATTTTATCCTCTATTAGTGTCACTCCTAATTTGTTTATAATAATCGTATTATTTATACGGTCTTTTCTTATATGACCATTCATCCATCTCAATATCTTCATTTCTGTCCCATACATCTTTTGTACATATTGATGATTAACTAACTGACCAACACTCAGAACTATAAAACATGATAGGTCTAATTGTTGCTCTATAATATTTACCTTTTAATTTTAATGGTATCTTCTTATCACAAAGAATAACTTATGCTTGTCTCCATTTTAAGCAATCAACATTAATTCTGTGTAACATCTCCATCAATTCTTCCATCACTATAAAAAATTGACTCTAGGTATTTAAAAGGTTTTTTTTGGGATTCAATGTGTCAATTTTTATTTCTATGTCCTCTGAAATAACCAAATGATCAAACTTACATTCCATATATTCTGTCTTTGTTCTACTAAGTCGGAGGCCTTTACTTTCTAATGTTTCTCTCAATAGTCCCAATTTTCTATTAACTTTTTTCTTATACTACTCCACTTACACAATGTCATATGCAAATATCATACACTTCATCTTGAATATGTTTTGTTAACTCATTAATCACCATTATAAATAAGTATGGACTTAAAGTTGATCCTTGATGTAAATTAACTTCAAGGAATTCTGTCATTCCTTCATAGTCCTCACACATGTTTTTGCATCGTATATGTCTCGTATAAGGTTTATGTAAGTCAATGGGGATACCTCTTTTTTCAAGGTTCTCCAAAGAACCTCTTTCGATACCCTATCGAAAGATCATTAAATATCACGTGAAGGTCTTTCTTTTTCGCTCTAAAATGTTTCATAAGACGTCAAAGGTGAATCGCTTCAACAGTAGATCTGCTTTACATGAATCCAAATTGGTTCTCTGTTGTACTCGATACTTGTCTTAACTTACGTTCGATAATTCTTTTCCACAATTTCATAGTATGTCTTATTAACTTGATACCCCGATAATTCACACAATTTTGAATGTGTTCATTGTTCTTATATATCGGTATAAGTATACTCGCTCTCCATTCTTCATGTATCTTTTGGTTTCTCTATATTTCGTTAAATAGTCTTATGAGGAAGTGATTCCTTTTTCTTTTAGGATTTTTAAAATTTTTATAGAAATATTATCAGGTCCTATTTATTTATCACTCTTTATTTGTTTAAGAGCCTCTTTGACTACATTCTTTTGAATATGTAAGTAGAAATTGTAGTTTATATACTTTTCTGATTTGGCTAACTCTCTTAAGTTAATACTAAGATCTTTATTTTCATTAAAAAGCTTATAAAAATAGTTTTTTCATCTATTTCTTATATCATCATTTGCCACTAGAATTTTTTCATCCTTGTCTTTGATGCATCTAACATAATTAAGATTTTTAGTTTTCTTATCTCTAGCCCTAGTTACCCTAAAAATATCTCTTTCACCTTCTTTTGAGTTGAGTTTTTTTATATAATCCTCCCAAATATTAGCTTTTGCTTTATTTACAGCTTTTTTCGCTTCCTTCTTTGCTTTCTTATAAGTCTCTAAAGTTTCACTAGTTTTTTTTAGCATAATGTAATTTGTAACATGTCATCTTTGCCTTGATTTTATTTTGCGTTACTTCACTCCACCACCAAGCTTCTTTTTGTGCCGGTACACCTCCCTTATATTCACCTAAACATTTTTCGCCACTTTTCTAATATGAATGGCCATATTGTTCCACATGTCACAAGGTGTACCAACATAATTCCAAGCATCTCCTTGAAGGACTTTCTGTATAAATATATCTTATTTCTCGCTTTTTAGGTTCCACGATTTAGTCCAAATAGCTTGATGCACTCTTTTTTTCTTTGCCCCTTTTTTTATTTATAAATCTATAACTAAAAGTCAATATTGGGTGGTTAAGCTTTCTCATAGAATTACCTTGCAATCTATCTTTTTCTTACAAATGAAATAATCAATTTGTGTTTGTGATAAGCCACTCTTATAAGTAATTAAATGTTCATCTCGTTTTTTGAAGATTGTATTGAGTATAAAGAGATCAAATGTCATAGGAAAATTTAAAATCTCCCCGCCTTCCTCATTTATATCCCCAAATCCAAAGTTTTCATGAATACTTTGATATCATAATGCCTCTTTATCGACATGTTCATTTAAGTCTCCTCCTAAGCAAATCATCTCTCTTTGTGTAATTTTTTGAATCACTTTATCTAACTCTTCCCAAAAAGTCGTCTTTATAATATCTTCTAGTCCTACTTGGGGTGCATAAGCATAAACTATTTTCAAAACCTCTGTTCCTAACATTAATTTCAACGTCATGATTTAGTCTCCATATCATTGTATGCCTATTATACTATCATTTAAATCTTTATTTATGATAATACCAATTTCGTTTCAAGCATTGTTCTTACCAAAGTAGCATAATTTAAAACTTGTATCCTCAATTTCCTTTGCTTTTTCTCCAACCCACTTTGTCTGTTGTAGACATAAAATATGAATCTTTTTTCAAATCATAGTATCTACCATCTCTGTGATCTTATCGGATAATATTTTGATATTTAAATAGTTAATACAAATCTTATTATCTAGGACTAATTTATTTATATCCGTTCATATTGAAAATGCGAAAACTTTATCTATAATTTATTCACTACATTCGGGCAACAATGTAGTGAGACTAACTTCTCTGCCTACACCCGTCTATGATGTGGGAATCCTTTCTTCAATTGATTCACTACATTCGGGTGAAAATGTAATGACCCTTGCTTAATTTTCACTGCAATCGAGTTCTTCAGCATGTCGATAAGAGGGAATGCCCTAACACAATGCTCATCATTTGTGTAATCCATGATATAAAAATATGACAGTTTTACACTGGTTGTCAGAAGCTTAACACAACCATCTTTTTTTATTCGGACTTGGGACCGATCATGCAAGGGTGATGATCCCTTACATGAGTGAAGTTAATTTAGTGACAAAAAAATGAGAACAAAAACATGCACATCCATAAATACATACATACATATTCCTAATTTCAAAATTTTATATTATTTTTTTGGTTCTGGATGGTTTGATCCTCAAACCATAACAGAACTATCACTTGGATGAAATGAAGATTATAAGTTATGACCATCTTGTTCAAGGCAAATTTGAGATCTAGCATAGTACAATAACAACAACAATTAAGCCTTTTTTTCATACTAGATGGGGTCGGCTACATGGATTCTTTGTTTACACAGAGTTTTATCATGTGTCATGTTAGCAGTTAACTCACAATAAGTTAGATTATTTTTTATTGTTTCTTTTCAATATTTTTGTAGTCGTCCTCTACCTCTTTTAATACTTTAAAAATCTAGTTTTTCATACATTTTATATTTCAAAATCTAGTTTTTCATACCTTGTTACATGTTTTTCTAATATCCGTAGCATAGTGTGTAAAAAAAAAACTATGTTCTTTACTTCCCCGAAAAGAAGGCCGCATGTAGCATTAGGTATTGGATGACTGACAAGCAATGCGACAGTATAGGATGATACAAGTTATAGGATCTAACTAATGGACCCGACATGAACATGACCCAAAAGGTCTGCCGTGGCGATGCTTGAGTCGACCTATTCTTGACATGAACATGAAAAGACATTACAGGACACAACCCAAAGCACGAAATCGCTGGAAAAATAATATCTGAGACATAAACCTGCACCGAGGTGGTCCATGTGGTGTTCACCCAAAGTAGCACAAGAGATGAGTTGATAAGAAAAATGTTCACGTGACACGAAATGACACAAAAAAGATAAACCAGCAGATACATGAAAATTCCATCCCTAATATGACTTATTCAATTGAATCTTCTGGTTGGATTCAGATAAATGCTTCGAACCGAATTTCAAACACGATTAACAAAGACAGATAAACTCAAATTCGGTGATGCATTCATCGATCAGAGCCTGATCCCTTCAAGTTCAAACCATATTCAATCTTCCCTTAGCTCATCTTCATGGGGGTGATTCACCAAGACAGCTTTTATTAGAATGGGTCAAGCCATTCAGTTCAAATCGAACCAGTAGAATTCATGATTTTTTTAGGCAAATGTAGCCATGCTTTCCAAAATATTTCTTAATTTGAATGATTTTCAATTTCCTATTCTATTCACACTTTTATTTTGTTCTTCAGTTGGAAACCTCTCTTATCTATAGGGAATAGTTGAGGGCCTTGTCTCTTTCAAGACCAAGGTTTAAGTAGCAAGCATATACTATAGCTTATCGCCCCCTCGATTTGTACAGTTCTCTCTCTCTCTCTCTCTCTCTCTCTCTCTCTCTCTCTCTCTCTCTCTCTCTCTCTCTCTCTCTCTCTCTCTCCAAACACAAGTAGGAGAGGTCGAACCAGTCAATTTTTATTAATATAATAGATGATTGGTTCGAAGTTAGGATTAACAGGTCCTTTGATTTTCAATCAAAAAGTAATCAGTTAAATATAATATCTGAAACATTTGAAAGCATTACTATATAGCATATTTCTTTGATGTAATTCTTGTACATTTTCCGTCGAGGTACCTTTCTTGGATAAGGACTTCGTTTTTCCTCATAATAAGTTTGGTGCAGTTAGTATTAAAAGGTCACCAATATGTAAAAAGATTATTAATTAATGAGTCAAGGGGGTGAAGTTTAGGCTCTCAGTACATATTAATAGTTGAATAGCTATTTAAAGAATGGATACGACAGTTAAATCCACAATAGATATTAAAAACATCAAATAAAGAACAACAACTAAGTCTTTTCGCATCGTTAATGGGATTGGCTACATGAATTTCTTGTTTTCATAAATCTCTATCATGTGTCATACTAAAAATAAACTCAACAAAAGCAAAAGCATCAACTAGAGACACTACATTTTTTTTTTTTTAATGGAAGCCAAGTCTAAAACACACCCACACATACCTGCTCCAAGAATCAAACTCACCACCTACAAAGTGGGAGTCGGAAACCATGACAGACAAGCAAACACTCTACGTTGAGAAGCTACTAATTGTTGATCTATGACACAATTAACCGTCCCTAAACAGCATTCTTTTTTTGTTGTACTACGTTATTGAATGGTGGTAATAAAACATTGATCGTGGATGTAATTTGGCTCTTTAATTAGTAGACGACCCAAGGACTTGATTTTCGCAAAAATCTCTCATACATATATATGTATATGTATATGTATATATATGTATGTGTATATATATACATATATATATATATGGTCTTTGGTACAATACATATATATATATACATACATATATATATATATATACATATATATATATATATACATATATATATATATATATATATATATATATATATATGGTCTTTGGTACACGATAACTGTTGCTATCATTTGATAGTCACAAGTACGAGCTTTTAAGAGCCCGAAAAATCATTTCTTAATGCATGATGGTATGGAGAAGCAATTTCTAACACCAATCACAAACCAAGGACTTGATTTTAGCAAACAATCCTTCTCTCTCTCCCATATATAAAATGATGGTTTCCCTAAACATTAATGACGTCCTGCACTCTTGCATATTCCATACATATTGTTATTGGGAGGAGGGATGTAATCTACTGTAAAACGAGAGAATGTATACAATCACTCTAAAATAACAATCAAGTACATACGCCCACAAGCAAGAGAGAGTCTTAGATGTAGAGTGTTATTTAATTAATAATTTTATATAATTTTATACAAATATCTTCAGCATTGGATGTTTGAGATTGACATGAAAAATTTGAATCACTTTTGTAATCAATGCATCAATGTATAATAAATACAAATACAAAAGTGCCGTGATATATTTGATTCAAATCTCCACCATCTATCTAAAATATCAAACAATTGAAATGTTTGTGAAAGATTATGCACCAAACAACATTATGAGCTAAGGCCGTATATATATATATATATATATATACGTGTGTATGTGTGCGCGCACACTCTCTCCCATGCTCACCTACATCCATTATATTTATGTCCCTTATAAACAATGATCAAGCATGGATGAACAACATATGTAGTAGACAATATATATATATATATTTATGTCCCTTATAAACAATGATCAAGCATGGATGAACAACATATGTAGTAGACAATATATATATATATATACATATACATATATATATATACATATACATATATATATATACATATACATATATATATGTATATATATATATGTATATACATATATATATATATGTATATGTATATATATATGTATATGTATATATATATATATGTATATGTATACGTGTGTATGTGTGCGCGCACACTCTCTCCCATGCTCACCTACATCCATGGTGTTAGTTAAGTGAAATATGCCTCTATTAGAAGCACCAATCTTTTACTTTTCATTGTCAGTACTTTTCGGCGCACCTATTTATAAAGCTCACGCTGATAAAGGTGAAATCAAAAGAATTACAATCCAACTATAGCTAAGAAATGTTAACGTATGTACCGAAGAGCTTAGAGTTCCCTTCATAATGCATGACTACTTTTTTTTTTACAACGAGAGGTCGAAACCTAATTCGCACACTCATGCATGCACTCCCCCGGAATCAAACTTGTCACCTGCAAGATGGCAGTTAAAAAGGCCTGCCAAATGAGCTAATGGTCTGTGTGCTAATGCGGTACTACTTAACTACGCGATCTACCATTCTAAAAGGTCGGTCTCGTGTTTTCCTATTTAATTGAAAATATGAGAGATCAACTTCTATGTATCTTAAGAGTTTTACTTAAACCTTATGTTTATTGAAAAATACATTTAAATAGCTATTTACAATTTAATGAGTCATTTTTCATTTTAAGTTCCAAAATATTGCTGGGTTTTTGTTCTTGTTTTGTTGCTACTTAAAATATTTATTGTTATGCTTACTTTGTTTTTGTCAAAAGATAAGAACTTCATTCATAAAGACAAAGATAGGATGAGCTTTATAGAACAACATATAATCAAAGAACAATATAAATAAGGAATAAGGGATCTCCCATAGTGAAATAATAGAAGTTCGGGAGCATTGTCACAAAACAACAAATGCTGTTGGAAATCGATCACCTTACAAAGGCACCAAATAACGGTTCTGAAACTGTAACTGAATCGGCTCAAGCCGGTTCCAGGTCTGATTTGGATCCGAAATCGTCTGAAACATGTATGGTACTTGGTAAACCAGAACCCATAGTTCCATACCTTCGGTTTCGGTTCTGGTTCTGGTTCTGGTTCATTAGGAATCTAGAACTGTAACTGAATCGGCTCAAGCCAGTTTCAGGTCTGGTTTGGATCCGAAACTGTCTGAAACAAGTAATTTTATGAAAAGATTGTTTTTTATACAAAAAATTAAAAATTACCAGAAGTGACTGTTTAAAACCACCAGTTCTTATTTGGATCCAGTTCTGATTTACTAAAGGGTGAAACCAGAACCGAACCAAATGAGGTCCGATTCTGGTTCTGATTTTATCGGTTCCAAGTCTAACTAGCTTCTGACCCGATTCAATTTCGATTTAAACCGCCGAACCGATTAAAAACCGACCATGTTTACCACCAACAGCAACAGTGCTAGAGGACCCTACAGTTGAGCTGTGGCCATGTGATGAACGCGGCTTCAATTAATTCGCTTCCAGGCGCGTTGCCTATTGGATATCGGGCCCGACTACATGACCAATAAGTGGACACCATTAATTGATAGATTAGCTGCCTCCTTTCCATTCTTATCGCCAAATCCGATCTGTCTGTCCAACCCATTATTATTGACACGAGAATCAATGAAGCGGCTCTTGACTTGATTTTGTTTTCTTCCTGTTTGTTTAATTTCTAGTTAAAATAATCCTTTTCCTTTTCTTCTCGTTGCCCCGAAATCGGCGCTCTCGTAAAAACAAGCGAATCCCTGTCCTCTTGCGTCTCCCGCGAAAAACGTCTCTCTCTCTCTCTCTCTCCTTTTGTTTTTCCTTTATTTATTTCTGAATGGAAAAGAGTGAGGAAAACGGTGGACTTCTTTTGCCATTGGCCTTTTCGGGTTTTGCATTTTACGGTCTGGACGACGACAGAAAGAAAAGCTGGAGAAATCGTTCAAATTAATGAAGGTAAAAAAACATCAGGCGCTGTAGATTCCATGGTTTTATCTGTGACGTTCACATTACTTTTTTCTCGATCTTATTTCTGTCTCTGTTTCGCGTGGAAACTGGAAAGCCGCGGGTGTCACGTTTTGCGGCAAGATCTGATCCGCAAAACGGTGGGAGAAATTCAAAATTCCGGTGAAATTTTCGAGCTCGGATCAGCGGCCTTCGTCAGAACTCCGGTGAAGGTTTTCGGTTGCCCAGGAGGGAGAATTCAGTAGGAAAAACCGTAATCCGGTTAGTTTTGCGTTTTCTCTTCCGTGGAGTGACTCTTCTTTTCCTCAGAGAGTTGCATAGATATGGTTTCAGTTTGATTGGACATGGAATCATTTACGTGGATTTTTTCCTTCAATGATAACCATCAAGAACACCAGATACCGATTCATCTCTATTTCTCATCTGTTTCTTAATCTCGGAGAGTTTCCGAATTCGTTTAATTGTATGATCTAACTGAAACACTCTCATGAATGAGTCTACTTCTATTTTATACTATTTTACTTGCTTTTATATACTGCATTTGGAGAGTAAGCCTTCTGAGTAGTTTTCCCGAAAATCACGGCGGGGGTTTGTTACTTTGTGCTTCCAGACTGCGGCAGACTCTTGTTTTCTCATCTCTAAAAAATAATTCATTTTCATTTCTTTTCCTCTGTAACATGCAGATCCATTTTGACTCCCTTTATCTCTACAGTCTTCGAACCTTTTTTTCTTTCTCCGTTGGCAAGACCATCTGTTTCGACTTTCGCGGACGCCAGTTTTTCTAGAGCTTATTATCATCTGCTAGCTGGAAATCTGAGAACACATTATTTCTCTTTCTCCGTGGGCTTCAGTTCTTGGCCCCGTCTTCATTTCTTTAGACTCTTATTAAGTTTACCTCAGCTCATTCGAGAATAGTTGAGCTTAGCATCCAGAGAATCGCAGTGTTGTGGTATAATTTTGTTCTTTTTTTAAAGGATAAGAATTGTTCCTTTTCAGTATCAGGTTTTGCGATGGCGTGCCTTCATTAGCAGGTCAATATAGGGTAATTAGGTGTCCCTGTTTACTTAAACTTGCACAAATTTGATTGATCTGTAACATTAAACCGCGTCAAAACCCATGTCCTCTTTATGGAAGGAAACCTACTTTACTCTTTACAGGAAAAGTCTTCTGATGAATCCGAACCTTTCTTTTGAGATACAGTATGACGATTCCCCTGCATATTTCGAGGCTTTTAGAGACTAGATCACAGCATCTCCTTATGAAAGAATTCAATTTTAATTGTAAGCTAGTTATCTATATCAGTGGTAGCTCAGTGGTCATCCATAGTTTATGTCGTGTGGGGTTCTGTTCTTCTTTTCCTTCTCGTCTTTCCTTCTCTGTCGGTGTCTGTTTGCGTGTTGAAATTCTTGGTTTTTGCCTCATACGTATTTTCAAAGATGAGTCGTGTGACTTGGATGGCTCGGTTGTTGGATGTGGTGAGTGCATGCATTAATGAAAACGAGGCCCTTCATGTACACGTCCACTATTTTTGCTTTCTCACTGGCTGCTATTATATTTGAGCTTCAGGGCTCTTGCGCAGCAGTTTCATTCGCTCCTCCTCTTTTCTCACCACTCCAAGCAAACCTTTCTGTTTTTTGGTTGCTCAGTTTGTTTCTAGGTCATCGCAAACTAAGTTCTCTTATTGGCCCTTTTTAGATACCATTGCAAATATTGGCATCTATAAGCTTTTCACAAGTCATTCTATCTATATCTCTGATCTCATTTCCTCTTTGGTTTGCTTCTATTGACAGAGATATGGAGACAATCAGAGCTAAGCTTTTGTGGCTTCTAGTCGTTGTATTAGTCTCGGTGAAAGCAGATGCATACTTTGTAAGCATGACCCTTGTCGAGAATGCAGTAGCAAAAGGGGCAGGTTGTTGCCTTATCAAGCATTCTGTATATGAGTCTGTGGTTTGCTGTCGTCTCTCCTTATCTGAGTTCCCATTGTGATGCAGTTTGCTTAGATGGAAGTCCACCTGCTTACCATCTTGACAGAGGTTCTGGGTCAGGGATCAACAATTGGATTGTCCACATTGAGGTGAGCCATTCAGCATGACCTGATGAAGAAATTCGTCTATGAGTTCCTTTTCCTTCAGCTCTTATAGTTACTATGCTTGCAATTCCTAGATTGTTGTGTTGTTTGCGACAAAGATCAGCGGAACGTGTACTTTAAGACCTCTTTAGCTTCTCCTGTATATGCTACACCTTGTGTCGTTTCATAAGGAGCTCGTTTCCTGGCATGTAATGCGACTTGACAATAGCATATTCATTTTGCTATACTCCTTTTACTCTAACTGGCACAGGCTTCAGTTGGTGAATAAATCTTGAACTAATAATCCCCTCTCCCTTATTGTTCAAGCTCCTTTTTGTCTCCAGTGGACTGCCATGACCCTCTCTTTCTGTTCATCGTCTTGATGATATAGTCTGTTGAACAAAAGTCACAGATGTAAATATATTTGTGACTCTTGGGGCAGTTCGTATCATAGATGGAAATTTTTTGCAGCATTAGTTTGTGGATGAAACTCTCACCGTTTCATAGCTAACTGACATAATGTGAAATATGGCAACTGCTTCTAAGATTCTTTGACTTTACCCGTTCACACAATTGTAACTGACATTCTGAAGTCTTGCTTTTTAAAACTTCCACGAATTCTCATTTTCTGAATTCTACGCGTTGGGTGTTTTTACCAAGTACGTCAAGAACTTACCAAAATAAAATTTGTGGATCCGTTATTGTTAGCTTTTAGTTGCACGTTTGAGCTTCTTTTGGCGTCCTCTGATGTAGAATTCATCATATAGTTTTCATGATGCGCTTCTATTTGATTCTCAGGGAGGAGGGTGGTGCAATAACATTACGACTTGTTTTGCACGCAAAAGTAATCGTTTAGGATCTTCAAATCAAATGGCTAAGGAAATTGCATTCTCCGGGATCTTGGGCAATAAAGAATCACTAAATCCAGGTATGGTAGTTTTCTAAGGTGCAGGTTGATGTGACAGTCTGAATAATTAGCAAAACCGGATACTTGTTTATGCGGAGAAAGAATATTCAGTTCTTTCGCACTTGTCCTATGCTAATGCGTCTGTAGTGTAGTGACATCTCAATTTGTGGCCTCAAGGATCTTTCTTCCTTGTCACTGTTATTTGGAGAAACAGGATCATCCAGATAGAAAGATGATTGCACACTTAAGTCGGTATTTCCTATGATACTATCGACATGTGATCATGGTCAACACCCTTTCCGTTTTTGTTGCATGACCGCATTTCTAAGCGGTTCTGTGAACTATAATGTAGAATCTCATAGATTTATTTTTGCCCGTTATCCTTCCTAATCTTGTTTCTCTTCATTTAAACGCCATTGTATATGAATCAGGGTTATAAAATTTTTCATTCTCCCAAGTGATTATTTCTATTGTCCTCCAGACTTTTACAACTGGAACAGGGTGAAGGTTCGGTATTGTGATGGAGCATCATTCACCGGAGACGTGGAAGAAGTAGATCCAGTACGTCCTCGTTTACAAGCTTATATTAGCTTCTTTTGCCAAGCTTCTTTCCTCACGGAGCTAAACTTGTGTATCTTTATACATTAGGCCTTGGGTCTTCATTTCAGAGGGGCCCGGATATTCGTTGCTGTAATTGAGGATTTACTGGCCAAGGGAATGAATAAAGCGGAAAACGTATTCCTCAACTGCACCAGCTTTACTTCTAATTTAGTTTGTTGCTTCCTTGCTGCATATCATCATTGTAAACTATGGAGTGGAATGCAGGCTCTGTTGTCAGGTTGTTCAGCCGGTGGTTTGACAACAATAATTCACTGTGACAATTTCCGCACCCTTCTACCAACGGGTACCAAAGTAAAGTGCCTTTCTGATGCTGGCTATTTCATCAACACGTAAGCTCTCTAATGTTATTCTTGATAATCAATTCAGAATTTAAATGCCTCTAGTAGATGGATACATGCAAGTCGTTTTGCAGAGTAGTGACAGAGAAATCTTATTCTTCGATATGCAGATTGGATGTTTCAGGAGCCACTCATATTCAGGACTACTATAATGAAGTTGTAACTTTGCAGGTTTGTTCTTGATCGTGCTATTTCTGAATCTAAAGGTCGTTGCATACTTTCTTGGTGTCACTAGCTTTTGTAGTCAGTATTGGCATCTCCCAGATTCTCTACAAAGGATCTTATAAGTGTTGATTGTTGCCTAGATATGTTTCTGACTACTAGTTCTGTGAAATTTGTTCCTCTCCTGCAGGGATCTGCGAAGCATTTACCTTCTTATTGTACAGCACAACTTAAACCAAGTCTGGTATACTACTTATTAAGATATACTCACTTCTACTCTATTTAGTTGCACCTATTACCATTACATTGAACTTCATTGCAGTGTTTTTTCCCACAAAACATTATACAACAAATCCGCACACCGATTTTCCTCTTAAATGCAGCGTATGATTCATGGCAGGTACATGGTTCTGTATACTTTTTCCACTCCACTACTCTTCCTCTTTAATTCGTCCTTATAACCCTGCTCTATGTTCACTATGCGCTGTGTGTGTGACGTACAAACACGAAGCCATGCAAGCACTGTGTAAACATACTTATGCGCAATCTGGTTGCAACTTTATGTGTTACGGAAATTTTCTTCTAGGTTGGACTATAAAGGAATATTGGACATGTCGGTAAAAGGAACGTGGGGATGCCGATAAGGATGCATGAGATTGTATTCATGAAAACTATTGTTTTTAGATATAAAAGAGGGTAGGGATATTTTAAATTTTGCTATGGCTTTTGATCTATTATAGCCAATACAATTAAAAAAAATGAGATCCAAGATTTAATTACTTATAAGAGTGGCTTGTTACAAACACAAATTGATTATTTCTTTTAGGAAAAAAGATAGATCGTATTATAAAGATTACAAGGTAATTCTTGGAGAAAGCTTAACTACTCAATATCGATTTTTAGTAATGGATTTAGTAAACAAAAAGTTCTTCAAAGAGATATTTGGAATTATGTAGGTATACCTTATGATACATGAAACGATATGGTTATATATATTAGGGAAGTGACAAATGATATCTTAGGGGAATCTAAGAGAGGTGTACCGTGTACCTGCACAAAAAGAAGCTTGATAGTAGAGTGAAGTGGTGAAAGATAAAAATCAAGGTAACAAAGGCATGCTACAAATTGTGTATGCTAAGAAGACCGGTAAAACTTGGGAGGCTTATAAGAAAGGAAAGAAAGAAGCGAAAAAGGTCTTTTGTAAAGCAAAAGTCTAAATTTAGGAGGATTTACATAAAAAGCATAATTGAAAAGAAGGTGAAAGATATATTTTAGGATGACCAAGGTTAGAGGTAAGAAAACTAAGGATCTTACTTTTATTAGATGCATCAAAGATAAGGATGAGAATATTGTAGTGGTGAATGATGATATCAAAAAGAGATTAAGTAGCACTAATAGAAGATAAAATGAGAAAAATTTGTTTAAGATGGTTTGGACATTTATAACAACAACAACAACAACTAAGCCTTTTCCCATACTAGACGGGGTCGGCTACATGGATTCTTTGTTTCCACAGATCCCTATCGTGTGCCATGTTAGCAGTTAACTCACAATAAGCTAGATCATTCTTTATTGTTTCTTTCCAACACTTTTGTGGTCGTCCTCTAGCTCGTTTAATACTTTCCAAATTTAGTTTTTCATACCTTCTTACAGGTTCTTCTTTTGATCTTCTTTCTATATGTCCAAACCATCTTAAACGATATTCTCTCATTTTATCCTTTATTGGTGCCACTCCTAATTTGTTTCTAATAACCTCATTATGTATACGGTCTTTTCTTGTATAACCACTCATCCATCTGAATATCTTCATTTCTGTCACTGACATCTTTTGTACATGTTTGATTAACTGCCCAACACTCAGAAGGCAGAACCATAAAACATGGCAGGCCTAATTGCTGCTCTATAATATTTACCTTTTAACTTTAATGGTACCTTCTTATCACAAAGAATACCTGATGCTCCTCTCCATTTTAACCAACCAGCATTAATTCTATGTGTAACATCTCCATCAATTCTTCCATTACTCCAAAAAAATTGACCCTAGGTATTTAAAACTTTCCTTTTGGGGGATACAATGTGTGCTAATTTTAATTTCTATGTCCTCTAAGGTAACCAAATGATTAAACTTATATTCTGTTTTTGTTCTACTAAGTCAGAGGCCTTTGCTTTCTAATGTTTCTCTCCATAGTTCTGATTTTCTATTAACTTTTTCCTTAGACTCCTCCACTAATACGGTGTCATCAGCAAATAACATACACCAAGGTACTTCATCCAGAATATGTTTTGTTAACTCATCAATCACCATTATAAATAAGTATGGACTTAAAGTTGATCCTTGATGTAACCCCATATTAACTTCAAAGAAGTCTGTCATTCCTTCATGAGTCCTCACACATGTTTTTGTACCATCATACATGTCTCTTATAAGGTTAATGAATGTCAATGGGATACTTCTTTTTTCCAAAATTCTCCAAAGAACCTCTCTCGTTACCCTATCATAAGCTTTTTGTAGATCAATAAATATCATGTGAAGGTATTTCTTGTTTGCTCTAAAATATTTCATAAGACGTCTCAAAAGGTGAATCGCTTCAACAGTAGATCTGCTTGGCATGAATCCAAATTGGTTTTCTGTTATACTTGATACTTGTCTTAACTTGCATTGAATAATTCTTTCCCACAATTTCATAGTATGGCTCATTAACTTGATACCTTGATAATTCACACAATTTTGAATGTCTCCCTTGTTCTTATATATGGGTATAAGTGGACTTGCTCTCCATTCCTCGGGCATCTTTTGGTTTTTCCATATTTCATTAAATAGTCTTGTGAGCCAAGTGATTCCTATTTCTCCTAGTATTTTCCAAACTTCTATAGGAATATTATCTGGTTCTACCGATTTACCAACCTTAATATGTTTAAGAGCCTCTTTGACTTCATTCTTTTGAATACGTCAGTAGAAATTGTGGTTTATATACTTTTCTGACTTAGCTAAATCTCCTAAACTAATGCTAACATCTTTATTTTCATTAAAAAGATTATAAAAATAGTTTTTCCATCTATTTCTTATATCATCATTTGCCACTAGAAATTTTCCATCCTCATCTTTTATGCATATAACATAATTAATATCTTTAGTTTTCTTATCTCTAGCCCTAACTATCATAAAAATATCTCTTTCACCCTCTTTTGAGTTGAGTTTTTTATAGAAGGCCTCCCAAATCTTAGCTTTTGCTTCACTAACGGCCATTTTCGCTTCCTTCTTTGCTTTCTTATAAGCTTCTAAAGTTTCACTAGTTTTCTTGGCATAATGAAGACTACTAAAATATGCTCTCGTAAGAAGATATGAAAACTAGAATTTGAAAATGTTAAAGAAGGTAGAAAATGACCATAAAAGTCTTGAAAAGAAACTATAAAGAATTATCTAGTTTATATTGAGTTAACTACTAAACTCCGCCCATGTAAGGGATCACCCTTGCATTGTCGGTCCCAAGCTCAGATAAAAGAAGAGGGTTATGTTAGGCTTCCGACAGTCAAGGTAAAACTTTGTCGAATTTTTATACCATGGATTACACAAATTATGAGCATTGCTTTGGGGCATCCCCACCTAGCGACGTGTTACAAAGCTCGAATGTAGTGATAAGTAAGCAAGGGTCACTACATTTTCGCTCAGATCTAGTTAATCAATTACAGAGAGGGTTCTCACATCATGTACGGGTGTGGGTAAAGAAGTTAGTCCCACTATATTGTCACCTAAATGTAGTGAATAATCTACAGAGAGGGTCTATGCATTTTCAACATGGACGGATGCAGGGTTGGTTCTTAGAATATCAGAACATAATTCGGTATATTTATAAGAGTCAAAGTGGGGTTAGAGAAAAAGTAAAGGAGATAGAGGATATAAGTTTTAAATTATGGTACTCAAGTAAGGAAAAGTCTCGAAACGGAGTTGATATTATCATAAATAAAGATTTAAAGGATAGTTTAGTAGACATACAACGATATGGTGACCGAATCATGACGTTAAAATTAGTGTTAGGAGCAGAGGTTTTGAATATAGTTTGTGTTTACGCACCTCAAGTAGGACTAGAATATAGTATAAATATAATTTTTTGGGAAGAGTTAGATAAGGTGATTCAAAGGATTCTACAAAGGGGGATGATTTGTGTAGGAGGAGAATTAAATGTACATGTCGGTAAAGAGACATTAGGATATCAAGGTATTCATGAAAACTTTGGTTTTGGAGATATAAATAAGGAAGGTAGGGAGATTTTAAATTTTGCTATGGCCTTTGATCTCTTTATAGTTAATACAATCTTCAAAAAACGAGATGAATAATTAATTACTTATAAGAGTGGATTATGACAAATACAAATTGATTACTTTATTTATAGGAAAAAGATAAATTGTGTCGTAAAGATTGTAAGGTAATTTCAGGAGAAAGCTTAACCACCTAACATTGACTTTTAGTTATGGATTTACAAATAAAAAAAATGGACAAAGAAGAAAAGAGTGCATCAAGTTATTCAGAGTAAATGGTGGAACCTCAAAAGCGAGAAAGAAGATATATTTAAACACAAAGTCCTTCAAGAAGATGTTTGGAATTATGTTGGACACCCTGTGATATATGAAACAATATGGCTATATATATTAGGAAAGTGACGAAAGATTTATTAGGTGTATCTAAGGGAGGTATACCGGTACAAAAAGAAGCTTTGTGGTGGAGTGAAGTAGTGCAAAATAAAATCAAGGCAAAGAGAGCATGTTACAAATTACATTGTGCTAAAAAAACTAGTGAAACTTTAGAGGCTTATAAGAAAGTAAAGAAGGAAGCGAAAAAGGCTGTCAATGAAATAAAAGCTAAAATTTGGAAGATTTATATAAAAAGCTCAACTCAAAAAAGGGTGAAAGAGATATTTTTAGGATAACTATGACTAGACATAAGAAAAAGATTTTAATTATGTTAGATGCATAAAAGACGAGGATGAAAAAAAAATTAGTGGTAAATAATGATATAAGAAATAGACGAAAAAACTATTTTTATAAGGTTTTTAATAAAAATAAAGATGTTAGTATTAGCTTAGGAGAGTTAGCCAAATCAGAAAAGTATATAAACCACAATTTCTACCAACGTATTCAAAAGAATGAAGTCAAAAAGACTCTATGAAGGGTGGTGGTAAATCGGTAGAACGAGACAATATTACTATAGAAGTTTGGAAAATATTAGGAGAAATAGGAATCACTTGGCTCAGAAGACTATTTAATAAAATATGGAGAAATCAAAAGATTCTCGAGGAATGGAGAACGAGTACACTTATACCCATATATAAGAACATGGGAGACATTCAAAATTATGTGAATTATCGAGGTATCAAGTTAATGAGTCATATTATGAAATTATGGGATAGAATTATTCAATGCAAGTTAAGACAAGTATAAAGTACAATATAGAACTAATTTGGCTTCATGCCAGGCAGATCTACCGTTGAAGTGATTCACCTTTTGAGATGTCTTATGGAATATTTTTAGAGAAAAAAAAAGACTTTCGTATGATATTTATTGATCTAGAAAAAACTTATGATAGGGTACCAAGAGAGGTTCATTGGAGAACCTTGGAAAAAGGAGGTATCCCATTGATATACATTAACCTTATAAGAGACATGTACGATGGTGTAAAAACATGTGTGAGGACTTATGAAGGAATGACAGCCTTATTTGAAGTTAATTGGGTTACATCACGGATCAACTTTAAGTCCATACTTATTTATAATGGTGATTGTTGAGTTAACAAAACATATTCAAGATGAAGTACCCTGGTGTAAGTTATTTCCAGATGACATTGTGTTAGTGGAGGAGTCTAAGGAAAAAGTTAATAGAAAATTGGAACTATGGAGAGAAACATTATAAAGCAAATGCCTTCGACTTAGTAGAACAAAGACATAATATATGGAATGAAAGTTTGATCATTTGGTTACTTTAGAGGACATAGAAACTAAAATTGGCACACGTTGTATCCCCAAAAGGAAAGTTTTAAATACCTAGGGTCAATTTTTTAGAGTGATAGAAGAATTGATAGAGATGTTATGCATAAAATTAATGCTGGTTGGTTAAAATGGAGAGGAGCATCAGGTATTCTTTGTGATAAGAAGATACCATACAATTAAAAGGTAAATATTATAGAGCCGCAATTAGACATGCCATGTTTTATTTTTCTTAGTGTTGAGCAGTTAATCATCATCATGTACAAAAGATGTATGTGACAGAAATGAAGATATTGAGATGGATGAGTGGTCATACAAGAAAAGACCGTATACATAATGAGGTTATTAGAAACAAATTAGGAGTGACGAGAGAATATTGTTTAAGATGATTTGGACATATAGAAAGAAGATCAAAAGAAGATCCTTTAAGAAGGTATGAAAAACTAAATTTGGGAAAGTATTAAACGAGCTAGAGGACGACCACAAAAGTGTTGGAAAGAAACAATAAAGAATGATCTAGCTTATTGTGAGTTAACTGCTAACATGGCACACGATAGGGATCTGTGGAAACAAAGAATTCATGTAGCTGACCCCGTCTAGTATGGAAAAAGGCTTAGTTGTTGTTGTATATTGAGTTAACTTCTAGCATGGCACGTGATATGGCTTTGTGGAAACAAAGAATTCATTTAGCCGACCCATTTAGTATAGGAAATGGCTTAGTTGTTGTTGGTGTATTGGACTATAAAGGAATAGTAGTTCACGTACTCCTTTTAGTACATATCTTGCTTTCTACCTAAAAGTTGCATGGAAATCTTGTACTTAGGTACAACCGGGTGTCCTGGACCTTCCGTTTTTCTGTTCAGAACTGATGTTTACATTGTGTGCTCCTAGGATTTATTGTAGGGAAAGTAACCATGAGAAAACGTTGTGTGGAAATCTTGTACTTAGGTATAACCGGGTCTAGTGGACCTTCCCTTTTTCTCTTCGGAACAGATGTTTATATTTGAATGCTCCTTCGGATTTATTATAAGAAAAATAACCATGAGAAAACTATCTGTAGAATCAGAGCTGCTAGTAAATATGCAGGTGACATTGCTTACATCTTGCGCCTTGTTATTGGTGCCACCACCTAACGTAACCAAACAAAGATACTACAAGTTAAAAGTTACCCACATGTTGAAATTGAAAATAACAAATCTGTTTTTATTTGAAGAGTAAATAAATGCCTTGGTGGAGAGAGCTAACTGAGAACCGCCACGTTAACAATGTCAGCACTGAATACGTGTTAGCCCTTTAATTTTTCATAATATTAGTCGTAGAACAAAATGGAAAGGTCATATCCTGCTGCAGCCGGTAATGTGACCATTTGCATAACGAGATCTCTGGTGCAAGTCCTATACAAACTTCAGAGTCTTGTCTATATCAATTGATAGATCTCTACATCAAGATTAAGCGAACCATTTGTGACAAATAATACTACATCGTGGCTAGGCTGTCATGCATGTGTCACAGGTTTGAGGTCTCTGAAGAACCTTGGGCAGCCACTTCTGGCGAAAGAGTAGATGCTTAGGGTGTCCCTAACCAATTTCCCAGAATATGTCAAATGCGTTTATTTATATTTTAGTTATATTCATCATATTTCCGTCGTCTTCTGGGTACCGCATGGACATATTTTTTTTAAAAGCTTGACACGTAGACGCCACCTAGTGTTTTTATAAAATTGCATATTGTCAGTACTTAATGAACAGAAAGGATAGTCTCCAAATACCCACGTAAATTTATTACATGGTTAATTGATTTTACTTGTAAATTGATAAAGTTATTCATGGTATGCCTTTGATAAAATGCAGATAAAGAACATCTTGGCACCAGGTGTTGCTGATCCTCATGGAACATGGCACTTCTGCAAGTTAGACATCACGCAATGCACCACAAATCAGATTGAAAGAATGCAAGGTTTGCTAGGCTCATTGTCGTGATTAGAGTTTGTTCGTTGAGTGCATCTAAACTCTGTTGTCTGTCTCTTCCCAAATTACATGCGATCTGAAAGTTATTTATGCTTCCCCTAATCTTTGGGTTAGCTGAATTACAAAGTCACACCAGCATGGCGGCATAAGCACTCACTGTGCCACATAATATAGTATTAGAATCAGGCATTATATGAAATGAATTACAGGTTCAGATACTGAGTCAAGTTAGAGCGAGAGGGCTCTTCCAACTGCAGTAGGATTTAACAACATTATTTTCATTTGCAGACAGCAATAACCGATAACGATGATTCTTTTGTTAAATAAAGAACGTTGTTTTGTAACAAAGTAATTTTGTGGTCACAGATGAGGTCGACAGGGACCCTGTTTAATGTTCTGCATTTCATTGAATCCTTCTCATTCTTCACTTTACTCAAAGCTGCCGTATCTGTCTGGATTTGAGGTTCTAGTTCTGTAGCTTCTATAGCTGCTACAGATGCGGTTTCTGTGACTGGTGAAAATGCCAAGTTTTTGTTGTTTCAGGATTCAGGCAGGATTTTTTGAGAGTACTGGAAGGGGTTGATAAGGATCCAGCGAGAGGCATGTTCATAAACTCGTGCTATGCTCATTGCCAATCAGAGATGCAGGAAACATGGCTGAGATCTGACTCTCCACTGCTTGATAAAACCGTAAACGAACCACTCAATTTTTCATGATTGATGCTTATCATAATCACTAACTACCAGTATATGCTTACAAATTTACACATCTAATCTTTTTTGTTATAAAACATTCTAGATAAAAAAAAATCATCAAAAGAATAATGAGGGAAACCTCTCCCGTCACTACCTTATGATGTCAAGTTTATGCAAGTGTCTTCACCAGAATAGTAAATATTATTTCTTGTTCTGCGTCCATTTAAAATCCTGGATGAGAGGTTTCGGATTAGGTTGCTGTTCGGGTCTCCTTTCTATAAAAAAGAAAAAGTTCAGGAGACACTGATTCGCTTACTAGTCTTGCCATACATGTTTTATATGTATTATGATTTTCTAGACGCTGATACATGCGTGAGCCTGCATGCACACATTGCTAATTGAGTTGCTAGCTCTTTTTCTTCTTTAATAGTGTCGTCTTAATCCACTTTAACATATTGTCATCCTTTTCTGTAAACTGCAGTCAATTGCAAAAGCCGTGGCAGATTGGTTCTATGATCGCAATTCTTTTGTGAAGATCGATTGCCCTTATCCCTGTGACTCAACTTGCCACAACCGAGTCTTTGAGCCATCTGAGGTCTCTTCGGCCTAGCAGCCTTCATCAACTCACCTTGCTCACATTATTATTATGTATGATAACCATGCTGAAGTAATTCGGAAATGAGATGGGCAAGGAGCATTATGATGATTATTACAACGAACTGCAAATAAGCAAACACCGCTAATATGTGGTTTGCTGTTGTATTGTTCGTAGAGCTATAAGTTGAAACAACAATAAAGTACCTATTTTACTACAAAAAAAAAAGTTCGCATATATATGCTTATGTGTGTGTGTGTGTGTGTGTGTGTGTATATATATATATATATATATATATATATATATATATATATATAGAGAGAGAGAGAGAGAGAGAGAGAGAGAGAGAGAGAGAGAAAGAAATCGTAGTGTTACCCTGTTTTGGTGAGTTGGTCCTGAAATTAGAACAAAAGCAAGACTGCATTGGAACTACCATCAGCGTATCACCTCTACAAGTTGCCTGCAATAGGTTAGCCCATTAAACTTCCCATAGTCAGTTAGGGCTACCGATGCAAAACACGCCTCCGAATAGATGGATCCTTATTCTATGTTATCCGCATAAGGAGAGCACGGTTAGTGCCCATTAGCAATCCATATGCATCACATCTAGTTTTCGTAAAGGGCATTTGTAAAGCCAAAGGTACACCCCTTATTATTGAAAATCTCCATATTAGTCTCATTATGCAAAATATACTCTCTTCATCATTCACACTTAAGAGACGTTTTTGAGGTGCATCTTATATAAAGGAGAAGTGAGGATCTCCCTTACGTGATTTGTCTCATAAGAGCTGCATCGGAGGTGTTTCATTTTCTTTTCTTTTTTCAAAGCAAAGAAAGGAAGGGTGAGGCCGGGACACGTACAGTAGAGAGAGAGAGACGAACAACCGACGAATCCTGATGGCAAGAGGAGAGAGAGAGAAAGGGGTGATGGGATTTAGTGGCTGATTCCAGCTATGCAAGATACATAGGGAGAGAGAGAAGCAAGAGGATCCCCATGTTAGAAGAGAGAAAGCAGACAGAGAAAGGAAAGAGTAGTGGGTGTCCAGTTAACCAGGGCATTATGGAAAAGGTGTATTCTTGGTAATTTGGGGTGTGCATTTAGTAACTATGTTTTGTAAATGTTAGTGCCAAATCTATATTAACTTGCACCATTACACCAAATTAGAAGAGAGAAAGAAGATGGAGAAAGGAAAGAGTAGTGGGTGTTGAGTAAACAAGAGCATTATGGAAAAGGAGGTGTGTTCTTGATAATTTGGGGTGTACATTTAGTAACTATGTTTCGTAAATGCTAATGCCAAATCTATATTAACTTGCACCTTTACATCATATTACGTTCTCTGATAGAGCTAGCTACCAAATTGAAGTCTATAGTTCCTGACACCAAAAAGCATTTCCCCAATCAATGTTTCGCTTTCTTGAGATCACTCCCAAATTGAGCTCAAGATCTTGCACTGCCAACCAAACTCTTATCGAGAACGGCATACCGAAAGATTGATTTTCTTTCTTTATGTTAAATTTGGGAAGTGGGCTAGCAGCAACTTTGCTTGTCAAACTCAGCATAAGAACCAAATCTGATTGATTATTTTAGAATGTAGGTCCGCTTCTCCGAAAATACACCTAAAATTCTTATCAGTAACTACGATATTTACACAATGGCAAAACTTGCATAATGATTATTTTATGATCTAACTCATATTTATTCCCAGTCTTAAATACGTGATTACACTTTCCTCAAAAAAAAATATTACTCTTTCAAGATTTAGTGTTGGAAAGTGAAAATTCATGGGCTAGCAGCAACTTTGCTTGTCAAACTCCAAACTACTAACACATTCTTCTTAGTTCTTACCTAAACTCAAGTGCAAAAATTGAATATGTCATCCATGCATAAATAGTTACCATTAGGAAGAAGCACATGCCAGAAAAAATAACGAAACTTGCACCATGATTCTTTTATGTCCAAATTTATTCCCAGTCTTAAATATGATGTTTACATAATGGCAAAACTTGCACATGATTCTTTTATGGCCAACATATTTATTCCCAGTCTTAAGTATATGACTGCTCTTTCTTCAAAAATACAGAAAAAGAAAAAGTGATTGTTCTTTCAAGATTTAAAGTGTCGGAAAGTTAAAAATCATTTATCTAGCTCATCTCCATAGTTAATCTCATATATTTCAGTGAAAAGCCTTGTCTAACCTTCCAACGTATCCATTCATATCTCATATACAACTATTCTTTTCCTTCACCAAACCTGTTGAATTGTTATCTATCAAATTCCAGAAACCTAATTCAACTCTTTACCTCATGCTGGTTTAAATGTGGAGAAGCAGATAACACAGAAGATCTAGCCTTATCAGATAATCTTTTACATAATCATCAAGTATCATGAACATGCAGATTGAAGTTGTCCGCAATAGAGGGAAAAGAAGGCTCTCTCATTCATATACACAACTGAGAGATCAGCAATCAAACTTCACAGAAAGCATTAGTTACCAAATGATGTCTTCCTAAGTTAAGTTGAGGGAAGAATTTCCAGAGCAACTTCTTTAAGAGTAGGCATCGATTCCTGCTGATGTAAAGAGACATACTTGCCTTTTACTTTCCTCAGAACCTTCCAGGGGGCAGGATAAGATCTGGAAAACACCAGAAGATGTAGTTAAAACTCTTCTGACATCAATCCAAGAAGAAACTTGTCAACCAGGAATAACATGATACATGCTTCTTCAGAGCTTAATTGTTCAACACCTTTGTTGTAACGTTAAGCCCCAAGTCATGAAGGGCCTTTAAAAGAGGCCTTCATAGCCCCATTTTCTAGGGAGAGTTGGAGTAGCCTCAAATCGGCCAGGAAACGCAAGAATTGCCGGAATCCGGTAAGAAAAGTCCCATTTTATTTTTTTATCAAATTTCTCATTTTTAGTTGCTAAAACGGAGTTAGATCATAGGGCTTTTGTTTATTTCATGCTAAACCTTCTAAAACAAGCCTTATTATGTGAAAATTGGCTCAAAAGAAGCGTAGATTCATGAAATTTTTCTCAAATCTGAGTTACTGTTTTTCATAAATTTTCTGTCAAAAAAGACACCATCGGCGACCATTGATGGATTGGGTTGGAAGAAAAAGGGCATGCGATCAGTTGAGGACCATCATCGGCCTTAATCGTCGCCGAAAACCAACGAAATCGATGCCGAAAAACCATGGGAATCGGCCCTTTTGGGCGTGTCCCTCATTTTCGTGTCGTGTTGGACACGATGTGTCGTGTCTAAAATGTCATGGATCGACACTGATTCGTATCGTGTCCTCATACCACATGTTAAGAACCAATTATGTGTCAAAATAGGTTTTGTGTCGGGTTCTATGTCAGAAACGGGTCAAGTTTGGGTCATGTCTTGAAATAGATTTTTGGGTTAGGAATAAGACCTGTGTTAGTAGTTACAGGTTCTGTGTTGACACAGTGACACAAGCTACCTATTGTGTCACTCATTTGGATCAGATATAGATATGGGTATCAATTTGGATCTCAGATAGCTTAAACGGATCTAGAATAGGGTTTGAGATCCGATTCAGATACAGTTTGTTTCATTAGATTTATAGTTAAATAAATATTAATATTTTAATTATTTGTAATTGTTTAGAGATTAAAATTGAAGGATTTGGTGGTGATAAGAGTGACCCAATTGCTTGGGGACTGGATCTTAATGCTCTTTCAAGTAGGAGGTTATGTATTCTTTTACAGAACCATGCTAGAAGTAATTTTACTGTTTTAGATAGATTTAAATGTGCATAATTGATAACTGTTTTATTGATATTTGTGAAATATTATTCGCAATTATGGGTTATTTGATATGCTTTTGAAATAGAACATGTTTATGACAGTGTTTGATAAAGAGCATGTTTTGATATGCATGTGTTGTATCAACATGGTATTTAAATGTTGTGTGGATATGAGTTTGATTTTGGATATTCATGGATCTGGATATGATTTGTGAATGTGATAAACTGTAATTGGTTTTAGAAATGTAATGATGTGTAAATATACGAGTCGTACTTGTGTGGTTTGTGTGGGGTCTCTAGAGACTTGTAGGTCCCTCGGGCGATCCAGCTTGAAGCGAATACAAGGTGTGTTCTCGAGTACTCTGTCGCGAGAGTCGGCGTGGTTACCGTCGTGGACGGGGTTACCGAGGTCACATTAGGGAGGGCCGAACGACTCCCGTGACCTTTGGGGCAGACATAGTATAGGTTGTAATTATCGAAACTAATGATATGTACGTGTGTGTCAGTGTGTGCGTTTGAATTTGAGATCATGATTTGAAAATAACTGTGCTTTGCTATGAAATGATTGTAAACTATGCATGCTTTTATTATGTTTTATGTTTAAAGATGTTTAACCTCCCTCCTGAGCTATGTATAGGAGCTAACCGTATTGTTTTACAACTCATCCTGAAGCTAGCACTTCGAAGGCACACGGAGCAGCATAGTAGTTTGATAGAGCTGCATTTTATTTTAGATGGTATGATAAGTGTTGAATGATTGAGAAAATCTTTTATTCAAGGTTATTGTTAGATGGGCCTCGCATCATGTTGGACGTGTTGTTTAGAACATCGATATGAATATTTATTTCAGTTATATATTTCATTGAGTTTGAATTAAATTAGTATTGTATTTGGTTACTGCTTATCATAACGCCCACGCGAGAAGCGGCCACATGGCATAAGCTCGGGTCTGGTCATGGTCGCGAGACGGAGCGGGTGTGATACTTGCAGGTTTAGACATGTTGATCAGAACATCTTGAATTGAAGGTAATGAGTGTCAGAGTTCATCTACCTCTCAGATTTTCAAGTGATAATTTAAGGCATACCGATGACCAGACAAATGTGAAGTGCATCAGTAGGTCTACAGTTGGCATGTATTTCTTTCTAAAGAACTTAAGCCATGTGTAAAATGGGTGCAATTGTTTTTGTCATTGGATCTAAAAAATTCTTTATTTCTCCTATATACCCGATGTTATCCTTGTTTATAATCCTTTAGATCCATTACTCTTTTCTTGTTCTTTGAGATATGTCTGGTTACTCCTGAGTCAATTTACCAACTAGTCACTGGGCTTGTCCATATAAAGACATTCTAATATCATGCAGGTTATGTCCTGCTTCTCTAATTGTCTACGTTGTGGGTTGTTTCTTCTACTCTTCTTGTTACGACAATCCCTTTTTTAGTGTCTCATCTTTTCACAGCAGAAACACTTGATCCGATAAGTGGTTTCTCGTGTTTTCTTAAAAGATTGACCTCTCTTTTTGTTATTTTTACGAAACTTTTTGTTTGGTTTATTTCTTCTTTGGTTAGGTTTGGAGCTAGACCCTATCTCATCTTACACTACTAGCAATTTCTCTCTTTTATTCTTTTTCATATGTTCTTACTCAATTGCTAGTTTTAGGAGCAATTTCAAAAGATTGATTTCAGGCCTTACCCTAGATAGTAGTGACCATGTTCTATGACAGTGAAGACTGTTCAGTATAGTGGATATCTATATCAGTTTTGGGATGACTAATTTTGCCACAACTAAATCTCTTGTCATTACCAAAATATGGTTTACATGTTCCACTATATTATCTCCTTTCATTTTATAGGAGTTATATTTTTGCAGTAATAATTGAACATTTAGTTTGACAATTATATCATATTTAGCTATTATAGAGTCAAACAACTCCTTTGCGATCTCGAATTTTTTGAAGACCTTAATCATGTCATCCTCCATGTATATCAACATGACCGTTCTCGCTATCGTATCATCTTTAAGAAATATTTTATACATTTCTCTTTATTGCTCTATGACACGAGGTAGTGGTGGACGCAATGTTTCCTTCAAAAATTACTCTACACCTTCAAGTGTTAGAGCCGACGGTATTCTTCTCTTTCATGTTTAGAAGTTTAGACTGTTTAATTTTTTTGTATTTGTCAGTTTCGATACACATATTATGGAGTTTATTTTTATGTGTTTGACAAATTTAATAAATAGACGGTATAGAAGGAAAATATTTACCAAGCAACAAACAACTTGGAATTTTGAGTAACATAATGCACAATATCCAAATACTGAAGTGTAAATAACTCATGGTTATATTATAGAATCAAACTGGGATAATTCTATAATTTTCTCAAAATTCCTTCCTCCGATGATTTCCTAAAATACTAGGGGTAAAATTGTAATTTTATATGTTTGTTCGGTTCTATAATTTTTCAAAAAGACCAATGACAGAACAGTAAAATTGGTGTTTATTTTTTTTGAAAAAATCATCTTGATTAGGGGTAAATTCATAATTTTGCCCTCTAGTCCGAATTTATAATTTTCCCAAAAGATAGGGTCAACTTTGTCTTTTGATACAATGACAGTGGTAAGGGTAAAAAAGTAATCCAGTCTCTCAGTTTTTCCTAATTTTCATAAATTGATAGGGGGCAAAACAATTTATTTGCCTGTTTGAGGGTAAAATTGTCTTTTTATTTGAAAATATTAGGATATTTTGGTAATTTTATCTTATGGCAGTTTGTAATATTCAAAAACTAGTCAGGGCAAAATGAACTTTTCAATCCAATACTCGTGGCAATTTTTTTGGAATCGCTGGCGGTTTCGGAAACCGTTGGTTTTCGCCCACGGTTTTCTGAAATAGGTGGGTGGTTTCCTGGTTTGTATAAAAGGGAGGAGAGAGAGAGAGAAAAAAAAAACTTTAAAGAGGAAGAGAGAGAAAAATGCGGGAGGGAGAGGTTGCCCGACAGCCTTCTGGCTGGGGCTCTCTTTTGTGTTTTCCTGACAGCCTTTTGGTCGGGGCTCTCTTCTATGTTTTCTTTCGCTTGGGACGACTTTTGCCTTTGTTCTGTCCTGTCTTGACCTGGGTCGGCTTTTGCCTTTACCTTGTCTTGGCCTGGGCCGCCTATTCGCATTTGCCTTGTCTCGACCTGGACTGATTTTGACCTGGATCGGTTGTTCACCTTTGCCTTGTCTCGACCTAGGCCACCTTTCTGTCTTGTCACAACCGGGAGTTTTCTTCTCTCTCTTCTATTTTTTTTATTAAGTGTACCTCTATATTTTATAGATTGCGGAACGAACCTAGCCTTGATACCACTGAAGGTGTTTGGGCGATTTCTGCAAAGACCCGAGGTGACTTTATTCCTCACTCATGGTACGCAACAGCAATAACAGCAACAAAACCTGCTTCCTTCTCATGAGCAGTGGAATCACACGAACATGTAAGGGTGTTTTAAGTTTTTTGGTTTCCACATAACCGATTTTTCAAAGAGGGTTTCTTTTTGTTTTTTACAGTGTATTTTCCCTGTGTGTTGCTCTTTATTTATTCAACAGCGCCAGCTCCTTCTCTCCCGGGTTTCCTAGCTGGGCTTTTCATTTGAAGCCTCATTCAATCGAATATGGTGTTAATCCGTAACCTTATTGTTATATATCAACATCATAACTTCTACCAGTAATTGGATGGTCAATCCAGTCATTCCTGTATAAGGTTGCTGAGAACGACCACCTTTACATTAGAGTAAGGAACGTTGTTATGGAAGCTAACCCGTGGATGATGAATATGAATATGTAGTTGAACATGTTTACGCTAGAAGTATGCTGTCTTGTGGGATATTTGTTGCTTTTTATGGAACCCGTCCACGACGGTATCTTGACACTCCGTAATTTATATTGTGGTAGAATGTTGTACTTCTTCGAATCACGTGGGAACAATGACCCGGTTGTCATCTGGCTGACTGGAGGCCCTGGCTGCAGCAGCGAGCTAGCGCTATTCTATGAGAATGGGCCTTTCAAGGTAGCTGACAACTGTCACTAGTATGGAACGAATATGGCTGGGACGAGGCAAGTTATTGCCTTACCTGCTACGCAGTTGACTTATAAATCATGTCCTTCCATTATTGGCCTAATTTCTTTATGTTGTGATGTGTATGCTTTTTAATACATATCATGGGCGAAATTTTTTCCAATTCCAGCAGAAGTGCTTTTCCATTTATATTGCAAAATTTTCTCCTCCCAGGATGCATCTGGCAACCCTATGTAGCTTTTACTTATTCTTTCTCGGTGATTAGATATATGAGAAACCAATTTGCAAATTGGAAATGTAAAATTGAAAAGCATTTATAAATTGGAATTGGCCGGTAATATTTCCAACTTCACCTTGTGCAAATGCAAAGGGAGTAGTGATTGTCTGCCATTTTGAATGACATGGGAATTTCCATTCCCGAAAATCTTGTTCTATCAAGCAAGAGATTTGGGAAATTCTTCGATTTCTACAGTTCAATGCGATTAGTAAACCAAAGCCAAATGAGTTTTCTATATAATGATACATACTTGATACTCAAAATATAGTTAGGCCAGATTTTTCTACTACTTTTTAATAACTGTGCTTTTGAACTGGTGACATGCTAATATCTGAAATAAGTCTCAAAAATGTTGCACAGTTGATGGCTCAGAAGCAGGGTCGTTGAAAACACATGGAAATTTGAGTTTCCTCAAGGTTCCCCCCCTCCCCTGTATGTGTGTGTGTTCGTAATTTTGTTGTGCGTGGACAGGTTCATGATGTTGGTCACATGGTGCCAATGGATCAACCCAAAGCCTCACTGGAGATGTTGAAGAGATGGATGGAAGTTAAACTTGACGATGGTGCTGAATCGAAGGGCCTTGTTTCTTCTATCTGACAGAATATGTACTATGTTCACTGTTTCTGAGGACTTGTAGAAAGTGGTAAATGTAATTAATAGTTTCTGGTTTAGTGATCAAAAGCAACTGCTTCTAGCCGTGAACCTTGTTTAATCAAAATGTTGTCTTTCCATTTACTTCTCGTTATATGTGGTGGAATGATTAACATTTTCTGCATGGCTTGTGATGGGCTTGGCAATGTGCTCATTCTTACTGATTAATCAGCCTCAATGAGCTGAGCATACAATTGATTCAGCTTTGTACCACCCCTGGAGTTCTTGACAGTCCACCTTGCTTTTGCTTGCAGGAACTCATATCAGATCTTATGAGCGCTTCTGATGGGCTTAATCATAGTTATCCTAACCCCGTTTTCGTGCCCTGGCACTCGATGGGACGTCAGAATTTCCTTCGAGATTTTGGCTGATGTGCTTCCACTTTTCTTGGCATATGCAACTGAGATTTTGGTGAACTTTTTCTCATTGCTGTTATAATTATTAGTTTTATTTTGATGTTAATCATCCTAAATCGCCCAAAATCCCTTTGACAAGCGCAAAACCCCCCAATAATCATCCTTAAAATCCCTTGTTTCACATATTCTGACATTAACTCTTAAATCAGACCACCATTTCACGTTCCTGGACAATTTTTTTTTTGCAACAAGAGGCTGAAGCCTAACACAAGCACATGCATCCTAAGTTGAACTCGTGACTTGATCATGGGAGCTCTCCCGTCAGGTGAGCTAACACTGTCTAGCATACACCCTTCTGCTCAATTGCTTTTGGATCAATAACCTTCGCTATGTTCCTAGCACAGATCCTTTTCCCTTTTTCCTACTTCACCATGCTGGTAAGGACCTGAAAATACCCTAAACTACAGAAAAGTATAAAAAAAGGATATAGAAAATGATTTTTAAGAAATAAAAACTTAATAATAATACTGAATTCAAGATTTCATCAGCTAATCATCTACTTAACATATTGAAAAATGTTCAACTTAGCAAATGGAGACTAAGTTTCAGTTGCTATCCAAAGTTGATGAATATATATATATATATATATATATATATATATATATATATATATATATATATAGAGAGAGAGAGAGAGAGAGAGAGAATATGTTATGTGCTAATACTACTAGCATACAACAAATCTCAACTATTTATGTTGGGGATACATGATTGAGATATAAATTCAAAAGCAAATTGTGTAATTGTGAATAAAGTATGCATGAAAAACTACATGTATACTCTTTGCTTTTTTTAATTCAAATCAATTATATATCTCTTAAGTTGAATCGTTGAGATTTGTTTGAATATATTAATATATAAGTGTGTCAACTCACTCTCTCTCTCTCTCTCTCTCTATATATATATATATATAGGATATGTACGAAGACATGTATTGTTCTCCAGACCCCCCAAAACGGCAAACGGCAACGTGCAGCATAACCCACTAATAGGTTCTTATAAGAAGATTGTCCTAAAAGAATATATGCCAAACCAGGCATGAAAAGAAGTTATGCCACAAGACAGGTGTTATACGGCACTCTTCTAATGGTAAAAAAGATCGGGGCATGGACCTTACCCACTCACTATAAACATATTTTACGTGTTAGAAAAGACTTAGTAGTTGTTGTATGATGTCTAGATGCCTCCTACAATATTTTTTTAAGCGAATATATTCACGTTAATAATAAAGATTTGATGTCGCCCCATGTAGCTGACTGGCTAAGAGGCCGTACTCTCTGACACAAGGGCAGGAGTTCAATACCTGAGTGCACATAGTAAGAGATATGTCTAACCCAAACAAAAAGGAGAGAAGGAAAGAGAAAGAGTTGATATCTAGATGGCATTTATAAAGGCCAACGAGTTAAACATTACGTGCCATGAAAATCTTTCGATGAAATGGCCCACATTAAAACACAAAGCTTATGTGCCCGTCAATGTGAAGCACCTATGTAAAGGGGGCGGCACGTATGCTTTGTGTCGTAAGGTGGGCCCAATTGATTGAAAATTTTGTAAAATTTTGTATGAACATTTTTCTTTCTTGAATCTCGTTCCGTTCGACAAAATTAGCGTCTGTCACACTCAAAACGTTAGCTCAACAGCAGGGTGGTCTAATACCATTGTTGTTAGTAGTTTGACTCCCAGAGGCTGCATGTGTGGGTGTGTTTTATAGGCTTCGACCTCCTTTTGTAACCAAAACAAAAAAAAAAGAAGATAGGGGATCTTACAACAAAACATGGATGGTTTAAGAAGGGGCAAAGGTTCCATTGTTCGGGGCCTCTGGAGGGCATGTTTGATAGAAGAGCCTACGATTGTAGTCTCAGGCTCTTACATTAACCAAGCTCGAAGTCCTGATTTTGACCTCCAGCAATTGCAACGGACAGTAAAGAGTCCCACTGTTTTAGGCCCGTGGGCGGCCGTCGAAATACTAATTTCATAGTGCCAACCGGGAACTAGGCCTACAGTACCAGTGTACTATGGGCTTTGTTGGATCAAACTGTCTCTTATTTTCCCTTTCATGGAGGCCCTACACAACACTTCTCTTTCCTACAATATTCATTCATACCGTCAAAATGCTTCGCATATTCATTTGCGCTTGAAATTTTCAGTTGTTAATGCACATTCTTTCTGTCAAAGTTAAGAACATATATTCGTGGCAGTGAACATTTAAAACTCACGAATGCTGAAACAACAGTGCACATCCAGTGAAGGACTATATAATTAATATTGAATTACATAGTTGAAATATTATTTTTATTAAAACCAAGGGGCTGCCAACATGCACTGTACGTGCTTGCAACGTGAACTGAAATGGAACCTGATTCGCTACACACTTATATATATAGAATGGTTTATGCAGAAAAGCTGGATCGCGGGACTGAACATTACACTTGCAGGATTGTAACCAGAATCCCTCCGGGAAGATAAACACTCTTTTTTTCTCCCTTGAGATGATAATCCCTTCGTCATTGTCTTATCAAATCAAGCAGAACGGTTCTCGTAGACTGCTTTTCTGCAACGATAAAGAATAGGGGCTCTCTCTCTCTTGAAATTCAAGGATTTATGTTAAAAACCAGTGTTTTTACTTAAAAACGAAAAAAACTAAAATTTAATTTGGAGCGAGAGATTATCTCTTTTGGTCACTAGTACAAATCAGCGTTTTTCCAGAACTTCCAAAAACCATTATTTCCATTGATATACTCAGCCATATTATACAACAGGATGGATCTTATTCCTGCTTCATTGCGATCATATGTTTTAAAAGTATTTAATTTGTGATGAAATCAGTCATCATTACCAACAACTTTTCGTCAAGGACAATTCATCTTAGTTAAATTAAGTGATCCCTGCACTCATAGAGTTAGCTCACTTGGCAGGCTCTCGGGCGCGCACACACGCGCACACACACACACACATATATATAATCCTTCATCAAAATGAATGAACCTGTACCCGAAAACATTAGCTCAATGGCAGGGCACTCTAGTAACTTACTGGTGGTAGAGACTTTGACTCCCACACGATGCATATGTAGGTGTGTGTTAGGCTTTGGCTTCCTCCTAAAAAAAGAATCTAGCTCAATTGAAAGCACTCCCTGACTCCCCTGCTATAGGTGGGGAGTTGGTTTCCCTAGGGATGTGTTTGTTGACAAAAAAGAAGGAAATGCTGATTATTTAACATGAGCTTTCTAGCCTATTTTTGCACATTCGAATATAACAGCTCCCTGCATATTTTTCTCTAGATTGTAAGGTAATTCCAAGAGAAAGTTAACCACTCAACATCGACTTTTAGTTATGGATTTACAAATAAAAAAATGGACAAAGAAGAAAAGAGTACATCAAGCTATTCATACTAAATGGTGGAACCTCAAAAGCGAGAAAGAAGATATATGTAAACATGTTTGAAATTATGTTGGCACACCCTGTGATATGTGGAACAATATGACTATATATATTAGGAAAGTGGTGAAAGATGTGTTAGGGGTATCTAAGGGAGGTGTACTGGCACAAAAAGAAGCTTGGTGGTGGAGTGAAGTAGCACAAAATAAAATAAGGCAAAGAGGGCATGTTACAAATTACATTATGCCAAGAAAACTAGTGAAACTTTAGAAGCTTATAAGAAAGCAAAGAAGGAAGCGAAAAAGTCCGTTAGTGAAGCAAAAGCTAAGATTTGGGAGGACTTATATAAAAAACTCAACTCAAAAGAGGGTGAAAGAGATATTTTTAGGATAGCTAGGGTTAGAGATAAGAAAACTAAAGATCTTAATTATGTTAGATGCATCAAAGACGAGGATGCAAAACTTTTAGTGGCAAACGATGATATAAGAAATAGATGGAAAAACTATTTTTATAATCTTTTTAATAAAAATAAAGATGTTAGTATTAGCTTAGGAGAGTTAGTCAAATCAGAAAAGTATATAAACCACAATTTCTACCGACATATTCAAAAGAATGAAGTCAAAGAGGCTCTTAAACATATGAAGGGTGGTAAATCGGTAGGACCAGATAATATTCCTATAAAAGTTTGGAAAATACTAGGAGAAATAGGAATCACTTGGCTCACAAGACTATTTAATGAAATATAGAAAAACCAAAAGATGCCCGAAAAATGGAGAGCAAGTACACTTATACCCATATATAAGAATAAGGGAGACATTCAAAATTGTGCAAATTATCGAGGTATCAAGTTAATGAGTCATACTATGAAATTGTGGGAAATAATTATCGAACGTAAGTTAAGTCAAGTATCAAGTACAATAGATAACTAATTTGGATTCATGCTAGACAGATCTACTGTTGAAGCGATTCACCTTTTGAGACGTTTTATGAAACATTTTAGAGCAAAAAAGAAAGACCTTCACATAATATTTATTGATCTAGAAAAAACTTACGATAGGGTACTGAAGGAGGCTCTTTGGAGAACTTTAGAAAAAAGAGGTATCCCATTTACATACATTAACCTTATAAGAGACATATACGATAGTGCAAAAACATGTGTGAGGACTCGTGAAGGAATGATAGACTTCTTTGAAGTTAATATTGAGTTACATCAAGGATCAACTTTAAGTCCATACTTATTTATAATGGTGATTGATGAATTAACAAAATATATTTAAGATGAAGTACCTTGGTGTATGTTATTTGGAGATGACATTGTGTTAGTGGAGGAGTCTAAGGAAAAAGTTAATAGAAAATTAGAACTATGGAGAGAAACATTAGAAAGCAAAGGTCTTTGACTTAGTAGAACAAGGATAAAACATATGACATGTAAGTTTGATCATTTGGTTACTTAAAAGGACATAGAAATTAAAATTGGCACATATATATCATCCCTCAAAAAAAAAGTTTTAAATACCTAGGGTCAATTTTTCAGAGTAATAGAAGAATTGATGGAGACGTTATACATAGAATTAATGGTGGTTGGTTAAAATGGAGAGGAGCATTAGATATTCTTTGTGATAAGAAGATACCATTAAAGTTAAAAGGTAAATATTATAGAGCATCAATTAGGCTTGCCATGTTTTATGGTTGTGAGTGTTGGGCAGTTAATCATCAACATGTACAAAAGATGTCTGTGACAAAAATGAAGATGTTGAGATGGATGAGTGGTCATATAAGAAAAGACCATAATGAGGTTATTAGAAACAAATTAAGAGTGACACCAATAAACGATAAAATGAGAGAATATCGTTTAAGATGGTTTGGATATATAGAAAAAGATCAAAAGAAGAACCTTTAAGAAGGTATGAAAAACTAAATTTGGAAAGTATTAAAAGAGCTAGAGGACGACTACAAAAGTGTTGGAAAGAAACAATAAAGAATGATCTAGCTTATTGTGAGTTAACTGCTATGGCACACAATAGGGATCTGTGGAAACAAAGAATCCATGTAGCCGACCCTGTCTAATATGGGAAAAGGCTTAGTTGTTGTACTAAGTTTATCATTTTTTGTTAAGGATAATCATTGTGGTTCTTCATGGATCACGAGAATCATTCTACTGGAGTGAGGTACTGCAAGATCTATCATGACCGGGCCAACCGCCGGTCCTCAACTTTGGCTCCTTCGTCTCACTATGCTCTCCAAAACCTTCTTGGGTCCATGTCCCTAATGTGATCTCGGACCAGCATGTTCAGGACTTAGGTGAGTCCGCCGTGAAGAGCCACAATAAGCAAAACGATGTGTCACTCAGGTTCCTGCAGGTGGTGAACGCACTCGTGCTCGATCGCGGAACCGAGCATTACACCTACCACTTGATCCTGAGGGCTGAGAAGGGGTGCCAAGTGAAGAAGTACTATGATGTGGAAGTGTTCCAAGATCCCTCTGGACTCAAGTTGGGCTACTTCAAAGAAATCTAGATCCAGTTCATGATCTCGTATTATGGGTCTATCTATGATCCAAAATGGTATGGGAGTGCATCTAAACGTGTAGCACACATAACTTAAGGCCTAGCCAGAATAAGTGTGGTTTGTTCAATGTTATTGTTCTATTTCTCTTCCTACTAGATGGTTGTCTCGCCAGCAAACCTGACCTCATTATATTGGCCCGACTTGTGGCGCCCTGACCCGACCTCATGCAGGAGGAATGGGTGAGGATTAGCACCTGATGCCAACACCCACACTCAACTCTCTCTACAATTGGAATGAGCATGGCAATATTGGCCCGACTTGTGGCACCCTGACCCAACCTAATTCAAATGGGATGGGTAAGGGTTAATAGGCACTTAGATGCCAGACCCTGCAACATAAACATACATATAGAGAGAGATTAGTACATGAATCTATACTTTAACATTATCAAAGATTTTATTCATATAATATTAAAGATCAACCATTGACATCTTTAAGTAAAAAAAACAAATAGTACTATATGCATTTATTGCACTTACAAAAGTATCAACATACATATTTTGCTTTTAAAAATTAAATTTCAATCATGGTTCTCTTTGATCGAATGATCAAGGTTTTTAAGCATAAATTTATATATGCAAACTTTGTTCTCTCTCTCTTATATATATATATATATATATATATATATATATATATATATAGAGAGAGAGAGAGAGAGAGAGAGAGAGACTGTACAAGACTCAAACTTGTCTCCTCACAATGTGTAGGGGCTCATCTCAAAAGCTGACTCCAGCAAAAGGAGGTCACAAGTTCATTGTATAGAACCAAAGCATATGCAAACTTTGTTCTCTCTCTCTCTTTTATATATATATATATATATATATATAGAGAGAGAGAGAGAGAGAGAGAGAGAGAGACTGTACAAGACTCAAACTTGTCTCCTCACAATGTGTAGGGGCTCATCTCAAAAGCTGACTCCAGCAAAAGGAGGTCACAAGTTCATGGTTTGACTCCTGAAAGGACTTGTTAACTCCGATGACTTGAAGAACTAGGGAACATTCAAACTTAATGTTTAAGATATGGTTTGTTGAAGTGAAAATGGGTGTGGCCAGGTCATGGAAAAATGCAAAGTTGAGCTAAAGAATTCTGACCTATATTTGAAGCAGGACAAAATGGCTTGGTCATATGGATCTGGGGGCTAACCCGGGTCAAGCCGGACTAGCCTGCAGGGTCACAAGTTCATTGGATATTAGGTTAGGCCTATAAAACCTGATCCAAAACTCTTTGAAATCCAAATCCAACCACAACATTTTAGGCTTCAACATGCCATATACACATATAATAAAAACTATAATATATATATATATATATATATATATATATATATATATATATATATATATAATATATATATATATATATGATGGAATATATACAATAATATATATATACTACATATATATGATGGAAAAAATTATACATATATACATGTAATTATAAAAATATATATATATATATATATATATATATATATATATATATATATATATATATATATATATATATATATATATGAGCCATATATACTATATATATGTAATAAAAAAACTACACATCTATGCATTATAACCACATAGATGATAATAAACATCTCAACAAGGACAATCAATAAAAAGACAACTTGTCCTTGCTTTGTATTTATGACAGTATAACATTACTTTTTACTTTTTTATATATCAATCCCAATGGTCATGATTTTGGTGCAGGTTATCCGAGAGGATCGTCGTATTCCTTGTGTAACTATTATGAGCGGTTATTGAATTTTATGATCTTCTTCTAGACCAGCCCCATTCACCGTTCAAATCTGTATTATCCTTTTGCTTTATATATTTCAAATTTTCACAAGATTTTCCTGCTAAATGCACATTATAATAGGTGGTACTCGGAATGTCATGTACACACTGCCTTCATGTTAGACATGTTCGGTTTCGGTTACTGGAATCTATGAAATGCCTGTTAAAGGGTTTTCACGTTAAATTTGGTTTGAATTCTTTTTTTATTATATTTTATTATTTAATTGAAGCTTGATGGAGAGAGGTTGCCATTGCCAAGTTTTAATATCTAAGTATCATTACTTGTTTTCCATTATTATGTTTTGTTGTTGGATTTACAAGTTCGAACAACTAATTAGACCTAACAGTGGAGAGAAAATCAATAGTGGAATGAAAATCAAATTCCACTTCTCACACACACCACCTCTATGACACCGAAGTGGGTCTCTTGCGAGAGAGACTTTGGAATAATCGTTCATTGTTTTCATAATTACATGCTAGGGAGTGGTTTAAAATGAGCAAAGATATCCCAAAAGCATTTCAGCATGCACGTTCAAGAGAGAGTGATTGCTGGTTCTCCCATTGATGTGGATGATGATCTCTCAACAGTATGTTTTTGAACCAAGATTCACCCTTCGGGGAATTAGATTCTTCAAACTTGTTGTGGACTCTATAAAGATGCTAGGTCCTCAAAGCCAGATCTATTCCAAATGTGTGGTTTGATCCAATGAGTAATCGACTTTGACAAATGCTTCAAGTTTGTGTATGCTCCTCCTTGTAGAAGCTTAGATTGCTTGAATATTAATTAAATTCATTACTTGAGCTCAAAATATGTAATCTCATGAAGTTAACTACTTTCTTATATACATACACATATACATAATCTGAGTGATTAGTCGTTCAATTATTGCTTTTTGTGAGCATGAGTGTAAGAACTTTGTTCTTCATCTTGAAAACACTTACAATGCTTTAAATTATGCTAGTATAAAAAAACCAATGAGTGAGCAGGAAGGGTGGTATAGGATCCAGTTTTCTTATATATTTACATATCTATATCTATACATATATTATATCTATACAATATTTCCAAACTATTTGTTTTGCAAAGCATCTTTGTGTATGAAAAATTTTAGGTGTTTAACCCCCTCCCCCCCTCTATGGGAAAGGTTGCACACAAATATGGTGGCTCTAAAATGACAAATGTACGGGTTGAGTTTGAGGTCTTAAATCTCAAGTTGAACTTAGAGTTTTGTGTCTTTTCTTTTGTGTATTGCCGTTTTTTTAGTTTATGATAATTTTAGTGCATAGTAGGCTCAAGCTGGTATAAAGAAGACCTATTGTCTTAGGTAGCCCAGAGCTAGCTTAAATCTTTGTTAGTCTCAAATGCAGACAAGTTGAGATTAAAGAAGAGGCATTTTAGTTTGGTTAAAAGTCTAGTCTTTACACATCTCAATCAATTGCATTAATATTTGAAATATAAAAGAAGCGAAAGTTACTATGAATCAAGTAAATTAAAATATAATATATATATATATATATATTTAATATCATTCATCCATATTCATCTTTCAAATTAAATGATTGAGATTTATATTGATACCACAAAATTTGCACATTTCCAACATATCATATTAGACTTTTCCACGCACCACTTTTTCATTAAATATCAAAATTATCTTTTGTATAAATACTCTTTTTTATCATGGTCCATTCCAACATTTTTCTTTCTTGTTCACAGCTCAATGCATATTCTTACAAATCTTGTTGTAAAAAGATAGAAAAAAATCAAAAACAAGAAAAATGAATCTAAAAACGAATCAATAATAAAAATATAAATGACTCAATAATATGAAAGCAATAATAACGATAAGAATCAAGAATAAAAATAAAAGAAAAAGAGAATCAAGAAACATACGAAAAATTAAAAATAAGAACTAAAACATCTCAATAGAAGAGACGCGACTCGGGTGTGTCTTTCTTAACGAGAAAGGTGCCCCCAACTGCGTCATACCTTTTTAGTTCATTGGGACATATTTCTCCCATTGAAAGAGAAGCGCCTGAACCACATATCTTGAGTCAAAATGTTTTCATTCTTTATTTTCAATTTCAGTTGAAAAGTCTATCAAAAATAAATTAAAACAATTAAAAAATAGACAAACTAAAACCAAATCAATACACAAATTGATAAATCAAAATCGTCCTTTGAATTGGCCTTTTATATTTTTTTGTTTTTGTTTTTTATTCTTATTTTTTTATGAAATCTTTTATTTTGTGGTAGATCGAGTAACATTTGGGTTGAATGAGTCGAGGAGCGAAGAATTAAGGAAACAAAGGTCGAAAATGGGAACCGGTTCGCGTAGGGACGAGGGACGCGTTTTGTTTGTAAGGGTAGTTTCGTAATTGTTGAAAATGAGCTTTTGAGAAAGCGGAAAAAAAGTAAAAGGCGTGCGCGCGCATCAATTACGTTTTTAACGCTAACGCTACCGATGATCAAATCTTAGGATCGCTTTAAAAGGCACATCCTGTGGCCTTTAGGTCTTCCTAAGCTCTCAAATTATACGTCCGTCTCTCTCTCTCTCTCTCACGGTGCGTCGAGACGCTCGTGAAATCTGTCGGATAATCGGATCGTGCCGACGGTCGCTGCACTCCCTTCTTCCTCCAGGTCACGCTCAGGTCGCTCTCTCTCTCAAAATAACGGTGCAAGGTGATTCTCGTTGCGTTGCGCGTGAAGTCGTTAATTTCCGAAGGGAACCTAAGGCTCAACCTTTCCCTTTTCTCCAAAAGTCGCTTAATCTTCAGCGAGGTAGCTCGTTTCTTCGTGATTTTGTTCCTGAATCAAAACTCTCGATCCATTGTTTTCTTTATCTCGATAAATCTCCTTCTGGGTGCTTTTCTATTCTGTTCTTGCTCGAAACAGTGCGCTAAATCTTTCGTTTCTATTGATTATATCTCCGTTTGATTGCTTTACCCTTGTTTCTCCTTGTGAATCAAAGCTTCAAACCTTTCCCTTGTTTTCTAGCTTGATTTCTTGTAGGGGGTCGTTTTCTGAAATCAAAGTTGAAGCAGGCGCCATGACGGGGAAGGCGAAGCCGAAGAAGCACACAGCGAAGGAAATCGCATCTAAGATCGACGCGGCAACGACGAATCGAGGCGGCGGGAAGGCCGGTCTAGCGGATAGGAGCGCCCAGGACAAGGGCGGCCACTCGAAGTTTGAGTGCCCGCACTGCAAAGTCACTGCGCCCGATGTCAAGTCGATGCAGATTCACCACGAATCCAAGCACCCGAAGATCCCCTTCGAGGAGGACAAGGTCGTCAATCTGCACGCCAGTTTAGTCCCCGAAACCTCAAAACCGCGCCCGGGAGTTCGCGGCAGCTTCAAGAAATAGTGAAGGCTACGAAATCCTTGATCTCCTTTGCAGTTTGCATGATAATCAAGAAATAATTGTGTGGGAACTAGGGGATCTGATAACTGTGCTTATTTGATTTCCTTTCTTGTGTTGGCGTCCATAGTCTAATGGTGAAGGTAAGATCTCTCATGTGCGCCTAGGCGCGTCTAGTAGATACAGTTGTTCTAGAGAGTTGGTAAACGGGTATGTGCGATAGTGGTTTCCTTGTACCTTGTGTAAACATTTTCATCCAGCTGCCGTCGTCTGTTATTATATCGCTCCTTCTCATGGTTTGACAAGTTATATGGAAAGAGATCTTGTGGCAACCTTGATATGACTTTGTGGGGATGGCATTGGGGCGGGTCAAGGATGGGATACGTGTACGGGGCTCCGACCAGAACCCCGTGGAGTGGATATGTGTGTGGGTTCTCTTTTTCCCATGGGGAATGGGGCAGGGATGAGGCCATATATATAGTGTCAGGTATAGGTCGGGGCACCTTACCTACATACTTCATCCAAACCTGATCAGATCACGTATTACCCCATTCCTGTTGGGTTGGGTCGGGGTTGCATGCGGTCGGTTCAATGTTGCATCCCTAATCCTTTGTTGGCGATGCATAATGTTAGTTTGACTTTTAGGTTGAAGTAAAAAATGTTTCTTATGGTACTTTTTGTACTGTATTTTGGCTGATTTGGTTCATGAATTAACTCTTTATAATATAGTATCAGTATTTGCTTCGTGTCAATGTGATATAAAAGTGTGTTGTGAAGCAGATGGGACCTGTCATTAAGTTTCTGTATTTTGAGCAAGTGTTTAAATTTTTACAGTTTTGTAGCTTTAGTGATTAACTGCTTACATGGCACATGATAGGGCTCTGTGGAAACAAAGAATCCATGTAGCCGACCCCGTCTAGTATGGGAAAAGGCTTAGTTGTTGTTGTTGTAGCTTTAGTGGTTATGCTTAGTTTCTACCTTCCAGAAAATTGGGACTATGCATTTGGTACTAAAGATCTGGCTAGGGAGTCAACTAAAAGAACTTTCAAGTTGAAGGTTCCAACATCGATACCTGGGGTTGTGCATACCATGTAGACTTCTGTGGAACCCCAACTTTCCTATTGAGAAGAAAGAAGCAGCAAATTTTAGATCCTCTTGTTCGAGGTCTCAAGTAATGGTAGTCTTTTTTATCTCATTTCTCAAGATCGATTTTGGATTGGTCGGCACTATTCATGATGTCGTTTGATCTATTGTGTTAACTCTCAATTCCCAAGGACTTGATTGATGCTCCTCTTCCCTGCGTTTCAGGCTGTCATTGTTGCGGGAGGTTTCTTGTGGGGATTCAAGATAAGTTTACGCAATCGCTTGGCTTGTGTTGTGTCTGGATGAAAAATGGATATGTTGTAAAAGATTGTTTATCATAAGATTCCCTTTCGTTTTAAGCATCAAAATTATAAAGGAACCAGAAAAGTTATTCCTTGTTGACAGCAGCCCTACCCCTTACCGGAAAAATTCGTTGTGCTGGTTGAAATTTGCAACTGATTCTGTCCTGGCAAGTTCCTTTGTGAGCGTCCATGTACATGTACATTGATGGACCATTAAGTATATCAACTAATTCTAGCTTATGATGAATACATGTATCGATTGTCACCAGTCTGGATATGGGTGCAGTTGCTGCTAGTTTCTGAATATGTTTAATTATGTCGTTAGTATTTGAAGTGAAATGTAAACTGCATTGAACTAATTCGCAAATTTATTTGGTAGCTCCTACAGAAAATATGGAATAGATCATGTTATTTTTAAGTCACTGCATTAAATCATGACTTAGGTGGCAATGGCATGTCTCTCCTAGGTTTCACTGGACATTTCCTGGTATTGTACATTACTTACGTTCAGTTTGGAATTCTGTACTGATTTGTGCTTGCTTGGTCCTCGAGCATCTGCGTTGCTAGTACCTCCGTGTTCATCCTTCCCCTTTTGCTTTCGTAATGATTGTATGGTGTTTAAATGAATTATCACTTCAATTGTAAATTCAGGTGTTCTATAAGTCACTGGTGAACTTCATTGGCATGACATAGCATGTGGTGTACTACCATGAAAAGATAAAGTGCTTCTTCATTTCCAACTAAGCTGTTGTTCTGCTATGTATTAGATAGGATAGGAGTCACTGGGGGGTGATCTTTCTAGATATGTTCTCTCATAAATGTCATCCTCTCTTGAAGGATAGTGGCTTCTGAAAGCACATAGTTTTGCTGTCGTTCATTCTTCATGGCATATCTAGTTATGAACAGTTTTCATATTTTTCTTTGTTCAGACTTGATTAAAACCGAACTTGGACTTAGGTTTGGATTGCCATGCTTGTGGCAAGATATAGCTTTGGAGTGGCTTCCTTGTGTTATCTCGTTTTTTCAGTGCAAAAAATCTGGTCTTTGTGTGCATTAATATGTTTGGTGTCCACAGAAAGATTAAAAGGTACTTGCTTTCCCGCTTAATCCAAGTAGGAATTTAGGACTGTAGGACTGTGGTCTGCACAGCTAAAAAAGTTGGTGGATTGGGTCGTTCTTCATTTATGCATTACTGTGCCATACCCTTGGATTGCATGTCTGTATTGTTGTTCATTTATCAATTTTCTGTGCTTTGTTTTGTGTTTAAACTTTAAAGTGAAGCATATCCAATTAGGGGTATGCCCATGATTGCAATCTAGACATGCTACTAAGAAATGTATATACCTCATTGCTTTCGATTTCATCGGATATAATATCCATCTTTTTCCCAATATGCTAATGAATGTGCACGTATAAGCCTCTGTGTGCTGCTTGTAAACAGAGTTGCACCTTCAGACTTACATGAAGTGGCTGGATATCAGCAGATTATAACTTGAGAAAAATGCAGGGAAAAAATTGCTTTTCCGTGTGTTTGGAGAGAAGTGTATACAACTTCAGAATGATAAGGTGGACTCATGGTTAAGAAAGAGTCCTTCTCTAGTCTTTTTATCAATATTTCCTAGTCCATGCAAAAATTTTCAACTGATAACTTGCTTGCAAAATACTTTTGTCTCATTATACAACGACAAAATTGTACTTATTTTTTGGTTACAAGAGGAGGCCAAAGCCTAACACACACACACTCTCTCTCTCTCTCACACACCTTATGGGAATCAAACTCCCCACCTGAGGCAACAGCGCCAGAGCTCTGTGCCACTGAACTAATGTTCTCGGTGCAACGACAAAATTGTAGTTATTGAGCTTCTTTTTCATAAGCATTAACCAGCTTAGATTACTGTGAAATTATTTTTGAAAGGGTCTTATCCGATGGAAGATTGATGATGAGTAGCATTGTCTTTCTTGGAGACCACCTCCAGTACTCGTTTCTTTCCTCAGTTGATCTTCTTTATAATAACGCCATGTACTGTTCCATGGGTTTGATGGTATATATATTCTTGCCACCATATTTTTAGTTATATATTGCACCTACATGTTACCTCTATGGTGATTGTGAAGATGTGCAACTTATTTGTAAACAGGGGAGTCTTATGTTGCGAAGATTTAGGGAAACTAATGTGGAACCTTGAAGTTGATTCTTGTTGAAATTCAACTTTGAATTGTAGATAGGTCTTCGTAATATGTTTTTCATCCTTAATACTTAGAAGAAACTAAGGTTGTGGTCTTTTGAGTGTGTTCAGCATGATCCTTTAAAAGTTAACCGTTAATGGAGTTGGCATTGTAAGATCATGGAGGTTGGGCGTGTTCATCATGATCATCTGAAAGAGAAATTTAATGGAGTTGCATTATAAGATCATGGAGGTTTGGTAAATGTACAATCAACATTTGTACCAGACTCTGATTTGAGCAACTGTTGACGTTCAAAGTGCAGGGCAGTGTGGGAATCTCCATAAATGAACAAGGACCAAGATAGTTTTGTGAAGGATATCAAATTGTTATTTCTGGCTTAACTGTTAAGGACATGTCGCTTTAGTTCTGAAGAGAATGAACTTATACAGCAGGGCTTATACAGGTTTAGATTATAACAAGGGTGAGATTGTCTCTTTTTCTCTGTTTAGTGTATTTGTCTTACTGAGGGAGATGCCCCACCCATTAATAAATTTAGCCCTAGTACACTGCCTTCACGAACTTTGTGGATTTTATACCTTGATCTTCCTGATAGTTTAATAATGCTGACGGATGCAAAGTCTCCTTGGTCCATTCTTGTCATTAGTGGAAGGACTCAGTTTGTGATTGCCTGTTGTCAATATGTTTGGCAATAAGTTCATCTATTTGGAGTATTCTGGAAGAAGAATGGCTTAGGAGGCCCTTGTCTTATGTTGTTAATGAGATAAATTGTGGTTATCGTGAGATAAATAGAATTAGGGTTTGGAGACGGGAACTGTCTATTCAGAATGATGTCTGTTGCATCTGCTCAGCACCCCTTTTCTGGCTTATCCTCTCTGGTTTCAGTGGCTCCCAATACACCTGTTACTCGAGACACCATATGTTGGTACCATCTTTCAGTCAGGTTCAATGGTATGTATTGTTATGGATCCATGTACTCGTGGCATCAGCAGTTAAGCCTTGCTGATGGAACCGATGTGTATGGCTGTGAGCTAGTTTTCCAACGGTTCTGGTTAATGATGGGGTTAACATGGCTATTATGTTCAGCTCCATTTCTGCTACTTATGGATGTTGTTCCGTCTGGCTCTGTAACATCATTTGGTTTGTGTGTGAGGAGCGTAGAAATGTACTTAAATGGAAGAATCTACTATCTGAATGGAGGCTGAAGTGCTGCTTGATGGCTCGTTTTATTATGAAGAAAGGAGGTTCCCTGTGTTCGGTAAATGTGTGGAAAACAGAAGTCGGGTGTCAAATCTGCTGCATAGTATTATTATACATGTGGAATTTAGGCTGTGTTGATTCCATGTTGCTTAATCCAGTCAACTTGGTCAATATCTATATTTAATGTACTCAGACCTCTGTGGACATACCTAACATGGTTCACTGATATGCACTCAAGTTCTCAACGTTTTATATAAGTCTTGGTTACGCATAATGATTCAGACTCACTGGAACGATAGGGCATATATCTTTTGTTCATGAGGTGCAAGTCTTAGAATCATATGCCAATTTTCTTTTGGTGCTGGCTTGATTCTGGAAGTTCAGATCTCTTACCGTCTTGCGGTTAAACCTCCTATGTTTTTCTTGGCAGTTCCATTACTCCATACATACCGCCTGTAAGTCTGTAACAAGGAAAACAAAAAAAAAAAACTACCAGTTATCCTTCGTTTCTTTTTTATGCTCCCAGTAGCACATACTTTCACAAATCTTAGAATCATTGCCAATTTTCTTTTGATGCTGGCTTGACTTTGGAAGTTCAGATCTTTTACTGTCTTGCGGTTGAACCTCCAATATTTTTCTTGGGACTTCCATTACTTCATATATACCTCCTGTAACAAGGAAAACCAAAAAAACTACCAGTTACTCTTTGTTTCCTTTTGATGCTCCCAATAGTGCATGCTTTCACAAATCTGGTCATATATAAGGTTTCTGCAGATATAGTTAGTCTTGTTATAATCCTGGAAGCAAATGGTTGCTCTTAAAAATGCATTGCCTTTGTCCAATGCTGATTGTTTGTTCAGTGCAAATTGGTCTTGATACATGTATCACAGAACATAATGTCTCCAAGGAATTCGGCTTGGCAAAATACCAATAGTAAGGCTGGTATCATAGGGAAGTGGAGCACTGGGATTTGTTGGAAGTATCAGCCTCTTTCAGGGGATGGTTGGATTTTACATCTTCATCAGGCTATTAGCCACCATGCGGGATGAAAGCAGCAGTCAAGGTTTTCCTTGACCCTCTGTGGTTCTATTATATAACAAATGTTTCAAAACAGCATTTAGCTGAACAGCGTTAGGTAGGGGCCATACATCTACTACGAAACAGGTAATATACTATGACTATTACTGAGAAATAGCGACACCCTTTCAGATGCCTTTTGGCCGATGATTTCTGTCCTCTGATGAGATCATGTGGTTATCGCTGCAATATGTGGAGGGGAGCTACACCAATGTTTTTTCCCCTTTTCTTTCTTTAAATTTCCTTGCTGACGACAAATTATTGTTTCAAGACAGCTTTATAATGGTGTAAATTTGTGGTGCTGTTGGTACTTTGCTCTTTACTTTTTTTCACTTACCTGGTACTTGTAAGATTCCGAACCTTACGCATGCTTACATGTATATAGTAAAATACCTGTAAATTGAGCATAATTTGTAACTTTCTGAACACCAGAATGCTACAAGTGCTGAATGTTTTTTGCTTCATCTTAAGTTCTCTGCTTGCCTTTACATTTTTACAGCTTCATATACTCGTTTTGGGATCTTTATGATTGCAATAATTTTGAGAAGGCAGATACCTTGTACATCAAACGCCAATCTTGATTCACCATTGCCTTCTTTGAAGTTTGATACTTTTCTGATTTAAACTAGTTGGTCGCACCTTTTGGTGCTGGTAGACCGGAAAATGGATAATGATGCCCAGTTCCGGTCTGGGTTTGGCGCTCCCATGTGGTTCACAAAGAGTCCTAGAATTCCTTTTTCAAAATAGTCCATGGTTCATTAGATTTAAGGTACTTAATAGGGCGCTAGTTTTCCTGTGCACCTTATTAGATGAATAGCAAAGCTTTCACATCCTTCTTGTATTCTTTAGGTTTCTATAATGCCGATATAGATGAATCTTTTGGTTCATCGAACCTCTGTCAAATAAGCTCCCTTTGATCCAAGATATGAGAACAGTTTTCTTTTGAATGCTAAAGTTTTCTTAAAGTTTGTCTTGGTATGTGCGGATCTATGACAACATTAAATTACACATAGAATTACTAAAAGTCAAGGTTTTGCTCATATAAACTTTAAGCTTAGTGGCCCGCTTACTTTGTTTATTCTCTCTCTCTCTCTCTCTCTCTCTCTCTCTCTCTCTCTCTCTCTCTCTCTTCCCATTTGGGTTGAAGAGTTCCTGTGAAGGTGTGCCACTCTTATAATCCCATTTGTCTATTACTGTCAATCCCATCAACCCTTGTTCACTTGCGTCATTTGGCGTGATATTCGATCAAACGTCTTCTCTTATCCCACTTTTGTTTTTCTCATGTGCAGCCTCAACCTTCTCTTTTGAGCTTTTGTCTCAGTTTTATTCCTTCTTCTATTATCCGTTTTTAATTAAAGTTGAAAGCTAAATATTATGAACTGTTATTGTTATTATTATTTGTTATAGGAGTATGAATGTTGGGCAATTAATCTTGAACATGTGTATTGATGATACCAATATATAAAATGAAGGACAATTGCGTAAGATGATTTGAATATATAGGAAGTTGATCAAAGGAAAGTGGAACGGAAAGATCACAAAAGTAATACAGGAAAACAAAATAAAGGATGATTTCGCTTTTGTTCAGGATATACGTTCGAGTTTTAGTAGACAAAGATCTCATTTAGTTGTCTTGGTATGTGCGGATCTATGACAACAATGAGTATGGACAAAGGTTTAATTGTTGTTTTTCTTCTTTTTTTTTGGTTCGATCCCGAAGTGTTACTTCCCAAACCTTTTGCCACACCACGAAGGAAGAAGATATTAGCATATGCTCTTCAACCACAAGCTAGGTGTTAGATTGTCAAAGTGGGTCTCACTTGCACTTGTCGTCCCCTTGTACATATCTCCTTCCCTATTACAAAGCTTTGAACGAAAGAGCATCCATGGGCCATTCGCTTCACCTGCGTCCTCAAGCATAAAAGAAACTAATTTGCAAAGGAAAAATCTTATAAGATGCAATAGGCAAAGAAATTTTTTTCCAAAGGCATACAGGTCGCCCTCTGGCCATTGGTGGCTTCAACCTTGGAAAGAAAGCCATCCTTGCCATAATGCGGCATCTCTTCCTTTCCACCCAAAGATGCTTTGCACAAAGATGAAAAAGTTTTAATTGGTGGATACGGCTTAGGTAAAGATGGTTGAAGATCAATAAAGCTAGCTCTTTTTGACCGTCATTAGCGTATAAGTCACACTATAAGAGATAGCGATGGCACAAGTTGCTTCTCTAAAGATGAGGAAATTCGTCAATGGCGAGTGGAGCATGTGGCCTGTTATGTTCTAAGAAATCACAACCGCTAGCAGAGTGATTACCGAAACTTCTCGACGTGATCTCGTTAGCCCCATCGAAACCATTCTTTGAGGGTCACAACCACAATAGAAGGATTACAAAGTATTAGATTTTTTTTGTTGCATCTTTTAATAGGTTTGCGCAGATGTAAATATAAGGTAACTATACACTTGACTTGATAAAATTGGCTAAGTTGGGGATAGAAAGATCTTGAAAAGATCGTTCATACCAATCAAACACATAAGTATAATTTATACATAACTTTTGTTATCAATATGCTCAGTATGGTTTGCCTAACCCCACTTATCTTTAAAAAAACAACTCTTCAATCAATTCGAGTTCATTCGCTTGTGGGTGGAGCCGGAAGCTTCACGTTGGATCCGGTCTATCATATTCATCTTGCTCAGCATGTTATCACCCTTATTAATGATCTGCTAAAACTTATTTCCTCATGAAAATTGGCTTCTAGTATTCTTTCTCTAGTGTCAGCCTATTGAGGTAAGATTCATAGATGCAATTCTTGTGATTGTAGATCCAATTTGACTTGAGTCCAGGTCTGGTACTGGAACCCAAAGCACCTTCACCAATAAAATAACACAAATTGAAGGCGTCATCATATGACATGCGAATCGAAACGTATTCCATCCACTAATTTTCGAACGATGTGTATAGGGGCAGAGAGAATTGGTTGACCCGGCAAGTCTCGATTCTCGAACAGTGGAATTAGCGCCATGAATTGAAAGATCGTCAAAGCAAGGCAGAGCGAATTCAAGAAAGCAAGAGGGAAGTGAAGGCAGGAAGCATTCCCATGCGTTGCGTGGCCGAACGTCCAAGTCTCCTGTAATCTGCAATTGCTTCTTATTCTTCATCGTCGTCGTCTTCATAGAGTTTCATCCATTCGATCGCCGGCTACGCTTCTGTAAAGATTCTGGCGGGCTCCGGGAATGAGGAAGGTGAAATCAATACGGAAGAAGGGGGTGTGGGTGGTCGTCGGGTCGCTAGGATTCCTAGCCTTCATGACCAGCGTCTCTGCAGAGCTCAAGAAGAACAAGGTGTGTGTGTGTGTGAGAGAGAGAGAGAGAGAGAGAGAAAAGGGTAGGGACTTCATGCCATACTTTCTTTTGTCCCCATTTTAGCAAAGCACGTAAGGAAACCAATGAATCAATGGATAGTCTCTGTCATATCCGACAATTCAAACACGTAGCTGCAGAAGTCACCATTAATGCAAGCACGCAAAGCTTACATTGGTTGCCTTCTCATTTTTTCTGTGTTGTTTCATTGATCAATTAAGAGGGTTTACATAGTTATAGTTCTATTTTTTGGAACGTTTGTGAAGGCAGAGGACGTGAAGTTCGATGGGAAATTCTGCTCTTTGCCGACAAGCCCCGCACTCTGGCTGGGGATCGCGGCGTCTGTGTGTCTCCTGTGTGCTCACCTTGTGGGGATCGCAGCTATTGGAATCACATACTTCTCAAGAGACAACGAAGTTCAATTAGACGACAACACTAAAGCTATCACTATCTCACTCAACGTTCTCTCCTGTTAATCAAAAACATTTCTTATAATCCTTAGTTAACAGGGGGCATGGTGTACTGTTAGATCATTGAGCTAGGTCGAGTGCAAACATTGAGCGTGCTCTAAGGGGGTGTTCGATTACGAGGTCGGGGCCTAGGGGTTAGACATGACCAGTTCCAGTTTGCCTAGAACCAAGAATCAAAACCGAATCGGGATAAGGTTGATTCTAGTTTCGGTTTAGGTCCTAAACCGTCTAGAACAAAAAAATTATTTGAATTTTGCTAAAACATATTAAAAAATCATAGAACTGACAGATCTGGTTTTGCAAAAGCTGGAACCGGAACCAAACTAGGTCCTCGCTAGTTTTAGATCGGGTTCCAGCAAGTTCCAGTCCCAATTGGTTCCTGGCCCGGTTCAGTTCTCGTTGAAACCGTCAGGCTGGTTCATAACCGGCCATGTCTACTAGGGGTAAGCCGCATAATCGGGAAAAAAGTGGGCTCATATTGCACACCACAGCCCGCATTTGATTACTAGGAAATAGATCCAGATTTGTAGTTCTAGGCCTCGTTATCAAACACCCCTAAGGTGTCTTTTCCCTAATGGTGTCCAGTCTAACGACAATTTACTACTAAAAGAAGACTCTGTAGAGTGCCTAGTGCAAGTTTTAGCAGCAATCTCATATCAGGTAGGGTAAAATATTGGCCACAGAAGGCGGCACAAGCTCTCTATCAGAAGCTCTTAGGGCATGGTCTTCTTAACTAGACTAATCTTACATTAGGAATTGCATTTATGCTGGTTAAGTATTAGGAGGCAAGTCATGGATGAGAGGTTTTAAGTTTTAAATGATATATTTTTTTTTACAAGAGGAGGCCGAAGCTTAACACACATGCGCCCTGTAGGATTCGAACTCCCCACCGGCAGCAACGGCGCTAGAACGCCTCCCATTGAGCTAATGGTCTAAGTGACTAATGCTAATTTTCGAATCTTTGTCTCCGCATTCTGGACTAATTAGATTTTTTCACTCTCCAAAGCGAAGCTTACATGATGAAACTTATCGACCTAATGTATGTATTTCAATGACCAAACCATATAGAGGAATACACCCTTCTTATACCCCTGCAAGGAGGAAAGGTCTGGCTTGTGAATAGTTATTGAAGTGTTTTGTAGATAATTTCTTTTATTCATTAGTAATTCCAAAGAACTGCCTTGTTAACTCTTAACATGACATAAGATCGAACCTTATTGAAACAAATAATTCATATAGCCAACTCCATTTAAATGGAAAAACGCTTAGTTGTTGGGAGAAACTGCCTTGTAGAAAGTTTGTTCGAGGCAACACCATCTTTCATGGGACCTATGCTTGCTTGGGATTTTGATCAGATATCATAGGCTGAAACTTGACTCAAGAGCAGTCAAATGCATATTTTTTGGCTACTCGAAGGGTTACAAGTGCTATGATCTATTTATAAAAACATAAGTGCAGCAGCCATGGGAATCGCAGAGCAAACAGCTAGAGATCCGTTCCACTATGCCAACCACCTTAAGCTGGAATTAGTGTTTTGTTCTTGTGAGATGAATACAGTTCACAAAGAATGAAATTTGTACATGTCACACTTGCATGATATTACATTCATACAATGAATGAACTTTCATGGTCAAAGACGCTGCATATGTTATACAAGCAAGCAGGGTTCGATTTCTTTGAACATCACCTGCGTCCGTACTGGAAAGTTCATATCCTAGGTGGGGGATTCATAAGGGTGATTCCACCCGCTAGTATGTGCTATCTGAGTTATAAATCAGAATAATAATAAGAATAATAGTAAGAATAATAATAAGAATAATAATAAGAATAAGAATAATAATAATAAGAATAATAATAAGAATAATAATAATAATAATAATGATAATAATAATAATAATAATAATAACTAATAATAATAATATAATAATAATAATTAATAATAATAAGAATAATAATAATAAGAATAAGAATAATAATAATAATAATAATAAGAATAATAATAAGAATAATAATAAGAATAATAATAATAAAGAATAATAATAGAAGAATAATAATAAGAATAATAATAAGAATAATAAGAACAATAATAATAAGAATAATAACAAGTCAATAAAGAATAATAATAAGAATAATAATATTAATAATGTAATAATAATAATAAGAGAATAAGAAAGAATAATAATGAATGAATAATAAGAATTAATAAGAATAATAACAAGAATAATAATAATAATAAGAATAATAGTAAGAATAATAATAGAAGAATAATAAGAATGAATAATAATAATAATAAGAAGGTAATAATAATAATAATAATAATAATAATAAAGAATAATCAATAGCTGAATAATAATAATAATAATAATAAGAATAATAATAAGCAATAATAAGAATAAGAATAATAAGAATAAAGAATAATAATAATAATAAGAATAATGAATAATAATAATAAGAATAATAATAAGAATAATAATAATAACAAGAATAATAAGAATAATAATAATAAGAATAATAATAAGAATAATAATGTCGCAGAATAAGAATAAGAATACAAGAATAATAATAATAATAAGATATTAAATAATAAATATTAATAAGGAATAATGAATAATAATAAATAATAATAATAAGAATAATAATAATAATAATACACCAACAACGAATAATAATAATAAGAATAATAATAATAATAATAAGAATAATAATAATAAGAATAATAATAATAATAAGAATAATAAGAACAGCCTAAAGAATAATAAAACAAATAATAATAATAAGAATAATAATAAGAATAAGAATAATAATAATAAGAATAATAAGAATACACCAATAATAATAATAAGAATTAAGAAGAATAATAAGAATAATAATAATAATAAGAATAATAATAATAAGAATAATAATAATAAGAATAATAATAATAATAAGAATAATAATAATAATAATAATGAATTAATAATAATAATAACAATAAATAATAATAAGAATAATAATAATAAGAATAATAATAATAATAAGAATAATAATAAGAATAATAATAATAAGAATAATAAGAAGGAATAATAAGGAATAATGAATAACATCAATAAAGAATAAAGAAATAATAATAATAAGAATAATAAGAATAAGAATAAGAATAAGAATAGCAGAATAAGAATAATAATAATAATAAGAAGAATAAGAATTAAGAATAATAAGAATAATAATAATAAGAATTTAATAATAATAATAAGAATAAGAATAAGATACACAGAAATATAGAGAATAATAATAATATTAAGAATAATAATAATAAGAATAATAATAGCCATAAGAATAATAATAAGATGACAAGAATAAGAATAATAATAAAATTAGAATTAATAATAGAATAATAAATGAAGAAGAATAATAACAAGAATAAATAGACAATACAGAATAATAATAATAAAGAATAAGAAGAATAATGAGAATAATAAGAGATACATAGAATAATCAAGAATGAATAAGAATAATAATAAGAAATAATAAGAATAATAAGAATAATAATAAGAATAATAAGAATAAGGACAAATAATAATAAGAATAATAATGAACAATAATAAGAATAATAATAAATACCAAGAATAATAATAAGAAATAATAATAAGAATAAGAATAATAATAATAATAGATAGTCAATAATAAGAATAATAGAATAATAGAATAGAAGAATAAGAATAATAGATAATAAGAATAAAGAATAATAATCAAGGGGAATAATAATACATAATGAATAATACATAATAATAATGAATTAATAAGAATAATAATAAGAATATGTCATCAATACAATGTATCATAAGAATAATAATAAGAATTAAATAATAATAATGAATAATAAACAATAATAATAATAATAATAATAATATAATAATAATAATAATAATGTATAATAATAATAATAATAAATAATAATAATAATAATGAATAAGAATAATAAGAATAATAATCAGAATTAATAATAATAATAATAATAATAAGAATAATAAGAATAATAATAAATAATAATAATAATAATAATAATAATAAGAATAATAATAATAGAATAATAATAATAATAATAATAATAAGTAATAATAATAAGAATCGATAATAATAATAATATCATAGTAATTAATAAGAACAATAATAATAATGAATAATAATAATAATAATAATAATAAGAATAATAATAATAAATAATAATAAATGTGTAAATAATAATAATAATAATAATAATAATAATAATAATAATAATAATAATAATAATCAATAATAATAATAATAATAATAATAATAATAATAATATTAATAATAAGAATAATAATAATAATAATAATAAATAAATAATATATAATAAAAGGAAAACACTAAGGATATTAACCCACCTGGCAGGGCTCTCAGACTTGCATGATGTAGAACTCGCACACACGCATTATATAAATTCGTTTCTACTTGAGACTTCTTTTTCTTTACCTTAAGAGAAGATTTTCAAAACAATCTTTAGAAGAATTCTATTCTCCTTTTGCATTTGATACCCTCCAAACTTTGGGATCTCTTCTTTGTCTTGAAATTATTTTCTTTGTGGTGTACATATATATATAAGACTTCTTTGTCTTGAAATTATTTTCTTTGTGGTGTACATATATATATATATATATGTACACCACAAAGAAAATAATTTCAAGACAAAGAAGAGATCCCAAAGTTTGGAGGGTATCAAATGCAAAAGGAGAATAGAATTCTTCTAAAGATTGTTTTGAAAATCTTAAGGTAAAGAAAAAGAAGTCTCAAGTAGAAACGAATTTGGGAATCGCCACAAGGTCGCTATACACATTGTCGCATGCCTTCATACAATTTTATACATTATTTTCAAGATTGGATAATTCTAGTCAGGCTTTAACAAAGATATGACTGAAATTCATGTTCAATCGATCAATAACCGTATCTAGACATTCAAAGATATCATCTGAACGAATATGGTTCAATGTTGTATCTCATATTAAATCTCATTTACCTTGCATTCCACAATGTAGCCAAATGTCGTATCCAAATTATATAGCCAATGGTATTCAGGAAGGTTAACTAGACATGGCCGGTTCGGAACTGGGCTGGTGGTTCAAACCGAAACCGAATCGGCCCAGAAACCGGAATTGGAGATCCCATGATTCCGTTAGGTTCGTGATTTTGAGAAACCAACCCGTAACCGGCGGTTTCAAATCACCATTAAATAGTTTATATATATATATATATATATATATATATATATATATATATATATATATATATATATATATATATATATATATTACGTTTAATAACACAAGTTTGGTCCTAACTCACGGTTTGGTGAGAGTTCAATACTCAAAGGAGTCATCTCTCCATTTTTCCATTTTTTTAAATGATTTTAGAGCGGTTTTGAATCTGAAACTGGAACCGTCCTACCATGGCAATTTTTGCACCAAGTGGCTTCACTCAAAGGTAGGGGGATTCTCCATGTTACAGAAAGCAAAGGAGAATGGAAAAGATGTCAAACACCACCCGGAGTTCACTCATAGAAGTGAACTTTCCGCCATGTCCACTCCATTTAGTGTGTTCATTGATTCACAGGAAATGAAGTTAAAGAATTCATTCTTCACATAAACAGGCTGCAGAAAAATGTTCGGGAACCAGAAATCACTTTTAAGTGAAAGTTGTAGCTTTTAAAATATTGACACAAGCAATCTCCAGTTGACCGAAAGGAGAAGAACAAATATGGTCGTCAATAAGAGAACGTACTCTACTGCTGAACTTAAGGAAGGCTTGCAACATGATGAGCAGCAGCTTATGTAATGACTCATGAGAGAATAGCTGGGTTCTTTGATTTTAATGTTAACTTACACTGGAGTCATATATTTTACAATGCTCACATGCATGATTAGAGACCATACCTTATTTGCGGATGATTGTATTGATAGATGAGACGAACAGAAAACTTTTAACTGTCCTAAAAGAAAAGGGTTTTCAACTTAGCAGAACAAATATAAAACATGAATTGTAAGCATGATAGGCGGAGACAAAAGTGTTATGCATTGAGCAGTCAATCCATGATATGCAGGAGTTTTTGGTGGTAGAGATGAAGATATTTTCAAAACCAAAAGTGTTATGTTTTGAGGTTTTCTTGACAAAAGTGTTATATTTTGATGTTGAAACTATATGTTATGAAATTGAAAACATTATATAATTTAATTTTCTTATACAAAAGATGTCTGTGACAGAAATGAAGATGTTGAGATGGATAAGTGGTCATATAAGAAAAGACCGTATACGTAATGAGGTTATTAGAAACAAATTAGGAGTGACACCAATAGAGGATAAAATGAGATAACATCGTTTAAGATGGTTTGGACATATAGAAAGAAGATCAAAAGAAGAACCTGTAAGAAGGTTAGAAAAACTAAAATTGGAAAGTATTAAAAGAGGTAGAGGACGACCACAAAAGTGTTGGAAAGAAACAATAAAGAATGATCTAGCTTATTGGGAGTTAACTCCTAACATGGCACATGATAGGGATCTATGGAAACAAAGAATCCATGTAGCCGACCCCGTCTAGTATGGGAAAAGGCTTAGTTGTTGTTGTTGTTGTATTTGAGATGTTAAGTTTACTGTTAAGTTATATGTTATGTCAAAATTTGTACGTTTCAACTTTTAATAAGTTTTACGTTATATTGTCGTAGTGAATTTTATGTCATTTTAAATTTATGTATAATTTTTTCATTTTATATAGTGGTGTACCTGTGCATTATGTTTTTCAATATTATCGTATCCCATACTTGTACCCATGCCTGTACAACATAGTGCAGCACCAATAAAATGAGAGGCGTGCTTAAGATGATCTGGATATTGTGCTTTAGCTAGACTAAGGAATTGAGAGCGAACACTTCATGAGAAGCGAGAAAGGCCTCTAAACTCAAAAGTGTTGGAAGAAAACTATAAAGTTCAGTAGTGCTTTTCTAAAGTTAAATGAAAACATCACAATGAAGCAAAATGGTCATAAGAATGAAGGAAACCAAACACACTTAGCATTATTGAAGTCTTGATTTTGGTTTTGGTGTGACATTTAGATTATGTAACATCGGAAATTTTTCACAAAGATGATAATGTAAGAGCTAATGAATATTAGAGAAGGAGAGAAATGGATTTGGATCATACAGGGTCAGACACGATATAAAAACATTAGTCAAAACTATTGAAAATCCAAGCAATGGTGCCACTCGATGACAAGTAGATGGCAACAGACCTGTTTGAGAAGAAATGCCGGGTTTGGGTCAATGTCATCAATATTTTGCTTCAGGACCATGAGAGAAAGCGTTAAGCACTTATAAACTTGTAAGATTTATATCTATATAAGCGTATAAACTATATATATATATATATATATATATATATATATATATAAAATGATTCGGTTTGGTTCGGCTTGATTTTAACACTGAAGCTCTGAACGAGATGTCAGGTTTTTCTCCTTCACAAACCGAATCGACCCAAATCGTCAGCCATCTAAAACCGAACCAAACCAGTTTGGTTAGGTTGTGACGGTTCCATAAACATCCCTAGGGGTGGCGATTGCAGGCCGGACCTGAACCTCACCTGAAAAAAATGAGTTCAGGTCGAGGTTAGGAACGAGGTTCGGGTCCGCGCGGGTCTTAAAATTGGACCGAATAAGAAATCAGGTCGGGTCAGGGTCACTGATTCTGTTTTGGATTTAAAGTGATCGACCGGAACCCAATCCGCTGACCCGATTTACCAACCCTACTCTCAAAATTCCCCCGAGCGCAAACTGGGAAAATAACAAAAGAAATGCTCGCTTTCTTCTTCCTCCGTTTCTTTCCCTTCCGTTCCTCTCTTCGTTAACATCGTCGTCGTCTGCGAGAGAGAAATGGTTCAAGTGAAAGATAAGAGACTGACTTCTTCTTCGTCGGCCACGGAACCACCAATGCGATCTTTCCCTTCGTACGCCGACGTCCCGGGCCTCCCCCATCACATTAAGTTCCTCTGCGAACTAATCGCTAAGACGCCCGATTCCGCTATGGACGCCGCCCTCTCCAAAACCAACCTTTCCGTTTCCCCCGCTGACCTAGACGCCATCCTCCGCCTCTCTTATGGCTCGCCCGCCTCCGCCGTGAAATTTTTCCGATGGGTTCTCCGGCAGGCAGACACACAACAGCTCCCATCCATCTCTTGGACGCTCATGGTAGACGTCCTTGGAAAGAACCGCCTCTTCGATGAGATGTGGGACGCTGTCAAGTCGATGAAGCCTGGGGGTCTCGTGACCCTCGCGACGTTCGCGTCCGCTTTCTCCAGCTACGTTCAGGCGGGTCGCACCAACGAGGCGTTCATGTCCTTCGAGGTTATGGATCGCTATGGCGTCCCCAAGGACGTCGTGGCCCTCAATTCTCTTCTCTCCGCCGTCTGCAGCGACGGCTCGACGTCCGAAGCCAGCAGAATCTATGAGAAGACGAAGACGAACGTCACTGCAGACGGTGACACCTTCGCCATTCTTCTGGAGGGGTGGGAGAAGGAGGGGGACGCTGTTCAGGCGACGAGGGCGTTCGGCGAGATGATCGTCCGATTAGGGTGGATTCCTGATAACCGATCCGCCTATGATGCCTTTCTCACCACCCTCGTTAAGGCCGGCGACGTCGCCGGCGCCGTCAAATTCCTCAATGCACTCACGTCCCGGAATTGTTCTCCCACAATGAAGTTCTTCGCAAATTCGATCTGTTTTCTCGTCGAAAAGAATGATGTTAAGGGTGCGGCGGACATCTGGGCGAAGATGGTGCTGGATTGCGGTCTCGTTCCCAATTTTAAGATGTATAATTTGATGATCGGTTTGCTATGCAGAGCGAACGATGATATGATTGATAATATATACAGATTGTTGGACGAAATGCCCTACAATGGTGCGTTCCCGGATTCGACTACTTATAACATGATTTTCGAGTGCCTGATCCGGAGGGGAAAGATGGTCGAAGCAAGGCAGTTCTTCATTGAGATGAAGAAGAATGAGTGCCATCTTGATGATTCGATCGCTGCATTGGCGCTTAAGGCTTTCTTTGTAACGGACGACCCCGAAACGGCTACAGAGTTTTGGACATACATGGTGGAGAATGAGACGAATCCGAGGGAAGAAAGCGCGAATTCATTGTTGGTTGGTTTGGGGGAGATAGAGCGATTCTTTGAAGTGCGGAGATTTGCGGATTATATGATTGATACAGGGATTTATTTGCATTCTTCGACGATGGCTAAGTTGAAGAAGTTGTTTGCTAAAGCTGGGAAGCCGGAGTCGTACGAAAGGATCGCTAGGAGGTGGAAGGCACGGGTAGATGACATCGGACAAATATGAACTTTTCTTTTTCATGAACGTCCCTTTTTCTCTCTTGAGGTAGTTAATCATGTGATGCAATTATGTAACTCCGTAGCTTCTAGAAAGTAAGCTTTGAAGAAATGAATTTTTCTCTGCATCGATATGATCCTTGCTTTTTTTGTGACTGTAGAAGCTGAATGATGCCCAGGGTGTTGCGCTACTCTTTTCTGAACTGGCCCGTTCTTCCTTTTTTTAAAAAGTTCTTGGAAGCTTTACCAACTGCAACTATTCCAATCAATGTTATGCGCTATCATATAGTAATGTTGTACCTGGATAGATACGATCAGGTACCTGTATTCTGTTTATCATTAATCGGTGTATATCATACCATATCGCGCAATACGGTGCATGTCACACAATGTTATTGCATTAGCATGCAATAGGATTGATGTTTATGCATGTTATGCTTTGTTTTAACCTTTTCTTTTAAATACTTTTTATTAAATAAGAAAAACTGAAGCATTGTACTGTAACGATTGATGTGGTATGAATATGATAGACCCATACAGTGTTATACGTATTGCATCGCAGGACTCCATGAAGTGTATCATATTAGATAACTTATCATTGGTATCGTGCGATACGATAGAGGCAATATGCCCTAAGCCTTTATAAATCAATCAATCAAGCTTCTAACCTTACAATTATGCATTAAAAAGCATGAATACTTGTGTAGACAAGAGCTCCTAGTGACAATTGATATAAGAAACCGAAAATAATGTGTAGTATCTTTGGCATAGACTCTAGCAAACTTATTGAACTCAAACACGAACCAAATCAATCTACCGTGCCTAATCTTTCATCATTCCTTAAGCACAAAATCTTGAATAACCAAAGACTAGTATCAATGTTCCATGCACCTAGAACAAATCAAGCAAGGAACACACTGCAAGAACATAAAGAGCCTTTTGCAGGAGTTACAGCGCATAATGTTTTATAGAGGCAGTTTAATTCATGATAATTTGTGATGAATATAATGTCATAGTTATGCCTTAATACAAAAAGGAATGGGCATGAACATCACAATGCACTTTGCTAACTCTGCACCTTCTTCACATATCATCTTCTTCTTTGTCTTATTCTAACTTTATTTTTCTATAGAGATGCTCTATCATGGAAGACACCAGGATGTGATGCTTGGTGCTTAAGTTCTTCTCTTCATGATTCTCACCACTGTCAATGAAAAAAGTTAACGCAAGCACCAAGGAGAAAAAAATGTGCTCATGCCCATAAGCATTAGAGGTTTATGACACTTCCTATACATATGAAAGTAGGCGAAGGGAATGTGGCTTCCTATCTGCTCCAATTCTTGGAGTAGTATCTACAATTATGCTGAAATGTGTGTTCACGCCTATGTCTTCATACTGAGAGATCAATTTCTCTTCTAATGTGGCTCACAAAATCTTGACCATAAAGGACCAACAAAGGATTCATTACTACGAAAAAGCTATAGCTAACCATGTAATGTTAACACAATTATGTAAAATAAAGTTTTGAAATAATCAAAAGAAACTGAACCGGATGTTGTTATGGGTGAGTTATTGATGAATGGATGCAGCATTAGTGAAGAAATCATACCCTATCAGAGCCTACATCCATGTCATCACACTCTCATTAGTAAAAACTTCAAGCACTCAACATAAAATCCTTTGCTTGTTCTCAGCAGCACAAGGTTTTCATCTCTAATACAGGCAGAACACAGACGTTGGCCAACAACAGAATTGGAAAATTGAGTTCTTTATGCAAAAGAAGCATGACTGGTGACCTGCACAGGAAGACTATCTATTACAGATTGGTAAAGGCATAGCTGCTAATAAGCAAGATAATCATGCCTTCTGTAACTAAAAGAATGGCCATATATAACACTTATCTGAACTAAATCAATCTAGAGGTCCTGAAAGATAAGCTTCATAACATCGACATAGATGATGTTACGAAGCCTGACAAATATCACTATGTTACTGCTAGCAGAACCTTACTTACAGTCATTTGAATGCAACAAGTTATTTACCAGTAACCCAGTGCTCATCTGACTCCAGGAATTCAGGAAATATTCCCACACATGCTTCATGGTATGATCTAAGATGATTCCTGGTATAACAAATGGCTTCCATATTTATAGAACAGAAGTCATTAATCATGATGATTTTGATTTTGAAGCTCAAAGTGGTGATGATGTTGAACAAGGAGGAGAAGATGAAGATTATTTAGTTTATTCTGATTATAATATTTAATTTATTTTTTCAATTATGAAAGTTATAATTTTGCTAAGGATTTCATGCATAAATGCTTTATACATTTAAATTTGAATGGTGAGTGATAAATATTTACTAACTTATGAATTATATGAATTGTTTAGAATTATCATAGTACGGGAAAAGGCTTAGTTGTTGTTGTGGTTGTTGTTGTTTAGAATTATCATGATTTTTCTTGAATTTTTATGATTTTTTAATTTGTTTTCATTTTTTACTATTAAAAAACGATACGGTGCGATACAACACGATATGTATCTTATCGTGGATCAAAATGCCACACGATATGATGCGGTACGAACAACACTGGACACATACATACGAGTACGCCGTACTCTATATAGGTCATTGATTCTAATTACGTTTCTAGATGTTTATTCATTCAATTAGTTTTTCTTGTTTCTTGATTCCCCAATCTTAATTCATAATTAAGTTGCTTCTATATCACCTTCTTTCTCTTGCTTATGATTCCCTTTTTGGAGCATACCTACCTATTAGGTACCTTCATTTAGCATGGAATGGTCTATGATCTATCTTAGAACAATGGACTATTCATCTTCTCTTTTTCTTCCATGAGGATGAGGTACCTTTGCTGCATTGATCTCAAAGCCATTAACGCAGTGGAAATTTGTATATGTAATGAACTTGACGATGTTCTTATTTCTGTTGCACAGTAAAAGGGAATGAAAATATACTTTGGCATATTCTTTCAAACAGTTCATATCTGGAGCTTGTCGGTGTCCTAATTTGCCAGGATTGATACATGGTATGTCTTCTGGTGATGATACAAGTAGTTTATTTGTTTTTACCTTGTCATTTTGTTGTTCCTTGAACAAATCAAGTCACCTTTGTCATTGTGTCAATTTCAATCTGGACATCGATATGATATTTTGTTATGACCTGGTTATATTAAATAGACGCTGAAGCCTTCATTCTTACAGGATGCATAGTTTCTACGATCAACATTGTTGTTATAACTATGAACTTTGGTTGTGAAGATAACTTGGGATCGGTTTGCATGTGTCCTGTTGATTGAAGAAGCCAACACTTTCATTAGCTAGTGAAGTTTACCTAGCTTAAATTCGGTGGTTGTTTTACTGGATCATCTCTGAAGGGCATGGTTTGATATGTGATAATTTGCTTCTAGAATTAAAATTTGAAACAAACCACACAATGGGTGGATTTATTTTAGAAATAAGGTGAAGATGGATGAGCTAGTTTTATGGTTGTAATGAAGGATGGTAGTGGAGGGGATCAGAGTCGCAGTGCTGGTGATGGATAGTGGTACTTTTTTTCTTTTTCAAGTATGCGTCATGGTGTTTATTGCAGTGTTGCACATACAGGTGCATATCTTACGATATGTAATGGTACCAATAATATCACAGAACATTGCATTATGGTAACTGCATCTTATCGCATCGGCCACCATGTTGCACCTTGTCATGCGATATTTGTGGCAGTGTCGTATTATATGATACATATTGGCACATACAGTGTCTGTGTTATGCATCTATATCTTGTTTTACCCTTATAAAGCCATATTTTGATGTCTATGTTATGCATCTGCATCTTGTTTTACCCTTATAAAGCCATATTTTAATGTTTATTCCTTTGATCCTTTATGGCTTATGTAATAAATACTCTTTGGTTATTTTAGAGGCTTTTTGCGTAGATCTAAACTATTACGTAAGTTGGTTGCTTCAAGATGCCGGTATTCATGGACAGCGCTGTGTTTGCCATGTTTCTGTTAGCATTTCACAAACCGCAAACAGTGTCGGTGTGTCTACTATGATCCTGTTAGCAGTTCACATACTGCAAATAATGTCCTCTTTTATTTCCCCTTAAATGAGAAAGTTTGTAGGATTAAGGCCCCCTGCCGCAAAAGGTCAAGGGAACAATCTAGGTGTGCTAATGTTTTCACTGTGTATGCTGATAGTGGTTTATTGTAGAAATCCAAAACACGCATGCATGCATACACACATACAAGGAATAGTTATAGACCTCTGAGTATCTTGTTTTCGTTGCAATTAGTGACGAATATATAAGAGTGGCTAGTGTACAAAGTAAAAACAAAGTAGCAGATTAGAGGATCATGTTACATCTATGTCCTCAACAACAACAACTAAACCTTTTCCCATACTGATGGGGTCGGCTACCTTGATTTTTTGTTTTCACGTAACCCTATCTGAAATGAAGATTAGTTTAACGATATCCAATACATGTATACAACAATCATGAGTCATAAAAAAAATGACTGAAATTTCTTAGAAAAGGCTAGAATAATAGCAAATGCACTAACAATAGCAACCAAGAAGGTTTGATCTTTATTGAATATGAGGTAAGTATTTATAGAGTGGAGGAAAGACACTGGAGTAAAGTGGTAGTGGGCAGCTGCTTGATGCTGAAAATAGACGTTGGGCCTTGGGGCCACCTTGGTGCTTGAATACTTTTATAATAAGAAAATACAATAAAATACACATTAAAATACAACACTCCTCAAACTGATGATATCATCACCAAAATGGGCCGGTAATGATTTGGTGAAGACATCTGAAAGTTAATCGCATTAAGTGAAGCACCAAGTGTCCTTATAGATGTTCTTCTTCAATGTAGTGACAATATCTTGATGTGTTTGGTGTGCTCATGAAATGTATTGTTGGTGGTTATATATATAGCATTTTTGTTGGCAGAATCCATGATAGGAGTAAGTTAAGTAATGCTCCAAGATCTTTGAAGAAGTCTTAGTGACAAATTTTGTTGCTTTTTGCATTTCCATAAGATAAAGTTTCCAAGAAAGATGCAACAGCCTCTATAGAGTGCATGCCATTAACATCACCCCAATCAATATCAATATATGCAATTAACTGAGGTAGGGAGGAAGAAGATAAAAATACTTTATTTTCAATGGTATGTCAGACATATCATATGATTTGCAATTAACTGGTAGGTGCATGTTGAAATTGACTTACAATCACTACAATAGTGATGTCGAGACGAGTGATAGTTAGGTATATCAATGACCCGACCATTTGTCTGTAAGGAGTGAGATTCTTTAGTGATTCATCATATATAAGTCTAATTTTTTTGGTTAATCACCTCAGGTGTCTCAACTGTCTTATCATCTATTAATAAGATCTAACAATATTATTAAGAAATTTAGTTTGAGACGAAAAAACTTCTATCATTTTTTATTACCTCACTACTCAAAAAGTTACGTAGATATCTAAGATCCTTCATTTCAAATGCCTTACCAAAATCTCGTTTGATATTTTGGATCCCAAAGACATCACTCTCTGTAACGATCATATCATACACATATAGCAACAAAATAACAATAATTACAACAGATCTCTTTATAAACAAAGTAATATCAGTATAATAGGTAGTAAAACCATTATACGTCATAAACTCACTCATTTTGTCAAACCAAGCCTTATGAGCTTGTTTAATTCCATACAAAGATATTTTAAGACGAATAACTTATTCTTTGGAATGTTAAGACCGGCAGAAGGTTCCATATAAACCTTTTCTTTTAACCATGTAAATCATCTCTTGTCTTAACATATGTTCGATAATTCTTTTCATAATTTCATATTACGACTCATTAACTTGATACCTCGATAATTCGAACAATTTTGAATGTCTACCTTTTTCTTATATATGGATATAAGTGTACTCTGATATTTCATCTTTCAGTTCATATTGTCTGGTCCTACCGATTTATCAACCTTCATATACTCTGATACAAATTATGGTTTATATACTTTTCTGATTTGGCTAACTCTCCTAAGATATTAATAGCATATATATTTTCATTAAAAAGTTTATAAAAATAATTTTTTTCATCTATTTTTTATATCATCATTCACCATTAGAATCTTCTCATCATCATCTTTGATACATCTAACAAAAGTAAGATCCTGAGTTTTTTTTATCTCTAGCCTTAACTATCCTAAAAATATCTTCATTTTTTTAAGTTAACTTTTTTATATAAATTCTTCTAAAATTTGGTTTTTCCTTTAATAACAACCTTTTTCACTTCTTTCTTTGCTTTCTTATAAGTTTTCCAAGTTTCATATCTCTATATTTTTTTAAGTTAACTTTTTTATATAAATCCTTATAAATTTTGGCTTTTCCTTCAATAACAACCTTTTTCACTTCTTTCTTTGCTTTCTTATAAGTTTTTCTTTAATAACAACCTTTTTCACTTCTTTCTTTACTTTCTTATAAGTTTTCCAAGTTTCATATCTCCATCTTTTTTTAAGTTAACTTTTTTATATAAATTCTTCTAAATTTTGGCTTTTCCTTAAATAACAACCTTTTTCACTTCTTTTTTTGCTTTCTTATAAGTTTTTTAAGTTTCACTAGTCTTCTTGACATAATACAGTTTGTAACATGTTTTCTTTGCCTTGATTTTATTTTTATTACTCTACTACCAAGCTTCTTTTTATGTTGATAAACCTCCCTTAGATTCACATAACACATCTTTTGTCACTTCTCTAATATGTATAGCCATATTATTCCACATATCAGAAGATATACGTACATAATTTCAAGCATCTCCTTCAAAAACTTTCTATTTAAATATATTTTCTTTCTCACATTTGAGGTTCTATCATCTAGTTCGAATAGCTCTTTCTCCATTCTTCTTAATCTATTTTTTATCTGTAAATCTATTATTAAAAATCGACGCTCGATAGTTAAACTTTCTCTTACAATTGCCTTGCAATTTTTACAACACGGTTTATCTTTTTTTCTAAAACAATAATCAATTTATTTATATAACAAGCCACTCTTATAAGTAATTAAAAGTTTATCTCATTTTTTAAAAATTATATTGACTATAAAGATATCAAAAACGAAAGCAAAATTTAAAATCTCTCTACCCTCATTATTTATATCCTCAAAATCATAGTTTTCATAAATACCCTGGTATCCTAATATATTTTTACCGACATGCCCATTTAAGTCTCCTCCTCCTAAACAAATCATCTCTCTTCGTGGAATTCTTTGAATTACCTTATTTGACTCCTCACAAAAAGTCCTTTTTGTAATAACTTCTAATGCTACTTAGAGTGTATAAGCACAAACTATATTCAAATCCTTTACTCCAAATATTAATTTTACCGTCATAATTCGATCACCATATCGTTCTATGTCTACTTCACATCCTTTAAATCTTTATTCGTAGTAATAACTCTATTTCGAGTCTTTTCTTTTCCTTAATACTATAATTTAAAACTTTTATTTTTAATTTCCTTTGTTTTTTTCTACTCCACTTTATCTCTTGTAAATATAAAATATGAACCTTTATCTGAATCATACTATCTATCACCTCCATTAACTTATCAATTAAATTTCCGATATTAAAGTACCAATACAAATATTATTATTTAAAGTTAGCATTTGTCTATTCTAAAAATATGAACACGCGATCTAACTTTTTCACATTTAGGTGATAATATAACGAGAATAACTTTTTTATTCATACATGAGAACTCTATCTGCAATTGATTTACTACATTCGAATAAAGATGTAAAGACCTTGCTTACTTTTCAATTGCATTCGGGTTTTTTAGTGCGTAACTAAGAACTCCCTAATGCTATGCTAATAATGTATAGAATCCACAATAGATAAATTCAACAAAGTTTTACGGAAAAAATAATATAACCCTCCTCTTTTATCCGAGTTTAAGACCAAGAGTGATCCCTTAGATAAGGAAAGTTCCCTTATAATCACAAGACAAATTAATATACAAGAAACTTGTGCTCTCAACCTCGCAAGGAGATACTTCTATTAAGTTTCTCAACATGAAAGCATCTCAATGAACCACTCTTCCACCTCTTGGCAGAAAGTGTAAAATTTTCTGATGTAATCTTGTGCCATAGGTCCAACGCTTACACACAAGCTTCGATCCTGGGCTCAAAAGAGAAACAAGATACGAACCTTTTCATCTTCCGGCTGCCAGGAGCGTAGCACCTCGGCAGCTCTACCCACGAATTGTTCATAACATTACACAGCATCGCCTGATGAAACCGCCGAGAGCTGACACAAACCATTACGAAATCACCATATCCAACACAGTTGATAACAGCCTTCTTTCCATAGTATGTGTGAGACATGGCTGGTGGCATTACTAAGACCTGCACCCACTCCATCTCTGCCTGTCGAAATTCCCAAACACGGACGGTAGCCGTCTCCATCATCTCAAGAAGCACAACCAATAACACCCGTCCCTTGCACTCAACAAGATCAACCGAGTATTTAAACTCTGGGGGGAGAATTGCAGGGAAATTGTACATTGTCCCTTCCCGAGAATCAAAGGCAACCACCCTGCCACCGCCATTCAAGAAGTGAATCACATCACCACCGACAGCAGAGAACTCCTTCAGATTGCGTTGGGAATGGGATACACCTAATGCGGGATTCGCTATGACAAAGGCAGCATCGTTGCAGGCAACAGAGGTTTGCTTCTGAAAGAGTTTGCTGGCTGCATCCCGGATACATCCATGCACTGGCAATTCAACCCATTGTTTTTCTGAAGAGGTATACACCTTTACTCCAAACTTCAAAATTTCACTATATATAACTACAATTCTGTATGAAGACCTGTACGCATGCATGGCAACTGAATGAATAGGATATACCGACATCATTGGGGGCAATTCCCTGCATGATCCACTAAGTGGATTGTACACCGATAAATCGCCAGTTGGCGACTGGAAGCATATCAGACCTCCAGCTGCTGCCACTGGGCTCAACTTTCCAGGACCAGTTAGAGCGGACAAAGAACTCATGTGGCGCCACAGTCCAGCATCCACGTCGTAGATAACACCACCGTCAGATCTCGCATCAAGCATATAGAACCATGGACCCCTCAAGCTCACTTGGCTGCAGGCTGTGAGGAAGCTTGGTGATCTGATCAAAGAACTCCATCCTTTGCACACTGAACGAAAGCGAAAGAAGTCGGAAACTGGCAACCTTGCCAAAATCAGCTCAAGCACATTGTCGTCGAGGTCGCCCCATTCTGCTTCATCATCAAGCGGTTGCACACACTCTAACATGGCATCCTTGGATTTCTTCCTCCTCTTTCGTGGAACACTACCTTGATGGTTGGCGATATGTGATCTTAGATGACTAGAAAACAATTCTCTAACCATCTGAAATACAATAAATTTCAAAGATCATGGATTTGAAGGCTTAATTCCCCCAAAAGAAACCATAGGTTTTAATTCAAGGAAAATGATAACCGGCACAACGTTTATATACTCATTACCTACTATTCCTATCAGATAAGACCATAATAACTTGCTTCTTAAGTTCCCTCTTTACACTGAATCAGCAACAAGGCAGATGTTATCTTTGCACATATATGGTATCTGTCTTGAACAACTTTCTTTCGAAGACGAATAGTAGAATAAGTTATTCCATTTTACTTTATCAATAAGCATAAAGGACGTGGAGCAATGATGTACTACCTAGAGCTCTGGGTACCAAAATGAGGGAGCAGACAATATTTTGTATGGTAGACACCCTTTTCCCACTGGATGTGGAATCAACACAATAAAAATGTTGGACTATGGAACCCATATGTTTTCTGTAGAAACACGCACTCCACAGAAATCATGATGCCTCTCTTCTTTTGCAGGGAACACTTTCACAGAATTGTGTCTTCCCTCAGAAGATGCAACAGAGATGACCTCAGTGTTCGGCACTTTATATCATCATACTATATGGATATTCATAAGATCATCAACAAATGTTCCTTACGGGTCGACCCTTAAAATGAAAAGAATTGGAATGAAGAGTGCAGTAAATACCACAAGATAAAAAGCTTTAAACCATATATCAGAAATTGAATAGACAATGTGGTAGAGTCTTCAAAATTATATGAAAAGCTTCTTTCTAGATTCATTTGAATTATCTACGTGGTAGTCTTCAAAATTTGAATAGACAATATCAAAGCTTTCAAACCAGTCTCATAAAGTGCAGAGAAAATTATATTCCAAAGTAAGTTTCATTTAGAACAAAACAAAGTACAACTTTCTAATATACTACACGGTAATCCATAAAATGATCCATAAGTGGAGTACAACACACATCTTTCATGCTTCAGTTGAATGATCATCCTAAAATCCATGAAGTGATTGAACTGTCACGAAATTTCTGATAAAACAATCACAGTACTTCAGCAAAAAAGATATTCTTCCATACTTTTTTCTAGTTTGCAACTCACATCGGTAATAATCCAGCAAAATGAGGCGGGTCCAAGACACAATAGGGAGCAGGGTGGCGTGCAATTTAAACCACTGGGTGGAGAAGTCGAAGGCAGAGACAGCTAGTCTTTCTTTCACTATCTATTAGGCCTAAGACCTATGTATCATCAAAAAGTGTTTTTTTATCCATCAATCAAGTACATAATGCACCTGTTTCAGGTACAGAGGCATGCCAAGCCAGCGTCTCTACTCCACCTAGCTCAAAGTACCCATTTTCTTTGGTTAAGTCAGAAAGAGAAGTTCAACAATACCGACCTAGATACACTATATACACTTGCTAATCTCAAACCTCCAACAAACGGCATATGGTAAAACAATGAAGCATACAAAGACTACCTCAAGATTCCTTTACATGACCATCCAAAAACCGGTCACACAATTTTTTGTGTAAACTAAATTAATCGCTGGTCGCTCATTAAATCCTAGTAGGTAATCTACTCCAACAACAATTATTAAGCAATTTCCCATACTAGATGTTGGCGGCTATATGTATTCTTTGTCCATATAATGTGCCATGCTAGCCATTAACTCAATATAAATTAGATAATTCTTTATTGTTTTTTCTAACACTTTTGTGATAGTTTTCTTTCTCTTTTTACATTTTCACAATCTAGTAAGTAATCTACTGATCGGGAAAAAGCAAAATCCCCGAAAAATCATCAAGTGACTCTCTCTAGCAAAAGAAAAAAGAAAAAAGAAGAAAAGTAAAGAAAAGAAGTAAACAAATGTCAATGAAATTACATGTCCACAACCACTGCTCCTCGAAATTTACAACCAACAACTCACTAGGTGGAGTGGGCTGTATGGATTCTTTGACACAGTAGAGCTGGATCTTGGACCATATTTCCACAGCCACTGCTCTTCGATGTTCCATTGAAAAAAAGAGAAAAAAAGATGTTCCAGGAAAAAGGTAAAGAACAAAAGAATGATGAGGAAAACAAAATAAGAACAGACCCAATAAAGTCACCAACCACAACCAAATAAGAACAGAACAGTTTTAACATGCATATTAGATTTCATAATAATTTTCATTCAGAACACAAAAAAGGGAAGAGGCTTCGGTAATCTATAGCTTGATTAGGAAAATAAGAACAGAACAGTGTTAACATGCATATTAGATTTCATAATAATTTTCATTCAGGAAACAAAAAAGGGAAGAGACTTCGGTAATCTATAGCTTGATAAATGAATCAGACACAACACATCCTCAATCAAGCATCCCTAACTTGAATAATCACCCTATAGCTCGCGAAGACTGAGCTGGCGCAAAATTTCTAGCAGAAGAATCTAAGTAGTTTAGCCGAAAGCTGTTCTTCCATATTCTTTTGATTTTCAACTCGGAGAAACTTCTCACACGAGGCGTGAGGTTGGAGCCAAGGGCAGCAGGAGTCCAACGCAAAGAGCCTAAACTGAGGCTCTTTTCCACTCTGCCAATGCCCAATGTCCCTAAAACACATCTCTGTATATGGTGTGCATATCATCAAAGAGTATAGAAAGAGAAGATTTCTACTGATAGCCAACTTGGGTACACGGTTTCTACAGTTGCGAATCTGAAGGATCCAACAAATAGAATTTGATAAAGCAAGGAACCATTCAACAAGTACGTCAAGATTCATTTACCCGATTTGTTGTCAGATCAAATTCTTCACAAATAGATCCTGAAGACCTAGTAGGATCATTATTTTTAACACAAAAGCCCCGAGAAACCATCAAAAGCACGACATCCCTTCGCTCTCCCTTCACAAAAACTACAGAGAATAAAAAAGGAAGGAAGAAAGAAACTGTCGAAGAAAGTATGTCAACGCCCGTTACCTTCAAGATTTCATTGAAAGAGAATAGTGTTGAAGGCAAAAGGAAACATGCAAAAGCATGATGGAAAACCAAATAATAACGGAGCCAATAAAGTCAATAGTCACAACCAAAAGCACATAATCAACAAGAAACAAGGGGAGGAAAACGAAAAAGCGGAAAAAATCTTGCTACAGAGTTTCACTGGACTCTATCGTGTGTGAGCGTGCGCGTCCTTGTGAGTGTGTGAGAGAGAAAGAGAGACAGACACACACAGAGAGAGGGGGCGACTTACAAGGCAAAATGAAACTCCTTTTCGTTTTGCTTGAACAAAAGCATAAGTAGAGGGGAGGAAATCAGGATCAGTAATGGAGGATGAAAGCTACACAATGAAACTCCTTCAGGACAAATGCAAATGCCTTGTGGGCGTCCGACTCCATAGGAGAGAGAGAGAGAGAGAGAGAGAGAGAGAGAGAGAGAGAGTCGAATTCTGACAAGAAACCAACCAAGTGAAGAGATTAAAAAAGGGCTTTTGGAGGCCCACCCCAATGTCCCTCCTTTTGCGTCTTCCGTCCCTCTTTGCGTGTCGAACCCATTTGTGGGTCCCACACAGATCAGCCGTGTGTCATCAGCGCTAACCTCGTGTGGGTCCCCCCTCCCTGTGGGCCCACCTAGAAGAGCACAAACTACACACCCGCAGCGTTGCGTTGGAGGATGGTCGACTCGGCCCAGACGCGCTTGCCGAACGGGCCGTTTCGATGCAAAAACGATTCATTGTTCTCTACCAATAACAGGCCGGTTAGAACTGGAACAGGATCGGTCCCGAAACCGTAATCAAAACGGAAGGCTACTTGGTTTGGTTATGATTTCATATTTCTAAAAGACGAACTGGATCGATCTCAAAACCGTAATCAGAACAGAATGCCACTTGATTTGGTTATGGTTTGATGTTTCTAAAAAGCAAACTAGAACCTCAAACGGAATTGGTCTAATAACCACGGGTCAAAACGATTTTAAAACCGTCAATTATAACTGATAGTTCCAAACCGTTACGGTTCCAGCTTGAACCTTTGGCCCCTTGCACGCGCTCTTGACCTCCAAGACTCCATGCGCCCAATAAATTAAAAAAACGCGAATCTATTGCAACTCTCCACGAATTACTAGGATTTCCGGATTGGTCGACGCAGATATAATATCTGCCACCGATTCAGTTATAATTTCATGTTCTGATTTACCTTAAACAAATCATGTCTATCTAGTATTATCAAACTGCTCTTTTTTTATAAAGAGTGGCAGAATGGAAACGGGGGGAAATTTTTATTTCGAAATGAAATGGAAACTTGAAATGCATTAAGATATGCACGAAATGTTTCAATCACGTTTCAGATCCACTGAGTACGTCATATAAAAAAATAACAGTTGTATGTGTAAGTTTATCCATGATCGATCCAACTATTCATGGTCCTCTAAGTGAAAGGTTTTTAAGTCAAATCTTATTGAAGTGTTCTGTGTTAAATTTCTTTCTCCCTACCGTTCAATTTTTAGTCTTTTAGACATATGCATAAGCAAATATATATATATATATATATATATGTATATTCATGTTTCCTATTTCTTAATTTTCTAGATATATTGTTTTCTTTATTATTTTGTAAATAAACAGACATTATATATATGAAGAGAGAGACAAAAAGAGAGAGAGAGAGAGAGTGATGCGCTTCACACTTAATCACTCATATTTACTCGTTACTTTTAGGTGACATGAGTATAATAAAAATATCTTTCATATTTTTTCAAAACTTCTTAAAATATTTGAGATTATATTCATATCACTCAAAAATAATATGTGAATAGGTATTATTATAGACAAAATCAAGTTTCTATAGAGATACAGTCCATGCATACAGTTATTCATGCTTTAATTTTCTTAAAGATCTCAATGTTAAATATTAAAGGAAAAACATTTATCACGTTCTCTCTCTCCATATATATATATATATATATATATACACACATATATATTAAGCAGATGAAGTAAAAGAGGAGCTATGCCATCCCTTTCGTACGGCCTCAAAAACGATTTCTTCGCCTGTCAAAATCTCCAAACAGAAGAAAGAGTATGTAGAAGCGCTCTTTGGATGATCTTTGATCATTATCTTATAGTGCAGGAGTGCGTTCCTGGTTTTCATCCTAATGGGGAGACGGTCGAACAAGTTCTCGCATGAATTCATATCCCTTTGATGCCTCTGGAACATTATACAGAAAATTTTCTGAAGCAGATGGGCAACAAGATTGGGTAGATTGTGAAAGTAGATCTAGCTACATCAGGACAAGGTTGGGAGTGATGATAGACCTCAATAAGCCCCTTATGCCTGCTATTCAAGTTAAAGAATAGCACCTGGAATACCATGATCTACATAATTTATGTTTTACTGTGAATGTTTTAGCCATATTAAATGTGAATTGTCCTGAAATTAGATGCGAAGAGAATGTTGAGAAGCAAGAAACCAGAAGTACAGACACTACCCAGGAATAAGTGCTGCCAGAGGATCCACATGCAGTGTTCGGTCATTCGACGACCATGCAGAAGAATCGTCGTACAGAGAATTCAATCCAAGCGGCTTAGATATCACAGGAGACGGTAATTTCCAAATTTGCTGCACTAGATTAAGGATCGAGAACAAAAAGATGAAACTGTTATACAAAGAGAGTGAGCCAGCAACAATCAAATCTTGTCAACATAATCTTCAAGGCGATCAAAGAAAGAAGTAAGAAGCCTCGCAATCGAATAATAGATTGCTAAGAGCTGGCAAAGATAAGGCTATACGATTTCAGAAAAGGAGAACAGTGCTCCTAAAATCAAAGAAAATCAATCAGTAAACAAAAGCCAACAACGGCAACCTCGCAACGGTTGGCGATTATTGACACCAACCAGATTAATCTCTTAGAATTCCTGCTACCCAAAACTGAAAATAAGCAGTACAACAATGAAAGAAAATGATGGATTGCACTTGATTCTGTCTCATGAACCCATTCAAGTATCAAAAGTGAGCAGCAAGAAACGGTTATATATATATATATATATATATATATATATATATATATATATATATATATATATATATATATATATATATATATATATATATATATATATATATGTGTGTGTGTGTGTGTGTGTGTGTGTGTGTAGATGTGTTCTTGATTGCGAAAATTGACTCGAAGATCTTGTCTTTCAAAATATAAAAAGAAGCTTAACATCTTATCATCTTGATATATGAAACATAGTATAGAAATTTTAGTCACAATACAGTAGACTTTCGCTCTCTCGCTCTCTCTCATTGCACCAGAATCTCTCTCCTCTTTCTCTATCCATCTATTACAGAAGAAAAGTTTTTAAATAATATACAAAGATTTTGAATTAAAAAAAGAAAAAGCAATATATATTCAAACATACTAATTTTTTTTGTATCCCTAATAACTCTCTCTCTAACACACACAAGCACAAACATGCTTTCTCATAAACTATGAAGATTTGAAATGAAAAAGATCAAATATGCAATACATTAACCAATGCTTGATGAAATCTAGGCCCATCAAATACACCTCAAAAGCAAGAAATACAATATATATATAAATCTTGAGTAAATCTTACAAGGGAAAAGAAATACAATATATACAATATGCAAGAAATTTTACAAGGGATTTTGATTTGAGTTGATACCTGTCTTAGAAGTGGGTAGGATCCAATATGTATATATATATATATAAATCTTTATTTCAAATTAAATACAAAAAGTGAAACATAAGATCTTCTTGTCTACAATATATTGTCATGTAATTAAGAATCAAAATGGGAACTGTAGGATGTTGTCATGGCACATAATATCTTTTATTTCTTGGTTTAGTAAAAAGAAATTAAAACATTCAATCGCCTTTTTCTTTTTGGTTTCTACGAAGATATAACACTTTCTTCTGCCACAAAAGAATTAATTTTACTTTGATTCACCATGAAGGAAGCATCACCAAGCATGAGCAACTCGCTTTAACGCGAACGGGCTAAGATTTCAATCATGGTGATTCTTTTGGGATTACTAACTCCCCATCAAGCGGTGATATTATTTGGAGAGGGATGTATGGTTTTCCCTCGTGATCATGTTGAAATTTACTCAAGAAAGCCTCCAATCAAGACAGTCGAGATTAGTTTTCTCATTTACATATAGACCACACTACCAAACTTGTTGTTGGTTTATGAAGAATCAATACTCAACGGTAAATTGCATTTTGGGCTCTCTGCCAACTTCGGTACTTCTTCATCATCTGTTTCTTCAACAATTTTAATTTTTTAGAAATGGTAAAATTTCTTAGAATTTTCACACAAAAAGTTTGAAATTGGCAAGAGATCTTTTATAAAGCAAATCTACTTTGATTCTTGAATAATCCACATCATTCTGCTTATATTCTAACAAAAGATTCTCTTTTTTCATATGGATGATTCCTCCATATCTCGTTCATCCACAACAAGATTTTTTTGTGTGCGTCAATAAGAAAAAACATGTTTTTTAGAGATATTCATATATATTAAGAAAATCATGATACTATGTTTCTTACAATACCATATAATTTTAATATGCTTTAATTTTTCTTGTCCTGAGGATATCATTCATTTAACAAGTTACTTGTGTTTCACATGAAATTACAAACCTAAGATGCAATTATTTACCTACTCCTATGTTGCTTAGACCAATATATTAGGCCTGTTCTCAGTAAAAGTCTGACTGTTACAACAGTCACAATAAAGTTATTCGGACAAAAACATTTTCAGTAGTCTCATTTTGATTATGAGAACAGTAAGAATTTAGTCAACAAAATGTATATTTCGGCTTAGTTTGATGGTCGGAATAAGCTCAACGACAACAGTCGTTCTCGATATTATTTTTCTGTGTTTCCTGTTTTCTTGAGAGTGTGTTTCCATGTAGGATGGTAACTGTAGAGCACCCTTCTTTCCTCGAACAGGTTCCCACGGGGTGCAGGAGCTGAGGATTTCTTGGTCCCCCTCATGAGATGAGGGCGGGACTTTTGATTTCCGGTCCCACGACACCACATGAATATTTGTGGTGACACATACACATAAACAAACTTTCTAATAAACTATGAAGATTTGAAATTAAAAAATCAACTGAAAGAACCAATTTATTTCAAATTTTATAAATTAATTTTGTGATTTATTATAGAAGGACAATTTTGTTGTAGTAATTATCAAATCAAAGGTGGGGCCCATCACATTCATGTCGTTGCTTGTGTAGATGGAGTATTACCTTCTCCAAGGTGAAAAGAAGAGCAAGAATGACCTTCCACATCATTATAAGGCGCAGCGCGAACTTCTCTGTGCATCTAAAGAATCGAAGAATTTCACTCTAATGCAGTCCAACACGATTACACACTGAATGGACCCGAGATAAGTCAGGATGGAGCCTACCATATGGTAAGATAAATGGAAGTCAAATATTTGCCTTGCATATATATATGCCAGGGGTGTTCACGGTTCGGTCTTGTTCGCCGGTTTGGTTTGGTTCTGGACCACAGTTCTACAAATTTAAGGATTTTGCTAAATATAATGTATTATGTCATGAGAATGTTTGGATCTACGGTCCACATTTTATATGTATATAAGGTTATAAAACCCATATAATAAACTTATCAATATTAAAATTCATATAAATATACAAACTTTAAATATATTCACATTCTATATATAGGGTTATAAAACTGATATGCATAAACTTATAAAGATTATATATATAAGTTTTATAACCTTATATGTATATAAAATGTGAATGTATATCTATATATAATGGTTTGGTTTTCATGATTCGGTTCCAACACCAGAACCATGAACCGAACCACTAGAATTTTTTCTAACTAGAACCGAAACGAACCAAACTGCTGGTTCGGCTCGGTTCTGACAGTTCCGTGAACAGCGTTATATGCTACATATGCACTTTCAGCTGAAAGTGCCAAAAAAAAAGTTAGTGCTTGATACATCCTTTTCATATATTTGTTGCATGGTTTTCTTATTCACCGAATAGTTTCTTGCCACCATTTTATGAATTATTTATATTTCCTTAAAATTGCAAGTAACAAATTATTGCAAGTATATGTCATGCCTGAATGATCAGAGAACGGAGTTTGTCAAATAATAAAACATAATTTAAAAGTTACTTTTAAGTATTTCTTAAATATTATTTACAATTTGTGAACTTATGATAAAATAAAAATGGAAAATATTATAAAATCATTTGAAGATAGTACATATTCATTCAATTACTTGAACTTTACACGCCAATATTATACAAGAAATATATCGCTTCTGTTTGTTATGATGTTGCGAAAGATACCCATAAAAAGAAAAAGATGGCCAATTTTGGAAATTCTCTTCTTTTATTTCTCAGTGAAGTAATGGCATTCAAAAAAACACCTTTTGAATATAACCAAAAAGAATATTATTCAAAAAATTGAAACCTTTAACGCCATGTCATTTTTTGGCAAAAAATAATGCTAAAAGTATTTAATCATTTTCGACTTTCCCAACCATCGGAAATAAGAGTATGACCCTCATAAAGTTTGCATAGATTTATTTCGGGAGTTGTTTTTATATTTCCGAGAGTTCAACCCTCATAATTGTTTTTTATATATTCCGACAGTTCAAATAGCTGGAATTGTTCCATTGTTGATCGCAAAAAGTCAATTTTGTATGTAGTGATAGCATGCAGCATTGTTTTTGACAATATTGATCATTTAAAGAATTATACCTCAAGCACTAATTTGTTTTTTTGATATGTTATTGTACATTGGTCTACGATTTAGAACAATGAACATTTTACTGATATCGGTTAACCATGACGATGCATTTAAATGTATTGATCATTCTCTCATGGCAGCATGCTCTCATACGTAACACAGGTTCGATCTACCGCGGAGCCAAGGCAACGATGAGCATTTGGAAACCAAAAGTTGCAAACAAATCCATGAGTCTTGGACAAATGTGGGTTGATAGAATCGACAGTCCTGAGCACGTTACTTCGATTGAAGCTGGTTCGGAGGTATCAGTTCCACACAACAGTTTATGGTATTTAAACAGAAATTTTCCAGTGGATTAATGAATGAATTATCCTATTAAAAATGCACAAAAAATTGCTCCCATAAGTTTGTCCACAACATCAAATTGCATGCCTCTTCAATAACTTGATAAGTTATTGATAATTTTTTAGGCTTATTTAGAATTTCAAAATGATCTAAATAAAATCAATTTGATTCTATCAGAATCATAAGTCTGAAAATTGAAAAATCTAAAGAAACAGGAAAAATAATTTTGATGAATATTAATATCTGGCAGTTTGCAGTCTTCAATTTGGAAAAAAATGTTACTTCAACAACATACATGAAAGAAAAGGAAAATGAATAATTTACAATATGGTAAAACTTACGTCGACAAAATTGCACAGTAAGTATGTATATATATATATATATATATATATATATATATATATATATATATATATATATATATAACTTCTTTCATATAGTTTTTAAAGATTGATCTTTTCTTGATTCATGTCTAACGACGAACTATACTTGTAATAAAAGTGACAAAAGGTTTGTGAAGTTGGACACTCTCTAATGATGAAAAGCAACTCATTAAGAAAACCAAGAACGCAGATTTGGATGCTACGTGTTCCATCCCATGATCAGCTTGGTGGCACAACCCTGGCTTGAGTAGCATTTTGGGCAGTTCAAAGCTAATTAGGTGCTTGATCTGGTTGTCGACCATCTGTTTAAAGCTGATCAGATTGACACTTGTGGGTAGGTGTTCATGGAACCGCCAGACCCAAACCAAACCGACCGTTTGGTTCGGTTCTAGCCGAAAAGAATTTGGCGGTTTGGTTTCCGATTTCAGTACCGAACCATTAATTATATATATAAGTTTATATAAAATGTATATATATATATAAAGTTTATATACATGTAAATATAAATATTTATAAGTTTATGTGTATGAGTTTTATAACATTATATTTATGTGAATATATACATGTATATATACAGTTTATATACTTATATGGATTTAAATCTTGATAAGTTTATAAGTTTATATATATTCATACATATAAATGTGGGTCTTAGATCCAAATAATATATTATATTTAACAGAACTTTTAAATAAGTTGAATGGTGGTTCAGAACTGAACCAAATTAGAACTGACAGTTTGGTTTGGTTTCTAAAATTTAAGAATTGAAACTAGTGGTTTGAGATTGAGTCTAGAACCAAACCAAACAGAATAGTGAACACCCCTATTTTTGGGTTCAAATCATTTCAGAGACAAGATAGGTGTTTGAATGCAAGCATTTAGTTACGTGAGCGTATGTCATTCGTCAAGAAACGTAAATATCAAACAGTGGCTCCAATTAAACAGTTTCATGCTTTCAAACGTCTAAACTCTAAACCTTTTGTGCAATATATGGCAGAATGATAACTACAGAAAGTCAAAGCTCTAAACCTCGAGGGCGGTTACTTCGTGCAAACAAGTAACGATGTGTACTTTAGGGGGCAAAAGTTAAGTCCATCTGTTCCAAATGACCAAATAGTTGAGCACGACTTTGAGTTTGAACAGCTAAGTCTCTCTCTCTCTCTCTCTCTCTCTCTCTCTCTCTCTCTCTCTCTCTCTCTCTCTATATATATATATATATATATATATATATATATATATATATATATATATATATATATATATATATATATATATATATAGATGCTGCCAACTTTATGACACAAGGTTATAATGGTGCATGGCTGCTTATAGATTCATTTTCTTCTTGCTAAACGTATTCTATTTTGGATGAGGTACGAGAGAGAGAGAGAGAATGGGAGCGGTTAAATTCCTTTTGGTGTCAGATTTTATGAGACGATAGTAGTAGTACAATCAATTTCATGAAAGATTGGAATGATCGTTAAAAAATAAAAATTATTAGTGTCCAAAGGCTCAACTTTTTAAATCTACGTCCTTTCCAATTTCTCTCTCTCTTATCCCCTCCTCTCTCTCTCTCTCGTGCACCAAAATCCACTGGCTCCGTGAGTGAAAATGCACTGTTCGTATATGAAGAACGAATCCATTTTGCAAGAGAGTGTAGAAAGGTGTATTTCAAATGAAAAAAAAACTGGTCATAAAGAAAAAAGGAAGAGTTAAACAACTCTAACAATTGTCTCTCTAGAAAGCAAGGGGTTCAACGGCTCATTTTGTTCATCTTGTTGGTGATATAGGAGGGAGATGAGAGAGATTGAGGAGGATGCATACTGAAGAGAGTTGGGTGCTCGGGCGCTCTCGTGAGATCCATTGAATGACTTGTATCTTAGCTGTTTATGAGATCGATTAGACCGGTATTTCTTACAGCAAAAAAGCCTAGTGCCTCTCATCCTCTCTCTCTATATATATAAAGAGAGAGAGGGAGAGAGATTTTATCATTTAGCAGGCTGTTTATAGTCTCGTTTTCTCCTTGTTGAATGTACTCTGAACACGATCCAGACGGAGACTGAGTTTTCAAGTTCGATGGGCAAGTGATTGGGCATTATCCATCCCAGCATGTATCACAATTGAGAGGAGGTGCTACTTTAGTTGACGTCGGAGGAGAGGTTTCCGTGGATAACCTTAGGTCTTCTGTTGAGATGGGAAAAAGTGTCATGCCTATACCTGGTGATGAAAGTCGAAGCTGATCTGTAGCATTCTTCAAGGATGCAATGGTCATTCAAGGCAACGATAAACGTTTCCAGCGGTCGTCACCTAATAATCCTGTAAAAGGTGTTACTGATCCCCGTTGTTATAACTTGTTGTATTTCGACGGGGGGCGGGAAGAGGCCATGGTGCTTGTACGTGAGGAAGCTGCAAACTGGATGGAAGTAAACTTTGTACCATATGATTTAATCATGAACACAGATGAGATCACTTCATTTTGTTTTGTCCAGAGCACCCATTTGATTGTATTCTCTCTCTCTCAGCGGATGTAAACACGTTGGGTGTTAGGTTGGACTCTAATACATGCCAAGATCCAACTGGAATCCTCTTTTGTTTCTATTTCTCTTTCCAGCCAGAATGACCACAACAGATGTTTGTTGTAAATGTTAATAATCATATCATATGTTTGCTATAAATGTCAATAACATTTATCACATTTATATAAAATTGTACATGATACAACTTTTATATATTAAAGATATATAATATGCTCACATCAAGTCATATCATTGTGAAAATATCATAACCAAATTTAAGTCATCTATAAAAAGTATATATTTTATACATATAAGATATGAATTGTTATATTATAAAATTATATATTTTATAGCCAATTTTGGAAATTCTCTTCTTTTATGTCTCGACGAAGTAACCACATTCAAAATGCATGTTTTGAATATAACAACAACTAAGCTTTTTCCCATACTAGACGGGGTCGGCTACATGGATTCTTTGTTTCCACGGAACCCTATCATGTGCCATGTTAGCAGTTAACTCACAATAAGCTATATCATTCTTTATTGTTTCTTTCCAACATTTTTGTGGTCGTCCTCTCACTCTTTTAATACTTTCCAAATTTAGTTTTCATACTTTCTTATAGATTCTTCTTTTTGATCTTTTTTCTATATGTCCAAACCATCTTAAATGATATTCTCTCATTTTATCCTTTATTAGTGTCACTCCTAATTTGTTTCTAATAACCTCATTATGTATACGGTCTTTTCTTGTATGACCACTCATCCATCTCAACATCTTCATTTCTATCACAGACATCTTTTGTACATGTTGATGATTAACTGCCCAACACTCAGAACCATAAAACATGGCAGGCCTAATTGCTGCTCTATAATATTTACCTTTTAACTTTAATGGTATCTTCTTATCATACAGAATACCTGATGCTCCTCTCCATTTTAACCAACAACAACTAAGCCTTTTCCCATACTAGATGGGGTCGGCTACATGGATTCTTTGTTTCCACAGATCCCTATCGTATGCTATCTTAGCAGATAACTCACAATAAGCTAGATAATTTTTTATTGTTTCTTTCCAACACTTTTGTGGTCGTCCTCTTGCTCTTTTAATACTTTCCAAATTTAGTTTTTCTAACATTCTTACGGGTTCTTCTTTTGATCTTCTTTCTATATGTCCAAACCATCTTAAACGATATTCACTCATTTTATCCTCTATTGGTGCCACTCCTAATTTGTTTCTAATAACCTCATTATGTATACGGCCTTTTCTTGTATGGCCACTCATCCATCTCAACATCTTCATTTCTGTAACAAACATCTTTTGTACATATTGATGATTAACTACACAACACTCAGACCCATAAAACATGGCAGGCCTAATTGCTGCTCTATAATATTTACCTTTTAACTTTAATGATATCTTCTTATCACAAAGAATACCAGATGCTCCTCTCCATTTTAACCAACCAACATTAATTCTATGTGTAACATCTCCGTCAATTTTTCCATCACTCTGAAAAATTGACCTTAGGTATTTAAAACTTTCCTTTTAGGGGATGCAATGTGTGCCAATTTTAATTTCTATGTTCTCTGAGTTAACCAAATGATCAAACTTACATTCCATATATTTTGTCTTTACTCTACTAAGTCGAAGGCCTTTGCTTTCTAATGTTTCTCTCCATAGTTCCAATTTTCTATTAACTTTTTCCTTAGACTCCTCCACTAATACAATGTCATTTGTAAATAACATACACCAAGGTACTTCATCTTGAATATGTTTTGTTAACTCATCCATCACCATTATAAATAAGTATAGACTTAAAGTTGATCCTTGATATAACCCAATATTTACTTCAAAGAAGTCTGTCATTTCTTCATGAGTCCTCATACATGTTTTTGCACCATCATACATGTCTCTTATAAGGTTAATGTATGTTAATGGGATACCTCTTTTTCCCAAGGTTCTCCAAAGAACCTCCCTCCGTACCCTATTCTATGTTTTTTCTAGATCAATAAATATCATGTGAAGGACTTTCTTTTTTACTATAAAATGTAACATAAGACATCTCAAAAGATGAATCGCTTCAAAAGTAAATTTGCCTAACATGAATCCAAATTGGTTCTCTTTTCTACTTGATACTTGTCTTAACCTACGGTCGATAATTCTTTTCCACAATTTCATAGTATGGCTCATTAACTTGATACCTCGATAATTCACACAATTTTGAATGTCTTCCTTGTTCTTATATATGGGTATAAGTGTACTTGTTCTCCATTCCTCACGCATCTTTTGGTTTTTCTATATTTCATTAAATAGTCTTGCGAGCCAAGTGATTCCCATTTCTCTTTGTATTTTTCAAACTTTTATAGGAATATTGTTTGGTCCTACCGATTTACCACCCTTCATATGTTTAAGAGCCTCTTTGACTTCATTCTTTTGAATACATCGGTAGAAATTGTGGTTTATATATTTTTCTGATTTGGCTAACTCTCCTAAGCTAATTCTAACATCTTTATTTTCATTAAAAAGCTTATAAAAATAGTTTTTCCATCTATTTCTTATATAATCATTTACCACTAGAATTTTTTCATCCTTGTCCTTGATGCATCTAACATAATTAAGATCTTTAGTTTTCTTATCTCTAGCCCTAGCTATCCTAAAAGTACTCTTTCACCCTCTTTTGAGTTAAGTTTTTTATATAAATTCTCTCAAATTTTAGCTTTTGCTTCACTGACGACCTTTTTTACTTCTTTCTTTGCTTTCTTATAAACCTCTAAAGTTTCACTAGTTTTCTTAGCATAATGTAATTTGTAACATGCCCTCTTTGCCTTGATTTTATTTTGCACTACTTCACTCCACCACCAAGCTTCTTTTTGTGCCGGTATACCTCCCTTAGATTCACATAACACATCTTTTGCCACTTTCCTAATATGTATAGCCATATTGTTCCACATATCACAGGGTGTACCAACATAATTCCAAACATCTCCTTCAAGGACTTTCTATTTAAATATATCTTCTTTCTCGCTTTTGAGGTTCCACCATTTAGTCTGAATAGCTCGATGCACTCTTTTCTTCTTTGTCCATTTTTTTATTTGTAAATCAGTAACTAAAAGTCGATGTTGGGTGGTTAAGCTTTCTCCTAGAATTACATTGCAATCTTTATAACATGCTCTATCATTTTTTCTGCAAATAAAGTAATCAATTTGTGTTTGTGATAAGCCACTCTTATAAGTAATTAAATGTTCATCTCATTTTTTAAAGATTGTATTGACTATAAAAAGATCAAATGCCATAGCAAAATTTAAAATCTCCCTACCTTCCTCATTTATATCTCCAAAACCAAAGTTTTCATGAATCCCTTGATATCCTAATGCCTCTTTACCGACATGTCCATTTAAGTCTCCTCCTAAACAAATCATCTCCCTTTGTGGAATCTTTTGAATCACCTTATCTAACTCTTCCTAAAAAGTTGTCTTTATACTATCTTCTAGTCCTACTTAGGGTGCACAAGCGCAAACTATATTCAAAACCTCTGCTCCTAACACTAATTTTAACGTCATGATTCGGTCACTATATCATTGTATGTCTACTACACTATCCTTTAAATCTTTATTTATGATAATACCAACTCTGTTTCGGGTCTTTTCTTTACTTAAGTACCATAATTTAAAACTAGTATCCTCTAGGCGGGGACGCCCTAAAGCAATGCTCATAATTTTTGTAATCTATGTTATAAAAATTCAACAAAGTTTTACGCTAGCTGTTGGAAGCCTAACACAACCCTCCTCCTTTATCCGGGCTTGGGACAAGCAATGCAAGGGTGATCCTTACATGGGTGGAGTTCATGTTTTGAATATAGGCAAAGAAATATTATTAAAAAAATAAAACCTTCAAGGTAATTATTCTTTTGAGCAAAAGTCATATGAATTGATACTTACGTACCCTTTTTACAATCCACACATCTTTTTTACTGTGATTTAGATTTTGTCCTTGCTAAAATCTAAAAATTATCTTGATACCCTTATGTTTGAAAATCTTTCTCTCTCCTCCATCCTCTCTCCCTTCCTTGGTCAGTTATTCCATGATTTGAAGCTTGATCCAATACACAATATTGAACTATTTCATAGTACTTTGAACTCGATCGAAAAAGGAAGAAAAAGAAAAAAATAGAGAGAAAAAGAGAGAAGGGGGTCAATTCAAAGAGGTTTTTAGTGATTTGGTAGGGTATTTCATTGATTTTTTATCAATTATTTAATGTATTGATTTCAATTTCAGCCACTATAAAAAAAACTAGGTCAAGTTCCCAATGAGAGAGATGCAGTACAAGCAAGTCTCGAGTTGGAAACTTGACCTAGTTTTTTATTTTCTTGTTTTTATATGTTCTTTTATTTTATTTTATTCTTCTTTTGTTCTTGATTCTTATTGTTGATTATTGATTTTATTTTTTGTTTTATTTTATTTTGCTCTTGATTCTTTTTTCTTTCTTTTTCTTTGAAAAGATTCGTAAGAATGTTCAATTACAAAGAAGATAACAACGCTAAATGAAACATCCGACATTAAAACAAAGAGATCTAGGAAGATAGACCCTTATTGGAATTAGGTGAGAAGAGATAAAAATGTTGGAATTAGATGTGATAGGAGAGAGAATTTACATGGGAGATAATTTTGGTATTTTTTGAAAAAGGGTTGTGTGGATAGTAAAATGGTACACACGTAGTAGTATTAGGTATGATACCATGCGTCATTTCTTTTGACAATATTGATCATTCAAGAAGTTACACCTCAAAAACCGGTTTTTTGTTTTGATATATTTATTGTACATTACGTCTACGATTTAGAACAATAAACACATTAAAATTTATTGATCATTTTTTCGTGGCAGTATGCTACCGTAACTTATGTTACCCGGTGCCCATCGGCTTCAAAATCAAGGGAAACCCAGCAACAAGGCACGGTTCACCACTCGCGAATCGATCAGTAACCCCTCTTTCATGCAACTCGTCTTTGTCAAATTGTCTTGTCCACTACTTACGGCTCTTGATCCGCTCTTTTCTTGCACTGCACATTATATGAGTGCATCGCGGTTGAAAGAAATAAGAAGAAAAAGAAAAAGGGAATTTTCAAAGCTTGAAATTTTATTGAATTATTGCACACTCTCTACACAGAGCTCAAAAAAAACTTAAATAATCATACAAACCAAATAAAAACATATTCTAATGAGTCACTCTAAACTCAGACCAAAGGACACTCAAATAATCTAAAACTAGACCTAAACAAACAATACTTGGATCCCTAATAGTCTATCCTACACATGAATTTCCTAAACAATAGTTTTATATGACCACTTATTATATATCAAATAAAATAACAAAAAACCGTAATTGATTACACAAAGGAACACCAAGAGCTCAACCCGCTTCTACCCCATATGAAACTCCTGAAATTGGCATTGTAGCACGTCACAGAGTTGCTACCCATCGCAGAGCCAACGCAACGATGAGCATTTCGAAACAAACAGTTGCAAACAAATCCATAGTCTTGGCCAAATGTGGGTTGCTAGACTTGGCAAGTTTATCCTTACCATCAAGTACATCCCTATTCACTAACTTAATAAATTATTAATAATTTTTTAGATTTATTTATTTCAAAATCATCTAAATAAAACCAATTTAATTTTATCATAATCATAACAATACAATTTGAAAAGTCTAAATAGAAAGGAAAAATAATTTTGATAAATATTAAAATATGGCAGGTTCAGTCCTCAATTTGGAAAAAATTGTTACTTGCTCAACAACATACATGAAAAAAATGAAAAGAGAAATACTAGTACAAATTCGAGCATTTCCCATGGTTTCAAAATTATCATTTCTGATGATCAAAACCTTTGGAAACATTATTTCGGTAGTTGGGATAGTCAGTAATAGTTAAAAACCGACCGAAAAAGACTGCTCAAAAAGTTTGTTAGAAAAAGTCAGCCATAAAAAATAAATATAAAAAAATCATTTCTGACAAATGTTCAAACCGCTAAAAATGTTTCATAGAACTATTAGAAATAAATTTCCAGTATTTAAAAAAATCTCGAAAATAAGAAAACCGCCGAAATTGGTTCCGACAGTTAAGCCCTTGGAATTGTTTTCTGATACATTCCGACGATTTGAAGTGCTGAAATTGTTTTGTTATTGGTTGAAAATATCAAATTTGTATCGTGAAAAAGAAAAAGTTATAAACAATTACAATATGGTAAATTTGTGTTTGAGTGACTTGGCGTCATCATAAGATTGGCAAATTTAGTTATTATGTGTGTATTTCATGGTCAAACTCGGTTGAGCTCACCCCCCAACAGACTTGAACTGATTATACCCAAACCATACCCATTTGACAGGCCCATATGTTTGGTGTTGCCCAAATCTAGACCAATTTTGATAATAGAACTGATTTGTGAGCCCTGGCAGGTGAGCTAAAAGCTATGGAGGCTGGTTGTCGACATGTTTGCTAGAAAGACATGCCAAGTGAGCGATTGCAGGACCTAATTCGTATTGGGTGATGGAGCGACAGCCAGGTTAAGGTTCCATCTGGATAAACCCTAAACGAGTTTGACACTTATCACCAGTCCTTCGGCGGCAACCATGAACCGATGGCCGATGATCCACCAAAGGTTCAGCAATGGTAATGGAACTTCACCCAAGTTCCACTCTGCAGCCTCACAATGCGCAGCAACACGTAGATGGCTGTGATGGCTCTCACTCGCTCGTCTCCTTTCAATCGTCGATGTTTTTAAAGTTCACGCTACTCACTCGCTTACTCCCTCATCAAGCAATGAATAAGATGAGAAAAATGCAACGAGTACTTGCTCAATGAAGAAGAAGACTCTCAATGCATTGTGTAATGAGAGACGTGAGATAGCCACCATTGCTTTCCATAGTGCAGTCGTCTTCCTCCCTTGCTTGGGAACTCCATGAGCGAGGTGAGTGTTGAGGGTGAAGAGGCAATGCACCGCTGTTCGTGTGGGTTCAAATCAACCCCTAAAAGTTGGCCAAGCGAGCGTCTCATTAAAGAAACAAGATAGATGATTGGATGCATGCATTATGTAGATAATAACTAATTTATGACAAAAAGGTGATTATTTAGGTGATCGTATGTCATTCATCAAGAAACATAAATATTAAACAGTGATCCCAATTAAACAGTTTCATGCTTTCAAACCTCTAAACTCTAAACCTTTTGTGCAATATATGTTAGAATGATAACTACAGAAAAGTCAAAGCTCTAAACCTAAGGCGTGGTTACTTCGTGCAAACAAGTAACGCCGTTTACTTGGGGCAAACGTTACGTCCATCGCCGAATAGTTGAGCACGACTATGTATTTGAACAGGTAAATCTCTCTCTCTCTCATATATATATATATATTACTGAGCCTGAACTTGGCTAAGATTTGCTTAACATGCAAAGCTTACATGTCTTTCTTCCTACTGTTGACTTTTTTCTGTTGAATTGAAAATTTAAATGTTGTATGAAATTGGATTCAAGTGTCCTTCAAGACCAATCCAACTATAGGATTACGTGCATTACGCGAGGGTGTAATACAAGTGAAAGTTTGTCGCATCCTTCATGTCAACCTCTCCGTTCTACTATGTATATATCGCACGGACTTTGCAGATCATGCAGACAGTTGCAGAAGACTAACGCCTTCTCATCTAAGGAAGCACATCTCTGCCTTCTCCGAGGAACCCGGTTTTGATGATCACATCCAGAATGCATGGTTGGGCCACCCGCGCGACACGGAAAGATCGAACTAATTTACGTCCACCAACCAGAACCCCATGAAGCTGTAAACCAACTTGGTTGTCCACCGATGTGCCGATTTTGGAAAGCGTGGTCAGGTCAAAGATCAAGGTAGGCTACCTTAGAAAGTGAAGAGATATACGAGAGTAAAAATGAAAGACTTTGTTAAGGCCTTTGAGAGAGAAAGAAAAAAAAAGAGAGAATCCAAGTAAGGGGAAGAGAGCCCAAGAATAAGAGAGAGAGAGAAAAGCTATTTTTCGTTCATATGAGAGCATGCCAAATAATATAAGGGATGACCCTCCTATCTATAAAACGCATTTCGTGAACTACACGTCGAAAATAGAAGAAATAGAAACACCAAGAATTTATTCTTGACTTTCAATTCCATTCGATGGCGGATCAACACTGAGGCGAGGTGGAAAATTTTTAGGGTACGATCGAATCCATGATTAATATACATAATTCGCTCCATCCTAAGAGACAGTTAGCCCCATTCCATATAAATTTCTGGATGTACCGATGATCCAAGTAGCCAGCTTGATAGATGACGCTATTGAGCTCTTTTAGATGATCCCATCATTAATTCTTGATTGGTGGACTGGTTATTCATTAGAATATGCATGCTTACCTTGAAATAATCATTTGAGCTTCCATTTATTCCCTAGATATTTAGTTTATCATTTCTACTTCTCACTTTTCATGTTTTCAACCCAAGATGCCCTAAAAGATTCGAGAAGTTCGCCTACATTTCATGGGTACGTGATATTGTTGACGGTTTATTCATATTCCAAGTATATCCGTGAAGAAGTTGATCACCATCTACTTTTTAAAATCATCTTAGGAATTGACAATGTATGTCATCTTCCAAGTATGTCGATGAAAGTTCTTGATCACCATCTAAATCTTATGAACATTTGGATAATCGGCGTTCATCCCATGTCAGCTCCACCTCGTTTATTCTAATCTACTTGGCATGTTAGGTGGTGCCTATGTGGATCTCCTACAAGCACAATCTATCTCTCTTTGCTTTGGCTCTTGGCTTGAGTCCCTTTTGCCATAAGATTTAATCGCGAACACAGCTGAGATCACTCTATTTTGTTTGGAGTAATATATATATATATGAAAACTAGATCCTACCAATTTATGACATGTTTACTCATGTCATTGTTTTTCCATTGGATTGAGTATAATTTCAAATTTTAAAGGGTTTTAGAAAAGAACCAAGGGCAATATTATTATGTTTACTCTTAAAAAAGGAATGATCATGCATGAGTGAATAGCATCATGTTGAGGCAGTCGATGATCTCTGAAGTCATTTGCCTCTGCTCGGTTCGGTTGTGCACAGCGGATGCCGACTGCTTGCTTTGGTTTTGCGTTTTGCTTTCTTTCTTTCTCTGTGTTTTATATAGAGAATGAAATAGAACTGTGTATGTGGTTTTGGGTTTACCCGTAGAGGGTTTTCTCATAAGATGTAAAAATCAAAGTATCTCTTCTATTTCGAGTTATGTAAACTCTGTATTTATACATAGCTTTCCGTCTTCCACGTTTATCGCTCTGGGCTTTCCCTTTCAACAGCCATATTTGCTTTTATTCGGGACATGCGTGTGTCTTCCTTTTTTAAAACAAAAATCAATTTTTAAGAGCGTTTAACTTTTGAAAAAACAATATGATCTCATGAAATCCGAGAAGATGGGCATTCTTCTTGTATTTCATGGTCGTTGTTAGTAATGGGGCAGAGAGTGGCCATCCACTACTTACATCTCCCACTTAGCCACTAGAGCCAATCTTTTTGATACACTGGTTTTCCTCCCACTACTTTGGGGTTTACCAAGTTGTATCATATTTACTTGTTGCAATTAAATTGTAACTTACAACCATTATGCGGTTTTTCTACAAGCAATGTGTTTTTTCCAGCATAACTCTCAACAAAGTGTACTTTTTATACTTATACACTAGGCATATCTCAACCCCATATGGGTTACATGTTTAGTAAACAATTCTTCTGATATGCCTTTTGTTAAGGGGTCAACCAACATATCAATAGTTGGCATATAACATATAGTTATTTCATTTCTTTTGAGCATATCATGAACATAGTGATATTTAACCATTATATGCTTGTTTCTTTAGTTATCAGTTTCACTCTTAATAAAAGTAATTGCTGCACTATTGTCACAATATATAACAACCGGCTTGTTGGCTATATCCAGCTTCAAATCACGTATGAAGCGGCTTATCCAAATGGTACTAGTAGCAGCCATATTGCAAGCAACATACTCAGCCTTTTGTGTATGCAATGCTACACAACCTTGTTTCTTACATGCCCAAGAAACACCACCACCTCCAAATAAGAATATTTGTCCCGAAGTTGATTTGTTGTTCAACATCTGAGTATCCTATCACTTTCAGTTCATCTGCTTGAAAACAAAGTTTCAAGTCTTTTGTTCCTTTAAGATATCTTCGAATCATTTTCACAGCTATCCAATGTTGTCATCTAGGATTACTTTGATATCTACTTAAAAGACCAACAACAAAGCTGATATCAGGTCTTGTGCATAACATAATATACATCAGGCTACCCACAACCTGTGCATAAGGAACATTGGGTTTATCGTCTCCTTCATCGGGATAATCAGTCTTACTCAATTTAACCCCTTTTGCAACACGTGTAGATACTGACTTGCATTCACCCATTTTGAATTTCTTAAAGATATAATCAATATATCCCTCCTGATTTAATCATAGAAGTTTTGATTCTCTATCTCGAGAAATCTTTATACCCAAGATATAGGATGCTTCCCCCATATCCTTCATTTTGAACCTTGAGTTTAACCATGATTTGATTTTGACAATCATCTCATTGTCATTCCCAGTTAATAATATGTAATCTATATATAAAGATAAAATGACAAAGTAGCTCCCATTGTTTCATACATATACACAGTGATCAAGTTCATTAGCCACAAACCCAAGTTCAACTATGGCATTTTGAAAAGTCAAATACCATTGGCGATATGACTATTTCAGGTCATATAGGGATTTTCTCAACCTATATACTTTATCTTCTTCGACTTCAATTTTATATCCTTCGGGTTGCTGTATATATATGATTTCATCTAAATCTTCATTTAAAAAAGTAATCTTTACAACTAGCTAATATAAATCCACATCATAATATGCTGATATAGCTAGGATTATTCTAATGAATGCAAATTTTACAACTAGAAAATAGCTAGGATTATTCCAACCAACCTCGTTTTAAACTTGTCGATCGAACCATCGACTTTATATTTCTTTTTGAAAACTCATTTTCAACCTATAACTTTCCTTTCTCTTGGTAAATCAGTCAATTCTCAGAATTTGTTTTACCAATGGATTCAATTTCTTCATCTATGACTTTTTCTCAGTCTGAGAATTCAGATAAGTTAATAGCTTGCTAATAAGTCAAGTTATCAGTCAACTCATCTAAATTTACTAAATTACACACATTCTCTACAAGGTATGTGTGATAATCCTTCAAGTAGGACAATGTGATCCTAAACATTTTGTGTCCACTTAAAGATTAACGTTGTCCAAAAAGCTCATTAATGGATTCAAAAGATGATTGATCTAGACCTACTAGATCATCGATATAATCATCATCATTCTCAAGGATGTCATTCTTAGTTTCTTCTAAGAATTCTATATTCCTACTTTCTATCAGTTTATGGTCCTTATGATAAAATTGATATCCTTTAGATCATTTAGGATATCCAATAAATATGCATCTTAAGGACCTATTGTCTAGCTTATCTCTAGACTAATCAAGGATATTTATATGAGCAATAGATCATCATCTCTTGAGATTACCTAGGTTTGGTTTTCTTCCAAAACTACATCTCGTATGGTATAGAGAATACAACTTTACATGGTACTCTATTGAGTATATAAACAGTTGTACTTACTATTTCTCCCTCAAATATCCTTGGTAGAGAGACATCAATTAACATTGACCTTGTCATGTTGAGTAATGCCCTATTATATCTCTCTGCTACACCATTTTGTTGAGGTGTCTTGGGCATAGTATTTTGTTTTGCAATACCAAAGTCTTTGCAGAATTCTAAAAATTTTGATGAGGTATATTCTCAACCTTTATCTAATCTCAAGACTTTGATTGTATGGCCCAATTGATTCTCTATTTCTTGCTTATATTCTTTGAATACTTAAAGTGCCTCAGATTTATGTGATAAGAGATATATATAAGTATATATCGATTAATTATCTATAAAGGTTATAAAATAAACATTTCCACGATGTGTTCTTACTCTAAATGATCAACATAAATCTGTGTGAATTATCTCTAATAGGGTTGTTACCCTAGTTACCTCTTTGGTAGTCATTTTCCTTTGTATGCAGGCTTCACACTTATTAAAAGTGATATCATAAAAATTAGGCAATAAGTAAAAGTTGGTTAATTTTTTCAACTTCTTTAGACTTATATGTCCAAATCTTTTATGCCACACATTCACATCAATCACATAAGCACTCTCAATATAAATATAAAAAGAGCTTTCATTTTCATTAATGTTGAGTTTGAACAACCCATGCTCAACATCAAATAAACCGAAAAATGTTATCATGCCATGCTTTCTCACAGTGACTTTTTCAAGGACAAACCTTACCTCAAACCCTTTCTTTACTAAAGAAGGGACCAATATAAGATTGCGCCTAATAGAAGGCATAATTAATACATTAATGAGTACAATTAGTATGCCTTGTACAAAAATCCTAAAGGACCCAACCCTAAGAACATTAGAAAAAGTATTGTTCCCCATATATATTCGATGCTCGTCAGGCTGCAACTCCTTTAGGTCTATCGCTCCCTCTTTGCTCTTCGATATGTGTCGAGTAGGTGCATAATCAATCCACCAACCAGTCACTGGACGTTCCATGTAAAGACACTCAGAAATCACGTAGATTATACCATGCTTCTCCTTTGCATCGCGTCATTGGTTGTTGCCACCATTGATCTTCTTGTTGCAATAATCTATTTTGTAGTGCTCAATCTTACCACAATTGAAGCACTTCACCCGAAAAGCAGATTCTTGTGATTTCTTAAAATTTTGATTGATCTGCTTTTTGTTCTTACCAAATTTATTATTTGGTTTTCTTTTTCCTAATTGTTTTTGGAGCTAGACCCTAAATCATCTTGAAAAACTAGTAATTTTTCTCTTTTGTTCATGTTCATATGTTTTTATTCAATTGTTAGTTTCAATGGGAGTTTAGAAATGATAATATCAGGTCAAGTCTTAGGATTGTGGTTACCATGTTACAGGAATGGGGGAACACTGTTTAGGATTGTGGATATTTGCATCGGCTCAGAAATGACAAACTTAGCTACAACTAGATCTCTAGTTATTACTAGCATTTGGTTAATATGTTAAACTACATTGTCATCTTTTTTCATTCTATAAGAATTATACTTTTGAAGGAGTAGTTGTACATGCAATTTGGCTGTAGTATCATATTTAGTGATCAGGAAATCAAATAGTTCTTTTATTGTTTCAAATTCCTGAAAGACCCTAATTAAGTCGTCTTCTATATATATCAATATAATGGTCCCGACTATTATGTCATCCTTCATAAATGTCTTATATCTTTCTCTTTCATCATTTGTTGCAATTGGAGTAGGAGGTAAAACAATTTTCTTCACTACATAATCAACTCCTTCTAAAGTTAAAGTCATTGGTATTCTTCTTTTCCAAGTTTGAAAATTTAAGCCATTTAACTTTTCAGTCTTTGGCAATTCAGATATACAAATTCTTGAAGTCATTTTTCTTTTTAAACTTTTGGCAGAGACAATAAGTAAAGAGTCTGTTTAAGGTTGTTGCAAAGCTCGAACCTAGCTTTGATACCAGATGTTGGGGCAGTCGATAATCTCCGAAGCTGTCTGCCTCTGCTCGGTTCAGTTGTGCACAACAGATATCGATTGCCTACTTTGGTTTTGCTTTCTTTCTTTGTGTTTCCTATAGAGAATGGAATAGAACTGTGTATGTGGTTTTGGGGTTACCCACAAAGGGTTTTCTCATAAGACGTAAAAATCATAGCATCTCTTCTATTTTGAGTTATGTAAACTCTGTATTTATATATGGCTTTCTATCTTTCGCGTTTACCGCTCTGGGCTTTCTCTTTTAACAATCATATTTTCTTTTATTCGGGAGATGTGTGTGTCTTCCTTTTTTAAAGTAGAAATCAGTTTTTAAGAGCATTTAACTTTTGAAAAAATGATACAATCTCATGAAATCCGAAAAGAGAGCCCTTCTTCCCGTATTTTATGGTCATTGTTAGTAATGGAGCCGAGAGTGACCATCTACTACTTACACATCAATGATGGTCATAATCCAATTACTTATATATATGTGAGCATATTTTTTTATCATCTATATGAATAAATGTTGTCTATTGTCTAAATTAGAAATTTCTATTGTGTGCTACCTTCAACTTGTTTGTCATATCAAATGGGTCAACACCGAGACAGGGCCTACAAACCTCAAGTGTGATTAACAATTTCACAAACCACAAAGTATTAAAGTAAAGTTTTTCCAAATAATTTTCCCTTCTCAGTGAATTAACGACGATCTTGAGTAGATGACTTTAAGGAACCGTAATTAATAAACATTGATGTGATTATGTCAAATAAGATGTCCAAAAGATACTCGCATTTAGATAGATATCTAATTCGATTGCGTTGTACGTTATTGAATGTGAACCAGTCGACTTGTTTCTAATATGAAAATGAAATGACAACACGAAAACACGGAGTTTCCAATCTTCGAAGATGTCCACTCCTTTCATAAATGAGGGTGTTACTTTCGATCATTCTACAAAACATATTCTGTGGTTTCAACATTTGTCTGATATGACTTTTCTCAACGATTAAGAGATGGTGAAGTATTTCTAATGGTTGTGTACTTGTTTCGGAAGATTGTTGTGACTTTTTATCCCTACTGCCGAAAATAGCACCTTCAGCAGTTTTGACAGTGAGAAATACCAATTTTCTAAGCCGCCAAAAATACTCGCATTTGTATTAGTGATGCATTGTTTTAAAAAATACTCTATTATTATTATAAAGTCATATTTTGATATCTTCCTTTTCTCCTCTTGATAATCAGAAAACTTATTTATTTTTCATTTAAAATAATGTTTGAGGAAGAGCAAGTTAGGAATTTTTATAATGTGCCAACGACATTACTGGTTTTAGGAACTCTTTTTCTTTTTGGTGGGGAGCCTTTGAGCCAATGCAGGCGAGGCACAAGGAAGCTGGTGATGTCATCTCCAACTCACACCTAATTGAATAAGAGAATCCATCTAAACACTATAAAGTCCTACCAATGCAAGGATGACCTCCATTCATTGTCTGTGGCAAATTCGGCCAGAGAAGCACTTTGGCCATCTTCAAGCGGAGGGCAGAGGCCTAATACATACACGTACGCACATACATACATACATACATACATACATATATATACTTATATATGTATGTATGTATGTGACATCTTAAATACATAATATTTTTTGGTACATAATTTTGCATAAACATTTTCATTGTTTGATCTCTAAGATCAATGGTGGAGATTTGAATTAAAGTACCATTATACTTTATGTTTTGCATTTGATGCACTACTTGCAAAGTAGTTCAAATCTTCACCGTTGATCTCAAATATTGAATAATAGAGATGTTTATGAAAGATTATGCACCAAAAGACATTATGCATTTAAGATGTTATATATAGACGCACACATACACACACATATATATATACACACACATAAACATCATGCATATATACATATGTATACGTATATATACATACATACATACGAGTGCATATATATATATATGTGTGTGTGTGTGTGTGTGTGTGTGTGTGTGTGTGTGTGTATGTGTGTGGTGTGTGTAAGTCATTGATAACTTGAATGGTTCAGATGCAATAAATTTGACTATTATAACTAAATTGAATACATGCACGAATAGAGAAACTTTTCATACATTTAAATGAATACCTACAATTATTGTTAGTAAATGTTGAATACAGTCTCACCCATTAGTCTAGAGTTGGGGTTGAACAACTATTATGGGAAACATCTCTTTTGCAGAAGCCCATGCACAACGTAAGCCTTTGGTGCGATAGTCCTAGCATTAGGGTTTAGTCGTTTGCCAAGGGCAAAATATGCTTCAATTAATGGCATGTTCAAACCCATTTTTGTTTCTACTTGTTATACCCCTTGACATGAGTCTCAAACTCCATAGGGGTCTTGCTAATTCAGGCAATTTGGCAAATAAATACACCTATTTTATACTATCCTTGAATCAATATGAGCAAAGCTACTTGGGCTTCATCAAAACCCACTACATGGCTGGCTGGATCTTGATCCAAGATTCAACCCACTGAAACTAGCATGAGTGGGTCGCTGGTCCTCCGGTGCCCATTGTTCGTAGTTCGCGAGCTGGGGTTCGGCAGACCCTTACCTGATGTTCAAGTCACCGGCATCCATTTCGTGATTTCCTGTTGTGGCGTTTGGCTAAGATGACCAACTAATAATTAATTGTATTGGTAAACTTAGAAAAGCTTCAACCCACAATAGTCTACTGTAAATGGCATTGCTAATCAAGCTTTTCTATATAAATAAGTGGTATTCTTGACGAAAACTTTAATAGTTCAAGTTTTTCAAATCTAGTATATTTGGTATTTGTTGGTCAAATTTACTACCCCTTGAGAATCCACCTTCAATAAAACCTTAGTTAAGGGTTGTATTGATCTGTGTCCATTTTGCCCTTGTTCCTCTATCTCTACATTCACAAAGGATTCTCTTCTTGTAGTTACAACGGGGAGGCCGAAGCCAGGTACACACACATAGGGTAGTCGAACTTAGACATGGATGGTTCGGAACCGGCCCAACAGTTCAAATCAGAACTGAACTGGTTATAAAATTGTTTAAAACCGGAACCAGGAACGGGATCTCCCTATTCGGTTACGGTTCATGGGTTATGGCAACCATCCTGGAAGTAGCGATTCCAAACCATCCTCTATAGTTTATATATTGAGTTCAACTTTCATTATCACATGTTCATTGGTAGCTAAACGGTAGGGCACTCCCTACTTGGTGGGGAAATTGTTTTACAAAAAGAAGAATTAATGGTTCCAAACCGGAACCATCCCAGAACTGGAACTTGCTACAAGGTGTTTCAGTTCCGGTTCCAGGTAACCCAGAACCACACATGTCTAGTCGAACTCATGACCTGCATCATGTAAGCCGAGCGCCCTACCATGTGAGCCAACACTCTTAGTGCAGAACGGATTTGGATTTGTTCGGATGAAATTTGTCATTTTGATTATTCAAGAAATAAACACGTGCACTATTTTAGATGGCCATAACAAGAACGAGGTAGGTATTTTTATTATTACAAAAGTTTTCCAGTTAACTGAATTATAAAATTTTAAGATAGCATTTGGATAAATCAGTCTTCAAAATGGTACATTCACGTATCTTTCTAATTTTCCACTGCCATATCAATACCTTAAGATTTTTGCAGCATATTTATGACATTACATAAAAGCATGACTTTTTGCATGACCAGCAGATAAGCCATGGTTAGTTTGATGTGCAATTGTTATTTACACGGTATGGATGTAACATGCATAGTTAAAGCATGCGACCGGCGCAGCATGCAGAGCATTAGCTCATTTGGCAAGGCTCTTTGACTCCCACCTCACAAGTGGTGAGTTTGATTCCCGGGGTGTGCATGGGTGTGTGTGCTAGCTAGGCTTCAAATATGATGCATACATGTTTTACTGAGAGATTCCACAACCAAAGCTATTATGCAAATTTGAATATGTATTATGAATACAATGTATGTGTGTGTGGTCACATAACAGGCATCTTCCTTCCTTCTTCAATTCGTCCAGGTTCCCGGGATCGTTGGATCCGACCACTAAACAAGGTCTTTGCTTTAATCACTTCCACTAATAGACCGGTTTACTGGAGCACCACAGCGAGATCACGAACCAGGGACACCACATATGCATGTCAGCATGATGTATGTGTGTAGACATAAACTTGTGCTTCATTCAAGCAGGATTCTGGTCATATACGTACAATATGTGACATTTAATTATATTTATAGCACACTTAGCAAGGCCATTAAAATTCATTTGATTGTGACAAACAAGTTCACTGCCGCTCTGTGTCAAATTTGTTGTTTTGGTACAATGGGAAGGTCGAAGCTATATGAACACCACAAGTATTGAACTCACGATCTCATACTCGTGAACCGACCCCCTAGATGGGTGCCTAATTGCTCTTTGAGTGCAACATTTTCAACTTTGATGGATGCAATGAAAGGATCATTTCCACTCTTATAGAGAATATATCTCAACTGCAAAAAATAAGAGTGCTCATATAAACCAACATGCAGTGGCGCATCTACATTGAGGTGAGATGCGGCACGGTGGTTGCTCCACCTGAAATTCAAAAAACCAATGAAAAAGTTACATGAGATGATTGATGGAGAATTGAATTGAAGAGCCCAACACATTGAATCCATGGCCTTGAATGAAGAGCCCAAAGATCATGATATTGGTTACGGTTGAAAACTCAAGCACCACATTGAAACCCAACACCAACATAACCCCAAAAGCCAGTGGTCTTATCCACCCAAACTAATGTGATAGAAATTGGGTAATTTTGGCTTACTTCTGGAGTGAACAAAACACGAAATACAAATTACTAGCAACTTGAGTCAGGACACGAACATCAATATGGCCCTAAATGGGTGTTTGATTCACCGGCCCAGATTTCAGAAATGGGACTCTGGTTCCAACCCCAGCAGCCCACCCTTGGGGATGAGCTACTAGTTGGCCTCATCAAGGGGTAAAAAGCTGGATCATAGTGTAGTTCCTCGTATATATGCAATATAAGTATTTCACTTTTACATGTTTTAGAAAAATACTGCATTAGCCAGATCACATACTCCAGATGTATTGAAAACAAGCAAGAGCTTGATTTCCCAATTAAAAAAGTAAAAAAAATTTCATTAAAAAAAGGTTTTCGGTTTAACGAGCAAACTTGTATTGAGCTTAAGTACTTGCATAGTTGGCTCAAATGAGCTAATGTTGATGAGCACCAGGTATGTGAGACTGGTTTATTACCCATACCAAAATTATAAATACCATATAAGTATAAACCTGTATATCATATTGAACGGTATAGATACATATAGAGATAAGATGTGATTTTTTTGAGGTTGTGAAGTACACACAAACAATCCCGCTAAATTGTCCTCAATGAACTTTACTATCCCATCAAAGAGATAGATGTTTGAAATAAAAAAGCAATAAGCAAAAATCTGACAAAAAGTATAATTATAAATGTTCACATGTTGTACTTGATTAAAGAGAACATTTTTGTTTTTACTTTTTGATCTCAGTTATTTATATCTTTAATTGGATGTATTGAATAATTGAGAACGATTTAATAAAATGGTATGTACTCATATCCCACGAGTTATTTTTTCCATTTAGTGAAAAGTGAACTTTTAAAACCTAGAATTACACAAAATTGGAAAAAATAAGATATCATAAATATACAACGATAAGTATGTGAAAATAGTGCAATTATTTGGATCATTTCAATCCAAGTATTGTCGTACAATGGTCACATATGTTTACTTTCAAATGGAGCCGTACCGGTAGAGCGGGTCTCGTCTCTTAACACGAACCGGACACACGAGACGGGCCGCCGTTCGTCTGGTGGCGACGGGGTGAAGACTGATTCAAGGTGAAGGCCGAAGTTAACCATGGTTAAGGGCAAACGCGGGGCGCTATAGACAGCGGTGTCAGCCAAATTATTTAGAGAGAGAGGAGAGAGACAGTACGGGCGAGGAGGAAAGCGAAGAGGTGGAAGTTGGAGGAAAGGAACGGAAAGGATTCTCTTCTCTCTCTCCGCTCCTCTTTCTGGCGTCTCCTCTGGTGATCTTCTTCACCTCCAGTCTGCGATTCCCAGAGACCCCTTAGAATCGAGCACAATTGACTCGCGATTCCGTTGATTTCCCGCCATGACAATCGGCTCGCTCCGGTCCAATTGCGTCTGAGGAGCAAGAACGGATACATGGGATTGGCATCGTCCGGGGAGTCTGAAACCCCGGAATTGATAAAGCGATCGCCTTTCTGAGCCGATGGAGATCATCAGGATACGCTATTCATTCCTTTCGTTGGATTGAGCACGGAGAGCGGGAGAATCCATGGGCGAGCCGAGTACGAGCGCTACAGAGGACGAGCAGGGACTCCGGTGGGCTGACCTCCAGTCGTCCGTCTCCTTCCACCCATTGCCGCCGTGGAATCCCTGCAAAACGCGGTTCAAGCCTTACTCTCTCTACTCGCAGATCAGAACTCCTCAGAAATCGAGCCGTCTTAGGGTGATCGTTAACAGACCGGTACTTAAACCTTTTTCTTTCCTCGAGCTTCCTTTACCTCGATTCTTTTTTCCATTTCACTTTAGGCGATCGAGCGAATCTGCTTTGATATTCGAGTAATCTTGTTTATTTTCTTCGTCCTTTTCTTTATGCTGATTCTACGTTTTCCGCCGTAGGCGATATCAAATTCTAGTCTTTAAGTTGGAGCCGGTCCGTGCAAAAGGATCCCCTCTGTCGATTATTGGATAGGAAAAGTGTTTTCTTCCTGGTTCTCCTTATTGCTGGCTTGCATCCGTGCATGGAGTTGTCGTTGTACGTTGTTTCTGCATCATTGAAGCATGCAAATATCTAAATTTGTGCGGCTTGCTTTCGCTTTTGTGTGTATATGTATGAAATGCTCGGAATTGTTAGGAGTGACTGTGGTTCTTTTTCTGGTGTCTCTTGTAAGTCTCAATATTCTGAGATGGAAAGTCGAACCATACACGTTCACGTTAGTCGACTTCCATGGCTAGGTTCCCTCCGAATACAATTTGCTCGGGAATCATAAAGTTGGGTTCCTGCAACTAATTACGAATCGTGTTTAATCTCCACTTAGATGCTTAGTTGACTCCTTCCCTTTGTTAGGAATATGGCTTATTCCGACACTCCTGCATAAGGGTAAGCATAAATGGATAAATGAATGTGAACGGGTGTAAGCCTCTGAGCTGGAAAGGACCCTCTGCTATATTAAAGACAAGTTGGCTATTATTCTTTTGTGATTCAAATGAGGTATATTATAATTGCATGAGAGATGCACTTTTGATTTAATATTTTTTCCCTAGTGAAAATGATAATCTATTCAGTAGTCACTGGGAAAAAAATCAGTACAAGGTCATGCTTGGTTCTTTGTGAGTTTGATTTGGTTTCACAATTTTTTATAATGAAATTTTAAAAGTTGGTCATCTGAAGCAAACATGAGAAATGAAATCACCTCTGCAATTTCTGCTTGGGTATCCTTAAGTAGATTTCAATGCTCTTAACCTGAGAGGGTCAATTACAATAATACCCTATATCAGAATTTACTAACACTAAGAACAACAAATATTGATATTCTTCGACACCCCCTTTCAAGTTGGGAGTGAGATACTTCAAACTCCAAACTTGCCGAAAAACTTTTTTCTTCACCACATGTGCACCAATGATCTCTATGAGGCTTATTTAAATCAACTTAAACAATCAAGAACACATAGGTAACACATAACCCTTCTATGAGTATCAGTTGCTCCCTTTCTTCCTTCCTCTCCATGAAGTGATTAGACAACTATACTTCAAAAGTCATGTTTTTTTACTCTTGAGAAAACCAATCTTTTATGGTAGGAGGTACTATCTCTACCATACACACTTTATATGGCTTTTCCTATGCCCCTTCACAAGATGGATGCTGCTTGGTTGATTTTTAGCATATGTAGTGACAAAAAAAACAATTTTTAAAAAAGATGTACTAAACATGTACCAACTAAAGTACCTCTATCAAGGCATAGTCCCTTTGTATCACCTTTGTGCTTGTGTATACGAGTGCATCTTCTTCTACATTTATGTGGATGATTGCCAGTCTTTTAGCCTTATTCTGATAAAGTCTGTGGTTCCTTTTTGACTGGATAAGACGAAGTTCTAAATGAACACCATCGTTGGGCGCATCTTTATTGTGATTTATTATGCATTACTTTAGTGAGTTCCACCTACGATGAGGGTTCATGCTTACAGCAGTCCCATTCCATGATAAAGGAGGACGGGTGTTTTAGGTAGCTGACAACCAGTTTTATAGGATTTTTACCAAGGGTATGGTCTTTCTAGCACTGCATTTCATATCCCATCTGAACTTCAAGTTCAAGCATGCTTTGTCGGAAGTTTAAGGATGGGTGGCCTCCGAAGAAGTCCTCATGTCGCACCTTCCAACTGATTCTACATAGTGAAAGAAAATACTTGGTTATAGATCTAAGGTTAAAGATGCATTTTATTAGGTTAGGACAGAATAACAAAGTTTTGTGAAATCCCCAGGGTGAATATTACTTCATGATTCTTCCTCCTCTTGGCATGTGGAAGGATCTGCTTGAATTGGCCTCATCTTCTTCAACCGTTTTGTGTTGAACCTGCAACACTTAAATACGGTTGATTTTCTTCGGTGCAGTTCTCATATAATGGATGCCTCTCATATTCTTCTCCCCTGAACTAGTTGACTCTTTGGTGCAGTTCTCATACAAAGTTACAAACAGTTCATTGTAGCATGCAATGGATTCTAAAATCTAAAATGATCTTCCTCATCAATTAGAAAAAATTGAGTCCTTTAAGCGCCATATTTTAGTCCAACCCTCATAGGCATTTGCTGTATCAAGAGCATGGACGAGTCAAAAATAGTTTAAGCACGAAGAATCTCTTAACATACTAGTAAGTTTCAAAGACTGCAGATGATCTATTTCCATCCAAGGCTAGAAAATAATAATCTCTTAACATACTAGTAAAATTGCCTCAATGTCTATGTATAAAACATTCATGTTCTGGTATTTCTTTGATTAGTTATCTGTTTCCATCTGTTTCCACGTTTTTCTTCTCGCAAGATGATGGTAAGAAAATAAATGTGTTTTAACAAATTGTTTCATTTTTCATATGCCTAGTTGGTGGTGAGGTTAACAAAGGACATTGCTGAGACTTATCAAATATGTAACCCCAGATTCAAGCGCTGTGAATCTGTTTATGTGAGGAGGTTCCTGACAAATCCATCTGAAGCTGTGCTTAACGATGGTTTTGACAATGAAAATTCAGATCTCGTGTTGTTTGTAAATTTGGTGCTGGTCAACCCCAAAAGTGGACAAAGGTTTGTCCTTTTTATTTGTTATGTGCAATTCTTGTAACTTGAGTGAATTCTTAATGTTGTTTACAACTTAAATAGTGAAGTACTCTTTTTCAGACTATAACTTAAATATTTTTATGCTCTATGTTTTTTTTCCACAGTTGACTCCTTTCTCTATTACATTCTTGTACTTCATAGTTCAGTGGTTGATTTCTTGTAGCTGTGCTGGCTTTTCTTAGGTATGTCGTCAAAGATATGCTAGGCCAAGGGACATTTGGGCAAGTGGTTAAATGCTGGCACTTAGAAACAAATAGCTTCGTCGCCGTGAAGATAATAAAGAATCAACCTGCATACTATCATCAAGCACTTGTTGAAGTTTCGATTCTTGCTGCAGTATGAGCATTCTATCTTCGGTGTTCTTTTCTTTCTATTTCTGTTCTTACATTTTAATCTGAAATACATACTGTTGATGCAGCTGAATCGGATCGATCCTGAAGATAAACATCATATTGTCCGCATGCTTGATTATTTCTTGTACCAAAACCATTTATGCATTTCATTTGAAATGCTTGGAGTCAATTTGTAAGAAATCCATGTACTTGGTTATGCATCTATATCTCCTTAGTCCTTGTGTTGCTCTACCGGACACTAATGTGCTTTCTTTTGTCTTTTTTAGGTATGATCTCATCAAGTTGAATCACTTCAAAGGGATTTCCACGAACCTTATCCGTGTGTTCTCCAAACAGGTGAGCGTGATATATTGTCTTCTATGTCAAAGTACAGGATATAACTTCTGTGTGTCTTCCTTTTAAGCTGGTGTGTTATTGGTGTTCACTACGGAGCAACTCCTGCATGAGATATTTGGTGTGCATTGAACACTAAAGCGATGCTTGCTAAGCACCTATTTGTGTGTGTGCAGATTTACATATATGTTGTTCACCTAGACCACCTATGGTCTATATGTATGTGATATTATGCATGCTCAGCAGCACTAAGAAGAACGGATCATAAAAGTGCTTTCAACTACTGAGATGTCTGATTCCTGGTTTTCAGATTTAGAATGTCTCACATACAACAACAACAACAACAACTAATCCTTTTCCCATACTAGATAGATGGGGTCGGCTACATGAATTCTTTGTTTCCACGTAGCCCTATCATGTGCCATGTTAACAGTTAACTCAACATAAGCTAGATCATTCTTTTAGAATGTCTCACATGCCCCCAATATTTCTTTTTTGTATTAGCATGCATATGTATATCTCAGAATGCATTTAAACATTATGAGCATACTACTCAGGTGATTTATCCTTGCAACACTGATTAATGCCAAGGACTTAGTGATGCAAGACATCATCAAAATTGCTTGTTTTCCCTTATGAATCCACAGAATCTTGGTTCAGAAAACCAATCAGAGGCTCTCAAGGTCTTAAAGTTATTGATCCCCATGGCCTCTTCTGTCTGGTCTAACTTGGTTGTTAAATTCCTTCCAAGGAATATTTTATTCTGAATCAGAATACAAACTGCAGATGACACCAAACTTGAACAATCTGGCATCTTTGTTAGATGGTTCAATCTGCAGATCTTCCTTATGAGTTCCTGAGTCAGTTGTTACCACCAATGCCATCCTCTAAGTTCCATGTTTCTTCGTATTGCCAAGTATCCAACTATCAAGAACTTATGTGGTTACTTATTGTTAAACAACTTGGCTCAACTGCTGAAACAGTATATGGACAAGCAAATCCATCCTACTGGAGGTGACTTTCCATCTTTCGTAACACATCATCTGAGTTTGAAATGATGATTTGAATCCTTTACAGACTACAAAACTCTTTCACTTGTCCCATCTATTGCTGTGACCTCAATTGATTGCTCTTAAAGTCTCATTATGAAAATGAATAAGGGATAAGGCGCAAAATTACTCCTAGTGTTGTGATCAACGAGCGATTTTGCCTTCCAATAAGATGTGATACTCCAGGAGGTCCCAAGAAAAAGCATCCACTAAGTATGAATTGATGCTAGACCCATTTTGACTAGGATGAAACTCATTGCAAATGAAAGCATCTTGCAGTTCCAATTTTAAAGTTTGCTTTAAGATTTTGTACAAGAGATTAAGGGAATTGCTTACTCAGGTATCCACTAGAAGTAGGAAGCACAATTACTTTTGGCAAAGGTCCTTTTCTTTGTATCATGTTATATATTTAATATCTACTATTTTGCTAAGAGGAAGCTGGTAGGCAATGATAATGGAGTTCCTGCCGCCTGCATTGTGAGCGTGGGTGCAGGAGTAGGGGGTACAACAAGTTTTTTAGATGTGGGTAGAGAGCACGGTTATTCCTGTCTCTATGGGAGATATTGTCCACCCTCATATTAACTATCCGATGTATAGGTGCTGCTATATATCAGTCTTATTGTATTTAAAAAGAAAAATAAAAAAGAGCCCTAAAGGATCACTAAAAGTTCTAAAACATCCAGAAAATTTGTCAAACCCAAGATAAGGAAAAAAACATGCATATCTTGTAACGACATCTAAAAGAACTTCACAACTTCAAACCACGGTTGTGTTCTACACACATACAGAAAAAAGAATCGTTAGAAAAAGGTCTAAAGTTCCAAACTCTAATATAAGCAAACCATGAATAAGTTTTACATTTTAATAAATAACTTAACACCAATTAAAGAAGCTTCCATATCCATCTGAATGGCAACACCATGTGACATAGCATTTCAATTTTACCCATCCATGCTAGATGATGCTTCATATGGGTGAAACCTCTATCGGTTTGGAATTTAAGACCAGAAAAAATGACACATGGAAACTATCTTTTTGCTTATTATTATGCAGTAATTCCAAATTGATTGAATTCAGAAGCAAAGGAGGAAGCCGTTGGAAACTCAAAAAATTGAAAGTTGAAATCATTAAAGAACACGAAGAAAACTACTTATACAAGCATTTGAAATGAAAAAGACAACGAGCCATACTTCAAAAGTGTGAACGAACATGATAAACTGCTCTGGTCTTTGATGAAAAAAGCACAATCTTTTGAGGAAAGAGAGCAAAAATTTCCACTCAAAATGAGTGTAATTTACCGAGACTGTTGTGTATTCATAAAAGAAATGGTTTGAGTATGATACTATTGGTATGTATCCTATGATATCTTGACACCTCTGACCATGATGTGGAGTATGGTTGTGTGTGTTGGCCTGTTCTATTTAGTCACACATTATTCACTTGATGATTCAATCCCATACTACCTACTTCTAACTTTAGACTTTTGGATGAGACCACATCATCGAATTATAGTTTAGACAACTTGTCATCATAGTTGCATATGCATTTATGAGGAACTTGCTTGATTACAGAAGGTTCTGTTATCATGAACGTGATCAATTTAGTTATGGCAACAAATCATATTTGCTTAACGTGAAGGTGCTCTGTGATGATACATTTCTCTATAATTTATTTTTTATTTACTTTTCTCTTAAATCTTTTTTGTTTATCTATATGAATTAAATGTGCTACCAAGATACCTATATCTCAAGAAATCTTTCCTTATTTTGACAAGGTGTTTTACTTTTCCTCTATAAGAACATGACTCTCCCCCCCTCCCCTCCCACTAATAACTCTCTTTCTCTCTCTGTCTCTCTCCCTCCCTCCACACAACTTGCAAATTTACGTCTCCTTGTCTCTCTCTGTCCTGTAACATTCTTCCTAAGATTCCCAAAAAAATGAGCAATCAATATTTAACAATAAAAGGTTGTTCAACAAGTCCTACAACAACAACAACTAAGCCTTTTTCCATACTAGATGGGGTCGGCTATTGTTCAACAAGTCCTGCTAAAAAAGAAAAATAATCACAAGGTTCTGTAGATTGACTGTAAGTACTGAGTCTACTGACAGTAAGGGTAACTTATCATCCATCTATTTCCCCCCCTTATTTTGTGCAAAAAGCATCTACTTAACTCACTAATGATCGTCAGTGTGCCTGCATCATGAGGTCTCTTAGATTCTGAAAATAGACTGATTTAAGATCCATACCAGTACCCCAGCTACCTGTTTGCCAAACTCACCGTGCTGGGTATAGGTACAGAGCTACAGGACTTGGCAACATCACTCCACACTTGCTAACAGCCCTGATTAGCTAAAGAAGTTCTAATAATTTGGAAACCTCTATTTTTTTCTCCTATAAAAAATAATGTACATTGCATAAACTAATGAGTGAGATACAGCTGAAGTTGTTCACCCACTGGAACTACATCTTCTTCTCTCTGGATGGATGCTCGGGGGTCCCCAGGGTTTTAGACAAAGAAAGATCCTTTCATGCTGCAAGGTACATGAAACAAAATTTGATAAAGGTGTCATTGCAAAGACGATGCCAACCCTTGTTGCATTACAGTGATGTATGGCTGTCCACAACATGCATTGTCTATATTTCCAAAGATATATCCAGAATGAACAAGGAAGTATTTACCAATTTGTTAAAGATGGCCTGCATTTCAATCTCATTTTATATACTAAGCAAGAACTGATTGCTCTCAAGAAATAGTTGCACATCCTGTAAAATACTTTTGTGGAACAATGCATGATTCTTTGGTGATTTAAATAAATTCTACTATAACCTTGAACTAGCAACATCTCACATTTCTGTATAATTATATTGATGACTGTGCATAATTTAGCTTGAATGAGTAAACAGTATTCTGTTAAGTAACCTGACATGGTTTATCAACTCTTCAGATGTTGGATGCATTGATTGTCTTGAAAAATGCAAGTATTATACACTGTGATTTGAAGCCAGAAAATATTCTTCTTGCTGCGAGGTAAGCTTTTCTTTGTTAATTGGGTGCTTGTTGAAGCTTAATTTACAACTATGAACTTTTCATGACCAAAATTTTTCACTCTGCAGTCTCCAATCAGCTGAAATTAAGATAATAGATTTTGGATCTGCTTGCATGGAGAATAGAACAGTTTATTCTTACATTCAGGCTAGTATTTTTTTTACTCATCATGGTATTGTTGGTTGGTCACCTAGCTTAAACTTCCAGTGACAAATTTTCTGCTTCGTGTTGCAGAGTCGTTATTATAGATCTCCAGAGGTTCTTCTCGGCTATCAGTATCCTTGACCTTTTCTTATAAATAATTTTTGAGTCCATGTATTTGTTTAGATATCTTATTCTCCTCTGTTAATGTTTCCATTTGATCATCTGATGTAGTTCTATATGGCATTTTCTTGTACCATTTTCATCAAATTATTCTTCCTGTTAAGCATGGCACGTTTATTCGATAATTTGGTTTCTTTTTACCTATTTAGGGATGAGTTTCTGTTTTTACCGGAAGAATCCTTGCTGCAGTTGCTTCTGTTCTTATATTGCAACTATATCACGGTGTTTCTATTGTTTTGGATAAATTTTTTTTTTTATATGAACCTTGACTATTTTCAAGGATCTTTTATTTTGCTTATGTTGAGTTAACTGCTAGCATGGCACATGATTGGGCTATATGGAAACAACGAATGCATGTAGCCGACCTCATCTAGTATGGGAAAAGGCTTAGTAGTTGTTGTATGAACCTTGACTATTTTCAGATATACTACTGCCATTGATATGTGGTCTTTTGGTTGTATAGTTGTTGAGCTTTTTCTGGGGCTCCCGTTATTTCCCGGTTTATCAGAGTTTGACCTTATTCATCGAATGCAAGAAACACTTGGGTAGGTGATATCCTAATTTCACAAAGTAATTCTTACTAAGATAGGAGCTTTATTGTTATCACTACTTCTATACCTCTCAATATACTGTGGACTGTGGAGTTTATTCTTTGTTCACGTGTAGCACTTCTGATATTTTCTTTGTTTGGGCGATTTTATCTGTAACGTTGCTCCCCAAATCCACTGAGAATGGTTATTCTGCAGATTGCCTACACAATTTCAGGAGCAAAGAGTTATTGATGCTTTTTCTCTATAACAAATAGGAAGGTCCTCTTAGTCATTTCAGATGCAAATATGTCAAAATTTTCAAAGTTAACCTCCAGTTAGAACATCTCTTACGTTGCTTGGTTAATTTTATTTTGCCTATGCAACGATGGAATTATGTTGGTACACCTTGTGATATGTGGAACAATATGGCTATACATATTAGGAAAGTGGTGAAAGATGTGTTAGGTGAATCTAAGGAAGGTGTACCAGCACAAAAAGAAGCTTGATGGTGGAGTGAAGTAGTGCAAAATAAAATCAAGGTAAAGAGGGCATGTTACAAATTACATTATGCTAGGAAAACTAGTGAAACTTTAGAGGCTTATAAGAAAGCAAAGAAGGAAGCGAAAAAGGCCGTCAGTGAAGCAAAAACTAAAATTTGGGAGGATTTATATAAAAAACTCAACTCAAAAGAGGGTGAAAGAGATATTTTTAGGATAGCTAGGGCTAGAGATGAGAAAACTAAAGATCTTAATTTTGTTAGATGCATCAAAGACGAGGATAAAAAAATTTAGTGGCAAATGATGATATAAGAAATAGATGAAAAAACTATTTTTATAAGCTTTTTAATGAAAATAAAGATGTTAGTATTAGCTTAGGAGAGTTAGCCAAATCAGAAAAGTATATAAACCACAATTTCTACTGACGTATTCAAAACAATGAAGTCAAAGAGGCTCTTAAACATATGAAAGGTGGTAAACCGGTAGGACCAAACAATATTCCTATAAAAGTTTGGAAAATACTAAGAGAAATAGGAATCACTTGGCTCACAAGACTATTTAATGAAATATGAAAAACCAAAAGATGCCCAAGGAATGGAGAGTGAGTACACTTATACCCATATATAAGAAGAAGGAGACATTCAAAATTGTGCGAATTATTGGGGTATTAAGTTAATAAGTCATACTATGAAATTGTGGGAAAGAATTATCGAACGTAGATTAAGACAAATATCAAGTACAACAAAGAACCAATTTGGATTCATGCCAGACAGATCTACTATCGAAGCGATTCACCTTTTGAGACATCTTATGTTACATCTTAAAGCAAGATAGAAAGACCTTCACATGATATTTATTGATCTAGAAAAAACTTACTATAGGGTACCGAGGGAGGTTCTTTGGAGAACCTTGGAAAAAAGAGGTATCCCACTGAAATAAATAAATCTTATAAGAGACATATACGGTGGTGGAAAAAACATGTGTGAGGATTCATGAAGGAAGTTAATATTGGGTTACATCAACTATCAACTTTAAGTCCATACTTATTTATAATAGTGATTGATGAGTTAACAAAACATATTCAAGATGAAGTACCTTGGTGTATATTATTTGCAGATGACATTGTGTTAGTGGAGGAGTCTAAGGAAAAAGTTAATAGAAAATTGGAACTATAGAGAGAAACATTAGAAAGTAAAGGCTTCCGACTTAGTAGAACAAAGACAAAATATATGGAATGTAAGTTTGATCATTTGGTTACTTCAGAGGACATAGAAATTAAAATTGGCACACATTGCATCCCCCAAAAAGAAAGTTTAAATACCTAGGGTCAATTTTTCAGAGTGATGGAAGAATTGATTGAGATGTTACACATATAATTAATGTTGGTTGGTTAAAATGGAGAGGAGCATTAAGTATTCTTTATGATAAGAAGATACCATTAAAGTTAAAAGGTAAATATTATAGAGCAACAATTAGACCTGTCATGTTTTATGGTTCTGAGTATTGTGCAGTTAATCATCAACACGTACAAAAGATGTCTGTGACAGAAATGAAGATGTTGAGATGGATGAGTGGTCATACAAGAAAAGACCATATACATAATGAGGCTATTAGAAATAAATTATGTATGGCACCAATAGAGGATAAAATGAGAGAATATCGTTTAAGGTGGTTTGAACATATAGAAAGAAGATCAAAAGAACCTGTAAGAATGTATGAAAAACTAGATTTTGAAAGTATTAAAAGAGGTAGAGGACGGCCACAAAAGTGTTGGAAAGAAACAATAAAGAATGATCTAGCTTATTGTGACTTAACTAGTAACATGGGACATGATAGGGCTCTGTGGAAACAAAGAACCATGTAGCCGACCCCGTTTAGTATGGGAAAAGGCTTAGTTGTTGTTGTTGTGGTTGCTATGCAACGATGGAGCCTTGTTGACTGTATCTGATGTTCATAGTAAAAGGTGAAATATATTATCGTGGTTCACCTGGACCATGAATCTTCTCTGAGTATCCAACTACTGCAGTAGTCTGTTGTTAAAAGGAATCACATTGATGTTGAATTTGTCTTAAACACACTCTGATGGGGACTGAGTTGGGCTAGGTCAAGTTTGAGTAACTGATTTGCTTGTGATATTCTGATTCAGTCTGCTCCAGTTTGTTAGATAGATTGTCATTTTTTACATTGCCTCTATAAACATAAAGAATAGTATGCAATTCTATAGGAGGAAGTGGTTCAAGACTGACATCTATGCAACTCTCTTGATCAATCATGTGTAGTTCCTGTAAAGGGTATTTGATGCAGCACAAATGTCTTTGGCTTACTTGATATCGTTCAAGTGGACGCAAACAAAACTTTCTTTAATAGAACCAAAACAAGATAACAAGAAGTACTGAAACAGATGCTGCAAAACTTTTTGCAGTAAACAGGTTTTATAGACTATCCTAAGGACTGACTTCATTACTAACTAGACTTGGGAAGGTTTTCCCTATTAACTCAGACATTAGGAATGTTGCTCTATTAACTCAGTCTTGGATTCCACGTCTTGGAAGATTATTCCAGGCTTGGGACTAGCAAATATTTATGCTGTGTGACTGTAGATATTCTCCAGACCTGAGTACCTGCAAATATTAATTCTGGGAATGTTTCCCAGACTTGGGTACTCACAATCATTAATTCTGTATCTTAAGAATCTGCAATTCTTAATTCTAATTTGACTTGTCTTTGACTGCATCATTCTCTCCCTCTTGACTGGAACTCGTCCTTGAGTTGTCCGCATAGAGTGTCTCTTCGGGATGGTACAGGGTAAAATAAACTACATTAAATGTTTTAGAAATTCCCATATGAGATGAGAAATCGATGACATAAGCATTGTCATTGATCTTCATATAGGGTCTATACTTTCATTGTTGCATTTTGCCATGAGAGATTTGAGGGGATCGTTCCTTGCACAAGAAAACCATAACTTGGTCTCCCTCTTGAAATTGTACTGCCTTCCGATGTTTATCAACTTGTTTCTTATACCTTTATGTTCGTTTTTCCAATACATCTTTAACATGCTGGAAAGTAGTTGTTGTTGATTTTATGTGGACATCATCATCGTCACAAAGAAGATAATTTGAAGAACAAGGGAAGGAGCAGGTCGGTGCCCTCTTGGCTGCCATGACCTCTCACCCGATTTTATTTTTTATAAACCTAATTATAAGCTGGGTTTTTATAACCCCATTCTAACTTAAAAGACCCTAATACCCTTAATTAGTGACTAATAGGACTCGGTGGATCCATATTATAACGATTAAACACACTTACATATAAAAACATAAAAGACACCCTAACTCTAACTTAATTGACATGATTCAACTTGATCTTCCAACACGCCCCCTCAAGTTCAATCTTGGAGACTTGTAACATTTAGTTGAAGAAGAGCTTTATGAAGTCCACCAATTGAAGCAGGTTTGGTGAAGATATCTGCCAATTGATCTTCTGAACATACATGAACTAGATTGAAGATGCCCAACATAACCTTCTCTTATGAAATGGCAATCGATTTCAATGTGTTTGGTTCTTTCATGAAAGACATGATTCAGTGTTATTTGAAGGGCCGCTTTGCTGTCTGTAAAGAAGGTAACAGTTGTATCTCCTTTAAAACCAATTTATGCTAAAAGTGATAAAATCCTGAGACCTTCACACATGCCAAGGGCAATTGCACGATATTCAGCTTCTGCACTGGACCTTGCTACCACATATTGTTTTTTGCTTTTCCACGATACCACATTGCCTCCCAAACATACTACATAACCAGATGTCGATTTTCTATCTGTTTTTGAGCCTTCCCAATCAACATTCGAATAAATTTTTAGATCAAAGGATGGATGTGGAGTATACAGTAAACCATACGTTATTAAGGATTTTAAGTATCTGATTATATGAAATACTGTACTTATATGGTATTTGGATGGACAGTGCATCCACCGACTAACATATCCAACTGCAAAGCTGATATCAGGACGTGTAATGGTCACATATATTAACTTTCCCACTAATCTCTGGTACTTACCAATATCCTCATATGGTTCTGTAGACTTATCATTACTTTCCTTAGGTGTTTCCATAGGAATAGAGCATACCCGACAGTCCTCCATCTTTGTTTCCTTCAATAAATCTAAAATGTACTTCCTCTGACTTAAGAATAAGCCATCATTTTTATGTATCACTTCGATTCCAAGGAAGTAATGTAATCTGCTCAAATCTTTCAGGTTAAATAATATGCTCAGTTTTTTCTTTAAGTCAATTATGCCTTCAGTACGATCACCTGTAATGATGATATCATCAACATAAACTAATAACATGATATTTTTATGACCTGGCTTGATAAAAAGGGTGGTCACTGACACACTGCTTAAAACGCAAGGTTATTACACCATCACTAAATTTTTCAAGCCATTTCCTTGGAGATTGTTTCAAACCATAAATTGACTTCTTTAATTTACATACCTTTCTTGGTTGTTGCCCCTGCACATACCTAGGTGGAGGATCCATATAAATGTCTTTCATGAGATCTCCTTGAAGAAAAGCATTCTTAACGTCTAGCTGTCATAATTCTCATCCTTTATTGACTGCTAAACTTAAAATAATTCTGATGGTGTTCAAAAGTCTCTGTGTAATCTATGTCGTATGACTGACTGTACCCTTTAGCAACTAATCTGGCTTTATATCTTTCTATATTCCCATTAGCTTTATATTTTACAGAAAATAGCCACTTGCATCCCACTGTCTTCCTTTTTGATGGTAGGTCTGTCAATTCTCATGTCTTGTTATGTACCAAGGCGGAAAGTTCTTCTTCCATTACTGCCTTCCATTCTGGATGTTGTTTTGCTTCTTCAAATGTTTTTGGAATATAAGTAGTTTCTGCATTCATTACGAACAACTGATATTCTCCGGGATAATTAGAATATGATACCATCTTTTCTAATGAATATTTTGCAACATTACGCTTTCCCTTTCTAATTGCAATAGGTAGATCATCCGACCATATTCGAATTCTAAGATGTCGCCTGAATAGGGGCTGAATCTGATTCCAGAGGATGACTTTGATCTAAGATGATTGATTGATGTGGATGAAAGATATTTCTACTACCTCTGTTGTATACTTGCCATTCCTTCTCTTCTTGTACTGGTAGAATTTCAACTGGCGGAAGTGGTGTCATATGGGAGGATTGTATATCTGATGAAAGGTCTTCTTGCATATTATAAAATGGTGTATCTTCGTGGAAGGTAACATCCATTGTTCCATATAATTTTCTTCTGGAAGGATCATAACACTTTATCCCTTCCGAGTAGATGAGTATCCCAAAAATATGCATTTAATTGATCTTGCATCTAGTTTATCCCTGAGACCATGATAAATATGTGCAAAGCATGTATATCCAAACACTCTTGGTATTAAATGAAATTGTTTCTGGGAAGAAAATAGTGAATGAAATGGAGTATTATCATTGAGAACTCTGTTGGGCATACGATTTATAAGAAATACAACTGTTAGGACTGCATGACTTCAATAACATTTTGGAGTATTACTTCCAATTAGAAGAGTTCTAACAACTTCTAGAATATATCGATTCTTCCTCTCAATTACACCGTTCTGTTGAGGAGAATAGGCATAGGAGGTCTGGTGTAAGATTCCATGATCTGTAAAATATGAGTGTGTGTAAGATTCCATGATCTGTAAAATATGAGTGTAGTACACATAAACTCACCTTCATTATCACTGCAGAAGACTCTCATATTACGCTGAAACCGAGTTTGTACAAACTTACAGTATATGGGGAGAATATTCTTCACTTCATCCTTATTCTTCATTAGATATATCATTGTAAATCGAGTGTAATCATCAATGAATGAGACAAAATACTTATATCCATGCAAGGAAGTAGTAGAGCAGGGACCCCAAATATCAGAAAGGACAATTTCAAAAGAATAGAAGATTTTTCTTTACTAGAAAGAAAGGAAATACGATGATGTTTTGCCTTTTGGCAAGTTTCACAGTTCAAATTCAAATTATTACAATGACTAAATTCTGGTAATAACATCTTAAGTTTAGATATAGGTAAATGTCCTAGTCTCTGGTGCCAGCGTGATAGTTCTTTCTTTATTTTTCCTGTAATGACAGTTGATTGCATGGCGGCTCTCTTATTCTCCTCACAAAAGTGAAGTCCTCTCCTAACACTACCCTGACCAAAGATCCTCCCCGTCTTCAACTCCTGAAAGAAACATCCAGTAGAATCAAACACCATACGACATTTCATATCCTGAGTCATTGCAAAAATTGACAATAGATTAACTGATATATGTGGAACATGTAAAACATTTTTCAATATGCCAAAAGATGTACGAATATTTCCTTTTCCAACTATCTGAGTGTGAGAACCATCTGCCAGTTTAATGTTAATTTGTTCCTCAGTCACCTTATAGTTATAAAAAAAATCTCTCCTACTGATCATGTGATCTGTAGCACCCGAATCAATAACCCATATTCTAGAAAGAGGAATACTGATATTACCCTGAGTCAAGAAGGAAAATGGATATGCCACTGCAGCTTGGGAATCACCATGGGAAGATGTGGATGGCATATGAGACTCTGACAAGCGAGCTTTAAGTAATTCAATCTCTTTCTTCATATCTGCCAATGTGGTTGTACTATTTTTACTGCTTTGTTTTTCATTTTGATCACTGTTGTAATAGGCTTTGTTGGGTCTATTCTGATAGTGTGTTGGCTTTCCAACTAACTCCTTCCGTAATGCGAGCAGGTTAATTTATCTCTTTCTTCAGAACTAAGTGTAGGTCTACCTCCTCTGCCCCGTCCAAAGGTTCCTCTTCCCCGAGAGAAATTAGGTGTGATGTATTTCTTTCCACAAAAGCAGATGTCTCTGAATTGATTTTAGTTTCCTTCTCTAAATGCTTTTTGTCTTCTTCTCGAAGTAAAAGAGAATAGACAGTACTCAATGATGGGAGCTCTTCTATGCTGAGAATATTGTTCTTGATAGCTTCATATTCTAACGATATACCCCATAGGAGATCAAAACCTTTTCATTTTTTAAATTCCTCATTGCGCTCTTGTGAGCAGTTTTGACACTTTGTCTTAGAGTAAAGCTGTAGTTCTTCCCATAAACCTCTGAGTTCTGCATATTATTAACTGATTGATCTTCCTCCCTATCTGCATTTTTTTATTTTCTTTATAAGATCATATTTCTTGGCAATGTTCTTCTGCTGAGCATAGGCTTCTGCTAACAAAATATCTCTAGCACTTTCCAAAAACATAATTGTACTTCCAATGGACGGTGTCATGGATTGAATCAACCATGCACTCACTAGTGCATTTTCCCTGAGCCATCTGGAGTAGAGAGGATCTGTAACAAGAGGCCTTGGTATATCGCTTGTTAAATATTCTCATCGCCCCTTGGCCATAATAGCCACTTCAATTGATGTGGCCCACTACAAATAATTCTTACCATCTAATTTCAGATTGATGACTTGAAACGATTCTCCTTTGTCTAAAGAGTTGTGTTCACTTTCTTCAATAATTTTTGTTCTTTTCATACTTTCTGAATCTTGTGTTGCTAATGAAGGTTTCTCAATTCCAATAGTCAAAATCCAAGATAATGTAGAAGTCCAGATTTGTATATACACGGCTGACATATAAATTGAACTTGAAGGCTTTCAATACTTGATAAATAAGGTTTCGTATGCAGTCAAAATATTTTCCAGATTTGTATATACATGGTTGACATATAAATTGAACTTGAAGGCTTTCAATACTTAATAAATAAGGTTTTGTATGCGGACAAAATATTTTCCAGATTTGTATATACACGGTTGACATATAAATTGAACTTGAAGGCTTTCAATCCTTGATAAATAAGGTTTCGTATGCAGTCAAAATATTTTCTGCAACATACCAACTATTTGCTGAAATTTCTCAACCAAAATAAGATCGAAAAAACGAGAATCAGATCCTTTTGATTCTCGTTTTGTTTAGGCTAAATAGGCCCTTGTCAAATGAAGATTCACCAATCTGTTTCAAGAGGTGAAGGAGTATGTGTTTGTGTATTTTCCACGATTCACAAGCGTTTAAACCACATTTTGTGGTGGAGTGTATACACATATGGTTTGATGTATAATCCCATGTGATTCTAGGTAATTTTTTGAGCTATGATTGATGAATTCACCTCCATTGTCTGACCTGAGAGTTTTGGGAACTTGTGAACTTTAGGAAATATAGAAACAACCTTAGATTTGGATCTCATAAGAAACACAAATGTAAAATGAGAATAATCATCAATAAATGTGACAAAATATTGGTAGTTTCCTAGTAAAGGAACAAGACAAGGACCCCATACATCTGAATCTGACATACATTACAATGAACAACTAAGTCCTTTTGACATTTAATAGGAATAAAATCTCTAATTCTAGAAGCTGAAAAATGTCCCAATCGGCTATGCCATAATTTGAGTTTCTTCTCTGCTTTGGTGACTGCAAAAACCCTTTTATGATCTGTGATGATGTTGTCTGGGAGTATGTAGATCCCATTCCTCAGTTCACCGTAACCAAAGGTTCTTCCTGTCCTCAGATCTTTAAATGTACAACCAAGAGATTAAAATGGTACGGAACAATTTAGATCTCTCACTAGTGAACTAATTTTGACTCCTCCTATCTTCTTAAGAGAAGGGCATAAATAGTACCTACAGAAGGTAACTCCTCTTTGCTCAATATGCTGATCTTAATAGATTCATATTCGGGGGCAATTCTCCACAAAAGATCGAACACTTTTCGTGCCTCAATATCGGTCGTCCTCTCCTTCACACAATGGATGCATTTATTCTCAATTATAAATCTTTGTTAATTCCATAACCCCCTGAGTTCTCCGTAATACTCGCTAACATACCTATCTCCTTGTTGCACTTTGTTATTTTCTCTAGGATTTCATACTCCTTTGCTATATTCTTCTTTCTTTAATATGCTTCTTCAACTGGTGTTAAAATTTGAGCGGTTGTTTGTAGATAAATAACAATTTTGCTTATCTAAGGAATCATTGATTGTATTAACCATGAGCTTACCAGGGCATCCTCTTTCATCCATTTGTCAAATTTTGCACTATCCTCTTCTGGCCGAATCTGTCTTTCGTTGATCAAAGTTTCCCTTGATTACAAGACTAATTCAATCGATTTGGCCCATTTACCAGGGCATCCTCTTTCATCCATTTGTCAAATTTTGCACTATCCTCTTCTGGCCGAATCTGTCTTTCGTTGATCAAAGTTTCCCTTGATTACAAGACTAATTCAATCGATTTGGCCCATTCTCTGTAATTCTTATCATTCAATTTAATGTTGGTGATTTGATATGGCTCGATTTTAGAATCAGTTATACTTATCTTATTTTGGGGCTCTTCTTTAAATCACCCCTCCATGATTTTTGAAATTTTGATTTCTAACTTTTGACAGCAAATCACTACAATCGGCGCGTTGGAAATTTGCAGTTTTCTTCTCGGTTGTTCCACGTCGCTCGAACTCCATAGTGGGCTGCGTCTTCCTAATTTCTTTCTCGATTTGATCTTCCTAAGGCTCTGATACCATGTTAAATTTCAACATGAAATGGGCATGAATAAGACGACTAGAATTCTGTAGTTTGTAGTAGAAGACGTCTCTTCTTGAGCCGCGTCTCTCTCTTTCTTAATGAATAAATTACATTCAGTCCTGGTAGGGTTTCTCCATTTATAACTATTCTATATTACACAACTGCCATTAATGAAAAGCAATTTAAAGAAACCTTTAAAAAAAACTAACAATGATGGACACGTTTACAACCAGACTTATTGTTTCTGCATCTTTTGTTTCTTCAACACAATCTATCAAATGCTTGGTGTTCCACTACTTAAAGTAAGTCAAATAATCAAACACTCAAGAACTAGCTCTATCTTGATTACACAAGCACCTTTCAGCCTTTTAGTCCTAAGGCCAAGGTATCTGATGTTCCTCTCCAGATTTGTGGTTGTAGATATAGTCAACTCTTTCATGATGTTGTAGATAAACTTATTCTAGAGCTTGGTTATTTACCTATACATAAGGGCTACAAATGTTGCACACTTGATCTTAACAGCTATAGGTTATTCCCCTACACAAAATGCTGAAAGTATTACAAACTTGTGAATGAGAAGATACATGATCTAGATGTCACCTTTTTTGAATCAACAACTTACTTTTCTTCTAAGGGGTCAAGTAGCATGAAAATGAATTGGTTTATGTTATACCAATAAACCCAAGTGATAGTACTGAAGATGCTCATGTTGGTGAGATGAATGCATACGAGATCACGGACATGAGAACCTATATACCAGGGATAAAGAAACAACTAGTGGGATCTATGTTATCAATAGCGGTTGACCTTGATATAGCAGTAATAGGAATATAGTGGATTTAGCGGTACATTTTTATTTAAGATTAAAAAATATTATATATATATAATGGATTCTCTAATTTCTAAGAAATATTAAGAAACACATAATCACTTCTTTTATAAATATGAATCAAACTAAATAAACAAATTGTAAGAAAACAAACAATAAATTTCATGTAGCATATGCATATTGAATTGTTAAACTTACATTAAAAAAAACAAAAACATAAATTTGACCAAATTGTTCTACGCACTATGTAAAAGAATTAAAAGAACTAATATATATATTATACTTATAAGCTCAAGTATGGTGACTATGATCCATGACCCTAATCTAATTTGAGCAATGAAATGAATTATACTTGCAAAAAAAAAAAGAATAATGTTAGGGTGGACTGGTGGACCAATATACCAATTGACCAAAATATTTATAATACGTTTGAAGCAACAACTTCAACATGGATCAAATATAACAACAACTTAACAAATAATAAGTTCAAAACATAGCATTCATCAAGATTGAAGTGTAATTATCTATGTCACATTGGTGCGGGTGTGGGATACGGCAAATTTCAAAAATTTTGGGTGCGGCGACACGACTAGGGTATATAATATTATATGTTATATATAATATTCAAGCTACATAAATCAATCATAATACAACTAGTATTTTCTAATTTTGGGTGCACGTAGGAATCAATTAGCAAGTTCCCTCATAATGATCTGAAACTTCTAATGATTTTACGAGCTGCAAAATATCCAAGTTATGGATTCAAAGAGTTTCGAGATCTTTTATATATAACATATACTAGTATTTGTGCTAGGATCCATTAGTGATGTGATACTCTTCTGTTCTATTGATCTCGCAATGTTCCTGGTTTTTAAATGTGTTTGGTGACAAAGATTATTCTATGCAAAGGCATAAAGTATGGAGTCCAATTGTTCGCACTCAAAATCATTCAAGCAACTTTATATCGTATAAAGCTACAATAGTAAGTACACAACTTTATATTAAAGCAAAACATATAAATGGTAAACAACTACTAATTTCATCATAATACACAAATCAATCTTTATTATCAGGACCCATTTATCCGTGAGTTACAAAAAAAAAAGTAGACATGCCACACCGACTCTTTGTCGGTGTCGCACCAGTGTCGGGGTCGACACTCCACCCCTTAGAAGTGTCTGTGTGACTTAGGTGATTATAATATTCACTTAATTGTTTAAGATAAACTAAAAAAAATATTTTATAAGAAACTAATTATGTTCATTCATTTGTCAGACAAAGACAATTTCTCTTGCTCTTCCTCTTCATATGTTTCTTCAAAATTAAATTCTTCTTCTTGATCTTCCATAGGCATCTATATCCTTTCACTCTTATTGTACCTTCTTATTAGCTTTTCATTATATTGCACAAAAGCTAAGTCATTAAGCTTTTGATGCAATAATTTATTCCGCTTCTTTGTATGAATCCAAGAGGAAAGAGAATTATGGTAAGTCGTTAACTTTATAAAAAGCTTTAATTTTATTATATTGTAAATAATAAAGTTTAAAATAGGTAGAGGACGACCACAAAAGTGTTGGAAAGAAACAATAAAGAATGATCTAGCTTATTGTGAGTTAACTGCTAACATGGCACATGATAGAGCTTTGTGGAAACAAAGAATCAATGTAGCCGACCCTGTCTAATATGGGAAAAGGCTTAGTTGTTGTTGTAAATAATAAAGTATAATTCTTATCATTTCGAAGGTACTCCAATCCCGTTCACATGGGGTGACAGTAAAAGCCGTATACCAAAATTTTGCAAATCAAGACATCCATATCCAAAGGTCATCCACCATTTAGCTATGATAAAAAACATGTATAAGCAATAAATTAATCAAATTCAAAAACCCTAAATCATTTCTTAATAATAAAATAAAGTTGCTTGAATTAATTACCTTGTGCATATGCTTTCCTCAAACTTATAACTAATTCTAATCCAAAACCACTCGAGGCACTTTGATAACTCATAAGTTGCTTAGTAATTTGTTATTGTTTTTCCATTATAAGTATGTCTATAACTTGAAATAAACCACCTTTAATCTCAACATTATATTCTATCCCATCATAATCATAATACAACTCTCGATTCATATATAATGCAACAGCATGCAATGGCTTATGCATTTGCCTATCCCATCTTTTGTCTATTATCTCCTAAATAAAAGCATACCACACTTCTTTGTTTTTGAAGTTAATCTATAACATAAGATAACTGATATTATTAAAAGAGTTTACAAATGGATTCAGAAAGCATTGGGCTACATATGAATGTTATGTCAGATGAATAGACTGATAGAAAACAAAGAACACTAATAAATTTTTTAGTGCATTGTCCTAAAGGTAAAATGTCTCTTAAGTTCATTGATGCATCAAATAAAGGATGCAAATAAATTGTATACATTATTAAAAGTAGTCCTAGAGGTTGGAGAAAAATGTTGTGCAAGTGGTCACAAATAATGTAATAAATTATGTTTTAGCTGGTAGAATGTTGATGGCTGAATTTAATCATTTGTTTTGGACATCACGCGCTTCACACTTTATAGATTTGATGCTTGAAGTTATTGGGAAAACAAATAAACTAAAATACATCTTCAGCAAGACAAAAAAGCTAGTGACATTTCTGTATAGGCATGAGCAGATATCGAATATGATAAGAGATTTTACTAGAGGAAAAGACATACATAGACCAGTTGTGACTCATTTTGCTATTAGATTCTTAACCTTGGACAACTTGTGGCAGTAAAAAGAAGCTCTAAGGTCTATGGTTATTTCTAAATAACGAAAAAATATCGTTTATTAAATAGTATTGAAGGGAAGCAATCTAAGGCAATAATTTTGCACATTAGTTTTTCACTTAGAGCAATGGGTCCCTTGGTAGATGTTTTACATATGGTGGACACTGATGAAAAACCAGCCATGAGCTATATCTATGAGAAGATGGATCGTATGAAAGAGCAAATAAAGGTACATAAATATTTCAAAGTTATGTATTGTTAATCTTTACTCTTTTACTTAGTTGAATTAGTTATGTGTTCTTAATCTTTTCACCTCCTCCAATAATGTTTTCCTCACTTCATGGTACAGTGGAGCCTTCATTCAAGGACCAAACTGCCATATATCATTAATCATCTCTTGAAAGTTGGGGGATCTCATAACATTAAAAGGAATTCCATTTTGATACATCCACTTGCTAATGGATATAAATACTTGTTCTCTTTCTTCATTCTTATATTGATTTTCTAATATAGCCTATCGTAGAGTCAGACAATGAACGCACAAATGAATCTATGGACCCCTTCGAAAGAGGTGGTCGTGAGCTATGTCACACAGGTGCGGGTGCGGCGACACGACTAAGGTATATAATATTATATATTATATATTATATATAATATTCAAGCTACAACAAGTGAGACATCAATTAACATAAGTATATGACAATAGAAAGTACACAACTTTATATTAAAGCAAAACACATAAATGGTAAACAACTACTAATTTTATCATAATACACAAATCAATCTTCACTATCCGGACCCATTTATCCAAAAAGACCCGAACTTCAAAATCGAAGCGTGAAATATCCACACAAAAGGAAGTGAAGAAGGTCCGCGTTGAAATATTTTTCTATGTTCATTGACAGAGTTTTATGGGAGATGATGGAAGACAAGCTGAATGAGCATTTTGGAAACTATGATGATGTAACTCAGGTAGTCATCATGGGAGATTGGTCACGAGTCGACTAAGAGTCTTCGGTTTCATCGTCTTCACGGATTACTCCCTCTTTGATCAGGTTCTGCAGGATAAATACACCATAGACGGCAGAACTTTGAGTTACAAAAAAAAATTGCATTTTATGCCGTACCGACACCGTCGGTGTTGGTATTGCACCCGTGTCGAGGTTGACACTCCACCCCTTAGAAGTGTCTGTGTGACTTAGGTCATGAGCCAAATGATGATAAAGATGGTATCCATTGGATGCTTCCCTCTATGTTAGCTTCCATACTAGAAGGTTCTCCTCTCTATATAAATGAATTCTTTTCAACTTTCTTCTTTGTTGTATCATGTAGATAATCATAAATTGTTTTCTTTATTTCTTCCGTTGTATTCTTACAAACTGTCACATTTTCACTCGTTCCTATTAAATTTTCCTTATATCTCGTTATTCCACTAGTAGAAATATATATGACTGACATATTATCCATCCTAAATTTTGTCAAACCCCAATTACATGCAGGATCTTTAGAAGCTGGGGGCCTATAGTTGTATACCAGATTAGAAAACCGAATACTAATTGTACTACTAGTGTTGGTGCCACTGCTACCACTACTATTACCACTTGGACAACAAGGAACTGAACTAGCCGATTGTTCCATACTCACTATAATGAAAATAAAAAATAAATCAAGAGGTCAGAATGAAATAACTTGGCGAAGATAGAACTCGGAGAAGTCGATGGTCATAAGCATAGTCGCTCACTAGAGAGAGAAGATGGTCATGGGTATAGTCGCTCATCGGAGAGAGAAAGAAAGAGAGAAGAGAGAAAGAGGAGAGAGAGAAGTTAATCTCTCACCAAAAGAGAGAGAAGAGAGAAAGAGGAGAGAGAGAAGTTAATCTCTCACCAAAAGAGAGAGAAGAGAGAAAGGGAAAGACAATACCAGTGTCAGAGGAAGGCAGAGGGCGACAGAGTTGGTGGTTGTCGGTGGAGAGAGCAGGAGCAAAGGCAAGAGAGAAAGGGGCACGCATAGGAGAGAGACACACGCAAGAGAGTGAGGGCACGCACGGGAGAAAGAGATTTATATTAAGTTTGGGTCAGATCTATCCAATGGATATTGGATTGACCCGACACAGTGGACCACTATACCGTTGTTCATGCCGCTAATAGCGGCAAGGCGGGTCGCCCGTCATGCCTTGCGCGCTATAATGTTTTTTGGTCCGCTAAAACGCTATACCGCGTTATAAACTACATAGAGTGGGATGCAAGTTGGTCTATATAGTTAAGTTTAAAACGTGTGAAAATGGGTTTAGTCAGTTATAGGGTATTGATGATCATGAACCTTTGCACCTATTCGGAAGTTTGACATCCATCAAGGTAATTATAAGCCTCCCTATGTCAACATTTATTAGTTAGACGTGAAGAATACCTTCCTTTAAGGGGATTAAAGTGAAGGTTATATGGCTTTGCTTCTTGGGTTTGGTAATGCTAGAGTCTAAGGTAAATTTTGCAAGTTGAGGAAGGCTATCTTTGGTCTAAAGCAATCTCTTTGTGCATGGTTTAAGAAGATTAGTGAAGTAGTTATTAGCTTAGATGTGCGAGGAGTATTAGTCATTGGAGTTTTTGGAGGTTTCTTTTTGCAATCTTCATTTTCATTGAGCTTCTCCTATTCTTGTGAGATTCTCTGTGCCTCCAGAACCTTGTATCTGTTCAGATCACTACCTGCTTCCATTTTCCATGATTGAAATTACTTTGAAAATCTCCGTTTTCTGCTGTAATTCCAATCTCGTTCTGGTGAGCTTCTCTTTTCTGGTTCCTGTTTTTGTTCAGCCTAAATCACCAGTGATGTCAATTTTGAACAGGTGTTTGTGCTTTTCTTGTGTGTGCACACATATGCGTGTGTTTTGCATTCTTAAGACCCCTACATCCAAAACGTTTGCAAGATCCGGATAAACATTCACAGTTCTGATGATGAACCTTAGATCGTCAGTGATATGTTGTCAACTTGAAATTTTCGACCATCATTCTCGTCTTAAGTTTTGTTCTAATTTATAATGGATGAGTGAAACAAACATACCCTTAGCAGGACTCAAGGGATCACAGGTGTTTTTGATAACTAAACGTAAGTGGTGTTAGAGGTCTAATTTGAGACATTTTCTTGTGATGCAGTTTTCACTTCAGCTTCTACTTAACAATATATGCTGCTTTAATTCATTTTTTTTTGTTTCGACTGCACAGTGGACAGCCCCCAGACTACATGTTACGAGATGCTAAAAATGCACACAAGTTCTTCAAGCATGTTGGTCGTGTCCACTGCTTGGATGGTATAGAATCCGGCAAAGGACACCAAAGTGCCTATAAGTTTTTAACTGAAGAAGAATATGAAGCAGTGAGTGGCATGTGATTGTTACAGCTTATTGGTTTCTCTACTGTTGGTTAACCTCTCTTATTCTGTGTGCTATTATTTGTTTCTTTTCAGAGAGAACTACAAAAACCAATGATTGGAAAACAATATTTCAGTCATGTGAAGCTTGAGGACATAATTGCACATTATCCGCATAAGAAGCATCTTTCTGATAAAGAAATATCTCAAGGTATTCTAGATTTATATTTTAATTTAGTGTTAAGAACACATCATAGAAAGTTTTCTAAAAGTGTATTCACTATGATTACCAGACAAGGCACATGATTGGAAGCTTGCTTTATGCCTCTAATAGCTAAGATGTTGATTCTCCTAATAATGCAGAAAACCAAACTAGAGTGGCGTTGGTTGATTTCTTGCGAGGTCTCTTTCATTTTGATCCAGTAAAGCGATGGACTCCATCTCAGGTTTTTCAGTGTTATGCATCTTTGAAATTTTTGTTATATTTTTGGCAAGCGTTTTCAAGGCATTGTTGATTAATTTGATTTTTTCTCCTCTTTTCCAGGCGATGCTTCATCCTTTCATCACGAATGAGCCATTTATGTATCCATATGAACCTACTCCTGAGACCCCTTTCATTGTATGTATTTACCTATGATGAGCTACATTTATGCCGTCAAATGCATCTATATATTTGTCTTTAAAATGTACTTCTCTTCCTCAGGCCCTCTCATTAAATCTATGTTTTTTCCTGGGACAGAAGAACCAATATTTGTCATCAAAAGATTTTTAGGATACAAACGGAGCAGGTTCTCTGTTGGTTGTTGAATAAAAGGACTGTTTTTGGATTATGCATGGAAAATAGGTGCCTTTTACCGGTCATGCCTTGGTATGCATAGGCGTGCAACAGTAAAACCTATGGCAAATAAAACTGAATTGACAGAATTGAATTTTGCAAATGCATATCCTTGTACGTTTCTGTCAGCTTGATGGAAAATAATGGAAACAAATATTATGTTCTTTCATTTCTAGTGAAAAGGATGGTGAAATTACTTCATCAATATTTCTGTATAGAAAGCTTTATTTTCTATATAGCACTATGAAATACTTTTGATATTTTTCTCTTTTCCAATGGATCAACAGAAAATTGCTTAAAATTAGCTGGTCACTGAATGACTTTCAATCCCGTCACTTACCTGAAAAGAGAACATGATTTAATGCCATCCCAGGTCCTATGGGTGCTCAGCTCACCGTACAGTGGTGAGGCAAGGGATATGTTAAATGCATTTTCTTTTGTTGATTTTGAATTGGCAAACTTAGGCAGAGCCCTAGCTGATATGCATGCTCCCGGTTTTGAATGCATGAGCTTCAAGTTGGAGGTTCTTTTGAGTGACCCCCCTAGCCAAGAGAGCCGTGTCTCCTTGTGCTATATTAAATGTGATTGCCTCAAAAGAGGTAGCGAAAACGTTGTTTCTTTGTGGGAAACAACTTATATAGCTTGACGGAAGGTGACTTTTAGTTCACTCTTGCATATGGGACTAATGTTTCATAAAGACATCCGCCCCAACAAAATGAACATTACTGGCCTCAAGGTTCCCCAAAAGAGGACGTTTTGTTGTCTTTCACCTTTCACGATTGTAATCCTTATTTTATTTTTCTTCTTTCAATTTGACGAGATTCTCCTGGGTATTGCTTTTGAGAAAATAATCTGTTGAGATCTCCTTAGATATTCTATTATCACTAAATTCATGAGATTTGTGACTTTGGTCTGAATCATTCATATTTATATGTTTCAGCCTGTTTGTCAGCCTCTAACAGTGAACCATAATCCTGGATCAGGGCATTGGTTTGTTGCTGGCCTTTCTCCTCAGGTCTGTTTACTGTTTACCTTTTGTCACTGGTTGTGTCGTACTTGTATGAACTTCTCCAAGGGAAGAAACTTTCTTTGGTTCTGGAAATGTATGGTTTTCTTTCTGTGCTTAATATCAAAGGATTTGCTCATTATCGGTTACTTTTACCGCTTAAAATTTTGATGAGAATGCAATTACATGTTCAAATAGGTCGCAAACATGAACAGGGGAATGCCAATAAAGAACAGCCCCTACATACAAGCTGTTCCCTTTTCATATGCTTGTAGCTATGGAAGCGTCGGAAGCAATGGTAGCTACAATGATGGTACCGGTCTTGGAAGCAGCTTTGAAAGCTATGCAGACATTGGTTTCCATTCGTATTATTCTAATATTGGACCACCGGGGTTGAACATCCAGGCACAGGGAGGAGGCACCATTCGTGGAAGTAGTCCAGATGGTCGGTGGAGAGTCCCTCATCCTTCTCATGGAAATGAATTAGGTATCAGTCCATCTTATGGAAATTTCAGGGCAATGTCCCTGGGAGCTAGTCCTTCACAGTTTACACCTCCAAGTTCTCAGTTTTCAATATCAGCTGGCTCTCCCAGTATGTATTGTGCTACTTCTCCAAGATGTGGCAGCCATGGTTCACCTTTGGGAAAAGGGGCTTCTTTTTCTCAGTACAACAGGAGAAGAAGCTTAGGTCAACCCGGCATGATGTCCATGTCACCTCAAGAGCGCATATCTCAACATTCAGTCGGGATTCATAATGATGGAGTCACCACTGAAGGAAAACCTCGAGTAAACATAGGCTCTTCCTATAGCATGCATTTAACTTCCAGCCATCCATGCTTGCCACATCAAAGGGCAGGGAGTGGCTCTCTTTCTGCATCCTTGTCATCAAGCAATGAAGCTTCTTCAGTTTCTGCACTCCATTTGCATGGCTTAGATCCTTCTTCCATGCAGACATCCTATGATAAACCTGAGTGCAGTTCATCAGTACCTGATCCAGGGGACTGGGATCCCAACTACAGGTACTTATGTGGCTGTCATGTTGGTTAAGATCTGAGAACCATACTACTACTAAGCCATAGTTACTGATCAATTCATGTATAATCATCTGTTAGGCTGTGAAAACAGTGACAGCGTGATTCTTCCCTTGATTCCTTCTAGTCATGGTTACTTGATTCTGTTTCTGGGTGCGTTTGGAATTTCCAAACGATATAGTTGTCAGCAGAAAATATTTTATTTTGAGAGGGTAGTGACACAAGATCAGCATAACCAGACAAGTTGTATACTATTAGTCCAACATTTTCTACGTGAACATATATCTTCTCCCAGATGCTCGTTCTTTATATCATTGCCATGTAGTGTTATTTTGTTATTTCACTTGTTCACTATGTAACATGGGTGTGGGTGCGGGATACGGCAAATTTCAAAAATTTTGGGTGCGGCGACACGGCTAAGGTATATAATATTATATATTATATATAATATTCAAGCTACATAAATCAATCATAATACAACTAGTATTTGCTAATTTTGGGTGCACGTAGGTATCAATTAGCAAGTTCCCACATAATGATCTGAAACTTACAATGATTTTACGAGCTGCAAAATATCCAAGTTATGGATTCAAAGAGTTTCGAGATCTTTTGTAGGATATAACATATACTAGTATTTGTGCTAGGATCCACTAGTGATGCAATACTCTTCTGTTCTATTGATCTGACAATGTTCCTGGTCTTTAAATGTGTTTGGTGACAGAGATTATTCTGTGCAAAGGCATACAGTATGGAGTCCAATTGTTCGCACCCAAAATCATTCAAGCATCTTTATATTGTATAAAGCTACAATAGTAAGTACACAACTTTATATTAAAGCAAAACATATAAATGGTAAACAACTACTAATTTCATCATAATACACAAATCAATCTTCATTATCCGGATCCATTTATTCGTGAGTTACAAAAAAAAAAAATTGCAAATTTTTTTTTGGGACATGCCGCACCGACACGGTGTCGGTGTCGCACCAGTGTCGGGGTCGACACTCCACCCCTTAGAAGTGTCTGTGTGACTTAGCTTGTTCATGTTACAGGTAGAAGTATAGTTGTGCATTCAGGGTAAGAGGTGTGGAAATTCTCAAAATTGTGCTTACAGTAATCACATATTTAATGCTGATATCATTAATCGTGCTAACCTTGGTATGGAAGTTATGCATGAACGTAATGCTCACAACTTCCCTCTAGACCTAGCTGCTGTCGAAGCTCCATCTACCAATGGATAATATTTGATGTCAGTGTATACGAGTCGTTGAAGGACCAATACCCAACCAAAAAGGTGGGGTATTGGCCCGTTCTTCCATCTTTACTTAAAAAAAGAAATACAGCGAACAACATGTTTGCTGTGCAGTTCATCGCTGAGTGACCTATAAGATATATGATTTTTACTTAGATACATGATTTTTATTAAAATGAAATATGTGATGTTAAGATAAATATCATGGTGGTTTTGGCATACCAAAATCAAAACCTTGTGGTTTTGACGCTAAGAGAGGTTAGCTATATAAATTCTTATTCATCATTGTTCTTTCTCTTGTGTCATGTTAACATTTAACTATGAAAAGCAAAATAATGTTTTATCGACTCCTTCCGATATTTTTGTGGGCTTCCTATGCCTCTCTCAGTACCATCTAGCTCCTCATACGGTCACACCAATACCTGCAAACCAAGGGCTGGTATGGTGTGCCGCAGGTATAGATACTGCTTAGAACAAAGATTGAAGCCTATTTGCAGGCCTTGATGGACAATAGTTTCATCTGGTATTTCTCAAAATATTTAATGAAACAAAATTCTCCATTAAATTCTGGCAGTGCTTTTTCTTTCATCAAATTATGCTTGAAGCATGCGTTATTGCAAAATATTTTGCTATTTTATTGTTGTTAATATGAAATGGACAATATAATGTCAAAGTGGTGCCCCACACAAATTGCACGTTATCTACACATGGCAGCCTGTTTGTTAGGATTTTGATTTTCTAATTTTGGAACTTCTTTGTCTTTCTTTCAGTGATGATCTTCTGTTGGAAGAAAACAATGCCGATGTGAGTTCGTTATGTTCTGGAGTTGCTAGCTGTATGCATCTTGGCCATGTGCCTGGTCCTGCAAATGCTGGCACAGGAATTGGCAGATTTAACCATGGAGTCATTCAGGGCCATCCCCCGTTGAATTACAGTTTGGCTAATCAAAGGTGTGCTTTTAGTAAGCTGCAAGCAGTTTCTGTCGTAGTACAAAATTGACCGTCTACTAACATGCAACTTCGTTCAAGCTTCTGTTTTTGTCTTCATTTAATTGGTTTTTTCCAAGTACAGTCTCTTGCTTATGTTCTGTCTACATCCTTTTGAAATACCTTACTTTACCTAAGCCTCTTCCCACATTAGGTGGGGTTGGCTAAAGGGTCCAACATGGAGACCTTCTAGGAGGCCACCCATCTTAGTACTGTTCTTGCCCAGCCATGCTTAACTTAGGAGTTTGGATGAGATCCAATGCATTCATGCTAGAAATGTTGCATCTCCTGACTGTTGACTACCTCAGATGGGTTGAGTTGTACATCCTTTTGAAATATAGACAAAACATTCAAGATTTTCTAATGTGTACTTTTCAAGTTTTTTAATTTGTATTTTTCTAAGAATGTTCTATATCTAAATGGTTCATGTACCCCTAGTTCATACTCATTGTTCAAACTGGGTGATGAAGTCTTCAACTTAAATAACCAAAACCAAGACCCAGCCTTTTCCCACGCCTTGTCAGCTACATGGATTTTTAGTCTCCATTGTAATCAATCTTGAGGCATGCCCTCATTTAAACCAACAAGAGCAAGATAATTTTAGTGATTTCCAACCTAGATTAGTTAAAAATGTAGTCCTTTATTACAATTATCTAAAATTGTCCGTGGGAACTGTACCCAAAAAGATTGTCTCTGTCAAGTAAGCAAGTTAAAGTTAATTAAAGCTGATAACTGTGGTGTCAATGGGTCAGACCTACTATAGCTCTGGGTACATTCACATTCAAGTGTTGGATGGTAGACGTGGACATTTGAATCTAATTCTATCTATTTTTGAAAAATGTAACTTACATCCTGCAGAAATAATGTGATATCAAATGGGAGAGAGAACTGAAAAAATAAAGCTTGTTGCGTGAGAGAGAGAAACATTTATCAGTTGGCTTGAAGCTTTCTTTTTCTGTTTTTGTATTGGAGAGCATTACTACCTAATAAGAATAAGATGATAAGTAGATAGAATTCTCAATTGACTGTAAACTTTTTTTGCCAGTCTAGCTTTATACCTTTCTTAAGACACGTCTCTTGGTTTTTATCTTGTAAAGCTCACATCCTATAACTTTCTCATCTTTAGTTTTTATTAACAATTTGGCTTCTTGAAGGGCATCTAGTTCATCTTCATAACACTCCACTCCTAGAATATGCTCCACATTACAAGAGTGTGGATATGGAGACAAGTGCAGGATACAACTTCAAAAATCATGGGTCCAGGGAATGAATATATATATATATATATGTGTGTGTGTGTGTGTGTGTGTGTGTGTGTGTGTATGTATTAGTTTTATATAATTGATATCTCATGAAACTAGAAAAAAAATCAGTTTCCAGAATATATTATTCACTACTTAAGGCAATAATCCGTCAGTACATGAAATGTCCATTGACATAACACTAGACTTGGAATTTTTAGTTATAAAACATTGAAATAATTAAGTGTCAAGTCAGGCACAGGAAAAGTGATGGTGTAGAATGTTGGACACTGGTGCAACACTGCAGTAGAAATTTCCATGTGACATATGTTACCCTGATCATATGATTTATATTCCACTGGCGAAATGAATAAGAACTAGATAGACTTGGTGTTCTGGGGTAAATGTCATGGAACACAAATAGCGGGTGAAGGGATTGTCTAGATTCACAGTGAGATGAAAATTTTTGGGAGACTTATTGGAACATAAAAAAATTTGGTTCTAAAAATATGAAGTTCTTGCAAACTTGTACACTTCATTTGGTTCCATCAGCATTAGAAATACATGAATCGAATTGTTTAGTTGTCCATTTGGATAGAATGCTTTCTTCGCAAGCCATGTAAAAGGAGGCTCTATAGTTTTATAGCCAAGATTTCATGCATTTGATGAAGATGAAATAGAAGAAGATAGCTCTTGTCACTGTTGCCTTTTCTTTAAGAAGCTCTTCCAATTGGTTTACTCTTTGATAAAAAAAGATTATGCTCTACTTCTCCTTCTACCATGCTACTTTTCTATTCCTTAATAGTGGGAAATTACTCTTGATACGTCCAGCTTCCTTAAACTAACTAAGCCAAAATCTTACTAGTTCCACCAAAGAGAGTGGTTCTAACACTTTCAAATTTCTCTTTTAAACCCGGAAGAAAATATTAATCATCAATATATTTCCAATGAAGATCAAAACATCCACAATAACAAAAGTTATGAAAGCATTTCAATCGGTTCTATAGCATAGTGAGTTCACCATGATAATGCGCTTAGCCGACCCCATCTAGTATGGGAAAAGGCTTTGTTGTTGATTCTTTTATGCGCTTGTCACTTTCTCTTCGATAGAAGAATCTCTCGTCAAAGCAATGTGGTGCACAACATCTGTCTTGCACATGAAGTCTTTTCCAAATTTTCCAAGGTAGTCAAGCATCCTCAGTCATAGATAGACTCTTGTGTATCTTATCATCAACTTTGCTTAGAAAGAGTCCACATAGCACGCATATTTTCCCAAGCTTTCATTTCATTGTTATCATTTTCTTGAGCTTGTTTTTCAGCATCCCCTTTAAACCCTTGGTATCAAGGTTGAGCTCCTTAATTGTACTGTCAACATAGTCTTGTAAACCTTGATAAAATACTTTTTCATGGTATGAGCTCCACCATCATAACTGGTTGCCTTTAACTATGCGCAATGTAAACTTTAGCCTCCCTTTAGGAAGCATGAAGGAAATGGTTGTAACCTCAAATTGGAAGACAGAACAATATCAAAGAGGAAAAGCCTCCTCCAACTGCATACCAACTATCCAGAAAGAAAATCAAGTATCCAAGATAACCAAGAACCCGAAGAGAGTAATAGTGTGCATGAAAACCGATGCAGCAGCATGTCCTTGAAGTGAACTCCTAACCAAGCTCTAGTGTGCTGCAATGAAGTCACCAAGAGTTCTGAAATGATAGTAAGATCAAGAATATTCATCTCACAAAAGCAATTGTTTGTGTGAACTCCAAATGTCTTCACAGACCAAAGAACAACAAAGAGATGAAATATACCAAAAATTTACATCTTCATTCAAAGTATTGAGAACAAGCAGTAGTTTAGAATGGAGAGTGCCCCACCATATATAGAGGGCTTACAAGAAAGGCAGTGGACGACTAGCAAATCTCCAGCAGCTAATCAGGGTAGCTGTCTAAGCGTTTAGATTTATCAAGACAAAATAAGAATTAAACAAATACATGAGTAAAAGAAAATAAACTAAAAAGAAAAACAATTACATAAATACAAGAAAAATATTTTACATTTTAACTGAGAGGAGATGAGGTCAATACTATCCGTTATTCCAAGTGAAGCTATAAAAGGTATGTGCTAGCTGCAAGCCTGCATGCATACCCTCAAAGATTTGGTTAATTAATTTAGATGGTTATTTGTGGTATCTTTATATTTTGAATATCTTTGGGCTTCAGTATGTTCTTCACCATGGGAGATGTATTTATGCACTCAACATTAGTTATGGCTTGTGCATTATGGTACAATTTTGGTGAATGTAATGGATTGTAAAGAATCTTGTCCATATTTTTTTGTAGTCTTTATAGTCATTAGTCAGGGTCATGCTCTTTGATGACTATGTTCTCAATTATCTTTGACATAATTTTGGTTATTTTTCTGGGACAACTTCACTTTATTTCTGAGTACTTAGGCAAAAATCCTCTTTGGTATCCTGAGATAAGTTCTCCATCAAACTGTTGCCTGAGGTTTTCATCGTAATTACTTTAGTCCGTTTTGGTCAAGGTTGTTTCCACTTGTTTGACATCGCTGCTACTTGCCTGACAAAATTGGACTACCGGAACGAACTAATCCATAAACCATTCAAATAAAATGTGGAAACGAAGTGAGCTGCATGTAGAACACACTTAGCAATCATAAATAAGGTCATGAGTTTTTTTATATGATGGCAAGATTTTTATTAGATGTTCAAAAGGAAAGTTTTAAATACCTAGGGTCAATTTTTCAGAGTGATGGAAGAATTGATGGAGATGTTACGCATAGAATTAATGCTGGTTGGTTAAAATGGAGAGGAGCATCAGGTATTCTTTGTGATAAGAAGATACCATTAAAGTTAAAAGGTAAATATTATAGAGCAGCAATTAGGCCTGCCATGTTTTATGGTTCTGAGTGTTGGGCAGTTAATCATCAACATGTACAAAAGATGTCCGTGACAGAAATGAAGATGTTAAGATGGATGCGTGGTCATACAAGAAAAGACCGTATACATAATGAGGTTATTAGAAACAAATTAGGAGTGGCACCAATAGAGGATAAAATGAGAGAACATCGTTTAAGATGGTTTGGACATATAGAAAGAAGATCAAAAGAAGAACCTGTAAGAAGGTTAGAAAAACTAAATTTGGAAAGTATTAAAAGAGGTAGAGGACGACCACAAAAGTGTTGGAAAGAAACAATAAAGAATGATCTAGCTTATTGGGAGTTAGCTGCTAACATGGCACATGATAGGGATCTGTGGAAACAAAGAATCCATGTAGCCGACCCCGTCTAGTATGGGAAAAGGCTTAGTTGTTGTTGTTGTTGTTGTTCAATATGGAACTGAAGTTTTAGTTTATCATGTTCATACCCTTTGAAGACAATGAAGAGCATGACAATTAGGTTTTAGTAAAAGGATATTTTTTCTTAAAGTAGTAACAAGCTGGGTGTTTGACCTAGTGGTACAACTCTTTCTTTAGCTTCAAGAGGTTGTGGGTTTAATTCTCATAAGACTGCACTATTTTGCACTGTTGGTCATACACAAACTTCCGACCAATGTAATTTACAGCTTACCACAGGGTACAACTACCCAACTGGATTTTGACCTAATCCAAGGGTATAAACTGAACTTATCTGTATTTTTCAATGACAGTCATTGGGACTACTGAATTGCTTTAATCATAATGTCAAGTTCAGATTACTTCCCTTGGGCTAAATTGATGTTGATTTTAGTCCATTTTGGAGCTGTGGTTGCTTTGTGTATGTTCAATTATCCTAGTGACTTAGATTTTAGGATGTTATTGACTCACCAATAATGTTCTCATTGTGCTTTAAGCTATAATTATTTTTCTTTGATTGTATCTTTGACTGTTTGATGCTTCTGTCATTTTCTATTCACATGCAAATTATGTCACTTGAAGAGACACTTTACCTTCCCGGCTTTTCTTGTGCTGTGACTTTCCATACGTGTCTGCAAATGCACCAGTTACTGTAGCTAGTATTTTTTTTCCTTATGATCTATTTGGTAGTGTATTTCACACATGATAATCTTTTTGGAACTTCAGCAATTTCCCTATATGAGCTTCTTTTCTGTCCATGATGTGGGATTAAATATTGGTTCTTCTGAAACCAGATCAAATGTGCCAACTCAGACATATGCTCGTGTGGATGAAACCACTTCATCAGCCCGTGATGTGCATTCTGGTTATGGCCGCCCTATGTCAAAGTCAAAGTCTTCATACCATATGTCTCATGCGGTCTCACATAGCTCTCCTAGTCGTCGGGGACACCAACCTTTCCAACAATCTAATAATCCCTTGCAGATGGCCTTTGTCCAAGATGAGAGGTTGCATTCAAGAGGTCCCTCCTGGAATATCGGCCCTCGCTCTCCTGGAAAAAGCCAGTTTGCCAATGACAGTTCCTGGAGTATGCAGTAAACTTATACTGAATATTTTCAATTTAAAGACATCTACATGTACGTTGACAGTATAGCTAACAGACTACTCACTGAAGTCGTTTTAACAATAATTTGCAAAACTCTACCTAAAAGGTGCCTCAAGGGAACCCTTTGAATGAACACAAAGCTTTTTCTTTTCTGTTCATATCCAGAATATGCACAGCAAACTGCATCGTTCACACCCAACCATTATATCAAATGATCACAAGATCAATACTAAAAATATCACGTACATGATTTGTTTAGGTTTTAGACCATGTAAAATATGATGCTGAGTTGGAACCTAAGGCCTTAGAGAACATGCTTCAATACAATAGACATTGAACTCAGATATAGGATCTTATTGACGAGTTTGTTGACCTGGCCGCTGCTTTTGGTTCAAACTTTAACTCTCTCTCTCTCGGTTGGGCCACATGTAACTTTCTAGCAGTTCTGCTACATCTTCCCTTCACAAGAAACGGGAAGTATTTCTCTTTACCAATAACGTACTTTGTACGCTTTTTAGTGTAATGGTCAGGCCTCCTCTATCTGATTCTTAGGATACGTTTGCTTCACCATGTGGTCGTTGAACTTTCACAGGAAGCTGTAATTTTAAATCACAAGCTTCCACTTTCTTCAGCTTCATCTATTAGAGTTCAACCCTCAAAAGCTGCTATTCCAAATCACAAGGAACGTAGACATCCTAGTTATGTTGGAGGGTCCATGAGATTTGTGTCTAAAGCAATTTTGCAAGTTCTTTTGTTCATTTTTATTACAGCCTAACAAGGTCATATTGTAGGTCAAAGGGCTGGACATGCGATGGTGACCATTCCACCACCTCCTCCAGGAACCAAGGAATCTGCAACGATCTCATGATACAGAAGCAGAGATTCATTGAGCAATAGATTTGGTAGATTGTTTCTTGGGCAACAAAATACTGTAATGAATATTTTCGTTCTTGCCCATTCTGCCTGCTGAAGATGTGAATGTGTTTCTCAATGTTCAAGCATCATCCATCATCAATATGATGCTTAAAATTATGGAAGCTTGTCATATCTTGTTTTTATCAATTTATTTAATTATTGTGCTTGGGCTGTTTACCTTAGCTCTTCGCTGATTAAGCATATACTACTGTAAGAGTAATTTCATGGCATTGGTGTTAGCTTGAGACCTTTTCTGTTGTTGTACATGGTGAGGTTCTTTAATCTTTCATGAAGTTTGTCCCTTAGATGCTTCAAACGGACAAGGAGTCGGCCTCTTTCAGTGTGTTAGTCATGGTTTGCAGCTTTAGCAGGTACTTTCCTGTTCCTTCTCTTCTCTTTTTGTGATGATTGAAATCATTTGTGTATCATATATAGGTCCAGACTGTTAAAATACATGTATTTATTTGGGTATTTTACTGTATTTTTCTCATTATGAAAGTGTACATACATGTAATGAACCACCAAGGCCATCAGGACCACGACACCAGGGTCACAAGGGCCACCAGGGGGGCAATGGTTACTTTACTAGCAGCCAGCAACATTCAGCCCAGTGGCTATCTTCGGCAGCCAGCAGCATGGCTGCTCACTATCTTCTTCGCTCCTCTCTCTACTCTCCACTCTATAAATATTCACCTTATATTCAATGAATGTTAAGTCTTCTTGGTCAATTTATATACATTCTTTTGAGTGCATTTGTTATTATTGTAACATTTTTTAAGGATTTTTCATGGTCATCCTTTGATGACTCACTATTGTTATATACGTGTATTGGATATTCGTTGTTCCATTCAACACATTGAAGTATTATCTTCATTATATGGTATCAGGTTCGTGATTATCAAGTTGTTGTCTCAAGAAGCATGCTAAAGCCTAAAGTCTCTATTCAAGGGACTTGGAGATTTACGGTGCTTCTTCAAGCATTTATCAACGTAAGTTCACTCCTTTGAAGCTTTTACTCCTTGAAAATAGATCAAAAGGTTTCAATTTTTTATTAACAACTTTCAACTATAAAACATGGGTCCAATCAATGGAAAACTATCTATATTTCAAAAGATTGTGGGGTTATGTGAGTGGATCGAAGGTGAAACGCTCTATAAATGTCAATTTGGAACAAAAAGAGGAATTTGAAGGAGGTCATAGGATCATCTTATAGGTTCTCATGAATAATGTGAATGATCACATTAGGGACACATTGGCCGACTTTACCAATGGTCTTAGAAAGGAATTCAAAGAGGTAAGATCCTCTCTTGTACATCGTAAGCCCTTCCCCACTAAAGAAGAGGTTTTTGCCGACTTTCAAATGGCAGAAATAAGACTTAATGAAACTAGGCTTCAAAAAGATTTTGCCTTAGCCGCATTAAGGCCCGAAGCACACTTTAAGACATATCAACCTCTACATTTCAAGACTGAAGGATCAAGTGAAACAAAGAGGAAAGTTATTTGTCACTTTTGTAAAGAGGTCGGATATATTAGACCTAATTGCTCAAGATTAAAGAAGGTAGCCTTGGTAAATGAATAAAGATTATCCTCAATTCTTCTTCTCCATGAAAAGTAAAGCTTCTTAAAAGCATAATTGAAGGAGAAGGCAATCATTGGTGTAAGCATAATTGAAGGAAAAGGCATCATTGGTGTGGTATGCTCTACTTTCATCCATGACACTAAAGGTATGATTCCTTATGTTAATTGATTTGGGTGCTTGATTTCATCACTTACAATTGTAATAAAAACTTTTGAATTCATGCGTTAGAAAACTTTTATTAAACAACAACTAAGCCTTTTCCTATACTAGACGGGGTCGGCTACATGAATTCTTTGTTTCCACATAGCCCTATCATGTGCCATGTTAGCAGTTTACTCACAATAAGCTATATCATTTTTTATTGTTTCTTTACAACACTTTTGTGGTCGTCCTCTACCTCTTTTAATACTTTCAAAATCTAGTTTTTCATACCTTCTTAAATGTTCCTCTTTTGATCTTCTTTCTATATGTCCAAACCACCTTAAACGATATTTTCTCAATTTATCCTCTATTGGTGCCACACGTAATTTATTTCTAATAACCTCATTATGTATACGGTCTTTTCTTGTATGACCACTCATCCATCTCAACATCTTCATTTCTGTCACAGACATCTTTTGTACATGTTGATGATTAACTGCCCAACACTCATAATCATAAAACATGGCAAGTCTAATTGCTCATCTATAATACTTACCTTTTTAACTTTAATGATATCTTCTTATCACAAAGAATGCTATATAGATTTTTTTCCCATAAGGTTTGACCCTGTGCCATATACTTCCTCTTCTTGTTTTAACATATTCTCATTTAGTTTCTTGTCGGGGCTTCCTTTGGTTGCTTGGTCATGTATCTAAACCATCTTAAACAAATTTTTCACATTTTATTTTTTATTAATGCCACTCCCAATTAATCTAAACTTGTATAAGTAATGATCTAAGTGTAAACCGTGTTTTTCAAGTAAATGGAATAAGAGAGGGGGGGCAACCCATGGACGCCGACACCTCCTTGCTTTATTTTAGTGGTATTTCATGTTTAGTTTTGGTATTGTTCGTATTTGGGTTGTATCTCAACATGATATCATAGCCTAATCTATGAGATTAGAGCATTTCTATAGTGGATTTGAGGAAAAAGAAGTGATTAGAGTTGCGTAGATTGTTCGCAATTAGAGAAAATTTCAATCAGGTCAGTTATTTTTTCATCAGGGTTGTTTCTAAAAAAACTTTTCCAGCAATACAACAACAACAACTAAGCCTTTTCCCATACTAGACGGGGTCAACTACATGGATTCTTTGTTTCCATAGATCCCTATCGTGTGCCATGTTAGCAGTTAACTCACAATAAGCTAGATCATTCTTTATTGTTTCCTTCCAACACTTTTGTGGTCGTCCTTTACCTCTTTTAATACTTTTCAAATTTAGTTTTTCATACCTTCTTAAAGGTTTTCTTTTGATTTCTTTTTATATGTCCAAACCATTTTAAACGATATTCTCTCATTTTATCTTCTATTGGTGTCACTCCTAATTTGTTTCTAATAACCTCATTATGTATACGGTCTTTTCTTGTATGACCACTCATCCATCTCAACATCTTCATTTCTGTCATAGACATCTTTTGTACATGTTGATTATTAACTGCCAACACTCATAATCATAAAACATGGTTGGTCTAATTGATGCTCTATAATATTTACCTTTTAACTTTAATGATATCTTCTTATCACAAAGAATACTTGATGCTCCTCTCCATTTTAACCAACGAACATTAATTTTATGCATAACATCTCCATCAAGTCTTCCATCACTCTGAAAAATTGACCTTAGGTATTTAAACCTTTCCTTTTGGGGATGCAATGTGTGCCAATTTTAATTTATGTCCTCTGAAGTAACCAAATGATCAAACTTACATTCTATATATTCAGTCTTTGTTCTACTAAGTCGGAAGCCTTTACTTTCTAATGTTTCTCTCTATAGTTCCAATTTTCTATTAATTTTTTCCTTAGACTCCTCCACTAACACAATGTCATCTGCAAATAACATACACCAAGGTACTTCATCTTGAATATGTTTTGTTAACTCATCAATCACCATTATAAATAAGTATGAACTTAAAGTTGATCCTTGATGTAACCCGATATTAACTTCAAAGAAGTTTGTTTATTGTTGATGGAACCAAACTAAAGGTTGACAAAGTAGGGAACCTTCAAAACAAAGACTTTTTAATTCCAAAAATTAGTGGTGTTTCAAAATTAAATTTAAACTTACTTTTTATTTCTTAAATATTGGATAATGGTTGTGTTATAACCTTCTCATCTACGAGTTGCATTGTTTAGGATTGTCTCTTAAAGAAGGTGATTGAATGTGGCCATAGAAAATGAGAACTTAATGTAATGGATTATATGCTTAATTTCCAATGTTTTGTCAAGTGATGTAGATGTACAACTATGGCACAAAAGACTTAGTTATATGAATGTCCCACTAAAATAAAAAATGTTAAAAATTTCTTTTATAAAAATTGTATTCTTTGCGAAATATAACATCTTCCATTTTCAAATAAGACATATGTTATAAGCAAATCATTTGAAATTGTACATTCAGATGTTTGGGGTCCCACACCAACAACAACAACAAATAAGCTTTTTCCCATACTAGATGGGGTTACTAGATGGGGTTGACTACATGGATTCTTTGTTTCCACATAGCCCTATCTTGTGACATGTTAGCAGTTAACTCACACTAAGTTAGATCATTCTTCCAACACTTTTGTGGTCGTCCTCTACCTCTTTTAATACTTTCAAAATTTAGTTTTTCATATCTTCTTACAAGTTCTTCTTTTGATATTCTTTCTATATGTCTAAACTATCTTAAACGATAGTCTCTCATTTTATCGTCTATTGGTGTCACTCCTAATTTATTTCTAATAGCCTCATTATGTATACAGTCTTTTCTTGTATGACCACTCATCCATCTCAACATCTTCATTTATGTCACAAACATCTTTTGTACATGTTGATGATTAATTGCCCAACACTCATAACCATAAAACATGACAGGTTTAATTGTTGCTCTGTAATATATACCTTTTAACTTTAATGGTATATTCTTATCACAAAGAATACGTGATGCTCCTCTCCATTTTAACCAATCAACATTAATTCTATGCATAACATCTCCATCAATTCTTCCATCACTTTGAAAAATTGACCTTAGGTATTTAAAACTTTGCTTTTGGGGATGCAATGTGTGACAATTTTAATTTCTATGTACACTGAAGTAACCAAATGATCAAACTTACATTCCATATATTCTGTCTTTGTTCTACTAAGTCGGAGGCCTTTGCTTTCTAATGTTTATCTCCATAGTTCCAATTTTCTATTAACTTTTTCCTTGGACTCCTCCACTAACACAATGCCATCTGCAAATAACATACACCAAGGCACTTCATCTTGAATATGTTTTGTTAACTCATCAATCACCATTATAAATAAGTATGGACTTAAAGTTGATCTTTGATGTAACCCAATATTAACTTTAAAGAAGTTTGTCATTCCTTCATGAGTCATCACACATGTTTTTGCACCATCGTACATGTCTCTTATAAGGTTAATGTATGTCAATGGGATACCTCTTTTTCCAAGGTTCTCCAAAGAATCTCCCTCGATACCCTATTCTAAGTTTTTTCTAGATCAATAAATATCATGTGAAGGACTTTCCTTTTTGCTCTAAAATGTAACATAAGACGTCTCAAAAGGTGAATCGCTTCACCAGTAGATTTGCCTGACATGAATCCAAATTGGTTCTCTTTTGTACTTGATACTTGTCTTAACCTATGTTCGATAATTCTTTTCCACAATTTCATAGTATGGCTTATTAACTTGATACCTCGATAATTCGCACAATTCTGAATGTCTCCCTTGTTCTTATATATGGGTATAAGTGTACTCGCTCTCCATTCCTTAGGCATCTTTTGGTTTCTCTATATTTCATTAAATAGTCTTGTGAGCCAAGTGATTCCTATTTCTTAGTATTTTCCAAACTTTTATAGGAATATTGTTTGGTCCTACCGATTTACCATCCTTCATATGTTTAAGAGTCGCTTTGACTTCATTCTTTTGAATACGTCAGTAGAAATTGTGGTTTATATACTTTTTTGATTTGGCTTAACTCTCCTAAGATAATACTAACATCTTTGTTTTCATTAAAAAACTTATAAAAATAGTTTTTCCATCTATTTCTTATTTCTGTTTGTTTGTGATAAGCCACTCTTATAAGTAACTAATTTTCATCTCGTTTTTTGAAGATTGTATCGACTATAAAGAGATCAAATGCCATAGTTTAAAATCTCCCTACCTTCCTCATTTATATCCCCCAAGCCAAAGTTTCCATGAATACCATGATATCCTAATGCCTCTTTACCGACATGTCCATTTAAGTCTCCTCTTAAAGAAATCATCTCCCTTTGTGAAATTCTTTGAATCACCTTATCTAACTCTTCCCAAAAAGTTGTCTTTATACTGTCTTCTAGTCTTACATAAGGTGTGTAAGCACAAACTATATTTAAAACATTTGCTCCTAACACTAATTTTAACGTTATGATTCGATCACCCTATCATTGTATGTCTACTACACTATCCTTTAAATCTTTATTTATGATAATACTAACTCCGTTTTGAGTCTTTTCCTTACTTAAGTACCATAATTTAAAACCAATATCCTCAATCTCCTTTGCTTTTTCTCCAACCCACTTTGTCTCTTGTAAACATAGAATATGAATCTTTTTCCGAATCATAGCATCTACCACCTCCATTAGCTTACCGGACAATGTTCCGATATTCAAAGAACCAATACGAATCTTATTATCTAGGACTAGCTTCCTTACCTTCTGCATCCGTCCATTTTGAAAATGCGGAGACCCTCTCTATAATTTATTCACTACATTCGGGCGGGAAAATCTAATATACATGAGTCTCTTACTATATCATCTTATTGATGACTTTACTAGATATACATGAGTATATCTATTAAAGGCTAAATGTGATGTATTTAAAATTTTGTTACTTTTGATAACCTTGTTAAGAATAATTTTGATTTTAAAATAAAGATATTTAGATTTAACTCATAGGGAGAATTTGTGTCAAATGAATTTGAAAGGTATCTTAAAAATCATGGGATTCCTCACCAAACATCTTGTACTAAAATTGTCCAAAAAAATGATATTATCGAACGAAAGCATCGGCACATTATGAAAACCACTAGAACCTTGTTAGTATCTAGTGGAGTTTGAAGTCATTATGACTTATCTATATAATAAATTGAATGCATTTGTCAGGCAATCACTTCCAAACTTATTCCACCAAACATATATAAAAGAAGACAAATATTAGGGACTTAATCCACAATAATATAAGATTTAAAAAACTCAAATACGAAGATAAACAATTTACCTGGGCGCATATTAGTACGGTTAAGAATCACTACATGCAAACCCATTAAGTGAAGAGCATTATCATAGATCTTCATCTCTCGATGTATAGCATCTGCTCTACTCCCATTAGGGACTAATCTGTCTATACAATCAATGATGTCTCGATTAACCTCATCGTCTCTTTTGAAGCTTGCTGAGTACCTTAATGTTGGGTTTAGGTAATATGGTGTTGCATGAATAGGCTGATGCAATTGCTTGTTCCATTTATGATCTATAATTTTTCACACGAGCACATAATATCTCTTTCTTCTATTAAAATTATTTATAATGGCTTCTTTTGTTCTATACATGGCTTCATAAAGGTAACCCATAGATGGTTTCTCCTTGCTATCAGCCAATCTCAAAACCTTCACTAAATGACATGTAATCCTCAACATTCTAACACATACATTCAAAAATGTACTCCTAAAAACTGTCTTTGAAATCTCATTCAACTTTCTATTTATTCTATTTTGAGGCAACTCTACAAATTGTCCTTACTCATTTAAGGAGAATATTCTCTTCAAAGCTTGCTTCTGTCTCACAATACTCTATACATATAAGAAATTAGTTGCAAATCGAGTTTCAGCCGTACGAAGAAGATCTACAGCATCTGTATATCTCTTCATCATACACAATACAAAGGCATGGTTGTACATAAATTTGGTGATATCTTGGCAACACTCAGTTGATGCCTTTATCTCATCTATCTCACCAATATCCTTACGGATGAGATTTAAACAATGGGTTGTGCATGGTGTCCAATAGAAAGTCTCATAAGTATCTGTTAACTCCTTCCCAACAACTTTATAGTTAGTTGCATTAGCTATAATGAATTGAACTACATTCTCTGGCCCAACCTCGCATATCACCTTATCAAACTCTTGTCTTAGGATCTCTGCAATATGTCTCTCTTCTCAGTCTAGATATCTAAAAAACATAAGTCATTTAGGACAGTGGATAAGAAAGTTTAACAAGGTCCTTTCTCGCCTATTTGTCCATCCGTCTGCGGTGATAGTGCATCCTGTCTCCTTTCATGACTCTCTCAAAGTCGAACAATATTCTTCTACTTTAATGACAGTATTATCTAATAACTTTTCTCTCAACTTCTGATAAGAGAACAACTTTCCTCTCGACTTCTGATAAGAGGGCATCTTGTATCCTAGACTAATATTAGCAATTGCATCTGTTGTTGCTTAAAAATGAAAATTGTTTACTATATTAAATGGAATGCATGCATTATAAAACTATTTGCCCACTGTAAGGTATGCTTGATTATGCAGTTGTTTTGAAGCCATAGCTGTACAAATTTCAGGTTGAGCATCATATGTAGTGCTAGGAGGGAAAAAATGAATCTATGTTAGAAGCTAGAAGAAGCTCTTCTTCTACTCCTTCCTGAGCTTTCTTTTCTACCACTTCTATTTGCAAAATCTTTAACCCTTCTTCTCCTGTTTAATGGACGAGAACTACTACTACCAATCTTTGTTCTAGCATTTGATGGAATATTATCAGTCAATCTAATAGCATCATAATCATATTCCTCAAACATCCCTAAATCATCATTCTGTTGTCTTCTCTCATGTATGCTCTCAATCATCTGACCACATTATCATTTAATGCCTTTTGGCAAACTTCTAACTCTACCCGTGGAAGGAACAACTTCTTTTCTAGTCCCTACTATGTGGTGTTTCAATTGTGAAATTTCACCACTAACCACCTTCTCACAAAACAAACATTTGATCTTCAATCTAGAACCCTCAACTGTTGTACCCCATTGTCATGCCGGATCATCAGACCGAGATTGGGAGTCCCTAACACCCCTTTCTTGCCATCTCAATTGAGCATTTCAATTCAATCAAAAACCTTAAAATAAAAGCACTTCATAAATCTTCAATTTTTCCATAACACTCAATTAGAGTGTCTCCCACTTCACGAATGCAATAAAAATCATATCCATGCACTTCATAACGTCATATTTTGTAATTAAAAAATACAAATAACACCAAAAAATAACAAATACAAAAAAAAGAATCTCTAAAAAATACAAAATGTATACCACAATCCAAGTTAGGGGCTTTCACGGATGTCGTAAAGAACTTTCTTTCGAGACTTGAACACCAATGACGGGGGAGAGTGCGTTGGGGAGTTGTGAACACACGAAAGGAGAAGAAATGGAAGCTCACAAACCCGCAAAACTGGAGGTTTCTGTTCGGCCAGAGACCCTTTAAAAAGGGTCCCTGGGCGTATTGCCTGTATCATATATGTCGTATCATATCGATACGTATCACATCGTATCGTACGATAAAAAGATAACACTGGTTACAATATATCTCTTCTATTAAAAACTTTTTATACTTACACCGAACCTATGTTATCAATAGTGGTTAGTGGGTTGTTAGCGGTCCACCTATATAGTGGTAGCAGAGATGTAGCGGATTTAGTGGTACACTTTTATTTATGATTAAAAAATTATATATATATATATATAATGAGTTTTCTATTTTTTAACAAATATCAAGAAACACATCCACTTCTTTAATAAATACGAATCAAACTAAATAAACAAACTCTGCTTTTAACTTTTAGGGAAACAAACAATAAATTTCATGTGGCACATGCATATTCAATTGGTAACCTTAAATTAGAAAACAAAAACATAAATGACAATGTATCTCGACAATCAAAGAAGGTAGGTTTTTCTATAACCTCAAGTAGAACCTGCATCCAGAATAGGCCTTCAAATTAGGCATCATCCAACCAAAGAGAACATCCAAATCCATTGATAGAAACATGAAAAGAAAATGTACCTTGGAGTAATAAAGAAGCAGAACTTAGTGATGCATTTGATTTGTGTGTGGCCAAAGGGCGTTCATTTGATCCACCAATAGTTGGAGCCCACATACCCAAAGTCATGGTGCAAATGGTTTGTTGTAAAATTGGTAAGGAACTTGATGAATGTCTAAAGTGCCTATAAATACCTAGAATATTTTATGGTATAAATATAACTACAACAACAATGCTTATTATACTTAAAAAACGCAGCACAATATATGCATTTCAGAATTCTTGAAAGGGAAGCAAGATGCAACAACTAGGGGAAAGAACCATCTTGTGATGAAGAATGAATTATATGGACTGTAGCCACTATTGTGCAAAATCTTCAAAGCCACATCCTTCAAAGAATCATAAAGACTCGCCTACACATGCCTAACTTTTCAATAGAGCTCACATTGTTATGAAGCAATAGTGTAACAAATAAAGGGATAAGCAAGCATTGTAATAACACTAATGAAATAGTATCCAAGAATAAAATTATTAGGTTGAAGCCAAAAGAATAAATAAAAAGCAATCAAAAGAAAATAGTGAGCAACTTATGAAGCTGCAATGGTAAATAATAAAAACGTTAAACGCCGAAACCAAAGCTACACAGAAATACACAAGGAAATGAAACAAAACGAGCAGTGAAATAAATAGACAAGCAAGACATGGCAATCGGATAAATGGTTATTATATACCAAACAAGTGTTACATAAAGTAGATTTCATAATCAGAACAGGCAAGCAAGACATGGCAACTCCGAGGCTGCCATAGAAAAGAGTATGCGCTTTCTTTATTCATGCAGAGAGAGAATCCACGAGAAAAAGGCCGCGGAGAAAGAGAGAGAAAGGGAGAGAGAGTGTGGCATAGGAAGGTAGAGACAAAGAGAGAAGAGAGGGAGAGAATAGGGAGAAGAGGCGAAGAAAGAGAGAGAGAAGAGAGAAAGGAGAGAGAACTTACCTGCAACGGATGACAGTGGAGGCGGTAGCGGAGGTGATGGTGGTTGTCGGTGTGCGTGCGGGTGGTGACGGAGAGAGCAGAGGCGAGAGGAAGGAAATGGCGAGAGGCGGGAGCAAGAGAGCAGAGGCGAGAAGTAGGTTTTATTTAGCCCACTATTGATAACATATCACCTAACTATTCTAGATTAAGAATATTTGGGTGTAAATGTTTTGTATTTACAAACAAAGAAAAACTATCTCCACGCACAATTCAATGTGATTCTTAGGATATAGTATAAAAAAAGGTCATAGATGTTATGATCCCAAGAACGATAAGCTCTATGTGTCAAGAGATGTATTCTTTAAAAATGAATTTGTGTTTCAAGATTAAGTTATTAATTTCATTGATGAAATTAGGTATTTTAATGAAGACGATACTTCAATATAGCAACGAAAGATCGATGAATAAATATCACCACAATGCAACTATCACAAAACCTTAGAAAGGGCTATAATCTCCCTGAAGGTATACTAAAAGTAGTGAAAATGAATATTATTAATCAAAACAACTTAACTTACAAGAGTGTATATTAGAAGTATTTACAGAAAAGAAGAGAGTGTGGAGAAGAGTAGGGAGCGACTTGCAACTCCAGTGAGGGCCCCCACTACTTAAAATAATCGTTGCCCCCCACCCCCCCCACCCCCAACGGTTACATGAAGTAGTTGTTGGGGGCCTAGCTCCTTGGCCCTTGTGGCCTACCCATTTCGGTCAGCCCCCCTGGCCCTAAAGGCCATATTTACATACAATTTATAGGTATTCCTTCTTGAGTGATATTTTAGGTAATCCAAAAGAAAACGTAAAAAATCAATGTGACATTAATTTTTACGCACATTTTAACTCCTTTTGACATTATATTAGAACTCTGAAAGCTATTGAACCTACTTTAAGATAATCCAATAGGGATTCTAGACCCCGATAGGTTTGTTTCCTATGAAACTTTTTCTAAAAGACGTAGAGTTTTATTAACTACAATTTTAGCTATACAGGAACCCATAACATTTAAGGAAGTTCAAACATATGAGAATTGGATTCACGCTACGAACGAGGAACTAGATGCTCTATATAGAGCACAAACATGAGAAATTTTAACACGTCTCGAAATAAAGAAACCAATTGGGTTTTGATGAGTATACAAAATCAAGACCAATGGTGATGATATCCTAGAACGATACAAAGCTAGGCTAGTGGCCAAAAGATGCTTACAAGAATATGGTATTAACTACGAGGAAACCTTTATCCCATTTGCCAGAATGCCAATTGTTAGGATTATTATTGCTTAGTGCAATTAAAAACTGAAATATTTTTCAAATGGATGTTAAAAATGATTTTTTAAATGGATGGCTAAAAGAACAGGTTATATGGAACCTCCTCTCGGTCTTAACATTCCAAAGAATCAAGTTCTTTGTCTTAAAAGGTTTTTGTATGGACTTAAACAAGCTCCTAAGGCTTGATTTGATAAAATGAATGAGTTTATGTCACATAATGGTTTCACTACCTGTTATATTGACATTGCTTTGTTTATAAAGCGATTTGCTTTAGGTATTGTTATTCTCTTACTATATGTAGATATGATAATTAGAGGGAGTGATGTTCTTGAAATCCAAAATATCAAACGAGACCTTGGTAAGGTATTTGAAAATAAGGATCTTGGACATCTACGGTACTTTTTGGGTATTGAGGTAACAAGAAATGATAGAGGTTTCTTTTTATATCAAACTAAATTTGCTAATGATATTGTTGTTAGATCTGGCGTAACAGATAACAAGGCAGTTGAGACACCTGAAGTGACTAACCAAAATATGAGACTTGAGATGGTGAACCACTCAGGGATCCCACTCCTTACAGACAGATGTCTGATCATTGACATACCTAACCATCACTCATCTCGACGTCACTCATGTTGTATATATTGTAAGTCAATTTCAACATGAACCTACCATTGTACATATAAAAGGGAGTATTCTTATCCTCTTCCTCCCTACCTCAGTTAATTGCATATACTCGTACCAACGGTGATGGTGATATTAATAACAGACACTTTACAACAGGTTAATGCATCTTTCTTTGAGACTCTTTTATCTCATGTTGATGCAAAAAATAACAAAAGGTGTCTCTCTCATCTACTGAAGTAGAATACAAAGCAATGATCAATACAACTATAGAATTAACCTAGATGAAAAGACTTATTCAAGATCTTAGGGTTTCACTGGAAGTTACTCTTATCATCTATTGTGACAACAAAAGTGTTATGTATATAATCGATAACAATACATTTTATGAGCGCACTAACCTCTTAGAGATAGACTATCACTACATTTAGGAAGAACATCTACAAGGACACTTGGCGCTACATTTTGTGCTATCAGAGTATCAACTTGCAAATGTCTTCACCCGGTTTCACGCTTTCAATTCCTAGTTAGCAAACTTTCGGTGATGATCCTATCAGTTTGAGGGACCGTTAAAATATATGTATTTATTTGGATATTTTATTATATATTTCTCATTATAAATATGTATATACATGTAATCAAGAACTAGGGCTATAAGGACCATCAGGGCCACTAGGGGGATCCAACGGTTATTTTACTAGCCGTTGGGCTCTGTCTTCAGCAACCAACAGCTACTAGTTGCTTGCTATCTTCTTCACTTCTCTCTACTCTCCACTCTATAAATACTCATCTTGTATTCAATAAATATTAAGCCTTTTGGGTTAATTTATACATTCTTTTGAGTGTATTTGCTATTGTTAGTGTATTTGCTATTATTCTAGCATTTTCTAAGGCTTTTTTATAGTCATGGTTTGGTGACCCATGATTGTTATATACGTGTATTGGGTATCTGCTGCTCCATTCAATATGTCGAAGTATCATCTTCATTACACAGATTTTCATTCCGGTTAATGGTTGGTTTTATGCATCATTTGTCCAACATGTGACACTTAAGAAGTTGGATATCTGCAATTTAGATGACGGCTGATATGTGTTGATCTTTTTTCCTTAGCTGTGTAGACATTTTGCGTGTGGGTCTTAAGGATGCACCATTTGCTGTTAACCTCGCACCCCCTTGCAGAAATGCGCGGAGAAATGAATACGGCTATTTTGAGCAGTACGCGCGTCTGTGGCAAAGAGCAATAGGGCAAGCGGAATCGTGGTGAAGAAAGTTAAACTTGCCCACCACAATAGAATCTTATTAGGAACTTCACTGAAGCATTTCAACTTCCACCAGTGACAGACCTTGACAGGTCTTTGGTGGAGTGTCTTCTTCAACATGGCATGACCCAGATAAATCTCTCTTTTTTCCCGAAGGGTGTATGTATATATGTATGTATGTATATATATATATATATGAATCAGATTTTGGATGTCTATATTGATTGACTGCCTCCGTATCTATGTATATGTATCATGGTTTTCCTTTTTCTTCTTTACTCTTACCTTTTGCCCATGAGGCAAGTTGTGAAATATGATGCCTAATTATGACGGTTTACCTTGTATAAGAAGCATGACATCATACATTAAGATTCTTAAATTGTACTGGGTTAGATTAGATCCCTACCTGAGGAATGAAATACATTTACAGTTAGAGTTAAATGGATCTATATTCTCATGTACCTCTGTAGTACAAATAGTTCGATCTTCTCCTGAATACCATCATTCAAAATGGATCGTGCTTGTCCCTTGAATACTGTGGTAGTTCACATTGTTGTGACGCATGTGTCCCAGATTGGCTTGCGACGGGTGATGTACATTTCAAATCCTGCTGCTCGTCTCTTGCTTTTGTATCGAAACCAAAAACCAAGCCTTACGCCAAGTGTGGTCAGTTACACGGATTCTTAGCGAGTCACTGCGTAGTACGCCCACTGGAAAAAAGAAAGAAAGATCATGCGTTACCGTTTCCTTCCAACATTTGTGAAGCCTTTCTCTGCCTCTTGTGCAGTTGTGATATATTTTTGTGCTTATGACAGGGAACTAAAACTTATAGGCATAAACAGCAAACGTTTGTTGTCTTGGTCCGTGAAGCTTGTTATTATCTGCATAAGAGACCTATGATCTCTAGTTCGCTTCGTGCTTATTTGAATATATATAGTATATGCTAGAACACTTAGTTGCTAGCAAATTCAAATAAATCTCAGTTGTCTGATATTTAAATCTAAAAAGTAAAATGTATGTGTACTTTTTTGTAGGTATATTTTATTCATGTTAGGTATTTTTTGTTTTTTACATTTCAATTGGATTTATTAGCATTTAAGTATGTTAGCATACATATATATATATATATATACATATACATATATATATATATATAGAGAGAGAGAGAGATGCTTGTTACGATTACCATATTTTTACAATTTTCAACTATTGGTTGAGATAAAAAAAAAGGAGAAGGTACACGGCCTTTTTTATATATTGCGCTTGATTCTTGTGTGCTTTTTTCTTTTCTAGTTCAATCATCCATCTTAATGGGATAAATGTCGAAAGGAATGATCCTTCTCTAGGACAAAGGTCAAAATGGGGTACCTAGTACTCATGGTGATAAATGTCGTCAATGTCTGTCGCACCGTCGCAATAATCATTGAATCAGAGTGACGCTCTATGTCTGCAATAGCTTCATCGATTGCCGTCTTGAACGGTGGTGTGGAGAGCCTTTAAGAAAGAGCGCACCAACTAAGTGATTCTCAGCCAATATGCACACGAGCTGTTAGCTGTTTTGGTGATGTGTGTGTGAGAGAGAGAGAGCAAACAGTCGAGTGAAATAGACACGAACCTGCCATTTGCTAAGATGAGCTTATAGACGAGTGTCGAATAACACAAGCTCCCTAATTTGGTTGGCGTATTCAGTTCGGTGTCTACAAGAGATGAGCTGTGATTCTGCGAACCGTCCCTTGGCTTGTTAAAAATAACCCTTACTGCTGAGGGCTAACGACCTTCTCCTGACCGTTCCCCAGGCAGGAAATAAAGTTACTTTTGCTAACAAAACCGAACATATGGTGCAAAATATGATTTAGGGCATAGAATTTAGCTATGGAGTACAATGGAAGGCTCCCGAAAAGAATGTTAAGTAGGGATGTCGAGAGTACACCCTAATAAGCTTGCAAATAAACTATGTTCTGATTATGGTTGTAAGTGTCCCCTTCACGTCTGATTTCAAATATATATAGACACTAGTATATGCTATTATGTTTAGGTGTTAGTAAATCCAAACAAATCTCAATCATATATACAACAACAACAACAACTAAGCCTTTTCCCATACTAGACGGGGTCGGCTACATGGATTCTTTGTTTCCACATATCCCTATCGTGTGCCATGTTAGCAGTTAACTCACAATAAGCTAGATCATTCTTTATTGTTTCTTTCCAACACTTTTGTGGTTGTCCTCTACCTCTTTTAATACTTTCCAAATTTAGTTTTTCATATATTTTTAGAGGTTCTTCTTTTGATCTTCTTTCTATATGTCCAAACCATCAAACGATATTCTATCATTTCATCCTCTATTGGTGTCACTTCTAATTTGTTTCTAATAACCTCATTATGTATACGGTCTTTTCTTGTATGACCACTCATCCATCTCAACATCTTCATTTATGTCACAAACATCTTTTGTACATGTTGATGATTAACTGCCCAACACTCTGAACCATAAAACATGGCATGGCAGGCCTAATTGCTGCTCTATAATATTTACCTTTTAACTTTAATGGTATCTTTCTATCACAAAGAATACATGATGCTCCTCTCCATTTTAACTAACCAGCATTAATTCTATGCGTAACATCTCCATCAATTCTTTCATCACTCTGAAAAATTGATCCTAGGTATTTAAAACTTTCCTTTTGGGGGATGCAATGTGTGCCAATTTTAATTTCTATGTCCTCTGAGGTAACCAAATGATCAAACTTACATTTCATATATTCTGTCTTTGTTCTACTAAGTCGGAGGCCTTTGCTTTCTAATGTTTCTCTCCATAGTTCCAATTTTCTATTAACTTTTTCCTTAGACTCCTCCACTAATACAATGTCATATGCAAATAACATACACCAAGGTACTTCATCTTGAATATGTTTTGTTAACTCATCAATCACCATTATAAATAAGTATGGACTTCAAGATGATCCTTGATGTAACCCAATAATAACTTCAAAGAAATATGTCATTCCTTCAAGAGTCCTCACACATGTTTTTGCACCATCATACATGTCTCTTATAAAGTTAATATATGTCAATGGGATACCTCTTTTTTCCAAAGTTCTCCAAAGAACCTCCCTCGGTACCCTATCATAAGCTTTTTCTAGATCAATAAATATCATGTGAAGGTCTTTCTTTTTTGCTGTAAAATGTTCCATAAGACGTCTCAAAAGGTGAATCGCTTCAATAGTAGATCTACCTGGCATAAATCCAAATTGGTTCTCTGTTGTACTTGATACTTGTCTCAACCTACGTTCGATAATTCTTTTCCACAATTTCATAGTATGGCTCATTAACTTGATACCTCGATAATTCACACAATTTTGAATGTCTCCCTTGTTCTTATATATGGGTCTAAGTGTACTTGCTCTCCATTCCTCAGGCATCTTTTGGTTTTTTCATATTTCATTAAATAGTCTTGTGAGCCAAGTGATTCCTATTTCTCCTAGTATTTTTCAAACTTCTATAGGAATATTATCTGGTCCTACCGATTTACCACCCTTTATATGTTTAAGAGCCTCTTTAACTTCATTCTTTTGAATACGTCTATAGAAATTATGGTTCATATACTTTTTTGATTTGGCTAACTCTCCTATGTTAATACTAACATCTTTATTTTCATTAAAAAGCTTATAAAAATAGTTTTTTCATCTATTTCTTATATCATCATTTGCCACTATAATATTTTCATCCTCGCCCTTGATGCATCTAACATAATTAAGATATTTAGTTTTCTTATCTCTAGCCTTAGCTATCCTAAAAATATCTCTTTCACCCTCTTTTGAGTTAAGTTTTTTATATAAATCCTCATAAATTTTAGCTTTTGCTTCACTCACGGCCTTTTTCGCTTCTTTCTTTGCTTTCTTATAAGTCTCTAAAGTTTCACTAGTTTTCTTAGCATAATGTAATTTGTAACATGCCCTCTTTGCCTTGATTTTATTTTGCACTACTTCACTCCACCACCAAGCTTCTTTTTTGTGCCGGTACACCTCCCTTAGGTACACCTAACACATCTTTTGCCACTTTTCTAATATGTATAGCTATATTGTTTCACATATCACATGGTGTACCAACATAATTCCAAACATCTCATTGAGGGACTTTCTATTTAAATATATCTTCTTTCTCGCTTTTGAGATTCAACCATTTAGTCCGAATAGCTCGATGCACTCTTTTCTTCTTTGTCCATTTTTTTATTTGTAAATCTATAACTAAAAGTTAATGTTGGGTGGTTAAGCTTTCTCCTAGAATTACCTTACAATCTTTACAACATGCTCTATCTTTTTTTCTATAAATAAAGTAATCAATTTGTGTTTGTGATAAGCCACTCTTATAAGTAACTAATTTTCATCTCGTTTTTTGAAGATTGTATCGACTATAAAGAGATCAAATGCCATAACAAAATTTAAAATCTCTCTACCTTCCTCATTTATATCCCCAAAACCAAAGTTTTCATCAATACCTTGATATCTTAATGCCTCTTTACCGACATGTCCATTTAAGTCTCCTCCTAAACAAATCATCTCCTTTTGTGGAATCTTTTGAATCACCTTATCTAACTCTTCCCAAAACGTTGTCTTTATACTATCTTCTAGTTCTACTTGGGGTGGGTAAGCACAAACTTTATTCAAAACCTCTGCTCTTGACACTAATTTCAATGTCATGATTCAGTCACCGTATTGTTGTATGTCTACTACACTATCCTTTAAATCTTTATTTATGATAATACCAACTCCGTTTTGAGCCTTTTCTTTACATGAGTACCACAATTTAAAACTTGTATCCTCTATCTCCTTTGCTTTTTCTCCAACCCATTTTGTCTCTTGTAAACATAAAATATGAATCTTTCTCCGAATCATAGTATCTACCACCTCCACTGGCTTACCGAATAATGTTCCGATATTCCAAGAACCAATATGAATCTTATTATCTAGGACTAACTTCCTTACCCCCCGTATCCGTCCATATTCAAAATGTGGAGACCCTCTGTGAAAATTATTCACTACATTTAGGCGACAATGTAGCGGGACTAACTTCTTTACCCACACCTGTCCATTATGTGGGAACCCTCTCTGCAATTGATTCACTATATTCGGGCGAAAATGTAGTGGCCCTTGCTTACTTATTACTGCATTCGGGCTCTGCAACACGTCGCTAGGCGGGGATGCCCCAAAACAATGCTCATAATTTTTGTAATCCATGTTATAAAATCCGACGAAGTTTTACGCTGGCTGTCGGAAGCCTAACACAAATCTCAATCATATATAAATTAAGTAAATTCAAATAAATCTTTAGATGATAAATGGTTGAGATTTGAATTTATAATGTAAAAAGTACTTGTATACTTTTTGTATATACATTTTGTTCATATGAGTACTTTTGTTTTTAAAATTTCAAATCTCAACCATAAATTATTAAAGATTGATAGTTGAGATTTGTTTGAATTTGCTAGCATTTAAGGGTGATAGCATATGCCAGTCTCTCTCTCTCTCTCTCTCTCTCTCTATATATATATATATATATATATATATATATATATATATATATATATAAAGGGAGAGAGGATAGTCCATGTGCACAACCATCCATACTTAAATGTACTTTTACTACATCTCTCTCTTTTCCTATGCCTCTTGATTTATGTTATGCACAATTGACTGCTGTGGAATCAAATACACGGTACCTCTCCCTACTTCCCAAAGGCCAAAATCAGAAATGAATATTCTAAATGCTAATTTGTGGACCCAATTAAAAGTCTCCATGAAAAAGATTACTATGAGTGCTTGAGTTGCACTTATCTAATAATTTATTTGAAGACCCTGAGGAAGTCGTCTAGAGGGAGAAGTACTGATGGTTCAGTAAGTAATGGTTTGCTAAAAATATTTAAATGTTCCTTTTCTTGGCGTACGAAATTTTGAGCGTAATCTCTAACAAATCTTAGCAAGAAATGATGTTTGTCAAAGGTAGTTAACCCAAGAAGTAAATGCTCTATTGAAATCAAAGACCCCATTTTGGAATATAACAACAGCAGCTGGAATATATATATATATATATTGAAAATTGACTTGTGCAACATCTATAACATGCTTTCACATTTCACCTTTTATTTTTGTGAGGTATGACTGTCATTTAAAAAGTTATAAATATGTTTTTAAAAAATATAAAGAATATTATGTTTATTTACATTGATGTCTCAAAAAGTAAAGGACGGAAATGAGAGAAATAAGAGTGCTCAGAGCGTGCATTATATATATATATATATATATATATATATATATATATATATATATATATATATATATATATATATATATATATATATATATGAGTAGGTGTTAAAAGACATGAAATGTAATTTTGCTATCTTTTTGAAAATCAACCCTTGGAAATCCAATCTATTTGGATTGATTGCTCAAAAACATACTTTGCTACACATATGTACATATATCATCTATGTATGTGTGTGCTAGAAATGCCGTGAATCTTGGGAAGACCATGATCTGAACGAGCAAAAGAAGTGCAGCCTTGTCGAGATATGCAAGCTGAACCTGAACAATGCTTGCTTTGTTAAGTACACTGAACTTCTACGTACATGTATGCTTGAAAACCATGTTAATCTGATGAATTGGATGGACATTATATAATTAAACGGTTAAATCTTTAAATTTTACAAGAAAATCGTACAACAACAACAACAACTAAGCCTTTTCCCATACTAGACGGGGTCGGCTACATGGATTCTTTGTTTCCACAGATCTCTATCGTGTGCCATGTTAGCAGTTAACTCCCAATAAGCTAGATCATTCTTTATTGTTTCTTTCCAACACTTTTGTGGTCGTCCTCTACCTCTTTTAATACTTTCCAAATTTAGGTTTTCTAACCTTCTTACAGGTTCTTCTTTTGATCTTCTTTCTATATGTCCAAACCATCTTAAACGATGTTCTCTCATTTTATCCTCTATTGGTGCCACTCCTAATTTGTTTCTAATAACCTCATTATGTATACGGTCTTTTCTTGTATAACCACTCATCCATCTCAACATCTTCATTTCTGTCATAGACATCTTTTGTACATGTTGATGATTAACTGCCCAACACTCAGAACCATAAAACATGGCAGGCCTAACTGCTGCTCTATAATATTTACCTTTTAATTTTAATGGTATCTTCTTATCACAAAGAATACCTGATGCTCCTCTCCATTTTAACCAACCAGCATTAATTCTATGTGTAACATCTCCATCAATTCTTCCATCACTTTGAAAAATTGACCCTAGGTATTTAAAACTTTCCTTTTGGGGAATGCAATGTGTGCCAATTTTAATTTCTATGTCCTCTGAAGTAGCCAAATGATCAAACTTACATTCCATATATTCTGTCTTTGTTCTACTAAGTCGGAGGCCTTTGTTTTCTAATGTTTCTCTCCATAGTTCCAATTTTCTATTAACTTTTTACTTAGACTCCTCCACTAATACAATGTCATCTGCAAATAACATACACCAAGGTACTTCATCTTAAATATGTTTTGTTAACTCATCCATCACCTCTCCATTCCTCGGGCATCTTTTGGTTTTTCCATATTTCATTAAATAGTCTTGTGAGCCAAGTGATTCCTATTTCTCCTAGTATTTTCCAAACTTCTATAGGAATATTATCTGGTCCTACCGATTTACCACTCTTCATATGTTTAAGAGCCTCTTTGACTTCATTCTGTTGAATACGTCGGTAGAAATTGTGGTTTATATACTTTTCTGACTTGGCTAAATCTCCTAAACTAATACTAACATCTTTATTTTCATTAAAAAGATTATAAAAATAGTTTTTCCATCTATTTCTTATATCATCATTTGCCACTAGAATTTTTTCATCCTCGTCTTTTATGCATCTAACATAATTAAGATCTTTAGTTTTCTTATCTCTAGCCCTAGCTATCCTAAAAATGTCTCTTTCACCCTCTTTTGAGTTGAGTTTTTTATATAAGTCCTCCCAAATCTTAGCTTTTGCTTCACTAACGGCCTTTTTTGCTTCCTTCTTTGCTTTCTTATAAGCTTCTAAAGTTTCACTAGTTTTCTTAGCATAATGTAATTTGTAACATGCCCTCTTGGCCTTGATTTTGTTTTGTACTACTTCACTCCACCACCAAGCTTCTTTTTGTGCTGGTACACCTCCCTTAGATACCCCTAACACATCTTTCGCCACTTTCCTAATATGTATAGCCATATTGTTCCACATATCAGAGGGTGTGCCAACATAATTCCAAACATCTCCTTGAAGGACTTTTTGTTTAAATATATCTTCTTTCTCACTTTTGAGGTTCCACCATTTAGTCCGAATAGCTCGATGCACTCTTTTCTTCTTTGTCTATTTTTTTATTTGTAAATCCATAACTAAAAGTCGATGTTGGGTGGTTAAGCTTTCTCCTAGAATTACCTTACAATCTTTACAACACGCTCTATCTTTTTTTCTACAAATAAAGTAATCAATTTGTGTTTGTGATAAGCCACTCTTATAAGTAATTAAATGTTCATCTCGTTTTTTGAAGATTGTATTGACTATAAAGAGATCAAATGACATAGCAAAATTTAAAATCTCCCTACCTTCCTCGTTTATATCCCCATAACCAAAGTTTCCATGAATCCCTTGATATCCTAATGCCTCTTTATCGACATGTCCATTTAAATCTCCTCCTAAACAAATCATCTCCCTTTGTGGAATCTTTTGAAACACCTTATCTAACTCTTCCCAAAAAACTGTCTTTATACTATCTTCTAGTCCTACTTGGGGTGCGTAAGCACAAACTATATTCAAAACCTCTACTCCTAACACTAATTTCAATGTCATGATTCGGTCACCATATCGTTGTATGTCTACTACACTCTCCTTTAAATCTTTATTTATGATAATACCAACTCCGTTTCAGGCCTTTTCTTTACCTGAGTACCATAATTTAAAACCTGTATCCTCTATCTCTTTTGTTTTTTCTCCAACCCATTTTGTCTCTTGTAAACATAGAATATGAATCTTTCTCCGAATCATAGTATCTACCACCTCCATTAGCTTACCCGATAATGTTCCGATATTCCAAGAACCAATACGAATCTTATTATCTAGGACTAGCTTCCTTACCCCTCGCATCCGTCCATAATCAAAATGTGGAGACCCTCTCTGAAAATTTTTCACTACATTCGGGCGGCAATGTAGCGGGACTAACTTCTTTACCCACACCCGTCCATGATGTGGGAACCCTCTCTGCAATTGATTCACTACATTCGGGCGAAAATGTAGTGACCCTTGCTTACTTCTTACTGCATTCGGGCTCTGCAGCACGTCGCTAGGTGGGAACGCCCCAAAGCAATGCTCATAATTTTTGTAATCCATGTTGTAGAAATCCGACGAAGTTTTACGCTGGCTGTCGGAAGCCTAACACAACCCTCCTCCTTTATCCGGGCTTGGGACCGGCAATGCAAGGGTGATCCCTTACATGGGCGGAGTTTTTACAAGAAAATCGTAGAAAAAACAAAATGATTACATGAATTTCTAATCAAGAAATTAACTTTCTGCTCACAATTATCGTTAAAAACCTTGTTTCTAACTTTCCTGTGCAACTTGTGTTCGAGTCATCTATCACTGCTCTGTATGTTTCATTCAGTTCTTTTGCAGCCAAAGGCGTGGTAGAAATTCAATACTTGTTTTACTTTTTATGTTTCTTTTTTTTGTGTGTGTCCTACGGCATCTATCACTCATGTCCTACGGCACACCCCGAGAATCGAACTCCCGCGGTAAGTCATCGAGAGCCCTGCCAGGTGAACCGACTCCCTGAATGCCTACTTTTTTATTGAAATAGGTTGTCTATCTTTTATAAGTGACCGGACATTCTTAGAGAATCTGAGGAAAAGGAAAGAATCTGGCCATTATAAAAATGGATGATTCTCCTCTGACAGTGTGGCAGTTAAACATGAATCCGCATAATCACAGAATTCTATTCCTAACCAAATAGAATATTGCATCTTCCTTGACATGCAAAACCCACATGGTTGACAAACAATAACCCTTGGAATCTCCCTTGAGCCAAATGGCCAAACAGAAAAGATTCACACCTTGATACGGATTGCATACTTTGACCAATTGACTTCGTATCTTCAATTCCTTGAATTTGCGATCTGTTGCGAACGAAATGTTACTGTACCAGTATGAATCACGTCAAATTTAAATTCAAATAAATTGCAAAAATATAGAACCTTAGTTTATTAGGCTTGAAAATCCAATTGCACCCATTCAGTCACCAATAAGTTTAATTCGATAAGAAACCGATTCGATTGGCCACCCCTTGAAACTGACTGCATCGAATTGAAAAAGGTCAATGATTCTAGATTCTGCTCTTCGCTTCTTTAACGTTGACAAAACTCTCATCCTTAAGATTCTATAAATCCCCACAAAGATCACAGGGTTTTGCTCCATTGATCACTTCTTGGCTTGTCTTTCACTTTCTGATATTACTTGTTCGTATTGGTGATCTACGTACCATGGCCAAAGTAGAAGGCTCTCCAGGTACGTCCATGCTTGGAGTCACAGGCAAGGAGTCCGCATTTGCACTGTGTGTTTCTTCTCCTAATGTGCCTACTATCCTTCTCTAGGCCACTCATGCTCACCTTCCACCTCTCCTGGATATCTTTCTTCAACTGCTTCGTCTCCACCTTTGCCGCCGCACCCCTCATTCCGATCATCCGCGACGATCTTGACCTCACTAAGGCTGATATCGGCAACGCCGGCATCAATTCCGTCTCCGGCACCGTCCTTTCTAGGCTTTGCATGGGTGCTGTCTGCGACATGCTCGGCCCGCGCTATGGCTGTGCCTTCTTGCTCTTGCTGTCAGCGCCGGCCGTGTTCTGCATGTCCCTGGTGGCGTCGGCCGGTGGGTTCGTCACGGCTCGGTTCATGATCGGGTTCTCGCTGGCGACGTTTGTGTCGTGACAGTACTGGATGAGTATGATGTTCAACAGCAAGATTGTGGGAACTGCCAACGGGACGGCGGCAGGGTGGGGAAACATGGGAGGGGGTGCAACCCAGCTGATCATGCCCCTCTTGTATGAGTTAATCCACAGGGTTGGGGCAACGCCCTTTACGGCTTGGCGGATAGCCTTCTTTATTCCTGGATGCTTGCATGTTGTGATGGGTATTCTCACCCTCAGCCTAGGACAAGACTTGCCTCATGGAAACTTGAGTAGACTCCGTAAGAAGGGAGACGTCTCCAAGGATAAGTTCTTATATATATATATATATATATATGGCTACGACAATACAACTGCTCTCTCTTTCTCCTCTTTAAAGATCTTTACGGTTCGATGGATATATAAATATTTGAATTTAAAAGAAAAATATATCGTTATATTTCATACTTATTTGGTTTGGATATATAGAAAGAAGATCAAAAGAAGAATGTATAAAAGGTTAGAAAAACTAAATTTGGAAAGTATTAAAAGAGCTAGAGGACGACCACAAAAGTGTTGGAAAGAAACAATAAAGAATGATCTAACTTGTTTGTTTTTTGTTTTGTTTGATATTTCATACTTATTTAATCTGTATTATATTAAATGCTTTTAAAATTCAAATCACTATCATTAATCATGTTAATAGAATAGTGCATAGCTTTTAAGTAGGTTTAAGCATAGATAGGTGTGTCGATGTACTAAGCTATAGAGAGGGAGAGAGAGTTTGTGTGTGTGATTTTTTCTTATATATGGTTGTACGCCCATTGAAAATTGAGGTAATAAGATTGTGCCCTTTTTGTTTTTTCAAATATCTTTTTTAATTTGGAAGCAATATTCCTCTCATCACTTTCGATGGATATTCATAATTTTCAATGCAAGTAGCGTGCAAGAAACCACATATGTATGTAGTACTTATGTATAACTATGTTGTAAACCAGTTAACTATATGTATATATATATATATATTTGTGTGTGTGCGTGCGTGTTGCGGGACGGGGAAGTGGAGACGCTTATGTTGACTCCATCTGATTCTGGATAGGTTTTGTCAGTTTGGTGAGCTATATATTTGTGTGTGTGCGTGCGTGTTGCGGGACGGGGAAGCGGAGACGCTTATGTTGACTCCATCTGATTCTGGATAGGTTTTTTCAGCCTAGTTTGTCAGTTTGGTGAGCTGAATTTTGATGTCTTCTAACAGAAAAGTGCTTCCTTTAAATTGTCAAAAGTATTGAAATCCAAACTATTCAATCGGAGTGCTTTATGTGGCACATGGATTGAATCCACTGGCTGAAGGACGACACCATCCTATCAAAGGGAGAAAGCGATTGACTTCTATGGCAAAGGATGACAACTATCCTACGCCAAGTTGTAGACTGCCAAGATTAGCAAAATTCCTGCTATCAGATCATCCAATTCACGTAAAGCTCATCTGTAAAGAAATAGAAAGGAAAGCTCGATTAGATGCTTTTTTATTCTGTTTCATGTAGTTTGCCAAACAATGGCTACTGTTAATAATTGATATCCTCTTCTCTTACTGTTGGTGAAATCGACAGATGCTACGGTATGCAGTGACCAATTACAGGACATGGATCTTTGTCCTTCTGTATGGTTATTCTTTAGGTGTGGAGCTCACCACAGATAATATCATTGCTGAGTACTTCTGTGACCGGTTTGAACTCAAGCTCCACATAGAAGGAATAATTGCTGCTAGATTTGGATTGGCTAACATAATATCCCGGCTCCTTGGAGGGATCATGTCTGATCTCGGAGCAAAGAGATTCGGCATGCGCGGCCGCCTCTGGAACCTTTGGATCCTGCAGACTCTTGGAGGTCTCTTCTGCATTTGGCTTGGGAAGGCTAATAGTCTGCCAGTATCAATCTTTGCCATGATTGTTTTTTCTGTCTGCGCTCAGGCAGCGGTCGGTGATACATTCGGCATAATTTCATTCATCTCGAGGAGATCGCTCGGTGTAATTTCAGGTATAACGGGTGCTGGCGGAAACGTAGGTTCTGCTTTAACTCAGTTTCTGTTCTTCACAAGCTCAAGTTTTCTAGCTCTACTGGGATCACTTACATGGGCTTGATGATCGTAACTACTAGCGGTAAGCTAAAGGAGACGGTAGATATTATAATTCGGAGAAAGATTCATATTCTATGTTTACAAGAGACAAAATAGGTTGGAGCAAAGGAGATAGAGGATACAAGTTTTAAATTATGGTACTCATGTAAAGAAAATGCTCGAAATGAAGTTGGTATTATCATAAATAAAGATTTAAATGATAGTGTAGTAGACATACAATGATATGGTGACCGAATCATGATATGGAAATTAGTATTAGGAGCAAAAGTTTTAAATATAGTGTGTGCTTATGCACCCCAAGTAAGACTACAAGATAGTATAAAGACAACTTTTTGGCAAGAGTTAAATAAGGTGATTCAAAAGATTCCATAAAGGGAGATGATTTGTTTAGGACGAGACTTAAATGGACATGTCGGTAAAGAGGCATTAAGATATCAAGGTATTCATGAAAACTTTGGTTTTGGGGATATAAATGAGGAAGGTAGGGAGATTTTAAATTTTGCTATGGCATTTGATCTCTTTATAGTCAATACAATTTTCAAAAACGAGATGAACATTTAATTACTCCCAATTTCTAACTCATGAAGCATGTTATTGAAGATCTCCATAGATGGCTGAAATTTTAGGATGCCAGGAGAATATAATGGCTTTAGTGGACACTTTCACAAGGCTACATCAGTTGGCCACTATGCAGAAACATATAAAGTATAAACCAAATGCAACTTCAAATGTTTTCAACAATTACAATACGACAAAGAAGTCTCTTATATTTCTAACAACAACCACAAAAGTCATGACCGGTTACGATCCTTCTACACTCCCTTTTCAAAAGTTTTCCTTCTCTAAAGCTTGTGTATGAGGTTCCTAAAAGTCTTCCACCATGATCATAGTTTTCGAAATGTACCCATTATTTTAATAAAATACCTGCAAAACAAAAAGGCCACTGTGGAAGATGCAAGGATTGATGAAGACTCTTGGTCACATTGGAAAAGTTCGTCAGTCTTTTGAAGGAAGAAATTGTCCGAATCTAACATGACAACTCGATCATAATCGATAAGGCTCCAAGCATATAACTTGTTCAATGTAAAATTGAATCTGTTGTCGAAGTTGGCCTGATTCTTATACCGATTATCCACATATTTTACCGAAACCACTTTAACACCATCTTCAAGCCTCCTGTGAATGGTAGTGCCATGTATCAGATCATAGTATACAGAAAATATTAGCAGAATGGAAGTTGCAAGAGAACCGTAAGGATCCAAGTTTTCAGATATTATTAGGAAATTTGCTTGTATTGTGAAAATTTGTACTTCAGATCAGCGACAGGCTCATCTAAACCAACATACACAAAGTCATTGTCATGATTCAAGATTTCAAGAAATTGCAGCTTCATGTCCTGCGATAACTTGTATGCATTATAATTCTTGTATTTTGCATAACTATATAGGTATCAATTAATCTGCATTACATAAAATAGCGTGTAAGAATATATAACATACGAATATATAACATTCAAAATAGATCTATCATCATCAACTCTAATTGCTTATGATATTGAGTTAGCCAATTAATAGGAGATTGTTTGTGATACACTACTCATTCATCAATCGGCCTACTTATGGTTCTCCATCCTGTCATTTTGGTCGCATAACAACTCTGAAAGCTCATAAGTATTCATAAATCTATGCCTAAAATTAAAATATATAACTTGTTAATTTCTAAACAAAAAAAGTTGAACTATAAATAATGCAAGAAATAATAGTAAACATTATTACTTTAAGCAAAGAAGTATGTTCACTAAGTTGTTGGGATTTTATCTCATATGCCTTCCCTAGTTATATGTACCAATACACTAATGTAGTTGCACCCCATGCGTAACTATCAATCCTTCTATAATCGTGTGTCAGATTCACAAGCGTTATAGACACCCTATCTCTAGACTTTTCCTAATATAGTGTGTATCCTAACTTATATAACAAATAATATAAGGTATTATTTTTATTGCTCCAATCTCCTCGCAAAAATAGTTTGAAGCACTTCAAACTTAACAACTCTGAATTTAATTTCATATATGACTTCATCGAAGCTCATTCCCAACATATCATCTAAAATTTCTTCCCTACTTCTAACTATCATCTCTTGTGTCAATGTAACAAGTTGGTCCTCCATTAAAAGACCAAGTATCTCGTGGATATCGTGAAGTGTGATAGTCATCACACCCCATAGCATATAGAAGTTGTTTTGTCTAGTTGTCAATATTCGATAAAAGTAGTTTGCAATGAATAATTTATCACCTCGTATAGTAAGTATGCATGTCCAATCAATCCACTGTGGTCTGCAAGCTCAACCCACTTTTTAGGCTTGACATCCGTCCTCTTCACTGGCTATGCTCTATCCACAATATAATGTGTATGAGATGTTATCACTTTTTGTATTAACTGTAAATATTTATTTACATAATACATTAGAATAGAGAGTTTTACATCAATACGTGCATAGGGAGTATTTACATAAATTTACACTAAAGTTTTAAAGTATTTGCCTCTTAAAACTTATATACAATATGACATTCAAAACTCAGGAGTAATATCAGTATATCAGGACATCCCTCATTCTCACTGTGTGCAATATTGATCTTAGTATATGAGGTTGATGTATCTTTCTCGTAATGTAAAAGGTCAACTTCTTCTCTTCATTGTCATCTACCGGAGTGTCCTCTATACAACATAAAATCAACAATATACCTCGATAAATTGATGAATCCACTTCGAATCAACTCAAGAAATCATAAAAAAAAATTTCTTCCTCCCCTTTCTCTTATTTGTTCTTCCTAAAATGGTGAACGTTAACATTTGTTCATGCAGAGTTTCTGCGCAATTCACAGTATAACATGTAGATCTTCTATTACGTGGCTAAAATAAAGTGAAAAGCAAAGAACGGCTGGAGGAATGGAAGAAAATGGGAGCTGAAAGTCTGTTCATGCAAGAAGAGAGAATGTCTAGTTTTCGGTAGAATGATATTTTTGTAATTTTCAAAAATAACCAAGGATATTTTGGAAAAAACAGTAAAAATAGGGTGTGTATACTAAAAAGGGTGTGCCTGTTTCAATCCTGAATTGTGCACAAACTCTGCATGAACAAAACAAACGCTATGCATAAGTAGTTATAGAAATTGGAATGACCTACTGCGAGACATCTCAATTCTAGTTGTTATGTCCAATAGAAAAGTTCAGAACTTGACCATTTCTACGAGGTGGGGTTAGTTAGATGATACATCTGCATGGTACTCTTTGCATATTAAACAGTGATGAGTGTGAACTTGAAGCAATCTTGCTTGGATGCTAAGAGACAACCCACCTCCCATGCTAAGAGAACCAGCTTGAAACAGGGCAACATCAACATTCACCGTTGGAAGGAGGCCTTGCCCACTTTGTGTATTTGTCAACTTATTCATGTACACCAATCTTTTCAAAGGTAGCCGATCACTTGTAAATGCATCTAAATAGAGCTAGGCGTCGAATGCCGCCTGAACATAGAGTTCTGGAGCTTTGCCTTGCCAGATAAGGTTCATCTCCCACGCGATATGAAACCGGTCCATCAGCACAAGTTTTCTTCCCGTGACCCAGGATTGCTTTCCAAAATTCAGTTATTGTTGACAAACACAGACTAAGGCCATCTTGATCAGAAGCATGGGTGTATATTGATGAGTTGAAAGGACAATATACAAGCGAGTTCGCAACTCGCACCTAAACAGAGAAGTAACCGAGAACCAACCATATTGACTCCATATGGATTTTCACTTTCTAGGAATAGACCACTCCACAACCCGAACATGAATTCGAACACTATGGGTATTACTTCTTTTTTTTATCTTCCCATCCAAGAGGATTCAAGAATCCAATTGTTTCAAATGCCTGTGCAGGGGTGTTCATGGAACTGCCAGAACCGAAACAGCTCGGTTCAGTTATAGATGTCTGGCAGTTTGGTTCGGTTTGATTATAGTTGGAAAAAAATATGGTGGTTTGGTTCATGGGAACCAAACCATATATATCACATTTTGTATGTATATAAAGTTATAAAATATATCATCTTTATATAATTATATACATGTAAAATGTGAATATATGTATAAAATGTGGACCCTAGATCCAAATAATCTCATGACATAATACATTGTATTTATCAAAACCCTTTAATTAGTAGAACTAACCGGCGGTTCGGTTTGGTATGGCCATAGCACAGTTTGATTTGGTTCTCTAAAAGTTGAGAACCGCAAGTAGCGGTTTGGTTCAAGGTTGAGGCTAGAGCCGAGCGCCCCAACCCTTATGCATGAGGACACATAATTGCTCAAGTGGATGCTTCAGGATATAGCTAATTACTTAAGAACATCATAAACTTCCCAAATTAGTAATTCACTATATATAACTGTCATTTTCTTGTTGATGGAAACACCTCGGGATTGGGTAGATGTCGCATTGCTGAACAACAGCTAAATCATGCTTCATTTACACCCTGAAAACAGATCCGCATCAGTTGATCAGATCCCCCTTAGTTAATCAGACCTAATCACATCACATGTTATGGGACTCACTTAACCTTTAACACAAAACAAATATCATAAAATAATTGCTATTCATACACTCTTTTTACTAAACATACACCATTTTTCAAAAGAAAATGAAATTACCACTTACACTTTCTCTCCCACAACTCTTCACTCTAACAGCCCACTGCCAGAGTCCCAGGAGCTCCACCATCAGTTCTACACCATCATCGATAGTGTTTTCCTCCCACCTTCATGTGTTTCTCTCGTATCACTTTCAATCATGATATTCAATCTATTTTCATTACTTTCAATATATTTTCATCAATTTCGATCTATTTTCAACCTTGTTCAATTCCCTACAACCGTAATACAGATATTATTTAAAGTTTTTCATCGATCTAGCAATCAATCGCATGGAAACGGATCAAAAACGTCCAATTTCGGTAAAGTTTCAGATGAGGTGAGTATTATTGGTCGGGAAAGAGGCACGTCAACCTTTACCAAATGACTTGCCATAGACATGTTCCTTCTTTATAAGTCGTTGTGGCCTAGGTATGTTTGTCTTCTCCAAATGATTCACTAAAGCATGACTCTATGATAATACAAAACACTCTATTTGCAGTTCTTTTCTAAGCCAAAGTATATTTTGTTACAATTGAAGCATCTTGATGATATGAACGTTAGTATAGTGAAACACATTTATAATACAAGGATGAAAATTAGAACAAAGGATATAGGTAGTTGAACTTTTCTTTAATAATTATTGTATTCATTAGATAGTCACCAGTACCGCACTTAGTAAAGAAATACATTAGAAAAAATAAAAGATGGATAAATACTTTCAACATATAAATTATAAAATAACGGATAAGTAAAAGATTAATACATTACCTAATCTACCATTCATAAGATTGAAGGGTGGCTACTCGATGTATATGAGCTAATATGTTACATGAACACATTGATTTTTATTGAGAGAGTCCACATGTCGATATGATCACCTCCATCCTACATCGTGTATAACGCCTACACACTAAAGTGTTGTAGTCCAAGACAAATGTGAGATATGTTAATGCCACTGTGCATCTTGCAGATGATACTCCACCTTATATGCATGTGGTTTTACTGGCCTATGTGCTACAATAGGATTTAATTGTTCAATCAAGATTTATTGATAATAATCAAATTGATGAGCAACTCAACCTAGCATATACGACTCCACGACATCCAAACATCGGATGCATCGTAGAATAGGGACAAGTGATAGGTGTCTCTATTATTTATTCCAACAATAAGGTTGTGAAGTAATCTAAGACAAAAAGATACATCAAATTATACAAATGTTATAGTAGCATTCATTATGTAACCTAGTTGCACAAGGTTGCCCATTAACCACCTCGAGCAGTACCTAACTCTAAAGGCTGAAAAATGCTCATAAATTCATGCCTATAACATATAAAACATATTATTCTATCACTCAAACAAATAAGTAGATCTACATCGATTTATTACTAAACGCAAACATGGATAAACTCAGACATGCAATAAAGTACTATGGTCACTAAGGTGATGTGCCTCTATGCGGGAAGCCTTCCCTAACTATATGTGCAAGTATGTCAACGTCGTTGCACCCCAGGCATACTCACTAACCCTGCAAAAAGTCAACAATTGAGCAATAGAAGTCAGGACCCTATCCCTCGACTTATCTTGGTACATTATATACCCTATGTGATACTACAAAAATAACACCTTTTGTTCTCGCATAATCTCCCTCGTACTCGAAGCATCTCTAACTTCACACCTCTAAACTTCATTTGCAACTTCACTTCATCATAATCTATCATCAGTTTAGTCATAATCCATCTCTCTTCTCTAAATTGTTTATGTCGGAATGTCATCTTTAAATAAAAGTAATAAGCAACGGTTGATCCAAAGTCTAGAACAACAAACCTCTATGTTCAGATAATCAAGAATGTTGTATAATATCTTGTCAACTACCTTGTGCTACTATTTCTCACAGAAAAGGTCATTCAACCAAAGTGTTGTATCTTGTGTGGCATGTTACCAGTTTCAATAATCCCTAAATATTTTCACACAATGTTTGTTAGTAACTTATCTAAGATCTTTTGCTTACAATTGACAAAATGAATTACATGCTCCTACTAAATCGTATATGAATGTGACCTACAAAGCTTGGGAACAACTCCAAGATCGAAAAAGCGACATCATTGTTGCCCTCTATAGGCTATTCATCGGGATGAAGCTCTAAAGCTACGATATCATCATGATATCTTGAGGAAGCTATGGCATATTCCATTTGAAATTGTGGTTGCATCATTGGATGATCCACATGTAATGACTCAATGTGTCCTCTGTATTATCGCCACGGTCATCTACTATATGCTAACCCGAAAGTATTTTGCATTCTCGATGATGTTGTAATAATACACGCTTTTACTCGTCTGCCTTTATAGGGTACATCCTCACCTCTACAAGTCATTCCTACTACAAAATCCAAAAGTTATGGTTTAATTTTAATATGTAAGACAATGTGTAATAAGCAACTAAGTGCATAACATAAACAATATAGTAAGACACGACTTCAACATGTTCAGTAAAGCACTGAGTAGCGACCGAGTTGCAGTCCAAACGCAATAGCACATGCAAAGTAATGCATCTAGGTTGCATTCGTAGAGGCAGAGAAACATGCACATGAGCGTTAAATGCAAGTCATGTGTGTGGTTACCAACGATGACATTTCTAGGTGTGACTCGATCGCGATGCTAACTACATGGCATCTCGTCCCAGATGCATCTCTTTCCCGACTGATGACTTTCCTTGAGAGAAACAAAAAAATGCCAAAAAATTTTTGCAAATGATGAACAATGAATGCGGGCACAATCCTTCGCTACCGATCCAAGCACAATCCTTGAAGAACAAATCAAAACACAACGGAGAAGAAATGAAATGTTGATTTTGAAGAACAATGCATGTGCGTTTCAAACACAATAAAATTACAATGGACACGATGAAATCGCAATGAAAAATAATCAATGAAATCATGAAGAAGATTGACTGATAGAGAAAATAAGAGTGAAGAAGAAAGAGATAACTACGAAGGATGTTTTGAAAAAATTGCATTAAGGAATGTATGTTTAGTAAAAACAAGGTATATGAATAGTAACACCCAAAAAGACATGTCATTCTTCATACAATGACGTGCTTGAGGTGCGTTTATTATTTTTATATAACGTACCTCAAACGCATTTCATCATCGATCATAAAGAGTGACGCGATTAAATCGAGTTATCTTTAGGATAAATATACACTCATGATGTGTTGCTCCTCATATAGTAACATGTTATGGATACGTTTGTCTTTTAAATAAAATACGCCTTCGGCACGTCTTATCGTGAAACATTCACTGGGACCAATGATTTAGAGATCTATTTTCTATCGATTTTTTGTGAGATTTATATTTAAATCAAGATAGAGATTGAGAATAATAGGGAAAGAAGTCCAAAAGAGACCGAGAGAGATTGATAAAAGATCAAACAACCATTCACGATAGTTTTGGAAAAAAGGTTAAGAGGACAAGATTTATAAAAAATCAAATAATTAAAAGAGACCACGGTATTAAAAGAGATCACCAGAGAGGGAGACCAAGAAAGGAGAAGCCGATAGTGTGCATGAAAATCATCGGGATAAAAAAACCGATGACCAAGAAGGAGAAATCGGTAAAAAGGGAGAGAGAGAGAGAGAGAGAGAGAGAGAGAGAGAGAGAGAGAGAAAATCATAAATAAGAATAATTTCAATTTTTTTTAAAAAGGGATGTATGTTTAATAAAACAAAGTTTATGAATAACAATTATAGTTTTTTTCGAGAAAATGATCCCCAACAAGAAGATTGAAGAGAGAGAGAGAAAAATGAAAATAACATTTTTGAAAAAAATGGTAAAAAAGGGTGTATGTTTAGTAACACCCAACAAATATACGAGCCTAATAACGGTAATATAATCCTTTTCAAGAACAGGCACATGAAACTCAGATACAATTCACATCTGGATCTCTGCCCCCAAAACAGCGAAATCTCTAATTCAACTACCATGTAGAATCACGGTCACATCTGCGCCTCATCAAATTAGATACAAGTCATATATGTTGGGAAGTGATTTTACGCCAAGAATGAAATATGAAAATTTCTCGTAAGGCTCGACGAACCAAACCATGTTTCTAACAGGGTAGGCTGCACTTAATATGCAATTTACAAGGGAAATCTGGTGAACCAAACACGTCTTCCATTACCAGGCATGGGAATGCATTTGGACGGGGTCTGGTTTTCCATGATAAACGCCACATGCAGTAGGAAAACAGGCCCTTAGAGCCAGAACACGCCTCACGTCCACAAATTGGTAGAATCAAGGTCTTCATGTGGCTGCTGCCCTTGATTATTTTCACCTTATAAGCGCCCACAAGGAATCAACACTCAGTGTAGACTTGGAAAAGAATACATCATCAATTACCGAAAGGAATTAGTGTGGTGAGATCCCAGTAAATTGAACCTGACACTCTCAGCACGCCTTTTATATAAATGTTTCCCTTCCCAAAAAAAATCATACATGATATATAAACAATATGGATATGATATTAAAAGAAGGTGGGGGTGCCACTGGCATCCACTGCATAAGATGATATACCCGAGTGAAGAATTATGATCATACACTAAGGAGACTGTAGAAGACAAGCGGAATGAAAGCATTATCGAGTTGTGCAGTATAGGCTTCCAGTAAACCACTCAATGACACTGCCATTACTAATGATGACCATTCCTACAAAATCAGCAACCGAAATTTAATAAGACACAAGAAATCACATAAAAAGCATACTTTATACACGGAAATGTTCAATTCAACAACGTGATTGAGAAGTTAAGCAGAACCTCCGAAGATTTGGACAATTTGAAAGGCAAACCAATCCTTTTAAGCAAACGGAACCAAAATTTAAAACCAGAGACCAAAAGTATCGACCAACTTACTTGTGACATCTTTCACAAGTAAGCAGCATGCATGAATAGCATGTGTATGAATCCATTACACAAATTGATGCCAACAGTTTAATCTTACTCGAGGATTTGTATTCGAAAACAACAAGAACTGATAACAGCATGAAACTAGAACGACAGATTCCTTGACACTCTGCCAGAGTAAAAACTAAAACCACAATAATGAAAGGCATATCCTGGGAGGAATGGCCCTTTAAGAATTAGATCACAACAGTCCCCAGAATTATACCATAGACTTGCAAGCCATTAAGGCAGGTTCCATAATAAAGATTTGAACAAGCTCAAGAACATCAGTTGCTTATTTGCCAAGAAAAGTATGATGCTGCAATTATGAGAGACACAAACAAGAGTGGCTTCTTTAAGAAAGCCTCGAAGTCATTCTGGGTCACAAAATGGCATGAAATGTCATAGACTGATTAAGCACAGTTTCAGTTTTGAGAAGCAAAAGCAAATCTTGTTTCAGTTGTGGCCTCGTGTTCAGTACAAGATGCAACCTCCACATTCTCGTAACATCACATGGGATGCCGAATAAGCATGCAGAAACCAAAGATGCCAATAGACACTTTTGCTTTTCGTGTCGAACTTTGGCCCCATTACTTCTACCAATCAGCTCATGGTTCTTCTCAAAGTTATTCCTTTTTTATGTTTATGGCGCAGCTTCAAACGACCATAAAATTTTATAGAGAGGCCAAATGGAGGATGTACTGTCACTCAGATCTGAAGTTCCATCCAGTCAAAATTATCAATCGCTCAATAAATGTACCACTGCTACCCTTACCCACGAGACACATTTGCAGTTACTTGGTTTTAATTTTCATAATTATCTTCTTGTGGAGTGAACATTGAGATGGTTTCAACTGCTCACAAAAGAGCTGTCGGCTTAGTCCTTGGGGAACTACTTTGTCTTTCGGGTTTAACTCCTGCTTTCCTAGAAACTTCTTTACAAAACATTGACCTCATTGCCAGGTACGAGTAACTGTGAGTCTGTGACTAAAAGCGAGGTACGGCAAGCTGATATTTTTAGCCTGTTCATTTTCAAAATTCAGAAATCATCTCTACGTTGGATGCCCTTGTTTTGTTCTGGATAGGTCTTGCTTTTTGTTTGGAGGAGAATGCCCACCATGTGTTTGGATGATTTTGCATGCAAGAGAGAGAGAGACCTGAGAGAAAAAATAGCCCTTCGATGCTAGAAGAGGAAGAAGCATAGAGCAGGCAAGCAGAACCGATGTGATACCAGCTGCAGTCCCCTCAACAGTTTTCTCTACAGAATGCATGTGTGAGACATGGTGTGAGACATGAAGCAGGAAGAAATCCCCCGTAACAAAATCCAATTCAGAGAAACCATGAAAAGTCATACTTACTTCCAGCTTTGCTCCATCGAAGTACCCCATATTTATGGCCTACCATTGATGCCTAGACACAATAATTCCAACTTAGGATACAATATTTAAAACCCCAAAGAAACCAATTTCACATTGTGCCAGAACGTAGAATATGCAATTGCATATTCAAATAATTTCTACTGTAAGGCAAACAAATAAAATGAGAAAAATTGCATTTCATGTATATGATATGATCACAAAGAATGATGTGGGAGGATGGGTGTGTTCACATATATATACTTATGTATACATGTATACATGTATATATGTATGTACGTATTAATTATCAAGAGAAGAAATCTCCTCCAATAGCAACTCCAATGTTCAATTCAGTAGGATGGCCTATTTCTTCAATGAGCAAGTTTTCCAAAAACCTAATGTTCTTGAAGAAAAATGCATTCACAAATCACACAATTAAAAAAAATATCCAAGTAATATAACCTTTTCTCATCATTAGAAATGTCCCAATCAATTTTACAACTCAGAGCTTTTTCTTTTCCAGAACCGTGAGTGCTTGCTGAAGTTTATTTTCATAATAGAAAACATCTACTAAAATGAAATTAAATGGAAGCCGATTGATATATATATTACCTTTTCTCATCATTAGAAATGTCCCAATCAATTTTACAACTCAGAGCTTTTTCTTTTCCAGAACTGTGAGTGCTTGCTGAAGTTTATTTTCATAATAGAAAACATCTACTAAAATGAAATTAAATGGAAGCCGATTGATATATATATATACTGGCACCCCCCAGGACAAGAACAGTTAAGAAGGGCCATCCGAGACCAGCTAGCAAGGGCCGGCCAGGGCTAGCAAGGCCCAATGGTTAGTTTTTCTAGCCGTTGGGCCAGCTCTCCACAGACAGCCAGTATCCAACGGCTAGCTTTCTAGCTGTTGAATGCGGGCTAACGGCTACTACTTGTGTATATAAGCACATCAAGTGCAACCTTGTATTCTAAGCCTTGTGTGGCTGATTGTGTATAATTGATCTGGTTATTCAATAAAGATCTATTTCTATTTGATGCTTGCTATTCATCTTTATCAATCATTTGAGTGGTTTATTGCTTGCGGATATGAGAGGAGGCTTGTGATAGACCTCAAGTGAGCACTTAAGGTGTTGTTTCTTGTTAGCATACTACGATAGTCATTGTGGAGATACTCGAGGTGTTAGTATTCTTTCATGGTATCATAGTTGAATCGCTTTGGGGACTGCATTGGGAAGTGAGCCACCTAGGAGAAAGCATCCGCGAGAAAAAGAAGTCGTTCGGCTTTGCTGAAAATTGCTCTATGAGGTATCTTTATTAAGTTTTAAGTTTTCAATTATATATCTTAATGAAAGAAAAGGGATTCAACTTTCGTTTGACTATCTCAAACTATAAGACATGGTTCAAAATATGAAAAATTATATATTAAAAAAATTATGAGGTTATGTCACTAAAACCAAAGTAGAACCATCCATAAATTCTACTTTGGAACAAAAAGAAGAATACACAGGACATAGAACCATTATGTGGATCCTTATAAATAATGTAAGTGATCATGTATGGGATACTTTATGTGATGCTAAGGATGTGTGGGAGTATTTAAAAAATATTCATGTACAAAGTAATGTAACACATAGAATGGCTCTTCGAGATCGGCTTCAATCACTTTGACAAGGAACTGAATTTTCAAACATATGAATCAGCCTCGACCTTACAAAAAAAATGTACACAATGCTTGGATTCAAGATAGTGTGAACTGAATAAAGACTTTATCAGTCAATTCCTTAGAAGCCTAAGAGAAAAATTCGGAGTACGGTATACACTAATCCGTCAAAAATTGTTTCCAACCAAGGAAAAAGCCCTTAGAGATCTCCTTATGGGTGAGACAAGAATCAAAGAAACAAAATCACAAAGAGACTATGTGCTTGCTGCATTTAAACCAGGAGCAAACATACGACCCTATCATCCTCCACACTTCAAACAAAATAGACAAAACAATACAAAAAAGGAGTTAGTTTGTTTTTACTTTAAAAGAGTTAGGGCATGTTATACATGATTGCCTTAAGGCAAAGAAAAGATTTGTTGTGATTGATAGAGAAGGAGAACAAAACTCTGCTCTTCATGAACTTTAGGACAAAATAAAATAACTTGAAGAGCAGATGAAAGAAAAGACATCCAATGGCACAGTATGTTCTACCACTTTTGGTGGAATAATAGGTATGAAATCATGGTTGCTTGACTCTCGAGCCTCCTTTCACATGACATGTGAAGAAAATCTTTTAAACACATATACAAAGAAAAATTTTGATCCATGTGTTTTTACTGTAGATGAGACCAACTTAAGTGTATAAAATTAAAAATCTTCATAATAAAAACTTTTCACCTCAAAAAATAAGCTTAGCTCCAAAATTAAATTTAAATCTTTTTATATCTTAAATTTCTAATAATGGGTGTGTAGTTACCTTCTCATCTCATGGTTGTATTATAAGGATCGCCCATCGAATAAGGTGATTTGATGTGGCCATAGAGAAGGAGGACTCTATGTACCTACATACCCAAAATGTTGGACATTGTAAAAGATATACTTTCGTGGCACTAGAGACTTGGTCACTTAAATATTCAAAAAATGTATGAATGTCCTTCAGTTGGAATTAAGACTATTTGCAAAGTTTGTTTTCTTAGAAAAATGAAATGTCTTCCCTTCTCTAAAAGAACATCTACTATAAGTAAACCTTTTGAAATAATTCATCCCGATGTTTGGAGACTTGCACATGTCATGTTGAAAGGAGGAGTTTCCTATTATGTAATTTTTGTTGATGATTTTACAAGATATACATGGGTGTACTTGTTTAAAGCTAAATAAGATATGTTTAAAAACTTTATAAGTTTTTATAATAAGGTTAAAAACCATATTGATTCTAATGTTAAAATATTTGTCCCATTCTAGAGGTGAATTTATTCATTTAGCAGCAAACACAAGGGCAACGTTGGGGGAGAACATACATTGGTTGCTGATCATAGTCTTGTGTTGTTCACGGCAGCCACTCTCTCTTTTATTGATAATGTGAATGTTAGTCTCTTGGGTTAAAGCCCTAGAGACTTAAATACATACAATACATGGCATATTACGAGTATGCTATTAATGAAATGAAAATACATAACCTTTAAAAACAAAAAAGGAATAACAGTTGGTAATAGACGATTAAGGACTTTGACTAGAGCCAGCCGATCCTCTCAACACTCCCCTCAAGTTGGGTTAAAACCACTACATCCATCCAACTTATCCATGGTCTTTCATAATATTCTTTTTGGCACTGCTTTAGTAACATATCCACCACTTCATCATCTGACCTTACATAAGTTAATTGAAATTGTTTGTTCAGTATCTTCTCCCGAATAAAATGACAATCCACTTCTATATGTTTTGTCCTCTCATACTAGACTAGATTAAATGCAATTTGTATAGTTGTCTTACTATCACAATATGCATGGATTGGTAATCGTATCTCTTCTCCCAAATCCTTAATAAGTACCTGTAGCCATAATGCTTTACAAAAGACATGAGTTATTGCTCTATATCCAACCTCTGCACTGGATCTAGCAACAACGGATTGTTTCATACTTTTCCAAGATACAATATTTCCTTCAAATATAGTTAGGTATCATATAGTAGATTTCTTATCTTCAAGTGAACTTGCTCGTATATGAGTATACCTCTAACTCTAGATGCCCATGCTTAGCATACATCACTTTATAACCTGGAGTTTTTTTAAGTATCTCAGAATTTGATAAATAGCTTTCATATGACATCTGGATGGTGCATGCATATATCTAATAGTTAGATAAATTAGTTTTCCCACCAGTCTCTGATATCTACCAGCATCTTCATATTTTTTATCCTTAGTCTGAGATAATTTTTTGTTAATTTTGATTGGTACATCAAATGGCTTAGAATCAGTCATCCCAGTGTCATTTACTGGGATCTAACATATATTTCCTCTAACTTAGAAATATACCTTCGTTTATTTCCTATGAGTTAGAAATATACCTTCGTTTAAATAAAGAACTTCAAAGAACTTCAATACCTAGAAAGTAGGAGTTTTCGCAAATCTTTAAGTCAAATGATGTATGGAGTTATTTTTTCAACTCTTCAATTTCTTCGACATGATCATCTATGATTATAATATCATCAATATATACCATGAGAATAGAAATACCCTTACCATGCTTTACAAACAATGTATGATCATTTACACTTTGAGAAGAGAATAGCCAAGGCTTATAATCCCTTCACTGAATCTCTTGAACTAGGCTATGGGAGATTGATTCAATCAATATAAAGCTTTCTTAAATTTACACACTTTCAATGTTCTCTCTTTGTTTCTTAGTCCTTAAGTCAATTTCATATATATCTTCTCTATTAGATTTTCTTGTAAAAAGGCATTTTTCACATCTAACTACTAGAGTTTCCAATTTTTATTAGTTGTTATACTAATAATTACCCTGACCATAGTGAGTTTTGCTACAGGTGCAAATGTCTCAATATAGTATAAGCCGTAGACCTGGTTGTAAACCTTTGCTACCAATCTCGCTTTGTATTTGTCGATGCTTCCATCTGTCATTACTTTAATGGTACAAACCCATTTAAAGCCCATTGTCTTCCATCTTGGTGGTAAGTCCACTATATCCCATGTTTGATTCTTTTTTAAGGCCTCAAATTCTTGTTTTATAGCTAGCTATCACTCAGCATATTTATTAGCATCCTCAAAATTCCTTGGAATATAAGTAGAATCCACATTTGCAACAAAATATTTATAACTAGGAGATGTATTTTCAAGGAAAATATACTTAAATAATAGAATAAGTGCATGTTCTCTTACCTTTCCTTAGTGCAATGGGCAAGTTCAAATCATATTCTTCATCTTGCATATTGATCTCTAGAGGACCTGAGAGGGGTCTACCTTCTTCAGTCATGGTAGTCTCTTCCATCGATAGCACTATTCTTCTCTCCTCTGACGTATCTTTATCTTTGTTTCTGGTTTATTGTTAATATCACTTCTCTTCACATAATCTTCAGTTTATTCTTCACTATTGTAATATGGAATTACTGGCAAAACCTGTGATGGTTCTTTAATAACCCTTTTATTCTCCCCCTCCATTTCATAGTAAAACTTTGACTCATGAAAAGATACATCCATAGTAGTGTAAAATTTCTTGTTACATAGATCATTAACAATGGTATCCTTTTTGGAATAGAGTGTATCTAACAAATACACACTTATCAGCTCTGGAATCTAATTTATCTCTCATTTGAGAATGAATTAGCGAACACACCCAAATACCTTAGGTTGTATATGGAAAGCTTTTTTAGTAGGATGAAGTATCATAAATGGGGATTTACCATCTAAGACAGTAGATGGGGCTCTATTCATGTGGTACATTGCTATAAGAATTGCCTCTCCCATACGTATTTAGGTGAATGGGAGCCCAAGGCCAGGATTCTTACAACTTCCAAAATATGCATGTTCTTCCTTTCTGTTAATCCATTTTGTTGGGGAGAATTTGTGTGTGTGGTTTGATGAATAAACACTTACTCTTCAAATAATTCTTAGAGTCGAGGACATAAATTCACCCTCATTATGAGACCTGAGAATCTTTACTTGAGCTTGAAATTGATTCTCAACCAACTTATGAAATGAAGAAAATAAAGATTCTACCTCATTCTTAGATTTCATCAAATATATCACTGTAAATCTTGAATAATTATCAATAAAAGTGACAAAGTAATGATGACCAATAATAGTCAAAGTAGAGCATGGGCTCGAAACATCAGAATGAACAATTTCAAAAGGTTTCATTGCTCTAGAATCACTTATATTAACGGCCTGATTGACCGTAAAAATATAGTTTGTTCCACAGTACTCAAATGATACCCTTTGCCCTGTTGTCATCACCTGCACCAAAAATGAGAAGGAACGAAAAGCACAATTGCTGAGATGCTGTGATTTAGTTTTACAAAAGGAAATATGAATAAGAGAAGATACAAGTTAAAAATAAGTTCACAACTTTGAAAGAAACATCCAACCCTCAAAACTCAATCTTCCTTACTTCACCCGTCAATCCAGAGAAACATAAACTCTTGGAATCAGTAATTTTTTGGCCTGAGAAGCAGAGTGGCCTATAATGTCAGGAACCAGTATTTCTTTTACGTTCCTATTTGCCTTGTAGGTGATGGAACTCAATAGAGATATAGATGCTATGACCCAAAAATGATAACCTGCATGTCTCAAGAAATGTGTACTTTTTGGAAGAAAGAAATTATAACGCATGTGACGTTGATAATCTTCACTTGTTTAATTTGTTCCTCTTAGCATGATGAGGTTTACGATGAAATATCAGTACTAAAAGTGTGTGAAGATGGTGAAGTTAGATGCTAAGACTTCTAAAACGGAACGACATTCGTGCTACAAAATCCAGTTATCTGTCAACACATGCTATGTTATCACAGAACCCCAAATTAGATCACAACTCATGTACACAAGATATAATTTTTTTTTACTCTGCTGTTGAATGTTTAAACTGCAACAGAGAATTGGATGATAGAACCTTTTGTGTCTATTACTTCTTGAAATGCCAATTGCGTAGCCAATAAAGAAAAGCCAGTGAGAATGAGATCACTGTAGTGGATACAAATATTGCACCTTGGACATATGACAGGTACTTTAACGAACACAATTACAAATAGTAACGAAGAAATCTAAAACTATGGTGGCATAGAAAACAACAAATGGTGACAACAAAAATAGATCATACTAAATGTACGAGTCTTCTATCTACCATGACACCATGTGCTTGCATATGATAACATTTTTTCTCCTAAAAGTATAACTCCTTCTTAAGACTACTACATCCAAAGGTTTCACCCGTCTTCGGGTCTTGAAACACATAACCAAAAGGCAGAAAAGTTATTGAGCATCTTAAATATCTCACCAAAGAACTGACAGATAATAAATTCACTGGAATATCAGGTACATATAAAACAGGTATAACAATTCCAAACATTAATTTCAACTTCCATATCCAAGCTACTGGAATATAAAAGTTATCTCTGTCAGTCGAACCTATTTATATGTAAATAGTTTTTTATATTCATAAATATCAAGACTACTTCCTACCATATGATCTGAAGCCCTTGAGTCAATTATCTAAACACGAAATCCAAAAGAACATGTGTTACCGAATTCATAGTTGGAGTGCCTTTCTCTTAACATCCCAATAGCAAATGATCCATGATGCTAAATATATGTGTTTGCCGTGTTGTTAAGTCAACCCTATTTTCCTTCCAATCTTTTCAAAACAAGTGTGAATGTTGAGTCATTCTATTCTTCAGTTTTTTTCCTGAAATATTTGCAACATAATCTTTGTTTTTAAATTGAGGAGGCTTACCAACAAGATCCCAGCATTATTAAATTGTGTGCCTGCTCCTTCCACAGTGAGTGCATTTTAGCTTGTCTTCCTCATCTCCTTGGAAGGCACCTTGTCATCTTCCTCTTGTGGTAGGATATCCCCTACCTCTTCCACTCTATGAAGCTCCTCTAGCGACAAATATTGTTTTGTCACAGTCCTATAAATAAAAAAATTCAAGATTTCTTCTATCTTCTTCTCCGATCAGCGGTGAATATGCAGTACCCAGGGATGGTATGTTCTCTCTGCTTAATATATTGTTTTTTACATTTTCATATTCTAATGAAACTCCCCATAAGAGATCAAATACTTTTTTCTTTTATGCTTCTGCATTTTTATCCTTGATACACGTGGTGGTACACCTAGTTTCGGCTAGATGTTCATTTCATAAACACCTTAGCTACCCATAATATTCTCTGATAATTTTGTCTTCCTATTTATATCTAATTTTTCTATAATTTCATATTATTTCGCTATATTCTTTTTCTGGATTATGCGTTTGCTACAGCTTTCCAGATTTCAGTTGTGTTGTCCATGAACATGAACGTTTTTTCAATAGAAGGAATCATCGATTGGGTTAACCAAGATCTAACTAGGGCATCACCTTTTTCCAATTTTTCAGATGCAGGATCGTCTCTAGAGGGCATCCCTTGATTACATGTCAAGAAACTAATTTTTCCTCTTTATTTTATTGCTACCTCAATTGATATGGCCCACTCTATGTAGTTTTGAAAGTCCAACTTGATGTTAGTAATTTGGAAGGATGCGCCCTTCATTTCACTGCTCTATCCTTTATTATAAGCCTCCGATTCCTTGTATTTTTCTTCCATCTCTCCTTAGTCATAATCACCTTCTAACAAACAGTTGGTGTACAGTCTGTCACACTCACATGGCCCTTGCAGTCAAACAAGTATGGAAGCTTGTTGGTTGTACTTTTATAAATCTTCTATGACTCTCGAGGATAACTGAATCAACCAATAAGCGACTCAATTTTTTCTTACCTCGACATCAAATTGTTGTACATGATTTGAGCCTTCTTCGTACTTCTCACCTTTTTTCACGCCTTTAAGGCTCTAATACCATGTTCATTTAGCAACAAACACAAGTGCAACACTAGGGGAGAACATACATTGGTTGTTCATGACAGTCACTCTCTCTCTTGTGTTGTTCACAACCGTCACTCTCTCTTTTATTGATAATGTGAACGTTAGTCTTTAGGGTTGAAACCTTGGAGACTTAAATACATACCGTACATGGCATATTGAGTATGTCATTAATGAAATGAAAATATAGAACCTTTAAAAACAAAAAAAGGAATAGCAGTTGGTCATAGATAATTAAGGACTTTTACTGGAGCCAGCCGATTCTCTCAATAGAATTTACCTCACGAGACTTTGAAAATTACTTTGAAAGGAAACAAATTCTCCATTAGATGTCTTGTACTAGAACCCCTCGGCAAAACGGTATCACCAAACGAAAACACAGGCATATAGTTGAAACTGTTAGAACCTTATTAATATCCAGTAATGTTCCTAATAATCTATGGGTAGAAGTTCTTATGACACTTATATACCTCATAAATAGAATGTCTTCCTTTGTTTTATGTAATGCTTCACCCAACGAAAAACTTTTAAAAATTACCTCTAACTACTCTCATCTAAGAGTCGTTGGATATAAATATTTTGTTTTCAACAACAGAAACGATAAATTCTTCCCTCGTGCTATTGAATATGTTCTCTTGAGATATAGTATAAACAAGAAGGGATATAGGTACTATGATCCCAAAAATGATAAACTTCATGTATCAAGAAATGTTCAATTTTTTTGGAAAAGAGTTTTACTTTAACAATGATATTGTTGAATCTCTTGATGACACTAGATATTCTTTATGATTAATATACTAGATAGTGAAGAACAGGAAGAGGATAAAGGAATTTATAATGATGAATCTTGGTATTCAACAAACGTGATTGCACCATTTGATAGATATTATAATCAACGAACTTCATAACCTCCTCCAAGAAGATCAACTAGACAATTAAGACCGCCGGAAAGATTTGTTTCATGTGATACTTTTCATCATCACATAGAGCCCTATTGACCACCTTATATGCTATTAAAGAACCTAAGACCTTAAAGTAAGCCCAAGCCTCCCACCACTGGATCAATGCTATGAATAAGGAATTACATGCTAATAAAACCCAAACCTTGGAAGTAGTTAACCAACCTAAGACGAAAAAGCCTATAGGGTGTAGGTGGGTATATAAAATTAGAACAAAGAGAGATAGTACATTAGAAAGATATAAAACTTGATTAGTCGCAAAGGGATACTCACAGGAATATGGGGTAGATTATGGAGATATGTTGATGATATGATTATTACTAGTGATGATAATACTAGTATCATTGAGCTTAAATAGTTCTTGAGCCAAAACTTTGAGATGAAGGATCTTGGTCAGACGAGGACTCTCATATCACAAAATCATGGAAATTCCAGAGGTACCATGTTGGAAAATGTGAGAGCACCTAGGAGATCAAATATCACAAAAATGATAACACACAGTGAAGAGAAAACATGAGATCGAAGGAGGGGGACGGACCTCCAATGGAGGTTGCCCCCCTCTCTCTTTCTTAATCATAATCTTTTAACCCTAATACAACTTTTCAGCCCTTATACAATGAGCTATAAAACAGAAAATTACCAAAATACCCTTAGTACTACAATAATACCTAAAACATAAAATTTACTAAAACTGACCCTAAAAGCATATTCTTCAACACCCCCCCTCAAGTTGGGAGTGAGATACTTCAAACTCCAAACTTGTCAAAAAACTGATTTTTTTTTTCGATTTTCCCAACCCTCTTGGTTGTCCGCTTTTCAATAACCTTCATGGCTGCAACATTCTTTATTAGTCTTCATGGTTGTTCTTCAGCAACTTCATGGTTGCACCAATCTTCAACAACTTCTTCGCTGCAACAACTTCAACTCAACCTTCATGGCTGGTCATCTTTAGCAGATTCTTTGACTACAACATCTTCAACTCAGTCTTCCTGGCTGATCATCTTCAGCAGCTTCTTTGGTTGCAACATCTTCAACTCAGCCTTCTTGGCTGGTCATCTTTAGCAGCTTCTTTAGCTGCAATATCTTCAATTCAGCCTTCTTGGCTAGTCATTTTCAACAGCTTCTTTGGCTGCAACATTTTAAGCAACTTCTTTGACTGCAAAACACATTTTAGCAGTCCTCATCACTGCAATCTTTACAAGAATCGACAGATTGGAGACATTCCATCCAATCTGCCCACAACTCTACTTCGACGAATTTTTTCAGTCCTCTTCAACATTTCCTCGAACACTTGATGTTCATGTTAATCATCTCTTCTTAAGCATTTCATTGAACACTTCACGTGTAGGTAAACATCTCTCTTGACATTTCATCAAACAGTTAATATGCTGCGAAGACATCTCTCTTAGGCATTTCATCAAATAGTAGATTGGGTCTCCCATGATTCTGAGCAGCTTCATGTACTTCCCTATCAATCAAAGTTGAGAAGTATGCTCTGAATATGTTGAGATTCTGATTAGCAGACGTGGAGACTTAAATTACTTCAAATGCGATGTTCTCGCCTTCTCTATCACAATCCAGCCAAAGTACAAGCCACTGGCATTTTCTAGCTTCCTCTTCCAATGTCCGCTTGATATCCAATTTGTCATCAGGAACGTGCTTGCATACAGGGGCGTCGTAGAGCGTGGTTGGGTCGCAGGAGTTCCACTTGCGGTAGCTAGATTTGAAATCTAATTCCATCAAATGCCTGGTCACCAACGTCATGAGCATCCTGCATTGTTGGCCCCTGATCACGTACTCGAACTCATACACGCGATTGTATCGCGATCTGCCTTCCCTGGACCTCGGGTTGGCCGTGCGTGAAAGTATCAATGCCACCGACCATGCCACACGCTGAAAATGCCCAACAACTCCTGCAACTTCCTTGATCCTTCACTGGTGCAACGACTCCCATTACTCTCCTTCTCATTAGCACTTATTCGATGTTTCCATTTCTTGTTTTTGAACACGATCTATATAGCCAATTGCCATCGCCACAGGCCTTCGACCAGATGCAACCCGTATCTTGTTGGGCAACAGGGAAACATCTGGCAGCACCCGTGCTTCACTAAAACCTTCATTTGATTGTTTTACATGAGGTTCAATTACCAGTATTTTGGAGTCGTGGGTCGCAACGAGAACTTCCTTCCTACCATCGTCGTTAAGATTCGTGACGATCGGTGGTAGGAGGCGTTCCGACTCGTACTTGATCGGGTAGTCATCGAACAAATGGTGCCATGCTTCTCTGATGGAGACGTTTCCCTCACGCTAAAGAGAATAGAAGATGGCGACAACGGATAGTAAGAGAATCCCCAAGTCTCTCTTACGCATCTTGGTTGCAAGATTTCGAGATTTGATCCCTCACTCTCGTCGGAAGCATAGAGCCAGCAACCATCGCCTAGGGGAGGATCCAAGAGTTATGCCGTCATCCTCGATGTCGGAAGTTCTGGCAGTAGAGTGCACGTCTATTGCTTCAACAAAAAACTAATCTTATCTCGATCGAACACGATCTACGGCTCTGATACTATGTTGGAATTCGGAAGTCGCGTAGCAGAAGATTAAACAAGAAAGATCAATAACATTGAAGAGGAAAACATGGAAGATCGAATGAGGAGGCGGACCTATGCCCCCCTTCTCTCTCTCTTTCTTAATCACAATCTCTTAACCTTAATACAACCTTTCAACCCTTATATAATGAGCTATAAAATAGAAAATAACCAAAATGCCCTTAGTACTACGGGCAATTACAATAATACCTAAAACATAAAATTTACTAAAACTGACCTTAAAAGCATATTCTTCAACAGTACTTAATTGAAAAATGAGACTTGTTAATAGAGAGCTTCTTAAAGATCCCACAGCATATCGACAAATGATTGGAGCTTTGACTTATTTAACTATCACTCGTCTTGATATTATCATGCAGTTCACACAGTAAGTCAATTTCAGCATGCACCCACTATAGTACACATGAGTGATGTTATGCGGATAGTCAGATATTTCAAAAATACTATTGAAAAGGGATTTTCTTACCTTCATCTTTCTTAAAACTAATTGCTTATACTGATATTGATTATGGAGGTGATGTCAACAACAGACACTCCACAACAGGTTTTTGTATATTTTTAGGAGATTTCATCATTTTATGGAAGTGGAAGAAAAAACAAAAGGTATCTCTCATCTACAAATACAGAATACTGAGTAATGGCAACTACTACTACAAAATTAACATGGCTTAGACAACTCCAGGGAGATTTACATCTAAAACTGGAGTCCACACCTCAAATGTAATGTGACAACAAGAGTGCAATGGACATTGCACACAACAATACTTTCCATGAGTGCATGAAGCATATAGAGATGGATTGCAACCATGTTTGTGAAGAGTACCCACAAGGCTACAAGGACATCTAGTTCAGACAAAGTACCAACTTGCCGATATTTTCACTAAGCCATTGGATGTTGGCTAACGCCTACTACTTGTGTATATAAGTACATCAAGTGCAACCTTGTATTCTAAGCCTTGTGTAGCTGATTGTGTATGATTGGTTTGGTTATTTGATAAAGATCTATTTCTATTTGCTGCTTGCTATTGATCTTTATCAACCATTTGAGTGGTTGATTGCTTGACAATACAAGAGGAGGCCTGTGACAGACCTCAAGTGAGCACTTAAGGTGCTGTTTCTTGTTAGCAGGCTACGATAGTCACTGTGGAGACACTTGAGGTGTTGGTATTCTTTCAAGGACATGGTGCCCACTAGATAAACTCACAACTGCAACTCATGTATGACTAACCTGAGCTCAAGATGCATTATGATGGTGATTTTATTAAGAAAAAAGTTGCTGATCAAGTGGTTTTAACCTAAAGTGATGGTTTTATCAATCACTATTCTCACGCATCATGGAGTGTTAAATTTTGAAACTCTCCAAAGAAAACTTATGCAGTTAAACTAGTTGATCTAAAACATTTTTGACTAGTGGAATGGAACCATATAGATCACATCCCTAAAGTTTGTTTTGCAAATGTAACAAAAAATAGAAAGATATATGAATGCTTTAACTGGGGAGTCAGTTCACATTAGTGTAGCAAACAACACAAACACAATGAAAAATATCGGGTGCACTCTGCGGCACAATGCCCTTGGCAATCATGTTTGACTAATCTGACCTTGTATGCGTGTGCAGAATGGTCAACTTATTAGGAAATGAGTTTTGAATCCAGTGATTTCAAGGAAAACAGTGATTTTTCCGTTGATGATGGTTAATTTTGAAACTCTCAAAAAGAATGCTTATACAGCAAAATCAGATTAACAAAAAAATGTTCTTAACCAACATAAACAGGTCCAGGGCTTCATTTTTAAAAAATATGCAGAAAATTGACTTCCTGTTCCCATGGAGGTAGAAAATTTTCTTACAAACTTGGAGTTGGTGGTTGTGTGGCTTACAGCGGTAAGCAGCAAATGTTTTTTTTTAGGGTATGGCAACTAAAGTAAAGGTATAAATTTTATCCCACACAGCTTTTTAACAATATGGTATAATTGATAAAGACAGTACATGTGGAATTAATGCACGCAAGGAAGCTACATTCTTGCCCGAATGTAGTGAACAAGTACATCAAGGGTTTGTATTTTTAGCATGTATGGATGTGGGGGCCAAGGAAGCTAGTACTAGATAATAAGATTCATATTAGTACTTGGAATATTGGAATATTGACCTGCAAGTTAACAAAGGTGGTAGATACTATGATTCGGAGAAATATTCATATTCTATGTTTATGAGAGACAAAGTGGATTGGAGAAAAAGCAAAAGACATTGAGAATAAAGGTTTTAAATTATGGTACTTAGAAAAGAAAAAAACTTGAAATGGAGTTGATATTATTATAAATAAATATTTAAAGGATAGTGTAGTAGACATACGGTCGATATGGTGACCGAATTATGATGGTGAAATTAGTGTTATGAGTGGAGGCTTTGAATATAGTTTGTGCTTATGTATGCCAAGTAGGATTAGAAGATAGTATAAAGTAGGCTTTTGGGGAGAAGTTAGATAAGGTAATTTAAAGAATTCCACAAAGGAAGATGATTTGTTTAGGAGACTTAAATGGATATGTTGGTAAAGATGCATTAGGATATCAAGGTATTCATGAAAATTATAGTTTTGGGGATATAAATAAGGAGGGAAGAGAGATTTTAAATTTTGCTATGGCTTTTGATCTCTTTATAGCCAATACAATTTTCAAAAAACGAGATGTGCATTTAATTACTTATAAGAGTGGCTTGTTACAAACATAAATTGAATATTTTTTTTAGGAAAAAGGATAGATCGTGTTGTAAAGATTGTTAGAGGTAATTTCAGGAGAAAGCTTAACTACTCAACACTGACTTTTAGTAATGGATTTGCATGTAAAAAATGGACAAAGAAGAATAGAGTGCATACTAGATGGTGGAACCTGAAATGCGAGAAAGGAGTTCTATTTAAACAGAAAGGTCTTCAAGAAGATACTTTAAATGATGTAGGTATACCTTTTGATATATAACTTTGTCCATGTAAGGGATCACCCTTGCATGGCCGATCCCAAGCTCGGATAAAAGAGGAGGGTTGCGTTAGGCTTCCGATAGTCAACGTAAAACTTTATCGGACTTATTTACTATAGATTCTACAAATTATGATAGGATTGTGGAAACAAAGAATCCATGTAGCTAACTCCATCTAGTATGGGAAAAGGCTTAGTTGTTATTGTATCTTCTGATATATGGAACAATATTGTTATACATGTTAGGGAAGTGAGAAAAGATGTGTTAGGCGAATCTAAGGGAGGTGTACCGACACAAAAAGAAGCTTGGTGGTAAAGTGAAGTGGTGAAAGATAAAATCAAGGCAAAGAAGACATGTTACAAATTGTATTATGCCAAGGAGACTAGTGAAACTTGGGACGCTTATAAGAAAGCAAAGAAAGAAGCGAAAAAGGTCGTTAGTGAAGCAAAAAGCCAAAATTTGGAAGGATTTATATAAAAAGCTTAACTCAAAAGAAGATGAAAGAGATAATTTTATGATAGTTAAGACTAGAGATAAGAAAACTAAGGATCTTACTTTTGTTAGACGCATCAAAGATGAGGATAAGAAGATTCTAGTGGCAAATGATGATATAAAAAGTAGATGAAAAATTTATTTTTATAAGCTTTTTAATAAAAATACAGATGTTAGTATTATCTTAAGAGAGTTAGCCAAATCAGAAAAGTATATAAACCGCAATTTCTATTAGCATATTTAAAAGAATCAAGTTAAAGTGACTCTTAAATATACGAAGGTTGGTAAATATGTAGGACCACAATATATTCATATGGAAGTATGAAAAATCCTAGGAGAGATGGGAATCACTTGGCTCACAAGACTATTTAATAAAATATGGATAACTCAAAAGATGCCCAAGGAATGGAGAACGAGTACACTTAAGTCCATATCTATGTTATCAATCGCGGTCGCTATAGCGTGTTATAGTGGAACAAAAACAGCTATTGCATGTTTCCTATAGCGGGCGCTCTTCGAGGGCACTATTAGAATAAAGTACCTATTTGGGTCGGATCGATCAATATCCACTGGATCTACCCAAACCAAAAAACATAAAACGCTAAACCTAAATGTGATTTGTGTTTGCATTTGCGTCTCACCTCTCTCTCCCACCTCTCGTGTATACAACTGCGCCTACTTTCTCTACTACCACCAACGAGTAGCCTCCACCGAAGGCCACCGCCTCTGCTTTACGTTGTCTTCCTCCACCATAGGTAAGCTTTCTCTCCATTTCTCTCTTCTCTCTCCCTTTCTCTCTCTCTTTCTCTGTCTTCGCCTTCCGTCGCCTTCCCTCTCGTGGATTCTCTCTTCTCTCTTTTTCTCTAGGTCTGCCTTCCGTAGCCTTCTTTCTCTTCTCTTTCATATTCTCGCTTTATGCCTTATATTAATAACATCACGGTGTATAATTTTTATTATTGAATGTTTTAAGCCTCACTTTAGTTGTTATCTTTGATGAGCATGATTATCTTGATAATCATTCAGTAGAGTGTGGATGAATGGAAAATGAGATTCTCAAAAAAAATTGATGTATAATGCTTTGTCTTTTTATTTTCAGTCTTGTTCTTTGTTGCAGATCTCTTTTAGCCTAAAGTTGAAGATTGTTTTACTCTTTGTGGGGTGGTTCAAATGTGATGCCTGAAATGGGTTTGGATTTTATTTATTATGGATGTAAACCTCCTCTTATAGTTTACATTTTCTGAGACTTCTGCTTTCTATAGAAACTGTCAACATAAAATATTTTCTCGTATTTCTGCTTTCTGGTTTGGGTTGGCTTTGTGAGAATGTAATATCACACCTATGCTTAACTATCATTTCTGCTCTTTTAAATGGATTGGTGCTTAAGGTTTAATGTCCTAATGCAATACTGATATATTACTTCCTGTGTTAAATTTGTCTCATTTCTCTTGCTAGTTGGGTATTTCTTCTGATTTTTTTTTATAGTGAGTATAATCATAACATGTGTAGACGCTTGTTGTCCAAGTGGAAGTGGTAATTGTGACACCGCACCAGTAGTACAATTGGCATTTGGTTTTTAATCCAACATACAATTATAGAGTCGATAGACTAATCTGCCCATTTGAATTCACTAGAAGACAAGCTATTTGCGTATAAAGTTACCTCATCAGCATTTCCCCTCTCATCCTTGATAGAACAGTTACTCATGCATACCATTTTTCGAGATATAACATTGTTCCTCTTTCATTCTACATTCATTTGATCTATATTTCACCTTGAAAAGGATAGACTGACCTACCCATTGTCATTGTAGTTAATCTCAATTGATAATTTCCTTGATGAGGTTATAATTGTTGTAGCTAATGCAAGTTGTAACCTACAACTTGTCTATGTCCATTCCCATTGTTGCATGCTTCTTTTTGTAATATGACTTTATGGTACATTCTAGTGTTTAACTATGTGCGTGTATTCTTTTTATCTCTAATTATTTACACACTTTTAACTTGAAGCACCTCACTAGTACTTATTACACCTGCATTTATACTTCTACATATATACCTTAACCTTTTCCTTTGTGGCAACATGATTATTGATTAGTATTTAGTACATGTTAACAGTTTTTTCATGTTCACTGCTAGTCGTAGACAATTCTAGAGTAAAACGTGTAATGTGCATATAGGTTCTGAAGAGTAAGATAGGAGTCACGCTTGGCGATACCATATTCACCATACTTGAGCATATAAGTAATTATATATTTGTTTCTTTTAATTTCTTCACTTAATGCTTAGAATAAATTTGTTACATTTATAGTTTTGGTTTCTAATTTAAAATTTCATATGCATATGCCACATGAAATTTATTATTTATTTCCTTATAAGTTACAAGTGAAATTTGTTTATTTAGTTTGATTCATATTTATGAAAGAAGTGGTTGTGTTATATTATATATACATATATGTATATATAATTTTTTAATCGTAAATAAAAGTGTATCGCTAAATCCGCTATCGCTATATCAAGGTCGACCGCTAACAACCCGCTAACCGCCATTGATAATAGACACAAATATAAGAACAAGGAACACATTCATAATTGTGTGAATTATCGAGATATCAAGTTAATGAGTCATACTATGAAATTATGGAAAAGAATTATCGAACGTTAGTTAAGAACTATGTTATCAATAGCGCGCTATAGCATCCGCTATAGTGCGCTATAGCGTTTTAGCGGACCTAAAACCGCTATAGCAGGTAGCCCTTAGCGAGCGACCCATCAAGGCGAAATTAGCGCCGCAAACAGCGCTATAGCGGTCTGCTATAACGCTGTAAGTGGACGGTCGTTCAGACCCGATTGGGTCGGGTCAATCCAGATCGACCCGACCCAAATTATATAAAGGGACGAACGAGGGTTTCTCGTTCATCCCTGTGTCTCTCGATTCTCCCTCTCTCCATCCTCTCCTCTGGGCCGCTCCCGCTCCATCCTCTCCTCTGGGCCGCTCTCGCCTCTCGCCGCCACATCTCCAAGTATGCCTCCCCCTCCCCCACCACTATCTCCCTCTCTCCCGCCTCAACCACCTCCCCCTGTCCCGCCTCTCCCTCTCTGCCACCTCTCCCTCTCTCGCCACCGCCTCCCCCTGTCCCACCCCTCCCTCTCTCCCGCCTCAGCCACATCCCCTGTCCTGCCTCTCTCTCTCTCCTGCCTCTCCTTCTCTCTGCCGCCATTGATAATACACACAAATATAAGAACAAGGAACACATTCATAATTGTGTGAATTATCGAGATATCAAGTTAATGAGTCATACTATGAAATTATGGAAAAGAATTATCGAACGTTAGTTAAGAACTATGTTATCAATAGCGCGCTATAGCATCCGCTATAGTGCGCTATAGCGTTTTAGCGAACCTAAAACCGCTATAGCGGGTAGCCCTTAGCGGGCGACCCGTCAAGGCGAAATTAGCGCCGCAAACAGCGCTATAGCGATTCGCTATAACGCTATAAGTGGACGGTCGTTCAGACCCGATTGGGTCGGGTCAATCCAGATCGACCCGACCCAAATTATATAAAGGGACGAACGAGGGTTTCTCGTTCATCCCTGCGTCTCTCGATTCTCCCTCTCTCCATCCTCTCCTCTGGGCCGCTCCCGCCTCTCGCCGCCACATCTCCAGGTACGCCTCTCCCTCCCCCGCCACCATCTCCCTCTCTCCCGCCTCAGCCACCTCCCTTGTCCTGCCTCTCTCTCTCTCCTGCCTCTCCTTCTCTCTGCCGCCTCTTCCTCTCTCCCCTCTCCCCTCTGCCTCCCCCTGTCCCGCTCCTCCCCCTCTCCAGCCACCATCTCCCTCTCTCCCGCCTCAGCCACCTCCCCTGTCCTGCCTCTCCCTCTCTCACCACCACCTCCCCCTGTTCGGCCCCTCCTTGTCCCGCCACCATCTCCCTCTCTCTCGCTACTGCTAACGGTATTGAACCTGTTGTTGATCTTTTTCAAGGTATGTGTAGTTGTTCTCTTTTTCTTACTCATATTTGCATTCTTGAGAAAGAGAAGCCACGGTTTGTCTTCGATGCATTCACTTATTAATGGTTGCTCTAGATGGCATCTTTCGTGATCACTTCTCGTTGCTTCTGTACTACTTTCCAGTGTCTCTACCTTATAGCTCTGGGTAAACTCCAAAATCCATTCTCGAGGTGAAACCAAGTTATATGCTACAATTCTCAATTGAATTTCTTCCTCTGTCTTCTCTCAAAGACACTTGCACGTTTCAACAGAGCACACCCTGATATTTGCTGCCATTTGGTTGTTGGATTAAATTAGTGCCAGCATTAAGTAGCTATTCCATAGCTGACATCAAAAGCATACGATGAAAAATGAGCAACAGTTGCTTTATTTTAATTTCTACCAAGGAGGGTTGGGAATAGAAAAGAGAGGTCAGTTTGTGAGCTTGTTTTGGTTAGCCCACTGCAAGGTATGTGTAGTTGTTCTCTTTTTCTTCTTTATCTTTGCCATGCAACATCTTATGGATTGATTTGTTTCCTCTGTTTGGCTGATGAACTTGTAAAGCAAGTTATAATGAATGTCAATCTTGATATTCTATGTTGTGCATCAAAGAACCTGTCAATAGCAGCTGTTGTTTCAAAATTAGTCATCTTTGGATTAATTGACCACAATGCAAAAGAAATTTGTGCAAGGCATCACATTACAACAACATCAGGTTTTGTTCTGTTGAATTTTTGTTCCCTTTTCATATTTGTTCACTGAACAGTTAACTAGTACTTAACATATGCTAGTCTAGTTCTTAAATTTGTATCTTATTAAAATTAGGAACTTAAATGCAAGAAATAAACATTTTTCCCATAAATACGTATGTTGGAGAAGTGTTCTGTCAAGAAAATCTTGCTTTTGCATCTTTTCTTTCATACTTTATATTGAGGTACATTTGTAAAGTACAATTCAATTATTGTGTGGAAATAACAAGATCTGAGATACTGTCTTTGAAATTTAGCCAACTTATGTCATGTAGAGGATTGACAGTGGCGCTCAATTGGTGTGGAACTTCTATACTGTTTTGTTCTCATTGTAGGGTACCTCTGTAGAGGATTGACTCTCTGGGGCTTATTTGTGCGGGGAGCCCCTTCGCTAATCATTTTTCATTCCGCTAGGAATCTTGTATGACTTACGTTTCATGAATAAGATGAATCTTAGCAGTGAAGGTTTTATGGGCTTGTTTCATGAACTAAGTCTCTCAACTCCAAATCGTGCTGGTTTTTTCTTCACACTGACAAACTAGAGAGCGTTGCTGAGTGAGATTCAACACCACATTTGTGGATATAATTCCGTGGCAGATAAGGTGTATTCTCTTTCCAAGTACCATGAACAGACATCCTCCATGAGGCATGGCTTGATTTTCATGTATCTTATGGTTGTCAAATTTTATCCTTTGAGTTCATCAAATAAAGAGGTGGACCTTATTCAATAATTGTTCTATAAAGGATGCACTCTATCAAAATAGATATCACAGACACATGATTCATTCAGTAGTATGGAGTGGACCAACTTAAACAACTAAGCCTTGCAATTAATGGTGGGATTTGCCGAATGCCCTCGACAAGGACCGTTGCGTGGGAAGCGAAGAGAAAGGAGGAAGACCGCTCGCAAAGTCGGCAAAGGAGGGCAGTCTGATCAGTCAGGACCGGTTCCTCACTTAAAGCCCGCCAATCGAAGAGCCAAAGTAAATAGGTAAATCTACTTTCTCTTAGGTTATTTTCTTTATTTGCATCAGGGTCTTTGGCGTTTCTCTTTATTCATCATTATCAATGGCATTTGTTTTTCAACATGAAGCAAATAATCACACCGGAGCAGGTATGTGCACCACATGTTCTATGTGCATGTTTTATGTTTCTTGTTTGGTGGATGTTGAAACAATAAGAGCCAAAGTAAATAGGCTTTATAAAGAGGAGTGAAATGTAGGCTACCTTGAAATGCCTATGATTTGTTCCTACTATTTGGCTGAAATTAGTTAAGAAGTTGTTGTGTTTCTTGATATTTCTTAGAAATTATATATATATATATATAACTTTTTAATCGTAAAAAAAAGTGTACCGCTAAATCCGTTATATCCCCGCTACCGCTATTGATAATATAGGTTAAGAAGTATCAAGTACACCAGAGAACCAATTTGGATTCGCTTAACAAATCTACTATTGAAGTGATTCACATATTAAGACGTCTTATGAAACATTTTAAAGCAAAAAAAAACTTCATAAAAGCTTATAAGAGGGTGTCGAGAGATGTTCTTTGGAGAACTTTGGAAAAGAGAGGTATTCCATTCACAAACGTAAGTCTTATAAAAGACATGTATCATGGTGCAAAACTTATGTGAGGACTCATCAAGGAATAACAAACTCCTTTGAAGTTAATATTGGGTTATACCAGGGATCAACTTTAAGTCCATATTTATTTATATTGGTCATTGATGAGTTAACAAAACATATTGAAGATGAAGTACCTTGGTATATGTTATTTGTAGATGACATTGTATTATAGGATGAGTCTAAGAAAAAGTTAATAGGAAATTAGAACTATGGAGAGAAACGTTAGAAAGTAAAGGTTGCCGACTTAGTAGAACAAAGACAGAATATATAGAATATAGTTTTGATCGTTTGGGTACTTCAGAAGATATAGAACACACAATGAATCCCTCACAAGGAAAGTAGCGAATCAATTATAAAGAGGGTTTCCACATCATGGATGAGTGTGGGTAAAGAAGTTAGTCCCACTATATTTCTGCCTGAATGTAGTGAATAAATTATACACAGGGTCTCCGTATTTTCAATATGAACGGATGCGGGGGATAAGGAAGTTAGTCCTAGATAATAAGATTCGTATTGGTTCTTGGAATATCGAAACATTGTTCGCAACACTAATGGAGATGGTAGATACTATGACTCGGAGAAAGATTCATATTCTATGTTTACAAGAGACAAAATGGGTTGGAGCAAAAGAGATAGAGGATACGAGTTTTAAATTATGGTACTCATGTAAAGAAAATGCTCGAAATGGAATTGGTATTATTATAAATAAAGATTTAAAGGATAATGTAGTAGACATACAACGATATGGTGACTGAATCATGACGTGGAAATTAGTGTTAGGAGTAGAGGTTTTAAATATAGTGTGTGCTTACGCACCCCAAGTAGGACTATAAAGACAACTTTTTGGCAAGAGTTAGATAAGGTAATTCAAAAGAGTCCACAAAGGGAGATGATTTGTTTAAGACGAGACTTAAATGGACATGTCGGTAAAGAGGCATTAGGATATCAAGGTATTCATAGAAACTTTGGTTTTGGGGATATAAATGAGGAAGGTAGGAAGATTTTAAATTTTGCTAAGGCATTTTATCTCTTTATAGTCAATACAATCTTCAAAAACGAGATGAACATTTAATTACATAAGAGTGGCTTATCACAAACACAAATTGAATACTTTATTTGTAGAAAAAAAGATAGAGCGTGTTGTAAAGATTGTAAGATAATTCCAGGTGAAAGCTTAACCACCCAACATCGACTTTTAGTTATGGATTTACAAATAAAAAATGGACAAAGAAGAAAAGAGTGCATCGAGCTATTAGGACTAAATTGTGGAACCTCAAAAGCGAGAAAGAAGATATATTTAAAAAGAAAGTCCTTCAAGGAGATTGTTTGAAATTATGTTAGTACACCCTGTGATATGTGGAACAATATGGCTATACATATTAGGAAAGTGGCGAAAGATGTGTTAGGGGTATCTAAGGGAGGTGTACCGGCACAAAAAGAAGCTTGGTGGTGGAGTGAAGTAGTACAAAATAAAATCAAGGCAAAGAGGGCATGTTATAAATTACATTACAACAACAACAACTAAGCCTTTTCCCATACTAGACGGGGTCGGATACAAGGATTCTTTGTTTCCACAGATCTCTATCGTGTGCCATGTTAGCAGTTAACTCACAATAAGCTAGATCATTCTTTATTTTTCTTTCCAACACTTTTGTGGTCGTCCTCTACCTCTTTTAATACTTTCCAAATTTAGTTTTTCTAACCTTCTTACTGGTTCTTCTTTTGATCTTCTTTCTATATGTCCAAACCATCTTAAACGATGTTCTCTCATTTTATCCTCTATTGGTGCCACTCCTAATTTGTTTCTAATAACCTCATTATGTATACGGTCTTTTCTTGTATGACCACTCATCCATCTCAACATCTTCATTTATGTCACAGACATCTTTTGTACATTTTGATGATTAACTGCCCAACACTCAGAACCATAAAACATGGCAGGCCTAATTGCTGCTCTATAATATTTACCTTTTAATTTTAATGGTATCTTCTTATCACAACGAATACCTGATGCTCCTCTCCATTTTAACCAACCAGCAATAATTCTATGTGTAACATCTCCATCAATTCTTCCATCACTTTGAAAAATTGACCCTAGGTATTTAAAAGTTTCCTTTTGGGGAATGCAATGTGTGCCAATTTTAATTTCTATGTCCTCTGAAGTAGCCAAATGATCAAACTTACATTCCATATATTCTATCTTTGTTCTACTAAGTCGGAGGCCTTTGTTTTCTAATGTTTCTCTCCATAGTTCCAATTTTCTATTAACTTTTTCCTTAGACTCCAACACTAATACAATGTCATCTGCAAATAACATACACCAAGGTACTTCATCTTGAATATGTTTTGTTAACTCATCCATCACCGTTATAAATAAGTATGGACTTAAAGTTGATCCTTGATGTAACCCAATATTAACTTCAAAGAAGTCTGTCGTTCCTTCATGAGTCCTCACACATGTTTTTGCACCATCATACATGTCTCTTATAAGGTTAATATATGTCAATGGGATACCTCTTTTTTCCAAAGTTCTCCAAAGAACCTCCCTCGGTACCCTATCATAAGCTTTTTCTAGATCAATAAATATCATGTGAAGGTCTTTCTTTTTTCCTCTAAAATGTTCCATAAGACGTCTCAAAAGGTGAATCGCTTCAATAGTAGATCTACCTGACATAAATCCAAATTGGTTCTCTGTTGTACTTGATACTTGTCTTAACCTACGTTCGATAATTCTTTCCCATAATTTCATAGTATGACTCATTAACTTGATACCCCAATATTTCGCACAATTATGAATGTCTCCCTTGTTCTTATATATGGGTATAAGTATACTCGCTCTTCACTCCTTAGGCATCTTTTGGTTTCTCCATATTTTGTTAAATAGTCTTGTGAGCTAAGTGATTCCTGTTTCTCTTAGGATTTTTCAAACTTCTATAAGAATATTGTCTGGTCCTACCAATTTACCACCCTTCATATGTTTAAGAGCCTCTTTGACTTCATTTTTTTGAATACGTCGGTAGAAATTATGGTTTATATACTTTTCTGGTTTGACTAACTCTCCTAAGCTAATACTAACATCTTTATTTTCATTAAAAAGATTATAAAAATAGTTTTTCCATCTATTTCTTATATCATCATTTGCCACTAGAATTTTTTCATCCTCGTCTTTTATGCATCTAACATAATTAAGATCTTTAGTTTTCTTATCTCTAGCCCTAGCTATCCTAAAAATATCTCTTACACCCTCTTTTGAGTTAAGTTTTTTATATAAATCCTCATAAATTTTAGCTTTTGCTTCACTCACGGCCTTTTTCGCTTCTTTCTTTGCTTTCTTATAAGCCTCTAAAGTTTCACTAGTTTTCTTAGCATAATGTAATTTGTAACATGCCCTCTTTGCCTTGATTTTATTTTGCACTACTTCACTCCACCACCAAGCTTCTTTTTGTGCCGGTACACCTCCCTTAGGTACACCTAACACATCTTTTGCCACTTTTCTAATATGTATAGCTATATTGTTTCACATATCACATGGTGTACCAACATAATTCCAAACATCTCATTGAGAGACTTTCTATTTAAATATATCTTCTTTCTCGCTTTTGAGATTCAACCATTTAGTCCGAATAGCTCGATGCAATCTTTTCTTCTTTGTCCATTTTTTTATTTGTAAATCTATAACTAAAAGTCAATGTTGGGTGGTTAAGCTTTCTCCTAGAATTACCTTACAATCTTTACAACATGCTCTATCTTTTTTTCTATAAATAAAGTAATCAATTTGTGTTTGTGATAAGCCACTCTTATAAGTAATTAAATGTTCATCTCGTTTTTTGAAGATTGTATTAACTATAAAGAGATAAAATGACATAGCAAAATTTAAAATCTCCCTACCTTCCTCGTTTATATCCCCATAACCAAAGTTTCCATGAATCCCTTGATATCCTAATGCCTCTTTACCGACATGTCCATTCAAATCTTCTCCTAAACAAATCATCTCCCTTTGTGGAATCTTTTGAAACACCTTATCTAACTCTTCCCAAAAAACTGTCTTTATACTATCTTCTAGTCCTATTTGGGGTGCGTAAGCACAAACTATATTCAAAACCTCTATTCCTAACACTAATTTCAATGTCATGATTCGATCACCATATCGTTGTATGTCTACTACACTCTCCTTTAAATCTTTATTTATGATAATACCAACTCCGTTTCGGGCCTTTTCTTTACCTGAGTACCATAATTTAAAACCTGTATCCTCTATCTCCTTTGCTTTTTCTCCAACCCATTTTGTCTCTTGTAAACATAGAATATGAATCTTTCTCCGAATCATAGTATCTACCACCTCCATTAGCTTACCCGATAATGTTCCGATATTCCAAGAACCAATACGAATCTTATTATCTAGGACTAGCTTCCTTACCCTCCACATCCGTCCATAATCAAAATGCGGAGACCCTCTTTGAAAATTTTTCACTACATTCGGGCGGCAATGTAGCGGGACTAACTTCTTTACCCACACCCGTCCATGATGTGGGAACCCTCTCTGCAATTGATTCACTACATTCGGGCGAAAATGTAGTGGCCCTTGCTTACTTCTTACTGCATTCGTGCTTTGCAGCACGTCGCTAGGCGGGGACGCCCCAAAGCAATGCTCATAATTTTGGTAATCCATGTTGTAGAAATCCGACGAAGTTTTACGCTGGCTGTCGGAAGCCTAACACAACCCTCCTCTTTTATTCGGGCTTGGGACCGGCAATGCAAGGGTGATCCCTTACATGGGCGGAGTTGTGTTACAAATTACATTATGCTAAGAAAACTAGTGAAACTTTAGAAGCTTATAAGAAAGCAAAGAAGGAAGCGAAAAATGTCGTTAGTGAAGCAAAAGCTAAGATTTGAGAGGACTTATATAAAAAACTCAACTCAAAAGAGGGTGAAGGAGATATTTTAAGGATAGCTAGGGCTAGAGATAAGAAAACTAAATATCATAATTATGTTAGATGCATCAAGGATGAGGATGAAAAAATTCCAGTGGTAAATGATGATATAAGAAATAGATGGAAAAACTATTTTTATAAGCTTTTTAGTGAAAATAAAGATGTTAGTATTAGCTTAGGAGAGTTAGTCAAACCAGAAAAGTATATAAACCATAATTTCTACCGACGTATTCAAAAAAATGAAGTCAAAGAGGCTCTTAAACATATGAAGGGTGGTAAATTGGTAGGACCAGACAATATTCTTATAGAAGTTTGAAAAATCCTAAGAGAAACAGGAATCACTTAGCTCACAAGACTATTTAACAAAATATGGAGAAACCAAAAGATGCCTAAGGAGTGAAGAGCGAGTATACTTATACCCATATATAAGAACAAGGGAGACATTCATAATTGTGCGAAATATTGGGGTATCAAGTTAATGAGTCATACTATGAAATTATGGGAAAGAATTATCGAACGTAGGTTAAGACAAGTATCAAGTACAACAGAGAACCAATTTGGATTTATGTCAGGTAGATCTACTATTGAAGCGATTCACCTTTTGAGACGTCTTATGGAACATTTTAGAGGAAAAAAGAAAGACCTTCACATGATATTTATTGATCTAGAAAAAGCTTATGATAGGGTACCGAGGGAGGTTCTTTGGAGAACTTTGGAAAAAAGAGGTATCCCATTGACATATATTAACCTTATAAGAGACATGTATGATGGTGCAAAAACATGTGTGAGGACTCATGAAGGAACGACAGACTTCTTTGAAGTTAATATTGGGTTACATCAAGGATCAACTTTAAGTCCATACTTATTTATAACGGTGATGGATGAGTTAACAAAACATATTCAAGATGAAGTACCTTGGTGTATGTTATTTGCAGATGACATTGTATTAGTGTTGGAGTCTAAGGAAAAAGTTAATAGAAAATTGGAACTATGGAGAGAAACATTAGAAAACAAAGGCCTCCGACTTAGTAGAACAAAGATAGAATATATGGAATGTAAGTTTGATCATTTGGCTACTTCAGAGGACATAGAAATTAAAATTGGCATACATTGCATCCCCCAAAAAGAAAGTTTTAAATACCTAGGGTCAATTTTTTGAGCGTAATGGAAGAATTGATAGAGATGTTATGCATAGAATTAATGTTGTTGGTTAAAACAGAGAGGAGCGTCAGGTATTCTTTGTGATAAAAAAATATCTTAAAAGGTAAATATTATAGAGCAGCAATTAGACCTGTCATGTTTTATGGTTATGAGTGTTAAGCAGTTAATCATCAATATGTACAAAAGATATCTGTGACAGAAATGAAAATGTTGAGATGGATGAGTGGTCATACAAGAAAAGACCATATATATAATGTTGTTATTATAAACAAATTAGGAGTGGCACCAATAGAGGATAAAATGAGAGAATATCGTTTAAGATGGTTTGGACATATAGAAAGAAGATCAAAAGAAGAACCTGTAAGAAGGTATGAAAAACTAAATTTCGAAAGTATTAAAAGAGGTAGAGGATGACCACAAAAGTGTTGGAAAGAAACAATAAAGAATGATCTAGCTTATTTTGAGTTAACTACTAACATGGCACAAGATAGGGCCCTAAGGAAACAAAGAATTCATGTAGCCGACCCCGTCTAGTATGGGAAAAGGCCTAGTTTTTGTTGTTGTTGTTGAGTTTTTTTTAGTGATGGAAAATTGATGGAAATATTACGCATAGAATTAATGTCGGTTGGTTAAAATGGAGGGATGTGATCAGATATTCTATGTGATAAGAAAATAAAATTAAAGTTAAAAGGCAAATACTATAGAACAACAATTAATCTTGTTGTATTTTATAGTTTTGAGTGTTGGGCAGTTAATCATCAACATGTACAAAAGATGTTCATACCAAAAATGAAGATATTGAGATGGATGAGTGGTCATACAAGAAAAGACTATACATAATGAGGTTATTAGAAACAAATTGGAAGTAGTACCAATAGAGGATAAAATGAGAGAAAATTGTTTAAGATTGTTTGGACATGTAAAGGCGACTAAAAGACACTCTTGTAACAAGATATAAAAAACTAGATTGTGAAAATGTTAAAAGAGGAAGAGGATGACCAGAAAAGTATTGGAAAGAAACAATAAAAAATGATCTAGTTTATATTGAGTTAACTGCTAGCATGGCATATGATAGGGCTATATGGAAACAAAGAATCAATGTAGCCGACCCCATCTAGTATGAAAAAAGGCTTAGTTGTTGTTGTAGGCCAAAATGGTGCCAAGTGTTCAACAACCACACAACAACAAGTGCAGATGAAAATAGGTGGGATGAAAATGTTCACGATGATGTGCTATAAAAGGCATAACCCATCCAAAATAAATACTAGAAAGAAAAAGTTGAGTGAAACCAATAGAATATCTTACACACCAAAGGTGGCTTGAAAAGGAAGGGAGGTGGAGCTTTATATGGGGAATTAGATGGTGAGTAAGAGGAAGATCTCAAAAGTGTTTGAAGCAAATGGTAAAACATGATCTAGTAAAGCTTGGTTTTGGTTTAGTTGTGGTAAACATGATCTAGGAAGCAAATGGTGAGTTAGAGTACAATAGCAACTGAGAATGAATTTAGCTAAGGAATGACAGACTTCTTTGAAGTTAATGTTGGGTTGATTGATGAGTTAACAAAACATATTTAAGATGAATTACCTTGGTGTATGTTATTTGCGGATGACATTGTGTTAGTGGAGGAGTCTAAGGAAAAAGTTAATAGAAAATTGGAACTATGAAGAGAAACATTAGAAAGTAAAGGCTTCCGACTTAGTAGAACAAAGATAGAATATATGGAATGTAAATTTTATCATTTGGTTACTTCAGAGGACATAGAAACTAAAATTGGCACACATTGCAGTTACTCGTAAAATTAATGATGGTTGGTTAAAATGGATAGGAGCATCAAGTACTCTTTGTGATAAGAAAATACCATTAAAGTTAAAAGGTAAATATTACAGAGCAGCAATTAGACCTGCCATGTTTTATGGTTATGAGTGTTGGGCAGTTAATCATCAACGTGTACAAAAGATGTCTGTGACAGAAATAAAGACGTTGAGATGGATGAGTGGTCATACAAGAAAAGACCGTATACATAATGAGGTTATTAGAAATAAATTATGTGTGGCACCAATAGAGGATAAAATGAGAGAATATCGTTTAAGGTGGTTTAGACATATAGAAAGAAGATCAAAAGAAGAATCTGTAAGAAAGTATGAAAAACTAGATTTTGAAAGTATTAAAAGAGGTAGAGGACGACCACAAAAGTATTGGAAAGAAACAATAAAGAATGATCTACCTTATTATGAGTTAACTGCTAACATGGCACATGATACCATAGGGCTCTGTGGAAACAAAGAATCCATGTAGCCGACCCCGTCTACTATGGGAAAAGGGTTAGTTGTTGTTGTTGTGTGGAGAAGGCTTGGTTTTGGTTTTATGGCGGGTAAGAAAGCAGCAACTTTGGGCCTATTAAAAGTAGCTAAAGATTGTGGTCCTGAGTCTCCTGACCAATTTCCAATATATACACATGCATACCAATGTACAACCATAGTATCCCTTGTAAAAATATAGTTGGCCTGGGCCAAGAGGGCCAGCTGGGCCAAGTCCCCAACGGCTATAAAATATAACCGTTGGGAACTGGCCAGCACTCAACAGCTAATCCCATAGCCATTGAATGCTGGTCTCCAACAGCTCTATTTGAGCCCTAGCTGTCTATAAATAAGGATGTATACTCCTAAGTTATCAATAGCGCGCTATAGCGGCCGCTATAGCGCGCTATAGCGGTTTAGCGGAACCGCAATCGCTATAGCGGGTCGTCCTTAGCGAGCGACCCGCCATGGTGGAGTTAGCGCCGCTTACAGCGCTATAGCGGGCCGCAATAGTGGCCCGCTATAGCGCTGTAAGCGGTCGGATCCGCTTTGGATCGGGTCGATCCAGATCGACCCGACCCAACGTATATAAAGGGTTTCACGGAACCCTAATCCAGCCCGCGTCTGTCGCTCTCCCTCTCTCTTGTCGTCCGTGGCGCTCCCGCCTCTCGTCGCCTCCAGTCGCGCCCGCCTCTCGCCGCCACCATCTCCAGCCGCTCCCGCCTCTCGCCGCCTCCAGCCGCGCCCGCCTCTCGCCGCCACCATCTCCAGCCGCTCCCGCCTCTCGCCACCTCCAGCCCGCGTTTATCGCTCTCCCTCTCCCTTGTCGTCTGTGGCGCTCCCGCCTCTCTCCGCCTCCAGCCGCTCCCGCCTCCAGCCCGCGTCTGTCGCTCTCCCTCTCTCTTGTCGTCCGTGGCGCTCCCGCCTCTCGCCGCCTCCAGTCGCGCCCGCCTCTCGCCGCCACCATCTCCAGCCGCTCCCGCCTCTCGCCGCCTCCAGCCCGCGTCTGTCGCTCTCCCTCTCTCTTGTCGTCCGTGGCGCTCCCGCCTCTCACTGCCTCCAGCCTCCACCATCTCCAGCCGCTCCCGCCTCTCGCCGCCACCATCTCCAGGTATGCGCATAGAAAAATCTGCAACTATTTAACCGTTTCTTTTTCTTCTCTTCCCATCTATTCAGTGGGAGCTACTTCTCGATTTCAAGTTCATTATTAACTTGTATTGTTAGGGATTCCATCCACAGCAACTTCATGCCTATAATCTTGAAATTTGTTAGTTGTTAACTTGTATTGTTACTTATTTCATTGTTCATACAGGGCATATAGCTCCACTCACACAATGATCCGTATGGAAATCTCCCTTGAAATCAAATGCAATTTATCTCAACTTAAAAGACCTTGAGTACAGCTAAGTTCTATGGGGTATGCACATGTGTATGTGCCTCCGTACAATGCTCTCGCTATGCCTATATGATGCATCCACTCTCCAACCATTCATTTAAAGACATTAAGTGCTGAATACTGTTTTCCAAACTACTGGCAATTCTCTCAAATGTGTATCTTCAACATGAAGAGTACTAACGATACATTCCATTGCACCTACCCATTCAAGACGATGCATTATCATATTATCCACAACAAAATCATGTGTACCTAGAGAAGATTATGTAGGATGAAAAGCTGCAACCAATCAATAATCTATGGCTGCTTCCTTATCATCGTGTTTCTTTTGATGATTATTCTGGTCTAACTTGTTCATTAGTAATTGCTTCATGATCCATGCAACGATTCATCTTCTTCCGTTCTTCTGTTTTTATTGTTCATTGTTATGTGATGGTTATCTGTTAACATCACATACCAATGAATGTTAATTATTTAATGTTCTATTTCTTGTATAAGGTTGGAAAACTTAGGTTATTCTTTTTTTGTTGTAGTGAGTATGGAATCATCAACAAGTGCAACTGCTTGTTCTCAAAGTGCCAGTGGCAGTGGTAGTTGTGGCACAGAGACTAGTAAAACAACTGGTATTAGGTTTTCAAATGCAGCATACAACTATAGACCCCCAGGTTCGAAGGATCCAGGATGGAATTGGGGTTTGACAAAATGTAAGACGGATAATATGTCAGTATTTTGTACACTATGTGGTCATATTTCTACCAGTGGAATAACGAGGTACAAGGACCATTTAATGGGAAGAAGCGGAAATGTGGCAGCTTGCAAGAATGCAACTGAAGAAATAAAGAAAACAATTTATGATTACGTGCATGGTACATCTAAGAAGAAGGCCGAAAAGATTTCATTTCCATATCAAAGAGAACTTTCTAGTATGGAAGGTAACATAGTGACAAGCACCCAATTTTCATCATCTTCATCGTTATTTGGCTCACGACCACTGCTTTCGAAGGGACCCATGGATTCATTTGTGCGTTCATCGCCAGACTCACTACGACAAGCTACATTGAAAAATCGATATAAGAAAGAAGAAAGAGAACGAGTATGCATATCCATTAGCAGGTGGATGTATCAAAATGGAATTCCTTTTAATGCTGTTAGATCCCCTAGCTTTCAAGCGATGGTAAATGATATAGGGCAGTTTGGACCTGGAATGAAGGCTCCATCATATCATGAAGTAAGGGAAACATTCTTAGAGAAGGAAGTGGGAAGAGTAAGAGAGTTTACAAATGGATTTAGAAAGCATTGGGTTACTTATGGATGTTCTATTATGTCAGATGGATGGACAGATAGAAAACAGAGAACATTAATAAATTTTTTAGTATATTGTCCTCAAGGTACAGTTTTTCTTAAGTCCATTGATGCATCCCATGAAGTAAAGGATGCAAATAAATTGTATACATTGTTAAATGAAGTAATCTTAGAGGTTGGAGAGAAGAATGTTGTGCAGGTGGTTACAGATAATGCAGCAAATTATGTTTCAGCTGGTAGAATGTTGATGGCTGAATTTAATCATTTGTTTTGGACACCATGTGCTGCACACTGTATAGATTTGATGCTTGAAGATATTGGAGAGACAAAAAGACTAAAAGGCATCTTCAGCAGGGCAAAGAAGCTAGTGATATTTATGTATGCTCATGGTCAGATATTGCATATGATGAGACATTTTACAGGAGGAAAAGACATACATAGACCGGCTGTGACCCGTTTTGCTACTAGATTCTTAACTCTGGACAGCTTGTGGCAGTCAAAAGAAGCTCTAAGATCGATGGTTATTTCTGAACAATGGGAAAAATGCCTTTTATCAGATAGTATTGAAGGAAAACAATCTAAGGCAATAATTTTGCAACTTAGATTTTGGAAGGGCATTAGTTTTTCACTTAGAGCAATGGGTCCTTTGGTAGATGTTTTACGTATGGTCGACAGTGATGAGAAACCAGCCATGGGCTACATCTACGAGAAGATGGATCGTGTAAAGGAACAAATAAAGGTGCGTAAATATTTCAATTTTATGTGTTATTTATTAATCTTTACTTATTTATTAATCTTATAAATTAATAACATTTAACTTCTTGTTTTATAGGTTAATATGAAAAACAAAGAAGAGCAATATGCTTTTATTTGGGAGATCATAGACAAAAGATGGGACAGGCAAATGCATAAGCCATTACATGCTGCTGCATTGTATCTGAATCTAGGGTTGTATTATGATTATGATGGGATAGAATCTAATGTTGAGATTAAAGGTGGTTTGTTTCAAGTTATAGCTATACTTGTACGAAGTAAGGAAGAACAACAACAAATCAGTCATCAACTTATAAGTTATCGAAGTGCAGCAAGTGGTTTTGGATTAGAATTAGCTATAAGTTCGAGGAAAACATGTGCACCAGGTAATTAATTCAAGAAACTTTGCTTTCTTTTAATTATTTCATTATTAAGATATGATTTAAGGTTTTTGAATATGATTAACTTATTGTTTCCACATGATTTTTAACATTTTGTAATAGCTGAATGGTGGATGACCTTTGGTTATAGATGCCCTGAATTGCAAAGTTTTGCTATACGGGTTTTGAGCCTTACTTGTAGTGCTACCCCATGTGAGCGCAATTGGAGTACTTTTGAAATGGTAAGAAATTAAGAATTATGCTTTTTATTTACACTATAAATAAATGAAAGTTCTTTTATTGAGTTAACAACTTACCTAAATTCTTTCTCTTATCTTAGATTCATACGAAGAAAAGGAATAGATTATTGCATCAAAAGCTTAACGATTTAGCTTTTGTGCAATATAACGAAAAGCTTAGAAGAAGGTACGAAGAAAGGAAATCTAATGGAGCAAATTTTGACCCCATCATGTTGGCATCGGTTGAAGATCACGATGAATATCCTACTGATGATGAGTTTGTTGGTGACGATGATTCCCTTACTTGGCGAAATATCGATATGGCATCTGAAGCATCAAGAGCGGGTGCTACTGCTGTTTATACAAGGTCGAGGATACGAAAGCGACAAAAAAGGCAAAGCAAAGGGAAGGATAAGATGCCTATGGAAGATGAAGAAGAATTTAATTTTGAAGAAACAGATGAAGAGGAAGAGGAAATAGAAGAATACGGATCTTTTTCTGAAAATGAATGACCATGACCTAAACAATTAAGTGTGATACTGATTGTAAATTTGTAATTGAATTTTGATGGATGTTATGTACTTTTTGAATTAGCTTAGCATTTATGTACTTTTAATGGATGCATAAGCATAACATGTACAATCTTTAAAGATGCTTTCTAAGGCTACTTTCGATGCTTTATTGCAAATTATTGTTCAATGAAATTGTCATTGTCTTTGATTAGTGGGTAAGTATGATCAAAATAATGTAATATGTTATCTGTAGTTGCAACTTGCAAGTGATCGTGTTTTTTATAGTTTGTTATTCGACTTGTATTAAGCATTGAAAGTGATGGCACATTCGTTATCTTCTGTTGTAGGTGATCATCGAGTGGATATGGTGCATGAAAGTTCGGACATTAAAGCAAAAATGAAAGGCAAAAGAAGATTAGAAACTCCTATCACCAACATGTTCAACAGTTGAAATAATGAGAGATTAAGACAATAGCACCTGCACAGACATATCAAATCCACACGAGATTCCCAGATGTTCCTGAATTTGCTGGATAGCATATGGAATGCACCGTTCTGGGATAATAACTTGAGTGTTATTAACCCAGAACGGTGCATTCCATATACTATCCAACAAATTCAGGAACATCTGGGAATCTCGTGTGGATTTGATGTCTGTGCAGGTGCTATTGCCTTCATCTCTCATTATTTCAACTGTTGAACATGTTGGTGATAGGAGTTTCTAATCTTCTTTTGCCTTTCATTTTTGCTTTAATGTCCGAACTTTCATGCACCTGGGTTGGAGATGAGGCATACTACAAATAATATGGGCTAAAAGGTATGTGGCATTCCTCCTTTACTAGTTTTTCCTGTTCATTAGTGAGTGTTTTGCTCATTCATTTATTAAAGAACTGGTTATGTTTCTTGATATTTCTTAGAAGTTAGAAAACCTATTATATATATATATAATTTTTTAATCATAAATAAAAGTGTACCGCTAAATCCGCTATATCCCCGCTATATCCCCGCTACCGCTATATTAGGGTCAACCGCTAACAACCCGCTAACCGCTATTGACAACATAGGTATACTCCCTTGTAAATGAAAGCCTTCAAGGTTCCTTGTGATTCAATAAAGAGCTTATTATTCAAGTGTGTTGTGGTGTGACTTGACTGTGGTTTGTGGAAGTGCTGAATGCACTTCAATGTGAATCTTTCCAAGGCATATCTTCTTACATCCCTCACTAACTCATCTAATATAAACAGAAAACTTTACCAAAATAACAACCTAGTAAAGCTTTTAGTTAATCAACGTTGCAGCTTCTGCCTCCATACATGATGCATCAGAAAAGAAAAGGTCCCACACTACCAGTAAAGCACTCCCAGAAAAAACAACCAAGACATACTTTACATAGAAACCAGATCATCTTTGCTTTTACATGAGCGGAATTCAAGTATCACCATTCCAGGTAAAGCATTTTAATCATAAGGCATAGTGAGTCCAATGCGTGTAACTTAATATAATCTTTTGTGTTACTAACCATAGTATCTCCAATTCCAAGACTTAATATTCCAGCAAACGGGGCAAGAGGGCGATCATTGAGCCCAGAGGACATCCATTTGGGGAGAGCACATCCAAGTAATAGAGAAAAATGGCTGAAACAGAGAATGAATCAGACAGGAAAAAAAAGTTATCTCAGTTCACTTCTAGGAAAAAACAATAAAGGAAAAAGGTGCTGACCTACCTTACAATTAGTAGATCTGAGTCACGATGATCTGTAAAGGCATTCATGAACTTATGCACAAGCTCTCCAAAGGGCCATATTCTCCAAACCTTCGAACATATCGCATCAAAAACAGATTAACCACACGGTCCTAAAGGTTTTATTTCAAAGCACTGACATGCTTCCACAATATCCAAATCTAGTCAGCTGAAATTCAAAAATACAAAAAAAATCAAGTTGAGCATGCCCAGGTTGAAACAACAAACTAGAAGAAAATGGATTGCTATACACATACTGTAAGCTGGTATTGATACAAACAATTTATTTGAAGTGCAACTGTGTAAACACCTAAAGTTTTCCATGAAAACTGAATTTGAAACAAAACTGATTCTGGGGTAATCTTGAAAACACGTGAAATGATGCAAAATTCCTATAATTTTGAATTGGAGATCGAGAAATTGGAGGAACCTCAAGCATATTCTAAGAAGACTTGACATACTTTATTGCAAAATCCCCAAGGCCATGTTAGGAGGAGATTGAGACAACTCGTTAATTGCAGTAAATCTGCTGTTGAGGACACTTGATTATAGATAGTCATGTTGAAGTGTGCAGGCTGCAGACTACACCACAATCCCGCAAGTTGGATGCTTGAAGATGGAATAGTTAGCAAGATTAAATTCCGTTTTACAAAGACGGTGAAAAAGTAAATGAAGAGACTAGCTCCAAACTTTTAGAGTGCACCAGTTTGCAAGAGAGCTTGCTGAACAAAACAATGCATCAATCACTAGACAAACAGCCTTTCCTTTCAGCCACAGTTTAGCATCCTTAGCCACATGATACCACCATGCACGGGTCAGCCATTTCAGCTATAGCCACAGTAACAGCAGAAATTCCAACCACCTGCTACCATCCCTTCAGCTGCAATGCAGTCTTTCAGCCACTCTGCATGCCAAAATTCAGCCACCTATTGTTTGAGCCACACTATAACACAGTGCAGCCAACTTATTACAACCAATCACCCATGGCCCCTCTCATATAAATAGAAATGGAGAGCACAGAAGAGCCAGAGGTTGAAAGCCATATTCTTTTACAGACAAAAGAACATGAGAAAGCCCCTCACAGTACACCACAAAGAGAAATTCACATTCGCTTTGCATCTACTATAAAGGTCCCAAATTGTTCTCAGTTCTCACTGCATCTCTAATGAAATAGAAGAAAAAAGTCAAAAACACTTCGAAACCTCTCTTTATATATATCCTCTCTCGTCTATGCGCTCCCACTGTTGCAGAGAGCCACAGCCACTGACCACTGTCTTGCACATGCATGTGAATCAGCCAAAATGGTCATCACTTGCAGGCCGGCCTTTCATAACCGCCATGAATGACCATCTGCAAATTCCTCCAAAGCTTCCTCAACAGGTGCCAACCACTTCTGTTCTTAATTTGCCTCACCAACTGACATCTATGCTGATCATTCTCATCTCTCTGCCACTCATTGTAATTTGCCCCGTCATGGCCAGAATTAATCATTGTTCTTGCTCCAACCTGCCAAAACTACCTTTTCACTCTAGTGTGTTCAGTGCACGCTCCCATACACACTAAAATATATACAACATGCAATAGTCTGGAGCATAGCCCGCCTAGGTTCTTACACATCACCTACCCATTGCATTGTCGCACACATCTCACTGCTGGAAGTTTCTTAGCAACACTTCTCAACGCACCTATACCACTAGCATCCTCCTGTCATCTTCCGCCATTGTAAATGACCAACACCAAAAAATCTCCTTTGTTTCAACTATCAGTAGTCACCGTTGCCTGAAATCTCACCATCATCCACTTCTGCTGACTCTACACTCCTCAAAATGTTAAAGGTTAAGAACAAGAAATAAGAGAGAGAGGACGGCAGCAGAGAATGAGGCACCGACCCTCATGATGATCTCGTTCTTCATTTCCTTTGGTATTTTCTAATTTCTTGTCATTTGGGTTGTTAATCAACATGGTATCATAGCCTAATCAACAAGATTAGGGCGATTTTTTGTGGTGTTGCAGCCTTTTTCAAAGAAAAAGGGTGTTTAGGGCAGTGAGGATCAGTTGTCGATTGAAGATAATCCAATCAAGTTAGTTTTACTTTAAGATATTATTATTACGGAAAAGAATTTCGGCAAAAGGAATTGAAGAAATATATCAGGCCTTAGAGAAAGGGGGCATTTGACATGTCAGACAAAGGAGAAATGGTAGACAGTGGAGAAAACATTGTGTCAGACAAGGGAGAAGGATTTCAGTCTTTTCATATCACAAATTTGAAGCTAGACGTCAGAAATTACCTTTAATGAGCTAGATCAATTGAACTAGTTATAATGGCGAGGGGGCAAGGGGATTATTTGACTGGAGATATTCCTACGTCCCATTATCGGATTCTTCATACCCTAAATGGCATAGGGAAAACACCTTAGTCAGCGCATAGCTCATCCAATCCATGGCACCATCTATCGGGAGTATATTTATGTTTGTAGAGTCGGCCAAAGATATCTAGCTGGTTGTTCAAGATGCTTATACCCAGAGAAAGAACATAGCCAAGAAATATGATTACCGAAAAGATTTGAAAATGCAGGCAAGAATGAAGGTTAGTGAGTGAGTATTATGCTAAACTTTATGGTTTATGGTAAGAAGTACAGTTTTATTCCAAAACTAAATGTCAAAGTTGCATGAAAGAACAAAATAATGAGTTTGGAGAATGGAAAGTGTTTCATCTTCTATGGGGTATCTTCTGAAAGTATGAGGTTGTCAAAAACAATATAACGAGCAAAGAGAAACTTTCATCGTTGAGCACGGTATACTCTCTACTCCTACGGGAAAATGATAGAAAACACTTACATAAAGAAGGCAAAATCAGCCCAGAAATAACTGCATTTGTGAGCAGGAATGTGGCTAATTCTTTAGGATCTCATGGTAGAGGAGGGTATGGAAGTCATGGTAGAGGCTGATCTCAATTTACTATAGATGAAAAGGATAAGTTAACTTTCTCACATTATGGAAAAACTAGACATACAAAAGAGAATCGTTGGGAGCTAGTGGGCAGGCCAAACTTTTATCAGAACAGACTGAATAGAGCATATTTCAGAGATCATATTGGAAAATAAAATATGGAAAATGGTTTGAATTCATTGGTTGAGATGAAGAGGAAAATTGAAGAACTCAAAGCTAAACTGGCCGAATCACAAACTGCTTCAATTGCTTCTCCTGCGGATTCCCTAAGCCACCATGGCGTATCCTTTTTCATTCATGACTTTGGGTAGTTCACTTACACCTAATTCCAGGATATGGGTAGTTGATTCGGGCGCCACATATCATATGGTTGGTAGTCAAGAATTTTTCTATGTGCATTAGGTTGGCCGATGGTTCTAATACTCCAATTATGGGAAAAGAGAGTATAATTACTTCATTTGAAACTCTTAAAAATGTTTTACATGTTACAAAAATTTCAGTCAATCTCATCAGTTTATGCCCTAACACAAGACCTCGATTATAGTGTAACATTTAACTACTGGGGATGGCAAGGATCTTTGGTCAAGGTAGCTTCAGGAGAAGACTCTATTTCTATGAGGAAACAAGCAGGACAGCTATGCAGTTTACTCTCATTACAAAAAAGAGGAAAGAAGAGTTGGTGTTATGGCACCAATGATTAGGCCACTTACCCATTTCTAAAATTAGGATGTTATTACCTGAATTTTCCAATTGTAGCGATTTGATTTTGCAATGTGAAACTTATTAAAAGGCCAAACATCATCGTGTGTCTTTTCCTTTGAATGAAACTAGAACTTCTAAACCTTTTGAAATTGTTAATTCTGATATTTGGGGCACATGTTCCATTACTTCATTGCATGGTTATAAGTACTTTGTTTCATTCGTTGATGACTGCACTAGATTTACTATGGTTTACCTTATGAAAAGCAAAGATGAACTGAACGATATTCTTCTTCTATATTGCAAATTCATTAATACCCAGTTTCAAATGCCTATTAAAATCATTTGTAGTGATAATGGAGGTGAATTTATGTATCAGTCACTACATTCTTATTTTTTAAGTCATGGCATCATCCACTAAACATCTTGTGCACATTCCCCATAACAAAATGGTGTTTCAGAAAAAAAGAAAAAAAAAAGACATTAGAAGTTGCTCGAACTTTACTCATTGGGCATAATGTCCCTAAGTTTTATTGGGGTAAAGCTATCATAACTGCAGTATTCCTTATAAACCGAATGCCTAGCCCAGTCCTTAATAGAAATTCTCCCTTTCTCTCTTATGTCCTACAAAAAAATAATTTCATGTACCTTTGAGGGTTTTTGGATGCACCTGTTTTGTGCACATATACAACAGTTCTAAAGATAAACTTGATGCTAGAATTGTTAAGTGTATCTTCTTGAGTTATTCTTCTATTTAGAAGGGGTATAAATGTTATGATCTTGAAAAGAGAAAATCATATGTTACTATGGATGTGACCTTCCATGAAGATATGTTGTTTTATTATAGTAATGATTACCATTTATCAAATCAACCTCCACCAATTGTATTTGTTGATTCTACCTTTGGAAGAGCATTGGAAGATTGATAAAGAAGAAGTTATCATACCTCCATAAGAAAGAAGATGGCAAACGTATTCTAGAGGTGAAAGAAAGACGTTCCTCCCAAGTCCTAATGATACCGTAGATCCGAATTCTTACCTTAAATCGGCTCCTATTCCTACCAAGGTAACTCCTTTAATATCTTCTAGTGATAATGATGATTTATCTATTGCTTTTGATAAGGGAAAGCGTGAAGTTGCAAAATATCCTATACATAAAATAGTTTTATATATTAATTATCTAAAGAAATATCAGTTATTTGTGATGAATGCAGATAATACTTGTATTCCCAAAACATTTGAAGAGGTCAAACAAAATTGAGATTAGAGAGCAGCAATGGAAGAGAAAATCACAGCATTAGAAAAGAATCAAACATTGAAACTTACAGATCTACCACTAGAGAGGAAAATTGTGGGTTTAAAATGGGTATATATAATAAAATATAAAATTGATGGAAATATAGAAAGATACAAGGTCAAGTTGGTAGTTAAGGCCTATAGTCAATCATATGGAATTAACTATACAGAAACATTTGCACCGGTGGTTAAAATGAATACTATCATAATTCTTCTAGTGTGGCAATTAATCAAGGATGGAAACTATGACAACTAGATGTAAAGAATGCTTTTCTTCAAGGAGACCTTACTGAGGATATTTATATGGACCTACCTCAAGGCTATGATCAAGGAAAGATATCACATAAGGTATGCAAACTAAAAATATATATTTATGGTTTGAAGCAATCAACTAGAGCCTGGTTTGACAAATTAAGTGGTGGTATTCTTGGTTTGGGTTTCAAACAATGTATTAGTGATCACATGTTATTCATCAAGCAAGATAAGATCATTCTCTTAATCGTATATATTAATGATATCATTATTACTATCGATGATGTGGAAGGAATTGCTTATTTGAAAAAACAACTACATGTCTTATTTGATTTGAAAGATATGAGAAAATTACACTACTTTTTGGGGATTGAAATTGGTTGAAGCAAGGGTTGTTTGTTTCTAAGCCAAAGAAAATATATCACTGATTTGTTGAAGGAGACAAAGATGGAAGATTGCCATCTATGCTATATCCTTATTGAGATTCGAAAGGAAGCTGCTGGAAATTTTAATGAACCCTATGAAGATGTGGGCAGACATCAAAGATTAGTGGAAAAACTTATATATCTCACAATTACAAGACCTTAGTAGATGGATGCATTCACCATCGAAACATCACATGAATATTGTTTTTCATATCATTAAATATTTGAAATCATCCATTACCCATGGTTTACTATACTCTCCACATTTATCACTTGATATTAAAATTTATTTCGATGTTGACTGCGTTGGTTTTACAAATGATAAGAGATTTACTTCGGGCTATATTGTATGCTTGGGAGGTAATATTGTTTCATGAAAGAGTAAGAAACAATCTGTGATGACTAGATAAGAACAGAAGCTGAATAACGTGCTATTGTCCTTGATATGTGTGAGGTTTCTGAATACTACCATTAATAGAAGAAATTGGCTTTGGGAGAAACTCTTTAATCAATTTCTTCACTGATAACAAGGTTGCCCTTCAAATAGTTGTTAATCCAATCCTTCGTAAGAGAAGGAAACATATTGAAGTGGATTGTCATTTTATTTGAGATAAGGTGTATCAAAGAATTTTCAACCTCATCTATGTTCGTTTAGAAAATCAATTGTCAAATATTCTTACTAAGCCTACAACTGCAAATGGTCTAAAGAGGGCTCTTGTTAAGTGTAAATATTTATCGATGATCGAAGGTTGATATTACACGAATCAAATCTATGAAGTCGCCAAGAGTCAAATGGCATTCAAGTATGAATGTCGATCTTCAAGAATAACAAACAAGAGAGCGAAAGAATACACAAACAAGTCAAAAGCAGTGTCAAGACTGCATTAGTTTATTGATGAGATGGTGTCTTATTTATAGACATTACAAGCCATTGAAAAAGAGAGCAAAAGGGGCCAAGTATTGGGCTAGTGCTGGCCCTGACCAGCACTAGCCGTTGGGGAGCTCCCAAGGGCTAGTAGCCATTAGGGGCCCCCAATGACTATGGCCAGGGCCTGGCTGGCCCTGGCCCTTCCATCCCAAGTTGGCACGGGCCCTAAGGGCCCGTTCTCCCTATTCCATACATACATTAACACCCTCCCTCAAACTTACGGGGTATACACTGAAAGTTTGTCTAACAGAAATTGAAAACGAGTAGCCGAGGAGATTTGGTGAAGAAGTCTGCTAGTTGCATCTCAGATATGACATAACATAGTGAAATCTTCTTATTCAGGCATTCTTCACGAACAAAGTGGCAGTCCAACTCGATATGTTTGGTCCTCTCATGAAAAGTATTGTTGGAGGCAATGTACATGGTGCTTTTGTTGTCACAATACATGATGGCAAGATGTTGCAAAGAGACTCCCATATCTGCTAGAAAGGTTGTGATCCAAGAGAGCTCCATCGCAGCTATAGCTAAAGCTTGATATTCAGCTTCCGTGGATGAAAGGGACACTTTCTATTATTTTTTGCCCTTCCAGGAAATAAGAGATTCACCTAAAAACACATAAAAACCAGTCGTAGAGTGTCTATCGTTGACATCTCCACCCCAATCAGCATCCGTATATACAGATAAATCAAAAGATGAAGAAGAAGTTAAGAGAACCCCCTTGTGGACAGTATTTTTAATATATTGAATAATGCACAAAACAGCACTCATATGAACAGAAGTGAGTGCATGCTGAAATTGACTTGCTGTGTGTACTGCATGAGAAATATCTAGTCTAGTAATTGTCAAATAAGGGCACCTATGAGCTGTCGGTATGGGGTGGGATCAGCTAATTTCTCACCATTAGTGGATCTTAACATGGTGCCTAGAACTTCCGGTGTGTCGACAATCTTGGTATCTGTAATACCAGATCTTTCAATAATATCATTAGCAAACTTTCTTTGAGACATAAAGTATCCACAATTATTTTTAGTTATCTCAGTACCTAAAAAATAGTTTAGCAGACCCAAGTCTTTCATGTCAAATTCATGATGAAGGTTAAGTTTAACTTCTGCAATTCCTGCTTCATCACTTTCTGTGATGATCATATCATCCACATACAAAAACAAAATGACAATGCCTGACTTTATTCTTCGTACAAACAATGCAGTATCAGTATAGCAAGTCGTAAAATTATGTAAATACATGAATTTTTCGAATCGATCAAACCACGCTTTAGGAGCCTGTTTCAAACCATATAAGGCTTTTCGCAACTTAAAAGCATGACCAGGAGGAAGATTGAGACCGGGAGGAGGACTCATGTAGACTTCTTCATTCAAATAATCATTCAAGAAAGCATTCTTAACATCGAGTTGATAAATGTTCAATTACCTAATTGCACTAATAGTGATGAGAATTCTAATTGTGGTCATTCTAGCTACTGGAGCAAAGGTTTCATCATAGTCAATTCCATATTCTTGGGCATAACCTTTAGCAACTAGTCTAGCCTTGTATCTCTCAATGTGACCATTGTTGTGAGTTTTGATTTTATATATTCATCGACATCCAATGACTTTCTTATCTTTTGGTATGAGTGCAACTATCCATGTCTGAGCCTTGTCTAGGGCGTTGAGTTCATCTTTCACAGCATCTTCTCATTCTGGGATACCCTTAGCTTGATGATAGAACCTAGGTTCCTTAACCTGACGAAGGGTGGCAATCAAATTTTTCCGTTGTGGTTCAAAGGATTCATAGGACACAAATCACTGGGAAGGTTTTGAAACCCTGGGTTATAATCTTGTAGTATCAGGTTCTATATGGACATCATTGGGTTCACTAGGACGTCTTGTGTAATGTGAGGGGAAGGGTTCGACAATTGATGGGGTATTAACTGTTGTGTGTGAAGTGTTATTGTCTTCAACATGGCTTTCTTGAAGATCTTAATGATCTACTGAGTCACAATCATCTTCTTCTAGTTCAAAAAAAACCTCAGGGATGATAGGTTCGGAATTCTCCAAGGTTTTGGGCTTATAATAAGTGTCATTCTCAAAAAAATACACATCCTTAGACACATATAATTTGTCTTCTATGGGATCAAAACACCTATAACCATTCTTGTCAATGCCATAACCAAGGAATACACATTCAATAGCTCTAAGTGACAATTTATCAATCTAATCTGTATACACAAAACATCTACATCCAAAAACTCTAAGTCGTTCATAGTATAGAGGGATATTGTACAATTTTTCAAAAGGTGAAGTATTTTTAAGATTTGATGAAGGCATTCTATTTATGAGATATACCGTAGTAAGAGTAGCTTCGGCCCATAAGTATTTGGGAATCCTACTAGCAATTAGCATAGTTCTACAAGTTTCAACAATATGTCTATGTTTCCTTTCGGCTAGACCATTTTGTTGGGGTGTTTTAGTGCATGATTTTTTATGAAAAATACCATTTGCTTCAATAAATTTTTGAAATTCATTAGACATTATTCTCCTCCAGAATTGGATCTAAAGATTTTAATAGTGCCCCAAATTGGTTTTTGATCATGTTATAAAAAACTACAAATTTTTCAAACACTTCGGATTTGTGTTTTAAGGGATATATCCATGTAAAGTAGGTAAAGTCATCCACAAAAATTACATAGTATTGAACTCCTCCTTTAGAGACAATGGGCAAGGGGCCCCAAACATCCGAATGTATTAGATCAAAAGCTTTATTTGGTACATAATTTCTTTCTCCAAAGAGAAGATGATGCATTTTTCCAAGAGTACAATCTTTACATTCAAACTTTTTTTCTCTAATTGTTTTCATCAACGGAATATTACATAATTTTTTAGAGTCCAAGTGAAGTATTTTATGTCAAAGAGTGGCATCTTGGGCTACATTACAAAACTCAAAATTTGGCATAACAAGATAATCCATTTTGTATAGACTACTTTCTCTATGGCCTTGACCAATCACCTTCCTCGATAGATGATCCTGCACCACACAATGTTTGGATGAGAAAGTGACTATACAATTATTATCACATATTTGAGCAACCGAAAGTAAGTTGAAATTAAGTTTAGGTATAAGACTTACATTTTGGATTTTAAAATTTTCTTTTTCAAAGTTTCCTATTTTTTTTATTTGGAGTTTTGTTCCATCGGCCGTAAACACATGTTTTTCAATGGTTTCACAAAAATTAATCAAAGCATCTTCACTATGTGTCATATGAAAAGATCACCGAAATCTAAAAAACAAGACATACCTTAAGAAGTAGATAATGCATTCTCGGAGATGCTTGCTTTTTTCTTAAAAATTTCTTTTATGTATGCTTTGATGTTGTTAGGCGATACACCTCTGTCTTCTACGGCTCCCATGTTTCCACTCCTTTTCCAAAGTAGAGAAAAATTGGTTTTGATGTGCCCACTTTTCTTGCAATAATGGTAAATAGTGTTTTTGTTGGGTCACGGTCCCATGGGCTTCTTTGACATGCCTTCATTGTTCTTTATATGCGGAGGCTTGTAGGTCTTCAAGTTTGCTCCCGGCTTTTGCGGCAAGCACGGCTTCCTTGGACACATTCATATTCTTCAATCTTGTTTCCTCAATAACAAGATCGGTCAAAAAGGAATCCCCTCTAGGTCTAGGTTTTTTATGTATAAGGTTTGATCTAATATTTTTAAATTCGTCTCTTAACCCACGCATAAACAAGAAGAAATATTGGTTGTCCACAAATTCTTGAAATTCATCTAATTTGTAAAGATTTCCAAATTTGTCAAAACTTCTTAATTGTGTCCATAACTCCGAAAATTCATTATGGTAATCTCTAATGGTTATGTTCCCTTGTTTAAGCATAACCATTGTTTCCATTAGATCAATTTAGAAAACAAAATCGTCTTGAGAATGAAGTTTTTTCAAGTATTCCCACGTTTCAAACGCATTTTCAAAAGCACTAATCCTATTTCTAAGTTTTTCGTCCACATTTTAGCAAATAATCTAAATAATTTTTGTATTCATCTTTTCCCATAATTTTAAATCTAACTTGTATTTTTCATGAGCTTTGACGATTTCATTAGCATCCAAACCATCGATGTTCAAGGTTGGTTCCTTTATGGTTCCATCAATGTAATCCCAAAAATCCTTTGACAAAAAATACTTTTTCATGGTCCTAGCCCAACTTTGGTAGCATTTTGGGTCTATGATACATCTAAACGACTCGTTTTTACCTTCTATTTGTGCAAAATCAAAAATTATGCACTAACCTCAAGTTTGGTGTAATTCTTCAAATTTTGCACCAATGACATGCTTCCCAATGCACTTGATTTCTTTAATCTGAGGCTCTGATACCATGTAAATATTTGTCGATGATCGAAGGTTGATATTACACGAATCAAATCTACGAAGTCGCCAAGAGTCAAATGGCATTCAAGTATGAATGCCGATCTTCAAGAATAACAAAGAAGAGAGCAGAAGCATACACAAACAAGTCAAAAGCAGTGCCAAGACTGCATTAGTTTATTTATGAGATAGTGTTTTATTTATAGACATTACAAGACATTGAAAAAGAGAGAAAAAGGGGCCAAGTATTGGGCTAGTGCTGGCCGGCCAGCACTATCCAACGGCTAGTAGCCGATAGGGGTCCCCAATGACTATGGCCAGGGCCTGGCCCTTCCATCCCAAGTTGACACGGGCCCTAAGGGCCCGTGCTCCCTATTACATACATACATTAACAATTAAGTTGGGTATTTTCAACATTCAAGACCTAACTTGAGGGAGCGTGTTGAAGACTAATTAGAATTTATTTTTCTATCGTTAATTTTGTATATTGGATAGATCAACTCCTATTGGATCAAAATCTTATCAAATAGGAGTCGGTTGTCCACTTAATTGCTTAGTAAGGGTATTAATGTCTTTCAAGTTATAAACCTATAAATTAATACCCTAAGTGTAATGTGAAAGGTTAAGAACAAAAAATAAAGAAGAGAGAGAGAGAGAGGATAGCTGCAGAGAATGAGGCGCCGACCCTCATGATGATCTTGTTCTTCATTTCCTTTGGTATTTTCTGATTCTTGTCATTTGGGTTGTTAATCAACAGTGCTGCCATCAGCAATGTTGTCTTCATATCTCTGTGTCATGGCTCTTTCCCTAAACGCTGGTTAATGCACTTCTTCCTACCTTCTGATTTGCTCCTTTTTCTTTTCCAAGTCAAACAAATTGGTTCCATCTAGGGGAACGTGAATCAACCCATTTATTAAGAAACACATTTCGTAGGATTCATTTAGGAACCTGTCACTAGCCTGACCTTAATCAGACTGGTTCTGTATTCAAACTGAAGTACATATAGAGACCTTTCATAAACTTTGTCTAGATCCCATCTCAGAGAAATTAGTTAGAATCAAATAACAAATCAAATATTCATATCTCAAACCCAAACTAAGACCATTACATTCATACTCGCAAATTGGAACCAAAGTTTGTGGATTATATCCATGGTCTATAATGTAGAACTAACATCAAAATCTTAAAGCTAAACCTTGATCAATCATAGGTTCAATCCTAAAAGCCTACAATGTAGAACATTATCTGATTAGGAACCTAAAGCTTAAAGGAAGGATTATCAACATGGAGAACAATATTGACAAATTCTTAACTGTATAAGATGACAGAATAGGAAGCGAGTATACTATAGCAACATGAAGGACAAAATGAAAAGAATGCCATGCTTGACTTACTCTAATTATTTCTACTACCAAGAAAACTGCCAATGCTGCACCAAACGCCATATCCAGAAACTCCGGCTGCAGAGATGAAGGTAATAAACAGAATGAACATTTTCAATCTCATAGATTCACTCGTAGCAAAGCTAATCCATCAAATGAGGAACCTTAAGTGCATCAAGGTATCAGGAAATGGGGAAAAGAAAAGTTGTCACCTCAAGTACAACAGCAGGAACAAACATTAAGACGGCCACAAGATGGTAGTATTTTCGAAGTAAAATTCTCTCAACCAGACTGTGCTTTGAAATCTTGTAGAATCGCACAATGGACAAACAAATAACCACAAGCCAGTAAAGGCACAGAAACACTCGGTTCATGGACTTGGTGAATACAAATTCAAAGGCCCTGCAAAAGCCATGAAATCTGAAGTCATATAAGAATATCTTCCTTCCAATATGTGGCTGCAATATCAACAGCAAAGAATATAGTTGCCAACTGTCAAAAAATGTGGACAAAACTTATACCACAAAATAGGGTAAAGCTTGAAGTCGTGAACAAAATACATCCATGCAGGAGCAAAGACTGTCAAGGTAAGGCCAAGCAATGCATAGAAAACAACAGATTTGTGAACCCCTTCAGATACTCCGTTCTTTGCATTCTCTGAACTGACATGACTGGTAAAGAAACCCCATGTTTGCAAAAGATATTTGTAAGATGTAGGCAAAAGAAGAAGCCCAACCAAGACACCCTGCAAAATAGAACAAATTAAGATACCAAATCAGGAAGTAAACTAATCTGATATAAACTTTTGGTAGACCCCACCTGGATAAATGTGCTAATCTGGCTTCTTCTAGCTCCATGTTGCAAAACGTTTATGTAAGACAAAGACTCAACCTTCCAAAGAATTTTAAAGAAGACTTCAGTTAGTAAACAAACAATTGCACTTATCTCAAGCAAGGGCTATTACTAAAACAGGAGTTTTACCTTTGTAAGTGTATAAAACAAGGCATCAGAAAGATACAGAACAAGTCCATTTGCTGCAACCAGTGCTTCCCCTGCATGATGCAGCAAAGCCTCATTACAAACATAACAAGCATATAAACTGAACCACAAAAAAAACGTAAGTAGGTTATGCAGCTATTTGGCTCATAGCTGCATTCTAGATACTAACAGAAGATTCAAAATTAACGAGCCCAACAAGCACCACATGTAGTATTACGTTGAAGCATTCAGTAAAACTTGAACAGTTATTATATCATAGACAGAAAGATATCATCACTATTTAAAGAAAAATACAAATCTTCTCTGGAAGATGTTAAAACCGTTCTCATATCTTTTAGCTTGCAGCCACAGGAATCTGCAACAATGAGCTCTATATAATGCAGTACAGACAATACAGTTTTCTTCACAAACTGTAACCCGTGACTTCTAACTTCCAGTGCAACATAGAACATCAGAATAATAGGTTGCATCAGAAGACAAAAGCCACTACATAAAATCCCACTATGTACATGGAACTGCATCTCATAAGTTGAGAATTTAGAAATTTGAACACTAGACAAAGAAACAAGGAGCAACAATGAAAATCAAAAGACAGAAACAAACCACCTCCAGAGTACATGATCAAACCCATAGAGAATCTAATAAGAAAGTGTTTGCCATGGAGAAATGAGAATCTCATGCCAAAGTCAACCAATTTCCACAAGACAAAGAGACTTGGGCTTCTTCTACCCACAAGTACAAGAACAGTGAGGAAGCTGTGTCAACTCAATTCAAAACCTCCATTCATTCCATTGACCATGAAGGATATGCACCCTACACTAATCAAATGGAACCAGCAATCCCGTGGGGCCCAGGTGGACTCAATATCATTCACATTCAACCAGGATTTCTGGTTCAATTGAGAAGAGAAAAGTTTGATGTTTATGTTGAGAAGAAATCTGGATCAGTGTTGAGAAGAAAGCTCGATCAGTTTGGTTCCTCTATTATTGAACCCATAATCTGTTCTTAATTATTATGTGTTAATATAAGGGTAGATTAGTCTTTCAAGTTATAAACTCTTATAAATATTAGGTGATTAGACTAGGAAACCCTAAGTTGAGTAGTCAAGGAGAGAGGCGTGTGCCTAAGGAAAAACTCTCGATCGTGTAGAAGCAGATTATGTTGCTGCTGCTGTATCTTTTCTTCATTATTGTAAACACCCAAAAAATTTCTCAAAATAATTTGATCTTTTAGAAATTTTGCCTTTTTCGGAAAAAAGTGTAGTTTTGGGTCTTTTAAGGGTTTTCAAATAAAGATACCTTAAACGAACTCATTTCCGATCTAAAATTTCATGGAAACTTCAAAATAAAGGTAAATTGCACCTCTCTCAAAAAAATCAAATTTCTACAAAGGGCCAAAAAAATGACTGCTTTGCCCTCAAGCCCAAATTGGCAGCATTCTGCCTATTCAAATGATTTTATCTAAAGAAAGGATGGTTTGAAACAATTCTCTTCAAAGAAATTGAAAATGAGACATTGAAAACAAAACCCAAAAATGTTTGCTAAATATCAAATTTATCAAAAACCTTTTGAAATAAAATCAAATCAGGCCTCGAAAATTCGTCCGATTAAGGATAGCCCTACTCCAGGACCCTACACCCATCAAGGATTAAAGTGGTCTGACACCCTACACCCATCCAAGGTTAAAGTGGTTTGATACCCTACACTCATCCTAGGTTAAAGTGGTTTGATACCCTACACCCAACAAAGGGTTAAAGTGGTTAAAAAATGGTGAAGACCAACTCATGGGGCGAAAGCAGGTCACCCGTGCAAACGAACACTGGGAACATAACTCAGTTGTTATCAAAGAAAAGAATATTTGAAGATTTTGACAAAACTCAATATTTTCAAATATATCTTAAATCAAATGGTTTTAAATCAAAAAGAAAATATTTGAAACCATAAATGAAAAGGGATAAAGCCCAGATCAAATCAAGGATAGGAATAAATCAGGATAGGAGTGAAGATCAAGGCGACAGTTAAACCAAGCCCGCATCAAGCCACGACCAAACCCACCTGGGCCAAGCTCACTTACCTTGATCGGACCAATGGGACTCGTCTAGGCAAAGCTCCATGAAGAAGGGGACTTGGCTCAAGCATCTAAGGTGGATTCAAATAAAGGTTAGAACTCATTCAAAGCCTCAAGTTTGAACCGAATGGCCAAGAAAAGCATTAAGCAGATCACGACTGAAATGGGACAAAGGAGGTTCGAGATCAAGTTTAAATACAAGTCAATTGAAGCTCAAATGAAACCAAATGACCGAAGACCGCATCATCGAGCCAACAGTTTGTACCAAGTCCAACCGACCGCGCCCAAGTGCACATAGCCGACCGAACCCACCATAGTCAATCCATCATCCCTTTAATTGATTGAATATATCTTGATCCAGCCACCTTGGCCTTACCTAACCAAATAACCTTGGCCGAACATGCCTTGGCCAAGCTTGACTGAACCCACCATTTAACTCAGCACATGCTAGCTGATTATGACCGAACCCACCATTTAACTCAACACATGCTAGCCGATTGTGATCGAACCCACCATTTAACTCAACACATACTAGCCGATTGTGACCGAACCCACTTGACTGGACACACATACCTTGGTCAACTTAATCCACCCACCTTGACCCAAGAGGGACCATTCTAAGGCCCACGTGAGCCCATGTGGCCAGCCAAGAGTTGGGTCAAGACTTGGGTTCCAAAAGTCTCATTCAAACCCAATCCAAGACCCACCAAAAGCCTATAAAAAGGCACCTTGGGGGCCTCATTTCCAGCATCTAGCACTTAGAGGAACCTTCCAAAACGTGAGGGAAGAGAGAGGGAGAGCTTAGGAGAGAGGGGAAGTGCTGCAAGTTAGAGAAAGAGAGAAAATAAGAAAGAAGAGAGAAAAGGGAGGAAGAAGAAGAGGTAGTTCCAAGAAAAGAAGGGGTCGAAGTCCCCACTGTGAAACCAGTTCTTGGGCTGCTAAGTGAGTATTTTTTTCCATTTTCCACTCTTATCATTCAATTTAAAAAGGGGTTGTAATAATGGAGCTTTGTCTCCCCCATATTGTAATAGCAAGTAGATATGCTGTTAATTTCATTTCCTATGCACTACTTGTTTGTTTTCTTGATTCTACCTCTCTATACTCTATAAAACTCCTATAACTCCTAACCTCCTCTATGCTTAAGCTAATATACATATTTACATTCATTTCCCTTCAGCAATTTACTTTGGGTTGCTGTGTTTATGCAAATTTAAATTCGGGTGAGTTGCATTACGAATGTTATAAAAACTCTGAAAATTTGTTTTTAGCAACTCTTCATACGTATGTTGTTTTAATTTTTATTTCTTCATATGTTGTTTTAATTTTTATTTCTTCATATCTGCTCCGATTGGTCTAAAATTTGGCACACTTCTTCTACACACAAGCCCAGCTCTAATAAAATTTCCAAGAATTTTAGGGCCGTACAACCATATAATTAAAAGTGTGTAAGATCGAAAAAAAACCAGAAACGTTTCTACACAGTTTATTTTCCTTTAACAGAGGTTGGATAAAAGTCCTACAAAACCAAATTCACCAAAATCGAGTGAAACTTGGTTCATTGGAAATATTACATCCATAGCTTTCTAGCAAAACCCAATTCACCAAAATCGGAGCTCTATGAACCAAGATAAAGACCTTTCTTTGGGCCTTTGTATTTCTGTGACAGCACAGTTTCGAGTGTCTGAGCAGAGACAGATCCCTGATTTAATTTTGAATAATCACAGCACCAAATCATAAAGTAAAAATAGACTTAGAATCTACACATTTCACTCTATGATATGTGAACTTTTCATGAATTTTGGAGATCTCTATGTCATCCAAAAAAATCTGAGAATCAGCTCTGAAAACAGAATCAATTTCTGTTTTTTAGAACTTCAAATCCTTCCCTCCCTCAACTAAGAGCACGAGTTTGATTTGATTGAAAATCATTTTCAAAGTCAATTTTGGAAACATACACCAGCACAAGTGAATCCTCAAAGCGCCTAGGCTGACCCTTGAGCATCGGTTCAAGAAGGCCTAAGGTGACAAGATATTGCTTAGCCAAACTAGTCAGATTTATAAACTTTGCTAGTTTTGAAAACTAGCTGGCACGCTCATGCAAGCAAAGTAGATTTGAGAAGTTTACTTCAAATTTGTACATAGGCTTGGAGTAAATTTTTCACATCTATAGTTATCAATAAAGTGTATTATAACATGGTATCAGAACGATTAAATGCTACAAATCATGCTTTTTTGGGGTGTTTCTGTGAGAAACGTGATGCAGAGTGTTTGTAGTTAAGCACCACAAATAAAAATAGGTTTCGTGACTGCAGTTTGTGTGAAGGCAGAAACTACATGGTTGTGTGAGAGCCAGTCCCCTATCACAGATCGTGACCAAAAGCAGAAATTGTTGGTTGCCATTGTTTCATTCTTGGGTGTTGTGGTGAACTGAAGTCATTCTATAGATTGTGTTGCAGTGTTGCTGAAAATACTAAAGAATACGTAGCGCTTTGTCCTCTTGTGGTTACATAGGTATAGAAAGGGAAAGTATGGCAAATACACGTAAACATGTGAAAGGTTTATATCATAGTTTTGAAGAACAATCAGGAGATACATTGAAACCTTATCAAGTTATAAATATGAAATTAGATGGAGAAAACTATTTAGAATGGGTCACATCCTATGTTGCACGGGTCCGCTCTTTTGGGCCTCGTACTCGTATCCGGTACGTACCGGGTACAGGTACATCAGGTACATACCCATACCACGATTGTCGTATCGGTATGCATACCCAAGATTGGGTACGTCACGTACCGGTACCGGGTACGTGAATGGATCGGATATGGGTAAACCCGATTCAAAATGCACACTATAAAAGCTACTGTCTACCCTAATCTAATCCGCTGCATGCGCCTCTCTCCTCAGCAGGTGCCACTGCGCGTGTCTCTCTCTTCAGCAGGTGTGTCTCTCTCCTAAGCTCCTCTTACTGCAAGCTCACCTGCGTGCGTCTCTCTCCTCAGCTCACCAGTGTGCGTCCTCTGTGGTTGGATGAGTTCCGTACAAGAGAACGGCTCTGTTGGGAAAGAATCTGCTTCTCTTTTGGGGGAATCCTGCATACCAGATGTAGTGATTGGGGGAGGGTTGTCCACCAGCAAAGTTGTAACTAGAAGTTGTAGTTCAGAGTTACCACAAAATCACTTTCTACCTTCTCCAGCAAGGGAAGCTGATGGTCCAGATGCAGCTAATGGTGTGGTTGTGAGGGGAAGCTTGGGCGGTTTGACTGGGTTACTGAATCTTGGAAATACATGTTTCATGAACAGTGCAATCCAGTGTCTTGTACATACGCCGGAGTTTGAGAGATACTTCCGGGAAGATTACCATCAAGAAATCAACTGGCAGAACCCATTGGGAATGGTTGTAAGTCACCATTGAGTCATCTAGAGTTCATGCATATTTTATTCGCCACCAACCTTTTTGATTGAAGAATTAATTCTTTTCTGGAAGTCACAATCTACTAGCTGATGGACCATTCACTCATCCTGGTATGCTATTTGAGGGTAACTGTCATAGTTCTGTACATTGTATATCTTGAATACAATTATGTGCCGGGAGCTTTTCTGATAGTGACATTTCTTTTGGTTTTTGTTGCTTATGATCAGATTCATATTTTCTTATCGTTGTCTGAATTGTTTGGCTGAAAAATGTGAGCCTGCCTTCTTTCTCCGTGTATGCATAGTTGAAATGAGGTGCCTATGGCCTATAGTGGTTTCACTCAGTAATAAGGGAGCTAAGATTATCAGGAGTGCAAGTAAACAAATGACACTCACTAGTGGGTACCAATGCCAGATGAGCTTTGTTCTTTCTGTGGCATTTGCCTTTTAAAGTTAATGCTTTTAATGTGCTGACCGAAAATTTATCTGCAGCTAGGGAAAGACATCTGACTTCTTCCTAGCATGGGGTTGGGATAAGATGCAATTGATGCACTGAAGAAATATGTAGCGTTCTGCCAAACAGATGTTTGGCAAAGTTAGGATCCACCAAGAGCTCCCACCTATCGTTTTCCGTTTTCAGAAACATTATAAAACATATATATATATATATATTCTATAGATCTTATAGCTTTCAAAGTGCTTGTGACAGCACACTGTCACTGTTCTTTGATCATGTTGTTAAGGAATGCTAATGAAATAAATTAATAGAGCTTTGTAAGAAATACTGGGTCGTGTAAGTGCATATCTATGTTATTTCAGTCTTGTGTTATCTTAGTAATAGGTAATACTTATTAGGGGTATATTAGGAATTAAGTTAGGCCAGGTATTTATAGGAGTCATTAGGGTTTAGGTCATTAAGAGGAAGTTGAAGAAAACGGCAGCCTGTAGAGAGCCGTGTTCAGTTTTTGAGCAGATAGGAGGGATGCCTCCAATCAGCAAACTATTGTAAGTATGTTTCTTTTGATTAATGAATGATCGATTCTTAATATGGTATCAGAGTCTAGAAGGGCTGCAAATCAGTTTTCTTGGATGTTATTGGATGACGTTACTGTGATTTTGGGTAGAAGACGTCTATTTTTTTTTTTGTTATTGATGATTTCAGATTATCTGACCCTATTATATGCAAGAGTGACTTCATTTTGTTGTTGATGAAGATTCACGACGATCTCATATGCAAGAGCAGTTTCAGCTTCTTTCATGATCAGAGTTACTAAATCATATGCAGTTTTTTAATCAGGCCCATGATATTTTTGGTATCGTTATCTAGTGATTTGGCATTCGTGATTTGGCATTCTTGAATCTTTCAGACTTCAGATTCAGACGCACAGAAATCAGTCTTTTTTTTTGTTCAAAAATTCAAGTCGTGATATCGTGATTTGGCATTTGGTATCTTGATTGCACATAAGGGAATTTTACTCAGGCTTGTTGTGCGATTTAGATCTTCACGTCTACTTTCTATCCAATAACAGTGAAGAGCCCATTCGTATAAAGCATTCTTCTAAGTTACCAATTCTGAAATTCAGATTTATAGTCATTTATACTTGATGCTTGAAATTCAATAAAGCAAGATATATTCGTTTGTGGCAGCTTCAACGAATCCGATCAAATAAATTCTTTCAAATTGTTTGACTAATGGCTGCCAAAGGGAAAGGAATTAACAACATCTTCCATACAGGTGAAAATTCTCCTTCATTCAAAAAACAGAAAATTTTTATATTACCTCTACGAAGTTAGATGGCCGAAATTATTTGGAATGGGCCAGATCTGTGGAACTCGCAATTGTAGCAAGCGGGAGATGGGCACATCTAATGGGTCACACTCCAATTCCAGAGCCTCATGATACTCTTTATCCTACATGGAAAAGAGAAGATCCTTGATATCTTCTTAGTTACTACAGTCAATGATTCTCTCAATCGCCAAAACATTTATGTTTTTAGAATCTGCTCATGAGATTTGGTGTGCAGTGGCAGAAGCATATTCCCGAAAGAAAAATGTTACAAAAGAATATGAGATACTAGAAATAATCAAAAAATTCAAACAAGCTACTCGGTCTATCAGTGAATATTATGCCGATCTTCGTGGTCTTTGGGATGAACTCCTTTATTATACAAATATCAAGTGTTCGGCTTGTTATAATGAAAGAAATTCTGAGATTGAAAAGAAGAAGAAAGTATTTGATTTATTGTGGGGTGTCAATCCTGAATATGAATCAGTCAAACTGAATATTTTGGGCAAAGAAGAGCTTCCTTCATTAGGCACAGTTTACTCTTTATTAATCAGAGTAAAAGATCGCAGGAATCTTGAGAAGGATCATATTCTTGGTACAGATCAACAGGCCCTTCAGGTATGGGATGATAATCCTCATTTACGTGGCAGAGGTGGACACTAGAGTCGTGGTCGTGAACGTGGTAGATTTAATTGTGATGAAAAAGACAAACTTATTTGCTCATGCTGTGACAAATCACGTCACACCAAAGATCACTGTTGGGAATTACAGAAAGAATTATACATTCTTCAAGATCAGTCTCAACCTTCAACTTCTTACAGTAGTTCAACAGCAACAACTCCTGATGTAGAGCTTAGTCTGTGGCATTGTTGTCTGGAATCTGGATCATCTACCTGTGTCCAAAATTTCATATGTTATCCCTCACCTTAGTGTCCAGTCAAATAAATTTCAGTTTGAATGCGAAGTTTGTCAGCTCGGGAAACATCAAAGAGCTTCTTACCCTTTAAGTGATTCTCAGCGGTCTCTACCTTTTGAACTTATTCATTCCGATATGTGGGGTCCTAGTCCTGTCACTTCTTTATTTGGTCATAAGTATTTTGTCTCCTTTATTGATGATTGTACTCGTCTTACAATCGTTTACTTAATAAAATCAAAATATGAAGTTTCCTCTATTTTTTTCATAGTGCATAAATTTATTTGTACTCAATTCAATGCTTCTGTTAAAATTCTTCGATCAGATAATGGAGGTGAATACAATGGGACTCAGTTACAAGACTACTTACAATCACAGGGGATTGTTCATCAAACTACCTGTCCTTATACACCTCAGCAAAATGGTCTTGCTAAGAGAAAAAATCGACATATTCTAGAAGTTGCGAGAACTCTCCTACTCCAAAGCAATGTTCCGAGGAGATGTTGTCCTTACTGTTGTTTATCTCATAAATAGAATGCCAAGCAATACAATCCAGGGTGACAGTCCTATTCAGAAACTTGATAAAGAATAAAAACCATTTCATCTAGTCCCTCGTATCTTTGGGTGTACTTGTTTTGTACATATCCACCTTCCAAATCGGGATAAACTTGATGCCAAGTCAGTAAAGTGTATTTTTCTTGGTTATTCAACCTCTCAAAAAGGGTATAAATATTATGATCCTCTGCTTAAAAAACTCTATGTTTCCATGGATGTCACTTTTTCTGAATTTACTCCTTATTACATTTCTCAGAAAAGGCCTACTAAACTTCCTTCCTGTGTTCTTCCACTAGTTTCTAGTGAGGGGGAGTATACTGATACAGTTGATCAGAGTGAGAATGAACAGAAATCAAAAGAAATTCTGACGTACAAAAAAGGACAGCGGAAGATTGTTTATTCTGAAGAACCATGTACTACAGAGATTTCCCCTGAATCAGATCCTCAAGTGGAATTGAACAATGACCTGGGGATTCCCATTGTTGTTAGAAAAGGTAAATATACATGTACACGATATCCAATCTCTAATTATACTTCATATGCCAACACTTCTCAGCATTATCAAAGATTTGTTATGAATGCTGAGAAGCATTAGATCCCTTCGAAGTTTGAAGAAGCAATCAAGTGTCCCTACCGAGTACTGCTACCATACCCGTATCCATGCAACATAGGTCACATCTATAGAAATGGTTGTTCTAACAAGAGGTTAATGGGAGTACCTCAGAAGCACTCAATCACAACCTCATAAAGGACGATGCCTTGGTATTCTCATGATTGTTGCTATTAAGGGAACGGATTCAGGTCCTAGTTCTCTAAGGATTGATACTATGAAAAATAAGATTGATCTCCTACCATATGATCGATAGCTTCAGAATCTATAATTTAGACTAGAGTAGAGGAAGTTTTACCCAAGTTAGAGGAGGAGTGGTGTGTCATGGTTACTTGAGTTGAGAAGTGGAGGGATTGTTGTTACACAGTCGAGCTTCAAGACCTTCAACTCTCTTAATAAGGGGCTTGAAGAGGATCTAAATTGGTCACGTGATAGTCTAAAGAATTGGCATAACTGCCACGAACTTTGGAATAATCTGGTCAGCCTATAAGGTCCCAACAGAATTCTTTAGTGTGTGTACAATTTAACTTGTCTCTATCATCTCGAGGTTAGTCACGGCCTCTTCCTCGACATCCCCTCTGGTTGAAGATAGTGCTCTTTGTGTTCATTTCTGATGTTTTTAGGTATTATTGTACTTACCCGAAATACTAGGGGCATTTTGGTAATTTTCTGTACTAGGGGTATTTTGGTCAATTTTTGTTTTACAGCTCCTTATATAAGGGTTGATAGGTTGTATTAGGAATGTAGTGGCTGAGATTAAGAAAGAGAGAGAAAGAGGGGGGCGGCCTCCATTGGAGGTCCGCCCTCCCTCCGATTTCTATTTTTTCTTTTTATCTTGTGTTGATATTTTGTATTATCTGTTGCGCAACCACGTTTCCAACAAGATATCAGAGCCATAGACAATGCAAACATTGAAGAGAATCAGATTTGCTGATGTGAAGATGTTAATTTGGAAGATGTTCAGAAGATTGATCTCGATGAGATTTTTTTGGGTGGTCCTTCTCTTGTCTATGAAGAAGATGTTTATGATGTCGAAAGTGATATGGAAATCGATGGCTAATTTGAATGGAGATGGTGTTGAAGAGGAGAAAGGAAAAGAAGATTATGAGGTAACTGAACTAGATTTAAGATGGGCTGTTCTTACTATGTTGAGCTCCAGCTGTTATCAATTAGAGATGAACTGTTTGAGACATTCAGAAGGCGCCATAAAGGTGTAATGGAACTTGAAGAAGTGCAGCTAACTGCAAATTCTCTTCATAAAATGTTGTTGACTTTCAGTGAACAAACGAAAGGTCAAAAGTTTCCTGAGGATGCTTCTGATCAAGAGATAATGGAAAGTGTGATGGCTAGGTATGAGAAGGAGATGATGCATCCGATTCAAAATCTTTTGGGTGGAGAGCTTGCTAGGGCCTTGCTGATTCAGATACAAAAGCTAAAACTTGATATTGATACGGCAATGCTGGAGTTGAATCAGATTCTTAAAGCCAATGAAATCAATTTCGCCATTCTTGCAGCTTTGCCAACCTTCTTTCTTTTGCTTATTTTAGTCACGGTTGTACGACCTTGGTTCACTGAGAGAAAAGGGCAGAAGGTAGAGGAAGGATTGCTATAATTCAACGCAGGCTTCTTGTTGTGGATGTTGAAAACTGGAATTTGGCGATCATGACAAGGGAAGATACTTGGATCGTGAAAGTGGTGGATGAACACATGAAGGAATGGGGTGAGAAGAACCGTGGTATGCAGTGGTTGGCTAGAAATCCGTAAGATAAGATTCCACTTAGTGTCATCTGGCGATTTCCGGTTTTAACAAGAACTAAATAGAAGACCCTCCTCTCTGCATTGATGTAAAGGATCGGAAAAGAAAGGTAAAACAGAAGCAGAAAACCTCCATAGGCATCTAGTTATGCAACCAATCTTGAAACAGTGCCTTCTTCTAGTAATTTTCTGATTGTAACATGGAACAAACATATTTTCAAGGAACCAGTCATTAAGAAGAGGAATGTAGCCAGAATACACCAGGCAATAAGATGTTTCAACTTGAAGTTTGTAGTGAGAATTTTTTGGCTGGTGTACCGATAGAAACTTGGAAGAGGAAAAGGTCAGATGTTCATGATCAGACTCGGGAGTATTTTGGAATGTGGACTGTATTTACTGCATGGTGGCTGTATTTATTAAGGTTGTAACGTTCTCAAAGGTTGATGGAAAGAAGTTACAGAGTTGCAGTATTGATAGCAAGGTATTTATTACACATTAAGAGGTTTGTGGCTGAATTTATTGGACCACGTGTACTACTGCACACTCATTATGGATGGTGGCTGCACATTTATTTCATACTGCTGTATTATTTGTATCCCCAAGAAAGCGGAGCAGAATTTTTTACTTGGGAGGCTGCATTTACTGCATCTGGGCAGTAATGGGCCTTGTAATACTGGCCACATTTAAGGTGATCCCGTGGATTCCCAGGCAGTGACTGATTGTCAAGTTCCAAGGTGGTGGTGTCTCGAATATCATTCCCAGGCAGTGACTGATTGCCAAGTTCCAAGGTGGTTTGTTGGGTGTTTGATTTCATACCATTGGTTGTGAAACGTTTGGATTTGTCAGCCTGGAAAACTCTTGCTTTCTTCTGGATATCTCTCATTTGATAAGACAATGGACACAGCAACTGGAGAAATGTTTTTGAGGCACCTTCATTCTATCTACGTTTGTAGGCTTCTTTAAGTGAATTCTGTTCTAAGACACTTGTTGGACGATTACACACATGGGTTGCTTCCATTCAAAAGATAATAAGTGACTTCGAGGATACGAGGACCCTACAGTTCTGTCTGCACAAACAGCTTTCAGTGTTAGTGAAGTGGAGGCCCTCTTTCGAGTTTTTTCAAGAGCATAAGTGGTTCTGTCATTGATAATGGGTTGATAAACAAGAAGGAGCTTCATCTAGCTCTGTTTAAGAACAGAAAGAAGGATAATCTATTCGTGAAACGGATCTTCGATCTAGTTGATGTGAAGCAAAAGGGACTCAATGATTTTTTGGTGACTTTGTTCGATCACTCAGTGTCTTTCACCCAAATGCTCCAGAGCAGGATAAGATCTCTTGGAGATTGGTCGGACAGAGAAAATCATCTTTCTGAAAATTCACTCTCTGATAACATCTCTAGCCTTAAAAAGAACAACAAATCTAGTTGTTTACCTTCATGGCCATCAAAAACACAACCACCGTCTTCATCTTCTCTCCTGCCTAATAACCAGAACAGCTATGTTCCTTTTAAACCTAATTTTTCTGTGCCAAAGGATTCATCTTCAGTTGTAATGGAGCCAGATGTGAGAAAGCCAAACACTTCTGAACAAAGGGCTGTGGTTGGGTGGCCACCTTTAAGATCATTCAGTAAGAACTTTGCTGCATCTTCCTCTAAACCAGTGTTATCAGGTGCGATACGTATCGTATCGTGGGAAGCCACGGTGCGATACGTATCGTATTGTGGGTACGATACTGCGATACGTATCGTATCGTGGGAAGCCACGATACGATACGGTAACCTGTATCTTACAGGTTATCGTATCGTACGATACGGGCGATATGCCCAAAAAAAAATCAAAAAAAAAATTTCAAAATTTTTTTTTCCAAAAGAAAAAAGTTTCAAATTTTTTTTGCATGTTTCTGCCCTCTCTTCCCCTCTCTTCACTTCCCTTAAAGGCATCCTCCAATATGCTTATAATTTGGGTTTATAATTTTATTTATTTAATAAGAATAATGTATAAAAAAAAAATTATGACAAAATCATTTTCCTTTCTGTTACAACTTTTAGGTATATTTTTGCTAACAGTTTCTAATTTTATAAGATCGTAAACAATTAAAAACATTTAGTTCTCTCGGTTCATTGAGTAGGGATTTCACAACTTCATTATTTTAGGGTTCACGTTACATGACTTGCATTGAGTTGAACATGATCAATGTGTGTGAGGCTTAACTGAGTCTGTGAAGTGAGAAATGAAGCTCAAGCATTACTTAAAAAGCTAGTCTCCAATAAGAGAAAAAGGGGACATCATCAAGTAATAATATCACATCATTGAGGTGTCATAGACTCAATAATCAAAGAAATGGAGCTCTTTGTTTTGCACACATATGAAAATTAGCAAATATGACAACTACATGTACAAAGATAGCAGATTGTTAATTTTGATATATTACATGAGTGGATTATGGAAGATAACGAAGAAAATGCACTCCTAAGTCCTAACTGAAGAAGACATTGCATGAATTAATTTGAAGTGCAAGTGCAACAACATCATCAAGGAGAAGATGAAGATTATTTAGTTAATGATCCTGAAACAAATTTATAATATGTAAAATATAAATGTATTTCATTTTTAGATTCAAAATATATAATTTTGGATGCAATTGTTCAATATTAAATGTTCAATTTGTGCTAAACTTTGCATTATATGAATTTAAAGCAATTACCAGATTTTTCCAAAATTTTTCAGAATTTTCTTGATTTTTTTCAGATTTTTACTAATTTTATTGATTTTTTAAATTATTTTTATAGTTTTTTAATATTAAAGTATGATATGATACGATACGATACGATATGATACGATACGATACGCCCGTATCGTGGAGCCCAGCGATACGCGTCAGACAACACTGCTCTAAACTACCAGTGGAGATTCTCGTACTTGATGTTTTAACATAATGTATGAGAAGAATTGCTGCAGAGGCAATATATGATGATGGCCCAAGTTGAGCCACGTACATGTCTATATCAGGTTATGCGGACGATGAGAATGATGGTTTGCTATATGGATGGTCATGCTCCTGCATTTGGAGATACGTTGATATTGTGAGTCTTGCTACTATTATGGTATGATGTGAAAGATGCTTGCTTGATTTGCAGACTAACGATGAAGAAGTTATATCGAAAATAAAGCTTGTATTGAAAAGCGTGTGAGCAGATGAAAGGCTAAAGAAAGAGATATTAACATGAACATGAAATGTTTGAGGAAATGTTTGTAGTCAATGAGGACTGCTAAAATGGGTGTTACAGCCAAAGTAGCTGCTTATGTTGTTATAGCCAGGATGACTGATTTGATGTTGTTATAGCTAGGATGGCTGCTTTGATGTTACAGCCAGGATAGCTGCTTTGATGTTGTGACAGCTAGGATGGATGCTTTGATGTTGTTACAGCCGGGATGGCTGATTTGATGATGTTACAACCAGGATGGATGAGTTGTTGTTACAGTCATGAAGGCTGAGTTCATATTGTTACAGCTATGAAGGCTGAGTTGATGTTGAAGCCAAAGATGTTGCTTGTGATGATAAGCCAGGAAGGCTAAGTTGAAGATATTTTCAGCCAAAGAAGTTGATCAAATTAGTGATGAAAACAGATGAAGAACGTGGCAAACAGATATGAAGATTTTTTTGCAAGTTTGGAGTTTGAAGTATCTCACTCCCAACTTAGGGGGGTGTTGAAGATAGTGCTTTTTGTGTTCATTTATGATGTTTTTAGGTATTATTGTACTTGCCCGAAATACTAGGGGTATTTTGGTAATTTTCTGTACTAGAGGTATTTTGGTCATTTCGATCAATTTTCGTTTTACAGCTCCTTATATAAGGGCTGATAGGTTGTATTAGGAATATCGTGGCTGAGATTAAGAAAGAGAAAGAAAGAAGGGGGGCGGCCTCCATTAGAGGTTTGCCCCCCCCTCCGATTTCCATTTTTTCTTTTTATCTTGTGTTGATATTTTGTATTATCTGCTGCACAACCACGTTTCCAACACCTCTCCCACTGACTGGTTGAACATCTGTTTTACCAAGTATTGTATTCTTCTCTAAGGAAAGAGTGGTTTCCTTTTCTAGATTTCGTCGATCTTCCTCGCGAATCAATAGGGAATATCCAGTTATGAGGGAAAGAACTTCCTCTCGGCCAAGGACATTAACTTTCACTGCTTCAAATTCAATGTTAATGCCCCAGAGTAGATAAAATACCTTTCTTTTATCAGATTCTGCATTTCTTTCCCATGAACATGAGGACCATTTAATCGACATATAAAATTGTACTTCATTCCATAGGCCTCTTAGTTTTGCATAATAATCACTTATAGATCCTGAGCTTTGTCTATATTTTTTGATTTTCTCGAGAAGCTCATATTCTTTTGCTACATTTTTGTGTATGCAGTATACCTCACTTACTGCTTTCCATATATCGAAGGATGAATCTAGATACATAAATGAACGACTAATGGCATGTGTCATTGATTGTAACAGTCACGATGAGACAAGTGCATCTTCTTTTCTCCACATAGGATATGATAAATTATCAAGAGTTGGGATGGTTGTTGTCCCATGAGATAAGACAGTCTCCCCTGTTGGAAAACGTGGTTGCACAGCGGAGATTGAAAATCACAAACATAAAGAAACATCGAAGAGAAAATATGAAGATCGGAGGAGGGGCGTACCTCCAATGGAGGCCGCCCCCTCTTTCTCTCTCTTTCTTAATTTGAGCAACTTAAACCCTAATACAACCTATTAGCCCTTATATAAGGAGCTGTAAAATGTAAAATAACCAAAATACTCCTAGTGTAAAAATTACCAAAATACCCTTACGACTTCGAACAATTACAATAATACCTAGAAAAATCAAATTCACTAAAACTGACTCTAAACTCATATTCTTCAACACCCTCCCTCAAGTTCGGAGTGAGATACTTCAAATTCCAAACTTAAAAAAAGTGGTTCTTTCTTCACCACATGTGCACGAGCGATCTCTTCGAGGCTTCTGTAAAATAACTTGAACAGTCAAGAACACATGGGTAGCATACGACCCTTCTATGGGTATCGGTTGCTCCCTCTCTCTTTCTTCTACTCCATAAAGTGATTGGGCAGCTATACTTAAAAGTCATGTTTCTTCTACTCTTGAGAAAGCTGATCTTTTGGGATAGGAGGTACTACTCCACCATACACACTTACATGGCTTTTCCTGCGCCACTTCACATGGTGGCTGCAACCGGTGTGTTGGTTGGGTACCCTCTCTCTACCACTCAAATAGCAGAATACAAACATCTGCTTATACTAATCGGTCTACACCCATTCACATGGTGACTGCAACCGCTTTTCCAGCCCTCCTGGCTGTTTACTTCAGCAACTCAAGGTTTTAACTTTCATGCTTCTTGGAGATATTGCCACATTTCATACCATCAAATTCATGTGGCCTCTTCTATGATTTAATTTTTTATGCATATGTAGTGAAACAAGACTGATTTTCTACATTCCATCTTTCCTTCTATTTTCATTCAATTGTTTTTCCAATGAAGAAATCATCACTACTACTTCATACCTTCTTCAAAGTTTTTCTCTTAATTTTTAGCCCTCTTCATTATTTTAGCAAATGCAGGTAAACATCTCTCTTAGGCATTTCATCAAATACTTGATATACAGGTGAATATTTCACTTGAACATTTCATCGAACACATCTTCTATCTTTACTGTCTTCATCATGCCCTGGATGTTGGAGCAAACCAGGTGAATCCCCATGGAATCATAGCTACCCGCCACAGGAACCTAGAAACCTGTAGCAGTAAACTGCATGGCTACAATGTCATTATGTCCTTCAAGTGCTGAAAGATTAGAAACTGCATTGGGAAGGATTAGTGATTGCGTATCGATATTAACACCAAACAACACATTCGGGTTCGGAGAATCTACCACGAAGTTTACTGACTCCACCTCATTTTCTCTGCGAGGAAATGCCGGAAGTGAACCTGAGCACCTATTCTTAAAAGGGAAGGCATTTTCTCCAGCCCACCACTGCGATTGTGGCTCAATAACTTCAGTTTGATTGGCTCGCAGATTGTTAAAAAGAGTCAAAACACCAAAAAGAGGTCTTTGATCTAGTTTGGTCGAAGACAGCTTCAGTTGTCCTTCACCTGCAACCTAAAGTGGTGCATCATGATTCGGCAATTGCTGCTACTGTTCTAGCATCTCAAATCGGTCTTCTTCCGCACCTTCCCGTAGTGGGTTTCCTTAGCATAGAAGGAAGATGAGGACATTCTTTTTCCATCTTTTTTTTTTACAACTCGCCATCCTTGCTACTCCAAACGATCGATGGCTCTGATACCATGTTAGAAAACGTGGTTGCATAGCGGAGATTGAAAATCACAAACATAAAGAAACATCGAAGAGAAAATGTGAATATCGGAGGAGGGACGTACCTCCAATGGAGGCCGCCCCCCCTCTTTCTCTCTCTTTCTTAATCAAAGCAACTTAAACCCTAATACAACCTATCAGCCCTTATATAAGGAGCTGTAAAATGTAAAATAACCAAAATACCCTCTAGTACATAAAATTACCAAAATACCCTTATGACTTCGGACAATTACAATAATACCTAGAAACATCAAATTCACTAAAACTAACTCTAAACTCATATTCTTCAACATCCCCCTTGCTAACATTGTCAATTCCACATAACGAGACCATTCTAAAAAAATTTGACCATCTAATTTGATGTGTGTGATTTGAAACGCATCAATTTTTTCACCCATCTCCCTATTGCTATTTGAAAAGGAAAGAGAACTTGCATCCTTTATCCTATTACTGAATATGTCTCATATCAAAGTACTTCAGTGGCAAGGTTGGCAGCTAAGGGATACAATCACTTAGGTATTTACTATACTGAAACATTTGCTTAAGTGAAAAAACTTATATCTATCACAATCATTATGAGCCTAGTTACACATAAAGTTGAGACATGTGACAGTTAGATGTGAAGGATGCTTTTCTATAGGGATCCTCAATAAAGAAGTCTATACGGAACTACCTCTTGGATTTGATGATAAGAAAGCAAGGTAAGGAACTAAAGGGTAAGTATATAAATTGAATAAAGCTATTTATAGTTTCAAGCAATCTCCAATAGCTTGGTTTGAAAAATTTAATGAAGGTGTAATTAGCTTGGAATACCATATAAGTGTGAATGTTCATACCTTACTCGTTAAGAAGGGAGAAAAAATCTCTATTTTGATTGTCTATGTAGATGACGTTATTACAAGAGATGATCATGAAGAAATCACTAGACTTAAGAAAAAGCTATATCAACTCTTTGATCTAAAAGACCTAGGTCGATTATACTATTTTTTGGGTATTGAAGTTTTTGTATTCTAGCAATGGTGTCTTCTTGACTCAAAATAAATATACTATGAATTTACTGCAGGATAGAAACATGACATACTGCAAAATGAGTGAATTCTAATAGAAGTTAACAAACAACTGCATCTTCGTGATAAAGAAAAGTATTAAGATGTGGGTCGATATCAAAGGTTAATAGGAAAATTGATTTGCCTTACTATTACTATCCAGATATTACGTATTAAGTGGGAATGGTAAGCAACCTTATGCATACTCCATCAACATTCCATATGGATGTAGTTTATCATATATGGGAGTATTTGAAGACTACACAAGGACATGGTATTCTTTATACCAATAAGGGTCATCTTAATATTGAAGTGTATTCAAATATTGATTGGGTTGGATCCATAGATGACTGAAAGTTGACTTTCGGGTATATTACACTTATGGGGGACAATTTTGTTTCATGGAAGAGCAAAAAGCAAGTGGTTGTTGCCAGATCGAGTGCAGAAACTGTATATAGAGCAATTGCCCAAGAGACGTGTGAGGGACTATGATTAAAGCCGCTTATGAAAGAGTTAGGCATGGAGGCAGAAGGTATTATTCCTCTCTATTGTGATAGTAAAGCTGCAATACAGATTGCATCTAATCCCATCTATCATGAATGGATGAAACATATTGAGATCGATTGTCACTTCATAAGGAAAAAAGTGATCAATCAAATGTTTCAATTGATATATATGAAGTATGCATACCAGTGTGCTAACATTATTACAAAGGCAGTTAATAGAAGTGGACTTGTGACTTATTTAGGCAAGTTGGAAATTACGTGTATCTTTCTCCCAACTTGAGAGGAATTATTGAGAAGAAATTTGGATCAGTGTTGAGAAGAAAGCTTGATCAGTTCAGTTGGATCAGTTTGGTTCTTCTATTAACCAACCCATAATTTGTTCCTAATATAAGGGTAGATTAGTCTTTCAAGTTATGAACTCTTATAAATATTAGATGATTAGACTAAAAAACCCTAAGCTGAGTAGTCAAGGAGAGAGAGGCGTGTGCCCAAGGAAAAACTCTCCATCATGTAGGAGCAGATGATGTTGTCGTTGCTCTATCTTTTCTTCATTATAAATAAAGAGTGTATTATAACAGTTTACACAAGAAAATTTAAACTGTCATTTATTTCATGTCAAAGCAGAGACATGTAGCTATTGGGGTTAAAAATTCAAAACAAATTGAGTTTCAGTCAAAGAACAACAGCCTCAAAGTTCAACTAAAATGGATGGGGTTGAGATTGAGACACATTACGATCAGTTTGGAGCTACCACATGGGAAGCAAAAGGAAACCATGAAGCAGAATATGATGACTCACTTGGTTGCTACAAGAGAAGGGTTCTTCTCTATGCTAAGATGTATGAATTTGTGCAAGTGAATTTCCCTAATGGGAAGAGACATGAGCCATGACCTAGGCAAATAACGGAGCAGTTAGTGAGGACACATTTGGTCCAATTTATGAACCATATTATATTTCATTATGGAAAGTTTCATCTCCATAAAGGTTTCTTAATGTCATACATGTTTATATCATAGTAAAAAAGATCAAGTCAACGTAAGATAGACTTTTGAAAAGAAACAATCCAAATATGAAAGGAACCCAATGATGAATGGTTTCGGTAGTAATTACTAAAATCGAGTTATCTATGTTTCCTATTGTAGCTAGGAAGCCAGAAACAAGGATGATGTTTTAAGTATATGAATATGTAGGTGACTCCTCTAATAAAGGTATTCTTTGTTCTCTTCATTCTATATAAATGAGAAACATTATTCTGCTTAACAACTTTCTTTATTGTCGAGTAATGTATTGAGAGATAGCATTAAATTTCACCTACCTCCTAACTAAGGTTCACATTCAGCATAGTCATCATTATGAGGTTTACATCAGTGGTCTTTAGAGTCTTGCTCATGTTTGGATGGGGCATCTAACAGGAAGCCTTAGCAATCATCAAGAACCCATAGAATCATTGAAAAGCTTGTAAATTCATTGAAAGATGAAAGGAAAAGACACGATGGTAAAAGAACTGAGTACCTAAGATGACATAAAGCCACACGGTGGATAATGTAAGTTCGCATATGGTATGTTTGGTAACATGTGGGGGAAGAAAAAGTTGTTATCTATGGGCTCTACAAAAGTATGCTATGATCTACGAAAAGTAGGAAAACTAATAAGTTACAGAAAGCGAACTTGATATGTTGCTTTGACAATTTCGATATGGAAAAGGCTTATGCCTCTCATCTATTTATAGGGAAGAAATTAAAATTGGTAAATATAACTTTCCTAATCAATAAACACAAATATCCTGAATAGAAACTTTCTAAAGCAATAAAATATTGTCATGCACTTATCTGTGGAACATTAAAATCATCGTAAAGTCGAAGGCAACCAAAGCAAAGGCGATTATTTAGGTTCAGGAACGAAGATAGTACTTTTGAGGCAGGCAAGTCATTCATCAGTTCCATGACTTCAAATATATGGATTGGAAAATCTAATGGGTCATACTCAATTGCGGAAGATTTCTGATCATCTATATGTAAGCAGCCAAAGGAATCCACTGACAAGACCAAGCAACACATTATGACAAAATAATATCTTGCTATCCACTTTTTGTTCTCCAGCCCAGTGATTTTAATTTACACCCTTGATAAGAAAATGAATGTTAAAAGAATGAAGATAGATTAAGCACGTAGTCAAATGTTAGACTGACAACAGTTCATCTATGAATTTTATCCTATTATTAATGGACACGTCATTCATTTCTAAGAATAGATGTGTTATCTTCGACGAAGGTATCATTTCCAAGAAGATATACATCTTGTCTAAGTCTTCAATTTTATCATAGAAGCAACAGCAGCATTTATTTTCAAATTGGATTCTCCACTGTTGAGAGTAGACACAGAATTTGATGTTAATCTAGCTCATACCTATACATGGAAGAAAACTACCTAGAGAGAAGATTTATATATCTTATGCTTTGCAACATATGGAAAAAACTTACCTATGGAGGCACAAAAAGGAAAAGTAAGAAGTATATGCCGCATAAGTCCAACTGTTGCCAATGCATGACAGCACACCCAGAATGCCTTCATGGCTGTACAATATCCTGATGTAGAAAGAAAAACTATTAGTAACACCCTCAAAGTTTGCTTTGCATTGTATGTACAATTACCAAGCTGCGCTTCAATTTTCTTGACACAACCGCTATGTGGTCACAAGTAGATGTTATGAAATTGTGCCAAAACAAAGACAGAAAATTATTCTAGGTCCAGAATCCTAAGAGGACTACATATATGAGAAATTTACAGCTTCAGTGACCAAGAGTTACATGTTCAATGACCAAGACCACTTCATTTCAAAGAAGTGTAATGGTCCATAAGATACATCAGAAAGACGGATTTCTCTAAGCTAACTGGAAAAAACTTTATGGCATATGCTTGGAACCTACTGCTGTGACAACTTGCTGCCAGGGATAAGAAGCAAACGGCGGCATATGAAGCAAAACTCAATTTTCCAAAGAGAAATGGTTGTCTGCTTTCCTTCTGATTGCACAAAACCAAAGCAAGGAATATGAGGGCAACCAAACCACCAACAGATGCAGACCAGTATTGGATGCTGAAATCTCCAAGTCCTGACAGAAAGGGGCATAATGATCAGCTGTCGCCTAAGAAAGATAGTGATAATGATTCCTTGTGATCAAAAGCATTGAAATATCTCAAAATATTAGAGAAAATGAATTTTAAGTTCCATAAGAACCACTAGATCTGTATCAGACAATTAATGTAATAGCTTACTAGATAAAGAAATCAAAAGACAGTGTCCTAAAATATTGCAGAACAAAGGAACCTTTTGCTGTTCATTTTAACAAAATAATTTAGATCAATAAATATAGAACTATGTGGTGGATAATTTATTTATGAAGAAAATCTAATTTAAAATGTATTTACAGCAGTAGAACTAGAATTAATGACATATTAGGAAAGTGGCGAAAGATGTGCTAGGGGTATCTAAGGGAGGTGTACCGGCACAAAAAGAAGCTTGGTGGTGGAGTGAAGTAGTACAAAATAAAATCAAGGCAAAGAGGGCATGTTACAAATTACATTATGCTAAGAAAACTAGTGAAACTTTAGAAGCTTATAAGAAAGCAAAGAAGGAAGCAAAAAAGGCCGTTAGTGAAGCAAAAGCTAAGATTTGGGAGGACTTATATAAAAAACACAACTCAAAAGAGGGTGAAAGAGATATTTTTAGGATAGCTAGGGCTAGAGATAAGAAAACTAAAGATCTTAATTATGTTAGATGCATAAAAGACGAGGACGAAAAAATTCTAGTGGCAAATGATGATATAAGAAATATATGGAAAAACTATTTTTATAATCTTTTTAATGAAAATAAAGATGTTAGTATTAGTTTAGGAGATTTACCCAAGTCAGAAAAGTATATAAACCATAATTTCTACCGACGTATTCAAAAGAATGAAGTCAAAGAGGCTCTTAAACATATGAAGAGTGGTAAATCGGTAGGACCAGATAATATTCCTATAGAAGTTTGGAAAATACTAGGAGAAATAGGAATCACTTGGCTCACAAGACTATTTAATGAAATATGGAAAAACCAAAAGATGTCCGAGGAATGGAGAGCAAGTACACTTATACCCGTATATAAGAACAAGGGAGACATTCAAAATTGTGCGAATTATCGAGGTATCAAGTTAATGAGTCATACTACGAAATTATGGGAAAGAATTATCGAACGTAGGTTAAGACAAGTATCAAGTACAACAGAGAACCAATTTGGATTTATGTCAAGTAGATCTACTATTGAAGCGATTCACCTTTTGATATGGAACATTTTAGAGCAAAAAAGAAAGACCTTCACATGATATTTATTGATCTAGAAAAAGCTTATGATAGGGTACCGAGAGAGGTTCTTTGGAGAACTTTGGAAAAAAGAGGTATCCCATTGACATATATTAACCTTATAAGAGACATGTATGATGGTGCAAAAACATGTGTGAGGACTCATAAAGGAACGACAGACTTCTTTGAAGTTAATATTGGGTTACATCAAGGATCAACTTTAAGTCCATACTTATTTATAATGGTGATGGATGAGTTAACAAAACATATTCAAGATGAAGTACCTTGGTGTATGTTATTTGCAGATGACATTGTATTAGTGGAGGAGTCTAAGGAAAAAGTTAATAGAAAATTGGAACTATGGAGAGAAACATTAGAAAACAAAGGCCTCCGACTTAGTAGAACAAAGACAGAATATATGGAATGTAAGTTTGATCATTTGGCTACTTCAGAGGACATAGAAATTAAAATTGGCACACATTGCATTCCCTAAAAGGAAAGTTTTAAATACCTAGGGTCAATTTTTCAAAGTGATGGAAGAATTGATGGAGATGTTACACATAGAATTAATGCTGGTTGGTTAAAATGGAGAGGAGCATCAGGTATTCTTTGTGATAAGAAGATACCATTAAAATTAAAAGGTAAATATTATAGAGCAGCAATTAGGCCTGCCATGTTTTATGGTTCTGAGTATTGGGCAGTTAATCATCAACATGTACAAAAGATGTCTGTGACATAAATGAAGATGTTGAGATGGATGAGTGGTCATACAAGAAAAGACCGTATACATAATGAGGTTATTAGAAACAAATTAGGAGTGGCACCAATAGAGGATAAAATGAGAGAACATCGTTTAAGATGGTTTGGACATATAGAAAGAAGATCAAAAGAAGAACCTGTAAGAAGGTTAGAAAAACTAAATTTGGAAAGTATTAAAAGAGGTAGAGGACGACCACAAAAGTGTTGGAAAGAAACAATAAAGAATGATCTAGCTTATTGGGAGTTAACTGCTAACATGGCACATGATAGGGATCTGTGGAAACAAAGAATCCATGTAGCTGACCCCGTCTAGTATGGGAAAAGGCTTAGTTGTTGTTGTTGTTGTTGTTGTTGTTGTAGAACTAGAATTAATGAGGTTCACGTATCCAAGTGTGGAATGTGATAATATAGTTGTTTGAGATTTACAGGTGTGCTATGTATTATTATGTGATAAGTAGTTTAACTGCAGCTGTTTCTTTTGTTTGTAAGTGTACTTCATACTCCAAGTCACTCAGTAAGAATCAATGAGTTTTGGCCTTCCACTCTAGTTCTAGTGCCTCTTCTATGCTGTAGTCAGCTGAGATGAAATATCAAAATATCTGAACTGTAGCCATCAAGAACAATAAGAAAGGTGTGCAGAACCAAGGTAAACCTCGTAAGAATTTTGAATAAGAGAGGTGCATAATTCCTAGGCTACCACTATAAATTTGACATCATGGATGGGCATATGAACAAACTTAAGAAGAAAACAACATAAGAAGCTCATAGAAAGTGAAAATAGCAGGTTTACTGCAACAGCATGAAATAGAAGGACAAGATGATGTAACCTCAACAAGATAGGGTCCTGAAACGTTGGATTGTGAGAAAGGATGTTATAACAAAGAATAATGCATTAGGTGCTGCGTGTAATAATACATTTGATCCAAATACCAGCACTCAGCAAGGAAACCTGGAGGAACAGATGCTTCTATTTAGTAACAGCGTCAACTGTGAGTCAGGTTTACACAACATCATGATATGGAACAGCAGGATCTCTATTAAGCAAGGAATCCTCAAGATTGAACTCTCATAAGGAGTGTTAATAGCATAAACATGTACCATTTGTTGATCCGTATACATGATTTACAAAGAGAATTAATCATATAAAAATCTCAACCAACTTAACATCTAGTTCAGGACATACCACAATGAATAAGAACTACCATGCAGTACAAAAGATGTGATCACCATATCCTGAGGAAAAGATTACCTCTGGATTCAACTTCATGTGACAACCGTATCAACTGTGAAAGCATGACTAGGGGAATTGATATGGTTCCCAATAGAATTCCTGATGAAGCACCCCGCCTAAAGATGAAAATGCATATAAGCTATGAAGTTGAATGAAGCCATGCCTCTTTAATTTTGAACGCGAAATTCAAAAAAAAATATTAAATTCTAATTTTAAGACGGTAAGATAGAAATCTCAACTCGGTCCAGAAAATTAGATCTAAACCGATAAATAAACGATTCAATTCCACGGCCAAAGAGTCGAGAAAGATAAATCAACTCGTCTAATAAATAGTCGGAAGTATCGCATCTAGCAAACGGTTGGAAGTAACAAAAAACAAACCTCGTCTGAAAATGCATGAATTCGGATCCATCGACCAAAACCTCGACTGCGAACGCAGCAATGACGAGGAGGGTCAGAGATACAGATTCCAGAAGAAGCGACGCCGACCGAACTGAAGACAAAACGCGGACAATCACAAGGAAGACAACCACCCTCTCGCCGCTCCACACACACACTACCGTTCTTCTCTTCTCCTTCATCCGCCCCTTTTGCCCCTTGTAAAATAATCAATCCCCCGCAGATATCACCAAACCAGAAGCGTTCTTCTTCTTCTTCTTCTTCTTCTTCTTCTTCTTCTTCACGTCAATCCTTCCAATTTCGCCATTCGCACGAGCAAATTGGTCAGAACACGAAAGGACGAATAGGATTTGTTCTATTAAACACTGCTATACGGGCACAACGAACAGAAACAAAGAAATTATAATGTAGCAACTATCTCTATATCCAAGATCTCGGTATCCTCCCTAATTAGTGGGTGAATACCCCGATGACCATCCCGCCATCTTTCCTCAGCAAAAGTCGCTGAGTTTTTGGGGATTTAAACGAGTCGTTCCTCGCTTGGCAACGGCTTTCCTTGATCCTTCCGTCACCTTATTGACCGAACCTTTATTAATTTCAACAAAAAAAAAAAGGAGACCCCGTGTGGGCCGATATGAGCAACCGATCGTCTATCTAAGTGTTCACCCTTCGACCGCGAAATTTATTACGGTTTTGTAACGAGGCTCCGTGTGGGAACACCAGCGCAACTTCTACTACATAAGAACGGACACGAAGCACCCCCTTTACTTTTGTGCTCGTAAGAGTCTCTCGTCTTAGTTGTAAGTGTGTCACGGGCCATGCGCCATTTATTTGTTATCAATACAATCACATTGTTTTTTTATTTATTCTGAAGTATCATTGCTTACTCCAATCGACCCTCCCAATCATCACTCTTAAACTTCCGTTAAACCACTATATCCTTTGTGAAAGACTTAGTAGGTTGTGCGTAGCCTAGCGTTTGTCACAAGTTCTGAGTCATTGGGTGATTCCAACGTTGGGATGTGATAACTTTGGTATCGAAGTTTGTTCAACTCGGAGTATCAGTGAGTGGGTGCGGGACACATACCCTCCATATTCATAGCATAAAGGTAACTCCTGTTCGTCAATAACTTTCCACGTTGACGTCATTGCCACTAACACTGAGATGGTTGGCGACCACATTCGTCATATAAAGGAGAAGTCAAAGGTTGTACCGGTGGTTAACCATGCCAAATATGTGTTAGGTATCCTAACTGGCGTCGATGCTAAGCTTATTAGGCTCGAAAAGCTGGTAGCCCAACTAGACGATGTTGTTGCACGTGTTGCAGAAGGTTTCAACCGGTTGACCGGAGAGATCCACTTCAGTGTGCAAGATTTGAACAAGCGCGTGGAAGTTTGTGAGAACAACCACGAACTCTCACTAGAACGATTTGAGAGCATGGAAAAGCACATCTATCATACTAAGATTGTGTTACTAACCCGTATGTTGAAACTTGAGGAAAAAATTGTTGTAGCACCCCCGAAGAGACATTGTTCAGAGGACTCTCAAGCGGAGATGCGAACTTGACTAGAGGGAGTCGAGAGAAGGTTGGCTAACCGTAGTAGCCAGGGGAATGGCGGAGGAGAGGAGCGACCCCAACGCATCAAGATTCGCGGACCTAAGCCCTTTGTTGGGGGTCGCGATACGCAGGTGCTAGAAAATTTCTTGTATCAAATGGAGATGTATCTAAAAGCTAGCGACTATGAGGATGATGAACTCAAGCTAGCCGCAATTGTCATGTTCCTGTAAGACGACATCATGCTATGGTGGCGTCGTATGCTCCATGATGTTGAAGAGGGACAGTGTGACATTCGTACTTGAGAGGAATTCAAATGGGGTATTCGGGATCACTTCCTCCCACACAACAGTGAGGTTGTTGCCAAAAGGAAGCTTGACATGCTGAAACACTCTGGACCCATTCAAAATTACATCAAAGAATATCACACGTTGATGTTGAGCATCCAAACCATGACACTAGAAGATAAGCTCTTTAAGTTTATTAACGATTTACAACCTTGGGCTGAGCAAGAGTTTAACCAAATTAACCCGAGGACCCTCTCAGAAGCAATCACGACTGCAGAACAACTTACTCATAACCGTCGAAGGGATTATGGCAACAAATCCTCCTCTAAGAAAGGCATGGCAAGAAGGATCATAAGTCAGAAGATCGTCGAGGCAAATAGGGTGATGGTTCAACTGGGACTTCCGACAACTGCAAAGATAAAGAAAATAATGGCAAGCACAAGAAAGGGGACAAAGGAAAAGGAAATTTCAAGAAGGAATGATTATATTGTGGCGGACCATATTATTCTGTGGAATACTAACATAAGAAGGATGACTTTGCGCGTGCTAACAACGTTATGCAAAGAACGGAGCCCCCTGTAGAAGAATCGCGAATAGGAGCGCTTCGATTGTTGAACATTGTTGGGTTTAACAGCCAAGCCTCCACTTCGATGACACGCAAGGGATTGATGTTCCTAGAAGTGATATTGAATGGGAAAGCTGCTACGACCCTAGCACACTGCGGCGCATCGCACAATTTCATACGCCCTAAAGAGGTAAGGCGTTTGGGGTTGCGAGTAGTGTAAAGTGATTGTCAGATGAATGGTGTGAATTTATAAGATAAGCCCATTGAGGGTGAAACGATAAATGTTGCAATCAAGCTAGGAAGTTCGAAAGGTGTCACCAACTTCGCTGTGAGCCATATGGACGAATATAATATTATTATGGGATTAGAATTCATGCACGAGAATAAATGGGAGCTTCGACCCCACTACAATACCATGGCTATCATGGATAGCCCGACCCCCTGCATCATTCAATTCAAGTCTATTGGCGATGAACAGATGCGAGTGTGCTCGGCCTTGCAATTAAATAAAGGCATAAAGCAGTGTGAAGAAACGTTCCTAGTGACTTTGCGTAAGATAGAATAGGAGGCGCTCGATGAGGCGACGCCCCCTAAGATTGACGTTGTACTGCAAGGGTTCGTAGATGTCATGCCTAACGAATTCCCAAGGAAATTACCCCCTTGTCGGGAGGTAGATCATCTTATTGAGTTGGTGTCATATGCCAAACCACCTGCTATGGTTCCATATCGCATGACCCCTTCATAATTAAAAGAGTTGAGGAGACAATTGGATGATATGCTGGCTTGAGGGATCATTCGGCCCTCCAAAGCTCCTTTCGATGCGCTCATGTTATTTCAATCTAAACATGACGGATCTAAGCGACTCTTTGTGGACTATCGCACTCTTAACAAAGTGACAAGCAAGAACAAGTATCCGCTACCTCTTATAGCAGACTTATTTGATCAATTGGGACAAGCATGAGTGTTTTCTAAGTTGGACCTTCAGTTGGGTTATTTGCAAGTGCGCATTGCGGATGGGGATGAGGCAAAGACGATTTGCGTCATGCGGTATGGTGCATACGAGTTTCTAGTCATGTCATTCAACTTGACAAACACTCATGCATCCTTCTCGACCCTCATGAACAAGATATTCTACCCTTCTTTGATAACTTTGTGGTGGTCTACTTAGACGACATCGTGATATATAGTGCTTCTATGTCACAACATATCCATCACTTGGAGACGGTATTCAAGGTTCTACGTGATAATGAATTATACATCAAATGGGAGAAATGCTTATTTGGCAAACCAGAGATTAATTTCCTAGGGCATGTTATTGGTAATGGGAAACTCTGAATAGATGCGAAAAATATTAAGGCAATTGAGGAGTGAGATCCTCCAACAAATCTAACAAAACTTCGGTTGTTACTCAAATTGGCAAACTATTACAAATATTTAATCAAGGGATACACTGCCATAGCTTCACCCCTCACCATCGTGCTATAAAACAACCAACATTGGGATTGGAATGAAAATTATGAACATGTGTTTGATCAATTGAAGATGGTTGTTACGCAAGAACCAGTTCTAAGATTGTTTGATCATTCAAATTCTTTTGAATTACAGACTCATGCCTTGGACTACGTCATGGGTGGAGTGCTTATATAGGAGGGGCACCCTATCGCTTATGAAAGTCACAAGCTGAAAGACGCGGAGAGAAGATACCTTATGCACAACAAAGAAATGATTGTTATAATGCACTGCCTTCTCCTCTGGTGCCACTACCTCCTCGGAACACAATTTGTTGTGAAGACATACAACATTGCTACAAGTTACTTTCAGACTCAAAAGTGTATGATCGCTAAGCAGGCGAGATGGCAACAATTTATGGCTGAATTCGACATGATTATTGAGTATAAGCAAGGTAAGTTGGACTCCGTTACAGATGCTTTGAGTCAGAAGCCAAACTTTCTCATCGCTATTCAAGAAGACGCTAGCGACAACGCCTATCACATTTGGAGCGATCTGCTCGACCGCATTCGCACTGGCTTGGAGAGTGACGATATGGCAAAGCAATTGCAAGCTCTTGTTGATGAAGGTAAAACCATGTGCTTATGTAAACAGGACATATTACTATTGACTAAGGGTTGACGTATCTACGTACCTCACAAAAACACTTTACGAAGGGACATATTATGAAAATGCCACGACTCTCCGTGAGTAGGACATCCTGGAATAGAACACACACTCATCTTGGTGGAGCGAGCTTATTATTGGCCTCAGATGGGATTTGACGTCGAAACTCATGTGCAAACTTGTTTTATTTGTCAGCAGGACAAGGTTGATAACCAACATCAAGTAGGTTTATTCGATCCCTTACCGGTGCCTAAGCGATCGTGGGAAAGTGTATCGATGGACTTTATTCTAAATCTGTCAAAGTCCAATGAATGTCAATCTATCTTCGTGGTGGTTGATAGATTCTTCAAGTATGTGGGATATTTATGGCAACTCCTATGAACTCCACAGTTAAGAAGACCACAGAACTCTTCGTAAAAAACATAGTCAAGTATTGGGGACTACCGGCTAATATTATGAGTGACAGAGATGCTCGATTTACAAACAATTTCTGACGGGAAATATTTCGTTTACTTGGTTCATAACTATTTTTCTCTACTAGTTGTCATCCCTAGATAGATGGTTAAAAGGAACGGATGAATGCCTTCCTTGAGGATTATCTAAGACACTATCTGAGATCTAATCAGGAGAACTGGACAAAATGGCTTGATATCGCACAATTCTCATATAATTTGCATCGTAGCGAGTCTACTGGGAAAAGCCCCTTTGAGATGGTCATGGGACAACAGTTGCAGACATCGCACACTGTGGCAGTACAATATGAAGGCAAGACCCCCATCGCACACACCTTCTGTGCCGATCTACAGGAGTAGCATGATATTGCCCACTCTCTCTTTGTGAAGGCAGCGAAGCGTATGAAGAAGTGGGCGGACATGAAGAGGTGTGTTGTCGAATTTGGTGTCGACGACCAAGTGCTTGTAAAGTTGTACCCAAAGCAAAAGCAAATCTTTCGCGAGCAACAACATGCCTTGTTGATTCGTATGTACGACGGTCCTTATATTATAACCAAGAGGGTAGGAAACTCAGCATACCGACTGGATATTCCAAATCACATCCGTACGCATCTTGTCTTCCATGTGAGTAACCTAAAGGCTTATCATGTTGATATGGAAGATGCATACCACAACCAACCAATGCAGGCACCTACGTCACTGATGACTTTCGGAGCAAAAGAAGTGGAACACATCATCGACCATATGAAAGACAAAAGAGGACACATCTTGTGCTATCTAGTCAGTGGAAAGGATACGACGAAGCGGACGTTAGCTGGGAGAAGAAACTCACCATACACTAGTTTCCAAAACAGATGCGAGAGTACCATTTGTGTGCTGGGTTGTCGTGGACGTCAACAATTTAGGGGGGGAGAATGTGACCCTTCAACCGTGAACTTTACTATGATTGTGTAACCAGGCTCATGTGTGGGAACATCCTAGCAATTTCTAGTACATAGGGATGGGGTACTGCCTTACGACAGGAAGGCACCACCTTTTCTTTCATGCTTCTTAAGAGTCCCACATCTGAGTTGTAAGTGTGTCGTTGGCCACACACCTTTATTTACTATCAATACAATCACATTGCTTTCTTATTTATTCTCAAGTATCCTTGCTTACTCCAATTGACCCTTCCAATCATAAATCTTAAGCTTTCGTTGAACCACTGCATGCTTGGTGAAAGGCTTGCTAGGTTGTGCGCAGTCTAGCGCCGGTCGCGAGTTCCGAGTCGTTGGGTGATTCCAACACGCATGACATAAGGATGGATCAGTTCTGCAACGTCGATAATTTTGAGTTTTCGTGCGAGAATAACAGTGGTGATGATCAAGTGAGAAGCATGGCTTCTTCGGGCATCCCACCAACGGATATTCGGCTCAGAGTGTTGCTTATAATACACACCAGAACTCGTTGACGTAAAAGTCCGCGAGTGTCTTGGACTTCAGACTAGACATAGACTTAAGAGAGTTTTCACGGTGCAATTAATCCCACTTTGACATGCATCCGTGGCGGGTGGGACAAATAGCCTCTCAAATGGTTGAGGATGAGTATGTATTATAGCTCATTGATCTCATCATGGGCTATATAGATTTTAAGTTAATTTTCGAAATTTAGCATGGGACATATGCTTCACCACAGTTAAATATAGATCCACCATTAGTTTTCACCTTTCACCACCTTCCATTGTTTCTCCGTCCTCCAAAAACAACTCATCGAACAAAAACATTGTCACCGCCCCCAATACCATCTAAAAGATCATGTGATTTTATGGTTTTTTACATAGTTTTAAGTGGTTTTATTGGAAAGGCAATAATTTCGATGAAAGTGGTTTTGAAAAGTGAAAGGTGGTGAAAGCTAAGAACCGACGGTTAAAACAACTGAATTAAATCAAATGAAGGAGTATGCATTATTATAAACATAAGACCGTATGTGTGAGTATGGGTGTTTCTGTTGTTAGAGTGTGCGGAGTAAATGGAAAGATGCAAAACGGATGTTGGTCCAAATTGGTAAAGAATAAGAAGAATTGGTACAGTGATGCGTAGAGAGAGGATGGGAACGCCTCATATTCAATATCAGTTCAAAACCAAACCTCTGTTGGAGTGGATGTTAGATCCTAAAACAATATTTCTACTAGTATGGTAAGATGTCAACTTGTTGACTTGATTAAGGTTTGACAAAGTAAAGAATCTAGTTTACTAGGGCCTCCTTCCTTATTTCATGATTGTTAGTGAAGGAGTACTTATGACCACTAGCTTTATGAGTTATCATCTCCCATTTAGTGGTATGAGCCGAATAATGACATAACGGTTTCCTCATACTATTTAGTGATTTTTTCACAACTTTCATGAGTTATCTTATTATACCTTTTTCATAATCAATATATTTTTCTTTCGTAACAACTTATGTCCGTGTTTCTACTGGAAACCCTAAACTTGTCTTAATCCCATTTTGATAACATGTTTAGTAAATAAGTCTTCAAATATATCCTTTGTCAAGGGGTTTGTTATTATATCCCCTTTATGAATGTAAGACATGTTTCATTATTTTATAGCATATCATGTAAATAATGATAATTTACTATGATATGTTTGCTCATTAAGCTATCAACTCCACTCTTTATAAGATTTATGGCCGCACTATTGTCTCTATAAACGACAATTGGATCATTGGCTATATCCAACTTCAAATCACGAATGAAGTGACTTATCAAAACGGTATTTGTTGTAGTCATACTGTAAGCAACCTACTTAGCATCTTATGTATACTATGTGCACCTCTAAAAAATAAAACTTAAACGAAGGTTGATTTGATGTCATCCTTACTCTCAATAAAGTCAACATATTCTTTTATTTTTACTTCATATGCATGATATAAAAAATTTAAGTCTCTTGTTCTTTTAGATATCTTAATATAATTTTCACAACAACCCAATATTATCGAATAAGATTATTTTAATTTCGACTTTAGATATGAAGTCTTGTACACAACATAACATATGTCAAGCTACCACCAACTTAAGCATAAGGAACACTTGTTTTTTCTTGTCCATCACCTAGACAATCAACTTTACTAAGCTTGACTCCTTCGGCAACTGGTATACTTCCAAATTTGCTGTCACCTATTCTAAATTTCTTGAGAATATAATCAATATCTCTATCTTGACTTAGACATAATAGCGGAGACTCTCTATCACGGATAAGTTGACTATACAATTCTACAATGACACTCTACCAGCAGCCTAACTTCCCTACCATCCAAATCTGTCCTCCAATGCGTGGATAAAGAAGACAATCAAAAAGAGAATCCCGAACTGTCACCTTCTCGCTTTTCTCTCTAGACCTCTCTCTCAATACACAATGACCTTAACTCCTATCTGAAGCTACCTCATTCTCTTTTATAACACAAAAAACCGGTTATATGGATCCTATTTAGAGTAGAATCTAACCCAACCCAATATTAAACACACTATACTAAGACTCGAACAACTAATGGATCCAACATGACTAGACTCTATCAAGATGTAAATAAGACATGAATCCAATCTATACACAAACACGCCGGACTAAAAAAACACCCGCAACCCATAAAAAAACAAATACAAAAGGTTGGACTCAAATGAAGCCTTCAAAATTGAAACATAACCGATGCTAGTGTCGGCTTCTTCATACACGCCACTGGACTGACGCTCTCGACTCGTTAACAATATGGTTCTCATACTCCCATGTGGCAGGTGGTGAGCTCGATTCTAGGATGTGTAGGCGTATATGTCAGGCTTCGACCTAGACATGGCCCATTTCTAGTAACTCTCAGTTTTGGTTCGTTCAGAATCAGGATCGGAAACCGAACTAGAACCAAGTCGAATACAATCTTGATTTGAGTCGACCTTTAAACCATCAAAAAAAGTAAAAAACATACTAAAAATGTGCGAACAAATGGCTCCAGATCTAGGTGTTGTTTGACTGGTTCATGACCGAATCCAATTTTGAATTGGAACAACCAAAGCGGTTCTGAACCGACCATGTGTACTTCATCCTTCTCTTTAGGAAAAACATATAATAAAACCCGATCTTACATTTAAATGGTTGGACGCTAGTACAACATCGGCCTTTCTATTACCGGGAAAGAAAGAAATCAAGAGTTCATCTGCCCTTTTATTGTAGGGAAATCTCTTAATCAAAGGCAGAGTGAGTTGGGATCTAAGAAGTGGAGAAAGAAACAATGGAATGTGGGATTTCTTCAAAGGTTTTTGGTGTACATATATATACGTATATACATGTGTGGGTATTAGGCTTCGACCTCCTCCGATTGTACAAGAAAAGGAACAACAACAACAACTAAGCCTTTTCCCATACTAGACGGGGTCGGCTACATGTATTCTTTGTTTCCACGGATCCCTATCGTGTGTCATGTTAGCAGTTAACTCCCAATAAGCTAGATCATTCTTTATTGTTTTTTTCCAACACTTTTGTGGTCGTCCTCTACCTCTTTTAATACTTTTTAAATTTAGTTTTTCTAACCTTCTTACAGGTTCTTCTTTTGATCTTCTTTCTATATGTACAAACCATCTCAAACGATGTTCTCTCATTTTATCCTCTATTAGTGCCACTCCTAATTTGTTTCTAATAACCTCATTATGTATACGGTCTTTTCTTGTATGACCACTCATCCATCTCAACATCTTCATTTCTGTCACAGACATCTTTTGTACATGTTGATGATTAACTGCCCACTCGGAACAATAAAACATGACAGGCCTAATTGCTGCTCTATAATATTTACCTTTTAATTTTAATGGTATCTTCTTATCACAAAGAATACTTGATGCTCCTCTCCATTTTAACCAACCAGCATTAATTCTATGTGTAACATCTCCATCAATTCTTCCATCACTTTGAAAAATTGACCCTAGGTATTTAAAACTTTCCTTTTGGAGAATGCAATGTGTGCCAATTTTAATTTCTATGTCCTCTGAAGTAGCAAAATGATCAAACTTACAATCCATATATTCTGTCTTTGTTCTACTAAGTCGGAGGCCTTTGCTTTCTAATGTTTCTCTCCATAGTTACAAATTTCTATTAACTTTTTCCTTAGACTCCTCCACTAATACAATGTCATCTGCAAATAACATACACCAAGGTACTTCATCTTGAATATGTTTTGTTAACTCATCCATCACCATTATAAATAAGTATGGACTTAAAGTTGATCCTTGATGTAACCCAATATTAACTTCAAAGAAGTCTGTCGTTCCTTCATGAGTCCTCACACATGTTTTTGCACCATCATACATGTCTCTTATAAGGTTAATATATGTCAATGGGATACCTCTTTTTTCCAAAGTTCTCCAAAGAACCTCTCTCGGTACCCTATCATAAGCTTTTTCTAGATCAATAAATATCATGTGAAGGTCTTTCTTTTTTGCTCTAAAATGTTCCATAAGACGTCTCAAAAGGTGAATCGCTTCAATAGTAGATCTGCCTGACATAAATCCAAATTGGTTCTCTATTGTATTTGATACTTGTCTTAACCTACGTTCGATAATTCTTTCCCATAATTTCATAGTATGACTCATTAACTTGATACCTCGATAATTCGCACAATTTTGAATGTCTCCCTTGTTCTTATATATGGGTATAAGTGTACTTACTCTCCATTCCTCGGGTATTTTTTGGTTTTTCCATATTTCATTAAATAGTTTTATGAGCCAAGTGATTCCTATTTCTCCTAGTATTTTCCAAATTTCTATAGGAATATTATCTGGTCCTACCGATTTACCACCCTTCATATGTTTAAGAGCCTTTTTTACTTCATTCTTTTGAATACGTCGGTAGAAATTGTGGTTTATATACTTTTCTGACTTGGCTAAATCTCTTAAACTAATACTAACATCTTTATTTCCATTAAAAATATTATAAAAATAGTTTTTCCATCTATTTCTTATATCATCATTTGCCACTAGAATTTTTTCATCCTCCGATTGTAACAAAAAAAAAATATAGACTGGACCCTTATACCTCTCACGTCTAATCTCTTAAATTAATGGAAAGTAGAAGAAAATCAAATCTAGATTGTGTCGGGAATCCCCTCAAGGGTGAAGACCGATGGTATTATCTAGTCTAGGGGCAAAAATGTTGAAAAGACCTAATTGTGTGGACATAATGTCAAGACACTAACGACTAAAGGACACTTGATATAGATACATCAAAACAACACCGTTACACTAATATGGATCCTATTTAGACTTCTTGACATGATCATGGAACTCGATGTAGTCGCACCCATTGGCCATGACCAAGTCGACTCCATCGAGGTTTCTTTCAACTATATATACTTCATCGGCTCCCGGAGATTGAATTACACTAGTTTCTTGGTATTTCGTAGCTAGTTAATTGATCTAGCATAGCTTCTCGAGCATACTTTTTGTTGGTTGCCTTGTTAAGTCCTCCACTAGCAATGCAATTGTAATGTGGATTTCCTAGGTGACAAGAAAGCTGTTCGGATCTCCTTTAGATAATTCAGGTTATGACATGTAGCTTCTAGATACAAATGTTTATAGTCCCTCTCAATAGACACGTCTAGTCTCAGAACCGGCGATTTTAAAATGACGATTATAGTTTGCATAAAACCTGGAACTAGAACCGAATCATGGGTTAAGTTTGGTTTCAGAACCGACATTTTCAAACTGCCGATTCCAAATTGTCCGAGACATTGAACCAAAACCGAATCATTCCGAGAATGGTTATGGTTATGGTTTCAAAACCGCTTCAGAGTGGTTATGGTCTTTGAAATATATTATAATAAAAAAATGGCCAGTTGATTTTAAAAAATGTGTGTTACAAGAGCTTGTCGAACATGCACCCTCTCGGAGTTGAACTCCCCGCCATCATAAAGGGTGGGAAGCACCTTGCTCTTTAGCTAATGGTCATAGTTATGTTTAAAGCATGGCCAGTACTAGACATTGGGTCGAGATAGGTGTTTGTAAATCATAATCAGATCGCCGATTCGAACTGAACTGGAACCATCGGTGACTAAGTCGGTTCGTGGAGAGTATGAATTGTAACCAAACCAAGGGTGGTTCCACGTTTCAGTTGCGGTTCTAAAGCCGGTTCGTCTGACAGTTCAAACCTATAGGAGAATTTCAAACCGACCATGTCTACCTCCAAATAAGGGCTTTAGTGATCAGTCAATAATATTTGTGAAACTCGCACCATTTGGGCTCATCTTTCCAATCTCTCTATGCTTCTTTGGCTATCCAAGGACAATTCCATAACAAATCGCCTCTTGATGATAAATAGAAGCCCTCCCTCATGTAGTTTGGCTTCTCATTTTAGTCTTTTTCCTTTTCGCTTTTACAACTGCAGGCCTGGGTAAGTACTTTAAACTACCGCTTTGGGTCCGTTGTGTTTATTAGAATGTTTTATGTGCATCTCTATTTTATAGAATTGATAAGTGCACACCCTTTTACTACACTCTTTTTGACCGTGATTTCTATTTTCTTGTTGCTAAACCTGAAAATTACCTTCATGTTCCTGAGCGTCTAAATCTCTCCTTTTGGGTTTTCATCTTAAGGTTGATCATCTCACACTATTTTTATAACCCATGACTTGAAGCTTGATCTGAAAATTACCTTCATGTTCCTGAGCATCTAAATCTCTCCTTTTGGGTTTTCATCTTATCGTTGATCATCTCACACTATTTTTCTGAAAACTCATGACTTAAAGCTCGATCAAATGCATGATAGTGAACCATCACTTGTCTCATAGTGCTTCAAATTTAACTCAAAAAGGAAGAAATAGAAGAAGAGAAAACATAGAGAATGGGTTCATTCAAAGAAAGTTTGAATGATTTGGTCTAGTATTTTATTGATTTGATGTAAAATTTCTCGTTTATTATTTGATGTATTCATTTTATTTTCAATTGAAATGAAAACAATAAAATGATGTGAGTTCCCGACTTGAGACGCGACACAAGTGGAGGAGAAGTGCCTCAGTTGCAGCTCCTTGTTCATAAGAGACGTGTTGTTCTTTCCTTATATTATTGATTTTATTTTGAGTATTAGTATATCCACACCCCTTTTACTATCCACACACTCCCTTTTCAAAAATATCAAAATTAACGTTCATCACTTTATCTCTCCTCTCATGTCTAATTCCAACATTTATCTTTCCCCCTCCACCTAATTATAGTAAAGCTCTCTCTCATCAGGTACTCCAACGACCGACTTTTCATTTAGTGTTGTTGCCTTTTTCGTACTTAAACAACACAAATTCTTTTGAATCACGTCGAAGGAAAAAAAAGAACAAAGAAGATAATGAAGAAAAAATAAAGAACAAAAAAATGAAACATAAAAATGAAATCAATAACAAGAAAAGAACAAAAAAAATAATAATAAATATAAAAAAAACGAGGCCAAGTTTTCAACTCAAAACGTGATAAATGTGTGACTCTCTAACAAGAGTGGCATGACCCAACCACATCCTTTCAATGAAAGAATCACCCCAACCGTGTCTCCCTACTCCCTTGTTAGGGAGACGTGCCTCTACCACGTTTCTCTCATTAGGGAGACATGCTTTTACCGTGTTTTGGGAACTTGACCTCATTTTTCATTATAATTCTTATCGAAAATAAAATTAATACGTCAAATAAACAACAAAAAATACATCAAATCAACAAAATACCCAGCCAAATCACTCAAAACCTCTTTGAATTCACCCTCCTTTATTCCTTTTTCTCCTCTTTTCCCTCTTCTTCTTCTTTCTATTTTTTTTTCTTATTTTTTCGATCCGATTCGAAGCACTATGAGACGGTGTATGGTTTAATATCATGTATTTGTGTCAAGCTTCAAGTCATGGGTGACAAAAAAAATGGTATGGGTCAGTCGACGATAAGGGAAACACTCATAGAAGAAGAGAGATTGAGACAGTGAGGGGTATAAAAGATTGATGTTGGCTTCTTCTTCTTTTTTTCCAACAACCTTTCTCGATTTTCTTTTCTTCTGTAAATCTGATCATATTTAACTATTTTAAAAAACCTTGGTGAATGATATTTTTGATCTTAAATATGGTCTTCTCTCGATTTCTTAGGGACTTCTTTCTCTTTTATTCTCGATCTTTATCTCATCTAAACATAATTCTCAAAAAATCGATAAAGAATAGAACCCTAATTGTCGGTTATGCGAAACATTTTTGACGAGGGAGAAAGTGGCGATGAAATGCGCTCAAGGCGTGTTCTACTTCAAGGGGCAAACACGTCGAAGATGTTCCACTATTTGAGAAGCAATGCATTGTGAATGCGTTTTTGTTATGATCGATGATAAAACACGCTTAAAATATGTTATATTAAATGATACACATGCATGAAACACATCACTCCTTTAAGAGTGACCGATCTTGAAAGCGTCGTTTGAAGGTTGACGCATGTTACTATTCTAACAGCGACACACAAAAGGTTTAATTATGAAAAAATGAGTTTGGTAAAAAGTGGTGTATGAACACTATCATCCTAAAAAAAAGAGAAGCGGGGATAGTAAATAAAAGGTGTGCAATTCAATTCAATTTTATTACTTAGGACTTAAACAAAACTTGAACAGTTGAACCCGAGTTCAATGTCCGGTACAAAACTTATGACACGGATCCGGTGGTCCATTCAAAACTCGAAGCCGAACTCAATCGTGTCATTTCATTCTTCAAAGTACGGATCCAAACCAAACCCTCCACGACACCTCTTGCTGACGTTAAGGAGGTGAGGGCACATCAGAGACGACCCGTGCCCCCCCTTTCTCTCTACCCCGGCGTGGTGAACGGGGTTGCTGTCAACAGGGAAGCCGGTTTTCTCCGAGTAGCACACCGAGTGCTTGTTTCTCTCTTTCCGCGTTGTGAGAGAAATTCTGATGGCGTCTCGGAGAGGTAAGCTTCTTTTCCTCACTTCTTATAATTCTGTGTCTTTCCCCCCCAATATTTCGTGCCTCTTCGGCGGATCTTGGATAATCTTTGGAGAACTTTCAATATTCATCTCCTTACGAGCAGATTGCTACCGCTTGATGAAATTAGGAAAGATGCTTCCTACGATGTTTTCTCTCTGTCCAGACCTCTTTATTTTCATGGCTTATTTTCACTATAATTACGGCGAAGCGCATGTAGAATCTTATTCAGATGGAAACCCTTTTTCTCCGTCTCTTTCAGTGGTGAAAACCCTCGTGTGTGAAAACGCGAAGGAAGAAACTAGAAACTCACAGTCTTCAAATACCCCAAACCCCTCACTCAGTGATTGTTGTGGCCGTTTAGCAATACTGTAGTTGCATCTGTTTTCTTTTCATTTTCTTCTTTTATTGTCGGGACCATTCTAGAAATGGGGCCTCCCTGTCTCAGTCTATTCTCAGAATAGGGGTGGTCATTGTGGTTGAAATTTAATTCCTAAGTATCGAGTCTCTCTTTCCTGTCCCCATTTGTCTAAACCATAATCATTTTTTTTATTTAGCTAGTTAACAACTTCAAGAGATACTTCCCTAGCAAGCAACAGCATTAATGGGAGTTCCAGCGAATGGTGCTTCATTCAAGGCAAACATTGTAAATTCTCTACTCCAGTAGTTGCATGATGCTTTGAACCTTTCTCTGGTTCTTTGCACCATTATCAAGCTGGGTTGTTAGATGCTCATGTTGTAGACAATGCTTTTCTAGAGAAAAGCTAGTACTTTGGGATTAACAGAGCTAAATAATGGGCTCTTTACCTCAAAAAGCACCCTTAAAATCAAAGAATTGATGAACTTATTCCTAAAACACAAAACTTTGAAATGCCAAAATGTATGAACCAAATGCACGAAATTATGTAAGAAAAGGCACCAAGCCAACAAAGAAAGCTTGGGTCTCCTGGACTTCTTCAAGCATGGAGGAGTAGGACCCAAGTTGGAATGCTTTTGTTTATATATCTCAAGTGAAAACAAGAAGTACTAAATTTCCAGGACATATTGTATAACATATGGTGCTTTTCATGATATGCCAAATGTACTCTCATACTGCATGAAATTGGTAATATCAATACAATACAATTGAAATTTGTGATATGCTGTTGAAGTGTGTTGCAAGCTGCAACCACCATGTTATTTACTTATTTGCAATCCTATCTTTACTTGTACACCTGAAATGGGATTGGAAGAGTAAAAGGCGAATTCTATGAAGACCTACATAAGTTGGTCTTAAGAAACTACAAAGGAAGGTTTTTTGTTTAAGAAGGATCTCAATGGACATGTGAGTAAAGAGGCTTTAGTGTATAAAAGTGTTAATGAAAGTTATGGTTTGCAGAAGTATGGGTTTCAAAAAGCTAGATGAGCATATGATCACTTAGAAGAGTGGTCCATTTGAACATATGATTATTTTGCTTGGTAAAAGGGTGTTGATTTTATTCAAGGACTAAAGGTCATCCTTAAGAAGTTCAGTTATACAATACGGCAAATCTAGTTGGGGCTTTGTTTGCAATCCAAAGAAATGTGGCAAAAGGTAAAGACACACTAAACAATGGAATATAATAGATGAGCAAAAAAGCTTATTTAAAGAGGAATTCTTCAAGTAATGCTTGGAAGTTTGAAGTACCTATTTACAAGATGTGTAAGACTATGAAAATGGATATTAGAGAAGCAACGAAAAAGGTGCCAAGTGAATACAAAAGGATGACATGAAAGCAAAAGGAGTCTTTGATGCTGGAGTTAAGCTTTGAATGAGAAAATTAGGGCAAAGAAGCTGCAAAAATCTTGAAAGTTGCTTGGATAACACGAAAGCCATAAAACTGAAAAATATAGTTTTTTTGGGAAAAGGATTGAGAGGATTTCTGTAAGAATCTAGCATCCAAGGATGGTGAAAGGAAACAAAAAGCTTAGAGGATTTTTGTAAAAAGATTACTTTGGAAAAGATGAGGAAGAAATTTTTACAAGCTAGCTGAGGGCAAAGAGTGAAGAGAAAAGGACCAAAGGTGCATAAAAAAAAGGCACTGGCAAAAAATATTAAAATGGGGCAGAACTTATTTTATAATCTTTTTCATGAAAGCATACAACAACAACAACTAAGCTTTTTCCCACACTAGATGGGGTTTGCCATAGGAATTCTTTATTAACCATTGACATGTGCCATGCTAACTGTTAACTCATCATAAGCTAAATCATGTTCTATTGTTTCCTTCCAACACTTTTGTGGTCTTCCTTTTCCACTTTTAACATTTTCACAATTTAGTTTCTCATACCTTTTTACGAGAGCTTCTTTGGTCGTCTTTCTATATGTCCAAACCATCTTAAATGTTTTTCCCTCATTTTGTCATCTATTGGTGCCACTCCCAATTTGTTTCTAATAACTTCATTACATATACGATCTTTGCTTGTGTGACCACTCAACCATCTCATCATCATCATTTCTGACATCAATAACAACAACAACTAAGCCTTTTCTCATACTAGATGGGGTCGGCTACTTGGATTATTTGTTTCCACATAGCTCTATCATGTGCCATGTTATAAAATCTATGGTAGATAAGTTCAACAAAGTTTTGTACTGGCTATCGAAAACCTAACACAACCCTCCTCATTTCTGACATGAACATCTTTTGTAAATGATGATGACCAACTTTCCAACACTCAAAACCATACAACATAGCATGTCTAATTGTAGCTCTATAATATTTACCTTTCAACTTTAATGGTATATTCTTGTCATACAGAATGCCTAATGTACCTGCCCATTTGAACCAACTTGCATTAATTATGTGTAACATCTCCATCATTTTTTCCATCACTATGAAATGCTAAACCTAGATATTTAAAACTTTCTTTATAAGGGATGCAATGTGTTTCAATCTTACTTTCCATATCATTTGAAGTAACTAAATAATCAAACTTGCATTCCATATGTTTTGTATTTATTCTACTAAGTCAAAATCTTTTACTTTCTAATTTTCTTTTCGTAGTTCCAAATCCTTTACTTTCTAATGTTTCTTTTTGTAGTTCCAATTTTCTATTAACTTTTTCTTTAGTTTAATTCACTAATATAACTTCATCTTGAATATGTTTTGTTGGCTCATCAATGAGTAATACAAATAAATATGGACTTAAAGTCGATCCTTGACGTAAACCAATATTAACCTCAAAGAAATCTGTCATCCCTTCATGAGTCCCAACACTTGTTTATGCATTATCATACATGTCTCTTATAAGATTTATGTATGTTAATGGAATACCTCTCATTTCTGAAGTTCTTTAAGAATTATCTTACACTATCATAAGCTTTTTCTAGATCAATAAATACCATGTGAAGGTTCTTTTTGCTTTAAAATGTTCTATAAGACAAGATGAATAGCCTCAATAGTGGATCTTTCTGGCATGAATCCAAATTGGTTCTCTGTTGTGTTCGATATTTACCTCAACCTGCGTTCAATAATTCTTTCCTACAATTTCATAGTATAGATCATCAACTTGATACTTGAATAATTTGCATAATTTTGAGTCTCCCTTATTGTATATGGGTATAATTGCACACTTCTTCCGTTTTCCATGCATCTTTTGATTTTTTCATATTTCTTTAAATAATCTTGTAAGCTAAATAATAACCGTATCTTATGGGTTTTTTAATAATTTTATAGGAATATTGTACTAAATAATAACCGTATCTTATGCGTTTTTCATAATTCTATAGGAATATTGTATGATCCTACAAATTTACTAACCCTTTAAATTTAAGAGCTTCTTTAACTTCATTCTTTTCAATACATCGGTAAAAATTATGGTTTATATACTCTTATGATTTGGTTAGCTCTTTTAAGCGAATATTAATACCTATATTTTTGTTAAAAAGCTTATAAAAATAAAATTTTCAACTATTTTTATATCATTACTTGCCCTTATAATCTTCTAGTCCTTATCTTTGATGCATCTAACAAAAGTAAGATCCTTAGTTTTCTTATATGTAGTATTAATTATCTTAAAAATATCTCTTTTACCTTCTTTTGAGTTGTTCTTTTTATATAAATCCTCTAAAATTTAGCATTTGATTCACTAACGATATTTCTTGTTTCTTTCTTTGCTTTGTTATAAACCTCCAAAGTTTCATTAATCTTGTTGGCATAATGTAATTTGTAACATGCCTTCTTGGAGGTGGGAATGTTAATGATAGGCATTCCACCACTCAATTTTGTGTATTTTTAGGTGATTTTCTAATTTCTTGGAGGTGTAAAAAACAACAAAAGGTGTCTTTATCATCTATAAAAGCAGAATATAGAGCCATGATCACCATAACTGTTGAGATATCTTGGATCATTAAACTCCTAGCAGACTTGGAGAGAACCATGGAGGACTCAACAAAATTGTTTTGTGACAATAAAAGCGCTATGTACATTGCTTTAAATAATACTTTTCATGAAATAATTAAACATATTGAGATGGACTGTCACTATCTTAGAGAGGAATGCTCGAAAAAAAGATTGACTTTGTGCTATGTTCCTTTAGAGCTACAATTGGCATATTTCTTCACCAAATTCTTGTCATCCCCTAGATTTATGTTTCTATTAGACAAACTTTCGGTATATACACCACAAGTTTGAGGGGGAGCGTTAAAATGTAATAGTGAGATTGGGCCAATAGGGCCCAATAGGTCACTTGGGGGTTGTGCCTCAAGGACCAGTCCCCCTCCCAACGGCTATAACAACTAGCCGTTGGGGACACTCCTAACGGTTAATTGTTGTAGATGTTGGGAGCAACTCTCCCTCTTTCTTTCATGTAAAAACAGGTCTCCCTCTCTCTCTCTTATAAATACCTCTATAAATGTAGGAGATGTCTAATGAATAAAATTAGAGCTTTCCATGCTCCCTTAACTTGTTTGTATTTGGTTTGACTTATATACGAAGTGTTTGGTAATTCGTTTGGCGATTTGGATTGTTGAAGATCCTTCATGATAGTTTGAGTTTGAGTTTGTGGATTATTTTGGCAATATATTGGCGACATTTTCACATGGTCAACATGCTTTTTATTTTGGAAGTGCTCCAAAGCTTGATGATCAGGAAATACAATAAACTTCCTTGGGCAATAGTATGATTCCCATGCCTTAAAGACAATGTACAACTCTTGTTGGTATGTGCTCCACTTTGGCTTGCTTCATTTAACTTCTCGTTAAGGAAAGCAATATGTCATCTTTGTTAAGATAATACAACTCGGATTCCCATGACACTCACATCACATTCTAGTTCAAATGTCTTACTAAAATCAGGTTGTGCTAAAAATGAGGCAGTAAAAAGTTTTTTTTTATCAAGTCAAAACTTTCTCCTACTGCCATATTCCAATGATATTTTCCTTGCTTGAGACAGTCAGTTAATGGTGTTATAATGGTGCTGAAATTCTTGATAAACATGCAATGGAAAGTTGTTAATCCATAAAAACTCGTTCTTCTTTAACATGAACTCCTGAGTTCACCTTTGCTTCATCTACATGAACTCCTTCACATAAAAACACACTTCTTAAAGTTTATATACAACTCATTCTTCTAACATGAAAAATACCTTTGTGATGTGCTAAAGGTGTTCAATTACATCCTTACGACCACAAATTAAGAGACAAAGGGTCAAAATACTTGGTTCATTAAATGCATGAACATGCTAGGGGTGTTGGATAGACGAAAAGACATCACCAACTATTCATACAAACCATTTCTAGTTTTAAAGGCAGTCTTCCACTCATCTATTGGCCTGATCCAAATCTAGTAGTAGTTGTTTCTATGGTATAGTTTGGTGAATATCCTAGCATCACTGAGTTGATCCTTCACATCATGAAGGCAGGGAATGGGGAAACAATACCCGATGGTGATCTTATTTATAGCTCGACTATCTACGAGTTGATCCTTCATATCATGAAGGCAGGGAATGGGGAAATGATACCCGATGGTGATCTTGTTTATAGCTCGACTATCTACACATCAAGTTCCATCTTTCTTTGGGGTAAGTAAGGTAGGTGCTGTACAAGGATCAATGCTTTCCCAGATATGGCCTTTTGCCAATAGTTCATCCACTTTCTTGGTCAAGATGAGATGTTCCTTTGGACTAATGGGTAAATTAGGTAAACTGGTTCTTGGGAGAAAGTCAATTCAATGTTGGATATTTCGCATAGGTGACAAGTTGAGTGGTTCTTCAAAGATATCACTATGTTTAGAAATTATGCTGCATACCTCAGTAAGAATAATGGTTTCTGACTGTTCAATACCCTTAATTATCAAGATGGTGCAAGCATTTGCTTCTATCATGCTTTCCTCAAACTCACGTGTGGTATTTGTAGTAGTGAATACAATCATCTTCTATGCTTCTTTGAGAGTGTTTCCTCCTAGTTGGTTGGGTAAGATTATAGTCTCTTGCCATTCCCAAGGAAATGAATAGGAGTTGTCTCTTTCTCGAAGTGTTGCATCCACATCATACTATCACAGTCTCCCAAATAGGATGAGGCAATCATCCATTTCCACCACGTCTCATAACACAATTGACTTATAATACTTTTCAAGGAAAAGCAACAACTTGCACTATAGGGTAATTTTTATGTTGGGACCTTTTTTGATCCAATCAAGGATTGGGCTGAGGTCGAGTTGAGAGATTTAAATGCTCTATGAGGCTTTGGTAAACTAGATTTTCGTAGTTACAACTATCAATAACTAATTTACGTACCTTTCCTGCAAAAGAGTATTTTCCTTCGAAGATCCTTTCCCTTTGCGATTCATCAGTTTGAGGTGGAGAGAAGAGAAACCTTTTGACTATACAAACTACTTCTTCTCCATCTTCTTCACATACATCAGAGTCTAGGGTTGGTTCATCTCCATATGTGTCTTGATCCTTGGCATGGGCTGGTTTTGTGATATTAACAAACTTTCATTTTGGACAATCACTTGAGCGATGCCTTAACTCTTAACATTTGAAACAGTGAATTCCTTTAGGTGCTCCATACTTTTCTCTACTTACAAACTTCTTTATTTCAACTCCTTGGTCCTTATTATTCTTCAAAATGTGTTCAGTAATAGGAGTAGATTCCTTAAACATACTTTCAGTTCTCGGAATGTTGTTGGATTTTAAAGTCTTCTTTCTCTTTAAGATCCTTGGTTATGAGCTTGGTCGATTGTCCATATGGTCTATATGGACATGCAATCTTGAATGTTATCATTTAACAATACAACAACAATAACTGAGCCTTTTCCCATACTAGATGGGGTCGGCTACATGGATTCTGTTTTTTTTCAGAATCCATGGTAAGTCCGACAAAGTTTTATGCTGTCTGTCGGAAGCCTATCACAACCCTCCTCCTTTATCCGGGCTTGGGACCGGCCATGCAATGGTGATCCCTTACATGGGCGGAGTTGAATGTTATCATTTACATCATTAATATATCTTGCTACTTGTTGGTCTTCGGTTTTCTTTAATTGACAATGAACTTGGAGTTTAAGGAATTCTTGTGTATAGCTAGAGACCGAATGAGTTCCCTCCGAACAAGTTTGATATTGTTGAAATAAAATCTGTTCGTGATGTGCAGGGAGAAATCTGCCTTTGAGAAGAGTCTTCATATGAAGCATACTAGTGGTTGGCCTTTGATGCACAATTCCTCTTGATATCGATGCAACCAAGCTCCAACCTCTCCTTTTAGTTTGTAGGCCACAAAAGGAATCTTCTTTTCTGGGCTAATATTCATAATTTTAAAAAGCTCTCGACTTCATATAACCAGTCTAGAAATGGTTCTATCTCTCCCCCACCATTAAAAATGGGGATATAAGTCTCAAGCTTATAATCATCATGATGATTTTTGTTTCATTCTTCATCTTCAAAGGCTTCATCCAGGTGGGCTTGCTGATTGTATATTCTAAGAGGATGTGCTCTTTCTTGATCAACATCTCTTCTCTCATTTCCTTGATTATTTAAATTTGGCATTTGGTCTCGCCCTTGTATGTGTCAGATCATCTCCATTAATTGCTCGAATCTTATGATGATCTCTTGCAGATTTTCAGTTTGTTGATTGATTGAATGCTCTACTGCTTCACAAGGGTCTTTGGCTGACTTGATATCGCTCGAGTGGACGTAAACAAAACTTTCTTTAATAGAACAAAACAAGAGAACAAGTAGTACCGAAACAGATGTTGCAAAACTCTTTCTATCCTAAGGATTGAATTCATTACTAACCAAACTTGGGAATGCTGCCCTATTAACTCAGACATTTATTAGCTTAGTCTTGGGACTCCATATCTTGGAATGTTGTTCCAGGCTTGGGACTTGCAAACATTGATGTTGTGTGATTGTTGATATTCTCGAGACTTGGGTACCGGGTACCAGCAAATATTAATGCTGGGAATGTTTCCCTGACTTGGGTACTTACAATCATTAATTTAGTATTTTCGAAATTGGTGATTCCTAATTTTGAGTTGACTTGTCTTTGACTGCATCAAGTAGCTCTATGTACTCTTTGCCTCTTTGCCTAGTTTTTTACTTGCAAATCCATGACTAAAAGTCGATCTTGGGTAGTTAAGCTTTGCGTGGAATTACCTTGCAATCCTTTCATAAAAGCATATATATTCAAATTAGCTTAGGAGAGCTAACCATCTACAGATTGAAGAGTAAACCATGCTATATACTACCTCATTGAAAAGAAGAAAGTGGGGCAGGCTCTTAAGCTGATAAAATTTTCCAAGTTTGCAGTGTTGGATCATATTCCAATAGAAATCTAGAATTGTTGGAAAAGGAAAGTAGAGATTTTTTTTAATGCCATTTGGAATAACAAAATGTTTCCCAAAGAATGAAGATATAGAAGACATGACAAAATTATGTGACAATGTTCTACTATTGATGTTTTTTTCACTTATTAAGTCGTATAATGAAAACATTTTATTACCAAGAAGAATCCACACATTGTCGTTATTGATTTAGAAAAGGTTTATACCATGATAATAATAGATATCTTTGGACCTTAGGAAAGACAGGAGTACCTCCAACGCACATCGGCTAATGGCCATGTACAATGGAGCAATACCTTGTATTATGATTCAAAGTGGAAATAACTGAATGGTGATAACATCAACTCTGGCCAAGGTCAGTAAGTTCATATCTTTTATATGGGTAGGGAAAAACTAACAAAGCATATTCAAGATAAAGTATTTTCTCCATAGGAAGTTTGTGTTGATGGATGAGATGAGGGCATGAGTAAATAGAAAACTTAGACTAGAAAGCAAAACTGTAGAGCATGCTAGCTCGATTGGTAACTCCCACCAGTAGGTGGTGAGCTCAATTCCTGAGGCATGCATGTGTGTATAGGGCTTCGGCTTCCTGTTGTAGCTAAAGAAAGAGAAGCTCTAGAAGTAAAGGGCCTTTGGGTTAGTAGAATTAATAGAAAAAATCTAGAATACACTTTAATTATTTTGGCGATACAGATGATTCAAAAGTTAAAATTGATGAAAATTATGTTGCTAAGAAAGACAGTTTTATTAAGGTTCAGTGGTCTAAGAGGATGGGCTTGTCGGGTATGCCATAAAAGTGTTCTTTGCGATAAGAAGATATTGCTCATATCAAAAGGAAAATATTATCAAACAGTATTACTAATAATGCTTTATGATAGATGGAGTGTTAGGAATTAACCATTGACATGTGCAAAGGACAAAAATAGAAAAAATGAAGAGGTTCATGTGATGTGTGTCATACAAGGATTATCCATAATTGACTGCTGTAGATAAGTTTTTGTCAGATGAATGGAAGATTAAATCAGATAAACATACTTAAGGTGGTTTGGATATTTGGGAAGGTGACTGGAAGAAGCTTAAATGAGAGCATGACGAGAAATTATGTGGTGAATACTTTGAGGGAGGCATTGGAAGGCTTTAAAGTGCTGTAAGGAAATGACAAAGGATGATCTTTCTTGTTTTCACTAGATCAAGCACATTCCTAACAAAGAATTCTTGTGTCGTACCTCTCTTAGTGTGAGAGAAGGCTTGGTTTTTCTTTATAGTTGTTCTGATTACATAAACATCAAATATATCTGATTGCTTCTTCACTAATAATTAGTGACAATATTCAGAATTCGTTGTGCAGGTCTGGAACATCCTGATGATGAATGCCATCCAGTTGAAGAGCCCCATGCCAAGCAAGATGATGAGGTATTTTCTCTCTTTGCAAACAGTAATTTTGTTTGTTAAATTTATTGGCTACAAATTCATGCATAAAATGAACTTCATGTTTCTTGAAAGACGTAGCAACATATTTACTATTAGAAAGTTGTCTTTTTTTAGATGTTTATGTTTTCAAGTGGTCTTTGTGGTTCTGCTATGACTCAACTCTATGCTCGAATCTCTAGTTATCCTCTTGGCATCCTTGTGTCTTTATGAATTTCTGTCATGCCTTGTTATTTATTTATTCTATAATAACTTAAGGCAGTTCAAAGGTTCTGCCGCTCCCCGTTTGAGTGGATTCTAGCGCAACCGTAGGGGGTGGGGGTTAGGTTTCGTGATTTGTATGTCTATTATATAACAGAATATATCACATTATATAAAATAGGGGCTATAAGTGGTTATTTTGACATGATGGAATAGAGTACGTTAACTATTATATATAAACTACATATTAGTCAATTATGTAATATAAGATAGAAATCTATGTCCATATGTCTGTATATATGTCTCACACACACATGCCTGCCATGTCCCCACACTTGTAAATTTTAGAATTTTTAGCATCCAGCACCCACAGGCCACACCTGTGCCCGCGAGGACCTGCTCCCATGTGACGTTAGTAATAATGTGTTCTCCTCTTCCTTTATGTATACTATTTTATTTTCTGCTGCAAGTTGGTCAAGGGGCTCTGAGTAGTACTTTTGATACCATGCATTGGTGTATATTAGCTATTATATATAAACTATATAAGTCAGCCATGTAATATGAAATAGAAAATAATGTATTTATATCATGTATACACATGTGGACACACAACACACACATTACCTGCCATTTCCCTGCATCAGCAATTTTTAAATTTTTTGTGTCCATACCCGGTAGAAGGTATGAGAAACTAGATTGGGAAATTGTTAAAAAGAAAGAGGAAGACCACAAAAGTCTAAAGTCTTGGAAGGAAACAATAAAGAATGATTTAGCTTATGTTGAATTAACTGCTCACACGACACATGATCAGGCTCTATGGAAACAAAGAATCCATGTAGCCGACCCGTCTAATATGGGAAAAGGCTTAGTTATTGTTGCTTGTGTCCAGACCCGCACCCGTTCCCATATCAGACTGGCACCCCTGCAAAGTCGTATTGATGTGTTTACCTCCCTTTTTTTCTTATATATGCTATTTTCTGCTGTAAGTTAGTCAAGGGGTCCAATAGTAAGCTCAACTAGCCGTGGACCATGCCAAGGGCTACGTAGCTAGCAGTTTGACCTCTCTCTTCCTGCTGTTCTCTCCCTCTATAAATAGAGGGTGTAACATCTCTGTAACATATGCTGAAAAGTTTCCTTGTAAATGAATAAAAAAGGATTCTTTCATGCAAGGGATGGATTGATTTTTGACATACCTGGATGGTTGTAGCATTTTCTTGAGACTGCAGAAATTGGGAGGAAGTATGAACCAATCAAATGACTGATCATTTTATTCGTTTTTCTATTTGTCAATTTCTATGACAATTTTTGTTATGTTTTGTTGTGCTGAGTAGATGGTTAAAATACAGAAAATCTGGGCTGCTTGTAGATTTTTGAACTGTGATTTGTGCCATATTTTTTCACATATCTTTGCTAGTTTATGTAATTGATTACACATTCAGCATGATGCACATCTTCATATATGTCCCCAGTATTTGACAACTGTGTAACTGTAGGAGGCTGTTGCCCGCTTTGAGGAGTTTAAAAAGTCGGTTGAGGCAAAAATTGCTCTACGGAAAAGTAACTTGAATCCTGATAGGCCAGGTATTTTGTTGTAAAATTTGTATTCATTCCCAAAAAACCAAATAGTTCTGTTGCATCTAAGTTGAATTGGTGATTATATTGTCACTAGACTGGCACTTCTGTATGCCACTTTTTCAGATAGACACATTTTCTATGTCGCTTAACTTCACCAAATCGTTGATCTTATACTGACCACACTTTTTCTTGCTCTTTTTTTCATCTCCAACAAAATGTTAGTGATATGTTGCCCAAACTTGATGTACATCACCACCCCAGTGATTCCAATATGTAGTCTATGGATTATGGTGTTCTACCCTCTCTGGCTATTTTAGCTTTACTTTTGTAGCGTCCATACTAAATCTTAGCCATTGTACTTACAGGCATGCTATATATGTTGCTTTCTCTTGTTTTTAAATGTTTAAATGTTCCATGAAGCTGATGTAAATAGCAGCCCATCTTTTAGTGGGTTTGATTACTTCTGTTCTAAGTTATCAATGATGGTGCACTTAACTGCACATTTTGCATTTAGCTCCCGTTAGGCACTGAGGTGCCTTATCTTAGCGCTAAGGCACCTACTAGATTATCCTCATTATGTTTATTTTGTGTTGTTCTCTATGTGCCTAAGATATAACATGTATATAAGCACGTACCTCCTATTTGAGTTCATTAAATATAGTTGAAACATGAATTTTTAAGAAATTCAAACAGTCAATGTATGTTAAAATAGAAAATTTGGAATTTAACCAGCTACTAGCATTTCACATGTCTATATCTAATCCATATATTTTAAAAGCATGTTAAGACATGCTTTATCTTCAATCTCTGATTTCTTTTTTCCCATAAGCTTGTTGCAGAAATTAATTATTTTTGTGGGCGTCCTTTACCATATTTGGACAGATAGGGACATTTGTTAGACTTTTATCTTTAAAATTGCATTTAGTGCATGTAATTGCACATAGATAAGGTAAACCATGGCATTTTTTTTGACTTATTCACAAATTTAAAAATTAGTCATGAATGTATTCCATACTCTACCATAAGCTACACTACTATCTTGAATTACCCTTGAACAGATATGGCTTTATTGGAGAGTTAGATGTATTTAAAATTAATTTATATGAACGAATGTGTGGAAATGATGTTTTACTTTTTCAGAATTGATTGTCAAATGCTATTGGTTTGCTTATTTTTGAATATTAAAAATTATAGCTTCTGGTAGCGTATGATCTCTGAAAAAGAATATTATGCTCTTCATAGATTCTGGTTTCTTAAGGACTCTTGACTCCAGCATCAAGCGTAATACTGCTGTCACAAAGAAGCTCAAGCAGATCAATGAGGAGCAAAAAGAGCCACTGATAGAAGAATTGAAAGCCGTTAACTTGAGCAAATTTGTCAGTGAAGCTGTCACAGCTATTTGTGATGCCAAACTTAGAACCTCAGATGTACAAGCAGCAGTTCAGGTAATCTTCTGAAACCTACCAAGTGACATAGCAGTGAGTGAACTACATGATGTTCTTCGGCTTGCTTTTTCTCATTCATGATATAGAATGTTCTGTGAGATGATTTGACTCTGTTTGATGCAAATGACGCTTTACAATAGTATCAGGATCACTTGAATTATCACTAGCTATATTTTTTCTGCATCTAGTAGTGTCTCTGCTGTGCTGTTGTTTATCTTTACCTTTGGAGGGCATTTTCTATTTATTTTCAGTGTAGCCAGCAATCTTCAGCTCTGGGTATGGTGGATGGGGAGGGGTAAAACAATAAGTGGTTGTTATGTCTTCTGGTGGTATACTTTGTCATTGTGTCAATATAATTGCTATTTTTAAGCAAATTTCAGGTTAAGCGGCAGCTTTCAATTTTCAGTTTCTTCCATGATATCTTTGTCTTGTATAATGCATTTCAGGAGTTAAAACTTAAAACAGTGTCAGGTGTCTCTCTTTCAATCAATATTGAGTTACGATCCTGTATTGGTACCACAGCATCACACAGCTAAATATGTCATATTGCATCTTGTCCTTGATGCCTTTTCCTTGTGATCACTACTTTGTGGATTTCATTCAGCCAGGAATTTGGATTTAAAGCTTAATCATACTGTTTATTGTTGGCGTCATCATGAAGTCATAATGACCAACATGGCATTTATTGAATAAACAAACCAAATTATGAACAAGTGAACTATTATTGATGCCTATTCTAATAAAAAAGTTGGTTTTCTTGGTTGTCTTAATTTCAAGTTCCGAAATGTCTCCTTATATTATTTTTTTTCCGGTCCTCCTCTGCACTGGTTTTACCATTTTGGCGCTTGTTTACTGTTTTTTCAAATGATTAAAGATGTTTTTCCTCTTTGTTCGTTTAATCTGAAGTTCTAACACTGCTTCTTTTGTTCTTCTAGTTCCTCTTCTCCTCTCCGTTTGTGTGTGTGTTATGTGCATGTATGCTTGTACCTCATGCATTATGCTCACATTTCTAGTTTCTTATTGTTTTGACACATTTTCATACTTAAGTGCCCAACACATTCTGTTCTCATGTTTTTGGAAGTGCATCCCTTTAGGCGTGTGTATTTCTTGGTTTTGGGGGGGGGGGGGGGCGCTGCCCAATGTTTGACAACATCTAAGGTTACTTGTTGTACTGCTGCCTTGTACTATTTTCATTTAAAGTTGAATTGTATCTTCTTGTTCCAGTGTGTGTGCTAAATAACCAAGAATCCACATCACTGTCCAATCTCTTGTTGAAAACTATATCCGTGGTACACCTTACTTGCATGAGATCCATTGTTCTTTTCTTTGTAATTCAGTAATACATCCCTACTAGTTCATACCTTGTGCAGATGCATGATCCACATTAGGCTTGATTTTGTTTAAGAGTTTTTAGGTGGTTTAGAGCTTAAAGACATGACTTTAGGATTGAATGTAATAGGAATTTTAGGATCATTAGAATCCTAACTAAAGGAGGAACTATGCCATTGCGGCACCTCATTTGGGGGAAATGTCAACCTAGACACGTCTGCGACCCTGACACAGATACCCTGGTTGTTTAGAGCTTAAAGACATGACTTTAGGATTGAATGTAATATGAATTTTAGGATCATTAGAATCCTAACTAAAGGAGGAACTATGCCATTGCGGCACCTCATTTGGGGGAAATGTCAACCTAGACACGTCTGCGACCCTGACACAGATACCCTGTCAGTGCAGCTCTTTTGTTAAATTTTACATGTCCGGTGCTGCTTTTGTAAAAAAAAAAAAAACTTTCTATTGACTAATTAGGGATATCTCTGGTGTACAGCTTTTACTCAATTTGAAGTACTTTTAAAATCACATTTAAGATATTGTGTCCTAATATATATATATATATATATATATATATATATATATATATACATAGAAAATAAAAAGCTGCTGACTATAGCCTTTGCACGTAACTGGTACAATCAGCTGCAGTTTTGCAGCTTCAGTTGTCCATCAAATAACTAGGAATACCCGTGCTGTAGTTGTCTATGAGACAACCAAGAGTAGCCTTCTAGCTGTTCAATAATATCCGGAAAACCTATTTACTGATATAGTGGTATAAACTATAAAGTATTATGTACATATTAAAACACCGATAAATAGTCTAAAAGTAACTATTAGCTTCACTAGCATTTAAAACATGATGATGCATTTTTTGACCCAATGAACTTTAAATGACATTTTGACATATTAGATAACTATTATTACCAAGAGTTATATATATGTGCTTTCCTTATCCCCACACTCATGATTTTTTAAAATCATCTTCTCCTGCACCTATGTTCGTTTCTGCAGCAGTACCTGTGTGACATAGAGTAACTCTATTCGGACTGCCTACGGGGCTTCTCTATATAAAGACTTCTCTATATAAAGGCAAGAACCACTCTTTTTGTGCTGGAAATTTTCAAAGTTTAATTTTAACGGAGTAGGTTAGTTCAGAGTAATTTATATTCTTCCTCCATTCTTCTCCTTCTCATCCCCGCCTTCATTACTGTTTGCTGCCCAGGACCGCCACCAGCTTAAACCATCCACCTTACTCTGATTTGATACCCAAGACCCACCTGAACTGTTCCCTATTTCTATTGAGTTCCCCAAACAATGCGTTTCTCAGTTTTACCACTAAACTCCTTTCGTCAATCCTCGACCATCTCGATGAACTCAGTCACTTAGAACCATCTGACACCCTCTTCCTACCCAATCAACTAACCATCAGAGCTCTACTGCCCGTGCATCACTGTACCCAGCTGTCTGCCGCAATTAGTATAGCTGCAATACTGCCTGCTATCAATCATCACCACCCTTTTCTCCCCAGCAAAATCCACCTTGTCAACTGCCAAGCAGGCTCCCCACCGCCAATCATTGCCTACAGGACTTCCGCCCTTGACTGGCGGCCCTGCTACTGCCTGAACACCCACCGAAACGCACCCGAATTGCTAGCAACTCTTTGCTTACCATCAGCTTCCAATCATCGTTGAATCCTGTCTTCTTCAGTCCCTCACTTGATTTGTCAATCTATCATTGTGGAGCCCGTTACCTCCGGTCCTCCTCCACCTTTTCCCTCAAATACTGTTGCTGGGACCACTCACCATGGTAGGATTCTGCTGCGGACCGTCTCCTTGGTAAACGTAACCGACAATCACCTCTTTCCCTTCATATTCACTGTAACTGTGCGATTTGGATCAAATCCAAGTTGTTGGATCCAATTGAATCCCACCAGATTTGTTTTTTAAAACTCGACCTTTGGTTAAGCCCTAACCTGGTCAGCTGAACCTTGTCTAAACCTTGTATGTATTGTTGGGAAGCTCTCGACTGGTATAACTTTCAGGACCATATTCTGCTTTTACAGTTTGAGCTACCTCAGTTTTCATTTAGATCCTGGAGTTGACAGATTTAATCTGATTCAAGGACAACTAAGAAGGGAATACACGATTTAGGTTTAGGTCACATCATTCAGAATTTCAGATAGTTTAAAAATGTCTCCCCCCCTCCTGCCCCCCACTAAATATTTTATAAACACTGTCAACCTTCGCCTTCCTGCAATCCTCCCAAAGTTATAATATTTTTTTATTGTAAAAGGTTGTTACCACCATCCTTTTGTTCTACTTTTTCCTTCGACTTCTTTTCCTACAACCGGATCTCCCTTTGCCCTTTGAACCCTCTTGTCCCATCTAAAATCTCTTTGGTTACTCTTCTAGTGAAAAGTTGCTGTATGCTTCTCACTTCATAACTGTTTCCACCCAGTCCAAGCAACTTCCTTTTTTCTCATTTTTTAAAATTTCTACTTGGTTCTTTTGGCTCTATACACAAAAGTTTCTCTTTTCTTACTTCCGTATATGCATAAGGATCTGGCAAGTAAGTGGTGTGGGCTGTTTACTCTCTCCTCAAATTATCTTGTTGTCATTGCAGCAGAACTGATGCTTCCTTACCCAAGCTAAACAGTGGATCTGTGTCTTACAAGTGACTAAGCATTAATCTTTCTTTTTGAAGAAGGTTTGAGTTGTAAAGATATTGCAAGAAGTTTCTTTCCTCATTTGTCTTTCAAAAGTCTTTTTTATTTATCCTAAAGAAGAAAAAAAGCCTTGCTTTCCATTGGCACTTTTATATTCTTGGCATGGTCACGCTCATACTATGATTGATCCATGCTTGTTGGTTGGAAACACGTGAGTTGGCTAAATCACCTTATCGAGCTGCTTCCTAGAATTCTTTGTGCTCTTTTCTTCCGTCCTACTTGGGTTCATAATGCATCAATACTGTAAGTATATCTTCTCTTAGGCTAATTTGATCCTGATAGCTTGATTTTCTCAGTAGTAACCTCTGCCATACCTCCCTTTAGATGTGTATGTAAATCTTAGTATGGCCCTAAGAATAGCATATCCTAAGAAATTTAACATGAAGAAATACGTGCATGGGTCTTATTTATCCTATGCATATTCTAACAAGGTTAGTATACAGTGATGTCCACATTATAGTTAAGCTAGTATACATTTATGTGTATTACTTTATCTAGGTTTCAGCAGAACTCTGTGCCTTTGTGTCAGTGAGCAAGGTCATTTAGTATCTGAGTGCTGAAAGATACTTTAGTCAACTTGTCTTAATATTTTCTGAAGAGTGATCAACTTGTACCATTTTATGGTTGAGAATAGCCTGCTTTTGGTCTTTCTATCATGTATGCCACAACTTAGCAAACTTTTTGAACTTCACTTTGCACTCAAGGTTAAGGTTACAACCCAGCTATCACTTGTTGATGGTGTCAATCCATGTGTGTGCCAGCTTTTGGCACTTTTGGAATGGTTAGACTACACAGTTGATACAGATGTGTCTTGTGTGACCTCTCTTTCTCTCTCTCATGCAGTTCCTTTTCCTTCTTCCGGTTTCGCAGGTCTGCTCATTGCTTCATCAAAGATACAAGGATTTCTCACCCAGTCTGATTCAAGGGCTACTAAAGGTGTTTTCTCCAGCAAAGTCTGGAGAGGATTTGGATGGAGATAAAAGTTGGAAGGCATTGAAAAAGCGCAACACATTGAAACTTCTTATGGAGCTCTTTTTTGTTGGGGTTTTTGAGGATGCCTGTACTTTTGTTAATATCATAAAAGATCTATCCAGCATTGAGCATCTCAAGGATCGGGACACCACACAAATGCATCTATCTCTAATTTCTAGTTTTGCTCGTCAAGGAAGAATCTTTCTGGGGCTTCCTCTATCAGGACAAGACATGAATGAGGAGGTATAACCTATTTATCGTTACTTTACAAAGCTCTGCCTTTAAACATATAAAGTCTGCTCAGGAACCCTTCTCTTGTGTTTCTCTTTTACATAAAAGACGTTCTGGTGAAACAAATTTATTTTAGATACTGCTCCTGCATGAATGCTTCATTTTACACTATAGCTTCTGGTTCAAATTATTCTATTACTGAATATTTGTCTGATCTCCTTTGGAAGTGAGAAATATGCCAACAAGAAGGGGTTAAGAAAAATGTTCATGGTACTTTTCTGGTTCACTATAGCTTCTTGTGACATCTTTTTGGCTCTAGAGGGTTTTTGATGCTTGTGCACGTGCTTGTCAACTTAGTACTTTTTTTGTTTGTGATCTTTCCCTCATCATTAAATATGCCGTGAGGTCGTTTTCATATATACTAAGGATCTCCTCTAACTTATGTCGCCCTCTTGGTGTCTGTTACAGAGTTGAAAATGGAACTGACATAACCCTCAGGTTTCCTCAGAATTGAATATTTATGACCAGCATCTATATGTTTTTCCAGTATGATATTGTCTAGTGGTCATCCTGGTCACAACTGGTAGCTGACCTTACTGGCACGAAAACTTGAGTTGGCATTTTGAATTGGAACTCTAAAGCTGGAAAGAGGTTTTGTTCTCTTTCAGATGATCTATTGATCTGAGTTTAGCGCTCCTTTTAATTAGGATATACTCTGCATTCTGTCTTCTTCCAATTGATGTTATTTCTACCGTGGGTCCCTGTGTAGTCTACTTTGTCCTAGATTCTTTTCATTGTTGGCTGGCAGCTGGCTCAAATGTCTATAAATGATTTTTTGGTCACTTTTTAGAATTAATATTTTTATCATTACCTAACTAAAATTTCCACCCATGGGTAGGTCGTATCAACTGTTGTCCATGTTGTAAATGCTACCATTTCTTATTCTGCATGCCATACTATAGTACACAGTTGTTAGTTCCCAACTGGTTTTCCTTGTTTAGTTTTTAAGAAAAGGGAAAAGAAGGAAGAAGGTTTGAGATCAGCTATAGAACATTCCGTCTGCATCTTTTAAATGTTTTCTAGGAATTACTTTTCCTCATGTTATGTGATTATCTGTTGTTTGCTAAAACGTTTGCTGTTACATGCATGCAGTTTTTCAAGGATCTTAACATTACAGCTGATCAAAAGAAAGTTTTCCGAAAGGCAATTTATTCATATTATGATGCTACAGCAGATTTACTTCAGTCTGAACATGCAGTAAGAGCCCGTTCTCATAGCTTTCGTCACCTTTAGAACTGACAGTTTGACTGCTTACATTGGTCTACATTAATCTGCATAATTTTGCTTCTTTAATGCCCAACAGTCACTGCGGCAGATGGAATTAGAAAATGCAAAGATCCTAAATGCTAAAGGAGAGCTCAGTGAGGAAAATGTGAACTCATATGAAAAGCTGCGGAAGTCCTATGACCATTTGCTTCGTGGTGTCTCGGCGTAGGTTCCTTCTGTCTTGCTTTTAACTTTTGATTTAGAACTGTTTGTCATGTATTTCTTATCTGGCTGGGCTTTGGAATCTATTTTACACACTGTTTGCATGTTCATATATTCAGGACTCCTTAGTCTTTTCAGTTTTGGAATCTATTTTAGTTATCTGGTTGTGTTTCCAATCTATTTCTTATATGGTTATTACTACTAGCATCATTTATATTTCTTTTCTTTTTCTGCAAGACTCCATTGAGGAGTTTACATGGGGCCTACACACGGTTTCTTAAACATCTCTTGGTTCTTGGTCATGGATGGAAGCAAAACACATGACAATGACCATAACTGAATTCATGTGAATGAGGAGACTTCTCGATGATCTAGCTGTGTCAATCACTAAAACTCCTACAATGTTTTGGGACCATACCTTGAAAGAAATAAGCTCATTGATATGGATTGCCAATTTTGAGGCTTATATCTGCACAGAATCTAGTTGAACTTGTTCACAAGCCCCACCCATCTCTTATTTTCCATTTCTTGTTATCTGCATTATGTATCATGTCGTTTTTTATTCTTTGCTTTCATTTCGTTTTTCATTTTCATTTTTTACTTTAAAGGGATGGTCCCACCCCTGTAACAACAACAACTAAAAGGCTTAGTTGTTGGGGTGGGACCATCCATCTCACTGCCAAACAGCTATTTTAACTAGCAGTTTGGCTAGTCTTATTTAGTCTTCATTTGTTCTGTTTGCCTCTATAAGCAGAGGTTACTGTATATTATACAGAACATTCTTGTTAGGCATTTCCTTAAAAAAAGTTGATGTTCATTTTGTATTGGCTGGTTTAGCCATTTGTTTGCTTCCTTAATAGTGTGAGTTTTGTTGTTTGTTGCTTGGAAATTCAAAATGGGTTGTCTTCATGGACATCAGTCTTCATGTTTGCGAAGGTTTACAGTTTGCAATTGGCTAACCCATGGTTCTGTAAATATTTGTTGATGTGTGAATGTTGAATCGGCTAAGTCACACATCTTCAATACGGTGAAATCGTCAAGATATCAAAACATCCAAATATGGATGTCTCAAGGCAAGAATACAACAAGAGTCAAGAGTCAACAAAGAGACAAATCACGAATCAAAAGGCTGTGCAAGACAGCTTATTTATTGAATGAATGATGCTCTTATTTATAGAGCATGTATTACACGAGAGAGAGAGAGAGAGAGAGAGAGAGAGAGAGAGAGAGAGAGAGAGAGAGAGAGAGAGAGAGAGAGCCTCCAATGGCTAGCCAGTACCGTTGGGGACGCCCAACGGCTATCTCCTCGCCAGAACTCTGGCCAAGTCATATTGTGCACGGGCCCTAGTGGCCCATGAGCCTATTACAACATATTTAACAGGTTCATGGGGTGTTTCGTTAACATATAATTCTTAAATGTATTTTCTTAATTTTATTTTCTGCTTTCTTCTCTTGGATGAATTGGCTGTTTGGTATCACCAATGGCTAATCTTCTTCTCCTCTATCTCTCTCATACCTTTTCAATAAACAAGGTAGTCATTTTCCCCTTGTAATATTGTTCCTCTCTTGAGTAAAGAGTTTTTAATGTGCTTGCTTAGTGACTCACTCCTTTCATCCCTAAAAGTTCTGTTAATGTAGTATTTTACACTCCTTAGAAGGTTTCTAACAGTATTTTCCTGTTCTGTTGGCTCACGAGCTTGATGCCGACATATTATATGAGAGCCCTCTACTCCTAAAGTTGCACGCTTTTTGAGTTCTAGTTCTCGGTTCCCTTCTTTTATCATTCTAAGTTTTCAAAAGCGTTCCTCTTTTGCAAGTTCTTTTCTTTATGCATTATGTCAACCTTTTCCTGCTTCTGCCTTGTCTAGTCCCTGTACTGTGCATTATGTCAATCTGTCCAACTTATTGTCCGCCATCAAATCAAAGGTCCTAGATAAAACTGTTAGAGGTGTTGGCATTTATGAATTTTCTTTTCTTGCTTGGGAAAAATCAGGGTTTCCTTGGTTTGATGTGATGGGGGGACTTCACATTTTATTCTGGAACTAGGGCAACAGTCGTCATCTATCTTAATGTCACGTTTGTTTGTTTGATTTGTTTTTGTTGTTGGTCTTTTCTTGTGACTGAAGCTCCTAAGTTGGGTTTGATCAGTTTAGCAGAAGCTCTTGATATGCAGCCCCCTGTCATGCCAGAGGATGGACATACAACTAGGGTAACCATGGGAGAAGATGTTGGATCATCAGCTACTGCAAAAGACTCAGCTGCCCTGGAGCCTGTATGGGATGACGATGATACCAAAGCTTTCTATGAATCCTTGCCGGATCTCAGGTGAAAGCAGAAAGAACATTCTTCACTTCCCTTTTCTTGTATTTTTCATTTCGTAATGGTTTCTTGTGTCATTTTTGTCAGACGAGGGATCTAATGCAGTTATTTGTTCTCTGATTTGTGGTGTATCTGAGTTACTTATGCTCTGCTGTAGGGAGTTTGTGGCACCGTAGGACCCAGTTTGAAAAGTTTTGGCCTTATCTCTCTCTAAATATTGGATATGAATAAACATATTACGATGGACTTGTAGAGTCTGCTGCATGGTTTAGGTTATTGCAAGCACATATAAGATCTTTTATTGTTCGCTTGGATATCCCACTAAAGTTTTGGCCTTATCTCTCTGAACTCGGATATAGACAGATGTTGGATATGTTTCATAGAGTCTGTTGTATGCTTTAGGTTATTGCAAGCACATATAAGATCTTTCTTTGTTCACTCAGATATGCCAACCAGATCATCCAATGCATTTTTGTACGATGAGTTTTTTGTTTCTCATGGAATTAGTTGCTGTATCTCCAGAGCATTTGTTCCTGCTGTCTTATTGGGCGAAGCTGAGGCTAGGACAAGTGAAAGATCTGCCAAATTGCAAGAACAACAAATGGTAATGACTGTTGCATTGGATTGTTTTAGCCTTTTGATAACTTGAGTACTGCATTTGTCTCAAACTCTTCAAATCTAGATCTTGAATGTGAATGCTCTTTACCATGCTAAGAAACATATGAACTTGTCTTGATCTGAAAGCATGCTGTCATCTATTGTCTCGAGAACTCATGGGCCAACATCAAGTCTTGTATGGTTCTAAAACTAGTTTAGGTTGTTCTTGTGGGACCGACACCGTGTTGGTACGGCATTATAAAAAAAAACACAATTTTTTTTTTTTTTTGTAACTCACTGTTCTACCGTCTATGGTGTATTTATCCTAGAGAACCCGATCAAAGAGGGAGTGATCCGCAATGACGATGAAATCGAAGCCTCTTAGTCGACTCGTGACCTTATCTCCCATGATGACCACCTAAGTTACCTCACTATAGTTTCCAAAATGCTCATTCAGCTTGTCTTCCATCATCTCCCTTGAAACTCCGTCGATGAACATAGAAAAATATCTCAACGCGGACCTTCTTCACTTCTTTTTGTGTGAGTATTCCACGCTTCCAAATTTGGTATCGATTTTGAAGTTCGGGTCTTTTTGGATAAATGGGTCCGGATATGTGAAGATTAATTTGTGTATTATGATAAAATTAGTAGTTGTTTACCGTTTATGTGTTTTGCTTTAATATAAAGTTGTGTACTTGCTATTGTCATATACTTATGTTAATTGATGTCTCACTTGTTGTAGCTTGAATATTATATATAATATTATATATTATATATCCTAGTCGTGTTGTTGCACCCAAAATTTTTGAAATTTACCGTATCCCGTACCCACACCAGTGTCCGCACCCGCACCCGTGTGACATAGGTCACACGTGCCTAACACCAATCATTTGAGAAGTTGGTTTATCAGTTGAACTTCCTATAGCTTGCGGCTACTGGTTTCTGCTTCTCATTAGTTTTTTTTTAAGCATGGTTTATATAGGGTTGTTATAACTTGAAAAATAGAAATATCCTTAATTAATATATAGACCAGATTATAATGCATTCGAGACTTGAGACTCGATAATGTACTCTTTAACACTCCATCAAGTTGAGAGAAAGATATTGATAACTCCCAATTTGCTAAGGATATTCGTAAGATTTGGTCTCGTGATAGCATTTGTGAGAAAGTCATTACAGTGTTCTTGCGAAGAGATATAGATGAGCTTAAATTCCTTGGATCCAACCTTGTCACGTATGAAGTGACAATCTATCTGAATGTGCTTAGTTCTTTCATGAAAAACATGGTTGAAAGCAATTTGTATAACTGCCTTATTGTCACAATAAAGAGGAATAGTCTTGTCTGGTTTCATATCCAATTCAATCATTAGGGATTTTAACCATATTCCGGATTTTAACCATATTCCTTCGCACATTCCTTGTGTAATGGCTCGATATTCTGCCTATGAACTCGATCAAGCCACTATTACTTGCTTTTTACTCTTCCATGAAACAATATTCCCACCAATCATAGTGATGTAGTCAAAAGTGGACTTCCTATCATCTTGTCATCCAGTTCAATCTGCATCTTTAAATGTTTAGAAGCCCTCTATTTTCCAGGACAGATATCGCACAATGTAGTATATTGCATGTATATGGTGTTTAATGGGGGCATGCATAAATCTACTCTAACATTCTCATTAAGTAATCAATATTTGGACGAGTAATAGTAAGGTTGATAGGCTTGCCAACTAATTTTTTATACATACCAACATCGTTATAATCTTCATCATCTCCAAGGTATAATTTGATATTTGGATCTATTGGAGTGTCACTTTCCTTGCAATCTATCATTTTTGTGTCCTTTAACATGTCCATTGTGTATTTTCTTTGTGTTAGAAATACACCTTTATCTGAGTAGAGTACTTCTATGCCTAAGAAGTAATGCAATCTACGAGGTCCTTCAAGTGATGTAATTTTGTTTTCAATAGATTGATTTCTTCTACATCATAATCTGTAACAATTATATATCTAAATAGAGTCAATAGACTATTAGTAGAGAAATCTCTTTGCCCTTTTTCATAAATAATGTATGGTCATTTATACTTTTGTGGTAGCCCATGTTATTGATACCATAAAATTTTTTTTCAAACCACACTTTTGGAAATTGCTTGAGATCGTAAATGGCTTTGTTCAATTTACATACTTGATCGGTCCCCCTTATTGACATTGTACCCTAGAGGTAATGCCATATACACTTCTTGATTAAGTGTTAACTACATAAATACATTTTTACATCCAATTGCCACGTATTCCATCCTTTATATGCAACTAGGCTTGTGATAGCCGTAATAGTAGTTAGTTTTGCAACTGGAGCAAAGGTCTCGGTATAGTATATCCCATATGATTGATTGTACCCCTTTGCTACTAACCTTGCTTTATAGCGTTCCAAGCTTGTAAGTGGCTTGACATATATTTTCCCTCGTTATGAGACTGAAGAATCGTTAAGGAGTAATTAAATTAATTTTCAATGAATTTATGAACAGATGAAAATATTGCAGAAATTTTATCTTTTGATTTTATGAAATAAATCATAGTAAACTTTATTTTTCGAGTCTTCTTCTATCTTCTTCTCGGAGAAGAAGGGAGTATACTGTTCCTAATGATGAAAGTTCTTCTCTTTAAAAAATATTAAGTTTGATTGCTTTATAGTCGGAAAAAACTCGCCATAGTAAGTCAAAGTCTTTCTTCTTTTTCATTTTTTTAATTCTCTCCTTAGAGCATGCATTGCACTTGATGTGAGTAAAAAACTGGAATTTGTCCCACAATCCTCTCAGCTTTTCATAGTATTCGTTGATTGGCCTACTTCTTCACATCCACCGCGCAATGCATGCAGTTATTGATAGACAGAAGAATCATGGTATTCACTTCCGTGTACTAGCTAAAGCGTTGCGTATGTCTGGGGGGGATCATATTCACGCTGGTACCGTAGTAGGTAAACTGGAAGGGGAACGAGATGTCACTTTGGGCTTTGTTGATTTACTACGTGATGATTTTATTGAAAAAGACCGTAGTCGCGGTGACCTATTGGCTTGTTTGCACTTTCTTATTTTTTTCCAATAGCTCATACTCTTTTACAACATTCTTCTTTTGGTAATAGGCTTGTGAAACTGCTCTCAAGATCTCAACTATCGATCCCAAGTACATGAATGTTCTTCTTGTGGAAGGACTCATGTAATAACCATGAAGTAACTAAGGCATCTTCTCTCCATTTCGAGAACTTTGGGTTGTCCTCGTAAGGTTGTTGGAGGGTTCCTGGTAGGTAGTCCCTATGTTATCAATAGCGGTTAGCGGGGATATAGCGAATTTAGCGCTACAAAAAATTAGATATATATATATAATGGGTTTTCTATTTTTTTAAGAAATATAAAAAAACACAACCACTTCTTTCATAAATATGAATCAAACTAAATAAACAAATTCTACTTCTAACTTCTAAGAAACACATAGTCATAAGGACGATACAACCGAAGTCAGAATTGAGTACTTTGAGGCAACATAGAGACAATTATTATACAACAACAACTAAGCCTTTTCCCATACTAGACGGGGTCGACTACATGGATTCTTTGTTTCCACAAAGCCCTATCATGTGCCATATTAGCAGTTAACTCACAATAAGCTAGATCATTCTTTATTGTTTCTTTTCAACACTTTTGTGGTCGTCTTCTACCTCTTTTAATACTTTCCAAATTTATTTTTTTATACCTTCTTAAAGGTTTTTCTTTTGATCTTCTTTCTATTTGTCCAAACCATCTTAAACGATATAGAGACAATTAATATAACATAAAAATTGGATATCTTAGAAATAAAGGACTTCAATTCCAAGAGTACATGAGATCTCCTATTCAACATGCAAAGTAAATGCCATAGCTCATGAATCAAATGCACTAGCATTGGAAAGTTTGCTTCCCAAGTGTACTCAGTCCTCAGTAACCCTGGACAACAGAATGCATACATGTGAAAAATAAAGTCTAAGAATACCTCTTGCCAATGCAACATGAAGGGGTATTGAATTGTGAGCATTCCTAATGTTTACATCAACTTCAACACTATGTTATCAATAGCGGTTAGCAGGTTGTTAGCGGTCGACCCTGATATAGCGATAGCGGGGATATAGCGGGGAGATAGTGGATTTAGTGGTACACTTTTATTTATGATTAATTATATATATATATATAATGGGTTCTCCAATTTCTAAGTAATATCAAGAAACACAACCACTTCTTTCATAAATATGAATCAAACTAAATAAAAAAATCACATAAACATAAGAAAGATACAACCGAAGTCAGAATTGAGTACTTTATGAAAAGGGAAAGGTGTAAAAAGGATAAAAGGGTACCAGGAAGTTCAATAACTTAGGAGATGTCGCAAATGATCTTTTGCTAGGTCATTGTTTGTGAGATGAATAGTTTGTAGCTGAGAAGATTCTATGGGTTTCACAATTGCTTGAAGGTCACAATCTTGATGAACACCGACACTGTAAACAAAGTAGAAAACTAAAGCTCCATGATATAATGGGATAGCATTAAAAAGAAACTATGTGCTATAGATAAATTATTCACTAACAAGAAAGACGAATTAAATGCTTCTTTCAATGTAGTCACTTATAAACACCGCTCATGCATGGGGTACATCCACAAATGTTATATGGTTGAAGCATGTGAGCTTAGATGGTCATATCCACCTGGCTTTATGACATGGAAAGAATAAATATGCTGAAAAAAAACAAACTATAATAGTCTGCAGTAAACACAAATAAGCATCTAAAGTCCAGGCCAGAATGTATGCAAGCTATTAAATAAAAGCCAGACAACAGTGGCGGAGTTCATATTTACTTCCACGTACCCACAGAAGTTGAGCACTCGGTTTGATTGAATCAACCATTCTAGCAAGCACACCCTGATCAATAAGCATGGTGATTTTGTAGTAGATAGACTCCACATTCAATATGTATAAATAGTCGTATTCCCTTCACAACTTATTTCAACATATCCGTTTCAATCAACCATTCTAGCAAGCAATCTCGCCTAAGGAGCTTTGCTAGAATCAGGGCTCCTATGTGGGAGAACGATGAGGCCCCAATCCGCTCTTTTGGAACTCGTCGAAGGTTCGTAGAAAGGATGAGGTTTCCTTAGCCATTCAGACAAAACTCCCTCGTTGGATGGAAGGCTCCATGGCCCTTCTATGAGATACTGTAAGCCGCATGTACTAGTCGACTTTGGAGGTGCTGATTAAGAGTGCCTTGCGTCTTTCTTGAGGGAGCACCAGGAGAAGAGAGAAAGGAGAAATGAGAGAGAGAAGAGAGAAAGGGCATACCGTTCGTGGGGGTGGTGACGGAGAGCAGCGACGGGAGTGAGAGAGGTGGGAGAGAAACTTGCGTATGCGAGGGTTAGGTTACTAACTTTTATTTCAATTTGGATCGACCCGACCCAACATGTATTATTTAACACTCTTAGCATGTATTATTTAATACTGTCTGCTATAGTGCTGTTAGCGGAGCTATATCAACTCTAGCGGGTCGCCCGCTAAGGGTCACCCACTATAGCGGGCGCTATAGCGCGCTATTGATAACATCGCTTCAACATCCAGAATTATCTATTAAAATATGAATTCCATCAAGAGAACAAGAAAGCTTAAGATTACATTTAGGTTTCAACATGTTTGAAACAATTTTTTACACGTGCACTAACTTCTAACAAAGAAGCAAAACAAGAAGAAAAAGAAACCTGCACCATACCTTAACCATCTTAACATCATTCGCCATGGCTGCAATATACAAAGTTGTCCGTCCATGTTGTCTCTCTTGGGCAGTTGGATCAACACTAACAACAAGCAAAATTTTGACCATTTCTCTACAATCTATAAATGCCAGAGAATCAAACACACTAGCACTGGAAAGTTTGTTTCCTAGTATACTCAGTCCTCAGTAACCTTGAAAAACAGAATGCAAGCACACGTACATGAGAAAAAGAAAGCTTAAGAATACCTCTTGAAAAATAGAATGCAAGCACACATACATGAGAAAAAGAAAGCTTAAGAATACCTCTTGCCAATGCAATCTTAATCTGCTTGAAGTTAGGGGTGAAGGATGACATCAACACTAGAATTAGCATAATTAACTCCAAGTGTGAAGGTCTAAATTCTTCAAATATTTGCAACGTGCACGAGTGGGTGCTGCTTAATCTAAAGCAAGAGTTCTTGTGCAATGAGAGGTTTCTCAATAATGGGGTACATGTACTATCTATTTACGCATATGAATAATGTCTCTTGATCTCTTTCCACGATTCCCTACTTCTTTTTCTGATCTACCATAATCTTGACTACAAATATGCAAAATTTATAAAGTGTTGTGCTGCTATCAATTAGTGAAATCTGTTTTAGGAAATACCAGATTTGGGTAATCTAACACGCGTGAAAGGGAGAGAGATCTGAAATACACGAATCTGGAAACATAACATAGAGTGAAGACAGAAAGGGAGAGAGAGTGTGGTGGAGGAAGACAGAGACTGAAAGTGAATAGAGAATCCATGAGAGAGAAGGCAGTTAAGGCGGAGAAAGAGAGAGATAGTGTGGCGGAGGAAGGCGGAGACAAAGAGAAAATCTACGAGAGAGAAGGTGGTGGAGGAGGAGAAAGAGAGAGAAAGGGAGAGAGAGAGAAGAGAGGTAGGGGAGAGAGCTTACCTGTAACGAATGATATCAGAGGTGGTCGTGGCAGAGAGCGCAAACACTGGTTGTTGTTGCTCACTGGTGGTAGCGGAGAGCGCAAACGCAAACGCGTGAGAGGTTGGAGAGAGATGTAGAGAAACCTATTAAACCTATTTGGTTCGGGCGAGATTGATAACGTCCCATTTTTTCTCGGTCGAGAACTCCCAACTCTATAGTTCTGGACCATTCAAAAAAGTTTGTCTTCTAGTTTGACGTTTGTGATTTGAAATGAGTCAATCTTCTCTTCAACTATCAATTTAATACTCCCCCTTTCTTTAGGTCTTAAATAAACAAATAGTTCTGAGACAAATATTGGTTGTTTTTCTTTTCTTTTATCTTTAAGAAAAATCAATTCAAAGTCTTAGGTTTGCTGCTGAACACTTGTGAAAACTTAGACTGCATCAATTGAAATATTTGACATGCCTGCTACCGCCAAATGCCGTCCATTGTGGATCAATAGATTCTCATAAGTAATAGAATCGACATAAATTACAAGGAATCAAGTTACTCCCAGAAGTCAACCCTTCACCACCCACATGGTAGCGGGTTTCTCACGGCTTCTTGTTTCTTCTTCTCATTAGGTTTTCTTTAAACATGATTTATATAGGGCTGTTATAACTTGAAAGACAGAAATACCCCTGATTAATATACGGACAAGATTATAATAACATTCCTGACCTGAGACCCGATAATGTACTCTTTAACCGATAGCTGGATACTTCAGGAGTAATATTGCTTGGACTCTTTCAGAAGCTTCCAAACCTAGTGTACATATTGCTCTTTGAGTGAAGAGGCTTTGTACTTTTGGTGTTCGTCATCCTTCATTCTCATTGTAGTTTTTTTCCTTGTTAGACAGGTAGATTCTTTTTGAAGATTTTCAATCTTAATCTGCATAATGCTCTTTTTGTCAGTATTGCTGGACCGTTTTTGGCATTTGATGAAATTCTTTCCTGTTTCATTTTTCTATGTTCCTCTGGTAAATGCTGATTTTTGTATGCTAATTTGAAGGATTCAGCATCAGATCTGGAACAAGGACTTGTGCAAGAAAATGTTGAGGTTTATGTTGATTCAGAATCGGTACAAGGAGGAAAAGTAGATGAGAAAGGTAAAGAAGAGAAGGATAAGGAGAAGAATAAGGACGACAAAGAGAAGTTGAAAGAAAGTGTAGCAGAGAAGAAAGGTGATGGCGACAAAGAAAGAGCGAAGGGCCTTGATGGAACAAGCCTGGACAGCCTTTTGCAGAGGCTTCCTGGTTGTGTTAGCCGTGACCTTATTGACCAGTTGACGGTAATGACCCCAAACTTGCATCTTTCATTAATGTCTTTATTGGTGAACTATTTGCAGGTGACAATATAAATCTTTCTGTTTCAGGTAGAATTTTGTTATTTAAATTCCAAATCGAACAGAAAGAAGCTGGTTCGGGCTTTATTCAATGTTCCACGAACCTCATTAGAGCTGCTGCCCTACTATTCTCGCATGGTAGCAACACTATCAACATGCATGAAGGATGTCTCATCTATTCTCTTGCAGCTTCTTGAAGAGGAGTTCAACTTTTTGATAAATAAAAAGGTCTTTTTAGTTTTGGCCTACTTTTTGTGTAATTTAAGATTGTGGGACTATCTTTGAAGTTTTCCTGTGATTTTTAAATGTGTGCGAAATAAATAGATGTGTCTAACAATCCACGAAGTCCTTTTTCCAATCAATGTACGTTATTCTAATATTGGGTGTATGAGTTTAAAGTATAGATGGTCAACTTGTTTTCAAGTTTTCAAGGAATTCTTTTATTTCTGTGAATGTCTAGACAAACTTATTTAAATGTTCGGTTATTCTTGAAAGTTTGATTATTTCCATCTTATGTACTGTTTTATAATGTTTTATGATGCTAAAAGTTGTGGCTTCAGCTGACCAAAAATAGGTGGAAATTCTCAGAGGAAAATTTATGAGCTCTTAGAGAGTAGCTAGTAAAAGAAGTAAGAAAGTAGAGAAGTAAGGAAATCAACGTAATGTTTGTCACTAGAAGCTGTAAAGTTAGAATAAGATATTGTAGATGTGTTATCTTGGACTTCAATTCCAGTATTTGCAGGGTTATTGGGAGATGGTTGTATCCAACAAGGGTTGTACTTGGCTACGCTGTTGTTTCTCATAGTTATGCTTTATACAACAACTACAACAACAACTAAGCCTTTTCCCATACTAGATGGGGTCGGCTACATGGATTCTTGCCTTTTCCCATACTAGATGGGGTCGGCTACATGGATTCTTTGTTTCCACATAGCCCTATCATAATTTGTAGAATCCATGGTAAATGCTGGCTGTCGGAAGCCTAACACAACCCTCCTCCTTTATCCGGGCTTGAGACCGGCCATGCAAGGGTGATCCCTTACATGGGCGAAGTTGAAGCAAAACTAAAATAATCTGTCAATGACTGGTGGAAAATAGTTATGCATTATGTTATCAAAATTTGATATGCTCTCCATACTTTGGGGATCTTCAGGTCTGGTGATTTGATACTTCTGTGAAATGGTTATTTGGAATCATTGCATGAAGTTCCTTGTATGATTGAATTAGTTATCATGATTCTCTTTCGGATATGCCACGGAGATTTACCGATGTCCAATGAAAATTGAAAAACTGAGCTATGATGGAGAAAATTATATTGCCTTTCGTGAATCAGAGAAGGCCTGTGATGATATCAAGAGGTATTCTTTGGAAAACCTTAGAGGAGTACCTATTATGTATATCAACCTTATAATGTATCTTTGATGTAAATCTCATATCATACTAAGGGTCAAAACTGAGCCTACTTTCATTACTTTAGTTATGGATGAACTTTTCCAGATCTTTTGTTCTTTATTTTTCTTGAGAACAATATGCGATATGATTGATACGTTATGATATGTATCTCTAATGTTGTATCTTGGGGGGCTATATTCTCCCTGTTTTGATACTACAAGACTAATTTAACATGCCCCCTTCTTATTTATAAATAGATACCATCCCCGCACATCTTATATGTTCGGTATTTTCCAATTCAATAGGATTGGGTCTAGGTTGATAAGGACTTGATCACTTTGTATCCGTGTAGTGTACAGTGAATGTGTGAGAAAAGTGTGCTCTTTTGGAGTTGCTACATTTTCTCACTCATATATGAGGAGGGTTGTGTTAGGCATCCGACAGCCAGCGTAAAACTGTCAGATTTTTATATCATCGATTACACAAATTATGAGCATTGCTTTGGGGCATCCCCACCTAACGACGTGCTACATAGTCCGAATGCAGTGATAAGTAAGCAAGGGCCACTACATTTTCACTCGAATGTAGTGAATCAATTGCAGAGAGGGTTTCCACATCATTGACGGGTGTGGGTAAAGAAGTTAGTCCCGCTATATTGCTACCCAAATGTAGTGAATAATTTACAGACAGGGTCTTTGCGTTTTCAATATGGACAAATGTAGAGGTAAGGAAGCTAGTACTAGATAATAAGATTAATATTGGTTCTTCGAATATCGGAACATTATACATTAAACTAATGGAGGTGGTAGATACTATGATTCGGAGAACGATTCATATTCTATGCTTACAAGAGACAAAGTGAGTTGGAGAAAAAGTAAAGGAGATAGAGGATACAAGTTTTAAATTATGATACTCTGGTAAGGAAAAGGCTCAAAACGGAGTTGGTATTATCATAAATAAATATTTAAAGGATAGTGTAGTAGACATACAACGATATGGTGACCGAATCATAACGTTGAAATTAGTATGAGGAGCAAAGGTTTTGAATATAGTTTGTGCTTACGCATCCCAAGTGGGACTAGAAGAAAGTATAAATACAACTTTTTGGGAAGAGTTAGATAGGGTGATTCAAAGAATCTACAAAGGGAGATGATTTGTTTAGGAGGAGACTTAAATGGACATGTCGGTAAAGAGGCATTAGGATATCAAGGTATTCATGGAAACTTTGGTTTTGGAGATATAAATGAGGAAGGTAGGGAGATTTTAAATTTTGCTATGGCATTTGATCTCTTTATAGTCAATACAATCTTCAAAAAACAAGATAAACATTTCATTACTCATAAGAGTGGTTTATCACAAACACAAATTGATTACTTTATTTGTAGAAAAAAAGATAGAGTGCATTGTAAAGATTGCAAGGTAATTCCAGGAGAAAGCTTAACCACCCAACATCGACTTTTAGTTATGAATTTACAAATAAAAAAATGGACAAAGAAGAAAAGAGTGCATCGAGCTATTCAGACTAAATGGTGGAACCTCAAAAGTGAGAAAGAAGATATATTTAAACAGAAAGTCCCTCAAGGAGATGCTTTGAATTATGTTGGTACACCTTGTGATATGTAGAATAATATGGCTATACATTTTAGGAAAGTGGCGAAAGATGTGTTAGGTGAATCTAAGGGAGGTGTATCGGCACAAAAAGAAGTTTGGTGGTGGAGTGAAGTAGTGCAAAATAAAATCAAGGCAGAGAGGGTATGTTATAAATTACATTATGCTAAGAATACTAGTGAAACTTTAGAGGCTTTTAAGAAAGCAAAGAAGGAAGCGAAAAGGCCGTTAGTGAAGCAAAAACTAAAATTTGAGAGGATTTATATAAAAAAACTCAACTCAAAAGAGGGTGAAAGAGATATTTTGAGGATAGTTAGGTTTAGAGATAAGAAAACTAAAGATCTTAACTATGTTAGATGCATCAAAGATGAGGATGAAAAAATTCTAGTGGGAAATGATGATATAAGAAATAGATGGAAAAACTATTTTTATAATCTTTTTAATGAAAATAAAGAAGTTAGTATTAACTTAGGAGCGTTAGCCAAATCAGAAAAGTATATAAATCACAATTTCTATAGACGTATTGAAAAGAATGAAGTCAAAGAGGCTCTTAAATGTATGAAGGGTGGTAAATCGGTAGGACTAGATAATATTCCTATAGAAGTTTGGAAAATACTTGGAGAAATAGGAATCACTTGGCTCATAAGACTATTTAATGAAATATGGAGAAACCAAAAGATGCCCGAGGAATGGAGAGCGAGTACACTTATACCTATATATAAGAATAAGGGAGACATTCAGAATTGTGCGAATTATCGAGGTATCAAGTTAATGAGCCACACTATGAAATTATGGGAAAGAATTATCGAACGTAGGTTTAGACAAGTATCAAGTACAACAGAGAACCAATTTGGATTCATGCCAGGCAAATCTACTATTGAAGTGATTCACTTTTGAGACGTCTTTTGGAATATTTTAGAGCAAAAAAGAAAGACCTTCACATGATATTTATTGATCTAGAAAATGCTTACGATAGGGTATCGAGGGAGGTGTTTTGGACAACCTTGGAAAAAAGATTATCCCATTGACATACATTAACCTATGAGAGACATGTATGATGGTGCAAAAACATGTGTGAGGACTCGTGAAGGAAGTCATGAGCTCAACTCCATGTAAGTGCCTCCACTGTGAATATATACTAAAGTTTGAGAGCTTTGATTTTAGATAGCTCCACTGCCAGAACATGAAATTATATATATATATATATATATAAGAAATAGATGGAAAAACTATTTTTATAATCTTTTTATTGAAAATAAAGATATTAGTATTAGTTTAGGAGATTTAGCCAAGTCAGAAAAGTATATAAACCACAATTTCTACCGTCGTATTCAAAAGAATGAAGTAAAAAAGGCTCTTAAACATATGAAGGGTGGTAAATCGGTAGGACCAGATAATATTCCTATAGAAGTTTGGAAAATACTAGGAGAAATAGGAATCACTTGGCTCACAAGACTATTTAATGAAATATGGAAAAACCAAAAGATGCCCGAGGAATGGAGAGTAAGTACACTTATACCCATATATAAGAACAAGGGAGACATTCAAAATTGTGCGAATTATCGAGGTATCAAGTTAATGAGTCATACTATGAAATTATGGGAAAGAATTATCGAATGTAGGTTAAGACAAGTATCAAGTACAATAGAGAACCAATTTGGATTTATGTCAGGCAGATCTAGTATTGAAGCGATTCACCTTTTGAGACGTCTTATGGAACATTTTAGAGCAAAAAAGAAAGACCTTCACATGATATTTATTGATCTAGAAAAAGCTTATGATAGGGTACTGAGGGAGGTTCTTTGGAGAACTTTGGAAAAAAGAGGTATCCCATTGACATATATTAACCTTGTAAGAGACATGTATGATGGTGCAAAAACATGTGTGAGGACTCATGAAGGAACGACAGACTTCTTTGAAGTTAATATTGGGTTACATCAAGGATCAACTTTAAGTCCATACTTATTTATAATGGTGATGGATGAGTTAACAAAACATATTCAAGATGAAGTACCTTGGTGTATGTTATTTGCAGATGACATTGTGTTAGTGAGGAGTCTAAGGAAAAAGTTAATAGAAAATTGAAACTATGGAGAGAAACATTAGAAAGCAAAGGCCTCCGACTTAACAAAGACATAATATATGGAATGTAAGTTTGATCATTTGGTTACCTCAGAGAACATAGAAATTAAAATTGGCATACATTGCATCTCCCAAAAGAAATGTTTTAAATACCTAGGGTCAATTTTTCAGAGTGATGGAAGAATTGATGGAGATGTTACGGATATAATTAATGGTGGTTGGTTAAGATGGAGAGGAGCATCAGGTATTCTTTGTGATAAGAAGATACCATTAAAGGTAAAAGGTAAATATTATAGAACAACAATTAGACCTGTCATGTTTTATGGTTTTGAATGTTGGGCAGTTAATCATCAACATGTACAAAAGATGTCTGTGACAGAAATGAAGATGTTGAGATGGATGAGTGGTCATACAAGAAAAGACCATATACATAATGAGGTTGTTATAAACAAATTAGGAGTGACATCAATAGTGGCTAAAATGAGAGAATATCGTTTAAGATGGTTTGGACATATAGAAAGAATCTAAAAAAAAGAACGTGTAAGAAGGTATGAAAAACTAAATTTTCTAAAATATTAAAAGAGGTAGAGGACGATCACAAAAGTGTTGGAAAGAAACAATAAAGAATGATCTAGCTTATTGTGAGTTAACTGCTAACATGGCACATGATAGGGCTCTGTGGAAACAAAGAATCCATGTAGCCGACCCCGTCTAGTATGGGAAAAGGCTTAGTTGTTGTTTTTGTATATGAAGTGACACAACCAGAACAACCCATGAACACAAGTTTCCACCCCTAGGTGTGCGTATGGGGAAAGATAATCGACTATAATTATTCTGTATTGAATAATTTTAGTTCTTAATGTTTCTCAAAGTTGTGTACTTATTGATATGTATTATCCAAGTCATTATGCAACATTTATGTTGGTTTAAAAATGAAGAAAAGTATGGTCTTAAAACTAGCCTTCTTGTGTTACCTTGCTGTTGTTTAATGAAATTTATTCCTGAAAAAGTATCGATATCTGGTGCCTTATGCAAATAACCTCTTCGCAGGCGTGTCTGTTGTTTCAAGCAATCTTGTGGCCTTTTATCTATTTCGTAATAAACTGTCTTTGGAAAAGAACCAGATTAGATTAATACTTCGAAATGTGCTTACATATGGAATCTTTATTTACATTAATTGGAGATATCCATTATACTTTTGAAGCACTGGTTTCAGATGATCACCTTTTAGAAGATGAGAAAAAAAATCTGGTTGTTGGTGAAAGATGTGATGATTGGGCATGTAACTTCCTTTTAGTGGGGGTTGGGACTGCTGTTTTGTTGATCAAATATAAGTGGAGTTGCTTGTAAAGCCATGGCTAGATAGTGTCAATAAATTGCTAAAAACAAAGGGAAAGGAGTCAGATGATCATGAACAAATTTTGCATGGTCTGGTTGGATTTGTTTTCCTTTGCATATAAAAGTACATGTACAATAAGATGGTTGATAATTGAAACAATTTATTTGTTGGTATAGAATGTATGCTCTTCACGTGTTTTCTGGCTTTAGCTTCACATTTTTTGACATGCTTCCTAACGTTCTATCACTTTTTCTTTAGGATCAAATGAACATTGAGACAAAGATTAGAAACATAAGGTTTATTGGAGAGCTAGCAAAATTTAAAATTGCTTCACCAGCTTTTGTTTTCATCTGCTTAAAGGTTTGGTATACTTCCACTGTCTTATAGTTGTTTTTATTTACTTGATCTTTTACCTTATGCTTTGTTTGATTCCTATTGTTTAGCTTGAGCTCATATCTTTCTAAACTGGGGAAAGCTGCATTTTGTGATTTATGTGCAAATTCTGTATGCCAATATTGAAGATCAAATTGGATGGAACTTCTTTTGCAAGCAGCATACACATGGAGTTTCAGGATTTTAAGGGATTTTCCTTTTTGGGATTTTTCTTCATACATGTGTTCTTATTCTTGTGCAGCTCTACCGGTAGTTTTTAGTTCACCATTTCATTGTGGCTTAGTGAAGTTGTACTTTATGTGTCCTTTTGTTAGTCAAGCCATCTTACTGGTGCTCTATTTTGGTGTTTTCTTTAATTGTTTTGTACCTGAATAAGAGATTAGGAGCAAATTGGAATTTCTGCCCTGAGCCGGGTTTGGGCCTTCAGTACTTTCTAATACAAGCTTGAGTTTAGCTCGTAGAAACCATCTGCAACATGTTGCAAGCAGATAGTTATAGTGCGGTAGACAAGCTTGTATTTGCATCAGAGAGATGCACACAAACGGGTTTGTGCCATCATTCAAGATATGAGAATCAGAGTCGTCTACAGATGCTGATGTGAAAAAGGATTTCATATTATAATAGACCTTGCAAAATAGAGCACGAGTAAGATGGCTTGACTAACAAAAGGACACATAAAGTACAACTTCACTAAGCCACAATGAAATGGTGAACTAAAAACTACCGGTAGAGCTGCACAAGAATAAGAACACACATAAAGTACAACTTCACTAAGCCACAATGAAATGGTGAACTAAAAACTACCGGTAGAGCTGCACAAGAATAAGAACACATGTATGAAGAAAAATCCCAAAAAGGAAAATCCCTTAAAATCCTGAAACTCCATGTGTATGCTGCTGCAGGTCACATGTATTTGCATCAGAGAGATGCACGCAAACGGGTTTGTGCCATCATTCAAGATATGAGAATCAGAGTCGTCTACAGATGCTGATGTGAAAAAGGATTTCATATTATAATAGAAAACATCAATATGGGATGTGTATAACGTATGAGTTGAATGGCCTTGGTTCATGCTTTTGTGATGATAATTTCTTGAATGACATCACAGCCGGGTAATTACATCCTTGTAATGTTAAGCGTGACCAACCTATGAGCAGCCAAATAATGGTACATCTGACAAGTATGTGCTAGTATTCTTAATAAATGGAAAGGACTTGTTATTCCTCCATGCGTCTCATGAGGGTGAAAATAGCCTGAACAACTTGTACCGATGAGGGGACATAGACAGCAGTTAGTGTAATTTTATTTAAATACATGGATCTAGGATGTGATAAAATGTAATGAAGAAAATTTTAATATGAATGGTACTAAAATGAACCTCAAAATAGAGGAAATGCTTGTTTAGCCATGAACAATATTAATGAAATCTTATAAAGTTATAATGAAGCTGAGTCCATCTAATTTGGGAAATGGCTTAGTTGTTGTTGTTGTTGTTGTTTGTTATGAAGTTATAATGAGTGACCTGATTATGATTTTGAAGAAACAAATGGCAAATAGTATTGGAGAAGTAATGATGAAAAGCAGTGGAACTAATTCGAACAAAATAAAAATGAGACGAGAAGGAAAATTCTTACGAAGATCATAAGGACTGTATGCATGAAATTTACATACATGAATGTATTTCTATGCAGGCATGTTTGGATGATTTTACTCATCACAACATAGATGTTGCTTGTAACCTTCTTGAAACATGTGGACGTTTCTTGTATCGATCACCTGAAACAACGATCCGCATGGCCAACATGTTAGAAATATTGATGAGATTGAAGAATGTCAAAAACTTAGATCCACGTCACAGCACTCTTGCGGAAAATGCTTATTACTTGTGCAAACCACCAGAGAGATCTGCTCGAGTGTCCAAAGTCCGCCCTCCATTGCATCAGGTAGGCATGAGATTTATTTACTTAGGAAGTTTTGGTCAGTATAATTTCCTGTGGTAGGTAACCAAATTATATGCATGTGTCTTTCTTTGACAGTACATAAGAAAGCTGATCTTCACAGACTTGGAAAAATCATCCATTGAGCATGTGTTGCGTCAGCTCCGGAAATTACCTTGGAGTGACTGTCAGCAATATATCTTAAAATGCTTTATGAAGGTTCATAAAGGAAAGTATAGCCAAGTTCACCTAGTTGCATCACTTACTGCTGGCTTGAGCCGCTATCATGATGATTTTGCTGTTGCAGTTGTTGATGAGGTATGTTTGCTTGTATTGGCTGCATTTTCTACCTGTAAGAACTGCATTCGGGAGAATACTTTATGGTTGCATTTCTCTAGGCTTCTTTTCATGCTTATGTTTAGATATCCTCCTAGAAAATTTTCATTTGATAAATAAATGGGCACACTCAACTTGGAAAATATGGATTAGTTCGGCTAGTAAGATTCTCGAAATCTTGGTTCCTGCGAGAAATAATAATAATATATAAATGTGTTATACAGCTTTGCATCTTTATTTGGTCCTTGGTAGCCTACACCGTGTTCTCTCTCTCTCTGTATATATATATATATATATATATATATATATATATATATATATATATATATATATATATATATGTATATGTATGTATGCAATAGTTATGTCTGTGCCGGGATGAGACTATATGGATTTTATCAAATCCCTTCCTGTCCCTTTTCATGTATACATACATGGGCATGTCCCATTGTGTCATTTTTGGGGCATGTCCCATTGTGTCATTTTTGGGGCTTGCTGCGTCATACAATCCACATCATGCTTAACGACATCCCTGTTAGCATTCAGGTAATGTAGATTCTCTTTGTTCCTTTGCAGATTTTCTTAGTTATGGTTAAAGTATTAGATGGTTCTTGTGTGTCTCATACATGGGTTGCAACGATTGTTTGGGTCATTATTAGGTTTCAGTGTCCTCTCTAGGTGGGCTTAAACGGTTCCCTGGGTTTGTCTTCCCCAATTTGTTACAAGGCAAGCTCTTGATAATGTTGTCCCACATTTATTTTCAAGTGAATGGAAAATTTTATTTATATTTTTTGGAAGGCTTCATCGTAGATTGAATATGTGATGCATTAACGAAGATGTGCTGGAGTGATAACAAAGCAAATTGCAGGCACTGAAGAAATTACATCATTGTATCTAAGTGGATCAATACTTAACCCATGCCCATAGAGTACAGGAAGTGAAGTTTTCCCTACACTTTTGTGTGCATTATTTGTTTAATCTTAAAATTTTTACTTTTTCTCCTGTCCTCTTTTGAAAGATTTTTGTTGATAGGTTGCTCCAAATCCTTTTAGTTTGTTAGTTTGTCTCATAGACACTTCAGGAGGGTTAGTTTTTGGACTAAGAAATCTACTCCAACACACACACACACACACACACACATATATATAGAGAGAGTAGATATATGCTAGCCTTAGTGGCTACGGGCATTTGCTCAGTATCGATTCCAATGTTGTGCCCAATTTCAATGGCAGGGGCATCTTCATCCTATTTCTCTAAATGATGGGTGCTGACATTAATTACTTTTTAGTGTCGCCAATGACCACCTTATACTCAAGCCCCAAAAAGTAACAGTCGGACATGAGTGGGCAACATCGGTGGTGGGCAGGATCCAATCACTCTCTCTTTATATACATATGAATCCATGGTAGATAAGTCTGATAAAGTTTTATGCTTACTGTCGAAAGCCTAACAAAATCTTCCTCTATCTGGGCTTGGGACCGGCCATGCTATGAAATAATGGGAAAGAATTATCGAACGGAGGTTAAGACAAGTATCAGTACAATGGAGAATCAATTCAGATTCATGCTTGATAGATCTACTATTGAAGTGATTCATGTACTAAGACGTCTTATAAAACATTTTAGAGCAAAAAAGAAGAACCTTCACATGATATTTATTGATCTAGAAAAGCTTATGATAGGGTACCAAAAGATGTTCTTTTGAAAAAGAAAGGTATCTTATTGACATACATAAAACTTATAAGAGATATTTACGATGGTGCAAAAACTTGTATGAGAACTCATAAAGAATGACAGACTCCTTTGAAGTTAATATTGGGTTATATCAGGGATCAACTTTAAGTCCATATTTGTTTATATTGGTCATGAATGAGTTAACAAAACATATTCAAGATGAAGTACCTTGGTGTATGTTATTTGCATGACATTGTGTTAGTGGATGAGTCTAAGGTAAAAAGTTGATAGGAAATTAGAACTATGGAGAGAAACGTTAGAAAGTAAAGGGCTTCCGACTTAGTAGAACAAAAACAAAATATATGGTATGTAAGTTTGACCATTTGGGTACTTGAGAGGATATAGAAATTAAGATTGGCAAACATTGCATCCCTCACATGGAAAATTTTAAATATCTAGGGTCAATTTTTTAAAGTGATGGAAAAATTGATGGTGATATTACGCGTAAAATTAATATCGGTTGGTTAGAATGGAGAGGGGCATCATGTATATTATGTGATAAGAAGATATTGTTAAAGTTAAAAGTTAAATATTATAGAGCAACAATTAGACATGCTATGTTTTATGGTTATGAACTTATGAGTGTTGGGCAGTTAATCATCAACTTGTGCAAAAGATGTCCGTAGCAAAAATGAAGATGTTGAGATGAATGAGTGGTCACAAAAGAAAATACCATATATATTGAGGTTGTTAGAAACTAACTGAGAGTATGGGAAAGAAACTATAAAGAATGATCTAGTTTATATTGAGTTAACTGCTAGCATGGCACATGATAGGGCTATATGGAAACAAAGAATTCATGTAGCCGACCTCATCTAATATGGGAAAAGGCATATGAATATAAAGATTTATTTCACTATAAATATAAGATTTAAGAAACTTAAATATTAAGATAAATGGTTTATATGTTTATCTTAGTGCATATTAATATGGTTGTGAATAGTTACAGGCAAGCCCATCAAGTGAAGAGAATTATCGTAGATCTCCATCTCCCGGTGTAAAGCATTTGTTGTACTCTCATGAGGGACCAATTTGTATATGCAATCAATGATACCTTTATTCCTTTTAAATGTTGCAGAACATTGGATTTAGGTAGTAAGTTGTTTGCATAAGTAGGTTTATGTAATTGTTTGTTCTATCTATTATCGATAATCCTCCACATGGTACATACTTATTCTTTTTCCATTAAAATGCCTCTTGATAACCTCTTTAGCTCTATCTATGGCTTCACAAAGATAGTTAATAGCTGACCTCTCCTCATTATTAGTAAATCTCAAAACTTTTACGAAAGAGCATGTGATTCTTTAATAACCTAATAGAAGAGTTCCAAAATGTACTCATTAAACTGCCTTTAAAATATCATGAAGTTTTTTATTTCTCCTATTTTGAGGCAAATATGCAAACTGTTGCCACTCATTCGAGGTAAACACTATCTTCATAGTTTGCTTTTGTTTAACAATGCTTTGCAATGACAAAAAATTAGTTATAAACTGAGTAACAGTCATATGAAGAGCTCTACACCATCATTATATCTCCTCACCGTACATAATACAAATGCATGGTTATAAATAAATTTGTGGATATCTTGATTGCAACTTCGCCCATATAAGGGATCACCCTTGCATGGCTGACAGTGTTATCCGTATCGCACCGTACGATACGGTGTGATACGATACACCCTTATGTATCGCAAATGAAGACTTATCGCTTTGTATCGTACGATACGGGCGATACGCGCAGGGGTCCCTGGCCGAACGGAAAGTCGCATTTTTGCGAGTTTCTTTGGTTTGTTCAGAGCTCCCCAATCTCTCTAGCGTGGTTCTTCGCCTTCTTGGTGTTCAAGTTTCCAAAAACGTGCTCTACGGTGTCTGTGCAAGCCTCCTAACTCGGATTTTGGTATATTTTTAGTGTTTTTCTTCATTTTTTCGTTTGTATTTGTTGTTTTTTTGAGTTATTTGTATTTTTCTTTTTTTGAATGACAAAATATGAAGTTATTAAGTGTGTGGATATGATTTTTATTGCATTCACGAAGTGGGAGACACTCTATTTGAGTGTTATTTGAAGATTGGGGATTTATGAAGTACTTTTATTTTCAGGTTTTTTATTGAATTAAAGTGCTCAATTGAGATGGTAGGAAGGGGTGATAGAGACTCTCATTCTCATTCTGATGATCCAACATGGTAGTGGGGTACACCAGTTGAAGGTTCCAGATTGAAGATAAGATGTTTATTTTGTGAGAGGGTGGTTAGTGGTGGAATTTCACGGTTGAAACACCACCTAGCAGGGACTAGGAAAGAAGTTGCTCCTTGCAGAGGCAGAGTTAGAAGTTTGTCAGAAGGCATTAAATGGCAATTGCATCAGCCTATTCATGGAGCAGCATATTATCTAAACCCATTATTGAGGTACTTAGCAAGCTTTAAAAGGGATTGTGAGATTAATCGAGGCATCATTGATTGTATAGATAGATTAGTCCGTGATGAGAGCGGAGCATAACAGATGCTATACATCGAGAGATGGAGATCTATCATAATGCTCTTCACTTGATGGGTTTGCTTGTAGCAATTCATAACCGCACTACTATGTGTCTAGGTAAATTGTTTATCTTCGTATTTAAGTTTCTTAGATCAATACATTTTATATTATTGTGGATTATATCTCCAATGTTTGTCTTTTTCTACAAATGTTTGGTGGAATAGGTTTGGAACTGATTGCCCGAACCTTAAAGATTTTGCAGACAAAGTTTTGAGTCAAACCTATAGTACAACTGGTTGTGAAAGGAATTGAAGTATCTTTGAACACATCCATACAAAAAAGCGCAACAGGTTGGAACATAAGCGATTAAATGATTTAGTTTTTATTCGTTGTAACATGCGCTTTCGTGAAAGGTAATGTTGTATTACTTAGTACTTAAATGTTCAATTCAATAAATTGTTTGACTTCAATTGTTAATATTATTTACTAATTGCTTATCTTTCTTTGTTGTAGGCAATTAAAAAAAGTAAATAGACAAGAAAGCCAATTTGATCCAATAAGTTTGGATAATTTTGATATATTAGAATACTAGATTATATAAGATAGTGAAGAAATGCCCTCCTAACTGAAGAAGACGTTGCATGGATTAATTTGGAAGGAACACAACAACAATATCAAGGAGACGAAGAATTTGATTTTTATGGAAAAGGTGTTGTTGTTGTTGCTGATCTTCAACAAGGAGAAGATGAAGATTATTTAGTTGATGATCGTGATTACAATTTGTAAAATGTAAATGTATTTCATTTTTTTTATTCAAAATATGTAAATTTGGATGTAATTGTTTAATGTTGAATGCTCAATCTATACTAAACTTTGTATTATATGAATTTAAAGCAATTACCTGATTTTTTTTTCTGATTTTTTTCTTGATTTTTTAAATATTTTTTTATTTTTTAATATTAAAGTACGATACGATACAATACGATACGCCTGTATTGTGGAGCCCAGCGATACACATCAAACAACACTGTTGGCCGGTCCTAAGCTCGGATAAAGGAGGAGGGTTGCGGTAGTCTTCTTGTCATCTTATCTACCATGGATTCTACAAATTATAATAGGGCTGTCTCGAAACAAAGAATTCATGTAGCCCATCTAGTATTGGAAAAGTCTTGGTTGTTATTGTTGTTGTATACATGGACACGTCACATACACAAAGCCTCATCATGTTCTGTCACGTGCCCTATTTGAACTTGGCATGTCTCAGCACTGGCATGTGGACACCTGTGACATGGATTTTTGCATCATCTTGTTTGTTTGTGCTCTGATTTCTTTCACATCCATATTTGGATTTTTTCATGTAAGCAGCGTGCCGAGTCTCTGTTTCTACTATGCCATTTTCTGAATGATATTCTGCTTTGGTGAAACGTCGTAGGTATTTTTCATCTTATAGAAAATTTAACTTGCATCTTGTCAGCCTTTCTCTGTTGCCCCACAGTTTTGGATGGAAATGTGAATCCTCTGGAGCTATAACTTCTTCAAAGCCTGGAAAGGATAGACATAGATGTTATTGCTTTTGTAACCGAGTACAACATAATAGTAGAGTTGTCAACTAAGGGAATGGCTAATTATTGTCTAAAGGGGACCAGAATCTCACTCATATTCTTAATATGTTTAGAATGCCTGATGTATCAACATTTTTTATCATTTACTTTACAGTTAATTCTATTAACAATGAAATTTTATGCTTGCATTAGTCTTGTTGACAGATAGCTTCATTTTCTATGTAAATACTGATTTTGACAGGTCTTGGAAGAGATTAGGGTTGGTCTGGAGTTAAATGATTATGGAATGCAACAGCGGCGAATAACACATATGAGATTCTTGGGCGAGCTTTACAATTATAAGCACATTGAATCTTCTGTTATCTTTGAGACACTATATTTAATTATCAGTTTTGGTCATGGAACACCAGAGGTAAAGATCTTTACTAGTTTTCATGCTCTGTAATAATTCAAATACTATTGGTCTCAGAGTTCTTTTGCATTTAATATCCACTGTTCAGTAATTTTTTATATTATCTCTAACTTTTAATTCATTACCTTTCTCACATTGCTCTTAGATATCTTGTTATTGATTGTGTCAATCTTGAACTCGACTTGTACCATAAACTAATGTGGGTGGCCTTCTTTCGCATACCCATATTGAACTGAGCCATGTTTAGATCTTTTCAGCGGTCGTTTGCATGGCATGGAAATTAAATGTAGTTGCTGTCTCTCAACTTGGAAGAAGTTTCTCTGTTCATATAAGAAAAAGTGAAGCAAATCAATTTTTTTTTGAGCTGAAAAGTTCATCAAAGGTTAGATTCATCGCAACAGGATAGCCAAGAGATCCACCAAAAACAAAGAGTTCAATATCGCCAAGATAGTACCAATGAAATGCTCCAAAATACAGAGGAAGACCTGAACCTTTCATATGTCAAATAATTGAACATCAAGCATACTTCAATACAAGTGAGCCCTCTTTATGAGGGGCAGAATACATAATGGCTAGTTTGTAGCCTGGAGCTGGATGCGCCCATTTACATGACAAAAAAGGAAAGGAAAAAAATGAAAGTAAAAGAAAATACATGGTAGATTTTCATTTTAATTATTACATTTTAAAACTCATGGAATTTGATCAAAAATTTGTCCAATAGGAAAGAAAACCATGACTTTGTGAGGAAGTACTCCAGCTGGTACCCAGAACATACATATGACAACTCCAGATTTTTCTTTAGGTATGTATCTTGAACATACATATCAACATATAGGAAAATTAAGACAAGGAATAAAGGAGGAGAAAGAGACAAATATCCCTATTATAGAAGTTCATTGCCTACAAGTTGTGTGAGTTGAGTCGGTCTTATCTCGATCACGAAGAAAATATTGAGCGACCATTTTAACCATGAGATTCACCGAAGGAGAACCACACAATATGAGATGGTAATGAAGCATACACTGAGGATGCTAAATCGAATGGGTGGTTCTACTTCTTGCCTGAAGAGACTACCAAATGGATGAATGTGGTACTTAACGAGTGGTAGAAGGATTGGGAGGTTACTAGTGATACCAATCCAAAATGAACTAGCTAGAGGATAGAGCCACTCACTATTCTTTGAAGAGAGGGACTGAGAGCATATACGGTTGATTGGGCCAAGGAAGTTGAGGAGTAAGATTCATAATACCTTGATTTTTCTTCTTGAATAACCTAAAGAACTGTTGGTTTTCCTTAAAAATAATATTGCTGCATAATAGAGTGAATACCAGAGGAGATTAAAGAGGAAAGGAGGCTCGGCTGCTTCTTGGCTGCCAGTTGCCTCTTTCTCGGTATTCATACATACTGTATGCAATAGCTCAGTATTCAGCCTTTGCACTCGACCTTGTCATCACATACTGTTTTTTTCTTTTCCAGGAGACAATGTTTCCACCTACACATACAAAGTAGCCAGATATAGATTTTCGGTCTTCTATTGACCCTACCCAATCAACATCTGAGAAAACTTCAATATTCAGTGATTAGTTAGGCGTATACAGGATTCTGTGAGTCATTGTGGATTTAAGATATCGAATTATATGGAACATTGCATTAATGTGATGTCTTGTCAGAGCGTGCATCCACCTGCTAACATAACTCAAGGCAAAACTAATATCAGGCCTTGTGATGATGAGGTATATTAACTTACCTACTAATCTCTGATATCTACTAGTATCTTCATAAAATTCTTCATCTCTATTACTTGCCTTTTTATGTGATTCAATGGGTACAACACATGCTCAACATTCCAGCATTTTTGTTTCTTTCAACAAATCTAAGATGTATTTCCTCTTAAATACAAATATTCCCTTGTTACATATTATCATTTCTATGCCAAGAAAGTAATGTAAGTTGCCCATATCTTTTAAGTCAAATAAGTTATGAAACCTTTTCTAAGAGAAATGATATCATCTACATCATCTCCGGGAATGATAATATCATCAACATACGCTACTAATAAGATGGTATGATATTTTTCCAATGTTGCGATTTCAGTTTTCATTACATCTCTTCATTCTGGCTTTGGAATAGAATAAGTTTATGCATTCATCATAAATGTCTGGTATTCTTTTGAAAGATTAGAGTAGGACACATTGACTGATAGGATATTTAGTTATCTCACGTTTTCCTTTTCTTAATGCAATAGACATATCATCACAAGAGTCAGAAAAAGAGATTGAAGGATTTACCTAAGTGTTGCTGGAACTGAATCAAGAGAAAGACTAGGGTTAGGAGTAGCATTAGGATTGAGCACTACTGTAATGAAGATGGGGCTTCAACGGAGCATCGGAAGTTTGATGAATATGTATCACCACAAAGTAACAATCCCAACTCCTTAGAAAAGGCTATAGCCAATTGCAACGAAGTCACACCGAAAGAGTAATGAACAAAAAGCCTTAAAAAAGGCTATAACAAAGTGCAATGAAGGCACACCAAATGTATAACAAACACAAAGCTTTAGAAAAGGCTATAGCCAAGTGTAACGAAGGCACAATAAATGAATAAAAATACTCTTATTGATTAGTCACTAAGGGTTATATTAAACATGCACATGAAGAGACTTTATATAGGAAAAAGAGAGAGAAGAGAGGGGAGTAAAGGAGGCCAACCAACCCCCAATAGCTAGCTGGACTAGCCGTTGGGGCCTGGTGCCAGGGGCCATTCGGCCAGAGCTCCTGGATGAGACCTGAATGGCCTGGTGCCTCAGGTATTGTGATTATTTAAATAATAAATAAAATTATATTTTCAAAAAAAATAAAAATACATAAAAAAATAGAAGAATACATTTCTTAACAATTACAACTCGTCTATTTCCTCCTGAGTATGTTTGTCTGCAGCTGGTTCTTTGTGTAAAAGTTCTTGCCCTTTATATTCATCTTCATTAGACTTATAGCCTTCAATAGGTAGGATGGACATAACCAATGTAGATGGAATGTTTGGTATATCACTATTCTCTAAAATATAAAATGGAATCTCTTCATGAAATGTCACATCCATCGTGAAATAAGACATTTTTTCATTGGGTCATAACATTTATAACTCTTTTGGGTAGGTGATTATCCCAGGAAAATACATTTAACTGCATCCAATTTATCTCTTAAGTTCTCATATATATGACCAAAACAAGTACTCCCAAATACTCTCAAGGGTATATGAAATTGTTTTTAACTAGGACACGGAGAATGGAATAGAGTACTCTCCCGAGTATCATACTTTGCATACGATTTATAAGGTATACTGCAGTTAGGACAACTACTGTTCAATAGTACTTAAGGACTTTGTATCTCAAGAACAATGTTCTTGCAACTTCAAGTATATGGTATTTTTTACTTTCAGCAACTCCATTTTGCTGAGTGATAGTGGGACAAGAGGTTTGATGTAGTATTTCATGTTTTAGAAAATAATCATGTGACTTAAATTCTTCTCTATTATGATTACGGATAATCTTAATAGGCAATTGGAATTGTGTATGAATAAACATATGAAATACTGACAGAATACCTTTTAACTTCTTCCTTGGATCTCATAAGATAAATCACAGTAAATCAGGTGCAATCATCAATAAATGATACGAAATATTTATAACCATGTAAAGAAGTAGTAGAACATGGGCCCAGACATTAAAATGAACAACTTTAAATGGTTTTAAGGCTCTTGATTCATTGATAGGAAATGACACACGATAGTGCTTAACTTTTTGACAAGTATCACAATGTAAAGTAAAGTCATAATTACTAGCCAATCCTGGTAAAAATTTCTTTATTTTTGATAGTGGTAAATGTAATAAGTGATGTCATAATACTACTTCTTCCTGTCAGTTTGCTACCATGAAGGTGGATACATCCTCTGTTTCAATCCTCTTTGTCTCCTCATAGAAATAGAGCAATTCATACTACCCTCACCAAAGATACTCCCTGTCCTCAGTTCTTGAAATAAACAATTAGTAGACCAAAAGATTATTGAGCAATTTAGATCTCTAGTTAGGGCCCATATGGACAATAAATTAATTGAAAGGCTAGGGACATGCATGACATTATTCAGTATCCCTTCAGAATTATTATACTCCCTTTTTGTACTACAGGAGCATGGGAACCATCAACAACTCAATTCCATTTTTTTCATGCATCATATGATATTCATGAAAATGTTCCCCATGTCTCACTATGTGATCTGTAGCACCGTGAGTCAATTACTTATAGTCTTGATCGAGAAGAACACATTACCCATGGTCATAAATGAGAAGTGGTATGCCATAGTTGCATGAGGATCTACAGTTGAGGAAGAAGATGTTGCCCTTTAATCAACAAATCTAGTCTCAATCTCTTCTAACCTCTTTTTCGTCTCTAATAATGACTGTAATCGAGCCTTATGAGTTGCTTTATCACCATTATCACTGTAGTATGCCTTGTGATTGAAATTGGGTCGACCCACCAGATCCCAACAAGTTTCTTTCGTATGTGGAGACTTACCACAATGTGAATACTTCAACTTGTCTTTCTCATTGGTTGTGATCGACCTCTACCTCTGCCACCAAATCCTCCCTTACCTCTATATTCAGAAGTCCCTTAGCTCTATATCGAGAAGTAGGGTTCCGTCCCACAAATGTTGTATTTTCAGTACTAATCTTACTTTCTTTTTCAAGGTTCTTCATGTATTCTTCTCTCAATAATAGGGAGTAAGTTGTACTAAGAGGTGCAAGTTATTCTCTACTTAAAACATTATTCTTGACAACCTCAAACTCACATGATAGTCCCCATAATAAATCAAATACTTTTTGTTCCTCTAATTCCTCATTGTGTTCCTTTGTACACATTTGACATAGTTCTGGAAAAGAATTGTAACTCTTCCCAGAGACCTTTGAGTTCAACATAATATTCACTAATCGGTCTTCTTCCTTGATGACATCTGCGTACCTTTTCTATGGTTTCGTGTTTATTCATAATATTCTCTGAGCATATGCATCATAAACTATCTTCCAAATATCAATCGATGATTCAAGAAACATAAAGGTACTTCTTATAGTTGGATTCATGGATTAAATTAGCCATGTACTAACTAATGCATCTTCTTTTCGCCAGCTGAAGTAGGTTGAATCATTGTTGCTTGGTCGAGCGATTTCTCCCATGAGATACTCCAACCATCCTTTTGCCGGGATTGAAGGTTCAGCATATCATTCTTATTGGAAATAATTCTTCTCATCCAGTTTGATGTTTGTAATTTGGAAGCCTTCTTCTTTTTCACTACTCAACGAATCTGAGTAGTCAACTGCATGTCCTTTATTACACACAGTCACTCCCTTACTCTACACAGTTTCCCCTTCTCCCCCCCCTTTTTTTTTCAGCAACACTTCTGCGCAGCCCATAGATCTGGTTTGCACATCACGACGGATTGTTCATATCTGCGCTACACGTGCACGATCTGCACAATTGCTTGATCTCCTTCACAGCGGCCAGTCCAGCAAAAGAAAAACTCTTGACCCACCGATTAAACTCTAATACCATGTTGGTTTTTCTTAGAAATAATATTACATCAGAATATAGTGAATGCAAGAGGAGATTGAAGAGAAAAGGGGGCTCAGCTGCTTCTTGCCTGCTGGCTGCCTCTTTCTCTTTCTTTTCTTTCACACTCTAAAACTTATGGTAACCCTAGTGGGTTACAATTTGTAATAAAGAAACTTAAAAGACTGAAATGCCACTATACTAAAGATATTTTTCATGACAACTCCTCTTGGATCCAGACCTGAACATATCTAAATGGGTCTAGATCCAAGTCTGTTTCTTCAACAAGAACTACCCTCCAGTTTTGAGCATGACCTTCTCATGCCACCGAGAGCTTGTCTGAGAACTAATTGATTTCTATATGAGGAATCAATGGAATATACGAAGTCATGCTTGTTTCGTATCCTTACTACAAAAAGATGAAAAACCAGCTTATAATAAGTTAATAACCAAACAAAATTTAATGGAAAATATTATAAAATAATCAAAATCTGGAAAAAGTTCAAGAATAGCCCTAGGTGTGTACGTGATAAGAACACATGCTTCAAATGGTACTGGATAGGATCAGGTGTACGTAATTTAAATTCACTAGACTGAATAGTCAATCGAAGGTAGGCCAAATTTGGATGTTGCTCTGAAAATTTATCGAGATTCACACTGGTGAGCAAGAAACCTGAAAATTTAGTATGTGTAGGTACGGCCTGAGTAGAAGCCATAACAACAATTCCATGACAATCTGAATTCTCTAAGCTGGAGAAAAAACCAGGAAAGATGAAGAATCAGAAATCTCAAGCGAGTTTGTCTAGATACAATTGTAATCTCAAAAATAGTGAAAATTGAGCAAAGGAAGTTTTGGAAATAGCAAGCCTAATAAAACAAAAGATAGGAAGTTTATGCTCTCTCTGTAGGCTTGGCAACTTTGTGTTGGTGTCATTGCAGGTTTAATTCATCCTTACCCATTGATGGGATCGTCTCTAATCATTGACTGTATTTCTTTTGATCATTCCTGAGATGACATTGTACTCAAATAAAAGGTTGTCCTATAACAATGGAGCTTGTTACCCATAAAGGTGAGAGAGGGAATTTGGAAGAAATGTTCAGATATTTTGCGGTGGAAGTAAAATGAGTATATGCATATTAGCAATTTTTACAAAATAATATTTATACACGGTTTATTTCAAGCATAGATAATTTGTTGTACTTGAAAGGGATATAAAGCTTTAATGAATTTTAAGCGTGTCCTCCTTTTTCAAAACAAGTATAAACTTTTGTAGTGTTTGACAGGAAAGGTCAGAAACACGGGACACGAGAAAATCTATCAGGTGAAATACCCCATTGCAAATGCTTTGCTGAAGTTGGTGGATTATTAGCCGAAGAGATGGCAGCAACATCCTGGAAACATATTTAGATGGTAGGATGGTAGGAAGTATAGAGCTGCTAGGTATCTATCAACTATATTATCTGCAAGGTGCTTAGGACCTTAGGTAATATGTTGGCAATAGTGAAGATGGGGATTGCAATAGGCTTTGAGAGACGAGGGTGGTTCAGTTGATACAATTTTTGTGATTCTTATTGTGCTTCCTTGTCCAAGCACTGAATCTTTTTGTAACTTGTGAGTGAAATCATAGCCTTGATACATGCTTGGAGTGATTTGTTTCTCCCACTTGCTTCCCTGACTTTCATGTTTTCGGTTGATTTTGGTCATTTTTATTTGAACTGCTTATGTCTGAGATCAGCTTGGTCACCTTCTTGACTGTGAAAGCATCTTACTTTGTGTGTTTGTTTGTTTTCCAGCAAGACATACTGGACCCTCCTGAAGATTGTTTCCGGATTAGGATGATAATAACACTTCTTCAGACTTGTGGGCATTACTTCTACTGTGGCTCTTCAAAGAGGAAGCTTGATAAATTCTTGATATATTTCCAGAGATATGTTCTCAGTAAAGGGTCTATCCCTATGGATATTGAGTTTGACATTCAGGTACTTACTGCTTTGTCCTTCTAATATCACATGATTATTTTATTTCTATAAAAATTTCATTCTATCCAACATCTTGAGGATGGTCTTGGAATTGGGTGCAAGGAATGAAACTTTTATGTTGGGCTGACCCCAAGACTTGCTTTTAGCAACGCCACCACTTCCGAACAGCAAAGGATATTGGTGTAAACTCTAACAGCAACACCCTCTGGTAGGCTTGTGAATTAAACAGAGCCTAAGGCAGAAAGGACGAGTATGAAGAAACTAATGCACTATCCAGAATCGTCTTATTACTGCTGGTCTGGCACATGAAGCTTTAAGCACCAAAAAGTATAAATGAAAGTGTTTACAGAACATCAGAAACAGACAGCAAGCTTTGCGATACATCATGGGTGGCAAGTCATCTGTCCTCTGTATAGAATTAAGACTTCCAATGAAAAATGACCCCTTGATAAATACTAATATATACACTAATATTTGCTAGATTCTTTTAATAGATTATCATGGATATCCATGTTAAATAATTTTTCTTGCATCTCACAATTTACGTATTATCACTTCGTAGAATTAGGTGTAGTGAAGCTTTAGTGCTTCTAACAAAGGTTACCTGAATGGATGTAGGACTTGTTTGCTGACTTGCGCCCAAACATGACTCGTTATTCATCTACCGATGAAGTAAACGTGGTACTGACTGAATTAGAGGAAAATGATCGCACAACCTCCATAGATAAGTCAAATATTGAGAAGCATTCTGATAATGCCATAGTGGCAGAAAATGGGCGAAGAGCTGCAAATGGGATTGAGGAAAATGATATGGGAACAGAAGATGCTGACAGCGCTAGTGACACGGAAAGTGAGAGCGTTGATCCAGATGGGCAGGATGATTATGAAGAGTCGTATGAAGACAAGTCAGAGATTCATGAAGATGAATGTGAGGAGGATGACGATGATGATGATGGTGGTGAAGCTGTGGCTTCTGATGAGGATGAGGATGTCCAAGTGAGGCAAAAGCTGGTGGAGGTTGATCCACAAGAACAAAATGATTTTGACCGTGAATTTCGGGCACTCATGCAGGAGAGCTTGGAATCCCGCAAACTGGAAATACGAGCCCGGACAACTCTAAACATGATGATACCCATGAATGTCTTTGACCACACAAGGAATGCTGATGGGGAGAGTGGAGATGAAACACTGGATGAAGAGGGAGGTGGAGGAAATACCAAGGTTCCAGTGCGCGTCCTTGTGAAAAGAGGAAACAAACAGCAGACAAGGCAGATGTATATCCCTCGGGATTGCTCACTTGTTCAGAGCTCCAAGCAGAAGGAGGCGGCTGAGTTGGAAGAGAAAAAGAGTATCAAGAGACTCATTCTGGAATACAATGATAGGGAAGAAGAGGAGTTTCCTACTGGACTTGCACAACCTAGCAATTTAACACAATCAAGTACAGGGATTGCAAGCAGACCTGTTGGCCGTGGTATGTGGGATGGGGCAGGGAGAAGTGGCCTACCACGCCAAAAGCAGTTTTCCTCCCATGGCAGCAGTTACAGTGGGAAAAGGTAGAAATAACCAAAGATGTTGCTGATCATGGTCCTTGATGGTGCGATTATCAGTTAAAACATGGATAATGATGTCCCGCCTACTAATTTCACTGAATATGGCACAGCGAACTGCACTCTTAAGCCTTTTGTTTTCCATATCCTGTTTGAATTGTGTTCGCTTGAGGTGGAAATGGTGGTCTGCGAGTTGAGCTATATTGTCATATGTTTTCTTCACTGAAAAGGGTTGTGCTTTTGCTTGAAGACACGGCCTGCTAGATTGATGATGCCTTCGAAGTGGTGGTGTTTGTAACTGGATACGCAGAGGTTTGTTTTGATGTATTTCCTCTTGTAGATAGAAATGAAGTATTTGACAGTGCTGTTCCCACATATTATAAGGGTTGATGTGTTTTGTACAGCGATTGTATATATGACTTGGCTGAAAACCGTATTGTCCTTTTCTTGTTTTAAGCAATCCTACTGATATGATCTACATGGTTTCTTTAGTTACAAATCTGTGGTTTCTCTAGCTGTGGATAACAGGTTCGTGTGGGGCTTTAGTAAACGAGCAGCAGACAATGAATCAAAACCGTAGAATTCAAGAAAACTTTTCAACGCATGGTTCTTTTGGTTGAAAATTATCTTTCAGTTGTGATTGTCACATCAACAGATTGGGCTCAGTGAGTAGTAAGCAATGCACCAAAATTTCATGATTGAACAATGAACATCTCTTTGGCATTGAACTGGATTCTTGTACTCGTCCCTTAGGTTTTTCTTTGGATTTATGAGCCAAAAAGTACTTTGAGTTTAATGTCACCAACTCAAAGTATTTTTTGGATAGAACCCCCGTCAAGGACCGATGTTTCCTTGAACCAGTTAAGTTTTATGCTAGGTAGGCAGAAGGGTTTAAGAGGACTTTACTTTTGATATTCGGTGATTCCAAACAACGGTAAAAGATATGATAGTTTTGATCTGGGGCTGTCCACGAAGATCTTCTTTTGGGCCTCTCGGCCATGTAAAACTTCAAAACAGATGGATTTTCAATGTATTCTCATGAATCCTTGTTTTCAGTAATTTTAGTTCAATATTAAGATAAAACAGTTATGATCTAGCTTATGTTGAGTTTTGCTGCTACCATGACAGATGATCGAGTTCTATGGAAATAAAGAATCCATGTAGCTGACCCTGTTTACTATGGGGAAAAGGCTTAATTGTTATTTGTCAAGAAAAAAAAAGTTCAGGCAAGTTTTATTCAAAATGCATCAGATTAACTATTACTAGGCAATGAAATTTCTGCTCCTAAACGCTATTAACCTGCATATCTCACTCACTCACTCACTCTCTCTTACACACATACAGAGGGTTATGAGCTCTTCGACTATCAAATAAGCTAGATTAGGGTGGTTCAACATGTAATGAATTACTTCAGTCTTAACTAAATCATGAAGTTTACTTCACATTCAATTGTGTCTTGAAGATTTGAAAAATCCTAGCCTTAATCCCAGCCTTGTGAAGATTTCATCTAATATGAGAATGCTTTCACAAATTATTAAGTGCGGTTGAGCTTATCTGAGCAAGTCCAAATTGATTAAGCTCAACGAAGCCAAGAATAATGAGTTGATGGAAGCTGGTACGGCTAAACTTAAAGTTGAACAGTGAAATGCTTATTGATGAGCAGCATGGAATCACATCGACGTTATCTTTGACGATGATCTATTTTATATGCTTTGCACTGTACAGATTGGTGTATATGTTCACGGGTTCTTTTTTATCATGATCTGTCCGCAAAATGCACGTCATATTGATGTCATTGGTAACAAGATGGCAAAAATGACATGCATTTGGTGCCAAACCATATCTGCAGACCCTCTGATTCAATCTCTTCATTGTTGACATCATAGATTAAAGAGAGAGATGGTACCGAACGAAGGGGTAAAAGGTCGGATTTGTCGGACCAATCTTTCCGGGAATACAAAGTTCAAATGAACTTATATCAGAGGGTCAGCTTACTTTCAACAGTTCTTAGCATGGGGAATTCTCATTGTCGAGTATACACTGAGAATTTAGCCAAACGCATCATAATTCATTGTAATATGTGGACAAATTCATATAACTTGGAAACTTGTCCCAAGCCAGAGCCCTTATGATCATGTACTAAATGTATTTGCAGCTAAAAGAAGCTTATTTCGTGCTCAAGGCGTCAGCCCACTCGGCAGGGCTCTCCACTTGCATGTTGCAAACCCCAAGTTCGACTCCAGGGGCGTGCATACCCAACTTCAACCTCCCGTTGTAAAAAAGGAAAAACAGTCATATTTTGATGGTTAGTGACCGTTATGGTTGATTGCCAACCATCGAAAATACTTTATATGCAACTAACAAAATCACAAATGGTATACCCTCCACAAGAATAGTAACCAACGAAATGTCTTTTGATGATCAGCAACCATTGAAAGAAGAAATAGCCGTTGAGAAAATTAAACTTATAGGAGAAGGAATAATGATAGGATATAAGTAGACATGGCCGGCTCAAAACCCAATTCAACGGTTCGGCCGAACCGGAATCCTCCCATTCGGTTACGGTTCGTGATTTTCAGAAATCGGCCGAGAATTGGGATCGGAACCGATGGTTCCAAATTGCCACTTAATGTTTATATATATTTTTAACATTTATTATCACAACTTGCTTGATGGCTAAATGGTAGGATGCTTCCTACCATTGAGTTAGGTGGGGAATTCGACTCCCAGAGGATGTGTTTACCCGTGCTCAAAATTAGAACTGGAACCGGCCTTAGGACGATTTGGTTCCGGTTTCTGGTTTCATGCAAGCGAGAACCAGACATATCTAGATATAAGTCATTTGATTCAATTACCATTAACTTATATATCTTAATCACATGAAAAATCTTAAAAAATACATTCAATTCTTTCTTTCACTTAGAATATTGGGTAAGGCAGTATTTGTTCTGTTGTACTGAATTGTATTTAAACTAACTACATAATGGTATTTCCTTTTGTAGCTAATAGTTAGACTAAAATATGATGGCAACTCAAAAAAGTAGGGTTACAGTATTTCTCGTGTATTGGAGGTTAAACATTTAACTTTTTTAAATCTTAAATTTATCAAATGATTCATCTTTTCATTGCATTAAGTACACCATAGAAAATGATGTAATCATCGATGTGTGGTATAAAATGTTTTGCAGGTCAATCATGAATATTCAAAGATTAGTTAGTGAATTCCAAACAAACATTGGATTGCTCACGTAGTATGCTGGATGGCTAGAACAAACAGAAATTATTTAATAGACTTTTTTATTCGAAAACTCTTAGTGCTAAAATGAGCGAATCTTAGTACCTCACTACTCTTACACTTGGTTTGAATAAACAGACAATGAGAATAATGTTTATGTATCAAAAGGCAAGAATTTTCAAAGAGCTTTATATGAATTTGGTGAGAAGGAAAGGATACTTAAAGTACCCTCTTTGTTGAACAATACATCTATTTCTGATGAATAGACATGACCAGTTTCAAATGGGGCTATCAAATGATGGGCCTTTATTGAAAACAAGATTGATACACACATCCCTTTTACTATACGCAATTCTAGTTTTCTATTTTTTCAAAAATACACCTAAATATTTTTAATATTTATAAAAATACCCTTCAGACATAAAACATGTGCTTCTCGCTTCTCCTACGTGAAACAACTTCTTACTCATTGCTAGTTGTTCTTCTTTCTATTCTTCAATCATCATATCATTCCAACCACTTATTACTCGATGTACAACCATTTCTAATAAAAGAACACAAAGAAATACGTCAAAAATGGTCGGAATGAAGAATGGATAAGAAAAAGAGGGGGGAAAAGCAAAAATAGATTTCTTGGGCCAATTCGAAGGGAGATTCGTCGATTTATTAAGGTTTGTTGTACTCTCATTTGTACATATAAGTCGATATGTTCTTCAAACAAAGCTACCCAACTCCCAACACTTTATCTCCGTAATATTGTCATGTTGGAAAGATAGACGGCATCAAAGAGCTATCAATCATTTGCATTTGTGCAAAATATAAACAAAATGGGAGATTACTATCTACTTAAATCTATGAAATGTCTAAATACAACAACAACTAAGCCTTTTCCCATACTAGACGGGGTCGGCTACATGGATTCTTTGTTTCCACATATCCCTATCGTGTGCCATGTTAGCAGTTAACTCACAATAAGCTAGATCATTCTTTATTGTTTCTTTCCAACACTTTTGCGGTCGTCCTCTACCCCTTTTAATACTTTCCAAATTTAGTTTTTCTAACCTTCTTATAGGTTCGTCTTTTGATCTTCTTTCTATATGTCCAAACCATCTTAAACGATATTCTCTCATTTTTATCCTCTATTGGTGCCACTCCTAATTTGTTTCTAATAATCTTGTATGAAATGTCTAAATAACATAATGAAATATACATATATTATGATTACTGCTAGAAAACATCATGCATAATGATGATAACAGATGCACCACAAATCCCTCACAAGAGACTGTTGAGTGTTTAATACTCATAGTATAAATATCGCCGATCCTATCATAGAGAAGTGTACCAACACAATATTTTACTGAGTAGTGATAACTGAACCCATATCTAACATGGGCATCCAATACTGATTAGGTTAGGACCTATCTCTTATGTATACAAATCGTTGAATAACAACATCAATACCACCATCACTTCTAAAAACTTGTGCAAATATGTCATACTTACATGCCAATTTCAAGCACTCTTTGTGAGCTTCACGCTACCAGTCCTCCCATTGTCTTGAAAGTGAACTAATGACTCTATACCCATAATTTTTATCTCGAATAATATTTACCCAATAATCTACAAAGAGGCTCATAAAGTGTGATATTGTCATCTCATATATCGGTTGAAAGTCAAGTTACTTAGAAATCTCAAAAGTTGAGCGAGTAGCATCACTCCTTGAACAGAAATGACTCACCCTATGAGAAACATCATATCATCGACTATGTGTACACGTATGCCTTCCTCTATGCGAGGTATTCTTCTCTACATGCTCCTAACCCAACAAGTCTCGCATTGTAGATTGGTTTCATGGTTTTCCTTTAAGACGACAAATTGGTGGTTCTTGTAGTGTAGTATACTTAACTTCCTTTATATGGTCTCTATCACAGATGATCCTCCATCCTCTCCTACCTAATTGGTAATATACAACATATCCTTCTTCATGTTTAGCTCTTTACAAAATAGATCAATACTTGACAAATTTATTGATCTACCACATTTAAATAAAAGGTTGAGCTCGTGAGCACGAGGTAGATCATGTAAATGTCATAAATTACAATGACATGTTCTTATATCTAAACTAACCTTATCCACATGATTTTATTCTTTTACAATAAAATCAAGAGTGTGTTGTGATACTCTTCTCTAAAGGTTTGCAACAAGATATTTTGTTACACCAATGTATTCATGATTAGAGTTATTGATTTCTCAAATGACTTCTTCAATTATGTAATTTTTAACTGTATCAACGAATATAATTGTTTTCAAATTATATCAAATTTGTCAGTTGAGCTACTAATGAAACCTTTCAACCTTGCGTATGCACTTTTCATATTGACAAATATGAATATATAATCATTATACATTTTAAGAATAATAAAATTTATGAATGTATTGAAAATTAAATTTACATATATATTAGTCATACAAGTATCATAATGAATCACCTTATTTGTAAATGCCGAGACAATTCTTTTCTTATATAAGTCCAACCACTACTCTTTAACGTGGGATAGTAGGGTAAGAAATTTTCTCCACTTCAATTTCATTACCTTTAGTGTTTCTTTGCAATTGCTTTTATCTAATGAGTGGATGACTTCATCCAACTTACACCAAACTCACTCGTAATCGTTTTATTCCTTTTTAACTGTAATAAATGCTTCAATATTTTTTGCTATATGACATCTATACAAAAAGGGTGTCGCATCTTTAAAAATTAATTGATTAACATTTACCAAAGTTAGATCACGATCACTGCATGTAAAATGTAAAATTTTGTTTGTAGTGTATAACTCTCTTACACACATCAACACCTAAATATAAGTCTCTTTCTTTTTCAAACTAATTAAGCAAAGACTATGGAGAAGTTCTTAGAGATTGATGTTAACCCGACAATCTCATGGAAATGCATTTTATACCTTCAAAATTAAAGAAAAATATATAAATATTAAAGACTGGAATACATGATAAACATTACTAAACAAAAGTAAGACACATATTTGTCTTATATGTGCTATCAAATTCTAATATAAATGCATAAAGTAGATGAACGTAACGAGGATATGCAACTAAAATATCACTGATAATATCTATATTAGGAGTTTTACGATTTCATGTATGGTAATCGTTAATGTCTATATCATGTAGTAGTTGTTGTAAAATACTTTGATAACATCTATATTCCTTTATTATTTTTATCCTTGCATTATGAATATATCTTATCGTACTCGCATTTTTCTAGTTTACACGTTTAAAATGCTTGAAAATGTGCTTCAGTTTATAATAACATTGTATGAGGTCATTTGTTACACTATACTCAAAGTTACTCAATCTTTCTATAAAAACATTTCCTTCGAGATACAATCCTAGAGGGGGATTGTATCTTATTCACTAAATACAACTTCTAATAACATCAACTTCAACCTCTCATTTGAATAAAAATGGACACCCTACTTTCTTAGTACCCGTCTACCTAATACTTTCAACATCTATATTTTAATTGAAACTATATTTGTCACTCCTTTGACACATAAGTCATACCTTTCTCATTACACCTTTACCCTTCGAACGATAAATAATCGTAACAATGTTATGGTTCCTCCTAACTAGTATAACATATTATTTAAGTTCGTTACGACTCCTAAACATATCGTTCGTCACAAGCACAAGTGAATATTAAAGCTCATCTTTATCACAATCAACAAAATTGATCTTCTACCTCATCGGCCAACTACTGAATGAATACATCATCCGGTGTACAACAATAATTTTCACTCTCCTTAGTCATCGTATAATAAATACTTTGATCAATCTTCTTTTTCTCTTAATCGCTTTCATCATACGTGATTTCATTCGAGTTATCTACCATTATACAATAAATATATTATGTAAGTATTAAAGTAGAATACTATTCTATTGTCGTTCACTTATGGATTAAATGAGACGCATGACAAGCGCATCATCCACTTAAGGAGAGATGTGCGTGCATCATGTCTCACATAAGGAGGGAGACATGACGGAACCATGTCTCTTACTTAAGAGGAGACACCACTTAGGCGTGTCTCCTCCTAAATAAGGATGCGGCTTAGGCATATCTCTTGTGTTTTATTGTGAAATTTCGATGACCCATTGGATTTTATTTAAACTCATGAATCATTTCAAATATTGAAAAAATTGAAAGAAATAAGACAAACCAACGAAGATACAATGATCCCACTAAAAATCAATATTTTAAATTCAAGAAAAGTCCAAAAAATAGTTGGATCGATCGTCTTCTCAATTTTTTTCTAGTTTTTTCTTTCTTTTTGGTTCGTTTGATTCTAATTAAGATCGTAAGTAATTAATCGGTGATAGTTGGTTGCAAATAAGTCTAAATTTATTTTTAATAAACAAAAATTTGATGAAAATCGGTTGTCGTATGAAGAGGATAAAATCATCAAAATTTTTTCTTAAAGGGAAGATGGTACGAGATTTTGAGTATTTAGCGTGTCTATAGTAAAAAAAGGTGGAAACACCAACTTACTATAACGATGGTTTTTGGACATTTTTAATATTTTTTTTAAAAACCGTGTTTAATGCACCAATATTCATCATTTTTAATGGTTTATTATTTAAATAAAACTTAAAATGATTATTATACAACCTCAAACTGACAATTACATAGCCATAATCGGAACCAGCTGCGGCCCCGATTCGTATCTGTTCCGGACGAACTGTGTTGGAAGAAGAACAAGTTTGGGCAATAAGCAAGTTCAGAAAAAACCCTCAAAAAACAATGAATATGGATTTTGGCATTGCTTAAGAGTTAAGCCCGATATGTATTTGGACATCTCTCCGTCTGTCTCTCTCTCGTGATTGGCGTTGAATCCATCCCGCGATTCCGTAAATCTAGTTTTGATTAGCAAGTTCTCTCTCTCTCTAAATTGGGATCGAGTCCATTTCGGGACTCCATAAATCTGATTTCTTATAAGCGGCAAGACAAAGCTCGTCCGCGGGTTTCGATTTGGAAGGACATATGAGGAGGTCTGCTGCAGCCAACATCGCCAAGGTACCTTATTCCATTCTTCGTGTCATACGCCTTTTTCACTAATTATTCCGCTCGTAAATGGTTCTTTTCCATTTTGTTGTTGATCCTTTCCGGCAATAAGGAAACCAATTTCCCTCTCATCTCCATCTCCTACCGTTGTCTCATCAAACGGCTCTTGCTAGAACTGTGAATTTTGCTCTTTTGCACTATGTCTATTGTGTTCGAGTGTTTTCGGCCAATGGAACGATGTTTCCCATCGTGTCTATATTTATCACATAGCTGCTTATTGAGATTTGGCAGACAATGTTGTAACGTCCTTGGATGATATATATGTTTGATCTATACAGCGATACAGCTCTTAATATTCAAATTGAATAACATAATTACGCATTAGTAGGGACGACTAAATTATAGAGATTGAGATGGACCAAGAGTGATGATACTGTTCTCTGGAGCTTGTAAGATCCATACTTCTTTAGCCCCAGAACGTGTCGTCTTAAATTCTTTCAAGGGAACGTTTTGTACTGTCCTTTGAGATGAATTTGTGATTATTTACTCTAGCGACATGAGCACCCGGGGATCATTCATTGTGGCATCAACCTTGTAACTGCCTTGATCAAGAATCTTGTTTTTCATGACATTTATCGAAGCATTTAGAGATCAAGCATCTCTACTTCCGAAAATTAGTATAAAGAATAAATTATGCCCCAATTCATACAACAATGAACAAGCAGTTGATTGTTGAAATACTTGGGGGGATTGACATATGACTTGGGAGCTAGTTAAGGGGAAGGGGAAAATGGCCTTAAAAGAACCACTCAGAATTTGCTGAAAGATATCACAATTTCCTAAAAGTTGTGCTGAAATTTTAAAATTTCCTAAAAGTTTTATTATTTCCTGAAAGTTGGAAATAGTAAAGATACCATTCATCATTGAATCTGATCCTACTCTTGGATTAAAGATTTCTAGGGGCGGTGTAAGGGGGGTATATATACATATACCTATATACATGCAATATATATATATATATATATATATATATATATATATATATATATATATATATATATATATAATGGATTGAGGGCTACCCAAAACCAAAGCCAAGCTTTCTCCCACACTATCCGTGGGTCTAAAAGCTACTGTAAGCTAAACAATGGGAAACTAATATTAAATCATCAATCAATTGTAAAGGTTGAAATGAGTATTTTTCCAATTCATTTCATAAAATATAAATCAATTCGAAGGTAAATAGCATGTTACACCTTATCAAAAACAATAAAGAATATCTACTTCAATAACAAATTAAGGTGACCCATACAACACTGTCAACCTTGTGGTGACCCATTCAAAGTTGTGGTTAACTCTAAGGTATGGTGCAAGTAAAATGGTACACAACTGGCCATGCAGGGACAACAAAACCCAATGTTGTTAATAGTGTTTAGTAACTGATGCTGCTTACCCACTAAGTGGTTAAGTGCCACTTAGGAGGACATAGAGGTAAACTAAAATTAGAAAAGAGAAAGTTGACGATCCATATAAGAGATTGCTTAATATCACGAATACATGTTTTGCTCACAACATCTAATCCTGCACCCAACTACCACCTTATCTATCTCACTTCACTCTAGTTGTTTTACTTTGACAAATGTATGAACATTCTGTGATTCTGTTTTCTGAAGTGTACATCTTTATATTGTTTGTCATAAAATGTGTAGACACTTGAGAAGCTAGAGAAAAATGTGCAAGCTGGCAACTACTATGAAGCACAACAAATGTACAAGTCTATATATACAAGGTGCATTGCCACTATCCTTCAATACAAACTTGGTACAATCTCCTTGAGGTATCTTGTGGATTACTTAGTATTTGACTTATTTAGGTAATGATTGAGTAAATGCCAGACAATCTTCTTATCCTAGTAGACTCTTTTAAAAGGAAAAACGTTATTCCTTGTTTGAGGCTTTTACATTGAGATGAGTAGAGGATATCTAGAAGAGAAAGATGTTAAGAGATCTCGAATCTGAAAAAGCTACTGATGCATTTGCTGTCTAAAGGAGTACAATAAGCCTGTTCAGTAAGAGAAATATTTGTTTATGACCTATCTTTATTACTGGATGAAGCTTGTTTTAATGAAACCAAGTATTGTTTCTTCCCTTTGTAACTGAAAATTGCTTTTGCATATATCAGAAAATTGTGAGATTTGAGTTTGCTTGTATTGATGCATTTTGTGTGGAGCTGTGCTAATAATTTGTATAGGTCACTACTTCCTTTGTTTCTAACATACTCAGTATGAATTTGTTACTGCATACTTATTAGCATCATGCTTAGTTTTGGTAAAGCTCTTCAAACTTGCTCTGCACAGGTATATTGGAGCTCAAAAATATGGAGAAGCTCTAGATATCCTTCAGTCTGGTGCCTCCATTCAACTGAAACATGGACAGGTTATATTCTTATGATTGTTCTAGTTATCAGTTGTATAAATTCTTTTCGGCTCCTAACTAAGCAAAATACAGATGTTCAATTGTGAGTTTCCCTAAGTGCTTGAAGCAATATTCCCTCTACAATTTAAAAAATGATCATGTGAGAGTGATCACTGGCCAACATCCATGGCAGTTTGACCTGAAGCGTGGGAATGCTGTAGGATCTCTCTCTTCCATCTGGTAGCCTTTTGTATAGCAACATAATGTCAATAACTGCACACACCTTCTCCAGATGCTTCTATCTGCTGATTCTGAATATGGTCCGATGTATATGAGTTCAGACTTCTCAGCTGCATTTCAGGGAGATAAAAGGCTCCAGTCTTGGACATTAGTAATTAGTCCTACAACCTTCCCTCCTCTCTCGCATCATTTAGGAGGCTATTTTGCATCATTGTTCAGAGGAAATCGCAGTTTCTTTAGGAGTTAGAACATTTAATTATGCCGTATGTGCATCACGAATGCACCTTGTCCCTGAAAATGGTACTTGCTGATCATGGAAGAAGATAAGTAATTGTTTGCTATCCAAGTTGATTCAGGTTTGAGTGTCCCTTATCAAGGGAATATGAAAGATCAATTTTGAATCCGTCTTTTGGTACATGTATTGCAATAGACATGTATCACACCCGTATCACAATGTATCATATGATACAATGTGATACATATGATACATCCTGTATGACACGATATGGGGTATTACGATACATAATGTTTTTTTACGATTTTTTAATGATTTTTTGATTTTTCAATATTTTAATATATGATACGGTATGATTATTGCTTATCGGTGCCCTATACGATGCGGGTACTGATACACTAATTATAACACTGGTGTGTATCATTGATGATGTAGCGCATGAGATGGATTGGCCACTTGAAGCGGGACTGCCTCAGTCTGGTTGCTTCAAATGACAGCCATTAGTAGCTTCCTTTACTTTGTTTATGAGCCTTTGGAAAAAGGCAAGAATCCAAGAACTTGGATGTCAATAATTGCTGGCCAAGGAGCATGAGATCTAGAAGATTTATATGAGCTGGTAATAGGAAATCCTAATTGATTTTCCTAAGATCGTGAGCGACTCTTTTCAAAGGGAGTAGAAATTTAGATGGTTGGAGAAGGGAAGGTGGTGCAACTGCAAGAGGTTTCACAAAGTGGTAACTGAAGGCACTGCGAAACAACTTCATGGTGTGACTGAAGTGGTCAAAAGGTGGATTTATTCTTGGGGGAATGTGATCAGACTGTGAAATGGTTGGAAGAAAATCTGATTTCAGCTCAAGACTGGATGAAATTAGTTTGTGTATAAGATTGAACTCTAAGAGGGATCCTACATACACCCAGTGTAATATGTAACCCAGCCACCCCTTATGAGCCCCGTTTATAATGTAACACATGAGGTAGAGATGCCACCGCAAGCTGGGCCAGGTTGAGCCCTTTGAATAAGTGCAATTAACTGTTTTCTTTTCTTTATTTATGGCTGTCTTGGATGAGGTAAATAATGGAAGACTTGGATGTCCATAATTGCGGACCAAGGAAAACCAGAAAATAGAGACAGAAGGTTTTTGTGAGCGAGTAAAAGGAAGTCCCTGATTGATTTCCAAAGATTGTGAGGGACATTTTCTAAAGGGAGCATGAATTCAGAAGATTGGAGGAAAGGAAGGTGGTGCAAGAGGCTTCACAGAAGGGTAACTAAAGAGGATCAGGGAACAACCTTGTGGGTTCCTAATCATGTATTTGGGCATATTATGCCTGAAGTCTTAACTGGACGCATCTAGAACAAGCTAGACCACTAGTAAACTGAGGATAAGGAGCCCAAGTGGATTTGAATAGTAGGGCTTGCTCTTGAAATTAGCATGTGATTGTGCTCCAAAAATACTAGTACCTTCTTATGAAATTGAAATCAGGGGACCCTTTCTTTCTCTCTAATTTCTGTTCTTCTCTATATCTCCTCTCTCCCTTTGAACTTCCTTTCTCTCTCTGTCCCTCTCACCCCAAATATGCTTGTAGTCATACTTGAAGACTGGGGTGGACCAAGCCCATCCAGACTGTCGTGCCATGTTGCTGTGAACAGTAACATTCCTTGCAAACAAGTCATTGAATAACCTTAAGGCATTAAAGGTAGAGTGTTTGTTGGTCTTTTCTGTCCTAGATCCACGCATGTTTCCTGTGTGTAGACTAGCTAGGATCAGGTCTGCATTGTGAAACCATTTTCTGTCTATTTCATTGTTCAGAGCCACAATAGGCTTGGTGACTGAATTCGGGCATTATTATACCTGGAGCATAAAGCTTAATGGTGATCTGATGCTTAGATGGAAATTCATGCATTTGGTTTCTAATCATGTGAGCACTCTGAACAAGTGGACTAGCTCATCTTTCATGGCTGTCATGTTTAGACGCATTTCTAGGCAAGACATCTTTTGAGAGAAGGTTTCTTTGATGGCCAATAGACATTACCTATGTATAATTGAGGAGGAAATTACTATGGAAGCTCATAGTTAGAAAAATTACCACGATAATCATTAGTATAGAGTTTAATCACCGATCATGTTAAATTGATGTTGCTGGTGTTATCTGCTCCAATTGGATGAAGGCGAGGTAAGGATTAGAGGTGCAGGTGTGAGTAGTCGTACACTCATCATACACTCTTAACTGGTGGCATATTTTTCTGGAAAGAGCCACAGAGTGTTCAATGGTTGGATTTCTGATGATGATAACAACTTTATGATTTCTATCACTTTAGTTATCAGGAAATCAAGGTTTCAATGGATTTCATGCTCTTATAACTTGGTATGTGGTTTTATTTAATTTTTCAAGCTCCGAATGTTGTTGCTCCCCTTTTAAAGTTCCTTATCTGCCACTTCACTCCTTGATACCACTTGAAGGAAAATAACAATATCTGTTAGGGTCCAGCTTCTTGTTGGCTTTGTATTGAAAGTGGATATATGAATGTAGAGTCAAATTGGAAATCTTTCTGCAAATGGTTGTCATATAAAAGAGAATCCTGGATATCTTAATGTCCAAGTCAGTGCAATATGAATGTGTTATCTCATTGCGGACATGTCTCATCTTGTGATCATCACTTTAGGCAAGTTATTTTTCCCTTGGGCAAGGATTATATTGTAGTGCAAAGTTCATGTACCGAGATATGAAAGACTTAAGCATCTCATGAGTTGCTTAAAACATTTTTTTCAAACATATGTGCTTTTCTTGCTTTGAACTTATCTTGGTTTGGTGTTCTTGATAACTTAGAAGAGATTACAATGAGTGCTACTGATATTGCTAGGTAACTTGTGGGGCTGAGCTTGCTGCTCTCTTTGTCGAGACGCTTGTCACAGGGAAATATTCGTATTCTCAGGAAATTCTTGGTTAGATTCTCACACTTTTACATTTACATTTATGTTTATATACACATATCATGTTAAGATTCATAGTTCTAGAGATTGTATAGGCATCTTCCTATTGTCTAGTTGTTTATTCCATATATTTCGTTCTTGTTAAAGTCTATGGTGAACTAGTAGTCAATGTTTTTGGTGTCTCAATGCATATTGTAGTTATTGTACTTCTTGTGCAAAAAAAACAAAACATAACACTTCAAGAGTATTTCAGATTCAACAGACTTGAGAAGATGGCCAAGGGGTAGTCGGCTACCTCTGTGTAGCCGCCGCCCTGGACTCTTTCTATCTCATTCAAAAACATCATCTGCTGATAGGGTTTTCACTCCTTTAAATATCAACAATACAAAGAACTAATTTACCTAAGTGCCATTAATGAGGCTTATTTAAAGCTACCTTTAAAAACATAAAGCAGAAGTTAAAAACATAAAACAAAATTATTGAAGAACCACAGAAACTGTCCCATTTTGCATGTCGTCCACTCGCATCCTTTGATGCAGTCGACTCGTTCATAAGCTTTAACACTCTCCCTCAAGTTGGGTGAAAGATGGATGTTACACCTTACTTGCTATATAATCTGAGCAATAGATTTCTATTAAGCGCCTTAGTGAGCATATCGGCACATTGACTCTCTGACCTTACATATTCTAGTTGAAATTCTTTAGTATGTATGCTTTGCCGTACAAAGTGACAATCGATTTCAATATGTTTTGTTTTCTCGTGATATATCGGATTAGAGGCTATATGTATTGCTGCTTTCCTGTCACAAAATATAGGAATAAAATTATCTGAAAATATACCAATTTTCATTAGTAGGGAGCGCAACCACTTTCCTTCACATATTCCTGATGCAATTGCTCTATATTCTACTTTTGCTGTTGACCTTGCCACAACTGATTGTTTCTTACTTTTCCATGATACTATATTACCTTCAACAAGAGTTATATATCCTATAGTTTATTTTCTATCTTCGGTAGAGCTTGCCTAATCAGCATCAGTATAGACTTTAATTTTTGTGTGACCATTGACTTTATATAATATTCCTTGTCCAGGCGTTGCTTTCAAATACCTTAATATATGAAAAACTGTGTTCATATGGTACTTAAATGGTGACTGCATGAAACAACTGACAATGCTCACTGCATATGCAATGCATGGACGTGTGATAGTCAAATATATAAGTTTTTTAACAAGTTGTTGATATCTGGTTACGTCCTCTTTATTAGCTCCATCCTCCATTTGCAACTTATGATTAACATCCATGGGAGCATATATTGGTTTACAATTTTTCATCTTAACATATCGCAATAAGTCCAATGTATACTTTCTTTGATTTAAAAAAATATTTGTACCTGAGTAAGCTACTTCAATGCCCAAGAATGTAGTCTTTCGAGATCCTTGATATTGAATAGCCGATGAAGATCTTGCTTTAACCTTTGGATTTCTTCAACATTATCTCTTGTCACAATAAATGTCATCAACATATACAAGTAATAGTGTCAAATTTTCTTCTTTTTTAAAGAATAATGTGTGATCACTTACACACTTCTGATATCCCAAGTTTATAATACTTTTGATGAACTGTTCAAACCAGGCTCTAGGAGATTGTTTTAGTCCATAGATTGCCTTCTTTAATCTATAAACTTTGTTTTTTGGATTTGCATAACTAGGCGGTAATTTCATATAGGTTTCTTCTTTAAGTTCTCCTTGCAAAAATGCATTCTTCACATTAAGCTACCATATAGTCAAATTCTTTTGGGCTGCAATACTAATAATGACTCGTATAAATGTGAGTTTTGCTACTATTGCAAATGTCTCTTCATAGTCAATACCATATGAAGTTCACCGACCTCTCATGTTTGACTCTTTTAAAGTACCTGAAGTTTGGATTTCATAGCTTCTACCCAGTGTTTATGCTGTGATGCTTCAAGAAAATTTTTAGGAACTTGATTAATTCAGCTTTTAACACAAAATTCTGATAAGTGGATGGTAAATGAGATAAATTGTGAAATCGGATACATACCACACAATCTTTTTGCTTTTCAAAGAGCTATGGGGACATCCAAATCATCACTTCCTGCTTCTTCGAAAGTTTCAGTTGAATCTGAAGAAGGTTCTCCCCCTTGGTTCGTGGTGTCTATAGAATTGGGCATGATTATATTTCTCTTCTCCTTTTTATACACTTGTATCTCCTTTTCTTCTTGCTGTTAGATCATTTTCTACAAGGGAGTAATCTTCATCTATTTCATCACTAGTGATGTTCATTGGAAGAACAATCTCTTCAATGGTATAATTTGACAAGTTGATAGAATTTTTGAAAAAGGAAGAGGTTTCAAAGAATGTTACATCCATGAAAATATATTTCCGATGAGAATTAGTGTCATAGCAAACATATCATTTCTTTTCACAGGAATATCCAACGAAAACACATTTGACTGCCCCTGAATCGAGTTTATCTCGAAATTAACTATGAACATGAACGTAACAAACACATCCAAACACTCTAGGAATACGATGAAATGAATTATTTTCAGGCTTGATAAGTTAAATGGAGATTTTCTATCAAGAACCACAGAAGGAAGTCTATTAATGAGATACACTGATATAAGTACAACTTCATGCCAGAAATATTTAGGAACACCATGTTCAAGGAGGGTTCATGCGATTTCCAAAATGTGTCTATTTTTTCGTTCAACAACTCCATTTTGTTGTGGAGTATGATGACTTTGGAGATATGACTCTAACTTAGAGTTACAAAATTCACTGCCATTATCAGATCTAAGGGTCTTAATAGTGTACCCAAATTGAGTCGTAATGAAACTGTGAATCATAGCAAAAATCAATGATACTTCTGATTTGGATTTTATAAGATAAACAAAGGTAAGTCTAGAATAGTCATAAATGAAAGTAACAAAGTACTTAAAATTTTCCAAGGAAGGTATCAAACATGGACCCCATACATCAGAATAAATTAACTCAAATGGAACTGACGACTTATAATCACTATTAAGAAACGAGGCTCTATGATGTTTAGCCCTCTGACATACATCATATTGAATAACTAAATCCTTTGGGATTAAAAAAGGGACAAACTCACAAATTTTAGATATAGGTAAATGACCGAACCGACTATGCCAAAGTCTTATCTCTTCTTCTGTAGTAGTGGTTGCTAATGCTCTTCTCTGTATTGCAGTGTGTGGTCCGGGAAGTAGATATAACCCATTCCTTAATTCATCACGTCGAAGGTTCTTCCCGTCCTTAGATCCTGAAAAGCACAACTAGATGGAGAAAACGCGATTGAACAATTCATATCTCTAATAAAGGAACTTACGAAAAGTAGATTTATTGGAAATTTGAGAATGTATATCACTGATTAAGTTTAAGATTTTTCCCTTCAATTACTCCCTTTCTTTCCATTGGAATCAAGGAACCGTTTGCCACCTTTACGTAATGAGGTGTTGGAGTAACTTCATATTTTATAAAGTTAGACTTATCTCCTACCATATGATCAGTAACTCCTGAATCAATTACCCAGTAATTGGAACATGTAGAATTTTTACCAGAGAAGTTACCACTGATACTGTAGGAAGTAGGAGGGCTTATTTCAATCTTTGATGAAGAGGTTGAAGGTTGATCACGCAGTTGTGTTTCTATTTCTCCAAGTTGCCTCTTCAATTCAACCATTTCATCTATAGGACTTGGTTCTGCTTTTTCTTTCTTAGATGTAGCTGCCACATGACTACCATAATTCTTATACTTTGTTGGTTTTTCAATAATTTTTCAGCAATGTTCTTGTGTGTGTCTTCTTTTCCCATAATGCTTATCTTCGTGATTTTGAAATCTTCATCTTCCACGGCCTCTGACTGAATCTCTATCTTTCTAATAATTAGTGTTACCTCTACCAGCAAATACATATTTCTTAGCTTGAATATGTTTTTCTTTCTCTAAATTTTTTCGATCTTCCTCTCTTATTAAGAGAGAATATATTGTTCCTAGTGATGACCGTTCTTTCTTGCTGAGAATATTCAACTTGATTGATTTATATTTATGTGAGATTCCCTAGAGTAGATCAAGTATTTTTTGAATTTCACCATTTGTTGTTCTCTCTTTTACACAGTGACTACACTTATTTTCTATAATATATCTTTGTTCGTTCTACAGTTCCTGTAATTCTCTATAATACTCACTTATTGATCTGGTTCCTTGATGATATTTCCTTATTCTCTCAATTATCTCATACTCTTAGCAATATAACTTTGCCTGAAATATGCTTCTTCAACTGCAGTCCAAATTTTTGTAGCCGATTCCATATACATAAATGTTTTGCTAATGGACTGATTCATTGATTGAAGAAGCCAAGAGCTTACCAATGCATTATCCTTGGACCATCTCTCAAAATCTGCACTGTCTTCATCTGGTTGTGGCTGAGTTTGTTTAATAATTGATAGCTTTTCTCGAGAACATAGGACAAGCTCAATTTAGCTCGCCCATTCTCTATAATTTCTTCCTTACAAACGAATATTTGTGATTTGAAATGGTTCTAGTTTCTGTTCATTACCACATGTGGATGATTGTAGTTCTTCTTTCATCCTTCTTTCCATAACTTGTATATGTTGAATATGTGCAGTAATTTTGAATATGTTCTCGACACAAAAATGTTCAACAGTTTTCCAAAAAATCAATGTCACCAGTAGTATGTGCTCAGATTGCTACTTCAACAAGCTGTAGGTTGATATCTATACTTCAACTACTTCAACACGATCTGTTTGTTTCAACACGATGCAATTTATATTCATATCGATACCTCAACACGCAGCAAATTGATATCTTTACCTCAACAAGTAGCAGATTCTTTGTCGATATCTATTCTTCAACACGATGCAGTTTATATACTCAGATTCTTTATTGATATCTATACTTCAATATGATGTTTCTTCAACATAACTTCAACAGGATGCTGCCTAGATGTTGTCGATAACCAGATCAACATAAATACCTGATGATGTTTCAACGCAGATTCCTCAATGCAGATTCTTGACCAAATGCAACTGTTTCTTTTAAGAAAAAGCTCTTATAGCATGTGCAAAACAAAACAAAACAAAACATAACACTGGAAGAGTATTTCAGATTCATTAGACTTGAGAAGATGGCCAAGGGGCAGTCGACTGCCTCAGTGCAACCGCCGCCTTGTACTCTTTCTATCTCATTCAAAAACATCATCTGTTGGTAGGGTTTTCACATCTTTAAATATCAACAATACAAAGAACTAATTTACCTAAGTGCCATTAATGAGGCTTATTTAAAGCTACCTTTAAAAACATAAAGCAAAAGTTAAAAACATAAAACATAATTAACATAAAACAAAATTATTGAAGAACCACATAAACTGTCCCATTTTGCATGTCGTCCACTCTCATCCTTTGATGCAGTCGACTTATTCATACGCTTTAACAGTATCTTGATCCATTTTCCTTTCTACAAAGGCCACTTTCTTCCTTAATTTTGGATATTAAGGCTTGATATAACCAATTTCCTTAAGATAATAATAAACTACTTCCTCCTTGATTCACTTGCCTATTCATTTTTGAGATGGCTTTCAATTTCCAGACAAGGAGGCTACAAGGCTTGATATTAGCCCTTGTCTAGAGATAGCTAAGGCAGATTTTCTTTTAAACATCCTACTTCATTCATTCTTGTTTCCGCTATAAGATCAACAAAACTTCCTTTGAAATAGGAAAGAGTTTCAGTGCATCAAGGATGAGCAAGCACCTTCAAATTCATCTCTTAACCTCTCATAAATTGATAGCAAAAATCCTCATAAAAATCCTCATTTGGTTCACATCGTGCTTATCAAGACAATATACACATTTCTTTCCATATCCATTAAGTGGATTCCAATGATTTGACGGTTCACCAAAGAACTCATTGATGGCTTTATCTCTTTGTTTCATGGTTGATAATCTATCTCGAAGGCCATTCAGTGAGCAACACCATTTTGGAATTTCTTCTTAAGATATTCCCGTGCATCTTTTGCATTGGTGAAATTTCCAAAAATGCTTCGAATATGTTCACTCACATTATTCATGAGTGTATATTATCATTCCATGTCCTCTTTCATGTTCCTCCTTTAGCTCTTGATGGCATTTGCGGCATGCTCTACTATTGTCCTACTCAAATATCCCCACAAATTCTCGAAATAAAGATAATTGTCTGTTGATTAGCTCATATCTTGTAGTTGGTACTTGTCAAAAGATAGTTACATCTTTCATTTTTATCTTCCATGACTACAACAAATGAGTACTAACTTTGAATATCAAGAGAATATGATGGAAGCATTTCAAGGACGTTTCACTTGATGAGGGTGTGACAAAAACAGTCACGAACTTGAAGAAATATCACAGCAACAACCGCCAAGAACAATCAGTCACAAAGAATGAAGTTTTGCTCTTGTCACACAACATGAGTTATGGCATGAAACACAAATTCCAGCTCCAGTACCATCCAATGAAATGGTTAACAGCAACTCAGTTGGTGGCTGCCACAATTCACCACTTGTAACAAATGAAGTCCACAGATGGACTGAACTATCTCACCTTGAATGATGAACATGGTCACAGTCACAGCCAACGAGGATGAACCTCAAGAACAGCCTAAAGATTCATTAAGGTACATGCCGAAAGTCATTGAGAAAATACAGGAGGGTGGGTGGCCTATAATAAGCCACTGTATACAATAGAAGGAAGGCCAACAATGCTGGCAACGGCTAGTTAACTAGCAGTTACACTGCACAGAAGTGCTGACTTCCTTAGTACAACAAATAAACAACAAAAATACAAAAGTGAGAAACACACAAAAGGAAAAGTACATATCTTTTGTAAAATACAACCTGATAAAAAAGGAGAAGTACAAGAAATTCTATCCTGATATATACTGAAAGGGATCAAATGGCTTAATATGAATTCACTTTAACAGTTTATCTGATTTGCTTTACTTTTGGCAAACTTTTAAATAAGTTCATAATCTTGCGTATTGGATTTTCAAAAAATCCCGTGCTTTCTTAGCCTCCATGAAGTTAGCTAAGTTAGCACGGGTGGCATCATCCATGTTGTTCATAAGAGTCCAATATTTGTCCTATTGTTTTCTTCCCACCTGTCCTTTACTTCATTCATTTTCTTTCAGTTTCTCTTCTTCCAGCTGATGTACTTCCAATTTCTGTAAGTAAAGGTAATTTACCATGGTTCTTGCCCAAGTGTTATAGTTACTTCTTGCGAGCATATAATGGAACTTCTTCCTTACCTCTAGGAAAGAACTGAATGAGAAGCCTTTATAAAGAGCCTTCTAAAGATGCATTCTAGCACTTCGACCGAGATGCATGCCAAATGATGTTTATGTGCAACAACCAGAGGTCCTTTTTATGCTCCCTAAGAAGCAATAAAGGCCAAAAGAGATACCAAATGTCCAAGTAGCAGTAAGTCCCAAAATATTAGTCTTCAAATTCCTTAAAGAAGCACGAGAAAATGTAGTTGTGCACGAAACATGAGGCTGACACAACATGTTCAAACGTGGTAGAGTTCTGTATCTGATACTATGCTAGAATAACCCCTGAAATCTTCAAGCCAGTACTGTGAAGGAAGTTCCACTATCGCCAAGAGATTCACCAAGAAGAAAAGGTTTGATATCACCAAAAAGTACCGCAAGAATACACAAGGGAATCTGAATTTTTATATATCAAAATGCTTGAAAAACAAGCATTGAGATTACAATGAAAGGGCTTCATATTTATAGAGGCAGGTATCCAACTACACATGAGAGAGATAGAGATCAACGGCGTGAACTGTGCACTGGTACTATTATGAACAGTAACACAAAAATGAAACAAATGAAAAAGAAAATAAGAAGCTTGGAAGAACTAGTTACACTTCAGTTCAGAGGTACATTATCATCCTGAGTACATTAAGGAAAGTCGCCCAAATAAGTTGACATTTTAACAAATAAAATGCATGTTCTTGGATCTTCGGTGCACAATTTTGTATGATTCGAAGTTCTAGAATATTTAAACTTTTTCTGATCAGCCCTGTTATCCTTCTGGCTGGTTAAGTCGGGCAAATTTAGCTCACAGACTGGAAAGGGTTGGTGGTTGTATAATATAGCATGGTTGAAGGGCTGTTGTCATGGTTGACCTTTTTTCTGTTTCAAGTGGGTTGGATAATTAGATTCTTTTCCTTGCTTGGAGGCTAGCTGCTTCTAACTGTTGTGAATATGCTTTCGGGGAATTCTTGCTTCACATTTATAAAAATTGCATCAATTATTTTTTTAACCTTTCGTGTTTTCTCAGTGTACTATTCTGACACTGGCCATTATGACAAAGATCCTCTTGATTGTTTGTTTGCCACTCATTGTTGAGTTGATTTTTCCAATATGGCATATGATCTCTCTCTCTCTCTCTCTCTCTCAAAGGGAAGTGATATGATGTAATCTCTTATCAGATCGTATCAGGGCCATATATACTGATTTCCCTCAAGTAACTATCCCACAAAACTTGATGGCCGATGATGATGAAGACATGCAAAAGCTCTCTGAGGCACTACTCGCTGCAAAGACACGTGTTGAAGGTTGCTCGTCATTCTTAAAAGCAGCAATCAGGTAAACTAATCTTCTGTTATCTTCTTCTCAAGAGTTGGTAGCTTTCTGAACATTAATTTTCTTGTCAGAGCACTTTTTAAGATTCATGGAGATAAGATATCATGTGTCATCAAGTACCATGGCTAATTTCCTGTTCCAAGGATGCAAAGATACTTTAAATATCCTCGTTAAATAAGATGCAAATAACACACTTATGTGGTAGTTATTTTCTAATATTTTAACAAAGATCAGTCATAGTAAAATGATTTAAGAATGTTACTAGTAACTAGTTCTTTTATCTGTCAGCATTTTGCCAATATTCTGTCTGTGTATCTCAGAGTGTCGTACGGGCAATATCTAAAGGGTGGTATCTATGTGATGTCACATAGGTTGTCTCATTAATGTCAGTGCATTTACTAGTAGTTGATATGGGTCAAATTTCGTTATGTTTCATATAACCAGTTTGAGGCATATGAATCATCTCCCCCCCTCTCTTTCTCTGTCTTGGTGCTTTAGGGGATATTTGTGCACGTGGCCTGCACATTGCGGACCCCACAAATGGGGCCTCTCTTGCCCGCTTGTTCTGCCTTAGGGGGCATGATACATTGACCCCGTGCACAGCACACTCCCTTTATGCTTGTTTAAATATTTCATTTTGGCATTTTTTAGTACTCTCACGGTCTCACCCTTTACCTGATGCAGAGAAGATTGACTTCTTCGTGCTAAAGTCTAAACTATGAGGGTATATCCATCATCTCTATAATAGGGATATTTCTGTCTCTTTCTTCTCCTTTATTCCTTGTCTTAATTTTCTTATATTTATATATCCTTATAATTAACTCTACCCATGTAAGGGACCACTCTTGCAGGGCCGGTCCCAAGCCTGGATAAACGAGGAGGGTTGTGTTAGGTTTCCGACAGACAACGTAAAACTTTGTCGGACTTATCTACCATGAATTCTATAACATGGCAACATGATGGAGCTATGTGGAAACAAAGAATCCATGTAGCTGACCCCATCTAGTATGGGAAAAGGCTTAGTTGTTGTTGTGGTATATATTCTTATAATTCATGCTTGATTGTTATAAACATTTTATGTAAAAAGTACCTTCTTGCATCTTGACCTTCATGTGTTGTTTTATATTTCGTGCTTGGTGTATGAATCTTGTGGGCTTCCTCTTGATTATTAAGAGCTCTTTGTTGTTTGATGACTTCCATTCCTCTCTTGGTGACATTCTTATGTGGTATTGCAGCTTTGTGGGAAGAAACTTCAAAGACTGACTTTTCTTGTACTTCATCTTTGCTCCATTTCAATGTCAGAATTCTCTTCTTGGTGCAATTAGAAATGGAAGAAAAAATGAGACAATATAATGCAAGTTATGACAACCAAGTAGTTTGGCTCTTACTGTGAATAAATATTTTATTGTGAAAGATTTTTTGGATCATATTGGTAGCATGGCCAAGGAGCCAACACTTGATCTTGAAAGGGATATTGAAACCTATGTAAAAGACAAGTGCCAAAGGAGTTGAAAACGTGAAACAAAGCCTATGCAAAGATGACATGAACTGTTTCTAACAATTTTAAAAGAAATGCATGAGAGTCTATCTCCATGTAGCTGACCCCGTCTGGTATGAGAAAAGGATTAGTTGTTGTTGTTGTTGCATGAGAGTCTATCTATATTTGAGATTCCAAGACATCCTTGGGAATACTTGAAAAGAATTCTTGTGCAAGGTGACATTGTCCATTATCTTAGCTTGAGAGAAACATGTGTAATGCTAAATAAACTCAACATCCTTTGAAACATAAAATTTACATCCTTGGGTAGGAAAGATACCCCTCTTTTGTCTAACACCTTTGGTAGCACGAGAAGACAATATGTTTATTGTTATCAATGAATACAAAACAGATACGACCAAAAACTTTTAGAAATTCATAAATAGGAGAGACGTTAAAAGGTTTTTCACCCAATAAAATACTTTTTTAAAGCTTTAGAAGACATTCTATTTATCAAATACATTACATTGAGGTTTGAACAACTTCAACCTGCAAAAACTTTCTTTCTGTTTACCGAACTGATCCAGCTTTCTTCTCAACACTACCTCTCAAGTTGGGAGAAAGATACTCATAACTCCCAACTTGCCTAGACAAGTCATAAGTCCACTTCTATTAATTGCCTTTGTAAAAATGTTAGCACACTTGTTTGCATACTTGATATATATCAATTGAAACATTTGATTGATCACTTTTTTCCTTATGAAGTGACAATTGATCTCAATATGTTTCATATAGATGCAATATGAATTGCAGCTATTACTATCATAATAGAGGAATAACACCTTCTGCCTCCATGCCTAACTCTTTTATAAGCGACTTTAACAATAGTCCCTCACACATCCCTTAGGCAATTGCTCTATATGCATCTTCTGCACTCGATCTTGCAACAACCACTTGCTTTTTGCTCTTTCATGAAACAAAATTGTCCCCAATAAGTGTAATATACCCGAAAGTAGACTTTTGATCTAGTGATCTAGCCCAATTAACATTTGAATACACTTCAATATTAAGATGACCCTTTTTGGTATAAGGAATACCGTCTTAGTGTAGTCTTCATATATTGCAATATATGATAAATTGCATCCATATGGACTTTTGATGGAGCATGCATAAGTCTGCTTACTATTTTCATTGCATACGCAATATCTAGACGAGTAATAATAAGGTAAATCAATTTTCGTATTAACCTTTGATACTAACCCACATCTTAATACTTTTCTATCTTTATCATAAAGATGCAATTGTTTGTTAACTTTGATTGTAGTTTCACTCCTTTTGCAGTCGTTTGTATCCTGTAATAAATCCATAGTGTATTTCCTTTGAGTCAAGAAGATACCACTCCTAGAATACATAAACTTCAATACCCAAAAAAAGTAACTCAATCACTTACCAAGATCCTCGAGAGCAAATTCTTTTGTTAAGGCCGAAATCAAGGATTGAATTATAGTATAGTAGAGAGCCTACGCTTATAATAATATCATCTACATAAACTAAAATGTAGGTAGTGAGTAAAAGCTTAGAGTGAATAAAAAAGAGTAGGATCACATTTGCTATTGACAAAACCAAATTTGTGTAAGGTAAGTGTAAGTTTTTTCAAACCAAGCTTTTAGAGATTGCTTGAGACCATAAATGGCTTTATTCAATTTACATAGCTAACCCTTTAGTTCCTTGCCATCAAATCTAGGAGGTAGCTCCATATAAACTTCTTCATTGAGGATCCCTGGTAGAAAAACATTTTTTACATCAAATTGCCACATATCCCAACCTTTGTGTATAACTAGTTTCATAATGACTCTAATAGACGTAAGTTTTGCAACTGGAGCAAATGTTTCAGTATTGTCAATGCCATATAAGTATAACTGATTGTATCCCTTAGCTATCAGCCTTGCCTTATAACGTTTAAGACTTCCATCTCCTTTAAGCTTAACTATGTAAAGTTGCCTAGAGGCAAATCAACAATAGTTCATATATTATTTTTTCCCAATGCGTCTAATTCGCTTTGCATAGCATCCTCCCACTGAAGGACTTGACTTATTTCCTCCACATATGTAGTTCAACATTTATAACAAGATTCTCATAATTTCTTAAAGTATTGTGATATGAGACATATTGAGTAATGAGGTAAAGGATGTAAGTTCTCTTGCATTTTTTAGTAGCATTAGGGAGATCATAATCAAAATCTATGGGAGGCTACATATCTGAATTTGAGGAGAGATCCTTGATCATGTTAACTTGAGCATGGGGCATCACCACTTTCCTTTCTCCATGAACTTTTGTCTTGATATGTTTAGAAACAACATCAATTTCATCTTTCTCTTCAAGATCATATTTTACTTCAATGGTGCTTACTTGAAGGGCATGCATAGGTTTATTCGCAGGACCCACACACTCCCTTTCGAAGGATAATAAGGAGTATACTCAAAGAAAGTAACATCCAAGGACATGTAAGTCTTTCTATGCTCTTGCTTATAACATTTATACTTCTTTTGGGAAGTGGAGTATCCAATGAATACACACTTGGTGGCTTTATGATCCAATTTATCTTGGATATCTGAGTGGATATGAACATAACTAGTACAACCAAAGATACAATGAGGAACATTCAATAGTTTGTTTTCAAGAATAAGAGTTTTCCATGTAGTACAAAAGTCAGCATTCTATTAATCACAATACTTCATCCCAATAGAACTTAGGAGCATTGCATCCAATGACTAAGGTACGATATGAGCTACTTCAAGGAAGTCTATTCTTTCTTTCTAATACATTGATTTGATGAGGAATATTTGAGTAAGAAGTTTGATGCATAATTCCGTGTTTACAAAAGTAATCCAGTAGTAGGCCTGACATATATTTCCCACCATTATTAGAACAAAGAATCCTTAACGAAGAATGAAACTGGGTTTCAATAAATTTATGAACAATTGAAAAGATAGCAAAAATTTCAACCTTTGATTTCATTAAATAGACTATAGTGAATCAAATACAATCGTCTATGAAAGAGACTAAATACTTATGACTACTAAGAGAAGTGATTGTACTAGGACCCCAAACATCAAAATAAATCAATTCAAAAGGCTTTGACATTCTAGACTCACTATCATGATAAGAGACACGCTATTTTTTTGCATTTTGACTAACATCACATTAAAGGACTATTCAAAAGGAATACTAGGAATCACTCTTAGACACAAGCAAATGCCCCAAATGATCGTGCTACAATTTGATTTTTGCTTCACTTGTGGTCATGGCTGAAAGAGTGCAAGAAGGTTTTGCCAATAAGTCTTCATTGATGTATAGCCTCTTTTTCAAGCTATTATGACCAAAGATTTTCTTCGTCTTCAGATCTTGAAAGACACAACTAGAGAGAAAAAAAGGAACTGAGCAATTGAGAGGCTTTATTAGGTTACTGACAAATAACAAGTTCACAGAAAAACTGTGAACATGAAACACAAATTTTTTCCATCGTAAATTATTAGAACCATCTACCAATCTAATGGACTCCTTGTTACGAAGAATTAGATAATGAGAGAAACAGACGTCGTCTTCGACTATATGGTTAGTAGTACCAGAATCTACAACCCATATTCAAGATACAAAGAAGGGGGATTATCCTTCACCATGTATGAAGTTTGAGTCATCATGGCTTGGGATGCTGAGGTGGAAGGATGATCACCAAGTCGTGACTCTAAGCCCTTTATACGCTTCAACAATTCGGTAATAGTTCCTATATTTGCACTTGGAAACAAAGAATCCATATAGTCGACCCCATCCACAATGGGAAAAGGCTTGGTTGTTGTTGTATTAGCAACATAGTACTCCTTATTTTTCATGAAATGGGGTTACCAATTAAATCCGAGCATTGGTCCTTTGTGTGGTGATTCTTATCATAATAAGAACATTTCAGTTTTTACTTTTCTTCAATAGAGAGGTGTTCACGACCTCTACTACGAGTACTATATCCAGTTCGCTCACGATTAGGCCGATACTGATTTTTCTCAAGAAATGCAGTCTTATCAACATTTGCCACATCTTCTTTTTCAAGTTTGCTTCTATCTTCTTCTCTAAGAAGTAAAGAGTAAATTGTGCCTAAAGGGATAGTTATTTTCTTTCGAGGATATTGACTTTAATAGCTTTATATTCATATGTGACTCCCCATAATAGATGAAAGGAAGTACTTGATATTAGCATATGTGACTCCTCACGACCTCCACAATTGCTTTTTAGCTTTTTCATTTTTTTGGAACATGCAGAACACTTGATATTATTATAACATTGTAATTCATCCCACAAACCACACAAATCTACATAATATTCACTAATAGCTCGAGTTCCCTGTTTGCATACTTTTTTTTATTGTTTCTAGAATCTCATATTCTTTAGCAACAATTTTCCTCCTATAATAGGCTTCAAATACAACCCTCCAAATACTAGTGGCTGAATCTAAATACATAAAAGTTCTCCCTATTGAGGGAACAATATATTGCAACAACCACGAGGATACCAATGCATCGTCCTTTCTCTATTTAAACACGTTGGACAACTTCATCAAGTTGTGGCTGAGTGCCTGGGAGGTACTTCCATCTATCTCTTGTTAAAACAGTCAATTCTATAGATCCAAACCATTCTAAATAACTTTTCCTATTTAATTTCAGACCTTAACTTGAGAAGGTTCCAATTTATCTCCTAGTTGTCCTTCAAAACGCTGATGTAGACCTTCTACATGTTTACCTCTATTCCATACTTTTACCTATGCAACCACAAGAGGACAAAGCAGCTACGCAGTCTGTAGTATTTTCAGCAACACAATCTGTAGTATGACTGTAGTCCACCTCAACACCCAACAATGGAACGGCAGCCATCAACTTCTGCTTTTGGTCACGAGCAATGATAAGGGACTGGCTCTCAAGTTTCTGCCTTCACACAAACTGCAGTCATAAAACCCAACTCTTTTTTTTTGTGGTGCTTAACTACAAACACTTGGCCATATGTTCCTCACTGAAACACCATAAAGAAGCACGATTTGTGGTTTTTAACCGCTCTGATACCATGTTATAATACACTATTAATTAGTAATGAAGAAAAGATACAACAACATCAACATCATTTGCTCGTACACGATAGAGAGTTTTTCCTTGGGCACACACCTCTCTCTCCTTGACTATTCAACTTAGGGTTTCCTAGTCTAATCACCTAATATTTATAAGAGTTTATAACTTGAAAGATTAATCTATCCTTATATTAACACATAACAATTAAGAACAGATTATGGGTTCGATAATAAAGGAACCAAACTGAACCAACTTTCTTCTCAACATTGATCTGCAAAATGAATGTGAGGAGTGATCTTTTATTTTACCAAGGCTTTGGACCTACACCTAAGATTCTCAAATTCATCTTTCTTGTCTTCACAACAAGCCTTGCATACATCTATGGATATAGCTTTGTAGTTGGTGTTTGTCATAGTTTTTATTCTCTTGATTTGCATTTTCTTCGAGCTTGACTTTACCCCCACTTATGTAACCTCACAAGCTCCTTGAGTCGAGATAATTTTCTACAGAATGAGCCCAAGTTTGATAGTCGGTGTTCCGCAATAGATAATTAAATCTCTCATTTTTGTCCTCCATTTAAAAGAGTACTCTCCTCAAAAATATGATTTCTTGCAACTACCAAAGGACTATCTCACTAGAGCCCGTGAACCTGCTTATGGACAAATTGAGGCAGCAACAAAATGCCTAAATTGGCTCTGATGTCATGTGATGAATCACCTTAAACACGATAATACAGTTCTTGAATGTAGTCTGCAGGCACGCAGTCCTTAAATTAGTGGGTATGATGGTGCTTGACTCTAGAACAAAGATCAGCTTAAAGAGTGTGGTAGCTGACAAGGGGAATGCCACTGGCAGGATGCCTTCCAGCTAGTTTTCCTAGCCATTGGCTGCATTATCTGGCCTGCTGGCTGTGCATAAACAACAAATACAAATAGCAAAGTTACATTTAAATGAACCCTAAGTATACTCTAGTTCATATCAGTCTAATACATATCCTAGCCGTTTCTTCCCCTTTGTTGTCAAGCATTTGATGTAAATGAAGTACCCCATTGTATCTTGGTGTCCTTGAGCTTTATGGATCGCTTTTGGCTTCATGCTTGGTTTATGTGTCCTGTATGTTTTCTCTTACATTGTTGTGAGCTCCTTGTTTGACGTCTTCTATTCCTTCTACATTATATGATGGTCTTGTGATAGCATGTATACGTGGAGGACAAATGCAGCAGCATCGTTTAATAGCAAGCTATGCGTAGCTGTCTTGAAACTTGTTCTTTTGGGAAATGAACACTCTCTTTCTTGTTTCTGGCATTCGGGGACATCTTTGGGCATAATTTTCAGATGCCATCCTGAATCTTAGATGGTTTTGTCTGAATTAGCATTGATCATTCAACAGTAACATCTCATTACCATATAGGTGGTCTGCAGAATTTGGTGTCCCTAGGAGAGGCTCCCCAGAGCTGCATGATATGTTGGCTGAGTATATGTATTCTCAATCTCCTGATTCAGTAGGTTCCCAAATTCTTGCTAATGTAAAATTGCTGCGTTGACTTTATTTTAGTTTTCTCACTGATGCAGCTACATATGGTCCAACTTATTGATTAGCTTTGTTGTAAGAACAGAATGTGTACTTTTAATGCACATTTATTTCAAAGCAATTATCAATGTGGTGCTCTCTCTCTTTCTCTCAAAGTAAATATATGCATGCTTCTGTATGTATCTATTTCTTGCAAAAAACATTTTGTTATGTATGCCATTATATATGTCTGTCTGCCTCTCTATCTCAATGTAAATACGGGAGCACAAAAATTCAAGTTATCTCAATGTGTCTGCAGATAATTTGGATTTTCTCATATGGATGCCATGGTTTTAAGTTTTTAACTCCTTTTCGGTGAAGGGTGTCTTAGGGGTTTTCCCATCATATTGTATCCTAAGGAACTATGCAACTGCCACCAATTTTCTTGCATGGATATAATTTTCTTTTGTGTGGATTATTGAAGCTGTCTTTTTATAATGTTTCCCCTTGCTCGAGTAATGCAAATACATAAATAAATAGGGATAGTGAAGCAAAGAGCAGTGCCTTGGTTGATTTGCATAAAGCTTAACGATACTGAGGGGAAAATATTCAAAAGATAAGTTAGAGTGGATATTGAAGGACCTTACACAAGTCGGATGAGTAAAAGACAAGGGAGAAAATATATTAGTGACTAGCAAAGTTATTGAGGGATTTAACCTTTTGAAACATATTAGTGACAAGCAAAGATGTCAAGTAGATAGTGAAGGACCTTACTCAAATTAGCTTAGAAGACCTTACTGATTCGGGAGCACATAGAAATTGTGCTTTCTCTTTGTACATTCAAAGGAAGTGAGACTGGTTTCAACCTTTTAAAACCTGGTGACTTTGTAGGACATATTACATTGATATAGAAGTTTGGAAAATGGTTTGAGTGGCAGGCGTGACTTGGCTTACAAATTTAGTTAATGACATGCAAAATAGTAAAAGATACTGAACTGTAAGGGTACCAAGTTCACGAGTTGATGTATTTGCACCAGCATTTGACAAGATCCTGTACATGATTCTTCAGAAAATATTGGATTTTATCCATGATAACTCCTCTTGCAAAATATTGGAGAAGGATTTCCAAGAAAGAAATCTTGGTGGTTCTTAAGGTTTCCTGTCTCTTAGCTAAGGGTTGCAATCTTAATGTCTCAAGGTGTTTGGACATTTCTTAATCTTTGTTGACTGAAGAATGAAAAGAATTAAGAATAAGAAGGGAAGAAATTGGGATTTGAGAGGAAGATATTTAGCTAAAGGGGAGAAATTTGATAAGAGGATTTGTAAGAAGGAAAAATAAAATATAATTAATCAAAAACTTAATTAACTGGAATAGAAACAAATTTATTTATTCAGAGACTAAGAATATTGTCACTTATCTATAGATGTGTGAGGCAGCCAAGGTAGGTCGTGCGCTAGCTATAGGAATATACTGCATGATTTTTGGTAATCGCATTTTGTGTTTTCAGCAACCGCCAGCAAGCCAGCCATCGCCAGCTAACCTCTCAGCAATTATCATGCCTCAGCAATTACCATGCCTCATCAACCTACCCACATCTAAAATATTCAGAAATCAACCTAGATAGTCAAAAGTTGCATCATAAAATAGCATGCACTCTTCATGCTAAGAGTGCCTTTTTTGGTTCTGAATCGTTGTCAATGACTTTCCTTACCACCTTTGGCCGCCCTTGCATGACCCTCTGTCAGTCCTGGGTGTTGATACTGTAATGTAGAAGATGCTCCAATATAGCAGCGGAAGATTGATGAATAAATATCACCACAATGTACCTATCACAAAGCCTTAGAAAATGCTATAGCCGAGTGCAACGAGGGCACACCGAAAGAGTAATGAATACAAAGCATACCGAATAATAAATAATCTTTATTGATTAGCCACAAAAGGCTTGAGAATATGTTACACAATTGTCATATTTATAGGAGAGAGTACATGAGAATAAGAAGAGAAGAGAAGGGAGAAGGGGGTAGAGAGGAGAAGAGGGAAAGGGGGCTGGTCACAGCCAGCCCCCAATGGCTACTGAACTAGTCGTTGGGGACAAGTCCCCAACAGCTAGTGGCCCTGCTGGGCCGGGCCACTGGGGCCCATTTTCTAACGGATACCACACTTGAGACTGCAATGATCCTCTGTCCATCGTTTTATTTTGTGATAAACCATTGCTGATAACTGATATTTGCCTTATCCTTAGACAACCACATTTTTGCCAACAGCCATGCTGATTTCAGTGAACTACTACTCGATCCCATCATTCCTGAACATGCTTGTTTGTCGCTAGGACGAAACCCTTAGCATGCCTCATTGCATCTCATTGATTCTTTGCGAGATCTAGATCCAACCCAATATTAAGCTCTTTATGTCACCACAACTCTATACTTGTGAATATAGCCTGAACAAAATCTGGTCATGATCCAATTCTATCCCATTTAGCCCCAAATTCTGCAATACCGAACTTGATTTAGACCCAAATAACCTTCTTAATCAATTACGCAAGAGGTGCAAACCACATCCTAATTCAATCCGGATATGATCCTTTCTAGAGACGCTTCAGAAGGAACTTGAGTTGTAGCAAACTTGGACCAAAGCTTTGCATTGAAGACGATGCTTCAATGTAGTAGCGAAAGGTTGATGATAAAGTGTATGCAACAATACACAATATATTAAAAAAAGAATATTATTTAGCCACAAAAGGCTTCAAATAAAAGTATGTACAAGAGGGGTATTTATAGAGTACAAAATAAAGAGAAGACAAGAGGGCAGAAGTGAGAAGAGGAGACTGAGAGGGGGCAGGCAGTCCCCACCAGTCCCCAACAACTACCCAAGTAGCCGCTGGCTCTACTCCAACCCCTTTTAACACCCTTCCTCAAACTAATGGTGCCATGACCGAAAGTTTGCTAACTAAAAAGTGAAGTCGTGGAGCGGGTAGCGATTTGGTAAAGACATCTGTAAGCTGATACTTATATCAACAGCTACCCAAGTCTTGTAGTAATTGTCTGAGTCGAGTCAATTCAGTGGTCGTATTGACCATTGCGCGGTACTCAACTTTAGTAGAGGAAAGAGACCTTTTGTTGTTTCGTTCATTTTCGGAAGACAAGAGAGTTGCCAAGAAAAATACAATAACCAGTCATGGAGTGCCTGCCATTGAGAGCACCACCCCAATTAGCATCAATATATGCATTTAATTGAAGTTAAGATGAAGATTGTAAAAATACTCCCTTAGTCGTTGTTTGTCGAATATATCGAGCTAGTGTTGTTCATATCGCACCGCGATACGCCTTGGGACTCGTGTATAAAGGGTCCCTGGCCGAACAGAAACCTGCATTTTTGTGGGTTTCTGTGATTTTTTCGGAGCACCTCAAGCTTTCCTCTGGTGATTCTCCTCCTCCTTGGTGTTAAGGCTCCCAAAAAAGTGCTCTACGGTGTCCGTGCAAGCCTCCTAACTCGGATTGTAGTATATTTTGAGTGTTTTTCTGATTTTTGTATTTGTATTTGTTTTTTTTGTGTTATTTGCATTTTTTTTTTGAATGACAAAATATGAAGTTATTAAGTGTGTGGATATGATTTTTATTGCATTCATGAAGTAGGACACTTTATTGAGTGTTATGTGAAGATTTGGGATTTATCAAGTACTTTTATTTGAAGGTTTTTATTGAATTAAAGTGCTCAATTGAGATGGCAGGAAGGGGTATTAGAGACTCCCATTCTCGGTCTGATGATCCGGCATGGCATTGGGGTACACCAGTTAAGGGTTTTATATTAAAGATCAGATGTTTGTTTTGTGAGAATGTAGTTAGTGGTAGAATTTTACGATTGAAACACCACCTAGCAGGGACAAGAAAAGAAGTTCCTCCTTGTAAAGGTAGAATTAGAAGTTTGCCAGAAGGCATTAAATGACAATGTCTTCAGATGATTGAGAGCATACAAGAGAGGAGACAACAAAAGGATGATTTAGGGATGTTTGAGGAAGATATGATCAAGCTATTTGATTGACTGATAGTGTTTCTTCAGATGCTAGAACAGGTATGGGTAGTAGTAGTTCTCGACAACCAAACATGGGAAAGAGGATTGTTGAAGATTTTGCGTAGAAGTGGTAGAAGAGGAAGCTCAAGAAGGAGTAGAGGAAGATCTGCTTCTAGCATACATTCATTTTTTCCTCCTAGCACTACACCTGGTGCTTAACCTAGAATTCGTGCTGCTATGGCTTTAGAATAACTTCATGATCAGGCAGACCTTGGTTTTTTGATGCATGCATTCCATTAAATGCAACAAATAGTTTTCATTTTAAAGCAATGATAGATGCAATTGCTAATATTGGTCCAGGATAGAAGATGCCCTCTTATCAGAAGTTGAGAGGAAAGATATTAGATAAGACCGTGATTGAAGTGCAAGAATATTATTCGACTTTGAGAGAATCATGGAAGGAGACAGGATGCACTATCATGGTAGACAGATGGATAGATAGGCGAGGAAGGACCTTGCTAAATTTTCTTGTTTATTATCCTAAACGATTTATGTTTTTAAGATCTCTAGACATGTCAGAGGAGAGGCACACTGCAAAGATCCTAAGGTAAGAGTTTGATAAGGTGATATGCGAGGTTGGACTAGAGAATATAGTCCAATTGATTACAGATAATGCAACTAACTATAAAGCAGTTGGGAAGAAGTTAACAGATACTTATGGGACTTTCTATTGGACACCATGCGCAACCCATTGTTTAGATCTCATCCTTGAGGATATTGGTGAGATAGATGAGATAAAGGCAGCAACTGAGTGTTGCCATGATATCACCAAATTTATCTACAACCATGCCTTTTTATTGTGTATGATGAGGAGATATACAGATGGTACAGAGCTTCTTCGTACAACTGTAACTCAGTTTGCAACTAATTTCTTATCTGTACAGAGTATTGTGAGACAGAAGTAAACGTTCAAGAGAATGTTCTCCTTAGATGAGTGACAATAATTTACAGAGTTGCTTCAAAATAGAAGAAACAGAAAGTTGAATAGAAAGTTGAATGAGATTTTAGAGACAGTCTTCAGGAGTACAATTTGGAATGCATGTGTTAGACTATTGAGGATTAAATGTCCTTTAGTAAAGGTTTTGAGATTGACTCATAACAAGGAGAAACCATCTATGGGCTACCTTTATGAAGCCATGGATAGGGCAAAAAAAGCTATTAAAAATATTTTTAATGGAAAAAAGAGAGATTATGTGCGTATATGGAAAATTATAGATAATAGATAGAACAAACAATTGCATCAGCCTATTCATGCAACAACTTGTTATCTAAACAACATTCAGGTACTTAGCAAGCTTCAAAAGGGACGGTGAGGTTAATCGAGGCATCATTGATTGGATAGATAAATTAGTCCCTGATGAGAGTAGAGCATATGCTATATATTGAGAGATGGAGATCTATGATAATGCTCTTCACTTAATGGGTTTGCCTGTAGCAATTTGCAACCACACTAATATGCGCCCTGGTAAATTGTTTATCTTTGTAATTAAGTTTCTTAAATCTTATATTATTATGAATTAAGTCTCTAATGTTTGCCTTTTTCTATAGATGTTTGGTGGAATATGTTTGGAAGTGATTGCCCAAATCTTAGAGATTTTGTAGTAAGAGTTCTGAGTCAAACCTTTAGTGCAACGGGTTGTGAAAGGAATTAAAGTGTCTTTGAACACATCCATACAAAAAAGCGCAACAGGTTGGAACATAAGCGACTGAATGACTTAGTTTTCATTCGCTGTAACATGCGACTTTGCGAAAGGAATCTTGTATTAGTTAGTACTTAAAGATTCAATTCAATATGTTGTTTGACTTCAATTGTTAAAGTTATTTACTAATTACTTATCTTTCTTTCTTGTAGGCAATTGAAAAAGGTAAATAGAGAAGAAAGCCAATTTGATCCAATAAGTTTGGATAATTTTGATATACTAGAAGACTGGATTATAGAAGATAGCGAAGAAAATGCCCTCCTAACTGAAAAAGGCATCTGGTCTCCAACGGCTAGTTAAGTGGCCACAGACCCTAGTGGCTTGGGCGAGTCTTAACTCAAACACAGGCCCTAATGGCCCGTGTACCTATTACATTTAACAACCCCCTCAAACTTACGGGGTATATACCGAAAGTTTGTCCCATAAAAATTGAAAACGAGTGACCGAGAGAGATTTGGTGAAGAAATCAGCTAACTGCATCTCTGATGTAACTTAACACAAAGTTATTTTCTTTTGCAAGCATTCTTTTGTCACAATACATAGGAGTAGGATGAGATAAAGAAACTCCCATATCCGCAAGTAACCAACGTAAGCCAAACAATCTCTTTGGTAGTAGTATGCCATAGCACGATATTTGCTTCCATTGAAGATTGAGAAACAATAGTGATTGTTTCTCGCTTCTTCCAAGAAATAGAGAGAATCACCCAAAAAGATACAAAAACCAAGTAATAGACTTTACGATCGGTGGGTTCGCTACTAAGATCAAGCATCGAGCAGCACGCACAACCCTAAGAGGAAGAGGTGGATGAAAATAAGAAGACTATGAAAGACTGTGCCTCAAAGATACCTCAAGATACGAAGAACATTGCCCAATGAATCGTAGTAGGGAGAGGCAACAAACTCGCTAACAATATGAACAACATATGCAATATCCTAGGACGAGTGATAGTGAGATAAACCAAGCTTCCAACAATAGTACGATACAAAGTAAAGATCGACAAAGGGATACCATCGAAGAAAGTACTTTGCATTAAGTTCAATTGAGTATCAACAGGGCCTTATTATCGTTAGTAAGTCTAACTCAAGCCAAGAATATCTTCTACATATTTCGATTGAGATAAAGATAACCTCAAATTGAGTAGCCACCTCAATACCCAAGAAATATCGTAGAACCCAAGTCCTTCATTTCAAACTCTTGGTAGCTAATTCTCCTTTTCAAAAGTGGAATGCCATCAATATCATCACTGCATGAATAATCATATCATCAACATATAAAGAAAGAATGATACGACCTATAGCATCAATGATTAATTCTAACAAAGAAAGAGCGGTATAATCATGACTACTAGAAGCAAATCCAAGGGAACAAATCACATCGAAAAAACTTTCAAACCAAGCACGAGGTGCTTGTTTGAGACCATATAAATGCTTTCTTGAGCTTACAAACATACCTGAAATCCATGAGAAACACATTGGTGAGGAGGTTTCATATAAACCTCTTCTTGAAGGTCTCCCATTCAAGAATGCATTTTTAACATCAAGATGAAACATATGCCATCGACGAACCGTTTTAATCAAGGCTAACTACCGGTGCAATATGATACGCATAGAAATTATTTTCGGGTACAGGAGCAAATGTTCCCTCATAATCCATACCATATCACAGAATACCCTTTTGCAAACCAACCTAGCTTTCAGACGCTTCAATAGATCCATCAATTAGTCTTGATTTTTATATACCTAACGACAACCAACAACAAGCCTTACTAGGAGGTGTAGGAACCAAGTCCTAAGTACTTGTCTTTGCAAAGGTGTTCCTCATCCATAGTCACGCCAAAAAGGATCAAGAATAGCCTCTTTATAGGAAGAGTGGCTCCGTAGAGACAATGAATAGAAGCTAAAAAGGAAGAAAGATGAAGAATAACAAGAATAAGCAAAATTGCACTTTTGTGGACTCACGAATCCGTACGGATTGATCGTAAGTATGGATCCACATTCTCTATGATGTCGTGTATAATGTAATGGGAAGGGTTCAATGATGGGTTGAGGATCAATAGTTTCATTTTGGACACTATCACACTCTAGATGATTATCTTGATGATCTTCAGGGTCATAATCATCATCTTCTTCTAGATAAAAGAAGTCTTGAGATATAGATGATTCAGAACTTTCTAAAGATTTAGACTTAAAGTAAGCATCATTTTCAAAGATTTTTATATCCTTAGAAACATACAATTTATCATTAATAGGATCAAAACATCTATAACATTTTTTGTCTATGCCATAACCAATAAATACACATTGAATGGCCGTAGGAGACAATTTATCATTTTTATTCGTATAAACAAAGCATCAGCACCAAAAAACTCTAAGTCTTTCATAATAAGGAGGAAGATTATATAGTTTTTCAAGGGAAAAAATATTTTCAAGTTTGCATGAAGGCATTCTATTAAAAGATATACCGCAGTAAGAGTACCTTCTGCCCATAAAAACTTAGGAACATTGCTGACAATTAACATAGTTCAACATGTTTTTATGATATGTCTATGGTTTCTTTCAACCAAGCCATTTTGTTGAGGGGTTTTAGTGCGCATTTTTTTATGCAAAATTCCATTAGTTTCGATAAACTTTGAAACTCATTTGACATATATTCTCCTTCCGAATTAGATCTAAAAATCTTAATAGTGGAGCCAAATTAATTTTTAACCATACTGCAAAAGGTTACAAACTTTTCAAACACTTCTGACTTGTGTTTCATAAGACATATCCAAGTAAAGTGAGTAAAGTCATCTACAAATATTACATAGTATTGAACTCCTCCCTTAGAAACAACAGGAGCAGGGCCCCAAATATAAGAGTGTATTAATTTAAAAGCTTTGTTTGGTACATAATTTCTTTCACCAAAGAGAAGATGATGCATTTTTCCAAGAACACACTCTTTACGTTCAAACTGTTGTTTTCCAATTTTCTTTAACAAAGAAAAATTACACAATTTATGAATAATCAAATGTCCAAGTCGTTTATACCAAAGGGTAGCATCTTGTGCTACATTAAAAGTTTCAAAATTTGGCATAACTAAACAATCCATTTTGTATAGTCCATTTTCTCTATGGCCTTGACCAATCAGCTTCTTCGATAGGTGATCGTGCACCACACTTTGATGAGAAAGTGACTATACAATCATTATCACAAATTTAAGCAACCGAAAGTAAGTTTAGGTATAAAGCTTATGCTTTGAATTTAAAATTTTCTTTTTTGAAATTTCTTATTTTTTTAATTTGAAGTTTTGTATCATCAGCCGTAAATACATGCTTTCCAAAGATATCATAAGATTCATTTAAGGATTTTTCACAATGAGTCATATGAAAAGAAGTACCCGAATCTAAAAACCAAGACATACCTTGAGAGGTAGAGAGAACGTTTTTGGAGATGCTTGTTTTTTCCTTAAATATTTCTTGCTTTGATGTTGGTAGTCAAGACTCCTCCTTCTTTATCTTCCATGGCTCCCATATTTCTAAATTTCTTTCGAAGAAGAGAACAAGTGGTTTTGATATGCCCACTTTCCTTGCAATAGTGACATATGATGTCCTTGGTTAACCATGGTCCCGTGGGTTTCTTGCTTATTCTTTCGAAGTTTTTCGCATGCGTAGGCTTATATATCTTTATGTTAGCTCTCGATTTGGAGGCGGCAAGAACGACTTCTTTTGCAACATTGATATTTTTCAACATTGTTTCCTCCATAAGAAGATCGGCAAAAAACGAGTCTCCTTTTGGTCTAGGTTTTGTATGTATTAAGTTTGATCTAATATTTTCAAATTTGTCTCTTAAACCACGTATAAACAAAAAGAAATATTGATTATCTAAAAACTCTTTAAATTCATCCAATTTTTGGAGTTTTTCGAATTTATCAAAACTTCTAAGTTGAGTCCATAGTTCCGAAAACTCATTGTGATAATGTGTAATGCTTAAGTTCCCTTACTTAAGCATTATCATCCATTCGTTGAAATCAATTTGGAAAACAAAATCATCTTGAGAGTGAAGCTTTTTTAAGTATTCCCATGTTTCAAAAGAACTTTAAAAAGCATTAATTCTATTTCTAAGTTTTTCATATATATTTTGACAAATAATCTAAATTATTTTAGTATTCAGTTTTTTTCCAAAGTTTTTAGATCTTGCTTATATTTTTTATGTGCTTTAACAATATCATCATCATCCAAACCATCAATGTCTAAAATTGGTTCTTTGATTATGCCATCAATATAATTCCAAAAAAAATTTGATAAAAAATATTTTTTCATAGTCCTTGCCCAACTTTGGTAGCCTTTTGGGTGAAGAATGCATATAAAAGATTCATTTTTGCTTTCTATTTTATGCAAAAACAAAATTTTTAGACTTAGCTCAACTTTGAGTGATTTCATGAAATTTGTAATCTTGGCACGCTTCCTAATGTGCTCGAAATCTTCAATACGAGGCTCTGATACCATGTAAATAATTGTTGATAATTAAAGGTTGAATCGCTAATGTTGAAATTCATCAAATCGCCAAGATCTCAAAACATCCGAATATGGATGTCACACATAGAGAACACACTAGGAGGTAATAAGAGTCCAAACAATGAAGTAAAATCAGAAACAAAGGTTGTGCAAGACAACATAATTTATTAATGAGTGAAAGCGGTATTTATAGAGGAAGAATACATTGCAAGAGAGATGGAGGAGAAGCTTTGAAGGGTGGTTGTTGTGCCCAACACAACACAGTCTAGCAGTTGGAGGCATTTGGCCTCGAACGGCTAGTTAACTGGCCATAGGCCCTTGTGGTCTGGGCCAGTCTTAACTCAAACATGGGCCCTAATGGCCCGTGTACCTACTACATTTAACCATCAATACGATGAGCATCATTCATTCCTTTAAAGAAATATTTATTTTCAAAGAATTTGACATCTCTTGATACGTAGAGTTTGTCATTTTTATAATCATAACATCTATATCCCTTTTTATTTATCCCATACTCTAGGAAAATACATTATATGACACGAGAAGAAAGTTTATCCTCTTTGTTAGTATAAACAAAACATTTACATCCAAACACACGAAGTCTAATGTAATTAAGAGAAAGTTGAAAGAGCTTTTCTACAGGAGACATGTTTTGTAAAACTGAAGATGGCATTCGGTTAATTAGGTAACTAAAAGTCATAATGGGTTTGACCCAGAAACTTTTAGGAACACAAATGATTGTGATTTCCAAAATATGGCCATGTTTACGTACAAAAATGTCATTTTGTTGAGGAGTTTTAGTGAAAGAAGTTTGATGCACAATCCAAAATTTATCAAGGTGGTTTTTAAATTCTTGGGACATAAACTCTCCTCCCGAGTCAGATCTAAAAATCTTAATTTCGGAATCAAATTGATTTTTTACAAGATTTTGAAATATCACAAAATTTTGAAAAATGTTAGACTTGCCTTTAAAAGATAGACTCATGCATATCTAGTGAAATCATCTATAAAAATGACATAGTAGGAGATCTCTCCTTTAGATAAAACAGGTGCTTGTCCCCGTACATCCGAGTGAATAATCTCAAATGGTTTTGTGGAGATATGCATTTTGTTTGAAAAGGGTAGATGTTGCATTTTGTTAAGTACACAATCTTTGTAAGAAAAGTTTTCAATATTATTTATTCTAAGATGACATACCGTAGAATACATCCCATGGATGAAAAAGTTTTAATGCAATTTTTATCTGAAATTTCTGATACAAAAAGTAAATTCAAATTTAGTTTGGACCACATCTAATTTTGAGAACTTTTTTTTTTGTAAGTGACCAATTTTATCAACATTTAATTGTATTCTATTTGCAATATAAACACATGATAAAAAAATTTCAACACATGATTTTAAAATATTTTCATTACAAGTAATATGAAATGAGGCACCAAAATCAAGAATCCAAGAAACGGTACCTTGAACTTGGTTAGTTGAAGAAGACCAAACCACACCTATTGTTCCTTTATCTTTCATTTAAACTTCAAGTCTTTTTATCTTTTATTCGAGTGCAACGATAGAGGATGAGGCTTGTTCTTCTACTAATGCCACATTTTTTTTCAACTTTGGGCAATTTGGCTTTATATGTCCTGCCTCTCTACAATGGTGACAAATAATATCTTTTCTTCCTTCTTCACTTTTGAAATGAGATCGGTAAGACTTCATATTTGCTCCAGGTTTTGATGCGGTCAAGGCAGTGTCTCTTTGAAGTCTAACTTCATTCATTCTTGTTTCCGTTATTTGGAGATCAGTATGAATCTCTTCTTTTGTAGGAAAAGGTTTTCAGTTTTCTATGAATGAGAGATGACTTACATCTTCAAATTCTTCCCGAACACTTCTTAGAAATTGGTATACGAAATCCTCATTATCTTTACATTGTCTCTCACAAAGACATTGTGTACATTTCTTTTTGTAACTATATAATTGGTTCCAAACATTAGAGTATTCTCCAAAAAATTCGTTTACCCATCTCCTTGTCTAAGTGAGACCAATTTGTTTGTTAATCCCATCCTATGAGCTACATCACTTTGAACATGTGATTTTTTAAAATATTTCCATGCTTCTTTAGCATTGGAAAAATCGATCAAAGTGTCCCTAATATGATCATTTACATTATTTATGAGCACCCCATATGATTGTTTATGACCTCTTTCGTATTTCTCTTTTTGCTCAAGTGTGGCATTGATAGAAGGTTCTGTTAATGTAATATGATGCACGGGCCCTTAGGGCCCGTGCCATGATGGAAGAAGCTATGTTATTAATAGCGGTTATTAATAGTGGCATCGATAGTTGGGTGCATGCACACAACATAGGTCTTCCTTTTCCTCCTTTTGTTTTCTCTCTCTTGTTTTTGGAGAAAAATCTGGTTCTGACTTTCACTTGTTTGAGATTTTTACAGAGGGGAAGATCCTCATGGAGGACATTGTTAGACTCGGCGCACAAACAGATATCAATATAACTGAGGCAGAAAAGAGCTAGTTTGTTGCTCGGGGCCTTAGGGGCATTCTATACCAAGTGGCCCATTTTTTTGTTGTCTGGGCCACTATTGCTGTTATAGACTGATTAATAAATCACCAATGTCAATGACTTCTATTCTTTAAAATGGAAGATAAAGGGAACTATTTATGGTTGTATTCTTTTTATAAATCAAGTTACGCGTAACTGCACGCTAGTTGCATTATAAAGGTATTTTACCTTCTCCTTCCAATAGTATCCTATCAAAGAAATTTGGTGTAATTCACCCTCGCTATTAGTGTGGTCCTGCTTCTGTTCCTTTGGTTAAAAAATGCGACGCAAAGAGATGGCAGCAAATGCCAATGTGAGACATCATCCCACTGTGATTGGCCCTTGGCCTCCTCTTGATTTAAAAAGAAAAATGTATTACTGAGGCATCGAAAGCTAATGCAGCAGAGATTTGAATTCGTTTCTCGCACAGATTTTAAATGTCAAACACTAGAATTCGATTTAGATAAACTTTTCGCTGAAAATATACAGGTAAACAATAAGGCGTAAGTGATCTATATGTAGAACCAATCCATTCCCAGCAACCAAAATTTGAGTTGGATTATCAGAGTCAGAAAAACAGACCGAAATCATGGCCAAAGCAAACGCGACAGGAATAAATGGTACGCTTCTCGAGAGATTCCCTACTCCATGTCCCTGATCTGATTCCTTGAGATCTAGATTGAGTCATGACTAACCAACCTGACCCAATGAAGAAGACCTCACTGGGTTTGATGCAGTTGACTCTCCTTTTGAAACTGAACCCTTCCACAAGGAGTCAAAGACTCAGTACTCTGTTGTCTGTTCCTTTCACTGAGCAGGGCTCTGCCTCAACTGGGGAGAGTCATAAATGTAGCCACTAGAAAATGGGTGTGCCCTATTATTACATTTAGGTGTTTGGCGAGGTCTCTTTGTATCATTGTGCGGACTTTCCAAGTCAAAAGAACCAACGCTAACATCAATCCGTAGTCGTATTGATGTGTTTGGCATAACACGCATACATACACTGAGATGAAATTATGGGAAGAAAATATACAATAATGGGTTAATGTAGTTTTCCCTTCTTTTATCACGTCACCTGCAAAAACCTAAGGACATTTATTTCAGATGGTTGTTAGCAACTTTGCACTGTATAATAAGATTCCTTCCTTGGCCTTTCCTCTCTCTCTCACACACAAAATAATATTTTTGAAATCGTTTTACGCCTGTTAGAATGAATCATCATACCTTTCTGTCTCCAGTTTAAAGCCCCACCAGTCCCTCCTGTTTCTCTCTCTGTTGCATGTCATTATCTCTTGAAAGTAGCTAAAAAGGAATCACCTTTTACTTCTCACTACAAGAACCCTCCTTGGATCTCACGATAAACTATCTTTCTCACTCTCCTTGGATCTCACAGTAAACTACGATCTTTCTCGCTCTCCTGGCAACTCTACACTCGCAGGCCATGGGAAGCGTCATCTGACTCAGTCCTCTTAAGGATGGCAGCCTCTGCTTCGGACAGAGCGGTGGATGACGGAGGTGGTGGTGGTGGTGGCGGTCGTTGATGTTTGCGACTGATGGCAGAGAGAGGGGCGAGAGGCGGGAGAGGCAACAGATCGAATGCGAGAGACTGCAACAACTAGGTTTTATGTACTTCGGATCGGATCGATATTGGAACAACCTGATTCAAACATGTTTGTACGCCAACATCAATATAGTGGACCGATATAGCGGTCCGCTATAGCGCTCTTAGCGGCGCTAATTGCGCCCAAACAGTCCGCCCGCTATTTAATGCACGCTAAAGCGGTTTGAGGTCCGCTAAAACGCTATAGCGCGCTATTGACTACTTAGGGAAGAAGGGCCAGGGCCACGCTGATCTGGCCACTGGGGGTCCCCAACGGCTACTAGCCGTTGGGAGCACCCCCAACGGCTAGTGCTGGCCAGGACCAGTACTAGCCCATTACTTGGCCTCTTTTGCTCTCTTTTTCACTTGTTTGTAATGTCTACAAATAAGACACTATCTCATCAATAAGCTTATGCAGTCTAGCACTGCTTTTTGACTTGTTTTGTATGTGCTTCCGCTCTTGTTTGTTATTCTTGAAGATCGACATTCAGGATTGAATGCCATTTGACTCTTAGCGACTTGGTGATCTTGATTCGTGCAACATCAACCTTCGTTCATTGACGAATATTTACATGGTATCAGAGCCTCGGATTGAAGAAATCGGGTGCATTAGGAAGCGTGTCATCAGTGCAAAATTTGAAGAATTTTACCAAACTTGAGGTTAGTTCATAATTTTGTAAAATGGAAGGTAAAAACGAGTCGTTTAGATTATCCTAGACCCGAAATGCTACCGAAGTTGGGCTAGGACCATGAAAAAGTATTTGTTGTCAAAGGATTTTTGGGATTACATCGATGAAACCATAAAAGAACCAATTTTGAACATTGATGATTTAGACGATGATGAAATCGTCAAAGCCCATGAAAAATATAAGTTAGATTTAAAATTGTAGGAAAAAATGAACGCAAAAATCACATGGATTATTTGTCAAAATGAGGATGAAAAGCTTAGAAATAGAATTAGTGCATTTGAAAACGCTTTTGAAACTTGAGAATATTTGAAAAAACTTCATTCTCAATATGACTTTTGTTTATCAAATTGATTTAATGGAAAGAATGGTAATGCTTAAACAAGGAAACCTAAGCATTAGAGACTACCGTAATTAATTTTTTAAATTATGGACTCAATTGAGAAGTTTTGACAAATTTAGAAATCTTCACAAATTAAATGAATTTCAAGAATTTCTAAACAACCAATACTTTTTTTTGTTTATGCGTGGGTTGAGAGATGAATTTGAAAATATTAGATCAAACCTTATACATAGAAAACCTAGACCTAAAGGGGATTCCTTTTTGGCCGATCTTGTTATAGAGGAAACAAGATTGAAGAACATGAATGTGGCTAAGGAAGCCGTGCTTGCCGCATCAAAACCGGGAGCAAATTTGAAGACCTATAAGCCTCCGCATGCAAAGAACAATGAATGCATGTCAAAGAAGCCCATGGGACCGTGGCCCGACAAAGACACTATTTGTCACTATTGCAAGGAAAATGGACACATCAAAACCACGTGTCCTTTACTTCGGAAAAGATGTGGAAATGCGGGAGCCGTAGAAGAAAGGGGTGTATTGCTCAATAACATCAAAGCATACATAGGAGAAATCTTCAAGGAAAAAGCAAGCATCTCCGAGAATGCTCTATCTACTTCTCAAGGTATGTCTTGGTTTTTAGATTCCGATGCATCCTTTCATATGACACATAGTGAAGATTCTTTGATTAATTCTTGTGAAACCATTGGAAAGCATGTGTTTACGGCCGATGGAACAAAACTCTAAATAAAAAAATTAGGAAACCTTGAAAAACAAAACTTTAAAATTCAAAATATAAGTTTTATACCTAAACTTAATTTAAATCTACTTTCGGTTGTTCAAATATGATAACAATTGTATAGTCACTTTCTCATCCAAACATTGTGTGGTGCAGGATCACCTATCAAAGAAGGTGATTGGTCAAGGCCATAGAGAAAGTGGACTATACAAAATGGACTATCTTGTTATGCCAAATTCTAGTTTTTGTAACATAACCCAATATGCTACACTTTGGCATAAAAGACTTGGATACTTGACTCTCAAAATTTATGTAATATTCCTTTGATAAAAAACATTAGAGATAAAAATTTTGAATGTAAAGATTGTATTCTTGGAAAAATGCATCATCTTCCTTTTGGAGAAAGAAACTATGTACCAAAGAAAGCTTTTGATCTAATACATTCGAATGTTTGGGGCCCCGCTCCCGTTGTTTCTAAAGGAGGATTGCAATACTATGTGATTTTTGTGGATAACTTTACTCATTTTACATGGATATATCTCTTAAAACACAAATTCGAAGTATTTCAAAAATTTGTAGTCTTTTGTAATATGATCAAAAACCAATTTGGAGCCACCATTAAAATCTTTAGATCCGATTCGGGAGGAGAGTACATGTCTAATGAATTTCAAAAATTTATTGAAACTAATGGTATTTTCCATAAAAAATCATGCACTAAAATGCCCCAACAAAATGGTCTAGCGGAAAGAAAACATAGGCATATTATTGAAACTTGTAGAACTATGTTAATTGCTAGTAGGGTTCCTAAATATTTATGGGCCGAATCTACTCTTACCGCAGTATATCTTATAAATAGAATCCCTTCATCTAACCTTGAAAATACTTCACCTTTCGAAAAATTGTAAACATCCCTCCATACTATGAACGACTTAGGGTTTTTGGATGTAGATATTTTGTGTATATAGACAAGAATGATAAACTGTCACCTAGAGCTATTGAATGTGTATTCCTTGGTTATGGCATTGACAAGAAGGGGTATAGGTGTTTTGATCCCATAGAAGACAAATTGTATGTGTTCAAGGATGTAAATTTTTTTTAGAATGATATTTATTATGAGTCCAAATCCTTGGAAAATTCTGAACCTTTCATTCCTCAAGATGTTTTTGAGTTAGAAGAAAATAATGATTGTGACTCAGTAGATCATCAAGACATTCAAGAAGATCATGTTGAAGACAATGACACTTCACACACCACTGTTGATACTCGGTCAATTGTCGAACCCTTCTCCTCACATTATACAAAACGACCTAGAGAAACCAATGATGTCCACATAGAACCTGATATTACAAGATTAGAACTCAGGATTTCAAGACCTCCTCAGCGATTTATGTCCTATGAATCTTTTGAACCACAATGAAGAAATTTGATTGCCACCGTTCGTCAAGTTAATGAACCTAGGTTCTATCATCAAGCTAAAGGTATTCCAGAATTTGAAGATGCTATGAAAGATGAACTCAACGCCCTAGACAAGGCTCAGACATAGATAGTTGCACCCATACCAAAAGATAAGAAAGTCATTGGATGTCGATGAATATATAAAATCAAAACTCACAACAATAGTCACATTGAGAGATACAAGGCTAGACTAGTTGCTAAAGGTTATGCCCAAGAATATGGAATTGACTATGATGAAACTTTTGCCCCAGTAGCTAGAATAACCACAATTAGAATTCTTATAACCATTAGTGCAATTAAGCAATGGAATATATACCAACTTGATGTCAAGAATGCTTTCTTGAATGGTTACTTGAATGAAGAAGTTTACATGAGTCTTCCTCCTGGTGTCAATCTCCCTCATGGTCATGCTCTTAAATTACGAAAGGCTTTGTATGGTCTAAAACAAAATCCGAAAGCTTGGTTTGATCTACTACAACTACTACAACTAAGTCTTTTCCCATACTAGATGGGGTCAGCTACATGGATTCTTTTCTTTTTTTTTTGTAGAATCCATGTTAAGTCCGACAAAGTTTTACGCTGGCTGTCGGAAGCCTAACACAACCCTCCTCCTTTTTCCGGGCTTGGGACCGGCCATGAAAGGGTGATTCCTTACATAGGCGGAGTTGAAAGCTTGGTTTGATCGATTTGAAAAATTCATGTATTTGCATAATTTTGTGACTTGCTATACTGATACTGCATTGTTTATATGAAAAACACAATCTAGTATTGTTATTTTGCTTTTGTATGTGGATGACATGATCATCACAGGAAGTGATGAAGTGAGAATTGCGAAGTTAAACTCAATCTTCATCACGAATTTGATATAAAAGACTTGGGCTTGCTGAATTTCTTTTTAGGTATTGAGATAACCAAAAATAATTATGGATACTTTATGTCTCAAACCAAGTTTGCTAACGATATTATTGAAATGTCTGGTATTACAGATACTAAGGTTGTTGACACATCGGAAATCCTAGGCACCAAATTACGATCCACTGATTGTGAGAAATTGGATTATCCCACTCCTTATCGACAGCTCATAGGTGCACTCACTTATCTCACCATTACTTGGCCTAGCACTAGCCCATTACTTGGCCTCTTTTGCTCTCTTTTTCACTTGCTTGTAATGTCTATAAATAAGACACTATCTCATCAATAAACTTATGCAGTCTAGCACTGCTTTTTGACTTGTTTTGTATGCGCTTTCGCTCTTGTTTGTTATTCTTGAAGATCGGCATTCGGGATTGAATGCCATTTGACTCTTGACGACTTGGTGATCTTGATTCGTGCAACATTAACCTTCGTTCGTTGACGAATATTTATAGGTTCTACCTTCAAACCACTTACATAACTCCATAATTTTTTGAAATATAGGTAATTTTTCATAAATTGGGCCAATGTCTTGTAGTTTGAGGGTGATAGATGAAAGTTAAATCCCTTTTATCATCCATATTTTAAGGAGAAAAAGAAACTGAAGAGTAAACTTATAAAATACGATCTGTACACTTTCTGAGGTGATGAATAATATTCTCACGATCGTAAAGTGACTCTGATACCATATAATAAAGATGATGCTTTAATGTGGTAGCGGAAGGTTGATAAATATCACCTCAAAATATCACTCGCAAAAGCTTTAGAAAAAAGTTATAGTAAAGGGTATGCAACAAAGGTACAATATATTAAAAAAATTTATTTAGCCACAAAAAGCTTGAAATAAAAGTATTTACAAGAGAGGTATGTATAGAGTACATGAGGAAGAGAGAAGAAAAAAAGACAAGAGGGAAAAAGTGAGAAGAGGGGACTGAGAGGGGGCAGGCAGCCCCCTGCCAGTCCCCAACGGCTACTTGGGTAGCCGTTGGCTCTGCTCCAGCCCCTTTTAACAAGCTTTTGGATCACATATCCTGCAGTAGATGAAACCCAATCTGATTCCATAATCCTTAAATCCAATTCTGTAGTTATTTGATTGAATTTAGTTTCAGATCCACTTAATCTTAGATGAGATTCAATTTGGCTATTCTAGATGGAACCTTTGAGATTCAATTTTTTAAGATGGTTTCTATCAGTATACAACCTCAAAAAGGGCAACGTATAATGGACTGACTAACTTGTGTTAGGATTCATGGGGAGAAGATCAATTTCTTTAATGAACGATATAAAAATTGTCTGCGGTCAATTCTTGGTCTGGAAAAGCAGCGAAATAGTATCAGCTCAGACCTCTTTATACGTCTTGTTGGTGGCGGATTATCTGGAATAACAGCTGCTTCCATGACATACCCACTAGACCTTGTTAGGACACGTTTGGCTGCCCAGGTGATTTGATTTGTATTACGTGATTTGCTGCATCAGAGGTTAACTACCTCAGAAGACAAATCTGTCAATTTCTTATTGATCAAAAAAACTCCGCCCATGTAAGGGATCACCCTTGCATGGCCGGTCCCAAGCCCGGATAAAGGAGGAGGGTTGCGTTCGACTTCCAACAATCAGTGTAAAACTTTGTCGGACTTGATGGATTCTACAAATTATGATAGGGCTTTGTAGAAACAAAGAATCCATGTAGCTGACCCCATCTAGTATGGGAAAAGGCTTAGTTGTAGTAGTTGTTGTTGTTGTTCTTAGCATTAAGCCCATGAAGTGTAAGAAATTGGATGATGAACACTTAAAAAGATGGAGAGAAAGACCTCTAAAGTGTTGAAAAAAATAATAAAATATGATGTTGTTGAGTTAATTGGTATGGGAAAAGGCTTAGTTATTGTTGTTGAGTTAATTGGTAATACACAAGATAAAGCTTAATGGTGACTATGAATCATGCAAGTCATCCCATTTAGTGTGTGAATAAACATAGATTCCTATCGGTTATTGTGGGCTCTTGAACCCTGTCCTTTGAAAGGGACCAACATCCTACCACCCATACTAATCCTTCTCACGATGCATCTTTACAATATGATGTAAAAGTAACTTTTTCAACATATTGTCCATCTCGTATGATACATATTGATGCCTGTCGTGCAATAAGTATCAGATTAGTAAGGTTTTGAACACAATATAAAAAGGCATTGTAAAACATGTTCTATTACCTTATTGTGTGATAAAATGATGTATCAGCAGTGTGCATATCATGATACGCCCGATATACCCCTTCTAATGCGACCTGAAATTCCATGAAGTTAAGTTGTTTCTGATGGGCAGCCTTTTTTCTTGATGGTTTTAGTGGTTTAGAATTCAAACTTGTCTGATGATTGATGTGATGTATAATTTCTTTTTACTCATCATGTGTCATGTTTTGAATATTTTTTTTGGTGCATCTTAAGATTTCCTGTTTCAGTGTTCTTTAGGTTTTTAGTTAATTAAGAAAAAGTCTGAAACATGCAATACCTATCATACATATCACCCAAAGCCTATTGCAGAACAAAAAGTGATGCACCCTGTTGATATTTTCAACACATCTGCAGAGAACCTTAGACATCTTCCTTCAATAATATCGAAATCATTGAATTATTTGTCGATGAAGATGATGGGGAAATCTGTTATGGACTGTAGCAGTAATAAGAGCTGACTGCCTTAAGCTTCGTAAATGTTTGTAAGGGGTTGTAGTTTCTAGCCATGTTAGGTAGAACCTGGCAACTATGCTCAGTATCTAGAAGTCTATTTCTGTTTACTGTTTCTGAACAGCTAGTTAATGACTAGTTTGTTAGCTGTTTTATGGAAATGCCTCACATAAATGCAAATTAAATGCAAGAAATAAATGTGTAAGTATGTACCAGCTAGGAAATGGGTTAGCTTATGCACTTGTAATTCTAAATTCTATCACATATGTGGTGTTTCATGGCATTTGTGGTTCACAGACTAACCATATGAAACTACCTATTATCTAGCCAACAGTCACTTTCAAATAAACGGATCCCACATTCAAATTCTTGGAGGATGTTCCACCGCTTTGTACCATGTACTTTCTGGTATTCAGTAGTTATCTTATGCAGGATAGAGTTTGATGGTTCCCATAAGAAATGGTTCTTGTGTACAACATTAGGTAGTTTCCGTGATACACACATTAATTTGAACCATTTCTTGATTACTTATATGTTGACCTCTGGTTCTGGTATCATGAACAATGAATTATTTTTTTTTTCACTACTAAGACCCGCTGTATACTAGGTTTTATTTTAAAATGTGAAGTTTTTGGGTGAATTTGCTTAACATCTTTGTACATTCTGTCACAATTGTTGAGCACGTAAAATCTGTCAGTCCCATGGTTATAATGGTTGTTGATACACGGTTATCTAGAGTGAACTTTTCAATTTGGGGAATTTTCCTCATTCCCTATTCCCGGTGCTAGTCATTGCATTGATTACTTAAGTTTGAGGTGAATCTTCAAGAATGAATCCCAAGATACATTTTCTAGATTTCCACAAACTTCATTCTTCAAGACAAATTATGCGCTACTTTAGTTGGTTCTCATATTCCTGATTCATGTTTCATCTTTTTATTGTAGGATATGGTAAAGATATCAATGCATTTTGTCAGAGGAAAATGCCCTGAAAAGTTTGCTTCAACTTTGGTAAATTTTATGGGCAAGGTATAACAACTTCTTGATTCAATTATGTATAATATTTTAATAGTCTCATGTTCATTACTTTTCTAATTATTTTTGTTGCTGATTGTTTTTACTAAGAAATACTTATCAATTAACAAAAACCGTGAAAATGGCAAGGGCAAATGACATGTTGATTTGGGTTCAGCTAATAAGCTGCATTGCTGCAAGCAAAACGCTCATAAATCATTAAGGTTAATTTAGAACTTGAGCCTTCTATCTAATGGAAATCTCAGTCAGCAGAAAATTGTCCATTGGCCTTCACTATCCAGGATCAACGTGTTAAGAAGGGCCAGGAGGGCCCAACCAGCACCAACAGCTAGCCGTTGGATGCTGGCTAACAGCTAATTCATGTGTAACATTGTATTTCATGCCTTGTGTGGCCTATTGTGTATGGTTTATTTGATTATTCAATGAAGATGTGCTCTTATTTGCTGTTTGCTATTGATCGTTATCAACCATTTGATTGGTTGATTGTTTGCTGATACAAGAGGAGGCCTCTCAGAGACCTCAAGTGAGCACTTAAGGTGCAGATTTGTGTTAGTTGACTGCGATAGTCACCTTGGAGACACTGAAGGTGTCGATTTGCTTTCATGATATTAGAGCGGAATCGCTTTGGGGACTATGTTGGGAAGCAGGCCAGCTAGGAGAAAGCATTCACGAGAAAAATAAGTCATTCGGCTTTGCTGAAACCTGCTCTATGAGGTGTCTTTATTAAGTTTCAAGTTTTGATTTAGAGATCTTAAAGGAAGAAAATGGATTAAACTTTCGTTTGACTAGCTGAAACTATAAGACATGGGCCCAAAATATAGAAAATTATCTAATTTTAAAAATTATGGGGCTATGTAAGTGGTACCAAAGTAGAAACACATAACCATTCTGTTTTATGGATCCTTGTAAACAATATAAGTGATCATGTACGGGATACTTTATCGGACCTACAAATGCTAAGGATGCATGGGAATATTTAGAAAAGGTTCATGTACAAAGTGATGTAGCACATAGAATGACTCTTCGAGATCGACTACAATCACTTCGACAAGGAGAAAATACAATGAATGAATACTAGAGTGAATTTTGTGACATGGAATCACCTTCAAGCCCATGAAAAAAATATACACAATGCTTGGATTCAAGACAGTGTGAGACGAATGAAAACTTTATCCATCATTTCCTTAGAAGCCCATCTAAAGTTGTTTTAAACCAAGGAAGAAGCCCTTGCAGATCTCCTTATGGTTGAGACAAGAATCAAAGAAGAAAAATAACAAAGAGACTCCGTGATGGCTGCATAGACCAGGAGCAAACATATGACCCTATCGTCCTCCACACTTCAAACAAAATGGACAAAACAATACAAAAAGGAGATAATTTGTTTTTACTGTAGAGAGTTAGGACATGTTATAAAAGATTGTCGTAAGGCAAAGAAAAGAGTTGATGCGGTTGATGGAGAAGGAGAACAAAGCTATGCTCTTCGTGAACTTTAAGACAAAATAAAATAACTTGAGGAGAATATAAAAGAAAAGACATCCATTGGCGCAACATGTTCTACCACTTTTAGAGGAATAACTGGTATGAAATCATGGTTGCTTGACTCTGGATCCTCCCTTCACATGATATGTGAAGAAAATCTTTTAAACACATGCACAAAGAAAATTTTTGATTCATGTGTTTTTATTGCAGATGGGACCAAGTTAAGTTTTGATAAAATTGGAAATCTTCAACAACAACAACAACTAAGCCTTTTCCCGTACTAGACGGGGTCGGCTACATGGATTCTTTGTTTCCACAGATCCCTATCGTGTGCCATGTTAGCAGATAACTCACAATAAGCTAGATCATTTTTTATTGTTTCTTTCCAACACTTTTGTGGTCGTCCTCTACCTCTTTTAATACTTTCCAAATTTAGTTTTTCTAACCTTCTTACGAGTTCTTCTTTTGATCTTCTTTCTATATGTCCAAACCATCTTAAACGATATTCTCTCTTTTTATCCTCTATTGGTGTCACTCCTAATTTGTTTCTAATAACCTCATTATGTATACGGTCTTTTCTTGTATGACCACTCATCCATCTCAACATCTTAAGTTTCCAGGTTTGATTCTTTTCCAGAGCTTGAATTTCATCTCGTATAGTTGTCTTTCATTCTGCACATTGGTCAACTTCTTCATATGTCTTAGGTATATAAGCCTTATCTGCATTCATCATAAACAACTGATATTCTTTTGGATAATTAGAATAAGATATCATTTTGTAAATAGGATATTTGGCTCCTTTCCTTTTTCCTTTACGAAGAGCAATAGGTAAATCATGTGAATTACTAGAAGGCTTTGAAGGATTTAAATGAGTACTTACTAGTGTTGAAGAAATATGCTTATCTAGTGTCTTTGTGTTAGATTTATGTTTCTAGGTATTATTGTACTCGCCCGAAACTGTAGAGCCATTTTGGTAATTTTCTGTACTAGGGGGTATTTTGGTCATTTTACATTTTACAGCTCCTTATATAAGGGCTGATAGGTTGTATTAGGGTTTAACTAGCTGGGATTAAGAAAGAGAGAGAAAGAGGGGGGGCGGACCTCCATGGAGGTCCGCCCCCTCCTCCGATCTCCATGTTTTCTTTTTCATCGTGTATTCTTGTTTTCTATTATCGATTATCCGCTATGCATCCACATCCACATTTACAACAACTAGAATTTACTCAAGAGTCAAATCTTGGTTGAGGGTATCATAAGGATTTGGTAGGACTATCTTTCTTTCTTGTCTTGAATAAGTCTATCATTTCTTTCCTTCAGTCGGATCTTTTGTCTCTTCATTCCTTTCTTCCACTGGCAATATCGGTAAGATGATATTATTGGGAGAATTTGATAATTTACTGTTGTCTGCATCAAAGTACTGTAAGTTTTCATGAAATGTAACATCCATGGTGATATATCACTTCTTTTTTTCAAGGTCATAACACCCTTATTCCTTCTCAGTAGAGGAATATCCCAAGAAAATACACCTGGCCGCCCTATCATTAAGTTTGTCTCTTGCATTACCAAAAACATGTATAAAACAAGTACATCCAAACACCCTTAGTGGTACATGAAATTGTTTTTTAGTGGGACATAAAGTATGAAAGGGAGAATCACTATTCAATACATTAGTAGGCATGCGGTTTATCAAAAAAACAGCAGTTAGAACAACTTCACACCAATAGGTTTTCGGGACGTTATTCTCAATCAACAAGGTTCTTGCAACTTTCAAAATATGCCCATTTTTCCTCTCATAAACTCTATTTTGTTATGCGGAATATGGACATGATGTTTGGTGTAATATTCCATGACTCAAGAAATATGAATTTAGAGATTGGGACATGAATTCACCACCATTCTCACTACGAATGATTTTGATAAGTAACTGAAATTGATTATGAATAAATTGATAATACATAGAGAGGATATTTCTCACTTCATCCTTGGTTTTCATAAGGTAGACCATAGTGAATCAAGTGCAATCATATATAAAGGAAACAAAATATTTGTACCCTTGCAGTGAAGTAGTAGAACATGGACCCCAAACATCAGTATGATTAATTTCAAAAGGTTGAGAAGTTCTAGATTCATTCAATGAAAAAGACACACGATGATGTTTGACCATTTGACAAGTTTCATATTGAAAAATCAAATCACTACAATGAGAAAATATTGATAATATCATCCTAATCTTAGAAAGTGGAAAATGTCCCAGTTTTCGATGCCATAAGATCAATTCTTCTTTCCGCTTTTCTGTAGTATAGATAGATTGCATCGCTGTTTTACTGGTCTCCTCGAAGATATAGAGTCCTTTCCTCATGCTACCTTGACCAAAGATCTTCCTCGTCCTTAGTTCCTGAAATATAACATGAGTAGAATTGAATGTTACGATACAATTCAAGTCTTTGGCCAAGGCATGTACAGATAACAAATTAATTGAAATGTTGAGAACATGTAAAACCTTTTTCAGAGTTTCAAAATCTGTAGTTATACTCCCTTTTCTCAAGATGAGAATGGTGGATCCATCAGCAAATTTGATGTATGTCCCATTCTGAATTGATTGATAATCATTAAAAAATTCTTTTATGCCAACCATATGATCTGTGGCCCCCGAATCAACTATTCATATCTTGGAATTAGAGAAAACATTACTCAATGCCATGAAAGAGAAGGGATAGACCATGATAGCTTGAGGATCAACACTAGAAAAAGTAGATGCAGTTTGTGACATAGTTACTTTGGCTTTGAGGTTTTTTAATTCCTTGTTCATTTCAGCCAATGAATTCAACCTTGTTTCTACCTTCTGTGTCTCACTTTGATCACTGAAATAGGTCATATTAGGTCTATTTTGAAAATAGGTATGCCTTCCCACTAGTTCCCAACATATTTCTTTTGTATGTCTAGTTTTGCCAAAGTGAGAACACGTCAGCTTGTCCTTTTAATCTCGTCTTCCTCTGCCTTTGTCACCATATCTACCTCCTTCACGTGTATGTGATGGATTTGCATTCTTGCCTACTAATGCAATAGTATCTTGATTGATTTTTCCTTCTTTTTGTAAGTGTTTTCTTTCTTCTTCCCGTAAAAGTAGAATGTATACGGTACTTACATATTGAAGTTCCTCTTGAATGAGAATGTTATTTTTAGCTTCCTCATATTCTAAAGAGATGCCCAAAGAATATCAAAGACTTTTCGTTCTTCAATTATTCATTTCTTTCTTTTGTACAATTATGACATTTGGTCTTTGAATAAAACTGGAGTTTCTCCCATAAACCACAAAGTTCAGATTAGTACTCACTCACTTGTCTACATCTTCTAATCTTTTTTATAATTTCATACTTCTTAGCCACATTCTTTCATTGGGCATATGCTGTTGGAAAACGTGGTTGCACAGCGAAGATCGAATGTCACAAAAAATAATAACACGATGAGAAAACATGAGAGATCGAAAGAGGGGGGCGGACCTCCAATGGAGGCCGCCCCCCTCTCTCTCTCTTTTTCTTAATCAAAATCTCTTAATCCTAATAAAACCTATCAGCCCTTATATAATGAGGTGTAAAACAAAAAATAACCAAAATACCTTAGTACTATAGGCAATTATTATAATACCTAAAACATCAGAAATTACAAAACTAACACTAAGAACACTAAATATGCATATTCTTCAACACCCCCCTCAAGTTGGGAATGAGATACTTCGAACTCCAAACTTGCCAAAAAATTGTTTTTTTTTTCTTTTTAGCAACATTTTTAGTTGCAACGTTCTTCATATGTCTTCATGACTGATTCAATCCAGTGTTATCCGTATACGTATCGTGGGCCACCACGATACGATACAAGTAGGTATATCGCAAAAACGAACTTATCGCACTGTATCGCCCGTATCGTACGATACGGGCGATACGCCGTGGGACCCTTATAAAGGGTCCTCGGCCGACCCACGATTTTTCGCAGGTTTTCTCTCTCCTTTTGGGTTTCTCAATTTCTCTAAGAGCTGGTTTTCGCCTCCTTGGTGTTCAAAGCTCCAAAATTGTGCCCTACGGTATCCGTGCAAGCTTCCAAACTCGGATTTAGGTATATTTTTTTCATTTTTTTCATTTATATTTATTGTTTTTTGTGTTATTTCATTTTTTTTAATAACAAAATATGAAGTTATTAAGTGTGTATACAATTTTTATTGCATTCATGAAGTGGGAGACACTCGATTTGAGTGTTATTTGAAGATTGGGGGATTTACGAAGTGCTTTTATTTTTAGATTTTTGTTTGAATTAAAGTACTTGATTGAGATGGCAGGAAAGGGTGGTAGAGACTCCCATTATTGGTCTGATGATCCGGCATGGCAGTGGGGTATACCAGTTGAGGGTTCCAGGTTAAAGATCAGATGCTTATTTTGTGAAAAGGTGGTTAGTGATGGAATTTCAAGGTTGAAACACTACCTAGCATGAACTAGGAAAGAAGTTGCTCCATGCATAGGCAAAGTTAGAAGTTTGCCAAAGGTATTAAATGGCAATGCCTGCAGATGATTGAGAGCATACAGGAACGGAGACAACAAAAAGATGATTCACTGATAGTATGCCTTCAGATGCTAGAACAAAGATTGGTAGTAGCAGTTCACGAGCACCTAGTAGGGGAAAGAGGGTTGCAACTAAAGACTTTGGAGGTGGCAGAAGAGGAAGTTCAGGAAGGAGTAGAGAAAGAGCTTCTTCTAGCATACATTTGTTCTTTCTTCCTTCCACTACACCTAGTGCTCAACTAGGAATTCGTGCTGCTATGGCTTCAGAACAACTGTACGATCAAGCAGACCTTGCAGTGGGAAGATGGTTTTATGATGCATGCATTCCATTTAATGCAACAAACAGTTTTCATTTTCAAGCAATGGCAGATGCAATTGCTAACATTGATCCAGAATACAAGATGCCCTCTTATCAGAAGTTGAGAGGGAAGATATTAGATCAGACCGTCATTGAAGTGCAACAATACTGTTCGACTTTCATACAGTCGTGGAAGGAAACGGGATGCACTATCATGGCAGATGGATGGACCGATAGGCGAGGAAGGACATTGCTAAACTTTCTTGTATACTGTCCTAAAGGACTCATGTTTTTGAGATCTCTAGATATGTCAGAGGAGAGGCACGTTGTAGAGATCCTACGAGAAGAATTTGATAAGATTATACAGGAGGTTGGGGTAGAGAATGTGGTCCAATTGATTACAGATAATGCAGCTAACTATAAAGCAGCTGAGAAGGAGTTAGCTGATATTTATGGGACTTTCTACTGGACACCATGTGTAGCTCATTGTTTAGATCTCATCCTCGAGGACATTGGTGAGATGGATGAAATAAAGGCAACAACTGAGTGTTGCCAAGATATTACAAAATTTATTTACAACCATGCATTTGTTTTGTGTATGATGAGGAGATATACAGAAGGTGCAGAGCTTCTTCGCACAGCTATAACTCGGTTCGCAACAAACTTCTTATCTGTACAGACTACATAGTATTGTGGGGCAGAGGCAAGCTTTGAAGAGAATGTTCTCCTCAGATGAGTGGCAACAATTTGCAGAGTTGTCTCAAAACAGAAGAAATAGAAAGTTGAATGAGATTGCAGAAACAGTGTTTAGAAGTTCATTTTGGAATGCATGTGTCAGATTATTGAAAATTACTTGTCCTTTGGTGAAAGTTTTGAGATTGGCTTACAGCGAGAAGAAATCATCTATGGGCTACCTTTATGAAGCCATGGACATGGCAAAAGAAGCCATCAGAAATAACTTTAATGGAAAAAAGAGAGATTATGTGCCCGTGTGGAAAATAATTGATAGTAGATGGAATAAACAATTGCATCAGCCTATTCATGCAGCAACATACTATCTAAACCCATCATTCAGGTACTCAGCAACCTTCAAAAGAGACGGTGAGGTTAATCGAGGAATCATTGATTGTATCGACAGATTAGTCCCTGATGCGAGCATAGCAGATGCGATACATCGAGAGATGGAGATATATGATAATGCTCTTCACTTGATGGGTTTGCCAGTTGCAATTCACAACCGCATTACGATGCATGTAGGTAAATTGTTTATTTTCATATTTAAGTTGCATTTTACATTACTGTGGATTATTATGTCTCTAATGTTTGTCTTTTTTTATCGATGTTTGGTGGAACAGGTTTGGAAGTGATTGTTCAAACCTTAGAGATTTTGCAGTGAAAGTCTTACGTCAAACCTGTAGTGCAACAGGTTATGAAAGAAATTGGAGTGTTTTTGAACACATCCATACAAAAAAGCGCAACAGGTTGGAACACAAAAGACTTAATGATTTGGTTTATATTCGTTGTAAAATGCGCCTTCGTGAAAGGTAATATTGGATTACTTTCTAATTTTCAATTCAATATTATTTTAGTTTAACTTCAGTTTTCAATTGTTAATATTATTTACTAATTGTTTATCTTTGTTTGTGTCGTATGCAATTAAAAAAAGTAAATAGAGAAGAAAGTTCGATCCAATAAGTTTAGATAATTTTGATATATTAGAAGATTGGGTTATGGAAGACACTGAAGAAAATGCCCTCCTAACAGAAGAAGACGTTGCATGGATTAATTTGGAAGGAGCGCAACAACATCACGAAGATGAAGAATTTGATTTCTAAGAAGAAGGTGTCGTTGATGATGATGATGAAGATCTGCAACAAGGAGAAGATGAAGATTATTTAGTTGATCCTGATTACAATTTGTAAAATGTAACATTGTATGTATTGTATGTAACTGTAAAATGTGTCTGTATTTTATTTTTTGGATTCAAAATATGTAAATTTGGATGCAATTGTTCAATGTTGAATGCTCAATCTGTACTAAACTTACATTATATGAATTTAAATCAATTACCATATTTTTCCTGATTTTTTCCTGATTTTTTTTTATTTTTTCTAATTTGTTACTAATTTTTATTGATTTTTAATTAATTTTGTATTATTTTAATATTAAAGTACGATACGATACACGATATGCATTAGACAATACTGATCCAATCTTCAACAACTTCTTTCGCTGCAACAACTTCAACTCAGTCTTCCTGGCTGGTGATCTTTAGCAGCATTTTTGGCTGCAACACCAACTCAGTCTTCCTCGCTAATAATCTTTAGCAGCATCTTTAGCTGCAACATCAACTCAGCCTTCCTGGCTCATAATCTTTAGGAGCATCTTTGGTTGCAACATCAACTCAGCCTTCCTTGATGTTTTTAAAGCAGCTTTCATAGCTGCAAATTCCTGCAACCTCACTGGCTGCATATAAAACATTTTTGCCGTCCTCATAACTGCAATCTTCAGCATACATCTCTTTTCTGTAAACTTTCTTCACGTTGTTTTTTCCAATGGAGACAATCATCACGTACTAATCTTTTGTACTCTTTTCCTGATTTTTTTATCTCTCTTAAATATTTCCTCAAACACTTGATGCGTAGGTAAATATATCTTCTTGAGCATTTCAGCAAACACTTCTCGTGCACGTAAACTTCTCTCTTAGGTATTAAATCAAACACCTAATATGCTGCGATTTGGAAAAAAAACGGTTGAGCTCATAAGAATAGGCTTATAACACTGGCCATGCTCTCTTTGTCCCTCTATTATCCAGTCTCTGACAATGCTTCTTATCACACAACGCACCTTGTCGACATCCATTAAGGGCACATTCAGTTGAAATGTTGGGTCAACGTTCATGTCACAATTTTTTTTTCCTTCTTTTCCTGGACCTTCCAAAACTTTATTGTTTTATCATTTGTTGAGAGAAGGAAAAGTGCTGCATTGGCAGTTTGGCACCACCTGATCTTATTGATCTTCTCCTCAATTTCCAAGCTTTTAAGATAATCAAACTCAGGTTCATGGCTTTGGAACTCTGTCTTATAGCGAAATTGATGTCTGGTGATGGGGTATTCCAGCCTTTCCAACTCCCTTCGTGAATGATGATCCTTCAGATCTGTCCTTTCAAATAGAACTACTCGCCCCCCTCGATCTACAGCAGCAAGATGAACACCGCTTTTATCAAATTCAATTGCTGAGATAATATAAACTTCCTGGACCTCAAACAGAAGAACACCTTGCTATTTCCTTCACTTCAGTTTGGATTTTCTGCTCTGAGGGATTTGGGCTGTCATCATCTAAAGCTTTATCATACAAAGTTCTTGGTAGGTGAGATGACAAAAAATTACCCCATTCTACATTGACAACCATGAATCCAGAGTTAGACAGAAGCCCCTGGCACTTTGTAATTGCATCTGCACGCTCAACATAACAAGTATTTGTACCAGTCCCAATAATAACTGCCGCAATGGTATCCTGATCATAATAATGCCCAAGAGCCAGTGTTCCAACTGTATCGTTTACCAGTGCTGCTACGTGAACATCCAATCATGCCCTGGTGGAGGCCCAAGACCATTTTCCTTTTCAATGAAACGTCTCAAAGAAGATGCAATGTAATCAAAGTAGCTGACATGATTGGCTTTCCAGCTAGCAATTCTGCCAGAATGCAGTCTGCACCACTGTTGTCTGACGCGTATCGTATCGCATATCGTTGGGCTCCACGATACGGGCGTATCGTATCGTATCGTACTTTAATATTAAAATAATACGAAAATTATTTAAAAATAAAAAAATTTAGTAAAAATCCCAAAAAAATCTGAAAAAATCAAATAATTGCTTTAAATTCATATAATGCAAGGTTTAGCGCAGATTGAACATTCAACATTGAACAATTGGATCCAAAATTACATATTTTGAAGCAAAAAATAAAATACATTTACATTTTACATATTTTAATTTGTATCAGGATTATTAACTAAATAATCTTCATCTTCTACTTGATAAAGATTCAAAGTTTCTCATCACCTTCTGCTTTAAAATAAAAATTTTCATCTCTTTCGTGATGTTGTTGCACTTCAAATTAATTCATGCAATGTCTTCTTCGGTGAGGAGTGCATTTTCTTCGTTATCTTCCATAATCCACTCATCTAATATATCAAAATTAACAAACTGCTATCTTTGTACATGTAGTCATATTTGCTAATTTTCATATGTGAGCAAAACAATGAGCTCAATTTCTTTGATTATTGACTCTATAATACCTCAGTGATGTGATATTATTACTTGATGATATCCCTTTTTCTCTTACAATTAGCTTTTTAACTAATGCTTGAGCTTCATTTCTCACTTCACAGACTGAGTTAAGCCTCACACACGTTGATCATGTTCAACTCAATGGAAGTCACGTAAGGTGAACCCTAAAATAGTGAAGTTGTGAAATGCCCACTCAATGAACCGAGACAACCAAATGTTTTTAATTGTTTGCGATCTCATGAAATTAAAATTGCTAGCAGAAATATACCTAAAAGTTGGCAACAGAAAGGAAAATGATTTTGTCACAATTTTTATTTGTTTATAAATTATTCTTATTCAATAAATAAAATTATAAACCCAAATTACAAGCATAGGGAAGTTAAGAGAGGCTTTTTATTTATTTATAAATTATTTTTATTCAATAAATAAAATTATAAACCCAAATTACAAGCATAGGGAAGTGAAGAGAGGCCAGAAACCTGCAAAAAAAATTGAAAAAAAAATTGAAAAAAAAAATTAAAAAAAAATTGATTTTTTTTTTGGCGTATCGTCCGTATCGTACGATACGGTGCGATACGGATAACACTGGTATGCACTCCATAGGTCAACACCTACACCATAATAAAAGCTTCGGTGCCCTATACTTGTCAGATTCGTCGTTTTCATCCTGGCATGATTTAATGATCACTTGCTGCAACCTGCAACTTTACAGAAGTCATAATTGACTGGCCCCTGAAACACCATAAATGATGCCCCCTAAGATTTAATGGTCCCAATGCCTTCATGGTCTTCTAATGTGTTAGGTTGCAGTCAATAAAGTCCTGCTACCAATGGCAAAAAATCTCTACCAAATAAACTTATCCTTTTGACTTTCTTAGGAATACGAATAGTACAATAATGCAGCTATATGCAATAAATGCAGCCACCATAACCTCTTACATGTGCGTGCTTTGTACCCAGATTTACCTTTGCCATGAAACCATGGCCCTTTCAACTTATGAGCAGAGATTCTTATCGTATATCACCTTCTTCTCGGCCTTGGAGTATTTCACCGCCATCTCGCCCTTCTAACCAAGTAAAACGAAAAACGAAGCCGAAGAGGAACCTTAAACAGGGACAAAAGGACCAAAAACGGAGAGGACCAAGACTAATAGAGGATATTTGTCAAGGTAGACAGGCGAACTGCCGTCTCTTTAACCCTAATCTTGGGCAGCCAACCAAATATCCTTTGTTGACTTTAGAAACATAAAAGTACTTCTAATAGAAGGAGTCGTGGATTGAATAAGCCATGCACTTACAAGAGCATTTTTTCAATGTCATCTGGAGTAGGAGGGATCAGAAATATCGAGCATGGAAATATCTCTAGTTAAGTAATCCTATTGCCCCCTTGCCATCACGGCTAATTCGATGGATCTAGCCCATTGGAGATACTTTTATCCATCCAACTTTATATTTATAATTTGAAAGCCTTCTCCTTTATCTGAACCAACATTCTCACCATAATCTACCGCTTTTCTTCTTTTAGTCATGATGATTAACCCCTATTTCAGGGGCTGCAATAAAACTTTCTTTTTTTTTCAATGATTTCTTTTTCGTATTGCTGGAAAAGTTTTTTAAAAACAACCCTGATGAAAAAATAACTGACCTGATTGAAATTTTCTCTAATTGCGATCAATCTATGCAACCCTAATCACTTCTTTTTCCTTAAATCCACTGTAGAAATGCTCTAATCTCATAGATTAGGCTATGATATCATGTTGAGATACAACCCAAATAGGAACAATACCAAAACTAAACATGAAATACCATTAAAATAAAGCACGAAGGTGTCGGCATCCATGGGTTGCCCCCCCCTTCTTATTCCATTTACTTTAAAAATACGGTTTACACTTAGATCATTACTTATACTAGTTTATAACTTAAAAGACCTAAATACCTCTAATCCGTCACATGGGTGCGGGTGCGGACACGGGTGTGGGATACGATAAATTTCAAAAAATTTGGGTGCGGCGACACATCTAGAGTATATAATATTATATATTATATATAATATTCAAGCTACAACAAGTGAGACATCAATTAACATAAGTATATGACAATAGCAAGTACACAACTTTATATTAAAGCAAAACACATAAATGGTAAACAACTACTAATTTCATCATAATACACAAATCAATCTTCACTATCCGGACCCATTTATCCAAAAAGACCCGAACTTTAAAATCGATACCAAATTTTGAAGCATGGAATATCCACACAAAAGGAAGTGAAGAAGGTCTGCGTTGAGATATTTTTCTATGTTTATTGGTAGAGTTTCATGGGAGATGATGGAAGACAAGCTGAAGGAGCATTTTGGAAACTATGGTGAGGTAACTCAGGTGGTCATCATGGGAGATAAGGTCACGAGTCGACTAAGAGTCTTCGGTTTCATCGTCTTCACGGATTACTCTCTCTTTGATTGGGTTCTCCAGGATAAATACACCATAGACGGCAGAACCGTGAGTTACAAAAAAAAAATTGTTTTTTTTTTACATGCCGCACTAACACGGTGTCAGTGTCGCACCCGTGTCAAGATCGACACTCCACCCCTTAGAAGTGTCTGTGTGACTTAGCCCCTAATTAGTAGAACTAATAATACTTGGCCCCTAATGGATCAGAATCTGATCCATTGGGTTCCGTATGATCTAAATACAAGAAATAAATGTAGAAATGTAAATCGAAGAGAATCTCCAACAAATGTTACACATAGAATTAGTGCATGTTGGTTAAAATGGAGAGGAGCATCACATATTCTTTGTGTCAAGAAGATATCATTAAATTTAAAAGGTAAATATTATAGAGCAATAATTAGACTTACCATATTTTATGGTTCTGAGTGTTGGGTAGTTAATCATCAATATGTATAAAAGATGTCCGTGGCAGAAATAAATATGTTAAGATGGGTGAGTGGTCATACAAGAAAAAACTATATAGATAATGAAGTTATTAGAAATAAATTGGGAGTGACACCAATAGAGGATAAAATGAGGGAATATTGTTTAAGATGGTTTGAACATATAGAAAGAAGATCAAAGAAGCGCTTGTACGAAGGTATGAAAAACTAGATTTTGAAAGTATTAAAAGAGGTAGAGGACGACCACAAAAGTATTAAAAAGAAACAATAAAGAATGATCTAGCTTATGTTGAGTTAACTGCTAACATGACACGTGATAGGGCTCTTTGGAAACAAAGAATCCATGTAGCTGACCCCGTCTAGTATGGGAAAAGGCTTAGTTGTTGTTGTTGTTGGTCATTGATGAGTTAAAAAACATATTCAAGATAAAGTACCTTGGTGTATGTTATTTGGATATGATATTGTGTTAGTGAACGAGTCTAAGGTAAAAGTTACTAGGAAATTGAAATTACGGAGAAAATGTTAGAAAGTAAAGGCTTCCAATTTAGTAGAATAAAGGCATAATATATGGAAGCAAAACCGTAAAACGAAAGGCAAATGAGCAAAAATTATAGGAAAGAGCAAAAAGATGAAATAAGGTGACTCATACTTCACTGCAATGAGGCCCAGTTTGTGACATTAATAATGAGTTGGATTAGATGATCAGATGTACTCACTTATAAAGTAGAGGCTAATCCTTGCCTTATGTGGTGAAAGGTCTTATGGTTATTCTCCGTTCCTATAGCTCTTACATCATTGAAAATCTGATGCTTGCATGTTGGGCATTGTCATCCTTTTATGTGAATTCATTGTTACTTATTGTTGATCCAGTGCTACCCTGGAGAAGATGATTTGGCCATTGCGCGAGCTGTTCTAATGTAAGGTTAATTGCTTTAGTCTTTGGCCATCGAGTTGCTTCATCTGTTCCTTTGATGGTAAACCCTATGCCAATGTGCAGGTATTTGTCCTTGGGAAACTTGAGAGATGCCAACTTCCTCATAGATGAAATGAAGAAGCAATCGACCTTGAAAGAACTTGAGTTCCCTTCATCAGAACTCATGACGTTCATAAATTATCTTTTGCAGACGTGAGTAGTTGTGTTTTAGTTGAAAATATCACTGTCATCTTTTTTAGTGGCTGTTTATGCCCTTGATTTACAAATCCTGTTTACTTTTATTAATGGCTTATTGTGCTTGTGACATGGCAGTCTGAAATTGTTTCTTGAGCAATATGATGTCAAGAGGCCTAATAAACTGATAATTTGAGGTTGATTACATTTTCTATTTGTTTTGTTTATTTTGCTATGCTGCATTTCTATATGAGCCCCGACAGAGCAGTACTCTTTTTTGTTTGTTTTCATTCACACTCATTAAAATAAAAGTACATTAGGAAAATATAGCAAAATCACTGCCAAAATGTGATTGGTGTGTTTTTCATTGTGCGGTTCAATGGCATCACGTTTTTAGGTGGCGTTTGAAACATTTTTGTTTGTGTTGTGTCTCATTCTGATGGATGCACATATTTTAATGCATTCACTTGCTTGCTGAATCTTAGGGTTATGCTGTTCCAGGGGATGTGATTCCCACAGAATGGATCTAAATATGGTTTTGAACCATTAATAGCTTCACTGCAGATCCAACTGCCACCCTAAAGCCTGCATTTCATTCTTCAGTGCACCGTATATAACATTCATCACTCTCACTTCACTATTCAGCCAGAAACCTGAACTCTGTTTTAATCCATCATGTGTATCAGGATCTGCTTATTGGATTGAGTTTCCATCTGTATATTTATTTATCTCATAAATAGAATGCCCAACAATATAATCTAGGGAGAGAGTCCTATTCATAGTCTTAATAAAGAATCGAAACCATTTCATCTAGTTCCTCGTATCTTTGGGTGTACTTGTTTTGTATATATTCATCTTCCAAATCGTGATAAACTCGATGCAAAGTCTATCAAGTGTATTTTTCTTGACTATTTGACCTCTCAAAAGGGGTATAAATGCTACGACCCACTGCTTAAAAAACTATATGTTTTCATGGATGTCACCTTTTTTGAACTTACTCCTTGTTACTCTTCTAAAAAGGAGTCCACTACACCCCCATCTTTTGTCCTTCCACTAGTTCCTAGTGAGGGGGAGTATAACGATACAGTTGATCATCAGAGTAAGAAGGCACATCAATCAAAAGAGATTCTGACGTACAAGAAAGGATAGCAGAAGATTGTTTACTCTCAAGAAGAACCATGTGCTAAAGAGATTTCCCCTGAATCAGATCCTCAAGTGCAAATAGGCAATGACCTTGAGATTCCTATTGTTGTTCGCAAAGATAAACGTACATGTGCACGGTATCCAATTTCTAATTATGTTTCATATGCCAACACTTCTCAAAGTTATCAAAGATTTGTTATGAATGCTGAAAAACATAAGATCCCTTCGAAGTTTGAAGAAGGAATCAAGTGCCCTTTATAGAAAGCTGCAATTGAAGAAGAATTGAATGCACTGATGAAAAATAATACATGGACCATCACACAGTTACCTTCTGATAAGAATATTGTAGGATGTAAGTGGGTGTTTACTATTAAATATAAGGCAGATGAAACAATGGAGAGATATAAAGCCAGATTGGTTGCTAAAGGATACAGTCAGTCATATGGAAGAATGTATAATCCTTTCTGTAGTTTACCATGTCCAAAGATTTTTCCCGTATTCAGATCCTGAAATACACAGTCAATAGGATGAAAAGTTACACAACAGTGCAAGGCACGAGTTAAAGAGCTAACTGAAAGAAGATTTATCGGAAAACTGGGAACATGATATACTGATGGTAAATCTGAAATACATATAGGTACATTTTCCTATCCAATCATATAAGTGAAAGAACATCTGCCAATTTAATTGGTTCTTGGTCTTTAAGAGTCCTGTAGGCTGAGAAATACAATAATTCTCCTACCATATGATCTGTAGCCCATGAATCAATTATCCAAGTTTTAGAGTGAGAAGGAAAGAAGTGGTTACCATTTACAGTATGTGTAGCCTGAGCCACTGTAGCTTAGGAAGAGGAAGAAAATGATTTTTCATATCTATGTTCAAGACCCTCTATTCTTTTTATAATCTGTTGAATTCCATCAGTGCTTGGAGTTGAACTTTCTGCAGAATGAACTGAGGTATTGTGATTTCTATAGTAATCAGGTTTATCATGTAATTCTCAACAGTGATCTCTGGTGTGACGCGATTTGCCACAATGGGAGCAAACAAATTTTTCTCTCTCATCTGAATTAAATCGACCACGGCCATGTCCACGACTCTGGTGTCCACCTCTGCCACGAAAATGAGAACTATCTCCTCTTACCTGAAGAGCATGTTGATCTGTACCAATAACATGATCCTTCTCAAGATTCCTGCGATCTTCTTCTCTGATTAATAAGGAGTAAACTGTGCCCAGGGAAGGAAGCTCTTCTCTGCCTAAGATATTCAGTTTTACGGACTCAAATTCAGGATTCACACCTCCCAATAAATCAAATACTTTCTTCTTTTCAATCTCAGTGTTTCTTTTATTATAACAAGCAGAACACTTGATATTCATATAATAGAAAAGTTCATCCCAAAGACCGCGGAGATCTCACTGATAGACTGATTGACTTTTTGCATTTTCTGATTCTTTCCAGTATCTCATATTCTTTTGCAACATTCTTCTTTCAGGAATAAGCCTCTACTACTGCACACCAAATCTCATGGGCAGATTCTAAAAACATAAAAGTTTTGACAATTGATGGAATCATTAACTGTAGTAACCAAGATGATATCAATGCATCTTCTCTTTTTTAGGTAGGATAGAGAGTATCTTGAGGCTCTGGAATTGGACTATGACCCATTAGATGTGTCCATCTCCCTCTTGCTACAATCGCAAGTTCCACAGATGTTGTCCATTCCAAGTAATTTCAACCATCTAATTTAGTCGTTGTAATCTGAAAATTTTCTGATTTTTCTAACGAACAAGATTGTTCACCTGTATGAAAAGAACTTTCAATACCTTTACCTTTGCCAGCCATTAATTAGGAAGTCTGAAACAAAACTGAATCGAGTCTACCTTCTGAATTTTGAATCTTGTACTTTGGCAAATCACAAGAATAGGTCTTCTTCTTTGAATGAAACAAAGTCTGAAAATTCTATTCTTGAGATGAAGATACCAAAATTCAGCTTCGTGATATATGTACCAGTCTCACACACTTATTTTAAACAAAGAAGTCAATTGAATGGGTCAAGTGCATCAATATCCACAATGATGACTTGTAGCAGTCAACGTGATGCAAGTAGTAGTCCACTATGAACCAGTCATATGCATCAATATCAATAATCCACGTGATTTTAACAATAGTCGATTCACTATTGATCAATAGATCAATAAGCAACACCTGATTTTCCCTAATTTCACTGCTTCAAATAAATTTTTTGAAATAATCATATTCACAAATCAGATTTCTGAAATAATCAGATTCATAATGTCTAATGTCAAGTCTTCAAGGAGTCAATAGCTGATTCACGTTTATTGAAGCACCCAATATCGAATTTCTGTCACAACACTTCTGAAAAACACGTTTTTTCACTGATTTTCTTCAATCATATCATAAAAAAAATGCCATATAGGCTCTGATACCATATTAGCAAAAAAACTTTATTAATCAAATAGGAACAACTTAGAAGGTACCGCAGATTAGAGGCATTCCTCCAATCTGCCCAGAGTCAAAATATCGGCTCTCTTGATGCAGCCACCCTGCTCATTTTCTTAATTCTCTAACTAAACCCTAATCACCTATTAATACCCTATCTAACTTAATTTCTACCCCTAATAAGTATTAACTATTTCTAAGATAACATAAGACTCAAAATGACGTGAATATGTATTTACACGACTCAACTTGCATTACACGACTTTCCTTAACACATGTCAAGTGCATGTCTGGTTGGACTATGCTTCCTGGTTGATCGAACGTTTGTTTCTCATTGTTTTTCTGTTTCTACATAGATTGGAGCGTGATGCACTGCCAGTTTTTACAGTACTAAGAGAAAAATACAAGAGCAGTATAGATAGAGAACCACTATTTGATGAGGTAAGTATCTAGTTTGCTGTTATTTAGTAACCGTCTCTTGTTTGGTGCTGTTATTTTTCTAATTATCAATGATATGTAGGAGCTGAAGGCTGTTCTCGTTAAATTAGTGGACATTATAAAGGTCCCGAGAGTATACAATCCATTCTATTAGCTAGAATGTTGTTAACTGCAAAAGTGACATGCTTCTTGCCGCCATCCAGTAGCATGAAGGCTGGTAGACTGCCACTCAACCATAGGCACTAAGCGTACCTGATCATAGTTTGCTCGACATTCTTGGAGAAAAATCCCACAGCGTCCTCAAGCATTAACACTCAGCATAACATGCCAACATTTCTAACTAACAGCCCAGTAAAACCAGAAAACTGCTAATTGAAAGGGCTGCACCAAATAAGAGAAAGTGCAGAACTTTGAGCGAGCCTGTTTTCTTGTGAGGCAAAGGAAATTTGCTTCATGAGTTAGCTGTGCCAATATAGAACTGAACGAACCTAATGCAGCTTAAGGTTTCAACTTTTCCAGCGGTCCATTAAAACCAGAAAGCACATCTGAAGTCGCATGATATTCTTTGAAGTACATTATTGCTATCATGGCCAGGAGATTGAGAAGGTCCTGATATCTATCCTCTACAATAAACCCAAATGCTTAACATGCCAAAAAAACAATTATGCATAGATCAAATGCTACAAAATGTTCAAAAAAATAAGAGAAACAATACTTTATAATTTATACCTCAATGCAAAGAAAATTTTGAAGAAACAGGATGTAATCACCATCAGAAGGCCAGTTTCAGCCAACCAAGAGACCAGCAAAATCTCCCCTTACACAAGTGTAATTGGAGGAAAATGAAGCAAAAAGGGCTTTAAACCCCAAAGGCTGCACAAAATTAAGGCATTTGGGTGCTGTGTGTTAAGAGAGACTGGCCCGCTTGGGGCAGCCAGGGCCGCCAGGGCCCTTCAGGCCACCAGCTCAACCGCTAGTTTTTCTAGCCATTGGGCTATCAGCCTGACCATGACCAGCATCCAATGGCTACTCTTCTAGCTGTTGGATGCTGGCCAACCTCCACCATTGTTCCTCTATAAAAGCACCTAATGTGCTCACTTATAAGCTCAGCCTTTAAGGCTCTTTGTTTATCAATAATATACATTATTCTTATTTCTGTTCATTGTTGTTGAGTGACTTCACTGCTTAAGGCCCTTTGTGTGGACTGCTAAAGTCATTGGGAAATCTTCAAGAAGCTGATTTCATTATATGGTATCAAAGCCTAATCATGACACATTGGAAAGCATGCCACAGAAGGATCGTGAGCATGTGAGCTGCTCTTCAAATCAAGTAAGGGTATTTATTGCTCTTTTGATTTTGGTATGGAAGAAAAGGGTTTCTGCCTCCATTTAACAGATTCTAACTATAAAACATTGGTTCAGGCCAGGAAAATTTATCTATATTTCAAAAAATTGTGGGATTATACTAGCAGAACAAAAATCAAACCTTCCACTGATTCAAGTCTAGAACAAAAAGAGGAATACGAAGAGGACATAGAACAATTGTATGGATCCTCATGAACAATGTCAGTGAACATATTAGAGATAATCTCTCTGATTTTACAAATGCAAGAGAATCATGGTACCTAAAAAACGTGTATGTTTAAAGTGATGTAGCACACAAAATAACGCTGAGAGATAAACTCGTATCGTTACATCAAGTAGACAAAAATGTTAATGAGTACTATAGTGAATTCTCAAACGTATTGAATCAACTTCGAGAATATGAGAAAAAATGCACACAATGTCTTGATTCAATGTTATAAACAAAAAGAAGATTTTGTTTATCATTTCCTCATAAGCAACAACAACAACAAACAACAACAACTAAGCCTTTTCCCATACTAGACGGGGTCGGCTACATGGATTCTTTGTTTCCACAGATCCCTATCATGTGCCATGTTAGCAATTAACTCCCAATAAGCTAGATCATTCTTTATTGTTTCTTTCCAACACTTTTGTGGTCGTCCTCTACCTCTTTTAATACTTTCCAAATTTAGTTTTTCTAACCTTCTTACAGGTTCTTCTTTTGATCTTCTTTCTATATGTCCAAACCATCTTAAACGATGTTCTCTCATTTTATCCTCTATTGGTGCCACTCCTAATTTGGTTCTAATAACCTCATTATGTATACGGTCTTTTCTTGTATGACCACTCATCCATCTTAACATCTTTATTTCTGTCATGAACATCTTTTGTACATGTTGATGATTAACTGCCCAACACTCAGAACCATAAAACATGGCAGGCCTAATTGCTTCTCTATAATATTTACCTTTTAACTTTAATGGTATCTTCTTATCACAAAGAATGCCTGATGCTCCTCTCCATTTTAACCAACCAGCATTAATTCTACGCGTAACATCTCCATCAATTCTTCCATCACTCTGAAAAATTGACCCTAGGTATTCAAAACTTTCCTTTTGGGTAATGCAATGTGTGCCAATTTTAATTTCTATGTCCTCTGAAGTAACCAAATGATCAAACTTACATTCCATATATTCTGTCATTGTTCTACTAAGTCGGAGACCTTTGCTTTCTAATGTTTCTCTCCATAGTTCCAATTTTCTATTAACTTTTTCCTTAGACTCCTCCACTAATACAATGTCATCTGCAAATAACATATACCAAGGTACTTCATCTTGAATATGTTTTGTTAACTCATCCATCACCATTATAAATAAGTATGGACTTAAAGTTGATCCTTATGTAACCCAATATTAACTTCAAAGAAGTATGTTGTTTCTTCATGAGTCCTCACACATGTTTTTGCACCATCATACATGTCTCTTATAAGGCTAATATATGTCAATGGGATACCTCTTTTTTCCAAAGTTCTCCAAAGAACCTCCCTCGGTACCCTATCATAAGCTTTTTCTAGATTAATAAATATCATGTGAAGGTCTTTCTTTTTTGCTCTAAAATATTCCATAAGACGTCTCAAAAGGTAAATCGCTTCGATAGTAGATCTGCCTGGCATGAATCCAAATTGGTTCTCTGTTGTACTTGATACGTGTCTTAACCTACGTTTGATAATTCTTTCCCATAATTTCATAGTATGACTCATTAACTTGATACCTCGATAATTCGCACAATTTTTAATGTCTCTCTTGTTCTTATATATGGGTATAAGTGTACTTGCTCTCCATTCCTCGGGCATCTTTTGGTTTTTCCATATTTCATTAAGTAGTCTTGTGAGCCAAGTGATTCCTATTTCTCCTAGTATTTTCCAAACTTCTATAGGAATATTATCTGGTCCTACCGATTTACCACCCTTCATATGTTTAAGAGCCTCTTTGACTTCATTCTGTTGAATACGTCGATAGAAATTGTGGTTTATATACTTTTCTGACTTGGCTAAATCTCCTAAACTAATACTAACATCTTTATTTTCATTAAAAAGATTATAAAAATAGTTTTTCCCATCTCTTTCTTATATCATCATTTGCCACTAGAATTTTTCATCCTCGTCTTTTATGCATCTAACATAATTAAGATCTTTAGTTTTCTTACCTCTAGCCCTAGCTATCCTAAAAATATCTCTTTCACCCTCTTTTGAGTTGAGTTTTTTATATAAGTCCTCCCAAATCTTAGCTTTTGCTTCACTTACGGCCTTTTTCGCTTCCTTCTTTGCTTTCTTATAAGCTTCTAAAGTTTCACTAGTTTTCTTAGCATAATGTAATTTGTAACATGCCCTCTTTGCCTTGATTTTATTTTGTACTACTTCACTCCACCGCCAAGCTTCTTTTTGTGCCGGTACACCTCCCTTAGATACCCCTAACACATCTTTCGCCACTTTCCTAATATGTATAGTCATATTGTTCCACATATCACAGGGTGTGCCAACATAATTCCAAACATCTCCTTGAAGGACTTTCTGTTTAAATATATCTTCTTTCTCGCTTTTGAGGTTCCACCATTTAGTCCGAATAGCTCGATGCACTCTTTTTTTCTTTGTCCATTTTTTTATTTGTAAATCCATAACTAAAAGTCGATGTTGGGTGGTTAAGCTTTCTCCTGAAATTACCTTACAATCTTTACAACACGCTCTATCTTTTTTTCTATAAATAAAGTAATCAATTTGTGTTTGTGATAAGCCACTCTTATAAGTAATTAAATGTTCATCTCGTTTTTTGAAAATTGTATTGACTATAAATAGATCAAATGCCAAAGCAAAATCTAAAATCTCCCTACCTTCCTTGTTTATATCCCCAAAACCAAAGTTTACATGAATCCCTTGGTATCCTAATTGTTGAAGATCAAGTTGAAGATCCAATCGTTCAACGTGTGCAGCTGTAATTTGTTTATATATATATGTTTCGAGTAGTTTGGATCCCAGTGGATCAGTTCTGGATCCATTGGGAATTGGGTTGTATTAGAGTCTCATTAAGGGTATTTAGGACATTCAAGTTAGATTAGGTGTTTAAATAGTGTGTTGTCATTAGGTTTAGGATTATTAGAAGGGTGAGGCAAGAAGTCGGCAGCCATCAGAGGATGCCGACCTGCCACAGCAAGTCAGTCAAACTGTAATCTGGTATTTTTTTTATTAATAAATATTATTTCCTATATTTTCTTCATGGTATCAGAGCTTATTACTGGGTTTTTATCGGAAGAAGAGAAGAAATCGCTCTCAGCTAGTCATCAAAGTGATTGGCATTGGCGCAGTTAATCAGATCTTATTGTAACGACTAGAAAGAAGGCTTACGAATGTTTGTTTGGTACACTCTATATTCAACAGTTGTGCAGTCAGGTTGAAGGTTGTCTAAGGCTCTCTTATTATCGTGATTTTCTGAAATCTAATTATAAAATTGGGCATTTCATCCTTCCTTGCAGAAGACATTGATCTATGTGACATCTCTAAATTTCTTTAACGACATCTGTGCATATCGGCAGATTTTTTATGAGTATATGTGCACATCGTGTTAACCTAAGTGCGTTGGATTTTACTTGATCCATACTTGTGAAGCTGTGAGTATCTCATTCACATAGAAATGAGTAAAATGGGTGACACGAGTGAATCAAGTTCAACAGATAAAGGAGAAGGATTCCAAATTACAAATCTTAAGTTGGATGGAAAAAATTATCTTCAGTGGGCCAGATCTATTGAGTTGGCGATCATGACAAGGGGGCATTGGGATTACTTAATAGGCGATATACCACAACCACTTACCACAGACCCTCTTTACTCAAGATGGCGTAGGGAAAACGCCCTAGTAAGTGTGTGGCTTCTCCAATCAATGTCACCATCAATTGCTGATACTTTTATGTTCCTAGAGACTGCTAAGGATATCTGGTCAGCTGTATATGATGTTTATGCTCAAAGAAAGAATATAGCCAAGAAATATGATCTTATTGAAAAAATAAGAAAATGCAAACAGGGGAATAGATCTGTGAGGGAATATTATGCAGAACTCCGAGGCTTATGGGAAGAGTTGCAACTCTATTCCAAAACAAAATGTCAAAGTTGTACTCAAGAGCGCAATGAAGAGTTTGAAGAGAGAAAAGTATTTGATCTCTTATGGGGTCTCTCCAAAGTATGAGGCAATGAAGAATAATATTCTCGGTCGAGAAAAGCTTCCCTCTTTAAGTATTGTATATTCCCTCCTTCTTTCGAGAAGAAGACAGAAAACACTTAGAGAAGGAAAGAAAAGACAACTCAGAAACCTCAGCATTTGTAAGTAAAAATATATATACTCCTCCCTTCGCCCGAGGAAGGGGCAGTTATGACAGAGGCAGAGGAAGACATGGACTTACATCTGAAGAAAAGGACAAGTTGACCAGTTCTCACTGCGGAAAACCATGACATACTAAGGAAACTTGTTGGGAGTTAGTTAGAAAGCCTACTCATTACCAGAACAGATCAAACAAAGCTTACTTCAGCTGTGACCAGAATGAAAAACAAGACAGAGGACAATGCTACTTTATTGGCTGATATGAAGAAGGAAATAGAATTGCTGAAGGCCCGGTTGGTTGACTTAGAATCACCGTCTACATCCTCCCACATGGACTCACAAGCTACCATAGTCTATCCATTCTCATTTTTAACTCAGGGTAATTTAAGTATTTCTAATTCAAGAATATGGATTATTGACTCTGGGGCTACAGATCATATGGTTAGTAGAAGAGATTTCTTTGTTAACTATGAGCTGACTAAAGATGAAATTCATATTAAACTGACAGACACCAATAGTGGTTAAAGGGAGTCATTACACCTTTTGGCATTTTAAAGAATGTTTTACATGTTCCGAGCATATCAGTAAACTTATTGTCTGTCTTTGCTATGACCCGAAATCTAAAATGTCGTGTAATTTTCTACTCTATTGGATGTCTCTTTCAGGAACTGCAGACTGGGAGGATCTTTGGTCTAGGTAATGTAAGAAGAGATCTCTATTTTTGCGAGGATAATAAAGGCGCTGCATTACAATCAACTGTCATTACAGAGAAACAGAAGGATGATATACCCCTATGGCACCAGAGATTAGGACATCTACCTCTATCTAAAATTAGAATACTTTTGCCTGAATTTAGCAGTTGTAATAATGTGAATTTGAACTGTGAAACATGCCAAATGGCTAAACACCATCGTACTTCCTTTCCATTGAGTGAATTAAAATCTTCTATTCCTTTTGAAATTGTGCACTCTGATATTGGGGCCCTTGCTCTATTACCTCATTGTATGGATATAAATACTTTATATCTTTTATAGATGACTGCACCAGATTTACTATGATTTATCTTATGAAGACTAAGGATGAAGTGAAGCATATCTTACCCATATACTGTCAATTTGTGAGAACACAATTTCAGGGTACAATTAAGGTGTTTCACAGTGATAACGGTGGTGAGTTTATGTCTCACTTCACTCATATTTTTCAGATCATGGAATATTACACCAGACTTCATGCTCATATTCTCCTCAACAGAATGGTGTTTCAGAGAGGAAAAATAGACATATCTTGGAAGTGGCTAGAACACTCTTAATCGGATGTAATGCTCCTAAATATTATTGGGGTGAAGCAGTTCTCACAACAGTTTTTCTCATAAATCGAATGCCTAGTAGAGTCCTCAATGGCGATACCCCATTCCATTCCTTATGCCCCAATCAGAAACAATTTCATGTACTTCCTAGAATATTTGGGTGTACATGCTTTGTACATATTCATCAATGTATGAGAGATAAACTTGATGCCAGAGCTATTAAATGTATTTTCTTGGGATACTCATCAACTCAAAAAAACTCCGCCCATGTAAGGGATCATCCTTGCATTGCCGGTCCCAAGCCCGGATAAAGGAGGAGGGTTGTGTTAGGCTTCCGACAGCCAGCGTAAAACTTCGTCGGATTTTACAACATGGATTACAAAAATTATGAGTATTGCTTTCGGGCGTCCCCGCCTAGCGACGTGCTGCAGAGCCCGAATGCAGTAAGAAGTAAGCAAGGGTCACTACATTTTCGCCCGAATGTAGTGAATCAATTGCAGAGAGGGTTCCCACATCATGGACGGGTGTGGGTAAAGAAGTTAGTCCCGCTACATTGCCGCCCGAATCGGGTAAGCTAATGGAGGTGGTAGATACTATGATTCGGAGAAAGATTCATATTCTATGTTTACAAGAGACAAAATGGGTTGGAGAAAAAGCAAAGGAGATAGAGGATACAGGTTTTAAATTATGGTACTCAGGTAAAGAAAAGGCTCGAAACGGAGTTGGTATTATCATAAATAAAGATTTAAAGGAGAGTGTAGTAGACATACAACGATATGGTGACCGAATCATGACGTTGAAATTAGTGTTAGGAGCAGAGGTTTTGAATATAGTTTGTGCTTACGCACCCCAAGTAGGACTAGAAGATAGTATAAAGATAGTTTTTTGGGAAGAGTTAAATAAGGTGTTTCAAAAGATTCCACAAAGGGAGATGATTTGTTTAGGAGGAGATTTAAATGGACATGTCGGTAAAGAGGCATTAGGATATCAAGGGATTCATGGAAACTTTGGTTTTGGGGATATAAACGAGGAAGGTAGGGAGATTTTAAATTTTGCTATGTCATTTGATCTCTTTGTAGTCAATACAATCTTCAAAAAACGAGATGAACATTTAATTACTTATAAGAGTGGCTTATCACAAACACAAATTGATTACTTTATTTGTCGAAAAAAAGATAGAGCGTGTTGTAAAGATTGTAAGGTAATTCCAGGAGAAAGCTTAACCACCCAACATCGACTTTTAGTTATGGATTTACAAATAAAAAAGTGGACAAAGAAGAAAAGAGTGCATCGAGCTATTCGGACTAAATGGTGGAACCTCAAAAGCGAGAAAGAAGATATATTTAAACAGAAAGTCCTTCAAGGAGATGTTTGGAATTATGTTGGCACACCCTGTAATATGTGGAACAATATGGCTATACATATTAGGAAAGTGGCGAAAGATGTGTTAGGGGTATCTAAGGGAGGTGTACCGGCACAAAAAGAAGCTTGGTGGTGGAGTGAAGTAGTACAAAATAAAATCAAGGCAAAGAGGGCATGTTACAAATTACATTACAACAACAACAACAACAACTAAGCCTTTTTCCATACTAGACGGGGTCGGCTACATGGATTCTTTGTTTCCACAGATCTCTATCGTGTGCCATGTTAGCAGTTAACTCCCAATAAGCTAGATTATTCTTTATTGTTTCTTTCCAACACTTTTGTGGTCGTCCTCTACCTCTTTTAATACTTTCCAAATTTAGGTTTTCTAACCTTCTTACAGGTTCTTCTTTTGATCTTCTTTCTATATGTCCAAACCATCTTAAACGATGTTCTCTCATTTTATCCTCTATTGGTGCCACTCCTAATTTGTTTTTAATAACCTCATTATGTATACGGTCTTTTCTTGTATAACCACTCATCCATCTCAACATCTTCATTTCTATCACAGACATCTTTTGTACATGTTGATGATTAACTGCCCAACACTCAGAACCATAAAACATGGCAGGCCTAACTGCTGTTCTATAATATTTACCTTTTAATTTTAATGGTATCTTCTTATCACAAAGAATACCTCATGCTCCTCTCCATTTTAACCAACCAGCATTAATTCTATGTGTAACATCTCCATCAATTCTTCCATCACTTTCAAAAATTGACCCTAGGTAATTAAAACTTTCCTTTTGGGGAATGCAATGTGTGCCAATTTTAATTTCTATGTCCTCTGAAGTAGCCAAATGATCAAACTTACATTCCATATATTCTGTCTTTGTTCTACTAAGTCGGAGGCCTTTGTTTTCTAATGTTTCTCTCCATAGTTCCAATTTTCTATTAACTTTTTCCTTAGACTCCTCCACTAATACAATGTCATCTGCGAATAACATACACCAAGGTACTTCATCTTGAATATGTTTTGTTAACTCATCCATCACCATTATAAATAAGTATGGACTTAAAGTTGATCCTTCATGTAACCCAATATTAACTTCAAAGAAGTCTGTCGTTCCTTCATGAGTCCTCACACATGTTTTTGCACCATCATACATGTCTCTTATAAGGTTAATATATGTCAATGGGATACCTCTTTTTTCCAAAGTTCTCCAAAGAACCTCCCTCGGTACCCTATCATAAGCTTTTTCTAGATCAATAAATATCATGTGAAGGTCTTTCTTTTTTGCTCTAAAATGTTCCATAAGACATCTCAAAAGGTGAATCGCTTCAATAGTAGATCTACCTGGCATAAATCCAAATTGGTTCTGTGTTGTACTTGATACTTGTCTTAACCTACGTTCAATAATTCTTTCCCATAATTTCATAGTATGACTCATTAACTTGATACCTCGATAATTCGCACAATTTTGAATGTCTCCCTTGTTCTTATATACGGGTATAAGTGTACTTGCTCTCCATTCCTCGGGCATCTTTTGGTTTTTCCATATTTCATTAAATAGTCTTGTGAGCCAAGTGATTCCTATTTCTCCTAGTATTTTCCAAACTTCTATAGGAATATTATCTGGTCCTACCGATTTACCACTCTTCATATGTTTAAGAGCCTCTTTGACTTCATTCTTTTGAATACGTCGGTAGAAATTGTGGTTTATATACTTTTCTGACTTGGCTAAATCTCCTAAACTAATACTAACATCTTTATTTTCATTAAAAAGATTATAAAAATAGTTTTTCCATCTATTTCTTATATCATCATTTGCCACTAGAATTTTTTCATCCTCGTCTTTTATGCATCTAACATAATTAAGATCTTTAGTTTTCTTATCTCTAGCCCTAGCTATCCTAAAAATGTCTCTTTCACCCTCTTTTGAGTTGAGTTTTTTATATAAGTCCTCCCAAATCTTAGCTTTTGCTTCACTAACGGCCTTTTTTGCTTCCTTCTTTGCTTTCTTATAAGCTTCTAAAGTTTCACTAGTTTTCTTAGCATAATGTAATTTGTAACATGCCCTCTTTGCCTTGATTTTGTTTTGTACTACTTCACTCCACCACCAAGCTTCTTTTTGTGCCGGTACACCTCCCTTAGATACCCCTAACACATCTTCGCCACTTTCCTAATATGTATAGCCATATTGTTCCACATATCACAGGGTGTGCCAACATAATTCCAAACATCTCCTTGAAGGACTTTTTGTTTAAATATATCTTCTTTCTCACTTTTGAGGTTCCACCATTTAGTCTGAATAGCTCGATGCACTCTTTTCTTCTTTGTCCATTTTTTTATTTGTAAATCCATAACTAAAAGTCGATGTTGGGTGGTTAAGCTTTCTCCTGGAATTACCTTACAATCTTTACAACACGCTCTATCTTTTTTTCTACAAATAAAGTAATCAATTTGTGTTTGTGATAAGCCACTCTTATAAGTAATTAAATGTTCATCTCGTTTTTTGAAGATTGTATTGACTATAAAGAGATCAAATGACATAGCAAAATTTAAAATCTCCCTACCTTCCTCGTTTATATCCCCATAACCAAAGTTTCCATGAATCCCTTGATATCCTAATGCCTCTTTACCGACATGTCCATTTAAATCTCCTCCTAAACAAATCATCTCCCTTTGTGGAATCTTTTGAAACACCTTATCTAACTCTTCCCAAAAAACTGTCTTTATACTATCTTCTAGTCCTACTTGGGGTGCGTAAGCACAAACTATATTCAAAACCTCTACTCCTAACACTAATTTCAATGTCATGATTCGGTCACCATATCGTTGTATGTCTACTACACTCTCCTTTAAATCTTTATTTATGATAATGCCAACTCCGTTTCGGGCCTTTTCTTTATCTGAGTACCATAATTTAAAACCTGTATCCGTCAAAGGAAAAAGTTAATAGAAAATTAGAACTATGGAGAGAAACATTAGAAAGCAAAGGCCTCCGACTTAGTAGAACAAAGACAGAATATATGGAATGTAAGTTTGATCATTTGGCTACTTCAGAGGACATAGAAATTAAAATTGGCACACATTGCATTCCCCAAAAGGATAGTTTTAAATACCTAGGGTCAATTTTTCAAAGTGATGGAAGAATTGATGGAGATGTTACACATAGAATTAATGCTGGTTGGTTAAAATGGAGAGGAGCATCAGGTATTCTTTGTGATAAGAAGATACCATTAAAATTAAAAGGTAAATATTATAGAGCAGCAATTAGGCCTGCCTTGTTTTATGGTTCTGAGTGTTGGGCAGTTAATCATCAACATGTACAAAAGATGTCTGTGACAGAAATGAAGATGTTGAGATGGATGAGTGGTCATACAAGAAAAGACCGTATACATAATGAGGTTATTAGAAACAAATTAGGAGTGGCACCAATAGAGGATAAAATGAGAGAACATCGTTTAAGATGGTTTGGACATATAGAACGAAGATCAGAAGTAGAACCTGTAAGAAGGGTAGAAAAACTAAATTTGGAAAGTATTAAAAGAGGCAGAGGACGACCACAAAAGTGTTGGAAAGAAACAATAAAGAATGATCTAGCTTATTGGGAGTTAACTGCTAACATGGCACACGATAGGGATCTGTGGAAACAAAGAATCCATGTAGCCGACCCTGTCTAGTATGGGAAAAGACTTAGTTGTTGTTGTTGTTGTACTCATCAACTCAAAAAGGTTATAAATGCTATGATCCTTTCAGAAGAAAATTATATGTTATGTTGGATGTTACCTTTCACGAAGATACTCCATTCTATCACATGCAAGAAATTCAACCAATAGAAACATCATCAATAAATGTTATACCTCTTCCACCAAATGAGAATCTATCAGAACATGAAAGGGAAGAAGAGGACATGATACCTCTTCAAGAAAAGGAATGGCAGGTATATACCAGAGGAGTAAGACATACATTTCTCCCTCATCATTCTTCCACTCAAAATCAAGCTTCTCCTCAGGTCATATCACAAAATTCAGATAATGATGTAAGTGAATTGCCGATTGCAATCCGAAAAGGAAAGCATGCAGGAACCAAATATTCATTGCATAACTTGGTGTCATATTTCAACTATCCCAGAGAATATCAGATATTTGTGGTGAATGGAGAAAGCATAAATATTCCCAAGACATTTGAAGAAGCAGAACAAATACCAGAATGGAAGAAAGCAATGGAAGAGGAAATTGCGGCACTAGTACGTAATAAGACTTGGGAATTGGTTGACTTACCTTCTGATAGGAAGACTGTTGGATGTAAATGGGTATTCTCTGTGAAGTTTAAAGCAGATGACAATATTGAGAGATACAAAGCTAGATTGGTCGCTAAAGGTTATAATCAAGAAGAACGAATAGATTATAAAGAAACCTATGCACCAAAGAGGCTAGATTAGTGGGTTAGGTTAGAATGTTACTTGCATATGCTTGCATCATGGATTTCAAATTATATCAAATGGATGTTAAAAGTAATTTTCTTAACGGTCTTATTCAAGAGTGAGGTATATGTTGAATAACCTCCAGGTTTTGAAAATCATCGAACTATCCAACCATGTTTTTAAACTTAAAAAGGCTTTATAAGGATTACAAAGCAAGCTCCTAGAGCTTGATATAAAAGGTTGAGTAAGTTTCTTTAGAAAATAAATTCTTCAAGAGGAAAAGTCGATACTACCATTTTCATTAAAAAATAAAAGCATGATATTCTTCTCAGGTAAGTATATATTGATGATATTATTATTACAGGTGACGATACAGATGGCATAGTGGATTTAAAAAGGAAGCTGAGTATGTTGTTTGACTTAAAGGATCTGGGAAGACTCCATTTTTTTCTGGGGATAGAAATCATTCATAAAGACAATTGTTTATTTCTAAGTCAAACAAAATATATTATGGATTTATTAAAGGAAACTAAAATGGAAGAGTGCAGGGTATGCTCCATTCCCATGGAAGTTCCGAAGGAAGAGATGAACACATCAGCTGAACCATACGAGGATGTTGGTAAATACCAGAGGTTAGTTGGGAAGTTAATATATATTACCATTACTCGACCTGACATCAGTTTTGCTGTTGGTTATGTTAGTAGGTGGATGCATTGCCCCTCTAAACAACATATGAGTATGGTGTTTCATATTATTAGATATTTGAAATCCTCAATAACCTGCGGGTTATTATATGCTCCTCATTCATCATTTGATATAAAGATTTATTCTGATGCTGATTGGGTAGGTTCTAAAACTGATAGGAAGTCAACCTCATGCTATCTGGTATGCCTTAGAGGTAATGTAGTCTCATGAAAAAGTAAAAACAATCTATAGTAGCCAGGTCAAGTGCAGAAGCTGAGTATAGGGCCATTGCTTTGGGAATGTGTGAAGGTCTATGGATCATATCACTCTTGGGAGAAATCGGTATCAAAGGGAATACTCCAATTGATTTCTTTACTGACAGCAAATCTGCCCTCCAAATTGCCTTAAATCCAGTATTCAATGAAAGAACTAAACACATAGAAATAGATTGTCATTTCATTAGAGAGAAGATCTCCCAAGGTATCTTTAATCTTATTCATGTACGCTCTGAAGATCAGCTAGAAGATATCTTGACTAAAGCAATTTCAATCACTGGGTTTAAAAAGGCTCTTGCGAAGATCGATGTTACAAGTCTTCAACTTGAAGGGGCGTGTTAAAGATCAAGTTGAAGATCCAATTTTTCAACGTGTGCAGCTGTAATTTGTTTTTATATATATGTTTCGAGTAGTTTGGATCCCAATGGATCAGTTCTGGATCCATTGGGAATTGGGTTGTATTAGAGTCTCATTAAGGGTATTTAGGACATTCAAGTTAGATTAGGTGTTTAAATAGTGTGCTGTCATTAGGTTTAGGATTATTAGAAGGGTGAGTCAAGAAGTTGGCAACCATCAGAGGATGCCGACCTGCCACAGCAAGTCAGTCAAACTGTAATCTGGTATGTTTTTTGATTAATAAATATTATTTCCTATATTTTCTTCACTAATGCCTCTTTACCGACATGTCCATTTAAATCTCCTCCTAAACAAATCATCTCCCTTGGTGGAATCTTTTGAAACACCTTATCTAACTCTTCCCAAAAAACTGTCTTTATACTATCTTCTAATCCTACTTCAGGTGCGTAAGCACAAACTATATTCAAAACCTCTGCTCCTAACATTAATTTCAACGTCATGATTCGGTCACCATATCGTTGTATGTCTACTACACTCTCCTTTAAATCTTTATTTATGATAATACCAACTCCATTTCAAGCCTTTTTTTTACGTGAGTACCATAATTTAAAACTTGTATCCTCTACCACTTTTGCTTTTTCTCCAACCCATTTTGTCTCTTGTAAACATAGAATATGAATCTTTCTCCGAATCATAGTATCTACCACCTCCATTAGCTTACCGGATAATGTTCTGATATTCCAAGAACCAATACGAATTTTATTATCTAGGACTAGCTTCCTTACCCCCCGCATCCGTCCATAATCAAAATGCGGAGACCCACTCTGAAAATTTTTTGCTACGTTCGGGCAGCAATGTAGCGGGACTAACTTCTTTACCCACACCCGTCCATGATGTGGGAACCCTCTCTGCAATTGATTCACTACATTCGGGTGAAAATGTAGTGGCCCTTGCTTACTTCTTACTGCATTCGGGCTCTGCAGCACGTCGCTAGGCGGGGACGCCCAAGGCAATGCTCATAATTTTTGTAATCCATGTTATAAAATCTGACAAAGTTTGACGCTGGCTGTCGGAAGCCTAACACAACCCTCCTCCTTTATCCGGGCTTGGGACCGGCAATGCAAGGATGATCCCTTACATGGCGGAGTTATCATTTCCTCATAAGCATGAGAGAAAAATTTGAAGGGTTCAAGTCAAACCTCATTCATTGAAAACCATTCTATACAAAAGAAATTTTTGGTGGATCTTATGGCAGAAACTATATTCAAAGATATAAAAGAGTAAAAAGAGGCAGTCCTTGTTGCCTCCAGACGAGGAGCAAGCATCCAACCCTATCACCACATTTTAAACAAGAAGGATCCAAAAGTGAGGTAATTTGTTTTTATTGTAGAGAACGAGGACATATAATAAAGAAATATCCAAAAATAAAAAGGGAAGTTGTCGTTGTCAGTGAAGACACATATCAAAACTCTACATTATGAGAACTTCAAGACAAAATGAAATAATTGGAAGAGCAACTAAAAGAAAAGGCTTCAATTAGTGTAGTTTGCTCCACCTTTGGAGGACCTAAAGGTATGTCTTGGTTACTTTATTATGGAGCTTCTTTTCATATGATATGTAAAAAAAAACTTTTAAAACATATACAAAGAAACCCCCCGACTTGTGTGTTTACGGCTAATGAACTAAACTAAAAGTTGATAAAGTCGGGGATCTTTAAAACAAGGATTTTTTCCCCTCAAAAGTCACATGGGTTCCAAAACTAAATCTGCACTTATTCTCACTTTCGCAAATATTTGATAATAATTATGTAGTCACCTTCTTATCCGAGGGTTGTAATGTATAGGATCGCCTCTCGAAGAAGGTGATTGGTTATGACCATAGAGAATGAGGGATATATGTAATGGATTACTTATATACACAAAATTTTGGTCAATGTAATATCCTTTAACACGATGTACTTCTATGGCACAAGAGGTGGGTCATTTAAATGCTCAAAAGGTATAATTGTTCTTCGATTAGAATTAAAAAAATGATGAGTTCTTTTGCAAATATTCGTATCTTTGAAAGATAAAACATCTTCCTTTTCCGAAAAGATTGATTTGTGCAAATAAACCTTTTGATTTAATACACTGATGTTTGGGGACCAACACCTTGCATTTCAAAAGGAGGAGTTGCTTACTATGTAATTTTTATTGACAACTTCACAAAACACACTTGGATATATTTATTGAAAACAAAGTCAGAAGTTTTTAAAAAATTTATCATTTTTTTACAATATTATTAAAACTCAATTAACACAAATATCAAAGTGTTTAGATATGACTCTAGTAGAGAATTTATCTCAAAAGAATTCAAAAATTACTTAGAAGAAAATGAGATTATCCATCAAACTTCCTGCACCAAAACTCCTGAACAAAATGGTGGTGCCAAACGAAAACATACACATCGTGGAAACCATTAGAACTATACTAATATCTAGCAATGCTTCTAAAAATCTTTGGGCAAAAGCGATTATGACCTCAGCCTACTTGATAAACAGGATGTCATCTGCTGTTTTACAAAATATTTCACCTATGGAAAAATTGTTTGGAAAAAATACACGTTATTCGCACTCAAGTCTTTGGATGCAAGTGTTTTGTATTTACCAACAAAAATGATGAACTCTCTCCTCGTGTTATTGAATGTGTGTTCTTAGGATATGACATAAATAAAAAATGATATAGATGTTATGATTCAAAGAATGATAAACTATATGTATCTAGAGATGTGCAATTTCTTGAAAAAGAATATTATTTTAGTGAAGGTTCCACCAACATATATGATAATGAGAAATACTCCTTTTGTCCGATGTTCTAGATGATGACATAAATTTCGAACAAGAAGAAAGAGAGCATATAGATCATGATAATTCATCTCCACCTAGAAATATTATTTCACCATTTGATAGATTCTACACCAAACGAACTTCTGAAACTATAGAACCTCCACTAAGAAGATCCAGTCGTGAATCTAGATCCCTTGAAAGATTTGTATCCTATAAAAGTTTCTCATCCACTCAGAGCCCTTGTGACTAACCTAATCACTATCAAGGAACTAAGAATATATAAGGAAGCTCTACCATCTATAAGACTAGATTGATGCCATGAACGTTGAGTTAGATGCTCTAGATAAGGCACAAACTTGAGAAATAGTTAGTCGATCAAATGCTAAAAAGCCTATAGGATGCAAATGGGTTTACAAAATCAAGACTAGGAGTGATGAAACCTTAGAACGATACAAAGCTCATTTGATGGCAAAAGGATATTTATAAGAATATGGAATAGATTATGAGAAAATTTTTGCCCTTGTAACCAAAATAACAATGGTTAGAACCCTTATTGCCTTAAGCACAATTAGATATTGGAATATAATTCAAATGGATGTCAAAAATACCTTTTTGAGTGGTTGGTTAAAAAAAGTATACATGGAATCCACTCTAGGCCTCAATGTTTCGAAAAATCAAGTTCTTTGCCTTAGAAAAGCTATTTATGGTTTTAAACAAGCACCTAAGGCCTGGGTCGACAAAATGAATGAGTTTATGACTAACCTCAGATTTGTTGCATGTTACACAGACACATTACTAATATAAAAAAAATTATACATTAATCTGAAATAACTGAACTTACAGAAGTTGGCATATTGGAAACATCCTTTCCAATCTGCTTGTGCAAACTTTCAGCCCTCTATTTGGCTGCCAACCCACTCTCTGCACTTTTCTTATTGATTATGCTTAACCATAATCAACCTATTTATAAGACCCTTCTAACTTGAAATACTAATCTACTCCTACTCTTAATTAAGTATAACAAAATAAACATAGAGTAAACATATGGATTATAACAAGTCTACTATGGGACTTGTTACAATCTCCAACACATCACTGTTTTTAAGAAAATATGTTGTAGGTATTATGATTACTATTGTATGTTGATGATATGCTCATCACCCAAGATGATAAGGGTATTCAGTACATAAAGACAACACTTGGAAAAGATCTTTACGTTATTTCTTGGGATAGAGGTAACACGTGACAACAAAGGTATGTTATCTCAAACAAAGCAACATGTGCCAACAACAGCACATATGGGAGTTGTAATGAGAATAGTAAGATATGTCCAAAATATAACTGATAAGGGAGTTTTTCTTTCTTCTTCATTTTCTTTGAATCTTGTTGCTTATAATGATGTTGATTAGAGAGGTGATGTCAATAACATACGCTCCACCACAGGTTTTTGTGTGTTTTTAGGTAGCTTATCTAATGAAAGTGGAAGAAACAACAAAAGGTGCCACTTTCATCTATCGAGACTGAATACCATGTGATGACAACTACCATTGCAAAATTAACATGGCTTACACAACTCTTAAGAGATCTCCATGTCACTCTTGAATCTACACCTCAACTGTATTGTGATAACAAGAGTGCAAATTTACATTGCTCACAACACCTTTCATGAGTGCACCAAGCATATAAAAATGGATTGTCATTATGTTCACGAAGAGTACCTACAAGGACATCTCGACTTACTGTTCGTGCAAACGTAGTAGCAGCTTGCTGACATCTTTACTAAGTCACTTGCAGTGCCATGATTTCAAGCACTCTAGCAAACTGCCCATCGTTCCTGTGTCAGTTTGAGGGGAGTGTTAAGAGAGACTGGCCCGCTTGGGCCGTCGGGGCCCATCAAGCCACCAGCCCAACGCTAGTTTTTCTAGCCGTTGGGCTATTAGCCTGGCCAGGACCAGCATCCAATGACTACTCTTCTAGCCGTTGGATGCTGGCCAACCTCCACCATTGTTCCTCTATAAAAGCACCTAATGTGCTCGCTTGTAAGCTAAGCCTTTGAGGCTCTTAGTTTATCAATAATATACATTGTTCTGATTTTTGTTCATTGTCGTTGAGTGACTTCTATTGAGTTCAAGAAATCCTAAGTCATCGTGGAAGTGCTTTAAGGCCCATCGTGTGGACTGCCAAGGTCATTGGGAAATTATCAAGAAGTTGATTTCATTAGACTGTGCAGGCCGTTTTGGTTGAATATGGCCTGTAGCACATGATAGAAGCATGTACCATGGATACAACCAATACTCTAGAGTCAAGTCTATCCTCATACATGCCATGTATCATGTCATTTTCTTTGATAATACAATACATATGAATATGTATCCTATGATACGAACCGATATGGATAATGGTGGGTTCATGAGTTGAACATGCCACACATACACACAATGAGGTATGGAAAGAAGATAAAAAGAACCTTTAAATAGGTATGAAAAACTAAATTTGGAAAGTATTAAAAGAGGTAGAGGATGACCACAAAAGTGTTGGAAAGAAACAATAAAGAATAATCTAGCTTATTGTGAGTTAACTGCTAACATGGCACACGATAGGGATATGTGGAAACAAAGAATCCATGTAGCCGACCCTGTCTAGTATGGGAAAAGGCTTAGTTGTTGTTGTTGTATATATATAGAGAGAGAGAGACCATCAAGACTCGTTCACTAAGTGAATTAATGCAGTGTTGCAAATTTGTGATAAAAACATACCCCAAGAGTGTTCCTTCCTTTACAGAAGAGGCTGCCCCTTGGAAACTTTTATTGAAGAATATGAGTTTAGAGTCAGTTTTAGTACATATAATGTCTTAGGACAGTAAAATTGATGGTTAGAGTATTATTGTAATTGTCCGAAGTCGTAAGGGCATTTTGGTAATTTTCTGTACTAGGGGTATTTCTGTCATTTTATGTTTTACAGCTCCTTATATAAGGGCTAATAGGCTGTATTAGGGTTTAAGGTTGCAGGGATTAAGAAAGAGAGAGAAAGAGGGGGGCGGCCTCCATTGGAGGTTCGCCCCCTCCTCCGATCTCCATTGTTACTCTTCTTCTTTTATCAATAAATTATATTGTTTATTATTTGATGTGTTTCTCGGTAATTTCAACAACTTTTCCAGTCTTCAAAAGATGTCTGAACTTCATTTGTTACATTGTTTCAGCTACTAGATAGCATAGCTGGAAGATTTTATGGAGTGCAGCGAAGAGGTGGCTTTCAGGTCATGCTTGGGGACTTTTTCAAGGTGAAAATCTTCTCTTATTATTTCTACCTTCAAATGTTGCTTATTGGTGTAAGAGAAGACTTACTAAAGTAAGAGAAGATATCATTGTTTCTGCAAAAAAAAAAAAAACCTCAATGTTCCTTAGAAGTATTTTATTCACAAAAGAAGGCAGTAATTATCTCAATTACTCGTAATGGAAGTTTATCATTCACAAAGTTGTGGCAAATCTTGGAAATGATCGAATCAGGAACCTTCATTTTCCAATTAAGGTGCTGCTAACAGATAGCAAATTCAACTATTATATGCCACTGCATAGGCTTTATGTTTTTCAGTGGTAAGAAATGTTGATGATGTCACTAATTTTAAATGCGAGTTACAAAAACGATGAAATAATTTGTATACGTTAGAGCCAAATCATCCATATGCATCCTGAGCCTTTTCTTTATACCGTTGCAGATGATGGGAGGTGAAGTGGTAGCTTGAATATGTTCTGGGAAGCTCGAGACTGTTAATACTTCACATTTTCTGATGGTTAAGCTGAAGATAAGTTGATGCATCTATCAGGTGTTCTATATCGATAATGTGTTCAATTCTGAATACAGTTCCATAGTGATCATGGTAGATATGTTGCCATGCCTGATGCTTTCATGAGCCATATCGATTAATGTAAGATGATCCTTTTGTATTTGAGGTACTTGAAACACTAAGGTATCGACTTGTGGTCCTGGGAAGGCTGACCAAGCCAACTCTTATTCTAGCTTTCTCAGCTGTCAAAGGTCTTGGGGTTGAAAACAACTCCACACTGATTCTTACATGGTGCACAAGAAGCTTTTTCAATTTTAGCATGAATATTTTGTAGTGATGCTTTATGATTCTAGGAGTAATGCAAATAAATGCTTATACCAAGGGTAAGTCCACGTTAAGACAGGTGAGGTGGTTGCTCACCCTAACTTGGGAAGAAAATTAAAAAAGCTAATGTCTCTCTGATTTTGGAAACAAAATATATGGGCGGTTAGTAAACTTTGAAATATTAAGCCGCTTTTTTTCACCTTGATTTGAAAAATAAAGGAGATTATAAAGTTTAAGAGTACAGTCTTATCATTATTTATGGGGAAAATGTACCATTTGGCCCCAAAGGTTTTGATCTAATAGCTGTTTTACCTACAAGCTTTTTTGGTTCGGAATCACTCTCAATATTTCCAAATTGAGCTATTTACCTAGGTTAAATTGGCTCAAAAATTGCTCCCATCTATGTCTGGGTCAACCTTAGAAGCCTTATTGGCTCATATACTCAAGTCCATCTCCGTTCGCAGCAAGGACTGTCTCTCTCATTGATTAATACTCCAACCAAATATTTTGCTGAAAAGATTTAGCCAAAATGGATATCATCGGTTGTTTGTCTTCTCATTTCTGTCTTTCTCGCTCAATGGTGTATTGCTATTGAGATATAGGGCGTTTGTACGGGGAAAGCATGAACTTGTGTATTGCCCTAAATCTTGGACATTTATGATTCTGTCCCTTGGCTAATTGCTTTCTGTATAATTATGGATTCGTCTTTCTATGTCTTTTAAGGAAATAATAACCTTTTATGGGCTTTAAGCACTTATTTTCTTATTAATTAGAAATTCAGTTTCGGACTAACAATCCCGCTGACTAAAATTCTTTTAACTAGTTTAATGCTGTTTAAGTGTTATTGCTACGTAATGATAAGCTAGAAATTGATAACGATGTTTTTTCTTATTAACAAAAACATTCACAGTGAGGCTAAAATTTTAGAGCATTGTCGTTTCATTGTTATTGATGACTATTGGTGAATTGACAAGTGATGACGATGGTTTTTGGAGAGGGCATTTGCCCAACACTTACGCACAAAAACACACAGATTCATGCATGTGCATACTCAGAGAGAGAGAGAGATAGAGAGATTCAGTTAATTTTTGGAGATCGGTGTTAGATATGGCAATCATTTTTTATGTATATGTTTGTATATATGAGAAAATCTAATCATGCGCACCACTGATGTGTGTATTCATTTTTTTGGTGTCATGAGTGTAATTTAAGACTTTTAAGGGTTTTTAAAATCATACTCTGGAAAAGTATGAGTCGGGTATGAGTGGATAGCATCCAATCACTCACTCAGCTAATTTTTCATATAGGCCATGTACCCTTTTTTTATTAAAACCATTGAAGGGCTGCCCTTTGTAGACAGTATCACACCTCAACGAGGCACGATCACATTGCATAGGGTTGTGCTTACCACTTACTCCCCCTTTTTATCACAAACACTTCAATTAATCTACGTAGATTGATAAACACGTTTCGATAGGGTCATGCAAATTTAAAAAATCATACATAATGTCTAACAGTCTTGATACTTTGCCATGAAACACAACCATTTTTGAATGCTTTGATTGCTCCTCTAATTCCGAGGTTATATCATGACTTTGAAGAACTCTTCATTGACTTGACGTGGAGTTGTTTGTAATAGTTATGTTAGGAGTGCGCATCGACTTCTTATTCTATTTTTCAAGTATAGTTGATAACCTTCTTTGGTTTTGAAAAAATTAAAACAAGTCATTACATCAATATTCAGTTAATTGCTAATACATTAACAACTAGTTTCGATTTTTTAACCACTAATTTTAGTGGAAACTCTAACACCAGCAAGCCACATGCACGAGACGCAAATCAGCTATGAATTTTCTATTACAGAACAAAGTTGATGATTGTTATTAATTTGTAAGGTAAGCTACCAACAATTATTGAACCTTTAAATATTAAATTGAATCACCGTTTTTTTATAGATTCAAACCACCATGGGGAAATGGTGGACACGCTGCTCTTAGGATGCAGTGAGTGCTAGAGAAAGGTCGAAGAGTAAAAATCATGGAAGATTTCCTCTGATCGCCAGCGGTAACGAAAAATCTTGATAAAAATGGCTAATCTCTGTAAAATCATGGGAAAAATATCTATTAGTGGTGAAAATATTAAAAACATGCCTGACATTACATCGTATATTGATGAATTCAAATATTATAATTGCTATTCATACACCTTTTTTTATTAAACATATATCTTTTTTTGAAACTACCAAAATTGTCCCGTGCACTTTTTCTCTCTTCCATATTCTTTCATGTTAACAGTACCACTGTCGGTTCCCCACCACCATTACCAGCATTTCCCTTCCGTATTCATGCATGTGCTTTTGTAAGACGCGTAGAAATTGTAAGACCCACATATAGCATAAAAGAAAAGGCATGTCATATGAAATACAGTAATAAAAATCTCAAAAGTTAGATAATCTTACAGCCCATTCTGCTTCAAAGTTACGCCCTGCGTGCAAGTGCAAGTCGTACACAAGAACGTGCATGCACGGTCCTTCTTAGATAGCCTGGTATCGTAAAGCTAGCCCTGGGTATAAAGAGCGACAGAGGATCTTATTGTTCGTTATGATGCTCTACATGCAGGTCATGCACACAAACGTGCACTCACGCTTCTTGTCACATTATTAACCTGGCCAATAGAGGAGCTTATCATCCACAAATCATGAATACTGGCATTATGGGAATTGTAGATTGATTATCCAGCGCATCTGGTAGATTAACCTGTTCTAGATCTGATTTGGTTTTGGGAAAACTGGAGAAAAACAAAAATAGTTAAAAATTCAAAAAAAATAATAACAAAAATACGGAGATGGAACCAACAGCTCATGTCATGAAAGGAAGAACCGTAACCAAACCATAAACCCTTTTTTCCTCCATTTCAGTCGGTTTTTGACTCGGTTCGGGTTGGGAAAGTCAGTCCGACTCGAAATAGGACGCACTCCTGATCAATGGTTTCTTATTCTCACGAGCCGAGCCGTATCTGTATGTTGCGTAGCGTATTCTTACAGACCATCAAACGGTGGGAGCTCAGACGTACATGCGCTTGAACCAGCTGGAACGGTGGATGACAGCGCACGCTTTCAATCGAAGAACACAGTTGGCTGTGGATACAGCGCAAATTCTCGACTACCCACTGTAAAAAAACAGAGAGTTGCTGGTCACGATCTACCCTTTTTCTCCTTCTCTGCGGTGGATCGACACACTCGACGCCGGCAAGGCGACGCGACGCATCCGATCGACCAAAAGCTTTCACGCATCGTTGTCGATCATTTCAGACCGTCAGGTCTGTGTGTGCGTGCTCTACTTTTCTTCTTATTCCTCCCACCTTTTTGTTCCCTTTGCTATAGAAGGCTGAACTGGTATGGGATTCAGCCTGAATGTCTCTATGCAGATATTTTCTAACGTACTTTGGTCATCATGGATGTAGCCTTCTCCTTCTCAATTTGGAAAAGAAATTTCTTATCGTAAGATCATTTAGACTTCAATTTGGTTTCTAGTTGGCAGGAGCAACGAAGGGATTCGAACGGTGGAGCTAGCTGCGCCTAGTGATATAATTTTTTCCCTCTCAAAAATCAATAGATTTTTTTGGGCGTCACCGACTCGCCCTCGTAGCTGTGCACTCCAGTGATCTCCGCGATGTGTAAAGAAGCTGTCGATGTTCTGGGATCTACTTTCTGAACTAGCTCCATCGCTGAGAAAGGGTCCAAACAAAGTTTTAAGTGAAGGAAATATGCTCCAGTACATACAAGGTCCACTTATGCAATATAAATTTAGAAGAAAACACCTTCCCCATGTCATCAATTGTACTTCAGAAAGAATATGTAGTATTTTAACAGTCTGTTGATATGCTTTATTTTGTCCGCTTTTGGTTATTAGGAAGAATGAAAAATTACAACTGAAAGTTGATTCTATAGAATGCCCTATTTTCTGTACTTAGAGGAGATCGAAGATTGTCCGCTGAGTTACCTTTTTAATCTGTGAGAAAAGCTGGCTCCTTGGATTTGGGGGCGTTGATTTAGATTTCTTCGATGTGGTGGAGCATGCTTCTCATGAATCTTATATCAATAGAGTCTAGTGGTTGGACCTCCTTTTCCATCATGTAAGTTACTTCCTTATAAGCTCACCAGCCTCCAGCACAACCACCACCATCACTGTCATCATTATCTGAGACTCGGATGAGTTTTATGATTGCGTGATCTGCTGGCTGAAGTAAATCCAAATCTCAAGGTAAGTCTTGAAAAGGATTAGTACAGTCATTGGTAATAAACCATGGATAAACAGCTAAGGATGGCTGGAATCCTATTGGTGTTATAGCAGGAATTGATTTAAAAATTAGGTGAAGGAGTATTGGATTCAAGCAAGGTTGAATTCAAACAGTGAGCATGACTGTCAATATGTGGTTCACTACTCAGAACAAAGCTTCATTTGGAATTTAAACACATCAGTGGTTTCGAGAGGGCTTCAAATCAGAAGTAGCGACATTCTTTAAGGTGGCTTGCGGACACAGTCAAATGGTGCAAGATGCAATGGGCCTAGTAACGGTAAAGGCCTCCTTGGACTGGCTAAGCTCAGGGCCAATGTTGTAACAGCTGGCACGGCCAGGCTAAGTCCTCTGTTTGACATTAAAGGCACCCATTATAGCTGCTTGGAGAGGCACTGGGGCTCCAGGTGGCTATTTGCTGAGCACCTGGTTTTTGATATAGTGTTTGGGGCTTTCTTGAGTGAATTGAGTCTTGTACAAGGGGATTGAGCTCGAGTGCGGAAAGGGTTTCACACTTTTGCACTTAATTTAGTTTAATACAGTTCAAGTTGAACTTTTTGTGTATGCTCTGGACACCAATGTTGTAAAAAGTGTATTGGTGCCCTATCGCACCGGATTCCGATACGCGATAAACGCACCGTATCGTATGCTATGGTACAATTTTTTTGATGATTTTATTTATTTTTAAATATTAATAAATCTAGTTTATGGAAAATTTGAAATTATCGAATATAAGATATCTAATTCTAACACAATCAACATTAAACAAAATTAAATCCAAAAGCTTGATTCGAGACTTGCAACTATCAATTCTAAAACCATAAATTCTAATAGATTGGCCATTGAACTAGTGAATTAAAGTCTAATGAAATTAAATTACAACAATTAGTCATTCATTTGTTATACAAAACGTGAATCATAATCAACAAAAGCATTATATAATCATTATAATCAAGGTCGCCAACATCACCATCACCATCATCTCCCTCTTCCTCCTCCGGATTGGATCCTCCAATCCAATAGCTTCTACATCATCGTCTCTAAATTTTGCTTCTGCTTTCATCGCCCTCTTGTTTTCATCCTCTAAATTGATAGGAGGTTCCTCCTCTTCGACTCAATCATCAAGAATATCAATATTTTTGTAACTTAATAGATCATATGGCACCTTCTTGCATCTCTTTGCATTTGTCTAAAAAGAAAACAAAAGAAACAATACAACAGTAAGATTAAATTATATTTTCTTATTAATCATTATTAATAAGAACTTGAAGAAGAAGAACTAAAGGGCAATAGACATATTTTTAAATACTGAAATCAAATTACTTTTGTCTTAACTTTATATTGTATGCTATATAGACCAAATCATTAAGACGAACATGCTCCAGTATGTTTCTCTTCTTCGTGTGGATGCGCTAAAAAAACTCTAATTTCTTTTGCATCCACTAGAACTACATGTTTGGCTTAATATATATTGAGCAAACCCCGATAAGTTTGGTATGTCTACACCAAAGTGAGCCCACCATTCATCTAAAATAAAACACACTAATAAAAAACACTTAAAGTCAATTAATTCAGAATCAAATAAAATAATTGATAACTTATCAAATATCAATAAAAACAAATCATACCTGGCTGCATTTGGGAGTGAAATTGTTGTAAATAGTTGTCGATGATCAAAAGTTGATGTGGCACGAGTCAATATCACCAAGTCGCTAAGAGTCAAATGACATTCACTCATGAATATCTATCTTCAAGAATGATTAACAAGAGCGGAAGCACGTACAAAACAAGTCAAAAAGCAGTGCAAGACTGCATAAATATTATTCATGAAGTGGTGTCTTATTTATAGACATTACAAGGCTTGAAGAAGTGAAGCAAGAGGGCAAGAGGAGGCCACATTAGTGGGCTAGTGCTGGCCGGCCAACACTAGCCGTTGGGGGGCTCCCAACGGCTAGTAGCCGTTGGGGGGACCCCCAATGGCTAGGGCCAATATGGCCCTGGCCCTTCGGGCATGATGGCGCTGGCCCTAAGGGCCCGCGTACCCTATTACATATTAACACCCCCCTCAAACTTACGGGGTATACACTGAAAGTTTGTCAAGTAAAAACTAAAACCGAGAGGCGGAAAGAGATTTGGTGAAAAAGTCTGCGAGCTGTATCTCAGATGCAACATAGCAAAGTGAGATGTTCTTATGAAGACACTCTTCTCGAACAAAGTGGCAGTCCATCTCGATGTGCTTGGTTCTCTCATGAAAAGAGTTGTTGGAGGCAATGTACATGGCGCTTTTGTTGTCACAATACATGATGGCGGGGTGTATGACATAGACGCCCATGTCTGCTAGAAGGGTTGTGATCCAAGAAATCTCCATCGCAGCTGTAGCCATGGCTCGATACTCGGCTTCTGTGGAAGAGAGGGATACCTTCTGTTGCTTTTTGCACTTCTAGGAAACAAGAGATTCACCTAAAAAAATACAAAAACCAGTCGTAGAGTGTCTATTGTTGACATCTCCACCCCAATCAGCATCCGTATAGATAGATAAATCAAAAGATGAAGAGGAAGTTAAGAGGACCCCCTTGTGGGCAGTGTTTCTATTATAGCGAATAATTCTCAAGACAGCACTCATATGAACAGAGGTAGGTGCGTGTTGAAATTGACTGGCTGTGTGTAATGTCTGGTCTAGTAATGTTGAGATAAGTGAGTGCACCTATGAGCTGTCGATAAGGGGTGGGATCTTCTAATTTCTCACCATTAGTGGCACGCAGTTTGGTTTCTAGGACTTCGGGTGTGTCAACAACCTTAGTATATGTAATATCGGATCTTTCAACAATATCGGTAGCAAACTTGGTTTGAGACATAAAGTATCCACAACTATTTTTGGTTATCTCAATACCCAAAAAGTAATTTAGCAAGCCCAAGTCTTTCATATCAAATTCGTGATGCAGATTAAATTTAACTTCAGCAATTCCCACTTCATCACTTTTTGTGATGATCATGTCATCCACATACAAAAGATAACAATATCAAATTGTGTTTTTCGTACAAACAATGCAGTATCAGTATAGCAAGTCACAAAGTTATGCAAATGCATGAATTTTTCAAATCGATCAAACCAAGCTTTTGGAGCTTGTTTCAGACCGTACAAGGCTTTTCGTAATTTAAGAGCATGACCAGGAGGAGGACTCATGAAGACTTCTTCATTCAAACAACCGTTCAAAAAAGCATTCTTGACATTAAGTTGGTATATATTCCATTGCTTGATTGCACTAATGGTGATGAGAATTCTAATTGTGGTCATTCTAGCTACTGGGGCAAAGGTTTCATCATAGTCAATTCCATATTCTTGGGCATAACCTTTAGCAACTAGTCTAGCCTTGTATCTCTCAATATGACCGTTGCTGTGAGTTTTGATTTTGTATACCCATCGACATCCAATGACTTTCTTATCTTTATGCAAGGGTGCAACTATCCATGTCCGAGCCTTGTCTAGGGTGTTGAGTTCATTTTTCATAGCATTTTCCCATTCTGGAATACATTTAGCTTGATGATAGAACCTAGGTTCCTTAACTTGACGAAGGATGGCAATCAAATTTCTTCGTTGTGGTTCAAAAGATTCATATAACACAAATCGTTGAGGTGGTCTAGAAACCCTGGGTTCTAGGCTTGTAATATCAGGTTCCATGTGGGCTTCATGGGTTGTTCTAGGTCATCTTATATAATGTGAGGGGAAGGGTTTAACAATTGACCGAGTATCAACAGTGGTGTGTGAAATATCATTGTTGTCAATATGATCTTCTTGAATGTCTTGATGATCTACCGAGTCACAATCATTATCTTCTTCTAGCTCAAAAACATCTTGGGGAATGAAAGGTTCCAAATTTTCCAAGGATTTGGACTCATAATAAATGTATGCTCAAAGAATTTCACATCCTTGGACACATACAATTTGTCTTCCATAGAATCAAAACACCTGTACCCCTTTTTGTCAATTCCATAACCAAGGAAGACACATTCAATAGCTCTAGGTGACAATTTGTCATTCTTGTCTGTATACACAAAACATCTACATCCAAAAACCCTAAGTCTTTCATAATATGGAGGGATGTTGTACAATTTTTCGAAAGGTGAAGTATTCTCAAGGTTGGATGACGGCATTCTATTTATAAGGTATATTGCGGTAAGAGTAGCTTCGGCCCATAAGAATTTAGGAACCTTACTAGCAATTAGCATAGTTCTACAAGTTTCAAGAATATGCCTATGTTTTCGTTCTGCTAGACCATTTTGTTGAGGTGTTTTAGTGCATGATTTTTTGTGTATAATACCATTAATTTCAATAAATTTATGAAATTCATTAGACATGTATTCTCCTCCCGAATCGGATCTAAAGATGGTTGCTCCAAATTGGTTTTTGATCATGTTACAAAATACTTCAAATTTTTCAAATACTTCGAATTTGTGTTTTAAGAGATATATCCATGTAAATCAAGTAAAGTCATCCACAAAAATCACAAAGTATTGCAATCCTCCTTTAGAAACAACGGGCGCGGGGCCCCAAACATCCGAATGTATTAAATCAAAAGCTTTCTTTGGTACATAGTTTCTTTCTCCAAAGGGAAGATGATGCATTTTTCCAAGAAGACAATCTTTACATTCAAAATTTTTCTCTCTAATGCTTTTCATCAAAGGAATGTTACACAACTTTTGAGAGTTCAGGGTAAGTCTTTTATGCCATAGCATAGCATCTTGGGTTATGTTACAAAAACCTGAATTTGGCATAACAAGATAGTCCATTTTGTATAGTCCACTTTCTCTATGGCCTTACCAATCACCTTCTTCGATAGGTGATCCTGCACCACACAATGTTTGGATGAGAAAGTGACTATACAATTGTTATTACATATTTGAGCAACCGAGAGTATATTTAAATTAAGTTTAGGTATAAAACTTACATTTTGAATTTTAAAGTCTTGTTTTTCAAGGTTTCCTAATTTTTTGATTTGGAGTTTTGTTCCATCGACGGTAAACGCATGCTTTCCAATGGTTTCACAAGAATTAACCAAAGAATCTTCACTATGTGTCATATGAAAAGATGCACCGGAATCTAAAAACCAAGACATACCTTACGAAGTAGATAGAGCACTCCCGGAGATGCTTGCTTTTTCTTTAAAAATTTCTTCTATGTACGCCTTTATATTGTTGGGCAAGACACCTCCTTCTTCCACGGCTCCCACGTTTCCACCCCTTTTTCGAAGTAGAGGACAAGTGGTTTTAATGTGTCAACTTTCCTTGCAATAATGACAAATTATATCCTTGTTAGGCCATAGTCCCGTGGGCTTCTTGAATGTGCTTTCATTGTTCTTGATATGTGGAGGCTTGGAAGTCTTCAAATTTGCTCCGGGTCTTGATGCGGCATGTACTGCTTCTTTGGCCACATGCATGTTTTTCAATCTTGTTTCCTCCATAATAAGATCGACAAGAAAGGTATCCCCTCTAGGTCTAGGTTTCCTATGTATAAGGCTTGATCTAATGTTTTTAAATTCGCCTCTTAAACCATGCATAAACAAGAAGAAATATTGATTTTCCAAAAATTCTTGAAATTCGTCTAATTTGTGAAGTTTTCCAAATTTGTCAAAACTCCTTAATTGAGTCCAAAGTTTCGAAAATTCATTGTGATAGTCCCTAATGCTTAGGTTTCCTTGTTTAAGCATAATCATTCTTTTCATGAGATCAATTTGAAAGACAAAATCATCTTTAGAATGAAGCTTTTTCAAATATTCTCAAGTTTCAAACGCATTTTCAAAAGCATTAATCCGATTTCTAAGTTTTTCATCCACATTTTGACAAATGATCCATGTGATTTTTGCATTCATTTTTTCCCATAATTTCAAATTGATTTTGAATTTCTCATGTGCTTTGATGATTTCATATCATCTAAGCCATCAATATCCAAAATTGGTTCCTTTATAGTTCCATCAATGTAATCTCAAAAATCTTTTGATAAAAAATATTTTTTCATTGTTCTAGCCCAACTTTGATAACTTTTCGGGTCTAGAATACATCTAAACGACTCATTTTTGCCTTCCATTTGTACAAAAAATGAATATTTTGGACTAACCTCAAGTTTGATGCAAGTCTTCAACTTTCGCACTTTCGGCATGGACTAACCTCAAGTTTGATGCAAGTCTTCAACTTTCGCACTTTCGGCATGCTTTCCGATGCACTCGTTTTCTTCAATCCGAGGCTTTGATACCATGTAAATAGTTGTCGATGATCAAAAGTTGATGCGGTACGAGTCAATATCACCAAGTCGCCAAGAGTCAAATGACATTCACTCACAAATGTCTATCTTCAAGAATGATTAACAAGAGCAGAAGCACATACAAAACAAGTCAAGAAGCAGTGCAAGACTGCTTAAATATTATTCATGAAGTGGTGTCTTATTTATAGACATTACAAGGCTTGAAGAAGTGAAGCAAGAGGACAAGAGGAGGCCACATTAGTGGGCTAGTGGTGGCCGGCTAGCACTAGCCGTTGGGGACCCCCAATGGCCAGGGCCATGTTTGGCCGGGCATGATGGCCCTATTACATATTAACAATCGTATTGCAATTGACCTTCCTAAGTCTCCAACACTATGTATTATACTAGCTTAACTCTAAATGGATATTGCACCTAAGTGATGAATTTTACACAAGATCAATTACATTTAATATCCCCTTCTTAACTCATTTGTCTTCTATAAAGTTAAGAGAAAATCTAATAGAGGGGTTAAAAAAATAAGTAGCCACATGCAAATCATGATGCATTTGTCAGTACAATAGTGCATTAATACACTTCCAAACCTTCTTCAATGGTGATCGTTTGCATTCAAAATTTGCTTGTATTTCCAATTTGGCTTTATCCATTGCATCATATATAAAAGGCATAGTATGCCTATCTTCATTGTGTAGCATTCTCATTACCTTAACCAAAGGTACAATCATCCTTAAAAACTTACTACAATTTTTCTAAAAGTTAGCATTGAAAACAACATACAATAATCCCCTTCCTTTTCTTTTTCTCGATCAACTAATAGAGCCTCATTCATCAGATGCAAACATCTTTATCAATGCATTTTTATTTACAACAAGACTTTTAACAGTAATAACATTAATAGCAAATCTTGTCAATAAAAGCTTAATCAACTCCCTTCCATTAGTGTGAATTCTCATCAAATGTAATACATAACAATGATTATAAATAAACTTTGTAACATTTTCACATGCATCAATTGCCCCCTTAATTTCATCCATTGCACTTAAATCCTCAAGCATTAAGTCTATGCAATATGCAACACATGGGGTCCATACTAAAAATGGATGGTTCGACTCAAACATCATACCAAGTACTCTGAAATTCACAACATTATCAGTAATGAATTGCACAACATTTGTAACACCTACTTCCTCAACAACTTCTTCAAAAATAGGGAGTAAATTATTTGTAGTTTTGTCAATATGGGACAAGTCATGATTTCAAAAACAATGTCCCCATAAGAGACCAAAAAGTTTACTAATGATCTACGTAGATCGTTTGTTCAACCATCAACCATAATTGAACAACGTGGAAGCTTTCATAACTCCCTAAATTCAAAACTTCATTCATGCACAATATCAACCCAATTTTGCAACAATTTACCCCTTAAAGCATGATATGTAGGGATTCTTTAACCTGATCTCATACTAGCAATAGCTTCTACCATACTTTGAAAGGAACATGAATTTACAACTTTGAAAGGAAGATAATTTTCATAAAAAAAAATCATCACACTTAATATCTACTTTCTTAATTACCTCCTTCGAAGCCATAGCTGATCTTATGCCTGGTTGAGCTCTAGGAGTTATACGTGGGGGAAAAATGAATGCATCCTACTACCTTTACCTCTATTACCCATTGTAGTCATCGGGCGAGTAGGAGCTCTTGTAATGGAAGAAGAATCAACTCCACTTTTACTATCCCTAAAACCTACACTCTTTCCCTTAGCTTGCCTTCTTACCTCCTCAGTCGATTCTTCTTCCTCTTCGGTTATACCATACATCTCTCTAGATCTATTCTTGTAATTGTAATTTTTCTCATTTATAACCTTCAATACCTGCTCAATTTCATACTTTACTATTTCAGGCACCCGAAGACACTAATATCCTTTTTTGTTCCTATAAGATGGTGTTTCATACGAGAAATATCTTCATGCTTAACTTCATTGCAAAAAATACACTTATTCACTAGCCTATTAAACTCCACTCATGTAAGGGATCACCCTTGCATGGCTGGTCCCAAGCCCGGATAAAGGAGGAGGCTTGTGTTAGGCTTCCGACAGCGAGCATAAGACTTTGTCGGATTTTTATAACATGGATTATACAAATTATTTCACCTTTTGAGATGTCTTATGGAACATTTTAGAGCAAAAAAGAAAACATTTATTGATGTAGAAAAAGCTTACGATAGGGTTCCGAGAGAGGTTCTTTGGAGAACCTTGAAAAAAAGAGGTATCTCATTGCCATACATAAACCTTATAATGAGGACTCATGAAGGAATGACAGACTTCTTTGAAGTTAATATTGGGTTACATCAAAGATCAACTTTAAGTCCATACTTATTATAATGGTGATTGATGAGTTAACAAAACATATTCAAGATGAAGTACCTTGGTGTATGTTATTTGCAAATGACATTGTGTTAGTGGAGGAGTCTAAGGAAAAAGTTAATAGAAAATTGAAACTATGGACAGAAACATTAGAAAGTAAAGGCTTCCGACTTAGTAGAATAAAGACAGAATATATAGCATGTAAGTTTGATCATTTAGTTACTTCAGAGGACATAGAAATTAAAATTGGCACACATTGCATCCCCCAAAAGAAAAATTTTAAATACATAGGGTCAATTTTTCATAGTGATGGAAGAATTTATGGAGATGTTACGCATAGAATTAATGTTGGTTGGTTAAAATGGAGAGGAGCATCAAGTATTCTTTGTCATAAGAAGATACTTTTAAAATTAAAAGGTAAATATTATAGAGAAGCAATTAGACCTGCTATGTTTTATGGTTTTAAGTGTTGGGTTGTTAATCATCAACATGTACAAAAGATGTCTGTGACAGAAATGAAAATGTTATGAGTGGTCATACAAGAAAAGACCATATATATAATGAGGTTATTAGAAATAAATTATGTGTGGCACCAATAGAGGATAAAAGGAGAGAATATCGTTTAAGGTAAATTGGACATATAGAAAGAAGATCAAAAGAAGAACGTGTAAGAAGATATTAAAAAGTAGATTTTGAAAGTATTAAATGAGGTAGAGGACGACCACAAAAGTGTTGGAAAGAAACAATAAAAAATGATCTAACTTATTGTGAGTTAATTGCTAACGTGGCGCATGATAGGGCTGTGTGGAAACAAAGAATCAATGTAGCCGACCCCGTCTAGTATGGGAAAAGGCTTAGTAGTTGTTTTTGTTGTTGTATTCACTAGCTTATTACCTTCGTACAATACTTCCATTGTGGATCAACTCGATCGGAAGTCATTAAGTAGATAGGAGATAAACAATAAGAAGAAAGAAGCTTTTCAAAATCATGAAAGCTTTTGAATGGTTTGAATTTGATAACAAAGGATTGGAGTGAAATAGGTTTAGGATAGAAAAATGAATTTTGAAAACTCGGATCTCGGGTTTTTATACCTAAAAAATTTGGCATCAACTCGTACGATACAGGTTGCATCGTACTATACGGCATGATAAATCGCATTGGGTGATACACGTGCTTGTATCGTGTCGTGTTCTTATACGATATACAATAAAATCATATCATATCGTATCGCATGATACGATTTTAATAACATTGCTCGACACTCAGGGCCATGATAGACCTAAATTGAGTTGACAATTTGAGTCTCTGACACCATCACTCTTGGTGGGTAATAGGCTCCACATTTTTGTGAAGTGGACTCCGTGTGAACAAAGTGTCGGCTTGAAAGATTCCCCCCCTTTTATTTATAGGTAAGCAACAACCAACCTAAGTCACAAAGACACTTCTAAGGGGTGGAGTGTCGACCCCGACACTGGTGCGACACCGACATCGACACCGTGTCGGTGCGGCATGTCCAAAAAAAATTTGAAAAAAAAAAATTTTTAACTCACGGATAAATGGGTCTAAATAATGAAGATTGATTTGTGTATTATGATGAAATTAGTAGTTTTTTACCATTTATATGTTTTGCTTTAATATAAAGTTGTGTACTTACTATTATAGCTTTATACAATATAAAGCTGCTTCAATGATTTTGGGTGCGAACAATTGGACTCCATATTGTATGTCTTTGCACTGAATAATCTCTGTCACCAAACACATTTAAAGACCAGGAACATTGCCAGATCAATAGAACAGAAGAGTATGACATCACTAGGGGATCCTAGCACAAATACTAGTATATGTTATATCCTACAAAAGATCTTGAAACTCTTTGAATCCATAACTTGGATATTTTGCAGCTCGTAAAATCACTGTAAGTTTAAGATCATTATGAGGGAACTTGCTAATTGATACCTATGTGCACCCAAAATTAGCAAATACTGGTTGTATTATGATTGATTTATGTAGCTTGAATATTATATATAATATATAATATTATATACCCTAGCCGTGTCGCCGCACCCAAAATTTTTGAAATTTGCCGTATCCCGCACCCGCACCCATGTGACATAGCAACCAACTAATAGCAGACAAATTGTTTGGTCCCTTCACGAGACACAAATCCAGCAGTACTGTTTAGGGGGCTAATATATTAAACTATTTGTTTCTTTGGTGCCTTATTCCTTTCTACCTTTTCCTTCTGACCATTGCCTTTACTTCTTTTCTAGAGAGAGAGAGAGAGTTTGGACATGGGATGCTGTTTAGTATTTTCTATGATGATTACCGGTAAGATAGTCTTACAGTGCTTGACCTTCAGGGCTTTTGTGAAGAGGTGTCTTCGCTTGCTTCATTTTTCCTTTTCATAGGGTGCACACGTTCCTGGTGAGCAATTAACTGAAACGTTCTTGCATTAGATGCACAAGTTCCTGTTTTGAAACCTAGTTGCTTTACATACCAGGAAATTTAATGGAAACCTTCTTGTTTTCCTCTTCTTAGTGCTTCTCTGTATTCCCTTAATCTTTTATGTAATATTCTTCAGGGGACATCAGTTTTAGCTGTGTCATCTTTTGTGACCATGGGATTACCTAGATTTGTAGGACAGTTTGATTTCATCCAGCAATGAGTGCATGAAAAGAAGCTATATGCATGGACGCATGTCTATGTTTGGAGCTTGAACCATTGTACTTTTCTTTTAAGTATCTGGCCTAGGTCTTATTTGTTTTTGGGCTGAGGTGTATCTGTTAGTAATTTAATCAAGTTCTTGGGCTATTCTTTTCAGGTAAAGGAATGAAGGAAAGAGATAATACTAGGGGTATGTGGTCACCTGACCGACCATGGAGATCAATATGTATGCCCATGTTGGTTATCGTCTTCTGCATCTTGTCTTTCTACATGGGGATCATCTATTCTACAGAGAGACATAACGTGCTCAGTCTCTTCGACAGTCCCAACTTAACAGTTGGGCTTGACTGCACCCAGTCTTCAGACTCTGGTGCGGCTGCTCATGAGACCTATAACTTCACTTCTTGTGGTATGTCCTTCCAAGACTATACGCCCTGTACTGACCCTAAGGTAAAAGCTACGGGAACATTTCTATTCCTTATCATATGATTGAAGATTCCATTATGCGGATAATTTCCAGCTTCTTCCTTCTTATGTGGTTGTAGAGGTGGAAACGGTATGATAAGAAGCGTCTTGCCTTCAGAGAACGACATTGTCCTCCAGTCTCTGAAAGACAGGAGTGCTTGATCCCTCCACCAGAGGGATACAGGGTTTGTCTAGAATGGCCCAAGAGCAGGGATGAATGCTGGTACAGGTATGATGATGATATCAATGATTCCATTTAGGGTTTGTTTGGACTCTGCTATTGAAAATGACGTCTTTGTTGTTTTTGAGGGAAATGTGAAAAATGATGGATGGGGATAGTAGGTGGGTGGGAATAACGGTGGAGTGTTTATGCCCAAAGCACATGTTTGTGCACTTAGTAGTCAATTTTGGTAAATACCATGATGAGCAATTATTAGATTGGGCATCGTTTTCAATCCCCAAAAACCTTAATCATCCACTGCCATCACCAGCCATTGCTCTCCACTGACATAATTTTGTCCTACACACAGATATTAATAGTTGAAAATGTTGTTTTGCTATTTTGTTGATCCCAAAAAGATCCTTAACGGATTAAAATAAACTATTCTAACCAAAACCAAGTCTTCTCCACACTAAGTGTAATTGGCTAGAAGGCTTCTTAGATGCTGTCATGCTCAAACATGGTCATAATAGCATTTTTCAACTTAAAAAATGCAAGGTCATGTCTTATCTTCTAATACTTCTGATGTCCCTGTTTGCCGCGTTTGAAGCATTCACTATCTAATTTCTCGAATCTTCTCATGGAATTTCATCTGGTTGTACCTTCCAATGTCCAAAGCACCTTAGGTGTGTATCTCTTTTATTAGTTTCTTACAGTTATTGTTAATAACTTAGTCCATCCATTTTTCAGGAACGTCCCCTATGAATGGATCAACAAAGAAAAGGCAAATCAGCATTGGTTGAAGAAAGAGGGGGATAAGTTTGTATTTCCTGGTGGAGGCACCATGTTTCCGGATGGAGTTGACAAGTATCTTGATGCCATGGAGGAGTTGATTCCTGGGATGAAGGATGGAAGTGTCAGGACAGCAATTGATACAGGTTGTGGTGTAAGTATTGATCGACATACTAAATCATTCATTCACCTTTTGTGGTATTGTCCTACTTGAACTTCCATGTTCTATTTGTGCATCGTGTTCCTTTCTTAGGTTGCAAGCTGGGGCGGATACCTCTTGGACAGGGGGATCTTGACAGTCTCTCTAGCACCCAGAGACAATCATGAAGCTCAAGTACAATTTGCTCTTGAAAGGGGCATTCCTGCCATGCTGGGAATCCTTGCGACTCAGAGGCTTCCTTATCCCTCTGCAGCATTTGACATGGCTCACTGCTCCAGGTGCCTGATCCCTTGGGCTGAGTTTGGTAATCTTCTATCCGGAGAGCATCATTATCAATTCATAGTTGTTTCTTTTGAGAAATCTCCTCGATGTAGTGTCAGTTTCACCAGCAGCTCTCTTCGTTGCAGGTGGAGTACTTCTTCTGGAGGTAGATAGGATTTTACGTCCTGGAGGGTTCTGGGTGCTCTCGGGTCCTCCTGTAAACTATCAAACCCATTGGCGTGGGTGGAACACAACACTGGAGGCAGAGAAGGCAAACTTGGATGCCATACAAAAGCTTCTTTCAGGAATGTGCTACAAACTCTACAAGATGAAAGATGACATAGCTGTCTGGCAGAAGCCAATTGACAATACCTGTTACGATTCCCGCGATAGCTCTGTTTATCCACCCAAATGTGATGATAGTCTTGAGCCAGATGCCGCCTGGTAAGTAAAATCCTTGCTTCAAATTTTCTCTTCTGAACCTCCTCGTTAGATGTTGAATTAGAGGATAGTGATGATGGGATCTCTGTCCTCCCATATAATGCATGTTTTTACCTTTCACAATATCATCCAAGGATTTCGATCACGTGAACTTGTTTTTTTAGGTACGTTCCAATGCGCCCCTGTGTGGTAACTGAAAGAACTGTGGAAGAAATAGCGGTTGGTCATATTCCAAGATGGCCAAAACGATTAACTACATCCCCCCACCGATTCAGGTCCTCTGCAAGAAGAGATGGGATCTCTTTTGCTCAGGATACAAGGATGTGGCAGAAACGTCTTCTCCACTACAAGTCATTGCTGCCTGCTCTTGGAACTCAAAAAATACGTAATGTAATGGACATGAATACTGCTTATGGGGGCCTCGCTGCTGCTATGATTAAAGATCCTGTTTGGGTTATAAATATTGTGTCATCTTATGCACCTAATACACTGCCTATAGTCTTTGACAGAGGCCTCGTTGGTACCTACTCTGATTGGTAACTTGTCAAACTACCTCATATTGCTTTGTGTGTTCCAAATGTAGATGTCATTTTCGCGACTTAAAGATTTGTGTGTTGCTGCTCAGGTGTGAAGCGTTCTCAACATATCCGAGAACTTACGATCTCCTCCATGTTGATGGATTGTTTACAGCGGAGGGCCACAGATGTGATATGAAGTTTGTACTGTTGGAAATGGATCGAATACTGAGGCCCTCAGGCTACGCTATAATGAGCGACTCACAATTCTTCCTTGAGAAGGCGTTGAGAATTGCAGGGGGGATGCGATGGGACTGTTGGATGCATACAACAGAGAAAGGCAAGTCTTCGGCTGATCGGATACTGATCTGCCAAAAGTCTTTTTGGACGCTTTCACCAACCGAGGCAGCAAACATGGCACGATGAGTTCGTAGAAGTACTCCTTTTTAAGCTGGTTCTGAAATATATTTGATGATATGTTCAGCTTGTGTCTGAACTACGACTGTGGTGACTGATTTGCATTGGAAAGGTGGTGCCTTTTTTATCTTTTTGGTGTTCAGCTGATTATCCAAGTGCGGAGTTTGCTTGGGACGACTTGAATCCAGTTCTTGTGGTTCAGATCACAATGGACATGTGGGATGAAGTACCCTTGCAGATTGCATCAACATGCAGACAATTTAAGTGATTTGATGAAAAGGGGTCCCTTTGATTTTCTGTTTGCAAGTGGAGAGAAGCTGTTCCCTCACATATTCTTCCATGTGCAAGTGTTTTAGCAAAATGAGTTGTCTAGATTGATGAATAAAGGTTACTTCGGAATTTTTTTCCTGTAAAGATTCATTAAGCAATTTTGGACGAGATCTCTTGGTGATCCTTGGTCCTTGGATCCTTTCCCTTAATCTTTTGAGTGGTATGGTAAGAGATTAGGTTAAATATGCTTGCCCTATTCATAAGAAATGCATGTCAGCTTGACAAGACTCCCTGTTCGATCAAACTTTCGTCTCTCACTGATTTTCTTTTTCTATATAGATTGGAGTGTATTGAAAAGTAACGGATGGCAATATTGATGTGACCCGTGCAACCCCAGCCAAACCCGACCTGAATGGTGTGGAGGATACCCTACTGACCATATTTAGGTTTGGGTATGGGGACAATGTGCCCCAACCCCATGCCCGACTATTATATATGTATATATATATATATGAAAAGTCTAATATGCTTGTCGTGTAACATGCAAGTATGCACGTTGCTATCCCTCTAATCAAGCTACAGAGGATGTCTAGAGCCATTGTTGCGACTGTTCAACAGCTGGCCTTTCCACATTTATTCGTCTTCATGGATGAGTCTCTATATCTGACTAAACCACTTGCATTACAAAGAAGGAACTACAAATTCAATACTGTAACACGTCCCCCTTCTTCGGTCTCCTTGGCAAGACACCGTATCTCTTGCTCTTTGGTATGTTCGATCTCATGTCGGTTGAAGACATGGTATACTAGCAGGATAAACATCCAAATTCATATGTTTGATCTACTTGTAACTTTTCCAGAATGATGTTAATTTACTATCAAAAAGGTTTGGGGGGATCTTACTTCAAACACCTAGAACGACTGTTCTATCGCCTCACACCCCCCACCAGTGATTCACCTCTTAAGAAGATGAAGCACAGAAAAGGCACTGGTTCAGTGTTGGGCTGGGCGAGGAAGTTATTTAATTGCACCAATGGTCTTGGCTGGAAACTCTGAAAAGACGAGTTTTTTTTTCAACGGCAGGTCGAAGCGTAACAAGCACACACTCAAGCATGCCCCAGGAACCGAACTCTGCTAGGGGCTTGTAAAGCCTGGCTAGATGACCTGACATTCTGCGTGCAGACGATGAACTTTTAAAGCAGAAACAGGAATTGATTTCCTCAGTTTGGTGGTCTACAATCAAACCCATATAATAGAAAAGGGCCTCAATATAAAATTTAAATTGATTGGTAAATATTATACAACAATAATTAAATCCCCTAAACCCCATAACCAGGTGAAAATGTCCGAGAAAGAAGACAGAATGATCCAACTTTTGCTAACTGTTAACACGTCACAATATTGAGCTATATGGAAACAAAAAATAAATATAACCAACCCTATCTAGTATGAGAAAAAGCTTAATGGTTATAGTTATTAAAGTACATGATAAACAAAAATAAAAAATCGTTAAAAACTGACAATCTTGTAAATACAGATTACACTTGACCCTCAACAACAAGGCTTCACCTTCATTCTTACTAACACAAATACTTGTCCAAAACCGCATAAAGGGTACAAGCACAAAATCACTTCATCTCTCTCCCTTCCTCTTGCCACCGGGAGCTCACAATTCCTCAACAACAACAACAACTAAGCCTTTTCTCATACTAGACGGGGTCGGCTACATGGATTCTTTGTTTCCAGAGATCCCTATCGTGTGCCATGTTAGCGGTTAACTCACAATAAGCTAGATCATTCTTTATTGTTTTTTTCCAACACTTTTGTGGTCATCCTCTATCTCTTTTAATACTTTCCAAATTTAGTTTTTCATACATTCTTAAAAGTTCTTCTTTTGATCTTCTTCCTATATGTTCAAACATCTTAAACGAAATTCTCTCATTTTATCCTCTATTGGTGTCACTCCTAATTTATTTCTAATGACCTCATTATGTATATGGTCTTTTCTTGTATGACCACTCATCCATCTCAGCATCTTCATTTCTGTCACAGATATCTTTTGTACATGTTGATGATTAACCGCCCAACACTCAGAACCATAAAACATGGCAGGCCTAATTGTTGCTCTATAATATTTACCTTTTAACTTTAATGGTATCTTCTTATCATAAAGAATACATTATGCTCCTCTCCATTTTAACCAACCAGCATTAATTCTATGTGTAATGTCTCCATCAATTCTTCCATCACTTTGAAAAATTGACCCTAGGTATTTAAAACTTTCCTTTTGGAGATGCAATGAGTGTCAATTTTAATTTCTATATCCTCTGAAGTAACCAAATGATCAAACTTACATTCCATATATTTTGTCTTTGTTCTACTAAGTCAGAGGCCTTTACTTTCTATTGTTTCTCTCCATAGTTTCAATTTTCTATTAACTTTTTCCTTAGACTCCTCCACTAACACAATGTCATCTACAGATAACATACACAAAGGTACTTCATCTTGAATATGTTTTGTTAACTCATCAATCACCATTATAAATAAGTATGGACTTAAAGTTGATTCTTGATGTAACCCAATATTAACTTGAAAGAAGTTTGTCATTCCTTAATGAGTCCTCACACATGTTTCGTATGTCTCTTATAAGGTTAATGTATGTTTTGTAAGCCAAGTGATTCCTAGTATTTTCCAAACTTCTATAGGAATATTGTCTAGTCCTACGTATTTATCACCCTTCATATGTTTAAGAGCACCTTTGACTTCATTCTTTTTAATACGACGATAGAAATTGTGGTTTATATACTTTTCTGATTTGGCTAACTCTCTTAAGCTAATACTAACATCTTTATTTTCATTAAAAATCTTATAAAAATAAATTTTCCATCTATTTCTTATATCATCATTTGCCACTAGAATTTTTTCATCATCGTCCTTATGCATCTAATATAATTATGATCTTTAGTTTTCTTATCTTTAGCCCTAACTATCCTAAAAATATCTCTTTCACCATCTTTTGAGTTGAGTTTTTTATATAAATCTTCTCAAATTTTAGCTTTTGCTTCATTGACGGCCTTTTTTGCTTCTTCTTTGCTTTCTTATAAGCCTCTAAAGTTTCACTAGTTTTTTTAGCATAATGTAATTTGTAACATGCCCTCTTTACCTTGATTTTATTTTGCACTACTTCACTCCACCACCAATCTTCTTCTTGTGCCGGTACACCTCCCTTCGATACACCTAACACATCTTTTGTTACTTTCCTAATATGTATAACCATATTGTTCCACATATCACAGGGTGTACCAACATAATTCCAAACATCTCCTTGAAGGACTTTCTGTTTAAATATATCTTCTTTCTTGCTTTTGAGGTTCCACCATTTAGTTTGAATAGCTCGATGCACTCTTTTCTTCTTTGTTCATTTTTTTATTTATAAATCCATAACTAAAAATCGATGTTGGGTGGTTAAGATTTCTTCTGGAATTACCTTGCAATCTTTACAACACGCTCTATCTTTTCTTCTACAAATAAAGTAATCAATTTGTGTTTGTGATAAGCCACTCTTATAAGTAATTAAATGTTCATCTCATTTTTTGAAGATTGTATTAACTATAAAGAGATCAAATGCCATAGCAAAATTTAAAATCTTCCTACCTTCCTCATTTATATCTCCAAAACCAAAGTTTCCATGAATACCTTGATATCCGAATGCCTCTTTACCAACACATCCATTTAAGTGTCCTCTTAAACAAATCATCTCCCTTTGTGAAATCTTTTGAATCACCTTATCTACCTCTTCCCAAAAAGTTGTCTTTATACTATCTTCTAGTCCTACTTGGGGTGCGTAAACGCGAACTATATTTAAAACCTCAGCTCCTAACACTAATTTCAACGTCATGATTCGATCACTATATCGTTGTATGTCTACTACACTATCCTTTAAATATTTATTTATGATAATATCAACTCCGTTTCGAGCATTTTCTTTACCTGAGTACCATAATTTAAAACTTTTATCCTCTATCTCTTTTGCTTTTTCTTCAACCCATTTTGTCTCTTGTAAACATAGAATATGAATCTTTCTCCAACTCATAGTATCTACCACCTCCATTAGCTTACTATTCCGATATTCTAAAAACTAATACGAATCTTATTATCTAGAACTAGATTCCTTACCCTTGCATCCGTCCATTTTCAAAATGCGGAGACCCTTTTTGAAAATTATTCACTACATTCGGGCTGTAATGTAGTGGGACTAACTTCTTTACCCATACTCGTACATGATGTGGGAACCATCTCTGCAATTGATTCACTATATTCGGGCGAAAATGTAATAGCCCTTGCTTACTCATTATTGCATTCAGGCTCTACAGCGCATCGCTCGGCGGGGACGCTCCAAAGCAATACTCATAATTTTTGTAATTCATGTTATAAAAATCCGACGAAGTTTTACGCTGGTTATCGAAAGCCTAACACAGCCCTCCTCCCTTATCCGGGCTTGGGACCAACAATGCAAAGGTAATCCCTTACATGTACGAATAATGATATTGATTGATGCAATCTCCACGTCCACCACATAAATATTTTGAATCTCACTGGCTTCCTCCGGATAATGGAAGAAATCATGTGATCGCAAAAAAATATGGACCATTTATTAATTATTGAAAAGAATCATCTCTCCCCCTCTCTCTCCCGATAAGTAGAAGGCAGAGAGACGATGTATCATCCGCTTAAGCATCGTTCTACCGGCGTCACATAAGAATACACAAAGATGACGATGACTTTACATCTTCCATATATCTCGACCTGAGACACGAAGATAAATAACAGGTGAAGCCCTTAACGTAAATATCCATAGCGCTTCAATACTTAATACCGAAGTGCCACCACCTTCTTTTCTTCTTAGTTTCCCAAACTCGATGATGATCTGTATCAGATACCCAAAATTAATTTCAGAACTTGAGCTTTACTTTAGACCAAAAACCTAACTGCACCCCTACATAAATCTTTGAGCAACGGAAGTTGAGATCATGAACAGAGAACCCAAATTTTCAAGCAGAAAGAAGTAGGGTACACGGTTTAAGCCGTGTGTAATGATCTCCTCGGTTTCAAACATTCACTGCTTCACCCTACAATTGAATCTACAGCTCAAAGAGTTAAATTAGAAATTATATATCCCATGGTTTCAACTATACGCTACTTGCTAAGCCCATGGTAACTTCACCTTATCCCTCTAAATGTTCGAGGTCTAGCACAATTAACGAACGGATGACAAACATACCTCCCTCCGGATAGATTGAATTGTAATGCACCTCAGCCCAGAAACTCAAGAATATAACTGCAGGGCATTGCAAGATAATTCAGTCAAGCACAAGATATTAGGAACCAAGACAAAAAGAAATCTACTTGTACAAAATAACCAGAACACAACAGAATAACACGAGAGATAGAGAACACGATCAAGCAGTTATAGACAGAAGGTGTCATAAGCAAATCACTGCTGCCGCCTCATCAAGCCAGGATGTGACCCAGTAGTCTAAAGCCGGTAGATATGGTTAGGGTTTATATAAATATCTGACAAGTACCCATGTACGCTCTCCGTTATTTCTGAAGACATAATTGGAGGACATTTTGAAGTAGATGGACCCCCCGATGCAAAGTTTCTTCCAGAGCAATTGTTGATAATGTTCCCTATCGAGAAAAGCATGGTTATGTATATAACGTTATTGTTCATTCCTTCTTCCATAACCCTTTGCCCTGCTGTTGCAGCAGATATACCATCTTCTAGCGTTAAACTGGGAATGTATCCTGACCTTCCTTCCTCTCAACTAAGTCATGTACCATTTTTGTTGGTCCACAGCATTATTGTTGTAGGCTTTTACTGAATGATGTGCTGAGATTCACCACCAGTGATAACCCTAGCAGAAAAATTACACTACTCGTAGCTGATATCTTTCTGAAAATTATGACAAACATTTAAAACGAATGAAAAGTGACTGTTTAACTAGGCTTTTGGGTCTGCTAGTATCTGCCGGTACAGCCGCATCCTTTAGTATCACTGGTATACTCTCTCAACTCTAAATGTATGGGTGCATATTGTTTGTACGGCTGATAGTTAACCATTTTGACCACTTTTTTCCTTGCATAAAAAACAACTCGTGCATGTGATATGCAGAGATATGATTTTAGGTGCGGAAGGGCTTTCTGGAAACATGAACTGATCACACACGGAATTTTTGCATAATACAACAACAACTAAGCCTTTTCCATTACTAAATAGGGTTGGCTACATCGATTCTTCGTTTCCATATAGCTCTATCACGTGAATCCATGGCAAGATAAGTCTGGCAAAGTTTTACGTGTATCGGAAGCCTACAACAACCCTCCTCTTTAACCCTCCTCTTTTATCCGAGCTTCGAACCTAAGGATGATCCCTTAAATGGACATAGTTATAAACAACATAAATACGTATCAAAATTTATTATATACAGAAATTAATTAAAATCAGGATATTTTTGTTATACACCACCCCCGACTGTTACAGGCCGCTGAAAAGAGGGAAATATATAAGAATTAAAAAATTCAATGAATTATGAAGTTGGACTTGCATGTTCAAAGAAGATTTGTCAGGATACCTCGTTTTGATTTCTGAACATGTGGCACGATTTCAATGAAACAAGTGTCCTTGAAAGACGTAACAACACATATCTTTACACCATACTGCAATCAAAGACAGAAGAAGTATCGTGAAGGGATGTCACAATCGGAAGATTTGAAATTTATCAAGAAAAATAAATAAATGCTCAAAGATAAGGAACATAGCCACTGAAATCACTATGAGGTAAAAGCAGCAAGGAGATGTATAAATTGTAAATACATAGAATTAATAAGCATAACTGCAAGAATCTCTTCATACCCGGGAAATATATAGCACGAGTGCCATGTGAAGACAATTAAAAGTATTAGCTACAATCAAGCATCTTTTAGAAGAGCATGTACAAGGAAAAACACTACTCGAACTTCATAGCAATCAAGGAAACTGATGTTTAAGGATAAAAATCATGACGCTAAGACCAAGACAAGTAAGATCTGAGCAAGTTACGTTAATAACGCGCATGTCATCAATAGCTTTGACACTAGTGAAAAAATCTGATCTTTTAGATATGGATGTGACCATCAAAAACTTTGAATTTTCTCAACATGGATGCAACACAGTGATACAGAAATTCTTTTAAGAAGGTCAGAAACAAGATTTATACACTCAAACAGGTCCGATAGATGCTCAACATAGTTGTTTACTAGGATCGCAGTTTGATCATACCATTCCAGTGTAAGATCACAAGCTTTTGAATCACAAAGGTGCCTTGCACCTTGGACCATTACTTTTTAAGCTATTGAAGAACCTAATTAACATATCCTAGATCTATTCTGTTAAACAAGCTGTGCAGATGAAAGCTATAGGCATTGGGGGGGGAACAATAGTTACAGCGGATGGGATGTCACACTGAACTTCAAGGTGAACGTTCCTCATGATTGATGTCAACATCACGTTAGGCACCAAGCAATTGAAAATTTCCACAAGAGAACAGTGATCAAACAATTACAATAAAATATGCTTATAGCTTTTATACAAATATCATGCAGACTCGAACTATATCAGAAGAGTTACAACTGCGAAATGATAAAATGAATTTGTGGCTACTTTCATATTAAGCAAATGTCAGATTTATGGAAATGCCAACTTCAAGGAAGAAGACAAACACAATAAAAAAGAATCATCCCATACCCAGTCAACAGATGCCTGCAGTGTGACATGATCCCCCCATTCTCCATCCCTGTTCTTGTCCAAGGAACACTGTAAGCTCCAGATTATGTGATCAAAATGAGCTAAACTTATTCCAGCAAAAAGGAAGAAGAAACATCATACTTGGACATTTTCTTTAGATATTCACCATAGGCCATGGGAACATAGCCAGAATACATATCTGAACGAGTCTTGAGCTGAAAACCAAATCATATAAAAATAAGGATATTCAGATAAGCAGCCAAGGCATAAGTGGCTGGAGAAATGTCCACTAGTTTACTAGTCAAAAGAGAAAAATCAAACCTCATTAACAACTTCCTGTTGAACGCACTTGTGATGCTCAGGGGTGCGATAAAACTGTTCAGAAAGTGCTCGAAACTGAAAGTTAAATGAATAAAATAAATCAGTATACAGCATAAATACACAATACCCTGCAACCATGCAGAGTAAGAAACCTAGTCAAAATATAGTGTCATTCACTAGTTACTTCAAAGAATTTACAGCATAAGATCTCGAGCCATTTGCCCAAGAGCAAAGTGGTAACTTTTTGGATAGTTGTGTTCCTGAATCTGTAACTATGCTAATGCTTACAGAAGTGCACGCATGCATCGTTTAGATGATTTAAATAGTACGACTGACACTGTTACTCTAAAAACTGAAAATTTACCTTTGAAATAAAACTTAGGATTAATTGGAAGTCGCGGCAATCAACTTAGGCCTTTTAATTCACATACCCTTACTACTAGCTGTCATGGGCAATAAAGTTGAACAGAACAAAAGTAGGAAATGCACATTTGACAAAATTGACCAACAACAACAACAATAACTAAGCCTTTTCCCATACTAGATGGGGTCGGCTACATGGATTCTTTGTTTCCACAGAGCCCTATCATGTGCCATGTTAGCAGTTAACTCACAATAAGCTAGATTTGACCAAATTGACCATATTAGTAAAACTAAAGGAAGAAAAAGACTCCATCCAAAACTTCAGGATAGGGGTAGTAAGTAGATCATGGAAGAACAATGCCAACAAAAAGAGTCACCTTTTATGTAAAAGTCTATTAGAAACTTCAACATAAAATGGTTTCAAAATCATGGATAAACTATGTCAACTAACCTGACAATTTCCATCACTTTGAACCTTCAGTTCAATCAAATCATACAGCTGTAGTCTACAAAGTTACAAGGCCATCAATGCTGTTCATTAGAAAGAATACACAAAATATCTTCAACAGAGGAGATATAATCTGAAGCCATCACCTCCTTTCTCAGTGATATGTCCATACAGCAAAGGAAATTCAGAACAACTACTGTAGATATCTACCACTTGTTGGACTCGAATAAGATATAAACGTTTACAAACAGTAAATTAAATAAAGAAGCCGTAAAAATCTGATTAATGCCACTTGCTTATCATACAAGTATGATTTAGAAAAAGGAATCCTAACACACTACAAGCCCAGACAACCGAGACTGAACTTTTGATGTTCTATTAACATATACGAGGAGTTATAAGGGCACCATTCTACAAACCTGTCAAGTAGTCTCTCTCTGATGATCTGAAGTAGCCTCATCCACAGATGGAATTTCTCCATTAATTCTAGGAATGTGCTGGATTTAACATGAGAATTTGCCAATTACATAAAGCAAAACAGAGAACCAATTACAACAACACAACAACAACAACTAAGCCTTTTCCCATACTAGATGGGGTCGGCCACATGGATTCTTTGTTTCCACAGAGCCCTATCCTGTGCCATGTTAGCAGTTAACTCACAATAAGCAAAACAGAGAACCAAATGTTACAAAATAAAAAACAGCAAAAGTCATGAACTGAAGCAAATACAAGATACAGTGTGCTGCCAAAAGCAACAGCAAAGTAGCTTCACAAACTATTTGAGGCATATGTTTCCACATGCTAAGTATATGAAACAGGCTCAAAATAGCACAATCCATATTGTTCTAAAATGCAACAAAAAATCTAAGAACGTTCACTACATTCATCGCTTCTGTCCAGTCTCCTTTTCAAGAGTAATAGAAACCTCGAAGATGTTCAGAACTTAAACGAGTTTTTATGAGAGGGAAGCAAGCAAATTAAATACATGAAGAAGCACTAGCGATGGTAGCAGACTAGTCACCCACTAAAATTAATGCGTCTGATAGTAACTTTCAAAAAAAGTGGAATGGTCATCAAAGCACAATGGTATTCCGACCAAACATAGTTTTCCTTGCAAGATGCAGTTGGCCTAAACAGGAATGTCCGGCCTGACAACAATAGTGGAGATCTACAACTAGATAGAAACTTGTTAGGTATGAGAAGTTCCATATCTAAACTCTCTAGATATGAAAGATTGCAAGTGATAGCACTTGACCTCTAGATAGCAGATAGAAGTGAATGGAGAAAAAAGGCTCGGAAAGCAGATCATAACAAGCTAATAATATTGCTAAACCCTCTAGATATGAAAGATTGCAAGTGATGATCAAATATGTTCTTTCAGAACCTAATAATATTGCCCTACGAAAGTTATGATTGTCCTAGCACAAAATCATCCAATATTAGAGAACGAAACTACTCCATGGGTTCCCAAAATATACTGAACTAATAAGCTACTGTAATGAATCAAACCATCAAAATCTAGAGAGAGAAACTCTCCACCTCCCCACTTCCCATAGATCATATGTGCAAGTGACCAACCATCTTCAGTTAGGTTACAGTACACTGTTGGGAAGATGATCCAAGATCTTGATCCGTTCCAGAACTGGATAAGTTTAAGAGAAGTCTTAATAATTATTAGATGTATTGTAATGAAGGTATTTTAGTCTTTCAAGTTATAAAAGACTTTGTATGTGCTTTGATGTAATCCTAAGTGGGAATAATAAGAAAAGGAGAGGAGCCGCAGGAGGTGTCTTCTTTGGCTTGTCTCTAAATGTCTTATGGGTCATTAATTTCCTGCTAGTGAATAAATAAATATTTTATATATTTTTTCAACATGGTATCAGAGTGGGTGGAGCCACTATGGGCTGTCGCTAGTGGTGACAAACTCATCCAAGAGACCATCAGACACTGCTAACTGCAGAATAGGCTGATTTGTTGCAATTTATGTAGAATCAGGTTCACTGTGAGATTTCAGGTTTCTATTACGAGAATCCTCCGTAAGAGGAGTATAGCAGATAAAGGTAAATAAGTTGGGGGCTTATATAAATCTTCAGAAAACTAATAATGAAAAACTAGAGACTTTTCATATTACAAATGTCAAATTAAATAGTCAAAATTACCTAGAGTGGGTCAGATCTATAAAATTGGCAGTTTTGGATAGAGTAAGATGGGATTATCTGAATGATGCACAACATCCTTATGAGAATAGAACTGCCAATTTCAAGTGGTGAAGAAAAGATTCCCTTGTGTTTTCATGGTTGCTGCAATCCAATGACACCTTTAATATACGAACTTTTATATATCTAGGTCAACAACCGAGATATGGAATGTTGCCTCAGAGGCTTATTCAATTAGAAAGAACGTTGCTAAGAAATATGAGATTTTGGAGAAGATTAGAAAGTACAGACAAGAAATTTGAACAATTAGTGACTGCTATACAAATTTCCTAGGTTTGTGGGATGAATTGAGTACTACACTCATATTAATTGTACTTCTTGTTCCAAAGAATGGAATGAAGAAGCTCAAAAACGAAAGATCTTTGATTTTTTATGGGGGAGTCTCTTATGATTATGAAGCAATTAAAGTTAATATCCTTGGAAGAGAAGAACTACCCTTCTTTGGGTACAATTTATCCATTATTATTTCGAGAGGACGATAAAAGAGGATTGGAGAAGAAAGAAATAATAACTTTAGATAAGATTGCCTTCATGGGAAAGAATCATAATTTCTCCAATTGGCAAAGAGGAGGATATGGCACTCAAGGGAATAGAGCTTTCTCTTATGATGAAAAAGATAAATTGAAGTGCTCTCACTGTGGTAAGACTCAACACACAACCAACCTCATTAAGAATAAGCCATACCAAGCAAATACACTAGAAACTCCACCAGATAATTCATATATAAAGACTATAACAAAATTAATGAAGTGGATAGAGGGCTTAGAGGTACAACTTGAGAGCAATCTCCTTTAGAGTCTCATACCACTATGGCATATTCCTCATTTATTACGATTGTCCTACTCCTTTAGTTAGAACATAGATTGTTGATTATGGAGCTATTGATCATATGATTGGGGATGAGAAGCAATGTTGTAAAAACCGTATTAGTGCCTGTATCGTACTGAACACTGATACGGTTGTATCATACTATATTGTATGGTATTGTACTGTATAATACTATACTATTTATTTGTATTAAAAAATCAAAAAAAAAAATACAAAATTTTAAATTTTAAAATTAATGAATAAAACATATATAACACAATGAAGAAGTATCCATACTATAACAAAAACATCTCCTAATGAAGTTATGAATAAAGCTACAAGCATCCATATTCGATATCATTAACTATTAAGTAACATGAACAAAATACTAAATAGTGAATACAGGGTTTAACTTAATAAACAACAAAGTTACAAGTACAACTTACAATCATCAAAGATGAGATCGTTACAAAGTTATAAATAAAAGTTAAAATAAATTACAATCATCCACAACATGGATCATAATCAACAAAAGCATTATAATCAACGTAGTCAGGATCACCACCATCACCATCATCATCTCCTCCCACTTCTTCCTCCATAATAGGATATGCCCATCCAACACCTTCATTTTCATCATCTTCAACTCTAAGTTTTGCTTCAGCTTGGAGTGTCCTCTAGTTTTCATCATCTAAAATGATAGGGGGCTCCTCCTCCTATACCCAATCGTTAAGAATATCAATATTTTCGTAACTCAACAGGTCATATGGTACCTTTCTTGCCCTTCTTGCATCCTTTTGCATTTGCGTGTAAAGAAAGAATATTCAAATTATAAAGAATATCAAATACAATATAATCATATCAATCATTCATTATTAATAAGATTAAGAAAGAACTAGGCAACAACAAACAATATACCCACTCACCGCAATCGAGCATGCTTCAATCTGTTTCTCTTTTTCGTGTGAATGCATTCGAAAAAGCCCCAATTCCTCTCACCCACTTAAACTATATGTTTTGCTCAATATACATTGAGCAAACCTTGCCATGTTTGGTGCATCTACACCAAAATGAGCCCACCATTCATGTGAAATAAAACACAATAATGATTAATAAGAAACACATAGAGTTAATCAATTAATAACTTAAATGAATATTAATAAAAACACAATACCTCATCGCATGTGGAAGCAAAGTTGGATTGCAATTGGCCTTCCAAAATCTCCAACACTCTGTATATATTTGCTTAACTCTAAATGGATATTACAACAAGTAGATGAATCTTCAATAAGGTTAATTGTATTTAATATACCCTTTTTTAATTCTTCATCCTCCACAAAGTTAGGAGAAAATTGAATAGAAGGGTTAAGTAAATATGCAGCAGCATACAAATCATGATACATTTGGTGATTCCAACGTGCATCAATTATCTTCTAAACCTTCTTTAGAAGTGACTGCTTGCGGTCAAGGTTTGTTTATATTTTTAGTTTGGCCTTATCCATAACATCATATATATATATAAGGTATAGCAAGTCTATCTTCACTATCCATCATCCTCATTACCTTAACTAAAGGAACATTCATCCTTAAAAATTTGCTTAAACTTTTCTAAAAATAAGCATTAAAAACAACATCTACCACAACAACCCCCTCCTTCTTTCTAGACCAACTAATAGAGCCCAATTCATCTTATGCAAATAATTTTTCAATGCATTTTTTTTGTATGACAAGACTTTGCAGAGTAATAACATTTATAGTAAATCTTTTAAATGAAGGCCTAATCAATTCCCTGAAGAATTATTATAAATAAACTTTGTAACATTTCTTCATACATTTATAGTCTCCCTTATTTCATCCATTACACTCAAATCTTTAAGCATTAAGTCTATGCAATATGCAACACATAGAGTCCATACTAAGGATGGATGGTTTGCCTCAAGCATTTTACTAGCTCATCTAAAATTTACAGCATTATCAGTAATGAATTGAACAACATTTGAAACACCTACATTCTCAACAACTTCTTCAAAAATAAGGAGAATTATCTGCAGTTTTATCAATATAGGACAAGTCATATGATTTCAAAAATAATGTGTCTTTCAAATAATAGACTCAGAAGTTTACCAAAGACCTACGCTGACCATCTGTCCAACCATCAACCATAACATAACATCTTGGATCCTTTCACGACTCCCTAAATTTAGAACTCCATGCATTAACAATATCAACTCATTTCTACAATAACGTGCCTCTCAAAGCATGATAACTAGGAACTCTATAACTCGATCCCACATTGGCAATAGCATCCGCCATACTTTAAAAAGAAAATGAGTTTGCAACATTGAAAGGGAGGCAATTTTCATAAAAAACTAAACACAATTTAAATCTACTTTCTCAATTACCTCCTTTAAAACCATAGTTGATCATAGCTGAGCTCCAAGAGCTATACATGGGAGAAAAAATAAAGGCATCCCACTAGGGCCACTACCTCCTCTAGCTCCTCCTCTAGTACTCCTCATAGGCATCGAGCGAGTAGTAGCTCTTGCAGTGGAACAAGAGTGAGCTCCACTGCTACTACCACCAAAACCTACACTTTTTTCATTTTCTCACCTTCTCCTCTTTACTTCTTCCATCTCGTTTATACTATGGAATTCATCACCACCATGATCATGCATCCCTTGAGCAGAAGCATCTTTAAATAGTTGAGACATATCTAAATCACTTATTTCTACCCTCTCTCTCACCCTTAATCTCTTCTTCTCCTTTGAATCTTTTAATACCTACTGAATCTCATACTTCACTGCTTTGAGAACCTGAGGACATGTACTAGCATCTTTCTTGGTTCCCGTAAGGTGATGTTTCATACGAGAAATACCACCATATTTTACAACATTGCAAAACATGCACTTGTTCACAAGCCTATTGCCTTCATACACTAGAGTATAATATTTCCAAGCCGGATCGACTCGATCGGAAGCCATTAAGATAAGAGTAGACAATCAAAAAGAAGGAAAAGGCTTTTTAGAGGTTAAAAATCATGAAATCTACAAAAAACCCAAACTTTTCAACTAAAAAATCAGGTAGAATGTCAAAGGAAAGATATACGACACGGATTTAATAAAAAACCTAGAGATGGGAGTTGGATTGGGTGAAATACAGGAGAATATTATGAATAAACCATGAAATCAACAAGAACAAGGTAAGAAGAGGATCTGAAAGCAAGGAAATGATGTGAAAAAGGGTTTGAGAAGAAGCATAAATGAAATATGCAAGTTTCATATTTTCAGAATTTATAATATAAAAATCAACATTGACTCATATGATACGGAGTATTGTTAGTGTGTTGAGTCTAGATTAATATAGTTAATGGTAAAAGTATCTTAGTATAGTTTAATTGTATTAGGTCTCGTTTAGTTTGTATTGTGGTTCTTGTAATTTGGATCCTAATGGATCAGATTATGATCCATTAGGACCCGTGATTAAGGATGTAAAAGTTAATACTTATTAAGGGTATATTAGTACTTTAAGTTAGATTAGGGTTATATATAATAGTGTGCTGTCATTAGGGTTGTAATGTAGAAAGAAATAAAAGAAAGGCGGCGGCAGGTTCATGGGCCGACTAACCTATTTCTTCATTTTGTATTCATCTTCATTAGTTTGGTGATTAATTCTTCATCAATCAACATGGTATCAGAGCGTGGAATGCAAATACAGCGTCCTGCCACATTCGTTTAACCCTGGAAAAGGTATCAAGTATTTTGTTAGTTTTTTAAAGGGTTGATGAAAGAAAATTGGAGAATATCATCAAATATAGTGCCAGTTTATAACAAACTGCAGAAACTATATTGACTCAACCGATTGTGAACAGAATAAGATTCAAATCCGAGATTAGTTGTGGTATTTGATGAGTTAGCCGTGATACAAGATAACTGATTTTTTAAAGAGGTGTGATTAAAATTAATATCGTGAATATTTATTTGAACAAGTTCATCAATTTCATAAAAGGGAAACATACATTTATATACACCTTGGAAGTGCACGATTTACAAAAAGCAGCATTTACTTAAGGCAGTTTTCCATCGAAAATGCATGATGGTACATGCAGTCAGTTTAGTAGACATAACACCCTCCAAAATAGAAATGACCACATGGAGTGTGATAGAAACTTTACTGACAACATGAGAGGTAATTTGGTAAAAGACACAGATTCTCTTGGAGCCGGGGTGGACTGAAGTCAAATCAGCATCAAGTATTCCAGTTTTACCTGACAAAGAACACCATACATATATACAAAAATAGACTAAGCCAGTTTTCTTTTTTGGAATATTTACACAAGTTCAGTTATTAATTAGTTGAAAGAAGAAATTTCAGTCTAAACAAACGAGAATCAACATGGAAGGAAGAATGAAAGAAGAATCACTATCACCTATATGTGGAAATGATAAAAAAGCGGAACCATTCCAAATTATGAACATTCGTCTGGATGGAAGAAATTACAGAGAATGGGCGAGGTCTGCTGAACTAGTATTACGATCCAGAGGAAAGATGCCTATTATTAAACAGAGCCCACCTTCTTTACAAGGAAACAGTGCAGACTGCAGAGTATAAAAGATGGTCCAAAGACGATGCCCTAGTCAACTCATGGCTAATTCAACCTATGAGTCCTTCTATCAGCAAGACCTTTATGTATATGGAATCAGCAGTTGAAATTTGGTCAGTACTGGAAGAAGCCTATTCCAGACAAAGAAATATAGCAAAGGAATATGAGATTATTGAAAGAATAAGAAAATGCCGCCAAGGGACAAGATCTATCAGTGAATACTATGGTGAATTAAGGGAACTCTGGAATGAACAGAGACTTATTATGGAAAATAAGTGCAATCATTGTATGAAGGAGAGAGCAGCTAAAGGTGAAATTAGAAAAGTATTTGATTTACTCTGGGAAATTTCATCAGAATATGAATCAATTAAGTTTAATATATTAAGCAAAGAGGAATTACCTTCTCTTGGAACAGTATATTCACTTCTATTAAGAGAGGAAGATCAGAAGAATTTAGAGAAAGGTGAACATATATAGGCTGAGAAATCTGCATTTATTGGTAGAGGACAGAGTAGTTACCAAAGAGGAAGAGACTCATTCAGAGGCTGAGGAAGAGGAAGGAATCAGAATTATGATGGAGGAAGGAATCAGAATTATGATGATAAGAACAGATTACAGTGCACATATTGTGGGAAAAGAGAACACACACGAGAGTATTGTTGGGAATCAGTGGAAAACCACTGGAATATAAAGCTTATGGTAGAAAAACCACAGAATACAAAGACTATGGCAATCACGTAGCAACAGTACCTGAGAAGAAAGCAGAAAAGAATCCTCTTGATGAAATGGCAGACTTGAAGAAATAGCTTACAGAGATTGAAACTCGTCTACGAGATCAACCTTCAACCTCCTCTTCAAAAACATAATTGAGCCCTCCTACTTCCTACAGTATTAGAGGTAATTGCTCTCTTAAAGATTCTACGAATTTTTCTAAATGGATAATAGACTCAGGAGCCACTGATCATATGATAGGAAATAAGTCTAACTTGATGCAATATAAAGTAGCTTCATTTCCTCAATATGTAAAAGTAGCAAATGGCTCTTTGATTCCTATGGAAGGAAAGAGAACAATTCAAAGAGATAACCTCAGGCTTAACTCAGTGATTTATATTCCAGAATTCCCAGTCAATCTACTTTCAGTAAGTTCATTGGTTAGAGACATGAATTGTATAATTACTTTCTCTCCACATGGCTGTGTTTTTCAGGATATGAAGACGAGCAGAATCTTTGGACATGATGAACTACGCAATGGATTATATATCTTACCTGGAGATCAGATTTTAAGACAAAAAAGAGTATTGGCAGCTAGTACTACTCAAGAAGAAATAAAGATGCGGCATATTAGATTAGGACATTTGTCAGTTTCAAAATTAAGAGAGTTTGTTTCATTTTCTATTCCTAGTGATGTGGTTATTCAGTGTGATGTATGTCAAAGAGCAAAACATCATAGAGCTATATTTCCTAGTAGTGAATCAAGATCAGTTGTTTCATTTGAATTGATACATTATGATGTTTGGGGACCATGTGTGATACCTTCTATTAGAAATTTCAAATACTTTGTTACCTTTATTGATGATTTCTCAAGAATTACTTTTGTCTATCTAATGAAATCCAAATCAGAAATCTCTTTAATTTTTCCTCTAGTTCATAATCTTATCAAGACTCAGTTTGGCTATACTATTAAAACACTCAGATCAGACAATGGTGGAGAATATTGTAATGCTGAGTTGGGATCGTATCTTCAAGCTCATGGCATCATACATCAGACATCTTGTGTTTATATACCACAACAGAATGGAGTAGCACAACGAAAGAATTGACATATCTTGGAAATTGCTAGAACCTTACTTATTGAATACAATGTTCCAAAATACTTTTGGCCAGAAGCAATTCTCACAGTAGTATATATCATGAATAGAATTCCGACTGTGATGCTTGAAGGAAAGTCTCCTTTCAAGGTGAATAAACCTAGAGAGAATTCATTTCATCTTATTCCCAGAATATTTGGATGTGTTTGTTATATGCATGTTCATCAACAACTCAGAGACAAGTTTGATCCCAGAGCAATAAAATACATTTTCATTGGATATTCTTGCAAAAAGAAAGGATACATCTGCTACGATCCTAACACTCATAGAAGATACATTTCTATGGATGTAACCTTCTTTGAGACTACTCCTTACTACAAAAGGTAGAATGAGGTATCTGACTCTACATTTGAAGAAATAGTTGTTCTACCACAAATCAGCGTGAGTGAAGAACCAGAGAAAGACAATATAGATTAAATCCCAAAAGAAAAGAGCATGCACATATACAGAAAAGGGGAGAGAAATATATTTATGGATAGACAAAAAGAAGTAATAAATCAAGGGGGAGAAACAGAAACCTCTGATTCAAGAGAAAGTGTAGAAGAAACAAGAGATGTGGACTTAGATGATTCAGATGTTCCTATAGCACTCAGAAAAGGGAAGAGATCATGTCGTAAATATCTAATTTCTTAATATCTTTTCTATAATAAATTATTGGAAAGTTACTATAATTTTGTGCTAAAGGCTGAAGTACATCAAATCCCTAAAAATTACCTTGAAGCATCTAAAGACAAGCAGTGGGTAGAAGCTATGGAGTCTGAAATTCGAGCATTAGAGAAGAATCAAACTTGGAAACTCAGTGACTTACCTAAAGATAGAAAAGCAGTCTCATGCAAGTGGGTATATATAATTAAGTACAAAGCAAATGGTTCATTAGAAAGGTACAGGCTAGTAGCCCGCGTATATAGTCAAGCATATGGGATTGATTATAAGGAGACATTCACACCCATAGCAAAAATTAAATTTACATGAGTTATTATGAGTATTGTAGCTTAAAGAAATTGGGTAATGTGGCAACTGGATGTAAAAAATGCTTTTTTGCAGGGAGAACTAAAAGAAGAAATTTATATAGAACCACCACCTGGATATCCAACCTTTGGAAGAAAAGTATGTAAATTAAAAAAGGCTATCTATGGATTAAAACAATCACCCAAAGCATGATTTTAGAAATTCAGCAGGAGCATTATAAATTTAGGTTATCAGAAGAGTGTTAGTGAAACATTGACGAAATTCAAAAACTAAAGAAGGATCTCCATCGATTATTTGATATTAAGGATCATGGAAGACTACATTATTTTTTAGGCATTGAAGTAGCCTATTCTGGTAAGGATATATTTTTGAATCAAAGAAAATATACCTTCGACCTATGGCAAGATGTTAAAATGGAGAATTGCAGACCTACATATACTCCAATGGATGTAAATCATAAGTTACAGATGGAAGATGGAACTGAAAGAGTTGATACAATAAGATATCAACAATTGGTGGAAAATTGATATACTTGACCATCACACGTCGAGATATAGCATATGCCATGAGTATAGTAAGCAGATTTATGCAATCACCATCAAAACGTCATATGGATGTTGTATTTCACATATTACGATATTTGAAGACAACTCCAGGATATGGGATAATTTACATATCTAATGGTCACACTTATATTGAAATTTATACACATGCTGATTAGGCAGGTTCAGTAGAAGATAGAAAATTTACCACAGGATATATAATATTAATTAGAGGAAATATAATATCATGAAAAAGTAAGAAACAGTCAGTGGTAGCAAGATCAACAGCTGAAGCAGAATATAGGGCAATAGTCTAAGGTATTTGTGAAGGAAAATGGCTGCGATCATTACTGATAGAGATGAATTTATTTACTGACAAAACTACACCTATATTCTATGACAGCAAAGCAGCAATATAAATAGCCTCAAATCCAGTATATCATGAGAGGACAAAACATATTGAAATCGATTGTCACTTTATAAGGGACAATATTTATGCAAAGGAATTCCAATTAGAATATGTGCAATTAGGACATCAGTGTGCAGATATATTGACCAAGGCAGTTACTAGAGATCAAATGAAAAAGTTGTGTAGCAAGTTGGGTGTAAATCCATCTTCCACCCAACTTGAGGGGGAGTGTTAGTGTGCTGAGTCTAGATTAATATAGTTAATGGTAAAAGTATCTTAGTATAGTTTAATTGTATTAGGTCTCATTTAGTTTGTATTGTGGTTCTTGTAATTTGGATCCTAATGGATCAGATTCTGATCCATTAGAACCCGTGATTAAGGATGTAAAAGTTAATACTTATTAAGGGTATATTAGTACTTTAAGTTAGATTAGGGTTATATATAATAGTGCGCTGTCATTAGGGTTGTAATGTAGAAAGAAATAAAAGAAAGGTAGTGGCAGGTTCATGGGCCGACTAACCTATTTCTTCATTTTGTATTCATCTGCATTAGTTTGGTGATTAATTCTTCATCAATCAATAAGTATATCGTATGATATGATATGATACAGCCCCGTATTATATGATATGGTATGATACGATACGATAAATCATGATAAGCGATATGTGCCCCTGTATCATACCGTATCTTTATATGATACATGATAATAACATTGATGATAAGTATCTATCTAATTACCAACCCCTCCATAAGAGAGAGCTGATTCAACTAACTAATGGCTCTCATACTTCTATGATGGAAAAAGGAAGTGTTTCAACTTCTCTATAGAGCCAATTAAACTAACTAGTGACTCTCATACTTCTATGATGGAAAAAGAAGTGTTTCAACATCTCTATTCAATTTACATTATGTTCTTAATATCCCTAGCTTTCCTATAAATTTATTGTCTGTGAGCTCCTTGACCAAACATCTAAATTATTTAGCAACCTCTCCATTTGGTGTGTATTTCAGAATCTAAAGACAAAAAATCTTTCGTCATGGTAGCTTAAGCGAAAACCCTTGGGCTTAATTCTCAACTTGCAATATGTTAGCCATGACTACAACAAAAGCCAAGATCAAGCTATAACATGATTGTCTTGGTCAATAATGTTTGTCCATCTAGTGAGTCTAGAGTATCAAAATCATTTGAGTTAATTCATTATGATGTTTGGGGTCCTTGTTATATTACCTCTCTTATTTTGATGTTTGGGGTCCTTGTCATGTTACCTCTCTTGGTAGTCATAGATATTGTTTCTTTTATTGATAATTACACTTGGTTTACTTGTCTATTTAATGAAATCTAAATATAAAGTTTCTAAAATCTTTCCTTTGGTTCATAAGTTCATTGAAAACCAATTTTATTTATCTATAAAGGTTTTTTGTTTTAATAATGGTGAAGAATATTTGTTGAGTCTATTATGGGACTATCTACACAAACATGGCATCATGCATAAAACAACTTGTTCTAATACCCCATAACAAAATGGTGTGCCTGAAAGAAATAATAGGCATATTCTTAAAGTTGCAAGAACTCTCATTATTGGGTGCAATGCTCCTAAATCATATTAGGGTGATGATGTATTAACTTCAATCTATCTCATTAATAGGACGCCAAGTTCGGTTCTCAATGGTAAGTCTCCTTGGAAAGTTGTTAATCCTAAAAATAAAGTATCTAATATTCTATCTCATATCCTTGGGTGTATTTGCTATTTCCATGTTCATTCTCATGCCCGTGATAAATTGGATCCTAGGGCTAATAAATGTGTTTTTATTTAATATTCTACATTTCAAAAGGGATACAAGTGCTATGATCCTATAACCAGATGAAACTATGTAACCTTGGATGTCACTTTCTTCTAGTCAATCCCTTATTTTTGTCCAAGGAGGAGTTCTCTAGATCTTTAGTCGAACCTACACTTGTTCTACCTATAAAAACAATCAATTGTGAACTAAAACTAAATGATAATACCGAGCCAGATGAAAATCTAAGGATACAAAAGTATATACTCATGAAGGGAGGAAGGTGGTGATTCCAAATACTCAAGCTCACGTGACCAATGATTCTTCTTCTGCTTCAGATCGGTCCTCCTTAGAGGTACTCCAACAAATTTGCCCTTCCACGAATTTTGAATTGGAACTCCCTATTCATATCTCAGAACATGTAACCTTTAACCTATTTCTCAAAGTGTCTCTTACCATAGTACCTCACGGAACCATCAAAACTTTGTTATTAATATTGAGCTACATCCTATACCTAAGAACTTTAAGGAGGCAAATCAATCTTCAAGGTGACAACACTTTGGATATTATTGATCTGGCCCCAAGAAGGAATAATTAGGATGCAAATGGGTGTATAGAGCGACATTTAAGGCTAATGGGAACATGAAATGATATAAAGCTTGATTGGTAGCCAAAAGATATAATAAATCATGCGGGATAGACTACAATGAAATATTTGCTCCAGTGGCGAAATTGACTTCCATAAAGGTTATCATGAGTCTAGTTACTCATGAAGGTTGGGATATATGGCAATTAGATACGAAGAATGTATTTCTACAAAAAAAAATCTTCAAGAAGAAACCTATATAGAGTTACCACATGGATTTAATAAAAATGGGTTGAATGATAAGGTATGTAAGTTAAAGAAAGTCATTTCTAGTCTCAAGCAATCTCCTAGAGTATGGTTTTAAAGATTCATGCAAAGAAATAACCAATCTAGGTTATGACAGAAGTATAATCATCATACCCGATATTAAAAGAGTTAAACAAATGAAGATATCTATTTTGATTTTTTATATGTAGATGATTACTAATCTAGAAGAGTTTGACATACTTAAGGTGAAACTCCACCAAATTTTTTATCTAAAGACTTGGGCCGACTACACAACTTCTTGAGAATTGAAGTTCTATATTCCAATAAAGATGTATTTTTAACTCAAAGGAAGCATATCATGGACAAAAAGAACATAATTAGCATGGTCACCAATCAAAAATTGCATCTTGGTGATGAAGAAAAGTTTGAAGATGTAGGCAAATATCAAAAATTAGTTGAAAATTTTATTTATCTTATCATTACCTATCCTTATATTTCATATGGGAATGGTATGCAGATTTATGCATGCTCCATCGAGAGCTCACATGAATGTAGTTTATCATATACTAAGATATTTGAAATCTACTCCTCATCACGGATTACTATATGCCAACAAGGATCACCTTAATATAGAGGTATTCTCATATGTTGATTGGATAGGTTCTCTTGATGATCAAAAATATACTTTTGGATATATTATATTGATTGGGGGTAATATTGTTTCATGAAAAAGCAAAAAATAAATGGTAGTAGCAAGATCAAGTGCTAAGGAAAAATATGTGTGAAGGACTATGGTTAAAGTCTACAATGAAAGAGTTGAATACGAAGATAGAAGGTACCATTCCACTTTACTCTTGATAGTAAAGTTGTTATTATGATTGTATCTAATGAGTTTATCATGAGAGAACCAAGCATATTAAGATCACTTGTCACTTCATAAGAGAAAAATCACCAACAAGGAATTCCAATTGATTTAGGTGAAGTCTAACAATCAATATGCCAACATTCTTACCAAAGCAATCAACACAAGAGGTCTTGAGAGTGTTCTTCCCAAGTTGGGAGTCATCACTATCTTTCTCCCAACTTGAGAGGGATTATTGAGAAGACAATCCAAAATATGGATCCATTCTAAAATTGGATCAGTTTAAGAGAAGATGTATTGTAATGAGCATATTTTAGTCTTTTAAGTTATAAAAGACTTTATATATACTACGACGGAACCCTAACTTGGAATAATAAGAAAAGGAGAGAGGAGTGCACGAAGTGTCTTCTTCAACTTGTCTCTAAGTGTCTCGTATGGGCCAACAATTTCATGTTAGTTAACAACAACAACTAAGCTTTTTCTCATACTAGATGAGTTCAACTATATGGATTCCACGTTTCCACATAGCCCTATCATAATTTGTATAATCCATGGTAAATAAGTTCAATAAAGTTTTATGTTGGCTATCGGAAGCCTAACACAACCCTCCTCCTTTATCCGGGCGTGAATGGTAGATACCCAGCAATTTCATGCTAGTATAAACACAACTAAGCCTTTTCCCATACTAGACGGGGTCGGCTACATGGATTCTTTGTTTTCACATAGCCCTATCATGTGCCATGTTAGCAGTTAACTCACAATAAGCTAGATCATTCTTTATTGTTTCTTTCCAACACTTTTGTGGTCGTCCTCTATCTCTTTTAATACTTTCCAAATTTAGTTTTTCATACCTTCTTACTGGTTCTTCTTTCTATATGTTCAAACCATCTTAAACGATATTCTCTCATTTTATCCTCTATTGGTGTCACTCCTAATTTGTTCTTAATAACCTCATTATTTGTCCGGTCTTTTCTTGTATGACCACTCATCCATCTCAACATCTTCATTTAAGTCACAGACATCTTTCGTACATGTTGATGATTAACTGCCCAACACCAAGAACCATAAAACATGGTAGGTCTAATTATTGCTCTATAATATTTACATTTTAACTTTAATGGTATCTTCTTATCACAAAGAATACCTGATGCTCCTCTCCATTTTAACCAACCATCATTAATTTTATGCCTAACATCTCCATCAATTCTTCCATCAATCTGAAAAATTGATCCTAGGTATTTAAAACTTTCCTTTTGGGGATGCAATATGTGTCAATTTTAATTTCTATATCCTCTGAAGTAACCAAATGATCAAACATACATTTCATATATTATGTCTTTCTTCGACTAAGTCGGAGGCCTTTACTTTCTAATGTTTCTCTCCATAGTTTCAAGTTTCTATTAACTTTTTCTTTAGACTCCTCCACTAGCACAATATCATCTACAAATAACATACACAAAGGTACTTCATCTTGAATATGTTTTGTTAACTCATCAATCACCATTATAAATAAGTATGGACTTAAAGTTGATCCTTGTCATTCCTTTATGAGTCCTCACACAAGTTTTTGTACCATCGTACATATCTCTTATAAGGTTAATATATGTCAATGGGATACCTCTTTATCCAAAGTTCTCCAAAGAACCTCTCTCAGTACCCTATCGTAAGTTTTTCTATATCAATAAATACTATGTGAAGGTCTTTCTTTTTTGCTCTAAAATGTTTCATTTCATAAGACATAGGTGAATCACAAATTGGTTCTCGTACTTTATACTTGTCTTAACCTACGTTCGATAATTCTTTCTCACAATTTTATAGTATGGCTCATTAACTTGCTACCTCGATAATTCGCACAATTCTGAATGCCTCCCTTGTTCTTATATATGTATATCTCTCCATTCCTCGGGCATCTTTTGGTTTCTCCATATTTTATTAAATAGTCTTGTGAGCCAAGTGATTCCTATTTCTCCTAGTATTTTCTAAACTTCTATAGGAATATTGTTTGGTCCTACCGATTTACCACCCTTCATATGTTTAAGAGCCTCTTTCACTTCATTCTTTTGAATATGTCGGTAGAAATTGTGGTTTATATATTTTCTAATTTGGCTAATTCTCCTAAGCTAATACTAACATCTTTATTTTCATTAAAAAACTTATAAAAATAGTTTTTCCATCTATTTCTTATATGTGTGGTAGATGTTGTTTTCAATGCTGATTTTTTAGAAAGTTGTAGCAAATTTTTAAGGATTCTTATACCTTTAGTTAAGATAATGAGGATGGTGGAAAGTGAAGATAGACCTGCTACGTCTTATATAAACGATGCTATGGATAAGGCTAAATTGAAAATACAAGCAAACCTTCACCGCAAGCGGTCACTTCTAAAGAAAGTTTGGAAGATAATTGATGCACGTTGGAACCGCCAAATGCATCATGATTTGCATGTTGTTGCATACTATTCAATTTTCTACTAACTTTGTAGAGGATGAAGAAGTCAGAAAGGGTATCTTAAATGCAATTGACCTTGTTAAAGATTCATCTACTCGTTGTAATATTCATTTAAAGTTAAACAAGTATAAGAGTGTTGGAGATTTTGGAAGGCCAATTACAATCCAACTCCACTCCCACATGCGACTAGGTATTGTGTTTTTATTGATACTTATTTAAGTTATTAATTGATTCACTCGTGTTTCTTATTAATCATTATCGTGCTTTATTTCAAATGAATGGTGGCCTCATTTTGGTGTAGATGCACCGAATTTGGTAAGATTTTCTCAACATATATTGAGTCAAACATGTAGTTCAAGTAAGTGCGAGAGGAATTTGAGTTTTTTCGAAAGCATTCATACGAAAAGCGAAACAGACTGAAGCATGCTCAATGTGTTATCTGTATCGTCATGATAAAATACATGTTACTGTATCGTATACACTAACTTATCGTGCCATATCGTGCGATACGTGTCATATCGCATGATATGCCGAGAGACCCTTTTGGCCGAATAGAAACCCACATATCGTACATAGAGTAACTTATCGTGCCATATCCTCCGGTGGCTCTCCCCCTCCTTGGTGTTGAAGGCTCTCATAAAAGTCCTCTACGGTATTCGTGCAAAATTTTTCTTTGTATTTTTTTGGGTATTATTTATGTTTTTTTTTAAATCACAAAATATGAAGTTATTAAGTGCGTGGATATAATTTTTATTGCGTTCATGAAGTGGGAGACACTATATTTGAGTGTTATGTGAAGATTAGGAATTTATGAAGTGCTTTTATTTTAAAGTTTTTTATTGAATTGAAGTGCTCAATTTATATGACAGGAAGGGGTGTTAGGGACTCCTAATCTCGGTCTGATGATCCGACATGGTAGTGAGGTACAACAGTTGAGGGTTCTAGACTGAAGATCAAATATTTATTTTGTAAGAAGGTGGTTAGTGATGGAATTTAATGACTGAAACACTACCTAGCAAGAACTAGGAAAAAAGTTGCTCTTTGCAGAGACAGAGTTCGCAGTTTACCATAAGGTATTAAATGACAATGGCTTCAAATGATTGAGAGTATGCATGAGAGGAGGAAACATAAGAATGATTTAGGGATATTTGAGGAGGTTGATGATGATGTTACTGGATTGACTAATAGTATTTGATGATATAATAGATATTGGTAGTAGTAGTTCTCGACCATTAAATAAGAAAAAAAGGGTTGCTGAAGATTTTGTAAATAAGTAGTAAAAGAGGAAGCTCAGGAAGGAGTAGAGGAAGAGCTTATTCTAACATACATTTATTTTTTTCTCCTAGCACTACACATGGTGCTCAACCTTGAATTTGTGTTACTATGACTTCTGAACAATTATATGATCAAGGAGACCTTACAGTGGGCACATGATTTTATGATGCATGCATTTCATTTAATGCACCAAACAATTTTCATTTTAAAGAAATGATAAATGCAATTGCTAATATTGGTTTAGGATACAAGATGCCCTCTTATCAAAAGTTGAAAGGAAAGTTATTACATAAGACTGTCATTAGAGTGCAAGAATATTATTTGACTTTGAGAGAGTCATGAAAGGAGATAAGATGCACTATCATGACAGATGGATGGACAGATACGTGATGAAGGACTTTGTTTAACTTTATTGTCTACTGTCCTAAAGGACTTATATTTTTTAGATCTATAGAAATGTCAGAGGAGAGGCATACTGCAGATATCCTAAGGCAAGAGTTTGATAAGGTGATATACGAGGTTGGGCTAGAATATGTAGTCCAATTCATTACACATAATGCAACTAGCTATAAAGCAGCTCGGAAGGAGTTAGTAGATACTTATGTGACTTTTTATTGAACACCATGCACAACCCATTGTTTAGATCTCATTCTTGAGGATATTGGTGAGATGAATGAGATAAAGGCAACAACTAAGTGTTGCCAAGATATCACCAAATTTATCTACAACTATACCTTTGTATTGTGTATGAAGAAAAGATATATAGAGGGTGCAGAGCTTCTTTGTACAGTTGCAACTCGGTTTTCAACTAATTTCTTATTTGTATATAGCATTGTGAGACACAAGCAAGCCTTGAAGAGAATGTTCTCCTCAGATTAGTGGCAATAATTTGCAGAGTTGCCTTAAAATAGAAGAAACAGAAAATTGAATGAGATTTTATAGACAGTCTTTAAGAGTACATTTTGGAATGCATGTGTTAGGCTATTGAGGATTAAATGTCCTTTAGTGAAGGTTTTGAGATTGGTTGATAGCAAGGAGAAACCATTTATGAGCTACCTTTATTAGGTCATGGATAGGGCAAAAGAAGCCATTATAAATAATTTTAATGGAAGAAAGATGGATTATGTGCTCATGTGAAATATTATAGATAACAGATGGAAGAAACAATTATATCAGTCTATTCATGCAACAGGATATTACCTAAACTCAATATTCAGGTACTTAGCAAGCTTTAAAAGGGACGGTGAGATTAATCGAGGCATCATTTATTGTATAAACAAATTAGTCCCTGATGAGAGTAGAGTATATGCTATACATCGAGAGATAGAAATCTATGATAATGCTCTTTACTTAATAGGTTTGCTTGTAGCAATTCGCAATTGCACTAATATGCACCTACGTAAATTATTTATATTATTATTTAAGTTTCTTAAATCTTATATTATTATGGATTAAGTCCCTAATATTTGTCTTTTTCTACGTACGTTTGGTGGAATAAGTTTCGAAGTGATTGCTCAAACCTTAGAGATTTTTCATTAAGAATTTTGAGTCAAACCTCTAGTGCAATGAGTTGTGAAAGGAATTGGAGTGTCTTTGAATACATTCATACAAATGTAACATGTGGCTTCTCCAAAGATAATCTTGTATTAGTTACTACTTAAATATTCAATTCAATATTTTATTTGACTTCAATTGTTAATGTTATTTACTAATTACTTATTTTTCTTTCTTGTAGGCAATTAAAAAAGGTAAATAGAGATGAAAACCAATCTTATCCAATAAGTTTGGATAATTTTGATATATTAGATGAGTGAATTATGGAAGATAACGAAGAAAATTTACTCATAACTGAAGAAGACATTGCATGGATTAATTTGGAAGGAGCGTAATAACATCATTAAGGAGATTAAGATTTTGATTTTGAAGCAAAAGGTGGTGAAAATCTTTAGCAAGGAAAAGAAGATTATTTAGTTGATGATCCTCGTTACAATATGTAAATGTAAATGTATTTCATTTTTTGCTTCAAAATATGTAATTTTTTCAATTATTTAATGGTGAATGATCAATATGTACTAAACTTTACATTATATAAATTCTTTGTAATTATCATATTTTTTCTAATTATTTTATTTTTTGGATTTTTTAATATTTTTTTATTTTTTTAATAATTTTTTATAATTTTTTAATATTAAAGTAGGATAAGATATGCCTATATCATGGACCAAAATGATACACGATGCGATACACGTCGAACAACACAGCTCGACTGCGTGATTTGGTATATGTTGCCAATAACATGAAGTTAAGGCAAAGGAAATAATTAGAAAATATATATTGTTTGTTGTTGCCTAGTTATTGACTTCTTTCTTAATCTTATTAATAATGAATGCTTGATGTAGCTATATTATATTTGATATTCTTTATAATTTGAATATTCTTTCTTTGCAAGAAAATGCAAAAAGATGCAAGAATGACAATGAAGGTGCCATATAACCCGTTGAGTTATGAAAATGTTGATATTCTTGTCGATTAGGTCAAAGAGGAGGAGTACCCTCACGATGAAAACTGGAGGACACTCTAAGCCGAAGCAGAACTTAGAGTTGGAGATGATGTAAATGAAGTCGAAGGTGTTAGATGGGCAGATCTTATTATAGAGGAAGAAGATGGAGGAGATGATGATCATGATCATGATAGTAGAGATCTTGACTACATTGATTATAATGCTTTTGTTGATTATTGTAATTTGTTTTTAACTTTTAACTTTTATTTGTAACTTTGTAACGTTTTCATCTTTGATGATTGTAAGTTGTACTTGTAACTTTGTTGTTTATTAAGTTAAACCCCTTTTGTATTCACTATTCATTATCTTGGTCACGTTACCTAATAGTTAATGCCTAATGATATGGATTCTATGGATTATAGAATATGGAATATGAAATTATGGTTTATGGATGCTTTTGGCCTTGTTATGGAGATGTTTTTGTTATAGTATTCATGTTTCTTCATTGTGTTATACATGTTTTGTTCATTAATTTTAATTTTTACTTTTTTTAATAAAAAAATTAAGTATTGTATCGTACGGTATCAATATACGGGCATCGATACAGTTTTTATAACATTGGTTTCAAAAGGTGAATCACTTAAAATTAAGTATTACTCAATACTTATCTTAACCTACGTTCGGTAATTTTTTCCTATAATTTCATAGTATGGCTCATTAACTTGATATCCCAATAATTCACATAATTCTAAATGTCTCCCTTCTTCTTATATATATGGGTATAAGTGTACTCACTCTTCATTCCTCGAGCATCTTTTGATTTCTCCATATTTCATTAAATAGTCTTGTGAGCCAAGTGATTCCTCTTTCTCCTAGATTTTTCCAAACTTCTATAGGAATATTGTTTGGTCCTACCGATTTACCACCTTTGATATGTTTAAGAGCCTCTTTGACTTCATTCTTTTGAATATGTCGGTAAAAATTATGGTTTATATACTTTTCTTATTTGACTAACTCTCCTAAACTAATACTAACATCTTTATTTTCATTAAAAATCTTATAAAAATAATATTTTCATTTATTTTTTATATCTTGCCATGTCTAAGAATCGAACTCACACCGTGAATTTTGTGGAGTCGAGTAACCTGCCAGGTTAGCTAATTCTCTGGGTACACGACCTGGCCGAAATATTGAAATAGATGGGGCCACCAAATCTTGCTAAAAGAGAATTGACGAAGTTTGGTTGATCATAAAGGTGGCTCGCTTTTCTTATAACTTGTCATGTAAGCAATTAAGACCAAATGTGCAAAAGGTTCGTAGCCTACGCTATTGAAAGCAATGGTTCAAAAACAATTGGTTCTAAGCTGGGGCAGAGAACCGGTGAGCCCCTATGGCGGGAGAACCTTTCATTCCAACGTCATGAGAGTTGTTTGCACAATAACCATTAGGAGGTGTTTGACGTGTGTTTGATTCGTAGTTTCAGGGCCGTGGTACTGGAACTACAGGCCTGGACTCATATGCAACTGTAACAATGGTTCCATGGAACCATAATGTTTGATTTGCATATGGAACTGACAATTGGGATCAAGAGTTTCGTTGCTACGCTCGTCCTACTGAATTTCTCCCTCCAATAAACCTTAAGAGGATGACAAATAAAAAATACAACATGCAACAAATAAGGAAGAAAAAGAAGAGGAAAATGAAAGAAAAATGAAGGAAAATGAAGGAACCAAAAAACAACTTGAACCGTTTGACATAGCATCGTTGTTCGGCCGTGAGAAGAACAAGCAAGAAAGAATGGCAATTAGGGGAGAGAGACGTCAAAGGTTTTGTCTGATAGAGGAAAGAACGACAGCTTGGAAAGGGCAATCGAGAGAGAGATCAAAGGTTTCTTTTGGCAGAAGGAAGAACCCTAGGTCGAAAAGGTATTGACCAGGGGAAGAACCGTAGCTTGGGTCCAACTCTTGTGGCCCACTCTCTCATATGAGTCATACTTTTGACAAAAATCAGTTCCATGAAAATACAGTTCCACCTCCATCCACAATTCGTGAACTTCCACCGCAATACCTAAAATTGAAGTTCTAACCCACTTGGAACTTTCTATCAAACACACCCTTCAGGACCTACGGAACTGTCACAGGGGGGGCAGTTCCAGCAACCCACTCTTAGGAGCTTCAAAATTGAGTAAAAAGTGATTCCACATTCTAGTGTGAAGGCCCATGTTTAATTATGAGGTAAACTGGGCCTACAGTTTCAGTTCTGCGGGTTAGGCCTCGTAATCAAACACCCCTAAGCCCATGGATTCGGATTTTGTTTCACATTGACAGATTCAACAGTTAACTATCAGTGTCTTCAAACAGAATTCACTACTCCACTTTGGTCACAATGGATGAACGAGCCTGTTATATCAAAAGATTTCTATAATATCAAGCCTTCATAGGATCAATCTTCTTCGTTAGTTTCAAAAGCTGGATTTAGTGGTATTATTCATTCGACATAAATAGACTTTTGAACCATATGTTTTAAGAACTGAGTTTAGAATGGGATGATGGTTTTCTCAAGTGGGTGGATCCTTAATAGAGCATAGAGCGTGTCTAGCAGGATAGAACTTCATTTTTTCAGCTACAAACCATAAAATTTTTGGAAAAACCAAAACTAACTGAATTCGATCCGGAGATGTCACAAAAGCAATGACCTTAATGGGAGAATGATAGATGTGAATTTTGTTGATCAAAGACATGGGACACTATCAAACAAGATGGAAATGCAAAGGAACAAATGACTTGAAATTGAAGGATTTTCCTCTTTGGTTGCAAGATCGTGCCATAAGGTGTTGGATTAAGTCAAGGCCGTAGCCTTACACAGACATGCATGCCCCCAGAGCCGAAGTCACCACCTGTGTCATGAAAGTCAGCGCCCTACCATTTGCACTTACACTTTGCGTGTACACTGGACATATCGGTTTGGAGCAGCAGTTGATGCTTCTCCTGGGCGGGTGAATAAGTAGGGACGGAGTAGGATTCTCCGGGACTTTGGATCAACTCCTCCGGCTATCTCGTTGTAGGGCTGGGATGTGAGGGGGACACCGAACAAGCCGGACTCGGGGTAGATGCGGGCGGTGCAGGCAGTTTGGTCGCCTGTCTTGGGCGTTAAACTTGCAAGTTCCGCGATTGGTCCAAAGAGCAGTATGTAGCCTCCCAGTTGATGCAAAATAACCAGCCACACCATCTAGCTATTGGGCGATCATCCACCCACCCATTTGGTGAATGAGGCAACCTGCCAGAATCATCGGCGGGGAAACTGCCATCAAGCAAGTTGGTATGCAATAAGGTAGTGATTTGAGACCCTCCTTTTTTGTGTACTTTCCGGCCTTTAAAACTGATTTCTTCCAAAAAGTTTAAAGAGCAGGTCTCCCCCCTCTTAATCATGCTATGTTTCAAATTTGCTTTTCTAACAATACATAACCTTAAATTAGGTCTTCACGGAATGCGAAGATGCTAAGATGGTGAAAGTCCACGCTCAACTAGTTAAGACTAGAACTTAACCAAAGCTAAAATGTCGAATGCCGAGTAACATGTCAAACATCTAGCCTAAGCGCATTCTTAACCAAAGGCCGAATGTCAGGCTATAGAATGTAAGAATTCAGCCATTTTGGCCTCAATCGTAGCTGAATGTTGAAATAAACACTCAACAAAAAAACTGATGGCCTACTGCCAACATCTTGTTAGAGGAGATCAGTTTAGGTATTTTAAAACATTACAGGAGAAAAAGTAAGCATGCCATATCAGGCATAATTTGTGCCTATTTAAGAAATCTCCACCTTTTTTGAGCGTGTCTACACAAGAAGAATGTCATGGCCATCCTCTAGGGACCCAAGAAGCATCACAAGCATTTCAAAGTAACAGGAAAACCAAAACCCACATGAAGAAGAGTTTCCAATGAAGTATTTAGTAGCATTAACAAATAGATGAATAATCAAAAAGCACCAACACAAACATGCAAGCACAAAAATTGCTGGTCACCTTTCCAGCTTTACATATATTACATTGAAAATTAGTAAAAACCATAACTGGAAAACTAGAATTATCCCCAACACACTCCAAAAGAGGCGACCTAAGTCAGCATATATCAACTCAATATGATTGAAACAATTGTACCAGAAATCAAGAAAAATAAACTTAATCTGTAGGAGATGGTAATCCTTCTGTGCCGTTTCTACAATTGACATGGGAGAATACACGTGCTCTTTCTTCTTATGTCCCTGAGCAAGAACACTGCCTCCACATGTGAAGGGGATAATTCATGTGTGGAGAATCAATCTTAAGCCTACTTCCCGATTTTGAAAAGCAGGCTGTCAATGGACAATATATGACTTTACGTGGTTGTGGAATGGATCTATTCTTCTTGAATAGAATGCTCAAGAGCAAGATCCATATCAAGCTTCCTCTTCAGATATGACCTGTCACTACTGCAATTGTTACCCAAGTTAGACCAGCTACTCAAACCGCTAAAACAAATAGCATTGAATCTACTTCATATATGCGTATGGAAGGCAACTATAGTTTAAACATAGAAAGTGGCCCAGAATGCAAATTGTTATAGGTTCACAATCTGGTAAATTTATCCAAAAGAATAATAATGCTGATGTTCCATGATACGTAGTTTTTGTCCTTAATTCCACTGCAAGCTGCTGATGGAAGTCATACGTATAAATACATCCAGTAAACATGACTGACACAACCACGAGCACAATTAGCGATAGAAAACAGCATGGTGAATCCCTACCTTGTTCATAGTAGTACTCACATTTAGACCACGAGATGAGAATCCAGCGAACAGTTCAAATGAAGAGATCTGTTGCTATCACAAAATTGATTACATCATAAGAGAAACTGCTTTGATGAACAAACTATATTTCAAATACTCTAATACAACTACAGCAACAAATCCTTGATTATTTGATATAAACAAGTAGACTGGATCCCTTCTAACAATTTAAACATAGTAGCCCTACCATCTCAAATCCTTGAACATCTCAAAAATTTTCTGAGGAAAACAACAATCATATCATGAGCTTTTTACAAGATTTTCAAATATCATCTTTTCCTTTTTTGCAAAAATACTGCAAGAGTGTCGGCATCATTTTCCACAAAAACATTGGAATCATGCCTTGTACTATTTACATTTGAACTGGGTGTTTATTTTCCCAGTATTCTCACTATGTTCTGTCACACTCCTGTTTGACTAGGAAACTTAGTTGTTTCTCTTTTTGGTCTCTTCCGTTGAGTTTCAGTAAAGGAAACAAGTTCGTCTTGAGTTGTTATTTTTGAATAAAGTGTGTTTTCCTACTGTTTGTGGAGTACAAGTCAGATTTTGCTGAATTTCAAACAAAATTAAACCTAGTGCTTCTTTCTCCTGCTTTGTATTCTTCATCGATCTGCGATTTGTGACATTTTGAATTGAACTTTTACCGTTTTCCTCTTCTCTCATTTCTACAAACTAGTATCAAAGTGCCTGGTCTAAGGCAAAGAAAGGTTGACATTGATGATAGATTCTGGGTCGTTCTTGGTTACTTCTTGGTATAGTACTCTGGCAAGAGGAGAAAGAAAATTGAGAGTATAGATCAAGCAAATATGAACATAAAGAGCCTACACGCAGCTAAGTATAAGTAGTTATTGTGCTTGAACGGTGTCCTACATATGTCGAATAGCCAACGTATCTGCCAAAGGAGGAGTTTTGTGGAGCATGAAGTTGAATGAGCTACAGGGAATTCATGCAAATGTAAAGAGTTGTTAGAGTTTGTCTTGTACTCTCAACATTTGAACCGTGTTATATTGTACTCTAAACATTTGAACTGTGTTTGTTTATCCAGAATCCTCACTAGGCTTTTCTATTTTGTTGAGACTCCTATTTTATTTAGAAAACCTAGTTGTTTATCCTTTTGGGTCTCTTATATAATAAATGTGTAAGTTCATGAGACTGAGTCATAGTGAGAGAGAAAATTTGATGCGAGGGAGTTTGTAATTCGTCTTAGGTTGTTGTTTATTAAATAAAGTTTATTCTCCTCCTTGATCCACATAAAGTTTGATGTGTCTTTCTCCTTATTCATATTCTTTGTCAATTTGTGTTTTCCGGCGCTTTGGATTGGATCTTCGTTATTTGGTTCTTTATCTTTTTCCACAAGAAATTCTTGTTTTCTCAAAAAAGGGAGTCCCCTTTTCTGCAACTAAAAAGGTCATTAAATTAGGCATTAATTCTAAAGAGAAAAGCAACTTCACTCCAAAATTCATCACAATTAGTTTAATAACCGCCTAAAAAGAAGAGAAAAGCAACTTCACTCCAAAATTCATCACAATTAGTTTAATAACCGCCTAAAAAGAAGAGAAAAGAATAACGGCCGAACTTTTTCCAAATCTTTTTTGTGTTGTAAAACCTTTAAAATTGAGACTTTTAAAATGGAAAGCAAATATGGTTAATATTGGTAGAAGGAAAACAGAACTATTGTTCGAAATTTTTGGACAAGTTTGACTTGAGGGGTTTACATGAAGTCCACAAACTCTTAAGGTTTTTCCCGAAAATTATGGCGTGATTTAAGGGGAGGCACATTGGGAACTTTTGGAAAAGTTTAAAACATATATTTCATAAAGTTTAGAAGAGTAGCCAAGAAAGTTTATGCTTAATAAAAAGCGAGGAGAGGATGTGTTAGGGTTATTAAGTGGTTTTTTCCCCTATGCTAAATTTATCATGCATGAGAGGAGCTCCACCAAAATAGCGTTGAAGAAAGGAAGGGGAAAAAAGAAAAGGATGGAGATAAGAAGGAAAAGGAAAGAAGAGAAAGAGGACGAACTGAGAAAGAAGTCACTTTTACATCCCATCCTTTTGGTTCCAATATTACTTATCAATCATCATTTTAGTGTGTTTCTTGTTAGTTTGTAACTAGACTTGACTTGTAGCCTGTTTTTTCAAAATGCCTTTGTATGTCTAAGATTTTTCCTGAGAAAAAAAACAGTTTTTGAAATATGTCAAAAGACAAACCTCACTGAAAAAACATATTATGTGTCTGTCTGTGTGTGTGTGTGTATATATATATATATATATATATATATATATATATATATATATATATATATAGAGAGAGAGAGAGAGAGAGAGAGAGAGATAAAGACTAAAAGTTTTCCGGGTAGACAGAACATTAATAACAGATACTATAGGACCAGTGAGTGAAGCACTATACATTCCAAGAATTTCCATTGAGAAAGTAGAAAGATATAGCCCGTGATCTATAATTGAGATGCTACATAAGCACTAGGTTCTATAGTAAACATGCAGAAATAAATCCAGTCAGTGAAATAGGAGGAATCAATCTTGTAGGCACTAATGACTGGAGGAGAAGAATGAAGTTACCATTGAACAGTCTTAACAACTTAGTGACCTCTGAGATGTCAGTTTGAATAAACAAACAAAACAGCAAGGGAATCGGGAAAGAACCCACCCTCATATAATGAAATGATAAATTGGGAGGAACCTTGGACTCTCCTAGAATACCATGCTACATACTAAAAGTACTTTCTAACAATTCTATAATTCACTTGAACACACTCCCGTTGGTAAAATGTAAAAGAACAAAGAGAATATAAGGACCAGTTTGACCAACCCAACCCAACCCAACCAGGATAATCGACCAACACATGAAAGTGCAATGATGCTGGAGCAGGTAATTAGGTTGATCTCTCTTCATCATCAAAACATAGAATTAAGACAGAGGTTTCAAAGGTGTAAAATGTATACCTGCTTAACTTGGGTCTAAATGGAATGTTAGACCCATATCCTCCATTTGTGTCTATTGACATTGGAATTCCAGTAGGCAGATTTGGTGTCTCTTTAACATGCTTCTCAACCACCCCTACATGAGAATTACTCGTATGTCCTCCTGGTGGAAGGCTTACTCGTCTCAACTTATTAGGTGGTGACAACACAAGAGGACCTTCTGGGGAACTTCTCTCTGAAAGTCTTGAAGGATTATGAACTTCACCTTTACTAGCAGGTCTTGGGAGCAATGCTGGTTTTGTAGGCAGAGGAACAGAAGAAAAGTACCTGTTGGCATAAAGAACAGATTCTTTTCAGATTCTATTAATTAACATCATAATGCAAGTTAGGCCCGCACCTATGTTCTAGTGCCTGCTGTGCGGAAATTCTAGCTTTTGGATCATAAATGAACATCTTAGAAAGCAGGTCCAGGGCATCTTCGCTGGCCATTGGGAATAGTACACGTAATGGTTGAGCAGGAACATGTTGATATTCAATATAGTCAGGAAGGAAAGTCATGTCTTGCCACTGAGAAGGAGTTGGAGTGCCGAATGCTGCAAATATCTTCCCAAGCTGATCCATGTCAGTTTGTCCCTATACAAGGTTTATCATAATTTAGAAAGTCAATAATACATGAAAGTACAGTTTCCTTCTGCAAGAGATGCATCTTTGCAGTCATTTCTAACTATTCATTAAATGTACAAGTACATATTTTCTTGATATCAACCACAGCATGATGTCATGAAAACAAGAACCCGAAATCATCAAGCTGATGTCAGCTTCTAGCTAATGTGAAATTGATAACGTGGCAACCTCAGTAACATGCTTCGGACCATCTTTGCTCTTAAAAAGAGATAATATACCAGGAACCTAAACTTTCATATTAAGAGACTTCTCCTGAACATTTATTTTCATGCTTTGTATGAGAACTATGATGGGCAGGATGAACTGTTAAGTTACATAGCACACAAATTGTAAACAATTGTCGATATTCGTAGTTAGAAGCAGCCCGATCATGTATCGTAAAGTATCAAATCAACAAGTTACAAACAAACACACCCGAGAATGGGTATTTCAAGTCAAGAACAAACCAAAGTCACAAGTCAAGTAAAATATCGAAGAGTTGCAATTACACCTTACTTTATTGATGAGAAAAGACTATTTATAAAGCAATGTTTACACCAAAATAGAAGAAAGAGGAGAGAAGAGAGGAGTAAGGCTGGCTGGCCAGCAACTAGCCGTTGGAGGGCTCCAGCGGCTAGTTGTTGGCCAGCCGTTGGAGTATCGTTGGGAGCCTCCAACTGCTAGTAGCCATTGGGGCATCCCAATGGCTTTCCAGCAAAAGGCATTGGTGGCCTGTGTTGTTCCCGCAAAGAGGCACGGGCCCTAGTGTCCTGTGATCCTATTACATTACATTTAACACCCCCTCAAACTTACGGTGTCAGTATATATAACGAAAGTTTGTCCAATAAGAAATGAAAGCAAGTAGTTAAGAGAGATTTGACGAAGAAATCGACTAACTGTATTTTTGATGTGACATAAAACAAACTAATCTTTTTCACGAAGCATTCTTTACGAACAAAATGAGAGTCCATCTCAATATGCTTCGTTCATTCATGGAAGGTGTTAGAGCGATGTACATGCACTTTTATTGTCACAAAATATGATGGCCGATTGTTGTAAAACGATGCCCATGTCCTTTAGTACCTCTGTAATCCAGGAGATTTCTGTAACAACAGTACCCATAACACGATATTCATCTTCAGTGAAGGAAAGTGAAACATTTTTCTTCTTATACTTCCTTTAAATTAGTGATTCACCTAAAAAATACAAAAACCAGTAGCAGAATGCATGTTTTTACATCTTCACCCTAGTTAGGGTCAATATACACAAATAAATCAAAGGACGAAGAAGAAGTTAAGAGTACCCCTCATTTTTGGATAGCACTAAGGATTATGAGAATCCTTATAGTGGTCATCTGAACAACACGATCAAACGTTTCATCATAATAAATTCAATGTTCTTTAGCATAACCCTTGACTACCAATCTAGTTTTATATCTTTTTATATTACCATTATTATAAGTTTTAATTTTATTAGCCGACCCCGTCTAGTATGGGAAAAGACTTAGTTGTTGTTGTAGTACTATAAGTTTTAATTTTATAAACCCATCTACATCCAATAACTTTTTATCCTTGAGCTTGAGAATAACGGACCACATTTGAGCTTTATCCAAGGTATTTAACTTTTTTAGCATAGCATCCTCCCATTCTAGAATACCCTTGGCTTAATGATATAAATCTAGACTCTTATATTTTTAAAATGGTTGCAATCAAGTTTTTTCGTTGAGATTCAAAAGTATACAACAACAACAACTAAGCCTTTTCCCATACTAGACGAGGTTGGTTAGGTTCAAAAGAGTCATAAGATAAAAAGTGTTGGAGAGGTTTTGAAATTCTAGGCATTAATCATGAGGTATTGTGTTCCCTAGGTCTTCTAGTGTAGTGCAAAGGAAAAGGTTAAGGATAGGTTGTATCTCAAACATTTCGTCAAAAACATCATTTGTATCATATGGGGTAGTATCAAGATTGTCTTCAAGAACAATATCAACCATTTCACTATCTTCTAGGTTTAAAAAAAATCGAGAAGAAGATTCTTTATTATTTTCAGTAGTACTATATTTATAATAGTAATCATTTTCAAAAAATTGTATCTTTAGAAACATAAAGTTTATCATTCATAGGGTGAAAGCATTTATATCCTTTCTTGTCGATTTTATATCCAAGAAAAACACATTTAATAGCTCTAGGAGACAACTTATCATTCTTATCGATATAAACAAAACATCTATAACAAAAAACCCTTTGTCTTTTATAATAAGGAGAAAGATTATAAAAAATTTCAAAATAAGAAACATTTTCAAGACGAGTTGAAGGCATTCTATTAATGAGATATACGGCGGTAAGCGTAGCTTCCGCTCATAAAAACTTAGAAACATTACTAGTCATTAAAAGTATTCTCCAAGTTTCCACGATGTGCCTATGTTTTCTTTTTGCTAGCTCATTTTGGTGTGAGGATTTGTACAAGATTTTTTATGTAAAATCTAATTTGTTTAAAAAAAAATTTAAAAATCTTTTGATAAGTGTTCTTCTCTTAAATCGGATCTAAAAATCTTAAATGATACAACTGAATTGATTCTTTACCGTATTGTGAAGGATCAAACATTTTTTAAATACTTCTGATTTATGTTTAAATAGATATATCCAAGTAAAGCGAGTAAAATCAACTATAAAGGTTATATAATATTGTATTCCTCCTTTGAAAACAATAAGGGCATGTCCTCAAACATCGGAATGTATTAATTCAAAATATTTACTTCTTATAAAATTTCTTTCACCAAAAGGTAGATGATGCATTTTCTCAATGATACATTCTTTACAATCAAAATTACGGATTTTTTTATGTAAAATCTAATTTGTTTCAAAAAAAAATTAAAAATCTTTTGATAAGTGTTCTTCTCTTAAATCGGATCTAAAAATCTTAAATGATAGAACTGAATTGATTCTTTACCGTATTGTGAAGGATCAAACATTTTTCAAATACTTCTGACTTATGTTTAAATAGATATATCCAAGTAAAGCGAGTAAAATCAACTATAAAGGTTATATAATATTGTATTCCTCCTTTGAAAACAATAGGAGTATGTCCTCAAACATCGGAATGTATTAATTCAAAATATTTACTTGTTATAAAATTTCTTTCACCAAAAGGTAGATGATGCATTTTCTCAATGATACATTCTTTACAATCAAAATTACGAATCTCATTTTTCTTGAACAAAAGAAAATTACATAGTTTATAAATATTTAAATATCAAGTCGTTTATGCCAAAAAGTAGCATCATGAACTGCATTACAAGATTCAAAATTTGAAAGACTAAAGTATCCAATTAGTATAGTCCACTTTCTCTATGGCCTTGTTCAATAACCTTTTTCGATAGGTGATCCTGTACCGCACACAATTATTAGATGAGAAAGTGATTATACAATCATTATCACAAATATGAGCAGCCGAGAGAAGATTTATATTTAATTTAGGTATGAAACTTACATATTTAATTTTAAAATCTTCTTTTTCGAAGTTCCCATCTTTTCAATTTGAAGTTTTGTGCCATCGACCCTAAAAACATGTTCACCAAAAATATTTTAAATTTTTTTTAATGATTTTTTATCATGTCATATGAAAAGAAGCATTGGAGTCTAGAAACCAATACATACCTTAAGAAACAGAGAGAGCATTTCCAGAGATTGTTTGACTTTTCCTTAAGTATTTCTTCTATGTAGGCTTTGATGTTTGAAGGTAAGTCTCCTCCATCTTTGTATTCCATGGCTCCCACATTTTCATATTTCTATCGAAGGAGAGGACAAGTGGTCTTAATGTGGTCATTCTCCTTCCAATAGTGGCAAATAGTGACTTTATTTAGCCATGACACTATTGGTTTCTTACTTGGTCCATTGCTACGTTTTTGTCCTTTAAAGCTTTTGACGGGAGGAGGCTTGTATGTCTTGACATATGCTCCCGACTTTGAAACGACTAGAACGACTTCTTTTGCAATACTAATATTTTTCAATCTAGTTTTTTCCATAACTAGATCTGCTAAAAGGTATCCCTTTTTGGTTTAGTTTTTCTATGAATCAAATTTGATCTAAATAAAGTATTGATTGTCCAAAAAATCTTGAAATTCATCTATTTTTTAAAGGTTTTTAAATTTATCAAAACTTCGAAATTGAGTCCACAATTCAAAAAAATCATTGTCATACTCTCTAATGTTTAAGTTTAATTGCTTAAGCATTATCATTTTTTCTATGAAATCTGTTTGAAACACAAAGTCATCTTCGTAATGAATCTTTTTCAAATATTTTCAAGTTTCAAACGCACTTTAAAACACACTAATTCAGTTTCTAAGTTTTTCATCAACATTTTAACAAATAATCTATTTTAATTTTGCATTCATTTTCTCCAAAGTTTTAAAATCTTATTTGTATTTTTCTTGGGTTTTAAGGATATCATCATCGTCTAAATTTTCAAAATCTAATTTTGGTTCTTCGATCGTTCCATCCATGTAATCTTAATAATCTTTTACAAACAACAACAACTAAGCCTTTTCCCATACTAGACGGGGTCTGCTACATGGATTCTTTGTTTCCACAGATCCCTATCGTGTGCCATGTTAGGAGATAACTCACAATAAGCTAGATCATTTTTTATTGTTTCCTTCCAACACTTTTGTAACTCCGCCCATGTAAGGAATCACCCTTGCATTACCGGTCCCAAGCCCAGATAAAGGAGGAGGGTTGTGTTAGGCTTTCGACAGCCAGTGTAAAACTTCGTCGAATTTTTACAACATGGATTACAAAAATTATGAGCATTGCTTTGTGGCGTCCCCGCCTAGCGACGTGCTGCAGAGCCCGAATGCAGTAAGAAGTAAGAAAGGGCCACTATATTTTCACCCGAATGTAGTGAATCCATTGTAGAGAGGGTTCCCACATCATGGACGGGTGTGGGTAAAGAAGTTAGTCCCGCTACATTGCCGCCCGAATGTAGTGAAAATTTTTCAGAGAGGGTCTTCACATTTTGATTATGGACGGATGCGGGGGGTAAGGAAGCTAGTCCTAGATAATAAGATTCGTATTGGTTCTTGGAATATCGAAACATTATCGGGTAAGCTAATGGAGGTGGTAGATACTATGATTCGGAGAAAGATTCAAATTCTATGTTTACAAGAGACAAAATGGGTTGGAGAAAAAGCAAAGGAGATAGAGGATATAGGTTTTAAATTATGGTACTCAGGTAAAGAAAAGGCCCGAAACGGAGTTCGTATTATCATAAATAAAGATTTAAAGGAGAGTGTAGTAGACATACAACGATATGGTGACCGAATCATGACATTGAAATTAGTGTTAGGAGCAGAGGTTTTGAATATAATTTGTGCTTACGCACCCCAAGTAGGACTAGAAGATAGTATAAAGACAGTTTTTTGGGAAGAGTTAGATAAGGTGTTTCAAAAGATTCCACAAAGGGAGATGATTTGTTTAGGAGGAGATTTAAATGGACATGTCGGTAAAGAGGCATTAGGATATAAAGGGATTCATGGAAACTTTGGTTATGGGGATATAAACGAGGAAGGTAGGGAGATTTTAAATTTTGCTATGTCATTTGATCTCTTTATAGTCAATACAATCTTCAAAAAACAAGATGAACATTTAATTACTTATAAGAGTGGCTTATCACAAACACAAATTGATTACTTTATTTGTAGAAAAAAAGATAGAGCATGTTGTAAAGATTATAAGGTAATTCTAGGAGAAAGCTTAACCACCCAACATCGACTTTTAGTTATGGATTTACAAATAAAAAAATGGACAAAGAAGAAAAGAGTGCATCGAGCTATTCGGACTAAATGGTGAAACCTCAAAAGCGAGAAAGAAGATATATTTAAACACAAAGTCCTTCAAGGAGATGTTTGGAATTATGTTGGCACACCTTGTGATATGTGGAACAATATGGCTATACATATTAGGAAAGTGGCGAAAGATGTGTTAAGGGTATCTAAGGGAGGTGTACCGGCACAAAAAGAAGCTTGGTGGTGGAGTGAAGTAGTACAAAATAAAATCAAGGCAAAGAGGGCATGTTACAAATTACATTATGCTAAGAAAACTAGTAAAACTTTAGAAGCTTATAAGAAAACAAAGAAAGAAGCAAAAAAGGCCGTTAGTGAAGAAAAAACTAAGATTTGGGAGGACTTATATAAAAAACTCAACTCAAAAGAGGGTGAAAGAGATATTTTTAGGATAGCTAGGGCTAAAGATAAGAAAACTAAAGATCTTAATTATGTTAGATGCATAAAAGACGAGGATGAAAAAATTCTAGTGGCAAATGATGATATAAGAAATAGATGGAAAAACTATTTTTATAATCTTTTTAATGAAAATAAAGATGTTAGTATTAGTTTAGGAGATTTAGCCAAGTCACAAAAGTATATAAACCACAATTTCTACCGACGTATTCAAAAGAATGAAGTCAAAGAGGCTCTTAAACATATGAAGAGTGGTAAATCGGTAGGACCAGATAATATTCCTATAGAAGTTTGGAAAATACTAGGAGAAATATGAATCACTTAGCTCAAAAGACTATTTAATGAAATATGGAAAAACCAAAAGATGCCCGAGGAATGGAGAGCAAGTACACTTATACCCATATATAAGAACAAGGAAGACATTCAAAATTGTGTGAATTATCGAGGTATCAAGTTAATGAGTCATACTATGAAATTATGGGAAAGAATTATCGAACGTAGGTTAAGACAAGTATCAAGTACAACAGAGAACCAATTTGGATTCATGTCAGGCATATCTACTATTGAAGCGATTCACCTTTTGAGACGTCTTATGAAACATTTTAGAGCAAAAAAGAAAGACCTTCACATGATATTTATTGATCTAGAAAAAGCTTATGATAGGGTACCAAGGGAGGTTCTTTGGAGAACTTTAGAAAAAAGAGGTATCCCATTGACATATATTAGCCTTATAAGAGACATGTATGATGGTGCAAAAACATGTGTGAGGACTCATGAAGAAACAACATACTTCTTTGAAGTTAATATTGGGTTACATCAAGGATCAACTTTAAGTCCATACTTATTTATAATGGTGATGGATGAGTTAACAAAACATATTCAAGATGAAGTACCTTGGTGTATGTTATTTGCAGATGACATTGTATTAGTGGAGGAGTCTAAGGAAAAAGTTAATAGAAAATTGGAACTATGGAGAGAAACATTAGAAAACAAAGGCCTCCGACTTAGTAGAACAAAGACAAAATATATGGAATGTAAGTTTGATCATTTGACTACTTCAGAGGACATAGAAATTAAAATTGGCATACATTGCATTCCCCAAAAGGAAAGTTTTAAATACCTAGGGTCAATTTTTCAAAGTGAAGGAAGAATTGATGGAGATGTTACACATAGAATTAATGCTGGTTGGTTAAGATGTTACACATAGAATTAATGCTGGTTGGTTAAAATGGAGAGGAGCATCAGGTATTCTTTGTGATAAGAAGATACCATTAAAATTAAAAGGTAAATATTATAGAGCAGCAATTAGGCTTGCCATGTTTTATGGTTCTGAGTGTTGGGCAGTTAATCATCAACATGTACAAAAGATGTCTGTGACAGAAATGAAGATGTTGAGATGGATGAGTGGTCATACAAGAAAAGACCGTATACATAATGAGGTTATTAGAAACAAATTAGGAGTGGCACCAATAGAGGATAAAATGAGAGAACATCGTTTAAGATGGTTTGGACATATAGAAAGAAGATCAAAAGAAGAACCTGTAAGAAGGTTAGAAAAACTAAATTTGGACGTATTAAAAGAGGTAGAGGACGACCACAAAAGTGTTGGAAAGAAACAATAAAGAATGATCTAGCTTATTGGGAGTTAACTGCTAACATGGCACACGATAGGGATCTGTGGAAACAAAGAATCCATGTAGCCGACCCCGTCTAGTATGGGAAAAGGCTTAGTTGTAGTTGTTGTTGTCTTTCCAACACTTTTGTGGGCGTCCTCTAGCTCTTTTAATACTTTCCAAATTTAGTTTTTCTAACCTTCTTTCGGGTTCTTCTTTTGATCTTCTTTCTATATGTCCAAACCATCTTAAACGATATTCTCTCATTTTATCCTCTATTGGTGCCACTCCTAATTTGTTTCTAATAACCTCATTATGTATACGGTCTTTAATCTTAATAATCTTTTGATAAAAAATATTTTCTCATAATTCTTGTTGCCCAACTTTGATAGCATTTTAGATAAAGAACGCACTTGAAAGACTCATTTTTTCCTTCTATTTCAAGAAATGGACAAGAGTTTTATGTTACCTCAAGTTCTAGAATGCCAAGTATGCAATTTCACGAACTTTTCGAGCAGCAATTACAACTTACTTTATTGATGAAAAAAAGCTTTATTTATAGAGCAAAGTTTACATCAAAATGGAAGAAAGAGGAGAGAAGAGAGGAGTCAAGGTTGGAGGGCTCCAACGCTGGCCAGCCATTGGAGTACCGTTGGGAGCCTCCAACGCTAGTAGCCATTGGGGCCTCCCAATGGCTTTCCAGCAACAGGCCTTGGTGGCGTGTGTTGTTCCCACAAAGAGGCACGAGCCCTAGTGGCCTGTGATCCTATTACATCACATTTAACACAAATGACTTCTTCAATAGAGCCAAAACCCAGCAATGTACAGGTTTAATCTCACCTAAATCATACCTAGAAGAAAGGTCCCATCAATAAAAGGTCATCTCATTTAAGGACACTTGTCATCCATAAAGTAAAGAGAAATGGAATACCAACAAACATTTCCTTCTGTCATCTACATATTTGGTACCAAGTCGAGATAACCACCTGTAGAAAAGGCCTCCGTAGTAAAAGCTCAGCAAAAATGCATGCAGAAGCCCATACATCAACAGCAGCACCATACTGTTTTGTGCCATACAGCAACTCCGGTGCCCTATACCATCGTGCAAAAACCTGGAGAAGAAATAACTCACGTCTTATGACATAAAGCTAGAGAAACTCGATACAGTTACTACACAAAGAGAACAACTTCACATTATTCTCATTGTGAAGGATGTCAAGACTATCATCTGCTTAGAACTTTGAGGTGATCATACTAACCATTAGTGGCGCAGAGCCACTAAATAGAAGCTCCAGGTTTCACAACACAAAGATGCTACTTATGATGCATGGAAATTTCCCATTTTGAAATGACACGGAAACCAGGAACATGTAAGAAACATTCCACCCATGTTTTGGCTCAGATAACATATTGAATTTAAGGGGGGGAGGGGGGGGAAATTATATCACATGAATCAGCATGGCTTGTGGATGGAGCACTTCTTTAGTACATGGGAGGCCTTCAAGTTCAATCAGAATCTTAAATGGTGACTCCTTTTTTTAACCATCTCTTCCCATTTACACACACAATCGCTTCCCTGTATAACTTTTGGAAATTCACCATTTCCCTTGTCATGTTTCTGTTTCTGTTTCCATGCAACATAAGTTTGCAACTACAGGCATAACATGCTATGGTTGCCCTATGACTAAGCTTAAATTTTTCATTTTTGCCAGAAGTAGACCATTTCTTGAAACAGTACAAAAATAACCAAACTTCAGAAGTTCTGTTGTAAAGATGAATAAAGTAGTGCATACTTTAATCAAATTATTTTCTTGGTTTTAGGAACAACAATCAGTAACCAATAAACCATGGAGTTCTGTTGTAAGCTCCATATGACGTGGAAAATTGGAAATAACCCCATTCTAGACATTAGAAGAGTGACTAAAGGGCCTCACTCTTGAGCTAGTGACAACTAGGATATTCTGAACTCCTAGCACGGGGGCATTCCTATCTCCCCCTTTAACAAATTCAAAACCTTGGGTAACGAAACTTTGTAGCTTGGACTTTGACTCAGTGAAAAAAGTATCCCCTAAGGCGAAATCTTGCATAGCTTAAACAGAAGTAACCCTAGACTACCATGAATATAAAATAGAAGCTTGACCTGATTGGTAAACTTGCGGTCTGGGCTTCCAAATATGCGTGCAAGGCCAAAGTCTCCCAATTTAAGTTGACCATCCGCTCCAACTAATAAATTGTTTGGCTTCATGTCCCTGTGTGTTACTAAGCAAGTCAGAGCAACGCGCCACTTTTTTAAAGTTGTAAATCTTACTTAACACTTCAATCAAACCTAGTTGAAACAGAATGCTTCACCTATGTAAAACCCATTTCTTATGACAAAAAGCAAGGCCTTTCAAGGTCATCTGCATATATGACTTAATGTCGGCTGGAGAAAGAACAATATTTTTGTTTTTGATGACGGCTTCTAGCTCAGTGTCCATGAACTCGAACACGAGATGCAAGTTCCTCTTGTGAAGATATGCATCAATCAGTTCAATAATATGTGGGTGCTTAAGTTCCTTGAGCAGCTTGATTTCTCTGAGTGCTGTAACATTAACACCTTCCTTGTAGTCACCTAGGCGTATCTTCTTTATAGCAACAGTTCGATTTGTCTGCATGACAAAAAGAGTTAAGAGGATATTGCAGTTCTGTGTTGCAATATTATATGATATGAGCATTAACATCAATATGAAACAAATGAAAATCAACTACAGATCTGGACAAGCACGAGGAAAATAAGTCGGTAAGCAGAATCGGTTTATTTTGACATTGAGTTCATTATCTTTTGGTGTGGTGCATGTCATAGCAATCATACCGTACTGAATGATACATTGTGATACATGCATATCGCTACCCCTTGTGATACGGGGGTCCAGTACGATATTTACAACTTTGTTCAATACCATGCATCAAGAGTTCAAGAAGTTTGATAACATTTCCGAATCACATTCATCGTGAATAACATATATGTATGTATGTATGTTTCAACAGGAACTTCCGCTTTGTATCAAATTAGCATCTGCAAAAGACACATAAGGAAGCAATATATTTGCAAGAGGCAAACTTCTCTTATGCTTCGTGGTGTCAAATGCATGCATATGTGTCTGCATATGTGGCCTATATGCCCTTAGCAGAACCAAATTGTCTAATCGGCCTATTTACCAGAAGTTCTGTAAACAAATATATACCACATAATTCACATATGCAGTCCAAGTGGTCAGATTATGTGCCATATAGAATCATGTGGCCATAAAGGGTCAGTGATTTTATTCTCGACTAAAAATTGTTTGGGACTGTAAAATCATAGGTGATTTAATTTAAATTATGCACTTTATGTTTTGGATTGAGCACTTGGGAATTAAAACCAGTTTGTTTTTTATTTTTATGACAAAACTAGTTGCTAATCTGAATTGTATGTTCCATTCATTATTAGTGTGAAGAGAGATAGATAAGGTGTGTATTTTTTCGTTATTAGTATGATGTTGCACTGAAAGCCAACATTCATACCATAACAAATTTTCTAAATAAAGTACTAACTTTTGATTTTCAATGTCTAGAGCTAAGTCTGCCTAAATGGTGCTTAACAACTTAGATGGTTGGCCACATAAGTGGTGCTAAACACCAGATGACATAGCTTATATTTACTGAGAAGAAGAGAAGGAACAGGAAAAAGGTCAAGAGATAGAGTAATCTGAACAGTTAGCTCAACTAGCTGTTGGGGATATCAAATTACTAGTTCAGATGCCACTGAAGAGGCCCAATGGCTAGCTTTCTCAAAATCATTAAGAAAACAAAATTGAAAATTAAAAGTAAGAGCCAAACAAAGTGTTAACAAATTTAGCATGATTGATTCTAAAGGTGGTCCTGCATCAAGTTTTACTTGGGTTGCTCAACCAAACCAGGAAAATATCATCACCAATCACATGGTTAGCCTACCAAAAACTTATCATGGATGCAATTAGGGAGATTAGCCTTTGAGGATGATCTGCATCTTTATATGCCAGTTACTGCACCCATCTGTGTTTGTTTTGTGGTTTGCCATGAGCTTGCTGAATGTTGGTGGTCACTAACCATATATCTATCTCAATAGCATGTCTATTGAAGAGTGCGTATAAATCTAAAAGTCACAAACTATTGGTTATATCACATGTATGCATTGCCCCCAAGCCTCATTTTGAAACCTAGGGTTGAGGAAAACTGATGGAGGTGAAACAGATTCGGCATTTTGGGAGAGAAAGCTGTTTGCTTTGGGGAGAGAAATGAAAAAACAGGCAAGAGAAAGGGAAAAAAAGAGCTGGCCTAATGGGGTTTTTTGCCCCCAAGCCCAACTCGGACCTTGATTTTCAAAAAATAGTTTTCAAAAACTGACACTGTATTGTCCGATATGGGAGGTGCATCATAGGATATGGTGTCTCTATCATAGTGTATCGTATGATATGCTACAATAAATGGTTTTTTGCTATACATGTAGCTGAATCGTATCGATCTAGGTACATGCACGATACATGTTTCACATCATTACCAAACGATTTTTATAACATTGGTCTTGAAGTTACCAGAGGTCTTCTTTGGTGGTTCATTTTGAAGACCTTGAAAGCTTCTTTTCCAAGCCAAATCAATAGTCGATTAGATTTCTCTTTAAAAACTTTGGAGGACCATATCGTTGTTTAAAGATGTGGATTCCATAATTCCTAGACCTCAAACTAGAACATATTATCGATCCTCCCTCGCTTCTTTGGAACTCCCCTGGTAAGATTAGACTATGTTTTGTTCTTTAATTATGAACATGATTGTTGCTTGTTAATAGTATGGGAACTTGGTTATGAATTTATGATTGTGATTAGGTTGCTACTTTATTAGTCTTATTACCTTATTCATGAATTATTATTTTTATCATCTTGTATATATCTTTTAACAGTTATCATAAAAATGATACATTCAGTGTTTTCAATGGTTAATTGTCAGCTTAACGTGTATTCTTTGTTTTTGAGCATTTTTTGGATTTCTTGTGATTATTTAGATATTTTGTGAACTTTTTAAGTTTTTTGTAGAACTTTTTAGTTTTTTTAAATGTGCGACAACATATCGTATCGCCCGATGCAATCAATACAAGTATCATATTGATAGTTACAGCACTGGTTCAAATACTTGTAGAGGCCACCAAATGGAGCTTCTATTAGAAGGCGTGAAAGTTAGATCTTCAACACTTAAGAACTTCAAAAGAAGGAGATTAAGGCCTCAAAATTATTGTAATGTAATAACAATAAAATATCATCTTACTTTTTGGGGTCAGAACCGCGTACCAAACCCCCGCTTAGTGTGGGCGAGTGGTGATTGTATACAAGGTGTGAGAAACTAGACCTTAAACACTTCAAAAGAGGGAGACGAAGACCACAAAATTGTTGAAGAAAATAATAAAATGTTATGCACACGTAGCCAACCCCAGAGAGTGTAGGAGACGTCTTGATCTTCATTTTGGCTTTGGTATGGATACATGAATCAACTCAAAAAAGTGATACGAAAAACGAACAACTTGCTTCAAATATCAACTCTCAACTTATAACCCACTCGTCGACATTATACCTACCATAAAACCCTACTGAATTGTTACCATGCATGAGGAGCACAAACTAAATCATAGATAAACATTTCCAATCAGTCCCTAATGCTAAATTCTAACTGCAAACGTCTCCGACGAATAATAAAAATCCAGAATAGAAAGCGTTAACCATCAGAGATCGAACATTAGAGGCTATCCGTTAGTTTCAGTGATACCTTTGTGTCGAGGGCTTTGTAGACGACCCCGTAGGTACCCTCTCCGATGTTGTCCCCTTTGATGTATCGGTCGGTGTCCCTCTGAGACAACAGATGCTCGGCGATGGAACCCATTATTACACAGAACCTCACGCGTGTTCCGTGAATAAAATAGTGGCTTCTTTAGGATTTCCTTCGTCTCGACGAGCGATTTCGCAGTGTCTACTGTGAAAGCGTAAGCCCTCTCCTCCCTTCCTTCTCTCTCATTCTTTCGAGAGACGACGTCCCATTCGAGGACAAGCGTACGAATAAGAAGAATCAGATTAAAAAACCCTCGAATTTGAGTTCTGAAGGAGACAAAGACATCTCAACCGAAGCCTCGTCCTAGAATTCGCGATCGCTTGGGGTGTCCAACGCCATCTCTCTCTCTCTCTCTCTCTCTCTCTCTCTCTCTCACACACACACACACACACACACACACCCACCTGGTGAGTCTTTAAAGAGGGAAGTTCAGTGCACAGGCGCCGCAGCAGATCGGGTAATCCCCTCCTATTCTGCACGACCCGAACGTGGGCTGGGTCCGAATGCTTCCGGGTCCAGATCCTAATCCGGATGCAACCGGAGCCACCAGATCTTAATCCGGATGTACTTAGGTTTTCTGCATACTCAACCAACTCGTCTTCAGCTAAGCATGCTATAACCGATGGTATTAAAAAAAACACTGCAAACCATGACAGTTGCAATCAAACTTATATTTAGGTATATATTTAAGGGTACGACGTTTCCTACCTCGCTATTTGAAACTTGCAGTTATGATGAAAGTTTACCCAAACAAATATAGCCCCAAAACGTTATTCTTGATGAGAATGAAGAGAAGAGTTCAACCAACGATTTAATGCATGAAATGATTTCTGCATATTGATGAAATCCGATTCCCTATCCCTCAATCCCCATGAAAATCAGGATCTTCTCTTGGCATCATGCAGAAATCATGCCCCTGATGATGAGCAAGCAGAGTAGTATCATGGTCGATCACACAGAGAACTTGGCAAGAATCCTCATAAAATTCTTCAGCCAAAAATCATGCGATGCAATGTTCTCAAAATAGTATACCATGAACCTTTAAGTGCATGCAATTGAAGCTTCTACTTTATACATTAAAAGAAGTATGCACTTACAGGTTTACTCTCGTATCCAAAAAGATGAGAAACAGCTGTTCAATGATATCCAAATTGCAAAGCTACACAACCGCGTCCAATGAACGATGACAAGGCGAGGAGAACTTGGTTATCAATTCCATACCCAGATTCTTAGTGAAGGTAGTAAAAGCAATCAGTGAAAAGTCACCCCATGCATGTGAAAGCAAATCCCAACAATATCTACTATGAAGGATAAAGTATCTATCAGGTACCATCTAATGTGAACTCATACAGACACAACATGTATGGCATAAGACAAGCACAGAACCTGTAGACAAAATACACACAATGCCATTAAAACAGATGTGGGAATTAAAGGGCCCAAAGAACCACTCTTCCGCAACCCTTTCATAGCAACAAAATCAATAACGTCATTCTTGATGAACCTCCTGGTCAGCGGGCGCACCTTCCTTATGGTTTTCATCATCAACTGGAGTTTCTGCCGGCTCAGTAGCAGCAGATGCTCCAGATGGTTCCGCTGTTGGTTCAGCTTTCTTCTTAATGGTCCCAACCTTGACAAATTTGCTCATAAGCTTGTATTCCCAGTCCTGCAGAGCATCAAGCTAAAATGCCCCAAGGCCTTCGAGGACACCGATTAAATCCTTCTCCTCAAAGGACATCTTTGCAAGAGCCCTGCAGGCATCTTTGCCCGCGAATAAAGCATAAGGCCCTCCAGGTCCATAAAACATCATGGAGAAATGAAAAAATTGTTGTGAAATGGCAGGGAAACTACATAACTGTGTGAGATACTGCCACCCAACAATAAAAAAAAAAAACATAGGAAAAATGTGTGAGATCGGAGGGGAAGGCACCCCTCCAATCGAGCCCCCACTCTCTCTTTTAATAAGAATTTTTTTTTCGATTACAAGGTGTATTAGTCCTAGTCAACATAAAAAAATGCCCTTAGTACCGTGGGTAATTACAGTAATACCAAAATATAAAAAAAAACTGCCTAACTAACACAAAATCATCAATCATATCACATTCTTAAACACCCCCCTTAGGTTGGGAGTGAGATACTTCAAATTACAAACTTACCAAAAAATTAGTTCTTTCTTCACCACACTTACAAACTCCGCCCATGTAAGGGGTCATCCTTGCATTGCCGGTCCCAAGCCCGGATAAAGGAGGAGGGTTGTGTTAGGCTTTCGACAGTTAGCGTAAAACTTTATCGGATTTTTATAACATTGATTACAAAAATTATGAGCATTGCTTTGGGGCGTCCCCGCCTAGCGACGTGCTGCAGAGCCCGAATACAGAAAGAAGTAAACAAGGGCCACTACATTTTCGCCCGAATGTAGTGAATCAATTGCAGAGAGGGCTCCCACATCATGGACGGGTGTGGGTAAAGAAATTAGTCCCGCTACATTGTTGTCCGAATATAGTGAAAAATCATCAGAGAGGGTCTCCACATTTTGAGTAAGGAAGCTAGTCCTAGATAATAAGATTCGTATTGGTTCTTGGAATATCGGAACATTATCGGGTAAGCTAATGGAGGTGGTAGATACTATGATTCGGAGAAGGATTCATATTCTACGTTTACAAAAGACAAAATGTGTTGGAGAAAAAGCAAAAGAGATAGAGGATACATGTTTTAAATTATGGTACTCATGCAAAGAAAAGGCTCGAAACGGAGTTGGTATTATCGTAAAGATTTAAAAGAGAGTATAAAGAATGTTTTTTGAAATTAGTGTTAGGAGCAAAGGTTTTGAATATAATTTGTGCTTACGCACTCCAAATAGGAATAGAAAGATAGTATAAAGACTGTTTTTTGGGAAGAGTTAGATAAGGTGTTTCAAAAGATTCCACAAAGGGAGTTGATTTGTTTAGGAGGAGATTTAAATGGACATGTCGGTAAAGAGGCATTAGGATACCAACAGATTTATGAAAACTTTGGTTTTGGAGATATAAATGAGGAAGGTAGGGAGATTTTAAATTTTGCTATGGCATTTGATTTCTTTATAGTCAATACAATCTTCAAAAAATGAGATTAACATTTAATTACTTATAAGAGTGGCTTATCACAAACACAAATTCATTACTTTATTTGTAGAAAAAAAGATAGAGCGTGTTGTAAAGATTGTAAGGTAATTCCAGGAGAAAGCTTAACCACCCAACATCGACTTTTAGTTATGGATTTACAAATAAAAAAATGGACAAAGAAGAAAAGAGTGCATCGAGTATTCGGACTAAATGGTGGAACCTCAAAAGCGAGAAAGAAGATATATTTCAACAGAAAGTCCTTCAAGGAGATGTTTGCCCTGTGATATGTGGAACAATATGGCTATACATATTAGGAAAGTTGAGAAAGATGTGTCAGGGGTATCTAAGGGAGGTGTACCGGCACAAAAAGAAGCTTCGTGGTGGAGTGAAGTAGTACAAAATAAAATCAAGGTAAAGAGGGCATGTTACAAATTACATTATGCTAAGAAAACTAGTAAAACTTTAGAAGCTTATAAGAAATCAAAGAAGAAAGCGAAAAAGGCCGTTAGTGAAGCAAAAGTTAAGATTTGAGAGGACTTATATAAAAAACTCAACTCAAAAGAAGGTGAAAGAGATATTTTTAGGATAGCTAGGGCTAGAGATAAGAAAACTAAAGATCTTAATTATGTTAGATGCATAAAAGACGAGGATGAAAAAATTCTAGTGGCAAATGATGATATAAGAAATAGATGGAAAAACTATTTTTATAATCTTTTTAATGAAAATAAAGATGTTAGTATTAGTTTAGGAGATTTAGCCAAGTCACAAAAGTATATAAACCACAATTTCTATCGACGTATTTAAAAGAATGAAGTCAAAGAGGCTCTTAAACATATGAAGGGTGGTAAATCGGTAGGACCAGATAATATTCCTATAGAAGTTTGGAAAATACTAGGAGAAATAAGAATCACTTAGCTCAAAAGACTATTTAATGAAATATGGAAAAACCAAAAGATGCCCGAGGAATGGAGAGCAAGTACACTTATACCCATATATAAGAACAAGGAAGACATTCAAAATTGTGTGAATTATCGAGGTATCAAGTTAATGAGTCATACTATGAAATTATGGGAAAGAATTATCGAACGTAGGTTAAGACAAGTATCAAGTACAACAGAGAACCAATTTGGATTCATGTCAGGCATATCTACTATTGAAGCGATTCACCTTTTGAGATGTCTTATGGAAATTTTAGAGCAAAAAAGAAAGACCTTCACATGATATTTATTGATCTAGAAAAAGCTTATGATAGGGTACCGAAGGAGGTTCTTTGGAGAACTTTAGAAAAAAGAGATACCCCATTGACATATATTAGCCTTATAAGAGACATGTATGATGGTGCAAAAACATGTGTGAGGACTCATGAAGAAACAACAGACTTCTTTGAAGTTAATATTGGGTTACATCAAGGATCAACTTTAAGTCCAGTTACATCAAGGATCAACTTTAAGTCCATACTTATTTATAATGGTGATGGATGAGTTAACAAAACATATTCAAGATGAAGTACCTTGGTGTATGTTATTTGCAGATGACATTGTATTAGTGGAGGAGTCTAAGGAAAAAGTTAATAGAAAATTGGAACTATGGAGAGAAACATTAGAAAACAAAGGCCTCCGACTTAGTAGAACAAAGACAGAATATATGGAATGTAAGTTTGATCATTTGGCTACTTCAGAGGATATAGAAATTAAAATTGGCATACATTGCATTCCCCAAAAGGAAAGTTTTAAATACCTAAGGTCAATTTTTCAAAGTGATGGAAGAATTGATGGAGATGTTACACATAGAATTAATGCTGGTTGGTTAAAATGGAGAGGAGCATCAGGTATTCTTTGTGATAAGAAGATACCATTAAAATTAAAAGGTAAATATTATAGAGCAGCAATTAGGCCTGCCATGTTTTATGGTTCTGAGTGTTGGGCAGTTAATCATCAACATGTACAAAAGATGTTTGTGACAGAAATGAAGATGTTGAGATGGATGAGTGGTCATACAAGAAAAGACCGTATACATAATGAGGTTATTAGAAACAAATTAGGAGTGGCACCAATAGAGGATAAAATGAGAGAACATCGTTTAAGATGGTTTGGACATATAGAAAGAAGATCAAAAGAAGAACCTGTAAGAAGGTTAGAAAAACTAAATTTGGAAAGTATTAAAAGAGGTAGAGGACGACCACAAAAGTGTTGGAAAGAAACAATAAAGAATGATCTAGCTTATTGGGAGTTAACTGCTAACATGGCACACGATAGGGATCTGTGGAAACAAAGAATCCATGTAGCCGACCCCGTCTAGTATGGGAAAAGACTTAGTTGTTGTTGTTGTTGTTATATTTTATGATTCTGAGTGTTGGGCAGTTAATCATCAACATATACAAAAGTTGTGTGTGACATAAATAAAGATGTTGAGATGGATGAGTGTTCATACAAGAAAAGACCGTATACATAATGAGGTTATTAGAAACAAATTAGGAGTGGCACCAATAGAGGATAAAATGAGAGAACATCGTTTAAGATGGTTTGGACATATAGAAAGAAGATCAAAAGAAGAACCCGTAAGAAGGTTCGAAAAACTAAATTTAGAAAGTATTAAAAGAGATAGAGGACGACCACAAAAGTGTTGGAAAGAAACAATAAAGACTGATCTAGCTTATTGTGAGTTAACTGCTAACATGGCACACGATAGGGATATGTGGAAACAAAGAATCCATGTAGCTGACCCCGTCTAGTATGGGAAAAGGCTTAGTTGTTGTTGTTGTCTTCACCACACTTATAACAATGATCTTTCTAAGGTTTCATTAAATCAACTTAGAATAATTACGAAGACACTTGGATAGTGCACAACCCTTTTATGGGTGTCGGCTATTTCTCTTGTTCTTTCTTCTCTATGAAGTGATTGGGCAACAACATTTCAAAAATCATATTTTCCTCTTTTTAAGAAAGCTAATTTTTATGGTGGGAGCTACTATCTCTACTATACACACTTTGATATGCTTTTCCTACAACCATTAACATGGTGATTATTGCTGATATGTTGGTTGGGTGCTATTTCTCTACCACACTACTATCGGATTTTTCCTGCACTCCTTCACATGGTGGTTGCTATCCATTTTTTAACCCTTCTAATTGTTCACTTCATTAACTCAAGGTCGTAATCTTCATGATTCTTTGTGATACTACCACATTTTGTAAGAATCAATGCATCTACTTCTTCTATGATTTAATTTTTCAAGCATAAGTGGTGAGAATTTGTTTTTATACATTCTATATTTTCCTTCTTAATTTAATTCTATTGTTACCTATTGTCTCTTCTCCTTAAAATACTCTTTGTAATCCTCTTTCTCTGTGTTAGCAACCTTAGCACATAGCTTCTCTACTTCACGAGCCATTGAGATCAAATTCTGCTCCATTATAATAAACAATAACAATGCCTTAAAAAACAACGCTCTTCATAAGTCCTTTCTCCTTGATTGTCTGCCTTCTCTTTTTCTGTTTGTCATTGTTGTGCTTGTATATGTTCTTCAACATACCTTGTTTGCTCTTTCCTCACAAAATATTATTCATGCATCCTCACTAATTCAACATAATGATGCCTTTGATTTCATGATTGGTATGCATTCTTTTCCGAACCAGATCATCACAGTGCGTCATCTATCATTGTTTTAAAAGATACCTTGTCTCTCTCAGGCATTTCATTAAAAGTGTTTTCTAGTGCCCTCCATGTCACCACTAGCACAATTGATAATCATAGTTGTCTAATAAGCTACATTTTTATTTTGATCAAACAGGTAGCGTGCGGACAAGACATCCCCCTTGGGCATTTCATCAAACACTCAACGAGCAGGTTCTCTCTCCACAGTGCGATCATACCTTCATCACAACTTTGATACAGCAAGAATTTGAGCCATAGTCAGATTTAGGTAATCAGCCAAAGATAAAAGGTTTTGGGCAGCCAAACCAATCGATAAGAAACAAATCTTCAATTGCCAATGTGAAGACTTGGAAGTTTAGGTTCGGTGGCCAGGTTTTCATTTCTATATGCTTTGAAAACAACACTTGTCTTACAAATTGTGCTTCTTAAGACATTTGGTCGAGTGAGTTGTCCTGTAAGGATAAGTTTTGAGCATTTAGGATTATGAGAATCTCTATAAAGATCGTGCATCCTTGAGAGCATTTCTTTCAGTGGGATCAAGGGTTGTCACTAGAAGAATGGGATTCTACGCTCACCACAATAGGTAATCTATCACTAAAAGAAACTACATTTCAAAATAGAGATCCTCCTAGCTCACTTGAGATGGTACTGAGAACACCTTAGACATTCTCGGAGGCGACCCAACAGGTGATGACAACGGCATTGGCAAACTCATGCTTGGGATTGAGAAGAGGAACGCCATCATTTCTCATCTACCATAGCACACGAACACACAACGTTGTTATTCATGTTTTGTCATGTGTCAGCAACCACTACTTCCAATGATCGATGGCTCTGATACTATGTTGTGAAACGGAAAGAAACGTAGTGATCCATCAAGCAAAAAAAACAAAGGAAAAAGTAAGGAAAAATGTATGAGATCGGAGGGGAAGGCAGGCCTCGAATGAAGGTTGTCCCCCCTCTTTCTCTCTCTATTATTGAGAAACCTTTATGATTGCACGGTAGACCAGTCCTTATATAGTGGATTCTTCATGGATAATCGATATTTAAGCAGATACAATACTAGAAAACAGTAAAAGTGAAGTTTATCCCACCTAGAACCATCGTCTTCCTAGGACATCATACCTATTTCTTAGGAAGTACATGAAAAAAAATCTATCAAACCGAAGTGATCATTGAGAAACCTTTGCTCCTCAAAATGCAATATAAGGTTAAGACAATTAAGTTAAAACTAATGGACTGATATCAGTATCATGAATGACTTGCAAGAGCCTTGCGAAAAGAAGCACTTACAAGAGTTGCATATAAAATGAGTAATTAATGTCCCACCTCATATTAGGACCTGTGTACACAACATTAAGATGACTATGCAACTTGATGCAAGTGGTGAGTCACCTCCACGGTGACAGCTATTTTTTTTCTACCGTATCCATTAGAAGATGAACTTCCCCTCATTCACAGTAAACTTAAGCCCATTAAAAGACAAGGTAATCTACTACAGCAAAGAAGGCTGAAGACAATAAGCCAGAAAGACAATGCAAGGGAAAGGATGGACATTGAGAGGTGAGTTCACGTGAAGACCCAATCGGACATTGTCAAGAACAGTCAAAGAACCTCTTTGAAAAACAAAGAAGTGAATATTTATACGATAATCAGCCAATGAAGAGTAGATAATTCAAGACTCTATGGCTGCTATCTAGCAACTTAACATGATCATCACAATTCAAATACTAGATATGATTTTCAAGAAGACCTTAGTTGGATGAATGATATTCATACAGCAGAATCAGTAACGGAAAGAAGTGAGAAGATCACCTCCATGAATTTGAACCCCTTCCTACCATGTGAAAGCACCAAAAGATAGTAATCAGAAGCAACAAGTAATGAGATAGAATTTATTGAGAAGATCATATTTGCTTGGAAGTATAGAACTTCAGTGATTGTGTACTGATTGCCAGACCGATTCAAAAGTTCACTAGAAGGGTGAAACAAAATGGACGCGCCCAAGTTGATACATCACCGAGTATTCAAACAAAAGACCACAATAAAGCACGTGTTAACGACACAAGGAAAATGCTAGGAAATCTGGATGGGCAACTCAGATTACTGAAGGTAACTGCAGATCAGATATAAAATCATGTTTCTAAGAATGAAAAAACTACTTCCACGAACACACCCAGATGTACCATTAAAATGAATGTGTAAATGGCAGAAACTCATAAAAGCGAATACACTTTCAAGCACAGTTAATAACTTAATAGTGTGCATTACTAGGTTTACATTAACAATCACTTTGAAATAACAAACACCCCATGCACCCACGCACTTCAAAAACAGGTACTTTTAAATTTATACATACATGAACACATAAATCGTTTCTCTTACCTATTCGCGATATCTTACACTTATGGATGAAATAAGGAAAAGGAATTCAGTTCTGGTTACAAGAGCTTCCAAAAGCCTTCGAAGTTTGTTTTGGGGAAGCACACAACAATGTGTTTTTCAAAATTTATGTAAAACTTGCTTTTCAAATAATGGATAACTCAAAAAAACTAAGTTGCTCCAAATGTGGATTTGGCTTGTGAATCTTGTCAGCTTGAAATGTGAACTCAAATGGTTTATGGATCCTTAGGGTACATCAAATGATGTGGTTCTTGCCTCCATTTGGATTTGCGTCTCGGACTTGTGGAAACACATAACTATGTCTTGGTCATGACAAATATAACTTTAAGAAGTATTGTGATATTGGCAACAAAATTTATTTTTGATATCAAGGTAGCTTATTTTGAAAAGGGAATATTCATTTTGATAATTGTCTAGGAGTTTAGTTGAAGTTGAAGTTTTATTAGAATGCATGAGAATTAGGATCGTTGGCTAGATTGCCATGGGAACCAGAATCCTGTTTACATTAAATTTACAATTTGTGGAATTTTTGGGGACTTTAAATAATTCCTTATCGCCCAAATATTATATAAAGAGGGGGTGTGGCAGCACGAAATGCATTGTGATTAAGGAATGTTAGTGTCCATGGGTGTCGGTAAAAGGAATTCAGAAAAATGAATGTATCAAGAACAAAGTAACTATGGGGTTATATGGCAACTTACCTACCATACATTAAATGCAAGAGAATTATTTGATTCTTTCTCATTTCTCTATTTGTTTACAGGGAGCAACCATGAGGAAGGCCACCTACTTTGACTATCCCTCTTGCCACCCCCAAACGATTATCTCTTTCACCATCATTGTTATTTCCAAAACTCAAAAGAGAAGAAATAAGGGCAACAATGCAATTTTGTCTCCCCACCTTCGAAGTAGGAAAAGAGAAGACCATTTTCTTTTTTCCTTCTTTAATATTAACGCGTTGCATGTGTGAGTGTATGCCACCTCCCTTCTCTCTGTTTTTCTCTCTCATTTCATGTAAGTTCAAACATGTGTACATCAAAGGAAAGGGGTTTCTCCCCCTATTCTCATTTTTCTTAAGTTCTTTTTAATAACCTTTGATGTGTGGGTTCCACACACCAAATTGGTGTGGGCCTAGAATGGCTTTGAAGATATGATCACAGAACAGTTCGACCTCCATCAGCCATAAGCAAACCCAAGGGTCATATCTCTCTATAAATAAGCAAAGCTGCTCCAAGATAATAGAGAGAAAAAAACTTTTGTCCCTCATTTTCTTGTTATTTACTTCCTTTTCAATTTTTAGCTTATAGTTCTTAGTTCATAGTTCTTGGTTGTAACCCAACTGATCTACTCTAACATTTTCTTGTTGAGTTGCGAGTGTTCTTGGTTGTAACCAGCAAGAACCTTTAGTTCACTGTCAAGAATCTGGCTCGGATTCATAATTGTTTGATAGACATGTATGCAAATGGAGAAAGGGCGTGTGACAGAGGCTTGGGGGCGTAAGGGGTCCACACCTACAAAGTTAGGCGCACGAAGAAAAAGGAAAAAGGGAAAGGCACACTATGTATTCTCGTACCTTGATTTGCCGTCCCGAGTGTCGCAAGGGTGCATCTGAGGGGTACAAGATCAGCTCGCATCACTTAAAAGAGGGTAAGTTCACTGATCCACTCCTCTATTGTCGAAACAACTCGATCCATCCTGCATTGAGTTTGTATAGTATGAATCTTTGTCAACGAATCGGGCATCGTCGCTCGGCTCTACGTCTTTCGTTTGTATGGCATTTTCAGCCCGTCCGGCATTGATTCAGTGCCAGGGTTATCATCCAATAACAAATCAACGGCCTAATGGGAGATTGATCCTAAATTGAAAGCAAAATATACTTTGTCATCTGCGAAGGATGGGGGCCGATGACTTCATCGACATTGCTGTAAATTACTAACGGCAGGTTGACGCCCTCATCAACATTCAACCAAGAACTGAAAACTTCATTCATGTTATTGTTAATGATCACGATGTAGCTGCCAACATCATCAATGGCTGATTCATCTATAGGTATTATGCTGTTGTCGATAACTGAATCGGTGATCTTGTCGGTGTTATTGTACTTCGACAGAGTTGTTGGCGACCGGCGTGATATATCTTCAGCCTTGTTGTCAACTCCGAGTTGACGATAAATTGTGCATCACCATCACCTAGAGAATCATCGACTTCATCCGTGTAATCGTTGGCATCCGACAAAGGGTATTCGGAGACCGACAAACTCTAATCAATCTTGTTATCAACCGCCTCTAAGTTGAAGAGAGATTTTGTAAATGTTGAGGACAGATACTGGGTTTAATTCCCACAATCAAGCTAGTAAGCATCAAGAACCATTTCAGTTAAAATTTCTTTGTTATGAAGCCACAGAATATCACTTTCCTTCATAAGTGTCTTATATTCGACACTCTTCCCATTCTTCTTAAGAACGAGATTCGACTCTTATTTGGGCATTTGTCAAAAGCCCATACAGTTTTGGGTTCAGTTGTGAACAAGCTCGGCAATTTGCTGTAGCCAAGAATTTGGAAATATCTATTAAATATGACCAATGAGGCCTCTTTAACCTACCATCCATAACTATCATGCGACTTTCCTCCGTAAAACCTTGCCCAACATGATCTTCATCAGCTAGAAAGTAACTCCCACTCCTCTATTGCAGCACAATACCCTCAAGAATAACTTCGACAGTCCCACAGAATATCTTCTGAAGCACCAGTGCGAATAATGGCTAGTTTTTAAGCCTTTTGACACTTCTTCCATTGGCAGGCACGCGACTTCCTTGATGGCAAATTTCATGATTTGTGTTCTCCCATATATTCATAACCAATCAAGCCACTTTCATATTCAGTTATTGTGATTTCCCTGAGATATAGGTAATGCATAGACTATGTTTTCCACCATCTTTGGCAGCGTTCATGACCCATAACTTGCAACGGCAAAGCATGTCCATATTATTGTGTGTTAAATACCTTGATTTATTGCTCTCTTGTCAGTTGATTTAATCCTTGTTCTACAAGCATTAGTTTCCTACTTGCAACTTTCTCACCCTATCCACATGCTAAACTGCAAACCCTTCCACCAACCTGTATCTCCTTAATCATAAACCCCAACCACATGTTACCTATCCCACAACACAAACTCTATTGACCCCAACTCAATGACACTACTACCTCAAACCTATCACCGTAACCTGTCCCTGCCTTAACTGCAGAACTCAACCATACATGTTCCCAGCATATCCTCACTAGATCAATACCCTTATCACCGTAGGTGTGTAAAATCTAATTGATGAGGCTTCTTTGAACTGTTCTCAGCAAGTAGTCAAACTCAACTACACATGTTCCCAGCATATCCTAACTGAATCCATACCCTTATCACCGTAGGTATGTGAAATCTAATTGATGAGGCCTCTTAACAACTAGTCAATGACTTTGCCTACCTTTCAATTTTGCAATGAAGCTGTTGGGTCTCTGCTGATAAGGGAAGAAGGAAGGAAGCAACATCAAGTATACTTCGCCAGCAAAGTCCTTCAAGGAGCAGAGCAGTGATACCTTTTCAACAAGAAGTTAGCCTATTGCTTGGTCCTTACATCTCGATGCCTGAGACTTTACTTTCAGGCCCATACAATCATGATCTACATGGACCAACCCTTACGACAAGTTCAACTCAAACCCAAGACTTCTAAACGAGTCATGAAGTGGTCATTGGAACTCGAAGAGCATGACACTAAATGCTCTCCACAACCTCCATCTAAAGTCAAGCCTTGGCAGACTTTTTAGTTGAATGCATTATTGCAGTGCATCCTCCCGACTTGGATAATACATGGAAGCTTTATGTGGATGGATCCTTCACTGATAAAAGAAGCTTCTGATCCTCGTAAACCGCTTTGGAGACGAGATGCAATGCAAGACACAATGTCACCTTAAGCTGTGTCCAATGTAATCTATACCAGCTAGGCAACAGATACACTTTGCTGCAACGAAATGCCCTCCAAAACAACTTCACTGCTCTTGCAAAGTCGCCACTAAAACAGAAGTGAAGAGGCAGGCTGGTTCTTGGAGCTTCTTTATGTTGTCGTTGTGGACTGGTCAACAATTTCCTTGCTAGCAACTTTTTATGACTCATGTTACCAGCAACATACCCATCCCCTTGCTGTGATAAAGTACCTTATAGATTCATTTTGGTGTCCTTGCAAAGATTCAACCAGTAAATTTCTCCCATTATGGATATTACTCTACTTCTGTAGTTGGTTCTGCACATTATTCTTGGTAGTCAAGCTACTACAATTTCCCTAAGATAAAGATGCTGCACACACCACGTTTTCCACCATCTTTGGCAGCCTTCATGAGTCAGACATTGATTGAAGCTTATTTATGCTGTCGTTGCTGACTTGTCTATGACTTTCTTGCCACCAACTCTTATGGTCCATGTTACCATTGTTATTGACAACATATCCAGCATCTTGCCTTTGTAAAATACCTTGTAAATTCACTTTGGCAACCTTGAAATGTCTCTTAAGAATTCAGCCAGTAAGTTTCTCCAGTTTTCACCATTAATCTATTACCCGCTTCCTCCAGCAATTTGTTATCTCCACAATACAGACCCAACCCACCAATTATCCTATAACATGGATCCTATCGCACCCTAGCTCATTGACACCAATACCTCAAAACTATCACCGGAATAATTTGCTCTTCTTTTAGCCACAATAATCTAAACTACACGGATCCCCAACATATCCAATTTAATCCAAAACTTACAGAACACAAACCCAACTTTCCCTTATTACCCATAGTCCTGTCCTAATCCCTAGACCTACCACACCCATCAGAACCCAAAACAAGTCACTCAAACTTAACCTTAGTTAACCCTTAACCCTCTATGTCAGCCATGAGTTTTTTTGGTTAAAAAAGGGAGGTCCAAGCCTAACAGACTACCCACATGCAGACCCAGGAAATCCAAGTCCCCATCTGCAGCAAGGGTGCCAGTTGAGCTAATGATCTGGGTCAGCCATGAGTTACATCATAGCTAGTTGTTGCATCTAACAAATTAAACCAGCCAAACTTTCTTCTTTTTAGTTACAATGGGAGGACAAAGCTTAACATACACACACGCGCACCCCTCCCAAGATTCAAACTCGCCACCTGCAAGTGGCCGTCAAAGAACCCTAATGGTGGCCTAATGCTCCGGGTGTGGCCAACCAATCAATCACACTCTTGAGTCCCTCCTGACGGTCCTTAATATGCATGAAGATCTTCTTTTCATATGGTTGTGGGCTCTTGGGGTATATTGTGTTGCTTAAAACAAGTTAGCTACATAAGGTTTATCATGTAATATGGCTAGGGAATGCGGTTATGGCTGTACGAACTACAAAGGGAAACAATTGTGGAAGAAAGAGGAGACCTGCACGTTAAGTTAGACTTGAGATAAGATTATTTATTAAGGGTATTTTAGTTTTTAAAGTTAGAAAGTTCATTATATATAAAAGCTTATATCGATGTAATCTTTTTAGGGGGTTTTAGAATAGAAACAGAGAGACAAGGTTGACTCCAACAAGAGGGTTGAACCACTCTTAATTGATTTGTTATTTCACTCAATAAACTTCCATTTTTATTCAATATCGCACATGGTATCAAAGCCTCAATAGGCATGCAAACAACTAAATGTTGCCTCCAAGTTCTGTCCCAACATTTGCCGTCGCAGTTCGCTACTTTCAGTTGCAACCTCAAATCTTATCCCAATTATCAATATTCTTAGATCGCACATGGTATGAGAGCCTCAATAGGCATGCAAACAACCAAATGTTGCCTCCAAGTTCTGTTCCAACCATCGTTGCCTTTCATTGCAACCTCAAATATGATCCCAATTATCAATATTTTCAAGGCATTAGCCTATTCAGGTTTGTCTTATAATCCTAATAAGGAATAAAGAATTTTGGAAAGAGATTATGACAGACTGAATCACCCAAACAAATAGGAGTGATACTTTTCTCATAACCAATATCAAGCTTGATGTAAAAAATTACCTTGAATGGTATAAATTTATACAACTTGGTGTTAGAGCAAAGGGTAAGACTCAATATCTCATTGGATAATGCATGAAGCGAGAAGTAGAGAGATTGGAATACCCTAAATGGGAAAAGGAGGATGTGTTAGTTATAGCTTGGTTAATCAACTTCATGATATGCCTAATGTGGGAAATTCTTTTGTGTTCTAGAAAATAGCCCATGAAATCTAAGAGGCACTGAAAGAAGCCTACTTAAGAAAGAAAAATGTATCAAAGACGTATGAACTTTTAGAAAAAAATAAAAAATATAAACAAGGGTAAAGACTATCGGTAAATATTATATAGAGTTGAGAAGACTATGGGATGAGTTGGTGTATTATACAATAGTGCAGTGCAAAGAGTGTGTTAAGAAATGAGGAAATGAATTCAAAAAATATATTTGATTTATTATGTTGTATCTCCTCAGACTATGAAAATATAAAGGTCAATATCCTTGCAAGTAAAGCAATTCCTACTCTTAAATATAAAGGTCAATATCCTTGCAAGTAAAGAAATTCCTACTCTTAAAACAATATATACACTATTGATTAGAGAAGAAGATAGAAGAAACTTAAAGAAAAAAGATGTTCATAATATTAAAAAGTTATCACACCGTAATTTCTACTGATGTGTTCAAAATAATAAAGTCAAATAAGCTCTTAAACATATGAAGTTTGATAAATATATTTGACCAGATAATATTCCTATAAAAAGTTAGTAAATCCTATACAACTATTTAATGAAATATGAAGAAACAAAAACATGCATGAAAAATGGAGAGTGAGTACCTTTATACCCATATACAAGAACAAGGAAGATATTTAGAATTGTATGAATTATCGGGGTATCAAGTTAATGAGTCATATTGTGAAATTATAAGAAAGAATTATTAAATGTAGGTTGAGATAAATATTGAGTACAAAATAAAACCAATTTAGATTCATGCCAAGCAGATCTACCATTAGAGCAATTCACCTATTGAGACATCTTATAGAATAGTTTAGAAAAAAAAAGAACTTTCATATAGTATTTATTGATTTAGAAAAGCCTTACGATAGGGTACGAAGAAATGTTCTTTGGAGAACCTTGAAAAAGAGAGTTATACAATTGATATATATATATATATAAATATAATAAGAGACATTTATGATAGTACAAATACATGTTTGAGAACTCATGAAAAATGACAAATTTCTTTGAAGTTAATATTAAGTTAGATCAGCAATCAACTTTAAGTCCATATTTATTTATATTAGTCCTTGATGAGTTAACAAAATATATTCAAGATGAAATACCTTCGTGTATGCTATTTACTAATGATATTATGTTAGTGGATGGGGTCTAAGGAAAAAGTTAACAGGAAATTAGAACTATTGAGAGAAACATTAAAAAGTAAAGGCTTCTTACTTAGTAGAACAAAGACAAAATATATGAAATATAAATTTGATCATTTCATTACTTCAAAGGATATAAAAATTAAGATTGACACACATTACATGCCTCACAAAAAAAGTTTTAAATACCTAGGTTCAATTTTTCAAAGTGATAAAAAAATTGATGGAGATGTTATACATAGAAAATGAAGGTTGGTTAAAATAGAGAGGGACATGAGGTATTTTATGTGACAAGAAGATAATATTAAAGTTAAATGCTGCAGAGTAATAATTAGACTTGTTATGTTTTATGGTTCTGAGTGTTGGGTAGTTAATCATCAACATGTACAAAAAAATGTTTGTATAAAAAATGAAGATGTTGAGATGAATGAGTGGCTACACAAGAAAAGACTATATATATAATGAGGTTATTAGAAACAAATTGGGAGTAACACAAATAGAAGATAAAATGAGAGAAAATTGTTTAATATGGTTTTGACGTTTAGAAAGATGACTAAAGGAAGCTCTAGTAAGAAGTATGAAAAACTAAATTGTGAAAATGTTAAAAGAGAAAAAGAAAGACCACAAAAGTGTTGAAAAAACACTAAAGAATGATCTAGTTCATGTTGAGTTAACTGCCAACATAGCACGTGATAGAGCTCGATGGAAACAAAGAATTCATGTAGCCGACCCCATCTAGTATGTGAAAAGGCTTAGTTATTGTTGTTGTTGCACTTACATGTCCATTGGTTGCAACATCAATCAGTCATCTCAATTGCAATTTGTGAAATCTTTATCGGGTCGGGTACGATTGAACTTGATCCGATTCTACAGAACCTACAGACTGTGGCAGCCGCGGCTAAGGGAAGCAAGAGAGAGCTCAAAAATACATCGAAAAACATAGGTTTTTGCCTTATTTTCAGATGTCTCTTACGTGTTTTTTGGATTTTCTGGCTATTAAACCAACTCTAACTTGTGTTTTTAAGGGGAGAAAAGGTGTAAAGGTGGGAGACAACCCTTGTGATCGTTTTGTGGCTCTCATAGCGCAGAAACCTATCAGCTTCTGGCAAGATATTGAAAAAGGTGCTCTTTTCCTTCATTTTTCTTGCAAAATCACTAGCGGTGAGCAAGTATTGTTGGGATCCAACAATCCGTCAACTAGTGGCAAACCGTTGGGTGGTGGCAACTTGAAAAGAACTTGTCAAAAAGTGCCGTTTTTGGCGATCAAAACAGCATCCAATGGGTGGACCAACATTACGCATCATGTCGGGACTCATTGTATCATGTCAAGTAATGACGACACTAACCCAGACACAGAACCAAGTGTCTTTGTATAGACATGGTTTCGGGTCTAGATCGGGTCTCCAACATACATATGAATCCAGTTTCAATAAATAGAGTAGATTTAGATCTCTTAAGCAAATGTAAATAGGATTTAAAGGTTCTAGATTGGGTTTTGGGGGTGTTTGAAGTCCGAATTTAATGTAGTTTGAACTGTTAGATCAAAAATTGAATATGGAATATCAATATTATGCTTTTATGATGATTTTGGGACTAGATCAAGGTGATTATGAGGGATTTATATTATAATATTTGGATCCGTATAACATTTTAGGTATGTGGATGTGTTTCCTTTTCAGTTGCATGCTAGAGGTAGTTTTAAATTGCTTTAAGATAATGAATGAGATTATACGTGTTGATTTATTAAATAAAAATTATTTTATTTTGTACATGGATGCATTCTATGAGTGTGCTTGCATGTGAGTAAATCACTAATGGGTATTGATCTGCCTTCCATGATTGTATGGAATGTTATTGGATTGTAGATGAAAGTATTAGTTAGTGTTACCTCGTTGATTGTTATTGTAGATGAGTAAAATATTATCAGGTATGGTTCTATTTTCCATGGTGATACGGAACGTTGATGGATCGTAGATGCCCGTACCGGGTAATACTAGCTTGTAGTTGTATTGACTACTTTGTTAGTTACACTAATTTCACTTGTAGTTGCAGTAGACAACTTATGTCGAGTGGTATGACATGCCTAGGTTGGAGACATGTGAAACTAGTCAATGAGAATAGAGAGTTTATTTATAGTAAAAACATATTTGATAATAGATATGGATGTGTAGTTTGGATATTAAAATTAAACATATGATATGGATATGGAGATATGAAGCTTGGGAGGTAGTACTAGGTAGATCTCGTAGATGTGGGAGGTAGCCCTAGATCATTGTGTGTGTGGATATTGTTGATATTAATTGGTGAAGGTATGACTCTACTAGTATGGTATTCATATACTTTGTCCCATAGACTTTATTAGACTTGATGGCTTAGTGACTTAGTTGTCAAGGTCCTTGGACCAAACACACCAAGAGCATGGTAGGATGCCTATGTCAAGCAAAGCTTTTGAGATCGACATTAAATTTACATTAGTGTTGTGTGCTTGGTAATGCATGCATGTTTGAAATGATGATACTACTTTTAAATATGATATAGATTTTTTATCATGTTGTATGATTTAAAATTTTGAATGTCTTTAGTATATTATAATTGTAGAGAGATCAAAATCATCTACGAGTACCGTTGTGGTGCTCATATTTCCATTTAATATCATAGGGCCTAGTCTCCCTAGTCTGCATAAACATTGAGTTGGTTGGAACACTTGATGGTATGATCCTCTTATTTCGCTATGTTATGGTAGAATTTGATAGGTTATTTATAGACTTGACTTTTTTTCGTTGTACCACTATTTGTTGGACTTAATTGTATATAAATAAATGATCTTAGATTTGTTATTTGATCTTGTGAGTTATGTTGCCGTTGAATTATCAACGGTTGACAAGATTCGCTCACGTCGCATGGACGGGCACTATATCCAAGTTGGTCGAACTCTATGAGTCGCTACACAATTCAACTTCAGCTCTCATCTTTCCCCACAAACATCTTACACCAAAATTTATGTAAACATGCCTTTTCTGCAGATCATTCTACCCATTGGCCATTTATAACGGATGAGGTACTTAGAACCTAAAACCCCTTCAGGCCTAATAGAAACTTATAGCTCTTGAACTGCCCAACCCTTTTTCTTCGATTTACTGTAATACAATCCCATCACAGCCGACCTACTTACTAACTGCAGTCCTTATACACACCGTTAAAACCGATTAATCCCTGCACATCACAACTCCTAAACCGATTCCTGAAGGTCCTAAAGACCCATCAGAAAATCTAAAGCTTAACTTAGATTGACTGAGTCTTTACCACCACCATTGGCAGTGGTGGATCCATGATTTTTTTTAGGGTGAGGCGTACTTGTATTTTGGGCGAGACACAGTGTATTTCATGTCCATAAAATACTTATATTTTTCATTATATTACCGAAGAATTTTTCAAATTTCGAGTGACCACTGACCACCGGTTACCTGAGAACATACTCCTGTACGTAACAAGGCCAAACTCTTTCAACCTTTGTTGCTTACTTGGATGAGGTTCCATGATCTCAATCCCAAAGCCTGACCTACACGTAAATAAATCTTAATTGAACACATCCACATCAAATATTATATCATACAGCAGCTAAACCTAATAATACCCATCCACTAACATAACCCGTCGAGAATCTAAACCATACCCAACCAGGTCCTACCTAGTCGAACCCTAAATTACCCATCTCTAGCCAACCTGTTTATACCTTAATATTTCCAGATTCTTACCCAGTAAGGTCCAAAACCAAGTTAAACCCATCTTGATTGGCCCAAGTATTACATACCTAAGCCTAGACATGGCTGGTTCTGAACCAGCCCGGTGGTTCCAATCAAAACCGAACCGGGCCTGGACCCATTTGGAACTGAAACCCCCAGAACTGGGGAGGACCCGGTTCAGTTTCGGTTCCAGCTTTTGTAGAACCGGAAACAGATCTGGCAATTTGAAATGGCCAGAATTCCATAATCTGTTAATTTTTGTTGTTAAAATGCAGGACTTTTAATATTTTTTCGATTCTGAAACCGGTGGTTCTAAACGGACACCAGAATCGGCCCTAGTCCGATGCGACAATTGACCCCAACTCGTTGGAGTTGGAAGATTATAAATAAATTCCAGACAACCCACCTCTTGTTCTCAAAATTTCACAAAAGCTTGAAGAAATCGCATGTGTATATATCCGGGTTCTTCCTTTAGGACCGAAATTTGTGCTTGCAATTCTACTTGTGTCCTCTTACTGATACTGGGAGTATTTACACATTTTTTATTTGGTTCTGCCAAACACAATGCTATAAGGAGAAAGAGAAAGACAACAAACAAGAAAAAATTGAAGCTTTACAATCGAGATGGTAAATCAAACAAAAGAATCATTTGAGAGAACAAACATGTAACTCCTGAAGTTGGTAGTTAAGAAGACATCTGAAGTGATCATAAAAAGTTGGTGACATCAACAAAATAAAAGGTGAAAATACAAGTCATTATTTGGACATTTGTGAAAGAGGGGAGTGAAAAGGTGTGAAAAGTTAGTCGGTAAATGCTCAAAAAAAGCTAGTGTAATACTTAAGAATAATTTTGAGAAACAATAAAATGTGATTTTTCTTTAATGGTATATCTAAAAGATGGAGCAAAAAAAATCGTGCAACTAGATTTGACCGGTTTGAAACAGAACTGATCCAAAAATCATCGAAAACCAAAATCTGAGACCTTTCGGTTGGATTATAGTTCAAGATGTACAAGAATCAGCTCAAAACCAAAACCGAAACCGATGGTTTGGTTCTGGTTCGAACCCTCGGTTCAGCCTTTCAGTTCTCGCCCTGTCTCCCTCTTTTGTGAGCCCCTCCCCCAGGTGACATGACAGTCCCAAACGGTCAGCCTCTCTCATCATAAGGGTTTCGGAGGAACTGGACACGTCCACTTCCTTTGGTGTGCGAAAAGGCGTTTGGTGTTTTTGGTACGTGGGGTTTTTTGGTTTTGTTTTACGGTAGGCTGTTCAACAAAAATTGGATACGATGGTTAGTCCGTACCCATGTTTCATCCGTACAGGTTTCGTACGATAGCTACGACGTTGAACCGTCCCTTGTCGTCGCTTTTTAATGACACGCACCAAAGTTTGGAACTTCGCCTTTAGAAAGTCTTACCCGCCAAGCACAAGCTTCGTGTATCGGAGGATGGAAGCCAGCACCACCGTGATGGAGGCTCTTCTGCTGACTACGCTTTGCTTCGTCAATCCCTTCTCCATCTCCAAGATGCTGCTGACAACATCTTTGACACCATTTCTCTTCGAGTAACGTTTCTTTTGTTGTTCGTTACTGCCACGATTTCATTTCCTCTTCTCTCATTTAATATTCTTCTAATTCTTCCTGTTCTTTATCTATTGGTTTTTCTCTCCATAGGCAGCGGAGGAGAGCCAGAAATTAAGGGACATCCAAACCAGAATCCGCAACGCAAAGGTGTCCTTTCTCTTTCCCCATGTCAAATCTCACAGCATTTTTGTTTGGACTGATGAAATAAAAGTCAAATTGTTTCCTTATTCAATTTGTTGTTGTTACTTTTCTTCTTCGACGGATACTTCGTAGGCCAAAATTGAGGGGATAGCGGAGAGGAAGCAGTCGATTACTGTTAGATCATTGCCAAAATATCCCTTGATCTCTGCTGAAGACTCCTACTTTAAGCCTTTGTTTGGGTTCGGGGATGGGGATTCTGCAGCAAAGTTGCCATTTTCTTCAGTTTTTGTAAATGGAGGCTTGAGCAGAGTATGCTTCTTATATTTTATTATTTCTCTCTCTCTCTCTCTCTCTTTCTCTATCTCTCTCTCTCTCTCTCTCTCTCTCTCTCTCTCTCTCTCTCTCTCTCTCTCTTTCTCTATCTATCTATCTATCTATCTCTGTGTGTGTGTGTCTCAGTTTAACTTTTGGTCTTTTGTAGGAGTGCATTAGATGGTACACTGGCGCTTTTTCGCTTCTTCTCTGAAGTGGACTTGGAACATGATCATGTAAAGCGGCCAAAGATGAAATTTGGTAGTTCTCTGTTTACCGTTTTGGAGATTAAATTATGTGTTTAATCACATGTGAGGATGAAAGAGAGCTAAAGTCCAAGATGGATGTTAATAATCTGAAATTTACATGATCATATTGCAATGATCTAATCCATGAACTTGTTCTATAAGGGCAGTACATTTGTCCAACTCAAAATTGAACGGTCCACAATGCATGGAAACTTGATAATTGATGAAATCATCATTTTAAAAACCACTTGATGAAAAGCTTGTGTGCTGATAAATGGATCATTCTAAACTTAGTTAAACAAAATCTTATATACATGAGCTTTAGCAACTTTGGAAAAGGGAGGAAGGACCTAATCTTTCACAAAATTCCCCTAAACATGTCAACGTACTAAATTAGAAGGCCTAAATGATTCAACTTCTCTAATTGGAAAAGGGAGGTTATGACCCTTAGCAACTTTACAAAACTTACAGCAATTGACTTGATTTGATATGATAACTTTAAGTCTATGGTACTTCTGTAGACTAAACATCACATGACCCAAAACTAGACGCATGATGTAATGGACAATGTGGAACACAAACTATCCAAAATTGTGGCACCACAAGTTGATCCTTCCAAATTTTCAGTCTTCAGATCGAAAAAATCAGTATAATGGAGGTCTCCTCTTCTATGATCAGCCTCAGTCTTCCTTCTAATCGATCATAAGTTTGACATGGAATTTGGCAAACTGAAATTAAATTCATATCTAGATAAACTGCAAAAAAAATCATCTTGCCAGAAATGAAAGTGTAGAACAATTGTATCATCACATTTATTATTGACCCATTAGCAATCCAAGTCTATTAATCGGCTAGAACTAATATCAGGTACCTATACAAGATGGACAAGGAGAGGTTTGATATAAAAGAGAAAAATAAAGAACTAGGTGTTTGAGGCAAAATTTATGATGTTGACTGCTGTAGAGGAGTACAAACCTTTTCTATTTATGTTTTATTTAACGACAGTAGACTGTATACTAGCCGACCCCATCTAGTATGGGAAAAGGCTTTGTTGTTGTTGTAAGTCTGTTCATGCTTTACAATCTTTGCATTTAATTTAACAGGTAAGTTGTGGCATCCAGAATTGGAATAAGCTGAATTACTTGTCTCGCTTTTTCATGTCTACCCTTATGATTAATGGAAAATCACTTCTTCAAATAAAAAAAAATAGAGAAACAAGTGAGAAAATTATCTGTATCTCTTTGCAGCAAGCATTCATACGGCCTCCAACTGTTCCAGTGTAAATGCAGCAAAATATGCAATCAAACGCACTAAAAAATGTGCATTTAGGATTACTGTCTCCTAGGGCCTACCAAGGCTTCGTCAAATCTCATAAATTGAGGTGTAATCCTGCTAAAGCAGCTTTTTATTAACTTGTTCAAAATGGATAGAATGTACCAAACTGAAGTTTCCATACTTTTGATAGAAACAACAAGCTTCACATCTAGTTGGAGAATCACTTTACCGTCCAACACTATTGGAAAGCCTTCAATAATACAATGAATTTGGATGAAATTTACTTTTTGTACTTTTAAAATTATTAATTATTAATTCATCACTGAGAGCTGCAGAAGTCAATAGCAAATAGGGCAGTCATTACCTTTTTGATGACATCAATACTGGGTCAATGTGCCCTTGCTTTTATTGACTCCTCCCAGCCCGTTGATGACAACAGCCTCATCCTTGATGAACATTAGGCTCTGATACAATCCTGGGTTTCTAAACTTCCTAGGAAGGACATGTGGTTGAAATAGAAGCATTGTTCCATTAGTGTACTCCAGGTTTTTTATGCGCATTAAACATTTTTTACTGAAATGCCTTCACTGTACATATCTGTGACACTTTTAACACTGTGATGACACATAATTTCCTGATGACCAAATTGAGATACATACGCATTTACAAATGGTTTATACAACATACTCCAAGAAGACTACAAGATTTGACGTTTTACCTTTTAATGCATGAATAAAATAAATGATGTTAACAAAACCCAATATAAATATTGCATTGCACAGTTGACTTCTGGGTTAAAGGGGTACAACTACAGTTCTACCAAACCACCATTAAATATTGAAAGATATGTAGAGGAGTGATTTTGTGTACTCAAGTGCAAAGCGCTTCACATAAAAAAGTGATACATTGATCTCCACGTCCAAAAGCTTTGACTCTTACTCTAAGTCACACAGACACTTCTAAGAGGTAGAGTGTCGACCTCGACACGGGTGCGACACCGACACCGACACCAACACCGTGTCGGTGCGGCATGGCAAAAAAGAACCCAATTTTTTTTGTAACTCAAGGTTCTGTCGTCTAAGATGTATTTATCCTGGAGAACCCGATCAAAGAGGGAGTAATCCATGAAGGCGATGAAACCAAAGCCTCTTAGTCAACTCATGACCTTATCTCCCATGATGACTACCTCAGTTACCTCATCATAGTTTCCAAAATGCTCCTTCAGCTTTTCTTCCATCATCTCCCATAAAACTCCGCCGATAAACATAGAAAAATATCTTAACGCGGACCTTCTTCACTTCCTTTTGTGTGGATATTCCACGCCTCAAAATCTGGTATCGATTTTGAAGCTCGGGTCTTTTTGGATAAATGGGTCCAAATAGTGAAGATTGATTTGTGTATTATGATAAAATTAGTAGTTGTTTACAGTTTATGTGTTTTGCTTTAATATAAAGTTGTGTACTTGCTATTGTCATATACTTATGTTAATTGATGTCTCACTTGTTGTAGCTTGAATATTATATATAATATATAATATTATATACCCTAGCTGTGTCGCCGCACCCAAAATTTTTGAAATTTGTTGTATCCTACACCTGCACCCGTGTGACATAGCTCTTACTATTTACTTATTTTTCTTTTTTGATAAACATATCTCATTTGATAATAGTTTAAAAGCCACCAGCTTTAGCTTTTTCAATTTGCAAAATTAGATATATTTACATGAAAAAACATAAGAAGCCAATGCCATGTTTCTAGGCATTGAGAGCACACTGAGGTGGTTAGCTTTTTGAAAAAATTGCCCTTCTCTGATTTTTAGGGCTCTCTAATGCACTTGGGGACATGTACTATTGCATAACGCATGGTGCATGCACATGCACACAACTGCATGTCTCTGTGTATACACACAAACTCGCACATGCACAACACACAGAGATGAGTTGATGTGTGCTTCATATCGGCATTTGACTCTCATGCTTTGAGGTTGTTTTGATTGGAGAAAGATAGCTTGTATGATTTATTTTGCAATTCCTTTCTTTAGGATATGATCGATAAGGTGATTCAAAAGATTCCACAAAGGGAGATGATTTGTTTAGGAGGAGACCTAAATGGACATGTCGGTAAAGAGGCATTAGGATATAAAGGGGTTCATGGAAACTTTGGTTTTGGGGATATAAATGAGGAAGGTAGGGAGATTTTAAATTTTGCTATGGCATTTGATCTCTTTATAGTCAATACAATCTTCTAAAAACGAGATGAACATTTAATTACTTATAAGAGTGGCTTATCACAAACACAAATTGACTACTTTATTTGTAGAAAAAAAGATAGAGTGTGTTGTAAAGATTGCAAGGTAATTCTAGGATAAAGCTTAACCACACAACAACGACTTTTAGTTATGTATTTACAAATAAAAAAATGGACAAAGAAGAAAAGAGTGCATCGAGTATTCGGACTAAATGGTGGAACCTCAAAAGCGAGAAAGAAGATATATTTAAACAGAAAGTCCTTCAAGGAGATGTTTGGAATTATGTTGGTACACCCTGTGATATGTGGAACAATATGGCTACACATATTAGGAAAGTGGAGAAAGATGTGTTAGGTGTATCTAAGGGAGGTGTACCAGAACAAAAAGAAGCTTTGTGGTGGAGTGAAGTAGTACAAAATAAAATCAAGGCAAAGAGGGCATGTTACAAATTACATTATGCTAAGAAAACTACTGAAACTTTAGAAGCTTATAAGAAATCAAAGAAGAAAGCGAAAAAGGCCGTTAGTGAAGCAAAAGTTAAGATTTGAGAGGACTTATATAAAAAACTCAACTCAAAAGAGGGTGAAAGAGATATTTTTAGGATAGTTAGGGCTAGAGATAAGAAAACTAAATATCTTAATTATGTTAGATGCATAAAAGACGAGGATGAAAAAATTCTAGTGGCAAATGATGATATAAGAAATAGATGGAAAAACTATTTTTATAATCTTTTTAATGAAAATAAAGATGTTAGTATTAGTTTAGGAGATTTAGCCAAGTCACAAAAGTATATAAACCACAATTTCTATCGACGTATTTAAAAGAATGAAGTCAAAGAGGCTCTTAAACATATGAAGGGTGGTAAATCGGTAGGACCAGATAATATTCCTATAGAAGTTTGGAAAATACTAGGGGCTCACAAGACTATTTAATGAAATATGGAAAAACCAAAAGATGCCCGAGGAATGGAGAGCAAGTACACTTATACCCATATATAAGAATAAGGGAGACATTCAAAATTGTGTGAATTATCGATGTATCAAGTTAATGAGCCATACTATGAAATTATGGGAAAGAATTATGGAATGTAGGTTAAGACAAGTATCAAGTACAACAGAGAACCAATTTGGATTCATGCCAGGCAGATCTACTATTGAAGCGATTCACCTTTTGAGACACCTTATGGAATATTTTAGAGCAAAAAGGAAAGACCTTCACATGATATTTATTGATCTAGAAAAAGCTTATGATAGGGTACCGAGGGAGGTTCTTTGGAGAACTTTGGAAAAAAGAGGTATCCTATTGACATATATTAACCTTATAAGAGACATGTATCATGGTGCAAAAACATGTGTGAGGACTCACGAAGGAATGAGAGACTTCTTTGAAGTTAATATTGAGTTACATCAAGGATCAACTTTAAGTCCATACTTATTTATAATGGTGATGGATGAGTTAACAAAACATATTCAAGATGAAGTACCTTGGTGTATGTTATTTGCATATCACATTGTATGAGTGGAGGAGTCTAAGGAAAAAGTTAATAGAAAATTGGAACTATGGAAAGAAACATTAGAAAGCAAAGGCCTCCGACTTAGTAGAACAAAGACAGACTATATGGAATGTAAGTTTGATCATTTGGTTACCTCAAAGGACATAGAAATTAAAATTGGCACACATTGCATCCCCCAAAAGGAAAGTTTTAAATACCTAGGGTCAATTTTTGAGAGTGATGGAAGAATTGATGGAGATGTTACACATAGAATTAATGCTGGTTGGTTAAAATGGAGAGGAGCATCCGGTATTCTTTGCGATAAGAAGATACCATTAAAGTTAAAAGGTAAATATTATAGAGCAGCAATTAGGCCTGCCATGTTTTATGGTTCTGAGTGTTGGGCAGTTAAACAAAAGATGTTTGTGATAGAAATGAAGATGTTGAGATGGATGAGTGGTCATACAAGAAAAGACCGTATACATAATGAGGTTATTAGAAACAAATTAGGAGTGGCACCAATAGAGGATAAAATGAGAGAATATCGTTTAAGATGGAAAGAAGATCAAAAGAAAAACCTTTAAGAAGGTTAGAAAAACTAAATTTGGAAAGTTTTAAAAGAGGTAGAGGACGACCACAAAAGTGTTGGAAAGAAACAATAAAGAATGATCTAGCTTATTGTGAGTTAACTGCTAACATGGCACACGATAGGGATCTGTGGAAACAAAGAATCCATGTAGCCGACCCCGTCTAATATGGGAAAAGGCTTAGTTGTTGTTGTTGTTTGTAGGATATGATCTGTCTCTAAATTCTATGTAGGATAATGGGGATGTTTCACAAACAAAGAAGCAAACATCCTCAGCAATTCTCGAGTCCCCTGATTTTCTTTATCACACGTTGAATTTATGAAGTCCTTCAAATGGTTATCTTGTTAGTTCTCTTTTATCATATTTATTTGGTTAGTTTTATGAATTTTGTCATTTGTTCTTTTGGAACTTGAATGGTGATTGTACCTTGGTGTATGTTATTTGCAGATGACATTGTATTAGTGGAGGAGTCTAAGGAAAAAGTTAATAGAAAATTGGAACTATGGAGAGAAACATTAGAAAGCAAAGGTCTCCGACTTAGTAGAACAAAGACAGAAAATATGGAATGTAAGTTTGATCATTTGGTTACTTCAAAGGACATAGAAATTAAAATAGGCACATATTGCATTCCTCAGAAGGAAAGTTTTAAATACCTAGGGTCAATTTTTGAGAGTGATGGAAGAATTGATGGAGATGTTACGCATAGAATTAATGCTGGTTGGTTAAAATAGAGAGGAGCATCAGGTATTCTTTGTGATAAGAAGATGCCATTAAAATTAAAAGGTAAATATTATAGAGCAGCAATTAGGCCTGTCATGTTTTATGGTTTTGAGTGTTGGGCAGTTAATCATCAATATGTACAAAAGATGTCTGTGACAGAAATGAAGATGTTGAGATGGATGAGTGGTCATAGAAGAAAAGACCGTATACATAATGAGGTTATTAGAAACAAATTAGGAGTGGCACCAATAGAGGATAAAATGAGAGAACATCGTTTAAGATGGTTTGGACATATAGAAAGAAGATCAAAAGAAGAACCTGTAAGAAGGTTAAAAAAACTAAATTTGGAAAGTATTAAAAGAGGTAGAGGATGACCACAAAAGTGTTGAAAAGAAACAATAAAGAACGATCTAGTTGATTGGGTGTTAACTGCTAACATGGCACAAGATAGGGATCTGTGGAAACAAAGAATCCATGTAGCCGACCCCGTCTAGTATGGGAAAAGGCTTAGTTGTTGTTGTACCCTGTGATATGTGGAACAATATGGCTATACATATTAGGAAAGTGGTGAAAGATGTGTTAGGGGTATCTAAGGGAGGTGTACCGGCATAAAAAGAAGCTTGGTGGTGGAGTAAAGTAGTACAAAATAAAATAAGGCAAAGAGGGCATGTTACAAATTACATTATGCTAAGAAAACTATTGAAACCTTATAGGCTTATAAGAAAGCAAAGAAGGAAGCAAAAAAGGCCATGAGTGAAGCAAAAGCTAAAATTTGGGAGGACTTATATAAAAAACTCAACTCAAAAGAGGGTGAAAGAGACATTTTTAAGATAGCTAGGGCTAGAGATAAGAAAACTAAAGATCTTAATTATGTTAGATGCATCAAAGACGAGGATGAAAATTTTCTAGTGGCTAATGATATATAAGAAATAGATGAAAAAACTATTTTTATAATCTTTTTAATGAAAATAAAGATGTTAGTATTAGCTTAGGAGAGTAGATGAAAAAACTATTTTTATAATCTTTTTAATGAAAATAAAGATGTTAGTATTAGCTTAGGAGAGTTAGCCAAATCAGAAAAGTATATAAACCACAATTTCTACCGATGTATTCAAAAGAATGAAGTCAAAGAGGCTCTTAAATATATGAAGGGTGGTAAATCGGTAGGACCAGATAATATTCCTATAGAAGTTTGGAAAATACTAGGGGCTCACAAGACTATTTAATGAAATATGGAAAAACCAAAAGATGCCCAAGGAATGGAGAGCAAGTACACTTATACCCATATATAAGAATAAGGGAGACATTCAAAATTGTGTGAATTATCGATGTATCAAGTTAATGAGCCATACTATGAAATTATGGGAAAGAATTATGGAATGTAGGTTAAGACAAGTATCAAGTACAACAGAGAACCAATTTGGATTCATGCCAGACAGATCTACTATTGAAGCGATTCACCTTTTGAGACGCCTTATGGAATATTTTAGAGCAAAAAGGAAAGACCTTCACATGATATTTATTGATCTAGAAAAAGCTTATGATAGGGTACCGAGGGAGGTTCTTTGGAGAACTTTGAGAAAAAGAGGTATCCCATTATCTATATTAACCTTATAAGAGACATGTATGATGGTGCAAAAACATGTGTGAGGACTCATGAAGGAACGACAGACTTCTTTGAAGTTAATATTGGGTTACATCAAGGATCAACTTTAAGCCCATACTTATTTATAATGGTGATGGATGAGTTAACAAAACATATTCAAGATGAAGTACCTTGGTGTATGTTATTTGCATATCACATTGTATTAGTGGAGGAGTCTAAGGAAAAAGTTAATAGAAAATTGGAACTATGGAGAGAAACATTAGAAAGCAAAGGTCTCCGACTTAGTAGAACAAAGACAGAATATATGGAATGTAAGTTTGATCATTTGGTTACTTCAAAGGACATAGAAATTAAAATAGGCACATATTGCATTCCTCAGAAGGAAAGTTTTAAATACCTAGGGTCAATTTTTGAGAGTGATGGAAGAATTGATGGAGATGTTACGCATAGAATTAATGCTGGTTGGTTAAAATAGAGAGGAGCATCAGGTATTCTTTGTGATAAGAAGATACCATTAAAGTTAAAAGGTAAATATTATAGAGCAGCAACTAGGCCTGCCATGTTTTATGGTTCTGAGTGTTGGGCAGTTAATCATCAACATGTACAAAAGATGTCTGACAGAAATGACTCTATTGCTGCAAAATAAAGTGTCGTGACATCATGCAGGGAACTTTTGACATGATCCATAATTTTCAGAAAAAGTTTAAGAAAATGGATCCTTGTTTCAGATGCTTATTGAGAATGGATCCTTGTTTCTACATTACAAAAGGCTCGTGTGCTTTTGAATTTTTCTTTGGAAGGGAAGTGGTAATTTCAACATAAATGTGATGGCAGATGACGGGTGCAAATTATGGTATGTTTTAGCTAACCATGTAAAACATTAAGAGTGTTGTCATAGTTTCTCAACCTTAAGGTGCATTCAAAGAAAATTGCTTAAACATAACTAGAATGAATAGCTTAGCTAGAACAATCTAGATCAAAGACAAATAATATCTACTTATGGACAATAATAATAATAAGGTGATGCACAAGCGTTCACATCTCAATAGATGGAAGGAGAACTCTCCAGAGCAAGTGGACGAGGAATGCCAGGACTGTGTGGAAGACTTGGAGTAGCTTTTGGTGGCCTCAATGTTGCGACACGTGGTTTGTAACTGAAAGCTGGACTCTTTGAACTTGAAAATACCTACCAGAATAGCCACAACAAACAACCAAGGACGAAGACTAACATCAATAACTTCATAAAGTAGGAAGAAATCCTCATGAGTACCATAAATAACATCACTTTATTAGCAGCTGAAAAAGTATAGCTCTGTGAAGCTGGACTCTTTGAACTTGAAAATACCTACCAGAATAGCCACAACAAACAACCAAGGATGAAGACTAACATCAATAACTTCATAAAGTAGGAAGAAATCCTCATGAGTACCATAAATAACATCACTTTATTAGCAGCTGAAAAAGTATAGCTCTGTGATGTCAACACGTAAAAACTGAGTTCGTTGCAAATGATCTTACCCAAGAATATCAAGGTTGTAAACTGGGAGGTGGAGGGGGAAGTCTTTGCTGGCATGGAGCGTCAGAGTCATCCTTTGTTGCATGTCTCTCTGGCACAAGTAGGCTAGACAGAAGCATGAGAAATCAATAGAGGAAATAACGAATAATCTGTCGAAGGAACAGGCAGAACACAACAACCTCCAATTCATAGTTGTATTATTTTATAATACAGAGGAAAACTTCACTCGAGAAGCTTCAGCTTGGACTACCAAGTCTGAAATACTGAAGCTAGATGCTCACAACAGGGCCTATAATATGGACCTCAGCTTATGCACAGGCTGACATGTATAGAATATAACGGCAAAGGCCTCTCCAACTAAACCAATGGGTGCAAGGCATCCCTCTTCATCTGTTGGAAGTCATCCCATTATTTTAATGATAAAGTAGGATACTCAAGTTCCAAAAGAACAACAACAACAACTAAGCCTTTTCCCATACTAGACGGGGTCGGCTACATGGATTCTTTGTTTCCACTGATTCCTATCATGTGTCATGTTAGCAGTTAACTCACAATAAGCTAGATCATTCTTTATTGTTTCTTTCCAACACTTTTGTGGTCGTCCTCTACCTCTTTTAATACTTTCCAAATTTAGTTTTTCTAACCTTCTTACAGGTTCTTCTTTTGATCTTCTTTCTATATGTCCAAACCATCTTAAACGATATTCTCTCATTTTATCCTCTATTGGTGCCACTCCTAATTTGTTTCTAATAACCTCATTATGTATACGGTCTTTTCTTGTATAACCACTCATCCCTGTACATGTTGTAAGGAAAATAAACAGAAAAATAAGAAGGTATGTATACCTGAATCTTTATTTGATGAACCTCTCAAAAGAGAGGGTTGACAGAATCAAGCCATGAAATTTACATGGTATTTACAGCAAAAAGGGGACTTTATAGGAGAGGGTATGCAACAGGACTCTCTCCAAACAGCTAGAAATCTAGCCATTGGAGGGCTTCCAATGGCTAGATTTGTAGCCGTTGGAGCCCGCTGCTGGGCCTGAGAGCCAGCGGTGGAGATTGGGCCTAAGGTCCAGTGGCCTAATTATATCAAAAATAAGAAATACAAAACAAAATAAAAATACAAACAATGCACTGTTACATTTATTTTAACACATGTTCCTAAGTTTCTTTGTTTCTTTTATTACTTCATCTAATATAGCAACAAAGATGAAGAGTTGACCCAAATATGCCCAAATGTGAACGATGTGGTCGAATATGGAACATGGAAACATGAATTACTCGCCTTGGACTTTGTCTGTTGCATTGTGGCTTTCAGTAGCTTGCATCCAGGTGGCATAGCATAGCTACGCAGCCATATCTGTTTGTGCCAATGATACAATGAACCAGATAAATGTGAACTGAGTGGAATAAGGAGGACGGAAATGTGAACCATGTGGCCTTCATCTTTGTCAGTTGCATTGTGGCTTTCAGCAGCTCGCATCCAGGTGGTATAGCACAGCTGCTCAGCCAAATCAGTTTGTGCTAATGATATTAATGAACCAAATTGATCTAAACTTTGATCGCTTGTTTGTCTTTCGAAATTCTATTGGTTGTAAATATTTTGGGAACTAGTATTTGGTATTCACAATAAATGCCCCTGTCTACACTTTAGTTGCTTTTTGTCTTCAAGGATGACCTTTCAACAAACCAGTGCATCATCAATTAAAAGCACAGCTTTAAGTAAAACAATTTGTGAGAAACAGAAGATAACCAGCCTAAATGTTTGGACTTTTCAGTATGGTTTTATTACTGGTGCTGCAAATTACTCTTTAGAATGGTTAAAAGTGGATAAACTCACCTATTGTTTTCATTTCTACCACATCTCTCTAGTTGATGAATATTTGCTTGATTCTTTGTTATTGTGCGCAAGTACATGAATAACTAGCGAGCCATCTGGACATCTACTGGCATTTGCATATTTTCCTTGCACCAATTTCTACAGTTGATTGAAGCGTGATAAGCTTTCTGCGTGATTGAATTCATAACCATCAAATACGTTTGTCGAACTCTTACCAGATCATATTGCTTAGTTTCTGTCTGATTGTATATTGCTGCGTGGGATCATGGGGAATATCATCGCTGAATATCTTTGCCAAGAACCAAATAAAGCCATCATAGATGAAATGGAGCCATCCACTTGTCCACGTATCTCTAAACTGATGCACTCTATGTCATTACTTGTACTGAAAGGAATCAAGCACCATGCTAATGGTGGAAGAAGTATTGAAAACCTCGCACGCATGCAATCACCTGTATACAGACGTACATCTTCATATGCATGCGTAGAGATCAATATATAGTTGCAGGAATCTCAGTTCCCTTGAAAACAAAGGAACTTTTTTAGCTTCCACTTTATGTTTTGATTTTTGCGTCAATTTTGCATCTAATGACAAACATAACGTATCTATATTTTTTAAGATTTGTTAGTGCACCTCCATTCTGGTTTGGTTTGCCTGGAACCTGGAATTGGAATCGAGCCGTTTTGCAAGTGGCAGTGTGGTTTCAATTTTTTTTTAAGAATAAGGGGGTATTGCGCCCTATGAGAGTTGAACTCCCCACCAACTGCAATGGTAGGGAAAATGGTAGGGAGTGCCCTGCCATTGAGTTAGTTATCCCTTTATGATAAAAGGGTTTTGAAAAATGTATCAGCACGCACACCCCTTTTACTATACACATCGCTTTTTGTTTTTTGAAAATTACCAAACTGTCATTCTTGCTGAAAAACTGGACTCTCTCTTACTGCCCGAACTTTCAGTTCTATTTTCTTTCATTTCTTCAGCTATTTTTTGCCTCTCGTTTCATTTTAGTTACATATTAGAAGGTCTATAGTTATTTCTATAAAAAAAAAATGGATTGAAATCTATCGAAACGGTAGATTTTAAAAAAAACGATAAGAGAAAGGGGAGTAGAAAGGGATTTATGATTTTTTGAGCTTATTCAAAATGGATTCGGCAATTTTTTGAGGTATGTTGATTTTGTGTTGTATCAATTTTCATTCGTGTTATAGGAAAAGCTTTAGATGCATGAGTAAGACATGTTTGGGGTGCATCTTCTACTTTTAGCAAGACGTTATTAACCTCATAAATATTTTTTATAGCAAACTAGTACGAGGTTGTAACATTACTGCTTCATTTAGGAGACGTAATATGGTGTCGTATATAAGATGCTCCGTAGACGACAAGGAGGAGAAGAAGTCAATTATTCATATTAAGAGGAGGATGCATCAACCTCACATACTTATATCGATATTGTAGATAGTGAGGAGGAGAGATGTTTTTATATGTCGAGATTACTTTTGAACTTTAAATTACATTGCATATAATATTTAAGAGGAACATGTACTTTAAAACTTTAATATAAATTTATGTAAATATTTTTTATACACTTACTTATATCAATACTTTTTATTTTAATATATTACATAAATGTATATTGATAGGAAGTGATAACAGCTCATACATGTTACATTATATATAGAACATGACTGATGAAGAGAATGAATGTTAGGCTAAAAAATTGGGTTGAGCTTATAGATCACGATGGGTTGATTGGACATGTAAACTTACTATACGATATGATAAATCATGTATTGCTTATTGATTTTATCGAGCATTAGAAATCATACATAAACAACTTAATATGCCATGAAGGGAGATGACTATCAGATATTTGGTCTTTTAATGGGTCAACTTTTTGCCTACCATATGAGATGTAATAAAAACATGAATATCAAATAACATGACAAAAACTATTTGGTTGAAGGAGACACAGGCCATTTGTGTCTTCCTCGTATGGGAGATGCGGTCCAGGTGTGTCTCTCCATAAGGAGGGACGTGCATGTATCACATTTTCCTCAGTTTCGGCTATTCTTTTGATTTTGTTAACAAGAAGAAATCATATTCAAATCTTTAGAAAATCAAAAGATTTCAAGAAAAGCAATGAAAATTCAATGATCTCAATAAAAACTAATCTTTCCAATTGAAGAAAATTGAAAAAATAAGTAGATCGATTGTGTTTTCGATTTTTTTGCGTTATTCTTATTGCTTTGTTCGTTTGATTCTAACTAGTTTTATAAGTAACTAATCGATGATGGTTAGTTGTAAATAATCATATAAAATTTACTAATGGATGAAAATTGGATAAAAAATCGTCGAATGAGAATGAAAAGAGAGGAGAGAGAAATCTTATGAAAGTATTTTGGGTATTTGCGAAAAATGGAGTATGCATAGAGTAAAAAAGGTGTACAAATAATAACCCTCAAAATGTATTAAAACATAGTTAGCGGTGGTTAAGATCATGTACTGTAATCAAATTGAAGGATCCTTGATTCTAGTTACCGTTTCAGAATCAGTTCAGGTTATCGTCAGTTCCGTGAGCGGTGCAGTTCCGTTTTAAGCTGGCATGGTTAGACGTGGCAAGCAAAATCTGGACCGTCAGATGTTGCGTGATGGGCAGTGAGGGGTTTCCAAAGAAAGAACACTCCAAAAATGGTTGCTTTTTTGCAACGTTGACACGACGCCGTGTGGACACACGACAGTTGATTAGGGTTGAAAACTTGCGGAACTTCTCCATGCCTTCGACTCGTCTAAGTTCAACTCAAGTCCAGCGCATTGGTTTAATCAAATAATTAAATGAGTCAAGCTTGACATGGATCCACTTTAGGTCAATAGAATAGCTTAAGCTTAAGCTTGAATTCAAGATAAGTTCAAACAATCAAAACCAAACTCAATTAAGTTGGTACGAAACTTTGAAGCATTGTCTAACTTGACTCCATTAACAAGCTCGAGATTATCTTCGACCTTAAGGAGATTGTGTCATGTGAATGACGTAGATGATATATCTACTTAAGAGCTTGAGCCTAAAATTGAATGGTGAACCTAGAGAGAAATTCAAGGGTGAGCAAGGTTTGAATGGGTGAAATCTAGGTCGGGCCACCTATACAAACTACATAACGTCTTTGGTTTTAGGGTGGCTTTCATCTTGCTATTCTTTCACAAGATGGTTTATGTAGGGATGGCAATATTGACCCGTCCTGTGCACCCCGACCTGACCCAACCCTAATGGGCATGGGAATACCCAAACCTGAAACCGATTGGGTCTGCATGGGGTAAGATGCCCCGACCCATACCTGACCTATATATATATACACACACAAATATATATGCATAATAATCCATTTTTGCCTTGTACCCATTGGGAAAAGAGAGAACCCAAACCCGTACCTACCCCGTTAGGGTTCAGGTTGGGGACTAGTACATTCCCATCCCTAGTTTTGTGCATCTTGTTCTATCCATCGCTAGGGTTTTTTTTCCTTTGCTTGAAGCTATTGATTAATGGGTGTTTACTGTTGTCCATCAGTTTGAAGCCTTGTTTGAGGGCTGCTTGAACGCCTATGCAAGCACACAGATGTAACCTCTGAGGGTTCATTGAGGTCCAATGAGAGGACATTAGCTGCCAATGGTCAGTAATTCAGAGTATCCAGTCAAAGAAGATCGCTTCGCTTGGGTGTCTGCCATCCAACTCCTTCAGCAGTGGCAGATCCACACATTGTGATGGGGTGGGGCTGCCCCACCTGAGATTCTGAAAGTTTTCTATGCATGTCAAAATTTTTGAAAATTTGAAAATTTTTCCTCGATTTGTATCGAGAAAGTGGTCAGGTGGAGAATTGGTTATGTAATGCATGACTGCACAGAACAATATATGCAGATCTAAACACTAATATGCTAGAAAGAATGACATTGTTACTTCAGGACATCAAACATCCAAGGATAACCTTCGAATCATCGTGCAGAAACTTGGTTGAGATGGTAGTGAGAACCTTGACAGGGAAGCCAAGTCGTGAAAAGAATGACGCAGTTAGCTGTTAGGTGTTTCGAAAAAATTGAGAGCTTCACTGTATATGGATTCCAAAGGAATGGAACAGATTGCCAGTTTTGTTGGCGAATTTAGGTCTAGCGGATTGTAATCTTGTCACCGTGGGAACAAACCATGACATTGGCGGCCTTCCTTGTAAATATATATAGTTTTTGTTATTCACCTGATTGATTATACTCAATCCCACGTTGTTGAAAGAAAAGACAAAACAAAAGATATTTTTAATTGAAATCTCCACTGTTGATATCCAAGAGTGGATGCATTTAAGACACTGTCCCTCTCATATATATATATATATCCACTATACCTCCCCCAATACTTAGAACTATAAAATATAACATGTCTAATTGTTGTTCTTTAAAATTTACCTTCCAACTTTAATGATATCTTCTTATTGCATATAATACCTTATGGCCCTCTCCATTTTAACCAACTAACGTTAATTCTATATGTAACATCTCGATCAATTTTTCCATCACTCTCAAAAATTGACCCTAGGTACTTAAAATTTTTCATGTGAGGAATACATTGTGTGTCAATCTTAATATCTATGTCAACTAAAGTACCAAAATGATCAAACTTATATTTCATATATTCTATCTTTTTTCTACCAAATTGAAAGTTTTTACATTATAACGTTTCTCTCTATAGTTCCAATTTTCTATTAACTTTTTCTTTAAACTCATTTGCTAACATAATATCATATTCAAATAGCATAAGTATTTCATCTTAAATATGTTTTGTTAACTCATCAATGACCAATATAAATAAATATAGACTTAAAGTTGATCCCTAATATAACTCAATATTAACTCCAAAGGAGAATTTTATTCCTTCATGAGTCCTCACTTATGTTTTTGCATCATCTTCCATGTCTCTTATAAGATTTATGTATGTAAATGTGATATCTCTTTTTTCCAAGGTTTTGCAAAAAACATCTCTTCACATTCTATCTTAAGTTTTTTCTATATCAATAAATATCATGTAAAGGTTCTTTCTTTTTTGCTCTAAAATATTCTATAAGACGGCTCAATAGGTGAATCACTTAAATAATATGTATGTCCGGCATGAATCTAAATTGGTTTTATATTGCACTCGATACTTGTTTTAACCTACGTTTGATAAATTTTTTTATTTTTCTCATAATTTTATAGTATGGCTCATTAACTTGATACCTCGATAATTAACATAATCTTTAATGTTTTTCTTATTCTTATATATTGGTATAAGTTTACTCGCTCTCTATTCCTCAGACATCTTTAAGGTTCTCTATATTTCATTAAATAGTCTTGTGAGCAAAGTGAGTCACATCTGGCACAGAATTTTCCATACTTTTATAGAAATATTGTCACATCCTACAAATTTATCAACCTTCATATATGTAAGAGTCTTTTTGACTTTATTCTTTTAAATACACCAATAAAAATTATAGTTTATATATTTTTTCGATTTGGTTAACTTTTTAAGCTAATACTAACATCTGTATTTTCGTTATACAAATAATTTTGTAATCTATTTTTGATATTATCATTAGCAACTAGAATCTTTTAATCCAAATCTTTGATGAATCTAACAAATATCTCTATCTTTAACTATCCTAAAATATCTCTTTTACCTTCTTTTGAGTTAAGCTTTTACATAAATCTCCTCAAATTTTGGTTTTTGATTGACCAATTTCCTTTGCCAGCAACTTGTAACTTGCCTTCTTTGCCTTGATTTTATCTTTTATCACATTATTGCACCATCAAACTTTTTTTTTCCCCGGTACGCCTCTCTTAAATTCGCTTAACACATCTTTTGCTACTTCTCTAATGTATAGTGATATTGTTCCATATATCATAATGTGTACCTACATAATTCAAAGCATTTTCTTCAAGATTTTCTATTTAAATATATTTTCTTTCTAACATTTGAAGTTCCACAATCTAGTCTTAATATCTCTATACAATCTATTATTCTTTGTTCACTTTTTACTTGCAAATACATTACTAAAAGTCAATGTTCAGTAGGTAAACAAAATAATGTGTGAATTGTATTGGCTATAAATAGATCAAAATTTAAAATCTCCCTATCCTCCTTATTTATATCCCTGAAATCATAGTTTACATGAATACCTTGATATCTAATGTCTCTTTACCAATATGTTCATTAAAGTTTTCTCTCAAATAAATCATCTCTTTGTGAAATTCTTTGAATTACCTTATCTAACTCTTTGTAGAAAAGTTTCTTTTTTATCTCTTCTAATCATATTTGGGGTGAATAAGTACAAATTATATTCAAAGTCTCTACTCCTAATACTAATTTTACCATCATAATTCGGTTGCCATACCATTGTATATTTATTACATTATTCTTGAGATATTTATTTGTAATCATAGTATCACTATTTCGAGTCTTTTTCTTTCTAAAGTACCATAATTTAAAACCTATATTCTCAATCTCTTTTATTTTTTTAACCCACTTTGTCTCTTATAAATATAAAATACGAATCTTTTTCCAAATCGTACCAACATTAATTTATAAGTTAATGTTCTCATATTCAAAGTACTAATACAAATCTTATTAGTTAGGACTAGCTTGCTTACCCCCACATCCGTTTTATCTTGAAAACGCGAAAATCGTAACTTGTTCACTACATTCGGGTGATAATGTAGCGATAATAACTTATTTACTCATACATGTTTATGACATGGGAACTCTTTCTGCAATTGATTCACTACATCCGAGAAAATATTTAAACTCTTGCTTATTTTTCACTATATTCGGGATATGTAGTGTATCACTAAGAGGAAATACCCATCGTAATGCTCATGATTTGTAAAATCTATTTGGAACCCTAATGCAAGCCTCATTTATTCGATCTTAGAACTGGTTATAGAACGGTGATCCCTTACATAGCCTTTTTCTGGCCTCTCGTTGTAGAAAGGAAAAAAATCCAGCTAAGGTGACCATTTTGCGTGAGAAACTATATTTTGAATATAATGTGAAACCAGAATGAGATGGGATTCAGTATATAAAATTTAACTTGATCGAGCCTAAGGATTTTCCCTTGAAACGGGGTTTCTACATATGCGTCAAATTCATAGACATTTTGAAATTAAAAAGATTATGGGTCAAGAGCCAAAATAAGAAGAGAATTGTAAGGCTTCCTGATAGATTTTCTTACGTAGGCAGGCATTATGATATTTGACTATTGTAGCTAGCTTTCTCTTTTGTCAAGCAGGTGACTGGAAATAGGAGCGATGCGAAGACTTGGATCATTCCAAGTGGACAGTTTCCTTTCCTCTTTTCTCCTTTCGTTTCTCCATAGCATCTTCTTCTCCGGAATGAGCGTACGATAGGGCGTTTGATGCGGAGGAGGAAGCGTCAGAGAAGATTGAAGTCGTCTTAACGATTGTCAAAAGCAGGGTTCCGACTTGCTATTAGTGTGTGACGAAGCGAGGGCGGCATCAAGCAGGGTTTTCTGTGGACTTTTGGGAGTGAGAGGGTTCATGGTAGTCGTCTTAGCTGCGGCACCCGAAGGAACCGCATATGACGGGAGCTCGGAATTTTGATTTATGAATGATGGGAACAAAGGTGGGATCGTCCCCAGCCCCTGCTCCCACTTACAGATGGGTGGAAACTAACTGGGAAAAGGAAGAGGACGCTCCGGGTCCTCGATGTAGCCATACTTTGACAGCCGTTGCAGCGAAAGGTGTAGAGGGTGCTTCCGATTACGTTGGACCTAGCTTGGTCCTGTTCGGCGGAGCCACTGCCATTGAAGGACCCTCTAATGCAGGGATAAGTAATCTCTCTCTCTGCCCTCTGTGTTTGTGTGCGTGCGTGCGTGTGAATCTAAGATGAGGTTTTGATGTTTCATAGGACTTGCTGGTGTTACCAACGCCGTTCACATGTACGACGTTCTTACGAGGAAATGGTCGAGGTCTGAGAGAATCCTCTTCTCCCTCTCGTATCTTTTGCTTAGTATTCTTTAATCTCATTTAATTCTATAAGAATTTGCTCTTTGCTTGAAACATGATATTTTTTTACATGCTCATGGTAAAACTATTGGTTGTTTCGAGTCGTATGCACTAGACAGAGCGTGACACTAGTTAACTTCTTAGCTCACTGTTGAAACTACAGAGTCCATCCTGCAGGAGATCCCCCTTCTCCCCGAGCTGCACATGCTGCGGCTATTGTGGGTACTATGGTTGTCATCCAGGTAAAGCATCTCTGTCGTCATTCTCAATATCTCTTTGAAATGATTGATTTGTTTGTAAAAGGCCCAAGAATTTGTTCTCCCTTAGGGTGGTATAGGTCCTGCAGGGCATTCGACAGATGATCTGTACGTGTTGGATTTGACGCATTCCAAATTGAAGTGGCATAGGTAAGAGCTCTTTGTGATCTGTTTAACAACACTTGCCTTTGCTGTATCTCATGTTTATAGTTTTATTACAGGGTGGTTGTTCGAGGACCTGGCCCTGGTCCTCGTTACGGCCATGCAATGGATTTAGTTGGACAGCGTTATCTTGTCACAGTTGGTGGTAATGATGGTAAGTTTCTCTTCCTCCTCCTCCTCCACCACCCCTTTCACTTTGGACTCCAGTTACTCTCTCATGTTTTTGTTATTATTTCTCTTGCCAATAGGTTTAATGTTATTCAAAGAGACATGAAAAGCGATTTCATTTTCAATTCTCAGGCACAAAAGTGCTCTCTGATGTATGGGCTCTGGATACTTCTCAAAAGCCATATGAGTGGAGGCGACTGAGTCCAGAAGGCGACCGACCTTCAGCTAGGATGTAAATAGTTCTTTTTGTTCTTTAGCGCCATTCATGACCATATTAATATGCATAGCTGCCTTTTCATGTGGTCGTTTACTTCTCATGTGCAGCTTTACATTAGGCGTTTCTATTTATAACAGCATTCTCTAAAATGCTAATCTCAACTTGTCATTGTCATTGATACCACTTTCATTTCCAATGCTTGCAATAGGTTGTATCACCTGCAGTAAGGATCTATTCTATGTGTTCTTAAGTTTTTTTTCCCTGTGAAATGTACCTCTGCTACACACCACAACAAGAGGGCCCAAATAAAAAGGAAATAAAAAGACTGCAATGGCCAAATGTTGCGTACTAATTCTTTTCATTGATGGGAAAGGTCAATGATGGTAAAGAATAGATGACGTGACTATTCCATCGTGTAATGTGAGAACTCAGATACACATAACATGATTACTCTGTGAGCGTGAAGTTGGTTTCTGGCTCTTCTAGATTAATTGTTAGATGATTGCAAATCATATGTACCTTATCATCATTCAGATGCAACCAGCATCTCCTTTGCTCAGTCAAATTGTTAATAGTTTATGCAACATTTATCATCACGCCAAGGATTGCACCATGTCCATATCTTATATTCCTTTCCCTTTTTCATATTGCTCTCAGTTTGTCAATTTTTTTGATAATGGTTGTCAATGAAGCCATAGAAGAACTATGTGAATATATGGAAGTTATCAAGACATAAATCCACGTTAATGCTTGTTATTGGAATTTCATGTACAATTCTAAATTTATAATGCAAAATGGTGGGTTACTTCTTCCTTCCAGGTTATGGCTCACATTGTTGTGAATTTATATATTTTGTTGGCATGCTTCTCACGTTTAGGCTACGTAAAACACTGTTGCAAGTATATATATGGACCTTGTATTATTTTTATTAAGAAATAAATGCATTAATCAAGATTGAGAAGACTTACAAAACCTGGCAGATTGGAGGTTGCCCCAAAACACAACCTGCGGCTGCCCTAGTGCTGCCGTCCAATCCTTCCTTTCATAATGAGACTCAACCCTAATCACTACTACTTATACTCTATCTAACTTGTATTCCTAAACTACCCCTAATTAGTACTAATTACTACTAAAGAGACATAACACGTTAAATACACTAAATACACTTACATGATGTGAAATAACAATAAACTAAACTATTTCTACTTCTAACATTACATCCTTTAACACTCCCCCTAAAGTTGGGTGAAGGATGTTTATAACACCCAACTTGGATAATATTTCCTTTAATTGTCTGCTGGTAGTAGCTTTCGTTAAGAAATCAACCCTCTGTTTGATAGATTGAACATACTCCATCTTGAATTCTTGATTAGATATCTTCTCTCTGTTGAAATGACAGTCAATTTCTATATGTTTGGTTCTTTCATGATAAACTGGATTAGACGCCATCTGAATTGCTGCACTGCTGCCATAGTATAGTGGTATAAAACGATTAGATAGAAATCCCAATTCACTTATCAATGAAGATACCCATTTTCCTTCACATATGGTTGTGCTATAGCCCTGTATTCTACTTTTGCGGTAGATCTGGTAACCACTGTTTGGTTTTTACTCTTCCAAGATACAATATTACCACCGAGTAAAGTAACATAGCCTATAGTTGATTTTCGGTCATCACGTGAACCTGCCCAGTTTGCATCAGAATAAAGATCAATGTGCAAATTTGATAATTTTGAATAAAGTAAACCCATTCTTGAAGTTGACTTGAGGTAATGAAGAATTCTATATAGTGCATCCATATGATTCTTGTAGGAGAATGCATATATCTGCTCAAATACCAACTGCATATGTAATATCTGGACGAGTAATAGTCAAATATATGAGCTTGCCAACCAACTTCTGATATTTGTGAATGTCTTTGAACTCTTCACTATCACCACTGAACAATTTCTGATTTATTTCCATAGGAATATCACTAAGTTTACATTCTAGTATATGTGTTTCTTCAAGAAGATCCATTAAGTATTTCCGCTAAGTTAGGAAGATACCTCGATTAGAATACATAACTTCTTTGCCCAAAAAATAGTGAAGACGACCCAAATATTTAAGATCAAAATAATTTGTGACGATTCATTTTGAACTTGAATATTTCTTCAAGGTCATCTCCCGTGACAATTATGTCATCAACATAAACTGCAAGAATAGATATTTTGGTTCCTTTCTTCAAGAAGATCGTATGATCATTGAGACTCCTGTTGTATCCCAGACTGCAAACTGCCTTGTTGAATTTATCAAACCAAGCTCTAGGCAACTTCTTTAGCCCGTAAATAGCTTTATTGAGTTTACACACTCTATTAGCAAACATTCTTATATTCATTCCTGGAGGTAGTTCCATATAAACCTCTTCATTTAAGTCTCTTTGTAAGAAAGCATTTTTAACATCTAGTTGCCATAGATCCCATCCCAAATTTGCTGCCATACTGAGAAGTATTCTTATTGAAGTGAGTTTAGCCACATGTGCAAACATCTTTGTATAATCAATGCCACATGACTGACTGTATCCTTTAGCAACCAATCTTGCTTTATATCTCTCCACAGTTCCATCTACCTTATATTTAATAGTAAATACCCACTTGGATCCTACAATATTCCTATTAGGAGGTAGCTGTGTGATGCTCCATGTATTGTTCTTCACAAGTGTATTCAGTTCTTCTTTAATTACAACTTTCCATAAAGGGCTTTTAATTGCTTCTTCAAACTTCGAAGGAATCTTATGTTTCTCAGCATTCATAACAAAGTTTTGATAATTTTGAGAGGTATTGGCGTATGAGACATAATCAGAAATTGGATAACGAGCACATTTACGCTTACCTTTGCGAATAGCTATAGGTATATCAAGATCTTCTGTCACTTCCACTTGAGGATTTGAGTCAGGGGAAATATCTTTGGTGCTTGTATACGGGGTTGGTTCTTCTTCAGTGTAGATAATGTTTCTTGATCCTCTCTTGTACATTAAGATCTCCTCTTACTTACTGACCTCATTTCTATTATCATTTGTATCTTCTTTGGCATCATCAGGGACTACTGGTAGGACATAAGGAGAAATTTATTAAGGTAACTCCCCCTGAGCTGTATAATAGGGAATATATTCTGTAAAAGTAACATCCATAGAAACATATAACTTAGCTAGAGGATCATAGCATTTATAGCCCTTTTAGGACTTAGAATAGCCAAGGAAAATGCACTTTACAGACTTAGGATCTAGTTTATCCCAATTAGGTAAATGAACATGTACAAAACTGGTATAACCAAAGATACGAGGAACTATTTGAAATGGTTTCGACTTTCGACTCTTTATTGAGACATTTCATTGGACTTTCACCCTCAAGTATAGTACTGGGCATTCTATTGATCAGGTGGACTACAGTAAGAACGACTTCTCCCCAATAGAACTTAGGAACATTGTTTTGAAGTAAAAGAGTTCTAGCTACTTTTAGAATGTGCTGATTTTTCCTTTCAGCAATTCCATTTTGTTGAGGAGTATAGAAACAGGAAGTCTGATGGACTATACCATGTGTGTATAAATATTCTGCTAATTGCTTACTCATGTACTCCCCCCCATTGTTTGAACTTAGAATTTTCACTGAAGTATTGAATTGGTTGAGAATAAATTTATGCACAATTGAAAAAATAGAAGAGACTTCTGACTTTGATTTCATTAAATATAAAATCGTAAGGCGAGTACAATCATCAATAAAGGAGACAAAGTATCTCTGACCAAACAATGAAGTAACAGGACTGGGACCCCAAATATTTGAATGAATAAGTTCAAAAGGCTGAGATCGTCTAGAGTCACACAATGGATAAGTGGCTCTTTGATATTTCCCAAGTTACAGACTTCACATTCAAACTGATGTTTATTGACTCTAAGATGAGGTAAAACGTAAGGAAGTTTTGACACAGGTAAGTGACCAAGACGACAATGCCAAAGTCGAATCTCTGAATCCTGAATTGTTGTTGCTGAGGCTTTATAAGAAGTTCCATGCTGAAGATGATCTTCTAAAATATATAAGCCCCTTTATAGTCTACCATGACCAAAGACTTTCCCCGTCTTCAGATCCTGAAACACACAATCAGTAGGAGTAAAAGTTATAATGCATTCCATGGTACGAGTTAACGAACTGATTGAAAGTAAATTTATAGGAAAACTGGAAACATGATAGACTGATATTAAATTAGCAAGACATGTGGATACACTTCCCTGTCCAACCATATACGAGTAAGAGCTATTTGCTAACTTAATAGGCTCTTGTTTTGGGTGAAGTTTGTACTATGAAAAATACGATGATTCTCCTACCATATGATCTGTAGCACCTGAATCAATAATCCAAATCTTTGAATCAGAATAAGAAGTTTTACCCTTCACAGTAAGAGTTGCCTGAGCTACTAAAGCTTGAGAGGTAGATGGTTGAGACTGCCTAGATAGTCTTGTCTCGAGTCTTTATATTCTCTTAATAAGTTCTTGCATTCCATCGGTATTAGAAGTAGTATTCTCAGCAGAATGAGCAGAGTGATTTCTGTTTTTATAATAATATGGTTTGCCATGTAATTTCCAGCAATATTCTTTGGAATGTCTAGATTTTTCACAATGAGAACAGATGAGTTTTTCTTTTTCATGAGGATGAGATCGACCACGTCCTCATCCTTGATATCCTCCTCTTCCACGATAATATGAAGTTTCTCCTCTTGTTTGGAGTGCATGTTGGTCTGTAACTGGAATATTATTCTTCTCAAGATTTCTTCGGTCTTTTTGTTATTGTAATAGGCAGCACGGGCCCTTAGGGAATTATAAAGTGCCATGTACATTATGTATTGTGATAATAAAAGTGCCATGTACATTGCCTCCAACAATACTTTCTATGAGATGACGAAGTATATCGAGATGGATTGACACTTTGTTCGTGAAGAATGTCTGAATAAGAAGATATCATTATGTTATGTCACATCCGAGATGCAGTTAGCTGATTTCTTCATCAAATCTCTTTCGGCGACTCAGTTTCAATTTTTATTAGACAAACTTTAAGTATCTTGTAAGTTTGAGAGGGGGTGTTATTGTAATAGGCAGCACGGGTCCTTAGGGCCCGTGCCACATGGTTCACAAAGGAGGGGCCAGGCCCTAGCCACAATGGTTGGGGACCCCAACGACTATTAGCCGTTGGGAGTTCCCCAACGGCTAGTGCTGGCAGGCCCGCACTAGCCATGTTGGTTCTTGTCTCTTGTATTTCATTCTTTCTTCTTTGATGTACAATGTCCTTTATAAATACCACTTCATCTCATTAATAAAGTATGCAGTCTTGCACTGCTTTTTGACTTGTTTGTATGTGCTAACGCTCTTGTGTTGGTTATTCTTGAAGATCGGCATTCGTGCTTGAATGCCACTTGACTCTTGGCGACATGGTGGATTTGATTCGTGTAATATCAACTTTCGTTCATTGACGAATATTTACACTTCTTCCCTGATCAATAATGAATATACAGTTCCCAATGAAGGTAGTTCATCTCGTCCCAAGACATTGAGTTTTATTGACTTAAATTATGAATTTACACCCCATAGCAAGTCAAATACCTTTTTCTTTTCAATCTCTGTACTTCTTTCAGTGTAACATGAGGAACACTTGATATTGGTATAATATAAAAGTTCATCTCACAATCCTCTAAGATCTGCATAGTATTCACTGACGGATCGAGTTCCTTGTTTACAATTTTTGATTCTTTCCAATATTTCATACTCTTTTGCCACATTCTTTTTTTGGGAGTAAGCTTCAGATATTGCACACCAGATTTCATAAGCAGATTCAAGAAACATAAATGTTTTTGCAATTGATGAACCATAGATTGAAGTAATCATGATGAAATTAAAGCATCTTCTCCTCTCCAACTTGGATATTGAGTATCATTTATATCTAGTCTCTGTGTGTGTCTCATTAGGTGAGCCAATCTCTCCCTTGCTATAATGGCTAATTCTATTGATGTGGACCATTCCAAGAAATTCCTACCATCCAATTTAGTTGAGGTGATTTGAAAATGTTCTAACTTTTCATTGGCACCGTATTTAGACATTACCATGTGGTTGTCAACTTTTTTTTCCTTTACTTCCCATCTAAGCAAGTTTGAATAACAAGTATCAACAAAAAAATTGTATGTCGCTGCCATAATAGTCTATCTCTGCCATTAACCAATGCTTGTTGATGAATGGATAAATAAGAGAATCGATCAATAGCCAACCAACAAATACTTGTTGAGATTTAATATGCACAAAACCAGAAACCGATTACTGCAAATCGATTTGAACATCCACAACAAACTGATCTATTGGCAATATGATGAGGCCGATATTACAAAAGAAATGCCAACTGAGCTTGGCTATGATATTCACGTCCCCAATGTTGTAATTACTAATAAACGCAATGGATAATAAACAATAGAATATATTGATAAAAAGAAGAAGTGTAACAATGGAGATCGGAGGAGGGGGGCGGACCTCCAAGGCTGCCCCCCTCTTTCTCTCTCTTTCTTAATCCCAGCAACCTAAAACCCTAATACAGCCTATCAGCCCTTATATAAGGAGCTGTAAAACATAAAATGACCAAAATACCCCTAGTATAGAAAATTATCAAAATGCCCTTACGACTTCGAACAATTACAATAATACTCTAAACATCAATTTTACTGTCCTAGGACATTATATGTACTAAAACTGACTCTAAACTCATATCTTCAACACCTCCCTCAAGTTGGGAGTGAGATACTTTGAACTCCAAACTTGCCAAAAATCTTCATATGTCTGCAACATTCTTCATCTGTCTTCATTACTGGTTTAATCTTCAACATCTTCTTTGGCTGCAATATCTTCAACTCAGCCTTCCTGGCTGATCATATCAAGCAGTATCTCTGACTGCAATATAAACTTAGCTTTCCTGGCTAATCATCTCAAGCAGCATCTCTGACTGCAACATCAACTCAATCATCCTGACTGATCATCTCAAGCAATATCTCTGGTTGCAACATCAACTCAGCTTTCCTGGCTGATCATCTCAAGCAGCATCTCTGGCTGCATCATTACCTCTGCCTTCCTAGTTGATCATTATCATGACTTTTTTCATCACACGTGCACTAGTAATTTTTTGAGGCTTCTGTAAAACAACTTGAACAATTAAGAACACATGGTTAACACCCGACCCTTCTATGGGTGTCTGTTGCTTCTCCTCTTTTTCTTCTTCTTCATAAAGTGATTTGACAGCTACACTTAAAAGTCATGTTTCTTCTACTCTTGAGGAAGCTGATCTTTTGTGATAGGAGGTACTACTCCACCATACACACTTCACACGGCTTTTGCTGCGTCCCTTCACATGGTGGCTGCTACCGGTGTGTTGGTTGGATGCCCTATCTTTACCACTCAAATAGCAGAATACTGACATATGCTTATATTAGTCGGTCTGCGCCCCTTCACATGGTGACTGCAGCTGCTTTTCCAGCCCTCCTGGTTGTTTACTTTAGCAACCAAGGTTTTAATTTTTTATGCTTCTTGGTGATACTGCCGCATTCTATACCAACAAATTCTTCTGGCCTCTTCTATGATTTGATTTGTCATGCATATGTGGTGACAATTAAACTGATTTTCTGCGCTCTTTTCTAAATTTTACAGCTCCTTGGCTGTCCATTTTAAGAGTAGCTTTGCTACAACACTCCTTTTTTTAGCAACCTTCATGGTTGCAATATTCTTCAACTTAGCCTTCCTGGTTGTTTTTTTTTCACCAGCTTTCATAGCTGTAAATTTCTGCAACTTCAATGGCTGCAAATATAATCATTTATGCAGTCCTCATGACTGCGATTTCAGCATCCTTAGTAACTCTTTTATATAAATTTGCAAGAATTGGTAGATTGGAGACATTCCATCCAATCTGCCCACAACTGAACTTCGGTACCCATACACAATTGCCTTCTCTTTCTTTCTCCTCTGATCTACTTTCTTGGTCTCCTCTTTATCACTGGACTCATCTTCGTCAGCTGGAACTTCTACGTCGACCTCCTTGCTTGCCCAAAGATAGATAGGGAAGTTTATGAATTCATAATATTTCTTTTACAAGCTATTTTAGTTTTTCCTTTTGCAGATATTCGCCAGCCTCCTCTCTGAGATGCAATCTAAGTTCTGTGCCACGACCAAGTGGTTCATTCCATGTATCCTCTGATACTGCCAATGCACCATTTTTGCTTTCGATTCCCATATATACTACTTGTCATCATTATGCTTGCTAATAACCTCGACATAGTCAGCAACAAGGTACACGGAGTAAAACCCAACACCAAATTGTCCTATCAAGTTCAGGTCACCTCCACACTCCATTTTCTCCACAAAAGCTGAAGTCCCCGACTTAGCTATGGTTCCCAAATTCTTAATGAGGTCCTCTTTTGTCATTCCAATACCACGGTCACGCAAGATCATTAAGAGTGACAATATTTTTATACTAATTTGAGGATCTACAGCTCATCTTTGACGTCTTCTGCTTCTTTAGCAACTTCATCGTTCTTTGATTTTTCGTCCTCGACATCATCAGCCTCTACCTCTTCCCCTACGCCATCTTCTTCCTCTATGGTAGCTTCTGGACTTATATTCAAGCTTGACTTCACTTAATCATAGATTTGGGATGCGAAGTCCTTCAAATCGTTGAGATTGAAACAACTCTCCATCAAAGCGGTGTGGTATATGAGTCGTGCTGTCTGCTTCACAGCCTCATCCTGTGAGTCCTTCGCAACCCTCTCCCTCAATTCCTTGATAATAGGATGCCTTGGGTTGATCTCCAGAACCCTTTTTTCATGCATATATGCCTGCCTACTGGCATCTGAAAGAGTCTGTGACCAACATTATTTTCTCCATGTTGGCGCTCATTGCTGGTCCCTGTATATCCTTTTTGCCCTGGTTTCATTCTCGATATGTACTGATCAAGTGATGCAAGCTTGCCTTCAGACTTTGTGCTTTCAAATCTAAGAAGTTTTGCTAGGCGGTTCCTGTTAGATGCATCTTCTATGATACCAAGTTTAATAGACTTCCCAAACTCTTTCGAGAAGTTGGCATCCTGTCCCTTTTTCTCATTGTTTTCAGATTCAGCTGCAGCATTTGCTTTCTCTTTGTCATTAGACTCATCGGGATCTTCATCTGCAATCCGTCGGATCATATCAAGAGCTTTACAGATAAGTTTCTTCTTGATAGTCTTCAAGTTGTTGTGTTGTTGAAGCATTTCACGTGAAACATTGAGTGGCAAAGTGTCAGAATCAACTAGACCCTTCAAAAACTTCAAGTTCAATTTGCTGGTAGGTCTCATATAGATCATGTGGAGCCTTAGGAGGCACAAAGAGAACAGCCATGAACTCTACGTCACCTTCGATAGTAAAATGTCTCCTAGCTAATGGCTTCTCATCATTTAAGTCCTTTGCAAGAGAGCGGTAAAATTTTGCGTACTCTTCATCAGAAAATTCCTTTGGACTTCTTAACCATATAGCCTTGACATCGTTCAAACGCTCCCACTCATAAGTTGTTTCCTTAATCATTTTCGTCTTTGGCTTCTTTTCAGCATCTTCCTCTTCAACGTCTTCCTCCTCTATTTTACTATTAAAGGAATCTCTCTCAGAATCAGATTCTCCTTCATCCAACAACTCACCATCTGCATCGTCACCTTATGCGGTGCTGGCAGAATACCTGTATTTTCTTTATCTAGTTAGGATAACAGTTACCATTTTTCTTTCCCAAAAACGTGGGGATAAGACTTACTGGTTTACTTTCTCATCCAATTAGAAAGGGAAGTTTCCATAACTACTTTTCCACAAAATCAAGTAAGTACTTTGGAACTTTACTTTTCCAGCATTTGATTATTCAAAAGTTTTGAAATTACCTTTCAAATCTTTCTTTCCACGATTTTGTGTAACCTTTCTTCAAACAATTCGAATATTCCTTTTTAAGATTTTGTGAGTCCTTTGAAAAATGTGGAAAGAATGGGTCAGCCACCATTGTTACTTTTGGCAGCCAGCAACTTCCTTTTTCATCTTCTTCTTCTTCTTCCTTAGAATTTCACGTAAATCACAAGAACATGTAGAGCACAAGGCATATAACAACTTCATGCCTATTAAACACCAATCTTTACAATATGCAGTTTCTTAACATAACGCATCCTTGATCTTGGGATCAGTCAGCCTCCAATTTAGAGATGAATCGGGGCTATGTCATGACAATGATTTATTCCCCTCTTAAACCTGCATTAAGGAATCCTCGCCATGACTACCTATTTCCATCTCTACTTCAGGTATCTCGTACTTAAGATCTTGAAATCGTTTCAACAGGTTAGATTTATACTTTGCAACATCACTTGACTTGTAGCAGAGAAAGAGACTGTTGCAACAAATTGTCACCCATATAAAGGACAAACTAACATCGGTTCCAGCAAAAAATTGATTTCAACAGCCAACCAATCTTTCTTATGGTCTCCTCTTCAAGTGCAGAATCGTCCGTTCCTCTAAAAGATGAACAATTTTGCCGACTATAAGATGTGGCATCTCTTCTGCATGCATGCTACAGAGTCCTCCAGAAAACTCAAGACTAAGCGACTCATGGCTGCTATCCCAAATCAGTATGAAGGGGAACACTAACCTTTAACCTTTCTCGGCAAAACTTTTGTTAGAGGGAGGAAACGCTTACATTTCGGATCTTTTTAATGGTTCCTAGGACTGTCCATTTCACGAACAATATTTCATAACTCTTCTCCGCTCCAAGACAAATTATGCCTTTTATGCTCACCGCACCATTGATTTAATCATCTCTCGAATCTATACATCCACGATCTTCACCATTAAGCTCTGATACCATGTTGTAATTATTAATAAACGTAACGGATAATAAACAATAGAATATATTGATAAAAAGAAGAAGGGTAACAATGGAGATCGGAGGAGGGGGCAGACCTCCAATGGAGGCCGCCCCTCCTCTTTCTCTCTCTTTCTTAATCCCAGCAACCTAAAACCCTAATATAGCCTATCATCCCTTATATAAGGAGCTGTAAAACGCAGACCAAAATACCTCTAGTACAGAAAATTACCAAAATGCCCTTACGACTTCGGATAATTACAATAATACTCTAATCATCAATTTTACTGTCCTAAGACATTATATGTTCTAAAACTGACTCTAAACTCATATCTTCAACACCCAAATCGAAAATATGATGAAGCCGATATCAAAAGATTCAAACTGATCTTGATGATAGAATTCACGTGCCCAAACAAACTGATTCAACCATAAACAAGAAGCCGATATCTGAACGTTTTCTTCCAAATGTCTTTGGATCAATGATTCAACAAAATCTTCTTACTTTCAACAAAGAAAATATGGATTTCCTTGCTTAATAGGCTCTGATACCATATTAAGAAATAAATGCATTAATCAAGATTGAGAAGACTTACAAAACTTGGCAGATTGCTCAAATCTGCCCCAAAACACAACCAGCGGCTGCCCTAGTGCTGCCGTCGAGCCCTTCCTTTCATAATGAGACTCACCCTAATCAATACTACTTATACTCTATTTAACTTGAATTCCTAAACTACCCCTAATTACTACTAAAGAGACATAACACGTTAAATACACTAAATACACTTACATGATGTGAAATAACAATAAACTAAACTACTTCTATTTCTAACATTACATCCTTTAACAATTTTCATTTAGCAATACACCTTTGGATGATACATATAAATACATACTGCAACTGCAAGTACTGTTTTTTAGGAAAAAATGGACCCAACAAAATCCCATGCAACATGTGAGCTTTTCCAGCATAGAATCGCTATTAGGCATGTTCAATGAAGATGAAGAATCAGATAGTGTGCCAGATGAAACCCACTGTTGGATGCTGATCATGCTCAAGTCTAAGCTGCGAAGGATTAACTTGAGCATCGCCTTTGCATTTTCATCTCTCTCTCTCTCTCTGTGCACAAATCTTGGTGTGGATTGCAAAGGTTTGGTTTTGCTTTTTGCTGATGAGGGAAGAAGATGGGATGCTGCCCATGTAGTACTTGTGTGTGGATACATCTTGAAACGTGGAGCTCTGCTTGTGTATCTAATCCACTAATTTCAATAATAGTGAAGTAGGTTTTATTTAGCAACGTGGATCTCTGTTTGAGTTCAGCACCATGGATATGATAGAGGTTACTTTTTTTTGGTATTGAACACTGAATCTAGTTTTGATTGTTTAGGTATAATTTTGGTCGTATTGTGTAAGGTTTTATAATGTGACATAGGTGCAATTCAAGCCAATGAAAATGCGCAACATATTGCGTTAGGGAGGTTGGGCAAACTTGGGCCAAAAGACAATCTAGATGCCCTGCATTAGCCAGACCAACCAACAACTAAACCATGCACCCCTACATCTTCTTACCTTTTTGTTGTTTACTGCCTCATGGGTATAAGCGGACTCGACCAGATCTGCTCTCAAGATTGGAGCTGACCCATGTCAAAATATCCAGATATGTTCACTCACCCAAGTTTCAGGCTCACGACCCACATAGGATGGCCCCACTTGCTAGTTGGGCATACCAGTTTAGGGGAGCACTCTTTATGTGACTTGAGACATGCACTGTTGGAAAGGGTTCATCGAGATCTCGATGATAGAAAGATGCAAAAAACAGATAAGAGTTGAGAAAGTTATGGCCAGTCAAGGTTGACAGGGTCTTGTTCGAGAGGACATGAGCAACAGAGGAATTTACTCTAAACCAAAATTATTCCAAGAATGAAAGCAAAATAGTCTTTACATCTCAATTTATAGACTTCAGTTTAGATACACTCCTAATAATGTGGGACCTATTAATCCTAATGTATACAAGATTCCTACTTGGACTTGACCATCAAGTCAACTCAAGGCAATTCCTGACTAACTATAGTAACATCTTCTGACTCAAACTTCCAACTTACTGTAGTAACTTATGAGTTACTGTGGTTGGATCTCTCTTTGGCACCACATCATCACATGCCATATCATCTATGTCAGCATCTTTTCTTATGTTTTAGGGATTACTTTGTTTTACACCAAATTCCTATCTTTTGCTCCACTATGCTGGTTGTCCCCTTCAATGGGCTCACAACTTGATTGGACTGCCTCATGTGAGCTTCTTGAAACACACCCAGAATGAAAAGAGGAGTTGGGTGGGTCTTGTGGGTAATAGCACCTCTCATTGTATTTAGTGTTAGAGTTTTGATGCTACCAACTTGTAGTTAGGAAGAGTTTGAAAATTTTCCTTCAAAGAAAAAAGGAAATTTTTTGAAATTATTGAAATTGTAATAAGAATGGACTTTTATTTCATTGAAATTACAAGGCATTGTGACCCGTTACTTGGATGCCTCATGAAATATAAGGGAATTTCCCCTCCCTATTTTATGTGATTTGGGTGAATATAATTAGATTTGCCTCATGCAATGTGACCCATTATCGAAGCACTAATATCCACCAAGAACACAAAGAAGATTGATGAGAGGCATCAGACGTCTATATGTCTGATAAGATTTGCAAGTTTGGGACTGGTGCATATCCAAAAACATATCAATGTCCGACATCCCTTTAACAGGAGACCAAGACAAATCCTTCATCACATTCTACTTCATCGTCTTTACCTTAAACATGTCTTCTGGAAGGATTTGAAAGCATTGATTGCTAAATCATTAGTATTTAGAAATGCATTGTATTGTCTTAACAATACTTCACATATACAAAAGTGTGTGTTGCCCTTCGACTCAGAAATATCGAACCTCCTTGCCGTGCACATTGCTTGTTAGGCCCAAGTTTTCCTCTCACCCAACCACACAAAGTTCTTAACAGCTGAAAACCAAAAACATGCTGAGCAACAATCAAATAAAAGCACCTACCCCTTTCCAAGAAACATAATGGGAATTATTTGAATTAGAGCCGTTTCTTTTCTTGACAAATTTCTTCATACTAACCGACTCTGCCAAATGACTAATTTGTTTATATTTGTTCTTGAAGCAGAAATAGTTCAAATTTCCTCCTGGGGATCTTCCTTCCGTTTCTTGTGGAGGAGGCATCTTCCATGAAAATTCAAAAACACAACCAAGGAAAACCTCTGGTCCTTGTTTTTGTAGTTGAAGGCCCGTTCTGATTGGTCCTAATTGTGATGATTTGAAGGGGGTTGATCCCCAAGCACTTGAGTTCCTCCAGCATCCTTACTAATGAACAATATGAATGATACTCTCTGCTTATGATTGTAAAATGTTTTCCAGTTTTTAGTGCTCTAGAATATGATGCCCCTTTATCATTTTGTCAGGTATGCAACAGCTAGTGCTCGGTCTGATGGGTTGCTTTTGCTTTGTGGTGGTAGAGACTCCTCTGGCGTGGTAATTATTTGACGTTGGACCATAATCTTTCCTGCTGCAGCCATTAATTTGAATGTGTAATTACTATGGTCAAATTTTCACTAAATGATGATCCAACTATATCTTTATAGCAACCAAATTGTCTAACTCTTTGTCATGCTGCACATACACTTTCCTGACATAGGAAGGAAATAATGCTTGTGCACCTCATAGAAGTTTGAATGTTCCGCTAAGAAAGTATCTCAGTGGTTCCAAATCCTTCATTTTGAACACAATATTCCAACTCTTCCTTGTAATGATATTGATAATATCATCTACATGTAGTAACATGGTTTTTGTTACCAAATAATGGAGTGTTAGAAACTTAGAAGTTAGAATGGCATGAATCAAAACCATGGTCCAATATACACCTCAAACTTATCAAACCAGGCCTTGGGAGCCTATTTTAAGCCACCACACTATCCTTTGGATCATCTAGTCTGGAGGATGGTCTATATAAACTTAGTCATGTAACCATTCATTTAAGAAGGCATTTTATTGTCTCAAATAGTGGTCATTATAGTCTCAATCAAATCCATGGTCATGTATACACCTCAAATTTATCAAACTTGGTCTTGGGAACCTATTTCAAACCACCACAACACTTTCTTCAGTTTGAAAGCACTATCCTTTGGAACATATTGGCCGGAGGATGATCCATATATGCTTCCTCATTTAACCATTAATTTAAGAAGGCATTTAATGTCTCAAACAATGGTCATCCTAGCTACTAGGATGAAGGTTTCTTTTTCATTAATGCTGTTCGTGTCGGTACATCTTTTGGCGTTTAAGAAGGCATTTCAATGTCTCAAACAGTGGCAACCTAGTTACTAGGACAAAGGTTTCTTTTTCATTAATGCTGTACACGTATGTACACCTTTTGGCGACCAATCTAGCATTGTGGCTTTCTAAAGATCCATCACTCTTCAGTCTTTATCTTGTAAACCTATCTACATCCTTTGTTTTCTTTTTAGTTTATCAACAATCTCTCCAATCTTAGCCTTTTCAAGAGCATCTAATTTGCCTCACATAACATTGCTGCATCCTTGGGATGTTTTGCCTGGTTAGATAATTTAGGTTCAACAAGGGATTGAGTGATGACTAGATAGGCTTAGTTTTTTGGAAAAGACTTTTAGGGCTTAAATTTGGAGGGAGGTTGAAAGTCGTATTGAAAATATCTGATTACTACAGGTTCTTAACTTCTAGATACCTTTGTCTATGCTTCTCCTAAAACATTGTTTTTGGAAGGGAACTATGATATGCCTTGATACAACATATCTTTCTTGAGGAAGCTAATGGTCTCACATCCAAATTCTGGTGTTAATACTGGTGTGGAACTTTGGATTGCTCATATGGTTGTTGTTGGTTGGCGGTACTCGCCCATTGGTACCCTATTGATGAAAAAACCTCATTCACAGAGGTTCTTATAATGTCAAAGTGAATCATGATGCCATGGTTCATCCCATGCAACTTTGGAACATGGGCTACAAATATCTAGAAACATATGAGCTATTTTTCCACTGTATAAAGTTGAGCTACATCAAGAAAGTGAATATTTTACCAACTGCACTTCCAGAAGAATCACTTACCACTGTTACTGCTCTATGAAACCCATCCATTTCTCACTCCTTAACCCGTCAAATGTCACTCTCGACCTGAGAAGTGAGATGAAAAAAGTCTAGGTCAAAATTGCTTCAAAGAACCTCTTTAGTGGCTAAAATCAAACATTTCACATTTACAATGCTTAGTAGGGATTCACTAACAACCAATTAGGATATCAAGGTAAAGAGGCATTAGGATATCAAGGTATTCATGAAAACTTTGGTTTTGGGGATATAAAAGAGGAAGGTAGTGCGATTTTAAATTTTGCTATGGCACTTGATCTAATGAACATTTAATTACTTATAAGAGTTCACAAATACAAATTGATTATTTTGTTTGTGGGAAAAAAGATAGAACATGTTGTAAAGATTGTAAGGTAATTTCAGGAGAAAGCTTAACCACCCAACATCGACTTATAGTTATGGATTTACAGGTAAAAATGTGGACAAAGAAGAAAATAGTGCATTGAGCTATTCAAACTAAATGGTGGAACCTCAAAAGCGAGAAAAAAGGTATATTTAAACAGAAAGTCCTTCAAGGAGATGCTTGGAATTATGTTGGTACACCTTGTGATATGTGGAACAATATGACTATACATATTAGGAAAGTGGCGAAAGATGTGTTAGGTGAATCTAAGGGAGGTGTACCGGCACAAAAAGAAGTTTGGCGGTGGAGTGAAGTGGTGCAAAATAAAATCAAGGCAATGAGGGCATGTTACAAATTATATTATGCTAAGAAAACTAGTGAAACTTTAGAGGCTTATAAGAAAACAAAGAAAAAAGCGAAAAAGGACGTCAGTGAAGCAAAAACTAAAATTTGGAAGGATTTATATAAAAAACTCAACTCAAAAGAGGGTGAAATAGATATTTTTAGGATAGCTAGGGCTTGAGATAAGAAAACTAAGAATCTTAATTTTATTAGATGCATCAAAGGTGAGGATGAGAAAATTATTTTTATAAGCTTTTTAATGAAAATAAATATGTTAGTATTAACTTAGGAGAGTTAGCCAAATCAGAAAAGTATATAAACTACAATTTCTACCGACGTATTCAAAAGAGTGAAGTCAAAGAGGATCTTAAATATATGAAGGGTGGTAAATCGGTAGGATCAGACAATATTCCTATAGAAGTTTGAAAAGTCTTAGGAGAAACATGAATCACTTGGCTCATTAGACTATTTAATGAAATATGGAGAAACCAAAAGATGCCCGAGGAATAGAGAACGAGTACACTTATACTCGTATACAAGAACAAGGGAGACATTCAGAATTGTGCGAATTATCGGGGTATAAGTTAATGAGCCATACTATGAAATTATGAGAAAAAATTATCGATCGTAGGTTAAGACAAGTATCGAGTACAACAGAGAACCAATTTGGATTCATGCTAGGCATATATACTGTTGAAGTGATTCACCTTTTGAGACGTCTTTTGGAACATTTTATAGCAAAAAAAAAGATCTTCACATGATATTTATTGATCTAGAAAAACTTATGATAATCCCTCTTCTCGTTCAGCTGAGCAGTTTCTGACAGCCATCTTACAACCATCTTATTGGCCTGTCACACGACATTCTCTTCGATTTTACAGGGCAACCAGTCTCTAGAGACACATATATGGTCATGTTTTCACATATTATGTTCACAAATGAAAACTCTTATATACCTCAAGTCATGTTTGGGCCATAAGACCTGGAAATTTCAAAGACCACCAGTCATCCTTGTAAGCATGAGATGTCACATTTGGAATTGATATGGAATCCAAGGGGAATCAAAAAGCAAACGACATGGACATGGGCTGGATATTGAAATCATTATGGAACCGCATAAGAAAGGCAATATGAATCAAGCGGGAAGGAAAATGGGATCAATCTAAATGGTATATACAAGTTTGTATGTTAAAACAGCTTACAGAGATAGTTGTAAATATTTGGCACCAATGCTTGTTATCCTTTCTTATTCCCATTCCTAGGTATCGTTTCAACTACATTTTGTATGAGAATGTGTGGATGCTTTACCAGCTAGCGAATATGGTTTCCTTTTGCCATTTATGATACTCTGCCACTAGTTGAAGAGTCATAAACCATTTATGTCTCATCTTATTTTGGTGCTTGCTCTTCAGTCTGATGTTTCAAATCTATCTGTTGCATCTAACTGTAGATTGCATTCACATTTCACAGCCACAGGCAGATGCATATGGGCTACTTAAGCACAGAGATGGTAGATGGGAGTGGACTCTTGCTCCAGGGGTGCCCCCTTCCCCAAGATATGAGCATGCTGCGGTAAGTTGCACTGAAGATGTTTTGTGTATCATTGGTAAAAAATCATACTATGCAATATGAGTGATGCCTCATTTTCTTTGGAGAAAATGAAATAAGCAAATGTGAGTGTCCAAATTATTAATGAGAATGTAAATAATCAAAATGGTACCTAAGCTGCATTTGCAACTTTCGGTGCTGTATTCAAATATTCTAATGGTTCGCCAAGCCACTAGAACAAATATTTCAGTTGGTAAAGTCTATGTGGTTTCTAGTTGCTAGACTGTTGAAAGTTGTTTTGGACCATCTTCGGTCAATATTTGCTTTTACGCTTATGTTTTTTCTGATTGTGTTTGTTAGGTTTATTTGTCCAGAAGTTGTGACATTATGTCTGTTGGTTCATGCTGATATCTGTTCATGCATTTCAATGTTGATTGAATCTTGTGGCGGACTTCTTGTTCATTTTTGTGGTGCATATATTATGAATAGATGGCTACGTTTTCATGGGAATGCTTTCTTGAACATTTAACAGGCCTTTGTAGGGAATAGATTGCATGTTACTGGAGGTGCTATGAAGGGAGGGCGTACCATTGATGGTGAAGCAGCTATTGCAGGTAAGCTCTGTTGCTCTTTCCATTCTTTTCCTCTGGTTCTCCGCTTACTTTATTTGGACTTTGTTTCCTAGTGCTGGATACTGGTGCTGGTGTCTGGCTTGATAGGAATGGAACTGTTGTGTCATCTCATTCAAGTAAATCCCGAGTGGAGGCCAATCCTTCACTAGAGCTATTACGTCGTTGTCGCCATGCAGCTGCTTCTGTGGGAAATCGTGTGTATGTCTATGGTGGTCTATGGGGAGGTATGAACCATTAGTTAGATTCACGCACAAATTATTTTGCTAGCTCTTTGTTGGTGCATCTGTTATATTGAATAAAATTCCCTCCCATGCAACTACTCTTTTTTTACTATTCCCTTCTAAAATATAAGCGAGCATCACTTGCTCTACTATTCACCTTTTGATTCTATATGCTACACTTTTCCCTGTTGAAACAATATTTACCTGAAGGCTATTTATATTATCTAGACATTTCTAGGAAACAGAAGTGTCTATGTCCTCTTTTGGACACTCAACGTCGATGTTAATACTCCTAGGCATAACATGAAATAACCACCTTTTGAAGGGGTCGATGTTTGAAGAATTTAAAGAGCTATATTTGGTTTGCAAGATTTAAGAAGTTACATTAACCTCTTTCGCTTGTGCCTATAAATGGAGCATGCTGGACTTGCTTTTTACAACGTGAAGTAAGAAAAATGCATTTAGATGTGAGTGGCATCTCCCATAACACTCTTTGAAGCCTCAGTAAGAACTCATGTACCAAAGGCTCACTTCCTTTTGTTGTGTAGCGCTCTTTTTCTCTCACCCGCAGAATGTTTTATCTTTTTCCTGTATCATGGTGTTAAGTATGATATACAAGAGTAGTACACGAAGGAAATGGCATCAGATGGCATCATTAACAATGTCTGGGGGGAGTATTTTAGATATGTCATTTGTCTTTATAGTGATATGCATGGGTCTTTTCTTATTCTTTTCGTGGTGGGGTTGGGTGTAGGAGACTTAGATCTCAGATTTGAAAATATATGGTGTCACCTGTGTCAAGCAACATGACAATGATAGAATTGTTATGAAATCCTTGATAGAAGGGGAATGTGAGTGTGCGGGCACGTACACATGTGTGTCCTCCAAGCTTTATGCCGGATTCAGGATTCAAGATCCCTCCAAGAGTATGTTGTGAGTTTCCATGACTTAATGAGAGTATCAAGTGGAGCTTTCCTCCTTGTTGGGCGCTTGTTATGAAGGTTGATTTGAAGCCTTGTTCTGCATGCCGGTGGACTTCTTGAAAGCTTATTGCCAGAACTGGGAGTCATGTTTAAGCATCTTATATAGGCTTTAGTGCATGAATTTTAAAGGTGTGCTCTTCTTTTTCTTTTAAGGCAATTAGATTAGTTTTAAATTCTTTGAGGGATATTTTGGTATTAAATTTATTTGCTAAAATGAGCTAGGCCTTAAAGAGATTTTATCAGTTGTGATAGGAAAATCTATGAAGTAATTCTCTCTGTTAAATGGTGTTGGCTTTTGAACTTTGTGCAGATGTACTACTTGATGATCTTCTTTTTGCGGAAAATTCATCTGTTCAAGCTGAGGCTATGATCCCTTTAAGTTCCTTTGAGGGAACATCATTACCCACCAAAGTTGGTCAATCAACCATGATTCCGTCATCATATGTTGATGGAATGATTGCAAGAACAAATGGTGGTGCCTCCAGGTATTCCTTATCATTCTGATATTTCTTAATAGTGTTGATTCAATCAGGATATTGTCGTTTAGTGTCCAATTTTGCTGTTATCTGATGTGTAATTGGTTTGCTGTCAGTGTGGACAAGAGATCTCTCAACAAGCTAGTTGAAGCTTCTACTGCTGAAGCTGAGGCTGTTAGTGCAGTTTGGGAGGCTGCAAAGGCTGCAGCTTCCATCAATGAAGGAAGCTCGCTGGATGGGCAGCTGTCATTAGATCAAGTTAAGGATAAAGCTCAAGCCTTGGAAACATCGTCAGACTCAAGTGATGGAGACATCCTTGAAACAGATGTTCGACTTCACCCAAGAGCTGTATGTAACAACTGCTCTTTTATGCATCTTTAGTATTTGATCTAGTGTGTAATGTCATCCATTATGTTCTGGTCCTTCAGGTAGTCATTGCTAAAGAACCTGTAGGAAGCTTGGGTGGGCTTGTTAGACAGCTCTCTTTGGATCAGTTTGAAAATGAGAGCAGAAGAATGAACCCTTGGAACATGGATCAGGGTTATGCGGCTAAGAGGGTATTTACTAAGCAGAAGTCCCCTGTTGGGCTGCACAAGAAGGTGAGCAACATCAAGATGGTTGCGGTTACATCAGTACTAGACTCCAGCCAGTTTCTTAGTGTTAATTTTACTGTTGCAGGTTATCTCCTTGTTGCTGAGACCTCGTAACTGGACTCCTCCTACAAAACGGGATTTCTTTCTCGACTCATATGAAGTTGGTGAGCTATGTTATGCTGCTGAACAGATATTTCTGAAGGAACCTACAGTTTTGCAGTTGAGGGCTCCGGTTAAAATATTTGGGGATCTTCATGGCCAATTTGGCGATTTAATGCGCCTATTTGATGAATATGGTTTTCCTTCAACTGCGGGGGACATAACGTGAGCCTCTCCCCTGTTCTGTTGTGAATTTGTTGAGTTGTGCAGGAAAGATTGGTTGTCACCCTAGCAAATGAATTTTCCTTTGTGAGGTTGTACATATTTGGCATGCCATACGTGATTTACAATTTGGGTGCACGATATCTTTATATGAATGGTTACTTATCATCTCGGACAACGGAGTGTAGACAATATTGACAAATTGATGAGGCTGAATGAAGCTTTTCTGGTTCTTGGTTGTTTTTCGCCTATTTTCAATGTCTTTCATCGGACATAGCTTACATGCATCTTAGAAGTTGGTTGTTGTACCTTATGTACCTGCGCTGATAACCCTGCCTATGACATAGCCCGGTAATTTCTACTCCCTTTGCAGGTTACTCATTTCTTTCAAAAACATGCTTTTGGTTTCTCTGAGCAGGCGTCTTTGTTCATAAGAATTGTTATTGGTGTTTTTGGCTAAATTGACTTGTCTGTGTTGGATCAGATATGTGGAATCTCAGAATTACAAATCGCAGTATATAATGTAGAAGATCATGTGTCTAACTATCTGGGCCCAATGGATCGGATAAGTTAGGGGTATTTGTGTCTTTTAAGTTAGAATAGGATTAGTATAAATTTTGTCTTGTAATTAGGATTGTAACTGAATAAGTCAGAAGAAGCAGTCGGCTGCCCAGTAAAGGGACCAAATCTGCCTAGACTCAAAATTGATGTGTCTGCTTATTTTTTCGATGTTCTTTACTGTTATTTGGTGAAAATTATCATGGTATCAGAGCAATCTATCCTTGGAAAGTACAGAGATAAGTAAATCTGTGATTTTTTGAATTAGACTTGGTGTATGTCAAGTCATTAGTGAATCGTGACAGCCGATTGGCGACAAGGAAAGACTGCATAAGTGAATCGTGATAGCAGCCGATTGGTAACAGAAACACTGCATGCTATTTGTGAATCGTGATAGGTGACAGAAACATATCGTTGGTGACAGATTTGTGAATCGTGACAGTAGCAGATTGGTAACAGAAACAATCGTGACAGGTGACAGAAACATATCGTTGATTTGCAGAGCGATAGACCCCTTGATTCTTGTATCCCTTGATTCTTTTATCGTGTAATTAACAATAACCTGCAAGAGTCATTATAGATTAAGTTAAAATTATTCTGAGCATACACAGAAATATTGGTGTAGTGATTATTATCGTATAATCAGTAATAACTTGCTTACTTTTCAATATCAAGAAGACTAGACCGAATTATTTGGAAAAGAAAACTAAGTTTCAAACAACTGTAAATCAACATGGAAGGAAGATTGAAAGAGGAATCGCTATCAGCCGTGTATGAAAATGATCAAAAGTTAGAACCATTCCAAATTACAAATATTCGGCTAGATGGAAGAAATTATAGAGAATGGGCTCGGTTTATTGAATTTGTATTACGGTCTAGAGGAAAAGCTTCTATTATCAGACAAGATCCACTACCTCTAGAATGAAGCAGTGCAGACTATGAACGATGGGCCAAAGATGATGCCCTAAGTAAGATGGTTATGTATATAGAATAAGCTCTTGAAATTTGGTTCGCATTGGAAGAGGCTTACTCCAGACAGAGGAATATAGCAAAAGAATATGAGATCATTAAAAGAATAAGAAAGTGTCGTCAAGGAACCAAATCAGTAAGAGTACTATGGAGAATTGCGAGAACTTTAGAATGAACAAAGACATATTGTGGAAAATAAATGTAGTCACTGTGTAAAAGAGAACCGCTGAAGGAGAGATTCGAAAAGTGTTCGATTTACTCTGTGGAGTTTCATCAGAATATGAATCCATCAAGTTAAATATTCTAAGCAAGGAAGAACTTCCATTACTTCGAACAATATATTCACTCCTACTAAGGGAAGAAGATCAGCAAACTGACAGATCTGCATTTATTGGTAGGGGACAGAGCAATTATTAGAGAGGAAGAGACTCGTTCACAGGTAGAAACCAAAATTATGATGATAAGAGCAAACTATTGTACACTCATTGTGGAAAAAGAAGACATACACGAGAATATTATTGGGAAATTATTGAAAAACCTCCCAAATATAAAGATTATGGTAGAAAAACCACAGAATATAAAGATTATGACAGTCATGCGGCAATTATATCTGAAAAGAAAGCAGAGATAATCCTATAGATGAGATGGCATAGTTGAAGAAACAGATTGCAGAAATTGAAACACGCCTACGGGATCAACCTTAAACCTCTTAATCAAAGACATAATCAAGTCCTCCTACTTCTTACAGTATTAGTGGATTTGAGGACGGAAAAAAAACCTTTGGACGTGGTGAACTGCGCAATGGATTATACATACTATCTAGAGATCATATCTTAAGGCAGAAAAGAGCATTGACAGCTATTACTATTGAAGAAGAAATAAAAATTTGGCATAGTAGATTAAGACATTGCCTGTTTCAAAAATAAGAGAGTTTGTCTAATTTTCAATTCCTAGTGATGTGATCATTCAATGTGATGTATGCCAAAGAGCAAAGCATCATAGAGTAACTTTTCCTAGTAGTGAATCAAGATCAATTGTTCCTTTTGAGTCGATACATTCTTATGTTTAGGGACCATGTGTGATACCTTCTTTGAAAAATTTCAAGTACTTTGTTACTTTTATTGATGATTTTTCCAGACTTACTTTTGTTTATCTAATGAAGTCTAAGTCAGAAATATCTTTAATTTTTCCTCTTGTTCATAATCTTATTAAAACTCAGTTTGGTTATACTGGTAAAACTCTCAGATCTCATAATGGTGGAGAATTTTGTAATACTCAGTTGGAATCATATCTTCAAACTCACGGTATTATACATCAGACTTCTTGTGTTTACACACCACAGCAGAATAGAGTGGCTGAACGAAAGAATCGACACATTTTGAAAATTGCTAGAACTCTACTTCTTGAACACAATGTTCCAAAGTATTTTTGGCCATAAGCAATTCTTTTAGCAGAATAAAATTCCGACTGTGACTCTTGCAGGAAAATCTCCATTCAAGGTGATTAAACCCGAAGATAATCCATTTCATCTTATTCCCAGAATATTCGGATGTGTTTGTTATGTGCATGTTTATCAACAATTCAGAGATAAACTTGATCCAAGGGCAATAAAATGTATCTTTATTGGTTACTCTTGTGAAAAGAAAGGATATATTTGTTATGATCCTAGTTCTCATAGAAAGTATATTACTATGGATGAAACCTTTTTTGAAACTACTCCATAGTACAGAAATTCGAATGATTTGTCTAATTTTAGCTTTGAAGAAACTGTTGTTTTACCAAGGATTAGTACAAGTGAATAATCATTGGGAAAAAATTCTCTTGCAAGAACATATCAACCCTCAGGAGAAAACAGAATGCAAATATACAAAAAGGGGGAGAGAAATATATTTGGGCACAGACAAATAAAGTTTATGGATCAAGGGGGAGAAACAGTACCTGATTCAAGTGAAAGTATAGAAGCTACTGGAGATCATAACTTAGACGACTCAGATGTTCCCATCGCACTCAGAAAAGGAAAAAGATCATGTTGTAAGTATCTAATTTTTCTCAATTCATTTCCTATAATCGATTATCAGAAAGTTATTATAATTTTGTGCTAATGGCTGAGATACATCAAATTTCAAAAAAGTACTTTGAAGCGTCTAAGAACAAGCAGTGGATTTGATGCTATGAAGTCTGAAATTCAAGCATTGGAAAAGAATCAAACCTGGGAACTTAGTTATTTACCAGAAGACAGAAAAGCAGTCTCAAGTAAGTGGGTGTATACAATTAAATACAAAGCAAATGGTTCATTAGAGAGGTACAAAGCAAGGTTAGTAGCTTGCGGATATAGCCAAGCATATGGGATTGATTATGAGGAGACATTTGCACCAGTTGCAAAGCTTACATCTATACGAGTTATTATTAGTATTATAGCTCAAAGAAATTGGGTAATGTGGCAATTGGATGTGAAAAATGCATTCCTACATGGAGAACTCATATGGAGTTACCACCTAGATATCCGAATCCTAAAAAAAAGGTATGCAGATTAAGAAAGGCTATCTATGGATTAAAACAATCTCCAAGAGCTTGGTTTGAGAAATTCTGTAGAAGTATTATAAATTTGGGATATCGAAAGAGTGTAAGTGATCATACACTATTCTTTAAAAAGGGAGACAAATTGACACTACTATTAGTATATATAGATGACATTATTGTAACAGGTGATGACATCGAGGAAATCCAAAGATTAAAGAAAGATCTTCATCGGTTATTTGATATTAAGGATCTTGGAAGATTACATTATTTTTTAAGCATTGAAGTAGCCTACTCAGGTAAGGATATCTTTCTGAATCAAAGAAAATATACTTTTAACTTGTTGCAAGGTGCCAAGATGGAAAATTATAGACCTACATATACTCCAATGGATGTAAATCACAAGTTGCATATGGAAGATGGAGCTGAGAGAGTTGATGTAACTAAATATCAACAATTGGTTGGAAAACTGATATACTTAACCATCACACGCCCAAACATAGCCTATGCAGTGAGTATACTAAGTAGATTTATGCAATCACCATCAAAACATCATATGGATTCTGTGTTTCATATACTACGATATCTGAAGACAACACCAGGACATGGGATCACCTACAAAGCTAATGGTCACACTAACATTGAAATTTATACAGATGCTGATTGGGCAAGTTCTGCAGAGGATAGAAAGTCAACCACAGGATATATAATATTGATTGGAGGTAATATAGTATCATGGAAAAGTAAAAAATAGTCTGTTGTAGCGAGATCGACAGATGAGGCAGAATACAGAGCAATAGCATCAGGTATGTGCGAAGGAAAGTGGTTGTGTTCTTTACTGATGGAAATGGGCTTATTTGTAGCTATATTTTGTGACAGCAAAGCAGCGATACAGATAGCTTCAAATCCCGTATATCATGTGGCTGCATGAACTCACTTGGGCATACTGCTTTCATCATTATACTGCCATTTTCGATCATAATTGTTGCTGCTATCTTTTTATCGATAAAGGTCTGCTTATTATCTTGATAATAGAATTCCTTCGAGCTGTCCATATGCTGATCATCCAGTGAATATTTACTTAAACCTGTTGGTCAATGTGCATGTATGAAGTCACTGTAGATACTAGCAAAATTTACTAGGTTAACATAGACAATATTTTGGCAATGTCTGGACTTTGTTGTTATGATCAGTGATATGTGTTTTACGGTGTTTCTTCAGGTACATTGATTATTTGTTTCTGGGTGATTATGTTGATCGTGGCCAGCACAGCCTGGAGACTATAACTTTACTTTTAGCTCTTAAGGCAAGCTTTCTCTGGAATATGTTAAACAAAATGTGATCTGTTCTTGCATCTACCAGTTACCATCTATTTTATTGACTTGTAGATTGAGTACCCTGAGCTTGTCCATCTGATTCGAGGGAATCATGAAGCTGCTGATATAAATGCACTTTTTGGTTTTCGGTTGGAATGCATCGAGAGAATGGTAAGAGTGAGACTGCTGTACCTTTTTCTGTTAATTACCAACCTCTAACCTTCCCTGTGCCAACTGCCTTTTGAAATTATTAGGGTGAGAATGATGGGATATGGGCTTGGACTCGATTCAACCAACTTTTCAATGCTCTACCTCTAGCTGCTCTTATTGAGAAAAAAATAATCTGTATGCATGGTGGCATTGGGAGGTCCATAAACTATGTAGAACAGATTGAGAAACTCGAAAGGCCTATTACAATGGATGCCGGATCTATTGTCCTGATGGACTTACTATGGTATGGCTACCTAACTGCTGATATTTGGAGGACCCCGGCAAGTAGATGAATTGAAATCATGACCTTACAAATTCTGATTATGAAATCTGTAGGTCTGACCCCACAGAGAACGACACTGTTGAAGGGCTACGGCCAAATGCAAGAGGACCAGGCTTAGTCACATTTGGGGTAAGAACCTGAGGAACAAACGCTTGCCATTCTCACGGGCTTCTAAGTCATGGACTTCCAAAGCATATTTTATGTGGTTACTATATGTTGGATAATGCTCTAATTGTGTCATTCTCATAGTGAATTCTAAAAGATCTCTGCAAAAAGGTGTTCTGCTTGATTTTGTCTAATAGTATTTCCATGTTACTGTTCCCTACATCAAATGGTAGAACGAGTCATTTTGGTTCTACAACAAGATGCCAGACGTGCAGAGAACTTGAGGCATGTAGGGCTAATCAAAGTGCTAAGTAGCATAAAGTTCAGGTATGAAAATAAAGTGTCCATGTGGCATGCACACTGAACGAGAGTCAACCATTCACTTGAAATGCTCTAAAATTGTTTTACTCCTTAACTATACCTTAAAATCAGTTGATAGAACCGGTCATTTGGGTTGTAGCTTTGTTATATATTCATTTGACCGTGTCACATGCATACATGTATATGCACATGGCGATATGCCTGTATCTGTTGCTCTATGCTACATCATTGTTGTGTCGAGTCTGTGCCGTAGGATATGAACAAATTCATACCATAGCTATATGGATGTATGATACAATTCAACTGTCCCTATGATATTGTGATTGTCGATCTTGTTTTCTACAATACAGTGCCACATGATATATATCCTTTGGTGAGCTATAAAAGCTTGCCGCGCAAGCCTTCCACACTTTCTTGTGTAGAGTGAGATTCAATCTTTTTTTATGTACAGAGTAACTTTAATGATACATGCATTTGTGTCACCGCTTTCATACTTTTGTGTTAGAAAAGCACGTTTTTGTTAGAGAACCACCAAAGGTATAACCAAAATCTGTTCACAAGAACGAACAACATAAAAATCACCAAATAGAGGAAATGATCAACGTAATAAATTACACTTTATTTCATGGCTTGGTACAAAATCACTCATTTCTTCTCCAAGGTTCTCCGTAGAATCTCTCTTAGTACACCATGTTATAGGCCTTTTCTAAGTTGACATTCTTCTTCTTGGCCATAAAGTGCTTCGCAGAATGTCGTCCTATAAATGAATAAATCCAAGTTGGATCTGTATTGTACTAGACAATGGCCTCTGTCAATATTTCTTTCTTATATTTTTATAGTATGACAGTATGACTCATTAACTTGACACCCTTATAATCAACAGAATTTTGGATATCTCCTTTTTTGTATATGGGTATCATTATATTCTTTCATTCCTCTGGCCTTATATATGACACTAGTAATTTTGCAAACAAAGTGGTTCCTGTCTTTCCCAACATATTTCATACTTCAATCATAATATTGTCCCCCATATATCTGCTAGATTTCATAAGTTTAAGGTTTTCTTTGACTTGGTCTTTCTAGGTGCATTTGTAGGTGGCACGATTTGTGTGTACTCCCGAGTTTCGGTCTCCTAAACTATTGTCCACTTATTCTCATGAGAAAGCTTATGATCGTGTTTTGACATCACCACTTATTGTAAGAATATTCTCCTCCTTTTTAATACATTTGATTTCAGCGTGATTTCCCCCCCAATTCTATAGCCTTAGTTATTCTTACAGTGATCCAAGCTTCTCAGATCAGTACAAGCAGATAGTGCACCAATCATCATCACTTGAACTCATTCAATCCCCTCGAGCGGCTGAGTCTGGAAGAGCACAAGTTCGTTCTGAACATAGCCCATCATCATAGAAGTCCAAGAGATTACATTTCTCTCGGGCATTTCATTAAACAGACGGTTCACAACTCACTTCATCCTCATCTCCACTTTGCTTCCTTTCCTCATCGTTGTTTCATCGACCAAGAATACGACTTGTTGATGGTTCCACAACAAAGAATAAGAGTGGAAATCCTTTGTGGGGTCAAACCAAAGCCTGAGCCTCTGCTCTCTGTTACCCAAACCATTCACATACACATTGGTCTGAACCAGGTGTGGCTCTTCCATCGTGTTGCCCAAGAACTCAAAATTGAATTCATTGTGAGCAGGCCCATCTGACCTGGAATAGGTCCTCAAACTTCCTTGATTCTTTTTCAAACTCAAGCAACATAAGAATATCTCCTTCTCTAACTGGTCCTTTAACGTTCCTCATAATGAGTCTGTTATGGTCATCCAAAAAACTTGACTATGACCCGAGTAACTTGACCTCTAGAACCAATTTAGTCCATACAAGCTTTGGCTTTTGCTTCTTTTTGGTTTTATTATAAGCTTTCTAACTCTCCGGAGTTTTGTTTTCAAGTGCATTTTATAGCGCACTCTATTAAACTACTCTACTCCTGTATATTCACTTAGCTCTTTTTTCACTTTTCTCACAAACATTTCCTTGAACTACCTTTTCTCTTAATTGCATCATTTAGTTTGAGCAACTCTATGAACTCTTTTTGTTTGGTTCATTTTTTTATTTATAAATCCATTACCAAGATCCAATGTTTGGTAGTTAGATTGTCACCTCGGATAATCTTAAAATCCTTACAAGCAATCTATTTTTCCTTCTCAAGGCAAAAAATTCGATTTAAGTTTAGCTAATCCATTCTTTGAGTAATTAAATGTCCGTGTCGCTTTCTAGAAAGTGTATGTAGATTATCTGTCATAATTTCTTTACCTTCTCCCTGTCTTTCCTCAGAACTAGTCCCCTTAAGACTTCCAGATTTTCTACCACATTGCAATTTAGATCTCTTCCTAATCAAACCATTTCTCGTTATGGGATTCCTTGAATCATACTTTGGTGGTCAATGGGATGAAAATGCAATAGTGACCATGACACACAAACCTTTTGTTGTTTGGCCATATGAACTAAGCCTATTTTACCATGAGAAACGTCCTTAACGGCTTAACAATGTGAGAAATATTTGTGGCCTTCTTGTGTGCCTCTTCTTTCTTCTTCCGGCTTGTTATGCCTATCATTTTTACCAAGGGTTAACTTTGGTTTACATATGAAGTGTCAATATGACAACAATCTTTTTATTTTTGTTAGATTGTTCTGTTTGTTCTGCGATTTGATGGTCCTTTTCCTTCTTAGATTTAGCATAAGGATATTTTTCAAATGGATGGACGCATGTTGCTAAATTGTAGGGGAATGTATGATATTTCCTTTTTCTTCAATTCCATTTTTCTGACATAAGATGTCGATTATCGCAGCCTGATAGAGTGTTGGACTTTTGCAAAAAGAACAAGCTGCAGCTCATCATCAGAGCCCATGAGTGTGTGATGGATGGTTTTGAGCGATTTGCACAGGGACATTTGATCACTTTGTTTTCAGCAACAAATTATTGTGGTATGGAAGCTGTTTGTCGGACCTTAAAACTGTATTTTGGATAATATAGTTCTTTTTTGCTTGAGTACGTTCCGGATTCTCTGATGATGTGTCAGCACAATTCGTCAGGAACGGCAAACAACGCTGGTGCATTACTTGTAATAGGCAGGGATCTAGTGGTGGTGCCCAAACTGATTCATCCACTGCCACCCCCATTGCAATCACCAGAGTCATCGCCTGATCGTTCTACAGAGATAACGTGGATGCAGGTGACTTGTTTCTGTCTGCTTTTTCCGTTTATTCGTGATATGAGCTCCCAGAACTCTATAGAATATCTTCGTGCATGACACTTTTTGTCTTTCTGGCTTTTCTTCTTCTAGGAACTCAATACTCAGAGACCACCCACTCCAACGAGGGGTAGGCCACAGCCTGCTCACGATCGCACCTCTCTTGCTTTTATATGACCAGTATCTCAATGTTTGGTGCCACATCAAATGATCAAATGGATCCTGAGCAATGTCTCCCCATTCTGAAAGCATATTTTCCAACCTATGATGTCAGTGGGGTTTAAAGAAATCCAAAATTGACGCTCCAAGTTATTGGTTGTTTGGCAGTTTGTAAAGATACTGCAGGTAGAAGGGATTATGTGTTTGTTTAGTTTATTCAAGTGCTTAAGACTGCCGTGGACATCCACGAGACAGCACTTTGCACATTACATGTTCGTGCAAAGAAATGAAGTCCACAAATAGCAACCTCTCCCTGGTTGGGTGCAGGACCCCTTACATGTAAGATAGATATTGTGTAGTATTCGTATGTATCCCTCACCCCCCCCCCCCCCCCCCCCCCCTATTGGTCATTCATGTGTGATGTATAAGGATCCTTTGAATAAGATACGTGGCCGTTGCGTCAAGAATGAGTTCTGATTCTGTCACAACCGGCAAGATTTAAAGTACTTGAGAGTTCTTTTTAGTGAAGATGGGAGGATACATCTTGTGTTTACCGCACTACTGTGTAATAATTGGAGGTTAAAGTATCGGAGTAGCGAGGGGCACTGTCAAGAACGAGGAAGAGCTCTCAAATATCTTAAAATCATCTAAGAAAGGAGGAAGCTAGTAAGTAATGGCCCTTGCTTTTTAGTTTCTTAGAGCCCCTGTATTGCAGATCGCCGCAAGTTGTTCAGTTAAATGAACTATTTATTATCACCCCCTCCGTGATTTGATGTCGAATTGGCGTTGCCTTGGATTTTACGTAGATGGTGGGGTCTTGCCATTAATGGGCTTAGTCAAATGAGGATTTTGGTCTAAAATAATGTTGATGATGGGCATCTTACCTCTAATTCATCCAGTTGACATAATACATACATGTCGCATTCGGTGCGTTACCTCCCCTGGCAGGGGACTCAATTCACAAGATGGTCGTAAGTTTGGTTCCAATGGCATGCATACCTGCTCAGCCTCCTGGTTGTAACAACGGAAAGAAAAAGGTCAAAATAAATGAACACTAGCCCATTTGATCGATTCCCATTTTTCATTTTTTGATGGAATCGAAGACACCATGGAGGCAATTTTACAAGTACAACATAAATTGTAATATTTTATAACTAATCACATCTCAAAGTCTTTATGATCACTCGACTAGTAGGTACAAGGTACTCAAAAATAACAGGCCACGCTTAACTCCCCATGTTCACTGGTAATTGTAATACGAGTTAGTGACTTATTGTTGAACATCCAATTACTTGGACAATCCTGGATTGGGGTAAACTGAATCGGCGATTCCATACCAATCAGACCAGTTCTGATTCGAATCCTAAACCTTTTGTAACCAAGAAAAATCATTAAAAGAATTCAAATTAAACCAATCAGAATTAAATCGGATCAGGAATTGGAATTGGAGCTGAAACCGGGATCACTCGGTTTAGTTCCAGTTCCACATGCCATGGAACCAGAACCGGGTTGAAAGTGGAACTGGCGGTTCTGAACACCCGTCCCATAATTTTTATATTCTTTAAGTTTCAAATGTTTTAATGATTTTCTTGGTTCCAGGTGGTTTAAGGTTCAGAACGAAACCGAAATCATTTTGGTCATGGTTTGGTTTCGATTCCTGGTTGCAGGAAAACTGGGTTGGAGTCCATGCCTAAGTAACGTGGTGAAGAAATTGGACGATTACCATTAACGTGGTGAAGAAATTGGACGTTCACATGTAACTTCGTTACTCCACGAACTTATACAAAAACTTTGCCGCTTTGAGCCGCTACACGAAAATTCTTTAGAAAGCAAGCAATTAGCACGAAAATTACATTTGATTGAGAAACAAAACATTCTGCCGCGACACAGCTGCGTCCGGGCGCTCGTCGAGTTCCTTTCATGTCCGGAGAATCGGAGATCCCCGCTCTCCGCCTCTCCTACTTCCGTTCGTGACTTTTTCGGCGGACCCAAGTGAAGAACTTCACGGATTCATCCGTCTATCTACGAGATGAACCCTATTCCGAAGAAACCCAAAGTGGAGCATGGTGTTGACGAGGAAGATGTTGAGGGCGTAGAGGAACACGAAGAAGAAGAAGAAGCATTGGTCGCTTTGATCGAACACAGGAAGAAAGAAGTGGAGCATCTGTCCAAGAGATTGTCCTATTACACCAATCAGGTTCTCACTCCGACGATGCCTCGGTTTCCGTTTTTGTCCTTTTTCGGTATCTTCGCCGCATCGTTTTGAACAACATAGATAACCATGTCCTTTTCCTGTCATTGTTATAACAAGAGCAGGGTCTTTTCCGGTTTCTTTTTCCCGCATGCATCCGAATCTTATTGCCATCATTGTTTCGCTACCTTGGTCGCCTTTGAGGGAAAGTGGTCTTCTTAGCTGCACATTTCTGCAAACAATACTTTTCTGTTGTTTACAGCTTCTTCTACTTCTTCTCTTCTGTAGGACGTCTTTTACCGCTACGTTACTTCAGGGTTTATATTAGCTAATGTTTATAGCGAAAAATGAACCAACTCCTGCACACCCACCTGGCCGCCGATCGCAAAACTTTCGTTTTTGTTAGCGGCCCCTATGAGTTCCTTGTGTATATAATGTACGTGGTTAAGTTTCTCATCTTGTTATCTTTAATTGTTGATTACTTCTGTAGGACAATCATCTGAGTGATTGACTTTTGACACGCTTCCATCTCACCATTATTGAAGTAGCTGAAGAACTATAGTTGCATACTGTTTCGTATTGTTTGCAGACCCCATCTAGTATGGGAGGAAAAGGCTTAGTTGTTGTTATTGTACTGTTTCTTATTTATGTTTCTTATTTATCATGACTTCTCCATTTACTTGAATGAAGAGAAATGATGAATTGAAACTGTATCATGTGAACCTAAAATACTTGTATAAGTATATTTGGTGTAGATATAAGGTTTTGTGCCACAGGTCTCATTACGTATGTAAACTCTCTGTGATATGCATATGCTCCCTATTATTTTTTATGTCAATATTCAGTTGCTTAATATGAAATTTGAAGATCTATGATGTTTCTTGTGCTTTCCATCAGTTGACAAATTTTATCATAACTTCTGAGAGGAGGGATGTTTTAATTTCATTATTTTCATACGAGGAAAGCTCACTATGAAAATTACGAAGTTATAGTTGTGGTTGATATTTAAGAAATTTGCATGTATACTTATTTTGGAATGTACTAGTTGTGTCTGAAATTGTGCCAATAAGAATAAGGAATCACCATTCATTAGATAGAGAAGATTGCCAAGATTTTGTGCTTGGCTGCTGAATGCCGAACCTATTCCAACAGCTTGGTTTCGGATTGTGGGGATCGCTGGGCATTTTGGTTCAAGTAGATCCTTCTATTTGAACTGTGCAAGCTTCTTCCAAAGCATACGGCTTTCCGGGTGTAGATGCTGGGAAAGTTGAAGTATATACTTTATTCAACACAAATTGTGTTCTTTTGAGGATCACTGTGATAATGAAAGAGATTTCTGCATATCCCCAAAATAGCATATCCAAATTATAAGAAATTCCATATAAGACACACACACTCCCTTTCCCCAAAAGATCACTACACCAAGCACTACACTTAGATTGATTAGATTTGTTGCTAAAATATTGGTATTAAACCCAAAACTCCCAGCAGATGGACACTGACCCAGGTCATGAAATCTTCAGTTGGATCCAAGATGAAATTTGTGATTAGTAGTAAAACATCGATTTTCCTGTTGGGACCCCAGGTCAGTTCGTCCTATTCAACATGACCAAGAAGTACATGAAAGAAGAAGGAAGCATGGAATGCCAACATATCTAATTCACCCAATACGAGGTCTGAGGAAGAAGATATTTAGATTTCTTTGAAGGGAAGGTGTTTTTCTCCTGTATCTTCAGAAAGGAAAAAAGACCTCTGAGAGTTGTTTCACGGATTCGAAAGAGCACTTCGTTTCATTTTGTCCAAGTCACACCTCTTTTTGTCGAAGTCACTTACTTTTTTCTTTGTGAGTATCGGGAATACTCCCATTCATAGATCCAAGATCCACATCTATGAATTAAAAGGTCCAAGTGATCAACTCTGCAATCAGTTGTTAGAATTGGTGGATACAAATTTGTGTATATACCTCTCTTAGACTCACACTACTTGTGTATCCATGTTGTAAGAAATCCCTTGAAAGCTTACACTTGTTCCAACACTTTGTCCATTGATTTTCTTAACCAAGGATGGTTAACTTTCCATTGACTAGCTTTATCAGATGCTCAACTTTACTTTTAATCATCCTCATTAAGCAAATAAACTGTAAGAATGTTGAAAGGGTATCTGTGCAAGGGATTTGAATAACACAGGTGTCCATGCAATGCAAGCTCCAAGGGGGTCAAATATACACATTGTTTGTTGACGGTGATAGTTAGACGATAAATATGCACAAATTTAAGCTATTGAACTGCAATTAGTTCTGTAGCTGCCATCTGTTGGAATTCCCAATATTCATGGTTTATTTATATTATTGAAAAGTGCAGTTAGAAGAGACCAAGAAAAGTTTGAATGACTCCCAGTCAAAGTTAAATCACCTTAAAAGAAAGCGTGATAGTGGAGAATCAGAAGCTGCCATAGGTGGTGGCATGGGAAAGGCCAAAGTTGGAGCTGGATTCAGAAGTAGCCCGCATGCTAGTGTTGGTCAATCCCCATTTCAAAATGGAACCAGGCCTCAACTTCTTATCCCTGCCTTGAGTACCAAAGTTGGGCAAACACGGAAACTGTCAGAGAGCAGCATGAAGGTATCAGTTGGTTCTCAAATGGGAACATTGACAGGGCCTACCGATGTAGATGCTGCTGTACAAGGAGAGGTATCTGGCAGACTTTCATATGATCAGAAAAATGATAAATTGCTTCGCAGCTGTGGTATAATAACATTGTTTCGATGGTATCCTTAACTGAATAGATGCTTTTTCGGCCTGTCCATTATGTACTAAGATTTTGTTCTATTTTGCTTATGTAGTAAAAAAAGAACATAGAGATTTAGTTCCTGTTATACGTAGTTGCTCAAGCCCTTTCATTATCCGCATCCAGCCAAGCATGAATGTTGCAAGCCAGCATAAGAGAAAATTGAGAAGTCTTGCTTTGAATCCAGTGGTCGATGAACTCTTTGTAACAAGGTAATCGTCTTATCTGTCCTAACAACTTATATCTAGCCATGTATAGGAAAGGCTGTGTGTTAGTTGGTCATTTGAAATGTTCCCTTTTCTGCCATCGGAATGATTGTGCGAAGAAGAGTTGAGGTTGATTACTTGGGCTGTCAAAATTCTCACTGGCCGATGTAAAAGGACAAAACACCTCACCTGCTGTGAATGGCCTTTCATACTTTCTTAATTGGGTCATTAGAAGCTTTCACAAAGCTATAATTGGGATTTATGTCTTGTAAACATGTTCTTTCGCCTAATGTCATATTTCAGGTTTAGCTGTGTCCTCATATCCGTCTACCTTTGTTTCCCAAGTTCAAAGTTGGAGTTTCTGTATCCCATCTGTGTGTTGTGTGTATTGTATGTTTGCAAGCTGCTAGTCTGAGGTAGCTAAGGAGAGCATAATTCCCACATGTTTGTCTAGTAGTACCATAAAAATTCTGGCCATAAATATACACATCCATGCCAATCTATCTGGCAAACTATCTTGAAAACTGGAATTGATATTGTTATCTCCTAAATGTTGTTATATAACTTTTAGCTAGGAAAGCTACTTATGTGCTTTGTCACATTTATAGCTAAGAAGGCAATTGAAGTTTATTCGAAATGAATATGAGAGTTTTGTAGAACTGGAAAACGTTCAGTTGCTCCTCTCCAAATGGTCATGATTTGTAGGGTCTCATACTCAATTAGGTTAGGAATGTTACACCATCAGCTTGGTTTAATGTGTGACGCATGTTTGTACACTTTCATGGATTGCTTTTCAGCTTTTGAAGGCCAAGTTCTTTTTGTGAATCAATTTTCAATCCTTGTAATGAAAAGCTCTGGGTATCCCTGCACTTAGAGGTCTTCAAAAGGCTTAAGTTGGCCTTAAGGAGGTCTTTGCACACACAGCAAGGGTTGGCTGGACCCTGGGCCTGTGTGTGCATGGGCACTGGGGCCTGCATGCACCCAGGGGACATTTAAACATCCATATAAATCAGGAATCTTGCAGGGGTGAAATGCATGGGGCAGGACGCACGTGATGTGTGTCACATGCTGCTGCTAACATTGCTACTTTTGTTTTTGAATTACATACACATCTGATAATTAATGTGGTTTCCTCATTATGCAGTGCCTTGGATGGAGTTGTTAAATTATGGGAGGTCCAATCAAAGGGGTATACCATATTACTTTCACATATTGCTGAGTATTTTCTTCATTCAACAATTTGGCATCTCTTCCATGCATGCAATTATGCAGATTTTTATCGAACTTTTGAACTTTGGAAAACTAGTGGTGCTTCTACAGTTTTAGCATCCGTTGTCTTGGTAAAACACTGATGTAGGCAGTGTTATCCATATCGCATCGTGGGAAGCCACGATACGCCCAATTTTTTTTTTTCAAAATTTTTAATTTTTAATTTTTTTGCAGTTTTCTGGCCTCTCTTCACTTCCCTATGCTTGTAATTTGGGTTTATAATTTTATTTATTGAATAAAAATAATTTATAAACAAATAAAAATTGTGACAAAATCATTTTCCTTTCTGTAGCCAACTTTTAGGTATATTTCTGCTAGCAGTTTCTAATTTCATGAGATCGCAAACAATTAAAAACATTTGGTTGTCTCGGTTCATTGAGTGGGCATTTCACAACTTCACTATTTTAGGGTTCACCTTACGTGACTTCCATTGAGTTGAACATGATCAACGTGTGTGAGGCTTAACTCAGTCTGGGAAGTGAGAAATGAAGCCCAAGCATTAGTTAAAAAGCTAATTGTAAGAGAAAAAGGGATATCATCAAGTAATAATATCACATCACTGAGGTGTCATAGAGTCAATAATCAAAGAAATTGAGCTCATTGTTTTGCTCACATATGAAAATTAGTAAATATGACAACTACATGTACAAAGATAGCAGTTTGTTAATTTTGATATATTAGATGAGTGGATTATGGAAGATAACGGAGAAAATGCACTCCTAACCGAAAAAGACATTGCATGAATTAATTTGAAGTGCAGCAACATCACGAAGGAGATGAAGATTTTCATTTTAAAGCAGAAGGTGATGAGAAACTTTGAATCTTTATCAAGTAGAAGATGAAGATTATTTAGTTAATAATCCTAATACAAATTAAAATATGTAAAATATAAATGTATTTCATTTTTTGCTTCAAAATATGTAATTTTGGATCCAATTGTTCAATGTTGAATGTTCAATCTGTGCTAAACTTTGCATTATATGAATTTAAAGCAATTATAAGATTTTTTCCGGATTTTTACTAATTTTCTTGATTTTTTAAATAATTTTTGTATTATTTTAATATTAAAGTACGATACGATACGATACGCCGGTATCGTGGAGCCCAGCGATACGCGTTAGACAACACTGGATGTAGGTGCTCTAGGATTTTGGATCCTTGATGTCTCAAACAAGGTCAATGTTTTAGGTTAAGGGTTACCATACCAGAAGAGTGTAGCCAATTGGTTTTCCATATGTACGTGGTTATGTGTATCCGCGTTGCGTGCACGTGCATGCATGTGTGTGTAGAAAAAGATGCCATACCTAGTGTTAGGATGTTAGTAAGGGGGGATTGACTCAGGTCCTCTACAAATGCTTCTTTCTTAAGTAAGCTTATTAACAAGGTCCGAGATACTGTACCAAATAGTTAGGACAATGGGCCGGGTATTGACTTCCACCCACCACATTCTTTTTTCTTTTGGCAATCTGGTTGAGTAGGCTTTTTACTGACTCGGATTAAGATACTTTTGTTCATGGTTCCTTTTTATACATTCAAAACGTGTAACATGCACCATTTGTTGGGACTCAATCTATTTGACTATGCCTTCACTCAGTGGGTCTTTGAACTGCTGCAAATGGTCACCATCTGCTTCTTCCTCCCTCTCGCTCCTTCTATGTATTTCTATATTAATCAACATATATATATAATATATGTTTGTATATGTGTATATATACATACACATGTATGTATATGTGTATATATACATATGCACACAATATAACATATTTATCTATGTATGTGTATGATGTATATACTTGTAATATGTATGATCTGTGTATTTTTGTGTCTACATTTGTATGAATGTGTGGTGCAGTTACAAAATGGTGTCACATTTTCCATGCACAGACGTGTACAATGTTACAGAGAATATTGTAGCTGCAGTATCTAGTTTCCTCTCAACTTTTTTCTTTTCACTGTCTATGTTTTTCATGTTGGGTTATAAATTTGATAAATTGCTGCTTGATGACAGAGCTAGTGTGTCGTTGTTGAGTTCAACAGACTCTGTATCTCCAAATAGGAGGTGGCCTGAGGACATAACGTGGCACCCCAGTGGTGATAGCTTATTTGCTGCTTATACTGCCGATGATGGAGATTCTCAAATCTCAATCCTTAACTTGAATGCATCCAAAGAAGTAAGGAACATAATTATGATTACTCAATAGAGCATTTTTCTAATTTCTTATAGACCTTGTGTCTTGCTGCTCTTGGCTCCTTTAAAGTTCAATAGTTATGCACTGAACCCTGTCAAATAACAGCAGGAAAACCTGCAATCTCTGCTGCTTTTTGTTTCCCCACCACCAGTAACACATGCTGTGCAATATAAAAGTTGAGCGCTAGAGAAAAAGCATATCAATTTGTGCAGAAATAGAAGAAAACTAAGCAGCACCTATATATTCTGGTCCTCCTGTGTGATACAATATGAATAAAGATTTGTTATGGTTCTTATTATGATTTTTTGATGCCACAAAGTGAATCTATGGGGATTATTTTGGTTTTCTGAGCAACCTCGAGCATTCAGATGAAAGAGTTTGAATCCCTTAAATAGATGAACAGTAATGAGATTCCTTGATTTTACAATTGTTAACTAGCTACTTACTTTTTGAGTAAGCACTGCAAAATAGTGTTTGGTTTCAACAGTTGAATCACAGTTTTATGCATGGAAATATTCTCGAAAGGAACCAATGTCTAGACATAATGATAGTAATGAGAAAGCTGAACGAAGGTAGCAAGACCTTCATGTTTCCATCCATTGTTGAAATAATGAAACTATTTGCACAAAGTTCGTGGCAATATCACTTTACTTTTTTAGCTATGTTATCTGCATCAGCATGTGGAGGTTATTTCTGACCTCCTAGGGGATTACGTGACCTGACTGGTAAATTAGCAAAATAATCATTCAAAAATGTAAAATTATAAAATTAATTTCAAAACATGAACATATAAACACGTTTCAGGAATATAACTGAATTTAAGCAACAAAAGCAAACCTTCTTCCATACTAAATGGGTTTGGTATAATCAACTTTAAACTGGGAAACCGAACCAAATAACCAACTTTATTCGTGTATTTTAAAATTAGCCACTATGTTTCTGTAGTTTCCTGTATAATCACTTTTCATGATCTTAACCTTCACATAAATGGCAAACAACTGGTGCATGTGATATGTATGTATATAATTAAAATACGTGGGGGTGATTATGACTAACTGGGCGAAATATGCAGGGAAGAATCATGCCAAACTTTTGAGATCCATACAAAAGGTTGTCCTTATGTGGAACTGAAAGATTGTGACAATTCTCAGATTCAGTATCATAACGTGGCTATTTGTGTTCTTTTTGCTAAACTGTCAAAGTAAAGTAGCTGAAATTGTGTACGAGATTGTAGCACTGAACTTCTCTCGTAGCACTGGCATCTATTTTCATGTGCATAATTATAGTATTACATATTTATTTGAAGCAGGAATTGTTCTGGGTCCTTATTAGCTGTTAGCATCATCATTTGCTATTAAATAGAAAATGGTTGCCTTGATATAATTGTGTGCTAGTTATTACAGCCACGTGTTAAAGATCCTCAATTTTGAGGGACGCATTCTAGTGAAGCCTCATAGTTGACATGTGGAGGTGCGTCTGTGGAAAATGTTCTAGCTTAATGTGAAAATACTTTTATCTTTTTCTGCAGAAGAGACTCACCTTTTTAGAGGAGAAACCTCATCATAAGGGTATCATTAATGGTATCAAATTCATGCCTTGGAGTACTGTATGTTTTGTCACTGGTGGAAGTGACCATGCCGTTATTCTCTGGAATGAAAAAGATAGAGGAAATGTTTGGAAGCCAAAGCTACTTCACAGGTATACCCATTCTTCTGCAGTCATGGGAGTTGCTGGAATGCATCAAAAGAATGTGGTCATGTCTTCTGGTGCTGACAAACGAATTATTGGATATGATGTTGATGGAGGAAAAGTTGATGTCAAGCTTCAGGTTGACAGCAAGTGCATGGAAGTGTTGCCAAATCCTTCTGATTTCAACTTATTCATGGTGCAGACTGCGTAAGTGCTTATTGCCGGGATATGCTTCTACTTAGAAAATATCTGGAATTATCCTCCGAGAGCAGCTTATCCTTTTGTGGCCTTCTGATATTGTTTGAACCTCTGGGCTGTATGCATAGTTACACCGTGTGTCGAGGGATAGTCCAATCCATTCCCATGTCATGCTCTATCCTTTGTGTTTTTCAATGGTGAAAACTGTGACTGTCATGTCCGTTGTTTTTTTTAGCGATGTCCATCAGGGAGGGGTTTGTTGCTGCTATACTGCTTTCCGTATTATCAGCGTTCATGCCTAGACTACAGAACATGTCCTTCAATATATGTCACACAGGCAGCTCAGCTAAACCGTGTCCTACATTATGATACTTATGCCATGTCAGACTTGGCACTAATTATTTAAATTAATTTAACTATAAATTCTATCTTTAAGATAGTTAAAGTGCCACATTAAGTGACTACTAACTCTTGAAAACTAACAGTTTCTTATAATTTCATGAGATGCTATCAATTATATTATAATATATATATGTGTGTGTGTGTGTGCGCGTGCAAGTATGTATATATACAGTTTTTATTTGTTTTCACGTTGCTGTGCCCATGGTTTTCAAAGTAGTATACCAAAACACCACCTCCACCCTCACCTTTGTGACATAGCTTTCGTTTAATTGTGTCCCTGTTTTTTTGGTGCTAATTCAATTCAAAAGCTGATAAAGAACAGATTCTACAAGGTAATGCTTTCTCTGAGCTTCGCTTCCGGACAATTATTGTCGTATTGCTGTCTGTTTCCTAATATGCCTGTTTGCTACCTAGGCTAGCCCTTCTTTGATGTGGATAAGATTATAACTCAGACTGGCAAAGAAATGGTTGTGCATTCAGAGCTGACTTGAGATATTTGAAGTTTACCTAGATCTGATCTCACTCTAGATTCGATGGCTTGTTTCATATTAACGTTTTTCTAGCCATGTTGGATGTGCCATCTAGAATGGGAAAAGGCTTAGTTGTTGTAGCCATGTTGGATGTACTTCCAGAATTTTAGCTTTTAAATTTTTCTGTCAAAGTAAAAAAGAAGTTTTGAAATGTTTTCACAGATAAAACTTCGATCTGCGAGAGCTTGTGGGATTGGGTAGGTCATTGTCTCGTTAGTGTTGATGTGGGAAGGGTTTGTTCTTGCTTCATGCTTCTATATGTTGACCGTCTGAACTTTGATGCCGCTTGGAGAAGCTTTTCGTATTTAATTTTTATACATTTGCAGGGCACCGGAGAAGCAACTTAGGCTGTTTGATATAAGAGTACGACAGGAAATCCATGCGTTTGGGTGGAAACAGGAGACCAGTGATTCACAATCAGCACTAATAGCCCAGGCATGGTCTCCCGATGGTTTCTACCTATCATCGGGTTCAACAGACCCTATGATACACATTTTTGATATCCGGTACAATGCACGTATTCCTTCTCAATCCGTGAGGGCTCATCAGAAGCGAGTTTTCAAAGCAGTATGGCACCATAGATTCCCAGTGCTGATTTCTATATCCTCTGATCTTCAAATCGGGTTGCACAAGATCAACAGTCCGTAGATTTTCACTTCTGATTGGTAGCGTTGAAATATGGGTTTCCTTTTCATGCTCAATGACTGAAGAACCTGGCTTTTTGTGGCGCAAGGATTATGGAAGAAATACTAAGGTGGCTGTTAGTAAAAAGGTTCAACAGTTTTGCAGAAGAGTTATTGCAAGACATTGTGGAGCGCATGTCTTGTGCGGCGTTCTTGTATTGTTAATGTCCAAGAGTTGGTGAAGCATTTGAACCATTCTCCTGAGCAAAGAAAGCGAAAAGCTGTGCATTTAAACGCTTCTAGATTACGTCATTGTAACTGAGAAAGATCATCCTCGAAGCCAGTCGATCTGTTTCTGTGCTGTTGGTGTTCCCTCATTTTGTTCAATCTGTATGCAATAAGTGAAATTCTTGTAAGGTGTCAAAGAGGAACATACACTCCAAGACCACTGACACAACTTTGTTGGGTTCTCACAACGTATGGACTTTCTATCGAAGTGGAGCAGTTGGTGCTGCACCGACCCCGACAATTCTGATATTATCATGCAAATTAAACACCAAAGTCATGCCATGAACATCTTGTGGGCCGACATATGATCAAGGAAGGCACCTATTTTCGAGGTGATATTCAGCAGTAAGCGTTGAACCATAAAGCCACTCATTATTTATCTGCACTGTTGAAGGATAGACCACCATAATGCTTTCCTACTCGATATGACATGTACCTTAATGTTTTGCGACTCTGTGACGGTAAGGATTTTGCTTAGCTCTAGGTTGACTACGTATAAGAAAGGCGTATGCTTCCAATATTTGTTCTCGTATTTTCACAACTATAAGAAAATGGAGCAATTCCCCCTAAATATGACAAAAGAAGTGAAAATAGGAGAGAAAAGGAGGTTCAATTTACAGGTTTTCTTACCAGGAATGATGTGAAATGATAAGTCACCGAGCGGATTATCCAAGAATGATAACAGGGAAATTTGAAGAATACTTTATTGCCTGATGTTGCTGATATACCCGGCATTAAGGAGTATGTGAATGTCAAACCACTTGAATTAAGTTACCTAGTCTGTATATCGACAACAATACTCCAACCCCTTGCCACCCTTAATTCACGAAAAAAAACGCAGGCTCGGCTGGTTTCACGGCAATGCCAGTATTGGATATGAAAACAACAAGATTGAAGTTGCAGTGATGAACAACCAATCTCCAGAATTAAATTGCTTGTTGATTCACTGGGTCCTTATATCCTACCCGTAATTCCACAAATTTAAGGCTATACAGTTTTATTTTTCATTATCTTCTTTTACTTTGTAATCTGAAACACTCTGCTATGTGTATCTATGCCGAATAGGAGCTGTTTGAAGCTGATAGCCATAGAGTCAACTGTTGATGCCAGCATGCAATCAGTTGGAATAATTAATTTGGCTTGAACTTCTTTGAATTGCTGTCCATGAGTGAGAGCTACTCACCGACAAGCTTGATCTATATCTAATAGATGCAATATTAGCTTTAGGGGAAGTGCATGCTTCTATAAAATACCACATTTTCGTTTCTTTTCTCTTTTTAGTTTTCAAGACCGACACATTAAGATAAATATACCTCTGAGTGTGTACTCCGGGTGTTAGCCCACCGATTAGGGATCTTGACTCATGTGATGTTGGCTGCAAGTTCGACATCAGGGGCATGCATACCTGGCTTCATGCTTCCCGTTGTAACCACAAACCTGCCTCCATTGGCAGATCTAAAAACTCTTGGGGTGGGGGGAATAGTCCCTTGAATGGTTTCGGGACTGTGTTATAGCCCGTGGATCTAACTATGAGCTATAGACTTTAAGTTGATTTTCAAAATTTCGAGTTGGCAAATGCCTCACCTCGACTCATCCTAGATCTGCTACTGCCTACAAGTTTGGTTTGCTCAATCTTCAGTACCACAACTTTTCCCAAGTAAGTAGTTAAAGGTGCATCATGGGAATGGATGTGATAGGAATGAAGCTCATGTTAGGACATATTCCACTTCCGACAGCTACCACCATCGCCCGTTTGACGATATCCATCAAGCTGTACCCAACTTATTGATAAGTCGTCAGTTTATTAAATATGGTTCCAAGTTTAAAACTCGTATTGCATTTTCTTTCTTTTGTCACGGGTAAACCGTCGCCAGACGCTGACGGGTTCTCTCGAGACCGGCGCTTGGCCTCGGGACCAAGTAAGCCTTAGCGGATTTTACCTGAGTGTTGGGGTTTGGCCACCGACTTCCCAAAATGGCGCGTGAGATGTCCCTCTCCCGAGTACCAAGTGTGTCGACGCCTTGGCACTCAGAGACTCACTCACTCGAACGACAAAGGCAAGGAGGCGGTTTGATCACAAGTGCACGGAAACTTAAAAGCAAGGAAACTTTAAGGCAAGGAGAATTTTGATAGCAAAGACGAGAGTGCGTGCACCCACACACGAAACTGACTTAGTTGGGGTGTCTTCCCTCAAAATGAGAGTTTTTACAAGAGAGCCAAAAAGGCTATGTACAGTTCGCAGTTTAACGGGTTACATTCTCCCCCACCCAAAATCGTTGCCACCCTCGACAACGGCAACGTCCTTACCATCCCCCGCACCAGTGGATGCTTGATCGTGCCTGTTCCACTTCAGGGTGTGTGGTGTGCCGCATCAATACATCGCGGTAACTTTGCACCTTCCGTGGGGCTTGGGGCAATGTCGATGAATGGAGCATACCCTTCCTGCAAGTTGATGGGGCAACCGCAGTGATCGCTGTCCCTTTGGAGCTGGTTGATGGGGCAGCCGCAGTTAACGCTGTCCCTCTTGTGTGAGTTGTTGGGGCAGTCGCAGTGAGCGTTGTCCCTTTGTTGCCTGTTGGGGTCGTGCAAGGTCGGAGGATCCTGAGGCCAGAGGGTCGTAGCTCATTTGACTCGCCTGACGTTGAAGATGAGGTGCTGTATCGGTCACTGTCTCCGTCGAAGTAGAGACGTTGCTCCTTGAGGTTGGGGTGTGCATCTTCTTCCTAAAGGAATGCCGAACCCAAGACCATGAGATGTTCAACGTCTGCCACAAAGAAGTCTACTCTAGTGCGCCGATCTCTAATCATGAGGATGACTTTGTTTGCCGTCCCCTTGACGTCATTTACTTTGCCCAGCGCGTCCTTGATGTCGGCGTTGGTCCTAGTAATGTGAAGTTCTAGCCGTTTTGCTTCTGTTGGAGACATGAAGTTGTGCGAAGCTCCCAAGTCGATCATGGCCCGGGCCTCTGTCCCCTTCAGTCGCGCCCTGATGTAGAACAATCCATCCTGTTCCCTCAGCATTGGCACCCAGTTGCGCTGGTCCTTTCCTTTGAAGACTTGGAGTGCATCGCAAAAATGCACGTCGTCCTCACCCTTATTTTCCACTTTCTACGGCTTCGCCACAGCCATTGCGTTCACCCGCTGGGAGGATGATGCTGTGGGGCAATCCTGCGTATAGTGGTTCCCTTGGCAAATGTAGCATCAGAGGGCGGCCTTGCCTTTGTCGCGTTGTGGCCGACCTCCTGCTTTTTCATTTTGGGGCGGCCTGTGTTCGTCCCTTCCATTCTACGCGTCTCTCTTGGCGCGTTGTTGTATGGCACCGTGCCGTCATTGTAGTATGCAGGCTTCTTCTTTGGACTATAGGGCCGGTAGGGGCGTTTATCCTTCCGCGGCTCGCCATCCGCAAGACGCTCTACCGTACTGATGACCGAGGCCAAGTCCTTCACCCGTATCTGTCGCAACTCACGCTCCGCCTCATGTGTCAGCCCATTTATGAAGAAGAAGAACCGATCTGCTTCTACCATGGTCACGATGTTCAGTATGAGGGAGCTGAACTTGTTGATGTAGTCGCGGATGGACTTCTCGTGTTTCAACTGCATGAGGTCTTTTCGAGCCAAGTATTCCGGATCTTCGGGAAGAAACTGTCTCCGTATCTCCCGTTTAAAGTCCTCAAATGTGTCGATGGTGCAGAGTCCCTGATCGACGTCTATGGAGGGTCGTCTCCACCAAAGAAGGGCATCTCCCTTCAGGAACGATGTTGCCATACCGATCCTTCTGTCCTCTCGTTGAATGTCCCACGCCTTGATGTACTCTTCCACTTGCCAAAGGAAGTTGTCGAGGTCCTTGGCACTTCGGTCTCCTGAGTATGGACCAAGCTTTGGGGTAATGTCATCATGCAAGGGAGTTGCTAAGGCCCCGCTTGGAACAGCATGATCGAGTGTTTCATAGTGCGCCTCGAGGGCTTCCAGCCTTTGTTCAACGGCTGTATTATTTTCGTCACGACTAACACAGCGGGTAGACAATTCTTCCACCCGATCTTCCAGATTTGTTAGTGTTTCGCCCCAGTTTTTCTTGAAAATGCTGATGGCGTCACGCATCAACTCGAACTCCTGTGTCACGAAGGTTCGTATGCTGTGTACGTCGTCCCTCAAGGTTTCGAGGCTGACTTCAATATTGGTTACGTCATTCTCCAATCTACGTAGCCGGTTGTCAATAGAGGCCTTTTCGGCCGAGCAGTCCCTCCTGCGACCCTTGTCCATTTCTGGGTTCTGTGATGGGGCGGGGCTTCTTCCAAACTTTAGATCCATCGCAGAAGAGCTTAATGGCATGAGGCAGCGAGATCATTACAGCTCTGATACCACTTTTGTCACGGGTAAACCGTCGCCAGACGCTGACAGGCAGTTTGAACTTTCAGTTCTGGGTCAGTTTGAACTGTCAGTTACTGGGTTCACCACTACTGGATACGGTTTTTAATTGGCAGTTCTGGGTCATGGTTTCGGTTGAAAACAAAAAACATACAAAAAGAAATATAAAATGAAATCAAAACCGGCAGTTTGAACTGTCAGTATGAGTTCTGGTTTGGTTCCATGCAAGGAAGAACAACCGATTATGATTTAGTCGGTTTTGGATTTGGTTTAGTTTTGGCTCGAGTCGTCGAACTGATAGAGAATTGACATGGTTTTCAGTTTGCTTTGGTTCCGGTTAAAACCGATGGACTGGCTATGAGTGGAAGATGCCTACCTCCGCCAACTGGCCACTGCTTGAGCGCACCCACCCATCGACCTCCTTATCGTCGACAATTCAAGAATGAATAGGTCGTGCCGTGCTTGTTCTGCCCATTACGTTGGCTTCTTCTCCTAAAACCGTCTCGTGGCTTGTGCAAGATACAATTGGCCCGCCTTTCACCGCGTCGGTGGTGCGCCTCCAATACGATTCACGCTCACCCACGCGCGTCCGCATCTTGTGTGAACGAACGGTGCCTTACCCTTCTTCCTTCCTCCGGTCTCTGCTATATATATTCATTCCGTTCGATCTTTCCTTCATGCTTCACTCCCTCAACGCCCCATTCTCTATCTTTCGCTCTCTTAGTTGGTTGATCCAAGGGGAGCAAACTCACTCTCAGGAAGGAAAGAAAGAAAGTATTAGAGGATCGAGATGGTCAAGATCTGCTGCATCGGCGCCGGGTACGTGGGCGGCCCGACCATGGCCATGATCGCCTACAAGTGCCCCGACATCCAGGTGGTGGTCGTCGACATCTCCGTGTCTCGCATCAATGCCTGGAATAGCGATCGGCTGCCCATCTTCGAGCCTGGGCTGGACGAGGTGGTCAAGAATTGCCGCAACCGCAACCTCTTCTTCAGCTCCGACGTCGAGACCCACGTCGCTGATGCCGAGATCGTCTTCGTCTCCGTTAACACCCCGACCAAGACGCGCGGGCTTGGCGCTGGCAAGGCCGCGGATCTCACTTACTGGGAGAGCGCTGCCCGAATGATCGCCGATGTGGCCAAGTCCGACAAGATTGTGGTGGAGAAGTCGACCGTGCCGGTGAAGACGGCGGAGGCCATCGAGAAGATACTGACGCACAACAGCCGGGGGATCAACTTCCAGATCCTCTCGAATCCGGAGTTCCTGGCCGAAGGGACGGCAGTCGATGATCTGAAGAACCCTGATCGGGTGCTTATCGGCGGGCGAGAGACGCCGGAGGGACGGAAGGCCGTCCAGGCGCTCAAGGACGTTTACGCTCGCTGGGTCCCCGAGGATCAGATTATCACCATGAACCTGTGGTCGGCGGAACTCTCTAAGCTCGCGGCCAACGCGATCCTGGCCCAGCGGATCTCCTCCGTCAACGCCATCTCGGCCCTCTGTGAGGCCACCGGTGCTGATGTATCGGAGGTCGCGTACGCCGTAGGCAAGGACTCGCGGATCGGATCTCGCTTCCTCAACGCTAGCGTCGGGTTTGGCGGATCCTGCTTCCAGAAGGATATCCTCAATCTTGTGTACATTTGCGAGTGCAACGGCTTGACGGAGGTGGCGAACTACTGGAAGCAGGTCGTGCACATCAACGACTACCAGAAGAGTCGATTCGCCAACCGGGTCGTGTCGTCGATGTTCAACACGGTCTCCGGGAAGAAGATTGCCATCCTGGGCTTCGCGTTCAAGAAGGACACCGGGGACACGAGGGAGACGGCGGCGATAGACGTGTGCCACGGGCTGCTCGGAGACAAAGCGCAGCTGAGCATCTACGACCCTCAGGTGACGGAGGAGCAGATCCGGAGAGACCTGGCGACCAACAAGTTCGATTGGGATCACCCGCAGCACCTCGTGCCGAGCAGCCCCACCGCCGCGTCGAAGCAGGTCTCAATCGTCTGGGACGCGTACGAGGCCGCCAAAGGCGCTCATGGGGTTTGCATCCTCACGGAGTGGGACGAGTTCAAGAGCCTCGACTACCAGAAGATCTATGACAATATGGAGAAGCCAGCCTTCATCTTCGACGGCCGCAACGTCGTCAAGGTCGAAGAGCTCAGGAAGATCGGATTCATCGTCTACTCGATCGGCAAGCCACTCGATCCCTGGATCAAGGACCTCCCGGCCGCTGCATCCACCTGACCTGCTTCCACCCACTTCCCTTCTTACTGCCTCTCCTAACAAATTTGCTTCTTTCTTTTGCTTCCCCTATCTCTCACTCATGATCAAGTAAGTGGTCTCCTCCATCCATCTTCTAGTACTGAATAAGTATCGTTGCATTTTGTTAGCTGCTTCGTGTTACCCTCTTACCTTTGGATTCCGAGAGTATTCATTTTGTTCTGCCATCTATTTTGTCCCTTTCCTTTTCCTTCTCCCCTTCATTAGTCTATTAGGTAGGCCGGGATGAGAAGGGCAAAACAACTGTTTTCTGTTTCTCAGACGGAATTTTGGCCAGAATATGCATGGTGACGATGATCGTCCTCTGTTTCTCTTCTCGGAAGCAACTTCCTCTTTGTAAGATGGACTGTACGAATGTTTCGTTGTTATTGCCCCTGTTGTGCTCGAATTGAAATAAGCAATTTTCTTTTGTTGTTGCTCTCTCTCTCTCTCTCTCTCTCTTCCTGCGAGTGGTTTTATTTCATGTCTTTTGCGAGAAACTTTTCTCTAAGGGACACATAAAAGGACATTGCAGCTGGCGGGAACTTGCTCATATTGAGCATTTCTAGGAGGCCATTGAACAAGATTTAACTCAGTTGAGTGGTGGTTCGATGCTTATAATTTCTATTTGATTGTGTGTTCCGGGTTTCCCGGACTGCACAAAGGCCTCATGGGTGCAACTTGGCAGGCAAAAGGCAAGCTGCACCAGATGCTATTAGACAACTCATGTTGCAAGGAGAACGCTTGCTCTGTTCACTAGAGGTTTCTTTTCTTTGATGTACCCTGGAGGTATTATTAACCAATAAGAGAAGTACATAATAGAGGCGAATTGCACATAAACGCTGTAGAGCATCTATCGTGTAACAACTTCCAGCTATACAGGTTCGCTTATATTCCACGTGAACACCACTGACAGATTTGCAATGGATTACCGCCGGGAATTCTCATGCTTGCACTTAGGCTGCCGTATTCTGCTTTTCCGGCCGCCAAATAAAGAGGAGTGCTGGTGAAGCCTATGATTCGCTAAAAGATTTCTCCTCAATCTTCACAAATACTTGAAGAGTGAAAGCAAGACCCAGGCTTTGTTATTGCAGCTCCTCTGCGGGTTGGATAGCATACAGAAGCAGCCTGCTTGACTTCATGTCATTCTCACTTTTAACCTTCTGGTCGGGAGGGACAAGCAGCCTTGGCCTGCACTTCACCTCGTGTGGCATTTGATTACCTTGTGTTGCACTTCTTTTATCTCCCATGTTATGGGTGGCCACCTTTGAACAATTATTTTCACAGGTCAAGAAGGGTAAAGCTTTTAGGCCCACTCTCTATGACTACAATAGGGGTGCGCGCTTAAGCCATTGTGATATAAACCCATACATCATAAGGTGTTAAACAAGGTACACTACCAACTTGGGTTAGACTTACCGTTGACCAGCCATCAACCATGATAGTTATTATGAGCTAGACCTTTTGGGGTTTAGCTCAATTAATCACCTTTATAAGACCTACCAAACAAAGTTTAGCCAAGTTGCAAGTTTGAGCCTCGTCAAGGTGTGTCTGCTTTGGCTTAGTAGTTTGGACCCTTGACACTTCAATTACCATTTGGACAAGGCTTGTCAATATCGTCTCTTCAAGTCAGGTCCTTGTGAGCTGAGCTGTTTGATCCTAGTGAGTTAACTTTGGTATCTATTGCTTAAGGACCAGCATGTTCATCATGAGCTTGGCTAAGCTTGCACTTGAACTCCTAGGTGGGATGTATGAGATAATCCTGCAACAATTTGGAGCAAGGCGCAGACATCAGTTTCGTAGATGCATGACAAACAGAACTTTATATGGTTTTAGTATTGCCAAGTTCCAGAGCCCAGATCAGTTTTTACTTTCTCGGTTCATGTCAAATTTAGAATCATCTGAAAAGTGGCAGGTGAGGAGGGTAAGTACAGCACCTGAAAGTCAGAAAGCTATGGCGACAACTAAGCTAAAAGTTCATCCTCACTTGGTAACATGTCATACACTCATGAGTTTTGCACCATATATCTATATATGTAAATCAGATAGAACTTTCCTTTTCTTGAATTTTTATGAATAGTAATATACGTTATCTGGTACACAACAAATTATTTGAAATGTGTCCCACTTCAAGTTGTTTCTATTTTTGGTTTTGTCAGCTTGAGTAGACCATTCCCTTTTCATTTCACTATTTGCTACCAACTTGATTCCTTTTCTCTTCTTGTGATGCACATTGGCTCTTTACTTCTGTTCATGTCCCAACCTGACTTGAGCAGTTTTGCATTACAGGTAACTGAATTTGATGCAGTTGGCATCCTTGACGGTGTATTGAAATGCCTTGCATCAAATGTCACCACTAGGGCAATGAGCTTGATCGCACTTTTGAAGCTTTCTGCACGTTTCCCATCTTGTTCCTTATAGGTTGCTCAAAGTACTATTCTTTGTCTTAATCTTTGATTAACTTCTTCCAGTTCCTTTTCATGGAGTTGATGCCAGAATAAGTTTTATCATTTACTTAAAACACAATGCCAATCTCGCAAGTTACAAATTTACTTGTCTTTTTTATTGATGCGAAGTATGTGGAAGAATCTTGAGGACTTGGAGCCCATTGATTAACCTTGGTCTCCAATGGTTGGTCTGGATTAATAAATAGCATTGGTAGGATTTGCTTTAGATAGTAGTTTTGATTGGCTGCACATGTAACAACCCTTTTGTTGTGATGCTTTTTTATGTGACAATTACATCTGATTTTAAATTTCTCAATGTGGAAGAATTTCTAACTTTTGTTCTTGTACAATTTTGGCGTCCATATTTATTTATATTGGTCATTGACGAGTTAACAAAACATATTGAAGATGAATATCTTGGTGTATGTTATTTGCATATTGTAGATGTGAAAATTTAACTCCAAGCCTATGTAGAGACTTGAAATAAACTTCTCAACCTACTTCGTTTATGCGCGAGCGTGCCAGCTAGTTTTCAAAACTAGCAAAGTTTTGTAAATCTGACTTTTGGGCGATTGTCGTTAAGCGAGATCTTGTCACCTTAGGCCTTCTTGAACCGATGCTCAAGGGTCAACCTAGTCCCTTTGAGGACTCATTTGTGCATGTGTGATTCCAAATCCACTTTAAGAAAAATCCGAGAGACTTAATCAATTTCATGCACTAAGTGTTTGGTATACCAATTTTGCAGTTCTGAAAAACAGAAACTAGTTCTATTTTCAGACCTCGCTTTCTGATTTTCTTTCAGTGGCTTCCGAATTTTCAAAAATTGTGAAAAATTCACGGTGAATAGGCATAAATGTAGACTCTGAAAATATTTTTATTTTATTTCTGGGTGCTGTGATTATTCATAATTAAATTTGGAAAGTGTCTTTGCTCAAACACTCGAAACTATTCTGTCACAGAAATACGGAGACCCAAAGAAAGGTTTGTATATCGGTACACAGAGTTCAATTTTTGTGCATTTGGTGTTGTTGGAAAGATATGGATGTCAGCTTTCCAGTGAACAAAGTTTCACTGAAATTGGACAACTACAGACAAAGTTATGAGATGATTACCCATGCTCTATTGCAGGAAATAAAGTTTTGACAGAAATGGTTCTGGATTTTTCCGATCTTACACACTTTTAATTACATGGTTGCACGGCTTTAAAATTCTTTAAACTTTTATCCTATGTGGGCTTGTGTGTAGATGAAGTGTTTCAAATTTTAGGTAAATCGGAGCAAAAATGAGAAAATGAAAATTAAAACATCAGAGGTATGCAAAGATGCTTAAAACAGTTTTTCTATGTTTACAACATACGTGATGCAACTCACCTGAAATTAAATGGCATAATCACAGCAAACCCAAAGTAAATTGCTGAAGGGAAATGAATATAAAGATATGTATTAGCTTAAGCATGGAGGGGGTTAAGAGTTATATAAGAGTTTTATAGAATATAGAGAGGTAAAATCAAGAAAGCAAACAGAGTGCATACGTAGAAAATGAAATCGACAGCATATCTACTTGCTATTACAACATGGGGGGAGATAAAACTCCATTGTTACAACCCTTTCCTTGAATTGAATGTTAAGAGAAGAATCAAGATTTGAAAAGGGAAAGAAATACTCACTTAGCAGCCTCCAAGAATCGGATTATAATGGGGTAATTTGACCCCTTCTTTCCTTGGTGCCACCCCTTCTTCTTCCTCTCCTTTCTCTCTTCTCTCTCTAACTTGCAACACTTCTCCTCTCTCCTAGGCTCTCCCTCTCTCTTCCCTCACGTTTTGGCAAGTCCCTCAATGTGTAAGATGCTGGAAATGAGTCCCCTTGGCCTCTATTTATAGGCCAAGCGGGGGGTCTCTAGTGCCTTCCATGGGGCGGATCAAGTGGAGCTCCTTCTTGGCCCAAATCTGATCCAAGCTCCGTGACCAGCTCACATGGCCTTCACGTGGGTCTTGTGGTCCCCTACAGCAAGAGGAGTCTAGCCAAGGTAAGTTTGCTGCACTCCGTGGGCTTGGCTAGGGGGTTCGAGCCAAATAGGTCCAATCGGCCAAGGTGGACTAGGTTAGGTCTTAGTAATTGAGTTAGGTTCGGCTAAGGCATTTTTGGTGAATGTAATTCAAGTCAATTTGGTGTAGCCCAATGTAGTTTGATCAAAGCTACTTAATTAGGGAAACCAAAGATGATTTAGTCAAGCCGAGGATTTTGATCAAAGTTAACTCATGGGTCATGATTAACCAAGATAGGTGGTCAATCAAAAGAGGTTTGGTTGGTGAGGTTTTTCATTTGGATTAGCCTTTGATATTGTCGTGCCTTACTTGACTCTTGCCTTGGGTCTTCCCTTGGTCCTTATGAATTGAAGTCCTGTTTTGTTTGGGTCTACCTTAGCTCATTCCCTGCTTCAGCCTTGATTCACAGTTTCGTCCTTCAATCGGATTTGAATCATTCGCTTGATTTCAGGTTCATGGTTTCAAATATTTCTTTTGATTATTTAAAACCATTTTGTTTGAGATATATTTAAAAACAACGAGTTTTATCGAAATTCTCAAATACTTTTAAAAAACAATTGAGTTTCATTCCCAGTGTTTGTTTGCACGGGCGACTTGCTTTCGCCCCGTCAGTTAGTCTTTACCGTTTCAACCACTTTAACCCTTTGTTGGATGTAGGGTATCAAATAACTCTAACCCTGGATGGATGTAGAGTATCAAACCACTTTAACCCTTGGGTGTAGGGTGTCAGATCGCTTTAACCCTTTGATGGGTGTAGGGTCCCGGAGTTAGACTATCCTCAATCGGGTGAGTGTTTGAGGCCTGATTTGGATTTGATTTGATTTGAAAAGGTTTTTGATAAGTTTGACATTTAGTAAACATGTTTGGGTTTGGTTCTCAATGTCTCATTTCTTTGAAGAAAATTGTTTGAAACCATCCTTTCTTTAGATGAAATCATTTAAATAGTCATAATGCAGCCAATTTAGGCTTGAGGGCAAAGCAGACATTTTTTTGACTCTTTGTCAAAATGTGATTTTTCTGAGAGAGGTGCAATTAACGAGATGAAGTATCTTGGTGGATGTTATTTGCATATGACATTGTATTAGTGGAGGAGTCTAAGGAAAACATTAATAGAAAATTGGAACTATGGAGAGAAACATTAGAAAGCAAAGGCCTCCGACTTAGTAGAACAAAGATAGAATATATGGAATGTAAGTTTGATCATTTGGTTATCTCAGAGGATATAGAAATTAAAAATGACACACATTGCATCCCCCAAAAGGAAAGTTTTAAATACCTAGGGTCAATTTTTCAGAGTGATAGAAGAATTGATGGAGATGTTACGCATAAAATTAATGCTGGTTGGTTAAAATGGAGAGGAGCATCAGGTATTCTTTGTGATAAGAAGATACCATTAAAGTTAAAAGGTAAATATTATGGAGCTGCAATTATGCCTGCCATGTTTTATGGTTTTGAGTGTTGGGCAGTTAATCATCAACATGTACAAAAGATGTTTGTGACAGAAATGAAGATGTTTAGATGGATAAGTGGTCATTACAAGAAAAGACCGTATACATAATGAGATTACTAGAAACAAATTAGGAGTGACACCAATAGAGGATAAAATGAGAGAATATCGTTTAAGATGGTTTGGACATATAGAAAGAAGATCAAAAGAAGAACATGTAAGAAGGTATGAAAAACTAAATTTGGAAAGTATTAAAAGAGGTAGAGGACGACCAGAAAAGTGTTGGAAAGAAACAATAAAGAATGATCTAGCTTATTGTGAGTTAACTGCTAACATGGCACACGATAGGGATCTGTGGAAACAAAGAATCCATGTAGCTGACCCCGTCTAGTATGAGAAAAGGCTTAGTTGTTGTTGTTATTATTGTTTGGAGCTGTTCCAAAGGTAGGCACTGGAATGACTATCATATAATTTTCTATTTACACCACTACTGCATTTTCCTTGCTACTTTTAGGTGACATCACGTTTTCTACTTAACATTTGCGAATGTATGGTTTTATCTATGTTGTTTATTTTGATTAATACAAGTTGTTCATTTGTCGTAGAACTTGACGGTATTAATTTGCAGAGGACTTGGTGAAACAAATTAGTCCTGTTGGGTCTTGAAATATTCCTGATATTCACATTAGATGTGCTCATCTTTGTCTTACATAAGTAAATGGTTGATCGAAGAATATTTTCAGCCATCATGTGCCAAGCAGCTCTACTTTTGTGTGCACTTGTTTTTGTATGCTATCCCTGTTTAAGTTGTAATGCTGGTGTGAAATGTTGGAATTGGTGAAAATATGGGACTCACCATGTTTGCATAGTGCTCTATTCTGTGGTATGGAATCAGCAGTTAATTTAGTACACTAGAAGCTGTAATGTGTCTATAGTATACTGGAGTCCATGTGATGCAGTTCTCACATTCTTTTATTTGTCTGCTTTTTGTCCTTTCCGATTAAGATGCATTTTAGCCTGATTTTAAAGCTACCTGTCGTCAGTGGGAACAAAGCTTCATTGGAAGAAACATATCTTTAAGCTTCTATAACTTCAACTGCTCTCGTCAAGAAAACGGAAAACTTGAATCATGTTTGATGCCGGAACAAGAATGAATCTGGCAGTACGGTTTTACATTGGCCTTTATTCATCTCCAGAGTAGTCTCTCACACAAACACCATTGCACACTCACACGAGACCATAGGCATGGTTCTTCACATCGATTTGTGGAATAACATATGGTTGCTTCTTATCTCAATTTCCCCTGCATTCTCTTCTTCCTCGTCATTTTTGTATTCCCTAAGGTATTTGCGGGAAACTACTAAAAAGGGCCACCTTGTGACAGCGAATTCTCTCTGTGCAGTTTGTTCAGCTTCATTTAGATCATGCTAGCAGTAATGTTCTCCTTCCTGCTGGGAATGGGTCCATCACTTAACTTTGACAGTTACAAATAGCTTACATGGACTGGTACTCGTCATGGATTTTCATTCTTGTCTTGTTCTGGATGTATGTTTATATGCTCAAGAGCACAAGACAGTGTTGCTTAATTTGGGAATTCTAGTCCCTAGTGCCACATTTAGAATTAGCGTCCTCCTTATGGGCAGTTTAGCCTGGTCAGTCTATCTCCTCCTTTAGAATCGTTCTTTCGTGAGCGCAACCTTTTCAGATAGAGCAGATGTCAGCACGTGAACTTTAATGAGTTTTTGCTTCTGCCATCAGTTTATTGTCATAAATGTCGAGAATCCAACATAAGTGAACACAAATTCTTTCAAGTCCTATGCTCCATTCACGTTCTACCTCATTAGAATGTACTGTACACCTGTGCGGGATTTTCCTCTTTTCTGACATGGAGAGATGAATGGTGATCGACTGCGAAGTATTGTTCGGATTTTAGTTTTCCACTTTCTGAAAATCTCTTATTATCTACCAGAAACCTCTTGCTATGCGAATAATGTTAACGTACAAATCAACAATTTCCCTCCTGGCTTTTAGTGTTTGCTTTCCACTCGGCAAGTTAATACCATCAAGCTTTCTTCCCATTGTTGGCTTTATGGGCTTCCTTCTGCTGAATGAACGCTGCAGCCGGCGGTATGGGATTAAACCTCTTAGTTGGGTGATGAGTACGAACCTAGCACTGGTACTTTTTATGGCTATCCATCAGCTTGCGGCGCTGGCCCGTTGTCCTTTCTGTGTGTATATTGCCTGTTGCCTCAGCGGCCGAGCTTGTCTAAATGGTGTTCGAGTAGTGAGGGGCATCAGCCAATGCGGATCTTTATTCTTCGGAAGGTGGAATTCTTGCTGTTTTTCTTTTATTTGTATAAAAGTCGTACAAAAGGCTTGTAGTCTCGATTCCTTCCTAAGGGATGCACTGCATTTTGTTTTATTGATAATTCTTCTTTCTTTGCCATGCAGTTTTTCTTCAGAGAAAATAGCTAAAGTATTTATTGTGCTTCACCATGGATTATGGCCGACCTAGTGCTTGGAGTAACTGAAGTGCCTTTTTCTTAATTTTCTTCCTCATCTTGCAATTTAAAATTTGAGCAGCCACAAGGTTTATATTTGACCACGGAACGTCAATTTTCTTCAGGATACTTTGACTAAACCTACAAGGGATGCCAATGGGTCATTTATATCTGGAGTTGACTTAATTTAGTCCAATCAATAGTAAGCGGAGACTGCATTATTTATGTTTGCTATTCATATACTCTTTTTTACTAAACATATATCTTTTTTATCATTTTTTCAAAGCTGTCCTTTTAAAAAATTTTCTCTCTTCCATCCTCACTGCAGCCATCATCCTTGGCGTGTTACCCTTCAAACGATTAGGTTATTCAGATATTTACATCCTGATCAGCTGAATGGGTTGAATTCAGTTTTAGGATTCTGAACATACCTGAATATGAATTCAATTACACCAGTACGTTTATTGGATCCTGTACTTGTAGGGTGTGATTGAGATCCGACTAAAATGCCTAACCACAAGCATGTAGCAGCACCCGACGCAATTTTCGACAAGCGGTGGTGTTGGAGTTTGCTTATGGGTTTGCGAGACTTGCAAGAGGGGAGACAATTCTTCATATTTTGGAATGCAATTACATAGTAAAGGGAGATAAATACGGACCATAATAATTGACTAAGATGGCCTTCGTATTGTTATTGATGCATCAGCTTTGAAGGGTTGACAGCGAAAGGGAGAAACTTTGTCCTACTCTGCAACTTCTGGCTTCTTAAAATAAGTTGTTTTGTCCTTTCTATTTTAACATTGGTGGCAGGAAACGCATTTGAAAATGGTGAAACTTGACTTCTGTTTGCGAAAAGGAAGAGCCCTTTCTGCATAGTCGGCAAACAAATATTCTCCTGCTGCAAGAACGACTCTTCTTGTTAAGGAAATTAGAACGATTCTTCCATGCCCCCAAGAGTGTTCCACGAAAAGCACCACAGCTACTCTAATTTCTCATGGAGCAAGAAAAGAATTCTCTTTACCAAGGTGAACGAATGAGTTCCTTTGCGAACGATATCATAAAGAATCTTCGTCCTCATTAGTATACGTGTGGTAGGGTACAAGGTAACTGCTGCAAGATGATTCCAGGCTTACAGCAGTTGCAAAGAATAGTATACAGCAAACACTATACAAAACGAAGCTCCAGGAAGCTACGCATTTTGTAGCCAAAGGAAGCTCTTAAATTCACTAGGAAGCCGATGATAACCGTATGCTTCGATCTGATGGGCTTGTGACAAATGGGTATCCAGAAGAATCAACATCAACAAGGATGGTATCACCTGGTCCGTAGTCTCCGGCAAGTAGTGCATCGCTTATCACATCTTCAAGCAGAAGAGTTACAGCCCTTCTTAGAGGCCGTGCACCGTAGCTGCGGTTGTAACCTTGTTCACACATGAGGTTCTTGATAGCATCGGATACCTCCAGTCTGATCCCCAGTTGTGATAGCCTGCTCCTGGTCTCAGAAAGCATCAACTCAAGAATCTGAAGCATCTGAATTCAGAGTTTCACCGTGTCAACAGACTCCAAAGTAACTAAAAGGCTACATGATTCTACAAGCAGATGGTGGTTAATCAACACAATTTATGTTGAGAAATGGGTAAAACGTTGATAAATGCTCGATTATGTAACCCATCATTGCTCTAAAGCGATAAGGTAGAAAGGATCAGTAATTTAAAATTGGCCCCCAAGTTTCCCCATGAAATGCAACTAAACCAGTGTACCCGAAGATCAAATCCATCATTGAAGAATAATCCATCAATTTGCAGTTCAACCTCACCAAATGAGGATCAAATTCATGCAGACTTTGTAAATCAGAGATCTAGACTCTTAATCATCAACATTTGACACAGTAACTATACTATAACTGGACCGCTGCTTTTGATAGTAACATAGTAACAGTTCAATGGAATTGGCATGAACTATAGGATGTAAGAGCAAAGCCAAATTAACCAGCATAATCGATACCTGTTCCTTTTCCAGTGGACGAAACACAACAACCTCATCTATTCTGTTGAGTAATTCTGGCCGAAAGTATGCTTTTAACTCCTCCATAACCAGGCCCTTAATGGCAGAGTAGCTTGAATCGCCTTCCTCTGCAACCATGAAACCAAAGTTGCTGCGTCCCCCTTTTGCAATGGCTGTAGATCCCACATTTGACGTCATGATAATCAACGTGTTTTTGAACGAAACTTTTCGGCCCTGGGGAAAGAAAACTCTGTAATGCCTCTTTGGTCTTACACGAGGGAAAGGATAACAAAATAACCGAAAAAACCATGTCCCTCAAAAAGAAAAGAAAAAAACATTGATGACAAGTTCGATGAGAGTATATTATTCTGTCTACAAACTGAAGCAAGAATATCACGAGGACAAGGTATACCTGAGAATCTGTAAGGTGACCATCCTCAAACACTTGTAACAGAATATTAAATATATCTGGATGAGCTTTTTCTATTTCGTCAAGCAAAACAACGGTGAAAGGCCGCCTTCTAACAGCTTCTGTTAATGTGCCTCCTTCACCAAATCCTACGTACCCAGGGGGTGAGCCTATCAGCTTGCTCACTGTATGCCGCTCCATGTATTCGCTCATATCCAGTCTTATCATTGCATCCTCCTGAAGTCAATTCAGAAGTCATCAAAGAGAAAAACAACTCTAGAATCTTGGAGTTACACCAACTTGGAATCAAAAGAATAAATGAGTGATGGGCATGAACTTGAGTTTAATATGTTGATGGTGTACACCACATTTAATTGCATTTACTGATGCAAGCGGCAAAGGGTTACAGGTGCAAATTAATTCAGAGAGAATGAGGGAGAAGTTATTTCAATATGAAGAAAAAAATGCATGGCTAAGAAAAAAGCTGTGACTTATAAAATCTTTAAAGCTAAAAAGAGAAGCCTTGCGAACTTCAATACCGAATCAATCTGGTGCCGACTTTGTCATTGTTCAGAAACTCATGCTAGACAAAGCACAACATAGGCTATAAAATATTAAAAGCTTCTCTTCATGCCAGGTGCATAACATGGAACATAGTGTATAAAAAATGTTAAAAATTTCTCTGCTTGTCAGGGCCGTAACTAATAGAGAAATTGATCAACATGGGAGATGTCTTGGGTATGCCCAATTGTACCGGACATCTTGAATTCATAAAAAAGCAAATGTGAAATCCAGCTCAAGAACTGGCAGCATCAGATGCAGTTGGAGATGGACGTTTTTAGATGGTGAAATTGAATCAATAAATGACTTACAGATCCAAAGTAACATGCAGCTAAAGCTTTGGAGAGTTCAGTTTTCCCAACTCCAGTTGGACCGCAGAACATCATAGCTGCAGTGGGTCTATCAGGATCCTTCAAGCCGGTACGAGATCTCTTCACAGAACGTGAGATGGCACTTACAGCATCATCCTGACCAATTACACGATTACGAAGCTGCTCATCAAGCCCGACAAGAAGCAGCCTTTCATCTGCCGTAAGCTGCTGAACTGGGATACCTGACCACAAAGAAGCAACTGCAGCTATTTCATCCGGGCCAACCACAACAGAGCTGTAAACAATGAACAAACTGAATCAGTGAAAAATTCGGCGTGTTAGACGAATATCTCATGATCAAAAAGTTATATGGCACTAACTCATACTCTGCCTCATCTATTTCCGAACTCAGAGAGGATTCCTGCAGAACTTTTGCCGCGCTTTCTGCATCAGTGGACGTAGAACCACCATAGATTGAGGCATCCGCTTCAGTATATGTAATTTTATCAGCCAAAACCTGCACATCAGACAGAATGTGTTCGGTATCTCATTCAAAAAATAAAATCTCCATATAAAACATAAGCCTTAGTTAAGTGCAGGGAATTACCACTTCCTGCAAGGCTTGAACAGTTCGGATTTCTTGCCAGTACTCATTTGGTGACTTTGAAAGTATACTGGTTTGCTCTTCTTTCCTTCTCTTAAAAGCATCCATGCGAGCTCTGCTTCCAGCCTCATCAAGGAGATCAATAGCCTTATCAGGAAGATACCTATCGGCAATATATCTTGCAGACAGGTAAACTGCTGCTTTTATAGCTTCCAAAGTGAATCTACACTTATGATGAGCCTCGTACTTGTCACGGATACCCAGCAATATGTTGACAGCATCTTCCTGTCAAACATTTCAAAGAGTGAGAACTGAAACTAGCGTACCAGGTGCTCACAAAATTGCATAAAAAAATACCTGGCTCGGTTCATTCACCAGAACAGGTTGGAATCTCCTGGCCAATGCTTTATCTTTTTCAAAATGCTTCCGGTGCTCGTCCAAAGTTGTGGATGCAATGCACTAGAGAGACATAGGATGTCAGTATCCCACTGAAGACTCAGAGGAAAAACAGAAGCCGCATACAGATCACATAGTGATATAGCATCCAGCAAGACAGGAGAAGATGAGAACATAAAAAGGGAGTAAGGAAAAATATCACGAGAGGATGATTATGTGTCCAATATGGAGAAGCTCCAAACTAGACTTGACATATAGCTCATCCAGATCTAGAGTAAAAACCAACCCCGCAAATCTTTTCCTGGAAAAAACTGAGTGGAGAAATCGCATAAGAACATTAAAAGATTTGGTGTCACAAAAATCACATGCAAATGGTATATATATATATATATATATATATATATATATATAAATAAATAACATATAGACAAAAGATTAAATATATAATAAAAAACTATAAAATGTTTCAGAAACAGCTCTAGACACATTCATATCATGACAAAGTAGAATATTCTTGTAGATTCAATGTTTGATTCTTTTGGTGCAATATTCCCTGGCCTTATCTATCGTGACAAGATGATGAACTTTTCGGATGTCAACAATAGTCTGAATAGGAAATATTTCATGGGATAAATGACCACAGCTAAAGGACAGGTAGTAATTGGTGGTAAGCAGAGTGAACAACAAGAAGAAGAATAACTAAGCCTTTTCCCATACTAGATGAGGTCGGCAGAGTGAACAACAAACCTAGAGAAATTTAAACGGCCACTGCTACATTATGGGATACAATTTCGCTGAGCTAATTAACCTCAGCTAGCTAATGCAAGTCCATTTTGCATATGGTAATAGAAAAAACAGAAAAATAATGATGACTTGATGAGCAAAACTATAACAACGAAAAATGCCTCACTTAGTGCACATTTACGTTTAATTAATTTCTTAGTGCAGAGACGGGCTGTAATCTACTTGATATAGCAAGGAGTAGAAGAAGTGAACCAAAGAGGGGGTAGAAACAGTAAGTGCTAGAATCGCTTTCTCAGCAACCAATGACAGCCTTGTTCACTTGGGATAAAGAACACAATGAGGTTAGCTCCATCTAAAAATGCATCACAAGTGAATAACGTGATGGAAAAGGTGAAACACATAATTTACGACCATGTACTTTAATTTAACAAGAATTTCTGCATTAACATTTAGCAGCGCACATGAATAGGTTGGGCATCTGAATAACATGCTACTTTAGCAGAAATTAGTGCAGGAATGACCATTAATCTACTTCTGTAAAATCAACTTACTAAGAGGTCAGGGAAACAATGAGACCTCATAAAGGTGAAACAAGGACAATGTGATGGAATAAGAAAATATTTGAACTGGATTGATTCCAAAGATTGGCAGAGAACAGGCACAAAAAACATCACCATTTGCAGAAACATGTATATTTGCAGTGACAAGTTAATGTGGTATATTCTTCAAGAAAAAAATCCGTTGATGTTCTTTCAGGGTCCACAATGTCAGTGCTTTTGTATAAATGCCGATTTGCAAAAGTATACCTGTAACTCCCCCCTTCCAAGGGCCGGTTTCAATAAATTAGCCATATCAAGCCCTGCTCCCTTGCTCCCTTTCCCAACGGTGCCAGATCCAACAAGTATATGAACTTCATCGATAAATAGAATAATATTCCCTGCATTACGTTTAAACATTCAAATCATAACTTCTTTCTCTGGTTAAGGAAATCGCAAGTCACGAAAAAAGCTATATAGACATCTGCATACCTTCTTTTTGCACTTCACTGATTAGACTGGTGATGCGTGCCTCTAACTCTCCCCTCTCCTTTGCACCTGCCATCAGCAGACCTATATCCAAGGACATGATACGTTTATCCTGCACGTAAAATAGGCATTTCAATTTCCAAAAAGCGGTCAAGAAGAAAAATATATTAGGAGAAAACCATAGTTTGAGGAAGCATAGGTTAACATGCCAGGACAAATATACTGCATTCATGGCATTTGTGTGACATCAGCACCTACATACCCAAAGAAATGTAGGGACGTCGCTGTTGGCAATGCGCAAAGCCAAACCTTCAGCAATAGCAGTTTTCCCCACACCTGGTTCTCCTAGAAGAATCGGGTTGTTTTTCGTCCTACGCCCAAGAATTTGAACGATTCTCTGAACTTCATGGTCACGGCCAATCACTGGATCAATCGCCCCATCACATGCTCTAGCAGTAAGATCAACACAAAACTGAGAGACAACACTTTCCTCTGAAAAATCAGCGTACAGCACGAGGATCAGAGCCGATGGCCACTGGAACGAGAAACAAAGAAAACCGGATTGATTGGATAGCCTACCTTTACTTTTATCTGCATTCCTCTGGGCAGTTGAGGTGGCAGAGGTGGGTTTGGGCTTCAATTTGTTTACCATAGCAGCTGGCTCCCTGCCATCCTTTGCTAGCTCCCCTTGTAGCCTTACAACAGCAAGAGATGCGAGATAATCTGCTTTCACGCCCAGCCTGCAAATTATGCAACGAGTGTTAGAAGCAGCAGAAAATTATGCAACCAGAGATTGATCCACACTTGAAGATAGTAACAACTATCTGTTATTTCTACATCATTTTCTCGTAATCAACATTGTTAAGTTGCACCGATGACTTCCAGTGAATTCATCAAAAGTTGGTCTTTTCGCCAACAGATTGCCAAATGTCACAGTTTCAGCATGTATTCATGATGCGAATAGAGAAGCTGCAAGTGAATCATATATAAGTTCTCACTTGTTACTTGAATCGATTCATTGGAGTCTCACCTGCATTGACAGTCCACGAGGGAGAGGAATTCGGATTCAATTGCTACTCCTCCCCTTCAGAAACATAGCACTATAGTCCGTTCAATCAAAACACAGATGGCACAGATACGCATTAGCGTATTCATTCCTACCATCTATAAATCACATAAGAAACGATTCGATCTCTCCCCATGAATAAAAAATTTACGGCTTAGTACTAGGTATTCTCTTAACGGGATGTAGCGGGACAAGGATCAGCATGATTAGGCGTTAGCAATTCATGCAACAACCAAATACTAGACACAAGAAGAGACGATCCCTCACCAATTAGAGGAAGAAAACGTAGTCGAAACCAAGCATTGGAGTTGAAAGAAACAAAAGCAGCGGGAAAAGAAAGAGAGGGAAACTTAAGCACCTTTCCAGAACCTTGGTAGCGCCGCCATCATCGACGGTGAGTAGTCCGATGGCAATGTGCTCGGGGGCGATATAATTGTATCCCATGCTCCTTGAGTACTCAACGGCGGCTTCAAAAACGTGCTTTGTGCTGACCGAGAAAGGGACGTCGGTGGCCGATCCCGTCATGCGGCCGGCGCTAGTTCCCTCCCCAGCGGAATCGTCCTTCCAGATACTGCGGACGGCGTCCCTCGCCTTCTCGATGGTGATGCCGGATCCCAGGAAGCCTGCCGGAGAGCGGTCCTCAGCGATGAGGCCAAGGAGTAGGTGCTGGTTGAAGACCATCTCTTTGCCCAAGTCCTTGGCTTCCCTCTGCGAGAACATCACGGACTTGATGGCCCGCTCTGTGAATCGCTCGAATACGGCGGAGACGAGCAACCTCCGCCGGCAGGCTTGTCTATAAGGAGTGGCGACGATTCCGAAAGAAGGCGGATGCATGCGGAGGGGAGTGGGCCTCTTTCGCAGAAGGGTGCAAGATGAGGAAGAAAACCTGGCGGAGGTGGCGGCGCATGTGGCAGAGGAATAGGAAGAAAAATTGTTGTTGTGGCAGCGATAATGGGGTCGCCTCGACAAGGGGGAGGAGTCCATCATGTGTACCAATAATGGGGACGATGAAGAAGCCGCTTCCATCATCATCGTCGTCATATCCCTCTCGCTCGCTCGCTCTTAAAATATAAGGACGAATTTTCAGGGCGAGGTTTCAGGGGTTCTAAGCTTTATATGGTCGAACAGATCACCAAAGACGTGAAAGCTCGACTTCCAATTTCCATTTTCTCGCTAGAAATCCCCTCATTCCCTTTCTAAGGAATTCTCTCTCTCTCTCTCTCTCTCTGAGGACGAGGGGATCAAATGGAAAACAGGGAAGGGGAAAGAAGATTCCGTGTACAAACTGCACGTATGCGAATATATATACAAGCAGCAGAAGAAGAAGAAAGTAGGTGGTGCAGATTCTAAAAGTTAGGGAGGAGGAAAACGAGGCGAACACGGAACCGAAAGGATAGTCTGCAAAGGAAGAAAGAAACTTCCGTCAGTTTTGGATGTATTCGTCTCATTCAACACTGGCTGGTAGACGAGAGAGTATGAAATCAGAAGGTGGTTGTGGGCCGTGGGATTGGCCGACGGAGAGAGAGAGAGAGAAGAACGGAAACGGGGTTCCTTGAGCAGGATGCCACCGATCGAATCATGTGGAATTCAATAATAATGAGTGTACCAATACGTCCCGGCACTCTTCCTCTTGTTTTCTTCCGATGAACAAAATCCAATCCTGCAAATGATGGTAGGGAGAATTAACGTAAACGCTCTCGCTTGGTAGATCATTTACGAATGAATGCATAAAATATTGCAGTCAACAGCACAGAAGAGAGCCGCAGCTCACGTGGCTAGGCGTCGATTCACATGATAATCGTGAGTTTCACACCGAGTCAAGGAATTAAGACAATAATCGAAACGAACTGAATTAACTTAAAACCGAACTATCTCCAAATTTAAAAGGCTAAACCGAACCGAATTATTCCGATCAATTTTCAGTTATTAGATTTGGGCTCCATAGGTCAACTCTAAGATATATATACATAAAACTGAGAAAAATGTTCACTAAACAAAAGAAACAATTTCTACCATACCAAAAATAATAATTATAGCGATAATTACATAGGCATCACCATATTGAGTGTGAGAATTACTGATCTAATTTTTTCTATCACAAAGTCATTGAAGCACATCAAGTAATAAAGGTTAACATCATTAAAGTGGATCTTGTTTGATAACCAACTTTATGATTCATCATCTCTTAAATCATTTAAAAGTTTCTAAACATGTGTATATATATATACCATCTGAAAGAGCACAACCTTGAGTTACAATTATCCAAGACCAAGGTAACATCTACAGGTGTTCAAGGAACCACTAGAACCGAACCGATGGTTTGGGTATTCTAGATATCAAATGGTTTGGTTTGGTTTGGTTCTAATAGAAAAAATACTAGGTGGTTTCATTCACGATTCCAGTATTGAAACCAAACCATATAGAAACCGAATCACCATAAAGAAAACAAAATTCTAGTACCGTATTAAATGGAGAGACAGAGTGAGGAGATCCATGAAATCTATAAAATGGGTCTTAAGGGTTTGAACAAAGCATATCTTTCTTGATATTTTGGCTAATATTAAGTTTCTTGCATGTTTTTATCATATTAATATGTGATACAAGATCATTAACCATAAAATATTTTTTTGGAAGGATGTCACTCATGCTAACATGGCACATGATAGGGATCTGTGGAAACAAAGAATCCATGTAACCGACCCCGTCTAGTATGGGAAAAGGCTTAGTTGTTGTTTGTTTGTTGTTTGATGTCACTCATGCTAATCTTTAGCCAAACTTTCACTGAGTAGAACCATAGTTTAAAACTGAACCAGACCGAAACTTTGGGTTCGATTCAGATTCGGTTCTCAAAATACCAGGAATCACAAGTAACAGTTTGATTTGAGGTTGAGACTAGAACCGGTTACCGGAGTTGAACCCTTGGAAATGGAACCGACCCGAACTATGAATGGCTTGATTCATTTACCAGCCTCAGTTACAAGAATTGTCAACGATTTTCGTATTAAAAACACACGGAATCCAAGGGAGGGAAGTTCTGAAGGCATCTGCTTTGGAAAGCCCGCAATTCGCCATGCTTCATACCATCAATTGCCTCTTCATGTGCAAATTTGGCATTTTAGTATGCATTTTGTATACTTAGCCGAAGAGGGTTCAATTAAGATATCAAATATTGTCCTTGCTTATATTGATTCATTCCAAACTCAATTCACTTATTGATGATCCATCAAGCTCATGGGATAAAAAATATTGTCTCGTAGTGTACTAAGCCCAAAGAACAATAATAAGACAGCTACCATGATTCCTCTCTTGCTTCTTTGTCAATCCTTTATGATGATCACTTTTGATATTCAACTTCTAATGGTGTACCTTTGTCTTATGGTTCCTTTCATTTGTTCTTTTCAAGGCTCAGTGGTCTCGGCTATATGCATTCAGTGCACCCACAAACTTAAGTTACTCATGAGTTACTGCACCCTTTCTCCATGAATTGCCCAATAGGCAGCATTTTTTAATTTACTCATAATTAGCAAGTTCTCTTCAGCCAATAGTGCTCAGCATAAGGTAAAACCTTGCATCATGTCTGCAAATAAAACAGGGAAATATGCAAACGCTCTTAACCTCTGACATTCATGCATTGATGGACAGGCGCAGCTCCAAAGAATTAGTATTTGACTGAAGTTCAAGACCCCGATCAGCTGAAACAGGAGTTGGTAAATTTTGCGGCTACCATTAAACATGCTCTCAATCGGGGGTGAGCACAAATCTGCTTCAAACACCGATCTCTCTGTAGGACTGAGTATAGTTTCCGAGCGATGGCTGCTCTTCTAACAAGAAAAATGGGCATCTTAAACTTGACTGTGTCTAACCTAATCATGCTACAATTGCATGAAGGGCTCAGGTCTGAGCCCTATAGCCCTCATGAAACTCATATTAAGCACGTTTGTAGGCCTACAATGGCCTGACCTGTGAATAGAGGAGCCTGAGATGGTGTCCTCTACACGAGAGAACTAGTTAGCCGGCAAGTGCTTCTTGTTGTCGCTGGCCATGACAGGGGCTATATTCTCGAACGATTTAAGCTTGAACAAGTTCATGAGTTGTTCATTGTTTCATAACGAACCAAGTCAGAACGTAACAAGCAGAGTTTGAATTGCTTTATGCTAATTTGAACTCATGTTTGTGTTTGTTTTCACTTGTCAAGAAACGATGTCCTGGTACTCTGGAGGAACATGTAGCCAATTGAAGAATATAAAAAATCTACACAAGTTTACAATGAGATGAACATTTTAATATAAGAAATCTACACAAGTTTACAAGTTTACAATGAGATGAACAGTTAAAAGAAAGATCTTCTTTTTTGGTAGCCTCATACCTCTCATTGACCTATTCGAAGGTGGCATCCAAGCTTAAGGCATTAGGTGGTGAAATTTGGCAAGTATAGATCAAACATTAATTTCCAAAAGGCATCTCACTAGAATCTAGATAAATTATACGTTGGTCCTTAAAATATAATTATTTGCATCATCCTCAATAGCTTGCATTATTGCAAACAGATACCCCTTCCTAAAAAATTTAGTTGCCATGCTAAATCCAATCATGTAAATCTAAGATTATGAGAACTCAATCTTCAACATTACCTAGGATAGATAAGGAGTGAGCCCAATCGGTGGATAGACCTTTAATAGGACTGCACATTAAGAGTATGCAAAGTTAAAATCATAATGCATCATAATTTCCAAACAATAAAGTACACATAATTTTCAAATCTTTAAAACAAGGCCTCAACAAATACACACATGACATGTTATTTAGTTTCAATATCATATACAACAAGCCATGCAAGACGTCGAAACCTCCCATGATTGATGAAGTTGTTAATGAAGCAGAACCTGCTGACTTTCATTGTACAATAGTTAATACTCCAAAGATGCCAGCCAGAAGGAATAGGGCACTCCCTCTTCTGCTGCTTCGTACATAGGTGAATGATGCCTTGGAAAATGGTAGAAAAAGTTCTTCAGTGTTCAAATTTTCAGTATGGAAATTATGGGCACTACAAATTGAGCAAGAACAGTGAAATTACCTTCATACGTCTATCCTACTTTAGGTTATCAAAACCTGCGAAGACAAGCATTTGTGCAAAGACGCTGATTGGAACACCCTGACCACAAAAAAAAAGTTCATCAAGGGAAGAGGAGTTCATGGCATGTCGTCATCATACTAAATCTCCTTCTTAGTACTAAAGATGTTGGGTTTATGAAGCAGAAAGCGTTTATTAGTAAGCACGAAAATAATGAGTCCCCGCAGAAACAACCTGACCTGGACTTGTAATGTTGACATGCCAAAGGCAAAAGCCACGAAGGTGCATGAACAACAAAGAAAGAAAAGAAGGCAGAGTTACTAGCAAAGGACAACATGAATTGACACTATTCAATAAAAAATATGCTCAAGAAATCTAAAGTTTGAAGTTTTTACTGAACTACTTGTACGGGGTACAAACAAAATATATCTCACTACTGCAATATAAATACACTAGGCAAGAGCCCAGAGAGAAGAAAAGGTGCCTGCATAAAGTTTAAGGAAGAAACTTTATTTTGGTGACGGGTGTATCAACCGTTGGGAGAGAGAGTACAGAAGTCAAACGTTGCAATACATCAGGAACTTCTAAAATCAGGGAAAAAATGAAAAGGAAAGACCCAGTATGTGAAGTAAACATGTGATGCAAATGACGATCAGCAATGTTTTTGATGCTACGTGAAAACTAGCACAAAATAAACTAAAAAGAATGCATAACAAGTGAGGTACCTCAAGATGATAGTCAGTCTTTGGGGAATGGAAATTAGTGAAGTATAAGCTTTAGTGTTCAGGTGAACAACTTCCTCGGTGCCAAACCCAAAAGAAGCTTCTGTACGAAATCTCGAGAACAATCTAACATGTAAGATAATTAGAAAACCAATTGCAAACAAAACCTAGCTCCAAAATGCAAAGGTAATAATAAGCTCATACCCTTCATGGAAACAGAATGCAACAGCAGTATACAAACTCAGGAGACAGCTCCAGAAGTTCATATGAGTTTTTTACCCAAAGATGATACTGGGTGCAGAAGACAAGGATACAATATTAGTCAACAAACTCATGGTTAAGAATCTACTTCCTTCAGCATATTCTACTTAATGCACGTATTTGTTCCCTATGTGCCTTTCAAGGAACCGAAGAGCCTAGTCACCCCAAATTAGTGACACCGCTGCTAAATTGTGCCATTAGTGAAACCCATGCACCTAATCGCTGTATTTCCATTGAATTCCATCTAAGCAACATTATGTACTGTATTAGTCACATATGCAGGCAGTATACCATACTGCGTATGTCACCACCCGGGAGCCGCATGGTTAATTATATGGTCATAAGGAGTCGGTAATTTTGTTGTTAACTGAAAATTGTTTGGGACCATAAAACACTGTTTGAATAAATTTAGATTATGCATTTTACTTTGTGGATTGCATGCTGGGCATTGAAACCAGGTAGACAGTGTTGAAGATTTTTATATTTCCATTGATATTGGTGTTCAATGAGATAGATAAGGTGATAGTGGTATCTAAGTGATGGATTATATGTAATGAAACACAACATTAATGAATTACCATTTTTTTATTTGTTAATACTGTACACCGCCAACTCTGCCAAAGGGACACTCTGCAATGCTAACCACTTACAGGGCAATCCGCATAAGGCGCTAAATGCTATAATTCAACTAAGTCCTTCGACAAAATATGGCTTGTCCACATTTTTTATTATGGTTCCAATTGGATTCAAGAATTGCAAACTCAATTACCAGCTGTGAAAATTGAAATGCTATTCCCAGAAACTAGAGAAGCTCGTCACTTTCTTCTTTTTTGTTTTTCATTTATAACAAAGGAACCACAGACGGGTTAGGAGACAATGTCACTAAAAGCCTCCCTTAGGCAGCATAAAGCCTTCAACCAATGTCATCAGAGTAGGTTTGTCTAACTGAGACATTTTTCAACATGACGTGAAAGATCAGCAAAAAGTATCAAAATACGATCAGCGTGCCAAAAAAGTGCGGTGAAACTAAAACCAGAACTAAGCCGTCTGCCACACTGTGGTGTCGGAAACCTGGAATCTTGTCTCCATTGCGTATGCCAAATGAAAACGAGATACAAACCTGGGATTACCAATCACAAATCCAGTGCCAGAAACTTTTCTCAATCTCATAAGCATCCAAGCGACCAAATTTAGTCGACAAAAATAACAAGAATTTGATTAAATGGACTGAATTATAACAATGCTAGCAATGTGATAACCCACAACGACATGCTTGTGGGCCAATAGCTATGACAAAAGTTGAACAAACAAAAACCATATTTCAAAAACAAAGATTAAAGAAAAGGAGCACAAAGTGAAACGGTAGATCCTCCGATAAGGCGATTAAGGTTAGAGTTTGGTGTCATCACCATGATTTGAAGAGGGAGCGGAATCAGCGAGACGGTAGCAATCGAGGAAAGAGAAGATCTTCAAGAGGGTTAGGATTCGACTGACGCCATTGACGATCGATCGGACCGGCCTCTCTCTCTCTCTCTCTCAATCTGCGTGCCTGTGTAAAATCCCTGTCACCCTACTGCTAAATTGGCCGTAAACTTACTATTCCGTCACCGTCTAAATTTTTACTTGTGTGACAGCGGCCTTGATGCTTTCGTTCAACATTTCATGTCCCGTGTCACACCTAACGTATCTCTGTGACTGAGTTCTCTATTTTTGAATGCCGGGTCGACTCCCGCGAGAACCAACAAAAAGAAGGAAAGTAAAATCCAAAGTCTTTCAGTTCTGAGCGCTTGATCAAGCGAGAACTCGATCATTTTGCTCTCTCTCTCTCTCTCTCTCGGAAGTTTGGTAACGCTTGTTGGTCACTGGAATCTCCGTCAATCTCGTATCCGGCAAAAACATGCTGCTATCTCAGCGGACATTTTATTTTGCAATCAGGTTCATTGGTAGGCATTGTTTGTTTGATTTTTTTATGTATTGAGTCGGTGCATTGATTGAACAGATTGATCACTGAATTTAATCTTGAAGCAGAGGTTATGAAGTAACTTTTTTGAGAGAAGAAGACATGATCAGCGTTCCTCTTCTTGTGCTTGCTTCTTTATACCTTATTTTGTGGTTTTTCTCTTGAAATTTGTTTATGGAGAACTTGGGGTTTGTTCGACCATGATAGGTGATGCGATTAATTGTGCCCAAATCGACCATGTTGGTGTCATGCAACTGAGTTCAGGTGACACGGATTAGGCTTGACCCGCGTTGATTTGCTGATAATATTTTGATCTACATTGCACTCAAGTGCTAGCACAAACCTATAGAACAAATGTTTGTTGGTGGTTGTCTGCTTTCCAGGGCATAAATTATGAAGTAGTAATCTCTTCCATATCAGCTAAATTCGAACTTTTCACAAACCTATAAAACAGATGTTTGAAACTTGTCTTTTCCATTCTTTGTTCATGTTAGTTGACAGAGAGTTCTCTCTATTTCAGTGGATCCACTTTACAATTTCCTTATGGTTTTGTTTCTTGAGATGAGTTGAATGATAATCACAAGTAATTCTTTCAGCTCTCCATCACCAGGCGTAGAGGATGAATAGGTTCTGGTTGATGAAGATACTTGGGTGACGTTCCAGCTCCTTCACTAGACCACCGGGACTTCTGAACACTCATTGGAGGTGAAAGGCTTCCCTAGTGGGTCCAGTCGAGAGTATCATCAGATTTAGTAACTTCATCCGGCATTAACATTAAACCAACAGTTCCTGTTAGTGGTGGCACCAATTATTCACCAAAGGTCCAACTGAGGAGCCTGTCGTGGTTTAGTCATTTGTAGCCACTTCAGGCACATCTCATGCTGCCGATTGAAGCTCTGGCAACGCTTCTGGATTGGTGTTATACTGCGCTGTAGAGAAGGAAGAAACAACAGTAGCAACGGAACTTGTTTCGAAAGTTGTTGAGCGTGCAATTGGTGGCTGCTACTGCCCATTTATCAAGGGTTCCCATTTCTCAAAGTAAATATGGTGTGGCTCTCATGAGCAGGGTGTCTGTTGATCATGCCCCTTATTGTGTGTTTTCGTTTGAACTCTGTAAGTCTAGGGGAAGCAACTACTGTCACTTTAAAGCTGGCTTTTTTACATCAGATATGGCAATCTCTCTCTCTCTCTCTCTCTCTCTCTCTCTCTCTCTCTCTCTCTCTCTCTCTCTCTCCGTCGTCATGGATGTGGATGAATGTATATACCTTTATAAAATTTCTGTATATGTAGGAGAAACCACCTCCATATTTGTTGCTACTTGACTTCTACCATCCATGATAATGTATGTAAATACTTGGTAAAATTTTGATAAGAAATTATTTTTTTGGTTCGAAATCTTGATAACAATTTAACTTCTGTTGCGAGCAAGGCCAGAACTTCACTTTGGAAATGAAAATGTATTCTCATCACAAAGGACGCCTCCACTCCATGAAATGCTTTTGTCATAAAACATTCTAGTTGAAGAGGGCCATGATTTAATACTTGCAATGGATATTTTTTTTGTAATTTAAATTTTACCTAGAACCAATTCTCTGTTCTATATGTTATGGTTAGCTGATTTGGTGGACTTCGTGGTTGACTATCTCGGTGTGAAAATGAGGGAATGCAGAGAAGTTAACAGATGAAGTTTTCTTGATACGATTCCCTAGATTGAATATATGAGCTGAAAAATCTTTTTCTGTTTCTGAAACATGTAAGCCGTTGTGTTATTCATTAGGATATATTGCCACACTGAGATCTCCTGCCTATTAGTATGACCAATGCCTTTTCCATTTACACATTACAAAAAATGCTGAAAGCAAAGTAGAATGGCCTCGTGGCATTGACCACCCATAATTATAATCTAGAAAAAAAACGATTATAGTCAGAGAAGAGTTGACACAAAACTAACATATGACCAAGCCTTCTCCCATGCTAAGTGGGGTTGGCTACTTAGAAGATTCTTTGATACCATAGAGCTGATCTTATGCTATATAAGCTGTTAACTCCGAAAAAGCCATATCATGTTTAATAGTTTCCTTTTAATATTTTTGCGGCTTTTCTTTTCCTCTTTTAGAGTGTTTACTGACTCGTTTATCACACCTTTTCATTGGTCACCTCTTTACATGGCCAAACATATTTAGGTGTCTCTCTCTCATCACATCTATCCATACTGAAAATTTTCTGTAGCAACTTGATTATGATCACAATCTTTCTCAGTATGACCAATTGACCATACATGAATCTCAACTCTTTATTCATGCCACGAACATCATTGGAATCTCCGTCAATCTTGCATCGGGAACCACATGCTGCTATCTCAGTGGACATTTTGTTGTACAATCAGGTTCGTGGATAGGCATGGTTTGTTGGATTGTTTTTATGTATCTATCTGTGCACTGATTGAACGGATTGCTCATGGGCCCTTGAGCAGAGATTATGATGTAATTTTGTTTTTCAGAGAAGAAGGCATGATCAGCGTTCCTCTTCTTGTGCCTACTGTTTCATGCCTTATTTTATGGTTTTTTCTCTTGAAATTTGTCTATGGAAAACTTGGGATTCGTTTGGCCATGATAGGCATCGCGATTAACTGTTCCTCGAGCGACCTTGGCGGTGTCATGCAGATGAGTTCAGTCGACATGAATTAGGCTTGACCCGAGTTGATTTGCTGATAATTTTTTGATCTTGTGTTTGATTATAACATTGCACTCAAGTGCTAGCATGAACCTGTAAAACAAATGTTTGTTGGTGGGTATCTGCTTTCCAGGACATAAATTATGGAGTACTAATCTCTTCCATATCAGTTAAATCCGAACTCTTCACAAGCAGTTCTGTGAGCTGATAATATGCAATCCTTTAGGTAAAATATCTTTCAAAATCCTTGCTTAACACCTCAAATGACCTTTGCTTGTTTGTGGAAGTTGGCATTATTGACTGATCAGCTGTTACCTTTCACTCCTTGCACGAGGCCATATTACAATGGAACTTCGACCCATGTTTTGTGGATTTTCACCTCACCATGACTCTATGTTGAAGCTTGTGTTTTCCATCTTTGCTAATGTTAGTTAACAGGGCGCTCTATCTGTTTCAGTGGATCCACTTTACGAATTTCATATGGTTTGTTTCTTAGGATGAGTGGAATGGAAATGACAAGTAATTTTTCAGCACTCGATCACCAAGGTCAGAGTATGATTAGGTTGTGGTTGATGAAGATGACTTGGGTGATGCTACCGTGCCTTCGCTAGACCCCAGGGACTTCTGAACACCCATTGGGGGCAGCTTCATCCGGCATTGACATTAAACCAAGAGTTACTGTTAGTGGTGGCTCGAATTATTCACAAAAAATCCAACTGAGGAGCCTGTCATGGTTTCATCATTTGTAGCCACTTCGGGCACGTCTGATGCTGCCAATTGAAGCTCTGGCGATCCCTATGCACTGCTATTTGATGATATAGTGTTGGTAGGCAAGGAATAAACAATATAAGCAACATAAATTGTTTCGAAAGTTTTGAGGGTGCAATTGCTGGTTGCTGCTGCCCATTGATCAAGAGTTTCCATTTCTAAAAGTAAAGATGGTGTGGCTCTCCTGAGCTGGGCGTGTGTTGATCATGTCCTTTATTCTGTGTTTCCATTTGAATTCTGCAAGTCTAGGAGAAGCCTGCTACCACTTTATAGCTGACTTTTCTACATCATCCATGGCTAACTCTATCTCTCCTCTCTTCCTCTTTGTGGTTGTGGATGTGGATGAATATATACACCTTTATAACATTTCTATATATGTTGGATAAACCACCTCCATATTGTTGCCAATTGACTTCCATCATCCGTAAACATACACGTTAGAAAATACTTGGTAAGATTTTGATAAAGAATTCTTTCTTTTGGCAGATACTTCGACATATGAATTAACTTTTGCTTCTAGCGAGCCAGAACTTCACTTTGGAACTGAAAATATATTTTCATCACAGAGGACGCCTCTGCTCCATGAAATGCTTGTCATAAAACATTCTAGTTGAAGAGGGTCATGATTTGATACTTGCAATGGATTAAATCTTTTGCAATTTAATTTTACTTAGATCATATTTTCTGTTCTATATGTTATGGTTAGATGATTTGGTGGACTTCATGGTTAACTATCTTGGTGTGAAAATGAAGTACAGAGAAGTTATTCAAACAGACAGTTTCTTTGACATTATTCTCTACATTGAATATGTGAGCTGGAAAATCTTTTTCTGTTTCTGAAACCTGTAAGCCATTGCTATTCATTAACATATATTGGCGCATTGAGATCTACTGCCTATTAGTATGATGAATGCTTTTTCCTTTTTACAGATAAGCTGCGGAAAGGCAGATTCCCCTACCAGATATGCTCTCACCCTGGGTTTCAAACTTGGGACCTTCAGCTTGAAGATCTTCGAGTAAGCTCCTTAGGACATCCGTGACTCTTATGCTTGATGGATCATTGCGGATGACAACATTTTCTGTGATGTCATGAATTTCTCTTTCCATGGGATGCTCACATCTGCTTAATTTTTTCTTGGAAAACATGGAAAGTATTGAAATTCGTTAATGATAGGCCATTTACAAATAACAAGCTAAGCATAAAAAATATTTGTATGTTTACAGCTACATCCTAACTGACGCATTTTAGCTTCATTTCACTGGTAAAGGGAGTGATCTGCGTGGGACTGAGATTAGAAAATCAAAGTGTGGGGATTCAGACCGATTTAACACTTTGGCTCAAGCTATGCATGCCTACTTGAGCTGGTCTGTTCATCTTGCTCATCTTTTGTCATGGCTTGCCTTGTTCCTTTGGTTAACATGAGTCGTACTCATAGCTAGATATAATGCAAGGTAGACATCCTAAAACTTGGAAAACCTAGTTTCTTGAAAAGCCAGAAAACATACTAACTTCTAGAAAGAAAGATACTTCAATAGGTTGAATTGTGGAAACATGTAAATTTCCCTGGGTGAATAGTGATCTTTTTGCTCATTTGAGCCAAAAACTAGCTTCCAAACACAAATACGGTCGTAAATTAAATTTGTACAATTAATTGTTTGTCATGTTTTTCTAGAATATACATGAGATTGTCTATCAAATACATGAGGCTATGTATGACTAGAGCTAAGATGAGCCATAACTGTTCATGTTTCATTGTTCTACACACACATACATATGTATGTGTGTATGCGTGCATGTGTATATACTTTTGCACACATGTTTATGTATATATATATATATGTATGTATGTGAGTTGTAACATTTAAACAACTGAGAAACGCTATACATTGGGAAGCTCTACGTGCTTTGTGCTGTAACTATTCAGAGACTATCACTAACACATTCTAAAGTAGGGTAGTCCTTATGGTAGTCCTATGACCTAAATAATTTCTGTATGATATGGACTGTACCCTGAAACTTTGAACTAAAGAATTTTGAGGCTATTGAGACTCCATTTCTCCTTAGTTTTTTGTTCTAATGCACATCGAACTTCCCATCACAAAGAAACAGAAATTATATAGTAGCCTTGATCACGATTCAAAGATGTGAGCCACAGTTAAAGATGGCATATATAAAGTCATCAAGAAATAGTTCCTAGTTATTACTAGATAATGCTGAAAACCAATAATGTTAGAGGAAGCAATGGCTATTGCAACAATTGTACTAATCATTACGAAATAATGTTGAAAGTGAAGTAGAATAGCCTCGCTGCATTGATCACCATCATAATTATAATCAAGGAATGTCCAACTATATAGAGAACAATAAAACAACAACAAAAAAAAAACGGGCCTCTCCCAACACTAAGTGTGGTCTGCTACATGGATTCTTTGATATCGTAGAGCTTGATATTGTACCACATTAGCAGTTAACTCTGGAAATCATCTACAGCAAGAAGGTCTTGAGTTAAAGAACAAGCCATCAACTAGGGATGGCAATATTGACACGACCCGATCAACCCCGACCTGACCTGGACCCGAATCCAGAGAGAGAGAGAGAGAGAGAGAAGCTATTTATAAGCGTCCTTTCCGAATCCAATCCTTTTGTTCTACCATTTCGGACTCTCGTCGGATCATTTAGTTATTTCCAAGAATCGGACCTCATTTGCAGCAGCCTTTTAAGAAAAGTCCATACAGCTAAATCAAACCGGAAACATGAGGGCATCTGTAGTACCCATGTTTCGCACATCCTGTCCTGTACCTACAATGTGGTGGCACATGCTGCCTTGCACCCACCTTACAATGGCTCAATACTTAAAGAAATTTCTATCACTTCTTCCCAATAATACAAGGAAATCACACTTTTGAGAAAAAGCACAAGCAAATTCATATATTATCACAAATAAATAAATTACCAACTTTTTTAAAGAAGAAACATGGGATTCATTTTATGATCCTCAGCATAATAGTGAACGATTGGCATATTAGTACTTAACTAAAATAAAAACATCAATAATAAGCTAAATATAAAATCTTGGAAAGGAACAAACCTCAAATCATCAGAGCTGAAAAATGGTTATTCACGAGGCCAATCCATAAGATCATACGAAAATTAAAAGCAGTGATAGTAAATATGAAAAGCCCTGTGCGAGAAAGAGAACTCATGGAATGTCTACTACTAACAATTACCCTCCTAAACAATTTATAAATCCTGGCTTTTGAAGCTCTATGGAAGAAAAGTGCGAGACAAACTCTCTCTCTTTCAAGATCTTGCTGCTCACCTAATGAGATTTAGGTAAGAATAAGAAAACCTTACACTTTTTCTTTATATATATAAAGAGATGCCAGATTTATCTCGTGTCATATTTATATGCATTAAATGATATTGATCTTTGTATTAATATTGACCACTCCCTCAATATGTGTGATTCATGTTACTTCATACATTGTCTATTAGAATCTAGCATAGAATGCCTCTATGTTTGGCATGGGTCTCTCTATATATACTCGAAAACAGGTCGAAACGGATCCACTTCAAACCCGGTTCTGTTCAGCCTCTCATTTTTTCTATACGTCCTGCCACCTATTCAGCCTCTCATTATTTCTATACGCCTTGCCACCCGGTCCTGCTCAGCCTCTCATTTTTTCTATATGTTTTGCCTTGTTGTAGGGTCGGGTTTCAATTCTGAAAACCACGAATTGGATTCAAATTGTCATCTTTATAGGAGACGCGTTCGGTACATCTTTTTAAGACATCACGCGGTACATCATATTTCCCTTTCTATCATCGTCGTATCATCCGCTGCCTGCATTTATGGTATTTTTGCTTCTTTCCTCGGAGCGCAAAAAGTAGAGGAACGCGAAGTGCGTCGTACTGAAATAGATGGTAGTTGAAGCTAATGCTGCAATACGATTTCTCGTTTCTTGGGGAGTTTTTCTTACGTATTTATTTATGTACATATATAGTCGCGAAGATATTACAGTTATTTTAACTTGATGGGGATTTTATCGTCCCTTTTTAATGCATCGGTTTGGCCATGACCCGCCCGCGAGGATGAAGAAGAGAGATATCCAGTGGCATATTCCTACTGTTGCGTGACAATTGAGTTAGAAAAAGACGGAGCTTTTGAAACTTTGAGAGTCATGAAACGTCCAAGTGTTCAAAAACTGAGACTGCAAAAACAGTGACATCTCTGTTCTTTTGGATTGCGTAGCTTTAGCGTAAATGTAATGCAAAATCTTTCTTCACGAATGATAAGACGACTTGATTGACTGTGAATAGTGTGCACCATACTATCTTACTCGACTTCAGTTTGATTTTAGCAGCTGGCATATGTCCAACTCACGGTTATATTTTTGTATATTCATTTTGATGCAATTTTGATGCATGTTTGATATATGTAAAATTCTTAAAGCTTAAAAGTCACGTATGGATTTATGCATGTGTAAACCAAGAGACAAAGTTTAGTCCCATATTAAAAATGAAAGAAATTTATATGTCTTTTTATATTGTTGGTAGCACATGAACTTTACTTCAAAGAGTTTTGGAAGGACATGTTAGACCATATATTTGAGTTTGAGAATTATTTTTGATCTTTGGTTTATGTTTTTGTACGAGAAAGTTTTGATTTAATAGTTAAATGGATTTACGCGGAAATGGTTACGAGATTGAAAAGATGCTTCGGTTGATCTGAGATATACCCGTATTTTACTATAAAGTGGGAATAGGGCTTCTCTAATCCACACTTAATAATAACACACTCTCTCTCCTTTCATCGTAATTTCTCTCCACCCACGGTACCTGTTTCTTGTAGTTTCTCGATGTTGCTTGTTTTCCTTCCTTTATCTGGTTAAGGTGATTGAAGCATGGTCGAGCTCGGCTTGAGTTAAGTATGTACTCTTGCCGTGTGTATTTTATCTTAGAGAATAGTGCAACCCATTCATATTCTATAGGAGGTTGATTTCTCTAAGGTAAGTCTGTAAGAGAGACTCGCACAAATAAGTTTTGCTCATCATATTTTATTTGCTTGTTTTCTTGTACAGTTTATACATGAATTTCTTTCTTTAGATATATGATTGTTCTTGATTTTAACATTATTATTGTATATTAGTTATTTATGCATGTAATGTTACAATTTTTTCCAACATTAGCTTGCTTCACTGTCTGATCTTCATGAGTTTAGAACGCATGATTCCGTCTTCCATGCAAGCTCGTACGGGCGTTCATATAAGTTTTCTTATTTTAATTTCCTTTGTGAAGTTTAGGTTCCTTCTGTTGGTTTCAGTATGAGTTTCAGAATTAATCTTTTACTTTAGAAGCAATTCCTTGATGTCTAGGTAAGGTAGAGCTTTTCTCGATCACTTCGAATGGTGTTATGATTGTGCATAATTACTAGATCACTAACTTGTACTTCGCCTTTCAATTGCAGAGTCTACCAGATCATTCTGCCGCAACCAAAAAGGCTGTACTTCGAGAAGCTAAGCTATTTTTATCTTGGGCCTTATCCTCCAATGTAAGATTGCCCGTTATATTTCTCTTGTTTCTTTTTTACTTTTTTTTATTATAATTATTATTCATATATTTTATTTGACTAAACATATACTCTGCTGCACATTCTCCTTCTTTCTCTCTTTTCGTATGCTACTATATGCCATCACATTTTTTCTTCCTCCCAACAATCTTTTTCGATCTTTCTCCATCCAACGAATCTCGTTTTCTCTTTTAATAGTTCAATCTATTTTTAACAACTGTTGATCTCTTTAACTCTTTCATTTTCAATCTTTCTCGAATTGTTTCCTATTTCTTTATTGATATATCTTAATTCCTTTCTAATTTTTTTATGTGTTACTCTTAACCTTTATGTCAATCTCAAAATGAATTTCATAATAAATTGATAGAATCACGATGGACACTTCAGATGAAGGAAGGAAATAGTAATGAATGGTAAAACATACCTAAAACACTTTTTATTTAAAGGACAAATGCTTATGTCGTGCTCTTATTTGAAGAGTAGCACATCTTTATCTAGAACATGACGTGATTGAACTGTATTAATCTTTTATTACTCATGATGAAATATGCTTAAAATATATTTTTGTTTAAAATATATATAGGTACATCGTTTTTTAAAAGATTTCGTGTAATGTATACGTTTATTTAGAAGATAGTATGTGGAGGGAGAGATCATAAGATTGGAAAAGATGAACGAAATAATTTTAGAAAAAAGATTGAAAGGATAAGTTAAAAAAAAAGTATGAATAATGATACTTTTTAACCTTTTTTATTCGACCTATATCATTTATTCGTATTAGCTCTTGACAATTGTCATTTAGAATGGTTCTCCACCATCCTCATAATGTAGTCAACTACTTTAGTGAATTATCTTTACAGGGGGTTATTTCCATCATATCTTTTGATTTGACACGCATTCGTTGGATGGGAGTCCTTCAGGTACCACGTAGTTTCATTTTTTCTGTAACGGTGGATAAACATGTTTATCTACACATTCTTTGCGAAAAATAATGTGTATCACAAATTGCTCAAGATGTGGTACTTAAGCCTTCGGTTCCATATATATATAAAATAATAATAAAATAAAAAATGGCAACATGATAGAATTGGTTTTCACTCTACATGCATCCGCTCCATTATGCGAGTCTTGGGGGATCAAACTTGCATCCGTCACTCACATTTTCGGTCAAATATTTTTATATATTATATATTCTACATAAAATATAACTTTTTAATAATATTTTATATTAATATACTAAAAGTTACAATCCAATCCACTTTATACACTTCACCCGCCTCTTTCCGTTCCATGGGTCTTAGGGATCAAACCCGCACCTATCCCTCACATTTTCATTACAATCCAATCCTGCTCTATTCCGCCCCACTTCAACCTATAAAAATATTTTAAATATATATTTAATATTATATATTTGACATAAAATATAGCTTTTAATGGTATTTTATTGTAATAAAGTAAAAGTTATTATGCATATATGTATAGTTATATTTATATAAAATATTTATAAATAAATAAATATATATAACCTGGGCAGGTGTACCTTGAACCCTTGTTACTAGAAAACCCGTCTTTCGTGAGGCAGGATGGATACCTCGTGTGTGTATATATATATATATATATAATATGTATCATATTAAGTAATCAGCCCAAATATTACCTGAAAATCTGTCTTTTTTAGGAACCCTGAAATAAACGGTGCCCCTAGCATCATCCAAATGTTCAGCCTCATTTATTGATAATAATATGGGATTAGTGTCCTCTATTTACAAGTTATTTATAATGTTCTCATCAGGCATGCATAACAACTATGTAAAGTTCCTAGGAGAGACGTGATGCTAGAAAGACCGCACTCTTAGTAAATGATCCAACCAAGGGTTTCTGCTTGCTGTAATTGTCGTCCTCTTATAATCCCCCTCAATCTGGCTTGGCATCAGCAGCTACTTTAAGAGCGAAACCTTGCCACAACCGGAAGCTGATTCTACCTATTCATTGATTTTATTTTATTATATTTTCTTGTGCCTTTCTCAGAGGATTGCAATAGCTTATTTGGTGGCAGAAATGTGTGAAATTTGGCTAAAGGCTGACCAAGATGTGAAAAATTGATTGACTTTGTGGAAGCAATATCGGCTACAATGGTTCGTTCATACAATTGCTTTCTTTCTCCTGTCGTTTTACAGTAAGCATAATTCACGAGGAATGCATATTGAGCGCATGACTGCAAGTACCTTTTTATTCCTTTCATTTGGTGACAGGGCGGGCATTAACAAGATCACCTCCCCTCCACATGAAAACTATTCATTTCAGTTGAAGCTGGAATTAGTGCCGGCATTGACATGGTAAGATCAACTTGCTTCTACAAATGAAGCGTTCCTTTTGTATAGTTCACTATGATAAAGCAATGGTTGTACCTTAATATGTTACCGGATTTGTCGAATTTCTAGTACGTATGTAGTCCCACGTATGAGTTGCGGGATGCATATAACTCTTGAAAAGCTATTTCCTTTGTATATTATGTTGAATAGGATCATCTATAGTCTTACTATTTCTCTTCTATCTCGTCTGAGCTAATTATGCACCTGCGGGTCCTGGTTCCATATGGCAACACAGAATTTGTTGATGAACTAACCTTTCAAATACAGAATAAGGAGATCCCAACGAGCAGAATCGATGATGATTTTGAGAGGATCTTGTGGGTCAAATTCATGATGAGCTTGTTTGAGAATCCCTACGCTACGCTGATTACAGTTTTGTTGACGAAGTTGGTGGTGCGGTATCTGCGAACCTATCGACATGCATCTGTTCGTTGAAATCAGAAAATAGGATTCCTCATATTCGAGGAGTTGATGGAGATTCAGATGCTATGCAAGCCGGTTATGCAGATTCAAATGAATTTCGAATCCGAATAGGGCTACATGTTGATCAACCAAACGAATATATCAAGTGCTGAATAGACTATGACTGTGAACATGAACAGTAGGGGAGAAAAACAAGATTATTACCAAGTTGTGAAGCAAAATTTCGTCCATTTATTAAGACAGGTTTCCTACATTATTGATCCTCTATATCACTACAAAAGTACAAACATATAAAAGGTGACAACAGATAAACCCCTTTTTAACTGAAGAACAGTACTCCACAGTTCGTTATTCTATTATTACCGTCTTGAAGTTTTCTTTAGCTTCCTCCTTGGCAGGACCAACTCCCTGTTTTGGTTCCACCATATTCTTGGTTCCCATGTCAGGCTTGCCTTCTTCCTTTGCCTTTTCAAGCTCTTTGATTACCTTCAAAATTTCCGTTTTCTTAATCAACAAAACATATTTCGCAATATAACGTGCTTTAAACTTCTACTTATTGTGGTTTTCCCTACAATTAAATTGATCTAACTACCTTGGTCGAGGCTTTGTATCTCTACGTTGGCTGCCCTTAATTTATAGAAGCACTTGTTCTTATTGGAACTCGGCTTATGTAAGGGATCACCCTTGCATGGCCAGTCTCAAGCCCGGATAAAGGAGGAGGGTTGTGTTAGGTTTTCGACAGCCAACGTAAAATTTTGTCAGATTTTTATATCATGGATTACACAAATTACGAGCATTGCTTTGGGACGTCTTCGCCTAGCGACACACTATAGAACCCGAATGCAGTGAAAAGTAAGCAAGGGCCACTACATTTTTGTTCGGATGTGGTGAATCAATTGCATATAGGGTTCCCACATCATGGACGGGTGTGGGTAAAGAAGTTAGTCCTGCTACATTGCCGCCCAAATATAGTGAATAAATTACAAAGAGAGTCTCCGCATTTTCAATATAGATGAATGCGGGGGGAAAAGAAGCTAGTCCTAAATAATAAGATTCGTATTGGTTCTTGGAATATCGGAACATTATCCGATAAGCTAATGGAGGTGGTAGATACTATGATTCAGAAAAAGATTCATATTCTATGAGACAAAGTGGGTTAAAAAAAATAAAGGAGATTAAGGATAAATGTTTTAAATTATGGTACTCAGGTAAGAAAAATGCTTGAAACGGAGTTGGTATTATCATAAATAAAGATTTAAATAATAGTGTAGTAGACATACAATGATATGGTGACCGAATCATGACGTTGAAATTAGTGTTAGGAGCACAGGCTTTGAATATAGTTTGTGCTTATGCACTCTAAGTAGGACTAAAAGATAGTATAAAGACGACTTTTTGGGAAGAGTTAGATAAGGTGATTCAAAGAATTCCACAAAAGGAGATGATTTGTTTATGAGGAAACTTAAATGGACATGTCGGTAAAGAGGCATTAGGATATCAAGGTATTCATGAAAACTTTGGTTTTGGGAATATAAATGAGGAAGGTAGGAAGATTTTAAATTTTGCTATGGCATTTGATCTCTTTATAGTCAATACAATCTTCAAAAAATGACATAAACATTTAATTACTTATAAGAGTGGCTTATCACAAATACAAATTGATTACTTTATTTATAGAAAAAAAGATAGAGTGTATTGTAAAGATTGCAAGGTAATTCCAAGAGAAAGCTTAACCACCCAACATCGACTTTTAGTTATGGATATACAAATAAAAAAATAGACAAAGAAGAAAAGAGTGCATCGAGCTATTCAGACTAATCTGTGGAACCTCAAAAGCGAGAAAGAAGATATATTTAAACAGAAAGTCTTTCAAGGAGACGCTTGAAATTATGTTGGTACACCTTGTGATATGTGAAACAATATAGCTATACATATTAGGAAAGTGGCGAAAAATGTGTTAGGTGAATCTAAGGGAGGTGGATCGGCACAAAAAGAAGCTTGGTGGTGGAGTGAAGTAGTGCAAAATAAAATCAAGGCAAAGAGGGCATGCTACAAATTACATTATGCTAAGAAAACTAGTGAAACTTTAGAGACTTATAAAAAAACAAAGAAAGAAGCGAAAAAGACCATCAGTTAAGCCAAAACTAAAATTTGGGAGGATTTATACAAAAAACTCAACTCAAAAGAGGGTGAAAGAGATATTTTTAAGATAGGTAGGGCTAGAGATAAGAAAACTAAAGATCTTAATTCTGTTAGATGCGTAAAAGACTAGGATGAAAAAATTGTAATGACAAATAATGATATAAGAAATAGATTGAAAAACTATTTTTATAAGCTTTTTAATAAATATAAATATTTTAGTATTAGCTTAGGAGAGTTAGCCAAATGAGAAAAGTATATAAACCACAATTTCTACAGACGTATTCAAAAGAATTAAGACAAAGAGGCTCTTAAACATATGAAGGATGGTAAAGCGGTAGGACCAGATAATATTCCTATATAAGTTTGGAAAATACTAGGAGAAATAAGAATCACTTGCTCACAAGACTATTTAATGAAATATGGAGAAACCAAAAGATATCCGAGGAATGGAAAGCGAGTACACTTATACCTATATATAAGAACAAGGGACATTCATAATTTGTGAATTATCGGGGTATCAGTGAGCCATACTATGAGATTGTGGGAAAGAATTATCGAACGTAGGTTAAGACAAGTATGAGTACAACGTAGAACCAATTTGGATTCATACCAGGCAGATCTACAGTTGAAGCGATTCACCTTTTGAAACGTCTTATAAAACATTTTAGAGCAAAAAAAAAGACCTTCACATGATATTTATTGATCTAGAAAAAACTTACGATAGGGTATCGAGGGAGATTCTTTGGAGAACCTTGAAAAAAAAAAGGTATCTCATTAACATACATAAACCTTATAAGAGACATGTACGATGGTGCAAAAATACGTGTGAGGACTCACGAAGGAATGACATACTTCTTTAAAGTTAATATTGGGTTACACTTATACTCTTATATAAGAACAAGGGAGACATTCAGAAGTTTGGAAAATCTTAGGAGAAACATGAATCACTTCGCTCAGAAGACTATTTAATAAAATATAGAGAAACCAAAAGATGCATAAGAAATGGAGAGCGAGTACACTTATACCCATATATAAGAACAAGGGAGACATTCAGAATTTGTGAATTATCGGGGTATCAATGAGCCATACTATGAAATTGTGGGAAAGAATTATCAAACGTAGGTTAAGACAAGTATGAGTACAACATAGAACTAATTTGGATTTATACCAGGCAGATCTACAGATGAAGCGATTCACCTTTTGAAATGTCTTATAAAACATTTTAGAGGAAAAAAGAAAGACCTTCACATGATATTTATTAATTTAGAAAAAGTTTAGGATAGAATACTGAGGGAGGTTCTTTGGAGAACCTTGAAAAAAAGAAGTATCTCATTGACTTAGATAAACCTTATAAGAGACATGTATGATGGTACAAAAACATGTGTGAGGAGTCATGAAGGAATGACAGAGTTCTTTGAAGTTAATATTGGGTTACAACAAGGATCAACTTTAAGTCCATACTTATTTATAATGGTGATTGATGAGTTAACAAAATATATTCAAGATGAAGTACCTTGGTGTATGTTATTTGCATATGACATTGTGTTAGTGGAGGAGTCTAAGGAAAAAGTTAATAGAAAATTGAAACTATGGAGAGAAACATTGGAAAGTAAAGGCTTCTGACTTAGTAGAACAAAGGCATATTATATTGAATGTAAGTTTGATCATTTGGTTACTTCAAAGGACATAGAAATTAAAATTAGCATACATTGCATCTCTCAAAAGGAAAGTTTTAAATACCTAGGGTCAATTTTTGAGAGTGACGAAAGAATTGATGGAGATGTTACGCATAGAATTAATGTTAATGCTGGTTTGTTAAAATGGAGAGGAGCATCAAGTATTCTTTGTGATAAGAAGATACCATTAAAGTTAAAAGGTAAATATTATAGAGCAACAATTAGAACTGTCATGTTTTATGGTTATGAGTGTTGGGCAGTTAACCATCAACATGTACAAAAGATGTCTCTGATAGAAATGAAGATGTTGAAATGGATGAGTGGTCATACAAGAAAAGACCGTATACATAATGAGGTTATTAGAAACAAATTAGGAGTGTCACCAATAGAGGTTAAAATGAGAGGAATCACTTCGCTCATGAAATAAGGAGAAACCAAAATCACTTCGATGAGAAGACTATTTAATGAAATATAGAGAAACCAAAAGATGCCCAAGAAATGGAGAGTGAGTACACTTATATCCATATATAAGAATAAGGGATACATTCAGAATTTGTGAATTATCGAGGTATCAATGAGCCATACTATGAAATTGTGGGAAAGAATTATCGAACGTAGGTTAAGACAAGTATGAGTACAATATAGAACCAATTTGGATTCATACCAGGCAGATTTACAATTGAAGCGATTCACCTTTTGAAATGTCTTATGAAACATTTTAGAGGAAAAAAGAAAGACCTTCACATGATATTTATTGATCTAGAAAAAGTTTACGATAGAGTACCGAGGGAGGTTCTTTGGAGAACCTTGAAAAAAAGAAGTATCTCATTGACATATATAAACCTTATAAGAGACATGTACGATGGTGCAAAAAACATGTGTGAGGAGTCATGAAGGAATGACAGACTTCTTTAAAGTTAATATTGGGTTACAACAAGGATCAACTTTAAGTCCATACTTATTTATAATGGTGATTGATTAGTTAACAAAGACGTAATATATGGAATGTAAGTTTGATCATTTGGTTATTTCAAAGGACATAAAAATTAAAATTAGCATACATTGCATCTCTCAAAAGGAAAGTTTTAAATACCTAGGGTCAATTTTTGAGAGTGACGGAAGAATTAATGGAGATATTACACATAGAATTAATGCTAATGCTAGTTGGTTAAAATGGAGAGGAGCATAAAGTATTCTTTGTGATAAGAAGATATCGTTAAAGTTAAAAGGTAAATATTATAGAACAACAGTTAGACCTGCCATGTTTTATGGTTATGAGTGTTGGGCAGTTAATCATCAACATGTACGAAAGATGTTTGTGACAGAAATGAAGATGTTGAGATGGATGAGTGGTCATATAAGAAAAGACCGTATACATAATGAGGTTATTAAAAATAAATTATGTGTGACACCAATAGAGGATAAAATGAGATAATATCGTTTAAGGTGGTTTGAACATATAGAAAGAAGATCAAAAGAAGAACCTCTAAGAAGGTATGAAAAACTAGATTTTGATAGTATTAAATGAGGTAGAGGACTACTACAAAAGTGTTTGAAAGAAACAATAAAGAATGATCTAGGTTATTGTGAGTTAAATGCTAATATGACACATGATAGGACTTTGTGGAAACAAAGAATCCATGTAGTTGATCCCGTCTAGTATAGGGAAAAGGCTTAGTTGTTGTTGTTGGTCTTATTGGCGTTTATGTATTTCCTTGAGCATAAATTACAGTTTGCATTTCTTAGCGTTGCATGATTACATCTAATGATCCTAACAACTTCATATCATTTATTTTTAGGTTGGTGGTTGTTGCGATTTCAGTTGTATACATGGTGCTCTTATATGGTTTACATGTTCCTGATTGGGAGTTTTCTATACCCAAAAGTGGAGCTTCCCAACCCATGGAGGAATTCTCTGCAAGTTCTTAACTGCTTCGGGACTGAGCATTTGATGGAATTCATACATACGTTCTTTCTTTAGGGTTCTTGTGGTTTTTTATGTTTCTTACTGCAATATTCTTGCCTGTTTTAGGTCAAATGTGGAGTTAGAGGCGACAGTGGACCAGCTTGTAATGCAGTCGGTTTTATTGACCGAACAGTTTTAGGCATAAATCATCTTTATATGCGGCCAACATACATACGAGTGAAGGTATGACATAATCCTTTCTAGCAGGGAATGCTCTGCTAATTTTTCTTTCTAGTTCTTTTCACTTTCCTGAGATAAAAATTTTGACCTTATCCTGCTAATTATTTGGTTTAAATTACCTCCCCATCGTGCAATTCAGGTAGGACATCTTGATTCGAACATTGATCAGTACAATGTGGCATTTGTAGTGAATTTCAAGTTCGCAGCACAAAATCTCCTGATTATGGTCCTCTAGATCAGAATGCACCTCATGCATGCACCTTTCGATCTTAAGGATTCCTAAGGTAGTGAGTGTTGGCAAAATCCGTAGACATGAATGCATAATAAATCAATATAAACAAATGTAAACATACCCTAATCATAAACCACAACTGCAAATCCAAAGTAAGCCATAAACAAGCTTTACGAAAAACAAAAGCAGAAGCAAAATAAAAAACTTATATGTATGAGTCGCCCTTGCAGACTTGCCTTAGAGAAATCAATGTCCTGCTATGAGTCTGTACGAGTACTTGTACCTTTTTCTGAGGATAAAACACACACAACTCGAAGAGTACGTACCTACATGCTTCAGTCTCTTATGACTGACGCAAAGAGGAATGAACCATGGGCACAGGGACTGGAGCAACACCACGGGTAAGATAGAGAGACCGAAAAAAATGTGTTTAGAGAGAACCCCTAATCACCTATTTATAGTGTGCACATGTGGATCACAGATGGTGATCCGATTCAAACGATACATTATTTTATCCACAACCATTCTGCCTTATCTGTGAGTGTGAAGACAATTCTCAAATCCAAGCTTATGCTTGACTTGGTACATGCATGCACGTGCATGTATGATCTAGTATGTCCTCTCAAAGCTCTTACAAATAAGGTTCATGAACTACCAACTATATGAAAGGACATGTGAGTTTGTCACATTTTTCAATGTGATACTAAATTGTCTCCTCTATCATCAAATGTAAAGTCCCCCTCATATGTGAGTTTGTCACATTTTTCAATGTGATACTAAATTGTCTCCTCTATCATCAAATGTAAAGTCCCCCTCATATGTGATTTTTTAAACTTAGGACTTTCACATATATCAATTATTCATCTATTATTGATCATTTGGGGATACCAACATGAATTAAATGTCATTAATACATGTTAAATACAACGGTGAGCGTTATATCTTCTGCCTTTGATGTTTGTAATAAACGTTGAGTTGATGGAAATATATGCAGAATCGTTTGCACTTTGCAACAATTTGCTTGAAGTATGTGGATGGAACTTACATGAAGTGTTCCCAGGTTTAACTTCTAAATTTAGTCCACATATGCCTTCCTTACTTACATGAAGCGTTTCCATTTTCATAAATATGTTGAATGACAATTGCCATCATTTGATATCTATATTCGTTGCAAATCAACCATACCCACGGTCATATGCATGCGCGATATTGCCTAATTAAGATCACTGCCACAGATCGTGATCATCTTTATTTTTCTTTTGTCTGTTCTGCAGTTCGGTCATGGCCATTGTGACGTGTATAATTGGTCTGCACTTTGGACATATTCTCGTGCATTTCAAGGTAATACATGACATTTTAGATACTTGGCTACCAGAGTCTTGAAAATTGCTAGCTGGTTGCTGCTTTGACCAGATAAATCTCGCTTACTGCTCCATGATTCTTATAATCTTCCATGTTTCCGTTTCATTGTTAAGATGTGTATCGTTCGTCTCTTCGTGAAGTCATGGTTTATGGTTCTGCTTCCCTCTGTCTGCTGCGAGATAATTTTTAAACTGGAGATGAACACTTTATTTTTTGGAATACGGAAACTTTCTGTAGTTTGAGAAGTGGATGTGAATGTGAATGGTGCCACTTCCTCACCAGCTTATGCCCAAGCGCACCAACACACAAAATTATCTATGGTTGCAATGCCATTTCCCAAGCTCAGGGTTCTCAAGAAGAGCTTTATGTCGTCAGTTATCACTTTAGAATAATTGTTTCTGAGAAATCGCCTCTCGAGGGATCTAAACAACCCCAGCACGAAACTCTTAGGCAGGTATGCCGAGCATTGGTTTCTGCAGTGAATAGCGCCTGTGCGAGTTCATTGGCTAGTGTCCATCAGCGTACCAGTGAGAGTCCTTCCCATTAGGCTAAACCCTCTTGGGGCTGACTGCAGTTTGTGTCTTACTGACTATTGGTTTCCTTTGTATTTTCATCTTATGTAGAATTCTTCTTCTTGCGCTTCTTTTAGGATCATAAAGCAAGGATTTTGCAATGGATGATCCCGTCATTTGGTTTGTGCTACTTGGCTATTCGTTGGATTTCTGTGGTGAGTGATTCTTGTCTCAATCAGTTCGACTCCAGTAATGAGTAACCTTTCTTGAGTTGTTATACATGAAACTCCTTTGTTTTACTGAACGCAGGCATGCATTTCAACAAAGCGCTTTACTCTTTCAGCTATATGTGTGTCACCGCCGGAGCTTCAGGAATTCTGTTCACTGGGATCTAAGCGCTGCTCGGCAGTGTCTTATAATACTTCTTTTATTTCTAAACGTTAGCTGAACTTAAACTAATAAGGATCCTCATGGTTTTCTCATTCATCTTTTTCGATTGAAGGTCGATGTTAACGGCTACAGACGACTGTCAAAGGTAGCCGAATGGTTGGGGAGGCACGCTCTTGCTGTCTACGCTTTCGTGGCTTGCAACTTAATTCCTATCATGCTTCAGGGTTTCTACTGGAAATCTCCTGAAAACAACATTGTGAGTATCTAACAAGTTTCTTCGTTGCGTTCCAGACTTTTACTTTGAGGGAAACGGTATTTGTGATGACTAGTGCGCTTTTATCTTTTCGCAACCAGTTAAAGTTGATCATTCGGGAGATATAGAGGGCAAATCATCACCTATCGCAAGTGGACTCCTAAAGGAAGGTTTTTGCTGCCTTTGCTGCGGCTTTTGCCGATATGTAGGCCGACCTACAGAGTTTGGAACAAGCATCATATCGTTCTTTGTGCAAACAACACACACTAGTTCTTCGGGAAGAACAGTGACCAGCTCCTGTCTCTTCCAATAGGTTCCTTTTGTTGATGCAAGATATCGAGTGAAACTATTTGATTAATATACAGTTGATAGCATCTTAATATTTTTGAAGCATGTTTTAGTGAGACTGTGGAAGAATTCATAGCACTGGATGCTTGCTTAAAGCGAGTACTAATTGCAAGTTAATAGAGGGAGTCGTTTTGATGAATAAAAGGAAAGCATTTGACAGTATCATTTGTCAATTTTGTGCTTTATATTTTCTTTTTTACGAACTATGGCTTCTCGAGATCATGATTACAAGCACACCATGATTACAAACTCATATGGTATAAGCCTGCATTTTTAGTAAAATTAATGGTGGGTGGGTGCAGGGACTCACTTGTACCCATCACTCAAATCATTCGGGTAAAGTGGCTGCGGGTTTCAAACCTGTGGTTCCAGTTCTACCAGAATCTCGAACCAGAACCGCATGAGCTCTTTTTTGGGTTCGGTTCTGATTCCGGTTTCACCAGTTCTTGTGTTAAACTGAAGCAGCGTCCTATTTCAAACCGGGTCTGACTCCGGTTAGTTTTTATTGTCTTCTAGAAAACCGGAACCAATCGGTGGGGACATCTCGTTCCAGTTCTCTTTCGGTTTCTATCGATTCCTCTCGGTCCAGTTCAACATGTTGGGGTGGGTAGAAACGGGACGGGAATAAGTTACAAAAAGGCAAGCTTCTGACACACTATGTGCTCGACCCAAATCCATATCGGCCTTTGAAAATGATCAATCAAAGCACCAACAAGTAATATAAGCGTTATACATGCATATCGTCAAGGAACTCAGGAGAAAAGAAACAGCCACAAGCAACGTTGAAGTTTGAGAGAGAGAGAGTCCATGCAAAAAACAGCTGATAGCTAAGGGTGTGAGACGGGGGTGAAATCAAGGATAGTGGAAGAAGAATCACTGTGGTTGTTACTTGTTGGAACTAGAGTAGTAGCTGAGAACGGTGTAGACAGTCTGAGCGACGGTGAGCCCCATAAGCACGACGGCGGCAACGAAGGAGATGATGGCCCAGGGGTTCCTAAAGTAAGTGTGTATCAGATTGGCCCGCCACTCGTTGGACTTCTTCTTCGCGTAGCTGCCCAACCTCCTATGAACCTCACCCAACTTGGTGTAAGGATCGATGGTCACGTCGAGTGCCAGCTCGTTGAACAGCTTCGCCACCGCCTTGTCGCTCCCCAACGCGTTCATGATGATCCCCTTGGACTCCAGCATCGTCACGTCCTTCGCCGAGTCGATCAATGTGTCCATGAACGAGACGTACGTGCTCACCTCGTTGCCCGCACCTACGTGCAGCCTCTCGAACGCCATCATGTTGAGCAGCATCGACTCCGTCGTGTCGTCGACGATGATGCAGGGCAGAGTTAGTTTCCCGTTCCGGAAGTCGATGTCCTTCAAGCTCGTCGTCTTGCCCTTCTTGAACCGTATCCCTGCCTCGTACAGCTCCACGACGCTCCGAACCACCACGCTCGGCTTCCCGTCGCCGGTCGACCGAGGCAGACGGACGGGGCCATGGATGAGGCTCTTCCTGAACACGTCCAATACGTGCAGACCCAGTCCGTCCATCAGCATTCCCTGGTTCTGCTTGGTCAGGGTTCGGAAGAAGTCGACCACCAACTTGTTGATGTAACCGTCGTCGGATTTGGGCTTGTTGGTCTCCACTGCTACCAATCTGTCGAGGACGAGCAGAGGGATTTGGTTCTCGATCATCAGCATGTCGCGTTTGATGTATGGCAACGCATATAACATACCGTGCCAGCTGAATATGGGATCGTTGGACGAGTAGTCCAATGCAACCTTCTCCGCCGTCCAAAGAAGCTCCAGCATGAAGCAGCCATCGACCACCATCATCTTCACCAATGAGTCGGGGTGATCATCTACCAGTAGCTCATCGTAGTATTGGATAATCCGTTGCTCCACCTGTTTCACTGAGTCGACGATGCTCTGCAGGGGAATGGAGGTTCTCTTGAGGAAATGCAGGAGGGCTCTCTGTTTGTGCTCTTCCATGGGGAGGAGATGAGGTTTTCCGTGGTGATAAGGACCGAAGGAAATCATTTGGGGAGTGTAGGCTTTGGTCTTGCTGAGCTCTAGCAGATTGTGAGGCACTCTGTAGATCGATCGGTTCTTCCATGCGAGTGATTCTTGAACAGGGTCGTAAGTCTGCAGTTTTGCCGCTACGTCTACAACCCAGTTGATTTCTTCATCAGCCATTTTCTGTTCAACGTTTTTCAACTCCTTCGTACGCCTATATTGTCTTTAAAGGGCTATGAACAAAGAGACACTGCTCTGTAGATTTCTCCGTGAAGTAGAAGAAGAAGAAAGAAGTTGGTGGTCAAAATAAGGCGTGGCGTCGTTGTGCGAAGCCTTTCTCGTTTATGTTAATGGTGCCTTTGTTCCCTGTTCATATCTTTGCCAGTTAGTGGGGGATAAACTCTCGCTGAAGGCAAGGCAAGAAGGCATATTGGGACGAGAGATGGAAAGATAAAGGAGGAGCCACCGAAACAGAGATCTGAGGCAGGTTTGGAAGCACAAGCTTTTCGCAGGGTTGGTAATTAATTTCTTTCTTTCTTTTCTCGTCTTGCGACAGAGGGTGCCGTAGAAAGTGAAGATCAACATGGAAGCAGTTCACTACATTCTTTCTCTTCTTTCTGTGAGAATATCGATCTGACTGTTGCTTCCAATCCAAGCTTATCAGTCTCATTGATAAGGAAGGAGCAAAAGTGTCACTACATAAGACAAAATAAAGATCGGGAAAGAAGTCTCACTAAATGAGCAAAAGTTTCTGCATATGGCTTTACAGCTTGAAGGTCAGTAATCTTGTGGATTCACACGCGCACACACACATTTTCTTCTTTTTCTTTTATACTTTCCTTTCTTCATTAATTGATATTTTTTAACTTCACCAGCCTTCAGAAAGGCTGCAAAGTGAAGAACTCAGTAGATCACACTCAGCTAATGACATTTCTTTGACCAAGTGTTAATATGTCCATCCTTTTATCTTTTACTTTTTGATGGAAGGATTAACATGAGCATGCTTGAGTGAAAGTATAACATAACTAGAACTAATATTAACAAACTTACTGTTCCCTCATACAATTCCCAGAATATTTTGGTATTCATTTTATCCCCAACACAAGGTTAATCTGGTGGACATCTTCCCTCATGTTCGGGTCTATTAATCCAATTCATTTGTTTGGGTAGAGTGGGCTCCAAGTATATTTACCTGGGGCCAAATGCATAAAATACCTCATTATGCTGATGACACAATACTAATAGAAAATGACACAATCACATGAAAATTCTAATAGCAACACAATTACAGTAATATATAGATTCTACATAGTTTAAATCCAAATCCAATTTCAATATAAAACTACAACACAAGTGACTCTAAATAGATCCAAATGATTCAATCAATTTTAACCCGACTCAAATCCAAATTAAATAGGATACCTCTAGTCTAAGCCGAGAAAGGTTTAAAAAGCAAACAGCTTTACGCATCAAGAATCCAAAATAGAGATATAATAACACTTTTTTTTTGCTAGAAGGACGCTAGGGGCGGGTCAGGGACCTGTATACCTAACCCGGCCCCATACACCAAGCTCAATATTGTGATCCATACTTGCCCCATTCCTTGTAAACGGGTATGGAATCGGGAGTGGGTGCAGGATGCGGTGTACCACAATTACAACCTCGATAAAATTTACAAAATGAAAGTACTTTTAATTTAATCTCTATCTCGTTGATCTAATTCAAATAATTTAAAAATTCTAAGGTTAACAAATAGCGAATTTGAAAATAAATATCTTACAACACACACACACATATATATATAGGAAAACTGGATCCTTTCAATACTTACATAGGCTCACTCATTCTCACTTATTACTTTTGATTGTCACAAATGGAATTTTAAAATTTTTAAAAGATTTTAAAAGGGTATGAATAATAATTTTTATTGCATTCATACCACCTATAAGTAATGATAGGGTACGAGTGACAAGTGTTAGTGTTTACAACATCCAACCTCCCTCTACCTATAATGGGACTTAGCCTTTAAAAAGTTTAAAAGTTTTTTAAAAGTACTTAGAAGAATGTTATTTTACTCGTTATTCTTGAAAAGTAATAGTCGAGTATGAATGCGTAGCGTCGTAATCGCCAAGATCAATCACTTATATATATATATATATATATATATATATATATGTCGAATACTTCTTATCCCATACCTAAACCTACTCACTTTTCAGTATATCTATCGAATCTTCTTATTCCATACATGGACCTACTCAGTTTTCAGTAATTCGGGTAAACCAAATATCGGCACCCGAACCACCGGGTACCCCCATCAAATTTGGTTCGGGTAGGGTTAAGATTCCCATGGGTCGGGTCAATGTTGTCATACTTGTGATTCCTAACCTCTGCCTCCTCCGCAAAATCCCAGACGTCCATCCACTCTTTCAAACGGATGGATCATATGCATTACTTGCGAACGAACCCGCCCGGCGCAGATGATTCAGCCCGGCCCTGCATTCCAAGCGTAGGCTTTGTTTGCGGTATAACTTTTGGGTCCTCGGCCCGATTCACACACTTTTTACTACACTAAACTCCTACGAGGAAATGAAAGGGGAGTAGTGTTAACAACTTCACGGAGGCTCATAATTTCTTCTTTCGATTTTGTTCATCGAAGGTGTCGACAGAGCTTGAGCCGCATGGCGAGGTTTGATCCTTGGAACGTATTCTTCAAGAGGGAGTGGAACCGGAACTGGCCCTTCTTGGTGGGTTTCGCCATCACCGGCGCTGTCATCACCAAGATTACCGCCTCCCTCACTGGTACACCCATTTCCTTTTTGTTTACTCTACCCTCCTCTCAATCTGATCTGATTTTACCCCCAATTCCTTTGGTATCTGATTCTGATATCGGTCATGCAGAGGAAGATCTGAAGAATTCCAAGTTCGTGCAGTTGCACAAGAAGTACGTACGAAGCAGTTTCTCTCCAACTTGTTTTTCTTCTGTCTTTCGTATTTCTAGGGTTTTGCGGTTCATCTGGATTTTCGATATGAACCGTAGGGATTTGTTATAAAGTGTGTTCCCTTTTCTCATGGTTTGGTCCGCGTCGCCGATGTGCGTATCGTGGTAGTGCTGATTTGGGTATTTCTCTTCTTCTAGGTTAATCGATTTGCGTGGGTGGTATTATTGTATGCAACTAATATGTCATTCTGTTCTAGTTATGCACATCGTTAAATTCCTGAGAAATAATGCTTTGTTCTACGTCTAAGCCAACACCTTGTTTGCCTTTTCCTTTTCTAGCGTCATGGGGAATTGCTTCTTTGTGAGCACGTTTTGTTATCCTTATCTGGACGTGGGCTCTGTTCCTCTATTTTGATGTTTGTCTAATTCATTTCAGTTTCTTATCCGCTGTTACATTGCACATTATTTTTATGTTCTCTAGCAAGCTAAATGTGCTTCATAAAATTCGATGAAATACGTGCATAAATGATATCGCTTGGATTCCCTTTCTCTGCGATGGTTTTGTTCTCACACTCACCTTCTGACGTGCTAGTTTCGTTGGATCGTCACTTTTTTACGCATTTGGACAGATTAGGTCTTGTGGTTATAAATTTGAGTTGGAGCTTGGTTTGTCTTGTTACTAAGCTATCAGTATTGGATGGTTCGGGAAATTGTCATGATACTGCGAGAAATCAGCATTTAAAAATTAGCTGTAATTGCTAGACACTTGTGTTAGTGTCATTTGATTTTTTTTTCTCTGGTGACTAGTGGAGGGCTAAGCCTTAGATATATTACAATACTTTCACCGTAGGAGCTGACACTCCCTCTACATTGCAAGCAAGAAAGGTGCTAACGCTCGCAGGTTGAGTATGCCACTCCTTTAACCCCAGCTCTTGTCGACTTCCTATATTTGCCATCCAGTCAAGACACTTTTTTGCCTCACCGTATACATGTCATATGATGACTTGCTGTTCTTGATTCATAAGTTCTTTGATACTGGCTAACAGCCTGCCTATTGCATGTGGACCAAGGTCTCTTTCTATAAGATTGGATACTAGCATCTCTCAATCGTTGTCCAATTCTACTTGTCAATAGACAATTTCCCAAGCCAACTGTAATCCATCTTTAATTCCCCAAGGACCAAGCCTCAATTGTAATGATATTTGCAATACTAATATTTCTCGAGGATCCTGCAATCCATCAGCCCATATATGGTTACAGAAGACACTACCATAACCAGCAATTTTCCTTTGTTTGGTGACACACCCATGCGAATTCATTTTAATCCAGTGTGGATCCGGAATAGACCTTTACCTGATAGTTCGAGTTGGCCTAGGTCCGAGGCTTCTTCGTTGGCTATAAACTATCCCACACTCCTTAACCCACCAGTTAATTATGTGTACTAGATTGGATGGCCATGTCATTTGTATTTTGTACAGTGACAAATGTCTCGTGTACTTGGAACTGAATTGGGATATTATGTACCTGAAACAAAAGATTTTCCGGCTGTGAGATGTTATTTGTTGGTGACTAGAGGAAGGGAACAAGAGACGGGCGGTTGGTGGTTCATGCAGCACTGAGGTTTAGTACAATTCTATGTTAAATTTACCAACACATCTTCCAGTTTCTAATTGACGCCACTCAGGTTGGTAATGGGAAAAGGGTCAGTGTCCTTGTTTGGACTTTCAAGGCCCAAACACTTTTTAGGTAAAAGGGAGAACTTGTGTTCGTAATGTGTACAGTAGTATCAGTGGCTTATGAGAATGAGGACTACGGATAATATGTAAATTGTTGTTCAAATTCTTTGGCTTCTTGATTACTTGGAAAACTTGGTGCAAAATCAGAATTCTATTGAATTACATATGTGGATCATTTGATCACATGCTTTTTTAGAGTGACTTTACTATACAATGTGATTTCTGTTTCCGATTTTCTGAATGTAGCTCTGTTCTAGATCTGATGCAAAAGTTTATGAATTTCGATACATTGAGGTGCTGCAGTAAGCAGATTAACTGCGACATAGCAAGGGCCTAAGGAGTATACCTTTGAAGAATGTGAACAGTGTAAAATGTTTTGGTATGGCATGCTAAGTCATACTTAAATAGGGCCTTAAAGAACAAGGGTAATGCTTTGGCTATGGTGAGATTACTGAGTGCTGCATAGATTTTGTCTTATGAAAAGATAGTGCAAATACATAGCAATTCAAAAGATATTGCTCGATCGGTAGAACACTTTGACAAAACCCGTAGGTTCTTGTGTATTTAGTTTCCTGTTCAGTGTTGGGTAGGGATACACTAAGATGACCACAGAATGGAACAAAATGAGAAATCTTTTCTCGAGAGGATTCTGGAAATGCATGCCTCAGCTCCTGAAGGGCTCCAAAGTGACTCGCTTGTGCATTGTACGACCTAGAGAATTTTAGCTACCAAGAAGAGGTTGCTGTTAAGGGGCTTATACTTACTTGTACTTATATGGTGGAGCTTGCATCTTGTAGAGTTAGGCAGATGACCAAAAGTTGTTCTAAGATGGGGTTGCAGTAGGCTTCATAATTTGTCAAGCTTTGTAGCATGATATTCACTCGCATATCACTTCTTTTGTTTATGCAAGTTTTTATGAACATGTACCTAGGACACCTGCTGTCCCAGCCTGTAGAGCCGTCATCAGATGGGTTGACTTGAGGACTGCATATTGTAGGGAAAGTTGTGCCTGTCCCAGCCCCCCTAATAAATTGGGCCTGGCCACAGTGCACCAAGCAGAAAGTAAAGGGCCTGGTTAGCCCAGCCTCAACTTGACCTCGAATTTGGGTCTGCTCTCTGTGGGTTGAAGACTTCTTGCAGTTTAGTCCTGGCCTGGTTTACTATCTTCCTCACTCCTCAATTTTCTCTTCCATCTAATGGATTCAGTTTCTTTTCAAGAGCAGTGCATAATGGTGTTACATTCAAAACAAAAACCAAGTCTTTTCTCCTTTAAGTGGGGTCGGCTGTATGGATTCTTAGGTGGATAGAGCTCAATTTTGTCTCACACTGGCATTTAACTCTAGAAAAGCAAGATAACAGGTTATTGTTTCCTTCCAACATTTAAGAGGCTCTCTCTCTGTCCATTTTAAAATTTAAAGTGTTCACCATGTATTCTCTTGCACCCTCTCACTGTAGCTCTTGGTGGGTCTAGAGACGTCTTACAGTTTAGGCCTGGCCTCCAATTTCTTGTCGCTTTGCAGTTGACAGTTCGCTTTCCATCTAATAGAACAAGTTCTTTTAGTAAGAACCGTGCATAATGGTCTTGTGCTGAAAATAATTTGTTTCTCAGTTATTAGTGCAATAACTTTCACTTTGGACATAGTACATCATTGAACTTTTAGATGATCAGCAACACGTTGCTGCAAGTCTTCAAGTCTTTTGCTGAATGAAATCGGCAAGTCTCTTAATGCTTGGTCATATTTTCTGTTTCTAAATGCAGTTAAAGTTTTGCATGAAGGTAAATTGATTCCTTGATGGATACTTGTAGTGAGTACTTGTTTTGATGGACCCTTGCAACCCTTGTACATGATCTAGAAAAGGTGTAAGAGTGGTGTTCAGTGCTGTGGGAATGGTTTTGTTGGAAATGTCGTGACTTAACAAACATTGATTGCGCTGACTGTGAATGAGTAGGCCCTCCCGGTATCATGCGCTGTTAGCTTGCAGTTTTAGTAAAAGGGATGAGTTCCAACTTATGGGAAAATTTGGGCTAAACCTGTGGGTTTAAAAACCTGGAATCGACACCTTTTGAGTCATATTCAATTGGCATTGGAATAGGGGTAAATAAGCTAGCGAAGTTGGTGCTTTGAGTGACTTTTGGCTACTTTAAGCTAATCATATAGCACAACTAATGCATTTATTCTTTGTTGCTTTGTCTCTTGTGATTTTAATGGTGCTTGTGTAATCATATAGAATTGCTTCCTTTCAATTTAGTTGTGTTTTGTGTTGTGAAATAATTGGTTTTCTTCTTGTGTGACTTGTTACAGGTAAGGTTTTGGACGCAATCCTTCCGGTGTTGAAAATGCACTGATTCTATAGCAGATATTGGACGGTCTTTTTCATGCTTTCTGTTTCCTCTTCTTTTCCCTCATGAAGACAAAAAATAAGGGATTTGGATGTTAAACATGCTTTAAGACTCATCCGAGCATCTTGTTTCGTGAATTGCATTCGTCACAAGGTGCACAATTATATTAGTTTGTGTACGGTTCTTTTTTTCCTTTTCTCATTGTTGGGTAAGACTCAAGAGAAGGGTGTTTGCAACACCAGGTATGGACGCAAGTCCATCTTTGCTTCCGTTCGATTTTGTTTCGTTACAACTTACTGCTCAAGGTTCCATGAGATGCCCAAAAGTGGGCATAGCGTACTGGCTAGGGGGTTGGATGCTGGGTCTGGAATTCAAACATCTGAGCGTGCATCTAGTAGGAGCCTGATGGGCTTTCGGTTATTGAAAAAGAAAAAGGGTTGGATCAGATGAGATCTCTAGTTTTTGCTGGCAAGAGTCCGCAGCCTATACCCACCTTTGCCTTTCAGGAAGGAGATAATCAGGTGCCTGTATTTTGAATCTGGGTTTTAAAGTAGAGTATGGTAGGAAGGCTAACTTATGATGATTCCTTGCATTGACAACTTTTTTCTGCATCATGGCAAGCAATCATATTCTATAGCATTTTTGAGAGTTGAACAATCTTATTTGATTTCATTCGGACATTCAGACTGGAAGCTCTGAAATGAGATGCACATCCATTAGGATAGGCTCTGATTTGCATGATTGGGTTGATTTGGGGTTTAGATCAGCAACATTCATGTAAAAGCATATCAATCACTTTTAGTGGCTTCTTCTGAACTTCAAGTCTTTATGAGCTCAAATAAAGGTTTTCAAACTGCTATTGTCACACTGCACTGAGCGTTACTTGGGTGGTTTCCAAGATTGTTTTGTACGCTCGGTTTGGTTTCAGAGCATTCTGAAGTGGATGACATCGATCTAGGTTGTGATGAGCTAAAGCGTTCACCCAAAAGTTCCTTTTAGATGATTCAGTTTGAAGTCGGAGGTTCATTCCTGTGCAACAAGACTCGAGTCACACCTCTTGTATGCACGGCCGTGCGTTCAGTCTTAGAAAGAAAAAAAGGACCAGGGGGATGATTGAAACACACACTTCCCATCTAGAAATACTCGGATCTGTCTACATTTCTTTCTTGAACTTTGTATACTCTGTTAATCATCTTTGGTTACTCCAAAAATTTAACAGTAGAATGTGGTTGCGACTGATTTGGTATAAAAGAGGTGCAAATCAACACCGGTTTTAAGAACGGCATACGTACACAAATGGATTTCTAGAAGGGGTGCGTGCGAATGAGTAGCTCATTCTCTGGCTTGTTCGTGTTCAGTTCATTAAACCATTTAAGGGGAGCATGAATGTGGGTATTTTGCAGCTCGTTGAATACGTTTAAGACTTTTAATCTACAAGATTTGGTTCGAGAATTAGATTGCGTGAGTGTTTTTTTTTAATCGACAAGATGGATAGGTAAACACCAACCAGCTACGTCTAAAAGGATGGAGACAATTAGATTGCTGGGCTCATTCGTGTACATGATTTGGTTCCTTCGGCTCGCTAACCGGTACTCATTACAGAGATTACATGCCAAAACTGGCTCAGCTCCATAGCGTAGAGTGTTTCAAGAACTACGACCGACTCAACGTCCGCACCGGCCACTACACCCCATCCCCTCCGGTTACTCCCCTCTCAAGCGTCCCCTCTCCGAATACCTCAAATACGGCGTCGTCAACCTCGACAAGCCCTCCAACCCTTCTTCCCACGAGGTCGTTGCGTGGATCAAACGGATCCTCCGCGTCGAAAAACGGGTCACAGCGGAACCCTCGACCCCAAGGTCACCGGGAGCCTCATCGTCTGCATCGACCGCGCCACGCGCCTCGTCAAATCCCAACAAGGCGCCGGCAAAGAATACGTCTGCGTCGCCCGGCTCCATTCTTCGGTCCCGGACACTGCCCGCTTGCCCGGGCACTCGAAACCTTGACTGGCGCCGTGTTCCAGCGGCCCCGCTGATCTCCGCGGTAAAACGACAACTTAGAATTAGAACAATCTATGAGAGCAAGATGCTAGAGTATGATCCTGATAGGCATTTAGTTGTGTTTTGGATTTCGTGTGAGGCTGGGACTTATGTGAGGACAATGTGTGTGCATTTAGGGTTGATTCTTGGGGTAGGAGGGCATATGCAAGAGCTTAGGAGGGTGCGTTCGGGGATCATGGGTGAAAAAGATAACATGGTTACTATGCATGATGTTATGGATGCTCAGTGGGTTTATGATAATTTTAGGGATGAGAGTTACTTGAAGAGGGTGGTTATGCCCTTGGAGGTGGTTTTGACTAGTTATAAGAGGTTGGTGGTTAAGGATTCGGCGGTTAATGCCATTTGTTATGGCGCCAAGCTCATGATTCCGGGGCTGTTGAGGTTCGAGAATGATATTGAGGTTGGGGAGGAAGTTGTGCTTATGACGACCAAGGGGAGGCAATTGCGCTGGGGATCGCGGAGATGACTACTGCGGTAATGGCTACTTGTGATCATGGAGTGGTTGCTAGGATCAAGAGGGTGGTGATGGATAATGTGGTTTTGCCCACTGGTGGGGATAGCATGATTGCAGGCATGGCTGCAGCTCCTCCTTGGACTGCTGTAGTAGAGAAGGAGAAAAGAAGTTAAACTTTGAAGAAAAAGCAAGAGAGTAAAAAACATGTGAAGGGCGTAAAAGAAGAAAGAAGCAGCTGGTGAAAAAGAAGAAGCTCCACTTCCTGCTAAGAAGGTAAAAGAAGCATGAAGAAAAAAAGAGTAGAAGGTTGAAGAAGAAAGAAGAAGGAAGGAGAAGAAGAAGAAAAAGGAAAAAGAAGAAGAAGAAGAAGAAGAAAGAAGAAGAAAGAAGGAAGAAGAAGAAGAAGAAGAAGAAGAAGAAGAAGAAGAAGAAAAAAGAAAAAGAAGAAGAAGAAGAAGAAGCTTTGAAGAAGAGAAGAAGAAGAAGAAAAAGAAGAAGAAGAAAAAAGAAGAAGAAGAAGAAGAAGAAGGAAGAAGAGAGAAGAAGAAGAAAGGAAAAGAAGAAGAAGAAGAAGAGAAGAAGGAGAAGAAGAAGAAGAAGAAAAAAGAAGACGAAGGTTAAGTTGACAGTGAATAGGATTTGTCAGTATCCATGACATCCTTTCTCAAGTAAGACTTGCCATCACCATGTTCAGGTCTTACGCTCTCTTGTCTCCGTCACTGTTTTCCGGTTTTAGTGAGAATGTTTAGTTATTATCCCTTTAATTATAACTTGTTTTCGCAGATCTATTTTCACTGCAGTTCTGCATATGAACTGGTTTCATAGTGAAATTTAAATTTGGGCTCATGCTTTTTCTATAACTGTTGATGTCTGTTTTGCCTGCTCTTTTATGTCATCATACTAGTAAACATGAAGTTTTAGCCATGTCAACATTGTGTGAAAAATGTACAATATATGTTATGCCTTCTCTTAATATGCATGTTTTTCTCGTAAGGACACATAGATTACTGATTTATTGCATTTTAATTAGATTATGGCCACCGTATATTCTGGTACATTTTATTTAGTCAAATGTACTCATTATGTCTTTTAAGAACTTTCAATTGACTTGATGGTTAGCAATCTTGTAAGTTTTCGTGATTGAACAGTCTATCCACATCTAAAATAAAACTTATGTGATGTTTTATGTGGGAAACTTTGTAAGGACACACCTATCAGATCTGCTGTCAGGTTCGTAAAATAATGCGCATGTCCTTGAGTTATACAGAGAACAACTAAGTTACAACAAGTATCACTCTTTTTGCAATGCTATTGTTGTGGTGGAGGCTCTTGTCGTGTTGAAATGAAGATTTGTATTTGAATTTGAATGGTCTCGATGTGCTTCATTATTTGGGCAGTCCAGTGAAGTTTGGTTGTGAACATCATAGAGGGAGGGAGTTCCTTGTTTGATTAGGTTGGTTTTGAGAAGTCAATTTTTTTGGATCTGTTAGTGGTTTAAGAGCGGTCTGAGACCTGGCTTCATCAAGTAGTAGGAATTTACTGGTTCCCTTTTCCGAAAATGGTATAATAGAAGTGTGGTCCCTTAATGAGCTTACAATAATCCTATGCTTGTCTTTGAGATTGTCATTGTTCGGTATGAAGGGCTCATTTATCTTGGCTTGACTAATGATTCTAAACAAGGTTAAAACCCAGCCTATTTCTACTTCCTACTGAAGGTTCTTGAATAACCCGTGCCTGTGAATTGAATGTTTTTAATGTCTCTTGATAAGGTAAATTCAAAGATCAAAAGTTTGCGGCAAACCAAATCAAGCCTTTTCTCCCACTGCAGGAATTCTTTAGTAGCCATTCTGCTCTTTATAGTGCTATATCTGCATTTAAATCATGTTTGTTTGGTTTATGTGAACTACCTTTTAGGCTTCCTTAGGCCTCCTTCAAAGTGTTCCATCATCTATTTTCATTACGTTCTCGTTGGAGCTTAAGCTGGCCGTTTTCAAAGCACCTTAAGGCGAACCTCTTAATTTTCTTCTATTGGTGGCACATTCTTTTTTCTCCAACAGTCAGTTTGGTCCTATCCCTTACAAGACTGAACGGCCATCTCAGCATATTGATTTATATATGGAACTACTCCAGAGATGTGAAATTGTGCAACTGTTGATGCCCACGAAGCATTGTGACGTTGTAGGGCATTATAATCATATTTGGATTGGAGTGACTGAATTTGAACTCATAATTTATTTCTGTGTCTTGGTGAGGCAGAGGGCAGATTCATCCCCAACACTTTCGAAGGCACTTCTACATGTTTTGTTTGGCCTCTCCTTTTCATTTGAATAATATAATAATTATTCTCCTTCTTTGTTGTATTTCCCATTCCTTGTAGCTTTGGGCCTAAACAGGTTCGATATACACTGTTGCGCCCAACTCATGTGCATTCACAATGCATTAAAACAGCGGGATCTGCTCGTATGATGGGGTGTGCACCAACCGAACTGGTAATCCAAAGCAATTAGATCCAACCCAAAACCAGTTTGATAGACCATTGGTTTGATCCAACTCTAACTTTTTGATCCACTTCTTTTATGCCATTTGGATTTGGTATAAAAATAATTTTAGATCCAAAACTGTTTGAGCCAGTTTCTTCAGAAAGCAATACGTAACGAAACAAGCCCAGGCCCGTTTTGCAGTTGATGATACCTAAATTCCCTGTGATCCGCAAAATGGTTCTATTAGTTTAATCACTATGAACGTAGCAATCAATGATAATGTAGTCTTCTGCACCCAGGCCGTTAGCTCAATGTCTGGGTGCTCTGGTGCCAGCGCTGGAGTCAGAGGGGTTGCATAGGCTTCGGCCTCCTCTAGTAACTAAAAAAAAAAAGATAGTCATCTAATATAAATTATAAAAAATCTTACGTTAGTACATAATAATTTCCTTAGATAACTGTGAGATAAATGATTTTTTACCAAATTAAAGGCAAAAGTAAATAATAAAGTTTCCCATCTCCCAAATGTGGGCATAATTTCTCATTCAAGCATCAAATGGGGACCAAGTTGCACTTGATAGCGATGGGTCGGGTTTTGGGATTTGACCTGATTAAAAATGGACTCCTTACATCCAACTTGTTTAAACCCAATAAGTTTTCTACCTCCCATACTCGTGCATCAATGATCCACACGGGTCTATATGTGTTCACATCTCGCCCCCGAAAGTGTTGCTTTAGTCACAGCTTATGTCCAGTGCCTCCATCTTCCTTCCAGTCTGTGGCAACTGAGTCGAGTTATTTCCATTGATTGATTGCACTCTATTGACCGATGTCCATAGCTTTCCCTCGAACTTGCAAAGTTTTTGTTTCTTCAAGCCTGAAGCACTTGCAGTACATTTTCTTTTCTTAGATTCTCATCTCAGTATTTTGCCAATGTGGATAAAGACGAAGGAATCCGTCAATGTCCGACCGTTGTTCCCTGCAAATCCTCATCAGGTTTCTACAACAGCTCTTGACGACTTCCAATTGCACAACGGATGATCTATGTGTACTGAAAACGAAGAGCAGAAGGCGCAAAATCAGGTATGTTTTTTCGGTTTCTCACAACCGGTTTTCAAGAAGGGTTTTATTGTTTTTTCTCTGTTTCATTGTGTGTTTGCTTCTAGGCGCTGCTATGTATTTATAGAGCAGCGTCTGACTCCTCCTCACGGATATTCAAGCTGGGCTTTCTGTTCTGAAGCCCTTATCCGATTGTTATAGAACTTGTATATAACGATCTAGATGTTACGAATTTGTTATGTAACAACCTTCATGAGAAACCGATAGATGGCCGATCTAGCCGTTCTCATGAGTGAAACTATAAATGGTCAGTTTCTCGATTTAACATTTCCCACTTAGCCATTCGAACCAAATAATCTGACATACTAATTTTTCTCCCACTTTTATAGGGTTTTCCTAGTTATGTCATTTTTTTATTGTTGTTACAACCATTACCAGTTGTGTGGTTTTATACCTACACAACAATCAAGCATATATCAAACCTATGTTTATGACATGTTTTGAGAAAAGATCCTCTATTATGCCTTTAGTCAAGGGGCCTACCAACATATCTTGAGTTGGTACGTATGAAATAAATATTTTCTTTCTCATAACCATATCATGAACTTAGTGGTATTTAACCATTATATGCTTGCTTTTGGAGTTGTCAGTTTTACTCTTGATTAGAGTAATTGCTGCATTGTTGTCACAGTAAATGACAACTGACTCGTCAACTATGTCCAGCTTCAAATCACGTATGAAACAAGTTATCGAGATAACACTTGTTGGAACCATACAGTAAGCCACATACTCAGATTTCTGTGTATGCAATGTTACACAACCCTATTTCTTACATGCTCAAGAAACAACTCCACCTCCAAATAAAAATATTTGTTTTAAGGTTGATTTGCTATCATATTTGCTTCAAACAAAGTCAACATATGAGTATCCTATTACTTTTAGTTCATCTGCTTGAAAACCTAATTTTAAGTCTTTGGATTACTTTGATATTTGCTCATAAGACCAACCACAAAGATAATATTAGGTCTTGTACATAATATATCATACATCAAGCTACCCACAACTTATACATAAGGAACATTAGGTTTATCATCTCCTTCATTAGGACAATCAACCTTGCTTAGTTTTACCCCTTTCACAATGGGTGTAGATGCAAACTTATATTCACCCATTTTAAACTTTTGAAGATACAATCAATATATCTCTCCTGATTTAGGCATAGAAGTTTAGATTCTTTATCTCGAGAAATCTTTATACCCAAGATATATGATGCTTCCCCCATATCCTTCATTTCAAACCTTGAGGTTAACCGTGACTCTTGTTGTTATTCCCAGGTTTTCACAATCATCTCATTGTCATTCCCAGTCAATAATATATCATCTACATATATTGATGAGATGACAAAGTGACTCACACTATTCCAGACATATACACAATGGTCAAGCTCATTTGCTACAAACACAAGTTCAATAATGACATTTTAAAAAGTCAAATACCATTGACGATGTGATTGTTTAAGGTCATATAAGGATTTTTTAAACCTATATACCTTATCTTCTTGGCTTTCAACTTTGTATCCTTGAGGCTGATGCATATATATGATTTCATCTAAATCTCCATTTAGAAAAGCAATTTTTAAATATAAATCCAAATCATAATATGCCGATATCGATAGGATTATTCTTATGAATACAAATTTTGTAACAGGAGAATATGTCTCAACATAATTTATCCCCTTCTTTTGCTAGAATCCATTTGCAATCAACCTTGCTTTAAACTTGTTGATTGATCCATCGACTTTATATTTCTTTTTCAGAACTCACTTGTAACCTATTACTTTTCTTCCTCTTAGCAAATCAACTAATTCCTAAACTTAGTTTTTCTTAATGGATTCAATTTCCTCATCCATAGATTTATCTCAGTTTGTTAATTCATATGAGTCAATAGCCTGCCGATAAGGTAAGTTATTAGTCATCTCATGTAAATCTACCAAATTGTATACTTTTTGAGAAAGATAAGTATGACAATCCTTTAAGTAGGACAGTGCGATCCTAGGCCTTTTATGTCTACTTAAAGTTTTGGTTGATTCATGAATATCTTTTATAGGTTCAAATAATAATTGATTCAGATCTACTAGATTGTTAACATACTCATCATTATTCTTAAGAATGTCATTCTTAGCGCCTTTTAAGAATTGAACATCTCTGCTCTCTATTAGTACATTGTCCTTATTATAAAACCGACATCCCTTTGAGTATTTATGATATCCAATGAATATATCTCAAGGACCTGCTGTCTAGCTTGTCTCTATACTGATCAAGGATCTTCACATGAGTGATAGATCCCTACCTCTTGAGATGACCTAAGTTGAGTTTTTTTCTAAACCATATTTCATATGGTGTAGTGAATACAACTTTACATGGTACTCTATCGATTATGTACACAATTATACTTAGTGCACCATAGATTGTATGTCATGTTTATTAAGGTACTTCATAGCGATAGATCCCCACATCCCCAAAATATCCTTGGTAGAGAGATATCAATTAACATTAACCTTGTCATGTTTAGTAAGGTCATGTTATATCTTTCAACTACACTATTTTATTGAGGTATCTTCGATATTGTATTTTGCTTTGAAATACCAAAGTCTTTATAGATTTTAGAAATTCTGTAGAGGTGTACTCACCACCTCTATTTGATCTCAAGACTTTGATTGTATGTTCTAGTTGATTTTCAACTTTCTGTTTATCTTCTTTAAATACTTCAAGTTCCTCAGATTTATGTGTTAAGATATATATATCAAGTAATCATTGATAAAGGTTATGAAATAAACATTTGCTCGATGTGATCTTATTATAAAGGATCCACATAAATTTATGTCAATAAATTTCAACAGGGTTGTTGCCCTTGTTGTTTTTTTGGAAAAAAAAATTCTCATCATTTTTCCTTGTATGCCCTTGTTGGTCCACATAAAAGCTTCACACTTGCTAAAAGCGTTTTTATCAAATATTGACAATAAGTCAAAGTTGGATAATTTTCTCAACTTTTCGACACTTATATGTCCTAGGCATTTATGCCATATATTTACATCAACATTAAAGGCACAATCAATATAAGCAGAACATTCATTTTTATTGATATTCAATTTCAACAATCCATATTCTACATCAAATTCTTTAGAGAAAAACACTCTCCTATGCTTTCTCACAATAACTTTTCTAAGAATAAACCTAACCTCAAAACCCTTTTTTACTAAGGTAGAGACCAAAACTAATTTGTACCTTATAGTTGACATAATCAATACATCAATCAGTAAACCGGTGTGCCTTGTACATAAATTCTAAAGGACCCAAATTGAAGAACATCTGAGAAAGTTTATTTCTCATGTATACCTAATGTTCTCATGGTGTACACCTAAAACACTTGACGTGAGAAACGATTTCCTGTGTTTTGTTAAAAGGTTGACTACCCTTTTTGTTATTTTTCCTAAACCTTTTGTTTGGTTTATTTCTTTTCTGGTTGGCTTTGGAATTGGACCCTATCTCGTCTTGCACCACTAGCAATTTTTCTTTTCTATTTTTGTTCATGTGTTCTTGTTTGATTGCTAGGTTAAGGGGCAATTCTTAAAGGCTTGTTTCAAGCCCTAGTCTAAGGGAAGTTGTGACCATGTTACAGGATGAGGGAAGACTGTTGTGGATATTTGTATCGGTTCTAAGATGATTGATTTGGCTACAACTAAATCTCTTGTCATTATCAGTATATAGTTCACATGTTCTACTTCATTGTCTCCTTCTTTTATCTCATAGGAGTTGTACTAAAAGATGGAAGACTTTTTGCCCATTTGAGGGTAAAACTGTCTTTTTATTAAAAATATCTAAATATTTTTATAATTTTACAATGTAGCAATTCGTAGTTTTTAAAACAGCTAGGGGTAGAACTGACTTTTTAGTCCATCACCCGAGACGATTTTTGAAAACTGCCAACTGATTTTCAAAACCGAAGGTGGTTTCAGAAAACCATCGGTTTTTCCCCACAGTTTTCTGAAACTATTGAGCGGTTTTCTAGGTATATAAAAGGGAAGAGAGAGAGCAAAGTGAGAGAGAGGGGGAGGCTCTTGCCTCCCTCCGTCTTCTATGTCCTATCGATGGCCACTGGTCGTTGGCTTGGGCTTCGTTTGGCTCTTGTTTTTTGTTGATGACCATCGGTCGTTGGCTTCCTCCTTCCTCTCTTATCTTGTCTTTAGCAGATCTCGGCTGATCTCCTGCCACGATCATCTGGTATTTGGCAGAACTTGACCGATCTATCTCTTTGTCGATCCCGACTGATCTTCTGCTTTGGTCGTCTAACCTTTGGCAAAACCTGGTTGATATTTCTCTTTTTGTCGATTATGGCTGATCTTCTACTTTGGTCGTCTTTACTTTAGCAGAACCTCGCCGATCTTGTCTTTTGTAGGCTATCGGCCAATAAATCTTTTACTGGATGTTTGAGGCCATAGATTGTGGCTTTCGAATGTCGACCATCTTTTTTTGTAAAAAAAAGTGTTCCCCTTCTCAGCTTCTTCTCTCTTTTTATTTATTTTCTCTTTACAAAACCTAACTGCATACCTTTTTTTACAAATAACGAGGCCCTGATACCAATGAAAGAATTCGTTAATGTCCAGTTGTTGTTTCTTGCAACATCCTCAACAGGTTGCTACAACAGGTCTTGACGACTTCCAGTTGCGCAGTGAATGATCTATGTGTGTTGAAGACGAAGAGCAGAAGGTGCAGAATCAGGTATGCTTTTCCAGTTTCCCACAACCGGTTTTCCAGGGAGGTTTCTATTGTTTTTTCTCTTTTTCACTATGTGTTTGCTTCGGTGCGTTGCTCTGTATTTATAAAGTAGCACTTGGCTCCTCCTCCGAGATATCCAAGTTGGTTTTTCTGTTCTAAAGCCCTTATCCGATTGTTACAGAATTTTTATGTAACGATCTAGATGTTACGGATTTGTTCCGTAACCGTCTCCACGGAAACAACTAGATGGTCGATCTAGCCGTTCCCGTGAGTGAAACTACCGAGAATGGCCAATTTCTCGGCTTAACAAAAGATATAGAGGAATTATCTAATAATAAAACAACACACACCTTTTGTACTCACTGAAATAACCTATTGAAGGGCTGGTCGTCATAAGCAAAGGGTGTTTCTTGAATGATATTTGATTGTACGGTAGTTTTTCAAGAAAAACACGTTAGATAGTGATCCAAGATATATATACATATACACATCCATCCATGCTTAAACATTTTAAAAGATCTCAACTGTTTGATCGTGAGGTTGGTACCTCAAATTTAAATTTTAAAAGCAAAAAATGTATCTTGACACCTTTTTGCATGTACATTAATGTGTATGGACTATGTTATATGTCTCTCTATATACACATAGTCCTAAATGCATAATGTCTTTTGATACATAATCTTATATAAAAACCTTCATCACTTGATCTTTAAGATTAATGATGACTGAAAGTATTATTGTACTTTGAATTTAATGCATATTAAATACATAATAATCCAAATCTTTATCGTTAATCTTAAAGATCAAACAGTAAAAATGTTTATGTACAAAAATATATTATGCATTTATATATATATGTGTGTGTGTGTGTGTGTGTGTGTGTGTGTGTTGAGAGGACTTTCATTCATGCTATACTTTCTTCATTATCAGGATTGTTCATCTCTTCTATGAAATGATTCATATTAAAAAAAAGTAAGTAGATCTTTAGCAAAAAAAAATACATCTTATACTTTATACCTTTTCTTTTTGAATATGAACGGTATGATCAAAGAGATAGACAGTCTACATGATCAAGATCAAGAGGAGTTTAGCATAGAGTCTAGCAACTCCCGTTCTCTCTCTCTCTCTCTCTCCATATATATATATAACTTTTTATAAAGTATAATTACACTAAACATATGCTGGTTCAATTGTTCAACCCACTGCCTGCCCGCCTAAATGTCTGAATATGGTGATGGCTCGAGTACCTCATACAAAACTAGACTTGGTAATCTGCCACTTGAAGAGTCGTCACTCGAAGATACTGGACCACTGAAGAACACCATTTAGAAGATACTCGACCACTGAAGGACACCATTTGGTACATTTAGAACATAGGAAATAAATGGAAATCTTAATTTCAACATAGTGATCAACGTTATATTAAGCATACGTAATTATGAAAAGAATATGAACGATCAGTTCATATCAAGGGAAGGAATTTGAAAATTCCGGTGCCTAGGTAGCCCATAGTGCATTTGGAGTTGCACGCCAAATCGCATAAAGGCTGCATGTCAATTAATAATTGTATGGGACGATGGTGATGAAGACACTATCTTATGTGATGCATTAAATATCATCGATCATTGTGTTGATTATGCTGAATAAATCGATGTACGTCATCTATAGGATTGCACACGCAACATAATTTGATATGAAAGATGTCTAGCAACTCCTAATTTTATATATATATATATATATATATATATATATATATATATATATATATATATATATATATATATATATATATATATATATATATAATGACACCGAATATTTTTAGAGGAAGTTGGTGGACATTAGCTGGTCAATTATATAACTCTACTATCCTCTCTCTCTCTCTCTCAATAGTTTCCAATGGGATGGTGAATTAATACCTATGCAAGCTCGACGTGGCTACGTCCTTGAGACTTTCAGGTAAGACTATCGATTTCGGTTGCAACCGGACCCGTCGGGTCAGTGTGGAGGGCCTGGTTGCAAGTGGAATCTGATTCACAAGCCTTGTTTTCAAGATAAGGTTGGCATAAAAGGTCAAGCTCAGTGGCCCCATGGCCATTCATTCATTAATGGGGAATGGGGTGGTCATGGTGGGCCCCTACTTGTTTGCTACAAGATAAAAGGAAAGAGATCGAGGTTAAAAACGAAAGAGTAAAGAAAATAGAGTGAATTATCAATGTTATATATACTTATATTTATTTACCTATCTATATATACGTATATATATATATGGTGTTTGATAAAAATAAAGAAGTAAAAAAAAAAAAGGTAAAATAATAGTGCGAATTATCAATGTTATGTATATATACGTGTGTGTAGTGCCCAGCTCTTTGGTTGATGACCCAACCAAGTGTAGTTCTTGTTACGGAGCAGTAGTAAATGAAGATCCTTGCAGCGGTTGGTTTCCTCTTTCGCTAGATTTAACTCGGCAACTACTGTTTTTGTTTTGTGAGGTAAAAGAGCAAGAGGGTCCTCCGATAATATCTTCTAGAAAGAAAAAGGAAGAGCAATAATACTATATGCTTGGTGTTAGTAGGCCCTTCTCTGCCCAGCTTTCCCGATGATCTCTGCCCGTGATGGGCAGCAAAAGCAGGAGGAGGCAGACCCTTCTCCCCTTTCTATATAAGTAGAATCTCCTCCCATTTGGTTTGGCGCTTCGGCTGCCTGCAGCCTGTCTTCGGTCTGTTGAGGTGTGTCTCTCTGTGACTCTTTTCCTCCTCTGTCTTCTTTTTACTTTGTTCCTCCTTTGTCTTCGTTTCATCTGTTCCTTTCTTATTGCATGATACATTGCTCGCTTAAAAGAACGATGGTCGATTGTAGTTTTAGGTGCATGCACTCTGTTCAGATCTTCATCTTCTTCCATTTTTCTGCTCAACGAAAGATTTCATTTGTTTACAGAAATATCCTTATACTTCTCGATCTTCTGATAACGAGATTCACACTCTTGATTCGCCCCTCAGTCTCTTCTCCCTTTCTCTTTAGGTCGGACGATAAGCCTGTAAATTACTCCATGACAGCAGCAGTACTAACGAGTATTGAATAAGTTCGTCCGTTATTCGTATGCATCATGTATGGACTTTTCTTTGATCAAGGAAAATAGAGGCGGGCGGGGCCCGCATAAGGAGACATGGCTGGGAATCTGTTGACACGTACGCACTTGTGAAACGCCACCCTTAGGATTTTTTTTGGTTGGAGGAGAGTGGGGCCTACCACCGTCTGGCCTGAGACCTGTCTGGCCTTCACGCTCCATTTCACCCTTGAGACTCTCTCTCTCTCTCTCTCGTGCTTTAGATGGCTACAATGGGATTTTTCCTTTTTGCATCTCTGTCTCTCCACTCGTGTGTTTTGCATAGCTACAATCTGTTCCCTAATCCTATCTCATTTTGACACTGTTTGTCTTTGTGGTTCAAGGGAATCCTCTCTCTCTCTCTCTCTCTGTGTCTAACTGTGGAGATATGGCTTCGTTGCACATGAAACCGGAGGCTCGGCAGGAAAACGCTGACGGCTCTCCCCTGAAGAGGACGGCACTTTCAACAAAAGGGACAGTGAGGGCCTGCGTCTGCGCCCCGCCCACCCATGCGGGTTCCTTCAAGTGCAGGCTCCACAGGAACAACCACCACCACCGTTCTCAGCCGCTACCACCTCAGCCTACCACTCACAGGGTGGCCGCTCAGTGACAATTCATGTACACAATTCTGTCCCAAATATCAAAAGAAGAAAAAGATGTACTTCGGACGAGTCAAAAGATGGTTATCATCGATCGTCTATATATGTAGTTCATGAGAAAAAGGATCCAGCTGTATGTATGTTTCCCTTTCGATCACTATCTGCTCAATAGATAGATTCCTTTTTGGATACTTTCATGAGAAAAAGGATCCAGCTGTATGTATGTTTCCCTTTCGATCACTATCTGCTCAATAGATAGATTCCTTTTTGGATACCTGCCTGTGGACTTTTTGTTTTTCTTGCATTTGATCGCCAGGGATGGATTGTTCGATGATCTTCGTCATATTTATGTAGTCAATGCTTTCAAATAATTTGGCCATCATTTTTCCAGCGCATGAACGGTTAATGAGTGGTGAGGGCATTATTTTCTGCAGTTTGGGCTTCTGTGTTTGCAGCATCAAGCATTTCACAATTGCATGCCAGATCCACACAAGTCGAGTGTCATCTAATTAGATACCCTGTTTGGAGAGGCATAAAAGAGATGTGCATGTCATCTTCTGATTAATATTGTAATTACCCTTATGAAGCTCAAGTTGGGAGTCCGCTTTACATATTGATATGGGTTCTGCGGTGTCGGCTTTATTTTCTGATACGCTATTTAAGCAATATTTATTCAAACAAGGATGTACAGAGTTCTGAAATGGCAAATACAGCATAGAGAATGTGAAGCATCGTTTGGAGTAGATGAAGTTGTGGTCTTTTACTGAAGGAGCTCCAAAACATGCACTTAATGGGTGATCTCAATCAAGAAACTTAATATTCAAAAATCGAATAATCCTATCAAATGATCTGTACTCTAATATAGTTACTCTGTTAGTGCACAAAGTGATATAGGGACATTATCAGTGGGGTTGACTGTTAAGTATTATTTTGTGTAATTTCCATTACTGAATTCTGTTAATTTCTTTGTTATCAATATGTTGTGCATTTTGGCTCTGTCTTATCACTCCATTGCATATCGCTGCCTACCATCCTGATAAAGTCGGTCTTCTATGCTAACTTGAACTTGGTTGTTCTGTGTACGTGGTTCATGGTTTTGTGCTTTTATTAAGTAGAGAGATCTCGTGTTCTTACGTGGTCCTCTCAACATATACGATCAACTGAGACATCTAGCAGGTTCTCCCTCGAAACAGCAGTCAGCCTATCATCACTGTTTGTTGTTTTAAAAGAAATAGGGTGTATCGCCCGATACAAGCCGATACTCTTTCATCTGCGATACAGGTCCCTGTATCATATCATGGTTTCCCACGATATCGGACGATACAGATAACACTGGTTTATATGCCTCCACAAACCATCTCCTACCGCTATTCAAAGGCATGAAATGACTATAAGAAAGAAAGACATGAAAGTAATGTGGTACGAGTAAAACCTTTCCCTCTTTATGAGAATAATGTTAAAATCGGCATTCCCTTATCCTCCAAATCTATAACTTGAGATCATCAAATTCTGTCACTACTATTCAGTTCCTGGATGACCTTGGCAAATTCAATTGCAGCTCCACAACGATATTTTAGATTCATATAGTACTGCATTTAGAACATGTGATGAAATTCGGTCTTATGTTTATCAATCATAATTTTTCCCTTTACTCAGGTGCAGAAACTCAACAGATGCATATCCAGCTACCAAAGTTAGCACTTGCCTTGACTTCGTCTCAGAGTTTCTTTCATTAAATGGAACCAATGCATGGTCAGAAAATACTCTATCCATCATTCTAATCAGAATCTTCTCTGCAAGAGATCCTCGATACCATTTCAATAAACGCATGCATGAATCAATCGACTCTATAAGCACTGGATCGAAGTTTCATGTAAACTGCTTAGCCACTGCATATCTCATTTTGAAAGCATTAAGCATCTACAGGGTCCATTTGACTCCAGAGAGCCTCAGCATAAAGCTTCTCCTCTTCCCTTTCCTTTGTGACATCATCAGTTAGCTCAACGATTTCTTCCTCATCATCAACGATCTCTTCATCAAGGAGATCTGTTTCCCCTGATACTGGTACCAATCTCTCTTTCTCCAACTCAATGCAAGCCTCTCTCATGGCTTGCATTGTTGCTGACCGATCATTAATTTGGTATTTTGGGGCAGGCACAACAAATGGTAAAACTAAGTCATCCAAATTCGTGTTCCTTTCACTAGCCCTTTGTAGGGATTGTGGCGGAGGAACAATTAAAAGAATGCCAAGCTCATAGTTGCAAATATGAAGTTTGGAACCAAGAACAGACTTACCAATACCAGCTGATGTTCCTTTAGGAGATTGGTCAGAGGGCATTCCCAAGCAGCTGCACTAAAATTATGTGAGCCAAAATATATCCAACCAAAGGTGGAGGAAGTAGCCTTATTCCAGAATCGTCTTTGCACTACCAGCCAAAAGTTAAAGCGAACAAACCTTGTCAACCCATCGACCCAGAAAAGAAAAAGGGAAACCTATGTTTTTCACTTAGAACAGAGTTGGGGAGAGATAATTTCAACTTCTATAGGAACTTCACTTCTTAGAGCAACTATGCGTAATTTTTGTACCAACACTAGCTATATATGGCACAGAAAACTGTGATGTGGGGATCAGACGCTATTGATCCTCCACTAAAAAATCTGAAAAAACATCAAATATCAGTATAGAAAAATGGCAGGTATTACCTTGACATGCATTGGATGTCCCACCCTTTCACTTGGACAAGGAATAACATCATGCAGTACAACAACAACAACAACTAAGCCTTTTCCAATACTAGACGGGGTCGGCTACATGAATTCTTTGTTTCCACAGTTCCCTATCGTGTGTCATATTAGCAGATAACTCACAATAAGCTAGATCATTCTTTATTGTTTCTTTCCAACACTTTTGTGGTCGTCCTCTACCTCTTTTAATACTTTACAAATTTAGTTTTTCATACCTTCTTATGTCCAAACCATCTTAAACAATATTCTCTCATTTTATCCTCTATTGGTGCCACTCCTAATTTGTTTCTAATAACCTCATTATGTATATTGTCTTTTCTTGTATGATCACTCATCCATCTCAACATCTTCATTTCTGTCAGAGACATCTTTTGTACATGTTGATGATTAACTGCCCAACACTCATAACCATAAAACATGGCAAGCCTAATTGCTGCTCTATAATATTTACCTTTGAACTTTAGTGATATCTTCTTATCGCAAAGAATCCCTGATGCTCCTCTCCATTTTAACCAACCAACATTAATTCTATGCATAACGTCTCCATCAATTCTTCCATCACTCTGAAAAATTGACCCTAGGTATTTAAAACTTTCTTTTTGGGGGATGCAATGTGTGTCAATTTTAATTTCTATGTCCTTCGAGGTAACCGAATGATCAAACTTACATTCCATGTATTGTGTCTTTGTTCTACTAAGTCGAAGGCCTTTGCTTTCTAATGTTTCTCTCTATAGTTTTAATTTTCTATTAACTTTTTCCTTAAACGACTCCACTAATACAATGTCATCTGCAAATAACATATACCAAGGTACTTCATCTTAAATATGTTTTGTTAACTCATCAATCACCATTATAAATAAGTATGGACTTAAAGTTGATCCTTGATGTAACCCAATATTAACTTCAAAGAAGTTTGTCATTCCTTCATGAGTCCTCACACATGTTTTTGCACCATCATACATGTCTCTTATAAGGTTTATGCATGTCAATGGGATACCTCTTTTTTCCAAAGTTCTCCAAAGAACCTCCCTCGGTACCCTATCATAAGCTTTTTCTAGATCAATAAATATTATGTGAAGGTCTTTCTTTTTTACTCTAAAATGTTTCATAAGACGTCTCAAAAGGTAAATCGCTTCAATAGTAGATATGCCTGACATGAATCCAAATTGGTTCTCTGTTGTACTTGATACTTGTCTTAACCTACGTTCGATAATTCTTTCCCATAATTTCATAGTATGACTCATTAACTTGATACCTCGATAATTCGCACAATTTTGAATGTCTTCCTTGTTCTTATATATGGATATAAGTGTACTTGCTCTCCATTCCTCGGGCATCTTTTGGTTTTTCCATATTTCATTAAATAGTCTTGTGAGCCAAGTGATTCCTATTTCTCCTAGTATTTTCCAAACTTCTATAGGAATATTATCTGGTCCTATTGATTTACCATCCTTCATATGTTTAAGAGCCTTTTTAACTTCATTCTTTTGAATACGTCGGTAGAAATTGTGGTTTATATACTTTTCTGATTTGGCTAACTCTCCTAAGCTAATACTATCATCTTTATTTTCATTAAAAAGCTTATAAAAATATTTTTTTCATCTATTTCTTATATCATCATTTGCCACTAGAATTTTTTCATCCTTTCCTTGATGCATCTAACATAATTAAGATCTTAGTTTTCTTATCTCTAGCCCTCGCTATCCTAAAAATATCTCTTTCACCATCTTTTGAGTTGAGTTTTTTTATATAAATCCTCCTAAATTTTAGCTTTTACTTCACTCACGGCCTTTTTTGCTTTCTTATAAGTCTCTAAAGTTTCACTAGTTTTCTTAGCATAATGTAATTTGTAACATGCCCTCTTTGCCTTGATTTTATTTTGCACTACTTCACTCCACCACCAAGCTTCTTTTTGTGCCGGTACACCTCCCTTAGATGCACCGAACACATTTTTCGTCACTTTCCTAATATGTATAACTATATTGTTCCACATATCACAGGGTGTACCAACATAATTCCAAACATCTCTTTGAAGGACTTTTTGTTTAAATATATCTTCTTTCTCGCTTTTGAGGTTCCACCATTTAGTCTGAATAGCTCGATGCACTCTTTTCTTCTTTGCCCATTTTTTTATTTGTAAATCCATTACTAAAAGTCGATGTTGGGTGGTTAAGCTTTCTCCTAGAATTACCTTGCAATCTTCACAACACGCTCTATCTTTTTTTTTACAAATAAAGTAATCAATTTGTGTTTGTGATAAGCCACTCTTATAGGTAATTAAATGTTCATCTCATTTTTTGAAGATTGTATTGACTATAAAGAGATCAAATCAACAACAATAACAACTAAGCCTTTTCCCATACTAGATGGGGTCGGCTACATGGATTCTTTGTTTCCACAGATCCCTATCATTTGCCATGTTAGCAGTTAACTCACAATAAGCTAGATAATTCTTTATCGTTTCGTTCCAACACTTTTGTGGTCGTCCTTAGCTCTTTTAATACTTTCCAAATTTAGTTTTTCATACCTTCTTATGTCCAAACCATCTTAAACGATATTCTCTCATTTTATCCTCTATTAGTGCCACTCCTAATTTGTTTCTAATAACCTTATTATGTATACAGTCTTTTCTTGTATGACCACTTATCCATCTCAACATCTTCATATATGTCAGAGACATCTTTTGTACATGTTGACTATAAAGAGATCAAATGCCATAGCAAAATTTAAAATCTCCCTACCTTCCTCATTTATATCCTCAAAACCAAAGTTTTCATGAATCCCTTGATATCCTAATGCCTCTTTACCGACATGTTCATTTAAGTCTCCACCTAAACAACCCTTTGTGGAATCTTTTGAATCACCTTATCTAACTCTTCTCAAAAAACTGTCTTTATACTATCTTCTAGTCCTACTTAGGGTGTGTAAGCACAAACTATATTCAAAACCTCTACTCCTAATACTAATTTCAATGTCATGATTCGGTTACCATATCGTTGTATGTCCACTATACTATCCTTTAAATATTTATTTATGATAATACCAACTCCGTTTCGAGCCTTTTCTTGTACCATAATTTAAAACCTGTATCCTCTATCTCCTTTGCTTTTTCTCCAACCCATTTTGTCTCTTGTAAACATAGAATATGAATCTTTCTCCAAATCATAGTATCTACCACTTCCATTAGCTTATCGGATAATATTTCGATATTCCAAGAACCAATACGAATCTTATTATCTAGGGCTAGCTTCCTTACCCCCCGCATCCGTCCATATTTAAAATACGGAGACCCTCTCTGAAAATTATTTACTACGTTCCGGCAGCAATGTAGCGGGACTAACTTCTTTACCCACACCCATCCATGATGTGGGAACCCTCTCTACAATTGATTCACTATATTCGGGCAAAAATGTAGTGGTCCTTGCTTACTTATTACTACATTTGGGATCTGCAGCACGTCGCTAGGCGGGGACGCCCCAAAGCAATGCTGATAATTTTTGTAATCCATGTTGTAAATATCCGACGAAGTTTTACGCTAGTTGTCAGAAGCCTAACACAACCCTCCTCCTTTATCCGGGCTTGGGACCGACAATGCAAGGGTGATCCCTTACATGGGCGGAGTTTAAATATGCAAGGGCTTGGGAACAACATCATGCAGTATGTTCAAATATTTCAACCTTTGCCAGGTTCTCTGACCAAAGAAAATCACAAGCGAACATAAAGTTGAAGTAAATGTTTTAAAGAAGAGCAAATTGAAGGTTTTTAAGGTTAATATACCTCTGAGAAGGAAAGGAGACAACGGTAGGGCCAAATTCCAGTCTGACCAGTTTTTACCCTCTATCAATAGTAGGAAAAAGTATCTTAATTAATGGCCTTCATAACTCATAATCAGCATTCCAGATACCCCACTGCATAATAAAATCATCAGCACGTTGTAAAATCTTTGAACGTGAAAATGGATTCTAAACTAAAGCATATAATAGAGACATGGAAAGGCTTGAAAAGGACTGACCTCTGGATCAGATTCTTCAGAATCAAGATACTGGGATGACCTTTTCCCAGCTGCTGCTGCAAATGCAGCTAAAAAATGTGAATTAAGTGATGATAGAAGAAGCGTCTGATAAAGACAACACTGAGAAATCAATTTTATTGGGGCAATATATAACATATTTTAATATTAAAATAACACGAGGATAGTTTGATCCCATGGCAAGTGTGAGTTTGTAAAAGCTGCCACATGCATGTATGGTGCTTAAAGATATTCATATCCGTTTAAGGACTTGAGCAAATTTGGTGATGGTAATCCGACTCGAGGAGATGATGGGAATAACAGTTTTTTTGGGTAAGAAGCAAACTAATTGCCCTCCTAACAGTTCTTCTATATTCTATTCCTACTGGACAAGAAACAAAACATGTTAAGAAAGATGCCTAGAGCAAAGCCGTACAAAGTCATCATCAGCAAATTATAGAGAGCGGGTTTCAAGAGAAGTGTTATTTAAGGAACATAATGAATTGCAACCACAAATATCTTAAAGGGCATAGAATTAGCTGACTGCTTAAGACTCAAGAAAAGAAAATATAGTTGCAAGATAGGCACTGAAATCCGTGAAAGGCTCTCTACAGGGGAAAACAGCTCTGTCAGGGAAACTAAATGAGACCTTTCTCTCGAATATTTGCCCATAGACTCTAGGCGGTTCAAGTACGGTATCCTTCCATTCAGATTCAAGAGGATGGACGCTTTTCTTAAGTCACAGGCCGTCTCATTATCGACTTGTTAGAGGTCTGTTCTGCCAGATCAATGACAATCTTAGAAACCTTCCAACGTCTTTCCAACTCCCATGCACAAACAGATCCGCTAGGAGTATCTTTCGTTGACAGAGAAGGGTTGAACAAGGAGATGCGACTGGCGTTTCTAGCCTTCTCCTCCGTGCCCAGAGAATCTGCGTCTTTTGCCAAATTGCCTCTAACGTTGTCAGTAAAGTTTCTATCACACTCCATGTGGTCATTTCTATTTGGAGGGTGTTATGTCTGCTAAACTGACTGCATGTAATGCTGCTACATTCCTTTGATCAATTCTATAAGTCCAGGGGAAGAACTCCTAAATTGGTTCCCCATATAGACGATATCTTTCAACATTTTTCTTACAACTCTGCATTTTCTTAGAAGCAACAGGGCTCTTATTATCAGTTCTCGATCAGAATCCGTTTCGTTGAAACACTCACACTTCAGACAGCGCTTTTAATATGCTTTCATTACGATTAATAACTTATTGGTGTTAGTACGTGCATCAGGAACTCCTCCAGTAGAGTTTGTGGGTTTTGTTGACCCATCGGACAAGGCAGAGCATGTCGACACTCCATTTACCTGTAAATTATTTGACGTTCTCCTTCCATTCGTTATCCGAATGTGTCGTCCAGCCGCTTGCAGCAATCGCGCACAAGGAGTCAATCCTGTCCTGGGAAAAGTCAACATCTAAATCGTTGAGATGTTACCTCCTTGAGCGCAATCATCCTTGACGAATACAATTTGGATAACCTCTCGTAGACAGACCACACATACAGTGCTCTAGCATGGAGCATCGATCACAACTCCTCCGATGAACTGACTGACAAGGCGATTCCAAATTGTTCCCCCGTACAATCCCATCAGTGAGAACCGTCATGTCAATGACAAACCTAACGACAGCTCGAAGACCACGATCGGAGTCGTTGCCACAAACAAGCGAAATCGAGATCGAATCGCCGGCAGATAACTGAATGACGGCAAGTCCTTTCAGCCTACAACCGTTCATATAAATTCCGTTCAGAGAACGTTTGGAACCCATCCGAGCTATGAAAAGATTGGGTTGATGTAATCTTCTCTTTGCCTTGTCCGCCTCCGATTGTGAAGAAGAGCGAAGGACTCCATCGAATAACGCGGCGAATGATGCCTACTAAAGCGGCGATCCGTAAAGTAAAAATCGCACCACCTATTCTCCCTACCGAAAGTGTACACCCTACCCGCACTCAAAGGAACGGATTCGTAAGGAGATGAACGGAGAACCCGTGGTTGTCAAGCGCAAGCATCCCGGACGAGACTTCCCGAGGAAGAGCCCAATTGATCGTCGTGCCGAAAATCGCCGGATTCCTTCTGGAGCATGGGATTGCAGATTAGGATCGTTAAAGAACAATTTTCACGCAAAATCAACCAAGAAACGGGAAGACTTGAACAAAGAATGGAATGAATGAAGAATTGGGTATAAATATATCGATGATCATGAAGCCGGCACGATCAGAATCTCCGATCGATATGAGAAATACTCAAGAATAGAAACCCAAGGAATCGATGGGCCGCACTCGGGAGAAAGAAGGGCAAGGCGAAACCCGGGCGGAGAAAACAAAAATCGCAAGGGGTAAAGAGGAGAGGAAGGGCCCCGGCAGATAATAGGGCAAAAACGCACCAAACAGAAAAGAAACTTCGAACCGCTACTCCCGCCACAATCACGGGCATCCTTTTGCCGCCCAACCCAGACCCGGGCTAACCCTACCCGCCCTTTTCCCACTTCTACAGCAACCAGCCGAACTTGCATTGCAAAACCTACCTACCAATATCTTTTGGTAAATTTGAAAACGAACATATGACCCAGAAATGCACGTATCCGACCCAAATCCCAAATCTACCTTCGATAGAAATATATGTTCATTGTTAGTTGGACCCAGGTTCTGGTGCAAAGCCCTTGCCTGGTAGTTCAGACCATGTCCCAGACTGCCCAGTTTACATAAGCCGTGGCCCGAGAATTAGCCCTTACCCGAATGTCGATGACATCCAAAATTGTACAAGTTCTTACAACTTATGGAATTGATTTGTCTATCGACGATGCGAAGGACAACATATTGTATAATTAGTATCGGTTTTTTTATTGTGATTGTCTGGTTAACAGGTAACCATTTAATATCTTATTTCAATGTACAAGTTCTTACAACTTGCAAGGCAAGCCACTTAATCTTGTTAGATGTCTGAAAAGGACCCATAAATTTCTCTTGCATTAAGTCTATAAATGGGGTCATGGTTTTTAATTATATAACTCAAATATATATATTTATTTCTCCATCTTGTACAACCTCTATATCTTGGTTTGTATCTTCTATGTTGAAAATCTTATATAGGTATCCTTTTTTTGTATACATAACGGTATATGTATGGCATTAACAAGAGTTCACCCAGTATGTGCATACACACATACACATGTATATATATATATATATATATGGAAAATCAAATGGGACATAACTACTTACATGCTCACCAAAAGTGTGTAAGACAATGTAGTTATACTTATCCACTCAAAAAGTAATGGTTCAACATGAGTGAATAACATAAGCGCTAGTAGCAACAAGAATCGAATCAAGCTAGGTCAAGAATCTACTAAAACCAAAATCAGGTCCGGAACAGGGGACCACCCCGTTCACTTCCAATACTTTTTATATTTTAAATTTTTAACAATTTTTACAAGTTCTAAAACCGGAACTGGTAATGTCTCTCTCTCTCTCTCTATATATATATATATATAATATGTGTGTACGTGGTGTGGTGTATGTTGTATATGTGTAATTTCTTCAGGTGCTCTATTATGTTCGTGTATCTAGATGATTAATTAATTGTTGAGTATATAGAAGATACTGGTTACCTTATGAAACAAAACTAGAAGGAGAAACAAAAAATGGGGGTGGTCGATTTCATAAGGAATGATCAGTGCGCAGAAAAAGTGAAAACCTTTATTAATTTTGCGATCAACATTCAGATTATCAAATCCTCATGTTTGCCCTAAATTCTTTAATTCTACATAGGGGTTCACTAGTGAATTCAAACCCAAACTTTTTTTTTATTTTGTTACAAGAGGAGACCAAAGCCTAAAACACACACACAATAAGCATGCACCGCTTGAGAATCGAGCTCCCCACCAGCAGCAACAGTGCTAGAGCACCCTGCGATTGAGCTAACACTATGGGTGCTCGACCCAAACCTTTTCAAAGCTTTTCTTTGAAAAAAGGCCGAGTAATTGGAGTGACATTGTCAAGCCGTTGATACTATTGAATAACAAGTTCATCTAACTGGTTAATGGCTACTTCCAATTTTCTTCTCTCATCAACTTTGATAACCTCACAAGCATACTCCACTTTACCTAGCCATGGTCTGAATCCCCCTGTGAGAACATGATGCACCTGTAGCTGTATCTTGGCTTGGTTTAATGCTCGTTAATAATTTATATAAGCAATTGGGACATCCAAAAATAAAAATTGGGACAGAAAGGAACTTTTGGGGGGCGGTTGCATCAGCGATTTCAGCACATTAAACCACATTCGTTTGGTTATTTTTTGACTGTTAGAAGCTCATATTTTCATACTTAAATCACTGAAAATTGATTATTGTCAACAATAGTGTTATTTCGATCATTGAATTATGCTAGGTCCACTATTATATACATCAACAATCCAAATTAATAACCATTAAAAAGAAAGTTGTTTATCTAGAAGTATGAAGCAAAGGGACTCTCGAGAGGTGGCGACAGTTAGCAGTAGAAATTCAGAGAATTCATGTATAACAACAATGAAGGAACCAAAACAGCAAGCACAAAGCTAGGGCCGAATAATAAATTTTTATTTGCTGGTTTTAGTTCCAACTTCGATCGAAAAAAGGAAAGAGGATCCCACCATACACACATACACACATATATATTTCTGCAAACATATAAGATATTGACATAACATTAATCAAACTACCAATGGCTCCTTGTCACCTTTATTTCATTGGTTGGTCCTCAAACAAAATGCTTCTTGCGGTAGGAATAAAAGGTTCATAAATTTACAATTATATACGCCAACCATTTGAGAGAGCTCTTGAAGTTGTTGAAGGCCCATGCAAAAGTTCATCTGCGCAGTGGATACCGAAGTGTGGATGGAGGAAAGCCCAAAAGGTTAATGGAAAAGAACTCTGTTTCTTTTCTTAGTTTCTTATTTAATTCGTCCTTTTGATACCTCCTGGTTTCCATTTTCTTCCTTGGGGAGCAAGCAGGCTTGAAAGATCCTAGCTGGAAAGCTAGACCTTACAGCTCAAATACAAGCTAATGGCACAATGGTTGTGTAAATAATACACAAAATAAAATTCTTACAGCCATTACAACACCATCGTCAATATGCATCAATGAAAACGGACAATTCCAAAGTTAAGCCGCAGAAGTTGCCAACTCTCTGTCCAAAGTTGTGGTCAGCAGCAATGTCCTGCAAAAGTATTGCGCCAACACCCATGAATGCGTTCATATACTACGAGATGAGTGCTCACTTTAATACACAGAAAATTGAAAACACATACACGTACACACACAAAATCAATTTAAGCGATCTCTAACTTGTGGTGAGTCAGGCAGCTGATATTATAACAGACACCACCTGAAAGTATCATTTATAATCGCCTTCAACTTATTCACATTGTACAGAAGGAGACGAATGAAAGTAATAAGAAATGAACAATAAATGTCATGCCTTGAGTTCTCAAAAAATACAAAAGGTACCCGAGAAGATCTTACAAATCCCAGTTTCTGCTAGCTTTGCCTGTGCTTCCTAAACTAGCTAAAAGAACTCTCCATGGTTGAATTATACTTAACGAAGGCCAGATTTCTTTAGTAGGAATTCCACGTGATTGGGAGCGATCTCACATCAAGGTGCAGCTGTTGGTATTCTCATCGTTGAACATGTCCGTGTTAAAGCGTAGATCAGCAGGTGGCGCGTATGCGTACTGCGGCATCTGAGCATGGTAAACTAATTGCCCTGGGGCGCCGTATGGATCGATCGCTGGCTGATATTGTACTGCGTAATGATTAACCAAGCCTGGGTAATTTAAAGGGTACATGGTGACTCTGTCTGGTGGTTGGGGATGACTCAGATCCTGCCTAACCTCTGCATCAACACTGCACCCATTGGCCACTGTAGCTTCCACGGTGCTGCTATAAAGAAAGGCAGACGAAGACGTGGTATTGCTGCATCCATCGTCTGCTTGTTCTCCTTCATGCTTGCTATCTGCAGCATCTTCTATGTCCTTCTTCCTCTTCTCCTCTTTATCACCGCCAACTTTCTGGGAGGGCACCGGCGTCTTCTCATCGTTGGAAGACTTGCGTTTCTGATCCTCCAGCAATAACTCGGCAGGTTTTCCGATTTTCGTCAACTTCTTGACGAGGACATCGGGATTCAGGTTGCTCTCGCCCTCAACCGTCACCTTCGACTTAGCTGAATCCACAGTTACCCTGTATACCCCTGTTTCAAACACAACACCACCAACGAGGCGTAAATAAAAGATTGTCTCAAGATTTCTTACTCTCATGAATTCCATGCAAGTATTGACAAATTTTAACGAAAAACATAATTCAATTGAGCGCACATACACACAAACAGGAGAGAGAGAGAGAGAGAGAGAGAGAGAGAGAGGTGATCAAGCTTACCACCAATGCTTTGTAAAACCTTTTTCACTTTTCTTGCACAACCTTCACAATGTAAAGCTACCTTAAGTTCCCACTGCTGAAGCAAAGCATCAAACCAGCCACATCAGTCCTCAAAATCCAGCTCAGAATGATGGAGAAAGAGCAAAAATTAAAAGGAAGGAGTCCTATGTGAAGTAACTAATGTCGACGCTAGATCTGTACCTTGCAGTTTTGCGTTTTCTCGGCCATCCCGGGAATGAACTAGCTATCTTTTTCTCAAGAAGCAGGCGATGAATCTCCTTATTCGTCAAACCCCCGAACTCTCAATGCACGGCAATATCTACTCCGCGGAGAGAGAGAGAGAGAGAGAGAGAGAGAGAGAGAGAGAGAGAGGCACATCTCGCTGAGAGAGAATAGTCCTCCCATCTATTTATACCCTTCATACATATTGCGTCCCCACAAAGGCTTCTTTCTTTTTGAGGCGAAATCTCAGTGCTGCCCCCGCTTTCGTGCCACGGTGGCTGCCACGTAAGAAAGCAATTAAAGCTTAGTCAGACTAAGATGAGAAGTTGGACCAGTCAAATCCTCTCCCAATGATTCTCTTCATTTATCTCCCAACTCTGCCTTCGCTTTTGGACCGCTTATTATTCTTTTCAAACAAATTCAATAACCTAACAAAGATACGCAGGCCATTATGTGTTGTCTGGGTAAGCCTAAAGAAAGCAAGAAGATTGAAGAGAGATCAGAGGATCAAAATTTCGTCGCATGTTGTGTTGTGGTTGGTGGGGCAAATTGGATTGAGTCAGCGATCACAATTAGTTTCAGATAACGCAGGTTTTTCTAATGAACTTGAAACTTTATATTTTGGTAGACAAGATCAAAGATTCTCGATGGTGTATTCTATGCGACTCTCTGTCTTGATCTTCAACATGCAGACTTTCCCATTAGTTGCTTTTCAATACTGAGCGTGATTGTCTTTTATACGGCTGATCTGATCTTTAAGTTTAACAAATATCATCAAAGATATCTTTGTGTCAAAAGCATACACGGGAGCTAGCTTAATTAGCTTTCACAAGTTCTACAGTATTTTTCTCGTACATACACACAAATATATATATATATATATATATAGATAGAGAGAGAGAGAGAGAGGTATATGCTTAGTCACATTCAGATCTACTCAAACATCTCCGTCGGCATGATCAACTCTAGAAAGGCACCGGTTTACTTCAAAAGAGGTTCGACCGGGATGAACAACAGTTGAACATAAATATATATATATATATATATATATATATATATATATATATATATATATATATATATATATATATATATATATATATAGAGAGAGAGAGAGAGAGAGAGAGAGAGAGATGGATGTATGCATCATTGCCTGTATATGTATATATGTAATGTGTATAACACATTAAAAATGTTATAATATAACATTAAAGTGAGCAATTTAATCTCAATTTATATAAGAACATGAAAAATAAGCTATTTAAAGAAAATGAAAATAGATAATTTAAAGAAACATAAGTGTAATGACTAAAATTTAAGAAAACATGAAAAACAACATTTTTCAAACTAACCAGCAGGTTCCTGGTTCCCAGTTTGCGGTCCAAAACAGGCAGGTTCACTCATTCTTAACCAGTATTTTTGCAACTCAATTCATGGTCCTAAACAGAAGGGTTCACTCGTTCAAATTTGTGTAGGAATAATTCAATAAAAACAATAATAACTACACCTTTTCTAATACTGATGAGGTCCGCTACATGGATTCTTTATTTTCATAGAGTTAAATCATGTGACATGCTAACAAATAACTAAGCATATAAGCTAGATCATTATTGTTTTCTTCCAATATTTTTGTGGTCTTTCTCTTTCTCTTTTAACAATTTTACAATCTAGTTTCTCATGCCTTTTCATGAGAGATTCTTTTGCTCGTGTTTCTATGTACTTAAACCATCTTAAACGATTTCTTCTCATTTTATTATCTATTGGTGTCACTCTCAATTTATTTCTAATAACCTAATTAAGCGTGACTACTCATCTATCTAAACATTTTGTTTATGTTATAGATATCTTTTATACATGACGATTAACTATCCAACGATAAGAATCATAGAATATAGCGAGTCTAATTACCGCTCTATAATATTTACCTTTTAAGTTTAATGGTATTTTCTTGTTACATAGGATATATGATGCACTTCTCTATTTTAACCAAACTATATGTAACATCTCCATCAATCTTTCTCTGACTCTGAAAAATGATCTAAGGTATTTAAAACTTTCATTACAAAAGATGCAATTAGTGTCAACCTTACTTTTTATGAAAATATATATAGGATTATTCAAAAATGATTCCACTATCTTTGGCCATAGTACACCAAACTGCTTTACAAGAACTAGTGTGCTTGGTCGTGCAAGTTAAAATTCACAAGATTTCCTGTCTTGTGTCTGTGACTTGCCAAGTTGGTCTCTACCCTCATAATCTACAAAGTTAGTCTTGCTTTGAAATTAGAGTTCATCCATTAACATATTCTTTCATGTCATGAAGCTCGCATTCTTTAATTGCAGCCATGACTGTTTTGATTGGATAGTTTTCTGATATGAGATACGTGTTCCAAATTGTAACAATATTTAAAGTGCTATTCCCCAAGTTTTCAAAATGTCCTTTGACAAAGTTTTTGTTTGAAAATGTTTGGTCCAATATCTAGGAGAGAGAGAGAGAGAGAGAGAGAGAGAGAGAGACTTTGTGTGTTTATGGAGTGGCGTTCAACCCAATAACCCCGTTATATAATTGAAGAATAGAGATGTTTGGGATCACGAAGTGTCAACGAAATACAATTAGAAATCTATTAAAATTTGATTGAATTTGGCTTTAGCTTTTTCTTTGCATCAAGTAAGTCAGCAGCATATTCGCCTATTTAGTTTTTCCAACACCGGACAACTTTAATTCCAAGGAAAGAATACCCAAGACTGTTAGCAAAAGGAAGAAAAAGCGTACCTGGCTGGATCAAACTCTAGCGGGTTGATCTTCAAAACCCACTTTGATTAAAAGATATGAATTGTTGAGACTAGTTTGAATAAAGTTTGTATATGGATGTTTTTTTATCGTCAACTTTCTCTCTCTCTCTCTTTTTATATATATATGTGATGTCTTCATCATATGCATACCTTTACATAAATATTTTTACTATTTGATTTCTGAGATCAACTGTAAAATTTTAAATTATTTTTTATTTATTATATAAAAGTATAATATTACTTTTAATTCAAATCTCTAACATTGATCTTAAAGATTGAATAATAAAATATTTATATAAGATTATGTATTGAAAGATATTACACATTTAGGACTCATATATATATCCTGGAGGTTGGATAGGATCTACATAAAGGCGCTTGTGTGCCTCATGTTATCACCATTTGATGGATGGCATCACTGTTCTTCTTGTGCTCTTAAAAAGAAGGTGAAGGATTCTTACAAATTCTATCCAAACTAATCTCAAATATTTGATTAAAAGATATGAATTGTTGAGATTGCTTGAATAAAGTTTACGTATGAATAGCTTTTCATCATCAACCTTCTCTCTTTCTCTCTCTCTATAGATATTAGATAAATAGTTTTACTGTTTGACTTCATAAATCAATTGTAAAAAATTTAAATTACTTTTAGTTTAATACATAAGAGTATAATATTACTTTTTTAATTCAAATCTCTACCATTGTCTCAAAAATCAACAAATATATATTAAAACTCATATATATTCCCGAAGGTGAGATAGGATCTTAGTAGTGGTTCTTGCGCGCCTCATGTTATCGCCATTTGATGGACGGCGTGGCGGTTCCTCTCGGATCTCCCCACGTTGCCACAGAAGAACGTCCACTACCACATGTCCTGCTGACCACACAAACACGCTCCTCTGGTTCTCTCGTTTAGTACTTCCTCCCTTCCCCTCTCTCTTTTTCTCTCTTCTGAGAGTTTATGCTAATCAATCATAGAGCCGTGGGCTCTGCTGCTTACCCAACGGCAGCCACTCGTTGCGTCTGAGGCTATCCTCAATCTCATCTCCTCTTTTATCATCCTCTGCTTTGCACAAAACCAGCTCACTCCCTCGTTACTTATCTTATCCTTCAGCTCAAGTGATTCCCCTGTTCCCCGGCAAACGGTGAGAAGAAGACTCCATGGCTACACTCTCAGTAGCCAATGCCTCCATCCAGGTTGCCCTTCCCTTCGAAAAACTCTATCATCTCGTTTTGTTTCAGTAATGTGCTTGCCATCTTCTCATTTTACTCTGATCGTCAATTGTGTGGTGGTTGATGGTGCAGGCTACTGGCAAGGGGTTCTCAGAATTTTCGGGCCTTCGGAGCTCAGCCTCCTTCCCCATTACTAGAAAACCAGCAGATGACTTCCTCTCTGTGATTGCCGCTCAAACTTCAGTGGTTAGTCACTCCAACCCCTTTCATTTTCTTACTGCTTTTGGCGTTAATTATATTGTTGAGACGTTCATGAACAACGATCACAATTCCATAGTTTCCATTTCCTATCTTAGTTTTACCAATTGGGTGGTTCCTCTCCCACTTTATTGACAGTATGCTCAAACACGACTTCTGTTTGGGTTGTACTGGGGTAGCAGCTAACCCGATGAAATGCACAATTGGAGGCACCGATGCTTTTGATATTGACCACTATATCATGCATATTCTACTCAACGACCATCTGTAGAGTAAACTAATGCAAATGTAGACCAGAGAATGCATGCAGTTCATCTTTTGGATCACAGTGTTCATCTGTTTGCAGTTTGCCAGCAAACACAGAAAGACGACCTTTTTCTCTGCACTTTGCCCCAGACTACCGAAGAACAATTCATAAACCCGTTTGTCTTGAAGAACCATAATTTATATTACTAAAATCCTACACCATGGTAGGTTAACATATCTGAGAAGAAAGTAATTTTATTTACTAAGAAGAAAGTAATTCTGCTTACTAATTAAGAAAGGAAAAAACAGGCAATCAGGTCGGCCATACAGAACTAGTAGAACAGATGATATTGTGCAGACCCCATTCTTCGGTTGTGCTCAATCCGTCCATTGCATCTCAACTTGATGAAATTGTGCACAAGTCGAGTTAGAGAACCGACTACTAAGTTAGATGTATCCGAAGGATTTACATATGAGCCAGCAAATCGGATCGACGGTCTCAGCAATGGACCAAGCATCAATAGACACCACTTTTGATTTTGGCACTTTATGTTGACTTAATTTGTAAAATGCAGTTTGAGTTTATATGTAAATCTTTTAAGTTAATGAATGGGGCACAATCACCTGAATAGATTGGAAAATGCATATGTACGTACCTTCTTTATAAATGTATCAATTTTGAAAGGTTGGGAGCTCTGGATGCAAGAGGGGTGTGGCGGAGGCGAAGCTCAAAGTGGCTATCAATGGTTTTGGAAGGATAGGAAGAAACTTCCTCAGATGCTGGCATGGACGAAAGGATTCTCCTCTGGATGTCATTGCCATCAACGATACAGGAGGTGTGAAGCAGGCGTCCCACCTTCTCAAGTACGACTCCATTCTCGGAATCTTCGACGCCGATGTCAAGATTGCTGGTGATACTGCAATTTCCGTGGACGGCAAGGTCATCAAGGTCGTCTCCAGCAGAAACCCGCTCGATCTTCCATGGAAGTAAGCATCAGACGACTACACAATCTGGAACTTTTGATCGATATAGACACATTATATTGAGTAAAGATACATAGTTAATCCACCTTTTGGTGATCGGTAATCTCTATCACTCAGGGAACTCGGGATTGATCTTGTGATAGAAGGAACAGGTGTGTTCGTGGACAAGGAAGGAGCAGGGAAGCACATCCAGGCAGGAGCAAGGAAGGTGCTCATTACCGCACCCGGCAAGGGAGACATCCCCACCTACGTGGTTGGTGTTAATGCAGACGCCTATACCGACGAGGACACAATCATTAGCAATGCTTCGTGCACTACCAACTGCCTCGCTCCTTTCGTCAAGGTCCTTGACCAGAAGTTCGGTAAGCCGTGAGAAAACAAGAAGCCAACCAAACTAGTTTTGATTCTCTTCTCTAAGTAGGCACGAGTGAATCGAAGACAAATATGTTAGAAACAAGGCACAAGATACATACAAATCAAATAAACAAACCTCAAAGAAGAGAGGAAGAAGAATATTCAATCATCTTTTCTCATTTTGCTTCGATAATCATTTTCTTTTGTTTATTATATCCATAGAGGCAAGTGGGATTCTTTAGAAAATTTCATGCTTACTTGACAAACTTTAAGAGACAACTAACCTTGGGACAGATCTCTATGACAATCCTTTCCCTATTTAACTTCCTCCTTACTGAATCTGACAAGACTATTGATTCTCTACAATATGAACTTTTTAAACAAATCAAATTTATTTATTCAACAATATAATCACAAGGAATAAATGAGTGCAGGCATCATCAAGGGGACCATGACCACGACACACTCATACACCGGCGACCAGAGGCTGCTGGATGCGAGCCACAGGGACCTGAGGAGGGCTAGAGCCGCTGCTCTCAACATTGTGCCGACGTCGACCGGGGCAGCGAAGGCCGTGGCTCTGGTGCTGCCAACCCTTAAGGGGAAGCTGAATGGGATCGCTCTGAGGGTGCCGACTCCGAACGTATCAGTGGTGGACTTGGTGGTGCAGGTGGAGAAGAAGACGTTCGCAGAGGAGGTGAACGCGGCATTCAGGGAGAGTGCGGAGAAGGAACTGAACGGCATATTGTCGGTGTGCGACGAGCCGCTGGTGTCGGTCGACTTCCGGTGCACGGACGTGTCGTCGACGGTGGATGCGTCGCTGACGATGGTGATGGGTGACGACATGGTGAAGGTGATTGCCTGGTATGACAATGAGTGGGGGTACTCGCAGCGGGTTGTGGACCTGGCTGACATCGTCGCGAACAAATGGAAGTGATGATCCCCATCTGCCCCGGCCGGCCTGCTCCGAAACTGTTAAGTCCCATCTGTTCAATTGGCAGCAATGCAATCAACGTTTTTCTCAGACATCTTCCACTTCCTTCTTTGGGGCACCTCCCTATAATTGTATTCCCATTTCTTCCTTCATTTCTTTTCTTTGTCGACTTCATTTGTATCGAGAGACCACCTATTGCTTCCTTTTTTCCCTTCCCGATGAAGCTACTGTATTGAAAATCATGGTTACATAACAATAAGCTTATTAGATGTTTCACCTGTCTGCAACTCAGGACAGACACACGGAGAGAGAGAGAGAGAGAGAGAGAGAGAGATTGAACTATGCTGAACTGAGGATGACCTAATTTAGAAAAAGCCTATCAAAATTAAACTCCTATTTTCTCTTCGAGAAGGCATGTTGACAGATCAATCACAAAACATGCCTATCAACTAACCTATCAAAGTTTCCGAATTTGATGGTGTATGTTTGCATGTGTTCGCGGGTGCGTATGTGTATATGTTTATACGCACCCACATCTTACATGTGGAACGGTACACATGCCAAACTAACAATCTGTCTAAAAAAAATATGGGGCAGAGGTAAGGAGAGCTACGAAAAACAAAGAGTTTCTAATTAAGACTTTCATCAAATACAGAGATACGGAAAGAGCGTGCACTGAAAAACTTGTCATTCATTCCGGATGCTCCCCTTAAATAGGAGGATAGAAAAGCACCGAAGGCATTAGCCCACTCTTGACTCACCAGATGCAGAGCGCGAGTTCGATTCCCAGGGCATTAGATAGATTTACAAGCCAGCATAGTTTGTTTGCGTAGATCACGAAGTGCAACGTAAGTAATTTAGGTCAAATTAGCTTAAGAACAAAGTGTACCATGAGCTAGTCGGTCCAATTCCCAGCCTTACCTGGATACTTGTTGCTAGCCATATTATGAAAGGGGCCATTTTGAATCTAAACATACTTAAACTAAAAGAATGTAAGGATTTAATTATTAGAATGACATTTTATTTTGAACCAATTTGCCAAAATATAATTTTTAGTCACCAAATTTGAAAAAAAATGCAAACAATTGATCTTTTACTTTCTTAAGGCTCCATTTGGGAATATTGAAAAAATCGAAACCCAGTTTCCAGACATCTGTAGAAGCAATTGATCTGTTACTTATTGTTTGAAAGCAATCTAGAGATTAGCTTGGAATAGGGATGGCAATGGGGGTGGTCTTGGACAGGTATAGCTTTACCAGACCCCATATCAGAACCTTAGTTTTGTGCCTTGTACCTGCCTCATTACCTGCAGGGATGAATGGGGGATTGAATCTACTTTCTCCACGGGTAATGGGGTGGGCAGGACGTGCCCTAATCCCCAATTCTAATCCCAGCAACATTGTTAAGAATAAAAAAAATGATTGAAATTGACCCAATGTAAATATGATCCAAATATTTGAAAACATTTAATGTTAAATAGTTGAAAATTCCATATATATGTATATGTAATATGTATTGTATGTATATGTATGTATGTATAGTCAGGTATGCTATAAAGTACCTGTCATATACCCGATCAAAGATATTTAGGATTTCCCATGCTGAACCTGAACCCAGTTCCGATTCAGCTGTACATTTTGTAATGATTTAATTATTAGAATAACTTAAACAATTTGCTAAATAATAATTTTCAATCACCAAATTTTATATAAAAAATAACATAACGTGTTCAAAAACAAAATAAAAAATGAAATGCAAATTACTGATCATTTACTTTTCTAAGGCTCAATTTGGGAAGGTAGAAAGAATGGAAAGACGGTTTCCAGCCTGTGCATTGTTGTATTGAGAAGTTTTGTTGTTTGAAAACTTCTCAAATGGCATCAACAAGGAGATGGATTCGATGTTCTAAAATTGATCCCCGGTACTTCAAATTAACTGTTAGGTTTTTTTCTGCTAGAACCGAACAGAACCAAACTACCACTTTGGTTCGCTTTTGGTGATTCGATGAACACCCCTATTCTAAACCATCAACCAAAGTATACAGTAAATAAAGTACATTATGAATAAATAATTAGAAACACCTAATGGGTGCAAGGAGGCTTGCCACTGAATCCTATATATATATATATATATATATATATATATATATATATATATATATATATATATATATATATATATATATATATATAGGTATGTATATGTATATATGTACATATATATACATTATATACAGATATATATGTAAAGGTATATATACATACATGTGTATATATAAACATATATATGTATATATGTATATGCATATACATATACACTTATATATTTATATTTGGGTTGTGGTTTATTTGGTTTTCAAACCTTAGAAACCGAACCGAACTGATAAACATATTTTTTTATAATAATGTAAACCGAATCCGAACCCGAACCGATTTTCTATAGAACCAAACTGAAATAAAAATTTTGGTTCGATTTGGTTGTTCAGTTATATCCGAATAGTGCTCACCCCTGCATGGGTCAAACATGTATTCTTCGGGCTAAATCTTTTATATAACTTCACTGTATACATGGACTAATTCTACGCTTTCTTCTTAGAAAAGAAGAAAAAGATGATAAAACAATTAAGAGAAAACTTCACAATACCACCATATTATTATTAGAAACCTTTAGATTAGCACCCTAAACTTTTTTTTTTAATTCGATTGCTACAATGAATTTTCGAAACTCATCACATTGGTATCCTATGCATTGTCTGCGATGGAAAACCATGTTTTTTATGCATATATGACACCTTTTTTTTATTTCTATTAAAAATTTATATACTATACCATTAAAGAATATTAGCAATGTAGGATTGAAAATTATAAGCATTAAAGTCATAACCGCCTTGGTGCAAGATTAAGGAACTTATTACTAAGACAACTATACCTTATATAATAGATTTCAGAAAACAATTTCTTTTAACATAATCTCTGATATGTCCCGTTCTTTTAGAATCCAAACGTGGTTTCATAATGATGGTTACATGGAAATCGCCCAAGAATATAAATAAAGACTCATTTATGAAAGATATTGATTAATAATAAATAATAACATTAACATAAAATAATATAATTATTATTGTTAATATAACGTAATTTAGTAATTAATTATTGAATATAAACCTTGATTCATTTAATATTAGAAAAACAAGGTTTCGAGCTAAATAGTATTAAAATATATTAATAAAAATACTTTAATAATCCAAAATTTTAGAAAAAATATATAGTAATTAAAATATTGGAAAAGTAAGTCTAAGATTATTTATTTTATTCAATAAAATTATATATTTTATTATATATATGAATAAAACAATTAGATCCTATCCGCTTTTGTCGTTGCTCTTTTATACCCTATTATTGTTTTTTGAGGTATGAGTTTTCTTAAATTTTTTAAATTACACTACTATTATAAGAAAGCGATAAACGACATGAGAAACCACGTCAAAAATAGGCAGGATCCGGTTTTCCCATGTATGTGCATGCGTGAATGATACCCTAATCAAATCGAGTGGCGAAGGGGAGCAGGTTCACCGTCAAACGTTAACACCACGTCGAGAAGTTCACCGGACGCGAAACTTAAAGGGAGAGGAAAACTAGGTGCAATAGAACAAAGTAGCCGTTGCCTGCTTTCTTTTCTTTTTGGTAAAATCTCTACTTCAGTTTTTTAATACGTTCATACTACCATTGTCGTCATTCCATCGTGCTAATTAAATTGTATATTCAAGCGCCTGGTGAATTCTTGAAGGGTGTAAGCCACCACCATCATGTCAACCTTCATCCTTCCCCACACATTCAATGCACACAACGAAGCTTTTCTTATGGAAAAAAACATTACCACGACACGCAGTTAAGTGGAATGCTTCATGCTGTCGTATTATTAATATATCGATTCCCCTTGTTTTCACTGTTGCTGTGGTCATCATCTTCTCTTTCCTTGTCCGTCATTGATTCCTCTAAGATGCCTATCAGTACATAGACTGCAAAGTTCTGTGATTTACCCGTTGAAGGTGGAAATTATTCCAACCTGTTTCCGGCCATTTATATGAAGCCTTAAATAGGGTCCAGTGGGGGTCGTTTTCTACCACTATTGATGTTATTTCCCACAAGTCAGTCGATTTCCTTTGGCTTTCTCTGATCTTCTAATAAATAATAAATGGCAGTCACTGTCGTTGGAATCAATCCTGGTGAGAAGGACCCGTCTAGGCTCTGCAGCCACTTTCATTGTTTCACCCTCGGTCACCATGAATCGGGTCCCCATTGGAAATGCTGCAAGGTGATACCATGTAGATCAATCTCATCGCAAAATGGCGAAAAAGAGGGGCCCTTTTGTCTTTCACAGGTGACCACTATCGCTTTTGTGTTGGATGTGAGGTACATTTAATGTGCATGTTAATATATTTATATATTTAATTAATATAAATAAGAATTCTAAAATATAAAAAGTAAAATATGAGACTTTTGGAATAAAGGATACAAAGTTTAGATGAATGTAACAAACTAACATGTCTTTTTATATATAGTTAAAAGAGTTTGAGGAGGACATGTTATACCACCCACGCACACGCACGCCGGACTATACTGTCGTTTGGGTCTTGATTTATCTTTTTTTCATGAAAACTTTTGATCAAATGGTCAAAATAGTTCATCGTTTGGATCGGATCCGTGATTCGTAATCCAAACACGCACCTATAAATAGTTTATTAGGGGTCCTTCCTAAGCACACAGTTTGATCTTTTTCCACTCTCTCTCTCTCTCTCTTCTCATGTTCCTGTCACAGGCGACTACTTTTGATCAAACGGTCAAAATATTCTCGGTCATGAAGCAGTTTTGGATAGATGGGGCGGTCGAGGATCAGACGAGATGGTTGAGGATAAAACGATGCATCGTTTGGATCAGATTCATGATTTGTAATCCAAACACGCACCTATAAATAGTTGATTAGGGGTCCTCCCTAAGCACACAGTTTTATCCTTCTCCTCTTTCTCTCTCTCTTCTCATGTTCCTGTCATAGGCAACTGAAGTGTGGTCGAGATCGACTCGAAGTTAAGTACGTACTCTTCGAGTTGTGTGTGTGTTGAGGAAGGCACAGGTACCCTTGCGTACTCATAGTATTGGTCGACTTGAAGTAAGGTATGTGCTCTTCGAGTTGTGTATATTGAGGGAGGCACGGTACCCTTACGTACTCATAGTGGGACGCTGATTTCTTTAAGAGAAGTCCGCAAGAGTGACTCGGACTATGATTTTGCTTCTACCTTTGTTTTTCGTACGGCTTCATTACAACTTATTTTGGATTTGCGGTTGTTGTTTATAATTGGGGCATGTTTACATTTGTTGCATATTATGTTATTATGCATTTATGTCTATGGATATTATCAACATTTTTGGGTGGGAAGAAAAGTATTCTTTTTTTTTATCAAAGCCTAACACATATACACGCGCAACGATGCACCTTCTCGAAATCAAACGCTGAAAAGTTAAGTTATGTATTGTGGTAGATATAGCCAGTTCCGAAGCAGTCCCGTGGTTTCAACCGGAAAAGTATCGGGTTAGGAATCGACTCGAAGCAGAACCATTAGAACCAAATGCAGAACGGGAGAAAAGCCAGTTCGATTCTGATTTCCGTTTCTGCGAAACCGAAAGTGCCAGATTCGTAATTGTTTAATTTATTTTTATCAAAACTTAACTTTTTAAATATTTTTCTGATTTTGAACGGTTTAAAATGTAAACCAGAATCGAAACCATAATAAGCATTTTCAAACTGAAACCGAAACCTATCCGATTTCGGTTCAGTTCTGGTTCCTGGTTCTAAGCAAACTGTTGATTCTGGTATAATATAATATTTATCACCATATTAACTATTAATAATATGGTTCAATCCGATTAATTGAGAGAGCTTTTAATATTTATATCTTTTAAATATTCAATAATTCAATAAGTTAATATTATTATTTATATCTTCAATTCAATAATAATCTCTCTATAAATAAAATCGACGATCATAAGCTAACATGGCACCTGTAAGTTATTCTTTTAAAACAATTTTTCTGCTAACTTAGCAATTTGTTCAAGATTTATATCAATAATAACAATTCAATATTGTAATCCATTCGAATTAGATTTTTCTGTTTTATCACCTCAGTCACTCATGTCAAATATCAAACTCTCAATTTGTTTATAATACATTATATAACAAAAGAAATTATACATTAACCATTACTTATATATATAGAAAAGTTATAATGCATAACTTCTTTTAGGTGCATAATCTTATATATAAACAATTTGACCATTCGATCTTTGAAATCAATAATATAGATTTGAATTAAAATTATTATATAATTTTATACAACAACAACAACTAAGCCTTTTTCCATGCTAGATGGGGTCGACTACATGGATTCTTTGTTTCTAGAGAGACCTATCACGTGCCATGTTAGCAGTTAACTCACAATAAGCTATATCATTTTTTATTGTTTCTTTCCAACACTTTTGTGGTCATCCTCTACCTCTTTTAATACTTTTCAAATTTAGTTTTTCATACCTTCTTACAGGTTCTTCTTCTCATCTTCTTTCTATATATCCAAACCATCTTAAACAATATTCTCTCATTTCATCATCTATTGGTGTCACTCCTAATTTGTTTCTAATAACTTCATTATGTATAAGATCTTTTGTTCTATGGCCACTCATCCATCTCAACATCTTAATTTCTGTCATAGACATCTTTTGTACATGTTGATGGTTAATTGCCGAACACTGAGAACCATAAAACATAACAAGTCTAATTAATTCTCTATAATATTTACCTTCTAACTTTAGTGGTATCTTCTTATCACAAAGAATACCTGATACTCTTCTCCATTTTAACCAACCAACATTAATTCTATGCATAACATCTCCATCAATTCTTCCATTACTCTAAAAAATTGACCCTAGGTATTTAAAACTTTCCTTTGGGGGAATGTAATGTATGCTAATTTTAGTTTCTATGTCCTCTGAAGTAACCAAATGATCAAACTTACATTCCATATATTTTGTCTTTGTTCTACTAAGTCGGAGGCCTTTGCTTTCTAATGCTTCTCTCCATAGTTCCAATTTTCTATTAACTTTTTGCTTAGACTCTTTCACTAACACAATATCAAATGCAAATAACATATACCAAGAGACTTCATCTTGAATATGTTTTGTTAACTCATCAATCACCATTATAAATAAGTATGGACTTAAAGTTGATCATTGATGTAACTCAATATTAACTTCAAAGAAGTCTGTCATTCCTTCATGTGTCTTCACACATGTTTTTGCACCATCATACATGTCTCTTATAAGGTTAATGTATGTCAATTGGATCCTTTACTAACATGTCCATTTAAGTCTCCTCCTAAACAAATCATCTCCCTTTATAAAATTCTTTAAATCACCTTATCTAACTCTTCCCAAAAACTTGTCTTTATACTATCTTCTAGGCCAACTTGGGGTATGGAAGGATAAACTATATTCAAAACCTGTACTCCTAACACTAATTTCAATGTCATGATTCATTTACCATATCATTGTATGTCTACTACACTATCCTTTAAATCTCTTTTTAAGATAATATCAACTCCATTTCAAGCTTTTTCCTTACCTCAGTAATATAATTTAAAACCTCTATCCTCTATCTCCTTTGCTTTTTTTCCAACCCACTTTGTCTCTTATAAACATAGAATATGAATCTTTCTCCGAATCATAGTATCTACCACCTCCGTTAGCTTACTCGATAATGTTTTGATATTCGAAGAACCAATACGAATCTTATTATCTAAGACTAGCTTCTTTACCCCCTGCATCCATCCATATTGAGAATGTGGAGACCGTCTTTATAAATTATTCACTATATTTGGGCGACAATGTAGTGGAACTAACTTCTTTACCTACACCCGTTCATGATGTGGGAACCCTCTCTGCAATTATTAAACTACATTCGGGCGAAAATGTAGTGACCCTTACTTACATATCACTGCATTCAAGATCTGGTGCATGTTGCTTAGAAGGCCCAAAGTAATGCTCATAATTTATATAATACATGATATAAAAATCTAACAAAGTTTTATGTTGACTGTCGAAAATTTTACTTAAGTAATTCAGATCTCCACCACTTATATGAAAGATTAAATTATAGAGATTTTTAGTAAGGTTGTATAATTTAAATATTATATGGCCACGACTCCCTATATATACATACATCGCCCAATTGAGCACAATTCTAAATTTCAACAAATGATTAATGCCCTCCATTATCTTTTACAACTTTATTATTTAACATCACAGTCATAGATTAAAACCATAACTATCACAATCAAAACCACATAAATACAAATATTTAAGTTTCTTAAGTGATAGTGGTAATGGTTTTGATGGTTGAAAAGTGTATAGTGAAAGAGTTGTAGAAGGTAATAAGAGACAGTGACAGATAGTGGATGGTGCATTAAAAATCACAAGCACACACACACACACACACACACACACACATATATATATATATATATATATATATATATATATATATAGAGAGAGAGAGAGAGAGATAATATATATATATATATATATATATATATATATATATATATAGAAAGACAGAGAGAAATTGATATTTGTTTAAGCCGCACTTAAGTTTAGCAATAAATTTAAATTTCTATAATTCATTATTAAAAATACACTATTGAGATTTTTTTGGACTTACTTATAGTAAATACCAGTTTCTATATATATATTTGAAAGATGGCCTATCTTTTTCTTTATTCTTTTGACCTCCGAAACAAAGAAACAAAAGTATTGGTCTGTTTACTAAAGTCCTCAGGCATTCAGGAACTCTGGAATAGACCAGATTACACGTTGTAGAAGAACCCAAACAAAAAAATTGATGCGCAAATAGATATTGGAGAAGAGACCCTCCTCACACCTTACAGATGATGCTCGTTAGACCTTTTATCGTTAGTTGTAATCATAGGCAACAGAAGATGGGTACAACAGCACGGACATCAAAGAAAGAGGGTCGCCACAATCGAATCATTGGAGCCTTGCAACCTTATGGGCTTGTTCTTGTTCGATCGGCGAGACTAAAAAATGCATGTCACCATATGTTCAGTCGAATTATAATGCTAGTGATTGTTTGCAAGAAGGGCATCTCTCTATATAATATGGAAAGAGGAGAGAGAGTTGGTGGTATATCGGATGGACTCGAATGCAGTTGGCCTCGGTTTTCCATTGGAGAAACAATAATAATTCCTTCTCTGTGAATCGGTGGTAGATCGGATGGACTCTAATTCAGATTGGCGTCGGTTCCCTATTAGCGAAACAATAATAATCCTTCTCTTTGTTCCTCTGACATGTCCCTTTCTCTCTCTCTCTCTCTCTTATTGATTATTTTCTGGAGAATCTTTCAGATTACAAGCCACTAGGTACGTACTACTTACTGCCAAATCACACTATTGATGAGTTTTCTAATATGATTGACCCCTCCCTCTCTCTCTCTCTCTGTGCCACCTTGCGTCTCCTAGCATCATGCTTAGACCGGCATGGCATGCTGGGACGCAATTTCTTTCTGTTAGGGAAGAGATCGCCATTAATTCACTCGCAGTTTAAACGTCACCGATAAGCCAGGTGAATCTTTAAGCCCCGTTCAAGCAAAGAGTAGATGACTGGATACGATAATCTGGCGCCGATTCTTTTAGAATTAATTACAAACTACAATTTTATAAAACACAACCAGTAAATCCTATCGAGTTCACAGGACACGACGCCCTTAGACTCCGCAACTGCGGAGTAGCAAAAGAAAAGGGAACACTTTCTCCTTCCCGGAAAAAAATGATTCCTACCTCCTCCGGCGAGAGACGAAACCAATGCCCCACGATAAAAACGAAAGGGATGAAGAAATTTATCAGGAGATGTACACCTGGAGGCTGGCGCTCTTGTGGGCATTGCAGACGGGGCACGAATCGAGTTTCGAATCGCATTCCTTGCAGAGGCAGAGGTGACGGCAAGGCAGAACCAGCACTGTCGTCTCGCTTTCCCGGCACACCCTGCACATGCTAAGTTTCCGGAGCTCCTTGTTCCCCATGACCACCTTCGCCTGCGCATCGTCTTCGTCGCTGCCCTCGAAGAAGCAGCACGATTGTGCATCGTCGGCAGCGACCGGAGACGGGAGGACCTCGCTCTCGCCGTAGCCTTCCCGGCTCTGCTGCCCCATGGCCCCCTGCAGCAGCAGCACCTTCTCCAGGCCGCTCTTCAGATTCGCTACCATTGCCTCGTTGTTTCTCGCGACATTCTGCCATATCTGGTTCTCCACGCTCATCTGCTGCACCTTCTCCTCGAGCTCGGCATTGCGAGTCCTCGCATTCTCAAGCTCCGTCTCCTTCTCCCTCAATTTCTTCGCGACCTGCTGCTCCAGTAAGGATAGCACAGAGCGGTAATGCATCTTCCTTTTCTCCTCTAACACCAATCTAAGCCGCTCGTTCTGGAGGCGGATGAACGCGTCGATTTCGTTGTTCTGCTGGTGATAAAGATACGCCATCATATCCTGACCTACGGGCCGTTGGGATCGGCCGCTCGTCGACGCCGCTCCCGACTGGTTCATCCGGCTCTCGTGGTGAGAGAGATTCAAGCCAGTGACGATAGAAGTCCCAGTCATCCCCGCTTTCTCCTGAACCCTGTGCATGCTGCTGCTACTACTGCTGTTAACCAATAAGCGAAGCTGCTGCTCATGCGACATTAGGTTCATCTGCTCCGACTCGTCTCTGTTTCTCTTCTTCGACGCCGATAAGTTGCACGTTAATTCGCTATCCGGGTCGCTGAATACAGTGTTCCCATTCAAGGTCTGTCCACGCTGGTTGAGGTTAGATCCTCCTCCAAAAGGAATGTTCCGAGAGCTCTGATCGTGGTGTTGCTGCAAGTCAGCAAGCCAGGCGTCTGTAGACCTGATATTCCATCATCCAACAGCATATATAAGCAACCATCGAGTGCAAAGCCGATAAAAAAGAACGAACTTGCCAATGACGGAAAAGGACGAAGCTTAGCGCGTATCTAAGCAATGAGAGAAAAACCAAGACAAAAAGAAACGGACGATGGAATGAGCGGAAGAGGAGAAGAACTGGCATTGAAACTTACAGTTTCCTGAAATCCGTCATGAAAGCGTTGGAAGTGCAGTGTGCCTGAACCGCCATCAGAGACGCTCTTCTTTAAAGGGGAGAAGCCCACTCTGCAATAGATGGAGGAGAGGGGGACGTGGTGGTTGTGCAAGCGCGTATGAGGAGAACAAGAAGAGGATGATGGGGAAATGGGCTTTCGGTGGGGGAGCATGTCATGCGAATATGTAAGGATGAAGAAGAGTGTGAGGGGGAAACCGACGGGCCCTCCCCTTCCTACTCCTATTCACGCTTCTCACGTCGTCTTGGGAAGAGAGAGATGGTCTAGGTTCCCCACTCTCTCTCTCTCTCTTTATTCGTGGACGTAAATTGGGGTGGGTCCTTCCTTTTCCATCACTCGCCTCACTTTTTCTTTTTTCTATTATTGTTTTTTTATCTTTTCATATATATATATAACTCTGCACAACGAACAGTCAAACGAAACACACGGGAAACCAGTGAAAAGTCTCTTTTTTCTCCCAAGAAAACGAATCCCACGTCTCACGCTCCCTACTGAAAAAGTCATCCCTTAACCTCCCCATGGACCAAGCCGATGGCCCCCATCATCTGTTTCTTACCCGGCCCCACCACCCACATTATGATGGCCTTTACCTTTCACACCTACATTCATTTTTTAATATTTTTCAATAAAAATAATGATAATAATAGTATCGGTCTCTGTGGTCACGGACGCCACGCTGGACCACCTCATCTGACACGAAAGTATCACTTGCGACCAACTGTGAGTGTGACGCCCAATGCGCGCAATAACTCTCTCTCTCTCTCTCTCAACCCAGCGGTTCCACTTCCACGTCAACTTGCCGTTCTGTACGAATCTGCCAACGTAGATATTTATTGTTTGTCGCTTCCCCTCTCTTTTACTTTATGCTATTAATCAAATCTATTGAGGAAACTTATGAATGTCGGCTCTCCAGTGCCCAACGGCCTCCTCTGACATTTCAAATCATTTACCCATTTTCCTTTTCCAATATTATATATAGAGAGGGATAGAGAGTCTCCGATGAGTTATTTCAGTGACAAACCGAGTCGATCCCACCCTGACCTGGCCTCCACGAGTAATGGTTTTAGACTGGGAGGGCGATACTGACCCCTCATTTATAATGAATGGTGGTGGCTTCCGGTCAGATTTTGGACATAAATGACACTCTCATCCTGCCCATCCTGACGATCCCCCTCATACGTGACCTGACCGTTCCTCTCGCCATCATCCTCTTTCTTTTTCCTTTCTCTCCTTTTCAAGCTTGCTGACTTTTGTCCTTGTTCTTGTCTTCAAAGGCCTATCTCTTTGAACTTCACGAGTTATCGAGCGTTTAGCTTTCCCATACGGCTGCCTCCTTTGCCGTTTTGCTAGTCACCACGAACCTTCTCTCTCTTTCTCTCTCTCTCTCCATTATTTGTTGTTATTATCATGAAAGGAGATAAGAAGAAGTGATTACTGAGCTGTAAGAAAAAGGGGAGTGGGGTGGTTGTGTTTGTTGTGCTTTGGGGAGGATATCAGCCTTACTTTACGGTAAAATATATTTGGCTTGCCATTGCGTACGATATGCCCACCATCATATCGTCATATGTAAGTGCGCGTTGCGTCATTTGTCGCCAAGTTTTAATTGAACGTTGTACTTTTGTGATTCTGGTTTTTCACCCTCCTGTCATCTGGTAAAAGATATGATGACTTCGCCCTGGTGTGTCCCCCTCATACCGCACCTACTCTCTGTGCTCTACGCTGTCGACAACGACTCCTCCTCCGCCACTTATGGCTGAATCCACCTTGTCATTTGTGCCAATTTACAACGTATCAACAATTAAATTTTTTTTAACTTGCACACAATTACTATTTATATTTTATATATAAGATGGTTATGCTGCTGCTTCATTGAGAATGTTTAATTTGTGTCCAGCAAACGTACATCTCGTTCTATCTATTATTCTTTTAACGCTTATTTAACTCTGTTTTTCTACCTAAAACACGGACTTTTTGTCATGGGCAACACCCCCTTCCCTCTCCCTCTCTCTCTCTCTCTCTATATATATATATATATATATATTATTTTTAACCTTTATTTAAACTCTTTTCCTTTTATCTAACCATGCGAACCATATATGCAAGTTTTTATCGTGAGCAACACCTCTCTCTCTCTCTCTCTCTCTCTGGTGAATGTTGAAGAGAGAAGGGAATAGGATTGACGTGTGAGGGCATGCACTACAAGTCGAGGGCCCATCTCCATCGGTTTTATGTACCTTAGCGTGACGCGCACCAGTCCTTATAAATGCACAGATAATTTCAAAGGTGGTGGACAAATCAAGGCGCGCAAACAGCAATTTATTATTCAACAGCAACGCCACCCCTTGTCCTTTTCTTCTATGCGCTGCCTGCCCTATCAACCACGTTACTTTTGCCTTCTCTAGAATTCTTATTATTATTGTGCTCTTTATTCTTCTTCTTATTATTAATAATAACAAATATTACTATTATTATTATTGATCACCTGACGTTGCTTCACCGTGTGGCTGTTGAACGCATCCTTTTCAACATTCAATTCAATTACATGCGACGCCATGTTCCCTCCCCACATTTTTTAAGATAGCAAAATCCACAAGTATATTTATAATTAAGAACTCGTATCACTAAAGGTGATTAGCTGTAGCATCAGACGAAGTCATCTACGATGTGGGCTTGAGAAGGAAACGAAAAAATAATCAAAACAAATTTTAAAAAATGTCTGGATTAAATAAGAAGCATCATATTGTTGCCAAGATGATATATATTAATACATATACACATATATATATATATGGCGTGATGCCCGATTTTTTGTTCTTCGGTAATCTAGATTTGACTGGAATTGTTTATATCCTTCCAAGAATGACATCTGATTTGGATCGATGCGGTGGATCAGATTTCAGCTGTCTATGAATATTGAATAAGCCTGGCACACCTTGCCTACCCTCATATAAATAACAAGGCCAATAAATAATGCTGCAGTCTGAAAATATAATATGAAATCTTGAAGCACTATGTGGTATTTTTTTATCAACTGCCCAACGTATATATTTTAATTGGGAAAAAGAAAGCATATCCGAGGCATCGGGTTGCACATCCTTAATCCCACTTGTTCCCATTAAATTAGTAAGCAACATGATTTCGGGATCTTTCCTTCTGTAATTTTTTTTTATTGATACTACTTATGATAATAGTAGTAATAATAATAATAGTGCCAGCTTCAAACCAACTGGACATGGCTGGTTTGGACCAGTCCTGTGTTAAACAAGAACCGCGAACCGGGGCTGCAATCAACGGTTTGAATTGGAACCATAACCAAAATCGGTGGTTTTGAAGCATAATTGGAAGCGTGTGGACACTGGTTCTATTATGATTCACGGTTTCAAGGGGACTCAAACCGGCCGTTTCAAATTACCTTCACTAGTTTACCCGGAAGCGGCCATGTCTAAGCCAAATTAGCCAATACATAACCTTGTTTGGTGCACGACAAAGCAAGTGGGGAACTACATGTTTATTGCTAGGTTGCCGACCATGAAATCACCATTGAATTATTCTGCTAGAAACTATTTAAATTGTTTGGATATAAACGACTAACCTTCAATTATTCATGTCATAATGTATTGAAACTTATTCTTTTGGGGCACTACTCCTCATATTATATTTTGATATATTCAGAAATGATCAGGGGCTTCCCCGTACCAACATGTTCCCAAGATGATAATACATTAATTAATGTGGCTTTGTATAATATGCAATAATATGTGACAAACAGGATATCGTCACCATTGGTGGATCAACGTGCCACTAAACGTAAATATCAAGAGAGCAATTCTCTCTCTCTCTCTCTCTCTCTCTCTCTATATATATATATATATATATATATATATATATATATATATATATATATATATATATATATATATATATATATTGGATCATGCCCACTTCTACATGTTCACTCATTGTTTTTGAGGGCATGAATATAAATTTTAAAAGTTATATATTTAGAAAAAAATGGAAGACAACATTATTATACTTACACAATCGAAAAATAATGGTTCGGTACAAGCGGGTATCATCAATTGTAAAGAAGATCCAAATCACTATATACATATATCATGATGTATATTTAATTAACTTTATAAAGGAACTGTTTCTCTTAACACCTTGATTGGCTTGGCAATAAGTATTTACTTAGGGAAGGGTTTACCTTGCCTTGCGCTCAAGTGGTCAAGCAACGAGTTTTCTCAAATAAGTTCTGTGGTTCTTAACTTGTACAGTTTTCACATTTTCTCGACTTCACATGACTTGATTGCCATTGATAAAGTCGTAGAGATTAGTGGGTTTAAAATGTTATTATTTATATGCTTAGTGGTGGCGAGTTATATAACATATGCGTTCGAACACGACCTGAACCGCCTTCTGAGCTAGATGGAGCTGTAAAGCAAAGAACCATAGGCAAACCAGAGACCCTCCTCGTTCGGTTATGGTTCCATCTCTTAAGGATCTATTACATGAGAGCCAGTGATTTTGACCCGATAAATTCAAATCAGAACAAACCATAACGGAACTGATATTGGACCCGGGACTGATAGAACTAGCAGAAATAGAACTGATTAAGGTTCGGTTCGGTTTGGTTTCTAGATCACGATGCAACTGAAACCAGCAATTCTGAACCACCGGTCTTAGTTTACCCGTAGTTTATGAGACTCTCACATACACAACGTTTGCTTGTATGTTTCATGCAATTTTTTTTGGGTTGACAGAGGAGATTCAAGCCTAACACATACACACACATGAATCCTTTCAGAGTCGAACTCCCTACCAGCAACAAGGGTGCTAAAGCAGCCTGTCACAGAGCTCAGCATTTTACCATTTAGACATTACATTTATGAATTAGGGTTTAAATCTGACGTATTTGTGTTCAAAGAGTGCATGTTTCCAAATAAACGCATCTTGCCATGATTACACACGAAGAGTTTAATTAATTGATCTTTTTTTTTTACAATGGTTGATAAGACCGTGAACCCTTCAAGAATCGAACTCCCGCCCATACCAAAAGCATCGGAGTGCCTTGTAAGTGCGCTACCGCTCTGGGTGCTAGTCAATCAAATTTAATAACAAGGTTTACAGTTGTGCTTATCAACATATAATTTATATGAATGAATGTGTATATGATACGTATATATACGTATCTATACATAGAGGGAGGGTTCCAGAATATAGATGTGCATGTAGAGCCCGGGCGAATAATGCGCCCAAATGCCGAGACAAGTATCATCAGCTGCACATGTAAATTATGTGAGCCAATAAATATTTATGGCTGGGTGGGCTGTTAGATGGTGGGCCAGACCCCATCATTCATGAATTTGGATGGAGAAGGGCCCACACACCCCTTTTAATGAGTCGTGAATTTTTGGAAGGGATTTGGGGGTGGACCCATATCCAGTATTCAATAAAAATATGGGTCATATTGGCCTATGTCAATGATATATATATATATAAAATATGAGTCACACTTCCATAAGACGTCAGGGTTCCCTTAATAGCAGTGCGGGTCACCACCCATTTGTGCTCTTACATTTCCATGATCCCGACTATTTATGCTCCCTGAGATTACGAATATGAACGTCATGAACAACGAATCTGAGCCTTAAATTTTGCGTGTCAAAACATCCAAACCTGCCATTCCATCAGTCTGGTGACACAACTTCTCTCTCCCTCCCTCTCTCTCTCTCTCTCTCTCTCTCTCTCTCTCTCTCTCTCTCTCTCCTTTATCAAACGAACAGTGGGCTTCTAGTGTAGTACGCAAATAACGAGTAATTTAAGATAGACCACGGCGTTCTCAAGTTAGGCATCAAACATTGCATCGCTATCATCACTTTTCTTTCTCCCAAAGCAAAATGCCCGCTCCATCCATGACTTGATTGCCATCAAAGTCATCGCAGCGAGATCTCGTGATTGAATTGCTTTACTGTTTGGCCTCAAATATCGAAGAAATGCATTCATTTGCCGAATCTATTCGTTGGGGATTACAACAGTCTTAATGACTAGTCTTAATTACTTCAAAAATGTAGATGGCATTAACAGTTTGTTCATTCACGCTATGTACAATTTGAGATTATAATATTCTGTCGCGAGAGAGAGAGAGTTGCTGCAGCAATCTCAACGCTAAACAGTGAGCAAATGATCCTCCACAACATCACGAAGAATAAAGATCGTGACTTTCTCTTTTTCTAGTTTTGAGAAATAAATGGGTTGTCTGAAAAGTGATCTGCGTGTAGCTCCATTAGTTGGTTCTTTTGAAACCTCACGGTTAAATCCTTCTTCACCATTGCAACCCCTTAGACCCAAAAGCATAACAAATTACAGGCTTTTGAAAGGCAGGAGGGGAGGCCCATGCCCATTAAGTCAAATTAATCGAGTCGTACGCTTAGGAACTTGCACGCTGTTCCCTCTGATACATGGAAACATTCACATACAATTTTATTATATTATATGCACAGTTTGCAAAACTGTTCATTAACATACACATGACACCATATTTTATGTGCAGTCCCTTTCGCCGGGCACTGCGGTGAGAATTGAATGACTTTATTGTGAAGACATGGAAAGCACAAAAGGTTGCACAAAGGAGAGTCGGAGAGGCTGGGCCAGACTGCAGCAGATTTAGCTGCAGTCTGCAGAGACTGAACAACAGCACAGTATCATCATCATCATCAATCTCTGCACACCCACGAACCTTTATTTTAGGTATGGATTGAAATCGTATACTCCAACCACACACAGGTCAACAAAAGAACGTGCTTCCCCACTAAAAGGCTGAAAAACTAGTGCAAAAGGCAGAGCCATACACAGGTGGAAGAAGCAACAAACTTTATATAATATAAATATTATATATACATATATGTATATATATATATATATATTGAGATCTTTACTGTCTTTTACTTTTGCGCGTTTATCTTTTCTTTTTATGTTCAGAGCGATTTCAGTGAGGAGGCGAACAATAAGTGAGTGAATATTATTATATCGAGGATGTGGGGTATCGCTTGTTGTTGGTATTATTACCCTGCGGTGAGAAAGAAAGAGAGGAGAAAGGGAACAAGAGAAAAGGAAGAGTAGAGTGGCAGGAAAAGGGTTGGATTCGGATGGTGACAGTGACTGTCGTCTGCTGCAGGTGGGTGACCCTCTTTGATTTATTTTATGGTTTTCTTCTGCCTTATTTTACGTTAAACTAGCCAACAAAAGGTCCTCTTTCGTTACGGACCCATCCAATCCCATGGGTGGCCCCCGCGAGCCCTCTTCTCATTCATTGCCTCCACAAACCGACGGCCAGCTTCTTTGTCACTGCTTCCACGCAGAGTAGGACCTTTTTTTTGAGAATCGCAATTTGCAGGCCGTGTGCCAAACTCCACTTTCGGCTTGGCTAGACCGGACCCTTTGATTTGCATCTCGGAACAAGCTTCTAGGCAACCTTGCTCTTATCCTCCTACGAATTTCTCTCTCTCTCTCTCTCTCTCTCTCTCTCTATATATATATATATATATATATATATATATATATATATATATATATCCTGCTTCAACAATCACTAGTCTGCATCTCGTGCAAAAACACCAACCAGGATTGATCCAAGCACGACACTTTAAGCTTTTGTTAAATATAAGTCTCGACCTACGTGTGATGAGAAAAACATGGGTTTGTGTGTGATTGACAGGTTGTATTGATCGTTGGGTTTTTTTACTAATCAAGATAGTAAGACGAGAGAGAACGAGGCTCGTAAGTCTCATAAGTCTAGTTGTTGTGGTCTACTTCTTTTCCTGTTATCGTATGATTGAAATTGAGTCCATATAATGTGATGGGTTTCATGCAACAAAACTTTGAATTGAGGATAAAAAAATAAAAGTTTAACTCCTTTCCAATGTTGTACCGAATAGATGGATGGGTACCGAGGAGCTTTGCACCTTCATCTCTTGATGAGTTTGGGTTATTAAAATTTACAAGACCTAGAACCATGAAACTCAAAGTACTTTTAATAATCAAACACAAGTCTCTTGCCGCGGAGGGAAACCCTTCTCTTTTGTCCACCGGGAGAAGATTAATTTTGAATAGGGCCTGCAACCCTTCAAAATCCGAACTATGGTCATGTAAACCAAAATTAGTGCTCGATGGAAAAAGATCTCCCTTAGAATAGATAATGTTTAGGCGTAAGAAACATCGCGAATATTTGCCACGATCCATAAATGAACTGCCTTTTTCCTTCCCAAGAAGAACTGCCAAAACCTAATGAATCCGCTGTAAACATGACGGTGCCTGATCAATCAAAAGGTACAGTTCTTGCTATTTGACCCCATTGAATTTGGAGCTAACCCATTGAATTGTTTGGGCCGGCAGGGCGAATGATGGCCAAAGTGGCTCCAACTATCCAACTCTGACTGTAAGCAAACGGACGACGATGAAGAGTCCCACATTCGGTCCCCCAGTACAACTATTCTCCAATTTATTCACCTAAGCTAAATAATGTGAATCTTGTTCTTTTCTTATGAAAGTTGCTGTAATGGCAAACCACTTTGCTCACATAACAACGATAATATTTTATTGATCTTACAGGTGTATAATGCACGTCTGGAAGAATTGTTGAAATGGGTGGCCATGGTGGCACATGACCTTCATATCATGCAAGGTGTTGCCCAGAAGATGGGCTCTATATGAAAGACAAACACGAAGACGATGCATCGACCGGCAATAAAGGATGAAAAGAATTTAGATGCATTTACATATGGTTGAACTTCAGTTTGGCCCCACACAAGTATTTGGACCCGCGGTTATATGTTTTCCACTCTTCTGTTTTAAGTTGAATTGGCAATATCAATGGACTTCGATGCATGACGTTTCGTGCCATTCCCATTTATTGCTGTTGACACTTGACTTTATGCACGACAGTGGCTCCCATTTACCATTCAAATCTCAAATGACGTTGTGGGCAATGTCCCCTTCATATATATATATATATATATATATATATATATATATATATATATATATATATATATATATATATATATATATCACGGCCAAAGGGTTTGGCGCGTGATGGGTGCTCAATCGAAGGCGGTTAAGCCAACCTTTACTCTAGTTCGGGCGCAGCACGAAAGCAAGACACTTAGTTCAAATGAGTTCTCAAGTTTGCAAAGAGGCAAAGGCAATCAAGGCAAAGGATAGCTTTATTGAATATGAAGAGTGTTGTGTGTCCCCCTTACACGCTACAACTTGGTTGTAGGTATCTTTACAAATGTTACAAGCAAAAAGGGTTGTCTCTAAGAGGAGGTCCCAAAAGACTTCTAATGAAAGCTGTCGGGGATCCCACAAGGGGGCCCGATTCTACAGCTATAGTCATGTTCTCGATAGTTGGAGGGCCACATTCTCCCCCACCGAAGTCGTTGGCATCTGCGACAACGTTTCAATGCGCCAATAGTACTCCGCAAGTGTCTTTGAAAATTACCTTAGAGTATACCATTTTCCTCAAGTGGCTTGGTCCGCATCAAGTCCTTTCCATTTCACAAGGTAACGGGTCTGTCGCCCGACTATGGTGCCAGGTACATGGTCCTTGATCAATTCCACTTCTTTACAACCCGGGGTCCTGAGGTAAGCTGGTGCCCGTGTTGGACTGTTGCACCACTAGCCTTGCGCATCTGCATGGTACGCTTTCAGGTTGCTCACATGGAAGACAGGGTGCGTCCGAACATAGCCCGACATATCCACCTTATACACCCAGCTCCCTACCCTTTTTATGATCTTATAGGCTCTATCAAACTTGCAGATCAATGTCGCGTGATGCCCATGAAAATATTGAGAACGTGATCCCCTAAACTAAACGCAACAACGCAATGTTTTATGTCGGCCCATTTCTTCATTCGCTTAGTTGCCTTCTCAAGGAGCACGTGTGCCAGATCACATCTCTCTTAAATGTTCGCTGCAAATGAGTATGCCGCCCGCACCCTCCCAGTTTTCTTTGCCGCCAGTGAATGAGGAGTTTGTGGCAATTGTCCCGTAGCCAGTTCAAAGGGGCTCCTGCCGGTAGACTCACTAACCTCCAAGTTATATGAAAATTGAGCGAGGTCCATCCACTCAATCCAATCCCTCTGTTTGGCACAAATATAATGTCGAAGGTAGCATTCCACCAAGGCATTGATTCTTTTCGTTTAGCCATCCATTTGCAAGTGACAGTTTGTTGAGAATAATAACTTCGTACCCAACAACCGAAAGACCTCTCGTCAAAATTTGCTTATAAATCGGGCATCGCGGTCACTAACAATGTTGCAAGGGACTCTCGAGTACTTGATCACATGCTTGATGAAGAGCTTTGTCGTGCGCTTCAATGGGGCTGCCACAAATATCCTACACTTGGAAAACTTGTCCACTACCACCAAGATGGATTGACAAGCATTTGACTTAGGTAGATTCAAGATAAAGTCCATGGATACACTCTCCCATGGTCGGCTCGAAATCGGCAATGGTTCTAAGAGTCTTACCGATTTTTTGTTCTCAACCTTATTCTGTTGGCAAATGAGGCAAGTCCGCACATACGCAGCCACATAGTCCCCCCATGTTGGGCCACTAAAAGGATCTCTTTAGCAAAGCTTTAGCCTGCTCCATACCCGGGTGTCCAGCCCAAGGTGAGTCATGGTACTCCTTCAGGACTTCTCTTCTTAAGTTTCCCATCCTTGGCACATACAACCTATCCCCTCTTTTTAGTAGCAAACCGTCTTCAACCCAAAATCACTTAATCTTATCCTCATGGACTAATGTTTTGAGTTGCTTGGCATCCCGTCTGCCTCCAAACTGGCACGAATCCGCTCCACCAAGTTACTTTGAACATTCACACTGGAAGATTTACCATCTCCCTGAAGAGCAACCAACTCTGCCCGTCTACTCAATGTGTCTGCCATTGAGTTAGTCTTACCCACCTTATAGAGCAACATGAAATTGAACTCTGCCATTGTGCTTGTTTTGCCGAGAGCTTCTTTTGTGTCTGGAAATAACTCACAATTACATTGTTTGTCCAAACCGTGAAGTGGTTCCCGAGGATGTAGTGTTTCCATAAGCGAAGACAGTGTACCACTGCCGTCATCTCTTTTTCATAAACTCAGTATCGTCTTTCTACGTCTTTGAGCTTCTGACTCTCAAAGGTGATGGGGTGTCTATTCTGCATAAGCACCCCGCCTAAGGCAAAGTCTGAAGCATCTGTTTGTATTTCGAACGGTTGGTTATTATCCGGCAGCACCAACATAGGTTCCCTTGTCACCGCCTCCTTCAACTTTTCGAAGGCTTCCTAGCAAGACTTCATCTAGTCCAAAGTCTAACCCTTCTTCATCTTTTCCGTCCAGAGGGTTGCGAGAGCGGTGTATCCTTTGATAAAACGACACTAGTAGTTAGCCAATCCGAGAAAGGAGCGTAAGCCCGTTAGGCTAGTTGAAGGTTGTTAGTCTTTGATAGCTTAGATATTCCTCCCATCCATTCGCATCTTTCCATTGCCAATCACATGGCATAAAAAGTCTATCTGAGTCTGTCCAAATAGGCACTTTTTTCTTTTGACATAGAAATGATTCTCCCGCAGTAGCTGAAAGACTGTCCGCAGGTGATGAATATGTTGATCCATGGAAGTGTTCTGCACCACTATGTCATCTAGGTAGACGACGACAAATTGATCAAGGAATAGATAAAAGATCTTATTGATCAAAGTTGATAAAGTTGATGGAGCATTAGTTAGCCCGAATGACATCACAAAAAACTCATAGGCACCATAATGAGTTCCGCATGTAGTCTTCCCTCAGCGATTCGTACCTATGAGTACCTCGAACGAAGATCTAACTTAGAGAAGACTCGTGCCTGTCCAAGTTGGTCGAACAAGTCCTCAAAGGAAGGGGTACTTGTTCTTCACCGTAAGCTTATTTAGGGTACGATAGTCTACGCAAAGCCGTTGTGATCCATCGGACCTGGTTTGGAAGAGTACGGGCACGCCAAATGGTGCTTTTAAAGGTCTTATGATTCTGGATGCCAATATCTCATATAAGTGTTCCCTTAGTTATTTCAATTTGATCAATGCCACGCGGGAAGGCATCATGTTCGGTAGTCTAGCTGTAGGCAATAACTCAATTTAGTGGTCGATCTCCCTCCGGGCATCACATCGTCAAACTCCCTTAGCACTCCATTAAGTTTCGGGGGTGCCCCCATGTTGGGTGCCATGTCCTCCTCTTATATCTGAATTGCTACGAGGTAAGTCTTTTCACCTCGCCCCAAACCCGTTTTAGGTTGAAGTGCAGATATCACACGGGTTAAGCTTTTTCCAGACTCCATTAGCTTTATTTGTACCTTGGTCACATAGGATGTGTCTCCTTTAAGTAAAGCTACAAAGTTATGCTTTGACCGTATCTCCTCATCGCACTCCCGCAAGAACTCTAGACCCAAAACCAACTAGTAATCGTCCATCGAGAAAACGAAGAAGTTGGTCACACCCTCCCAACTCCCAATTCGGATTGGCACTACCTTTGCCTCACCCACCATCTTCATGGGTGCTAAATTCACGACCTTTATTAGACCCTCCCGTTTAACACACTTCACACCTAAGCGGTTCGCTTCTGCCAGTGTGATGAAGTTTTGCGTTGCTCCAGTGTCTACCATTGCTTTTGTGACTATACCTTTGACAAAAACGTCTAAGTACATTAAGCCTTTGCAAAGAGGTGCCATCAGAACCGGTGTCTTAGTATTATTCATAACATTCATCCATTGGAGAGCTCCCATCAGCGGCTCATCAGGCTCTTGTTCCATAGCATTCACGCGCCCGATGTCATTTTTGTTTGGGCATTCCACATACTTGTGCGGGCCTCCGCAGAGCCAGCACGCCAGCTTGTATGGACCCTTTGGCTTTGCCTTGCCATCAGGCCTTTTTGCCGATTCTCAGCGGTCTCAATCTTTTTTCTCATAACCCTTCTTTTCGTTAGAATTCTTCTTCAAGGGCTTTTTCACATCAGTTCTACGGCTGTCCACCAGTTGTTCAGCAACCGTTATAGCTTCAGATAGCGTCTACAGGTTCCCACAGCGAAGCTCCTGTTCCGCCCAAGGCTTTAAGTTATTGAGAAAGTCAAAGATATGGTCTTCCATCGTCATGGTCTTAATACTTAGCATCAATGACTGGTAGTCTTTGATATACTCATTAATTGAACCCTTTTGCTTCAAGTTGGAGAGCTTTTGCTTAGCTACCTCTTTAATATTTTGAAGCAGAAAGTACTCCCTTAACTCCTTAAAACCTTCATCCGTTTCCAACTTGCACTCCCCGTTCTCAATCTCTTCAAGCTTCCGATGCCACCACAGGAAGGAATCATCATCCAGAAAAGTTGAGGCTGTGGCAATCTTCTGTTCCTCATCTTCAAGATTTCCAACCTTAATGTACATATTCAAGTGACAAAGTAAATTCTCAATCACTTTCCCATCCCTTATGCCTGAGTACGGCTTCAGACCCTTCACATTCAATCTAGGGGTCCTTTCTCCCCCACCAAAATTTTGTTTCTATTCGACCTCTACCAAACGGGCTAAAAGAGAGTCTTGGACGGTCTCAAGACTATCTATACGATCCCGAAGGGATGAATCACCGTCGAATAACTCTGCATTCAAAACGTCATTACCAGTCGTAACTCATGCCAATGATTGCCTTAAGGAGGCATACTCCTCCTCAAGTGTGTACAATTGGGTCTCCAGACTCGTTACAACGTCTATGTCCGCATTAGACATGCCTTTCTTACCCTTTTCTTTCTCCCATCGGTTCTTTCCCTAAGCCATTGGTAAAGCTTTCCCGTGCACTTCTGAAATTGATGTCATGTTAATGCCCCCAATGTTAGCAATCTATCAATTCCATGTCCCAACTTCCAACCGAACCGTGATCTAATACCAAAGTTGTCACTGCCAAATGGTTTGGCGCATGACCGACGTTCAACTGAAGCTTTATTAAAGACAATGAGTAAAAATAAAGGGAGGTAAAGACAATGAGTTCTAAAGTTCGGGCACAGTGCAGAAGCAAGACACTTATTTTGAATGAGTTCTAAAGTTCGCAAGGAGGCAAAGACAATGAGTGAAAATAATAGCTTTATTAAATAGGAAGAGTGTTGCGTATCCTCCTTAGACGCTACAACTTGGTTGGGGGTGTCTGTACAAATGTTAGAAGCAAAAAGGGTTGACTCCAAGAAGAGGCCCCAAAAGACTTCTAACGGAAGCTGTCGAGGAATCCCACAAGGGGGGCTGGTTCTACAGCCATAGTCATGTTCTTGATAGTTAGAGGGTCACATATATATATATGCTATTCACAGTGGGGGCCTCCGGCCCACAATTTCACATCTAACATTTATAAAAATTGGAATGTGAAAGGATAACGTGGGAAACATCATCTGTCCTATATACACAGTCATGCATAAGAAGTTAAAGTTATAGGATACTCACATGTTGACTTTGTTAAGAACAAAAATTACAACAAATCAATCTTTAAACAAATATTTTTATTTAGAAGTAGAGTTGTTTTTTAAGCTTTTAAGAAAAAGAGTTGTATAACATTACATACATAAGAAGTGGAGTATGTTGCTTAATGTATGGTTGCAACGAGTGTCGTTTGGATAAACTGCTTCGTACGTGATTTGAAGTTGGATATATCTAACAAATCATTTGTCATGACAAATATTTTAATTTGGAGGTAGAGTTGTTTCTTAAGCTTGTACGCAAAAGAGTTGTATAGCATTGCATACATAAGAAGTAGAGTATGTTGGTTAATCTATGGTTGTAACGAGTGTCATTTGGATAAACCACTTCATATGTGATTTGAAGTTGGATATATCAAACAAGTCATTTGTCATTTATTATAACAACAATGAAACAATCACTCTGATTAAGAGTGAAGTTGATAGCTCAAGAAGCAAGTATATAATGGTTAAGTACCACTATATCTATAATATGGTTAAAGAAAAATGAGATATTCATATCATATATGCAACTAATGATATGTTGATAGACTACTTGACAAAAAGCATAATTGATGGTCTTTTCTCAAAGCATATTGCAAACATGGGTTTGAGATTTGTGTAAAGTATATTAATTTACACGATGATGATTGTTGTGTAAGAAAAAACGTGTTGCATACAAAAAACCATACAACATGTATCAATTGCAATTATACTTACAATCGTACCTAGCACGACTTGAGAAAACCTATAAAAAGTGGGATGTAAAAATCAATATGTCATAAAGCTTGGCTCAAATAGTAAAGTGGGAGATGTAACGTCGGATTTAGCCATTCTCAATAATAAATTCATGAAAAACTGGAAGACAAGCTATCTTTCTGTATTCCATGGATACGTTATCTAAAAGATAAAAACATATACGTTAAAAGATAAGATCAAAGGCTTATAATGGAAAGCCTAAAACAGGAAAGACGGAGAATACAAAGCCAACTTTTATAAAAAGTTTTTCACTATAAATACTTTAGTGTTGAGGTCTAAAAGATGACCCCTAGCTTGTCTTAGAAAGATGGAGTTGCTGTTGTGTAATGGGATCGATTCTCAACTACTTATGTGCACGAAAAGATTGTGTACGAAGTCCATTAGAGCTATTGCCACCATCTCTAATGGCAAGCATTCCTATGTACTAAAATTTGCAAGGGCAACAATGGTCATTGGCTTGGTCCTCGATTGTTGCGTGCAATCAGGTCACCTTTCATGTGCTATAATTCACGATTTATATTTGATAAAAATACAAGAAAAATAATGAGATTCAATTTACCCCTGTTACATAAAACATGCTCATATTGTCTCAGATTGACAATAGTCATGAAAAGCTCTGAAGAATGATAATACAATATCGATCCCTCATATCCACCTTTACAATGTCCATGGAGCATCAAACTTCAAGATTTTATTATCTCAAAAGAGGTGATGGTTCCTATGAACAATTGCCTAGTGAAGGTCTCAAGCGTGCCTCAGGGTTTCTTATCTTTCTTTGATGATCATATCATTTCTTATCTTTGTCAGCCAAAAAGTTCTTAACCTTTTTCACAAAATTTATTAAGATGTTTTTCTTGCATTCCTTTTTGTGTTTGTCTGTGTAGTGTGTGTCAACATTTAGTGTTTCCTAAGTTCTTTGGATTCATCTTTATTTAGTTGATTGAGATGAAAAAGGATTGGAAAGAGTTTTGATACCAAAGTTGTCATACCTTATATAGAGAACTTGAGCCGAGTGAGGCTATGAGTAATCTTTTAAATAACTAAATACAGTATAACATTGTAAATACAAGAGAGTAAATGGAAAACATATGTGATAAGTAATAAGACAATTTTTATCGATAGCAAACAACTTAAAAGTTGTCATGCCTTATGCGTGGGCCAAACACGTTACAATATTTATTTGAGAGTTCTTCCCTTCAAAAGAGTAGCCCTATAGGCACGTAACATGTTCACAGTAAAAGTAATATTATATATAAAGAGTTTAGTTCATGTTTACATTTATTAGTGCTCTAATTTACTTAAAAATCGTTCTATCAAGAGATTAGTGGTTAGTTCCTTAAGTCAAAAAGTTAAATACCAAGTATAATAAATATACTTGTATATTTTTTATTTAAAAAATTTAAATTTCAACTAAAATCCATTTTTAAATATATAACCATCTGCAATTTCTCACAATGAGAGTCATGGTGCCTTTATGGTTTTGTGTTGTGGCAGCTGTGCGTTTTAATTAAATGCGGAGTGGAGCGTGCGGGGCAAGCAAGAGATGAGTGTGCATTGATAAGCGACAAGGTCAGCTTGTAGACCGGGCTACTCTGCATTGCCCTCCCTGCAAATGACTTGGCCTTTTAACTTTGTCAGCCCACCACCCCCTCTCTCCTTCTCGTGTCTGCATCCGAGGCCAATAAATCCGCCCCAAAGCGTGTCCTGTCATTTCTTTTTCTTTCCTTTTCCAGCTTCCCGACTTTTGAGATGGACGGAAACGGACAAAACAGGCCAGCCAGCCTCCCTTTCAAGAGTAGTAACTGTTTTCCCAAAAGGAAAATCTTACCGAGGCATCTACGGCCATTGTGAGCTTCCTCTGTAATTTATCCATCCATTATCTTTTAGTTCTCTCTCTCTCTCTCTCTCTCTCTCTCTCTCTCTCTCTCTCTCTGTATGGCAGTATGTTTTTATTAAAAGAACAGTACAGCTTGCTGCGAGGGCCTAATGGCAGGTCCACATATTCCCATAAGCAAGGACGATATTAGGAAGGAAAAGAAAGAGAGCAAGAAAAGGATTGCCCTTCACTCAATTATTATGCCAGCGAAAGATAGGTATATGGGCTCTCATGAAATCCATAATGCTATCCACCGTTGCATTTCAATAGGGTTCATCATGTTGGTTAGTTACTTGCCCAAGGTTGGAAGTACATCCTACCTAAGAGAACAAGATGCACTTGTTTGGCATAAAACTTGGGGTGCTTTTGCTACTTTACAGGTTTTCCTTTCCTTAATTTAGATTTGCAACCACGCAAAAGATATAATAGTTCTATCCAATATCTCAACTAGATATGATCGGTTTCGAACCAGTCTCATGGTTTCAATCGAAATTGAACCGGGCTAAGAATCGGTTGAAACTGAAACCATTGAAACTGGAGACCACACAATTCGGCTTCGATTCTACCTTCCATGAAATTGCAATGAACGCTTCCAAACTTCTGTTTCTTTATATTTATTAATTTTTAATTCCAAATTTTCCTGTATTATTTTTTCAGTTCCAAATGGTTTGGGTTTCTAACCAGAACCTAAACCAGCACAGCACAGTCCTGGTTTGGGTCCGGTTAGAGATTCCATGTAAAATAGGATCGGCCATGTCTAATCTCTCAAACAATCTCTCCAAAGCTCAGCTCACCTATCAGGGAAAAAAGGATTTAGAAAAGAACAAGGTTTGGCATTAATTGCCACAGCGAAAGCACTTCGTTATGTTACTTTGCGATGGATAAGAAGAATGCACATAGTTTGGACAAAGCATGTGAATAAAGAAAGAATTCCCAGTCTTTTCTGTGTGTGTACTCTCCTCAATATTCTCATAGACGAATGATCAACTCTTCACGGGCTTCCAGCACGAGGCTCCTTGTGTGGCCGATATTCTGAAAGCTTTTGCGACGAATTTATGACATTCAACGATCCAAAAGATAAGAATAAGCTTTGGAAAGAAAAGAGAAAAAGAAAAAGTTGATACTCACTGCTTCAACCATAATTGCTAGCTAGGAGCAGAATCTCATCTCCCATGATAATATCGTGTTTCCTCAACCAAGTTGAATCAATAAAGAGATGATGAGCGACTCGAAGGAAACAGGTAGGTTCTGCTGCCATTAATTAATATACAAACTAAGCCCCCTCATGGTGAGAGCCAGTTTTCACGCATCTGTTGTGGCTCGGTTGTCACTGTACAGTTGAAGGTTCTGATGTATCATAATAAGATGCCTAAAGATTGAACAATGTCGGTATTTTCTCATGGAAATATAAGAGCAGTGTCAATATGATATCTTTCTTGTGAAGGATACACTATCGAGCTTTATAAAAATAAAGAATTCATGTAGCGAACTTTAATGTATGCAAAACTCTCCTGGCATTCGTTTACTCTAGACATGTCCGATTCCTGTTAGCTCAGAACCTAGAACAGTAATCGAATCGGTTTAGGTTCGGTTCCAGTTAGCTCAAAACTCCGGGAACAGTTCTGATTCCATTCTGGAACCGGCGATTTTGGGGCGGTTTCAGTTTGAGTATGGAACCAGTACTTTTATTAAAAATCTGAAAATATATCGGTTTCAACACAATTTCGGTTTGAGTCCAGAACAGCTTAGAACCAATACTTTTATTTAAAAAATTTAAAAACTATACATTGGTTTGAGTATGGAAATGTACTTTTATTAAAATTAAAAAATATAAGAAAATTTAAAAAATACCAAAAATTTAAAAACTGTACCTTGGTTCGAGTATTGAAATTGTCGGTTCTAGTTCTGGTTTTATAAACTGGTTCGATTCCTGGTGAAACTGCCAAGCCGGTCAGGAACCGACCCTGCCTAGTTTACTCTATTTCACAAGATTCGAACTCGAGACCTTGCTTAAGGGGAACAAGAACTTGAACTATTGGTGGATATGATAAAATTTACCGTATTATTTCGGTATGTGTACAAAATGCAATCACGTAAACGTTAGATTTGGTAAAATAGAAAGTAGTTGGTATTAAAGAAAGAAAGAGATCGTGAAGTGAATCTAACGTGAAAGAGGGCAAAGTTATAATTGATTATGTTCATAGCAGTCATGAACTCACACATCTTGGACTGCTACAAGTTAGCACTCAGAGCTTTAGCCCACTGGGTAGGCCACTAGACTCACAAGATGAAGGTCATGAGTTCGTGTTCCCCGGGCATGAAGATATACCTGGCTTCGGCCTCCCATTGTAACTAAAAAACAACAACAAAAGTTACTTATTCATTGGGATTACGTGGAGCGAGTCACATATTATCAATGGTCCCAAAAAGAATTGGATATGAAGTGAATGTTTAAGTTCTCTACAACAACTAAGCCTTTTTCTATGCTAGATGGGGTATGCTACATAGATTTTTTGTTCTCACATAGTTCGATCATATGCTAAGCTAATAGTTGACTCATAAGCTAGATTATTTTTTATTGTTTCCTTCCAATACTTTTGTAGCCTTCCTCTTTCTCTTTTAACATTTTCACAATCTAACTCCAAGAAAGTGAATGTTTAAGTTTTCTCATCAAATAAAAGGAAGAATAATGTATTTTCTCACATCTAAAATCATGAGAAAAAGGTGAATTATAAAGAAAATTCATTATTCCCACTAGTTTCTACTTGGTTCCCATTTTTGCATTGGCTGTAAATAACTGGAGTTCAGTCATTAACAATGAGGTTTTTTAGGATCATGTTGCATCATAAACTATATTCAATTACAAAAACAAAAATCATGCTTTATCAAGTATCCATTAGATTTCTTTTATTGGTATTACATCAGCTATTTTTCCTTATTACATTATACAAGTTTCATCTTTCTCTTTATAGCCACAAATCAACCTCGAAATTCTCACTTTTAGAACCTCAACATATCTTATATGCATAGGTTGATAAGATATGATGTTTCTTGTTGGTTACAAGTCTCCTCTATGACATATGATGGAGCTCTATAGAAACAAAGAATTCATATAGCAGACTCCATCTAGTATCGAAACAAGCTTAGTTGTTGTTACAGGAGGAGGCCAAAGCCTAACATTCACACCCACACATGCACTCTCTGGGAGTCAAACTCCCCACAAGTAGCACCAGTGATAGAGTGCCCTGCCGTTGCCCAATTAACATCATAAGTTCTTGGTCGCGCTGTTGCTCTATGACATTTACCCTTAAAGTTAGGGTACAATGTTATTATCATATAAAACACTTGATGGCATCTGCAATGATTCTTCCATTTTTTTGGAGCACTAATTCTAGGTATTCAAATTTTTTTTAGGGATTCAATGCCTACGGCCATGTCCAAAACATCAAACTTCATTCCATACATTACAACTAAAAGCAACTAAACTTTTTGACAAACTTGGCACAAGCTTCATCTCAGGTTTTAACTCCCTCAAGACATACTTTTCTTAGTTGAATAGAGCTTGAACATATATAACAAGCTTGCTCAAAATCATCGCATGGTTTTGCCTTAACTACAAAAAAGAGATCAACAATTTCACAAACAAGTTCGATTACTTTGGAATATGTAAAAGTATATTACGTTTCAAAATCTCACGAAAAGTACCTCAGTAGCTTATGCAAGGATCCTTGCGTTCATGTGCGCGCGTGTTCACTTGCGTGGTAAGTTGAGTTTGTTGAGAGATCTATGGACAGAATTAGATGACTACGACACAAATTGGGTACCCTGCTTCAGAAGTACTGTACATGGGGCCAAAATGCTTCTAAGCTGAATTCTTTCTTGGTCCTGTAAGACGATGACTCAACTTGGAACAGCAACCATATTTGTCGGTCGGCATCGTCATTGTCGAAGCTTATACCTATCATTTATTTGGGTCCATTTATGTGATCTGCAAAAGCTTCAACATTGCTCTAGAAATTGCATAAATTCTTATGAATTGTGTCTCTTTCATGGAGAAAGCAATAACCTTATCTTCAAGTTTTGGTCTTTTCTTTATTCCTTTTCTCGTCTTAATCCTAAGAGTAATGCTTTCCAGATAGCACTCAACTTTGATTCTATTCATTAACTTACACATTTATGTCTCGCTTTCACATTTGTTCTGATTGTAATCTATAGCCTACCTGTGAAAAGGCCATTCCATCCATTGTTTGTTTATGCTTTATTGAGTATATGACGAGATGATGCACTAAAGCAGAAATGAATTGAACCTAACTTTGTCCATTGTCTCGGAGCTTTCCTCTTGGCCACCTCCCTCTTCCTTGGGTCAATCGACTTGATGTGTTTGAATAGACTTATACCAACCAGCTCTTTTCATTTTTATTGAAACGTCGACTCGCGAGGTCGCTCAACTTCTACGTGCAGACAACTCCTTGGGGAGTGAGGTTGCATCATTAATTTGGTTTAATTATGGCATAAAGTTGAACATCATCACATGTTTAGAGATCTAGATTGCTATTCTCTCATGCATCCCTCAAGTTACATAGTTACTAAGTGGGACCTGCCGTTCAATAATCGTTTCGTTTTTCTTTAACCATCAATGCCAGGATTGCAGTTCTTCATTTCCCCCTCACAACTGAGGGATGACAGACTGTTCTCTGTCTATCTACCAAACGTGAAGAGATACCGTTAACTATGGATAAATTAGATATTACACCAATCAAGATCAGTGGCAGATCAGTGTTGCAAAAGTGAAGGGGCAGGACGACGATGCTCTGGTCGAACACTGGGCCTGACCATATGTATTTTTCTCTATTGTTGATTTTGCAACATTTCTTTCTCGCATGTCTCGTTTTACTCTCTTCTTTCTGACGGACTCTGACTGCCAGGTTGTGCCTGGTACCTTATACTGCCGTGACTGCCCCTCCCCGTCCCATAAACCAAACTTTCTGAATCCTCAAAGATCTTATGATAATCAATGGTAAATATTTGTAGAACAAAATGTTAGTTATATATAATGTATTTCCTTCTTTTGGATCTTGTTATGGTAACTTGAACTCAAAACATGATAAGACTTTTTTCTTTTATTGATGACTCTCTCTCTCTCCAGCGTGAAAACAAGAAACGATATAAATTTCGTCCCACTTGATGAGATTGATGATTTTAAAGAGTCATTATGCCCCAAAGTCGGACAATAGTTATTATGGTGATTGTTCAGTCTCTCCGCTTGACACCCGGAAGGTTCTCTCATCTATGTTGGACATGCCTACCATGAATCACTCCCTTGTAGGTATAAAGAATAATCTAGTTTTTGTTGAGCTAATTGATAGTACAGCACTTGATCCAGCTTCATGAAAACAGGGAATCCATATGACCGATCTAATGTAGCATGAAAAAAGGTTTAATTATTGGTGTTACTTGAAACGGAGGCCTAGCCTAACATACACAACCAGCTCCTGAGAGTAGAACTTCCCAACGGCAGAAGGGCGTCAAAGAGCCTTTCCAGTCAAGCTAACGCTGTTGGCGCTATCATGCATCATTTTGTTAAAATAGCATCTTGACGGTAACAAGGAGCTCGAATTAACTATATGTGTGACCCACCAACATTAGTTTTGCAGGGGTTCAACATCATAAGATGGAAGGTGGGGAAGCTGGTACAATGCTCTCCACTCGATAGTCCGCCTCCCCTGAAAATCCTCATCACTTTCGAACAAATCTCTCTCTCTCTCTCAAAGTTACTTTGAAAGTGGAAAGTCGAAAAAGCAAACCGTGATACGTAGAATCCTCAAACTCAAACAAAAAGTAGCTGAATCATGTGCTATCACAATGTCTATGGGCCCTGCTGCTGCCGGCCGATCTTCAACTTTAGGAATATGGATGGACAATAAAAATGCAAGCATAATATTTAGCCAAATCTTTGTGAGATAAGGATAGTTAACGTACTTTTACCCTGGTCCTTCTTTCACTCTCTTTTTTAAAATTTTCCCCTCCAGATTTTTGTGGTGTAATCTTTATAAGATTCCTTTTTTTTTTACAAGCGGATGCTGAAGCCCAACACACACACCCATACATGCACACCTCCCACCACCAGCAACGGCACTAGAGCACCCTGCCGTTGAGCTAAGGCTCTGGGTGCTTTTGGTGGTAGGAGATGTAGCTCTAGCTTCTTAAAATTATCTAATTAAGGACCCACGCCACTGCCTCTTTTCCATCATGGGACCAACCACTGGCTTTGGTTTGTTGTCCATCCAGGCCAACCCCTGCTAGCTACTTGTGTATGATAGCACATGATTCAAAGTAGAATCACCAACTAAGCGTCAAAAGTGCATTGATGGCGCCCAGCCCCTTTGCTCCCACTTCTCTCCTCACATTATATATATATATGTGCTGTCCACTATACATATATTAATTTGGTACAATAATATTGATTCTGGTACCTCTTTACTTGTGGAGTTAACCAAACCAACAAATAGGCCCCCTTTTAATTGGCCGCTTTGGAGAAATGCCCTCCATATCTCTTCCTTATCATGATTCAATAGTGTGATCCACAGCATCACTAGCATAATGTTTCTTCGAAAGTTGAAACGGACAATTGAGCACATCAAATGTCGCATTAATTACAATAAACCAGAATTTCGTCTATAAGCCATTTGTTTTAGTTTCGGAAGTGAACAGTGATGCTATCACAACAATTGATTGAGCATAAAGTGAGCAAATGAGTTGAAGATACACTAACATGATGCCAAATCATGAATGATAAAGCATAATACACCATAGATATTTTTCTCATGTTCTTAGGTAGCATATCAACTTTGATAATATAAATAAAAACCATGACTGCAAAGCACTTCACTTCCTTGCCAAGATGTATAGCAGAGATTTCCGATTAATTAATGCAGCTATCTCTAGGGTAATTAGTTCAGTAGCAGACCTAGAAACTCTTTTAGGGTGGGGCAAATAGCCCCTCAAATGGTTTAGGGCAGGGCAAACTACGTATTATAGCCCATAAATCCCACCATGGGCTATAGGCTTTAAGTTCATTTTCAAAATTTCTGGTGGGCCGCAGCTCATTGTAAATCCGCCATCGGTACCATTTATGGGGACACAAACTGACAGACCAGGTGGCGAGTTCATCCTTGCTCTTATGCTTTGATAGGTGGGGCAAATAGCCCCTCAAATGGTTTAGGGCAGGGCAAACTACGTATTAAAGCCCATAAATCCCACCATGGGCTATAGGCTTTAAGTTCATTTTCAAAATTTCTGGTGGGCCGCAGCTCATTGTAAATCCGCCATCGGTACCATTTATGGGGACACAAACTGACAGACCAGGTGGCGAGTTCATCCTTGCTCTTATGCTTTGATAGTAATTGATTCTTAAGGGTAGGTTTTATTGAGAGAAAAAAAAAGGATAATAACAAATGAAGCTGGTGGTGATGAATAGATAAGCCACAATCCTTAGCTCCTCAGAATAGTTCAGCATGGTTACTAGTTAGAGAATGGATTCTTGTGCATACAACGACAACAACCAAGCTTTTACCGTGACGTCCGGTACATGGATTCTTTGATTCAATAGAGTTTGATTTTATACTATATAAGTAGTTACCACCATGAAAACCTAGTTAATTATTTTCTTCTATTTTTTAAAGTATGCTCTTAGTTTATCATGTGTTCTTATTGAAGCTTCAATTGGTCACTGCTCCACACGCCCAAATCATCTTCTTTTCATCTTATTTCCTATCGAGCTGCACCAATTTTCATTCAAATAGCCTCATTAGAAATAAGGTCTTTCTTGTATAACTATATATCCACCTCAATAACACGAGTGGCAGGTAAAAATCGCATTGTCAACCATATATGTGATTATGGTTATCAAGGCAAACTATAAATTTTTGAAGATGTTGGAGCCAGTTCGGTGAGAGAGAGATTGCCCATGTCTTTGGAGTTGATTCATTCTATCATTGTGGATTTAATAAAATTTTCACAAACAAAACAAACAACAAACAAGCAAAATATATTGTGCATTATCTTCAAGGCGTATGATATATCACACTTTCCTTTAGGCTTAATTCATTACCGCCGGATTCAACTTTCTGGATGCAACTGGTTCTTAGTGAATATCTTGCAAGATACATTGAAAACCACTTGGTTAGTCTTGCATGAACATAACCAAGGTCTAGACATCAATGATGTTAACATAATAATAGAGATGGACTTAGACTTATCTCATGAGACTTGACCCATATGCTTCATCAATCTTGCTTGCACACACCTTGAAACACCCTCTTGTATCCTTCTCATTCTCCAAAAGAGTTGGTTGCGCCTCATCTAAAGAGTCTCTTCTCAAGAGCCATCACACTTCGTTAAGTGTGTTCATGAATCTTTGTTACGTGAGTCATCTTCTCCATATGTGTACACTTCAATATTTATGTCATTCTAAAGTGTCACAACTCTCGAATAAATGCTGAAAATTTCCATTATTTTGAACTTTCTCCAACAGAAGATGTATCCTAGCCAATGGGCACTTGTCGACACTGACAAAGAGAAATTAACAAGGAGAAAAGAAAACCCAGAATCGAGCCACAACATGTTGGGGACAATCTAGCATAAGTAATGCAAATAATTAGGAAAACTGGTTAGATCTCACCAAGGTGAATGTGTAACAAAGGTAGCTTGCTTAAATCCAAACGGCCGAGGCTTACTGCCCCATGGGAGTTTACATGTGAGTAAGGCTACCTTGATGCTCACAGCAAGGATACCACCACGAACAAGCAAAGCAAATTTCTTCTTCCAATTCTTGTTTTTAAATTAATTTCATTAGAAGTTGCATTTTCTAAGACATTGTTGAATCCCACGTATGAGAAAAGAGTACCAGTAGGCGATATCTCACCCCAAATGCTGATACATTATTCTCATGAAGAGACAAATGTAATCCATATCCATAATGATTTTACAGCATGTCTCAAAATCAAATTCGTAGTTTGGGTTGTTTATCTGAGAAAATCTCAACAAATTTGACATCCCCACTGTAGTACGAGAGCTTAACTGCATCTGAATTGTGAGAAAGAAGATGAATTATAGTAACAAGCAAACAGAAACATACTTTCTACAATAGTTTATTAATTTCTGCAAATAAAGCTCTCCTACAGAAGAAAGTTCAATTTTATTTGATGCATACTTTCTAGAATAGTTTATAACCTCTGGGAGGAAACAGATTTTGTTTGTTTACACAAATAAGGGTGATTAATAAATCAAGTTGTCAGATATCAATAAATCATTCATGCGGTGGTATTACAATGAAATATTTCACTTGCTTGATGATAATAGGGCTTGATCGAGCACAATATATCAAGGGCCATGTCATTTGTGCATTGAATCCAACTAAGAGCAAATGAAGAATGACAAATGTATATGAACTAGCTTCCTTTTTTCTTTTTCTCGATCTGTACTTGAAAGTTTTGGACCATGACTATATTTCCTTTGTATGGAAACTGATACCCATAGAATTTCAATTCTGAGCATGATGGAAGAAGCTAGGTAGGAATGGTCTCGCCTGGTTAGCGGGTTGACACAAAGTGGTAATCGAGTTCGATACTCAGGGAACCCAAAACATAATGCCTCTTGAATCCATATTAGGTCTCAAATTGAGCATCACCATAGCTTGCCGATGAACCAATTTGACTTCACTCAGGAATGCAGACAAAATTTGACTCGTGGGTTTTTATTCCTCTAAAGTTATAATAGTTCTTAATGAATTATCAAAATGGAGCCTTCTTTTTCTGGATTTGGGAAGCAAGCACAGTTACCAAATTTTGTACATGATTGGAAGGCATGTGGGATTTGAGCACCCATATATCTAATGAGGCTTCTGCTCAAGTGCATAAGTGATGCACCCATATCCTGGTTGTGGAAACAACTAAGAAAACCCTGCATCTTGCATTATGAGCTATTTTGCATTGTTAAAGCCATTCTTTACGACCAATTAATTAGAATTCTCTAGTAGTATAGATCTAAGGCAAGGAGAACCCATGTCTCCTAACCTTTTTCTTATAGTTATGGAGCATCGTTTCCTAGAATTAATGTTTTGCACATAAAACATAATCTTTTGTAAGATAAATATGTTCTTTCTTTATGTAAGGAGATCATACAGAACTTTGAAAAGAACGCAGGCATGAAGATAAGTAGTTCTATAGGTCTTGCTTTATTCTTCTCAATGTTCATATTGGAAAGGAGAAAGCTGCTATATTGGTGTTTGCTAGATAGCCCAAGTCAATAAAATTTGGGGCTTACTTTATCATCCTTTTGGATTGCACATAATTTGCTTGATGTTGGCTGAGAGTTTGACTCTTGGGGTGTGCATAGTGGCTTCTCAGTAGTAGCAGGCACTCCTATGTATTGGACTTTTATCTTTCAAATGAGTATGTCAATGATTCATATATTGGAGTATACATTTTGTGCCTTTTTATGGCAGGGACATGTTGGCAAAAGTATCATTCTACTGACTAATTGGCAAAGGTTTGTTAGTAGAATTTTGGAGGTGGCATGGGACATGGATCCGTAAGGATGTGATCATGGGGGGCCTTCATGAAAATGGCACTACACTTTGTACATGGCTGTTCCTTTTAGTCGTAGATAATGTAAGATGTGAAAAGGAGTACGTGCAGGGGTGTCTTGTGGTTACGCCACAAAGGCAACTGCCTTAGGTCCCCGAAACTAAAAGGCCCCAAATCTTTTAGATGTAGGCTCCAAATTCGAAGTCACATATAGTATTAATTTTCCATTTAGGCCTCGACTTACTTTGAGCAACTCCTGAATTGAAGAACCTTGGTTATTCCAACTTTCTCGTTGTGGTTATTTGATGTCATTACCTTTCTCGGTTATAATTTAATGGTGTTCGACTCTTTTATTGTTTCCTCTCTGCTTGACCTTTGGCACACACTATGTTTGGTCAATTGCCTGTCTCTCATGGTTCAGTTAATTGTTTTAAAAAATCTGGTTTTTGATGTCTTTGTTTGGGAGATCCTCATGTTTCTGCTAAGCTAATGGAACAAACTCTATTTCATTTCATTAATGAAATCTCCTTGGTGCAAGAAAAAAAAGCCTTTGACATGCACTAAATTTCTCCCATTCTGTGGAATTTCTTGGTCTCTTCCTACTTCTGATAGATTTAGGCACCATCCTTCTTTTTACACCGCATTCTTTAACTGCCTATGGGTTAGAAATTTCAGTAATAGAAGTTCGGGTTTCACAGGATTGTCACGTGCAATTCTTAGATTGAACACTTGATGCTTATGAGTGATGGTGATGATAGAGTTTGCCTACATAAAATACTTTATGGATATGCAGTGGAGAATCTACATTGAGGCAAAGTGGGGTGGGCGCCTCACCTGAAATTCGAAAAACCAATAAAAATGTTGCAGGACGCGATAAAGGCCATGACTCCATAGCTCACCCCATCTTAAATGGCAGAATAGGTGGGGCGATTCTAGATCCGTTACTGTAGATATGTGGTTTTCATCACTCTGTAGAAAGATATTGAAAAGCCATGAACAGAAATGCAAAGACGGGATCTTTAAACGACCTAATCTACGGACACGAAGAACCTCGTTCAATAGGGACAAGTTGGCGTTTTAAGTCTTCCTTTGAATAAAAGATGGGAGTTTCTTCCATTCACATAATTACTATAAAGTTTCTCACACCTTTTTACCGGAGCTTCCTTTAGTTGCATTTCTACTATCCAAATCATTTGGATAATTTGTTCTCATTTTGTTATCTATTGATATCACTCCTAATTTGTCTCTAACAACCTCTCTATAGATACGATCTTTTCTTGTATACCACATACCTACTTAGCATCTTCATTTTTACCATGAACATGTTTTACACATGATGATTTATTGCCCAACATTCAAACCCTGTACAATATAGTGGGTCTAATTGCTATTCTATAATACTCACCTTTCAACTTCAATGAAATTTTCTTGTTACGCTTACTTAATGCACCTCTCTATTTAACTAACATGTATAGAATACATCTCCTTTCACTCCTCCGTCACTCTAAAAAATTGACCTTTAAGTACTTAAAACTTAGAGTGCTATGTGCATGGAATAATAGAAATGATAAATATTTTTTAGAAAATATTTTCATCAAATGTCCACATAAACATGCATTCTATGTGAAGGTTAGAAAAGTTCATGATATCTTATTTGTTTGCTTATATTTGGATGATCTAATCTTTACCGAAAATATTTTTAAGATTTTTTAAGAATTTAAAAAAGACATAGCAAAAGAATTTTAGGTGACACATAATGGATGCCATTTTATCTTTCCATTAAAGTGAATCAAAGACATGATATTTTTATTTCTCAAGAAAGATATGCTAGAGAATTTCTTGAAGTTTGAAATAGAAGATTGCAATCCGGTTAGCACTCTAGTTAAATGTGGTTTGAAGTTATCTAAGCATGGAGATGGGGGAAGGTTGATCCTACTCTCTTCCAAAGTCTCGTTGGAAGTTGGAGGTATTTGACATGTATTGAACCAGATATTCTTTTTGGTATTGGTCTAATTAGTCATTTTATGGCAGACATTAATACTTTTCATATGAAGATAACCAAAATAATACTTCGATATATAAAATTACACTTCATTTTGGTATCTTTTATGCCACTTTTTAAGAAGATTTCAAACTTTGTTGGCTATGGTGATAGTTAATGGGACGGTGATGAGAGGAGTACACCAAGGTTATCTTCTTGATGGACAATTCAACATTTACCTGGAATGGTTACTTTATCTACGTGCAAAGCAAAATATGTTGCCACAACTTCTTGCTTTTGTCATGTAATTTGGCTTACAAGTGTGTGGGAGGAACTTCACCAAACATGATTAAATTGGTGAACTCCTCGTCATTCTCCACATTTCATTCATAATAATATGTTTTAATTTAGATGCATTTTGCATAAATTAAGTTTTATTTTGTAAACGCCAACTTATGTTTGAGCATCTTTTTCCCGACGGGTCTTCGTGGGAACACATGGGGATGGGAGTGGTTTTGGTCCCCGTCATGGAATGGGGATGAGGAAGGGGACAATGTTATGAAACGGGGACGGGGGAGGGGACTTTGGTCCCCGGCCCCGCCCCCATGAACATCCCCTATTTCCCACTCCATACTCCGCTTGGAATATCTTTTCCTATTCAATCTTTCATGCACATAACTGTTGTTTGCGTGGCCTACATTTAACAAAAAATTTGTGTTGTCAACACCAGATCAAGTAAACAATTGAAGGGATCCATGATCATTTATGCTTCGATTTGATGAATAGTGTTGTATGCTTTCCCACAAGTTAATGACATAAAATTTGATTAGATTTGGAAAGAAAGGGCACCCCTTTTTCATTGACTTTCTTTTGGAGAAAAAATGTCTTTGCCTCGAGTCCGGAAATTACATATTCTAAGAATAATACAGCTATATCTTCAATTTTATCAACTTACTGCTCATATTACCTTGTTCTTCAATCCACTTCTTTGGCAACCCTCGTTCTTCTAAGTGATTGAGACACAATCTAGACAGGTGCACCTAAAAATGATAATTTGATGTATTGGTTGATCTGTATCGATCCTAGAACTGAAGTTAGGCTCCTTTACCTTTCGATGTTGACTGGTGAAGTAAATTTTTTTTTTTGGGTGTCCGACTAGATTACACGCGCTAATTACCACTTGGTTGATCAATGGATGGCCTTTCTCAGAAAATTCTGTTGCTAATTAGCTCAATTATCTTCCACAGCCTACAGGGAGTAGTGATACTTAAATATTAATATCGGCCAAGAGGACCAGAAGAAGTCATATATATATATATATATATATATATATATATATATATATATATATATATATATATATATATATATATATATATATATATGTGTGTGTGTGTGTGTGTGTGTGTGTGTGTGTGTGTGTGTGTGTGTGTGTGTATGTCTGTTCAGATATTTTTCTGAAAGCTGTGATCGATGGTTTGCTTTTCGTTTGTTGGACTTTTCAAATATTACCTAATTGAAGAGTCACGGAAGATTCTCACACCAATAGTTGCTCTTAAATTCTGCTTGTAAGCCTTCACCAAACGTTTCTAATTAGCTCATCGTACTTATTTACCTACTCTTGTGGAGTTTTGGCTTCTTTGATAAGCAAACGCTGGTCATGCATCTAGCATGAACTTCTGATTCAGTTAATTGGGTCATGCATCCTCACGTCACAACCAGAGTCACGAGTCAACCAAGACGTATTGAACTCCAACCCAACCCGATCCGCCAATACAGCCTTGAATAGTTTTAGTTCTGCTTGATTCAGGTAGTCGGTACCCATCATCCACCTGAACCAGCCTGTGTTGGTGAATCACATTAAATTGAGTGGATTTGAGTAAGTTAATTCAGGCCCATTGGATCCAATTTGATTATTCTGGTCCTTGAATGGGTCATGTCATGTAATACTCGTGCGCACGATGGGGCAGCTCATACAGTACAGACTCGGGCATTTTTCTCATGCAATTGACCGATAAAATATGCAAATTATTCATGCATGTTTCGAGCTGTTACCCATCAATGATTAAAGCATTTGATTTTTATCTGCACTATAGTACACTATCGTGTTAGTGCGACCCTCACCAGCACACCAGCCTCTTTAGTATCTTGTACTACTAACCCATAACTAGGGGTGAAGCATGAATTTCAAACGTATATTCACCGTAAAAGATAGGTTTTACTCTAAAATTTCAAATTTTGAAATAGCAATCGCTCCTACAGCCCGATGTAGATCCGTCATTGCACACACATACATACACATGCACACACACACACACACACACACACACACACATATATATATATATATATATATATATATATATATACCCAATTTGTGTCCCATATAGTCTCTGTTACCCAGAACCAGAATTCATGCCAACCCTATTGACATCAACCTCTTGCAACCAAAGTCAAACTCACACAGAGATGAACAGAAAACAAGAGCAGCACCTCCAAACACCATATTCTTGCATTATTTGGATGCATGGAAATAAATGAACGAACAGTAAACCTTTTCAACCAGAAGGAGATGTGCAGTCTTCGATACATCGCGCTCGAGCACTCTTTATGAATTACTGCTTGAGCTTTTCTAGCTCTAAAATAATCCTCACGCAGCAAAAAAGACTTACGACAACCTAAAAGCGTTCACAGACAATAAATAAATAACTCGACGACCGAAAACAACCCCTCCATTTATCTCACCGTCGACTTCACCTACTGATCCTTCTATGGCACATCTCACCATCCACTACGAGTGAAAACCGGGTGGGCCGGCCGCATGCACTTGAGTGTGGGAAAGGGTTGTGCGTCAAATACTCACACTGTACATTATTAATAAATATAAGGAAAGATCGATGGGCATAACAGCATCCGTTGGATTAGAAGTTTTCCTTGTGGAAGTCGAACTTGGTGCTCGTCTTCCTTGAGAAGTCAAGGGATAGCTGCTTTAGCTCCTTGGTTAATCCCTCGATTCCACAGTAGAACACACCTGTAACCAATCATTAATCAAAGATCTTTGACGTTAAATCATGTGACAAGTGGTTGAGCAAAACGATATAGAAATAATCAATCAATCTACCTAAAACAGTAGTTGGTTCATTGGTTGGTTTGGACAAAATTAAATTGTGTAAACAAGGTGAAGTACATGGATTGATTGTGGTGAGAACTCACCAACTCTAGCATCTCTGTGGTTGAGAGCAACACGCTTGAAGACGGTACGCCAGTTGGGCTTGGCAAAGTGGGCCTTAACCTTGATGCCCGACAAGATGTCCTCGCCGTGCTTTGCGTAGTTGAGATCCTGAAGCATAGCAATGAGTGCAGACCTTGCGTCGCCTTCCTCGTAGACGCTTGTGCAGTAGTTGTGGAGCTCAATCGCGCCACTCTGATCGGAATCGGCGACTTCGTTCATGACTCCTTTGAACCAGTCGAATGAGCCCTGCTCCTTCGTCACCCAGTAGAAGTAAGCCCTCGTTGTCTTGAAGGAGCTCTTAGATTTCACGCCATTGTTTTCGAAATCCCCTTCTTCCTCCTTGGCCTTTAAGTTGTTCATTATGTCCTTCACGATACTGATGAAGGGGGTTGCACCGATTCCTAAGCCGATAAGCAACACAACTTCGTATTTCTTGTAATCCTGAGCTGGTGCTCCATAAGGCCCATCAATCAATACCCTTGGGAATCTTTAACGTGCATAATGAAAAAGTCAAAAAGCATTATCATGTACAAAATTTTATGTCTATTTAATCGGTATTGGCAATTGACAATTCAATAAAAAAAATGATATCAAACATACCTTGGGTTGCTTCCAGATTGGTTGTAGTCCGCTCTAAGCAAGCCACTCTTGCCACTGTCTGGTGGTTGGCATACCTACATCAGGAGAAGAAATTAAGATATTAAGAGTGAGATAGTTTAAGATCTGTAGAAAAAAAGATAATAGAACACAAATACGCTGTCAAAACATGCAGTGCTCTCATTAAGAGACTTCGGCCTCTTCTTCTAAAACAAATACGCAGTGCCCCATAAATTACCTCGGAGAAGACGCTCTTAAGTTGGCTTGTCCAATCTCCCAGTGTTCGGATGTGAAGGCTCAAGTAATCATCGCTAGGAGCCGAAGTAATAGAGAAGGGGTGCCTGTTCAAAGTTTAAAAACAAATATGAATACTTGTCAACTTGATCACCAGCTACAATGGATCACTTGATCTCAATATTAATCGTATGTTTATTGAGATAAGTAAACTAAGTACCATTCAAATGGGGAGACAGCTGCGCAGTTGACAAACATGTATTGCCCACTTTTGTACTTGAAGCCATTGGGCCTCGACATCTGCAGTGTCATAACGTTTCCAGGGTAGACAGCAACCTTCATATGATCATTTGAGGGTCAGAAAAATTGAAAAGTTTAGGACTTGAAATTCAGAAAATACAGCACAGCAATTAGTTTCTCTTAGTTCTTTAATAAGATTGATTTGTAATTACCTTGAGAATCCTAACCGGCTTTATGCCTGACCTAAATGCTCTTGTCAGTCGCTCGCATGCATATAAAAGCATTGGGACTGCAAGATACATCCATGTCTGCCAAAGGGAAGGAACCATGCTTAATAATGAGGAGTATATAATAATAATCAGAGTTTAGCTGGCTCATGATAATTAAGCACATACCGTTTTGTTGTACCATTCTTTGGTCAAGTAGAGTTGGTAGCCGTGGACGATGTAGAGAGCGTAGACAATGATGAAGAGGTGGTGGGAGTACCAGAAGGCATTGAATCCAGTGAGTTTCTTGAGAGACCTGGGCAGATTGATCTTGCCGCGCCTGAACCAGGGTGTAGCAAGTGTGTACGCAATAGCCATCAACACGACAATCACGACACCTGTCCAGCCTTCAGTTCCCTTGACAAACCACCAGTAGTTAGGAGGTCGCTTTTCGCCGAAGAACGGCATCAATGGCTCATACTCCGCATCGGTTGCATGGAGAAGACGAGGGAAATCACAAGTCAAGTGAGAAATCGCATGAAGTCCTACCCCAACTGCTGCTCCTGCGGCAACAACCTTCAATATATTCCAAGAATAAAGATTAAACCTTTTAAGTACGTATACAAAATTTTTCCCTCGAAACATAAATTGCTGAAATGCAGCAATTCATTTTATATACCTTGTGGAAATTGAGATTATCATCGAAGGGGACAATGGCCCCCAGTTTAGTTCTGTTCCTGAGCCAAGTGATGGTGTTGCGGCAGACTGGCAGAAGAATTAAAGCCATGTTGAGCTTGGTCAGCTCCGCACCACCTTTGGCAACGGACACACAGTAGCCCATGACATTGAACACGGCTCTGTGCTTGTACTGTATGAACTTGTAGGTGAAGAGACCGGCCATTATGCCGAGCCACAGCATGATGACCCACAGCCTCTTCCAATTGTCCTCCAAGAAATACTTGGTCTGGTTGTAGCACCTCCGGATGGGGTTGTTATCCTTGGTTGGCCTCAATTTCTGGCTTAGCATCTGACTGAGCAAAGCACGACTATTGGAATCCGTCGCTACCGATTGGCTTGGACCTTGCAGCAATAACATCTCAAGGTCGGAAACCTGGCCATTACGCACAGCCACATGCCCGTTACAAGCAGGAAGAAATCAAAGACGACACAGTAAAACAATAGATAATAGATCATCATCCATGATTCACAATCAAAAGCATGTATGCAGCTGGCAAAATGAATTATATGTATAGGAAGAAGAGAAAGCCTCTACCTCTATGTAACCCAGATTGTTGGGGTCCAGTTCTTCCATAATGAGAGCAGCATACTCTTCCGCTTGCTGCTGAATCTTCGACAGCTTGTTGGCCGAAGCGCTAAGAGTGATAATCTGAATAATTCGACAGAGAAACTCAGCAACGTTGAAAATTATGAACGGAAAAGACTGTTTACGCGTGGATAGTTAAAGAACCATTACCTCCTTAACCTCTGCCTCTGTAATTCGGCCATCCGACTTCTTATCAAGCCTGGTAAATTCAGACATGTAAGAAACCGGACGAAGATGAAAGTTTACAGATAGCGGAGAACGTGAATTACGATATATATCTTACAAGTCGAAGAAAGTTTGCAGCCTAGCGTCGAAGCTCTGGTCAGAGATCTGCTCCCAGAAATCCCGAAGCTCCTCCTTGGTTATGAAAGGAGCGATGATATTCCTTCGCCAGGCGAGCGCATCATATAACGCTATAGCGAACTCCTCCGACTCTTTCATCCCTACCAAGCATAGGAGAGGATCAGAGAGGGGTAGAAAACACCAATCAGTGAGAAGAGGAATGAAGTATAAATATACCGACCGATGCATTGACCGAAGAGGAAGCGAGGGAGGACGCCCTCAATGGAGAGCTCGTTGAAGCGCTTCCCGATCGCGGGCCAGCCGGAGGTGCTGTCAGCTTCGGTGATGAACCTGAGCCCGGCGAGTGCGCCAGCTGCCGCTGACTTCGAGCGGTCGAGCTTGGCGGCGTTTGGCTGGCGCTTGGTGACCGAGGCGAGGCACTTGAGCTCCTGTGATACTTGCCGGAAGTGGCTGGAAGCGTTGCGCATGAGGAAACCCAACGACGTCTTTTTCTCCAGTGTGCGCGCCAGCCGCTCCACCTCCGGGTCCTCCTTCTCCTCACCGGCCGCCGTCTTCACGCTGTGCACGGCGACGGAGTCATCCCGGAAGTCGAACGTGATCTCGACGTACGCATCGTCTGCTGCGCTCTTGCCTCTCGTCTCCGCCGGCGGATTGAAGCGAGCGCTCTTCTTGGAGGTCTGCTTGGTGATGAGAGGCCCGCTCAAAGTCCCGCTGTGCGCAACTCGCTCCCTGACCGTGCTCTCCGTCTCATAGTCCAATACACCCTTCCCTTCCTCAACCCCCATCTTGGTCAAATCCCCTCTAACTCAAAAAGACCCTTACTGAACTGCGTGATTTCGACAAAAGCAAAACACTTGATTATACTTTGCTCGATCTGCTCTTCTCTGCTGCCTCTTCTAAGATAAACGACTCTCTTGTGTCAAGAAATCGATGAACTCTTGTTCACCATGCATAGAGTTCGATCGATAAGCCTCTAGTCTTGGGAAGGGATAAAATCTTATGCCTTGTAGAACAAGAGCCCGTATTTTGCCCGAGAAGAGAATGCCCATTTATATAAGAGTTGGTTGGTGGAAGAGGAAGGTTGGTTTTGGTGGCAAGTCGCCCCCTCTTCTCGAATGGTTTGACGGTGACTCATCAACGAAACCCCGCTTGTTGGCAACTCGATTCTCTCTCTCTCTCTCTCTCCCTCTTCAATATAGTCATGATTCTCCGGCGAGTTTCCGAATATGGTATTGACACAGAACGAGTTCGAAGAGTGAAACTGGCATGCACCTTGACATAACAACAAAGAGGCGTCTCTGACGCTGATTTGCCGTCTTATAATCGGGCCCTACGCACTTCCGTAGCTTCTTATGGGTCAGCATTTCTAACTCACAATTCAGCGCAGTTGGGACCGCCACGTTTCAACTTCTACCTGCTACGGTGGAAGCTGATCGCCATTGTCCTCAATCTGGAAACGGGCATTTCTGAAGAATCTTAGTGTGTACGTTCCCCACCAGTTCCTGGTTAAGCATTTGATCTAAACAACGAAGCAGACCCATTTGCAGTCATGAACCATTGAATAATCAGGAAATTGGTTCGGCCTGCGGGGGCGAGGTTCGTGTTGATTTTAAAAGGGAACCCAGTTGACTTCGTAGCTCGTTTTTCCACATCCTCACAATAACGAGTCGGCAATGGAAGCTGAAAAGATGAAGGTGATGGGAAAGTAAACTAATCGTAGCAAGAGTCCGAGGAGACAAGATCAGCCCATTTACTAGAGAAAACAGACTCAAGATTTAATAAACTAAATCGGGTTGGATCTGGATTCATGTGGATCCAGATCCACCCAAAATTTTGCACCAATGTAAGGCACTGCACATGTAAAGAGAGGAGGAAGAGGGGAAGACAGCCGGCAGACTACCATCTTCATGGTAGATGTCGAAAAACCAAGGGAACCGACCCTTTTCGGTGTGTCTCGGTTTCTGTGTCATATCTAAAATGTCTTAAAACGATACTGATTCGTGTTGTGTCCTTGTGTCATATATTAAGAAACAATTCTATGTCAAAACAAGTTAGAAATAGGTTCGGTCTCTCATTCTGTGTTGAAAATTGGTCAAGTTTCGGTCGGCAGGTTTTGGGCAGAAACAGGACCCATGTCAATAGTTGTAGGTTTCGTGTCGACACAGCGACATAGGCTACCTACCATGCCGCGCAATTTGGATCAGCTATGGATCTATGTATCATTTCGGATCCAAGATTGCTTAAACGGATCCAAATTAGGTTTTAAGTTATTTTAGGATCATTTAAGATCTCAATTGGATATGATTTGTAACGATAGATTTATAGTTAAATGAAATTTTATATTTTAATTATTTTTAATTGTTTAGGGATTAAAATTAGAGGATTTTGTGGTGATAACAGTGGTCTAGTAGTTTGGGGATTGGATCTTAATGCTCATTCAAGTTTAAGGTTATGTATTCTTTTACAAACCTTGCTAAAAGTGATTTTCTTGTTTTAGATAATGATTGATAAATATTTTATTGATGTTTATAAAATGATGTTCATAATTATGGGTTATTTGATATGCTTTTGAAATAGAACGTGTTTATGACATTGGTTGATAAAGAGCATGTTTTGATATGCATGTGTTGTATGAACATGACATTTAAATATTGTTTGAATATGGATTTTGATAGTTGTGGATCCCGACATGATTTGTGAATGTGATTAATTGGAAATTATTTTGAAATGTAATGATGTGTGAGTATATGAGTCATACTTGTGTGGGTTGTGTGTGGTCTCTAGAGACTTGAAGATCCCTTGGACGATCATATTTGGGGCAAATACATAGTGTGTTCATGGGTACTCTGTGTTGGATGGGATTATAGAGGTCACGTTAGGCAAGGTTGGATGACTCATGTGTCTTTTGGGGCACACAAAGTATGTGTTGTAATTATCATAACTAATGATGTGTGAATGTGTTAGTATGAATATAAGATCATGATTTAAAGATGAAATTGTGATTTGTTATAAATGTTTATGAAATTATGTATGATTTTAGTATGAATTTTGTTTAAAGATGTTTAATCTCCCTACTGAGTTATGCGTAGGAGATCAATCTATTATTTTACAGCTCATCATAAAGCTAGCACTTCCAAGGTGCTCAGAGCAGAGTAATAGTTGGATAGATCTACCCTTTTTATTTTAGATAGTACGATAAGTATTAGATGATTTAAAAGATCTTGTTATTCGGGGTTATGTATGGTGGGCCCCACACCATTTTGGTCATATTGTTTAGAACTTTGGTATGAGTATTTATTTAAGCTAGATATTTAATTGAGTTGAATTAAATTAATATTATATTTGGCTACTACTCACGATCACGCCCGCATGAAAAGCGACCACGTGGCATCGGTATGGATCAGGTCATAGTCGTGACCCAAGCAGGTGTGACAATTTAGTATGAGAGCCTATGGTTATTAAAGTATATTTAATAACAAGTTAATTGCCAAAATATAATATCATATTTATGTGTAGGACTAAACATAACTCTTGATGATCGACTACGCTAGTTGAGGCATCACTAGCGACACCTAACAACACAACATTGTTTAGCCAAAATTTGTAAAAAAAAATGAGTGTAAAGAGTTTAAAGGTATAATTAAAGATCCATTATAATCGTACAAGTATATTGATAAACTTGAAAACGCTTTTTAAATACTTACTAACACCGACGAGGAGATGAGTGTGCAATTAGCGTTAAGTCTGTTTGATATTAACACTGAACAATGGTAGAGAGCCAGAAAAGGAACACGTAACACTCCTTGAACTTAAGAGGCATTTAAAAAAGTATTTTTCAGTTACTTCTTTTTTCACAATGATCAGATGCGCCTAAAGATTGAGTTCAATCAGTCACAAGAAGACAGTTTCACGGTGAGAGAATATATGAACAAGTTCTTATGGTTAGGTTATTGTTACCCATATAAAGACATATATGTTACATTACAAGGATAAGAAGAGACAAGTGGAATAAAATTTTGTTAGCACACATGAAGACCTCAAAAAAAGTAAAGAAGACCAAACTCTACAATGGACTAATAGAGGCAGACAATCTCAAGTGAGGTGTGGAGCTCCTCGTGATCAGAATAGTCAAAAAATATCGTGTCGCTCAATTTGGATCGAATATAGATCTAAGTATTAGCTCGAATCTAGGATAGCTTAAACGGATCCAAATTGTGTTTAGGTGATTTTAGGATCATTTGATATCTGAATTGCATACAGTTTGTCGCGTTATATTCGTAGTTAAATAAATTTTTATATTTTAATTATTTATAATTATTTAAAGATTAAAATTTAAGGATTTGGTGGTGATAAGAGCGACCCAACATTTTGGGGATTGGATCTTAGCACTCCTTAAGGTAGGGGTTATGTATTCTTTTACAAAACCATGTTAGAAGTAATTTTTTTGTTCTAGATAGATTTAAATGTGCATAATTGATAAATATTTTATTGATGTTTATGAAATGATATTCGTAATTTTGGGTTATTTGATATGCTTTTGAAATAGAAGGTGTTTATGACATTGGTTGATAAAGAGCATGTTTTGATATGCATGTGTTGTATGAACATGGCATTTAAATGTTGTTTGAATATGGATTTGGATAGTTGTGTATCCCGACATGAATTGTCAATGTGATGAATTAGAAATTGTTTTGAAATGTAATGATGTGTGAATATATGAGTCGTGCTTGTGTGGGTTGTGTGGGGTCTCTAGAGACTTGAAGGTCCCTTAGGTGATCATGCTTGGAGCAAATACATAGTGTGTTCACGGGCACTCTGCCGTGAGAGTCAACGTGGTTTCCATATTGGATGGGGTTGCCGAGGTCACGTTAGGCAAGGTTGGACGACTCTTGTGTCCTTTGGGGCACACAAAGTATGGGTTGTAATTATCGTAAGTAATGATATGTGTATACGTGTGTGAATGTGTAAGTATGAATGTGAGATCATGATTTAAATATCAAATTGTAATTTGTTATGAAATGATTGTGAAATTATGTATGATTTTAGTATGAATTTTGTTTAAAGATGTTTAACCTCTCTACTGAGCTAAGTGTAGGAGCTTACTCTATTATTTTATAGCTCGTTCTGAAACTAGCGCTTCCAAGGCGACACAAAGCAGAGTAGAAGTTGGATAGGTCGACCCTTTTTATTTTAGATGGTACGATAAGTATTAGACGATTTAGAAAATCTTGTTATTCGGGGTTATGTCTGGTGGGCCCCAAACTGTTTTTGGTGTATTGTTTAGAACTTTGGTATGAGTATTATTTAAGTTGAATATTTCATCGAGTTGAATTAAATTAATATTGTATTTGACTACTGCTCACGATCATCAGCCACGTGGCATCGGTTCAGGCCGGGTTGTGGTCGTGACTGGAGTGGTGTGACATAAGAAGGCTATAAATAACATGTGGATTGATTCTTAGAGTGAAGAGATATCCTTTTCTCAATATATATATATATATATATATAGTTTTTTCTCATGTAAATCATTCATTTTAACATTTTAATTGTTGAAATACTTAGAACTATATTCACTCTCACAATTCCATTAAGATAAAAGATCTCGGGCATCATCGGCCGAAAGCTTAGATAAAAAAGAATGGTTACCTTGCACAGCTCACTTAATAGCAAACCAATTTGGAGAACGGTCTCCCTCTCTCGGGTGTAGAGGTTAGCGCTCTCTTACAGGTCCTCACACCACAACTTAACCCATCAACCCGAGCAGAGCACTGTGTCGAATTTTGGTGTTAATACCCTTTTATCATTCTTGTGAGATGCAAAATAAGTGAATGATGCATTGTTTTTGTCCTCTTTCTCGCTGTAGTCACAATCATGTCTGCAAATGGAAAATAGAGGAATATCTGTTCGTAAAGAACCCGCCGTAGCTACATAGATTACCTTTTCAGAGGCTTCTTATTATCATAGAGTCACGTCTCCCATGGATAAGTTTCTCCGTAACCTCGTGGAGATCTGTTTAATCACCTCATTACTGTAAACTAACAAGAGACGAGACAGACTTCTGTGTCATCCAGTAGAGGTTTAAATTCGTGATTAATGCTTGAGCATTCGAAAACGAAGTGCCAGAAACAGAAGATATTAATGGTGGCATTCACATCACAATGATGTCAAAGAAGACCTCTATCCGAGATCACGAGAATGTCTTTATCGACGATATTTGTTGACGAGTGAGCTGGCTGCAACCATCATCATCGTCGTCATAATAATAATAATAATAATAATCTAGCAGCTAGTTACTATGTTTTGAGAGAGTGTGTTTGCAAGGTGGTGGGTGCTCATCAGTAAATTTTTTATCATTTTTGTTATGAAAGATCTTCATTCTTTTGTTTATATTGTTCTTTCAATAATTTTTTTATCATTTTACTTTGAAAGATCTTCGTTTCTTTGTTTATATTGTTTTTCAATATGTTGCACTATGGAGCCCCTTTATTTCTTTCATCAATAAGTTTTCATCTTTTGGTGAATGATTATTATTATTATTATCATCATCATTATTTCCACTTGACAAATGCAACATTGGCACATGGATAATAATAGTAATAATAATTTACTTCGATATGTTGCACTATGGGCTTTAAACTCATGCATTCTTCTTTACAGAAGCAGCCGGTTATTTGTATGATATCCGTGTAAAGTCCTTCTATACCCAACTTGCCAAAGTTTTTTTTAATGTATTCAAGGAGTATTGTTCATTTGACACGTTTAATTTGTGGAACTTAAAACATCTTGGATATATTGAAAATTCTTGCTTTTACCTACATGATGTTTTCACCCACTGGAATGATAATTAAACTAATCCCACTGGTTGGTAGGGCCAGTTTGGCATCAAATTCCCCACCCTGGCTTTGTGGCTTACTAATTTATGAGGGTTGACTCATTAGCCTACAAGTTTTGGGTTTTAAATTTCCAAAAGTTTCTTTCAAAATCAGGTGGTTCATGCATGGCCCTACCTTATTAAAGGTGTGTAGAGAGAGAGAGAGAGAGACCACCCATTGTACATTGTGTTGTTTTTGTGCGTTCTATAGTTTGTGTTTTATATCTTGTGCGCAAATTTTTCATATGTACATATATGTGTGTTTATGTATATAGATTATAATGCTTCAATTTAATAATATAAACATCATATAGTAAATTATATGTTTTATGCAAAATATACTATATCAATCAAATTTCAAAAGAACGTTTAAGTTGAAGTGAGACGGAGTTGGGCTGAGTCTAATATGAGGTTTTGATGTGGGGTGAGTGCAGGTAGGGTGAAAACCGCACCGCCCCCAAACCCCACCCATTCTTTCTCTCTCTCACACACACGTGTATGTATATATGAAGCGCACACAGACACACACACACACACACACACATATATATATATATATATGAACCACCCATTTTCCACTGTTTTTTTTTGTGCGTTCTATAGTTTGTGTTTCATACTCTCTATCTATCCATATGTGTGTCGACTATTGGCATTCTGCTCTCTCTCTCTCTCTCTCTACCCACAGAAAAATCATCTCTCTTTACAAAATTTATATCTGTAGTCGCGCCCCGTCAAAGCACCAGGAAAACAAAAATGCATGGAAGGCGGCAAACGCAGTAAGCTTTCTCCATTACTCCCCAGTTCGTCAAACCGTCTTTGATAAAATTTGAAGGGTTCCCCATATCTTAATGTCATATGTTTCCCATCCGAAGCGCAACTTCCATGTCGCGTCCGTCAAGTTGATGGTATGGTTCTCTTGGGACACCCCCGTTCTGACTCTCATTCTCATCATCAACTTTGATATCTACATTTATTTATATATTTATATGTAATTAATAGTTATACTGCAACCATTGCGGTGACGAACCACAGAGAAGATCCAAGCCATGGAGGCTCGACTTGGTACTATTCAACAAGCATGACAGAACGATCATTTAGGATTTAAGTTTTGAACGATTCGAGGGCATCAACTTCGCATAATATTCTTTTAATGTTAAGGTTAAGATGCTTCAAACTAAACCATTCATGATTTAAGTTTTGATATGTATTTTCCTATAGGCATAAATCATGCAAAACGTCCTCTTCACTTAGTGAATAACCCACTTGACAATGAGTGTAACTAATCTCGAATTAAAAGTAAGATTTCTTTTCGTGAGTTATATTCTTCAAGAGTAGGTGTGGACGTGATCGAACAATATCTCGAATTTAATATCAAAATAACAATTTTATATAACTCGGCCAAGTTTCAGATACTCATCATCTGGTCAAGTTGGCCGGGATGCCCTTAATGAGCAGTGTTCATCCGAATCCGAGATTCATAAAAGATAACTCGAACAGAGTCACGAACTCAACTCAGTTGCCTTGAGAAGTTGGCAACAATGCATGTTTTCCTTTACATATTATATATATATATATATATATATATATATATATATATATATATATATATATATAGAGAGAGAGAGAGAGAGAGAGAGAGAGAGATAGAGAGAGAATTGTGCGGCAAAGTTGAAGGCCAATGGCTACGTTATGTAAGAAGACGGTTTCGGTCTTAGGCTTGGTTCACTTGTTTAAATTATGCTTTTGGATAAGTTGGAAAGCAAGAAGCAGCAAGTCGGTAGATGTCCCTTATTTCGCAAGTAAGAAGAAGATTGCTTAATTTTGGTGTTTTTCTTATTTTCGAGAAAAATATTTTGATTCCAGAAATTTATTTTTAATAATATATAAAATATTTCTAGCCAGGCAGATCTACTATTGAAGCGATTCACCTTTTGAGACGTCTTATGAAACATTTTAGAGCAAAAAAGAAAGACCTTCACATGATATTTATTGATCTAGAAAAAGCTTATAATAGGGTACCGAGGGAGGTTCTTTGGAGAACTTTAGAAAAAAGAGGTATCCCATTGATATATATTAACCTTTTAAGAGACATGTATGATGGTGCAAAAACATGTGTGAGGACTCATGAAGGAACGACATACTTCTTTGAAGTTAATATTGGGTTACATCAAGGATCAACTTTAAGCCCATACTTATTTATAATGGTGATGGATGAGTTAACAAAACATATTCAAGATGAAGTACCTTGGTGTATGTTATTTGCAAATGACATTGTATTAGTGTAGGAGTCTAAGGAAAAAGTTAATAGAAAATTGGAACTATGGAGAGAAACATTAGAAAGCAAAGGCCTTCGACTTAGTAGAACAAAGACAGAATATATGGAATGTAAGTTTGATCATTTGGTTACTTCAGAGGACATAGAAATTAAAATAGGCACATATTGCATTCCTCAGAAGGAAAGTTTTAAATACCTAGGGTCAATTTTTTAGAGTGATGGAAAAATTGATGGAGATGTTACGCATAGAATTAATGCTGGTTGGTTAAAATGGAGAGGAGCATCAGGTATTCTTTGTGATAAAAAGATACCATTAAAATTAAAAGGTAAATATTATAGAGCAGCAAATTGGCCTGCCATGTTTTATGGTTCTGAGTGTTGGTCAGTTAATCATCAACATGTACAAAAGATGTCTATGACAGAAATGAAGATGTTGAGAACATAATGAGGTTATTAGAAACAAATTAGGAGTGGCATCAATAGAGGATAAAATGAGAGAACATCGTTTAAGATGGTTTGGACATATAGAAAGAAGATCAAAAGAAGAACACGTAAGAAGGTTAGAAAAACTAAATTTGGAAAGTATTAAAAGAGGTAGAGGACGACCACAAAAGTGTTGGAAAGAAACAATAAAGAACGATCTAGCTTATTGGGAGTTAACTGCTAACATGGCACAAGATAGGGATCTGTGGAAACAAAGAATCCATGTAGCCGACCCCGTCTAGTATGGGAAAAGGCTTAGTTGTTGTTTGATATAAAATATTTCTAGCGGTTCGAAGAATTGTCGAAGTTAATTTTTTCTACGGTTAAGAGATGTTAGAAATATTTTTGATGATTCTACACTACCAGGATTATTGTAATTTTTTTTACATAGTTTTTTCAGCGGTTCCATCTAGTTCCGCATTGTTTTGATCATAAAAAAATATCAATTTTAGGAACTGTCGGAATTACTCGGAGTTCTAGTAGTGTGTGAGCTTGACCCTAAGTTAATTATTTTTAAGACTTTGAAATTCCCAAGAATATACAATTGGTATAGCTTTGATTTTCTTTTCAAACTAGTTTGGTATTCACCGCGCCCCTGTTTTCTGATTTTCAGTTATTCCCCTTCCAGTGGTTTTGAAGGTTTTTGACCTAATTCCTCAGCAGCATGAAGCACAATTATTATCACAATCCTCCACTCTTTCCTTGGGTTGGGAATCCAAATTGGTTGTGGCAGGCTTCCCATTCATTTTTTTTTAAAGTGAAAGCAGTTCGAACTGAGAATGTTAGCTCACCTGATTAGGGGGCTCGATTTACAAGTCAAAGGTTGTGCATGCACAGTGACTTCGGCCTTTTCATCAAACGACTCTCGATTCATAATCTAATTTTTTATATTTTCTCATTATAACTTTTTTCATCGTCTTTCTGTATCTTCTTAGGACTTTCTTTCGTTTTTTATGTGTTCAAACCTTTTAAACAATTCTCTCATATTATCATTTATTAATATTAAGTTTAATTTGATTGTAATAACTTCATTATGTATGTGATCAATTCTTATATAGTTACTAATCGATCTCAAAACTTTCATTTTTTATTACGAATACATTGATGATTAACTGCTCACTGACCTCTCCATCGTTAAAAACAAAAAAAAAGAAGGGTGAAAGCAGCTTAGTTTTGTGCCAAAACATCTTATACTCATCAATTAGTTATTTTATGTGCATGTATGTGAACGAATTCAAGTACAACGAAAGCAAGTCTTCGGAGGTGAGTAGATGATATCCTTTGGTCGAAATGCAGGTTGACATGTTCATGATTCTCTCTTTACGAACCTTGGAAGTGACCCATATTTGTGTGTATATGCATAAAGTGGGCGCCCGCACCCCTCATTTAATAAACCACCTGGTTTCTGCATTTCCAAGGTTTTATATCAAAAAGAATCTTCTTTTGATTTTTCTTCCCCCTTCGTTTGCCTACTCGTTTTCTTCCAGTCAATCTCTTGATCAGGTTGAATAATTTGCAGACGCACAAGTTGGATTATACAAGCTAGCGATTCTGACATGAATCTGATAAATTTAAGTGCTAGCTAGCTTTGATGTGATGTTCAAATTAACGTGAATAAAAGGTTGTACACATATTTGATATGGCATCTGATAGATTCAAGTTCAGAGCAGAGACCAAATTCAAATTATACTTTGATGAAATTAACTCCTTTTCATTTATTATGTTCTCTAGATTTTTGTTGTTGGCTTTGATCATTTCTACACTTATTAGACAGATAATATATTATGTGTGAATTTATGGGAGGCTGATCTCGAAGTTAAGATAGCGATGGACAGTGGCGGATCTAGAAAATAGTGTTGGAGGGAGAAACGTACATATTTCATGGTGTTAGGGCCATGAATCTCAATCATATATTCACTGTAAAACGTAGGTTTTACTCTAAAATTTCAAATTTTCAGTGGACGGGGGTGCCGCCACCCCCCCATGTAGATCCGCCATTGGTGATGGAGCAGCAGCATCTTTAGTTACTCATATGCTCGAGCACCCTAAACATTGGTGTTCTTGTGTATGAGTCAAATGCAGCTTTTTATTGCTTGCACTCCGAATTTTTTAATATGGGGTCGGCTAAATAAATTTTTTTGTTTCCATAAGTTTGGTCGGCTAAATAAATTCTTTGTTTTCATTAGGTTTGATGTTTATGTTAACAAAGTTAACTCAAAAGAAGCTAGATGATTTTTTGTTGTTTTTTAGCATGACAAATGTCTTCTTTTTCACATTAAAATAGATCATCAAAGAAAGATCAAATTCTGAGTACTCACACTCAATGGAATTTGCTAGATCACTTTACTCCCAATGTAGATAAGCTCACTAGGGTCAGACAACTTTAGGATCTATTGGTGTGTTTGGGACTTTAACGAAGATTGACTCTTTATGGAGGGATTAAATTTTTGTGAGAAATTGACGAATGTGCTTGTAAATATTGTCAAACTTGATTTTTCGTTCTTTATGTTGTGCATCGGCAAATTTGATTTCTTGCTCTAGATTGGCGTTTTCAGAGTCCCGCTCTAAATCGATATTTTCTTCCTAATAGTAGAAAATGGCAATCGGCATGCTTCAAAATGTCGAGAAATGTCGTTCACTTCAGAATATCTACAAACAAAATCTACACTGGAATACTTCTGCAATAACAAGTTAATGTACGACTCTCTTTAAGGCATGCTGGACCATTATTCTTTAGGCTTTTTCTTTGCCTCTAGATTTTAACTCTTCAAATACAAAGGACTCTTGCGATTGCCTATATGATACAGTAAAGAATCCTTGACTCCCCTCACATCAAAGTAGTCAAGTTCTTGGCAATACCGGTACATCAAGATAGCTGGTTATTGCATTTTCTTTTATGTGCTTATAGGATAGTGCAGTAAAAGGTTTGAAGAAATGTATTTTATAAAGGAAAACCGGCAGGAGAGGGGAAGAATTTTCAACCCAAGTTCAAATTCTTATTCAGTTTGTTTGCATGCTAGTAAAGAATGCTAATTTATAATGAATATATATTAAACCTTATCAGCCAAGAGACATGGCTATACACATAATTTGTTTTGAATGTTTTGTTTGAAACTACAAATAGACACCTCTTTTCTTTTCAGTTTTCTAAATGACATCATAAAAAGCCCTAACATTTTATAACTCATGATTGTTCCTTCAAGAGCAGCTTAAATACTCTTTATCAACATTTACTATGCCAACTTACGCATTCCGACGTACATGTGCTATTGTGAAAACATCTCCACAAGCTCCACCAATCCAAACTATCGCATTAGATTCTTTGCCTAAAAGTATAAGATTCAGCTGGTGCATGAGGTTCCTAACCATGTTATATGGAAATTAAATGCCGCTATAGTCATGGTTGAATGGCATCGAAGAGAAACATAACATGAACTTCGTTCTTTTTCTTCTTTTTTTGGTTCAACAGGGAGGCCGAAGCCAGATCACCTTGAACCTAATCAGGTGTGCCATTTATAAATGTGCCTGTCACGAAATCCTCTTTTTGTTACAATGAGAGACTGAGCAGTCGAAGCCTAAAATACACATCCATGCAGCCCCCCTCGTCCCCCTCTGGAACCCCAGAAATCAAACTTACCACCTGCCAGTGAGCGTCACAAAGCCCTACCAGTGAACTAACACTCTGAGTGCATTCCCACCAGAATTGATACTTCTGAATTAGATAGCATAATAGCCGGCTGTCAGATACATTAAGGCACAGAAGGCCAAGTATCTATGCTTCTTTACAAAAAAAAATCTCCTAATTGTAAGAATGCTTTGATCCGAAACCAATCATGATAACCAACAGCTACTGGTTTAAGTGTCAGGTTAAGGATCCTAATGGCAACTCACTGGACCTGATCTGACCAGTGGCGGATCTACGTTGAGGCGAGGATGGGTAGCTGCCCCACCTGAAATCGGAAGAACCAACACAGAAACTATTGCCCACTGTTGAATGTGTGAGCTATAATACCACCAGTTTAGTCTTGTGAGCCATCTGCCCCACCCAAAAGAAATTTCTAAGTCCACCACTGATCTGACTCCATGGCATCGTTGACATACTCATGAATTTCTGGTTTCAATCGGGTCTGACTGAAGAACCGACCCGAATCCCACTCAACTACAACCCCCTGTTGAGCTATTACTTAGCTCGTAAGCCCCTCGATGACAATTATATATACTGTCAAGATTGTTCATGTCTAAATGTTGAGTTAATGTTCTTTTTAATATTGCTAGTATATACTCATGTCAAGCTTTCACTATTAATTTTTGCCCACATAGGTTAGGAAAATCACGTAAATCCAGGTAATTGGGTGAGAATCAAATGATTTTTTTGTTAGAAGGTGGAGCCTAACTCTCTCTCTCACACACACACACACGCGCTCCCCCACACCCCCGGCATCAAATTAACTGGGTGGCTGTCAAAGAGCGATACTGGTGAGCTAACGCTGTGGGTGCTCCACTGTTTAAATCCAACTCTTTGATAAAATTAACCTAAATGCTAAAGAATTTGATTTCATTGGAAGCTACATACCAGAGACAAAGTCATATATATTGTGTAGATAGCATGGTCGGATGGTTTGTATAGGGTGTTTTATATTTTTTGGAGGAGTTGAGTCGTGGAGTCGGGTGTTTTTAATGTTATGGGAGTTGTGTGGATTTTGGTGTGTTTATTGGGGTCAAAAATGCTTCATTGTGTGTATTGTGTGTGTGTGTGTGGTGGTGGAAGGGGGGGGGGCATTTGAGGGGGTTGTTTCCGTTTGGGTAGTGTGCAGTTGTGTTAGAGAGAGCATTTGCTGCTGACTATAAATCCTTATTCTGGGGAAACAACCTCCTTAATTTAGATCACCGCCACGCTTTGCATGACTGTCATTTGTAAAGGAAACCAACCATTATGAGCAGCGATACATAAGTTATTCTTTGAATAATGTTTCATTTTAGGAAGAAGAGCCAATTTCAAAACAGATCAACCACAATAATAAAAAGGGAAAAGATTCAAATAAGTAGTATCAGACAATACATGGATACATCAATGGCACAAAATATGAAGGAAATTGTGCATGATGTTGCTATAGTTCATAGGACATCGAGTTGGATCATTTGCATAACAAGCAACAGCTCACCTGGCTAGGGGGTCGACTTGCAAGTTGAAGGCCATGAGTTTGACAAAAGAGGGAGTGAATCTAGCTTTGGCCTCCCCGTTGTATCCAAGAGAGAGAGAGGGAGAGAGAGAAAAGAAGCTACTTAGATAATTTATTTCCAGTAATGGCCGTAGTGATCAACATCAGTTGAACAGTCATATACCACTCCACATATTCCAGGGCTCAAAATTTTACTGATTACATGTAAGTAGTTTTTGTTTTCAGTAATCATAGTTGCTTTTCTCCACGAATTATATAGCTCATAAGATATAGATGTCTCATTTCTTTTAAGCATATCATGAACATAATAGTATTTAACCATTATATGCTTGTTTCTAGAGCTATCAACTCTATTCTTAAAAAGAGTATTTGCTACATTGTTATCACAATAAATGATACTTGGCTCATTGGCTATGTTCAACTTAAAATCACATATGAAATAACTTATCCAAACGACATTCGTTACAATCATACTACAAGCAACATACTCAACTTTTTGTTTATGGAAGGCTATACAATCTTATTTATTGTAAATCGAAGAAACGCTACCACCTCTAAATAAGAATATTTGATTTGAAGTTGACTTATTGTCATCTTTGTTTTTAGCAAAGTCAATATCTCATTGTTATACCACTTTTAGTTCATATGCTTAAGGCAAAGTTTTAGATATTTTGTTACTTTAAGATATCTCAAAATACTTTTCACAGCTATCCAATACTACCAACCAGGATTACTTTAATATTTACTTAAGAAACTAACAACAAAGCTGACATTCAGTTTTATACACAACATAAACATACATCAAGCTACTCACAACTTGTATATAAAGAACATTAGGCTTGTTTTCTCCCTCATCACGATAATAAGCCTTACTTATTTTGACCCTTTTAGCAACGGGTGTAATTGTAGGTTTGCAATCCCCATTCTAAACTTCTTTAGAATATAATCAATATATCTCTCTTAACTTAAACATAGAAGTTTAGATTCTCTATCGCAAGAAATCTTTATACCCATAATATAGAATGCATGTACCATATCCTTTATTTTAAACTTATAGTTTAACCATGACTTGGTTTTAACATTCATCTCATTGTCATTCTCAATCAACAATATGTCATCTACATACAAAGATAAAATGACAATAGCTCCAACTGTTGCAAACATATACAAAGTGTTCAACTTCATTAGCCACAAACCCAAGCTCTAAAATGACATTTTGAAAAGTCAAATAATTTTTTCAACCTATATACTTTATTTCATGGCCTTCAACAACATACTCTTCTTGCTATTGCATATAAATGATTTTATCTAAATCATCACGTAGGAAAACAATTTTTACATCTAGTTAATGTAAATCCAAATCATAAAATATTAAAATAGTTAGAATAATCTAATATATATAAATTTCGCAATAGGAGAATATGTCTCTATATAATCTATCATCTCATTTTATGAAAATTCCTTTGTAACCAGCGTTGCTTTACATTTATCGAATGTTCCATTAATTTTATATTTTTTTAAGAACCCATTTACAATCTAGGACTTTTTTTTTCTTTTAACAAATCTTTCAATGCTCAAACTTGGTTTTTAATGGATTAAATTTTCTCATCCATTGTTTTTTCTAGTTTATTGATCTATAAAAGTTAATAGCTTGATAATACGTAATATTATTAGTCAGCACATCTAAATCCACTGAATTACACACTTCCTCTACAAGGTAAATATAATAATCATTTAAATAAAACAGTGTTATCATAGGTCTTTTATGCCCACTTAAAGTTTTAGTTTGTTTAAGAAAATCATTTGGATCAGAATCTATTTGTTTAAATGATGATAGATCCAAATCCATTAGATCATCAAAGCACTCATCATCATTTTCAAGAAAATCATTTTTAGTATCTTCTAAAAATTCAACATTCATACTCTCTATTAAACATGATCCTTAGAATAAAATTTATATTCCTTATAACCTTTAGGGTATCCAATGAAAACACATTTCAATGATCTATTGTCTAACTTATCTTTAGATTGATAAAGTATCTTAACATGTGCAATAGATCTTATATGGTATCTATAATATAACCTTACAAAGTACTTTGTTTAATATATACATGATTGTATTCATTGCTTATATGGCTCACCTCATGAGATGACTAAGGTTTGATTTTCTTCCAAACTATATCTTATATGTTATAAAGAATACAACTTTACAAGGTACTCTGTTTAATATATGCACAACTGTAGTCATTGTCTCTCTCCAAAATACCTTGTAAAGAGAAATATTTATTAACATAAACCAAGTCATATTCAATAATGTCCTGCTATATGTTTCTTTTATATAATTTTATTCAGGTGTCCTAAGTATCATATTTTGTTTTGAACTACAAAAGTCTTTACAATATTCTAAGAATTTTGTAGAGGTGTATTCACAACTTCAGTAAGTCCTTAAGACTTTAACTGTTTATCCTAATTGGTTTTCAAATTCTAGTTTATATTCTTTAATATTTAAAGTGCCTCAAATTTATGTATTAAGAGATATAAATATGCATACCTTGAATAATTATCGATGAAGGTTATAAAATAAACCTTCCCACAATGAGATCTTATTTTAAAGGGTCCATATATATATACATATATATGTGTGTGTATAAATGATTTCTAATAGGGTTGTTGTCTTAATTATTTCTTTAAAAAATTATTTTCTAGTCATTTTTCTTTGTATACAGGCTTTACACTTATTAAAAATATTTTCTTTAAATATACAATAAGTTAAAGTTAGCTAATTTCCTCAACTTATTAAAACTTATACGCCATACATTCACATCAATAATAAAGGGACAATCAATAAAAGCAAAAGAAGAACTTTCATTATCATGAGTGTCTAATTTAAACAGACCATACTCACCATAAAAAAAAGCTAGACAAAGTTATCCTATCATGTTTCTCCACAATGACTTTTGAAAAGACAAATTTGTTCTCAAACCCTTTTTTATTAATGCAGACACCAATACAAGATTGTGCTTAATATAATGTATAATTAATACATGAGTAAGTATAATTGGTGTGCCTTATACAAAAATTCTAAACAATCCAATTCCTAGAATATCAACAAATAATTAATTTTTCATATATACTTGATGTTTCTAAGGCTTGTATTTCTTCATGTTCATTGCTTTCTCTTTGCTTTTTGATATGTGTCAGTTTACTCCAAAATCAATCCACCAACAAGTTACAAGACAATCTAGATAGAAGCACTCATAAATGACATAGATTATACCCTACTTTTCTACCAAACCACGATGCTCTATGTTTCTACCATTGTTCCTATTGTTGCGGCAAACCTGTTTGTAGTATCCTATCTTTCTATAATTGAAGCATTCGACTCAAGAAGCATATTCTTGTGATTTCTTAAAAAATAATCATCATTCTTATTATTTTTTCTAAACTTTTTATTTAGTTTTCTTTTATCGTGGTTGAACTCCGTCCATGTAAGGGATCACTCTAGCATGACCGGTTCCAAGCCCGAATAAAGTAGGAGGGTTGAGTTAGGCTTCCGACAACCAACATAAAACTTTATCATATTTTTATACCATGGATTACATAAATTATGATCATTGCAGTGGGGCGTCCCCTCTTAGTGACACACTACAGAGTCCGAATGTAGTGAAAAGTAAGCAAAGGCCTCTACATTTTCACACTAATGTAGTGAATCAATTGTAGAGACGGTTTGCACATCATAGATGGATATGAGTAAAGAAGTTAGTCCCGCTACATTGTCACCCTGATGTAGTGAACAAACTGCAAAGAGGGTCTTCACATTTTTAGCATGGATGGATGTTGGGGTAAAGAAGGTAGTCTTAGATAATAAGATTCATAGGTTGAAGAAAAGCAAAGGAGATTGATGATACAGTTTGTAAATTATAGTACTCAAAAAAGTGTAGTAGACACAAATCATGATATTGAAAGTAGGACTAAAAGATAGTATAGAGATTACTTTTGGGGAGGAGTTAAATAAGGTGATTCAAAGAATTCAACAAAGGAGATGATTTGTTTCGGAGGAGACTTAAATGGACATATCGGTAAAGAAGCACTAGGATATAGGTATTCATGAAAACTTTGGTTTTGGAGATATAAATGATGAATGCAAGGAGATTTTAAGTTTTGCTATAGAATTTTATCTCTTTATAATCAATACAATCTTCAAAAAATGAGATGAACATTTAATTACTTATAAGAGTAGCTTATCACAAGCACAAATTGATTATTTTGTTTATAGGAAATGAGATAGATTATGTTTTAAATATTGCAAGTTAATTTCAAGAGAAAGCTTAACCACCCAACATCGACTTTTAGTTATGGATTTACAGGTAAAAAAGTGGATAAAGAAGAAAAAAATACATTGAGCTATTTTAGACTAAATGGTGGAACCTCAAAAGTGAGAAATAAGGTATATTTAAACATAAAGTCCTTCAAGAAGATGCTTAGAATTATGTTGGTACACCTTGTGATATATGAAACAATATGGCTATACATATTAGAAAAGTGGCGAAAGATGTGTTAGATGAATCTAAGGGAGGTGTACCGGTACAAAAAGAAGCTTAGTGGTGGAGTGAAATGGTGCAAAATAAAATAGGTAAAGAGGGCATGTTACAAATTACATTATGCTAAGAAAACTAGTGAAACTTTAGAGGCTTATAAGAAAGCAAAGAAAGAAGTGAAAAAAACCGTTAGTGAAGTAAAAGCTAAATTTGGGAGGATTTATATAAAAAACTCAACTCAAAAGAGGGTGAAAGAAATATTTTTAGGATAGGTAGAGCTAGATATAAGAAAACTAATGATCTTAATTTTATTAGATGCATCAAAGAAGAAGATCAGAAAATTCTAGTGGCAAATGATGATAGAAGAAATAGATATAAAAATTATTTTTATGAGCTTTTTAATGAAAATAAATATGTTAGTATTAGCTTTGGAGAGTTAGTCAAATCAGAAAATTATATAAACCACAATTTCTACCGACGTATTCAAAAGAATGATGTCAAAGAGACTCTTAAACAAATGAAGGTTGATAAATCTGTAGGACCAGACTATAGAAGTTTGGAAAACCCTAGGAGAGACAGGAATCACTTGACTCACAAGACTATTTAATGAAATATGGAGAAACCAAAAGATGCCCGAGGAATGGAGAGTGAGTACACTTATACCCATATACAAGAACAAGAGAGATTCAAAATTGTGCGCATTATGAGGGTATCAAGTTAATGAGCCAATGCACAAAAGGAAACTTGACTATTGGCTTAACACATGCCTTATTTTCTTCCATAGTGAATCATGAAATTCTACCAATTTCTTTATTGAAAAAGGCAAGAATAGCATAGCATATACAATGTTGTAAAAAAAGGAGGGTTCCTAGATCACACTAGTCTAGGCTATCAAATAGCAATGCGTGCTAGAGCTCAACTTCAGTAGCAAAGCAGTAAATAGGAATAGGCTTGGAATTATTGAACATAGGTTAAGACAAGTATCAAGTACAACAAAGAACCAATTTGGATTCATGCTAGACATATCTACTATTGAAGCAATTCACATTTGAGACGTTTTATGAAATATTTTAGAGCAAAAAAGAAAGACCTTCACATGATATTTATTGGTCTAAGAAAGTTTACAATAGGGTATCAATGGATATTCTTTGGAGAACCTTGAAAAAAAGAGGTATCACATTGACATACATAAACCTTATAAGAGACATGTACGATGGTACAAAAACATGTGTGTGGACTCATGAATTAATGACAGACTTCTTTGAAGTTAATATTGGATTACATCAAGGATCAACTTTAAGTCCGTACTTATTTATAATGGTAATTGATGAGTTAACAAAACATATTCAAGATGAAGTACCTTGGAGTATGTTATTTTGCAGATGACATTATGTTAGTGGAGGAGTTTAAGAAAAAAGTTAATAGAAAGTTGGAACTATGAAGAGAAACATTAGAAAATAAAGGCTTCCAACTTAGTAGAATAAAAATATAATATATAGAATGAAAGTTTAATCATTTGGTTACTTCAAAGGACATAGAAATTAAAATTGGTGCACATTACGTTCTCCAAAAGGAAAGTTTTAAATACTTAGGGTCAATTTTTTAATAGTGATGGAAAAATTTATGGAGAAATTACACATAGAATTAATGCAGGTTGGTTAAAATGGAGAGGAGTATCAGGTATTCTTTGTGACAAGAAGATACCAGTAAAGTTAAAACAAAATATTATATAGCAACAATTAGACCTGTCATGTTTTATGATTCTCAGTGTAGGGCAATTAATCATCAACATGTACAAAAGATGTATGTGGCAGAAATAAAGATGTTGAGATGAATGAATGATTATGCAAGGTAAAAGGTAAATATTATATAGCAACAATTAGACCTGTCATGTTTTATTATTCTTAGTGTTGGCCAAATAATCATCTACATGTACAAAAGATATGTGGCAGAAATAAAGATGTTGAGATGGATGAATGATTATACAAGGAAAGGTCGTATACATAATGAGGTTATGAGAAACAAATTGTGAGTGACACCAATAGATGAAAAAATTAAAGAATATTGTTTGAGATGATTTTGATATATAAAAAGAAGATCAAAAGAAGCGCTTGTAATAAGGTATGAAAAACTAAATTTTGAAAATATTAAAACAGGTAGAGGATGACCACAAAAGTATTGGAAAGAAACAATAAAGAATGACCTAGCTTATATTGAGTTAACTGCTAACATGGCACATGATAGAGCTCTATGGAAACAAAGAATCTATGTAGTTGACCCTATCTAGTATGGGAAAAGGCTTAGTTGTTATTCTTTTATTGTGGTTGACCTTCGAGCTAGACCATAAATCAACTTCAGCAACTAACAATTTTTCTCTTTTATTCTTGTTCAATTACTCTACTATGGGAAAAGGCTTTGTTGTTGTTGTTGTTGTTGTTGTTGTATTCTTGTCTAATTCCTAGTTTTAGAGGGAGTTCCTAAAGGGTAAAGTCAGACCCAAGTTTGAGGGTTGTGGTCATCATGTTCCATGATAGAGAAAGACTGTTTAAGATAATAGATATTTGTATTAGTTCAAGAATGATTGATTTTGTTAAAGCTAAATACCTAGCTATTCTTAACATTTGGTTTACATATTCAACCACGTTGTCCCCCTCTTTCATTTCATAAGTATTATATTTTTAAAGGAGTAGTTGAACGTAAAGTTTAGTCATATTTGGTTGCTATAGAATCAAACTATTTAACGGTCTCAAATCTTTTAAAGACCTTAATCAAATCATTCTCTATGTATGTAAGCCTAATGGTCTTGTCTATAGTATCATCCTTTATGAAAGTTCTATATTTTTTTTTTCCTCATCTATTGCATTTGATATAGAGAGTAAAATTATTTTCCTAAGCCCATGATCAATACCTTCTAGTGTTAAGGACAATGAGATCCTCATTTTTTATTTTTAAAAATTTAGGCCATTTAGTGTTTTAGTTTTTCCCAACTCAAAAACATAAATTTTGATGGTCATTTTTAAATATTTGGCAAAGATAACACAAAGAGTGTCTAAACATTTCAAATGGAAAACAATTAGCAGGCAACAAATAAAAAGAATTAAGACAAATTGTATTAAACAAATAATGAAAACTAGCCAATCACTATACTATAATAATATAAATTTTAGGTATTGAACTGTAAATATTGCCAATCACCTATATGCAATATTAAATAAAATACAAGTACTATTTTGAAAATAAGTAAAATCTAAACAGATTCAATAATTTTAGAATAAGTTTGGGATATTATAGTAATATTTTCTCTCTATTTGCTTATATAATTTTTTGTGTGGCTATTGGGGAAATTAGTAATTTTATATGAATGTTTGTTTTACTAATTTAGTTAAAGTCTCAAAGACAAAATTGTAAAATCACGTTTCTAGTTAGTTAGTAAATTGAATAATCATTTAAGAGTAAAATAATAAATATACCTTATATTGGTTTTGTAATTCTCAAATATTCCAAAATAAAAGCCGAGAGAACTTGAAGGCTTTGATACTACTAATACAATCCTGAGGTGAGTTCCTGTAGAAGCCTAAACACAACAGGAAGAGAGAGAAGGAGAGGAGAACGGTTTCATAGTTACCTTAAGAGAGTTTTTATAGGGAAGAAGTTTTTCTTCTTAGAATATTTTTCATATATTTTTTATAAACAAGCATAAACTTGTTTATATATGTTTAGCCTTTTTCATTTCCCGTGATTTCCTCTTTTGAGATGTAGTTTATCTTTAATAAAGCTAAAACAATTTTGTTAGACGTGTTTATCTTTTTGTAAAATGCATCTCAAAAAATCTGAAAAAAAGGACCTTTCTTCCCCGATTTCCTGTGTGCCCGCTATTTAGGCCAGAAGGGGCCACACGATAACTTACATGCTTTCCGTTAATAATTAGAATTAATTTATGTATATACTTTTAACTCCAAGACTATAGCCTAAATCCTTTGAAATGAGTTTCTCTAATATGGCATACTGCTATGTCAAAAATGTAGAGTCCTGCAACATGTTATTCGTTGAAAGTGGTTTCTATTTCCTTGTTGATCGATGTGGTTTTAGTTTGCCTGTTTTGTGTGGTTAGAACCGAGTTAGAAAGAGTTCCTGTTTCATTCCTTTTGTTGTTAATTTTCACATTAGTTTCTCGCTCTTGGTCATCATCCTTTTAGGCTATAACGCACAAAATTAAGCTAAAGCATCACTTGCATCTATGTCTGCGCTTACACATCCATTTCCCTGGAGTTGGTTTTTCTGTTCAGCTACTTATGCTCCGTCATATTCTTGATGAGATTTTGCATTTGTTTCTTGCTTTCTTTGAATATTATAGGTACGTAGATGTAGTTATTTGAGCAGGAGAATCTTGGTAAGAGATCGGGATGATTGAAATCCAACGTATGCATCTAAATGGTAGAGTTATATTTGAAGATTTGTGCTCTTATAGTGATGCTACCATCAATAGTTTCGTAAATGGATTTGTACCTGATACCTCGATGTGGAAACATGGCAGGTATATGCATATCCTGCAATGGTGGTGTTGCCATCTTTAATCTGCATTTGAATATGGTTTAATTATCTGTGTTATTGACCTAGCTAATGGCTTATGAAAGGTGAAAAAGAAAAGCTTTTGTATTTTTGAACGATAGCCCACGGAAGCAGAATACCTCCCCTTATCTGGAAATCTAAAAGGCGCATTCTCTTTCCTTTCACAAAAAAAAATGGGAATCACCTTTTTGTTTTGTGAATCTCTCAACTTTGTCCAGGCAACTTGTCACACAGAGTAATATGTTGGTTGATTCCTTGACAAAAGACATTTCAAAAGATTTTTTGCAAAGCATGTTACACAGTTTGAGATATGCCTACAATTTTAGTGTGAAAACATATTGTGGTGAATGTTATGTATGAAAAACATATTATTATGAAAAATCACATCATTCGTATAAGTTGCAATTCACTTGCAATTAGAAATGCTACAACTTAGAAAACCATAAAATAGTAAGAGGAAACTAGTATATCATAAGTTAGCTCAAGTCGCCAAGTGGGAGATTTAAGTTATCGTATGTCTCCTTGATGCCCAAATAATGTACGCTCGAGAAAACATGGAAGAAGGACTCTCTTCTTGGATTTTTTGAGATACTTTTATAAAAAGATAAACATGTTTAACAAAATTGTTTTAGTTTTATTAAAGATAAACTACATCTATCAAAAAGAAACAAAGGCTTTAACGGAAAGCTTAGAGAAGAAATCATGGAGAATGAAAAACCTAAACATATATAAACAAGTTTACGCTTGTTTATAAAATATATGAAAAATATTCTAAGAAGAAAAACTAAAACTCTATGTGGATAACCGAGAAATCGTTCTTCTCCGCTCCTCCTCCTTCCAGCTGCATTTAGGCTTCTGCCGTAACTAGGCTGCATTCGGAGCTCGGCTCAGAATTGTATCAAAGGACCCATTGAACAGCTCAATCCTCCTTCCAAACGAGTGTCTTACTTATATATTTAGATGTACAGCTTAGTCATTCGTTTTGATCTGAAGATTTGAATTCTACAACTCGTGTACCAACATTGTGGCATAACTTATAAGAGGACTAAAGTTACGGAATGGAAATCTCATTTAACCCTCCTGACAAGGTTACAGATTTTATCAGTGTAAACATTTACGAAACATTTAATGGGCAATTATATCTGTAAGAGTAAAGAATTTCACAGAAAATGAAAAACATTGACAACGCTGTGTAAGAACAAATTTACCATCTAGAATTTTTTTAAGTCATAACCACCGAATTCTTGCAAAATTGTGATGAAAGGCAATTTAAAGTTGACATCAGGTGGAAAGTTTCTGCACAGTGTTGTATATTCTATTTGTCTCTCTCTCCAATTGAAACGTTTTCTCGATCCATGTACTTGAATATAGAAGTTAGTAGTGTATATTTATCCTATAAATGGTCGAAGTGCAGGGTCTAAAACTTTTAAATAATGGATAAAAGTCTTGTCATGGTCTCGCTTAGTGATTTTAGGATTATGACTACTTGTTTTGTATCCTCAGAGACTCGCTTTCTCATGGTTGTGCAACAAACAGAAGTGGGAAATGATGGAGTTGGAAATAAAGAATCTATGAAGGCTTAGTTCTTGTTGTTGTTGCATGTGAGAGTTTTACTCAGATCACAACTGTCGCAAGTTTACCCTAAGTAAACAGAGTTAATTATGAAAGAAATTGCGGAGCTCCAGTTATAGCCAGTTAAACGATATCCAGCATCCCATACTGAAAAATGAGCTCTGGCGTACTAAAGCTTACACATGGAACCCATTTCTGTCTCCATGCATGCACGGCTTTACCCTGATGAGTGTGGATAAGTCAGGTTGCTCTGCAGTTCATAAAAGTGAGATGCCCAAGAACTGAAGAGGGTCCCCCCTCTCTTGTTCTTCTCTTTTAGGATCAATGCGGAATGCTATAAGGCCAATGGTTCGTAAATTTTGTTCTTTATTGAGTCTCACAGCTAAGGAGGAGCTGTGGGGCTGTCATGTGGAACGCTTTTGCTCCAAAACAATAACTTTGAGGTTGCACTTCTTCTGTCTCTCCCATACCTTATATAGCATTATGACGTTGGTGAATGATGAATGCTGCCAAACCATAATTAATGAGACGTGTACTGCTTCCAGCAAATGATTCTCTAGCATTACAGAGGGAGATCTCACTGGTATTTTGTTTGGTATCTCTACAGTTTTTAGATTGAGATAACAATCATCGCTCGTCCCTATATTGCCAAGGTTTTCAGCGATGAATTCATAAATGAGTGAATAATTTAGACAGAAGACGAGTGTAACTCTACGAATTGATGACTACCTGTGTGCCCATATCTATTGGTTGTTCATGGCCCACATCAACGATCTAGGTAGATTTGGTGGTGCGAGCTAGCTGTAGCAAGAGAGAGCTTCCGGTCTGCTGTTGACGGATTTCTATCACCTCTATATTTGAAGACAAAGTATAAAAGAGGAGGTTCGTGAGTGTTCTCGGTTTTCGACAGCCGGATTTTATAGGGAGGTTTCTTTAAACTTTTTGAGGATATAATCAATATATATCTCTTAACTTAGGAATAGAAGTTTAGAACCTCTATATCAAAAAATCTTTATACCCAAAGATATAGGATGTTTCCCCCATATCCTTTATTTCAAACCTTGAGTTTAGACTTGGTTTTGACAATCGATCTCATTATCATTTTCAGTCAAGAATATGTCATCTACATTTAATGATAAGATTGACAAAGTGTCTCCCGTTGTTCCAAACATAGACAGAGTAGTCAAGTTCATTAGTTACAAACCTAAGTTCAATAATGACATTTTGAAAAGTTACATATCATTGATGAGGTGATTGTTTAATGCCATATAGGGATAACCTATATACTTTATCTTCTTAGCCTTCAACTTTGTATCCTTCGGACTTATGCATATATATAATTTTATCTAAATCTCCATTTAGAAAAGTAATTTTTACATCTAACTAATGTAAATCCAAATCATAATATGCCGATATCACTAGGATTATTCTTATGGATGTAAATTTCACAATAGAGGAACATGTCTCAACACTCGAGTACTTGTTGATAAAGGTTATGAGATAGACCTTTCCTCAATGTGATCTTACTTTAAAAGGTTCACAAAAATCAGTGTAAATAATTTTCAATAAAGTTGTTGCCCTTGTTTTTTTGAGAAAATTTTTCTCATCATTTTTTCTTGTATATAGGTTTCACACTTACAAAAAATGTTTTTCTCAAATCTTGGCAATAAGTCAAAGTTGGATAATTTTCTCAACTTTTCAGACTTATATGCCTTATGTGTTTATGTCATATATTCACATCAATATTAAAGGTACAATAAATATAAGCAAAAAACTTTCATTTTTATTGATATTTAATTTGAAGAGACCGTGTTCATCATCAAATTCCCTAGAGAAAAAACTATATTGCGCCTTATAAACCCTTATTAAAACCCTTATTAACCAAGGCTAGACTGAAACTATATTGTGCCTTATAAACTATATTGCACCTTATAGTGTGCACAATCAATACATTAGTCGGTACAATCGATGTGCCTTGTATATAAATTCTAAAGGATCTTATCACAAGAACATCAAAAAATGTGTTATTTTTCATATACACCATATGTTTCCCTAGTTTATATTACTTTAGATCCATTGCCCCTTGCTTTTTGAGATGTGTCTCGTCGCTCTTAGTTAATCCACCAATCATTCATCGGTCCTTTTACAAGCATTATGATATCACGTAGATTATATCATGCTTCTCCGACTGTCTGCATTTTGGTGGTTTCCACCATTTTTCTTATTGCAGTAATCTCTTATGTAGTCTCATTTTTCCACAACCGAAACACTTGACTCGAAAAGCGATTTCCTGTGATTTCTTAAAAGGTTTATCGTTCCTTTTGTTATTCTTGGCAAACTTCTTATTTAGTTTATATATTTTCTGGTTGGCTTTGGAGTTGAATCGTATCTCATCTTGAACTATTAGAAATTTCTCCTTTCTATTTTTTTTCATGTGTTCTTGTTCAATTGTTAGTTTAAGGGACAGTTCTAAAAACCTTGTTTCAGGCCCTAGACTATGGGCATTAGTTACCATGTTCCATGACAAGGAAGACTGTTCACTATTGTGCCTGTTTATAAAAATTATGAAATATCTAGAGGTTGAATTACTTTTCTGTCTTTACCCAATAAAAGTTTACAAATCTACTACTATGTTAAAAGACAAGGTTGCCCCTATATAATCAAAAATTTATATATTCAAACTAAGGAAAAAATACATGTTTACCTTCGATCATTATTGAATTTTACAAAAAAACAGATACCAAGTTTATTATTTTGTCTCTTATCTTTTTAAAAAATTATAAATCCAAATATTAGTGTGTATTATTCTGCCCCTATGTGAGTGTTTCTGGTTTTTCACGATCGTGTTTCCCATGGAGGTTCCTTTCTTTTGTTTTTCACTTCTAAGATCTATTCCTCTATGCAATGTTATGTATTTATAGAATAGCGTGTGGTTCCTCCTCTTGAATATTAGATTGTTTTTTCCACAAGAAACGGCTAGATGACCGGTCTAGCCGTCTCCATAGGTTAAACTGCCGAGAATGACCAGTTTTTTTGCTTAACACGGTCTACCTACTGAGCCATTTCCGGTTCGAAACTCAATCTCAGATTGTGTCAAAATCTAAAAAACTTTCATCTATTTGACCCCAGCACATTCATGATTCAAGCTCGATCGATCAAGGGTGAGTTAGGTTAATTTGCATTAGACGATGACCAATTGGATGATGATCAATATCCCACGAGGAATGCTACTCAAATTGGCTCTTGTTGAATATCACCAGTGGGTTCGGCGGTTGTAGAATTGAAATGAGGGAGACCGAGCTCATGACTTGTGGGGAGATCAGCGAGCCATCCACGTTCTGCTCAATAATGTGCAGTGAGTGCATGTGCATGTGCTTGTGCTTGTTGATGCCACGTCTCCAGCTTCTTGTTGGATTCTAATAGCTGCTTCAGCATTCAATCTACTGGAGTCATCACCAGTCGCACCAATTCATCAAACCAAGCTAAAAAAAATCTGTTAATGTTTAGAATTCTAGAAAAACAGAACCTAGATTCCTAGAACCGCACGTGACTCTTGCACCTGATTCGCCACTGTATGTGAGAATATATTTTCTGAAAACATGCACACGTTCTGCATGCAGTTCTTGTTGTGTAAAACACATAATTTGACGCGGAAGCACACACACATAATCATCGATTATAGACAGGAGAAGAAATGAAAGAACTAAAGGATTTATGTGGTTTTCTGGTAAGATGGATATATTCTAAAAGGAAGACCAAAAAAAAGGATTTTCACAATAATGGTAGGAGATAAACCGAAAAGGTAACTTTCCAACACAAATCATTGTGTTAATTTGGTATTGCATCGCAAGCTGTGAATCAACAGTTCTAAACCAGCAAAGCTTACAAACCATAGAAGGGGTCGGAACAAATTGCTATATTTGTGGCGTTGGAAACGTTTTGGTGGTTCAGAAGTGAAGAAGAAAGCAACAGTAATGTGCGTGCGTGTGGGAGAGTCTTCATGCTATCAATTCAGCCAAACGGGGACCCTGGTCAATCCTTAGCCCCACAGGCTGCCCACACACTCCATATAGTCCAAACCAAATCCTATCAATGCCTTAAATTATCGTCTGTGACCAGAAAGAAGCACAGTAAAATGTTTTCCTTGCAGTCCCCTTGAAAAGGAAAAGTTAAGCAAGAATGAATGACACACCCAAGTAAAATTTCACCTTTATATACAAAAGGGCCTCTTCCTTTTCTCCTCACCTCAAACGCGCTTTAGTCTTTGGAGACCAACGGGTAATAACTATCAAGTCCCCCGTTCTTTCTCTTCCTTTTCTTCATTGGCAAGTATTGTAGCATGATTCCTCAGTGCACTGCAACCCCTTTTGTTTTCATTAGCAGGTCCGGCAAATGAAGCTAGGAATGGCATCTGCTCTCATTGCATTGCTGTTTGGCTTGTTTATCTTTCCCTTTGTCGCCAACGGCTTCGTTACTAGGAGGCCCATTGACGTGCCATTTCAGAAGAACTATGTACCTACCTGGGCCTTCGACCATATCAGGTACTTCAATGGCGGTTCTGAAGCGCAACTCGTATTAGATAAGTCCACAGGTGAGAGAAATAACAATCTGATGACTCTATGAAAAACAAAATATGACTTCAAATCTATACATCATACTCATTTCTTCCTACTACAACAGGTACTGGATTTCAGTCTAGGAGCTCCTACTTATTCGGCCACTTCAGCATGCAAATGAAGCTAGTACCTGGTGACTCCGCAGGAACTGTCACCGCTTTCTATGTGAGTGGAAAAACTCATACCTTCCTCTTCCTTCTCAGACTGGTCAATATCATTTCATTTATCTTACTATAGATGCTGATTAATGCGTCTCCGATGAATGAACCTTGTAGCTTTCCTCTCAAAACTCAGAGCACGATGAGATAGACTTTGAGTTCTTGGGCAACAGGAGTGGCCAGCCATACATATTACAAACAAATGTGTTCACCGGTGGCAAGGGAAACAGGGAGCAGAGGATCTATCTGTGGTTTGATCCCACAAAAGACTACCACTCATACTCTGTCCTCTGGAATATGTATCATATAGTGTATGTTTAATTTCTCATCCAAAAAAAAAAAGGTTTCTTTTGTGGGTTTCTCAGAAAAATCACTGGTTTATTTGTGACCTGGTTCGTGTGCATCAGTTTCTTTGTAGATGACGTACCTATCAGGATTTTCAAGAACTGCAAGGACTTAGGAGTCAGGTTTCCATTCGACCAACCAATGAAGATTTACTCTAGCCTGTGGAATGCCGATGATTGGGCAACAAGGGGAGGGTTGGAGAAGACGGATTGGAGCAAGGCACCATTCATTGCATCGTATAGGAGTTTCCACATTGACGGATGCGAAGCATCGGTGAATGAGAAGGTGTGTGCAACTCAGGGGCGGAGATGGTGGGATCAGAAAGAGTTTCAAGATCTTGATGGGTTGCAGTACAGCAGGCTAAGTTGGGTCAGACAGAAATACACCATCTATAATTACTGTACAGACAGAGCCAGGATCCCCACGATGCCGGCAGAGTGCGCTAGAGATAAAGATGTTTGATATATGATATGACGTCCTTTTCAAAATACGTGGTCATTGACCTGTGGTTCTTCGAGTAGAACTTTTATTGGTTTTTGTTGTATTGTAAGATGATATGATGTTGGGTGGTGGTTTAGTCTTTGTTGTGTGATGTGTTGGATTTTCAGAATAAATAAGTAATAATCAACTGTTTCATTTCGTCTGCGGGCGATGTTTTTGAGACTTCTTTAGGATGAAGCATTGAAGCTTAAATATGGTGGCTACCATGCCCCCCTTCATAAAAGGATAGCTCTTGGGACTGTTGATTACTCCAAAGAAGCATTGCTGCACTTCAGTTTCGAACAATCGAAGTGGACAAGGCAAAAGATGTGGAAAATCTTGTGCCATGAAGTGCATGATGTCACGAAAGACTGGAATTTTGTGGGAAATGTGATGCGTCACAAAGATCATTACTCATTTGATCCCAATTAATTCTTCCTAATCCTTGCATTTTGTCAAATAAAAACAAATATAAGCTCATTCTGTAGCTGATATATATATGAACATTGTTTTTAGGGAACCTGAATCACCTGATGCCGGCTGTTTAAATGGCTTTCCAAATTAGTAGATTTTATGAGATCGACTTGGTGCAGAGAATGCCTCACACGTTTAAATTTGATTTTTTATTGTAATATCATGTACTTAAGTGGGATTTTTAATCTAATCAAGATTCAAAAATACAATTATTCCTGATCCAAAACTATGGAAAATGAGTTTAGATGATTAAGGTTGGCTTCATGCCAGCAAATCGATTTATGAGTCCTGTTAACATCCAAGGGCTAAATAGTTTGTGAACGGCTATTTGGGTAACTCAGGGATCATTTTGATTAATAGCTGATGCCTTGGTAAAGAGACGCATCTAACCCCAGACAAATTATTTCCAGTGGGGAGTTGAACATTATTAAACCTGAGCGACCTAACACGATTTAGGGCCCACTTGACCAGAAGCTCCAATGGAGATGATTAAATCGGATATGTATCTTTTTAGCAATAGGGTGTGACGCATTAGAGAGGAAATAACACACTGATCTTGCCATCTCAAAGAGTACCTGCATGCAGCTATGTGACACCAAGCAAGAGCTGCAAGAATGGTCGTCAAAGATACAGCAATTGACAAAACATACTCCTCTCTAGTAAATTCTACTCCACATCCTCTGCTGCACCTAACGGCAGCTGCCGCCACCACTGCTGGGCTGTCTGGTGGCAGCAACCCATCCCCTCGATCAGTCACGAGAGGACCACCATTAGATTCTGTGGAGGTATCGTCAACAATGTCAATCTGACTAGCAGGAGACAACATGGGAAGGGATGTCTTAGTTAAGGGTAAGAAAGCCTACTATTTTGTTTCTCTGCGCAGCTGCATAAGCGAAAAATGCAGAAGATTAAGATTAATAGATTATGCAGGATAGGCAGAATCCATCAATGACCCACTCCGGATCTCACCGAAATCTGCTCTTCATCTTTACTGGAGACTACTTGCCCCTATACAAAATGAAGGAAACTTCAATAACCTAATCTAGCAACAGAGCCTGTTACTACGCCACAAAAGCCGAAACTAATTTGTATTGGGTTACCCATTATGATATTATAACCAAGTGCAGTTTAGGGCTACATGAACCCAATTATAGAGAGAGAGGGGATTGTGGTCATGCTCAAATCAACACCAAATGCAGTTTAAGACTACATGAACCCAATTTTAGAGAGAGAGGGTTGTGATAAATCTCATTCTTGCTCAAATCAACTTTATCTTATATGAGATGAATTGTTGAAATGGTAAAACAAAAAATTATTTAATACAAATATATTAATTATAAAAAATATAATAATACTTTTAATTCAAATATCTACCATTTTTATGGATATGATTTCAACATTTACCTCTCTCTCTCTCTCTCTCTCTCTCTCTCTCTCTCTCTCTCTCTCTCTCTCTCTCTCTCTCTCTATATATATATATATATATATATATATATATATATATATATATATATATATATATATATATATATATATATACACGAGATATCGTAAATATATAGTGACTTTCAATGCATAATCTTGCACAAACACTTTCATTTTTCAATTTTTTAAGAAAAACTATGAATTAAAAAGTATCAGGATACTTTTATAGTTTGTATTTAATTCAAACCTTCATCATGCAAGACTATAAATATACATATATATACGTGCGTGTGGGTGTGCGCCCACAGTTTACACACTCGGTACACTTCGTTGCCTTACATAGGTCCCGTGTGAACGTCGAAACTTAGACCTGGTCTAAGCCTGTATTCATGTCGGTCTGCGTTAGTTTTCAAGTGTGTCATCAAAAAACAAAATTTTGAAATCGATACTTGCAACCTTTTCCAAACAAAATCAGCTTCAGAATGTGCCACCACGATGGTCTTCCTGCAAAACATTTGAGATAATGCATCCTTTAAAGCGTGTCACTACGATAATATAAAAGGCAAATACCACCATAAATAAAATAGCACAGATATGTTTCATATCACCGCCTCTTGATGGTAAATATTGGTCCAGAATTTAAAGGTAATAGGCTCCAGCAATAGCCATTGTTATCAACACAACAACTATGCCAAACACACTGGTAAGTGCCCACAGGAAACAGAGAAACATCAAGCATGCATGTTGCAAAACCCTGCATGTACTCATTCGGTCGCATCCTTGCAAAGGACTTCACAAGTCCTGATCCTCCAAACCCTTCATCATCCGCTTTAGCTATTCTTTCAGATGCCTCCCTCCTCATATACACCATCAACTCTTCATTCAACATCATCATTTCTTCAGTCTTCCATGCTCGAAAACCAACACCAACTTGTCTATGATTCTCACCATCGGGCAGACTTTCGGATGGTTGAGCTGCAATAATGCAGTAGAACTTGGCAAGCCGAGCACGTTGCTCTGGTGGTACATTTTTCACTTGGATGCAGACATTAAGAGAAAGCCAAGAGCCCTGAAAGATAGAAATTCCACCATGCTCGTTGCTTCCTGGACCTGAGTATATCTCCGCTCCACAACAAGGCCTTCAATAAACAATGGATCTCATAAGTAGAGAGAGACTTCATATTTAGCAAGCCACATGCAAAGATATCCAAGTTACTCGCTTCAGCATTAAGTTTGTGACAAAATTTCAAAAGCGATATGGATAAGCAACTGGAAATAACTGAAATGGCACACATAGCAGACAATGCAGAAATTGAACACTTGATACATTGAGTACTATTATGCTATCAAAAGAGGTATGAGGGGGTTTAGCATCTGGCCCGAATATAAGGTGATGAGTAAGCAGGACCACGTGGCTTAGTGGTACTGTGGTACACCAAAATTAAGAAATGAGAAAAAAAATAAAACTAACAAAGAATCAATTAGCATTTAGATGTACAATAAGTATAGCAAATTAGCAATTATAACTTCTTATACCAAACCAAACAACTGAAATTAGTACCAAATGTTTCTTTTAAAAAATAAGAGAAAGAAATAGCCTCGATGAAGTAGTAAAATGGACCTGAGCACTGAGGGTTGCTCAGATCCACTTAGCAGAGGAAGTGGGACCTCCCGCCCTATCTACAACATGTGTGTCAAATTTCCTCATAACAGTTTGGTACGGATAAGATGGTTTCCATTTATTTCCCTAGGACAAATCTATTACACATGGTAATAGGTATCAGTATCATGGGTGGTGTCACAGTAGTAGTCAACCGAACCACCACACCCATATTAATACATTCAAATGATTTACACCCAACAGGATTCACAGGCAGCACCAGAAATGATTCATTTGCAATAAAAGTAGAACGTTGAAACTAGGACCTACAAGTTGCTTCTCCAAAATAAAATAGGAAAGGAAGAATCTTCTCGACAGACAAGCAAAGATTAATATCGCTTATACAATTCACCAAATTGCTTCAAATGCTAGAAAACCTATTGCACCAGAAGACATGCATGTACCGTGCAGAAAACAAATCACTTTTAGGAATAAATGGCATCTAGTGGTGAAAATAGTCATACTACATCTCTGCACACCAGTTCTCCTTGAAAATTCAAGTAGACCACTTTGACAAGTATAAAAATACTACGTACCTTGCTCTAAAGAAAAAACCAGGTATACGGAATCGGATGCAAATCCATCTGCTAATCACTTCTGACAAATGCTCCAATCCAGCTTTGATTATGGAATTTTTGTCAACGCTGTCCTTCACCCCATCAACAGCATTTTGCAATCTGAGCACCCGCAACACAGCAAACCTGCAAATCTTCAGTGAATGTCTCTCTTCATAACCAGTGCTAGGTACTTGGGTCCTAGATGGCAAGAAGGGAACATCTCCAAGGGCTCTCATGAACAGCTGCAGTTCTTTGCTGGTCTCTTTGTCTGCATGCCACAACCGTGCAGCTAGATTTTGAACCAGCATGACATGCGACCACTTTTTTGAATTCAATAAACTAACTAAGCCAACTTGATAAGCTGGTAGTTTTGGAAAACATACAACAAAGGCAGCAGAAAAGGCCAGCAAGGAACAACCCAGTGAAAGAACTGAGATATATCTAGCACTTTTAGAGTCGATCCCCATAAAAGACGTCACTAGAAGATCAAACTCTTTCGATAAGGCGTATAGCTGAAATGACATATGAGTGAACTGGTGCACCATGTGGTCCATATTTTGTGCAAGGCCGAAACTCACTCCAATACACTCTCCATCTTGACTATTTTTACTGTGTGCTAAAACACTCAGCAGCTCTAACATATCTGCCACAGCTTCGAGGACTCTAACTCTTAGATTTAGGAACCACCGCTGAAAATAAAAGGTAAACTTTGAAGTAGCAGCAGACGCCAATATTTCCTCTGCAAGACGAACCTCTCTATGGACTTGAGCAACTTTAGTCCCATACTCTTGCAAATTAGGAACCTTAGAATAAAACTTTTGGGCTTCCACTGCTAAATTTCTGCTGAACTGACCATCATCCTTATTTACCAATATTCTGCCCAGAATTTGCATGTTTTCTTCACCATAAAAGAGACTTTGAATTGCATTCTCGGCATTAGCAAAATATGAAACTGATCTTAACCAACAATGACAAGAAACGGATTGCACTATGCCAAGATTGAGTAACTGGTTGAATATATAAGATGATGTAAACCATGCACCCTGAATGCCAGCATATTTGCCAATCTTGTAGCCTAACCAAAATTTCTTGCTAATCACCGTTCTCTTGGCAAGCTTCAAAGTCCAGTATTCATGGTTAATCCAAAAGGAATCATGGTTGCTTTTCATGTTGTCAACATCATCGGTTTCTTTCATACATACATCCCCATTAAATGGAGTTCCCAGGTTGGAAGTACATCTTTGGATTAGCTTCCGTCCTTCCAACTGATTGTTCATAAGGTGAGAATGCAACAAAAGTGAAAAGATCATACACATGCCCACACCATCGCTAAAAACTTCACTTTGCCACACATGTTCTGCAAGCAAGGTAATTGTTTTGCAAACTTGTGCATCAACAGCATCCACTGCATCAAGAAAGTTGAGACATGCAAAAGAAAACCTGCACAGAGATGCCAAAAGGACTCGAGTCAAGGGAACTAATGTTTGTCCAATTCGAAGTGGATGACAATGGGATGATCCACAATTTTCTTGAAAATTACAGTCTTCTCCACCACCTTCAGCATTACCGATGCATTTACTGTTTAATTTTGCTTGTATGCTAGCCAAGGTTTCAACTAAGCCTTTGACTTTCCCAAGTGCTCTGGTAGAGACCATAGGGTATTCCCTAGCAAGAACTACAATGAATCCAAGTAAGTTCTTGCATTGTTGCACCAACATAGAAAGAGAATCGGTCGTTGTCACTGATATATTAGCAACTTCTCCTGACTTGCACTCAGAAACCAAGTTCTCATATATCAGACTTATTTGATCCATTATCAAAAGTACCAAATGAAGTGGGAAAGTTTGGCGGTAGTTTTCGGTAGTTACAAGTGCATGCTGCATGTTACCTTCATGAAGCTCTGGGAGAAACGTGCATTCTTCACAAGGATCACACCAGTTGCCTTGACCCATCTTCTTGAGGCAGCAAGCTATGTCCACAAGAACATGAAAAGCCATGTACTGGAGTTGCAGAGATTGAGAATAAGCTGCATTTCCAATGACTTTTATTATATCAACCACTGTTGACCCATCAAGGTGAGGCAGAAAATAACAGCAAAACTGTCCAAAGGCATTACAAACAGATTAATGGTCATATGAAAAGATAATATTCGATATCCTAAAGTGTGTATGTTTCCTTCTTTTGTTTGAGAGAGAGAGAGAGAAAGAGTATAACCTTGTGCAAATTTTTCATGGCCTCATATTGCACGCTCAGGGTAACGTTTCCATTCTCTATTTGAACAAGAAAAACTCTAACCACATTCTCACGAATAGGGATACATGAAATTGCTTTTGACGTAAGCAGCCCAAAACATCTCAATGCTGTTAAATGTGAATTGGAAAGTTGATCATGATTTATGAATGAAAGCAGCAAGTTCACCTGAGCCAGAAAAGAATAACAATAGCCACTTAGTTCTAGCAAAAGCATTCACAAGCAGCCCGTTATCACAAACACCAAAAGAAAAGGCAAGAATGCTGAAACAATAAGCACATTGTTGAGGGCACATGCAAGTTTTAACTGGCCGGTGTGATGTGCAGCTACAGCAAGCGTTCTTGTTGCTAATGTAGTTCCTTCTGAACATTTTACTGTATTTAGCATAAAACAGATGCCCACAAGACTACTTACAAGATCCATCCCACCACACTTTCCGGATACTTTAGTTCTCCTTGGTAAAGGAAATTAATTTAACCACTGGAAATTTGGGAAATACAGCGTCGTATGACTCGTATCAGCTTAATGTCAACTTTCAGATAGAAAGAAGGTGAAAACAGTTAACTAACACTTTTTGTAGAATTGTGTTCTCAACTACCTTCAGATGCAACCCAAGTATGATGTGTGAAGTTGTGAAAAAAACAGTCTCCTTCTCATGGCTCCAACAACAACAACAACAACTACTAAGCCTTTTCCCATATTAGACTGGGTCAGCTACATGGATTCTTTGTTTACACATAGCCCTATCATGTGTCATGTTAGCAGTTAACTCACAATAAGCTAGATCATTCTTTATTGTTTCTTTTCAACACTTTTGTGGTCGTCCTGCCGACCAAGTCTAGCATAGGAAAAGGCTTAGTTGTTGTTGTTTTACTTTTGTAGTCGTCCTCTACCTCTTTTAATACTTTAAAATCTAATTTTTCATAACTTCTTATAGGTTCTTCTTTTGATTTTCTTTTTATATGTTCAAAACTTCAAACCACCTTAAACGATATTCTCTCATTTTATCCTCTATTGATGTCACACATAATTTATTTCTAATAACATCATTATGTATACGGTCATTTCTTGTATGACCACTCACCCATCTCAACATCTTCATTTTTATCACAGACATCTTTTGTACGTGTTGATGATTAACTACCAACACTAAGAACCATAAAATATGGCAAGTCTAATTGTTGCTCTATAATATTTACCTTTTAACTTGATGCTTCTCTCCATTTTAACCAACCATCATTAATTCTATGTGTAACATCTCCATCAATTCTTTCATCACTCTGAAAATTTGACCCTAGGTATTTAAAATTTTCCTTTTGGGTAGATTTTTCTCCAAGGATGGGATCCATGAATGGATTGGGGGCAGCTCTAACATTCTCATGATACATTTTCGGATATGGTTCAAACTAGGTGTGTATTAAGTGGTTTCTCTTTCCCCTCGTGTTAAAAGAAAAAACTGGTAAGAACCTCCCAAATCTTTCTATGACTAACTATCGTGCCAATAGCCGCCATTGATATCTTACATTTTACTTCATCCACTTCAACATTTAAAAGTAGCAACACAATATCACCAATGATGTCAGTGATGTTCATAAACAGAAATACAAATGATCTCACAAGATCTTCAACAAGCCAAATCACCAAACACTTGGTGAAAAAGGCAAACCAAATAAATATAACACCAAACAAGTCAAGTGAATACAAAAAGCTCTAATTATTCATTTCACACTATCCTCTATTTATAGAGGTTTATTCCAAGAGAGAAGAGAGAGAAAGAGAAAGAGGGACTAGGGTAAGAAAAACAGTCAGCGAGTCTGGACCAGGCATCCAAGGCCAGCTTGGCCAGCCTGATCCCAACCGCTAGTTTTTGTAGCCGTTGAGACTAGCCCAACATCCAACAGTAAGTTCTCTGCATTGGTTGTTGGCCAACAACTCTCCTTTGAGGCCTATAAGTATGTATTCAACCCCTCTTGTAAATTAAGCCCTTGAAGGCCTTTGTGATTCAATAAAGTGTTTTTTTGCTTGTGTGTTGTGTTGTGCAACTCCGAGTTTTGTAGAAGTGCTTAAGGCATTTCGTATGCACCTTCAAGGTCATTGTGAAGCTATTCAAAGGCGAATTTCATTATATGGTATCATAGCCTAACCAAGGGCATTGATTGTACGATACTGCTTCTAAAAGCATGTCAAGAAAGAATTGATCTAAATGGACCATTCTTCAAATCAAGTAAGGATATTTATTGATTTTATTTGCTTCTACAAATAGAAGATAAGGGTTTTAGTTTCCGTCTAACAAACTCCAACTAAAAAACATGTGCTCAATACATGAAAACTATTTGTATTTAAAAAAACTATTAGGTTATGTTAATGGAACAAAAATTAAACCTTCTATTGATTTAAGCCCTTAACAGAAAGAGGAATATGAAAGAGGACATAATTATTTTATGGATCCTCATGATCAATGTTAGTGAGCACGTAAGAAATACTCTATCGGACTTTACAAATCGGAGTATCTAAAAAGGGCACATGTTAAGAATGATGTGACACACCGAATAGCACTTTAAGACAGACTCATGTCTCTCCGTCAAGGTGACAAGAATGTGAATGAATATTACATGGAATTCTCAAACACATAGAATCAACTCCATGCATATAAAAAAATACACATACTGCCTTGACTCAAGGTAGTGTGAACAAAATGAGAATTTTATGTATCAATTTCTAATGAGTAAAAAGGAATTTGAAGGAGTCACATCAAGTCTTATTTATCACAAACCATTCCCTTCAAGAGAAGAAGTGCTCGCAGATTTGCTCATGGCAGAAACCAGATTCAAAGAATTGAAGCAACAAAAGATGTGTTTGTTGAATTTAGATCAAGGATAAACAATTGACCCTACCGACTCACGATTCAAGCAAGATGAATCCAACCATGAGGTAATCTGTTTTTATTGCAAGGAAACACGAAATCTACAAAAGTTGAAAAGGAAGATTGCAGTTGTTAGTCAAGAGATTGATCCAAACTTACAACTTCAAGAACTTCAAGACAAAAATAAACAGTTAGAGGAACAACTAAAAGAAAAGACCTCTAAAGTGCAGTATGCTCCACCTCTCAAGGAACAAAAGGTATGTGTTGGCTTCTTAATTCTGGTGCATCTTTTCATATGACATCAAAAGAAAATCTTTTAAGGGTGTGTTCAAAGAAAACCCATGATTCTTGTGTGTTTACTACTGATGGAACTAAGTTAAATATGGATAAAATTAGAGATCTTCAAAACAAAGATTTTCTTGTATCAAAAATTAGTTGGTTTCTAAAACTAAACTTAAATTTGTTTTCAGTTTCCCAAATATCTGATAACAATTATGTAGTTACTTTTTCATCTAAGTGTTCTATAGTACAGGATCGCCTCTCGAAGAAATTAATTGGGCATGGCCATAAGGAGGGAGGACTTTGTGTTATGGACTACCTACACACAAAATTTTGGTTAGTGTAATGCTCTTTCAAATGATGTATTCCTATGGTACAAAAGGACTAGGTCATCTAAATGTTCACCAAATGTATAATTGTTTTTCAATTGAAATTAAGAAAGTTTACGAATTCTTTTGCAATGACTATCATTTTGGAAAAATGAAACACCTTCCTTTTCGAAAGAGAATAATGTACACAAGTAAACCCTTTGAGTTAGTTCATTCAATTGAATGGTGGGGTAACTTACTATGTAGTTTTCATTGATGATTTTACTAGAAACACTTAAATATATTTATTAAAAACAGAATGTGAAGTTTTCAAAAACTTTGTAAATTTCCCCAATATGATCAAAACACAATTCAATTCAAATATCAAAGTTTTCATATGAGACTTTGGGAGGGTTTATTTCAAAAAAAAATGAAACTTATGTAGAAGAAAATGAGATCATTCATAATACTTCCTATACCAAAACCCCTCAATAGAATGGTGTGGCCAAATGAAAACATCGGCATATCATGAAAATCACTACAACACTCCTTATTACTAGTAATGTTCCAAAGAATCTATGGGCATAAGTCTACTTAATAAATACTATGCATACTTAAGTTTTACAAAATATATCACCCACGGAAAAACTATTTGTTATTTGCACCTAAATGTTTTTGAATGCAAATGTTTTGTTCTTACCAACAAAGATGATAAATTTCCTCCTCATGTGATAGAAATGTGTGTTTGTAGGGTATGGCATAATAAAAAAAGGATATAGGTATTATGACCCAAAGAATGATAAATTATATGTATCTAGAGATGTGAAATTTCTTGAAAATGAGTATTACTTTAAAAATGATGCTACCAACACTTCACCTAACAAGGAATATTATTTTTTAGTTGATATTCTTGACGATGAGACGAACTACACTCAAGAGAAAGGAAACTACTAACAATGAGTAAACCCAATGTAGACATGTTATTTCATCCTACGATCAATATTATACAAGGAGAAATCTTGAAACTATAGAACATCCCCTGAGAATGTCCAATATAGAAACTAAACCTCCAAAAGAATTTTTATCCTATAAAACATTTTCTTCTCATAGAGCTCTTGTGACCAACTCTGCACATGTAAGGGATCACCCTTGCATGGGCAGTCCCAAGCCTGAAAAAAGGAGGAGGGTTGCGTTAGGCTTTCGACAGCCAACGCAAAACTTTATCAAACTTATTTACCATAGATTCTACAAATTATGATAGGGCCTTGTAGAAACAAAGAATTCATGTAGTTGGCCCCATCTATTATGGGAAAAGGATTAGTTATTGTTTGTTGTTGTTTTGATGTAGAGCTCTTGTGACCAACCTGATAGCCATGGACACCGAATTAGTACACAGAAGCTCAAAAGTCTCAAGAATGAATCAATGCCATGGACACCGAATTAGATGGATTATGAAGAAACATATGCACCTGTAGCTAGATTAGAAGCTATTAGATGTTACTTGCTTATGCTTGCATCATGATTCAAATTATATCAAATGGATGTCAAAGATTACTTTTCTAAATGGTTTTACATTCCAAGAGGAGGTATATAGGTTAAACAACACTCAGGGTTTTGAAAAGAACCATGAACTACTAACCATGTTTTAAACTTAACAAAGGCTTTATATGGTTTAAAGCGTAGCTCCTAAGAGCTTGGTATGAGAAAGGTTGAAGTAAGTTCCTTCCAGAAAAATGGTTTTTCAGAAGGAAAAGTCAACCTACCTTTTCATTAAAAAATGAGCATGACATTCTTCTTGTTATTATATGTGGATGATATGCTTATTACCGGAGATGATAATGAGGGTATTCAATATATAAAGATAGTTGTTGAAAAATAGTTTAAAATGAAAGATTTTGACATGTTGCGCTACTTTTTTGGGAATAGAAGTAACTCGAGACAACAAAGGTACGTTTTTATCACAAACTAAGTTTGCTATAAACATTATCGACAAGTCTGGAATCGCAGATGACAGAATTGTAGAAACACAAAAAATGTTGAATAAGAAGTTGAGAATCACTGATGGAGAAGCACTGGCGAATCCTACTCCTTATAGACAAATGATAGGAGCTCTAACACATTTAACAATAAGACGTCCTATATCTCTACACAGTTGATAAGGGAGTGTTTCCTTCCTCCTCTTCATCTTAAAATATAATTGCTTATATTGATGTTGATTAGAGAAGAGATATCAATAACAGATACTCTACCAAAGGTTTTTATATATATTTTAGGTGACTCACTTGTATCTTGGAGCGTAAAAAACAAAAAAAGTGTCACTTTTATTTATAAAAACCGAATACAAGACGATGGTCATTACTACTACAGAATTTACATGGATCGCACATCTCTTAAGGATCTACATATCCAAATTGAATCTACTGCTCATATGTATTATGACAACAAAAATGCAATGTATATTGCACACAACACTTTTTATGAATGCACAAAACACATAGAGATGGATTGTCATTATGTTCGTGAAGAATATCTACAACGATATTTGAATCGACAGTTTGTTTCAACAGAATATTAATTTGCTGACATGTTTACCAAATCACTTCAAGCACCTCAATTTCAAGTCCTCTCTAGCAAACTACTAGTTGTCACAATATCAATTTAAGGGGTATAAGGGAAATAGCCAACCGAGACGAGGCATCCACAGGGCCAACTTGATCCCAACGACTAGTTTTTGTAACCGTTGGGACTAGCCCAGCATCCAACGGCTAGTTTCCTAGTTGTTGGTTGCTTGCCAATAACTCTCCTTTGAGGCCTATAAGTATGTATTCAGCCCCACTTGTAAATTAAGCCTTTAAAGGCCTTTGTGATTCAATAAAGTGTTTTTTGCTTAAGTGTGTTACATTGTGTTGTGCAACTATGAGTTTTGTAGATCTGTTTAAGGCATTTCGTGTGGACCTTAAGGTCATTATGAAGCTATTAAAATGCGGATTTCATTATAACTAGTAGGAGCAGCGGCTCCCAACAACAACGGGCTATGCTACTAGCTATTGGGAGCTCCCAACATCCAGTAGTGTAGCCGTTGGGTGTTGACTAGCCCTCAAGGGCAAGTCCAAGAGGAGCCTCATGCCAAGGGCCTTTTGGGCTCTAATGGCGCAGCACTATTACACGTTAACACCCCCTCAAAACTTGCAATGTATATACCGAAAGTTTGTCCAACAAAAACATAAATTTAGGGACTGATAAAGACTTTGTAAAGAAATATGTTAGTTGTAGTTTTATCATAAAGTCAGTCTTTTCTTCAAGCATTCCTCCCAAATACAGTGGTAGTCCATTTCAATATGCTTAGTTCATTAATGAAATGTATTATTTAAAGCATTGTACATGATGCTTTTATTATCACACAACAATTCGGTGAAATCCTCTAGTACGGCCTCCATGTCTCCTAGAAATTCAGTAATCCAAGATATCTTTGCTCCTGTAGTAGTCATGGATCTATATTATGCCTCCGTAGATGATAGAGACGCATTTTGTTGCTTTTTTCATCTCAAAGAGATTAATGAGTCACCTAAAAATACATGTAATCCAATGATAGAATGTGTTTTATTGATATCCCACCCCAATTTGTATCACTATAAGCAGTTAATTTAATAGAATATGATGAGGCTAGAATGATACCCTTTCAAGTGTATCCTTTATATATCTCACAATATACATAACCGCACTCATATATATATAATGGTGGAAGCTTGTTGAAATTCACTTGCCACATGTATTGCATATATTATATTTGGTCGAGTGATGGTAAGATCAGTGTTGTCTGACGCGTATCGTATCGTGTATCACTAGGCTCCACGATACGGGCGTATTGTATCGTATCGTACTTTAATATTAAAATAATATAAAAATTAATTAAAAATCAATAAAATTAGTAAAAATCGAAAAAAATCAAGAAAAAATCAGGAAAAATCTGATAATTGCTTTAAATTCATATAATGTAAATTTAGTACAGATTGAGCATTCAACATTGAACAATTGCATCCAAATTTACATATTTTGAATCCAAAAAATAAAATACAGACATAGTTTACAGTACACTACAGTTACATATAATGTTACATTTTACAAATTGTAATCAGGATCATCAACTAAATAATCTTCATCTTCTCCTTGTTGCAGATCCTCATCATCATCATCAGCCACGCCCACACCGTCTTCTTCAAAATGAAATTCTTCATCTCCATAATGTTGTTGCGCTCCTTCCAAATTAATCCAGACAACGTCTTCTTCTGTTAGGAGGGCATTTTCTTCAGTGTCTTCCATAACCCAATCTTCTAATATATCAAAATTATCCAAACTTATTGGATCAAACTGACTTTCTTCTCTATTTACTTTTTTTAATTGCCTACAATACAAACAAAGATAAACAATTAGTAAGTAATATTAACAATTAAAAACTAAAGTTAAATAATATTGAATTGAAAATTTTAAAGTAATACAACATTACCTTTCACGAAGGCGCATGTTACAACGAATATAAACCAAATCATTAAGCCTTTTGTGTTCCAACCTGTTGCGCTTTTTTGTATAGATGTGTTCAAAAACACTCCAATTTCTTTCACAACCTGTTGCACTACAGGTTTGGCTTAAGAGTCTGACTGCAAAATCTCTAAGGTTTAGACAATCACTTCCAAACCTCTTCCACCAAACATCTGTAAAAAAAAATACAAGCATTAGAGACATAATAATCCACAGTAATGTAAGATGCAACTTAAATATGAAAATAAACAATGTACCTGGATGCATTGTAGAGCGGTTGCGAATTGCAACAGGCAAACCCATAAAGTGAAGAGCATTATCATATATCTCCATCTCTCGATGTATCGCATCTGCTATGCTCTCATCAGGGACTAATCTGTCGATACAATCAATGATTCCTCGATTAACCTCACCGTCCCTTTTGAAGGTTCCTGAGTACCTGAATGATGGGTTTAGATAATATGCTGCTGCATGAATAGGCTGATGCAATTGTTTATTTCATCTACTATCAATTATTTTCCACACGGGCACATAATCTCTCTTTTTTCCATTAAAATTATTTCTGATGGCTTCTTTTGCCCTATCGATGGCTTCATAAAGATAGCCCATAGATGGTTTCTCCTCGCTATCAGCCAATCTCAAAACTTTCACTAAAGGACAAGTAATTTTCAATAATCTGACACATGCATTCCAAAATGAACTTCTAAAAACTGTTTCTGCAATCTCATTCAACTTTCTATTTCTTCTGTTTTGAGACAACTCTGCAAATTGTTGCCACTCATCTGAGGAGAACATTCTCTTCAAAGCTTGCTTCTGTCTCACAAAACTTTGTACAGATAAGAAGTTTGTTGCGAACCGAGTTACAGCTGTGCGAAGAAGCTCTACACCTTCTGTATATCTCCTCATCATACACAAAACAAATGCATGGTTGTAAATGAATTTTGTAATATCTTGGCAACACTCAGTTGCTGCCTTTATTTCATCCATCTCACCAATGTCCTCGAGGATGAGATCTAAACAATGGGTTGCACATGGTGTTCAGTAGAAAGTCCCATAAATATCAGCTAACTCCTTTCCAGCTGCTTTGTAGTTAGCTGCATTATCTGTAATCAATTGGACCACATTCTGTAACCCAACCTCCTGTATAATCTTATCAAATTCTTCTCGTAGGATCTCTGCAGTGTGCCTCTCCTCTGACATGTCTAGAGATCTCAAAAACATGAGTCCTTTAGGACAATATACAAGAAAGTTTAGCAATGTCCTTCCTCGCCTATCGGTCAATCCATCTGCCATAATAGTGCATCCTGTTTCCTTCCACGACTATCTCAAAATCGAGCAGTATTGTTGCACTTCAATTACGGTCTGATCTAATATCTTCCCTCTCAACTTCTGATAAGAGGGCATCTTATATCCTAGACCAATGTTTGCAATTGCATCTGCCATTGCTTGAAAATGAAAACTGTTTGTTGCATTAAATGAAATGCATGCATCATAAAACCATCTTCCCACTGCAAGGTCTGCCTGATCATGCAATTGTTCTGAAGCCATAGCAGCACGAATTCCTGATTGAGCACCAGGTGTAGTGGAAGGAGGAAAGAACGAATGTATGCTAGAAGAAGAAGCTCTTCCTCTACTCCTTCCTAAACTTCCTCTTCTGTCACCTCCGAAGTCTTCAGCTGCAACCCTCTTTCCTCTAGTAGGTGCTCATGAACTGCTACTACCAATCTCTGTTCGAGCATTTGAAGGCAAACTATCAGTGAATCCAAATCCAGTGGCAGTAGCATCATTAGCTTCTTCATACATCTGAAAATCATCCTTTTGTTGTCTCCATTCTTGTATATTCTCAATCATCTGCACGCATTGCCATTTAATACCTTCTGGCAAACTTCTAACTCTGCCTGTGCATGGAGCAACTTCTTTCCTGGTTCCTGCTAGGTAGTGTTTCAACCTTGAAATTCCACCACTAACCACCTTTTTACAAAATAAGCATATGATTTTTAACCTTGAACCCTCAACTGGTATGCCCCACTGCCATGCCGGATCATCAGACTTTGAATGAGAGTCTCTACCAACCCTTCCTGCCATCTCAATGGAGTACTTTAATTCAAACAAAAACCTGAAAATAAAAGCACTTTGTAAATCCTCCAATCTTCAAATAACACTCAAATCGAGTGTCTCCCACTTCATGAATGCAATAAAAATCGTATACACACACTTAATAACTTCATATTTTGTCATTCAAAAAAAAAATCGTATACACACACTTAATAACACAAAAAATAACAAATATAAAGGGAAAAAATAAAAAAAAAACATTAAAAATATACCAAAATCCGAGTTTAGAGGCTTGCACAGGCACCGTAGGACACGATTTTGGAGCTTTGAACACTAAGGAGGCGAAAATCGGCTCTTAGAGAGCTTGAGGAACCCAAGAAGAGAGAGGAAACTCGCGAAAAATCGCGGGTTTCAGTCGGCCCAGGACCCTTTATAAGGGTCCCAGGGCGTATCGCCCGTATCGCACGATACGGTGCGATACTGTGGGTTTCACGATACGGACCCCCGTATCGTATCGTGGTGGCCCACGATACGATACGTATGCGATACGGATAACATTAGGTAAGATACATCAAGGCTCCTATCATTTGTCTATTTGTATGTAGGGAGTGGGATCCTTTAATTTTTCTCCATGTGTAATTCTCATTTTGGTCCCATCACCTTCGACGTGCTCACCTTCTTATCTTTTATCAAACATGACATGTTAACAATGTCACTAGCAAATTTTGTTTGTAACATAAAATAACATATGTTATTACGGGTTACTTCTATTCCTAAGTAGTAACTAAGTAAACCCACATCTCTTTTGACCTGTAATATCTCATTTTCATCACTTCCAGTGATATCATATCATCTACCTACATAATCGTAATACTTGCATAAATTTACCTTATAAACAAGGCATTGATAGTATAACAAGAGAAAATATTGTGCATGCATAAAATTCTCAAATCAGTCAAACCAAGCCTCGGGTGCTTGTTTGGGTCCATTTAATACCTTCTTTAGTTTAAGAACATAATTACTTGTAGCATTTAATCCTATAGGAGGAGTCATATAGATATCTTCACTAAGACTACCATTCAAAAAAGCATTTTAACTATATATATCTCATTTTTTAATCGCACAACACAAATAGAGATCAATATATGAACAATAATCATACGATCAATAGGAGCAAAAGTTTTCTCATAATCAATCTCATATTCTTGAGAATACCCCTTAGCTATAAGTCTTGCTTTTTAGCTTTCAACAGATCCATCACTATGGGTTTTAACCTTATAGACCCACTCAAAACCAATAATTTTCTTTTCTTTGGGTTTAGAACAATATCCCTAAGTATTATTCCCTTCTAGAGCTTATAATTCATCATTCATAGATTTTATGAATTTCTCTCTTCTAAGTTATTTTTTGCTTGGACATAATGATTTGGTTCAAGGATACTCAATATGATTGCTATATGATTTCTATGTTGAGGTTAAAATGTTTTATAAGACACAAATCTTTCATGAGGTTTTATGATTCTTTTGCTAGGAGCATTGTCATTTTCTCTATTCCTCCTTAAATAATCATGTTCAAAAGGTCTTATGATTTATTCTCTAATTTCAGGATTTCTAGGTTCATACTCTAGTTAGACCATACTTTTCTCTTGTATTTTCTTATTGTCATATAACCTTTCATTCATATTTCATCCAAAAACGTATAATTATCTTAGGTGCTTTGTAACTCATCTCCATAATAACATTTATCTTCAATGAATTTGACATCTCTAGACACAGTTTATCTTCTTTTGGGTTGTAACATCTATACTCTTTTTTATCAATGTCATACTCAAGAAAGACGCATTCAATAGCCTTGGGAACTAACTTATCATTCTTATCAGTATAAATATACACTTTCATCCAAAAACTTTCAACCGATTATAACTAGGTTTATTTTAATACTAACTTTTCAATGAGAGCAATTTTGTAGTTTGGTTGATGGCATCTTATTTATCAAATATATGAAAATTAAAGCGACTTTGGCCCACAAGTATTTGGAAACTTTACTTGGTAAACAACAAAGTTCTAGTAGTTTTAATAATATGTTTATATATTCTTTCAACTAAACCATTTTGTTGAGAAGTTTTAATACAAGATTTTTTATGCCAAATTACATATTCTTCAAGATAGTTTTTAACCTCATTTAAGAGATATTCACCCCCGGAGTCGGTTCTTAAGATTTTGATATTAGTTTCAAATTGAATTTTGATCAAATTGTGAAAGATCAAAAAATGTTTAAAAACTTTCAATTTGTGTTTGAAAAAATATATCAAAGTATGTCGAGTGAATCATCTACAAAAATAACATAATAGGTCACTCCTCCTTTTGTGGTTGTGGAAGTGGGTCCGTAAACATTGGAGTGCACTAATTCAATAGCTTTTTTTTTAATAAAGGTTCTTTTGCCAAATCGTGCATCATGTATTTTGCCAAAAATACAATCTTTGTAAATAAAATCATTTTTTTCATTAATCTTTATCCAATGATAATTATTCATTTTGCTTACATCAAGATGCCCCAATCTTTTGTGCAAAAACCCAAAATCATTACAAATAATCTCACATGTTTCAAATTTTGAAATAGCTAAATTATTCATGACATAGAGACCACCTTCTATATGTCCTTGCTCAATCACCTTCTTCGATAGATGATTCTACACCATAGATCCATTTCGTGAGAAGGTAAGAATGCAACCATTATCACAAATTTGCGAAATTAAAAGAAGATTAAGATTTAATTCTAGTATAAAACATACTTAAGATATTTTAAAATAATTATTTTCTAGATTATCAATTTCTTTAATACCAAGCTTAGTTTCAGCGATCGTAAACACTTGTGCTCTAACTTGTGTGCATTTGTCTAACCATTTATATTCATTTGTCGTATAAAATGAAGTACTGCAATCTAAAAACCATGGCATACCTTGATTTTTGGAAAAAAATGACAATATCGACCCAGATATGCTTGTCTTCTCTTTAAATATTTATTCAATATAAACCTTTTTTTTTATTGTAGCACTTTCTCCTTGTTGTCAATGGCAGTCACACGAGCAAACCTCCTCATCAAGAGAGGACAAGTGGTTTTGATATGTCTATTTTCTTTGCAATAATAGCAAATCGTACTCTTTTTTGGTGAAGGCACAATATTACCCTTGAAATACCCGTTCCCTTCACTATTTTTTGCATGTGGAGGCTTATATGTTTTCAAATAATTTATGGGTCTAGATGTGACAAGAATTGTTTCCTTATAGTCTCTCACGTTTCCCAATCTAGTCTCTTCAATAACTAAATCAGCAAAGATCTCATAGCTTTTGGGTCTATGTATCAAGTTTGATCTTATGTTCTCACATTCATCTCGTAGTCCCCCTATAAATAAGAAAAAGTATTGGTTGTCAAAGTACTCTTAAAATTCGTTGATACTTTGAAGTTTTTAGAATTTGTCAAAACTTCTACGTTGGTTCCAAACATCGAAAACATTGTTTAAGCATTATCATCTTCTCCATCAAATTTATTTGAAAGACAAAATCGTCCTAAGAATGAGTTTTTTTAAGATATTTCCAAGTTTCAAAAACATTATCAAACATGTTAATTGTACTTCAAAGTTTTTCATCAACATTTTGGCCAATAATTCATGTGATTTTGGCATTATACTTTTTCTATTTCTTTGACTCTTCCTTTAATTTCTCTTGTGTGACTGTATCTTCAAAAATTCATCCTCATAAAGTCCTTCTATTCATTTGGGCTCTTTGATCGTACCATCAATATAATCCCAATAATCTTTGGAGATAAAATATTTTTTCATGGTACGTGCCCAACTTGGATAAGAGTTGGAAACCAATAAACAACGAAATGTCTCACTTTTTTCTTTTATTTTTCTCAATAATAACAAGAAATGTGAATACGCCTTGATTTTCTCAACTTTGTCAAACAATGCCCAAATTTGGTAACCTTCCCACAATCGGCACGATCTCAATGCAACTCTAAATGAATTGTTCTGGCTCTAATACTATGTAAAAGTAGTACCACAATATCGCCAATGATGTACACAAACACAAATAGAAATGATCTCACAAGATCTTCAACAAGTCAAATCACCAAACACTTGCAAAAGACAAACCAAATAAATATAACACCAAACAAGTCAAATGAGCAACAAAAACTCTAATTATTTATTTCACAGCATCCTTTAGAGGTTTATTACAAGTGAGAGAGACTAGTGGGAGCAGCTACTCCCAACGGCTACACTACTAACCGTTGAAGTTCCCAACGGCTAGTAGTGTAGTCGTTGGCCGTTGACTGTCCTTAAGGACCAGTCCAAGGGGGACCCGCGCTAGGTCCTGTTGAGCCCCAATGGGCCAGCGCTGTTACAAGTTAACACAACAGCATACAGACATAGGGCCCAACCACTATTCTGAATTGGATCAATATACCTATCTCCCCTAAATACAAAAGTTGCAAAGTTCGCAGTTCAAGGAATACAGCAAAGAAGAAGATCAAATGGGAAATTTTACAATGATTAAGTAAACAAACATATGCAGCTACTTGAAAATATTTGGAAATTTTGGGTATCTAAATGCAGGTTGTCTAATAATTGCAAAAGAGTGGTTCTTTTGGATGAGGAAATGAAATTATAACCGACTCCAAAACCTCCCTACCTGATCAGAAACAAGAACTGATGACCTTGAAGCAAGTCTTGAAAGTGACACCAGCATCTCATCCACGATGTCCGCATTTATAGGGTTCACGATCAATTTCCTACCGTACTGCAAAGCAAGCCAAAGCACGCTATGGATCACATAAACCTCTAAGGAACAGACCCACTATTAATCCTTATATTAAAAACGTAACACATAAAACCAGTAGTTTCGTCAATAAATCCATAAAGTGTACAATGCTCGACCAAATAAATTCCGTGCACGTCAAACAGTATACACAAATCCATATCTGGTTCCGGCATGTCAAACAGGATATACAAATCCATATCTGGTGGCCGGTCTTCTACTAACCTCATAGGCTTTACAAACAATCGGATATGAGCTTCCCATTTTAGAAAAAATATGAGCCGCTTCTTTCTTAACTGCATATGATGCTCTTTTTGAAGCCAACAAGCTGATCACTGCCTCAAGGACGACGCATGCGAAGCCTTCAGACAATTCACACAAGCAACCAGCACAAAACAGTGAAGCCTTTAACTGAAAAGGAAGAAAAAAAGGAATAAGTGTGTAGTTCTACACTCACTCTGCAACTATAGATACCCTAGGTAATCAATAGTATCAAATACCAATCAACATGACAGAAAATACCAAACGGGAATAAACAACGATTTTCCATGCATATATGAGAATGTTTGTATATGCTAAAAAAAGCAGATACGTGTCTTGAGCGAATGAAACTCTTAACAGTACAGCATATACTCGATCAGAACAGTAGCATTAAGATAGAAGTAGCAGAACTAGAAACAGCCAAGCATATGCAGGATATGTTAGGCCCACGAAGATCTAGGAAAGCCACCAAAGGATCAAACCAATGAACAAACTATCATCGAAACCATCGAAAGGGGAAGAATACTGACCCAACCTCCATATCATGCTGAGATTCCAAAAGGGTCGAGACTATCGTAAAACGTATCTCCGCGCTATCCTTCGCAAAGTCAGCCAAACAACCGATCACTCGCAAAGCCAATGCCCTAGATTCCACGTCGCCCTTGTCAAAAACAACTTTAATTCTTCTAAGCACTTCCATGTAATTGGGCACCCTTTGCTTTGACAAAATGCCATCGTAGCGCGATGCCGGCCTCCTCCGGGACCTCATTTCTAGCAGCAAAATCTTCAAAATGCACGCCCTAATGGACTTATCACCAGACTCAAACGCGTCAGTGAGACGAAGAATAATCGTATTTGCGAATGCTCTGTCTTCTCCGAGCACCAAGCCGAACATATTCGCGGTAGATGCAGTTATATTCGGTTGGTGACTCCATTGGACGAGCCTCGGCCCCATCCTCAGTATCGCCTCCACGGCCAGGCCTGAATCAATAGAAAAGAAGAAAACAAACTCAAATGCCATTTCTGAAGCAATAGGGAGTCGTTGCAGGAAATTGAGGAAAACAAACCCGGTTTCTTCGATCGGAGGCCTTTGTCGAGCTCGATGCTCCATTGCATCGCCTGCGCCGCTGGGATCGGCTCCATCCTCTATACGAGTTCCCTTTGCCCCTGAGAGAGAGAGAAAGAGACGCTGCTGAGCTCGCGGAGGTTTCGCCTAAACCCTTCCCGAGAGTGTTGGGTGCCTTGAGTAGCGTGTGTAGGAATTCGGACTCCCCATTTCCTTCCTTTTCTTCCGAGCATTCGGTGCCCCCCATCTTCCGACGCTTCGTTCGTTTGTGTCCACAGACGGGAGGGTGAAAATGGAAAAGAACGGTTCTAATATTGGGGGATGTCTCGTTATTCAAACGCATCCCTATTCTCGGGTGCATAACCCTTGAAATGCAAGCGGTAAATACGACTCATCATATTCTTTAAAATAGTTTTCCAATCTTTCGCACAAGACAAAAGAAGTATTCCAATCGTATTCCTACGTTGGCTAAGCTTGAATTTGTATTTCTACACCTTCAAAAAAAATAGTATTTCTACATGATCTTCGTACATTCTTGTACATAAATTTTATTAACATATGCACAAAGTGCAATAGCTCACCTAGCTAGGGGTTGGCTTCCAACCTGATGGTCCTTCGTTTGATACTCAACGGCATGCATATGGCTGAGTCCTTCCTTCTATACTAAATAATATAGAGAAAGAGAGAGAGAATAACATATGCATTATGTTTAAATTGCGTGATCTTATATAATTTGTGGAGAGCAATAGTGAAAGTTTGATTGAATAGAAATTTATAATATATATATAGAGAGAGAGAGAGTAACAGATGTATTATGTTTGAATTGCATGATCTTATCTAATTTGTGGAGAGCAATAGTGAAAGTTTGATTGAATAGAAAATCATGGTAAAAGTATAAGCTTTTGGAAGCATAAATGGTTAGATAGAAATGTAATTTTATAGGACCTAATATCTATGAGAATGAGTTGAACTGGAATAGTAGATGGTTAATGGGATTGAGAGAAAATTAATGTCATGAATTAGTTGATCATATTAAAGTTATTCCTCCACCAACTATGAATTAGTTGATCATATTAAAGTTATTCCTCCACCAACTAGGGAACTAGGACTTGATAGCATCAAATGGGTTGCAACATCTAATGGAAAAATTTCACCACAGTAGAGAAGCATTTGGAAATGACTTGGGCTGCATAGAACTCAAAGGAAAGGGAAGAACTAAATAGAGAATGGTGTTTGGAGGGGCCGTTGGATGTCATAGAAGCGGAGGAACTAGAACATCTTCCAAGTCAAATATGGACTCCCTTGGTTCTCAATGTTATCTATTGAACGTCTTGCTTCCACTATTGAGAAGGTCAATTGCAATCTAAACAAGTATAGTGACAGGAGGGTTGAAGCTTGTGAAAGAATTTCATTGGCACATATTGAAGGATGACTACTACTACAACTAAGCCTTTTCCAATACTAGACGTGGTTGGCTATATGGATTCTTTGTTTTTTGTAGAATCCATGTTTAAGTCTGACAAAGTTTTATTTGATCGGCACATATTGAAGGATGACTACTACTACAACTAAGATAAGTACATATTGAAGGATGACTACTACTACAACTACAACTAAGCCTTTTCCAATACTAGATGTGGTTGGCTATATGGATTCTTTGTTTTTTTGTAGAATCCATGTTTAAGTCTGACAAAGTTTTATGCTACATGTCGGAAGCCTAACTCAAAGCCTTTCCCCATACTAGATGGGGTCAACTACATGGATTCTTTGTTTTTTTTTGTAGAATCCATGTTAAGTTCGACAAAGATTTACACTCATTGTTGAAAGCCTAGTGCAACCCTCCTCCTTTACCAGTTGAAGGATGAGTTAAACATAATTCTAATGGAGCTAGTAGAGGTAATTTGAAAGTTATTGGTTGTGGAGGTATTCAACGGGATACTTTTGGAGAGTGAATAGTTGGATTTGCTATAATATTGGTTGGTGCTCAACTATGATGGCCGAAGTATGGGAGTAATAGTGGGCCTTTAATTGGTGTGGACCAAAGGCTACCACATGATAACCCTTGCTGTGGACTCCCTTGAGCTAATCCGTGGTTTAGTGATAACCGACCCATGAGACATTGTGCAAGGACCTTTCTTAAGAGATTAGAGACGATAAATAAAAGATATTAAAATATTAGACCAATATATGTCCACTACGAGAGCAATCAAGTACTGTACGTTAGCCAAGGCTAGCTTGATAATGGATAATGGACCTCATATATGAGAAGAAGGAAGCACCATCATTTGTTATATATATTGTGCAGCTTGCTCTTGTACTGGAAGTTAATACCCACATGCTTAATGCATCACTTGTAACAAAAAAACATTATCTTACTAAAATATTTTTATTCTTTGAATTACTTTACATTTAATATACATGGTATATTACATGTAAAGTATAAAATTACAACACTTATAATTCAAATCTCTACGGTTGATCTAAAAAAAAAATAACAAGGAAGCAGAGTATGACAGGTTTTCACTCCACCTGCACCCGCCCCACATTAGAATCTTCCCTATACACCCCACCATGTCCCAATTGTCTTGAGGGATCAAACATGCACCCTCCTCTCACCCTCTTGTTACAACCCTGTCCCATCCCACTTCAACATATAAAAATATTTTTGAATAAAAAAACATTTAACATTATATATTTTACATAAATTAATTTTTATGATATTTTATATTATTAAACTAAAAGATATTATGTATATATAGTTAAATTTATATATATATATATATATATATGAATAAGTAAAATACTTATAGGCATATATAATAAACATATATTTTATATAAATAAACACTAAAATGTATATATATATACTCTGGTGCAGGTTCAAATTGTCATCCCTAATCTCGAAGATCGAACAATTGATATAAGTAAGTGTTGTATTAACTATATAGCATCTACGACTTTTCCTATATATGCATTAACTATAGCAACTCATGTTACCTTCTATATAGATCAAATTGCCATCCCTAATCTCAAAATCATACACCGAAAGACAATATGCATTTACGACTTTTCCTATATATATAAAGATACGCCTCGTAATGTTTTATAAGTAAGTGTTGCATTAACTATAGCAACTCATGCTACCTTCTAAGGTTTTAAATGAGAATAAATAGAAAGTATATATTACTATTATTGGATAAAACGTTAGGTATAGTATGTTCACATTCCATACCTAACTTGATAGACCCTTTCACATCAGTCAAACATGCAAAGTTCAACTTTTAGATCAAATATTCCAAGCTAGCTTAAGATGAGCCACGCACAATTCGGTTTGGACCTCCGTCACATGGAAATCTTCGCCATGCACCGAGCCCCAATGCCTGCAATATCATTTCACGCACATATATACATACATCCACAAACTTGAACTTACATATATATATATATATATATATATATATATATATATATATATATATATATATATATATATATATATATATACAATGAATGCTCAAATCTATTATATCATTTAAATTGTTCGATCTTTGACATGAATACATTAAATATAAATTATAAAGTACAACAATTTTTTGAATTGAGATCTTCACCATTGGTCATGCTAATCAAATGGTATAAATGTGGAAATCTTCGCCATGCACCGAGCCCCAATGCCTGCAATATCATTTCACGCACATATATACATACATCCACGAACTTGAACTTACATATATATATATATATAACAATGAATGCTCAAATCTATTATATCATTTAAATTGTTCGATCTTTGACATGAATACATTAAATATAAATTATAAAGTACAACAATTTTTTGAATTGAGATCTTCACCATTGGTCATGCTAATCAAATGGTATAAATGTGTGAATAGATTTAAGTACGAATGGTGTTCAAACACACATATATATGTTTGTGTATATGAGAAAAGTGGTAACTGCATTTTGCTTTTGATACATAATCATGCAAAGACATCTCCATGGTTGAGCGCTAGGAGATTTTAATTAAAAGTATTATTGTATTTTATATTTAATATAACATTACATTAAATGTATTTACCACCGTGGATAAAAAAAGACATACATGTAAATTATAAAAGCATAATAGTATTTTTATTTGAAATCTTTGTTATTGTTTATGCTAATCAAGTGATCGAGATATTTGAGTATATTCATGCATGAATGGTGTTTGAGCATTTACCACTACCTATAAGCACACACATACATATGGTGTTTGAGCATTTACCACTACCTATAAGCATACACATACATAGTAAGTACTCAAATTCAATCATTCCTCAAATCTACTTTATCATATCAACTTTTCGATCTTTGATATGAACGATTGAGGTGATGAAGCAAACAAATATTTAATGTAAAGTACAATATGATAACTCCACTTTTAATTCAAATCACCATTGTTGATGAATTTAATCAAACAGTGGAAATGTTTAGTAGATTTCTTCAAGGCCTGAGTTTAGGCATTTACTAATACCTGGGATTTGACTATTTACCACTACCTTTATATATGGAGAGAGAGAATCATACCTTCATAGTGCACTTTAGTGCATAATCTTACTAAAACATCTCTACCGTCCGATCTTAAAAATTGGGAGCAGAGATTCAAATCAAATGTATCATTGTACTTACATTTAAGGCATATGAGTGCATTAAGTAAAGTGATTTAAATATCCACCACCGATCTCAAAAATCTAATGATAAAAATGTTTTAATAAGATTACACACCAAAGTGCATTATGCAACATTAAGTGAAATACAACAATTCTTTTAATTCAAATATTTGCAATACTAAACAAATGGTAGAGATGTTTGAATATATTTGAGCATGCAAGTCTCTCGATTGGGGACGTGCCAAATGAATGGGATGCATGTTTACCAAGTCACTGTCCATGTCTGCGATCTACACCCAGTCAAAACCAGCGAGTCCATGTCTGCGATCTACACCCAGTCAAAACCAGCGAGTCCTTGTCTGAATTCGCACCGAGTCAAGTGAGTCAACTCAAGCGAGTCCTTTCGTTGGCTCGTTCTACCTTGTCGTACTCTGGGCGCGGGCGTACCGTCAACGTGTCACTTGCAACGAATCGGAAGCACACCGCGGGATTGTAATTAGTAATACTTTCTTCTTTGGATACGATTTATCGAAGGCTCTTTCCAAAACAAAACAAGTAAAAATTGGCAAAATACCCTCTAAGAATTTCGATAATTGTCAAACGGTTCATTATTTGAGAAAACAACGAGGGGGTGAGGAGCGAGATAAGGATCAGAAGAAAGGCCTGATTAGAAATTTTTCTGCAAGAACAGGGACACAAAAGATATCTCCTCTATTTTTTCCCTAAATATCGAGAGCGAGGCCTTCTGCAACAAATCTACGAGCCGATCCTGCGCCTCCTTCTCTCTCTCTCTCTCTCTGTGTGGGACAAATCGAGGTCTATCTGGCGATTTCGATCTGTTTCTCTTCATCGTTTACTTCCATCAAGCGGAGATCCAGGTTCTCTCTCTCTCTAGCTCGCTCTCTCGATTCTGATAAATGTTGAGAAAGGTTTGTCTAAGTCGCGTTATTTATTTATTGTTGTTCCGATCTGCGAAGATCTGGATATTTTAGAGGTGCAGACTCCTTTTGATCATTTCGTTTCTCGTTTATGGAGATCAGATTGAGCTCCTCAAATAAAAAAAAACAAAATTTTCTTATTATATGGGTTTGTTGATTTGAAAGAGATCTTGGTTCGATCTTGCGATGTTTGTTTGGTTTTCTTTTGGGAGATTGGTGATGCATGCGACGCTTTAGTGTATAAAGGTGGCTTTTCTTGGTGCAGGTAGTCGGAGTGTGGTGGCATGGCGTCGCCTGCGGGAGCCACGAGATGGCTGAGAGGAAAGGTGAAGGCCGTTCCGTCGGGCGATTCCCTCGTTATCATGGGGAGCACCACTGCCGAGATTCCGCCGGAGAAGACCATCACGCTCTCTTCGCTGATCGCTCCACGATTGGTATGCCTGTGATCCTTTAATACCTATTATCTTGATAATTTGAGCCTATTGTTTGGTAGATATGAAATTATAATAAAAACGTGACTTTGCTTCATATAACAATGGTTTAAGGGCTATCTGGTGAATTTACTGTTGGGAGGCTGAATATTAGTAGATTTATCAGTTTCCATTTAATGTTGATACGTCACGAGATCAAATTCCTTTCTTGGGGTGAAATTACGTCTGGTTTCGTTATTGGATGTGGACACTGTTTGCTTAACTTCCAAGGCAAAGCGGAAATTTGTCTCATCGGAGGGTAGTGTAGTAATGCTATTTTTTGAGGTAGATCTTGAAGTCATTGTTAAGCATCGATGCCAGACCAATCTCCATATTTGTTAATGGAATGCTTTTTCATGGGCAGGCTCGAAGAGGTGGCGTGGACGAACCGTTTGCGTGGGATAGTAGAGAATACTTGAGGAAGATCTGCATCGGAAAGGTTTTCTTTTTAGTTGTGCCAATCTACTAATGTTTATCTATATGCTTTATCTGTGGGTAGTTTTTGGGTTGGTGATTTTGGTATATGGATTATCTTCCTTTTATGAGCAGGAGGTTCCCCATCTAGTATGGGAAAAGGCTTAGTTGTTGTTGTTGTATGAACAGGAGGTTATCTTCAAAGTTGATTACACTGTGCCGTCGATTGGTCGGGAGTTTGGATCTGTTTTTCTTGACGACAAAAATGTTGCCTTGTTGGTAGTTTCTGAAGGGTGGGCAAAGGTCAGATGCAAAGTCTTTGCAATTGCATTCTCAGTTTAGTTAATAACTTGTAACGAGTGGGTTCTCAACTTTATTCGTTGAATTTTATCCTTGCAGGTTAGGGAACAGGATCAACAGAAAGGAGAGTCAAGTCCTTACTTGAGCGAGCTTTTGTGCCTTGAGGAGCAAGCGAAGCAGCAAGGCTTAGGCCGTTGGAGCAAGGTAGTTTACACCCTTTAACTGTGATATTAACTGATCCACAACCATACAAAACCAAATTGTAAATTAGTTTCTTTGCTCAACCATGCAGGAACCTGGGGCTTCAGAGGCATCCATTAGGAAATTGCCTCCATCTGCCATTGGGGATGCTAGTAACTTTGATGCAATGGGCCTCCTGGCCGCCAACAAAGGTACGCCTATGCAGGGAATTGTTGAACAGGTTCGTGATGGCAGTGCCATGATCGAGACCTATTTGCTCCCAGACTTTCAGTTTGACCAAGTTTTGTTGTAGGAATTCAGTATAAGCTTGTAAATGTCATGAGCATGCTGTTGCTATTGCTACAATTTTTTTTTCTTTTACACATACCATTAATTGTTTTCCCTTTACACCAGGCCCCACAAATGGGAAGGGAGAGCTGCGTCTGAAAGTGTTGTTTGAGCCAGAGTCGACAGCTGATGACACTAATGGAGATGTTCCTGCGGGAACCCTCGAGCCCGCTGACATCTGCCCAAGGGCTTGCAGTTTCAACAGTTGCTGAAACTGCTGGTGATCCTTTTGCACCTGATGCTAAATTTTTCACTGAGACTCGTGTATTGAACCGAGATATGAGTAACATGCTTCTATAAGTTATATTGCCTTTTGCATTTCTGCAGGTTTTCTAAATTCCAAGTAGGTATGTAGGTTCGGATTGTTCTGGAAGGTGTTGACAAGTTCAGCAATTCTGATTGGATCAGTGTACTATCCTGATGGTGAATCAGGCAAAGGACCTGGCATTGGAGCGAATGGAAAATGTATGTGATTCACTGTGTGTAGTGATATTACTATGATTTATTTTGTTCTAAATCAATTCTTGTTGGATCTGAAATGTTTACTCACGATGATTTTAAAGTGTTTGCATGACTTCATTGGTTTATGTGAGACTTCGAAACAAGTTTGTATCCTCTTGAACTTGTACTTAATTTTAGTGGGTCCCTAGATGAGGCATGTCAGTAATGGTGAAACATATATGATGAGTTTGTTACAATGTGTATTGAAGCTCCTAGAGTCTTTATTATCACACCTACCAACTATATATGAATTTGGAAAGGAGTGACATTGTACTTGTTATTCCTGTGGGCTTTGTGGGTTCATAGGAGAGTAGCCTATCAAAGAAAACATAAATACCTATATTTGCTTGGGTGGTAATTTGTGCTCCCTAAATATGTTATAATGCCTTTTTTTCTTGATAAAAGATTGTAGACATAATAAATTATGGATGTTTTGTCAATCTTCAACTTCTTTTAGTCATTGGATTCGTTTGTTTATCTTTAGTTTTAATGTGAATATGCAATAGCACTTATAGGCAATTTCTACTGCCTGACATTTTTTAGTTGGAGTCTGCAGTTTCTGCTGATTTACTCTCCCCCTAGGATTTGGTATTTGAATTGTGCCAAAGGGATTTGCTTAATAGTTTCTGGAGGGAGATTTTGAATTTTCTCCGTCTCTCTTTTCATCCTATGAAATATCAGTCTGGCAATATACTGAAAATCTTTCTCCCTTTGATTTTTCCATCAAACAGGGTTTTGCTAAATATGTTGAATGGAGGGCAATTCATGACCAGAATTTTACTGGAAAGGTAAAATAGTCCTTGACCATTTGTTTATTCCAAATAGTCAATCTTCTGTAATATAAGTGTATAATATTTTGACTTGAATTTTCCAGGTGGTTGAGGTTGTAAGTGGAGATTGCGTCATTGTTGCTGATGATTCCATTCCGTATGGCAGTCCATTAGCTGAGAGGCGAGTTAACCTTTCAAGTATTAGGTGTCCAAAAATGGGCAATCCTCGTCGAGATGAAAAACCAGCTCCTTATGCCCGTGAAGCAAAGGAGTTCTTGAGAACACGCCTCATTGGTCGTCAAGTATGAAAATATTGTATGATACCTTACTTTGATATCATTGGTGAATTCAGTTATATTTGATATCCTGTTTGCAGGTGAATGTTCAAATGGAGTATTCTAGAAAGGTTGGTCCCACAGATGGATCCGCAATTCCATCAGGAGCTGCTGATTCCAGAATAATGGATTTTGGATCAGTATTCCTATTGTCCCCTGTGAAGGGTGATGGTGATGATGCTCCTTCATCTGTTCCAGCTGCTGGAAGTCAGCAAACTGGGGTGAATGTCGCTGAGTTGGTAGTTGGCCGTGGCTTTGGAACTGTCATTAGACATCGTGACTTTGAGGAGAGATCAAACTATTATGATGCTCTTCTTGCTGCTGAATCACGTGCCTCTTCTGGAAGGAAAGGGATACATTCTGCCAAGGATTCTCCAGTTACGCATATAACTGACTTGACCACGGTGAGAAATTTAAAAATTATGCTAAATTTTGTTTTTAATTTGAAATATAACTCAAATGTGACTGTTTCTCCTTGATTCATATTAGGCGTCAGCTAAGAAAGCTAGAGACTTCTTGCCTTTCCTGCACCGAAGTAGAAAAATTCCTGCTGTTGTGGAATATGTCCTCAGCGGCCATCGTTTCAAATTGTTGATTCCAAAAGAAACTTGCAGCATTGCTTTCTCATTCTCTGGTGTCAGATGTCCTGGTCGTGATGAGCCGTATTCTGATGAAGCAATTGCATTGATGAGGAGAAAGATAATGCAGAGAGATGTTGAGGTAATTCTGTTTCCTCCATGAACTTAAGATTCCTGTATGTAGCTTTTGTTTTATTTAATATTTTTTAATGTTTGCAGATTGAGGTGGAAACTGTTGATAGAACTGGAACGTACTTGGGATCCTTGTGGGAGTCTAGGGCCAATGTGGCAGTTACACTACTTGAAGCTGGTCTTGCAAAACTTCAAACCTCCTTTGGCAGTGAAAGAATTCCTGATTTTCACCTTCTGGAGCAAGCCGAACAATCTGCCAAGAGACAAAAGCTGAAAGTAAGAACAGGGTCCCCAACCTTGTTTGACATTACTACTGTTCTTTCCCTGTTAACTATTCTAAAGTGATTTGTATTGCAGATCTGGGAGAATTTTGTTGAAGGGAGGAAGTATCCAATGGTGCAACTGTTGAAAACAAACAGCAAGAAGTGCTTAAGGTGCTTAGGATACTACTGTCTCATTAGTGACCATTATTTTGTGTTTAAAACTGGTGAATGACTTGCCCCTTTGTCATTCATTCATAGGTAAATGTGACGGAAGTCTTGGGTGGTGGTAAATTCTATGTCCAGACCGTTGGAGATCAAAAGATAGCATCCATTCAGCAACAGACATTTTGAACAGTGAAGAGAGAGAGAGAGAGAGAGAGTCCATATATCGTTAGCTTCTTCAATTAGTATTTTGTTCTTTTTGGTGGCAATCAATTGGTCTCGTTCTGAGCATTTTCATTTTCATTTTCATTTTCTGGTTTATGAATGTTGAAAATTATTAAATGCAACACTTGTAATTGCGTCTGAATTTAATCTCCCTTTTAGGTTGTCAATGCTCCCCGTGGTGCAGTTCAGTCACCAGAGGACAGTTTTGAGGTATTCTACATTGATTACGGTAACCAGGAGACTGTTCCTTACAGTGGGTTACGGCCCATCGACCCATCTGTTTCTTCAGCACCAGGACTTGCTCAGTTGTGTAGCCTTGCTTACATCAAAGTTCCAAACTTAGATGAAGACTTTGGTCATGAAGCAGCTCAGTATCTAAGCGAATGCACATTAAATAGTTCAATGGAGCTTATGGCAATGGTGGAAGATAGAGACACCTCTGGAGGAAAAGTGAAAGGACAAGGAACTGGTACATTCCTGATAGTAACATTGGTCAATGTCGAAGAAGGTTCCAGTATCAATGCTGCTATGCTACAGGTATCCCAGCCCTCTCCCCACCTGTTTGTGTGTGTGTCCGCATGTCTGCACCTGCCTATATTGCTTCCACCTAATGAAAGTAAAATACTCACCATTGTTAAAACTTTATGAAGAGAAACGTGTGACGCTAATATATAAGTAAGATGTGGAAATGTATTTCGACGTTTCATAAAAGGATCCACTACGTGCATCTCTTTCATCCTTGAGTCACCTGCTCACGTATTCTTGATATTCAATGCCCTTCATTTTTATCTCCTTGTTAACATTGATTTTTTCTTTCCCCACGATTGGAGATCTACTGCCCAATACTTCGATGAATTTCAATTCTTCCTAGAATTTGAATGACATCATCTGATTTTGGCTCTCTCTGTGAGAAACAGGAAGGTCTTGCTAGACTGGAGAGAAGAAAACGGTGGGACACCAAAGAGAGACAGTCAGCACTCGATAACCTAGAAGAGCATCAAGCAAAGGCCAAGCGTGACAGACTCGGGATATGGCGATATGGAGATGTCCAGTCCGATGATGAGGATTCGGATATGCTAGCAAGAAGAGGCGGGCGCCGTTGAGCTATGACACCGTAAGATGAGTTAATTTATCAACTCTCGTGGCTGTTCTTAATGTAAGAGTAGGCTGAGTAGCTATACATGCGGCAGCTGAGGTGCCTGAAAATGGCAAAGAGTTACTTCTACGTTTCTTTCATCGTCGTAGTCTTCAAATCTTTGTTGAGGGGATATTGTTTTTCTATTGCTTGAATAAGGGAAGTTCGATCAACGCAGCCCTCCTTGTGGTGGTGGCTTGCCACATTAGGTAATCTATTTTGTAGGAAATTTTTTCAAGATTTAGTTTAGTACCTTGTTGCAGGTGATATTTAATTCATCTATGTTAAGAGAGTTTTGTCCTTTCATTCATATGTGCTATTTGTTTAGTGTCTTCCAGTATTATTATTTTAGAGAAAAATATCGTGCCCTATAACTGTAGTTAATTCAGGCCCTGCATGAAACCGTTCTGGAATCCCGAGAGCACTTGAAGCAAAGGGTCATGCTCTCTCTCTCTCTCTCTGAGTCCAACTTTGGGTTATAATTTTATATGGCTTGGCAAGTCAAAATCATGTCGTCCCTGGTTTTAGCAATGGTGGAATTGTCAAATATCTTACATCAATAAAATATCCTTTAGTTACAAGGCAGCATTCCCATCTGTAACCAATAATCTTCACATCCGCAGAGCACTTCACACACTATGCGTAAGTTTTTACTGAGCGCAATGTATAATGATGGCCATAACAGTGCACATCTCAAATTGGCATCTCCAAAACTTTATGAAAGACTATTTAGACTTGATTTTCTGGTTTGACAGATCAAAATTTCATGAGGATTGAACTATTCTTCTCAACGTTATAAACTCTGATATACATACGCAGATGAATAAATACATAGATGAGCATGTGCTGTTATTAAATGCATCGGACTCCAGTATATATATATATATAAAGAAAGATTGGTATATGCACCCATCCATTCATGCATGAACTATCGTTTAGTCATGATGATTAACGGTGAAAATTTGAATTTATAAAATTAAAGTATGGTTTACTTTTTAAATTTGATTATTGTGATCATTTTAAGTGACTTCAAGTGTGGATGAGTGTGCACGTGGACTATGTTCTCTCTCAGTGTATATGTATATATACACGCGCCACACTTTGAACCTTTTCCACACCCGATTGTATGTGCTTTCTGTGTCAAAATTGTGGTGCATTCTGGGTCATTGGTTTCTAACTTCTCGAAACAAGGATTCCCATGTGTGGGGGAAGCAAATCCACCAAATCATGCTTACACAATATATACTGACATTATGAGTGAGCATGGACAGCAAAAAGCAAGGAATCGTGTAAAAACTGGTGTTCTCTCCTGCATGTACGTAGGTGCAATCTTCTCAGCTCCCTCCCCAAGGTGCAGGCGGTGGACTCGGGGCGCCCTTTCTTTCCCTCTCAACATCACACCCATTTTGGCCAGCCACCAGAAGCCTATTGACCAGACACAACGTTCACCCACAATTGTAGCAACGACCATGCTGGGTCTAGCAGTGAAGAGGGAAGGTTGCTTTTTGAACAGTGAAAAGTCACCATTGAATTCAACGTTCTATCTAACATGCTCAGCACTAGGTAAAATGCAATGCTGTATATATGTGTGTGTGTGTGTGAGAGAGAGAGAGAGACCTATTGTATTAATGTTTCCCAATTGGAAGAGAAAAGTAAGGTACTGCAAGGCGAGTGAAAAGCAAAGTTTGTTTGAAAGTGACGAATCAGGAAGCCGAAAGCATGAAAACACGGGCTTTTCCGGTGAACACAGCAGCACCACCCATCATGAGATGATGTCCCTTGGCATCTTTTACCATCTTAAATTCAATCTGTTTGTATTTTGCTCCTTTTATTCTACGCCCATGGCCATCACGTTTCTCAAAACGATCCAAAAAAGAACTTAACGTGGGTCCGTGTCTAGAGACAGATGATGAACAAACTCTTTGAAATTTCACCTCCTGCCAAATTTTCATGTGGGCAAACTTGGCCCAACAGGGAACAAATGTGAGTGTGCCATAAACGAGCATTTCTCATATCGAGTTGGCGAGATAAAGACAGTACGTGTTTTTGGCTCCATGCATCAACTTCTTCCTGTACTACGGCTGAATTTTCTTCGTTGAAGATTCCAAATAAGATACAGAGGAACGGCTTCCTATGCTATCTCATTGAACAGCACAAGAAAACTAGGGGCGTTCATGGTTCCGTTCTAACCTGAGCCTGAATAAAACCGCTAGTTTGGGTTTTTAACTTGTAGACCATCGAACCAAATCGTGCTATAGCCATAACCAAACTGTTGGGTCAGTTTTGGTTCGGTTATGAATCACAAATTTATTTATTTAAGGGTTTTGCTAAATACAATGTATTACGCCATCAGATTATTGGATTTACGGTCCACATATTATATGTATATGAGGTTTAAAAACTCATATTGTAAACTTATAAACTTGTCAAGATTTATATCCATATAAGTATGCAAACTTTATATATATTTCACATTTCTATGTATATAAGGTTATAAAACTCTATAAATAAATTTATACAGATGTATATCTACACACATATATATTAGCTCAGTTTGGTTCTCATGGTTTGGTTCCAACTCTGGAACAGTAAATCAAGCCACCAGGTTTTTTTCTGCTAGAACCGAACCAAACCAAACCAAGCCTCCAGACATCTAGAACCAAACCAAGCTGCCGGTTTGGTTCGGTTCTAGCGGTTCCGTGAACACCCCTAGATATATAACATACATAGTAGAGTCTACCTGCATACAACTGAACTATGTATACGCCTTTGTTTCTAAAGGTACTGCAGGAGATAACTTGTAACAATCCCAAACGCCAAGAAGATTGACTTACGGCCATTGATTTTTGGCAAATAGGCTTATCATATTCCGAAGATGAATGTCACTGCTAAGAGAGAAACTCAAAGACGAGCGTTTTCGTCGCTTGATGATCTCTTTCTGCGTCCAACTCATTTGTATTGTTTACTTATTTATTTGTTGGCTGGTATACGCCTTCTATTTTGGTCTTTGACCAAACACAAGTGTTGGGTTTGCCTTTCCATCTTTCTTAAGGCTTCATTTATCGAATACGGGGAAGGTGTGGTCATGACTTCTGACAGTGGCAATCCATGTCTTTAAGACTGCGTGGGGTGGGCGAAATGCATCAGCTTGCCTTCTCCCACTTGGGCCACAATTTAGGTTACAGACAAAACTGCTTATATATATATATTCTTTTTGTATATATGTATAAAAGTTTCATGATATATTATTATTTACATTTTCCTCACATGCATGCAGTCCCTTATGAAAGTTGTCTTTCAATTAAAAGATAAAGTTTAGGAGAAAGAGGAATTTCACCCCTTGTTGATTAATTTCTTTTCCCATTCTACATCTTTGTGCGCACCAATTAGTATATGTATGTATACTCGTCATCCTCTCTCTCTCTCGTGGATCATAGAGTTGGTCTTGGACTATGCGTGGTGCTCGGTATTGGATATTATTCTTTTGTTCTGAAAACTGTACAGGCTGTTGCATTCGGAACTTCAAGAAATACCAACGTGAAGAGCAGTCAAACAGCCAATTGCGATCGACTCTTTGACCGTAGACAGTGGCGTACTCTCCCCAAGTCTCACGCATCTCGGTGCCTTCTGCTTCCGCCCTCACGAAAGGAATACATGCCTTGTTTGCTAACAGATATATCAACACTCTGGCCTACGCCCTATGAAGCATCCGGGAAATTTCTCCTAAGAAAGGCGAAGAAGAAAATCCAGAGCCCCTGCTCATTTGTTCCTTTCTCTCTTCCATTGTCTTGCTAGCTGAACCTTTCTTCTTCTTGTTGGTATCTTTGATTTGCCATTCAAATCATGTTCTTTAGTGGCTAGAGTGGATTTTGCAGATGGGAGTTAAGTTTTTGAACCTCCAGGTGATCTCATGGTGTTTTCATGTGACGGGCAACCAAGCGTCTTGCTTGCAATCGCCTGACGATCACGTTTACGATCCCTCGGCCAGAACAGTGAAGCTCATTCAATCAGATGGAGTTGTTAAGGTCTATCACAGGCCTGTTGACGCATCCGAACTCATGCTGGAATTCCCTAAACATCTCATCTGCCATTCGGATTCTTTCCGCATCGGCCAGAAGATCCCTGCGCTCGCTGCAGGCGAAGAACTCCAACTAGGCCATAAATATTTCCTCCTCCCCAACCACTTCTTTCAGTCTGTTCTCTCCTTTGTAACTTTGGCATCGTTCGCTTCCTCTTCTTGTAAAGTGACGAAGAACGTCAGAGGCATTCGACCGTTTGACATACTCAAAACGCCAGAGGGCTCTCTTCAGATTAGGGTTTCAGATGAGTTCATCTCGAAGCTCATGATAGAAGAAGGACGAGGACTAGATCATGAAGAGCATGGTTCCTCAGATAAACATAGGCATCAACGGCCGAAAGGAAAAGTGTGCACAACACCAGAGTTGCAAAAGGATTATACACAGTTGGTTGGTTCAAGGTCTCAACAATGGAAACCCAAGTTACAGACCATTAAGGAGTCGGAAAGAATTATTAGTCGATTTAGTAGCGCGTTCGGAATCAAAAGGAGGAAAAAAGCAGCAAGCACCAAGAAGTTGCAGAAATCAGAAACCATGAAACAAATTAGAGATCATCAAAAGAGGTTGTAAATATCAAAACGCTACATACAATGTGTTTTCCCCTTTTATCGTAACCGTATGTTCTCGCAGAAAAATGTTCAAAACTAGAATATTTGTATTGAGATCATCCAAGGGTCATTGAGATCTCCGTGATATGGCCCCATGTAAAGTGATACAGTCAATTACAATTAACCAGGAACTTCTATGGATTTGTCGAATGGGGAGTTTTTCTTTCTTTTCCCCAAAGTTGATGGGTAGAGACAGCTCACCCACTGCCTGTTAAAGATTGCAGATTGGTCTTCTTGAATAGTTGGCGTGTTTTGATCTATACTTTTAAGGGACAGAGACAAATTAGTGGTCAAAGATAGATTGAAGCTTGCAAATTCTCGCACGTGCGATAGGCGTCACTGGCACGCAAATCCGAAAGACCTCTCTGGCTTGGAGCCGTTCAGAGCCAGGCTTGGCCTGACATTAGATGAGCCAAACACAATTTGGTTTGTGATTGGAAAAGCATACACTATTTAAATTAGAAGGAACATAAGAATAGGGATGGCAATGATACTCTGGGAGAAGACTCTTATAAGACCCCGTCCCGCCCTACGTATATTGGCAAATCATATTTGCAACACGCCCCACACCCACTCTGGTATAACCCGTCCTATCATGTCTCATCCAACTTCAATCTATAAAAAATAGTTTAAAAATTAATATCATATATTTGTACATGAAACAAAATCTACTCTATGATATTTCATACTATTAAAATAAAAGTTATTATGTACATACATACTTATATAAAATATATATTTCGTATGAGATAACTGGAATTACTAGACTCCAATTCATGCTAGACTCTCTTTAGATAATTTTGATTGTCTATCTCTATGGGACGGTAATTATTCCAAAAGTAAAAACTAGAAAATAGATATACTTTTTATTTTTTTAAAAAATTACTTTTATCTTTTTTTAATATGAACCATCCAAGCAACAACACAACAATCCACGTGATCAAGAAAAGATTAGCATGAAATTGCTAACTCTCACTCTTTTTACTTAATACATATATAAAACATGCATATACATGATGCACATTCATTTTATGTTAGCACACTTAAGCTATAATATATATATTGGGACTGAGTGGGGTGAGACAACTTCAAATCCTACCCACCCCGTGTAGGGGCGGAGCGGGGTGGCCACCAGCTGGGCTGGTAGAGATGCCATCCCCACATTAGAAGGAAGACTGAAGAGGCTACATTTGGTTCAGAACTCAAAGGGGAACAAATTTTCAACTGTAAATAAAGCTGGCTTAACATCCTAGCTAGATACAAAGTAAGGCTAATGTGTTTCTATCACATAATCACAGACTTAAGTGAGCCAAATAAAGGTAGCTTAACATCCATCTTTTGCATTATTTAGTCGGTTTTCTAAAGTCCAACAGCGTCACTTGCGTGCAAGAGGCAATGAATTTACTCTACCTTTTGCCTGCACACACACACACACACACACCATTGCAGCACAGCAAGTTTTTAATTGATTTTGAGGTGCCTTTTGGAGTAGAATAGAAGAGATCTTAGCCATACTGCATGGGGAAGAGAAGGGGATTCTCCTCACACCCTCGTGGTCTGTTGGTCTTCAAGTGGACAACCTCATTAGTTTAATTCACACACTCCGAGTAGAGGCGTGCGATATTTGAATAATTTGGGTGCAACCCATTTGCTTCCATCACGGAGCCATTGAAGACACGATTTAGATGTGTATGGCAATTATTTGGACATTAAAAATTTCAAGGACCCCAGTGACTATATACTTGATGCAATGAAGCTCAGTGACAAGAAGCCCATAGTGAGATTTTTTTTTGAAAAAAAAAACTAAGGGTTTTTCTCCAAGAAAAGGACGATTATACTTTTCTAATGTGCTTTTATATTAAAAAAATGAATATGGTAATGGTATAAATATTTAACGGTCTTAGTATTTTTGAGTAATGAAATAGGATATTTATATAGACGAAAACTTGTAACCCACCAGTGCAATATCTGAACATAGCTCCACAACTATTCTGTTAAATAAATGCTTATAACTGTAGCCAATACACAACACATCATACAAGTGCATTAAGTAATACATGCATTATATATCCAACAACAACTACACCTTTTTTCATACTAGATGGGATCAACTTCATGGATTCTTTGTTTCCACGTAGCCCAATCATATGTCATATTAGCAATTAACTCAACATAAGCTAGATCATTCTTTATTGTTTTCTTCCAATACTTTTATAGTATTTCTCTTTCTCTTTTAATATTTTTGTAATTTAATTTCTCATATCTTTTTACTCAAGTTTCTTTCGGTCATCTTCTTAAGCAATTTTTTCTGTTTTATCATCTATTAGTCTCACTCTCAATTTGTTTCTAATAAAATCATTATGTATGTATGCAACCTTTTATTGTGTGATCACTCATCCATCTCAAACATCTTTATTTCTACCATAGACATCTTGTCTGCTAACACTTTGAACCATAAACATCACATGTCTAATTGCCACTCTCCCTTTTTATATAATATGCTTCATGCTTTATTTATTTGTTAGTCTTTGAAAATTTCAACAATCTATCCTAAAAGACAGTTTAAAAGCAAAAAGCACACACACACACACACACACACATATATATATATATAAATAACTATAAAAGTACGTATGTTTCGGCTACTTTTTAACTTTTGACCTTAATCATCAATCTCTTTAAATTGATGATTGAAATTTTAAAAAATATAAAAACTCTATAACATGACAAACATGTTAGACACACACACATAATATATATATATATATATAGTTAGATGCTAGACAACTTCCTATGTGAGGTATTGTTTGATTATCAACACCATTGATGCAATTAATTGTACCGTGGTGATGAAAGCACCTATCTCATCACATTTAATGCATCATGAATATTAAATGACATCGGATCTTTTGTTTATGACAACTCAATCTATACTTTGGGCACTTATCGTCTAGTAGAATCTTTTATAAGAGAGTATCTAGTAACTCCTAGTTTCTCATATATATTATATATATAACAAAAATATCTAACTAATTTAAACTTAGCTAGTAAAATAATAAGAAAGCACCGGATATTAGTCATCCCCGAAGAAAACACGCACTCATGATAGGTGCAAATAAGCAAAGCAAAGACTACGGATTGAAGAGGCACTACTTTTGCTCATAATCAAATGGTCATTTTGGTGCTGCTTCTAACAAATACTCTAGTAAGAAAGAGGATAAAAGCCACGTAAGGACACCGACCGGATGGACGACAAATTTACCACGCGAATCTCAAAGCTCTCTGTGTCTAAGTCAGTCACTCAATTTGAGAATGTATATTCCCATCCTTCTTCATAAAGAAGGTTTTCTTTTTTTGGTATTCTAGAAAAGATGTAGTAAAATCTGATCAGTTGGTTGGATTCAATCGTCAATTGTCAAAAGATTTTCATTTGACAATAAGAATTGCATTTGAGAAGTTCGGTTTGACAATAATGATGCATTAATTACTTATTAATTACATTGAAATAGCTGAAGAACTTCAAAATTTAAGAAACACATTTCGCCTTAAGGATGTGCATAAATGCCATTCCTTTCTTATAGATAGACTCACATGAGCATCTAATATGGTTTTTGTATTTGATTCACCATTGGTATTGAATTTTTGTGGGAGGCCTACAACAACAACTAAGCCTTTTTCCATACTAGACGGGGTTGACTACATGCATTCTTTGTTTCCACGAAACCCTATCACGTGCCATGTTAGCAGTTAACTCACAATAAGCTAGATCATTCTTTATTGTTTCTTTTCAACACTTTTGTAGTCATCCTCTATCTCTTTTAATACTTTCAAAATCTAGTTTTTCATACCTTTTTACAGGTTCTTTTGATATTCTTTCTATATGTCCAAACCATCTTAAACAACATTCTTTCATTTTATCCTCTATTGGTGCCACACTTAATTTATTTCTAATAACCTCATTATTTATACGGTCTTTTCTTGTATGACTACTCATCTATCTCAACATCTTCAGTTCTGTCACAGACATCTTTTGTACATGTTGATGATTAATTGCCCAACGGTCAGAACCATAAAACATGGTAGGTCTAATTGCTGCTCTATAATATTTAACTTTTAACTTTAATGATATCTTCTTATCACAAATAATACTTGATGCTCTTCTCCATTTTAACCAACCAACATTAATTCTATGCATAACATCTCCATCAATTCTTCCATCACTCTGAAAAATTGACCCTACGTATTTAAAACTTTTCTTTTCGGGGATGCAATGTGCGCCAATTTTAATTTATATGTCATCTAAAGTAACCAAATGATCAAACTTACATTTCATATATTCTGTCTTTGTTCTACTAAGTCGGAAGCCTTTACTTTCTAATGTTTCTCTCTATAGTTCCAATTTTCTATTAACTTTTTCGTTAGACTCCTCCACTAATACAATGTCAAAATAACATACACCAAGGTACTTCATCTTGAATATGTTTTGTTAACTTATAAATAAGTATGGACTTAAAGTTGATCCTTGATGTAACCCAATATTATCTTCAAAGAAGTCTGTCATTCCTTCATGAGTCCTCACACATGTTTTTGCACCATTGTACATATCTCTTATAAGGTTTATGTATGTCAATGGGATACCTCTTTTTTCCAAGGTTCTCCAAAGAACCTCCATCGGTACCCTATCATAAGCTTTTTCTAGATCAATAAATATCATATGAAGGACTTTCTTTTTTGCTCTATAATGTTCCATAAGACGTCTCAAAAGGTGAATCACTTCAATAGTTGATCTGCTTGACATGAATCCAAATTGATTATCGGTTGTACTTGTTACTTGTCTTAACCTACGTTCGATAATTCTTTCCCACAATTTCATAGTATAACCCATTAACTTGATACCCCGATGATTCGTACAATTATGAATGTAGCTCGGTTACAACAGGTGTCATGTTTGATGTGCAACATAATTTGAAACTGCGAGCATTAAAAACAAAGGTCCTATTTCCTTGAAATGTTGTGCCGAACACACCTTACTGGCATGCAGCTCGGTTAGCAAGTCCAGCTTCCCTCTTTCGAGATGAGAAATCAACTAGTCTTGGCTTGCTCAGCCCTTCCCACAATATAACAATGCCTTCATTGGGCGAAAATAATTGAAGAGCTGCATTTAAAGGCATATTATTTCCTCGCATGAGTTGCCGTAATTTTTACTTACCTTGTATATGGTACATGAAAAAGTTTCTTACATTCTACATGTATTCGCAAGTCGAGGAACGTTGTTCATCTCGCTGAGAACATGTATTAGACGGAGCACACAAGTCAAGCATTTATTCTTCCCCCCTCTCCTCGGTTACAAAGGGAGGCCAAAGCCTAACCCACAATCCAAGCATTTATTCTCAAGAACAGCAATTCCAGTGTGCATTAGGGTTTATTTTCACAATACAAATTGATTCTCAGTGCCAGTGGTGGACCTAGAAAATCTAAAGTGAGGCATGGTACAGTTTGGTAAAATTCACGTGAGGCTACACACACTACAAATTGATTCTCAGCACCAGCCATCGTTGCATCTCAAAGACGACCCCAAACATAAACCTAGACAATTACAAGAATTGCACAAGAAACTTTCACACTTTGAATCAATTTCGCAAGCGGAAAATGTTCAAAGCTTACCTGAAATTTGTTTTCATTTTGCATGCCATTCATGTCAAAGAAGATTGCTATTACTCGCTCATGCTTGAAGCTTAGGAAATTGATCATCACATTGAAGCTTAGGAAATATATAGGTCTCCTGTTGTGGTCAATTACCCTTTACAGTCTTAGTCCATGATATCGGCATGGGGTTGAGTGTGACAAACTGAGAACAAGTTAGGGTCACCCCATCTTGGTTCATATCTTATATATATAGTTGAGTAAAGCATGACACCCACATCAGTAGAGGCTTCTATTTTTATCAAATAGCAAAGATGAATGAAGGCAACCATGAGGGGGCAACCAAAATGCACATGATGCCAAAAAGAATAGTTTCGACGCATTGCTCGTTCCACAATTGTTTCTCAAAAATCTACAAAAGACCTACCGGCGACTGAGAGAAAAAACACATACAAGCGAACATTGGCCTATATCTGTCACAACAACACTGCAAAATCCACCCAGAGAATTCCATCAATCCCCTTTGAAATATCAAACAAAAAAACGTCATGAACATAACCGCATTCTTATAGCACAAACCGCAGCTCTCTACACAACTCAATTCTTGGGGGGTACTTGAGTCCAACGGTGCCAAGGATCTCTACAGACATGACCATGAATGAACTCTATATGAAATCGTAATCATCAAGGGCATCATACGTGTCAACCACAGCATCGTCATCTGGCTTATCAACATGGAGCTGTTTCTTCTTGGCTGCGAACACAAAATCCAAAAGAAAGATTAACAAGCAAACCCTCATGGGATTCAGAAGTAAATAGCCATTTTACGCAAATCAGAATGAAAAAAAGAACCATGCACAGAAAAATGATGTTAAAGCAGACCTGGCTTCTTCTTGCTGGCATTAGCCTCTTTCTCAGCCTTGAGTTTTTCATTGGCAATGGCAGTAATGGATGAAGCAACCTCTTTGGCATCTGAGGCCTTCATCGATACCATAGAAAGTCGCATAACCGTCTTGAGCAAGTTTATGTAGTGAAAGCTTTTCTGCATGCAACATCATCCAAAGTTACAAGTGAGAGTTTCCATTCTAAGATTGAAAGAAAGATTTCACAAACTTACCTCATAAGGACGAAGCTTGTATGAGACCAGTTCAGCATATTCTAGGAAATCACTTTCAGACTTCGGGATGAAGTTATCCAAAGTCTTGCCATCACCTTTTGGAGCAAACAACTCTGCTGTCGACTTATAATCAGCTTCTTCCACAAGTCTGAAAGGAAGGCAAATTACCTCTTTTCAAGAATTGTTGGTGGCGGACAACGCGATGCAAGAAAACTTTTCCATCAAGATCCACCAACTTTTGGACTTCTAATCTAACAACACAGCATCTAATGCACAAGCCAAAGTGATGAAAAATGACAAAGTATACATAATTTCAAAGAACCTTTGTTGCCGGAGTTTTTCTGCAACAGGATCTGCAAGCTTCTCGTCTGCTGCTGCAGCTACAGGTTTTTCTTTCTTGCTAGTAACACCCTTTCCACCAGCTTTTGTAACTGCTTTTTCCACTGGAGCTTCTGGTTTGGGAACCTGGCAATAAATAGATATATGAAAGGGCATGATACTGGAATCAACTTAAGACAGGCTAATATTTCATATTGGGAACAAAAAAATCTAAAACTTGAAATAACACAGGTACCTATTATATTGAGTACATTTGCCGGTTGTGTTTGCTGACCGTGGAGATCCCGCAACAACCAAATCTCCAGTTGGAGAACATAAAACATTATGATAACAAGTAAGACATCTTTGTGCGCGTCAATATATTATTCACGTGTATGCTTCCAAACAACCTACACCATATGGTCTATTACACTCTTTCCATAGTTCCCCTTTTGGGGCCCATCAGTTTAATGGCCACAAAGTTGTTATTTCTCCACACCTGTCAATTTGTTCATCCCCCCTATCCAGGATTCCCCATATAAGTTTATTTGCCCAGAAATTGTCCATATCGAAGCGTGGCATACTTGACAAAGAATTGTGTGACTATTAATCAAACACATTCGTGAACTTTTCAGTGATATTTTCACATGAAAGTCACAAGCATGGAGAACCAGTACATGAGAACTAAGGATGAAATTCAGAAGAGCACGGCATGGAGAACTACTTATGACATCACATCAAATTACTGGAAGTTTTATTTCATGGCCAGGCTTAGGAGATAAGCAAATGCGCATTCACAAGGAGATCCACACAAAATCCTACATGTAGCATGTAAAATGACTCAAACCTAGATTTTATAGAACTTTACGATGCATGAAAAGAGATGCAGTCTGTGATCGTGCATGTGCACTAAATCCACTCTATACTTCACGTGTCTGGAGTATATATACTCACAGAGCCTTGCCATGGTACAGAAGGAACAACAAAACAAACATACAAAGCTCAAGAAGAGAAAAGAAACCTTTTCTATAGGAGGCACATCTCCATCTTCCCAAGATGCCTTCACATCTTCAATGTCTTCATCATCCCACAAACCTTTTGGTTTACCAGTAGAGAGGATAGGCAATGCAGGATTAAAATCCTCAGATTCTGAATTACAAGTAGAAAATAAGCGACAATAGCCCCGAAAAAGTCAGTATTGGTAAAAGATTGCGGTGAATATTTCCATGTTCAAATAATTGCAAGCTTTAACAAATAACAATCTCATCCAAAATATAAATAATTAAGGTGCAGTAAAAAATAAAATTATGAGAAACAACAACAACAATTAAGCCTTTTCCCATACTAGATGGGGTCAGCTACATGGATTCTTTGTTTCCACATAGCCCTATCATGTGCCATGTTAGCAGTTAACTCAATATAAGCTAGATCATTCTTTATTGCTTTTTTACAACACTTTTGTTGTCGTCCTCTTTTTCTTTTAATATTTTCACAATCTAATTTTTCATATCTTCTTCCGGGAGCATTCTTTGGTAATCTTTCTGTATGTCCAAACCATCCTAAACGATTTTCCCTCATTTTATCCTCTATTAGTACTACTCCCAATTTGTTTCTAATAACCTCATTATGTACATGCCAAATTATGAGAAAGTTGGCAAAAAATTAAAACAACCTACAGAAGCATCAGAACCATGAGTTTATAATCACATATCCTGTGAGCAAAGTTGGCAGAGGTGGATGGTGACATGATATGAGAAATTCATGGCTTATCACCTCAATCAAAAGTTCTTGCAAATAATTAATCAATTTATTCAGAAGTGGCATTGGTACAGATTCAGATAAAACAACAAACATAGTTTTCTAAAATACAGTACCAGAGGCAATTAGAGGCTTGCCTATTGAGTTAAGAGTTCTGTTCCTCGTGTTATTAATTTTCAGCAGTAATACCAGATGGTTACAGTTACCACAGACATCTGAATTTTGTGTAGTAATGCACAGGCCCGTTGCATATTTGTATGAAGACCTTAGTTTTGCAAGTCAAAGATTCTGTTAAATTTACACAAATGGACTACTTCATTTCTCATGGAATGATATCTAGAATTATCCCTTTTTAGAGAATTATTACGCCCCACTAACAAGAAAACTAATGATTTGCTTAACAACCAAGAACTTAAATATCAGTCAGGTTGAAGTCCGCACAAACTGATCTGCACGGCAGACTAATTCACAGCACAAAATGGAATACCCTCTCTCTCTCTCTCATTACCCTTTGCATCTTGGGGCCACTAATAAGCCTGAGAAAGCGACTTCGCTAGGCATAGATTAGTCGATAAAAATGAAACGGTTACCAACAACTACACCACCGAGGGAAGCTCAAACATAAATTCGATGGAGGAAAAACATTGTCCATGTTAACAAAAGAAGAACAACAAGTACAACACTACAATTACCAGTTTCCCCCAAATAAAGAAGAGCGTCAAGGAACTTCGAAAGAGGAAAGACGGGAAAAGAACAACAAGCGCCGTTCATGCCAGCAGCGAAAGAATCGATCAAGATGCAACCCAATATCACTACACCAATACTTCTACCAGAACCATCCGATTCAGCAGAACGAACAACAAATTCTAAGAACTTGAATAGGGAAAGAGAGAAAAGACAGACGGTTACCCCAATCATCCATGTCTTCTCCCAATAAGTATCAAATTCAAGAAATTCACCGAGCGAGAAACCTCCCTTATGCAAGATAGGTCCGCTACCGGGAAAAGAAAGATTCTTGGAGCCTGCCACCAGGACGAAAAAGAATCGAAAACAAAGAAACCAGCCACCTTAGCACCCTACCTTACGGCGGCGCACCGCGGCTAGGCGGCGGTAGGATGGTTAGGACAATGACAAAAAAAGATATTCGATGAATGTACAATCATCTTCAAAGTAAGTGGCGAAATTCGCATTCGGAGAGAGAGAGAGAGAGAGAGAGAGAGAGAGAGAGAGAGAGAGACCTAAATGAGGGCGATAAACGTGAACGTCGCCGAGCTGCTGGCTGTATCCGATGACCAGAGATTGTGAGGGAGGAGAAAGAATAATGGAGTTCGGAAGCACTGTTGAGGGAGAGAAGGGGTCAAGAAAAGGGTAGGGTTAAAGGAGCCAGAGCAAAGAAGGGAACGGGATCAAAATTCGTGCCAACGGGCAACGAGACGACTTCGGGGCATGAACGGGTCGAAAATTCTCCGGAGTCTACCGATCTTTCTTTTAACCAAAGAATACGACTCTCCATCACCCCACAAACCGACCTCTGCCAGGTTCGCATGCGTGTAAGGTTACTCGTCTTTACTTGTTCCTATGATATATATAAATAAAATAGAGATGTGAATTACTTTACATTTAAATATAAATATAAACAACAAAAGTAAGAATAAATTCAAATCTTCACCGTTAATCATCAGATACTAATCTCATACATAAGATAATAGAAATGTTTAAATATTTTTTTATGTATGTAAGGACATTATAAGAATATTATGTATTTAACACTACATCTATCTCTCTCTATATAAGTGTTAAATATTGAAATCCTATTTTTGCTTAAATTTACTAAGTCAGTTTCCTTGTTTGATTGATGGAGAATTGGTTTAACAGTATTGTTATATAGAGAGAGTGAGGGTTATTAGACTCCTCTTAATGCCCTTTTTCATAATTTGGATCTCCAGTCTCTTTATCAAACGGTCCAAGTCAAAAAAAGTAAATTTAAATTTTCAAAATGAAGTATAAGTACATTTTATACTTCTTATTTTTTTCTTTTCGAATTTAGACCATTCAACCAAAAAGATGAACGACCCAAATTGTAAATAAGAGTTCGATATGAATGATAATCTAGCAATTGTCGTCTCTATATATATAAAGAGAAAGGTATATATAAACAATGTTCATTGTTAGCACTCCTCCAATTTTGTTGTTATGCTGCTTCAACTACCACATACCACCTTTAATTATCTTTCTCCACTCTCTATGCTTCTTGTCAGCATAACATGATACATACAGAGAGAAAGAAAGAAGGAGCGACTGCCTCGAGTCACCGAATGCACAACAGACTCGAGAAAAAGGAGAGGAAGAGGAAGGAATATGGTTACTGGCAGAAGATTTGCTAACAAAGAAGTTGTATTCCTTGTATATTTTATAAATAAACTCTCATCTATTTATATATTTTGGCTTTTGCTTTCATCTTGTTTTCTTTCTGGGCTTTTTGTTAAAGTCATAATTTTCTGTGAGATTTTTGTAACTTTTAATAAAGTAAAAATGATTTTTTTTACGTTTATCTTTTTTCTTGAAAAAATAGCATTTCATGAAATTTGGAAAGAGGACTTTGCTTCCCGCATTTCATGTAAAACCATGTATATCAATCAAATAACTTGGTCGCATCTTATTCTAGCATATGTACAAATAAATGTTTACACACTCAACTACACATTCCATTTGGGCTGAGCCAACGAGGCCAACCATACAAGCTGATATACGAGCTTAGAATGAGTGGAAATGAACGAAGCCACGAGAGGGGCGTTCACCTTTTTCTCTTTGCAGCTGAGTTCATACTGAGAAGGGCTTGGCATGCCGCGAATCCTCTTGAAAGAGAAGGGTGTCTTTACGAACACCGACAATAAAATCTGAATCAAACCATATGAAAACACATTTGCTTCTTAAACTTAATGTGCTAAAACATTTTTATGTTCTTATAATTGTTAAAGTCAAATAATTCTAGTTTAAATTAGATATCATAAGTAGATTATTTCCTCAAAATCTCATCCTATAATCTATTGAGACTTCAGTATATAATACTCTACATGCTATCAAAATTCAACAGTGTATTTTCAGAAGTCATGACATTAATAATACATATCAGCAATAACGTTACTCATAGTGCACCCAGAGCGTTAGCTCACCAAGCATGGCTCTTGGCTTGCATATGCTAATTTAACTCTCAAGATGTGCATACCTGGCCGTGGCCTCCCGTTGTAACAAAACAAAAACAAAAACAAAAAGTTGTTTATCATATCTTCTTTCTTCTTCTTTTTTTAAGACAGGATGCCGAAACATCACGCAAGTCGAGGGCCCTACTGGCGACCTAATGCCCTGAGGGCTTTCCTTCTCTGTTAACTATTATGTCAACATGCACTCGATCGGATTCTTCACTGTGCACCATCATGGTGGTTCACTTGCATGACAGAAGAGCAATCAGAGCACTAGAATGATTGCATCAAAGCAATAGCTCGCCTGGTTAGGGGTTTGCACTCACAAGTTGAAGGTCATGACTTCCACATTCGATATCTCAGGTGTGACTTCGGCCTCTCCATTGTACCAAAGAAGAAAGAGCACCACAATGGCTCTTTGATGTTGACACCAGGAAGTTAGACACTCTTGTGGTAGAACTTCATTGTAATACTTTATACACAGACAATGCTATGGAACTATGAAGCGGAGCTAAACGAGGGTTACTATCCTCAATCAATACTAGTTATTTATAAATTAATTCACAGTGGTGAGAGATCTTCATTAGATGGAAGATGAGTACTATAGGCCGTCGATTTTACATCTTACATGCACCCTCTAAGAGTCGAACTCCCACCAGTAACAACTGCATTAGAGTGTCATGCCATTGAGTTAATGCTCTTAGTTGATTTTACATCTTACTATAATATGATAACATATGAAATGGAATTGATTAAATAACTAACCTTGCAATATGGTTTTTGTAGATCATCTTTTTCTCCTTGAAACATCTAAATGTTTATCAATTATTTGACAGATTAAGCTCACTTGAAGAGGATCTTGTGATATTGCCGCACATATAGCTTTTAGTTATAAGCCAAGCCAAACCTTTTTCCATGCTAAGTGATGTTGGTTAAATAGGTTCTTAGTTGTTGCAAAGCTCGATCATATGTCATATCAGTAGTTAACTCTATACGAAAAAGATCATACTTTATTGTTTACTCCTAATAATTTAGGAGCCTCCTCCTACCTCTTTAAAGGTATTCACTACATAAATTTTCACATCTTATCAGACCTTCATAACTATGCCTCTCAAGATGTCCAAATTACCTTAGTCATGTTTTACACCTTTTATCTTTTGTAAGTGATACAATCTTTTTCTTTAACAACTTTGTACAACTTTGGTCTTTTATTACATGACTATTCTCAATCTCAATCTCTTGAGATTTTAGCAAATATCTTTTGCACATACTACTTATTACCCATCATTAAAAAGTATAGATGTTATCACTATTATCTTTTTGTCATAGAAGACTCTTGATACACATTTCAATGTTGAACAACGCTTCATTGATTTTTCCATATGTTTACCTTTAATATTCGATAACAGTAAGATAGGAAGTGAGAGAGGGAAGAGTAAAGGGTGACCATTCCACTGGGAAATAAGAGAAGATGAGTTTTTTGGGGAACCGTGGCAGCTTGACCTGTTGCATCTCTATTTTTTTTTCTCTTCCTCCATCTCTCTTTCTCCCTCCTCTCCCTTTTCGATGAAGGTTAGACGGTAGAAAGTGAAGACATGAATGTATTTTTTGCCCATAAAGGGCCTTTTTATACTTACGGAAGGTGGAGAGGGGTTTGTATTGCTATTCGATTGCCTTCTTTAATAAATGAAATTTTCCTATTTTAGTAAAAAATATTCAATAATTATTCTTTTGTCATTAAGAGCTCTTAATATACCTTTCCTATTTTAACCAGCATATCACTATTAATTTTTCCATCCTTTTTGAAAATCTGTCTTTAGATATAAGACGTGTATCAACATTGGAGACGCCAATAGCTTATCTTGATTTTTAATGCAAACTCATCAGTAAGGATGATCAGAATCGATATGCTGAGGAAAGAAGACTCTGGTTATGATTCATACATCTCAAAGACATGATTTTTAATGCATGCTCCTCATTGTCGAGAGCATCAAAACAAGCAGTGCGACGCACAATTTATGTGGATGAAGATAGACGCAAACAGACGTCGGCATTGTCTTCGAAGCATCTTGAATCCAATCAATGAGCTGTATGCGACGTGAAGCAAGCTCATACTCAATTCATTCGGGCACTTGCTCTCTGGGTGATAGATGTGCCAGCATGGGACCCAATACAACCAGTGCCTGTTTTCCATTTCTTATCGACAACCTAACACCACTGTGCGTGTGTGTGTGTGTGTGTGTGTGTGAGAGAGAGAGAGAGAGAGAGAGAGAGAGAGAGAGAGAGAGAGAGAGAGAGAGAGAGAGTTTCCCTCTGATAATGTCCTCCAATTTCAATGACAATGATATGTGGTTTGTACACCATGGGCCTCTTTTTATTACCATCTGAAGCGACCACCATCTCCATTTAAGACTTTATTCCGTGGTCGAAAAAAGAAGATGAAGAGCATATGAATGGTTTACAGAAAGGTCTTAACTTGGAGACAAACTGTTACTTCATTTTTATGAGAGTAGTACTTCCGGTATAGTTTCTACAGTCCAGGTCTTTGCACCACTCCTCGTCATTCCATTAGCCATGCCTGCTGCGTCTGATCTTTCACTAAACACATTTTCTTGCTCTAGTGAAGGCTGAAGTTGGCTCAATCTTTGTGTCGGACTCGCAGGCATAATGATCGAACCTGCCATTACTTGATCTCTTAGGCCTTTCACATACTTGTATCTTTGCATTTCTAAATCATAATCTTGTTTTAGCAAACAACTTGCATAAAGAGCAGCACCTCTGTTCTCGTAGCACCTTTGACCTGTGATACCATTTTCATCGTTCTCATCACTACCAACTTCCCAATCAATAAATCTAGCATCTTTCCCTGCATCAATTGAGAGGGAAGGAGAATTTAGCCTCTCTAAATCATCTCCCTTTACCGTGGCACCCGAAGCATAATTCCAATTATAGCTTCTACTGATCTCATCTCTGTTCAATTCAATTGAGTGAAGATCGCTATCGGCTGAATCCTCTTCATCATAATCCTGATCAATGTCCTTCCTTGTTTGACTTCCATGGTCAGATTCTTGTTGCTCCTCTCTAACAACAGCACCAGGAATTTCTTCCTTGTCTTTGGTGTTCATCTTTTTCATCTTGAGAAAAGCTTCGAGTTCATTCCTCAGCTTGTCAAGAGCAGCATTTTTCTCCTCAAGCTGAAACTTTGCATCGGCAAGCTTCATCTGCACGCGTTCTTCTCGCCATACATCTGCCAATTGAAGCATCTGTCTCTCCCTCTTCACTTCTTCCCACACCTTGGCAGATTCCCTCTTCAATTCTTCTACCTCGGCCTTGTCTTCGCTGATTCCCCGCACCAGTTCATGTGACAGTTTCTCCATCACCTGCCTCACCTTTCTCTCACATTCCAATTCCTTCATGGCTTTAGCCAACAACCCTTTTGTCTCTGCCAACTCCCTGCCTAGCCTTTTATTCATGCTCAATGTTCTCCTCCTTAATTTTCTTTCAGTCTCCAGTTCGTCTCCAATGGCTCGCACTGCAGCCTGAATCCTCTCCTGTTCTCTGCTTCTCCATGCTGCCTTCTCCTCCGCGAGTCGTTTCATTATGTATTCAATTTCATGACGATCCGATCTATGTTCCTCAACTAGTCGATTGATCCGAAGACGGGCTCTTTTGAGCTCCTCATGCAACGCTGACACAAGAGACATACTGGTCGAGTGTTCCTCTTCCAGACCCCATATTCGACTAAGGACCTTGAGCAATTCTTTGTAAGTGGAAGAGCAATCGCCTGTTCTGTTGGTATGGCTCTTCAGTGCAACTAAAGAGCCCGTTGGTGTTATGGCTTTGGATCGAACGCCGATCTACAGAAAAGACCAACAGGTTCAAAGATTGACATGAAATAAGAATTCATCAAGCAGAGGAACAAACAACCCTTTTGCCATTTAACAAAGGTTTTGATGATCATGCCATGAGAATACGTGACAAAACTACCATGACAAACTTAACCAGCGAGAAAGTAAAAGACAGAGAACAGCACAATGGCTTCAATAGAAGTTAATGGAATAGGAATCTGTATATACCTCCATCAAGCAAGTATTACTCGGCGAATCTAATCCTAGAAACTTGTATCTCTGAGAAACAGCAGATATTCTTCTACTTATACTAGGAGGCCCAGATCGATCTGTAACCTGGGAATATAAAAGAAAAATAAAGAAGAGAAAAAGGGCATGAAGAAAGACCCATCAGTTCTAAATGAAAACCAAATGAAGCAGCCAATACAAAAGGAAAAACAGAAAAGAAAGACGCAGAAGCTTACTTCGGAATCCATAATATGAGGAGGACCGGACGAGCCTGAAACTGAAGACCTCCTATCTCGAGTAGAGAGACTTGATTTTCCGCTTTTCGTCGTTTTCTCTACACTCTCTTTTCTTTGTTGCTGAACGTGTGGGACTTCGTTCATCTCCCAGAGCGTTGCGGCGAGCTTCCTGGCGGAGACGGTTCCCTTTTTTGCCTTATGAGCAACGTTATGAGAGCGAGGCGACTGGCCGAACGCCACTGAAGACGGAGAATAGCTTATTTTCCAAGTGGGAACGGGAGTGGTCGACGCCCCCCTTCTCCCCACCAGAAGCGCTCGTTTCAGCCTGTGATTCTTCAAAATGGACGAAGAGGACGAAGAGGAAGAACACCCACGTTTCCGTATCTTGCATACTCTCTCTGTTACAAGACTTCCCCTTGCCATTCGCTCAGAGAAAGAGAGAGAGGATGGTTTCCTGATTGGTCTCTTTTAGAAAGGAAAGGAGGTAATTTCTGTAAGAATCACAGCGAGAAAATGGAAATGGGCAGTCGAGATTTCGCGTTCTTGACGATCAATCGACAATCTAAAGCTTAAAACCACTGAAACCTCGTCCTGAGAGATCGTCCTTCCTTATCCTTTCACACAGAGAGAGAGAGAGAGAGAGAGAGAGAGAGAGAGAGAGTGCTGGCTTGACGACGCCGGCTGCTACTTGTCCTGCTTGACGACGCCGGTTTTATTCCCTCTTCCACCCCCCTTTTATTTCCCCTTCGGTTTCCAAGATGCCCCTCTCAAATACACATTTTGTTGAAAACTGGCTATCGAAATCCCTTTTTACTGAAAAGGGACTCCGCACAAATGTACAAGTTACGTCGTGCACATTGTGCAGAATCATTACCGAGAGTGCTTACATCGTAACCGCATGTAACGTCCTCATCTCGACACAGTAAAAGAAAAAACCAAAGGTAAACGTTGTCGTTAATTCTCGATTCTTGCCGTTCCTCCAGTAACCCGTGTTAGAATTTCTGTAAACAGTGTCGGACTCAAGAATTTCAAGTGAAATTCATGTCTCATCTTGCCCTAAAGTAGATTCACCTTGTCAATTTCATTGTATGTAATCATTTTGAGAGAAAAATGCACCAAATACACCAAAGCATTGTTGGCTCTAAGTGTTTCGGCACTTTGAAGTCTGGAGTTCCATCTCGTGAATGGAGAAAACCAGTACTGGAAGAGTTTTATCTCCACGGTGGGCGACCCAGCTGGAACTGGATTATCGGAGGCCCTTCTCGGCTTCCCGACGCCCGTGTTATTTAACCGGAAAAGAATCAACCGGAAATTGTCTCCGGTAGCTTTATCAATGTGTTGATATGCAAAGTTGAATGGATTTTGCTAACTGAACTAAGTGTCTGATCCAAGTTGCTCACCTGATTTAAAGTATCGCGTCTTGAAGTTCTTAAATATTTCTTCTTCCTTTTCAATTTTCTTTTGGAGTCTGAAGTTTGGATTATGATGATGATGTTTGTTTTCATATTTCAAACAAACACGACGACGAAGAATGGACGGTTCAATTTAATAATAGAAACTTTCACGTCCGCGGAATGTGGGTCCTCACCACACGAGGGGTAGCGTTTAATCCCTGAACTCCTTGAATATCCCGTTGGGCTCCTTGAAATTCCCGTCAATTTTCTTGAAAATCGCAACAATGGCTTACATATTTGGATCTATTTCTTGCTGCCTTATTTATCTTTCCCTCCTTTTTTTTTGTTTTTTATTCTTTATTTTTTTTACATGAGTCGTAGTGTTACGTAGTTATTTATCAACATATACAAAATATATTCATCATACAAATAAAGATATTTAGATGGATGAATAATCATTAAAAAAGACGTATATATAATGAAGATGACTTAAGAAAACTTAGATAAATAAGTATGAGAAAACTTGGCTCATCCTTAACGACTGATCTAGAAACTCTTTTGATGTAGGACAAATAGCTAAAGGTTTCGGGTGGAGCGAACTGTGTAGTATATAGTCCATAGATCTCAAATCATATGCTATAGACTTTAAATTGATTTTCGAAATTTTGGGTGAAGCTCACCGTAGATCCGCCATTGCTAATCTCACACACCAACTGATAGGTGGTGAGTTTGACTCCAAGGGAAAGGGTGTATGTGTGTTAGGCTTCGGTCACGAAAATTTTCACATGAAATTAGAAACCAAATTTGAATAAAACGAGCATAGGACTGGAACTGATGAAACCCGACACACATCAAACTTGGAGAGGGGCTGGTTCAGTTCGGGTTCCAGGTTCTCATGGAACCACAACCAGCCAGGTCTACATCGGACAAAGTATCTATAGGTTCTTATTAGCATTCCAACGGACTAGTTCTGGAACTGATGAAATTTGATTATGAGACCTAAGCTTGAGAGATTGAAACTATAGTTCTAATTTCTTTCGTAATCAAATGCAAGCTTCGACATGTAGTAAAAAGTATCATAGTCAATTACGAAAAACTCCCAATTCCATAGTCTCATTCTCATAGTTAAATGCTATCTACACACATCATTTACTAGATGGCTCTAATTACATGTTATTAAATGCATAATTTGGATGCACCAAGAGCTTTAGCTCAACTGTAGGCACCTCTACTACCATTGTTGTTGGTGGGGAGTTCGATTGCCAGAGGATGCATCAGTGGGTGTGTTGTTGTGCATTAGGCTTCGGCCTCCTCTTGTAACAAAAAAAATGCATATTTGACCGAGTTATAAACCAAAAAAATTATAAATTAGATTGATGCAAACACCTACAATAGGCATTCAATTTAAAGGTTCTTTTGAGTTGACCCCCTAGCCATTGTTTAAGAGTAATACTGCTAACAAACAAGAAAGTATTCCATACTTGTAATACAAAAAGAATTTGGAAAAAATAGTTAAAAAAGAATGCCTTTGACATTCTTAATTCTATTATGTCACCTTTTTAATTTGTTGAGGCACATGTTAGGCAATAGCTTTATCATTGTAACTTAGGCATGTTAGACAAGGTTAAGGTTTTTTTTATCATTAAGAATTTAAAATCCCCCATAGAAATAACAATATCTCGCACGGCCACAGTGACGACTCACAAGGTTGAAGATCATGAGTTCAATACCTTGGATGTGCATCTGTTTTAGTCCCCCATTCCCCACAAAAGAGGAAATATAAAAGCCAAAGCGGGTTAATTTGCTTTGCTGTTGAACATCTAATTCAGTCATAAATCTTATACAATAAGTTGTTTCTCCAAGTTAATTATATAACAAGAATACTTAAATATCTGCCAGTTTTTAATTTTTAAATAAAAATACTAATAATTCATAGTTTTCCTTTGTGCTGCCCATGGTAGTGAATTATCAGTCCTTCGTTGAATTCCCTTTTTAAATAATCAACAATGAGCCTCTATTCATTTTTTTTTGGTAGAATGGGGGAGGCTGAAGCCAAATGCATGCCGCCGGTATCGAAGTCATGACCATCAACTTGCGAGTCGCCCCCCTATCCTGGTGACCTATATCTCATTGTGCCTTTATAGCCATCATTTAAGGGGGAATACCTACTCTTTTCACATGACAGGCATTATATATCATGGTTTGCTGCCTTCATCACCCACGTTCTAAAGTTGCTAAGAAGAAACTTGTTTGATGTTTGAGAGAGGAACGGTTACCTAGATTCCTCTCAACCGGGCTATGGGGTCGACTCACAAGTCCGATACCCCGGACGTGCATCTAACTTCGGCCTCCCCACTATAAAGAAAAGAAGAAGAAAAATGATAAGGGTCTGCCTAAACCCTTCGCGTATCGAAAACAAGCAAATTCCATGGCTGCTATCAGACTGCAAACAAAGCAATATGTTCCTGAGACTCTTTAGATTATCCCTTCCCCAGCCATGAATGGAGAGGGATGTTTAAGGAACCAAACCAAACCGTCGGGAAAACCTTTCACAAAGAAAACTTTTAGTACCGTATTAAATAGGGAGACAGAGTGAAGGGATCCATGGCATCTATGAAATGAGTTCTAAGAGTTTGAACAAAACATACATTTCTTGGCCTTTTGGCTAAGTTCAAGTGTAGTATATATATTCTTGTTAGATTAATATCTGATACGTGGTCATTGACCATATGATATCAAATTAAATTTTTTTGGAGGGTGTTTCTCACGGTAATCTTTAGCCAAACCTTAAATAATTAGAACCATGGTTCCAAATCCAATAGAACCGAAACCGTCTGTTCAGTTCGGTTTTGATCATACTACGGTTTGATTCAGTTCTGAAAATACAAGAAAGCACAAGTAGCGGTTTGATTCGAGGTTGAGGCTAGAACCCAACCAAACTGAACTGTGAGAACCCCAAGTACTACGATCTAATCTAAGGGTTTTTCAAGAATTGGCCCACAGAGTCAAGGGCAAACTGCAAATACTCATTCTTTGTATTGCAGCATGGCCAGTATTATTGATGCAACAAAATAAAAGAAAAAAAAAACTTTTCAATGGAATCATATGATGTGAAAGAACAGAAGTATTTTAGAGCAATAAATAGGCAAAGCACATGAGAAAACCTGCCCTTGTCACGGTCCTTGTGAGTCACTGTACTCAATAATTCTGACTAGCAATAAACTAATGAGGCTTCGTCGCTATCAGCTTCCCATCAATGGCTGGATGATTGGCATTTACCTGCTTCCATCTGTGATATCTCTATCTTTACCAAGTGACAAAATAAATCGACATAATTGTGCATGCATGTATTTATCAAGAATTAGTTCATCTCCTCCATTGGATTTATATCTGTTTTGATGCATGGCCATTGAGTTTTATGAATATCTTATTTGTTCGATCTCTCTTGGTTTTCTCCATTCACAAGACTCTAGAACCCTGCTCAAGCGTAAAGAAGAATGTGTCCAACCCTTTCTTATTTATTAGCACTATGTGACTCAATCAGTTTATTAAAAACAAATTAAGAGAAGCGTGAATAGATGATAAAATAATAAAAATAATTTAAGATTGTTTGGACACTTAGATGAAAAACTAGACTGTAAAAATGTTAAAAGAAGAAGAGAAAGGCTACAAAAGTGTTGAAAGCAAATAATAAAAAAATGATTTAACTTATATTGAGTTAACTACTAGCATAACACATGATCGAAGTTTGGGAAAATAAAGAATCCATATAACCGATCCCATCTAATATAAGAAAAAACTTAGTTATTGTTGCGTTGTTGTACCTTACTCTACTACTATCTTCACTCTCACATGCCGATTACGCCTTGTGAAACAGTTGTAACTGTTACCATAGAGCATCCCATGAGAGTAAAGCTATCGCCCATGTGGGAATAACAGTGTATCTATAATAAGTTTCGCGGGGTGATTCGTCAACAACAACAATAGCAGTAGCAGAGCATGGTAATTGGCTACAAAAGCTTCTTTCGACCCCTTCAAACCAATCAAGCATCTTTTCAAATAACGCATAAATTGGCAGCAACAAAGTCCAAACCAAAAGTTTGTGGACCATAAACTTTTGATGATGGATCTTTCATTATTAATCTTAAAAGCTTATTAGGGCCCTTAAGTTAATGAACACTATATGTTAGACTCTTTATTTCTGATCAATCGTTTTGACACTTAGTGCAAAGAAGCACTCTGTTTCCTATTAATTTGAGTGACAATGACAGAGCATGCTGTTTTTTGAGGCAGACGTTTCTTGCTTTGCCTCCATGCTAAAACCATTGAAAAGAAAAAAGTAAATAGCATGTTGGAAGACCTCTTGTGCTTGTATTTTTGGCATAAACATCTAACTGTGACTTGCAGTAGGACAGTGGGACTGCAGCCAACGCTAACTGATTGCACATAAACATGTCCATTTCAATAGCTCGTGTGTACGAGTTCAACAAGCATATTCATAATACATGGTGTTGATGTATGAAATGACAACTCTATAAGAATGACATAACATGACAGCTCTATACGAATGATATAACATGATGCACGTGAATAAAACGGTACAAAACAAAAGACGGGTCATAAACTCTAGCTCTCGTTCCGAAGGAGAAAATAGTAATGAAATGGATCCTGAGAATTTGACTTCGTATATCTCGTTGCTAATGGAATTGCATAGGTACTCGATGTGCTAAAGAGGATGAAAAAACTATATCACTTTTACTCTTAGAGAAAGTAAAAGAAAAAAGAATTGTGATTGTATAATTGATTTTTAGATACTATTTTTTATTACACATGTTTATTTATAGACTTTTATGGAATCAATAAATATCGTGCCAAGCTTTTATGATTTTTTATAACTCCTCACTTTTTTGTTCGTGCTACTATGTTTGCCGCTATGCAAATTGCAATATATCAACTCATCCTATGATCCATAAGTTCAACTCAGAAAAGTAGGCATGTCTCGCACACTTCAAAGTCGTAACCTTTCACGAGCCTTGTGTCCCTTTCTTTTTCAAAATTTTCACCTCTTGCCATATATCTTCATGATATCAATAAATGGTTACTTTTTCGACTATATAACAAATTGGTGAGGCCAACTTGACACATGAATAAAGAGGGTATGTATGTGTGCTCACATGCTATGTATGAGAGTGAGTGTGTTTGTGTGCACACTTGTTTGTGTAAGACACAAACCTTGTCTAATAGCATCCTACTGAGGTTGTTTTTGAGTGACAAGAAAGCAAAGAGTAATATTTATAAACACACATATATAGATTAGATCTTATTTACTCATGCATGACTATTATTTTTTGGAGGTATGAGTGTAATAACATTGTCTTGTATACTTTTTAAAAACTCTTAAACTTTTTGAATTATATTCGTGTCACCAAAAACCAATAGGTGAACATATGAGTAGTGAGTAGGATCTAATTTTCATATATATATATACACAAAGAATGAAAGTTGGTAGATTTTCATTCATATCAAACTATCCATGTCAATCAAGATGGTTGGATTGGAGAGGTAGATGGTCTAAATATAAAAAAAGAAGTAAAAGACAAAAGTAACTTTTTAAAGAAAGGATCATCTATACATCCAATCTAATGGTCGATGAATGAAAGTCGAGGAATTCTCTCTTCACGCATAGGTTCACACTTACATACATGTGTATATATATATCTTCCCATGTCAGACTATTGATGACACAAGGATCAATGTCAGTTGTGGATGATATGATGATTGGTATATTGATTATCACCATTCGATTGATTGCATGAACGATAATGATGATCCAGTAATGTAACACGTGAGACTCTCTAAGAACTGCCCCTCTATGTATACGTGTACAAACGTAAGGTAGTTGTGGCTAACAAGAAGGAAGTGACTGAAAGTAAAGATCATCATAGCCCAGTGTCCTATAATGGAACTGGTCTCTGATGTTCTTTTGCACCGTTAGCCCATACACTGAACAGCAAAAGAGCAGCTCTTGATTTGTTTTGCATAGTTCATAAATTGAAGGGAAGGATGACACGATTAATTATGTGTTCCAATCCGTCCTCACCCACCACCACTTGACAAAAGTAGGTAAACGAAATCCCTTGAGAAAATAAAAATTACGCAGCAAAAAAAGGCATATTAACTTCAAAGGAAAATGTTTTTATGTAGACATCAACAAATTAATGGCTTTTATGCTCCATTTTCCATAAGGACACAATGAATGCTGATTGTTGTGGATGTGACTTGAATTTGTGGACACGAATCGTGACTGGATCCAGAAAGCATGCGTTGCAACTCGAATCAGATAGATAGATGTCTGTTGGTGGGGAATTGTGTGACGTGCTTCTGTACAGTGGCGGATCTAGAAAATAGTGTTAGGGGAGCGACGAATGTATTTCATCGTGTTAAGGGGCCAAGCATGAATCTCAACCATATATTAACTGTAAAAAGTAGATTTAACGGTGAAATATCAAAATTTTAGGGGCGGTTGCTCCCCACTGTTCCGTGTAGATCCGCCGTTGCTTCTGTATCGAATTCACAAACAGTTTTCTGCTTCTGTATCGAATTCGCAAATACATCTATCTTAAGGGCATGTTACAGAAACTTATTCGTGCTAAAATTATTTATTTTGGATATGCTTTCGTGGTTTACCTTTTCTGCAGATAAACTTTTTTATTTGGGACCTGATATTCCTTCAGTGATATTGTTTCTTCATTCATGAACGAAGATTATGATGCAGAAACTGTTAACTCTTTATCTGTTATGAGGATATCTATGTTTGCTTTAAAGTTTTTTCTTTTGTTTGCTTCAAATTGTTTCTTGTCAATAGTTATAGATACGCCATTTGTGATCCAAAAATCGTCCAATAGTGAATTTTTCTTGTGGTTCTGAAACCGGGCTCATGCATGAGAACTCTATGATAACTTTGTACCGAGTCTTGGGCCTTCTCATATACTTTTCTTACTATCAATACCTTATTGTAATCTTCTTTTGCTTATGCTCAATCACTACAACCTTGGTGAAAGGTTCAAATTGTTAAGGGTAAGTAGACCTGGCTCCAAACAAGCCAAACCCCGAACTGTGACCGGAATGGGGACCCTCGGCTCTGTTACGGTTCTGTGATTTTGTGAATCGAACGGAAATTATAACCAGAATCGGAAAGGAACCCGGGAGTTTCGGTCCGGTTCAAACCGGTGGTCTGAAACCGCCTTGGAACAGTCAGTCTGGAGCCGTGTCGTACCTAACGGTCTAGAACCAACAGTTGCAAAATGTCTTTGCAAACAGGTCAAATGTGGTCACCCGACCCAGTCGGGTTGCAGATGCGGGACCATCTGCATGGAGTAATGTGTGTGTGTGAGTGAGTGTGCAGATCTTGAGTCAAGTGGCTTAGTTTAATTAAGTTCATTTTCTTAGATGTACCATGTTAACTTGCCGTATCTTATTCAATGACACTGTTTGTTGTTGGGTCAAGCATAATGGGTCTGGTTAACGGTCTAGAACCAACAGTTGCAAAATGTCTTTGCAAACAGGTCAAATGTGGTCACCCGACCCAGTCGGGTTGCAGATGCGGGACCTTCTGCATGGAGTAATGTGTGTGTGTGAGTGAGTGTGCAGATCTTGAGTCAAGTGGCTTAGTTTAATTAAGTTCATTTTCTTAGATGTACCATGTTAACTTGCCGTATCTTATTCAATGACACTGTTTGTTGTTGGGTCAAGCATAATGGGTCTGGTTTATGGTCCTGCAGATCTAACCCATTTAAATCAATGTATAAATGCATGCAGAGCGTTAGCTCATCTCGAAAAGCTCTCTCATTCCCATGTCATAAGTGGTGAGTTGGGCATGCATGTAAGAAAACTGGATCGAATTTTGTAGATGACCCAGTTCAAACAGGACCCAGTTCTGATCCGGTCCTTAATCCCAGATCAAGTCCATCATGACAAATATTATGTAGGGCAATCAGGTAAGCACGCGGCCAAATTGTTTAGTAGTTTAGACATCTCTCTTTCAAGAAGGCAAATGACATTCTTCTTCTCCTGGTCATAGTATATATTAAGGGTGTTCACGGTCCGGTTTGATTTGGTTCTACATCGACATTGGACCAAACCAATATAATCCGTTCTCGAGTTTTGGAGAAGCTGCCAAACCATTGTGATACATAGAAGATAACCGAACAAAGCCGTTGTTTTCAGCTTGGTTTGGTCCTGGACCATGGTTCTATACACTTTAATATTATGCTAGTATATGGCAATTATATTGTATAACAAATAATCAATACCAAGCGATATCATACCTAAATTATGTGATGATAGATAAACTTAAAAAATTATATAGTAAAAAAAGATTCAGTTTATAGTGTTCATACTTTATCACATAATTAATAACAAAAGTTAATGCTTATGTCATTTACATTCAACTTTTAGCTTGGTATATGCTAGTAACATAATATTTTAACATATCCAAATAAATCTCAAACCATCTAATTTCAAAGATGGGCGGTTGATATTTAGATTTTAAAAACAAAAAATGTATCTATATTTTTATAAGTATAATAAATTTAAAAGATAATTTTTTGCTGTTTGAATTCAAACAATTAACCATCCATCTCTTGTATACGAACATGTAATGTTTATACAAGGAACTGCGACTAACGGTTTGGTTCAAGGTTGAACCGAACCAAACCAAACCGTGAACACCCTTAAGCCATACTCAATTCATGTATTAGTTTCGTCTTATAGTTCTGTCGCTGATAACTAATGGATCTAGTTATTGGATTGCCAAGTCTAAACATGGCCCGTACCAGTTTACTCAGAACCAGGAACTCAATTGAAGACTAAACCATTTGGAATCGGTAAAATATTAAAAGAATTTGAAATTTAGAAAAATAGAAAATTTTAAGAAATCATCTGTTGTTTAGAATAGTCAATTCTATTTTTGGGACAGTTTCAATTTCATGAAAGGTAAAACTGAAACCGAACTAGATGGTCCCCAGTTCTGAACCCTAACGCAATGATTTCGGTTCCAGGCCTGGTTCGGGACCGGCCATCTCTAGCTTAAGTTCTCGTTATTACGAGATTGATACAGATACCCCTCTATCGTCGACAAACTTATACATAAAGGAATAATTGTACAACAGTTTTCTGACGGACATACGTTCCTTTTGTTATTAAAGTTGCACGAAACCAAGAAAAAGCTAAAGCAAGTCGCGTTCTTTGAGAAAATTTCAGCAACATTGTCCTTTTGTTTCTCTCTCTGTCTGTGGCTTCTGTGTTACGTCCAATCAAAGTTGCTGTTGGAAACTTTGATTGATGGACAAGTACCACAAACGAAAGCTGCAAACAACAGCTTTTCAGTATTCTCAAATTCTTGTTGGACAACCGTGGAATACGTGTTGATGTTTTCATGACGATCTGCCATGTTTCCTCTTATTGCTAAACAATAATTTTCTCTCATTGTCTGCTTTTCGTTATGATCAAATAGCCAATCAAAATTTACACAAACTTCCTTTTCTAAGAGAGAGATCCAATGCCTTAACAATCTAAATTACAGTAAAATATGCATCATTAACTTCAATTCAGTACGAAACTACAAGATTCAAAAGCGGAGACTGTGGTACTCCTAGCTGTCAACGTATCATGGACGATTGGCTCTAATATCTTAAAGGATTCGAGCCAGATAGGTGTCATATTTCACATGGACTCCATGCAACCAATCATATGAATACATGGCCCTTTGTATCTGTTCTTACACCACCATAGCCCAAGCAGATGCAAATCTTCTCTGAATTGATTTGCTGCAAAACCATAACGTTTTCCAATGAATCGCTTGGCTAAAATGACAGTGCCCATTGTTTCATGAGTTCCTTCCAAAACACTGCTAGCTCTTCTGTGTCTACACGCTCTTATCAAGCATGTCCTGATACACCTTGAAGGAGAGCTGCTTTTGCATCCTCAAATTCCGGTGGAACCGCTTGATGAAGAGATCGGCAACCTGGTCGATCTCGTCTTCGAGGACGAAGTCCTCTTCGGATTCTTTCGACTGCTTAACAATCTCAACCACTGATAAATTCAGGTTTCCAAGCTCAAGTTCTTCGGAGTCGAAGAGGCAGTGAGTCAGATCAGGATAGTCATCCTCATCATCCTCTTCATCACCGTATTCATCGCCAACCAAATAGTCGAAACACTCGTCCGGTGGAAGAGGCTCAACCAACAAACCATTATAAACTACAATGGCTTTACTGTTATCAGTACTCTCTTCCTTTTCATTTCCAATCAGCAAAGCATGAATCTTTTGAGAAATCCTATGACGAACTTCCAATTTCTGACGACCAAAGAGAGCATGGAACTTGTTAGAGATTGTGCTGACATGACTCTCCTGCTCAGCATCAACCTTTTCATGTTTAAGCAGGGAATGGAATTTCTGCGGGATGGTGCTGAAAAGGAACTTCTTGTTTCTCAGCAGGCTGAGAACAATCAAGCGTGTACGAACGGCTGCGGCTTTGCTCTTCACCGCCCTAGTTTTAGACATAAGCACTGTGCTTGTTTTGGTCCAGACCTGTTTGAAGAACTTGGTAGCTTGGTTCTTCATTGTGAACTTTTATGGATTGAGGGGATTTGGAGGAGTATAGCCAAAACACAGAGATCCACAGCAAGGAAAGAGAAGGGAAAACTTGGGAAATTCATCATGAGGAATAAGGGACGCAGCAAGTGGGCATTTTATAGGACGGAAGGAAAAGAAAGAGTAGCACCGAAGAAAAGTTTGTGTACGTAAGAGAGAGAGGGAGAGAAATAAGGGAAGAAATATGCAGGAAAGAGCGGTAACTACACTGTAGTCAAAGCGCAGAGACGAAGGGAAAAGTATGAAGGCAGAATAAAAAGCAAACGAGAGCAGGAGGTAATGTGGGACTCTTTGGTGGTGACAGCTTGGTAGCAGTTCGCATGTTACATCACATCAATAATTCATAATGTGTTTTTCAAGTCTGAGCCGTCCATTGTGCTGATGGTCGGATGGCTGTTCTTTTGGAGGTAGCAAGTACGTTCAATCCTAAGATGAAACAGTAAACCGTCGATTATCAAACTGCAGCGCTGCGATCTCAAAACTCGTCCTACTATTAGGCTTCTTTTGAATGTTTGGTGCAATTACAAACTAAGCACAGGAAGCTTTTCTTCTGATAATTGACCGTTGGAAGTGCTTTGTTCACAGAGGAAAGGCAGTAATGCCTTAATGGGGGGAGTTGTTTAGCTCTTTTCTTATGCATGTTGTTGCATTATATTAAAAAAAATCAGTAAAGTCTGCAACATGGTCTTCTTAATCAAATAGTTCGTGGATCTCACACTTTATCCCAATAGCCATAATGCGAGGCGCATTCTGCATGCACAATAATTTATTTTCTTGTATTTTTTATTTTTATTGTTATGCTTTTCAGGAGAGTTCCCTCAATTCATGGCATGAACATGAAAAGCAAAGCTTTCTTAAAAGAGGATCCTCTAATAATTTCTTCGTTCTTTCATTAGGGGCGTAGATCAAAGAGAATTAAAGGAAGCTTGATAAGGAGAAAAATAAAAACTGAAGACTTACTCTTGATTCATTAACTTCAATCAAAGCTTTTACCTTTTACATTTCCGTAGCAATAGCAAATGCAAGCCAAGTTTTAAATTTACTATCAAATTGAGAACCAACTTAGATTAGTAGAAAAACCACAATAAAATAACTAGAAATATCCTTGAAGAAGAATTGGCGTCAACGTTAATTCTGTTTCCATTTTAGTTAACTAAGATAATAAAAAGACGACAATTTAATCTTGCTGACAGGATGCTCTACTCTGAAATACCACTGTTCCACAGTGGACACCCTTACTGCTATAGCAGACCTTAACGGGGTTCAACCACTTTCTACCTTCACCACAACTACAAGGTGCTTTTACCTAAGAAGCGTTCGGCACATGCCCAGGGATATGATTGGTACGGATAGATGAACTGCTTCAGTAATGTTATCAGAAGATATGAACAGCAAAAAGAAAAAGAATGTGTAATAAGCTTTAGGTACGGTTGCTGGAGCGCAAACAATATTATTTTAATTCTCACTAATTACCTGACAAATAAGAAAACATGAGAAAGAGCAAATCAAAGTTCAAGGAAAGACAGCCAATGTACTATTTTTTTGTGATAACTTTTTCTGGGTCAAATTTTGCTTATATTTGGTGAAAAAGAGACCAACTAAAGAAGATTCTCACTGCAGCGCACTCTCATATTACCTTTCTCTGTAACACTAACCCCATGTATATCATGTTGGGTTTATTCCATGCCTTTCATGACGAACACGAACCTCTAGTTTTCGTATCCAATTCGAGTCGCACCACGAGCTTTTTGCGTTAGGTCACAATTCGTGTCCAACTCAAGCCATACCAACACTTAATGTATAATTTTGGGAGGTTTTTCAGTTTTCCTTTTGAAGGAAAAACTACAGCTTGGGCATCTTGGAATAAAGGAAAAGGCCACCCATAACACATGTTTTTACGTTGTCACCTGACTGCTCCGAACCTTTTGCTTCATTCAAAGAGGATATACGTAGGCATTATCCTGCCGGTTGTCTGATTTGGTTAATTTAATTAAGCAAGGATTTAGATGGTGCTTTTAGCGACCAAGGCTGTAAAGTACCAATTGTCATGATCGTTTACCGCGTATCTTCCTTCTCCCATCGTCTTTTATCCTTTTTCTTCTTAAAATCTTCCTTTCCATCTCTAAAGATTTCAAACTAGTGTGGTGGTTCACGTGAGTTGATTCTTATTTGAAACTACTGTCTATATTCGTTAAGACCACTTTAAGCGCTGTGAAGAAGCTGGGTTTCGTTTCATCTGAGCTTGAAACAGAAGCAGCCCTGCCTGACTGCTACTGTAAAATTCTGTAAGTAGGAACTAGTAACATAGTAACTCCTATATGAGGTTTGTCATCTATGTAGTGCCCCTACACTTAATCAAGCGAGAAGCAACAGCAAGTAAACGATAGCTAATGTAAAATTTGGTCAGATCCTATCATCTTATTAATGGTGTGATCTCTTGGGCAGTCCCCCTGTTGCACTCACTGGTCGACTTTGCGTAATATGAGAGGATCGATCTAGGCTTGATTAAGGTGAAGGTACGTACCACTTGATGAGTTTGTGGCCATGAACTGAGCAATCTTTAATGCCATGCTCACGATACAAGAACAACTAAGCGTTTTCATATATTAGATGGAGCGTCATATTAACAATTAATTTAACAAAAGTTATATCATTCTTTCTTGTTCTCCTCTTTTAATATATTTATCATCTAGTTTATCATACCTTGTTATGGAGCTTTCTTACGTTATTTTTTAATTAATACCGCGCTTGTGATATATATATATATATATATATATATATATATATATATATATATATATATATATATATATATATATATATATATATATATATATATATCGTGCTCACTTTCACTGAAATTGAAATGCATGGATTATGCCTGTTTTGGTCATAAATGTGATGAAACAATTTACTCAACTCTTCTTCTATGCCTTGATACCACAAGTTTTGAGGCTTGAACCTTGTCTAATAAAACTTTAAATGTAAAGGTACTTACTTTGTCGGCCTTTATTTTTAGGAAGTTAAAGCTGTTCTTCAATAAAAGCTGACGGTATATAGACGAGGTGAAACAAGCATATATACCAACACCTTCTACGAATTTTGTGCCCAATGACTTAGATTGGAAAATGGCCCGTTAGCAGAGTGTTCAATGCGAGACGTGCCATGCTCAATGAATGATATGATGAAAGGATAAAGTAGCTCTTGTTTGTTTCTGCTTATTTGAGAGCACTAAGCAGCAGCAGAAAGGCAACTCATTTAACTGGGCCATTCAAGGGTTTGTGAGATGGGGTCTTTTGGGGATCACCGGCCAATAGAATATGAATTAGGTGGCCGATTGGTGGTTTTGGTCAATAATAACTGACTGACCACCATCACCACTACCAGCACCTTACAACAACTTGTGGTATCAAGGTGGGTAATAGATAGTTGCAGATGTGGCTTAAATTCGTGTAAAGATGAAAGTGACCCGACTGAGAAAGCTCAAGATGTGACACGGATGGACAAAAACTAGAGATATTTGTTGATGCAAAGGCCAGGAACCGACAAACAATCTTGTGGTGCCGGAAAAGTTTCTTTTATACTTAACTGTGGTCGAGATTTTGGAAGAGAGCATATCAAAGGAATGTTGTATAGAAGTTAGGATTATGAGAAAACTAAGAGGGATTACGAGAGATCCTTAATTGTGCTTTGCTATTCTTCATCATAATCATGTTTTTTCCGTATTTTTCTTTTTTATCTTATTTTACGTTCTCCATAAATAATTTATATAAGTATATATATGTCCATTCGAGTCGAATATCTTATATTTATGCAACAGTAGCTTCGAGCAATCAGATTGACCACCACCACCAATTACAAGAAGCATCTGCCACCTCGAGCCCTTCTTCTAGTGTCACCCTTGGCCTTTGTGGAGTCTTTAGGAAAAGGCATCCCATGGATCGATTACCAGCCCCACGGATGTTAGGAAGCTCCACGCGTCCTTCTAAATGATGAAGTTAATGATATATAAAGGTGTATGGCCGGTGAAAGATCATTAGAGGTTCTAGGCAAAGTGAACCCCCGGTGGCATCCTGTCCGCCTTGCTTTGTGGGGTGGTGGGCCTGAAACTCACCAACCAAAGCGCGCTTTAGGGGTCATCAGCTTTTCTTCTTACGGAGGCTAATGATTTTCGCCAAACTTAGTAAACATATAATTATTCACATGATTAAACAAAAAATATAGCCGACCCATTTAGTATGAAAAAAAGCTTAATTATTATTGAAAACATGAACATGTTTTATATAAAAAGACGTTTAGGTGATCTCCCGAGGAATTAGAGAGGGATTTCAATTCAATATTAAGTTAGTCAGATATCAACCAGGCCTCTTATAATTCTGTCGAGTTGAGAGGCTTAGTTTTGTTTGTCAGCAATCAAATTGACTCCACCCATATATGTCGATGGGTCACTCTAAGTTCAAAGTCATCATAAAGGAAGAGGCATTAAATTTGTTGTTTCCTTTATTAGGGAGTGTGATTTTTCTTCCACTAATGCAGTTCATCCTATAAGAGCTCTCCCAATCTAAGTGTGCCTAGGTTACTAGGATAAGGGGGCCTTTGTGTCGCATCGAGCCAACCCGATGTTGTATGATAGGGGAGTTCATGGAACCTGCCAGTTGGGTTCTAGCAAGAAAAAAACTTGACAGTTCAGTTCTTGGTTTCAGTGTTGGAACCAAATCGAACCATAATATAAATAGTTTATATACATGTCGATATAAATTTTATAAGTTTATGTGTATGCTTTTTATAATATTATATAAATATAAAATGTATATACATGTTTCTAAGTTTCTAAGTTTGTGTATATGAGTTTTATAACATTATATATAATATGAAATTTATAGATAAAGGTTATATACTTATGTGAATTTAAATCTTGACAAGTTTATATATATATATATATGAGTTTTATAACCTTATGCATATAAAATGTGGACCGTAGATCCAAATAATTTGATGGCATAATACATTTTATTTAGCAAAACCCTTAAGTGAGTAGAACCGCGGTTTAGAATTGTACCAAACCAAAACTGGTGGTTTAGTTTGGTTTGATTCTGTCCACGACAGTTGAGTTCAGTTTTCTACAATTTGAGAACAAAAACTAATAGTTGGGTTGAAGGTTGAGGCTAGACCGAACCATGAACACCCCGAGAAAAGATTTATGGAAATTAACTCTAGAAAAGGTGTGCTTACATTTATTGGTGGTGGAAGAGATCATTGGAATCACATTATGCTTTTTTCGAGGGTTTCTGACAAGTCACTTTATGTTTCAAAGGGCTTTTGAAATCCGTGCTTTTTTCTTGCATCGAATCTACATTCAAATAACTATGCCATGCTCACGTAAGGGATCACCCTTGCATTATCGGTCCCAAGCCCGGATAAAAGAGGAGAGTTGCATAAGGCTTTTGACAATCAATGTAAAACTCTGTTGGACTTATCTACCATGAATTCTACAAATTATGAGCATTGCATTGGAGCATTCTCTTTTAGCGACATACTGCAGAGCTCAAAGTGAAAGTAAGAAAGGGCTTTTATATCTTCGGCCAAATGTAGTGAATCAATTGTAGATAATAAGATTCATATTGAATTTTAAAATATCAGAACATTGACCAATAAGTTAATTAAGGTGGTAGATACTATGATTAAGAGAAAGGTTCACATTTATGTTTACAAGAGACAAAGAGAGTTGGAGAAAAAGCAAATGAGATTGATAATATAAGTTTTAAATTATTGTACTTAGAAAAAAAGCTAAGTTGGTAATAAGTCCAAAAAAATGAGGATAACTCTCTCTCTCTCTCTTGAAGGAACCTCGTTTCAAAAAGAGAAACTAAAGCTACAAGTAATGGCATAGGGCATGGTGTAATGTAATGCTTTTAGAGGAGAGACCCGTCCTTTGACATAAGATTGCAATCACTTAATGTCAAGTCATCTGATGCCCATGGACTGATCTAGGACCAAAGCAGTAACTCGTTGTAAGATGGTTGTCATCCTATGTTGTGAGACAAATCCTTTATTTTCTTTCTTTAGATATTAGGCTTCTTGATAGGCATTTATATTTTTCTTTAAATACAATCACTTTTTTTTTGGGTAAAGGAAAGATAACTATACTGAAAACGACTCTACTTTAAAAGAAGACTTAATTGGCACTTGGAGAAGTGAACCCATTAATTTAACCATATATGGTTTTTAAAAAACTATGCTCATATAAGGGATTACCTTTGCATGATTGGTCTCAAGTACGGATAAAGGAGGAGAATTGCGTTAGGCTCCAGACAACTACTGTAAAACTTTGTTGAACTTATCTACCATGAATTCTACAAATTATGAGCATTGGATTGTTTCCTCTTAGGCACTACAAAGTCTGAATGCAGTAAAAAATAAGTAAGAGTCTCTACTTCTTCGCACGGATATAGTGAATCAATTGAAGAGATAGTTCACACATCATGGATGGATATAAGTAAAGACGTTAGCCCCGATATATTGTCATCAGAATGTAGTGAATAAGTTATAGTAAGGATCTCTAATTTTTACTATGGATGAATGTGGGAGGTGAGGAAGTTAGTCCTAGGTAATAAGATTTATATTAGTACTTAAAATATTAGAACATTGAATAACAAGTTAATAGAGGTGGTAGATACTATGATTTAGAGAAATATTGACATTATATATTTACAAGAGACAAAATGAGTTTGTGAAAAAGTAAAAGAGATTAAGAATAGAGGTTTTAAATTATGGTACTGTAGATATGAAAATTCTCACTCCAAAGTCTATGAGAAACTTGAAGTGAAAGTTTTCACACTTACGCTTGCGCGAGCGTGCCAGCTAGTTCAAGACTAGCAAATGTTTGAAAATTTTAGACTTCGAGGCGATTGTAGCAAGCGGAGTCTTTTCACTCAAACCTTCTTGAGCCGATGCTCAAGGGTCGATGTTGAGCGCTTAGAAATTTCATCTTTACAGCAAATGCAACTCCCTTTCACCTGAACAAGTGTTTTTGAAAAAGTTTTGAGTTGTGCACTTTGATTCAATACTTGAAGTGTACAAAACTCTTGGAAAACAGAAAATTCTGTTTTCTGAGCTTGTTTCTAAAATAGATTTGAACACGTTACACACCTTTAAAAATCTTCCAAATTTTACCAGACTGAGCTTGTGATATGAGAGTCTGTAGCCTTTTATAAATCTAAATTCGGAGCAATATTGAATCATGATTAAATCTTTAAACTAGACTGACTCACTAACTCGGAATAATTCTGTTTTAGAAATACAAAGATGAGCCTATATCTCTCTACTTAGAACTCCGATTTTGGTGATTTTAATGTTGCTGGAAAATATGAATGTTAGCTTTCTAATGCATCAAAAATTAGCTTGATTGGACTCCTATGGACAGAGATATGAGACTTTTACCCAACCTCTATTTTAGGAAATCCGACTGTGCAACAGAAGTGCAGAAATTGAGTCGGTTTTAATCCAATTTTATTATGTGGCTGGGCGGCCCTAAAAATCTTGTCAATTTTATCTAGAGTGTCTAAAGGTGTGTGGAGTAAGTGTGTCAAATTTTACTCTAATCGAAGCAAGCATCACAGAATTAAAATTATAAGAACAGACAAATGAAGAGATACTGAAATCCTGTTTCTGTTTTATGAATATAATGATGCAAAACTCACACGACTTTAAAATGCAACAACCCTTCAATCCTCAAAGCAAATTGTTGGAATGTAAATGAATGGAAAATACTTTATAGCTTAGGCATTAAGGAGATTAGAAGTATAGAGGGTACATAACATATAGGAAGGAAGAAACATTAAATCAAACACTTAGCGTGCATGTGTGTGTACGGTGTTTCATCCACGAAATTAAACTTGCAGCAAATCTAACTATTACAACGTGGGGGGAGATGAAACTCCATTATCACAGCCCCATTTAATTAAATTTAAATGAAGAAGATGAATTGAAATTGAATCAAAATGCACTTACACGAGTTGACACGAGAAAAACAGAGATTCACAAGCGAATTTCGGCCACTTTGGTTCTTTTTTCTTCACCCAAACTCCCTAGCACACACCTACCTACCCTCTTCTTTCCCCAAACTTGGAAGTGGATGTCCTCTTTTTGCTAGAAATGTTCAACACCTAAACTAACACACACCCTTGAGATGGCCTCTCTCTCTCTCTCTCTCTCTCTTGCAAGCTCCCTTTTCATGCCCCCCCTTGGCCCCTTTTTATAGGCCAAGGGGGTTGGTTCTAGGAGCCTCGTTGGGGTGGGTTTTGGAGCAGCTCCTTGCTTTCTTGATCTACTTGATCTAATACAAGTGGTCCATCTTGTGTTGACTTGGACCAGCCCCATGTGGGCTGGTCTTGGGTGTGATCAGTCACTCTTGGTCCTAGCTTCAACCGGCTAGAGTGTCACGAACTTGAGGTAGATGCACTTTAGCTTGATCATTTTGATGAAACTTGGTTCCTTCCATGGGGACTTGGACCAGCCCCATGTGGGCTGGTTTAGGGTGCCATGGCTTGAGCTTGAATGTGGCCGATTAGGCCATTGATGCAGCCAATCTTAGTTTACCTTGGGATTTCTTTACAACTTGATCCAACGCTCTTGGCCGAACCTAGCTATGTTTTTCCAAATCAATTCGGTTGTGCTTGAACCTGTTTCTTGAATGCTTCACGTTCCATCTTGATTTCCTCTCGTCTTGGATGAAGTGAGATTTGATTTTGATAGCATTTGAACTTGATCAGGCTAGGCATGAGACTTGAACCTCCTTCCAAGTCATGCTTGCTCCATTTGCATTCCTTCACATGATGGTATTTGGGCTAGGTTGATCTTGGTTTTGAAAATGGATTTTGGTTCAAAACCTAGGATTTCGAATCGATTACAACCTTGTAAGTTTTGAAACTTCAAACAAGTTTGAATTTCACGTTTTGAACTTTGAAACAATCTTTATGAATCGACTTTAAAGTTTGTTGAGCCTCTTTGAGATGTTTCGACATGATTATGGCAATCTTGTCTTAGGGTGGACCAAAAATACCCGGCCCTAAGTATCTTCATGGCCATCATATTTGCATTAACATGGCCTCCACACTCTCCATCGTGGAACTCATGCATTATGGTCCTAGCCTCTTCAAGGTCTACACATCGCAACAAGATGCTCATAAAACTTTTCTTGTAAAGCACCCATCCCAAAATTACATACCGGGCTGAAATTTTTCTAATAAAAGCTTGATCTTTTGAAGAAGCATATTCGAGAAATCCTCCATTTTCTAAAAAGTTTTTAATATCATAAAACCAAGGCTTGTCATTTGGATTTTAGTCATTTTGGCAAATCTCTAAATCGTGTGTGGATGGAATGGGTGAGTGCCATATCTCTAGGGATCGAGTTCCCAAGGTGGGATCGACCCTTAAAGTGGTTCCTAAGGAGGAGAGGGCATCTACTATGGTGTTGTCCTCTCTCCCTATGTGAGTGAGTGTGCATGACTTGAAAGAGTCGACCAACTTGGTGGCCAACTAGTAGTATCGAATGAGTTTTTCGTGTTTGACTTGCTAAATTTTTAAAACTTGGTTCACAACTAGTAAAGAGTCTCCAAAGACTTCAATGCTTGATGCCACTAGATTTTTCAAGACTTTTAGGCCTTGTATGATAGCCTCATATTCAGCCGCATTATTTGAACACTCAAAATCTAGACGAATTATAATGGGGATCTCTCCCTTTTCGGGAGATATGAGAATGAATCCCATACCTGCCCCTTGTTGGTTACGTGCCCCATCAAAGTACATTTTCCATACTTGGTTTTCATTAAAACAGTTTGCTAAAACATTATTTTGAAAATCGTTTACAAATATGCCTTCATCGAGCATTTCATCAAGTATGGGATATGTTTCTTCCATGAGGAACTCGGCCACATGATCGGCTAGGGCCTGCCCCTTAATGGAAGTTTGGTGGTGATATTTCAAGTCATACTCCATTAAGAGGAGTTTCCATTTACCAAGCCTACCCATTAGGATAGGTTTTTCAAACAAGTGCTTGATCGGATCAAGCTTAGACACTATCCATATCTCATGATCTAGGAAATAATGTCTAAACTTTTGGCAAGTCCACACTAAGGCCAAGCACGTTTTCTCTATAGCTTGATAATTTCTTTCATATGCCAATAGAGTTTTTGAAATATAGTAAATGGCATACTCTTTGTGGCTATCATCCTCATATTGAGCTAACAAAGCACCCAATGCATTCGTATGTATGGAAATGTAAAGTAATAGAGATTTTCCTTGCTTTGGAGGTTTCAAAATTGGAGGATTCACCAAATAAGTTTTCAATCTTTCGAAAACTTTTTGACACTCATCATCCCACGAAATTTTTACCCCTTTTCACAAAAGCTTGTTGAAAGGTTTACATCTTGTTGCTAAGTTTGAAATGAACCTCCTAATAGCTTGGAGGCTTCGGATTTGGGTCAAATTGGATGGTGGAGGCATGTCTATGATGGCTCAACACTTAGAGGGGTCTACTTCAATGCCCCTTTCGCTTACCATAAAGCCTAAAAGCTTGCTGGATTCTACCTCGAATACACATTTTTTAGAGTTTAGTTTCACATTGTAAATCCTAAGTCTTTCGACAACTTTTTGCAAAGACTCAATATGAGCAAATCGGGTTTTTGATTTTACCAAAAGATCATCCACATTGTAAACACCCTAAAAATCAAACAATTTTCCAAAACAAACACCTGGTTTGAAAATCTATTTCAAAGCCAGATTTTGAGTTTTCAAAAACCCAGGAGTTGCAAAAGTTTTAAACTTCTGTTTAAAAACCCGTTCAAAATGAAAATTTCTTAAACTCGGGCCAAGTCCCAATTTTGTAAAAGCCCAAAAACAAACAGGTGGAGCCTGATTAAAAGCAGCCTCAAAAGCAGGTTCAAAAGCCTAAAATGCATCCTGGCCTGATAAAAGCAGGATCAAAAGGCAAAAGGAGAACCCAAGCCAGAAGCAGACTTTAAGCCTGGAGCATCAAATGCCAAGCCAATAGCACTCACTCATAATTGAGCCTTTCCGCTCTTAAGATATAAGTATATTTATATTCTGCAATTTACATTCAAGTCGTGTGAGTTGCTTTCAAGTTCGGGTATTTCCCTTAAGCTGCGTGAGTTGCACTTTTAAGTTCGGGTATTTACATTAAAGTTGTATGAGTTGCTTTCAATTCGAGCCTAGCTCACATCATCATCAAAACCCAAAAAATATTTGTGCATCCTTGCATTAGCACGTTTTCAAAGAAACCCCGAATTCATGCTCAAACACGCTGAAATTAGGCCACTTGTGCACACACATATCCGGCCTAAATAACTTAAAACTCAAAGACTTGGAATCGTACAGCCCCCGTACATAAAAATTGCAAACTTAGGCAAAACTCGAGTTTTCAAAACACTTGTCTCTTTTCCAGAGTCAAAATTGTTTTATCAATGTCTATAAGCGCTTAAACTGACCCTTGAACACCGGTTCAAGAATGTTTAAAGCGAAAAGATCCCGCTTGCCCACAATTGCCTTAAAAATGTCAAATATTTTAAAATCTTCGCTAGCTTGAGCAAGCTAGCTGGCACGCCCTTAAAAGCGACGTAGATGCCAAAAGGTTCATTTTCGGTTTCAAAATCAAAAGTGAGAATTTTTGTTGTTTACAAATTGGCACGCTCGGTGGGTCTCGGGACTTAAAAAGTTGATAAAACAAGCAGAACTCTGCGAAATTTTTCTAAAAGTGTTAAAATTTTCGCCTAAATTGCATTTGTAGGATTTTTTAACCTTTTTGTTGAGTCATGTCTAGTTCAGGCTCTAACGAAGTGACTAGCCGGGCCTCGCGCTCGTCAAGTTCCCTTTCCAAAAAGATTTCAAAATCTCAAATAAAGTGTAAAAAAGAGGAGTTAGAAAAGTTGCGTAGGGAATTCGAGGTTAAAATAGACGCAAGAATCGATGCCCTTAGCCAAGAGGCTGAGGCGGCTGACTCTTGTTCGTCACATGGCGAACCTGCTAAAGCCAAGAAAAGAACTACGAAGGCAAGAAAACCCCAGGAAGCCTTCGCAATGAAGGAGGACTAATACCACGATTCCTTCTCACTGAAGGATCATAAAGCCCTTCAACAACTATTGAGAGGGCAAAATAAAGAAAAGAAATCGTACGTCCTGTCTGACTTCCTTCCATCTGATTATGAAACAGACAGTGACGATGACATACCGAATTTTCATCGGTATGATGACACGGGAATCCTAGATCCTACTTGCAACTCTTTTCACGCAGAGCCCATAAGAAGAAAAGGGACTCTGCGAAATGGGTTTATTGGTTCCCCCTTTCCCTCAAGGAGACTGCTTCAAAATGGCTTGCTTCCTACGACTTAAGCCAGTTTGCTACTTTTGAATAGTTAGCAAACTACTTTATGCAAATATTTTCGCACAACATGGAAGTAACACCCACTTTCAACACCTTGAGGGACATGAAACAAGCCTCGAACGAGGACGTACATGTGTTCATCGTTCGATGGAGGTCCCTCCTTGAGCAAATAAAAGAGTCCATCTCTGAAGGATGCGCAGTCATGCTCATCCTTGGAAATTTCAAAATAGAGATTAAAACTCTTCTCTCTTTACACGAAATTTCTACCTTTCACAAGTTAATAAAGAAGGTGTCCTTATTTAAAACCAACCTAAACAAGGGAGTCTATGATGACTTGTGGAAGGGAAAAATACTTCCAAAAATGAGATTTGAAAAACTCGAAACTTACAGGCCACCCATGACGGATAAAGGAGCAAAACCCCAAAAGATTACAAATGTCCGAGTGGAGTCGAGCCCGGCGGGTACTTCGAAAAAGCTCGAACACCAAAAAAATGAAAAAAATAAAAAAATTCAAAAAATTCAAAAAAACTTTGAAAAACGGGAGTATACCCCACTGGGGCAACCTGTCTCGGAGGTCCTAGACCTCCTACTCGCCCAAGGCTTGGTAGTACTCCCGGAAATTCCTGAGGGGACCCCCCCAAAAGGGAGGTTTTTAAACTGATATTGCAAGTATCATCAGCTCAAAGGCCATGATACGAACAAATGCTTTTCCCTTCTAAACAAAATTGAAAACTTGATCGATCAGGGCCGGCTCCAAGTCACTGAAGAACCTGAGCCTACCGAAGCTGTGCTCAAAGAACCCTTCCCCAACCACGTAAGTATCAGTGAAAAGGGAAAAGAGGTGTGTGCTTTCATAACCTCTAAAGGTTTTGTGCATTCATATTCTGGCCTCACTACTTGTCCATCATCTATGATCATTTATAAGAAAGTCGCCCAAATAGTGATCCGGGGAGCGCTTAGAGTCCCTCCCCCGGCTAGAGCCGTCTTAAGAATTCCGGGTGCTCCAAAGCACACAAATAATGCCAACTTAGGAGCAAGCCTTAGGCAAAGTGTAGGGGAGGTGACTAGGTCTAGGAGGATCTATCAACCCCAATGGTGGCAAAGTTTTGGGTCCGGGTCTAATCCACATCAACCTGGACCCAAAACTGACCGAAGATAAATAATTAATAAAAATGTACTTATGTTGATATTTTATATATTCACATTTAATATAACATGAGTACTTTACCAATTCATCCAATTTGAACCCTTGAATCAAAAAGTCGGTTTATACTGAAATTTGAAAAGCAAAAGGTAGAAATATGCTGTTTAAAACTAAAATTGTCACATTTTCATGCAAATAATGTTTATCAAATTTGACATAATTTTCTTATGCTTATTTTTTTACTTTTGAAAGCATAAATTTAATAAGTCTGTCCCACATATATTTCTTAACACCTTTACATGTCTTTCTAAATAAAATTGATGACCCAAAAGTAAAAAGTAGACCTGCATTGTAAAACATCGCCAGATTTTCAGATAAATATAAAATTGGCTCAGGTGATGGTTCTCTCAAGCTTGACCTAATCCTGTCGAACGGTTCTTTCGTGTTGATCCGAACACAACCCAGGTGTGCTGAACGTCAACTTGGACTTGAATTCTTCAGATCGGGTTTAAGTGAATTGTTGGGTCAAGTCCAAAATGGCTACCCTTACATTTTGGACTCAATCAACTCGTGAAGTGATCTGATATTTGAAAATTATCACCAAATTCACACGAGAAGCTAGCCTTGTGCACATACATTCTTCAATGCACCAACCAACTTAACTTGGACACGACTATATGGGTGTGACCTGTGGCGGATTTAGAAATTTGTTTTGGGTGGAACGGACTTCCGGTTCGAATAAGACAAGCTTTAAAAAATTTCAAATATTTTTTGAAATTTCAATACAAAATTATAAATTTTCTGGACGAAATCTTGATTGTCATTATGCTTGAGACCGTGTCATATCAGTTTTCAACTCTCTTTTTTTATCTTAAGAGATTCTTTTTTGGTTACAACAATTGCCAACGCCTTACATGGCTGCGGTACACTCCTCGAGAATTGAACTCACCACCAGCTAGGGGAGAGTTAGAGAGTCCGACTATATTATATGAGTTAATCCATACATGTATCTTCAATCACAATTAAGGGTTCTTTTATTTTATTTTTTATTGATGTTACATCAACTTTTTTTCCAATGATATTTACAAGTTGCAGCATGATTGTATCGACATCATCCTATAAACAAGATAACAACAATAGATAAGTTTAAGAAAGAAATTGTTGAGCAATTATCACATGTTATATATTTTCAAGTTAGTTGTCGAATCGGGTCAACAAGTTGGGTCACATTGTTGGATCAAAAGCTGGTTGATATTAACCTTATTCAGTTTTGGTTCGGTCCAATTTCCAAAATCAAGACCCGGTAAGAGCCATGTTGGGTTATACCAACTTCAACCTCATTGTATATATATATATACATGTATATATATATATATATACATATATATATATATATATATATATACATCTTTTTGGATTAAGTGCGGGTTTGTGTCTGGATTCATGGAACACCCTATCTAAACTCAAACTTTTTGGATTAAGTGCGGGTTTGTGTCTGGATTCATGGAACACCCTATCTAAACTCAAACCCAGCCCCAAAAGTTTTGGTTGGGGTTCGGGTTCGGGTTCGGGTTCGGGTTCGGGTCAGGTTGTTAGGCCGGGTGTGAAGATGACCACCCTAATAAAGAAGTAAAACTAGTTATGAATGATACCTGCCGATAGTTTGTATATCCGTTAACTTGTATCAAAGTAACCAACTGACTCACGGATGCGGCTTGTCAAAAAAACAAAATACAATCAAAGGATGCGAGCCACGTCACCGATTGGACTCTGAGACGGACGGCTGCAATTGGACCTTCAATTCTTTATAAAGCTCGGCGGTTGTCAAAACGTGTTACTGTTCTTCATGTTTCGTTTCTTGGTTTCTCGTTCTCCTCATTCTTCGATTTTTTGTGGTTACGAATTCTGTTGTATTGAAGGTGCGGGAGCACGTTCCTTTCGCCGTTCAGATCGCTTTGGTTTCTAATTTTGTTTCCATTAACAAATTAATCGCTAAGAACAACAAACAACAACAACAATTAAGCCTTTTCCCATACTAGACGGGGTCGGCTACTTGGATTCTTTGTTTCCACAGATCCCAATGGTGTGCCATGTTAGCAGTTAACTCCAAATTAATCGCCAAGAAACGGGTTAATTTTCGTCCTAGATCTCGACGATGTTTTTTTTTCGGGTGAAGAGATCCCGATGATCTTGAAACCCTAGAAATTCTTCTTGGGGAACCCGAGGGTTCCGGTCAGATATGACCGATCGACGTCGTATTGCCGCGCTTTGGGTCATCGGAGATCCCATCTGAGACCTGTGCTCCCCGGCGGGACTCTCTGCGTGTCCACAAACTCTAGAGAAGAAGAAAAGGCCGCGGAGATGGCGCGAGCTGAGTTCCACGGCATGAACGTGGAGAACGGGCAGATCTCGTTCGGTCCAGATGCATCTGGGGAAACGAGGCTAGATCGGATTCGCGATTCGAGGGATAGCTATGGATCCAGGGTTTGGGGACAGCGTTACGGTGACGGGATGTGGACGCCGGCGTATTTGAAATTTCCGGTGGCGCCGAAGTACGGACGGAATCTTTACAACTTCGCCTGGGCTCAGGCGGTGCAGTCGAAGCCGGCTAAGAGGGGTGGGCTGAAGGATATCAGATCGGATTACGAGAAATGGGTTTCAGCGTTCGTTATTGGTGCGAAAGACGAGGAAAAGGTAGAGGATGACGAAAAATTCGATGATGAGCGAAAGGGTAATAAGCAAGGGGCCGTTGATGCGGCAAGGGAGGAACCTGAGAAGGAGGAGGGAGAGATAGAAGAAGGCGAGGTTTGTAATGGGAGATGCTGTCGATGATGACACGGCTATCTCCTTCGAAGAGGTTTCGCAGGAAGAAGTTCAGCAGGAGGATGGAAGTGACTGGGAATTGGAAGACATACTAGTGTTAATCCAGAATTCGTTGATGGAGTTCTCAACAAAAGATTCGACAGAGTAAGCCTTGGGACTGATACGAACTATTTTGAGGATCAACCAATGATCTCATTGACTTGAGCGGAAAATCGAAATCCTTACGTTTGAAGTTATTTGAGCCCTAAAAGGATATTGGTTCTTTTTTGAGAAAACAAATAATAAAATAGCTATCTAAGTAAATAATGGTCAATTTGTTTTAGGTCATTCGCGCATTGGTGCGCTACTCTGAAAGATGCTTTAGAGAAGCTGAAATCGGTAGATTATCAACTTGGTAACGCTAAAAAGCTTGATACTATGATGACATCAGTGATTCAGCGGATATACGATGGAGCCCATTCTGTCTACTCAGTAAGACATGCAATAACTGACTATATCGCTATTCGTGATTCAATTCTAATTTTACTGTGGTTGTTTCCACTTGCTGTTTTTCAATTATTGGCTTACAAAAGCTTGATGGGTTTCTGTAGGCTTACCGTAGCTCGAATTCAAAGCTTGGAGATCTAGACAAGGAGTCGATCTCAAGGTTTAGTAACTAAAATTTTGTTTCTGATGTGTTTATTACCGTGAACATTTTGGAACTGGCTGATATATTCATGGTGTACGCTACAGCTTACTTGCATCTCTGTCCAATGATACGCATTCTTTGTTCTCGCGTTGTCAAATTAAAGAGGTTAGACTGATCTCATTTTTGTCGAGCCAAATTGACGTTGTGGCTTTATATATGGTCGAAACTTACTCCAAATGTTTCAGTTCGAAGCGATGATCTTGTCCATTGATAAAGATAAACCAGTTGAAAGGATAGATCTTGGTATCAACTTGTCTCCGCCTAATTTTGATACAAGTGAGAGCCGACTAAGATCAAGGAACATTGATGCTTCTGCAGCATCCGTGGGCCTCTCTTTATCGATCCTTTTCAAAGGGTGAATGGTAAACCGGACGGCCGTGGTTCTCCATGGGATCAAGATGAAATGAACCTTCCTTCTCTCACTCCACCGGCTCGCAATGAGAAGCCAACCGTTGCACTAAAAGAAGCAGCCATGCGAGAACCTACTCCAAAGGACACTCAAAGCTTCAGGCATGACAATGATAATGAGAACAATTTTGTTTATCCGTCTTCGACAGATGCTCTGAAGGCTGTATCTAGTTATCAGCAAAAGTTTTACTGTACATCATTTTGGTCTAGTATTCGGTTGCCAATCCCAACTCCATCTTCAGAAGGCGAAGGGGAAGATGGAGCTGCCACTGAAGAGATATCTAGTGTAATATGTAATAAACCAGCTGGGTCTTTTGTTAATAATGCCGTGGCTTGTCAGACATCCACCTCTCCTCAACCTCTTGGGGCTCTATTATTCCAGAGGGAACAACCGATTATGACCACCATGCGGTCTACCTCCGTTACTAATCCCTTATCAGGGACCCAACCGAGAAGGAGAGATCCGAGGCTCAGGCTTTTAGAATCTGATGGCAGTTCAGTTGGTCCCAATCATTGTCCAGTTTCTATTGTTAACTCTTCAACCAGTAATGATCTTTATGGAAGGGGAATTGTTTCAAGGAAACAGAGGGCTGCTGTTGATGCTCTGTTCGATGGCCTATCTGTCAAAAGACCACGAAATGGTCTTACCGAAGGCATTCTCTCTGGAACAGTTCAGGGAGTCCCTGGGAGAGGTGGGTGGCGAAAGGAATGTACAACCGCTCCTCTAGCCACTCACGGTGATAAAAATGTGAAAGTTATTCAGGCAGAAATTTCCATGGGGAGGAGAATGAGAATCGAAAATAAGGTGATTGTTGGATCTAATGCCGTTTGGGGCGAGGCCCTTCCAACAAGCAGTTCAGGTAGTACTATGCTAGTAGACATTCCTAATCCAAAAGAGATGCGATCTTTCTCTCGGCACATGCCTTCAACTAATGTGGGAGCAACCCGACCTTCCACAGATATGCCTAATTTGTTGAACGGAATTAATCCAAGTATATTGATTCAGCTAATAAAGAAAGAGCAGGAGAGACTGGCAGCAGAATGTGTGCAGAAATCTGCACTCGAATCTCAGCAAGTTCCATGTCAGGCACCTACTTCAATTGTGTTGCCTACTGCAGTGCCAACACCGCCCACTGCTCTTTTGAAGCCCCGAGAGCTAGATTTGGAACCTGGGTTTGTTCCTATTCAAGCAGTGCCACTGGTAAGCTTTAAACTGTGATGCCTCTCAACCATTTTGGTTTAGTTAGTCCTAGGGTTTAGTGTCACCCTCTCGGATTTTTTATTATTAGAGATTTATCAGCTTGCTTTGGGAAGAAATGATTAAGCAACAAAGTAATCACGAACAAAGTAGCATGGAGGAAAAGAAACCGAGGAGAGAGACTTCTTATTGCAGCAAGCGCTTATCCAATAAGAATCCAAGCATAAGGCTTTTCATGCCTGCGCAAACAAATAGGTCAATTTATTGTAGAGTAGAATTGTAGACAATCCATAATATAATCCCATACAGTGTCATATTTCATCCACTTTTTGCATGGTGACGATGCCTCTTCTCCATGGAGGCTTTGCATGAGCTCATCTGAGAACTCACTAGCTTAAGGGTCAATTCAATGTCGCTACTCGCTAGCTTCGCTTTCTGAGTGCTTTGACGGTTCCCAACCATAAAAGGCATAGGATGTGGGGTAAGAGTCGTTCATTAAGTGGAATGGTGGGGTTTGCTCTGGAGGCCACCTTGTGCAGCTTTAGAAAGGGGAGAGAATTGATGAAACTCACTTGCGGAAACTCTTTTTGGACCAGAGAGCCAATTCCTTGACGTTGCTTCTGCCAATTGGGGCTTTATCATTTCGAAGGTCCCAAAAGAAATTGAATTTTGCCATTTTTTGTTTCTAAATATGCATTTCCTTTTTCTCTTCATTCAGAAAGCTCCACCTAATAATTCTGGTTACTGTGGATTTTAAGTTGTAATGACGGTTGAAGAAGCAGTGGAGTCCTGCATCTGTGTGTGGAAATGATTAATGCCCCATTTGGCCGTAATGTTTTGGCATTGAAATTCATTCTATCAGACGTGAACTATTGATGTATATCTTGATTATGCAAATAGTGTCTTAAAACCTGCATCCTTCATTTAGTTGGTTCTTCTGGAACTTCGGTATTCACTTATTCCATGTTTGAGAAGGCCCGGATGATTTACTATTTTTCAATCGAACATGCTCAGGCCCCTCCAAAAGAAGATTCAGGAAGAGTTCGCATGAAACCACGTGACCCACGTCGCAGATTATTACAGGAAAATGCATTACAGAAGAACGAAAGCTTGCTGCCTAAGCAGCCTGAATCGAACGCAGTTGCTCTGCAGAATTTTCAGTGTAGGAAGGATCTTTCTATGGATACAGAACTGAATGAACAAGCAAAGAGTGTTTCCGATATTAAGTCTGGTTCACGATTTGCAGTCGTGGCCTCTGGAGGGATGTCCACAGACTTAGTGCAACCAGAGCCAAGTTCCGTGGTTTGTACTGGCATCAGACCCGATGGAGGAACTAATGAGGATTTACAAACCCAAGATCCGTGGGGAGATGTAAGCTATCTGTTAGAGGATCTTGATGAACAACAGAGGGTCACCATCCAGAAGGAGCGTACGAGAAGGATTGAGGAACAGAATAAAATGTTTGCTGTTCGAAAACTATGCCTTGTTTTGGATCTTGACCGTACCCTTTTTAATTCTGGGAAGGTGAATATGAATACTTGTTCTTTATGTTGTTCTCCTTTCTTGATTAATGAACTACACACTCTGTCACAGGTCAATTTTTCAACCGAAAAACAGCCTACCTGTGATGGCAAGGCTCGATGCTCTCGACGCCTTTCAGCCACTTCACTGCACTTCACTGTGCATGGTGCTGTTGCGTTCTCCTCTACGGACAACTTCGCTACATACCCTAATCCTGCAGAAGGCCTCCACACACTGCTCACCCTCTTCACTCGATCACACTCAAGTAAAGCACGAGACTTAAGCATAACAGATAGTGAGGACCAAGATTGCCACGCTCTTATTCAGCAACTTTTGATTACAAGACTTTCACGTGAACACACACAGACACAGGGTTGCACCCACTCACTCGACCTTGACTCCCTTCTCACCAACCTTAGCTAGTTAAGGTTCTCCTCAAGAACCACGCAAAGTCACACCCACTCACCTAGCTACACGGTGAAAGGGTCACAAGACCTTGGGGAATCAGCCCCCCCACAAGGCTGGCACACCCCTCTTATAGTGCCCCCTGGCTGTCCCTTGCATCCCAAGGGCTGGACTAGCCGCCTTCATGCTCCACGCGCCAGTCGCTGGGGTAACGCCCGCCTGGCGCACTCTCGGCTGCCCCCTGTAACGGCCAGCGTTCGTTCAGCTCCCGCGCTAGGGCGTCGTGCGCCACGCACCAGGGCGCCTCCTCAGCTTCCTGCAGGTAACGGTCTGGCCTCTTCAGCTCCCGTTTTAGCATGCCTGCCCACTGCAACACCTCTCCATCTTCTCAAGAGGTAACGATCTGCCACGGGCGCCTGCCACTGCAGCGCCCCTTGGTCTCCCCGAGTAACGGCCACCCGCCAATGTGTCGTGTGCCACGTGCTAGGGCACCACGCGCCATACACCAGGGCACCGCGCGCCAGGGTGCCTCTTCAGCTTCCACAGCACCCGGCTCCAGCTACATGGTAACCCCTCACCTGCCACTGTAACCGTCCCAACCACAACTTCCGTTATGCCCGTGCTTGGCCTGTACCCGGTTGGAACCCGACCGACTCTACCCTAGCACTATGCCCCATTCACTCAAGGCACCCTAGGCTAGACTTACGACTCGCCCAAGTGTACAGACACTTGCTCGAGCTTACAAGGGACCAAACTCACTCCCTATTGACACGAGTGACACTCACACACGCGTGTACAACACTCCATGCCACATACACACGAGTTACACTCACACACCCCTATACAATACACCACACATGCCACCAAAAGAGGGGTTTATGCTCAACCCCGTGAGCATAGTGAGTGCGCCTTCTCGCAAGCATCTCCTGGTACATTGTCTTTTGAAGCTGCTAGATATGAAAGATGCGTGCGAGCACGCACGCCATGGGATTCTTGCTTGTGACACACTCCATGCTTATCTTAATCCATTGTTTTTGCATTCAGTTTGTAGAAGTAGATCATGTTCTTGACGAGATATTAAGGAAGAAGGAAGAGTTTGACCGCGATAAGGGACAAAGGCATCTCTTCCGGTTCACTCACATGGGAATGTGGACCAAGTTGCAGCCTGGCATTTGGAATTTCCCTGAAAGGGTCGGTTCTTGGCTATTGACTTGACTTCTTTTATGAAGTTCTTCCTCATCTGTCCTTTGTTTTTCTCATTGTTAAATATGATAACTGCTAAATGCAGGCAAGTAAGCTTTATGAGCTGCATCTCTATACAATGGGCAATAAATGGTATGCTACTGAAATGGCAAAGGTGCTTGATCCAAGGGGGGTCTTGTTCACGGGACGTGTTATATCTAAAGGTGATGATAGTGACTCTCTTGATGGTGACGAAAGGCTCCCGAAAAGCAAGGACTTGAATGGGGTTTTGGGTATGGAATCCGCTGTGTTGATCATCGATGATTCTGTGAAAGTGTGGCCTCATCACAGACATAGTTTGATCCTTGTTGAGCGGTATATTCTATATTGTCCTCGCTCTCTGATTTCTTCTTTCTTTTTCTTGCTGTTGTTTTCACCACTAAAATCTATTCTCTCCCACAGATATACCTATTTCCCCTGTAGCAGGCGACAGTTTGGGCTTCTTGGTCCATCTCTACTTGAAATTGATCACGACGAGAGATCCGAGGATGGGACTCTGGCTTCTGCTCTGACTGTGAGGATCTTCACTCTTGTTAGGCTGTAGAGCTGTTCATTTTGAGTTCCTTTCAATGTTTTCTCTTTGACACTTCCCATTGATCAGGTTATTGAGAGGATTCACCAGAGCTTCTTCTCTAATAGCTCATTAAGCAAGGTTGATGTTCGAGGTATCCTAATCTCCGAACAACGAAAGATCTTACACGGCTGTAAAATAGTTTTCAGTCGAATCTTCCCAATCGGTGAGGCGAATCCACATATGCATCCTCTCTGGAAGCTCGCTGAGCAATTCGGTGCTGAGTGCCTATATCAGCTCGATGAACACGTTACTCATGTTGTTGCCAGTTCACTCGGAACAGATAAGGTATGCACCTATTAGTTGTGTGCTTTCTCAACCATGACAGGTTCTGGTTATCACTGTCGATCTTACTGGTCAATTATTTCTGCATGCGGTATATAGGTGAATTGGGTCATCTCGACGGGGAGATATGTGGTTAATCCTGGATGGTAAGCTATTCGGGTTCCTTTTTTGTGCCTTTCCGTGTGCGCTACTTGATACTTTTGTAGGCTCCTTTCCCGTGGATATTCCTTGCACAACGTGCAGAGGAAAGAAGGATTTTTACCAACTGTTAGAGAACCATCCATCCAGAAGGATGGACTTTTCTAGCACCTGTACTAGCATATGACTTGGCCTTTCTGGCCATCGGTTTGGAGCATTTCGAAAGGTTAGGCCAATGCTAATCAGAATCAAAATTGAATTGGCCTGAATGGACTCATTCAAATTTGAATCGTATTGGCAGGAAGATGTTGCTATTGTGTCCACTTCTGCCGTGGGTTTTTGTTTGATTGTTTTAGATTTGAATCTACTTCAGGCCAATTCAATTGGATCCAGTTCCTGAATTTCTTTTAAACTAATTTGATCGGAAGATGGATTCTGACTAGGGTTGTTCGTGTTTTAGTTTGGTACGGTTCTAGCCTCAACCTCGAACCAAACTGCTATTTGTGGTTTTTGGTATTTTGGGAATTGAACCAAACCGATGGTTTTGATTCGGTTCAGTTCTGAACCACAATTCTACTAAATAAGTTTGGTTAAAGATTACAGTGAGGGACACTCTAAAAAAATAATATTATACGACCAATAACCATGTGTGGATATTAATATGATAGGAACATATACTAAACTTGATCTTAGTCTAAAAAGGTTAAGAAATTCATTCCTTTTTTTTTTATTACCCAGATGGGTAGGCAAGACCCCTACCAGCAGAAACAATGCATTCTTTGTTCAAATCCGTAAGACCCATTTTAGAGATGTCATGTATACCCTCCTTCCTTTCTTCCCGACACCGTTCCAATCTTTTCACCGCCCTCTTGAACTTTCAATCTGATTCGGTTCCTTTGGCCCAGTTATCAGCCACACTGACTGACCGTGCACGGATTCATTCACCTGGAACTTCAGACATGGTTGCGTTAATTGAGTTTCAAACCATTTCACGAAGCCCTCTAAATACACTTCGTTCATTCAAAACTGACAACCTCCACCAAGCCAAATTGTTACCTAGACGTGCAATGCAAAAATTATGAATGGAGAAAGAGACAAGGATAAGGTTTACAATTTTTTTTGAATCATGACATAAACAAGGAAAATTGTGTAATTCTCGAAAATTGCTAAAAACTGTAAATGATTGACGATAAATAATGGTTCTTTTATATTAACCATCTCAGGAAACCAGCTAACTTGGTTCTGCTGAAGAAGTAGACTTTATGAGAGGTAATGAGAGAGAGAGAGAGAGAGAGAGAGAGAGAGATTGTTTCTTTTTCATATTCAACGTCTTTGTGTTTGTTTGTAGGGTCATTTCTGTTGCATCTTTGGTTGAGGCCCGAGTTGAGCTCCTTGCACTTTGACTCAGTTTGACTTATCCCTGCGTGTTCCGGCTTGATTCGTTGAACCATAGAAATTGAACACGGTGTGTCCGACCCCGCATGGCTGGTACAAGTTCTTTTAAATGACAATTTTTGAAACTATAGTTAAAGCATAACCAGAACACTACATCTACATGATTGTGTCAGGTTTTTAATATAAAGGAAATCTTTTTCAGGGTACTTGAGAAGATAACCCTTGGCTTTGTTCAGCTCTCTTGTAGGATGAACTGTACTCGTTTTCGTCCGGCTCGTTTGCCTGCGCTTGTAGAAAACAGTCACCTCCTAACCTCTTAACGTCTGTGAAACGACATGAGGGGGAGAAATTGCCAGCCTGGTTTTGGTACTTCAGCTCTTTCTCCCCATGGTGATGGGCTTATAAGTTCTGCCGAACATACTTATAAATATGATAAATAATATTTTCAAAAGAAATATTTCTACCGTACCCTTATCCTAAATATACTAGTGTAGGATATGTTTTATATTTTTATTAACTTTTGTGGTTATTGACAGTTTGTGATAATATATTAACTCGTGTATTTTATATAAGTTTTAGAAGCTTAAAAGCAATTTATGTTTCAAACTTTTATGCCACGACTGTGAACTCAAATACAACATGCTTGCTTGGGTGCGTTTTCTTGGTGGGTTAACTAGGTTTCCTTTTCAAGGTAAGTGTCGGAGGTGTTGTAGTTGTAGCATGTGGGGGTCTGGTACGGGTTTTGAACCCTGACGCCCACAGGACGGGTAAGGGTGCATCTCAAAAAGAAAAGGGCAAGTTCGACTGAGATGCTGAACCGCCCAATTGCCATGCATAAATTCGTGTTTCAGGTTGAAGGCACAAATAGTCCCCTTGGGGATGTCACTGACAGTGTTAAGCTGACCTTTCTTTAAGGAAGTGTTTGATTACCAGGCCTGGACAAAGGAATTGGACCCCCAGTTCCAGTTCCTCTTATAATTAAACATGGGGCATGACGCCACTTTTTACCTCATTAGAATTAATCTGTGATCCACCCTTTGAGCATTTAGGATATTCAATAAATATACATCTCAAGGACCTATTGTCTAGCTTATTTCTAGACTAATCAAAAGATCTTTATATGAACAATAGATCCCCACCTCCTAAGCTTACCTAGGTTGGGTTTTCTTTCAAACCACATCTCATATGGTGTAGTGAATATAGCCTTACAAGGTCGGTCCTCTCTATTGAGTATGTACACCGTTGTACTTACTGTTTCTTTCTAAAATATACTTAGTAGAGAGGCATCAATTAATATTGACCTTGTCATGTTCAGTAAGATTATGTTGTATCTTTCAGCTACACCATTTCCTTGTCATTTCCATATTAGCTCCCATGTAGATAAATTGGAATTCAGAGGACTAGGAGCAACTCACCCTTGTTCCAGTTCCGTAGTCTTGGCCCCGTAATCAAATCACAATCTCAACCCAACCTGCGGGTACCCAGCGCAACCCACCAAGTGTAAACAGAACACAGAACATAGATTTTTCTTCTTCGGATCCAATAGCTTAACCAACCAGTTTTTATGTCCAAGCATCAATAAGCATAGAATGAACCCTAACAAAGCCGAACCCTTGAGAGAGTACATGATTACCATTATTAGAAATAAATTAACGCAGAAACACTTCTTATAACTCATGAGATCTTAACAACTAAACTTTTTTCCATACTAGATGGGGTTGGTTATTCATAGAGCCCGATCATGTGCCACGCTAACATTAAGACCATAGTTAAGCAAATTGATGGAAAATTAACTACTCTTGTTAAGCAAATAACAGCAGGGACCGAACGATGCAATCAACAACCATCCACATTGTATGCAGTGGATTGAGATCATCAAGCGCATGAAGTGATGAATGAGCCAATAGTTCAACATCTATCAAACTAATGACCAACCCATAGAATTCCTCCACCATCGACCACCACTCTACCACCATATAGTTGCAGTGGTGAAATTAAAGAGAGTTCAATCCCCCAGTAGTCTCCGGAGACGTCAACCCACTGAGGACAAAGTGGAAGGTTTATAGTCTAACGCGTATTGATGGAAAGGTGTGCATGCAAAGTATTTGCTAAGTAGTAGTCTATGTACTAGCTTTTCTTGGTTTACATGTGCACAAAGCATTCAATAGAAGCACCCAGAGCGTTAGCTCAGGGGTTCAATGGCAATGGGACGGGTTTTTATTCCACCCGCACCTGCTTCGCATTGAAAACCTCCTATTATGAGTCTTGGGGATCAAACCTTTCACACTCTCTAGCATAACCTTCTCAGTTCCACTTCAACCTACAAAAAATGATAAAAAAATTAGTTAATGTCATATATTTTACTTAAAACATAAATCCACTTTATGATATTCCATGTTATTAAACTAAAAACGAATTATATGTAGATATTTATATAAAATATGTACTTAGTATATATATAAAACATATATATGCGATGTATATATATTTTATATAAACACACACATCTATCGCACACTTTTGAATCTTGCTACCCCTTGTTTACACGCATAATAATGATTTGTACATTATTACTCACTTTACATAACAACAACAACAACTAAGCCGTTTCTTGTACTAGATAGGGTCGGCTACATGAATTCTTTTTTTCCACATAGCCCTATCATGTGTCATACTTGTAGTTAACTCAATATAAATTACATCATTCTTTATAATTTCTTTTCAATACTTTTGTGGTCGTCCTCTTCCTCTTTTAACATATTCACAATATAATTTTTCATATCTTCCTATGAGAGCGTCCTTTGATCGTCTTATTACTCACTTTGCATAAACAAAAGAAATTAAAGATAACCCTAAATTTTGGAGTTGTACCTTTTCATGGTTAGCCATCAAGAGGCAACGGGACAAATAATAAGCAATCAAACATTGGTATTGATTTGAAAACAGTCATTTGCTTGCCTTCTAGCGGCGCTCTTTGCTTTTGCTGCCCTAGGTACAAACATCCTCCACGTATCCCTAACTCCATAAACTGCTTTATTCTTAAATATTTCAAACTCATTTCAAGATAACCTTCATGTGTATGTCATGCTCAATCAAGGCTATACCGCTATAATTATATTAATAGTATATAGAAAATTTGGATTTTCCTACGTTTGACATGTCACTCATTGCTTTTCGATAGGAGTCTAATTTTTAAAAAATTTAGAATTTTTAAAAAATAACGAAATAAATGGTATTATGTTTATGCTTTCGATCAGTCATGAGTAGACAATGTTAGTAGTGAACAAGATCTACTCACTCATAATATATAGCATATGATACAAACTAATATGTAACGCCACCATGGGACTTGCAATATGATTCAATTCCTATCACAAATATTATTGCATGTATTTGTATTGTCATATCATTATTATATAGTATCCTATTGTAAGATAAGCTACACTAAAATTACAACTTATATGCTATGCTATTTATACCTTGAATATTTATCTAAGAAAGAAAAAACACAAACTAGATACATTATGTATCCTCTTCCTATCCGCCACACCATGCTACTTATAACGTTACATGCAATTGTCATAATTGTTGCAGTCAATAGAAAAGTAGGGCTACAAACCAACGACTGTTCTTGATGACTTTGTGAAGTTCCCAGAAAATACTGCGAATGGTACCAATTTTCCAGGAAATCTTTTCCTCCCAACAGAATTGGTCTAGATTTAGAGAACCCACAAAAATAGAGATCCACAAACAACTCATCATAATTGTTCAATCTTTGAGACAAATGATTTTGGTGATAAAATAGCATCATGTAAACTACAAAGTATAATGGTATTTTTAATTTAAATCTCCTCATCGATGGTAGAGATGAAGAGTTTCTTGTGATTCTCTATGTTTGTGGGATCCCTAGATCGATGAGACTTGATAAAATAAAGTTACTAATGTAATAATCATAGTGCAATAGCGATCATGTATCGATACAACAGTGGCACTCAAGCTCCATAGCTTTGAGGTTCCTGTCTCTCTCCTGATTTCTCACCCTCAAACAGAAGCTATAAAAGATGGCTTTTCTTTTCCTACCTGTCGCGCTTGAGGAGGTTTTTAAAGACTGGTCTGCGACGATATTTTAGAAGTGTCATGAAAGAGAATAGGGTTAAGTTTGATTCATTATTTTCTTTGAATAGAATCAGCATTTATACATTGAATACAGCCTGATTAGCAGTTCAGGTTGGATTCAGTCTTTGAATTGTCACCTGGAACTGAACCAGAACTTGACCTGATAATGAAGAATCAGGTTCAGTTGGATTCATCGGAAACCGACTCATCGATGTTTCTAGTTCTGTGCACAAGTGCTGCAATTCATAACGCATATATAGCACAAGGGAGCAGCAATTCAAAAAATCTGGCAACCCTTTCTTGATATTGTAGTTTGACTTGGATTTGTTTTTCAATTGAACCCACATCACCCACAAATGGATATGGGATTCCTAAGGAAGAGGTCCATGGAACTCAGAAATAATGGAAAGAAAAGTGTTAACTTTAGTTAGGACTTGCAGTTTCCCTTCCCTTTTAAAGAGCATGCTTTCTGAGCCACATTTCATGGTGCAACAAAAATTAAAAGATGAAACTGAATTCATGCATGTGGGAGAAAGATACGTGTATACAGGCATGTGTGTGTGTGTCCACGCACCTGTGCGTGCAATAGAATATGCTAACCGCGTTTCTTGATAGCCCCTGCTAGATGCTGACACTCACATCCATATTTTTCTTCTCTTGATTGATTTGTTTAACAATGAAATAAAAAGAAAAACATAATTTACAAAACAAAAGTAATCAAAAGAGAAGAAATATGTAGGTTCATTCTTAATCCATGCTTGAAACAAGAATCTGTCTTCCAATCTAATTTGCATTAGACCGATAATGGCAGTGAGCATACAATAGTACAAAACCCAGTTAGAATATGAGTGTGGGTGCATATACACAGAGCCAGATGTGCATGCACGCACGGACACACACACACATACACCTGCTAACAATGGTTCTTGGATGGATGGTTGTCAAGATTCCTGTTTGGATCCTAAAATCCTATGACCTTACTATTCTTTTGAAGGCTAAAAGATTTGGCCTTCTTTATTAGAGTAGACTACCCACACAACCTGTCATATTTCACTACTTATTTCCTAAAAAGTAAACATTTCATCGGTCGTATACATAAATTGATTTTATTGGATACAGAAGTGTGTTCAGTGGCGGATCTAGAAACTCTTTTGGGTGGGTAAATAGCCCCTGGAATGGTTTTGGGTGGGGAGAACTATGTATTATAACTCATGGATCTCACCATGGGCTATAGACTTTAAGTTGTTTTTTGAAATTTCGGCCTCAATGTGACTCCATCACTGAGCGTGTTTATGTATATTTTTGTCCAATTAGAGGAAGGATAAAGAACGTCATGAAATTCTAGGTAAGATCTACAATCTTGTCAATGCTGCTTTAATGGCTTTGTGAAGTTGCAACAATGTATTGTCAGTCACAAGGTTCTAGTAAGCTTCCCTTTCTAAGAGAACTATATATATTGGTTACAAGAGGAGGCCGAAGCCTAACACACACACCCACACATGCACCCTTTGGGAGTCGAACTCCTCACCAACAGGAACAGTGCTAGAGCGCCCTGCTGTTGAATAAATGCTGTGGGTAGAGACTATATATTTGAAATGAGAGACATGGAATCTATGATAGATCCAATTCAGTTTATATGATTTCTCCGTGCCTCAAAATTTGGATTACTGGACTACTCATGCTCTTGTATAATGGGCCTCAGAGGATGTCTCTTATCATTTGATATGATATATTCCATAGATAGCTATGAATTACAATGTAGTACTTTATACTTTTCGCGATATGCATGCGTGCGGCTGTTCAAAGAGCAGGTTCAAACCGTAAGTATAAACACATTTTTGGTTGTCATCGTCCTTTATCTTGTGCTATATTAACACTATAACCCCAAAGAAGCAAGATCATGTTAGGTTGCTCGCACCCACTGTCATGCAGTCAAATTAAAAATAACAGCAAATAACACCATGGTTTCGCCATATATGTATGTGTATTATGTATATAACAGCTATCATGGTGTTCTGCTATACTTAGGAACACCTAGATTGTGAATATGGTTTTTTCATTTCCAACCTGTTTTGGGTGAGGAGGGATTTAAAGACTATGGTTTGCTGTTATATGTTAGAAGCATTGTGAAAGATAATGGAGCAAAGTCGGATTGAGTGTTTCTTTGAATAGAAAAAATATTTACATATTAAATACAACCTGATTAGCAATTTAGATCGAATTCAGTTCTGATCCAATAATGAAAATTCTGGTTAAGTTGGATTCCGTTTCTTTAGGTTTGGATATGAATCTGACCCGTCGAGATTTGTAGTTCTGTGCACAAGTCTTGCGATTAATAGTCAGCAAAAAGATGCTCCCTGTGAAAACACACAGATGTAGTAGAAGTGGGCAAGTCAAAGCAAGCAGGCAAGCCTTTATTGATAATGTAGTTGTGCTTGGCTTTATTTTTGAATTGAGCCCGTTATGGGATTCCGAGGAATATGTCATGGAAGTCATAAACAATGGAAAAGAAAGGTGTCACCTTTTCTGAAATGCCCTCTGTAAGGCAGCGCTAAAACCCTTTAGTTGGGAATATCGGTTCCCCCTCCCTTTGCAGAGCATGCTTTTCGAGGCACACTTCATGGTGCAATAAAAAAATCAAAAGATGAACATGTGTGTGCGTGCGCGCGTGAGAGAAAGAAGGCACAGATATATGTGTGTGTGCTGCGTGTGTTTCCTATGTGTGTGTGGCAAAAAAGTAGGATATGCTAGCCGGGTTTCATGAAAGCCCATGCTAGATGCCACCACTAATATTGATTAAGAGTGGACAGATTTCCTCCAATTCTTTTGTTTTATCAAAAGAAACGAATAAGAAAATATAACTTACAAAACAAAGGTAGACAATCAAGACAAGAAATGTGTAGATTCACTCAATCGGTTTCATTACTTTTACCAAAACATCAACTGTCCCTTAAGTTTTCTGATAGAGAGAGTCCATTGCATTCTACTGTACACAATCACTATCCTAATTATAGCTACCAGAAAACCTGGGCAGACACTAACTACGAACACGATGTTAGCAAAAGCAAACACTAACTGTTTGTCGTAACCTGACCACACAGATGATTTTTGCCATTCCATGCTTTCACAATCAAGAATATGACCTGGCAAGAGTCTCTGCTTACTCCATCTTTTCATTGGAAAGGGTGTATGCCTCAGAAACTGAAAAAGAAGAGGGGGAGCATGCACAGTGTTTGCTGGCAAATTGGGACGCTGAGAGGCATTAAACAAACAGTGATGAAGGCAGAAGCAGTTCAAGATTCCACTTTCTTGATATCTTTCCTTTCTCCCATCCTACAAATTCAATGCTGACATCTCTCTCTCTCTCTCTCTCTCTCTCTCTCTCTCTCTCACACACACACACACACACACACACACGTCTCTTTTTTGGTGTTCCAGTCCCCCACGCACCCGCACAATCACAAACAGGCACAACCCAGCCTTTTAAAACTTAGGCATGGAAAAGAATAGTAGAAAGAAAGAACTCATTTAATAGACCTTCCTCCCGACTGAGAGTTCACCCTGCAGCCTCCTTCTCCTCCTTTTCCTCTGTGTGTGTGTGTGTGTGTGTGAAAATGATGAATTTACCAACATGGAGAGAGATGGTGGTTGCCATTGCTTTGTTCGAACTGAGCATGACAACGGAGGTCTTCTCCTCTCCAATCTCTGATAAAATCACACAGCTTCCGGGGCAACCACCAGTAAACTTCCAACAATTTGCCGGATACGTCACAGTGGATAACAAGAGCAGAAGGGCTCTGTTTTATTACTTTGCTGAAGCTGAAACTGAGCCAGCTTTGAAGCCTCTTGTTGTCTGGTTGAATGGAGGTCTAATCTTCGAAATCCGTCTTTCCACCTTTCCATATCAAGTCTTCGCGAGTTGCATGTATTTGGTTTCAAATTTTTTTTCCGGGTGTTCTATACGTTTCTAGGGCCTGGATGTTCATCTGTGGGCGTTGGCGCATTTTCTGAGAACGGTCCTTTCAGACCTAGTGGTGACGTTCTAGTGAGAAATCATTACAGTTGGAATACAGGTATCTCTTTATTGAACTTTCTTTTGTTTGGTCATTGAGTTTGTCAAGATACAGTTAGGGTCGTATTTGGTGCCTTCGTTTCTCATCTTTCTTATTGTTGATTTCTGTCTTGTGGCGTTTTGTTTTGGATTGTCGCTGGTTTCTCTCTCTTATTTCGAGAGTTTATTTATCGTTTTCATGGTTTCATTAGTTCATTGCTTATATGGTTGTTTTACAGAGTCAAACATGTTGTATGTGGAGACACCAGCAGGAGTTGGGTTCTCTTATTCAAGAAATTTCTCCGACTATGATGGGATGAATGATGTGAGAACAGGCAAGGGGATGTCATATTACATTTAATCCCAATCACTTGCTAGGAATGGGGGGATTTCTCTGGCCCTCTTTCTTTTACTTCGACGGTCTCTGAGAACCTCAAATTTGGTTATTGCTGTGGAAATTTAGGGGCCTAATTTATCTGGTCAATCGACAGTAGATATTTGGTTGGAATGCTTTCATTATTTTGTTATTTTCCATATCAAAAGATTCGTGTTTTTAACTGTGGAACTGTTCTGTTTGTTTTTCATCCTTTCAGCAAGAGATAATTTTGTTTTTCTGCAACGCTGGTTCATCAAGTTCCCTCAATACAGGAACAGGGGCCTCTATATTACAGGAGAGAGTTATGCAGGTAATCCATATATTGGAGCTATGTTGTAAACCATGGTAAACGATTTGTTGGCCGTATTAAGTTCGTTCTTCTGTCAGGTCACTACATTCCTCAGTTAACGGAGCTTCTGATTCGTGCAAACAAGAGGCATAAACAGTTCAATCTCAAAGGCGTTGCTGTGAGTTACATGTTCTAGATGCATTCTTCAATTCTTCTCACCATGGTTACACTCCCTTGAGCTATGTTACGTGGGTGTGGCTGCGGCAGTGAGTGCTTGTGACAGACATTTTTGAAAATAATGGTTGTGGCCACACAGACGCATGCATGCACACATATATACATGGAAAACCGAATCCTGCTCACATGTGATACGTGCATCCTTTGCGTTTCGGTGGCTGTAATTAATTTTTTTAAAGTTTTTTGGAATTGTACGAAGATCAATGTTATTATACTCTTGCCCAAGTGATCTTATCCAATAATTCATATTTATATATTTATATACATGTTGTTGGTAATTCCTCATAAAAATAAAAGAAAAAGCTACTATTTCGTAAGTTAAGCAGCTAATACGAAAGTAATCAGTCAATATTCATAAGTGTCTTGGTGACAGCACTAGAAAATACTTAAAACAAATAGTGTTGTGTCGGATACTGGAAAGTATGGGTGTCGAGTGAAGAATTGTTTCACACCCGTTTGACGACCTTCTACGGGTGTGTATGTGACACCTTTCCAAGACTCTGCTTCTTTGATGCCATAGTTGGTCGAATTGTCTTTTCTTTGCAGAAAGAGAGAGAAGGATATTCATATTTGGTTGATACTATACTTTACTAATGCTTAAGAGGATAATCCTGAATCTTTCACATGGACCTTGGAATTTGTTGTGTTGCAGTTGGGGAACCCACTTTTGGAATTCTATACTGATTTCAACTCAAGGGCAGAGTTCTTTTGGTCTCATGGACTCATATCAGATTCAACATACAGAATTTTCACGCAGGCCTGCACATATTCGCAGTATGTTAGCCAGTATTACAGGGGAAATGTATCCTCTATTTGCTCGCGGGTCATGAGCATAGTGAGTGACGAGACAAGCAGATTCGTGGACAAATATGATGTCACTCTTGATGTCTGCACTTCATCTCTTCTAATGCAGTCTTTGGTTCTGAGACCTGTGGTGAGAGCTGCTGATTTTGTGGTGTTCTTTTCTGTTTGGCCTTACTATTTTGGTGCGCATGTTTACATATTGAAATGCAGCAAATCCAGGAGAAGATAGACGTCTGCGTCGAAGATGAAACTGTTAATTATCTCAATCGCCAAGACGTTCAAAAAGCTCTGCATGCACAACTTGCTGGAGTCACTAGATGGGAAGCTTGCAGCAGGTTGTGATCTTGGCTTTTATGCTGGTTCCAACTTTTGCGCCTTCCTTTTCATTCTGGATTTTGGTATTGGAGATTGTATTTTGCGGGTGTAGTTGTAAAGTGTAAAATACTATTGCGTTTACAAGGAAAAGTTTTGTTGCCAACAAACTTTACTGCTTTTAACATGCAAGGATTAAAGGCAAGCAGAGAATAAAGAACCACCTGAATGTGATCTAGGAAGTCTGAAAATTTGCATCCAGTTATTCAATTTGGTCGACTTGAATTTAACTTGTTGCTATTAACGTTTCTTTTGATTGTCTATAGACCCAAGAACATAGAGAATACTGTGAACGCAGCATTTGATTAAGAGAAATTCGATCTACCAAAGTATGGCTTCTTGGCTACTCATAAGCCCAAGAAGATAGAATTTGGTGACAGTTTCATAGCTCATGCAACTCTATGTTGTTGATAATAGGAGTCTGAAGTTAAAAACTGAGCAGGAAATGCATTTTCAATTGCTTTACTATCTACATTGTGCATTTCTTTCCGTTTAGAGAGCGAGAGGTTTTTATGGGATGGAGAAATCTCTGATTGAGCGTTTGAGGAGTGGTCCTCGATGTGAATGGTGAACCATCTTGGTTGTCGAGGATTAAGAGTTTGTTTATGCGGGCTAACTTTGGAGGCCCCCATTGTTTCTCTTTGAGGTTTATTTTTTTTATCTCTAATGCTTTGCTTTTGTTTCAGCGTCTTGGACTATGACAGGCTTAATTTGGAGATCTCCACTGTTTCTCTTCTTGGTTTCATTGTCAAATCCGGTGTCCCGGTCCTGGTTTACAGGTGAACATTCTGCAAACTTAATTCTAACACTTCTGTGCACTAATCTTGCTAGTCCCAGTGAATGTAGAAAAACACACTGAGAAGTGTCTTTTTCTGTTTGATGTCAAACTTCATTTCTAATGCAGTGGAGATCAGGATTCTGTGATTCCGCTCATTGGAAGCCGTACTCTGGTTCGTAGACTGGCAGCGAACTTAGGACTAAACATGACTGTGCCTTACAGAGTTTGGTTTGAAGGAAAACAGGTAGAACTTATCCCTTCGATTCACACTCAAGAAGATGGTTCAGGCTTCGGCTATTTTGCCAATTCTCTTTCATTTGCTTTTAATGGGGAGAAAGATGTTGATGTAAGATTGTTATAGCCGATCCGATGTCTCTGGTTCGGGCTTTTTGAGATCTTGCTCTTCCTTATGTCCTTTTGCAGGTGGGTGGTTGGACACAAGTCTATGGTGATATATTGTCATTTGCCACCATTAGGGGAGCTTCTCATGAAGCTCCTTTCTCTCAACCAGGGAGGTCCATTGTGCTTTTCAAGGCTTTCCTGCAAGGCAGACCACTCCCAGAGACCTTCTAATCGGATGTCTAGGGAAGGCCTTGCTTCTGATTCACCGACTTTTTCTCTTCCAAGTGAGTGGGTGTGTGAATGTAAGGAAAAAGTTTTTGTCGAACACAGACCAGCAGGTTTCATTGGACTATCTAATACCAAGTTGTTGAAAATCCATTTTGTAACGAAAGGATAGTAGTATCGCTACACAGAACTCTCTCTCTCTCTCGCTCTCTCTCTCTCTCTCTCTCTCTCTCTCTCTCTCTCTCTCTCTCTCTCTCTCTCTCTCTCTCTCTCTCTCTCTCTCTCTCTCCTATGCATATTTGGCTGAACTTGGAGGCCTTGGACACAGACAAACAGCAAAGGGCTTCCGGGCGAACATCACTTATGAATCAATAGAGAACACTTGAGACACGATGGATTTCGAACGAGTTTATCTCATGATGCTGATCTTGTGAAAGCTATTTTGCCACCACATATAACGCCATCTACTTGGCATAAGAGGGTGGGAATAACTTTATACCATAAACTGAACAATATAGTTAGGAAACAAAGCAAGGTTTAACCCCCTTTATTTTGCGCTTAGTCTGGAAACCTTTATGGAACGAGAAGAGAGAGAAGGGGTGTGTTTGGTTCCCTGTATTGTTTTTCTCCTGCTCTCTTTTCGTCTCTCTCTCTAGGAGTAAGAGAGCATGATCATACAAACGAGAAGAATTGGCCTTTAGAGAGAGAGCAGTCGAGCATGATCATACAAGAATAGGTGGGCCACTCCAAACCCGTCAATCCTGCGCAACAGGTTAGAGACGGTATAACCTAAAACTCTTTATACAATAAAACCGAGATATGAGGTTTTCGACATTAATAAAAGAAGAGCGTTAAGTTTTTGTTGATGTGGCATCTACGTGAACATGCTAATGTGGCTTTAAGCTATATCGTCTTTCACATCAACTGCCATATCATTTATTATTAATTCATTAATAATATAAATATTTTTTATTAATAATAAACAATAATATTCATATTAATTAATAAGTTTAAAATTATATTATATTATATTACTTGTAAAATATAAATTATATCATAAATATTAAATTTTAATATAATACTACTTAATAATGAGTAGTTATCTATTGATTAATTAGATAATATAAATATTAGTTACTATATATTAAATATTAATTTATGTTTATGAAATACTAACTATAATATTAGTAATTGTATTATTTTAATAAATATATTATATAATTAATACTAAAATAATAATATTAAAAGTTTTAAAACATTAAGTAATATCTATAGAATACTAATTAGTATCTACTTAACTTTAAAATATTAATTAAATACTTAAATGATACAAATATTTTAAATGGCAGTTGACATGTCTTATATATAATAAGATAATGTCCTAGGTGGTGTGGCTTAAGTGTTAAGTCATGTGTTCATGAGGTGCCACCTCAACAAAAGTTAACACCATTACAAGAAAAGTATTTTCCGATCTCGGCTTTATTACGAGAAGAATTTATGTCTCAAAGTATCAAACCGGTATACCGTAAAATAGTTTTGTAAAACTTTTTAAAAAAAATAGTTCATAGGTTATTAAAGAACCTAAAACATATATGAAATTACTCATTGAATATTTTTCTTCTGTTTTCTCTGGTCAGTTCAACAGATCGTAGGTGAGCCAACCACGAGAAGCAAATGGGTCCGTGGGGCTTAGATTATTGGCTTTATTCAGTTTTTTTCTTCTTTGCAATCAATAATGGAAAACATGCCTAATAATGCAGAAGAAGGATAATTGTCCTTGGTTGCTTTCGTTGTACGGGTAAATAATTAAACAGAAGGCGTGTGGTTGAGTATGGCCTATCTCCATATCGTTGGCTCACATTCGGAGCCTAGTGCCAAAATTTTCAGGGTTCTGCACCCAGAGCGTTGGCTCACCTGTAGGGCTCTCTAACAACCACTTGAAGGTGGCGAGTTCTATTCGCGGGGTTGCATATGTGTGCTAGGTTTCAGCTTCTCAGAGGTTGTGCGTAGCTCTTCACTGGGACAGATATATATATATATATATAGAGAGAGAGAGAGAGAGAGAAATAAACTAGATCCTATCCACCACTGACAGTGCTCGTTCATGCTTAAACATTGTTTATCGGAACATGAACGTATTATTTTTTATCCTTTTATTAATACCTTTAAAAAAAATTACACTCATGTCACTGAAAAACATTAGTTGAACATGAATATGTATGTTAGAGGTGGACAAAATGTGGTTTTCATATATATATATATCAAATGTGAACCAGTTTGCCAACGTTTTCCCTTGCCCACCGGGCTGGGCCTGGGCCGGCCCGGATCGACACCTCTACTTGATGACACAGTTGATACCCTAACGTATTGAGATGACGTGCCCCTAAAGAAAAAGTAAAAGTAATAACAAATTGTTTTCTTCCGGTCTGAAAGACAGAAATAGGGATGCAAGTTAGCGACCTAGTCGAGCCCAACTTGGAAAAACCCGACCCAATTGTTAAGCTTGAGTTGGTCACGAGCGGAAAACGAGCTCCCCAGTGCTCGGCTCAAAGAGATTGCCGTCCCAATTGAGCTTTATATATATATACACACACACGTATAATATTAAGTTCTAAAACATTCAAGCTAATTCATGAGCTCAGTCAGGTTTGATCGAATCCGTGCTCACTAAACTCAATCTGAAGCTGAGCTTAATCTAATCATCTTTGGTTGCACTAAGCTTAAATGAGTCTAGTGAGCTGAGCTTAAATTGTCAAACATAACTTCAGCTTGAGCTCGAGCTCAGCATTTTTTTAACGAGTCAAGTCAAGTCGATCTTGCACTCAAGCTCGACTCGACTAAACTCTGATTACACCCTTATATAAAAAGTATTATCCTTTGAACTCGGAGGATTAAAGAATCGGATTACCCGTGATTTTATCATCTGCTAGTGCATAATGTCTTGAAAGGAAGTAGTCTCACAAACATTGCTCAGGTTCGTTGAATTCCTTAATTTCATTTAATATATACTATTAACTATTAGTATAAAGTCAAAATGTATAATATAAAATATACTAAAAATATGAACGTAACAAATCACTGATGGAGTACTGGTTAGTTATTCATGTTACATTATATATATGAAAGTCAACTTTTATATATATATATATAAACAATGCGTATGCCGATGTTGTACATCTAGAATATCAAAACTCATACGGCACGCTTTTGAATGGCCAATTAAATAATAATAGTTAGGTAGAAAGGAGTTAAGAATAGCAAGTAAAAGACACAAATGTGGTTGGACAGTTTGGAAAGTAGATGTATATCAAGCTTCACATCCAAGTGTGCATCTGGTCGGGGTCTGCCTAAGCTGAGCTTGCCTAGGGGTGTTATGGAACCACCAGAACCGAACCGAACCAGCAGTTCGGTTCGGTTCTAGATGCCTAGTTGTTTGGTTCAGTTCGGTTCGACTGGTTTGGTTCTAAAATGGAAAATTTTATGGCAGTTCGCTTCACGGTTCAAATGCTGGAACTGAACCACTATATATATATTCACATTTTATATGTATATAAGGTTATAAAACTTGTATGTATATATCTTTGTAAGATTATAAGTTTATGTATATGAGTTTTATAACCTTATATACATATAAAATGTGAATATATATATATATATATATATATATATATATATATATATATATATATAGTTTATATACTTATATGGATTTAAATCTTGACAAATTTATAAGTTTATACATGAGTTTTTTTTTTAACCTCATATACATATAAAACGTGGACCGTAGATCCAAATAATCTCATAACATAATACATTGTATTTAACAAAATCCTTAAACTGAAATTAGTAGAACCGTAGTTCAAAACCAAACCAAACCGGAACCGGCGGTTCGGTTTGGTTCTGTTCTGGCCATAGCGATGTTTGGTTCGGTTCTCTAAAAGTTGAGAGCTGAAACTAACGGTTTGATTCGAGATTGAGGTTAGAACCGAACCGTGAACATTCTTAAGCTTGCCTTTGGATGTGAGTGTGTGCATGTGTATGTGTGTTTTTCCTTTCGCAACTCGGCTTAATGGTGGTTGATATTGGAAGTCAAGCCTCTCTTGTCCAGGCTTCCGCCCTCCCAGTCACCGTGATGCAATCGGAAGACCAAACAATGACAGAAAAAATTGCTAATTACATAACAAAATAAAAGGAATTGCTTTTATAATAAAAAAAATCAGGGGGTTAGGAGAAAAAAATTATGTAAATTATGGATTTAACGTTATTAAATTAGAACTTTAGAGCTCGTGACAAATATTGCCTACAACATGCACAGTTCATCTCTACGCTCTAGCTTTCATTATCGAATTAAAATTCATCTTATTCCCGAGCTCTAGTTGGCCTACATTCGGAGCCTAGTGCCAAAATTTTCAGGGTTCTGCACCCAGAGCGTTAGCTCACCTGTAGGGCATTCTAATGTCCACTCAGTAGGCGGCGAGTTCTATCCCCGAGAGTTGCATGTGATGGGTGTTAGGGCTTCAGCCTCTTATTGTAAAAAAAAAATCGGCATCGAGAATCTTAGCTCGTCAGTAGGGCTCTGTGATGCTCACTCCGAGGTGGCAAGTTCGATTCCGAGGCTTGCATGTGCGTGTGTGAGGCTTTGGCATTCCACTGTAATAAAAAAGAAAGAAAACGAGATCTGCACCTAAAGCGTTAGGTCACCGGTAGGTCTCTTTGTTGCATCCTCAGATATGACAAGTTTAATATCAAGGTCCATATGAGTGTTTGCTAGGGTTAGGCCTTCTATTGTAACCAAAGACAAAAGTTTGTACACGTAGCGTTAGCTCAATGGCAGGACGCTGTAGTGCTGTTATTGGTGGGGGAGTTAGACTCCAAACGGGTGCATGTGTGCAGTGTGTGTTTAGGCTTTGGACTTTGAACTTTTCCATGTTCGGTCCGTTATCAAAATGGGTCTGGCCAGAAGGGTCAGTCCGGCTCTAGCAAAATGCAGGGTCGGTATATTAGGTTGGCCTTTACAAATGTTCTCTCTCTCTCTTTCACACACACTTATATATATGTGTGTGTGTGTGTGTGAAAAGTGGTATATATTAATAAATACAAATAAATCTCAATTATTTAAATATTTGATGATAGATAATTGAAATTTTAAAATTTAATATTGGTGAGGTTCGTTGAACTTCTTGATAATATATATTATTGACTATGAGTATAAAGTGAAAATGTATAATATAAAATATAATAAAAATACGAATCTAACAAGTTAGTTATTCATGTTAGATTATATATCTGAAAGTCAACTTATGTATATATATTATATATATAATGTGTATGCCGATGTTGTACATCTAGAATATCAAAACTCATACGGCATGCTTTTGAATGGCCAATTAAATAATAATAGTTAGGTAGAAAAGAGTTAAGAATAGCAAGGTAAAAAAGACAAATGTGGTTGGACAGTTTGGAAAGTAGATGTATATCAAGCTTCACATCCAAGTGTGCAACTGGTAGGAGTTTGCCTAAGCACCGCTTAAGTAGGGATGTTCATAGAACCATCAAAACCAAACCAAACCAAACCGACAGTTCAGTTCGGTTCTAGATGTTTAGTGGTTTGGTTCGGTTCAATCAGTTCAGTTCGGTTTTAGTTGGAAAAAATTATGACAGTTCGCTTCAAGTTTCCAGCGTTGGAACCAAACTGAATCATTATATATATATATATATATATATATATATATATATATTCATATTGTATATGTATATAAGATTATAAAACCTATATATAACCTTTATAAGTTTAAAAGTATATGAGTTTTATAACCTTATATATATAATGTGAATATATAAAGTTTATATACTTATATGGATTTAAATCTTGACAAGTTTATATATATATATATATATATATATATATATATATATATATATATATGAGTTTTATAACGTCATATGCATATAAAATGTGGACTGTATATCAAAATAATCTCATAGCATAATATATTGTAGGGATTAGTTTGAAGCTGAGGCCAAACCCTAAAATAAGCTTAATCGTGATTTAAAACCGACGATTAAAACAGAACCAAACAGAAATGGTTTAATTGAGGTTTTGGCCATGACATGGTTTGCTTTGGTTCTCTAAAAGCTAAGAACCAATAATAATAGTTTGGTTCGAGGTTGAGGCTAGAACCATACCAAATCAAACCGTGAACACTCCTAATCATAGGAGTGGCCCTGAGTCAAGTCGGGATGGTATGCACCACACCTGAACCGGCTCGGCATATGGGTCGCAGGGTTCAAACCCAACCCACCCTACCCACTCCGGCAGGGGGCAAGGCAGCTGACACTGATGAAGTTGATGTAGGTGAAGGAGACTTGGGTAAAAAATTGAGGTGAGACAGTCTATATAACTTAAAAAGAAAAATGAACCACATGTGTGTATATATACACGTACACACACACATATATATATATGTACACACACACTCACATATATGTATATATACACACACACACACACACACACACACATATATATATATATATATATATATATATATATATATATATATATATATATATATATATATATATATATATATATATATATATATATATAGATAGAGATAGAGAGGAAGGGAGAGAGAGAGAGAGAGAGAGAGAGAGAGATTTGAGTGAGGCCCTCCGGCTTGCTTAGCCATAAAGTCCTCTACTGATCTTAGTAATGACAGGGCTATGGGGACATTTACTACAAGACATGAGCTTAACATGGAAGTGCATAATGCCATTAGCAAAATCATTCATAATTCTAAATTTAGTTTTACATGGAGCTTTCATATACATCGTTATCTACATAAAATGATACTGATAGTTTGAATTTGCATGTCACTTTTAGCTAAAAAGGCAAGAACATGTCATCTTTACTTGTTTTATTTGTTATTGAAAGAAGTTACAGGCTGAGAACGACCATCTCTGCTTAGTTGCATGCACTGACTTGGTTTAGGTCTGTCTGTTCGTGCACCTCGATTTGTCCCGTTAGCCCGGGAATTTTGATCTGGACGTCGATCTTGGTTTGGATATTTTCCATATGGACCTTCATTTTTGTTGAAATATTTGCCCTATCAAGTAAATTAGAATCATGGCCAGACCCGACCACATATAGGGATAGCAATATTGACCCAACCCATGCGGTCCCGACCCAAACAGGGCAGGGAATACCTTACCCAATTAGATTCACGTTTGGGTACAGGGATAAGATGCCTGATCCATACCCAACCCCGTACTTGCCCTGACCCGTACTCTGACACACACACATACATATACATGTTTTTGTGTGTGTATGTTTGTATATGCATGCGTTCGCACACACACACACATATATATGTGTGTGTGTGTGTGTGTGTGTGTGTGTGTGTGTGTGTGTATATGTAACACATGCACATGACCCGCTTTTACCCTTTTTTGGATTTGGATCTGGGTTTCCCCTAATCAACTCGACCTCAGACTGCTAAGAGCATTTTAAATTGGGACCTGGTCCTAGTTCTGGTATCTTAACAAATACCGACTCAGTTGAGATGCGTAGACATACCCATCAAAACTCTCACCGGTTTGATTTGGACATTAAATTACTGCTTACTTTTCGGGTCGGATGGAGGCGATTCCGATCCGTTTGCACATGTTGTGTGTGAAAGGGGTTTCATGATTAAAAGATTAAAAAAGCAGTTTTTTTATCGAAAGAGGACATGTATTTTGACCTAAAGAATGGCCAAAAGAGGGCTAAGCGCGAAAGCTTGCATGTGGCATGCAGTGTGTCCAGGGTACCTTTTTATCAAAGGAAGATGCCTTGGTTATGAGTTGTGACACACACAGGGGCATCTCTCTCTCTCTCTCTCTCTCTCTCTCTCTCTCTCTATATATATATATATATATACTCACTTTTGAAAACTTTTAAAAAATGAAATTACACTTTTGTCATTGAAAAGTAATGAGTGAGCATGTTAAAAATGGAAATGATCCAATTTTCCTACACATATATGTGTATATCTATATCTATATCTATCTATCTATCTATTAGAAATAGATGATGTACGTTGGCTTCTCGGCCGCTCTACATGCAGACGTACCCTAAACTCCATGCTAGAGTCTTCACCTCAACACTCATGCCATTAGGGTTTGTTTGATTACGAAGTATGGGCTTATGAACTGGAACTAAGACTAGTTTCTCTTATAATTAAACATAGGTTGCTCTTTGGAGCAAAATGCTCAATGCCAATGGCCCACTAGAACAAGACTTGTAGGCCTAACCTCGTAATCAAACACCTACTTAGACCATTACGCAGAAAGAGAACACACTTTTTCTGGTTACACTTGTGACGGAGTGTCTGTTAATGTTTATCGATGGGTTCGGCTTCCACCGAGAGTGGCTCGATACAAGTTGAGACCTAAAGCCTAAACTGGTTACGGGGCCTTCAGGTCTACTTTTTATTTTTGAGCCTTTATGATACCGTAACGAGATTAAAATTCAAGGGCCTTAACTATTAGCCAACCTTCTCTTCGATGGCAATGTCAAATACTTTGGTGGTATAAATGTTGAAGCTGTTCAAGTGGACCTGTTTTTGCATAAGAAAACACTATGTTAAAAATATTGTTAAAAAGTAAAGTTGAAGTAACACCAACAAAAAATAAAAGTATAAATTGAATGAAAAATGTTTTAAGCATAGTGAAAGTTTTGTTGAACAATAAATTAACAAAAATGAACTTAAGTGATAACAAATCAAATCTTGATAAGCAATTTGATCTAGAGCCTTAAAGTCTAAAGTTGGTTGACCCATCTTACTAATATAAAGTTTTTCTCAATAATGAAACATGACACCTGTCACTCGAAAAATCTTATATCAAAGCAACCACAAGGGAGATAGTACAGCACTATCCCTACAAATAGGGGTGTTCAAGGACAGTCGAAACCGAACCAAACTATGGTCCGGTTTAGTTCGGTTCTAATATGAAAATAGTTGTTTGAGTTGGCCGTTTCAAGGTTGGAACCAAACCATGAGAACTGCCTAACGCATCCATATATAAATGTGGATTTAAGGAACCCACTCATGCACCCTCAAATGTAATGGGATTAGATATGAATTTATGGGATGCAAACCCACCAAAAGCAGGTTACCCTCAATGCAAAAGTTTAATCTTGCTATTTATTTTGTAGCATTACTGAGTATGAATGCTAGAAACTCTATTATTATTAGTTTATCTATCATGATATGCTATGACTTTATCTATCAGGACATAATTCTGATATAGTGTTACTTTATATTGATTATTTATCATATTTTATTATCATATATTATATATTATGTATAAAATCATGGTTCGAGAAACAGCCAAACAGGAATCGATGATTTGATTTGTTTTGGTTTTAAGAACCATAATGATTTGGTTTGATTTTTCAAATATTGAAAACCATTATATTGGCTTGTTTCGAAGTTGGGGCGAGAACCAAACCAAAGAGCACAAACACCTCTACCTTCAAGCATGAGACCAATATAAATGATATACCCATGAGGTAGGATGGCAATGGGTTAGGTCAGGGATAACTCTAACTTGAACCTTAACGGGACGGATATGGACAAAAATTGTATATATGTATGTATGTATGTGTCTCTCTCTCTATATATATGTGTATGTGCGTGTGCACGCTGCGTATATGTATGTATGTATGTGTCTCTCTCTCTATATATATGTGTGTATGTGCGTGTGCACGCGTGCGTGCACACATGTATACTCATGCGTATATATATATATATATATATATATATATATATATATATATATATATATATATATATATATAAGTTGGGCTAAGGGTCGGGTACCTTATCTCTATATCCAAACCCGAATTTGATCGAATCGGGTCGGAGTTTCACGGGTCGGATCAGTATTGCCATCCCTACCAACAGACAGGGGAGTGTGAGAGAGAGAGAGGATATCGCGAGTCCAGGGGCCCAGCGTGTGCCCGAGCGAATGATTTCAATGTAAGGGTGGGACCCGCATGGGGAATGGGAGGCCCCACCTCCAAAAGCGTGAGGGAAGGTCGGTCATGGGTTGGGTGCGGGGCCCACCTAGTCAGATGAGCGTCAGGAAATGTCGCGAGGGCGTTTCCGTTGGTTAGGAAAAAATTTGGGCAACCTGCCTCTTCTCTCTCTTTTCATTCTGGCGACCCGATCAATGCGCTCTCGCCATCTCCAACGCTTTGCTTGCAGAGAAAAAAGAGGAAAAGGAAGCCCCTAAACGGAAAAAAATATCGCTGAATGTCACGACGGTGAACTTTCCGGCGATCTAGCTTCCCGTTTTGCGGGAAATCCCACGGTCTCTTTCACTCTATTGCTCCCTCTGGTCGTTAGTCGGAGAAATGGCTGGAGTTTTATTTGATCGGATTATGGAAGGGAGGAGCGTTTCTGGAGCTCATTGACCTGTATTTCGCTTGATTTTTTTGGGAGAAGCGGCTAGAGTTTCTCTTTGACCGGAATCTGGATAGGACAAGCGTTTCTTTAGCTCCTTCGGTTGCATTCACTTGATTTTTTTGGGAGAAATGGCCGGCCTTTCGTTTTGACCTGAATCTGAACCAGAGGAGTGTCTCTGGAGCTCCTTGGGTTGTATTTTGTTTTATTTTTTTTGAGAAATGGCCCAAGTTTCGGTTTGACGGGAATCTGGACGGAGGAGCGTTCTGGAGATCCTTGAGATGCATTTGGTTTGATTTTTTGGCATTCCGGAGATCTTTGGTCCTTTTAGGAGGCTTGAGGACGCTTTGGCTCTTCTCTCTTCGAGATGTATCGAGGATTTCGCTAGCGCGAAAGGAAGGAAGGATCGAGAAGCAGGTGTGATGTTGATGAGTCTCTGCTGCATTAAAGACGGAAGATCGGTTCATCATGATGCAATTCACGAGGCTCGACGATTCTCCGATGTTTCGGAAGCAGGTAGGGTGGGGTTGTATTTTGTTTGCGTGTTTCGGAGTTTTAGCTGTTTCTAATCTTATGGTGGTTTGAACGATATTTTGGTTTTAACCCTGTGGCATTTTGCTCCTTCTCTGTGTTGTCCCTCAAAAAGCGACGTTCCTTCCCTTCTTTTGAGGAAAAGTCGGGGTCTTGAATACGGGAGGCGTTTCAAATATCTATTCGTTGAATCTTGAAAGTGAGCGTTGGTGTTAATGATTGCTTTTAGTGCTTGTTAGCCGATATTTAGTTGTTTTTTTATGGAAAGATTGAAGATTTCTGCGAATCAAAAAAGAGTACTTCAGGTTTATGTAGCGAGTATTTAATTCACTTTAGATTACTGTAATAGTTACTCTAAGTCGAGGAACTCGTCGTTGCTACGGTGTAAATCCTAATAAATGGAGACATTGACATTTATGTATGGGAATGGGTGGGATCAATATTAGCGCCGGAAAAACTTCGTTACCGCAATTTTCTGTTATGCTCACGTAAAAAATGAATGCTGAATTGGAGGGTTGCAAAAGAAGTTGTAATCGGAAATGGGGAAGATTCAGGTTTCCATCGCGGAAGAGATGATCTTAGGTTTTCTTCTAAGCATTCCGCCTCGCTTGTTCTTTCTGGATCTGCTTTTTTGACTAATATTATTAGTATCATTACTGCTAGACGTTCTTGTTACTATATTTCTGCAGGTTGTTATCAATACACGTAGTTACCAGAACTTTTACATTTGCAAACCTGAGAAATGGTTGAGATGAGTAATTATTCTCTAGAATCTCTACTACCTTGAGAAAGATGTACTTTTATTATCGATATCATTGTTTTGAAACTGATTATATTAAATCAAGTCTCTAAAGTAATATATCCATGAATGCTGTAACTGATTGAATTAAATAGTAATGATATGGCCAGCTTTTTATCGTGCGTTAGATCTTATTCTTGAAGTGACATTTGTTTTGGGAAAAGTTTTCCATGAGAATGTTATTGGTCTCGCCACGACGGGCATTTCTATGTCTATATTGTATATGATATTTCCACTCTTTTGCAGATTCAGCTACTGGAAGAGAGTGCAGAATCTCTAAGAGAAAGAAGTCTGAAATTCTATAAAGGATGTCGCAAATATACGTATGTACTCTCATAGTTGTATCTTTGAAGTAGTTGCCTAGAACTTATGCTGCATTCATGCGCTCTCCATGCCTGTGTGCATTGGTGAGCTAGGATAACAAAAATTCTTGGTTCCAGTTTTGGATAATCTTGATGCTAATTATCCCAATTTTGGAAAACCATGAAGATAACTATGACTTGCATATTGCATTACACAAAGCACAGATATGTATGGGTTTTTGGGTCATGTTTCAAACAATGTTGTAAATATTGTATCGGAGCCCTATCGCATGGGGGCATAGATACACCTCTACTGTATGGTACATGCAATTTTTAATTTATTTTTTTTAAATCATTAAAAAATTTAGAAAACATGAAAAAATTCTGCAATATGCACCATACCAAGAGGCAATGGATTCAACTTCAAAACAAACTAAATCACATGCATACATCTCTCTCGAGCCTCATTTTCAAACTTAGGATTGATGACTATTAATGAATATTGAATGCATATGGGATTTTTAGACATAAAAGAGTTGGTCTTGAGGAGAAGGAATAGACATGCAAGAGGAGCCAAAGAAGCTAACCTAGAGGGGTCTAAAGTCTAAACATGCCTAAATTATGATTTTAAAAAAAATAAGAGCTTTGAAACTTGCAGATCATACGATATGAAGTGTATTGTATAGTACCTGTATCACAGTGTATTGTACGATACTCCCCAATATGGTGCGATAAATGCATTTTGCGATACAGGTACCTAAATCGTATCGGTTTAGGCACTGATACACCCGACTCGCATATCATATCATATGATATGTTACGTTTTTTATAACATTGGTTTCAAACAAGTGACTCCTAAGGATTCTAGGTAAGTCTTGAATGCAGTTCATTTTGTGATTTCACCTTTCATAGACCTTTTGGTACTTATCTGGTTGTAGGTTTCATATGTGATTGGAATGGATGGTATTGCTGTTGTTCTATGCAATCCTAGTTGAGAATAAGTCCTCTTTCTTTTATTGAACATGCCACATTCATGATGTGATTATGATGATTCATCATATCTTGTGAACATTCTTATTCTGATATATGCATTATTCATTTTCTGTTTTTTATTTTAACTATATACGGTATTTAGAATATTTCTAATTCTAGACATAGTATTGAAATTAGATATCTATCAGTCAGGAAATCAACCTTTGCTATCTATCCATTTGGGGTACTATCATTCGAAGGACTTGTTTTTTTTTGTTTATGGTTCTTTGTGGTGTCTGTTTGCTTTTTGGTACTAGTTTTTTTCTTCTTCTTCTGGTTGTTTGACTAAAAATCTGCCTGTACTCTTTTCTGCTCAGTGGTTTTTAGCCCTTTGTTTGCATTAGTTAATAAAAGCTTGTAGTTGATGCTTGTAGTGAGAAGTCTTTTGAAGTCTTCATTATAAACGTGCACAGTGACCATGTGCATTCTGGTACTTCCCAATTTCTTGCTTGTGATGATAAGTCTTAATATATTAGGCTAGTCTTTAGATCTAGAAATAGGATATGTTCTACTTCTATTTTTTTTGTGATTTTCTTTCTACTTTCTTTTTTGTTCAGCTAGCTTTCAATGGCAAGAACAACCAGCTATTGTACAAGGGTTAGTTGAGCTAGCCATTAGACGTGACAAGTAGTAGTCAAGCTAGCGGTTGAAGCTTGTCTAACTGCTAGACCAGCCTCTGTCTCTATCTCTCTCACTCTATTGTATTCCTTTCCAACTTTCCCTATCTCCCTCTCTTGCCTATATGGGATTCTCCCCCTTTTGTTTACTATTAATTTTTAGGTTTGTATCTTTAAATTGTATGAAATATAAGTGTTCCTTTGTAAAACTCTTTTTGTCAATTCTTGGTGCAATATTTTTTGACGAATTTCTTACACCAGTATGCTGCTTTTTGTCTTTTCACCCAGTAGCTGAGATCTCATTTGAAATTACTTTTGCTTAGATGAACCTAGAACTTGCATCTTTTCATTCTTCCATCTTAGGTGGATCAATATGCACAATTGTTTTAATTAATCATGCTACCATTTTTCCTTTCAATTTTTTTCACAGTGAAGGGCTTGGTGAAGGATATGATGGGGATATTGCCTTTGCAAGCTCTCTTGAGATGTTTGGAGGAGGCCACAATGATCCTATTAGTGTTGCTTTTGGAGGTTTTGTTCTTTCATCCTACTGATTCTGCATTATTTCTCATATTCATAACTGCTAGTAATGCTGTGAGGTGTTTGAATGATTTGTTGCTATAAATGAGGTGTCAAATGTTTATTTTTCTTATTAGCTTCTCCAGATCATCATTCAGTAGCTTATCCTGCATATCAATACTTCAATATACCGTTGAAGGACTTCAATAGCTTTGGTCTCCTCAACTTCTTCCAGCTTGGGCTGATCTTGTGTCAGAAATGGATGGATAAAATGCATATCTAGATCTGGCTGATTTATTGCTCTTGTGTAAAAGATAGATATGGCTGGTTTGTCACCAGGAATGATGATAAAGGACAAAGTTCAGCTGTTCAATTGCTTGGAGTGACTTTTTTCATGGTCCTGTATTTTGGCCATTTATGAACTTTGCCTTTCTCTCATACGAAAGAAACCAAGACTTTTAATTGAAAGGACAATTTTTTAAGCCTCATATTCTTATGTTAAATAGGCCCTTTTGATGTTCTACACTTGTGCACATCATGGCTTGAATAATACCATAAGAAAATTGGCATCAATAATTGTGTTACCCTAGCATTTTTTTTGCCAGACCTTTCAATCCTGTTTATCCTTCCCTTTCCTAAGAAGTACCTATCATGTTTCTTGTTTTGGTACTTGCATCTCAATTTTTTTATCTTTTCCGAAATCTTTTCTTTTTCAGAATCCCAAGGTAAAATCTGGAATTGCAAATCCCCATCTTAAAGATTCGGTTCCCAATTTCAGTAAGGTCAAATAAATTTTAAATGTGAAATTGAGTCTCCAGAATTTGAAAATTTGAGATACCTATTACCAAATAGAATTTCTAATTGAAAAATTTTTAGGCTCAAAATCACGATGTGTAATTTTGGAAGTCCAAAATCTCTATTCTTGCTGTTAGTGAGATAATCCTTGGAAAACGTTTTAATGCTCGGCGTTTTCTCTGATGTACTTTGTACTTTTCATCCACACTAGAAATCATAGTCTTTCATAGACATTCTCTAATTTGGGCATGAAAATAGTTATTGGCATCCTTGTAGGCTCGTACCATGTCGTATGCTTGTCGTCCATCAGGTACTTAGATTGGTTAGGATGGTAATCTACTATATCTAGTAGCAAAATGCAATCACGAATATATTTGCAACCTGCTGTTCTCTATGCTAAGGCAAATACTAGGTATACATTGTCCTCTTTTCAGTTTGATTGGTTGATTTGGCCACTCCTGCAGTATTTTTGTGATATTCAAATGTGTTTTAACTTTTAAGTGCTTGATTTTGTTACCTGATACAGATCATCCATAGCACCTAATTCTGAATCAGATGCAACTTTTCTCATCTTATCCTAGGTCCTGTTATGACGAAATTTACCATTGCATTGAGAGAAATCGGCACCTACAAAGAAGTCCTTCGCTCCCAGGTAAACAATGAGATCTTGTAGAATGAAGTGCATAAGCTATTCAACCAGTTTTTAGCTGAATAAATACCATCTTATTACAGCTTTTCCTTTCTTGGTCAAATCCTTATTTTCTTGAAATTGTCTAATGAATAATAAGCTGCTGAATGTATTTTCCAGAACCACCTCTATGAGCCCAATTTTCGCTCTTATATTTTTTCTACTACTTTTCCTCCTTTTTGCTGAATTGCAGTTCTTATTGCTTTAATAGGTTGAGCATATGCTAAATGATAGGCTGCTGCAATTTGTGAATGTTGATTTGCAGGACGTTAAGGTAATCCTCCCTGAAAATTGAAATAACTGTTATTATCCAGGTTTAACTAATCTGGCATTCAAAAATTGAGCAGTACAAAAAAGAACTGGTTGTTGGTTAGACAAGTACGAGTATATCATCTGCCTTAACTGATGAGATAAGGATAGCAATCGACTGATATGAACATGAGCGTGCAGCTTCATTTTCGAGCAGGACCAGAGATAATAAAATCCTTAACATATTGCATACATGGTTACAAGTGGAGCCTGAGATACCGAGTGCAGCACAGTCGAAGTGTTATATTCACATGTCCAAGAAATCCGGAAAGCCTAAACCATAACTTTCTCTCAGATTTATCTTCATATGCAAAAGCGGTTGTATTTTTCCCTTTCTATGTCCTGCTTACACCATCATTGCATGCCTAATATGATCCTGTGCTGCTATTCTCTCATTTGGGAGCTGCATCTTTTAGTAAGCCTAAGGGAGAAAGATCTGGGTCTCAAGAGGAATCATGAAACCACAGGGTTGCTATAGATATCCATGATAATATCCCTTGCTCCTTTCCACCCACTATTCACAGATGGGCCAAAGGATGTCTTCTTGAACATTCTAAAGTTGCTTCCTCTTTATAATCATGAATAACGTTCAGAGGAGGTTCTTGTTTGTCAATAGAATAAACATTTCTTGAGTGAATCTAATTTTCAAGCAGGGCCTTAGCAAAGTAAATTATTTACTATAACATAAGTCTAACTGATCTGGTCAGCCCAAAGAAACCAATGGTTGGGGTACACTGCAAATGCTCTTAGACACATGTTTGAAGGTTTTGTTTTCACACTTACATGCAATCGCATGCTGCACTTATGTATATGATACTCTACTAAGGTTAGTTAAATGGCATGTAGTTGTGATCGACTTTTCTGTTACTTAACATGCATTTGTATGTCTCCTTCATTGCAGGAAGCACGCAAACGCTTCGATAAAGAAAGCCTAATTTATGATCAGGTGTGCATTCAGAATGTTCTCGCCGGTCTTTGCTATATTCTTATCAAATTAGCTGGAAGTGTAGAGGATAGCTTCTCTTTGTGCAATATTACAGAAGTATTTTGGCCACTGTTGGGATTTAGTTTGACCTAGAAGTGTAGGATTGGACAGTGGTTCTTATAATCAAACAAGGAGAATATAAACCAAGTCATACATATTCTCTGTTTAGTTTTGACATAATTAATGCCACAGGCTAGAGAGAAGTTTTTATCCTTGAGGAAGAGCACCAGACTGGACATTGTTGCTGTTTTGGAAGAGGTAATGTTCTATGGAAGCTTTTGTCAAGTCAATTTTGCATGGATATATCTGCAAAACTTGGTTGGAGTTTTTGAAAATGAATGCCTGCAAAGTGCAAACAGCATTTATGTTGACCTTGTTTTGTTTTTGAGCATTTCATTTTTAATTTAGTTGACGCCATATTGCAGGAACTTCACAGTGCCAGGGCTTCTTTTGAGCAAGCTCGCTTCAATCTAGTATGTACGGTCTCCTGTTCTGGTTTACTAGGAATACAGTGTTGGTTTGGTTCATTTTGTTGATAACAAGTGGCTGTCTACTGCAACTAGTTTAGGCTGCTTCCATTCTGAATCACGACATTTCTTTACAGGTAACTGCTTTATCAAATATGGAGGCAAAAAAGAGGTTTGAGTTCTTGGAGGCTGTTAGTGGCACAATGGATGCCCATCTTCGCTATTTTAAGCAAGTATGCTGTAACACGTGGTCCTAGTCTGTTTCATTTATATTTGTAAATTTCTTTTTATATCTTATTTGTGCATTTTAGCCGACCCCGTCTAGTATGGGAAAAGGCTTAGTTGTTGTTGTTGTTGTATCTTATTTGTGCATTTGAATTCTGATGATAGCAAGTGTCTTGCAGGGTTATGAGTTGTTACATCAAATGGAGCCCTACATAAACCAGGTTCTTCTTTACGCAATTATATGCATTAACACCTCTGGCACCATCCATTCCTTTTCTTGTTTATGTGATCTGCAGATTGATATATTTTAAAGTTTGTTAGTACATTTTGATTTCTACCTTATACTCAATAATAGTTCAACATGTCAAAGGATAAATATGGGCATTTTGAGCGTAGACTCTGTTAAGAGTCTTATCACAACAATGCTTCATTTTGGTCTGTTATTGTCTCTTAACATGACAATTGTCTCTCTTATTCAAAAGCATATTAAATTCCTCGTAGTGAAATACGTTCCACATTTTGAGTTGAATTATAAGTCTTCCCTTGCAACTAAACCATGGAGACCAAATTATGTTTGGTTTTGACGTAAATCTCTGGCATCTTAAGTCAACTACAAAAGTGCACAAAAGCCTTTCATTGTAAGGACTATCATGATCAATGAGAAAAATATTGGTTAGGTGGACATCCAAGATTTACATAGTTTGGAGGACAGCTAAGTCCATGGGGATGAGAGGAATACCATTCTGATGGATGGGAGAAACTTAATATAGACTAATGCATATTGTTTAGTGAGTTGAGGTCTAGAAAATGGTTTTAACCTCCACAAACACCATCTAAAGTTAGCAAGTTGCCAGCCATTTGTATTTAGTAAACTTGACAAATACAGGTTAATAATATGCAATCGTTTGGTTGCAGTGTCTACGGGCTAGGAATGTGCTCCACTCTTTTGCTAAGGGAAAAACTTGATACTGAACTTTCATTTTTCTCGAGTAACATTGGTTTTTTATACCAAATCATGATTTTCTGCTTAGATACTGCTACAATTTTTTGTCATTGGAAAGTAGTCGAGTGACTGGATGGTTTCTTTTTTTTTCCGTACTGATGTATGTGATCACAATATGAAGGTGTTGACTTATGCACAACAGTCGAGAGAAAGATCCAACTATGATCAGGCTGCCCTTGCAGAGAAGATGCAGGAGTACAAGAGGCAAATAGATCGTGAAAGCAGATGGTCTGCTAATGGATCTCATGTATCTCCTAATGGGGATGGCGTGCAAGCCATTGGCAGAAGTTCACACAAAATGATAGAGGCAGTTATGCAATCAGCTGCTAAGGGAAAGGTGACTCCTGAAGAGTTATTTCATTCCAGCCTTCTTTACGTCCTTATCAAATTTGGGGCTCCCAGAGTTGCTAGCTTATGGCATGCTTTTAAGTTCTCTTTTTCTGTTAGTTTCCTTTCACGAAGTCCTAAATGTCACTGTTGGCAGTTCAGGTTCAAGTTATCCGCCAAGGTTACCTTTCAAAACGATCGTCAAACCTGAGGGGTGATTGGAAGAGAAGGTTTTTTGTTCTCGATAGTCGAGGAATGCTGTATTATTATCGCAAGCAGTATGGAAAGCCATCCGTGAGTCATTTGCAATAAGACCTGAAAATGCATTCTAGTCCGTTCTTTCTTCCTTGCATTAACAATCTACTATATGTCTAGGGGAGTGGAAGCCAAAGTTCAACCCAGAGGAGTCATCATTCTTCCGAGCATGGTTCTGGGTTGTTGAGCAGGTGGCTTTCTTTAAGTCACCATGGTGGAGTCCATGATGAGAAATCTGTTGCACGCCACACTGTTAATCTGCTTACATCCACTATTAAGGTTGATGCAGAACAGTCAGATCTAAGATTTTGTTTCAGGATTATTTCACCAACGAAGAACTACACATTGCAGGTACTCGTTTGTTCTTTCTTTTCTTGTGTTTGTGCGGAGATCCTTGTGTGTTATTGATATGCTTTTTGGAAACCTTAATGAAGCTATGACACTGAACCTGCACGATTCAATTTCCAAAGAAATCTGATTTTCTATGTCCTGAATACCTTGTATGGTTTCATCCCCTATATGTGCAGGCAGAGAGTGCATTGGACCAAATGGATTGGATTGAAAAGATAACTGGCGTAATTGCTTCCTTGCTGAGTTTCCAGACACCTGAGTTGGCAAGTGTTGATTAATGTTCGTATCAGACTGAGTCTTGTTTGAAATTGTTGACTTTTTCTTGACGTTATTGTCATGCAGATGCTTTCTTCTAGTCCAATGAACAGTGGTGGTCATCAACGTACTGCTAGTGAAAGTAGTTCAGTTGAAAGCTCTTCAGAGATCGATCATGCAACTACTGAAGAGTGCACTTCAGAAAGAAATTTGATAGGAAATCATGAACGTTCTGTTAGAGGTGCAGTGCAACACAGGTTCAGTGTAAAGCATGAGAAGCCAATTGAGGTGCTACGAAAGGTTGATGGCAATGACAAGTGTGCGGATTGTGGTGCTCCTGAGCCAGATTGGGCATCCTTGAACCTTGGTATTCTTCTTTGTATTGAATGCTCTGGCGTCCATCGTAATCTTGGTGTACATATATCAAAGGTATTTCAATCCAAAGATGGCCTATAGAGATAGCTGCATGTTAGTGCCGTCCTTTAGAGATGTATATGAGTGCAATGTAACTTTTCTTGCTTAAGTGAATTTTTGTCTCACTTCTTCCTGGATAAATTAGTACAATTTCAGTTTTGTGTTCCTCAAATATTATTGGATCATATTGGTTGCCATTTACATGATACACCTTTTACAACTTTTGAGAACAGTTTTCTGTTTCTTGATATCATTAAATCATTATATTCATGTGCAACTGTTGCCTATGTTATTTTTTGGAACATTTCCTTTTTGGTTTAATTGTGGATCATCGATAGTTGATAACTTACAATCTAACTTCTGCAAAGGTAGCTCTTTGCAAGAATCTTCTTTATATAAATTTGATACTGGTTTCTGCTCGTGCGGATCCTTTTCTTGGAAATGATTTGCAAACTACTTATTTTTGGGGCAACTGTAAGTTTCATTATAGCATATTTAAAGGTTTGATCTTGTGCCATACTAACAGTTAACTCAACGGAAGTTAAATAATTCTTTATTGTTTCCTTCTAACAATTTTTGTGATCTTCCTCTTCTTTTAACATATTCACCGTCTAGTTTCTCATACTTTCTTATCGGAACTTTCTCGGTCACCTTTCCACTTGTCCAAACCATCTTAAACGTTTTTCTCTTATTTTATTATTTATTGGCATCATTCCCAATTTGTCTTTGATAACCTCATTAGAAATACGATCTTTCCTTGTGTGGCTACACATCCATCTCATCAACTTCAATTCTACCATAGACATCTTTTGCATATGTTGATTATTAACTGTCCAACACTCAATACTATAATGTAGTGGGTATAATTGCTGTTCTATGATATCTTCCTATAGTATCTTGTCACATGAAATACATGATGCACCTCTCCGTTTTAATCAACCTGTGTTAATTTTATATTCAACATCTCAATTAATTTTACCATCTCTACTATAATTGTGGAGATAATCTTGGAATATAAGGGATGGGGTAGGTGATGACATTGTAGCTTTCATGAGTTTGGGTACTTTAGTAGCTGAAGTGCAGGAATCTGGATTCTGAAATTGTTGTGGTAGAGTGGAAGCAAGGAAATAACAATTGGGATCTCATCCTCATATCTGTATGCTGAACCTTTAAATTTTTTGTTGTATATTCACTTGCTCTGAATATACTGACAGTAGAATTGCTCGATTGTTGGTTAAGTTTTTTCTCTTTATTGAATCGTTTCAACTTTTTTGTGTTGGAAATATCTTCAAATGCCGTGGCTAGTTTCTTGAGTTGTGTTAATTTGCGTTTCTGCTTTTAGTTGCATAGTTCTTTTCAGGAGTACGTGTAGATTCAGTCAGATTTTGATGATTACTGTATGTATCAAGGATGTAGTAAAGTAGACGAAACCGTTGGAACTGAATGAGCAGGTTTGGCTCTCAGAATATATCCTCATACTTGCAGATTCCACGTTCTTTAATTATGAGTTAACCTGTCAAAAGAACTGAAAACAGATCTGTGAATTTTACTTATTATATAGGTCAGTTCTAGTTGTTTTGATACCTATCTTGAGACTGGAGTGATAAATGTTTTTAGTACAACAACAACAACTAAGCCTTTTCTCATACTAGACGGGGTCGGCTACATGGATTCTTTGTTTCCACAGCGCTCTATCATTTGCCATGTTAGCAGTTAACTCACAATAAGCTAGATCATTCTTTATTGTTTCTTTCCAACACTTTTGTGGTCGTCCTCTACCTCTTTTAATACTTTTCAAATTTAATTTTTCATACCTTCTTACATGTTCTTCTTCTGATCTTCTTTCTATATGTTCAAACCATCTTAAATGATATTCTCTCATTTTATCCTCTATTGGTGCCACTCCTAATTTGTTTCTAATAACCTCATTATGTATACGTTCTTTTCTTGTATGACCACTCATCCATCTCAACATCTTCATTTCTGTCACAGACATCTTTTGTACATGTTGATGGTTAACCGCCCAACACTCAGAACCATAAAACATGGCAGGTCTAATTGCTGCTCTATAATATTTACCTTTTAACTTTAATGATATCTTCTTCCTTTTAACTTTAATGATATCTTCTTATCGTAAAGAATACCTGATGCTCCTCTCCATTTTAACCGACCAACATTAATTTTATGCGTAACATCTTCATAAGTTCTTCCATCACCCTGAAAAATTGACCCTAGGTATTTAAAACTTTCCTTTTGAGGGGATGAAATGTGTGCCAATTTTAATTTCTATGCCCTCTGAAGTAACCAAATGATCAAACTTACATTCCATATATTCTATCTTTGTTCTACTAAGTCGGAGTCCTTTGCTTTCTAATGCTTCTCTCCATAGTTCCAATTTTCTATTAACTTTTTCCTTAGACTCTTCCACTAACACAATGTCATACGCAAATAACATACACCAAAGCACTTCATCTTAAATATGTTTTATTAACTCGTCAATCACCATTATAAATAAGTATGGACTTAAAGTTGATCCTTGATGTAACCCAATATTAACTTCAAAGAAGTCTGTCATTCCTTCATGAGTCCTCACACATGTTTTTGCACCATCGTACATGTCTCTTATAAGCTTAATGTATGTCAATGGGATACCTCTTTTTTCCAAGGTTCTTCAAAGAACCTCCCTCGGTACCATATCATAAGCTTTTTCTAGATCAATAAATATCATATGAAGGTCTTTCTTTTTTGCTCTAAAATGTTCCATAAGACATCTCAAAAGGTGAATCGCTTCAACAGTAGATCTACCTGGCTTGAATCCAAATTGGTTCTCTATTGTACTTGATACTTGTCTTAACCTACATTCGATAATTCTTTCCCACAATTTCATAGTATGGCTCATTAACTTGATACCTCGATAATTCACACAATTCTAAATGTCTCCCTTGTTCTTATATATAGGTATAAATGTACTCGCTCTCGTCCTACCGATTTACCACCCTTCATATGTTTAAAAGCCTCTTTGACTTTATTCTTTTGAATACGTTGGTAGAAATTATGGTTTGTATACTTTTCTTATTTGGCTAACTCTCCTAAGTTAATACTAACATCTTTATTTTCATTAAAAAGCTTATAAAAATAGTTTTTTCATCTATTTCTTATATCATCATTTGCCACTAGAAAATTTTCTCATCTTTGATGCATCTAACATAATTAAGATCTTTAGTTTTCTTATCTCTAGTCCTAGCTATCCTAAAAATATCTCTTTTACCCTCTTTTGAGTTGAGTTTTTTATATAAATCCTTCCAAATTTTAGCTTTTGCTTCACTAACCGCTTTTTCACTTCCTTCTTTGCTTTCTTATAAACCTCTAAAGTTTCACTAGTTTTCTTAGCATAATATAATTTGTAACATGCCCTCTTTGCCTTGATTTTATTTTGCACTACTTCACTCCACCACCAAGCTTCTTTTTGTACCGGTACATCTCCCATAGATTCACCTAACACATCTTTCGCCACTTTCCTTAGATGTATAGCCATATTCTTCCACATATCACAAGGTGTACCAACATAATTCCAAGCTTCTCCTTGGAGGACTTTTTTGTTTAAATATATCTTCTTTCTCGCTTTTGGGGTTCCACCATTTAGTCCGAATAACTCGATGCACTCTTTTCTTCTTTGTCTATTTTTTTATTTGTAAATCCATAACTAAAAGTCGATGTTGGGTGGTTAAACTTTCTCTTGGAATTACCTTGCAATCTTTACGACATGCTCTATCTTTTTTTCTACAAATAAAGTAATCAATTTGTGTTTGTGATAAGCCACTCTTTATAAATAATTAAATGTTCATCTCGTTTTTTGAAGTTTGTATTGACTATAAAGAGATCACATGCCATAGCAAAATTTAAAATCTCCCCACCTTCTTCATTTATATCCCCAAAACCAAGGTTTCCATGAATGCCTTGATATCCTAATGCCTCTTTATTGACATGTCTATTTAAGTCTCCTCCTAAACAAATCATCTCCCTTTGTGGAATCCTTTGAATCACCTTATCTAACTCTTCCCAAAAAGTTGTCTTTATACTATCTTTTAGGCCTACTTGGGGTGTGTATGCACAAACTATATTCAAAACCTCTGCTCCTAACACTAATTTCAACGTCATGATTCGGTCACCATATCGTTGTATGTCTACTACACTATCCTTTAAATCTTTATTTATGATAATATCAACTTCGTTTCGAGCCTTTTTCTTACCTAAATACCATAATTTAAAACTTATATCCTCTATCTCCTTTGCTTTTTCTTCAACCCACTTTGTCTCTTGTAAACATAGAATATGAATCTTTCTCCGAATCATAGTATCTACCATCTCCATTAGCTTATCGGATAATGTTCCGATATTTCAAGAACCAATACGAATCTTATTATGTAGGACTAGCTTCCTTACCCCCCGCATCCGTCCATATTAAAAATGCAGAGACCCTCTCTGTAAATTATTCACTACATTCGGGCGGCAATGTAGCAGGACTAACTTCTTTACCCACACCCGTCCATGATGTGGGAACCCTCTAATCGATGGTATAAAAATCCGACAAAGTTTTACGTTGGCTGTCGGAAGCCTAACACAACCCTCCTCCTTTATCCGGGCTTGGGACCGACAATGCAAGGGTGATCCCTTACATGGGTGGAGTTAAATGTTTTTAGTCTTACTAATATTTACCTTCAAAAATTAGCGGCACCTTCTTGTTATAACAAAATGCCTTGTACCTTATCATGGAGAAGTAGGAGGATAGTGTATGAGAGAATTCTTCTACCATCTAGGTCTTTATGAAAGGCAATAGATAAATTTATCTTAATCAATTAGCAGTTTGTACATTCCTGTTTTTCATTTTTGTACTTTCATCCGTGCATATGCACATTAATTTACAAGTAGGCACCAAGGTTAGCTTTGACTGTTATAGAAGTAGACTGAAGAGCTTCTATCTATAGCGGAATTTAGGTCACTGTATTTTGTTAGTTCAGCTTGCATGTATTACCGAGAGCGGGTCAATGTATTATGCTTTTCTAATGTTTTTTCTTTTCCAGAATTTCTTGTTTCAAGACAAGTTCTTTTTGCTACTCTTTGTACAAAAGTTATCTCTTTGCTAAAGGGCAAAATTTCTTCTATTTGTATTTATTTTAGAAAAATAGCCTTCCTCATTTGTTTCCATTTAAGTTCCCTTTTGTTTTCCTCTAGTTTGAAAAGGAAAATCCTTTTCAATATGGCTTTTGATTCTCTTTGTTTCCATGTAACGTTTCAGGGTTCTCCATCATTAGAGAAGTTTTCCACTTGATTTCAACATAATGCTCATTCTTTCTCCTCTTTTTTTGCCAAAAGTTTAATTCTTAGCTTCTTGTCTGTTTTAGAAGATCAGTTTCTTGTCAAGATATCACCTCCCTCTGATTTTCTTTTACCTTAAAAAAATGGATGCCTTTTTCCATGTAATGTTTTTGGGTTCTCCTTCATTGAAGGCGTTTTCCTCTTGATTTCAGCACAATGCTGATTCTTTCTCCTCTATTTGTTTTACGAGGTCATTTCCTGGCGAAGATATTCACCACCCTTTGATTTTCTTTTTACCTTAATTTTTTTTACTTTTTTCCATGTACTGTTTTTGGGTTCTCCATCATTAAAGATGTTTTTCTCTTGATTTCAACATAAATGCTTGTTCTTCAAATTTTAGTTCTTAGTTTCTTGCTTGTTTTAGAAAATCATTTTCTGGTGAAGGCATTCACCTCCCTCTGATTTTTGTTTTACCTCTGAAAATATTGTACTTAGTAACAAAATAAATACAATTTCCTTTGAAATAAAGCCTTGTGTTCTTTCTAAATTAATTTCTTGTTTCTTTGTAAAGAAAATTTTGAAAAGTTATTTTTTCTCTTTATTTTTAAAATATTCTTCTTTATTCAATTGATTTATTTCTCTTCATTTTTAAAACAGTGTTTTTGCTTCTTTTATGCCCCTTTAAAAAACATTTTTGTACTTTACTCGTGCACATGCACATTCGATTTACAAATTGGTACGAAGTTTGCTTTGACTGTTATAATACAATAGTAGGCTTAAGAACTTTTATTCATAGCAGATTTTTGGTCAATGTATTTTATTAGTTTAGCTTGCTTGTATTACCAGAGTGTGTCAATAAATCATGCTTTTTTAAATGTTTTTCTTTTCAAAAAATTCTTGTTTTAAGAAATATGAAGAAAAGATATTTTTGTTGCTTTTAAAAAAACATTTCTTTGCTAAAATGGAAAACTCTTTTGTTTTTATTTATTAAGAAAAGTCACATTGCTTCATTTGTTTCCATTTAAATTCCTTTTTGCTTCTTTTTAGTTTGAAATGGAAAATCTTTTGACAATATGGCTTTTAGTTCTCTTTGTTTCCATGTAATGATATTGATATCTCCATCATTAAAGACGTTTTCCTCTTTATTTCAACATAATACCCATTCTTTCTCCTCTATTTTGCCAAAAGTTAGTTCTGAGCTTCTCGTTTGTTTTAGATCATTTTCCAGTGAAGATATTCACCTCCTTTTGATTTTCTTCTTATCTTGAAAAATGGATACATTTTCCATGTAATATTTTTAGGTTCTCCATCATTAAAGACGTTTTCCTCTTGATTTCAACATAATGCACATTTTTTCTCCGCTAATTTTCCAAAAGTGTAGTTCTTAGCTTCTTGTTTGTTTTAGAAAATGATATTTTGGTGAAGATATTCAACTCTTTGATTTTCGTTTTACCTTAAAAATGTATATTTTTTGTTTAGATTCCTATAAAACAACTTTTGTTTACTGTTTACTTTGAGAACAATTTTTGTTTCTTAAAAGAATAGTTCTCCGCTTCCCTTTATATTGGTTTTTACTTCAAAAATTCTTTATATTATTTCATAGAGCCACTCTTCTTGTGCATTTTTATGTAATTAAAATATTGTATTTAGAAAGTCTTATGATCTTTTTAAAATAATTTCTTTTTTCTTTGGAAAGAAGGTCTTAACAGTTACTTTTTCTCTTTATTTTTTAAAAGTTTTCCTCTATATTCAATTGATTTGTTTCTCTTCATTTTTGAGAAAAGTACTTTTGCTTCTTTTTGCCCCTTTAAAATTCATTTTTTATTTCAATAGAGCCACTCTTCTTGTGCAGCCTAATGTAAATAATATTTTGTACTCACAAATGAAATAAAATTTGATTTTCTTTGAAATAAATCCTTGTGATCTTTATAAAATAGTTTTCTTGTTTCTCTGTATAGAAGTTTTTAACAGTTACTTTTCCTCCTTATTTTTAAAATTATTCTTCTTTGTCACATTAAAAATCATTTTTCTACTATGTGCATGCACATGCACAACTCCGCTCATGTAAGGGATCACCCTTGAATGACCGATCCCAAGCCCGGATAAAGGAGGAGGGTTGCATTAGGCTTTCGATAGCCAACGTAAATCTTTGTCGGACTTATTTGCTATGGATTTTACAAATTATGATAGGGTTATGTGGAAACAAAGAATCCACCTAGCGGACCCTATCTAGTATGGGAAAAGGTTTAGTTATTGTTGTTGTTTGTTGGTTGCCCATCTACACTATTGCATAACATGCAGTCACAGTTCCAGACCTAGAAATTCTTTTAGGGTGTGCTGAATAGCCAGTGGAACTGTTGAGGGTGTGGTCACCATGTGCTATAGCTCATGGATTCAACTCCAGGCTACAGGCTTTCTGTTGATTTTTCAAATTTTGGATGGGCAGATGGGCAGAATGATGCATATGCAAAGCACAAATCTTTCCGACAAGAAGAAAGAGGCTCCCCCATGCTGACTTACAAGCTTCCTACCCAAGAAGTTCCCATCAGAAATATTTGATTGCTCTGGATGTTTGCCTACATATGGGAAAAGTGACTCAGGGAACACATTCTCGAGAACTTATGATTAACATGTTATAACTTTTATTAGTATCTGGAAGAGAGAGAAATCTTCTAGCATGAGTAATATACCAACTCGGTTGGAGCATCTATAAAGCAATTATTTTCTACTTTCTACTGCTGTTGCGGTTGGTATTTCATGTCCAAGGAGTTTTCATCCCTTTTATATTGATCTCCCATTGCATTACACATATTATGACTAGTATCTGGAAGAGAGAAAAAACGTTCTAGCATAACTAGTATACCAACTCAGTTGGAGCCTCTGTAATGCAATTATTTTCTACTTTCTACAGCTTTTGCGGTTGTTGTTTCATGGGAAAGGAGTTTTCGTCCCTTTTATGTTCTTGATCTCCCATTGCAGACTGTTAATATTATCTAGCAATTCTCATTTTTCATTACGTGCTTTCTGGAACCCTTTCTACAGTTAAATCCACACTAGTCTGATGTCTGTTGCACTTTTCATATGCAGGTGAGGTCTCTAACACTTGACGTCAAGGTTTGGGAGCCTTCTGTAATTAATTTATTCCAATCGCTTGGTAACGAGTTTGCAAACTCAATTTGGGAGGCCCAGTTGCACTCTGTAAATTCTTGTTCTGATGGCATCAGTACGGGGTACGCATGTACAAACTTCAAACTCCATTTCTTTCCAATTGTCAACTTGGAAGAAAAATGAACCGTTCTTTTTTATTGCTTTCAGTTCCAGTATATCAGAGAAAAAACTTCATTCAGTTCTTATGAGCAAACCTACTCCTGGTGATTCAATTTCCAAAAAGGAGAAATATATTCATGCAAAGGTAATTAACCTTTAGAGTTTAGTCCTTCAATTTTTTTCTTTGTGAATTTGTAAATATTTACATGAAAGTTTGAAAATAGAGCAAGCTCTATTGAAGGATAGTTGGTGATATATCTATTTTATGTTGTTGCCCTGCAAATGTGGATCTGGGAAAATATTAACTACAATGCGTTAGTGTTTGGGGGTTAAGACCTTCTGCCATTACACTTATACCCATATATAAGAACAAGGGAGACATTCAAAATTGTGCGAATTATCGAGGTATCAAGTTAATGAGCCATACTATGAAATTATGGAAAAGAATTATCGAATGTAGGTTAAGAAAAGTATAAGTACAACAGAGAACCAATTTGGATTCATGCCAGGCAGATCTACTATTGAAGCGATTCACCTTTTGAGACGTCTTATGGAACATTTTAGAGCAAAAAAGAAAAACCTTCACATGATATTTATTGATCTAGAAAAAGCTTATGATAGGGTACCGAGAGAGGTTATTTGGAGAACTTTGGAAAAAAAAGGTGTCCCATTGACATACATTAACCTTATAAGAGACATGTGTGTGTTGAAGAATATGAGTTTATAGTTAGTTTTAGTATATATAATGTCTTAGGACAGTAAATTTGATGTTTAGAGTATTATTGTAACTGTCTGAAGTTGTAAGGGCATTTTGGTAATTTTCTGTACTAGGGGTATTTTGGTTATTTTATATTTTACAGCTCCTTATATAAGGGCTGAGAGGTTGTAATTAGGGTTAAGCTGCTGGGATTAAGAAAGAGGGGGGGCGGGGGGGGGGGGAGGCGACCTCCATTGGAGGTTCGCCCCCTCTTCCGATCTTCATTATTATTCTTCTTTTTCATCATTATCTTCTATTGTTTATTATCCGTAATGTTCTTTCGATAATTACATCAGTATGATGGTGCAAAAACATGTGTGAGGACTCATGAAGGAATGACAGACTTCTTTGAAGTTAATATTGGGTTACATCAAGGATCAACTTTAAGTCCATACTTATTTATAATGGTGATGGATGAGTTAACAAAACATATTCAAGATGAAGTACCTTGGTGTATGTTATTTACAGATGACATTGTATTAGTGGAGGAGTCTAAGGAAAAAGTTGATAGAAAATTGGAACTATGGAGAGAAACATTAGAAAGCGAAGGCCTCCGACTTAGTAGAACAAAGACAGAATATATGGAATGTAAGTTTGATCATTTGGTTACCTCAGAGGACATAGAAATTAAAATTAGCACACATTGCATCCCCCAAAAAGAAAGTTTTAAATATCTAGGGTCAATTTTTGAGAGTGATGGAAGAATTGATAGAGATGTTACACATAGAATTAATGCTGGTTGGTTAAAATGGAGAGGAGCATCAGGTATTCTTTGTGATAAGAAGATACCATTAAAGTTAAAAGGTAAATATTATAGAGCAGCAATTAGGCCTGCCATGTTTTATGGTTCTGAGTGTTGGGCAGTTAATCATCAACATGTACAAAAGATGTCTGTAACAGAAATGAAGATGTTGAGATGGATGAGTGGTCATACAAGAAAAGACCGTATACCAGTGTTGTCTGACGCGTATCGTATCGCGTATCGCTGGGCTCCACGATACGGGCATATCGTATCGTATCGTACTTTAATATTAAAAAACTATAAAAATTATTTAAAAAATCAATAAAATTAGTAAAAATCCGAAAAAAAATCAAGAAAATTCTGGAAAAATTTGGAAAAATCTGGTAATTGCTTTAAATTCATATAATGCAAAGTTTAGCATAAATTGAACATTTAATATTGAACAATTGCATCCAAAATTATATATTTTGAATCAAAAAATGAAATACATTTATATTTTACATATTGTACATTTGTATCAGGATCATTAACTAAATAATCTTCATCTTCTCCTTGATGATGTTGTTGCACTTCAAATTAATTCATGCAATGTCTTCTTCAGTTAGGACTTAGGAGTGCATTTTCTTCGTTATCTTCCATAATCCACTCATATAATATATCAAAATTAACAAACTGCTATCTTTGTACATGTAGTTGTCATATTTGCTAATTTTCATATGTGAGCAAAACAAAGAGCTCCATTTCTTTGATTATTGAGTCTATGACACCTCAATGATGTGATATTATTACTTGATGTCCCCTTTTTCTCTTATTGGAGACTAGCTTTTTAACTAATGCATGAGCTTCATTTCTCACTTAACAGACTGAGTTAAGCCTCACACACATTGATCATATTCAACTCAATGGAAGTCATGTAACGTGAACCCTAAAATAGTGAAGTTGTGAAATCCCTACTCAATGAACCGAGAGAACTAAATGTTTTTAATTGTTTACGATCTTATGAAATTAGAAATAGAAACTGTTAGCAAAAATATACATAACAGAAAGGGAAATGATTTTGTCATAATTTTTTTTATACATTATTCTTATTAAATAAATGAAATTATAAACCCAAATTATAAGCATATTGGAGGATGCCTTAAAGGGAAGTGAAGAGAGGGCAGAAACATGCAAAAAAAAATTTGAAAAAAAAAATTTGAAGGGCGTATCGCCCGTATCGTAGGATACGGGCAATACGGGCCATATCGTACGATACAGTACTGTATCGTGGCTTCCCACGGTACGATACGGTGCAATACGGATAACACTGCCGTATACATAATGGGGTTATTAGAAACAAATTAGGAGTGACACCAATAGAGGATAAAATGACAGAATATCGTTTAAGATGGTATGGACATATAGAGAAGATCAAAAGAAGAACCCGTAAGAAGGTTAGAAAAACTAAATTTGGAAAGTATTAAAAGAGGTAGAGGACAACCACAAAAGTGTTGGAGAGAAACAATAAAAAATGATCTAGCTTATTGTGAGTTATCTGCTAACATGGCACACGATAGAGATCTGTGGAAACAAAGAATCCATGTAGCCGACCCCGTCTAGTATGGGAAAAGGCTTAGTTGTTGTTGTAATATTCAACTGGCTCTCATATTTAAACATATGCAAATTCAAGTTGTAGCAATACAGGTTCTGGATTGAATGTTGGGCATGGAGCAACAATACAGCATTTTCATTCGGATGAGCCAACGGGATTTCAGACTGCAAGTCAAACTAATGGTGGAATTTTTGTCATCAATGAATCTTTATCCTATCTCACCGTAAGACGAAAGAATCTTTGTCCTAACTATTCTTCCCTGTGTGAAACACTCTAACAGAACATCAGTTCATACTCCTTAGGAAGTCCTTTTCATGCATGCACATATACATGTATTTTCTCATGGTGTCCAGACTATTTAGATGTAGGAGGATATCGGTTTCTCGGATTTCTGCTGTTGATCTGGCTTAAAAAGTGGTACATGGTCACTTTAATGATGATTCCCGCCACAAGTACTTATAAAGGGATATAGTACCCATTATAAAGTTTTCTGTCCGTAAAATGTTGTCTTTTGGTTTGTTACGTGCTTGTTCACTACCAATTACCGGTATACGGTTTTATACTATCACGAGAAAATACGGTAAATGCTCTTTTACAAAATTGTTTCTGATTCATGCTGATGCACGAACACTTTAATGTTTCAGTATGCAGAAAAGGTTTTCGTTCAATGCAGAAACTCGAATCAGAGTCTCCTTTCTGTAGCTCAACAGATATGGGATAGTGTCCGAGCCAATGATAAAAAGTCCACATATTGCCTCATTGTAGATTCAAGTGCCAATGTAAATGCCATACGTGGGCAGGCGACGATTAACCCATTGATGACTCTCACAACTGTGATGCTTCTACACGAGCAACAGAACTCAGGTCATGATCGTGATACTGGCCGCATGGGATTGGGCAATACTCATAAGTCATCGACAATAGGTGGGTCCCCTTCCATGCAGGCATGGCGAGGAACCTCATGCTCTTCTGACTGGGCATCAGCTGCAAGCAATTTGAGTTCTGGGAGCACAAATGAGGACAGCGATGTGGATGAAAGCTTTGAGGGCTGCTCTCTCCTTCACTTGGCATGCCAGGCTACAGATATTGGCATGGTAGAACTTCTTCTCCAATATGGTGCTAACATAAATGCTACTGATTCTCAAGGACAGACACCTCTCCACCATTGCATTCTGAAAGGCAACGATGTAATTGCCAAGTTACTGGTTGCTAGGTATTTGCATTTCCTTTATAAATTTGTGGATGGGTTTTGCTCGCTATCCAATCTTATCTCAATGTTATCCAATAATGTCACAGGGGAGCGAATACTGTTGCTGTTGATGGGAACGGAAAGACCCCTCTTCTAGCTGGTGTTGAAGCGGGTACACTTACTGATGAAGAGCTTTTTGTTCTTTTACAAGAACCAAACAGATGAATCCGGGGGGCTTAAAAGTTGCATATTGTTATGGTGCTACCTCAATTCATGCCTTGGCCGGGTAAGCTTCTTGCCATCTTCTGCAAGAGCAGTTGGACTTAGTTAACGATCGGAGAGATGACTTGTGTTGTTCCATTAACCTACACATACTAAGATCTTGGTAGGTTTAGCCCCGGTGGAAGTCATGCAGCCTGTCATCATGGGGTAGTGTGATGAACCATGTGGCTGCTTCGTGGGTTTTTGGTTACCTTGGTTTATTCCTCACTTCCGCCGGGATGCACTGTTGCTGTTGTATGTCTAGCCTTGTCCGGTTGGTGGGGCTGAATCTGGTTCAATTTGTAGTGCAATGGCGTAGATCAATGTTGTGCATGTTTCTGATTGGGAACTCAACACCTCAGAACTTATCCTCGATATGGGTGTTCATGTCTTATTTGTATCTCTTTATATTTGTAAAGTTTACTGTTGTGCGTGTTCAATTATCAGAACATCAGAAAGGCCCAAAATTTGTATTTGTACATTTCAAGAGGAAATTTATCATGGCTTCTCTTTTGAAGTAGATGCAGTCTCTTAAACTGGAAGTGTTGTTTGCAAGCTCTGTTAGGAGAGATTATCTGTCAAGGTGCAAGTCTTAATCTAGTTTAATTTGTTTATCTATTTAAAAACTCAGCTGAAAAGAAAACTAGAGTTTAGGACCCCTTGTCCCCTCGGTGGTTATTTTCACCATCGGCTTGCGCAGGGAGTGCCCTTGGCATTCAAAACCCTTAAATAGCCATCTAGCAGCCGGCCCGTTTGGGCCTGATCCAAAGTGGGTTTGCTTATCTATATTATTTGGTATCGTTAAAACCTCCTGCTTCATCTGCTTGGATCTGTAGGAGATCTACATGGAAGTCCTTGTGGAAAAAATTTTGGTGCTTAGCTACTCTTTTAAGGAAGTTTCTTGCCTGTTGTAACTGGTTTTATTGTGAATAAAGATTCAAGAACCTTCAGGTAGGTTGGTGCAGGTTTTACCCATCTTGTTGCTTGGGCGCCTATATTGTGTTCTACTCTTTATGAACCATATTGACTAATGATAATGCAATCCCATGTGAAAGTTTTATTCCACCATGCAGTCCTATAGTGGAAATTTGTGTGTGTGTGCACGCGTACCTATGGGTGCAGGAGCTGAGTCCAACTTGTCGAACCCCACAAAGGTGAAATTTCCGACTTCACCGTTCTTTAATTTTTACCTTGTGGATGCGGCGTACCCGATGTAATAAATAAATAAATGGATAATTGTTTTTCTGTCCCCACTACGTGTCTTCACCTGTTTTACCTATTTGAGAGGAGTGTGTGTGTGCGCGCGTGCGCCAAGGGGGCCTATGCAACGAAATTATTTACCTCCCAGCAAGAGACCTCTTAAACAAGGAAAGGATGCAAAAGGACAAAATCAATGATGGGTGACGCAATACAAGAATATCTGCTCTCAATATCCTCTTCATGTATGTGTACATCTGCATTAGATTGTAGCTCAACAAATCGAAAAACTTGTTCTTGAAGGGCACAATCAAGTTGGCCTCTATTAACTTTTTCACTCAGGGCAACTCTCTCTCTCTCACACACACAGGTCTCTCTCTCTCTCTCTCTCACACACACACACACACACACACACACACACACAGGCTATTCTTCCAGCAGACTCTCCAACACGAGGAGCTGAAGCGCTATTGAGTACTTGGCAGAGACCGTCTTTTTCTGCAAACCGCTGCTTGCCCAGCTTTTCCTTAGAACAAACGATCCTCGGCCGTCACCTTCACCATGTTTAAAAGGATTCAGGAAAAAAGAAAAATAAGAGGGGACACAAACTATACCATTAACTGGTTTCATACGAGAGAGAGAGAGAGAAACTGTGACCAAAAAGATTTTTAGATTGTTACGCATTTGTAAGAAGTGCAGTTTGGAAGTCATTCTTTGGCAAAATTTACGAAATACAAAACCTCTTAAATTTATTGGTGTCATGAAAATTGGTCGAAATCATTCGAAGAATTTGAAGTCACTCTCACATGAGGAAACTAAAGACGCTTCTAACCTTTGATCGTGAAGATGCAAGACAGCCATCTCTTGTATACGAACAGTTGTCTGGGACCATCTCCAGAATGTGTATCAGATAGCAGCAGCTTGCAGAAACCTTGAGGATGTAGCCTTTTGCTGTTGAAACAAAAAAAGGGAATATCATCGGAAATTTAACCTCTCAAATAGGTGAGCAGATGCATGGTCCCAGACAACTGTTCGTATTTGTTCATGTCTTCTACACGACAAGAATGACATACCATGAATCTTTTTGAGTCTTCGTATTTGTTCGGCAGTTATTTTTCTTTTTTGTACTGGGGAGGCAGCAGATGCATGGTCAGGGTATCAAACTCATGACCTTTAACTTGCTAAGTTAACCCTCTAGCCAGGTGAGCTATTCCACTTTGAGCAATATATGAAACGTAAGTTTAGTCATTTTGTTACTAAAGTTACTAAAACATAAAAATAAAGATTGACGCACGTTGCATCTTTCAAAAAAAGATTCAAGTATCCGCTTTTTAAAGTTATGGGAAAATTGATGGAGGTATCATACATAGAATTAATGCATATTAGTTAAAACATGAAGAGATGGATCATGTATTCTATGTGACAAAAATATACCATGAAACATGAAAGCTAATTATTATATAGTAGAAATTAGATCCACTTTAACTCCACCCATGTAAGGGATCACCTTTGCATTGCCGGTCTCAAGCCCGGATAAAAGAGGAGGGTTATGTTAGGCTTCCGACAGCCAACGTAAAACTTTATTAGATTTTTATATCATGGATTACATAAATTATGAGCATTGCTTTGGGGCGACCCCGCCTAGCGACGAGCTGCAGAGCCCGAATGCAGTAATAAGTAAGCAAGGGTCACTACATTTTCGCCTGAATGTAGTGAATCAATTGTAGAGAGGGTTCACACATCATGGACGGGTGTGGGTAAAGAAGTTAGTCTTGCTACATTGCCACCCGAATGTAGTAAATAATTTACAGAGAGAGTCTCCGCATTTTCAATATGGACGGATGCGAGGAGTAAGGAAGCTAGTCCCAGATAATAAGATTCATATTGGTTTTTGAAATATCGGAACATTATCCGATAATCTAATGGAGGAGGTAGATACTATGATTCGGAGAAAGATTAATATTCTATGTTTACAAGAGACAAAGTGGGTTAAAGAAAAAGCAAAGGACATATAGGATACAAGTTTTAAATTATGGTACTCAGGTAAGGAAAAGGCTCGAAACGGAGTTGGTATTATCATAAATAAAGATTTAAAGGATAGTGTAGTAGACATACAACGACATGGTGACCGAATCATGACGTTGAAATTAGTGTTAGGAGCAGAGGTTTTGAATATAGTTTGTGCTTATGCACTCCAAGTAGGCCTATAAGATAGTATAAAGACAACTTTTGGGGAAGAGTTAGATAAGGTGATTCAAAGGATTCCACAAAAGTATATGATTTGTTTAGGAGGAGACTTAAATGGACATGTCGGTAAAGAGGTATTAGGATATCAAGGTATTCATGGAAACTTTGGTTTTGGGAATATAAATGAGGAAGGTATGGAGATTTTAAATTTTGCTATGGCATTTGATCTCTTTATAGTCAATACAATCTTAAAAAAATGAGATGAACATTTAATTACATATAAGAGTAGCTTATCACAAATACAAATTGATTACTTTATTTGTAGAAAAAAAATAGAGCGTGTTGTAAAGATTGTAAGGTAATTCCAAGAGAAAGCTTAACCACCCAACATCGACTTTTAATTATGAATTTACAAATAAAAAAATAGACAAAGAAGAAAAGAGTGCATCGAGCTATTCAAACTAAATAGTGGAACCTCAAAAGCGTAAAAAAAAAAATATTTAAACAGAAAGTCCTTCAAGGAGATGCTTGGAATTATGTTGGTAAACCTTGTGATATGTGGAAGAATATGACTATACATATTAGGAAAGTGGTGAAAGATGTGTTAAGTGAATCTAAGGGAGGTGTACCGGCACAAAAAAAAGCTTGGTGGTGGAGTGAAGTGCAAAATAAAATCAGTAAAGAGGGCATGTTACAAATTACATTATTCTAAAAAAATTAGTGAAACTTTAGAGGCTTATAAGAAAGCAAAGAAGGAAGCGAAAAGGCGGTTAGTGAAGCAAAAGCTAAAATTTGGAAGGATTTATATAAAAAACTCAACTCAAAAGAGGGTAAAAGAGATATTTTTAGGATAGCTAGGACTAGAGATAAGAAAACTAAAGATCTTAATTATGTTAGATGCATCAAAGATGAGGAGAAAAAATTCTAGTGGCAAATGATGATATAAGAAATAGATGAAAAAACTATTTTTATAAGCTTTTTAATGAAAATAAAGATGTTAGTATTAACTTAGGAGAGTTAGCCAAATAAGAAAAGTATATAAACCATAATTTCTACCGATGTATTCAAAAGAATGAAGTCAAAGAGGCTCTTAAACATATGAAGGGGGGTAAATCGATAGGACCAGACAATATTCCTATAGAAGTTTGGAAAATACTAAGAGAATAGGAATCACTTAGCTCACAAGACTATTTAATGAAATATAAGAACAAGAGAGACATTTAGAATTGTGCGAATTATCGAGGTATCAAGTTAATGAGCCATACTATGAAATTGTAGAAAAGAATTATCGAACGTAGGTTAAGACAAGTATCAAGTACAACAGAGAACCAATTTGGAATCAAGCCAGGCAGATCTACTGTTGAAGTGATTCACCTTTTGAGACGTCTTATGGAACATTTTAGAGGAAAAAAGAAAGACCTTCATATGATATTTATTGATCTAGAAAAAGCTTATGATATGGTACCGAGGGAGGTTCTTTGGAGAACCTTGGAAAAAAGAGGTATCCCATTGACATACATTAACCTTATAAGAGACATGTACGATAATGCAAAAACATGTGTGAGGACTCATAAAGGAATGACAAACTTCTTTGAAGTTAATATTGGGTTACATCAAGGATCAACTTTAAGTCCATACTTATTTATAATGGTGATTGATGAGTTAACAAAACATATTCAAGATGAAGTACCTTGGTGTATGTTATTTGTATATGACATTGTGTTAGTGGAGGAGTGGAAGGAAAAAGTTAATAGAAAATTGGAACTATGGAGAGAAGCAATAGAAAGCAAAGGTCTCTGACTTAGTAGAACAAAGACAAAATATATGGAATGTAAGTTTGATCATTTGGTTACTTCAGAGGGCATAGTAATTAAAATCGGCACACATTCCATCCCCTAAAAGAAAAGTTTTAAATACCTAAGGTCAATTTTTTAAGGTGATGAAAGAATTGATGGAGATGTTACGTATAGAATTAATGCTGGTAGGTTAAAATGGAGAGGAGCATCAGGTATTCTTTGTGATAAGAAGATACCATTAAAGTTAAAAGGTAAATATTATAGAGCAACAATTAGACCTGTCATGTTTTATGGTTCTGAGTATTGGGCAGTTAACCATCAGTATGTACAAAAGATGTTTGTAACAGAAATGAAGATGTTGAGATGGATGAGTGGTCATTCAAGAAAAGACCGTATAAATAATGAGATTATTAGAAACAAATTAGGAGTGACACCTGTAAACACCCGAAATTTTTTTCAAGTATTTTCAAAAACTCCTAAATTTTGAAGGCCAATTTAAAGCCTTTATGAACCTTTAAATTCAAAATCCCCAAATTTTAAAGTTTAGACCTTTTGGGAGAATATTTCAAAATAAAGGTTTTAAATCCAAATAGCCCATGAGTTTCGAAGCAGGCGGAGACCCAATCCAGGCCTCGATTCTCGGAAAGAAGATAAAGCGTATCAAGATACGGATCAAGTTAAATCATATTGATTCCCAAAAGTGGAGAAGATTGAAGCATATCAAGTTCAAATTCAACAACTTATCCAAATGGAAGGTCAAGACCGATCAAATCCAAGTTTGTCCGATGGGGCCAACTTGGAACCAAGACTCGAGGCCATGGTCACAAGCTCATTCATTTCTAGAAGATTTCAAGTGTAGCTCAAAAGCAAGAGGTGGGAGCCGAATCAAAGAAAGAAGCGAATTCAAGTGGGTCGAAGTTTAAAGAAATCAGCCCAAACAAAACATGTTGCACATTGTAAGGTTGTTTAAAACCAACCGCATGCTCTAGGGCTACACCAAGCCATGGCACCTATACCAGCCCATACGGGCTGGTCCGAATCAACTCAATGAAGAACTACAAGAAGCCGGTTTGGAGCGGATCAAATCCACCAAGCTAAAGCTCCAACCCGCCCCACAAGAAGCCACTAGAACCAGCCCCCCTTGGCCTATAAAAAGGCCCAAGAGGGGGGGGGCGGGTTCCATAACTTGGAGAAGAGGGAGAAGAGAGAGAAGAGAGAGAAGGGAGAGAAGAGAGAGACCTTGGGTGGTGTGTGCTAGACTAGGTGCAGAAAATTTCAGCAAAGGGGGGACGTTTTCTAGTGAAGGGGAAGCTAGGTGAGAGCTTGTAGGAGTTAAGAAGGAAGGCCATCAAGAGGAAGACCGGCTTCATCATTGAAATCCGGTCCTTCGCATCCAAAACTCGTGTAAGACCTTTCTTACTTAATCTAAGTTTCATTCCCTTCCATTCAATTCATTAAATGGGGTTGTATTAATGGAGTTTCATCTCCCCCCAAGTTGTAATAATCTACCTTTGCTGCCATTTCAATTTCGTGGATGAAACACTATACACCCACATGCACGCCAAGTGTTTGCTTTAATGCTTCTCCCTTTCTATATGTTATATACCCTCTATACTTCTAACCCCCTCTATGTCTAAGCTATAAAGTACTTCCCATTCATTTATATTCCAGCAAATTTGCTTTAAGGGTTGTTGCATTTTAATTTCGGGTGGGTTATGCATCATTACATTTATAAAACAGAAAACCGGATTTCAGCATCTCTGCATATGTCTGTTTCCACAATTTTAATTTTGTGATGCTTACTCTGATTGTCTTGAAATTTGGCACACTGATTCCACACACATTGGGATACTCTGTATAAAATTGGCAAGATTTTAGGGCCGCTCAGCCACGTAATAAAAGCATATTAAGAACGACCAGATTTCTGCACCACTGTTTGCACAGTCGGATTTCCTGAAACAGAGGTTGGGTAAAAGTCCCATATCTCTGTCCACAGGAGTCCAAATTGGTTGATTTTTGATGCATTGGAAAGCTAACATCCATAACTTTCCAGCAATATCAAAATCATTAAAATCAGAGTTCTGGGCAGAGAGATACAGACTCATCTTTGAGTTTCTGTATTTCTGAAACAGAGTTGTTCCGAGTCAGTGAGGTGGTCTGAGTAGATTATTTGTTTCTGATTCAATATTGCTCCAAATGCAGATTTGAAAAAGGCTACAGTCTCTCCACACTACCAGCTTTGTCTGGTAAAATTTTGATAATTTTTGGAAGTCTGTAACGCCTTGAAAACTCCCCTAGAAAATAGCTCTGAAAACAGAATTCTCTGTTTTCAGCAACTTGTGTTTTTCCAAGTATTGAATCCGAGTGCACAAGTTCAACAAATTTTTCAAAGACACTTGTTTATGTAAAAGGGAATCATGTTTGCTGTAAAATAAAATTCCTAAGCGCTCAACACTGACCCTTGAGCATCGGCTCAAGAAGGTGTGAGTGAAAAGATCCCGCTTGCACACAATCGCTTAGAAGTCTTACAAACATTTGCTAGTTTTGAACTAGCTGGTACGCTCGCGCAAGCGTAGGGGTGGAAAGTTTCATTTCAAGTTTGTTTCATAAACTTTGAAATGAGAATTTTCATGTCTACAACACCAATAGAGGATAAAATAAGAGAATATCGTTTAAGATGGTTTGAACATATAAAAAGAAGATTAGAAGAAGAACCTGTAAGAAGGTATGAAAAAACTAAATTTGGAAAGTATTAAAAGTGGTATACGACGACCACAAAAGTGTTGGAAAGAAAACAATAAAGAATGATCTAGCTTATTGTGAGTTAATTGCTTACATGACACATGATAGAGCTTTGTGGAAACAAAGAATCCATGTAGCCGACCCCGTATAGTATGGAAAAAGGCTTAGTTGTTGTTGTTGTAGAAATTAGATCCACTTTATTGTAGAGCACCAAAAAATATCCTTGAGAAAATGAAGATGTTGAGATGAATGAGTGATAACACAAGAAAAGACCATATTTTTAATGAGTTTCTCATAAACAAAATAAGAGTGACATCAATAGATAATAAAATGAGAAAAAAATCATTTAAGATGGATTGAACACGTGAAAAGGCAACCAAAGGATGTTCCGAACAGGGTGTGAAATAATAGATGGTCAAAATTTAAAAGAAAAAGATGAAGACTACAAAGGTATTGAAAGAAAATAATAATAAATGATCTAGTTGTTATCCATTAGCATGACACATGATTGAGCTTTATGGAAGCAAAGAATCCATATAACCAACCCATCTAATATGAAAAAAGGCTTAGTTATTGTTTACATTGAATTAATTTAATTAATGTTCAGATTCAGGCAAATTTCATTGGGTTTTGATCATATTAATATTCAACAGAAACCAAAACTGAAAAGCATCCCTTTGCCATACTAATAGATGGATCAAGTGTTCATGCTACTAGATTGATACTAGCGAACAATCTAATTAATTATATCCACTCACTTTGCATAATCTATGGCATCTTGGCACAATGCCAGAGTTCGCACCATCGCCAAATCGTTCCCTCGTGCATTTCCATATCTATCTTGGCAAGTTCTGCAAGAGCAACAAGAAGTTAGTGCAAGCCTAACAAACCTCAATCGACTGGCTCGAATTGGCTGAATCCATTTTTGCTCGAATCAACTGAATTAGCAGGTTCTGAATTTTTTTTACTTTTAGAAGAAGAATTATATTGCCATCTCTGGCCATACGGTTGATTTCTCTGAATCCCTTTTGAAAAATAGTTCAATTCAAAAACCAATTCGATAAGATTGGATTGCATAGGTCGAGCAAATTTTACCTTCCATCAAAAAAATCACCGAAGTTGTCGATTATGACGGCCAAAGGAAGGCAGTCATGCAAGTGAAAGGCTGCAAAGTACTTCCTAATTTCTTCATCCGTTTCAATGTATCTGCAAATGTGCAAACCAAAACTTATGCCAAACTGTAGTTGGCAGCAGCGCTGAATCTTTCAGAGAAGGTAAACTACATGTTGATTTGTCTAAGTTAGACTCTTCGAATGACGGTTCTGTTTCAAGATTTTCAGGGGCTAGATCCTACACTTATTGTTAAGGGTAAAAATAAAAATCTGTCTTTTAGGGTTCAAAAATATAAAAGCATGCAACCAACAAGAGCGTTTGCTCAACTGGCAGGGCGTATTGTTGTTGATGGGGAGTTCAACTTCCATGGGGGTGCATCGAGTGTGTGTTGGACTGCAGACTGCAGCCTCTTCTTTTACGTCATGGATGAGTGCGCACATGGACTTCTCTCTCTCTCTCTCTCTCTCTCTCTCTCTATATATATATATATATATATATATATATATATATATATATATATATATATATATACATACTTCTGGCTAGGTGGCTCAACTAAGGTTGTAAGTTCGATATCTGGAGTATGTATATGATATATAAGTCCATGGAGGGCACTCACTTCATTTGGGTACGGGAAAATACATCCGAAGTCGGATCAATTCCCTGCATACCAAAAAAACAAAATTCATTAGCTTATATTATATATATATATATATATATATATATATATATATATAGAGAGAGAGAGAGAGAGAGAGAGAAAAAAAAAAAATCGGTGCCTACACTTACCCCTTTCCGCCTATTATTTTTGAGTGACATGAATATAATTTCAAAATTTTTAAAGAGTTTTGAAAAAATATATAAATATTTTTATTACATTTATGCCACTTAAAAGCCATGTGAGTCACTCTCTATATAAATATATAAAGAAAGAGAAAGAGTAGAGAGTTGAGTGCTTAAAATTATTCACCACTTCAACTACGGCAGTTTCATTGAACACCTTCAAATCTTTTTCTACTTTCTAAAATTGTTTGTAAGTGATTATGATGATATAAGTTGGAGTGGTTGAACGGACATTTATATATATATATAAAGAGAGAGTGTGGATCTGCTATCATTGTTCAATATTGTTTTTTCATACTTTTTATTAAAATTATAAAAAATTATAAAAAATGAACAGATTCCAGTTTATATATATATATAAAGGCACGAAATGACCATTCCGTGGTTGGAAGTTGAGAAAGCTGGTCAAGGACCCTAGACTTCTTCGCGTTACTAATCAAGCTCAAGCTGGGTTCGAGAATAGCTAGCCTACTGGTTGTTGGGTTGTGTAGTGCTCACCTGAGATAAGCGTGGTGGGTTGGACTCCAATCTCCTCTTGTTGCATATGAAGACGACGGGTCTCGAACTATTCACTGCCCCATTATAAGCATATTGGAACAGAAGAGATGTCTTCCCGCTGTTTGAGAGAGAGAGAGAGAGAGATTCATATTGGTATATATTTTCTACGTATACACACCACTAGTGCGTGCCTGTGTGTGTGTGTATGAGAGAGAGAGGACCTATTTGGAGGACCAGAAAGAAGCATCATCGTGTGCTCTTCTTCCCTTTCTGAAGCGGATTGTCCATCAGCTTTCGTTATTGCAGCTATCTGGTAGCTAGGGAAGAATTCCTTCGCCATTGGAGAGAGAGAGAGAGATCCAACTGTTTGACGAAATGCGCCATCGGCACCCTGTCTGGGGACAAAATGGAACAGACCCGTATATGGACCTGACAAACCTTGCCACCCGGATTCAAAATCAATATCCGGACCTTCACCATTTTTTTATGGTACAATGTGCCGGAGCACCGAACCAGTGCGAGCCCCTGGTATCGAACTCATCACCTTCTACCTTTCAATCGACACCCTAGCCAGGTGAGCTATTGCAATTTTCTCCACCAGAAACCGTCATTATTTTGTTTGGATTCGGATAAGAATCGGCTAGGCCCTAACCCGCTTGCTTCCAGGCATGTCAAAAGGTCGGATCTGAGTCAGATCCAAGCATTACCGAATCCAAAAGTAATCATATTACATAACCCATTATCCATCAGACAGACCCACCTAAAGACTAAAACTGAATCAGACAAGTCTAATAAATCAGGTTGGATTAACGTAATCATTCGAATTATCCAATTGGATTTCGGATTCAGCATCCGGTGGAGAAATCCAAACGGTGTTTATACCTTGAAGAATGAATGGATACGGCATTCAGCAATCCTTATTTGGAGCAAGAATTCAAGCAATGAGCCCCGGTTTGCATATCGAAGATGAAGCCTTTTGGCCCTGGTTCCCGTTGTTGGGTTTCTACTCGAAGGGCCATTCGTGCTTCGGAAGCCACTCCCCACAGCCAAAACCGTGTCATCGTTATTGATTCTCACATGATAAAATCTGGGTTTCACTCGGAAATATATATTTCCAACCATTTAATCGGTTGTCATGTGAAAGATGGAGAGATTGCTAAAGCACGCCAAGTGTTCGACGAAATGCCAATACATTCATCTCTGGTTATGTCAAAGCAGGAAATGTCAGCGAAGCTAGGAAACTCTTCGATTGCACCGCGGACCGGAATATGGTCGCATGGACGGTCATGATTTCTGGGCATACACAATCTGGTGACGTCGCAGAATCTTTCACTCTTTGAGAAGATGCGGAGATCAGATCTGCAGCCGGACCATGTAAGTATTGCCACTTTGTTGTCTGCCTGCAAAAGTGTGAAGCAGTGTGGCTATGTTCATCAGGTTCACTCTCTGATTGCGAAGCTCGGGTATGATTCTATCCTCCTTGTCTCTAATACACTGATTCTTACTCTAAATGTGGACTTATAGATTGCGCACTTCAAATGTTCAACGAAATGCCTGGAAGAGATTTGTGACGTTTAACGCAATGATTGCTGGGTATACTGGGATGGATTTTTCGAGGACCCGTTGATTCTCTTTTTAGAGTTGCAAAGTTCAGGATTGAGGCCCACAGAGTTCACGTTTGCTAGTGTTATTGCCGCATGTACTGATCTAGGCTATCTTGATCTTGGAAAACAGATTCATAGCTGCATGTTCAAGATGAATTTTGTATGGAATGTCTTTGTCACCAATGCAGTTCTTCGTATGTATGCAAAGAGTGATCGAGTCGAAGCTGTGAAACAGCTCTTCGATGAAATGCCTCAAAAGGTCTGCGTTTCGTATAATGTTCTGATCACTTCCTATGCTTGGGAGGGAAAGTGGGAAGACTCTTTCCGACTCTTTTGGCAATTACAGTTTTGTGGTTTTGATCCGAGACAATATTCTTTCGCTACTATCTTAAGCTTCCTTGCTTGCAAACGCAATGGCTTTGAATACTGGTAAGCAGGTCCACGCACAAGTCATAGTAACAGCGGCCGAATCTGAGATCTTGGTGTGCAATTCCTTAATTGATCTTTATGCTGAGTGTAAGCTGGAAGTTGCAGAGTGCATGTTTAGGAAGAGGGAAGATGTAAACACGGTTTCTTGGACATCGTTGATTTTAGGATATGTATTATGACAAATCCATGGATTCTTCTCAGAGATGCGAAGGGTAGGAACTACTCCCGATCAAGCAACCTTGTCGAGCATCTTGAGTGCTTCCGCAAGCTTAGCATTGCTTGGATTAGAGAGGCAGCTCCACTCAATTTTACTCAAATCTGGATTCATATCTAACGTGTTCAGAGGGAGCGCACTCCTTGATATGTATGCAAAGTTCACCATTTGGACTCAGACATGATACACATCAAATTGTGTATATTGGGTTCCCTAAAAGCGCTACTTTTACATACTTGAAGTCAAATGAGAGAAAATTTGGAGGAAAAACCAGATATAAATTAAAGGAGGGCATTAGTTGGTCATTGTGTATTTAAAATACTTTAAATGAAAAGATAAATATCGTAAAATGGTTGTGACAAAAGCAAATGTTTTATAGTGTCGTTGGTTCGGTATTAACCATCCATACAGGGAAAAAGATATCCATTTTCAAAACTTACGATGACTCCATCTAGGGGTGTTCAAGGAATCACTGGAACCAAACCAAACCTGTTCTAGATGTCGAACGGTTTGGTTCCGTTGGGTTTTATTAAGAACTTGAATTGACGGTTCAGTTCACAATTCTAGTATTGAATCCGAACTGAACCAAGTGTACGATAGATGACTTTAGTCCCGTATTAAATAGGAAACATGGTGAAAAAAATGCATTGAGCACTATAAAAACCATGAAAGGGGCACCGAACAAGATACCCTTTCTCGGCCTTTTGGCTAAGATCAAGTGTAGTATCTATACAATGACCACATGATATTAAATCAATTTCTTTGTGGGGGACAATGTCACCCACGGTAACTTGGCCACTCGGCCGTTGCCCATATGTTGAACTACAGTAAAAACCGTGGTTTAGAACAGAACCAAACCAAACCGGAACCATCTGATTGACGATTTGGTTCTGTTTTCAAAGTATCGGAAACCCCGAGTAGCAGTTTGATTCAAGGTTGAGGTTAGAATCGAATCAAACCAAACCGTGAACACCATCTTATATAACATGAATAGAAGATAAAATGATTGATATATCTTTAAGGTTAATTAAATATTCCTAAAGCAAACAAGCGAAGATTGAGTAAATAGGTGTTGGAAATTAGATCAAAAACATGTTAAAAGAGGCAATGCAAGAAAGACCTTAGAATATAAGAAAAAAATAAACTTGATCTAAGTTTTTTAGAGGTGTGCTTTGGCGACTATAAATCAATATATGCTAGCACAATGCGTCAGTGAAGGCATGGTGTTGGTTTGGCTTGTAATTGATCAAATTCTTTACCTCTTAGACCAGATGCATGTCCCGTGTATCGAACTCATATCCTCCAACATGTGAGTCAAACCCCTGGCAAGGTGAGCTTATTGCTCATTGTGCTTCTTTTGTCTTGGCAAGGGTAAAGATTGACAAATTTTTCCAGGACACAGTAACTTTGAAATTGAAAATGCAGTCGTGCTCGCATCCATTCTGCTCCTGCATGAAACCAAACAATAAACTCTGCTCAAAGCTATTCAAGACAGAGAATATATATATATGAAGCTTATTATATACTAATATAATTTCAATCATCCAGTTAAAAAAAATGAATGGTTGATATTTTAATTCAACAAAACAGCCAGTGAACTAACACTCTGAGTGCATTCCCTCAAAGATGCTCTTAGACATATGAATGATAGTAAATCGATAAGACCAAACAATATTCCTATAGAAATTTGAAAAATCTTAAGAGAAATAGAAATCACTTGGCTCACAAGACTATTTAATAAAATATAGATAAACCAAAAGATGCCCAAGGAATGCAGAGTAAGTATACTTATACTCATATATAAGAATAAGGGAGACATTTAGAATTGTGCGAATTATCGGGGTATCAAGTTAATGAGCCATACTATGAAATTATAGAAAAGAATTATGAAACGTAGGTTAAGACAAGTATCAAGTATAACAGAGAACCAATTTGGATTCATGCAAGATAGATCTATTGTTGAAGCGATTCACCTTTTAAGACGTCTTATGAAACATTTTAGAGCAAAAGAGAAAGACCTTCACATGATATTTATTGATCTAGAAAAAGTTTATAATAGGGTACCAAGAGAGGTTCTTTGGAGAACCTTGGAAAAAAGAGGTATCCCATTGACATACATTAACCTTATAAGAGACATGTACGATAATGCAAAAACATGTGTGAGGACTCATGAAGGAATGACAAACTTCTTTGAAGTTAATATTGGGTTACATCAAGGATCAACTTTAAGTCCATACTTATTTATAATGGTGATTGATGAGTTAACAAAACATATTCAAGATGAAGTACCTTGGTGTATGTTATTTGTATATGACATTGTGTTAGTGGAGGAGTGGAAGGAAAAAGTTAATAGAAAATTGGAACTATGGAGAGAAGCAATAGAAAGCAAAGGTCTCCGACTTAGTAGAACAAAGACAAAATATATGGAATGTAAGTTTGATCATTTGGTTACTTTAGAGGGCATAGTAATTAAAATCGGCACACATTCCATCCCCTAAAAGAAAAGTTTTAAATACCTAGGGTCAATTTTTTAAGGTGATGAAAGAATTGATGGAGATGTTATGTATAGAATTAATGCTGGTCGGTTAAAATGGAGAGGAGCATCAGGTATTCTTTGTGATAAGAAGATACCATTAAAGTTAAAAGGTAAATATTATAGAGCAACAATTAGACCTGCCATGTTTTATGGTTCTGAGTATTGGGCAGTTAACCATCAATATGTACAAAAGATGTCTGTAACAGAAATGAAGATGTTGAGACGGATGAGTGGTCATTGAAGAAAAGACCGTATAAATAATGAGATTATTAGAAACAAATTAGGAGTGACACCAATAGAGGATAAAATAAGAGAATATCGTTTAAGATGGTTTGAACATATAAAAAGAAGATTAGAAGAAGAACCTGTTATAAGGTATGAAAAACTAAATTTGGAAAGTATTAAAAGAGGTAGAGGACGGTGACAAAAGTGTTGGAAAGAAACAATAAAAAATGATCTAGCTTATTGTGAATTAACTGCTAACATGGCACATGATAGGGCTCTGTGGAAACGAAGAATCCATGTAACCGACCCCGTCTAAGTATGGAAAAAGACTTAGTTGTTGTTGTTTGTTGTTGTTGAGTGTAACAATGTTATATTACATATTCTAAAAAATTATTAAAACTTTAAATTATATTTATGTCACCAAAAAATAATGAGCCAACATAATCTTATTTTATATATATATATATATATATATATATATATATATATATATATATATATATATATATATATATATATATATATATATATATATATATATAGAGAGAGAGAGAGAGAGAGAGAGAGAGAGAGAGAGATGATGCATGCTATAGTTTTGCTACGGGGGAGGGGGGAAGAAGGTGTCTCCTTACGATGGTCGACACGAGAGCGCCACCGAGTGACAACACCGACCGCATATGGGTCCACATGGAATTTTTGCCTTCACTTTTCACTTTCACACACTTGGGATTTACCACAAATTAAATGTTAAAAAGAAGAGGTTAATTTATGACTGGCAGTGGCGGATCTACATCAGGGCGAGGTAAAGCGATCGAGACTCGAGGAAGAATGGTTCAGGGTTCATCTCTTAGTACATAACAAAGGTGCAGATGAGTCGAACTGCCCACGGGCTAATCGAGACTGATTAAAAGCAGTTCAAACTTGACCCTACTTTGTTGAGCTTGAGCTGAGCTGAGCTCTACTGGAGATCCAGTTGATTGTTAACCGAGCTGGAGCTTGTGTAATGCTCCGCTCAAGAAGCTCACGAGCTTAATCAAGCCTTATACACAGAGAGAGAGAGACATCTATATGTGTGTATGAGTGTTTGTATGTGCTAGTAGTTCACTAGCTCAATTGGATTCGAACTTAGTCCTAATCAGGTCAATCTTGGCTGCATTGAGCTCAACGAGTCTAGCAACTGTGCTTGAGTTGCTTGAACATAACTCATACTCGAGCAAAGGCTTGTGTTCGAGCTTGACTCAACTTGATCATGCTCCTAATTTATAAGTCAATAACCACCTACCTCCCTAAAAGGTCTTTAATTAAAAATAAACTACTGAAGAGCCTTAATACATGGCCTATACTATCAATTTTAACCATTTCGTCTTGTCTTAAAAAGTTTTCTAGATCTACCAGTAACACACATTCACGTAGAGCCAGAGTGCACATGGAATCAAACTCATGACCTTTAACTTGTGAGTGGACTCCCTAGCCAGGTGAGCTATTGCTCTTTGTGCAATATATTTATACCTTTGGAACGATGAAGGGATTTGAGTTCAAACCTGCTGGTGCGAACCTAGTTAAGCCCCACGGATCCACGGATGGATCCAAAATTTCCCAAGATCCGATCCGTCTCGATCTCAGGTAATGACTCGGCCAGTCTGAACCAAGGAAAAAGTAACTGAACCGGTTCGCAGTAAAAAAGTTAAAAACCGATAGCAAAAAAAAAGTCCAACTTTTCATAGGATTCGGGACTTGCCGGTGGGCCTTGCGTCAATGGCAAAAGTGGAAAACGTAAAGTTCGCCTGCCGGGGTAGAGAGGCGGGCCCCGCTCGATGATCAGATTCATCGGATGGCATTTATGATGCCACGTAGGCACTTGGGGGCCCATCCTCTCTCTCTCTCTCTCGCTTTCACGTACGTTTTGCGGGCACGTTGGAGGGGAAGAAAAGGTCTAAAAGGAGACTCTCCCTCCTGGCTTGCTTTTCTGTCTGGCTAAATATTTTATTATAATTCATCAAAAAATTAATTTGTGTTTGGTGTTGGGGATGCACTTTGGTGGGGAGCAGGTTAGCCAAACAGTAGACAGAATAACATCTTTAGTTTAGTACCTTTCTGCCTAATTGAGACTTGACTTAGTGGTAACCAAGCACTCGCTTTGCCATCATCTGTGAGGTAGAGGAGTCTAGTTTATGGTACTCGGCCTCGACGTTGACCCGAAATAACTGCACGCATACAACGATCCGGGTCCAAAGCCAAGTTGATCAAACACCTAGTTATAATAATGACACACACACACACACACATATATATTGATCCAGTCCAGTACACACACATACATATATATGTATATGTATATATATATATATATATATATGTATATGTATATAAACGGACATACACATCTAGACACGTGATCAATTGCTTGGGCCAGAATTTATTTGGTTCCAAGAGGAGGCCGAAGCCACACGCCCAAAGATGCACCCTATGAGAGTTGAACTCCTTACCAGCAGCAAGGGTGCTAGAGCGCCCTGCAGTTGAGCTAACGCTCATGGTGCAAGCCGGAATTACTGGTGACGCTCACTGCATGTAGCTACTAGTTGTTACCGGCAATAGATGGATAAGAGACAATGAACTTAGTTGGAAGTTATGAAACATGAAGTGTTATTGCAGTACGAGCTATTGACTTTTAGTTACCTAAAATCACGTTCAAGCATGAATAGTATACGACTTGAAAGAGTATTTATCTTCAATCAATACTTTGTCCAAATTGAATTCATATATATCCAAATAAGCATGCATACGTTTTAATCTCTCTCTATATATACATGTACATATATATACATATATGTATGTACACATATATAAGCCTGTATAGTCCATGTGCACATCAATCCATGCTAAAAAATTCTTAAGAATCTCAACCGTTCGATCAATAGTTAAAATTTAAATTTCAAAAGGATAAAGTATCTAATGTTTTTCTTCAAGAGCAATAAATGTATCAATACTATTTGTTTTTTTTTACTTATAGCATGGATTGATGTGTGCATAAACTAATTTCTCTATGTTATGTATGTGTATATATATATATAGAGAGAGAGATAAATTAGTGCATGCGTACATGGATATATGCTTAAACATTCTGAAAGATATCAAGCATTTGATTTCTAAGATCAATTGTTGAGATCTTTAAGTCAAAAAGTAACTTATACAAAGTGCAAGTACCAAAATACATTTTTGATGTTGAGATTTGAATTTCAGTTGCCAAACGAACGGTTGAGATTTAAAAGCATGTTTAAGCATGATGGATGTGTGCATGGACTAATTTCTATATATATGGTTTGGAATGAATTTCAATATGAATACAGTGAAATTGAATATTGTTTTCTTATATTAACGTAATGATTCGAATAAATAGACTCTTCACATCTAGAAGAGGTCAACTCTTGAATTAGTGTATACCAACTTTCAGTGTCAGCAATACAAGAAAGATGTAAATTTCAAGCCCTCCAAAATCATTACATGCACGTCTTAAGTTAGTGATCCAAAAGCCGATTCTTAGACCTTAAGGTAGGTTGATTGCAGTAAAAGTGTGCTCAAAATGCACGGAAGCAATGCCAAGTCTGTCTCATGCAATGGCGGATCTATATTGAGGGGTGGGGGCGGCCGTCCCCTGACACGATGAAATATGTACATCACTCCCTTCAAAACTATTTTCCAGATCCGCCATTGGTCGCATGTCAAGTTCGTTCATCAGTTTACTTCTCACACATGCACGCACACATAAACACACAGACGTGTGTGATGAGCCCATGTATGAGCATCAAACGTGGGTGGCAATTATCCACTTCCTGCATCCATACGCTTAGAATTAAGCACCCACTACTGATCGCGTTAAACTTGACTCGTTATTGCCCAAGTATGCCAGCCTGTTTTGTTTCTCGGAAGGTGACACTGAAATCATGTATAAAATGAAGAACCCCTCATGCGAACAGCGTGACAAGTGAGGAAACAAACCTTATTAAAACCAAGCTTTGATGCTGAAAATTTCAAATAAATAAGAGGAATATGCAGAAGCCCACCATGAGGGCTTTTGTTTATTGGTGTTGGGGCACGCTCAAGACAAAATAAACTAGATTTATTACATGTAGGTGATGGAAAAGGTCAACTAGTGGCCACTGTGTGTCAGGTCATCATTCACCATTCACCTTGATAGCTTGGTTCACACACACACTTGCGTAAGCATGTATTATTATTGTACATGGATTTTGGTCACCATTATGCTATTTTTTGTCATAAATGGTTTTTTATAATTAAAAAACAGTAAACCACTATTTTATCTTTTCAAGATAATTTAATATTTCTTGATAAAGTTATGCTTATGTCACGAGGATACGAGATTCTTGTCAACTGTGAAAATGTGAGGTAAGCACCGAGTTCCTCTCTCAACTTGATATCCATATATATATATATATAAAGAGAGAGAGAGATAGGTGCATACTCAATTGAGCAAAGTGCTCAATCACCTCTTCAACCACCAACTGCTCACTTTGCCTCCTTTCGTTATTATTCCATTGACTATATATACATATATAGAGGGGGAGAGATAGGGTGGTTTTGTGATTTTTTTTATGGTTTTAGTGGTAACAGTAACCATTTCAATATGTGGAGAGCAGTTTTGACAAAGAGTAGCTGAAACAAGGGATTTAATACTTTGCTCAGTTGAGCATAGACCAATGGAGAACGGCAGTCGATGGTTGATGCTGAAACCATGGGAAACAAGGGATTTACATATATATGTAAGCTATATAAATTCATACATGCATACATACATACATATATATATATAATATTGTGTGTGTATAATCTACATAATATAAATATCTTCACATAGATAGATACACAGATTATATATAATGTATATGATATAATATTAAATATATAATGTATATATTAAATGTACTGTGGACCCGAAGCTGACCGATGTTGGGTATAGGTTCAAAGAATGTGACCCGAATAAAAATTGGTCTGGACCTCCGGCTGGCTCAATTTCGACCCAAACTCGAAGTGACCTGACCATCAGATGACCCGATTTGCCAGGTCTACATGCCACAATATTACATGTTTATGCCAAACGAAGGCCAACTCGAAGATAACCCACATTGTCTTGTGTTTGCCTGTCAGCATTACTGTGAAATAATTTCTCAAAGAAAGTGAATCCCACGAAGGTCAGTGGGAAAAGAGGAGTGTCATCAAGTCGAGCTCGAGTACGAGCATGCTCGACTGGACTCGTTAAGAAAATGCTTCTCTCATATTTGAAGTGGAAGCCCTAATGGGATTCTATCCTCGGGCTTGAGCTCGAGCTCGTGTTCGAACAACTCAAGCTCAGCCTGCGAGACTCATTTGCGCTCGGTGCAACCAAGATTGACTCGGTTAAGCTCGATCCTAGGTCAAAGCTCAGTGAGCTCGAACCAGATCGAACTTGGATTTACTCATGAATTAGCGAAAACAAATATGGAACATAAAACTTTCAAAATATAAATAATGATTATATTATAAAGCTCGATTAATCTTGCCAGTTGCTTGAGTCGAGTACGAACTAGAATGCCTGCGGCTTGAGCTCAAGAAGATGGAGTCGGTTTTGAAGTTTTCTCGAGCTGAGCTCTTTTAGCTTCTCGGCTCACTTGCTACCCTAAAAAATAACCCGATATTCAGCCCACTTGGGTCCCATGAAAACCACTACCTTAGCCTACTCCGTCAAGTCAGACGGTGAAAACCACGGAGAACTATCCCGGAGTCAGAGTCGCAATCAAGTCAGGGCGCCATGGACCGATCTGGAAGCTTTCCCGATACGGTTCGGTTACTGTTACGACAATATGCTACGATCTGGCAGTGGGAGGCGCTGCTAAAACCCGGGGTTAAGGTGCCTAGTTGGGGGAACTAACCAGGGTGAAGCGATAGCTGCCCGTCCTGCCCGCTAGAGGGAGGACAAGCGGGAAAACCGCGACGGTTGATGGCACGTCTCCACGTGGCAAACGGCGTCAGGGAGGCAGCCAACCAGCCGCCGTCGTGAATGCTGAAGTGGCGAGCGTGTGACTTTCGGGGGCATGACGGTTAACGGTCGGGCAGTATGGAGTAACCTGCGACAGCCGGTTTCCCGGGGGTTAGGAAGTTAACCATGGTGGAAAGGACTGTTGCCTGTTGGTGAAGAGGGATTAAGCGACCAGGAGAGGGACTGAGGGATGGTCAAAACGCCATATCGCTGCTTGTCATCCTTGTTCGAGAAGCTATCGGATTCTGACGGTGAGAGATCAGAGGCAAATCGTCTCTACGGAATCGAGCACCAGCGTCTGGGATTTCGTTTTCATGTTCGTCGTCGTTCTTTGGTTCATTTCTGACAGATTCTAGGGTTTTCTGAAGGAAGAGGTAGAATTTCTTGAGGTTTCTTAAGGAGCAGATGCTAATTCGTTGTTTTTCTGCTGTGAAACGTTTCTTTATCTTGTGTTAAGAGTTTGAGTGAAGGAGCTGGTCGATTTTTCTGGTATGCTTTTGGATTTGGCGTCTGGGGCTGTACTGACTTGATTTTAGCGAAGGTCGGCGGTAGATGAAAGAGGTTTTGGAGTAATCCGCTCACGGGAAATGGCGTCGTGTGAGGTGTCCATCAAGGGAAGCGGAGACAACGGGAGGGAGAGCCTCTCCTCTGTATGTAGCAAGCCGAGCAATGACGGGACTGGTCGGGGGTACGGGGGTTTCTCATCGAGTGATGAAGGTACTCACTCAGTCACTCTGTCTCCGGCGAAGCGTTTGGGCCTCGGATTAAGCTTTCTATTTGTTCGTGAATTTTTCTACATGATAAAGGGAATTTTTAGTTTCTCTGGTATTCTGCCTTCTATTTTTTTACTTTGTTTTGCAAATGGAAGATATGCTGTACAACGAGCTCTGGCACGCGTGCGCCGGGCCACTAGTGACTGTTCCCCGACGAGGCGAGAAGGTTTTCTACCTCCCCCAGGGGCACATCGACCAGGTACGGTTGGATTTCTTGATCTACGGGTTGGAAGAGGTAAATATATCTTGTATTTCTCATATCTGAGTGGTTTGGAGTTATCTCGTTCTTTTCCAGGTGGAGGCTTCAACGAATCAGTTCTCGGATCAACAGATGCCGATATACAAGCTTCCTTCGAAGATTCTTTGTACAGTGATTAACATAGACTTGAAGGTCTGATTCATCTGGATCTTCTTAGTGAATTTGTATTTTGCTAGGCGCAGAAATAGGCTTCACACCGTTTCTTCGTTGATTTTACAGGCGGAGCCAGATACGGATGAGGTTTTCGCTCAGATGACGTTGGTTCCTGAAACAACAGTAAGCTACTTATCTCTGCGCAAACGCTTAATTAGTTTGTCAATACTTGCTCGGTTTCTCTTTTCACGCCTCTTTCTTTTCCGTTTTTCTGGTGCAGCAAAATGAACACGATGTCGTAGTGGGACCTCCGCTGCTTCCCCCTTCACGTCCTCGCGTTCATTCTTTTTGCAAGACTTTAACTGCGTCGGATACGAGCACTCACGGCGGGTTCTCAGTGCTCCGGAGGCACGCAGACGAATGTCTACCACCTTTGGTGAGTGGTTAATTTGCTTGGTTTCGCGTTTTAGTTATAGGTCTCTGATCGCTCTTTCTTTTCCTTTTCTTCGTTCGGCTCTGCTAACGATTTCATTCATTTGATGGTTGCAGGATATGTGTAGGCAGCCGCCAAGTCAAGAGCTGATTGCGAAGGATTTGCACGGAAAAGAATGGAGTTTTCGGCATATTTTCCGAGGTGTGAGGTTGATTTGCTTTAGATTTCATAGGTATCGGTGATTTAGGCAACAACTGTTTGATGCGGTCAGGCACAAGCTGATGCGGAACTGGTGTTTATGTTGCGGTGTGTGTTTTGCTTTTCTTGTTATTTCAGGCCAGCCCAGAAGGCATCTGCTTCAGAGTGGTTGGAGCGTCTTTGTTAGCTCTAAGAAACTTGTCGCTGGGGATGCTTTTATTTTTCTAAGGTAAAATGCATTTCGTTAAACTATTGGCTTTTAGCCTTTGGAGTGGTTTGGATCAGATCATAGTACCGTTTGATGCTTTGCAGAGGTGAGAATGATGAACTTCGTGTTGGAGTCAGGCGTGCCATGAGACAGCAAAGCAATCTTCCATCTTCAGTCATATCTAGTCACAGTATGCACCTTGGTGTCCTAGCGACAGCATGGCATGCTATACAAACTGGAACCATGTTCACTATATACTACAAGCCGAGGTATGGTTACAGTTTGTGGATTCCATTTCTACTGGATATTATTTTGAACGCCAATTCTCTTGTGACCAATACTGGCCTTTATTTCTTGTAGAGTTTATGTGTGGACTGAAATGTCGATGGACCCAGATTTTTTAGGTGCATATATAGTTCTTGGTTATCGATGTGTTAAAGCAACACTAGTCAACTAACTACTGTTAGTAATCCTATATGCTGAACCCAATTGCGTTTGTTAGATGTTAAGGCTCTTGTTTAGATCTGAACGGTTTCTCTTTTGGTATCTGTCAATATGTTTATAGAGCAGTTGGACCCATCCTTTCTTCTAAAGGATCTTAAAGGTCTATGTGGGCTTCAAATTACTAAATTGCCGAAAGTTTGCAGTTTGTTTTTGATGTTGAGAACGATGTGCATAAAAAAACAGGTATGCATCATCATCTGGGGTTCGCATTTCTGCAAGGCAGGCTTGTCTTGTTGAGGTTCCTTTGTATAAAAAATCTTTACAGGCTTAAATTACATGGAGGCCTTATGTTTTTTTTTTAGTTTCTGTGATCTGCTGCAGCAATTAGTTGTTGATTTATGTAATTAATGAACTCCAGTTGTTTGCATCTAAGTTCTTTGATACATTATGAAGTCCATATCTTTTCGTGTTTGTAACCCTACTTGGTTTTTCGCTTTCTTGTTTTGAAGGATAGACAAAGTTGCGTTCGCAGACCTCCAATCCACTATGCATTTGAAATTATTCTTAATGGTACTCTCTTATGCTTGAAATTTGTGCTGCCTTCTGTTTTGCAGAACTAGCCCTTCGGAATTTGTAGTGCCGGTTACAAAATACATGGAATCCATTAAAAACAATTATTCTATTGGAATGAGATTCAAAATGAGATTTGAGGGTGAAGAGGCGCCTGAACAAAGGTATGATGCATGAAAGGTCCAGGGTTTTCCGTTGGCTCTGTTAAATTGCCATATGTAGTAATGATCTCCCTTTTGATGCCTTTGTTTCGAATTGGGCCAGATTTACCGGTACAATTATAGGTATAGGAGATGTTGATTCCACTAGGTGGACTGAGTCAAAATGGAGGTGCCTTAAGGTATTATGTGGATCAACCCCTCTTTTGTTTCCTGAGCAAAGGTTTTTGGTCTTAAGCATGGTGCTTTGGTGTTACCGGTTTCTTCTTGTGTTCAGGTGAGGTGGGATGAGCAAGCTTCTGTTCCTCGTCCAGAGAGAGTTTCGCCTTGGGAAATTGAACCTGCTTTGGCACCTGTGTCTTTAAATCCGCTTCCTGTTTCTAGATCCAAGAAGCCCAGATCCAGCATAATGCCTTCATCTTCCGATTCTTCTGCTCTTACTAGAGAAGGTCTCTCTCTCTCTCTCCCTCTCTCTCTGTGTGTGTGTGTGTGATGTTTATATTAGTTTGAGTGAATTTTGCAGGTCCACCTAAAGTTTCTGTAGACCCTGTGCAAGTCCATGGATTTTCAAGGATCCTGCAAGGGCAAGAAATCACTTCCTTGCAGGGAACTTTAGCTGATAGTGGTGCACCTGTCAACGTCCAGAAGCCAGTTGTGCGGTCACATTTACACGATAATGAGAAAAGGGGTGCTACTTCTTCGTTAAGGGAATTGGGTTCTGAGAACTGGATGTCGTTGTTCGTGCATGAGCCCTCCTACACTGATCTGTTGTCTGGTTTCCGAACTCCTCCAAATGATGCCCATGGCTTCAGTGTGCCTTTTGCTGAACAATCTCGTGATGTAGTGAATCCTTTGGTGAGGCAGTTCCAAGCGCAGGGAGGCAAGTTGCAGACACACGGAGGTTCCTGGCCTGTGATGCCTTCCACTTCGTTGATGAGAGAGGGGAGCTCAAGATCGCCAACTAGCAACGAGTTTCCCTATCAGAAATCTGGTAATCTTATATGCGGTCGGCCAAGTGGATACTCTGTGATGTCCAGTACCCCAGTTGAACAGCAACCAGCTAATTGGCTACTTTCTTCTCCACTCTCTGAAACTGAAAGTGCATCGCATTCAGTTATGGGAAGAGTTCAGAGTGGTCTATGTCCACAACCGGAATCTACCAAATCCAATGGGGAAGGAAACTGTAAGCTGTTCGGCATACATCTTATGAGCAGTTCTCATCAATCTGGACCTTGTTCTTCACAGGCCAAGGTACCTGATAAAGCAGCGGCACCTTTCCGCAAACCTCAATCCTTGGAACCAGACGAATTATCTGAGCCTTCAAAGTGTACAAAATCAGTGGATACCTTGTGTAGTGACAGCGACCAAGAGAAGGCTTGCCGGCCCTTTCAGCAACATTCTAGGAATGCTCCTGGCAAGCTACTGTGCGGTTCAACCAGGAGCTGTACAAAGGTAATATCTGTCTCAACTTTTACATTGCGTACGTTTCCATTTGAGTGACGTGGTCATTGATATTTCTATTATTTCTCTAAAAGAGGCTTTACATGGAGCTTTCAAGTATTCTTGGTTATGTGTTTGGAGACTGGGTTCTCCTAGCCTCACTTCTCTTCAGGCACTAAGATTTAATGAATTGGGTTTCAGGTTCATAAACAGGGTAACGCACTTGGAAGATCCGTGGATCTTACAAAGTTTAGTGGTTATGAAGAGCTGATAGCAGAGCTGGATCACATGTTTGAGTTTCAAGGGGAATTGATGAACTCGAATAAAAAGTGGTTGGTTGTTTACACAGACAATGAAGGAGACATGATGCTCGTGGGGGATGACACGTGGCAGTAAGTTCAACAATCATTTGACAGTTCTTTTTTTCTTGTTTTCGTGCAACTTTTATTTTTATAGAGATCACGTTCAGTGCCGTGGCTACCACTTGTTCAAGAATTCTATAATATTTCCGTTTGTTAGGTTTCTTATTGTAGTCATGTAACATGTTTTCAATTCCCAAGACCTGTGACCTCTCAGCCTAAGCAAGAGTGTGCTTGAGACATCTCGCAACAAGGTTAACGGACTCCTTGCATTGTATCTAACTTGGGGGAAAAACATGGTAAACATGTACGGATTTATCGCTATCTAACTAAAGCCCTTATTTTCATTGGATAGAGTTGAGTGGTTTCTTATTCGACTGTTCACTGCACATCCACTTTTCTGCTCGACTGGGTCTTCTCATCCAAACTACAAGCCTTAACATCCCCACTATATAGAGAACAGTCAGATTGTATGATCATCTTGTTCCATTTTGATATCCTTGAATGTGATAACATTCTCTCTCTCTCACACACACACAGCTATGTATGATATATATCATTTGTAACACCGATTTCTTCCTTGAAAGCAGAGAGTTCTGTGGTATGGTCCAAAAGATTTTCATTTATACACGTGAAGAGGTCTCAAGGATGACCCCAGGATCCATGAATACAAAGGTTGATGAAAGTTCTGGCCCTGCAGAAGGTGTGGCGGCTACCAGACACCCTAAATGCAATCCTGTACCTGGTTCAGCTGCTACATCAGAAAACTAGCATCTCGTCAAGTGGTTGTGGGTGAGTGAACAAACTTGTACTTTAACTGCCAGACCTTGATTGTGCTTTGCAACCGCTTGACAATTTTATAATTGAATTTATAAGTTTTGGATAAGTATCCATACTAAAGATATCAGGCTGTTCCCTTATATTGTCCTTGATGCCAACTTGCTGTTCGAAGTGGCTGCCATTTCCCAATGGCAAGTGAGGCAGCCTGGTGATGATGCTAATGGTCTCACTAATCCATGTAGCCAACCCCATTTAGTGTGGGGTTTTGGTTTTGAATTGGACGTCATCACGTTCAAAACAGCAAGATTATCATTTTGTATCAGCTTGAGAAGTCCCACAAGGTGTGCTGGAAGTGAAGATATTCGAGTCTGGAAGGATGGTGGTGGGGTATATAATCCATTCTGATGGGTGTCATTGGTGACTTGCGGCCTCTCACTAGCGATAGTTGAGCATGTTCATGATCATCTCTTTCATGCATCCTGTTTAAAGAATGGACCTAATCACTCGGGTGGTGCATCCTTTTGAAAGAATGGTTAGAAATCAAGCTGATGCACTGCTATTTTACTGAATCTTTGGAAGACATAAATGCAAATCTCTATAGAACCTTTGAAACCTGTTAATGTAAAATCCTGATCACGTTGCATTTCACTCTGGTTTTTTTGTGCAGGTCCTCTATTTCTTTTCGGCATATAAACCCCTGCATCCCGGGTTGCTGTTTTGTAGTTGGTGATTGTTCAGTTTTGCTTTCTTTACTATTACCACTTGTGCTAAGCAAGGTAAGGGCTGCCTTCTTTTTGTATTCTTTCTTGCCCTGGCCCCTCGTAATAATCGCCTAGGAATGGCTTGTAACCCTTTCCAGTGAGCTGTCATATTCAAACTCCCGATGTCTCCTTTTTTTTGTTAGATTACCCTTGTAAATTTTCACACGAAGAAAAGGAAGATGCGGAATTAACGTACATTGCAGGCTGTAGGGTGTTTGCTGGAATATGGAAAGTTCTCAAAGCATTAAAGAATGTCCCGACTGACATGCAAATTACGGTTCTCTCTCTCTCTCTCTCTCTCCACTAAACTTTACTCTGTTTACTGTTTATATCGGTTGTACGTTTCCTTTGAATAAATTCGTGCACTGCATTGTGTGAGAAATCAGAGGACCGTGCCCAAATCTACAAGTGCCTTTACTGTTGCGTCGGAATCTGCTGTTGTACGAGTTGAGGCAGACGTTTATTGTTCATTTATTTCCGGTTCCTCACACTGCGAAATTCAGACACGTCGGAAGTGGGGCAAAGACATTGCATGCCTTCGCGGAGAGTTGTATGTGGATAGTACAGGACCAGGTCCAGTTGAGTGAAATGAACTTTGATCAATGCTCCAAATATACACCTAGATACATAGCATTTAGCCAATTATCTTGTACCTTCGAACACCATTTCGTATTACGGTTTTCAGTTCTGCAGTGGTGAAGGTGTCTCAATGCTAAGCCCCTCGTGAGGTGTTCTATGGGAGGCGCCCACTGATCCTCTTCTCCGAGTTGTTTTTGGCTTGTGGAAAGGAAGAAAGAATTTGTGGGGCGTGGAAGGCCAAAATGCCTTGTCCAATGGTGACAACTGGGGCACGAGTGTTTTGGAAGGAAGAAAGAGAATTTGGGTCTTGCTCTTCTAACTTTCCGTGCTTTGGCTTACATATCACGTCGATAGGTAAAATCTCTCTCTCTCTATCTATAGTCAATTGCCGAGACGGATGTAGGTGGACCGCGAGTCCAGCAACAGAGGTCAAAACCCTTTTTGAATTCGTGGCCTAAACAGAAAGTTCTTCAGTGAGCAACGAACGACCAGTCAGTTCTTGAAAGCAACTTCACGACATTCATTGACTTGAGAATCGATCAAGGACATGGTGCGGTTCAAAATAAGCATTCCACATTGTTGGAAATCCAGACACCACCCATGACCATACCGACCACAAATACTGCAAACCTCAAGTGTTTGGTCAACCTACACGGTGCGATCATCTGAAACCTGTGCTTGATGAATTGGGATGTTGAAGCCCAGAACAACAGCTCTAAACCATGACAAGCTGCTTATAGTTCATATTGGCTCGTTTCCTGCACTCAGGCTGAGGCCCAGAGGGAGATGATAATCCAAGTTAAGGTCCCCATGACAAGCTCTTTTAGATCTAAGGATTTCAGACAAAGCCTACGAAGAATCACTGGAACTGATATCTATGCATAATGAGTTGGGAGATCCATTCCAATCAATTTATGGTTAAAGATGATCGTTGCAACTTGCAAACGAGGTCATCAAAAACAACACAAAGCTGCACCAAGAGCGTTAGCACAAGGGTAGGGCACTCTAGTGCCATTGCTGCTGGTGGGGAGTTCGTGTTAGACTTAGGTCTCCTCTTGTAACCAAAAGAAAAACAACGGAAAGCTCGTCAACAAGCTCAGATCATCCAGCTCCATAGATTGAAGAGACGAATAAGACCGACTACTTTAACACAAGCAAAAACGGGTCTTACACAATTGCCTTGTTCCTCTTAAGATGGGACCTACTTGAAAATCATCAAATGATAAGTCAACATCCCCAAAAAGCTCTTCATACGGCACTACGGATCCGCTGGCATTTGATGAACGGAAAATAATACTTTAGTAACAATACAGACGAGAACCTTTTGCTCGTAGAACGAGCTGTTCTACATCCAACAAAATCGCGGTACACCCCCTGTGCATGTTCGAGGATTTAACTCCACCAAAATTGTTCAGCCCACTCGGCGAGAAACAAACAACATTATGAGGCATGAGTTAGGAATATATATGGTCCCTGTATCCAACCGCTGAGGCATTGGCAGCCCTAAGGTCGTCAAGCTCGGACGCTTCAAAAAAGGTATGGTGCAGGGACCTGACGCACTGTTCTGCTTCCGAGTCATTCACTATCAAGGAGATATTGACCTTCAACAACAAAATGCTCGAGTGTCAAAACGTTCACACACACACACACACACACACACACACAGAGAGAGAGAGACCTTCGATGCTCCTTGTGAGATCATCTGAACATTCACACCATTCGTCCGAAGAACATAGAATGCCTGGAATATATTCAAATGCATTGCATTAGTCAGTATATTCCCGTTGTGATAGTTTACAACAATATTGAAGAGACAAAAGTAGTAGCTGTCAACCATTTTCAAAGATAAATGTGTATAACTGGAAAGTGGGAGGACATGAATGCACACGCACAGAGATGACAGAAGAAATGCTACTGGTGACTGGAGAAGGAGTTGAGCAACGAAAAAAATCTAACCAAACTCCACCCCATTTTCCCGAACATCTTTGAGAAAAAACAATGTGGTTGGAACTTATATAGGAAATTCCATTTATGTTGTGAAGTTTGCAGGCTGCAGATGTGAAGAAATACCACTAATGGTGGTGCAAGAAAGTTTAGAAGGGGCATAATGCTCATTCTATACACTTAAAGACAGCATGTAACCTACAAGTCCTTAAGCCACATTTACCAACAGCAATAATAAGCAGAAGATGCCTCCTAAGATCATCAGTTAAAACTTGAAAACTTGTTCCCAAGAAAAGATTTCCATCTTAGTAGCAAGCCATCCTCGTTTCAATTTGACATTGCAGTCTACCAAAAGGAGAAATAACATTTTCACTGTTTTTCATGCAACAGAGACGTGCCTTTTCTAGTATTAATGATGACCGCTGTATGTTTCCAATTAACGAAATTATTGATCTATGTTGCAGTAGATGCACCACTGAGATCTTCTCGAGTTCTTCTACAACATGGTCAAGTTCCTATAACACCAAAAGGGAAAAGGTTAATGATCCAGATGATTCGAAACTGAAAATAAAAAGGTTGGTGGCTATTATGCATATAAAGACACATGGGCAAAGAGGTGAAAAGGAAAACATGAAGCAATTCTTTCAACTCTTAGAACCTCCAAAATAGAATATTTTGACGCTCATGTAGATAAAACAACACCTTTCCATAACCACGATTGACAGAACTAGAAAAATCATAAAGGAAATTAGAAATAGGTAAAGACATGAAGGTTTGTTCTCACAAACGTTACTACATGGTTATAAATGCCAAACTACTTCAGACAGCCTGAATCTCCCACTTGCCTGTTGAATTAATTCTCTGCTCCATAATTTTGATGGGTCCAACGTCAAGGAAATGCTAACTTCGCTAGTAGCCACCACATCCACTGAGATACCCAAATCTTCAAAGATGGAAAAAACCTACAGCGTACATAGCAATGGATCAATTGTTGAACGTGAAGAGCATAAATAAATGGACTGAGTCCTGCTTCATTAAAACATAAATAAGAGGGAGTAAGTATTATCTGCCAGAAGACTTACTTTAGCCAAAAATCCAAATTGACCAAGCATTCGAGTACTCACAATATCCAACATGGTTACATTTCTCTTTACAACTATGCTGGTCAATAGGGCCTGCTCAAGATTAACGCAAGCAAGAAACTTGGAATTAAAAAGGGACGCTCCAAGAATTTCAGACTCCATCTAAAAGCAGTAAAAGATAAGATATTTACAACCTTACTCATATCCCTCGTCTTCGTAATGAGGGTTCCAGGAGCTTTTGGGTTGTAAGAATTCTTAACTCTCACAGGAATGTCACTCTCTCTAGCAGGTCGCATGGAATGTGGATGTAAAACCTATAAACAGAGAAAATAACCATCAACTTCAAGACATTCACCTCTTTTGGTAAAATCTGGAGGTGTAATTGTCCACAGAAGGCATGGACCTTCTAACAAATGGATGGGGCTTTAATATCTGATGAGGCACTGAGACGTACCCAACTAGTAAGGGTCAGCCCAATCTCAGCTTGAGAATCCAAACAACAACAACAGCTAAGCCTTTTCCCATACTCGACGGGGTCGGCTACATGAATTCTTTGTTTCCATAGAGCTCTATCATGTGCCATGTTAGCAGTTAACTCACAATAAGCTAGATCATTCTTTATTGTTTCTTTCCAACACTTTTGTGGTCGTCCTCTACCTCTTTTAATACTTTCCAAATTTAGTTTTTCATACATTCTTAGAGGTTCTTCTTCTTATCTTCTTTCTATATGTCCAAACCATCTTAAACCATATTCTCTCATTTTATCCTCTATTGGTGTCACTCCTAATTTGTTTCTAATAACCTCATTATGTATACGGTCTTTTCTTGTATGATCACTCATCCAAATCAACATCTTCATCTCTGTCACAGACAGGTCTAATTGCTACAAACAACAACAACTAAGCCTTTTCCCATTCTAGACGGAGTCAACTACATGGATTCTTTGTTTCCACAGAGCTCTATCGTGTGCTATGTTAGCAATTAACTCACAATAAGCTAGATCATTCTTTATTGTTTCTTTCCAACACTTTTGTGGTCGTCCTCTACCTCTTTTAATACTTTCCAAATTTAGTTTCTCATACCTTCTTAGAAGTTCTTCTTTGGATCTTCTTTCTATATGTCTAAACCATTTTAAACGATATTCTCTCATTTTATCCTCTATTGGTGCCACTCCTAATTTGTTTCTAATAACCTCATTATGTATACGGTCTTTTCTTGTATGACTACTCATTCATCTCAACATCTTCATTTCTGTCACAAACATCATTGTACATGTTGATAATTAACTGCCCAACACTCAGAACCATAAAACATGGCAGGTCTAATTGCTACTCTATAGTATTTACCTTTTAATTTTAATGGTATCTTTTTATCACAAAGAATACCTTATGCACCTCTCCATTTTAACCAACCATCATTAATTTTGTGTTACATCTCCATCAATTCTTCCATCACTCTGAAAAATTGACCCTAGGTATTTAAAACTTTCCTTTTGAGAGATGCAATGTGTGTCAATTTTAACTTCTATGTCCTCTAAAGTAACCAAATGATCAAACTTACATTCCATATATTGTGTCTTTGTTCTACTAAGCCGGAGGCCTTTGCTTTCTAATGCTTCTCTCCATAGTTCCAATTTTCTATTAACTTTTTCCTTAGACTCTTCCACTAACACAATGTCATATGCAAATAACATACACCACTTCATCTTGAATATGTTTTGTTAACTCATCAATCACCATTATAAATAAGTATGGACTTAAAGTTGATCATTGATGTAACCCAATATAAACTTCAAAGAAGTTTGTCATTCTTTCATGAGTCCTCACACATGTTTTTGCACCATCGTGCATGTCTCCTATAAGGTTAATGTATGTGTAAACACCCCAGAAATTCCATGTTTTTAAACTCTTGAATTTCGAAAAAGTCAGCTCGAGGCCAAAACAAGAGAAAGAAGGAAAGTTCAAGCTCGTTCAGAGAAAAGCCAGACAGAAGGTCAAAACCGAAATTCGGGTCAAAATCAAGTTCAGCTCTAAAACGAAAACAGAATCCAAACCCCAGATGAAGCCGTAAGAGATCAAGCACCAAGCCTGTCAAAACGAAAATCCGAAGTTCGTTGGAAAATTCAAGATTGACTTCATCCAAAACAAGCCTGAGACGGAACCAGACAGATAAAAACCGAATGTCAAAAAGTCCGAAAAGTGAGAAATGGGTCGGACAAGAGGACTGGGAAAAACCCAGCCTAAAAGCAGGTCGCCGAGAAACCGTGTTTAGAAACTGTCTGTTTCGGATAGCAAAGGACTCAAGAAGAAATTTTGGATTGAACTTAGACAACAAAATCCAGATCCAGATCCATTTGGAATTTGGAATTTGGATTGGGTTGGATCCTAAGATCCACACCCAAAACCAAGACCCACCCTTGGCCTATAAATAAGGCCAAGGGAGGGGGGGGGAGTTCACGTGAATTCATTCTTGGGCATTTGGGGAGCTTGGGAAAAGTAAGAGAGAGAGTGTGTGAAAAGTCAACAATAATGGGTTTAGCCATGTTGGCTTGACCTAGGGCTAAGTGGGCTTAAACCATGTTGGCTTGACTTAGGGGTGGGCTGCAACAAGGAAGGCATTGACTAAGGCTAAGTGCCTACATCAAGTGGTGGACCGGCTGCACCTTGGATCGAGTTGACTTGGACGTGGGCTGCACCAAGAGGTAAGCCTTGACTTGATCCACTTAACTCCAACCGAGCCACCTTGCTGCTCTTGACCATCCCTTGGCTAAACCCTTGGACGGCTGGACTGAACCTACCCTAACCGACCTATGGCTCGACAATCCCAAACCGAACCCACCACCTAACCGCCACCCTCACCTTGCACCTGGCCGAACCATGGCCTTGAACCCAACCGACCTAACCTAGCCATCTCTTGAACCTCACGGCTACACCCCTTGACCTTCACCTAAAACCTTCCCTAAATGTGGGCTGCACCCACCTTAGCCGAACCAAGGTTGATTAAGCCTTGACCAAACCCACAGCCCCATCTAAGCCGACTTGACCAAACTCGGTTTTGACCGGCCCAAACCAAACCTGCCCCCACCTAAACCGACCTTGACCAAACTCGGTTGTAACCTAGCTAAACCGCCACCTTGAACCACACCCTAAACCTGTCCTAGACTTGGGTTGCACCCACCTAACACTCTTTGCTGCAACCTACCCTAAAAACCCACCTTGAGCCACCTTGCACCTTGGCCGAACCAAGGTTGATTGAGCCTTGGCTCGACCTGCCCTAAACCCACTAAACCAGCCTCTAACCGACCTAGTTTTGAGCTGCTACTACACCATCTCGCGCCCATCTAAACCGACCTACCTCGCTGCCCTAACCGGCCTTAGCTTGCCTTTACTTGAACCAAGGTCTAACCAACCTAAGCCTACCCAAACAAAACCCATCGGACCCAGCTGAACCTCTTCTCCCTTAAGCCGAATCAGGGACGTGCTGCACCTTGGTTGACTTGCACTCAAGCCGCATCACCTTGGAACCAAACCATGGACTCGAATCATCCTTGAGGAGCCGAACCACTTGGCCGGCTACACACCTTGACTTGAGCCGATCTCCCTCGGACGTGGGCTGCACAAAGAGCTGCACCTAGCCGAACCACATTGGGGCTGGGGTGGACTTGACCTCGCTGAATCCCGAACTCGAGTTAGGAAAAGTGTAAGTCTTCCAAACTTCATTTCAAACTGTTTTTCCTTTCAATTCAATTCGTAACGGGGTTGTAATAATGGAGCGAAGTCTCACCCTGAGTTGTAATATTAGTGCATGAAAACGATCGCACCCACGAACACTTGAGCCTTTCCGCTCTTATCTGGTGGATGAATACGATCACACACACGTGCAGTTGAGCCATTCCGCTCTTTGCCCCAATATACATTATAACACATTCTATACTTCGAACCCCATCTTTTCTTAAGCAAGTATACATACTTACATTTGGGTACATTTACTTTCGTGAAAGCAATGTGAGTTACACTTACATTCGGGTGAATTTACTTTTGAGAAAGCAGAGTGAGTTGCCATTTAAATTTGTGTGAGTTTACTTTTGTGAAAGTCGAGTAATCGCACCCACGAGCACTCAAGCCTTTCCGCTCTTAAACTGTACACGAAAACACCCACGAGCACTTTAGCCTTTCTGCTCTTAAAACTGCACACGAGTACACCCACGTGCACTTGAGCCTTTTCGCTCTTAAATTGCACACGATCGCACTCACGCGCACTCGAGCCCTTCTCGCTCTTAAGCTAAATATATATATTTCAATTCGGGTAAATTTACTTCGTGAAAGTCGTGTGAGTTGCACTATCATTCGGGTGGATTTACTTTCTAAGTCGTGTGAGTTGTACTTACATTCGGGTGGATTTACTTTCAAGTTGTGTGAGTTGCAATTTAAATTCCACACGAGAACACCCACAAGCACTCGAGCCTTTCCGCTCTTAAACTGTACACAAGTACACTCACGAGCACTCGAGCCTTTCCGCTCTTAGGATAAACATATATATATATATATATTTTAAGTCGTGTGAGTTTACTTTTGTGAAAGTAGAGTTGCACTTAAATTTGAACTGTTTAAATGTCAAGTGGGGAAAGGCACGAGCACTCACGAGCACTCGAGTACTTGTGTACAGTTTAAGAGCGGAAAGGCTTGAGTGCTCGTGGGTGTTCTCGTGTGGAATTTAAATTGCAACTCACAGAACTTAAAGTAAATCCACTCGAATGTAAGTACAACTCACATGACTTAAAAGTAAATTCACCCTAATGTAAGTGCAACTCACACGACTTTCACGAAGTAAATTTACTCGAATTGAAATATATATATTTAGCTTAAGAGCGAGAAGGCTCGAGTGCGCGTGAGTGCGATCATGTGCAATTTAAGAGCGAAAAGGCTCAATTGCACGTGGGTGTACTCGTGTGCAGTTTTAAGAACGAAAAGGCTCAAGTGCTCGTGGGTGTTTTCGTGTACAGTTTAAGAGCGGAAAGGCTCGAGTGCTCGTGGGTGCGATTACTCGACTTTCACAAAAGTAAACTAACACGAATTTAAATGGCAACTCACTCTGCTTTCCCAAAAGTAAATTCACCCGAATGTAAGTGCAACTCAAACTACTTTCACGAAAATAAATGTACCCAAATGTAAGTATGTATACTTGCTTAAGAAAAGATGGGGTTCGAAGTATAGAATGTGTTATAATGTATATTGAGACAAAGAGCGGAAAGGCTCAAGTGCATGTGCGTGTAAAGAGCAGAAAGACTCAACTGCACATGTGTGTGATCGTGTTCATCCACCAGATAAGAGCAGAAAGGCTCAAGTGTTCGTGGGTGCGATCGTTTTCATGCACTAATATTACAACTCAGGGTGAGACTTCGCTCCATTATTACAACCCCGTTACGAATTGAATTGAAAGGAAAAGCAGTTTGAAATGAAGTTTGGAAGACTTACACTTTTCCTAACTCGAGTGCGGGATTCAGCGAGGTCAAGTCCACCCCAGCCCCAATGTGGTTCGGCTAGGTGCAGCTCTTGGTGCATCCCACGTCCAAGGGAGATCGGCCCAAGTCAAGGTGTGTAGCCGGCTGGGTGGTTTGGCTCCTCAAGGATGAGTCGAATCAATGGTTTGGTTCCAAGGTGATGCGGCTTGAGTGCAAGTCAACCAAGGTGCAGCATGTCCTTAGTTCGGCTCAAGGGAGAAGAGGTTCAACCGGGTCCGATGGGTTTGGTTTGGGTAGGCTTAGGTCGGTTAAGCCTTGGTTCAAGTCAAGGCAAGCCAAGGCTGGTTAGGGCAGCAAGGTAGGTCGGTTTAGATGGGCGTGGGATGGTGTAGGAGCAGCCCAAAACTAGGTCGGTTAGGGGCTGGTCGAGCCAAGGCTCAATCAACCTTGGTTCGGCCAAGGTGCAAGGTGGCTCAAGGTGGGTTTTTAGAGCAGGTTGCAGCAAAGAGTGTCAGGTGGGTGCAACCCAAGTCTAGGGCAGGTTTAGGGTGTGGTTCAAGGTGGCGGTTTAGCTAGGTTACAGCCGAGTTTGGTCAAGGTAGGTTTAGGTTGGTTTGGCCTTGGTTAGGTGGGGGCAGGTTTGGTTTGGGGCCGATCAAAACCGAGTTTGGTCAAGTCGGCTTAGATGGGGTTATGGGTTTGGTCAAGGCTTAATCAACCTTGGTTCGGCTAAGGTGGGTGCAGCCCACATCTAGGGCAGGTTTTAGGTGAAGGTCAAGGGGTGTAGCCGTCAGGTAATAGGGATGGCTAGGTTAGGTCAGTTGGGTTCAAGGCCATGGTTCGGCCAGGTGCAAGGTGAGGGTGGCGGTTAGGTGGTGGGTTCGGTTTGGGATTGTCGAGCTATAGGTCGGTTCGGGTAGGTTCAGTCCAGTCGTCCAAGGGTTTAGCCAAGGGAGCAAGGTGGCTCGGTTGGAGTCAAGTGGGTCAAGTCAAGGCTTACCTCTTGGTGCAGTCCACGTCAAAGTCAACTCGATCCAAGGTGCAGCCGGTCCACCACTTAATGCAGCCACTTAGCCTTAGTCAATGCCTTCCTTGTTGCAGCCCACCCCTAGGTCAAAGCCAACATGGTTTAAGCCCACTTAGCCCTAGGTCAAGCCAACATGGCTTAGCCCACTATTGTTGACTTTTCACACGCTCTCTCTCTTACTTTTCTCAAGCTCCCCAAATGCCCAAGAGTGAATTCACGTGAACTCCCCCCCTTGGCCTTATTTATAGGCCAAGGATGGGTCTTGGTTTTGGGTTTGGATCCTAGGATCCAACCCAATCCAAATTCCAAATGGATCTGGATCTGAATTTTTTTGTCAAAGTCCAATCCAAAATTTCTTCTTGAGTCCTTCTTTGCTGTACGAAATGGACGGTTTCTAAACAGGCTCTGATTTCTCGGCGACCTGCTTTTAGGCTGGCTTTTTCCCAGTCCTCTTGTCCGACCCATTTCTACAAGCCCATGTAAGGGATCACCCTTGCATTGCCGGTCCCAAGCCCGGATAAAGGAGGAGGGTTGTGTTAGGCTTCCGACAGCCAGCGTAAAACTTCGTCGGATTTCTACAACATGGATTACAAAAATTATAAGCATTGCTTTGGGGCGTTCCCGCCTAGCGACGTGCTGCAGAGCCCGAATGCAGTAAGAAGTAAGCAAGGGCCACTACATTTTCGCCCGAATGTAGTGAATCAATTGCAGAGAGGGTTCCCACATCATGGACGGGTGTGGGTAAAGAAGTTAGTCCCGCTACATTGCCGCCCGAATGTAGTGAAAAATTTTCAGAGAGGGTCTCCGCATTTTGATTATGGACGAATGCGGGAGGTAAGGAAGCTAGTCCTAGATAATAAGATTCGTATTGGTTCTTGGAATATCGGAACATTATCGGGTAAGCTAATGGAGGTGGTAGATACTATGATTCGGAGAAAGATTCATATTCTATGTTTACAAGAGACAAAATGGGTTGGAGAAAAAGCAAAGGAGATAGAGGATACAGGTTTTAAATTATGGTACTCAGGTAAAGAAAAGGCCCGAAACGGAGTTGGTATTATCATAAATAAAGATTTAAAGGAGAGTGTAGTAGACATACAACGATATGGTGACCGAATCATGACATTGAAATTAGTGTTAGGAGTGGAGGTTTTGAATATAGTTTGTGCTTACGCACCCCAAGTAGGACTAGAAGATAGTATAAAGACAGTTTTTTGGGAAGAGTTAGATAAGGTGTTTCAAAAGATTCCACAAAGGGAGATGATTTGTTTAGGAGGAGATTTAAATGGACATGTCGGTAAAGAGGCATTAGGATATCAAGGGATTCATGGAAACTTTGGTTATGGGGATATAAACGAGGAAGGTAGGGAGATTTTAAATTTTGCTATGTCATTTGATCTCTTTATAGTCAATACAATCTTCAAAAAACGAGATGAACATTTAATTACTTATAAGAGTGGCTTATCACAAACACAAATTGATTACTTTATTTGTAGAAAAAAAGATAGAGCGTGTTGTAAAGATTGTAAGGTAATTCCAGGAGAAAGCTTAACCACCCAACATCGACTTTTAGTTATGGATTTACAAATAAAAAAATGGACAAAGAAGAAAAGAGTGCATCGAGCTATTCAGACTAAATGGTGGAACCTCAAAAGTGAGAAAGAAGATATATTTAAACAAAAAGTCCTTCAAGGAGATGTTTGGAATTATGTTGGCACACCCTCTGATATGTGGAACAATATTGCTATACATATTAGGAAAGTGGCGAAAGATGTGTTAGGGGTACCTAAGGGAGGTGTACCGGCACAAAAAGAAGCTTGGTGGTGGAGTGAAGTAGTACAAAACAAAATCAAGGCAAAGAGGGCATGTTACAAATTACATTATGCTAAAAAAACTAGTGAAACTTTAGAAGCTTATAAGAAAGCAAAGAAGGAAGCAAAAAAGGCCGTTAGTGAAGCAAAAGCTAAGATTTGGGAGGACTTATATAAAAAACTCAACTCAAAAGAGGGTGAAAGAGACATTTTTAGGATAGCTAGGGCTAGAGATAAGAAAACTAAAGATCTTAATTATGTTAGATGCATAAAAGACGAGGATGAAAAAATTCTAGTGGCAAATGATGATATAAGAAATAGATGGAAAAACTATTTTTATAATCTTTTATGAAAATAAAGATTTTAGTATTAGTTTAGGAGATTTAGCCAAGTCAGAAAAGTATATAAACCACAATTTCTACCGACGTATTCAAAAGAATGAAGTCAAAGAGGCTCTTAAACATATGAAGAGTGGTAAATCGGTAGGACCAGATAATATTCCTATAGAAGTTTGGAAAATACTAGGAGAAATAGGAATCACTTGGCTCACAAGACTATTTAATGAAATATGGAAAAACCAAAAGATGCGCGAGGAATGGAGAGCAAGTACACTTATACCCATATATAAAAATAAGGGAGACATTCAAAATTGTGCGAATTATCGAGGTATCAAGTTAATGAGTCATACTATGAAATTATGGGAAAGAATTATTGAACGTAGGTTAAGACAAGTATCAAGTACAACAGAGAACCAATTTGGATTTATGCCTGGTAGATCTACTATTGAAGCGATTCACCTTTTGAGACGTCTTATGGAACATTTTAGAGCAAAAAAGAAAGACCTTCACATGATATTTATTGATCTAGAAAAAGCTTATGATAGGGTACCGAGGGAGGTTCTTTGGAGAACTTTGGAAAAAAGAGGTATCCCATTGACATATATTAACCTTATAAGAGACATGTATGATGGTGCAAAAACATGTGTGAGGACTCATGAAGGAACGACAGACTTCTTTGAAGTTAATATTGGGTTACATCAAGGATCAACTTTAAGTCCATACTTATTTATAATGGTGATGGATGAGTTAACAAAACATATTCAAGATGAAGTACCTTGGTGTATGTTATTTGCAGATGACATTGTATTAGTGGAGGAGTCTAAGGAAAAAGTTAATAGAAAATTGGAACTATGGAGAGAAACATTAGAAAACAAAGGCCTCCGACTTAGTAGAACAAAGACAGAATATATGGAATGTAAGTTTGATCATTTGGCTACTTCAGAGGACATAGAAATTAAAATTGGCACACATTGCATTCCCCAAAAGGAAAGTTTTAAATACCTAGGGTCAATTTTTCAAAGTGATGGAAGAATTGATGGAGATGTTACACATAGAATTAATGCTGGTTGGTTAAAATGGAGAGGAGCATCAGGTATTCTTTGTGACAAGAAGATACCATTAAAATTAAAAGGTAAATATTATAGAGCAGCAGTTAGGCCTGCCATGTTTTATGGTTCTGAGTGTTGGGCAGTTAATCATCAACATGTACAAAAGATGTCTGTGACAGAAATGAAGATGTTGAGATGGATGAGTGGTCATACAAGAAAAGACCGTATACATAATGAGGTTATTAGAAACAAATTAGGAGTGGCACCAATAGAGGATAAAATGAGAGAACATCGTTTAAGATGGTTTGGACATATAGAAAGAAGATCAAAAGAAGAACCTGTAAGAAGGTTAGAAAACCTAAATTTAGAAAGTATTAAAAGAGGTAGAGGACGACCACAAAAGTGTTGGAAAGAAACAATAAAGAATGATCTAGCTTATTGGGAGTTAACTGCTAACATGGCACACGATAGAGATCTGTGGAAACAAAGAATCCATGTAGCCGACCCCGTCTAGTATGGGAAAAGGCTTAGTTGTTGTTGTTGTTGTTTGTTTGTCTTGTCCGACCCATTTCTCACTTTCTGGACTTTTTGACATTCGGTTTTAATTCGTCTGGTTCCGTCTTAGGCTTGTTTTGGATGAAGTCAATCTTGGATTTTCCAACGGACTTCGGATTTTCGTTTTGACAGGCCTGGTGCTTGACCTCTTACGGCTTCATCAAGGGTTTGGCTTCTGTTTTCTTTTTAGAGTTGAACTTGATTTTGACCTGAATTCCAGTTTTGACCTTTTGTCTGGCTTTTCTCCGAACGGGCTTGAACTTTCCTTCTTTCTCTTGTTTTGGCCACGAGCTGGCTTTTTCAAAATTTAGGAGTTTAAAAATATGGAATTTTTGGGGTGTTTAGGAGTTTAAAAACATGGAATTTTTGGGGTGTTTACAGTATGTCAATGGGATACCTCTTTTTTCCAAAGTTCTCCAAAGAACCTCCCTCGGTACCCTATCGTAAGCTTTTTCTATATCAACAAATAGCATGTGAAGGGTCTTTCTTTTTTGCTCTAAAATGTTCCAAAGACGTCTCAAAAGGTAAAACGCTTCAACAGTGGATCTGCCTGGCATGAATCCAAATTGGTTCTGTGTTGTACTTGATATTTGTCTTAACTTACATTTGATAATTCTTTCCCATAATTTCATAATATGGCTCATTAACTTGATACCTCGATAATTCACACAATTTTAAATGTCTCCCTTGTTCTTATATATGGGTATAAGTGTACTCGCTCTCCATTCCTCAGACATTTTTTGGTTTCTCAATATTTCATTAAATAGTCTTGTGAGCCAAGTGATTCCTATTTCTCCTAGTATTTTCCAAACTTCTATAGGAATATTGTTTGGTCCTACCAATTTACTACCCTTCCTCTTTGACCTCATTCTTTTGAATACATCGGCAGAAATTGTGGTTTATATACTTTTCTGATTTCACTAACTCTCCTAAGTTAATACTAACATCTTTATTTTCATTAAAAAGCTATTAAAAATAGCTTTTTAATGAAAATAAAGATGTTAGTATTAACTTAGGAGAGTTAGTCAAATCAGAAAAGTATATAAACCACAAGCTTTTTAATGAAAATAAAGATGTTAGTATTAACTTAGGAGAGTTAGTGAAATCAGAAAAGTATATAAACCACAATTTCTGCCGATGTATTAAAAAGAATGAAGTCAAAGAAGCTCTTAAACATATGAAGGGTGGTCGTATCCCCCGGAGGTGCTAACAATTTCAATAGATCCCAATGCGTTCATTTGTTCATTTCTTTGTAATGTATCGTTTAGCAACATCTTTCCTATTCATTATAATGTATTCTTGTGAGATATCCCATCAAGGGGTTGGTCGTATCCCCTGCAGAGGCAGTGAAACATACTACTACTACTACTAAAAATAATAATATCAATAATAATAAACTTACAGATATCATATCATACATGATTATTGTACTTAATTACTTAAATGTACTTCGCTTAAGGCCCTAAGGGGAGAGACCTCCAATAAAAGGAAGCAGCATCTAACATTATCCTCTAAGAGCACGCGCATGGACACACTAGTGCAATACAGGATGTACTTCATTGTTATAATGCAGTCAGTGAACCCAAAATTAGCAGTTAACCACCCGCCATAAGTGCACATATTGGCCCATGACTTTTTTCTGTTTCTTGTTAACAAAGGGAGGCCGAAGCCTAACACACAAAAAAACATGCACGCACCCCTACCCCCTCTGGAATCGAACTTGCCACCACAGTGGGAGTCACAGAGCCCTGCCAGTTGGGCCATCACTCTGGTTACGGCTTGCAACCAATTTTAAGTAAGCAGCAATATTATGTTGGCAGTATTGCTTCCCATGTATCATGGGAACATCATGTTAACAGAGGAGTCATGTATTGCCGAAATAAGTACTTTCCTACAAACACATCAAGCACACTGACATGTATTGTAGGTTCATAGAAGAGTGAACTCACGGTGGTCATCCTACACTATAACCAATTCCAGTTATATGCTTCTATGCAACTACTCTGTATACGTTGTTCTTATGTTAATTGAATATATGTATATATACATATATAGTGAGAGAGAGGGAGAGGGAGATGGACAAGTGATGCCATGAAATGTGCAAATATCGGTTCTTGGATATCAGATTCTCAATCAAAACGTATATCAAAGGAAACCTGTGCACCAAAATATGCAAGCTCAGCGGCCTCCTCGAATGTTAAAAATGGTACTGGTTCTGCATGCGGATAGATATTAGGATCACATGTCAGCACTCCGTCAACATCCTTCCACACCTGTTACAAATGACACAACGCTGCAAGTCAAAGTTAAGACCACAAAAAAGAGTGTATGCACAATCTCTAATATTTTCAAACACAAATATTTAGCAACAGGAAGTTGTAGGTTATCATTGAATTCATAGACAGATGGTACATCAGACGCTAGAATATTTGCAGCATAGAGTTTAAAGTCAACCTGAATCTCCCTTAAGCCCAAGGCTTTACCAATCACAGTAGCCGTCAAATCACTTCCACCTCTACCCAAGGTAGTAACGGCTCCAGATTTCCAACCCTGCAAAAACAGGCAGTTCACTTAAATAATACACAAAGAACACTTGCTATATGTTTCTAAATCATAGATCACTCAGAAGCACCTTGCCAAGAAACCCGGTTACTATAGGAATAGCAGGATCATCATGCCAATCTCTATGCAGACTCTTTGAAACAGCAGGATAAGTTGCTTCAAGGATGTCAGCATTTGTGAATTCATCCGTTGTTATAAAACCAATGTCAAATGCATCATACTGCAAAAAGAGCATGCTTCACCAATCAATTTCCCTGTATATAGCGCAAGGCATAAATATGGAAAAGCATGACGGTAACTTCCATGCAGATTAACATTAGCAAAGATTGAGTTTTGTTGGTCCTGACTGAAATATGTAATTGGTTTTCTTTAGTAACCCAAGAAGACAAAGGAGTAGCACGATATTTCCCTATTTGAATATCAGAACCAATTATCTGAAAGTGACACGCAATATGCTACTCTAGTAGCTACAGTATCACAATATCAGCAGGTTCAAAGCAAACCTGAAGTACCAAAACATGAGAAAGTTAAATTTAGAAGCACTTGTACATATTCCACAACAACATACTTGTGGCATAATTTTATTTTTACATTGACATCTGTTCAAAGTAATAATTACGTACTATAGTAGATACAGTATCACAACGACATGTCCAAAAGAAGACATCAAATACCAAAAAATAAGAAAACAATTGACAAGCACTTTTACACATTCCACAATCTTCTACAAGCATATGTAGCCAACATAATTACGCAGCACAATCACATACCTGGCGAGCTTTATGGCCAATTTTATTCAAATATGCAGCAAAAATCCGTGTAGACATACGCTCTCCAAAAGAAACCAGATAGTCTCTTGTACGAGGTGTCATCTCTTTCATCAAAGAGATTCCTGTAAGTAGTTGTTCAAACTCCTCGAGCAGTTCTGCATGAGAAAATGCAAGCTGATTCTGTCAATCCAGATGCATCAAACGTGACCACTACTGTATCAGATAAAACCAAAATATGGAAATTCTTAAAAAGCGAGACAAGCTGATCCTGTCAGTCCAGATTAGGCATTTGCCCATTTAATTCTGTAGTAAGTGTGGTCACAAGTTAGTTTCATTTCAAGGTATACCCAAAAAGCCTTCGACATTTTATTTCACTGGTGGTATTTTTCTGAGGGGCTGTTTCTTTGCAAATGGAACATTTCTAAGAACACGTACTGAGAAGAGCAAAAACATTAAACTCTTAAGTTTGGGGGTTGGATTGTTCTGCTAACATCCATGTAACAATTACCAGAAACAGTTGATCTTGGTACTTCAAGCTCATCAGCAGTCCTGCAAAAACACGAGGATGAGAGCATTGCAACAATATCAAATATTCTCAGAAGAGGGAAAGAATGTATACTTTAGATGCAAATCTTTTACAAAGTGCAACTGATCGATAGCGGAGACATTGTTCAGACCACAGCTAACAGCTCTTTCCCCAGCCTGAGAGAAGTATACAAATATAATAATTGTTTATGATGGCCATAATCAGAACCAACTTGTGTATAAGATTAAACAGAGCTTTACTCGGACTGCAACATGTATTAGCTTGTGATTTAAGAGGACATCTGCTGCCTGCTATGAATGGAGGACGTGCACAGGCACATGGAAAAAGAATCGAGATGTCAAGCAGTAAGACAAGACCAACAGTTTAGAGACAGCTTACGCACCTCTATAAGTTTATTAGTAGTCTTCCCCATAGCGGACATAACAATCACAGGGTTCTCCTCAGGAAAGCTGATAATCAAGGCTGCAACTTCCTTCATTCTTGACGCAGAGGCCACAGACGATCCACCAAACTTCATCACGCAGCTCAGTTTCCGCAATTCACCTGACCGTCCATCCCCACCCTCAAACTTCTCCACTAAAGCCACAGGTGCTTGGTGTTCGCAACGGGTACGCAAATATCTTCTTCCATATCCCCTTTCCTTCTTGCTCCAATGCGTCACCTCTTTCCCAAAGGTCGAAAATGTAACTCGGCTGCATGATATTGAAGATAAAGAAAAACGGTTTTCTGAGCTTGTCTTCGGAACGTTAGGCAGGCGGAGAACGCTAGATTGGAGAGATGCCGCCATCAAATGGGGAAAATTAGATCTCAAGTCTTGAGATATAAAAGGGCGGACTAAAAATGACTTCCCTAAAGTTGCTTAATCCTAGGAAACCAAGGAAAATTTCCTTCCTTCTCAATAAGGTGGCAGAAAGAATGGTCTTTTCAATCGAAGAGATGAATAGGACAGGCTCAAAAAATTGGATTCTTAGTAAGAACTTCACAAAACGCTATAGAAGGTCACAATAAGCTGAGTCAATGTTCCGCAGCAAAAGGAATCGAACAAATGAAGTGCTTCAGCCAAATAGTAAATGCACAAATACTGTGTTGTTTCGGCGAATGGAACGTCCCAGGGCAAAAACAGCAGCAAATTCCAGTCCTTTAAAGAGAAAGCTTCGTAGATCTAAGAACGAAAAAAAATCGACAATATCGCTCGCCGCACCTCCTTCCCAGCTCGAAACGGCCTCTTTCCTGCACATTTCAACCGATTCAAAACCAAAACTCGTAAAGAAGCACTAAAATTCAGCACTCAGAGATGAACAAAAAGTGAAACCATAACAGATCTCCATAAAGCAGAAAATCTCACAATGAGTGCTACACGAAATAGCTCAAAGAAAAAAAATTCAACTTCAATAGCTCTTAAAAGGCCGGATAGAGGCGGAAAAAGCGAAATCTCAGAAAACCTAAAACTTACCTTTTCTCCTCTTTCACGAACTGAAACCAAAGGAGACGTAAACGACGTGGAGCTTCTGCTGCTACGTTTTCCTTCCCTAAGGAGAATTTGAACGCGGACCCGCCCAAAGGAAACGCGAGATACAGCGGACGGTGGCTGCCCGTGGGGGGCACGACGAAGAGAGGAAGGAAGATTCGGCGGGGCCGCTACCCGGGCCTTCGTTTTCCTCATCGTCCGATCGGTCAGATCTCAGTAATATCGGACGGCCCAAAGCGAGGAAAGCGTATAGCCCGTGGCTTTCTACGAAAACCCACTAGCGGGGAGCAAGAGAAGCAGAAACATACATGGTCGGTGCTAATGGATCGGGTTGAATCATTTTATATCCAAATACGAAACACGGCTCCAGACAAGGGATCGGGTAATCGAGCTGAAAGAGACACGGGCAGTTCGGGTTCGGGTTGTTTCCTACACGATCTTGCTTGTGTTTATTTGAACATGTTCGTAAGCTATTTGTTATTGCTTAACAAGCTGCGTTGCAAATAACAAGTTCGTTCAAACATGTTTGGACTCATTCATCATCGTTTCAAGTCATGTTCGAACTCTTTCGGGCTCGTGTTTGTGGGGTTTTTTTATTTTTGCTGGGTGGACTTACTCATCTGTATATGGATTAACTAAATCCATTCATAACTTAAATGTTTTCACAACTCGCAGCGACACACAATTTACGAACAGCTTTTTTTTCCAATGAGGTTCACGACGGGGCTAAGTCGACCACACGCTGCTCACGACCAACTCAATTAAGGTCTCAAACAGGTTTGGATGTTTTATTGATCTAATTATATATTATTTTTTGTTACTTAAAACTATTGTTATATATATATATATATATATAGAGAGAGAGAGAGAGAGAGAGAGTGGAATGCATCTGTAGAGAAAGTAATAGATGTGCACATATTGGTCAGTGCAGCATGATACCAACTACGATCTGGGCCATCAGATGTGGGAGAATTGCCATTCTTGTTCACAAGTAATACATGATGTGTCTGTGGGTTGCTAGTCCTCTTCTAAACAACAACAACAAACTAGACTTTTCTCATTCTAGACATCTTTTTTTTTTATAGAGTCCGATCATCTATCATATTAATAGTTAACTCAACATAAGCCAGATTATTTTTTATTGTTTACTTTCAAAATTTTATAATTTTTCTCTCTTTAATATTTTTAAAATCTAGTTTATCGTACTCTCTTACCGAAACCCTCGTTGACATCTTTCTACGTGTTCAAACCATCTTAAAAGATTTTTCCAACCTAACAAATGAGCAAATCAGTGACTAGTCAAACCATGAGCGGCTTGGTCCGTTTGCAGTCCTCGTTCCCATAGAATATTTACTAACATTGTTTTACACATATGTTCCCTACATCTTGGCTTGACCAATGAGGAGGGATAGCTTGCCAAATTTTGACAAGTCGCAGAAGATCTCCTGCTTTGACTGAGCTGAGCCATCTTGCCAACCTTGCCTTTATTTTGTTTCATATGTTGAAAATACAATTGTATACGCGTACATTTCAGGTGTTACATCTTTTCTATATTATGATAATAGATCAAGTCAACCAAAATTAATCATACATACTCAAACATTCAATTTAAAAGATGGATGATTGTAATTTGAATTGAAAAAATAAAAGTTGATTTTAAAATTAATTACACTTGTAAATATATACATTCAATTTTTACTTTCGAAATTCATATCTTAGCTATCCATATTTCAAATTGATTGCTTGAGATTTGTTTGGATATGCTAACATATACCACGGTTCCTATATATATATATATATATATAATTGAAAGAAGATAAATGGTTACAATCACATTTAGCATAAGGGAACTAATGGCGACTAGTATATATAGATGCATATATGTTGTGAAGACATCATATGGTGGGTTTGGGTTGTGTCTGTCCTCAAAAAGAGTCGATATTTTTTCTTTCTTTTGGTACAATGGGAGCGTCGAACTCATGACCTTCAACTTGTGACTCAACCCTAGTTAGGTGAGCTATTGCTCTTTGTTCTGCCACTAGAGCGCCCTCCTTCTTAATAAGCACTAAATGCCATCTATATAACTAAAGTTGCATAAGATAACCTCGAGCATATATAAGACCAAAACAAATTTCATTCATGTCTTCTTAACAACAATTCTAGTGATCTAGACTGGGGAAGTCGCTCGGACCGATCATGTTATGGCTCAACCAGAGTTTTTTTCTCAATGAGAAAACTGGGAAGACCCCCTCCTTTATTGCAATCAGTAAATTATTTAATGAAGTGCAAATAAACAAAATTACGGTCTTACAACACTGGATTATGATCCCGAATGAATTGTTACCACATTGAATGTGAGCACAAACAGGAAGTGGTACAATCAATTGGTAATGAGATTTCTTGTGCTTCATTTTGTGACGAAACTTGAAAATTTCTGGGGTGAGGCAAAGTTCGCTCGCTTGATATTCAAGTGAAGTCACTTACATATCTAATATATATATATATGTATGTATTTGTATATACATGTATATGTATATGTATATACATATGTAATTCGATCTGATTAAAAGAATCTTCGTGGATTTGATGGAAGTTTGGGTAACACGCCACGTCACTTCATCCATGAGTAGGTCCACCACTGGCTTCATTGGCAGGAATCCAATGGACAAATCTTTGGTTATCCCAGCATGTCTGCCGGACATTCATCAAAGTAAGAGACACAGATTGTAAAGAAATCAGCAAAAGGGAACCCGAAGCATTAACTCAACGTAGACATATTTGCTCATAACCTGGAACTGTAACAAAACCGATTTGGGGCTGGTTCCGGTTCTAAAATCATCGGTTTCGAGGTGGTACCAATTTGAGTCTTGCCAAAACCGATAATTTTAATAAAAAAGTTAAAAATTATAAGAAAAAATATTAGAACTGGTGGCTTGGAACCATCGGTTTCGGTTCCAGTTTTATAAAAAGTGAAACAGAATCAAACCGGTTATGGTTCTCGTTTCACCTATTTCGGATTCAACCGGTTCCAGATCCAGTTCGGTTTTTATTAGAACTTTTGGACAAGTTAGGAACCATTCATGTCTACCTCATGTGTGACAAGTTCGATTTTGAGGGCACATGTATGCTGGGGTCGTGTACTCCTTTTCTGCTATCAATAAAGATGTTACATTTTTAAATGGATGCGTGAAGTGCATTTCTCTTAAGTGATTTTGGAGTTAAGTGGGGTGAGTTAAATGGGTGTCTTTACTTACATTGCCTTTAAGTATGCATGCATTTGCTTTCATATTACCTCTTTGCTTTTGCTGTTTGAGTAGTGAGTGTCAAAGACTTTAACAAGCTTGACACTAGGGGAGGGACTCTCACGCACTGTTTTGGGAGTCGGTGGTCATTACAATACTTAGGTGAATCCGCTAAGACTTGCTTAGTCCTAAGGCCAAGTGCCGGTTCCGAAAGAACCCGTCAGTGCGCCTTATGATGGTTTTCCCGTGACAAAAGTGGCCTCCCTTTGTAATTGTTGTCATCATTAATGATAGCAGTAAAAAAAAAAAAAGAGGAAAAAGGAGGAAAATGCACTAATAGAGATTGCTTTTGACTAACTAGTTTGTGAGGCAACACCATACAAACACATGATTAATAGATGGGTCAATCTCTCCCAAATAAGAGGTACCATACTAAACAATCAATGAGGAAGGGCAGTTTTTGACATGAACCGCAGTTTTTCACTGAAATATAAGGTTGATAAACGAGCCAAACAAATTAAATAACCCTCTTCATTACTTGGTCCATTTTCTTAAAAAAAAAAAAGAAACTCATACACATGCACCCAAAGCATTAGCTCAACGGTAAAACCCTCTTATAAATACATCATTAAGCACCGTTTGTGGAAGGAAAAGAAAAAGATAAGGGAAAAAAATACACTTCCCACCTTTCAACAACTACTGTATATACTTTTATGTATACTTTTAGGCTTCAGCCTCCTTTTATAATAAAAAATAAAAAACCTAAATACATCATTAAGCACCGTTTGTGGAAGGAAAAGAAAAAGATAAGGGAAAAAAATACACTTCCCACCTTTCAACAACTACTGTATATACTTTTATGTATACTTTTAGCTGCAGTCTCTGGCTGAACATGTTTGAACGGTTTGTCATCTTTCTACGAGCCAGCCCAGCTAATTGACTCTTCATATACTCAAGTCTTAGTTGGTGGAAAAGTTAAAACAAGAATTATTCTTTGTTTACTTTAAATACCCTAAATGTAATTTCATTCGTGGAGGCGTAACTTCGACGAAAATTTGAAAGTTTTCCTCGAAGACTTTTCAAGTCAAGCTGAGTGAAAAATGCCATGTTCATGTTCAGCACATACGGTTTGATGAACCGAACACGAATCAGCTGTATGCGATGAACCGAACACGAATCGGCTGTATGCGATGAACCGAACACGAATCGGCTGTAGCCCCACTGCAACCAGCAAAGCGGAGAATACCTCTCTCTGCTATTATATACTAGACGTTTCTTCTCCCCCCCCCTCTCTCTCTCTCTCTTGTTGTATACTAGACAGTTCCTCTCTCACTGTGTGTGTGTAAGAAGAAGAGAAGCAAAGCAAAAGTACAAGAAAAAGAGCGATGCTGTCGAGAGTGAGCACCGTGGCGTGGACGGCCGAAGTGGGTGGTGGCGACGACGAGGCCTTGTCGTGGCCGAGGAGAGAAGTTGGTAGCGGAGAAGACGCGGTCTTCATTGGGCAGTCGCATTCCACGTCCTTCAGGTCGACGTCGGACGACCACAACTGGTACGTCCACGCCATGGCTGGCGTCACCCACCAACACGACGAGATACAGAACCTCTACGGCTTCGAGCCCCACCGGAGCATGGCGGTCTCCGACGTCTTCCACCAACCTCTCTCGTCCTTCCTCGGCTCGGTTTGCTCGAATCCGTTTGTTGCCGGGATCGATTTCGAACCTCCCCTTTTCTCGGAAAACTCCAACCCTGCCGAGAATGCGAGCAACTTGATTCCCGACAGTGGGTTAGGCGCCTTGACGCAAGTGGGTGCCGTCAATTTCGACTTTGGAGGACGGATTGCGGAGAACCCTAGCTTCGGATCTCCTAATTTCAGTACCATGGACGTCAGAGGGTTCCTTAATCGACCGAAGATTTTGCGGCCGCTAGAAATTTTCCCTCCCGTCGGAGGTCAGCCGACTCTGTTCCAGAAACGGGCTGCGCTCCGGCAAAACTCCAGTTTGGGTAGTCCACCGACGCTTTCTAATTCCGGCGCTGTCTGCGCGGAGGAAAAGAAAAAGAGCGATGAGGACTTATTTGATGAGCCGAGCGTAGCCGGGTCAGGGTTGCACTATGACTCGGATGAGGTGACCGAGAACAAGGCGGAGGAGAAAGGAGGCGGATGCGGCATGGTTCATAGCATTTTGAATGTTGACATTCCGGGCGGTGATGACGAAGAGCCGAAGGGGAAGAAGAAGAAAGGTCTGCCGGCGAAGAACCTGATGGCTGAGAGAAGGAGAAGAAAGAAGCTGAATGATAGGCTTTACATGCTCAGATCCGTAGTCCCCAAGATTAGCAAAGTTGGTTTTTCTCTCTGTTCTTGTTCATTGGTGTGCTAACTGGTATTTAACTAGTGGTAGCGATCTAGTGCGTGTTGAATGTATGAACTGGTTTCGCGCTAAGAAAGCTCGAATTAGTTTAATGTGAACAAGTTCAGGAGTCGCTTTCTTTCTATACTGATATGGTAGATAGATGCGTATTCTTTCATCACTCATGCATTCCGTTTCGTTATCTTGCTTGTTTTTTTATATCTTGAATTTGGCGCTTTTATTCAAAAACTTTAGATGGTTTTTCCCTTTCAATCCTCCCCTTCCGCACCTAAGTCATTGACATTCAAAGGATAGAAGTGTTCTTTGCTAGAATTATCTAATTGTTCTGAAGTAAGAGTAAGTTGTGAGCTGCACCAGCCACAAGGGGCGATGTCTCTGACTCTCTCCTGGCATGGAATTCAACACAAAAAAGAAACTTCAACTTGAAGGTCATGAGTTCAATACCTGGGTTCGTCCATATCTGGTGGGGTCTGCCTAACTTTATCTTGACAATAAAAAAGAAAGGTATCATGTTTTTAGCAGATTGTTTGTTCAGGTTCTCTGCCACTGTTGCCATCTTCAGTCAGAGAGGACACTATGCTTCATTCATAGAGGCTGTCTACGTTTGTGCCTCTTTCAGTGTTCCCTTGGAATTGTAGGTCATATCATTAGGAATATGCTGCTGTATAATATTCTTCTGACTGATAAATTGAGCGATGGGTTACAATATAGTAGTATGCGCTAGGAAAACATGTTTACTTGATAGGGATTATGGTTGATACAAATATATGTGTTGATTCTTTCTTTCCGTTTTACCTTATAGATGGATAGAGCTTCTATCTTGGTTGATGCAGTGGAGTACGTGAAGGAACTTCTCCAAAGGATCAATGATCTTCAAAATGAGCTTGAATCAACTCCTAATTCTTCTGTAACCGGTACGCCAAGTTTCCACCCTCTGACACCCACGCCATCTACGTTGCCCTGCCGTATGAAGGAGGAACTCTGTCCAAGCTCACTGCCAAGCCCAAATACTCAGCTAGCAAGAGTAAGTTGCTCCACATATTTGCTTTATCAAGAACGATGAAGTTACTGGTAGCTGCCCAGCAGGATCTTGAGATGAATCTAACTTCTTTTATGTTGGTTGCATTTGTTACCAATGGATCAAGATAGTCTATGTTTAAGCAGACACACAAGACAGATGATTTTATTAAATTTCAGCCTTGATAATCGTCCTAGTATTTCTCAGATGTACGTTCATTTTGTCTCTGATTGTGAGAATGGGTTCATTGTCTGTAATAATGGATCCAGCTCACTGGTTTTCAAGAATCATGAAGTAGATTGTTATGTAAACACTCAGCTAGTGCCCTTGTTGATGGACTCGAAGAAAAGCTTTGTCAAATCATGTCCAGCACGACCAGCTCGCTTCTGCTGTCCTCACAAGCTGCCATTATTTCACTTTTTTCAGGTTGAAGTAAAACTTCGTGAAGGGCAGGCTGTTGGCATCCATATGGTCTGTGCAAGACGACCTGGTCTGTTGCTATCTACTATGAGAGCGCTGGACGGGCTTGGACTTGATATTCACCAGGCCGTTATTAGCTGTTTCAATGGCTTTGTGATGGACGTTTTTCGTGCTGAAGTGAGTTCCTTCCTGTTAATCCTTGTTAAACCACCTTCGTCTGGTTGAAGGTGTTTTCATTTGTTTTTGATGATAATTGTGGTTAATTTTTATTTGAGTTGTCTTGCAGCAATTCAAGGATGGACCCGGTGTTCTTCCTGAGGAGATCAAAGCAGTACTTGTGCAGTCTGCTGGAATTCATGCAGCCATGTAGAACTAACACACTCAAATGACTTGTTCAAGTCCATGTATTGGTTGATCACGAGCCTTGCTCTCTGTGGTAGTGTTTGAAGGGAAACAATCTTCTCAAGCCGACGTTGGAGTTCACACGACCTCTTTGTTGATGTGCCATTTTTAGATTGAAATCTAGCTTGAATAAATTTACCCTTTTGGAGCATCATCTGGTTTCTGATATTAGTTCAGTGTATTGCGCCTAAACTATCAAGCAACTGTACGTTAATTTATTGATATAAGGCCATTTCTTAAAGTCGTTTTTTGGCCGTCATTCTCGCTATTTGATGGTTCTGACAAAAATCACTTTTCTTGGATTGCATCGTAACACCATCAATTGGGCAATGCCATCCATTGCTGTGAATATCTTTTGCCCTTATGATAAAGTCAGTCACTGAAAGAGTCATTTATGACTGGGGAATCTCGTTTAACTGCAGGTTCGTCAGTCTCTGGTAATGAAAGTGTTACAGTATGATTTCTCTCTCTCTCTCTCTCTCACACACACACACACACACACACACGCCAACTCCCTTCACAGCCTCACGTGAAGCCATTATTGGACGGCGAGTAGTTCATCCCTCATCATTGTCATGAACGTTTTAATCTGTGTTCTCTAAATCCAGGATTCAAATGCTGACTGGTTCATTCTTTCTTACATGATGCGCTTATCTCGGGGACAATTATCATTCAATCATGTCAAAGATACTCGGGGGTTCGCCCGAGCTTGATTAGAGCTGTGGAGCTGGGTCTGCGTGTCCTGGACGAACTGGTATGGGTGGCAATCTTGGAAACGACCCGAACCCGATCAGAAAATATGGGTCTGAGTTGGTAAATGCGGCCCAACACATACAACACAGTTTGTGTGTGTATGTGGGTAATGTATATACGTTTGGGGTGAGGTGACAGTCAGATTAGGTATCACGTTGGGTCTGGGTTTCTAAAAATCTACTTGAAGAACTCATAGCCAGATCAGGGCAACCTATTTTTTAACGGACCCGAAGTGACCCTATGAGAATCCCACCTGCCCATTTGACAGCCCCTACTACTGTGCTAGCTTGATATTGTCTGGTGGTGTTGAACCTTCGTGAACGTATGTAGGTTTAGGTAACCCTACAATACGAAACAAGAATTGCGTTGTAGAACTCATCTAAGGTTTGTCATATTCTATGCATGATTAAAGGTTATATATGTGTGTGTGGAGAGCATAGTCCATGCGCATACATATCAATGCTTAAACATTCTCAAAGATCTTAACCGTTGGATCGATGAGATCGATAATTGAAATTCAAATTAAAAAAAAATTGCCTTGATGCTTTTTACAGGTGCATCAAATGCACTTAGTACTATTTACTTTAAAGTTCTCATCTGTTAATCTTGAAAATCAAACGGTTAAGATATTTAAGAAGATTAAAGAATGAATTTATATGCCCATAGACTGATTTTTCTCTGTATATATAAATATGTGTATATATAAGGTACAAATCTGCCCCTCACAATTTATTTGTTCTATGCATGAAAAAACACAAACCTTTTGAATTAGTAAACAAGCAGTTGTTGGTTGAAAGAATAGCTCAACAATCAAATGCTAGGCTAAAATAAGGACACCGTGGAATGCTATTTGTTCTCAATGGACACAATAAGTTGTGAAAACATGAAGTTGGCCCCAGATGCCACTGAACTATTATTGCAATATCTTAGTTGAAAAAACTCCTGAAAGTTTCTTTTTCTACGTATGATTTTCGCTATTGTCATGTTCTCTCACTCAAGGCCAAAGTGTATTTGGAGCATGTGAAGTCTAAATAATTACCTGAGTACATGAGTCTCTAGGAGGAAGAAAACAAGAAATGATTGGCCACTAATTAACTTTATTGGATCCAAGCATACAGTGGTGGATCCAAGAACTCTTTCGAGTGGGGTGGGCTTTAAAAATTTTATTTTTTTGAAAATTTTAATACGGTCATAATTTTGAGTGGGAGGTTCACCCCACACTGCCACAATGTGGATCCGCCACTGCAAGCATATCTGTTACAACACATCCACCAAGCACCCACCACATGATACTAATGTAATAAGCTCATTCCCCTTCTCTTGAGTGTTTTGTTTAATGAAACTTGAAAGACTTTTGTAGCACCCCACTAGCTCTATATTAACCTTGGCTTTTCTCTGCATTTGTGTGGAATGCTCGAAGGGCGCACATTTTTCTATCAGTTGCCATGAACACCAGTCAAAATGCGCACGTCCAAGAGAAAAAAATGTTATGGTCGAGTAGAAAATGGCACATTACAGTTTGATTGTGCAAATTAAGATGCATATGTTTTCCCACTATTTTGCCTTTGGTTAATCTTATTTGCATGGGACAAAGGATCTAATATTATGTGGATAAAGAAAGACTCAATTTAGGGCAGGTGATGATCGGAGTATGAATGCAATCTGAGAGAGAGAGAGAGAGAGAGAGAGAGAGAGAGAGAGAGAGAGTCGCATGCAACAAAAGGGCACCGATATGAATGGGAGGCAGGTGTCCGTCCTGTTAAGAGAGAAGAATTTGAGGGTTGTAGGTGTTTTAGTCAATATAAGATAAGATAAAAGTAAGGAATACATTTAACCAAGGGTGTTTTTGATCTTCTTGTTTACGTGGGGGGATAAATTTGAGCTACTTGCACTTTTCTATATAGAGAGAGTCTTAGCTGCATAATGTGTTTTAGCACATAATCTTACACAAATATCTTAATCATTTGATAAGGAGAGATTTGAATCACTTTACATTTAATGCAAGTACGAAGGTTATGCAGCTAAGACTTTATATATATATATATATATATATATATATATAGAGAGAGAGAGAGAGAGAGAGAGAGAGAAAGAGAGATTGGATCCTTCTCACTTTAACCTTTTCTGTGGTTATTACTTTTTCAAGAGTAAGAGTATAATAATATTACTTTTGATTTTTTTGAAAATCCTAAAAACTTTTAAAATTACGCTCATGCCACCAAAAAACAATCGGTTGGTTAAGTAGATAAGTGAGGGGGGTTGGATCTGATTTAGAGAGAGAAAGGGAGAGTGCAAATTACATTACATTTATGACAGTCATTACTAGATCTCTGTAGCCCTATAACCATGCACGTACAACCAAATTTATATTTTTTTCTACATTCAAAATCAGCCCCGAAATCAAAACTGGAACCAAGATTGGCAGTTCCAAACCACTGCTTATTAAGTTTATATTTTTTTCTACATTCATAATCACAGGTATCTTGATGGTAGTAGGTGGGGAGTTCGACTCCGAGAGGATACAACCCGTGCCTTTTGAAAAAAAGTTTTTTGAACCGGTTTCAAAATGATTCTAAAGCTGAAACGAAACCACTTCGGAACCGACCGGAACCTGACATGTCTACATATGATTTGAGTAACCAGTGCCCAAAGATCGTCCTTACATTATCAATAATTTGGTGTTTTGATGATTATCCCTGTCCTACGGACAGCTCCTCTGTTTTAATTGCCCCGCCTTTATTGTAGCTCCTCCAACATATTGATGGTACTCGTGAACTAGGTTTTTGGGTTCTCTATTTCATGAAAATAATATTATTTCCGGTGTCGTTATATCTGCTTGTGCTGCCATTGCTAGCGTCTGACTAAAGATTTTAGACACAAGAATAAATGTACAAGATGGAAGCATGTGTAGACTCCACCCAAAGGCTCTACAGTAGCGGCTTCTAGAAATGTCAAAATGAGCCTGGCCGGGAACCGGACATGTCCTAGAAAAATGCAGGGCCTGGCCAAATATTTCTGGCCTATATTCGGAGCAGGGCCGAATGGCAAGGCCTATAGGACCAGATTATATATAAATCAAAATGAGCCTGGCCAGTGGGACTGACCTGGCCCGTATTCACATCTCTAGCAGCTTCACACTAAAATAAGAAGATCAATTTCACTATAGTCCATGATTGAATTCATGAGCCTAATCAGGCTATTTATCCCACCCTAAGGGGGTGTTTGATTATGAGGATCGAACTATGGAACTTCAGTTCTAATTCCGACGGCCCAGTCTTGAGTCTCATAATTGAGCATAGTTGAGACTTGTGTTTGGTTATAAGGGACACAATTCAACGGACTCGGGGTTTCATAATCAAACACTACTTAAAAGAATTTCTAAATCCATTGTTGCACACTCACAACTGTTGAAATTAGCATGCTTTCGCCCATATTCAGAAAGGGTGACTCCTCTTGTGAATCTGAGGGAAACTAAAGTGCGGGGAATGGCGCCCAGGAACTGGGCCCTGTTTGTTGAAAAGGATAGAAAATAGAAACGTAGAACCCAGTGAGAGTACACCAACGTGCTGGGAACAAGACTTACACATGTTTGTGGAAGTTCTTTTCACTGCATCACAATGTCTGAGAGGAATTACTTCTCGTTATGAAACGACTTCAATTCCCTACCACCCACAGAGAATTTCATCAATTCAATTCATAAAGGCAAGCACGGAATCCCTGCAGGAGTATTTACTTTCATTTATTGGCCGACCGAGTCCCCATACCTTGAAGGATCCAAAGAGAGGTGCCGCCGTGATATTTTACATGGTGCTGGTGGGCCAACGGGCACTTTTGAACGTTGTGGATCCTACCTCATATTAAAGGGGCAAACTAGCACTCGAGGCGTTTCACCAAGTACTAGCAACCAAACACCGAGAGCGTTCAGGGCTCTTGTTGCTGCTGGCGGGGAGTTCGACTCCCAGAGGGTGCATGTGGTAGGCTTCAGCCTCCTCTTGTAACAAAAAAAAGTACTAACAATCAGGTACCGAGAGCGTTAGCTTAATAGCAGGGCGCTCTATTGCGCTGTTGTTGCTGGTGGGAGTTCGATTCTTAAAGGATGCACTTTTGGACATGTGTTACGCTTCGGTCTCTTCTTAAAACAAAAGAAAAACCAGCAACGAAACCTACTAATTTGCAATAGTAGGGCATTGAACATCAACTATTCCAAACAACTTTAGCAGCAGTTTACCTTTTTTGTCATTGATTTTAGTCCCAGCTTCCTTACGATAGCTTAGGTTTTCCCTTTTATCTACTAGTTTTTTTTAACAAATTCCTTCTGTCGATAAATATATATATATATATATATATATATATATATATATATATATATATATATATATATATATATATATATATATATATATATATATATATATATATATATTTATCTTCATCTAAGTTCTATTTCGCTCTTAGTATCCCAAAAGCTTTCTACAAAAGAACTATGATAAGTAAGGTGGATTCTGGGGGTTTACCATTGCTTGAGCCTTATATGAACCCTTTAAGAACGGACGTCGACGTTATCTCGTACGTCCCACACCTCATCAACCCAAAACCGCAAGAAAGTTTTGCGATTTCAGTTGTATCATCCTCAACGTTAACAAAAATCTTTTGGCACACCCAATGAGACACGAAGAAAAGCTGATCTTTTTTTGTGCTATCCATTGCATACCAACACGATAAGATCGAGAATATTTAATAATACCTGGAAGCATAAACCTTCCAGTAATGAGCACGGAATGTCGGCACACATCACAGCTCACTCATCCGAAGATCATGCTAGACAATCTCAATATGCCAGGAAACAATAGAATTCTCAATCGAACAACTCCGATGCATTTGCCATGGACCAGTTGAGGTCGGTTCTTTAGAAGTAGTTTTAAGCGTTTATGACAGAAATGTATGGGTCTCTCTTACAGCTTATAAGTGGGGTCACATGATAGAATCAGCTAACCGAGAGGCAAAGAAAAGCAGTCACTTATGCTCGACCACAACATTGACCAACTTTTGGAACATTGATTGGAGTTTCATGACCTCCTGAATCGGTTGATGCATATCATCCCAACCTTCGTTACGGTCACATGAACATCTCTCTGAGCCCACTTAATATGATGGAAAATACTGTTCATCCGCTAGCTTCATCTTTTTCATCGTCGGCAACCTCCTGGAAAATCGTGGCAGTCATCGTATGGAACTTTGACGATCCCACAAGCTTTCGAGCCGCAAACTAGTAACCACCTACTCGATGACAGGAGGATGTTTCATGACGAACCATTGCACCACACAATGATGCTCGACATCATGCCTATATGTTGATAGGTACATTGGGTGCATCAATCAAACTCCTCTCTCTCAACCGGTACTCACTGCATTAAAAGCAGCCACAACGCCACCCATACCGCCGGCGACCAGCTATCCACAAGAACCACCACCTCCTCTAATTGAGGTCGGTTCACATATTCCATCATATCGGCCAGCTCATTCGACCTCAATTATATCGGTCAATTCTTCCTCCTCGACCGACTCAACCCAAGCAACAAACCAACATTAATGGGCTTGTGCTCATAAGTGTAGCAGCCACCACTACACTTCGGAGAAGCACAACTTGTTACCGATAAGGTCTGGTCATTCTTGGCTCAGGTAACGGGGACGTTATTGAGATTTCCGGTAACGTCCCCGTTAACGCTCCAAACGAGAGAAGCCACAGGAGGGATATCTGAGATGAGAGGAGCGCGGGCTGCTTATAAAAGCATCCATTATAGGTCAAAGAAAATATACATATACACATACACAGAGAAAAAGATTATAGAAAGAGAGATGATCGATGAACCTCTCCTTGAAAACCCCTGTGTGGGAACCTCAAAAATCCGCTGCACAAACTCAAGCAAACAGATACCTCCGGCAGACACAGGCGAGCGACAGGCTGAACAGAACATCGGAGATTCACCAAAAAATTAGAGATTCGCCTTCACTGGTATCAGGGCCAAAAAAACCCTGCAAAAGAAGGAAAAAGGTAAGCGTAGCAAAAAAAAAAGGAGAAAAAAAGGGGAAAGAAGAAACAACAAGACAGGAAGAGGAAGAAAAAAAAATCGAGAGAAAAAATCTAGCACCAAGGCTAGGTTTGAAGCCAGGATCATCGGCGACCGCCAGACGACCGACTGAACCCCAGACTGGTCGAAATAGGTCACGTCCAAGGCGAAAAAGATAAGCCGGGAAAAGGCAGCCGACAGGCAGGAGAAGGCAGTCGGCAACGCCAGGAAAAGGCAGTCAGCAGGCCAGACAGAGGCAGTCGTTAGGCCAAAAAAAGACAGCCGACAGGCCGAAGAAGGCAGTCGAGAACGCCAAAGAGGCAGTCGACAAGCCGGGAAAAGGCAATCGGTAGGCCGGAGAAGGGAGTCGGACCCCTTCCCCCTCTCTCTGCTCTCCCTTCCTCTCTCCCTCTCTCCCTCTCCTTTTTTTCCATTTTTTACACTGTAATCCTTTTGTATCAGGTGGGGGGAAAAATGTAATTTTGGAAAATCATGGGCCGGGAAACCAGCGGCAGCAAGCTAGGCAGAGGCAGTCGGTAGGCCAGAAAAAGATAGCCGACAAGCCGAAGAAGGCAATCGGGAATGCCAAAGAGGCAGTCGACAAGCCGGGAAAAGGAAGTCGGTAGGCCGGAGAAGGGAGTCAGACCCCTTCCCCCTCTCTCTGCTCTCCCTTCCTCTCTCCCTCTCCTTTTTTTCCGTTTTTTACGCTGTAATCCTTTTGTATCAGGTGGGGGAAAAAAAACGCGATTTTGGAAAACCGTGGGCCAGGAAACCATTCGGCAAAATTACTATTTTATCCAGATATTTTTTGGGTAAAAGACTATTTTGCCCTTATTGAGCAAAAGGTCTGTTTTACCCTCTTACGGCTTGTGAAAATTACGAAATACCAGGCTGTTACTTTACCTTTCTGCTCTTCCCGATTTGGATAACCATCTGGTCAAAAGACAGATTTACCCCTATACTTTTTGAAAAATTATAGATTCAGCCTGAGGGTTAAAATTATAATTTTAACCCCGATCAGTTACGAATTTTATAAAAATACCAAAGAGTAATTTTACAAGTCTGTCATCATGGTTTTCCAAAATTACAAGAAGAGGACAAATAGATAAAATTACTGTTTTGATCTTGGTATTATTTTAAGGGTACAGAGGCAGAAACTCCTTGGGAAAAATTTCAAATTTCTCCCAAAAGATTATGAAATTATCATTAGCTTATTTGCTTGATATCATGTATCATACTAACATGATTCCTACTATGTATGCTCTTGTTTTTGTGTTGGTTTCCTTTTTAGACTACTTAATTGTTACTTTTGTCAAAAATATAAAAATGAGTTCTAAGATATGTTTGTCTGAATTGGCAAAAACTGAAAAGTTGAACGGTATCAACTTCCAGACATGGAAAAGAAGAATCCCTCTGGCTCTAACACTTGAAGGTGTTGAGTACATATTAAAGGAAACCGTGCCTCTGTCTCCCCAGACGCAAATGAGCAATAATTAAAAATGTATAAAACATTTATGAAAGATGATACCATAGCAAGGACAATCATATTTACTTATATGGAGGATGACTTGATCAGGGTATTTGAAGAATGTGAAACCGCTAAAGAGTTGTTTGACTCAATAACAACTAAGTATGATACAACTACATTGCATGTGCAATTGTTACTACAAAAGTATAACTCCTTCAAAATGAAGGAAGGAGACAATGTAGTTGAGCATGTGAACCACATGGTGGTAATGGCTAGAGACTTAGCCGTAGCAAAATCAGTCATCCGTGAACCGATGTAGATATCAGCAATACTAAACAGTCTACCCCCATCATTAAACATGGTCACCACTGCCCTAAGATTAACCTTTCTAAATTACCCATAAAACTAGCAATAGAGAAAGAATACATGCTCAAAAATAAGAAAGAAAAATTGCTAGTAGTAAAGGATGAGTTAGCGTCTAGCTCTAAAACCAATCAGAAGAAAAAACTAAATAAGAAGTTTGGTAAGAATAACAATAAAGGCGGTCAAAATTTTAAGAAATCGCAAGAAACTGCTTCTCGGATCGTGTTTCAACTGTGGAAAGATGAGACAATATAAGATGGACTGCTGAAACAAGAAAAGTGGAGGAAACAACCTACAGCGCGAACAGTTAGAGAAGCAGGACATAATTTGTGTAATTTCGGAATGCCTATATTTGGAACGCCTAGTGATAGGTTGGTTGATAGACTCAGGAGTTACATAACATATCTCGAAGACCAAGGAAGGGGCAATGGATCTAAAGGAATATAAACCTGGAAAACATCAAGTTTATATGAGAAATAGTACTTTCTCGAATGTTCTGGGTATTGGGTCCTTCAGGATACATGTACAAGGCAAACCAATTGTATTGACCGATGTGTTAATTGTGCCGTCTATAAGGCGCAATCTGATCTCGGTCCCTGCCTTAATGAAGAAAGGTTTTGAGGTTAGGTTCATTCTTAACAAGGTAACTATGAGAAAACATGAGAGAATTTTATTCTCTAGGAAATTTAATGTAGAACAATGACTGTTTAAACTTTGTAATAATGAAAATAGTGCATCTTCTGCTTATATTGAGAGTGCCTTTACTATTGATGTAAATATGTGACATAAACGCCTAAGGCATATAAGTATGTAAAAGTTGAGGAAATTATCCAACTTTGACTTATTGCTTGGATTTGAGAAAAATACTTTCAACAAGTGTGAAGCTTGTATATAAGAAAAAATGACGAGAAAAGTTTTTTCCAAGGAAACAACAAGGGCAACAACCCTATTGGAAGTTATTCACACAGATTTATGTAAACCTTTTAGAGTAAAGACACATCGAGGAAAGGGTTATTTTATAACTTTTATCGATAATTACTCTAGATATATGTATTTATATCTTTTGACACATAAATCTGAGGCACTTGATGCTTTTAAAGAATATAAGCAAGAAGTAAAAAATCAATTAGGGCATTCAATCAAAGTCTTAAGATCAGACAGAGGAGGTGAATATACCTCGGAAGAATTCTTAGAATTTTGTAAAGACTTTGGTATTACAAAACAGAATACAATGCTCAGGACACCTCAGCAAAATGGTGTAGTTGAGAGATACAATAGAATCTTGTTGAACATGACAAGGTCAAATCGACGCCTCTCTTGCAAGGGTATTTTGGGGAGAATCAGAAGTACAACAGTTTATATACTCAATAGAGTACCATGTAAGGTTGTATTCACTACAACATATGAGATGTGGTTTGGAAGAAAACCCAACCTAGATCATCTCAGGAGGTGGGGATCTTTTGTACATGTTAAGATCCCTGATCAGTCTAGAGATAAGCTAGACAGTAGTCCTTGAGATGTATATTTATTAGATATCCAAAAGGTTCAAAAGGATATCGGTTTTATCATAAGGACTATGGACTCATTGAAAGCAGAGATGTTGAATTTTTAGAAAATACTAAGAATGACATCTTAGAAAACGATAAGGAATGTGTTGATGATTTGGTAGACTTAGACCAATCATCTTTTGAGCTCATAGAAGACCTTCATGGAACTACTGATACCTTAAGTGGACATAAGAGGTCATGAGTCACTCCGTCCTACTTAACGGATTATCACACTTATCTTCCAGAAGAAGTATGTAATTCACTAGATTTAGATGAGTTGACTGATAACTTTACTTATCAACAAGCAATGAACTCATCAGAAGCAACAGACTGGGAGAAAGTCATGGATGAGGAAATTGAGTCCATTGAGAAAAACCAAGTTTGGGAATTGATTGATTTTCCAAAAAGAAGAAAAGCTATAGAATGTAAATGGGTTCTGAAGAAGAAATATAAGATCGATGGTACAATCGATAAGTTTAAAGCGAGGTTGGTTGCAAAGGGTTTTTCGCAAAAAGATGAGATAGATTATGTTGAGACATATTCCACAGTTGCGAAATTTGCATCCATACATATAATCTTGACAATATCTGCATACTATGATTTGAACTTACATCAGTTAGATGTAAAGACAACTTTTTTAAATGGGGATTTAGAAGAAATCATATACATGCAACAAACCGAAGGATTTGTGGTTGAAGGCTAGGAAGATAAAATATATAGGTTAAAAATTCTTATATAGCCTGAAACAGTCACCTCGCCAATGGTATTTGACTTTTCAAAATGCCATTATAGAACTTGGGTTTGTGGCTAACAAACTTGATCACTGTGTATATGTTTGAAACAGTGGGAGCCACTTTGTCATCTTATCATTATATGTAGATGACATATTGTTGACTGGAGATGACAACGAGATGATTGTTAAAACCAAGTCATGGTTGAATTCCAAGTTCGAAATGAAGGATATGGGGGAAGCACCCTATATCCTGAGAATAAAAATCTCTCGAGATAGAGAATCTAGACTCTTATGCCTGAGTCAAGAGAGATATATTGACTATATCCTCAAGAAGTTTAAAGTGGGCGAATGCAAGTCTGCAGATACACTTGTTGCAAAAGGGGTTAAATTGAGTAAGGCTGATTATCTCGGTGAAGGAGACGATAGGCCTAATGTTCCTTATGCACAAGTTGTTAGCAGCTTGATGTATGCTATGTTGTATACAAGACATGATATCAGCTTTGTTGTTGGTCTTGTAAGTAGATATCAAAGTAATCCTGGTTCGCAGCACTAGGTAGCTCTGAAAAGGATTTTAAGATATCTAAAAGGAACAAAGGACTTGCTTTGCTGGGAGCAAAGATGACAACAAATCAACCTTGGGTTAAATATTCTTATTTGGAGGTGGTCTCTTTCTTAGGCATGTAAGAAACAGGGAGCTGAGTATGTAGCTTGCTGTATGGCTAACAAGTGTTGTCTGGATAAGCTGCTTCATACAAGATTTGAAGTTTGAAATAACAGACGAGCTAGTAGTTATCTATTGTGATAACAATGCAGCAATTACTCTTATTAAGAGTGGAGCTGATTGCTCGAAAAGCAAGCATATAATGGTGAAATACCACTATATTCATGATATAGTTATAAGAAAGGAAATATCCATCTCATACATGCCAACAAAAGATATGTTGGCAGACCCCTTAACAAAAGGCATAACAGAGGATCTCTTCTCAAAACTATGTTACTAACATGGGTTTGAGGTATGTTTGATTGTTGTATAGGTAAACAACCATACAACGGATAAATTATTGTGTAGAGAAATAACCACACACAGGTTTTGATTGCGATAGTAATCAAGAAACAACATAACTAGGGAAAACCCTGAAAAGTGGGAGGAAAACCAGTATGTCGATACACTTGGCTCGAATGACCAAGTGGGAGATGTTACAGATAAGGTCTGGTCATTCTCGGCTCAGGTAACGGCTGAACTGGTCATCCAGTCCGTTAGATAAGCCAGATCGTAACGGTGGACGTTACCGAGATTTTCAATAACGTCTCTGTTAATGCTCCGAACGAGAGAAGCCATAGGAGGGATATCCGGGATGAGGGGGGAGCGGGCTGCTTATAAAAGCAGTCATTACATGTCAAAGAAAATATACATATACACATACACATACACACAGAGAAAAAGATTACAAAAAGAGAGACGATCTGTGAACCTCTCCTTGGGAAACCCCTGTGTGGGAACCTCAAAAATCCGTTGCACAAACTCAGGCGAAGAAGTACCTCCGGTAGACACAGGCGAGCGATAGGCTCAACAGAACATCAGAGATTCACCAACAAGCCGGAGATTTGCCTTTACAACTAAACACAGAAATAGTGATTGAGCTAGTGTGTAATGCTTTTGACAATCAAGCTCTAAGCACTGTTTGCCAAGGTGGATCGGAAGCATTACCTGAGTCCGTTGTCAATTATTGCCTTTCATAGCGGGATGAGAAGTACCCAGGCCATCATCTTGCTAAGTTCGACCTGAAATGCGAGGAGCTCGAAGAGAGTGAGTACCACAAGTCATGACTTTACATCTTTTCTTTACCCGACCAAGCCTATGCATAGTATACCTCACTAAAGCAAAAATTGATTCAAACATGGGACAAAATTTTAAAGGTCTTTATGAAAAAATATAATAAAATAAAGCCTTAACGCGCTCCTAATGACCTCAATAATTTTCCATAGAAAGTTGACAAAACAATTAAGACTTTTTTTGAAAGGTTCCACGACATGAAAGCATGCTCTAAATGCAATTCATCTACGCAGAATAAGCTCTCGTAAAGAATTGCTTGCGTCCATCGATTAAAAAGGGCTTGACATGCCATTACTGCACGAACCTTGTGCGGTTTGCTAATCGAACCACTGAGGTTGAGCATATTTGAGTTCACGTGACACTCAATTTGAAACACGATGGAGTTAGAAAAAGTTGTTAAAAAATCTCAAAGGCAGTCTTCGATTTTTTGTATAGAGGAAATCATGAAGAAATCTAATGTCGAGTACACTAAGTCTTCTGAGATAATGGCCGCTAAGCTCATGGATGGCTTATTATATCAACAGACGAGGCCCTTCCTTACCGAAATCGCATGTTGAAGTCTCGCTGTAAGGCCAAAATGAACAGTAGACCAACAACTTGCCTTCGAGGAGAAACATTCCACACCAACCTCCTCATTTCTCTTGGAACACAAAAGAGATGCTTACAAAAGAAAAAGGTCTAACGCTAGTTCACCAAGGAATGAGAAAGATTCCTTGGCGGGTCTATCATCCCAATTGAGCCACTCCAAATCTTTTAAGCTCCTTGGAGAAAAGTGGTTCTATAAAAAGACCAACAACCTGTCTGAACAACTCAGTGATTGGACTCGGGCATCCACACGGTGACAAAGACAGTTCGATCTCCACCGAAGGAGCAAGACGTTGAGATCTCTGCCTCACCTAATGAGGACCTTCCCTCGAGAGGTTCAGAATCGGCACATCCGTCGAAGTGAGCAATACGTAATGTAAAAGAGACCATTGCAAGTCTCTTTGAGACCCCTTTCATACGCAATACATTCCTATATTACTCAATCCCGAACAAAGCTATCCACTTGCCTGAGGATCATACCTAATTCTTCTAGGGGTCAAAGCACAAATGATAGGTCATAAGTTTAGTACATCTCCTCACGATGGCAATCCCTACACAACTCACATTACCCTTTTATTAATAATTTAATATTTTTAGAGGTTGAAGCCTAACACATGTGCACACACACATGCAAACCCATGGAAATTGTGTTACCGGCGTTACAGTGGTCATTCTCGGCAACTCAGCTCGGTACCGTGGCAGGAGTTACAGTTGAGGCCTGTAACTGCCGGACCATAACTGGATTTTCCGCTAACGGTCCGAATAAGATCACCGCTCTAGATGAGGAAAGCCACAGTAGGATTAACCGAGAAAGAGGGACCACACACTGCTCTATAAATACAGAGCACTGTATACGGGAAATACATAACAACAAATACAACTTTCCCCAAAAAACTCCACTGTGTGGAAACCTCAAACAAAAAAGACTCACCTTCTGTTCCGCTGTAGATGTACCTGAGGAAACCAAAGGCAGAGAACCTCAAGCTTAACATAAGTCAGAATCCGGCAGCCGACCACGAAAGATTCCAACATTTGGTATCAGGGTCTCATTCGTTGTTGACCCTGCAAAAAAAAAAAGAAGATACGCATATTGTTCTGAAAAAAGAGAGAGGAGGGAGAAGAAAAAAAAAAGGGTCGTGAAAGGCAAATGCCGAAAATCGGCAAAAGCTGAGAAAGGCGCGAAGAACCGCAGACCAGAAGTGGAGGACTGCAAGCCAGGTGCAGAGGGCCGCAGGCCAAACGTGGAGCCCAACTCCATTGTGGCTCACTCTCTCTCTCCCTCCCACATTTCTCTCTCCTCAGGGTTTTATACCCTCCAAAATTGTCACTGGACAAAATTACGAAAATATCTAGATATTTTAGGTAAAAATATTGTTTTGCCCTTATTGAGCGAAAAGTCTATTTTACCCTCTAGCAGTTTTGTGAAAATTATGAAATATCAGGATGTTGTTTTACACTATTGCCCTTCTCGATTCAAATTATTACATTTCTGTCAATCAGTCAAAAGATAGGTTTGCCCCTATACTTTTGAGAAAAATACACATTCCGGTTGAGGGTTAAAATTACAGTTTTAACCTTGATCAGTTACAAATTTTATAAAAATACCAAAGAATAATTTTATGAGTCTGTTCTTAGGCTTTTCAGAAAATTTCAAAAGTGGACAGGTACTTAAAATTATAGTTTTACCCTTGGTATTGTTTAAAAAATGCTAAAGGCAGAATTTTTTGGTAAAATTACAAATTTATCCCAAGTAGTTTATAAAATGTTTTTAGTTTGTTTTTATGATATTATGCATCGTTCTAACATGATCTTTGCTATGTGTGTTTGTTGCTTATTGTTTATTTCCTTTTTACAACATCTGATTGTTATAATTGCCAAACACATAAAAATGAGTTAAAGAATATGTGTGTTTGAATTAGCAAAAACTAAGAAACTGAACGGTCTGAACTTCCAAACATGAAAGAGAAGAATCTCACTTGCTCTAACACTTGAGCGTGTTGAGTACGTACTAAATAAAACCATGCGTTCGCCACCACCAAACGCAACTAAGCAACAAATAGAAATGTATAAAATATTTATAAAAGATGACATCGTAGCAAGGATAGTCATATTGACCTACATGGAGGATGACTTGATTAGGGTCTTCGAAGAATACAAGACTGCTAAAGAGTTGTTTGACTCAATAACAACTAAGTATGATACAACTGCCAAATTATATGTACAGTTGCTACTACAAAAGTACAACTCCTTCAAAATGAAAGAAGGAGATAATATAGTAGAACATGTAAATCACATGTTAGTAATAGCTAAGGACCTAGCCGTGGCAAAGTCAGTCATCCCAGAACATATGCAAATATCAACAATCCTTAATTGTATACCCCCATCATGAAACATGATCACCACTGCCCTCAAGTTAAGGCCAGAGATTAACATTTCAGAATTGCTCCTGAAACTAGCAATAAAGCAAGAACATATGAACAAGAACAAGAAAGAAAAATTGTTAGTGGTACAAAATAAGATAGGGTCTAGCTCCAAACCCAACAAGAAGAAAAATAAACCAAACAAGAAGTTTGGCTAGAATAACAAGAAGGGCGGTCAAAATTTTAAGAAATCACAGGAAACCGCTTCTCAGGTAAAGTGTTTTAACTGCGGAAAGATGGGACACAACAAAAAGGATTGTCGCAACAAGAGAGGTGAAGGAAACAACCCACAACATGAACAGTCTAAGAAGCAGGACATAATATGCATGATTTTAGAGTGTTTACACATGGACCACCCGATGACAGATTGGTGGATAGACTCCGGAGCTACACGACACATCTCAAAGACCAAGGAAGAGGCAATGGATCTGAAGGAATACAAACTCAGCGAATATCGAGTCTACATGGGAAATAATATATTCTGAGATGTTTTGGGTATTGGGTCCTTTAGAATTTATGTATAAGGCAAACTTATTGTATTAACTGATGTATTAATTGTGTCATCTATAAGGCGCAATCTGGTCTCGGTCCCTGCCTTAGTAAGGAAAGGTTTTGAAGTGAGGTTTATTTTTGGTAAGGTAACTGTGGGAAAGCATGGGAGAATATTATTTTTTGGGGAATTTGATGTAGAGCATGGACTATTTAAATTTTGTCATAATGAAATTGGTACTTCTTCTGCTTATATTGAGTGTGCCTTTACTATTGATGTGAATATGTGACATAAATGCCTTAGGCATATAAGTTTGGAAAAGTTGAGGAAATTATCCAACTTTGACTTATTGCTTGGATTTGAGGAAAATACTTTCAACAAGTGTGAAGCTTGTATACAAGGAAATATGACAAGAAAAGTTTTTCCCAAGGAATCAACAAGGGCAACAACTCTGCTGGAGGTTATTCACACGGATTTATGTGGACCTTTTAGAATAAAGTAACATCGTGGAAAGGGTTATTTTATAACTTTTATCGATGATTACTGTAGATATATGTATTTGTATCTTTTGGCATATAAATCTGAGGTACTGGATGCTTTTAAAGAATATAAGAAAGAAGTAGAAAACCAATTAGGGTATTCAATCAAAGTCTTTAGATCGGATAGAGGTGGTGAATATAACTCTGTAGAATTTTTTGAATTCTATAAAGACTTTGGTATTGCAAAGCAAAATACAATGACCAGCACACCTCAACAAAATTGTATAGCTAAAAGATACAAAAGAATCTTGTTAAATATGACAAGGTCAATGTTAATCGACGTCTCTCTACCAAGGGTATTTTTTAGAGAAGCAGTAAGTATAACAGTTTACATACTCAATAGAGTACCGTGTAAAGCTGTATTCACTACACCATATGAGATGTGGTTTGGAAGAAAACCAACCTAGGTCATCTAAGGAGGTGGGGATCTGTTTCACATGTAAAGATCCTTGATGAGTCTAAAGATAAGCTAGAAAGTAGGTCCTTAAGATGTATATTTATCGGGTATCCTAAAGGTTCAAAGAAATATCGATTTTATCATAAGGACCACAGACTGATAGAAAGCAGAGATGTTGAATTCTTAGAAAATACTAAGAATGACATCCTGAAAAATAATGATAAATGTATTGATGATCTAGTAGACCTAGATCAATCATCATTTGAACCCATAGAAGATCTTCCTAAAACAATTGAAACCTAAGTGGACATAAAAGACTTAGGGCCACTTCGTCCTACTCAAAGGATTATCACACTTATCTTGCAGAAGAAGTGTGTAATTCGGTGGATTTAGATGAGTTGACTAATAACTTCACTTATCAGCAAGCTATGAACTCATCAGAAGCAACAAACTGGGGAGAAGCCATGGATGAGGAAATTGAATCTATTTAAAAAAATCAAGTCTGAGATTTGACTGATTTGCCAAAAGGAAGGAAAGTCATAGGCTGTAAATGAGTTCTGAAAAAGAAATTCAAAATTGATGATAAATTTAAAGCGAGGTTGGTTGTAAAGGTTTTTTCGTAAAAAGGGGGGATAGATTATGTTGAGACATATTCTCCAGTTGCGAAATTTGCATCCATACGAATAATTCTGCATACTATGATTTGAACTTACATCAATTAGATGTAAAGACAACATTTCGAAATAGAGATTAAGGTGAAATCTTATACATGCAGCAGTTGAAGGATTGGTGGTTGAAGGCTAAGAAGATAAAGTACATAGGTTGAGAAAATCCCTATATGGCCTGAAATAGTCACCTTGCCAATGGTATTTGACTTTTCAAAATGTCATTATAGAACTTGGGTTTGTGGCTAATAAACTTGATCACTGTGTATATGTCTGAAATAGTGGGAGCCACTTTTGTCATCTTATCATTATATGTAGATGATATATTATTGATTGGAAACGACAATAAGATGATTGTCAAAAGTAAGTCATGGTTAAACTCAAAGTTCGAAATGAAGGATATGGGGAAAACATCCTATATCGTTGGAATAAAGATCTCTCGAGATAGAGAATCTAGACTCTTATACCTAAGTCAGGGGTCAAAATGGGTGAATGCAAGTCTGCTAATACACCTTTTGCAAAAGGGATCAAAATTAGTAAGGTTGATTGTCCCGGTGAAGGAGACAATAAGCCTAATGTTCCTTATGCACAAGCTGTGGGTAGCTTGATATATGCTATGTTGTGTACAAGACCTGATATTATCTTTGTTATTGGTCTTGTAAGTAGGTATCAAAGTAATCCTGGATGGCAGCACTGGATAGCTTTAAAAAGGATTTTAAGATATCTGAAAGGAACAAGAGACTTGAAACTCTGTTTTCAAGCAGATGAACTGAAAGTGGTAGGATACTTAGATGCTGACTTTGTTGGGAGCAAAGATGACAACAAATCAACCTTAGGTCAAATATTCTTATTTGGAGGTAGTGGTGCAAGAAATAGGGTTATGTAGCATTGCATGCACAGGAAGCTGAGTATGTAGCTTGTTGTATAGCTGCAACAAGTGTTGTCTGGATAAGTCGCTTCATACGTGATTTGAAGTTGGAAATAACCGACGAACCAATTATCATTTACTGTGATAACAATGTAGCAATTACTCTTATCAAGAGTGGAGTTGATGGTGAAATACCACTATGTTCATGATATGGTTATGAGAAAGGAAATATCCATCTCATACATGCCAACAAATGATATGTTGGCAGACCGCTTGACTAACATGGGTTTGAGGTATGTTTGATTATTATAGAGGGAAATAACTACACAATGAATAAAGTGTTGTGTAGAGAAATAACCACACAACAGGCAGGTTGTTGTGTAGGGAAATAACTACACAATAGGTATCGATTGCAATAACAATCAAGAATTGATATTACTAGGTAAACCCTGGAAAAGTAAGAGAAAAACTAGTATGTCAGTACACTTGGCTTGAATGGCCAAGTGGAAGATGTTACAAACGTTACAGTAGTCATTCTTGGTAACTCAGCCTGATAACAGTTGGACTGGCCATGTAGACCGTTACCGTGACAGAAGTTACAGTTGAGGCATGTAACCGTCGGACCGTTACCGGATTTTCTGGTAACAGTTCGGATAAGATCACCACTCCAGATGAGGAAAGCCGCAGTAGGATTAATCGGGAAAGAGAGAGCACATACTGTTCTATAAATACAGAGCAATGTATATGGGAAATACATAACAACAAATACAACTTTCTCCGAAAAACTCCAATGTGTGGAAACCTCAAATCAAAAAGACTAATATTCTGTTTCGCTGCAGACGTACCTAAGGAGACCAAAGGCAAAGGACCTGAAGCTTGCCAAAAGTTAGAATCTGATAGCCGACCACGAAAGATTCCAACAAATTGAACTCCTGCTAACAGCAACGACATCAGAATGCCTTGCCAGTATAGCTGACACTCAGGGTGCACCTAATGTAGGTTTTTAAACCTTGAAACTTGCATGGCAGGACTCCACCTTTGTGATGCAAACCCACTCCACCCTAACCCATCGCCATACCACTAGGGGTCTGCCTCCCAAACTTGCAAACAAATAAACAAAAGTATCTAAAAGTGCAATAAGCTTTGGTAGAGGGGTTGGCTCTTAAGACCTCTAAGTTGTTACATGAATTCTACACCTGACACTGAGGAGGAACTGAAAGGGACTATCGGTGGTCTTACAAGAAGCGCACTGAACTAATTTTTAAATTTTATTATCATGCAAATAAGTTGTAGATATGGGCAGTAGGTGGCATCTAGAATGAAGCCTTATGCTCACAACTCGCAAGAAGCACACAACATTACCTCCCAGGAGGATTGAAGTTTAATGTAGTAGAAAATCAGCACAAAGGTTTAAATCTCCATGGGCACCAACTCCACTACCAATTTGTGAGGGTCCACTGGACCACCCCTTACTTCAGCTTCAGCATTAGATGCACCTTCTACCTTCTAGATGAGTCTCTTCTTCTCCATGGCTGACCTTTTTTGGTTTGCAGATAAGTTCATTTATGTGATCTTAAACGCAAAAGAACCCATGTTTTAGGCACCAAAAGGAAGTAACTTGTCTTATATGAGTGTGTGGGCGTCTTTTGTTCAAAGAAGAACCATAGTTCCATTCCAGCAACGGGTTTCACATTTGAGACAAAAACATAACTTAAAACTACGGGCAACCTTTGAAATGTTATATCGGATACACTAAAAAGTGTAACGCCGCCATTCTCGGTAGTTAATTCATGAAAACGTTATAGATAAACCTTTCACATAAACGTATACACATGTATATGTTAACGAAATAAAGAAGAAAACGACTTGTAACAAAAAGCTCAAACGTGTAAGACACGATAAATATTGGAAATATTATAGTATACATAGATGAATACACAAACGATTATAGTGTGAGAGAAAGTGAATCTTTCCTAGTAATTCATTTGCAGGAAACCGTGAAATCTCTCTCATTTTCTCTCCTTTTTTTCTTTCTTTTTGCTATGAATTACATGTTTTGACCTTCTTCCATTCTAGTGTATCACTGTATCTCAAAAAATCGCTTGTAAAGAACCTACGAGAAGAAGATCAAGAGTCAACATTAGTATCTGGGCATGATTCGGTTGGAACCTATACTAAGAAGTAAAAATAATTAAAAAGAGAGAGAGTCGTCACACTTTTTCCCTACAAAAAGAAAAAGAGACAAAAAAAAGCATCAGACAGGTCAAGACAGTCCGAGACAGGCTCAAAGAGGCCAAGGCATAGCAACATAACAGAGAGGTCAAGGCAGAGCAAAAGAGGTCAAAGCGGAAGGGCAGAACATAGTAGGCCAAGGCAAAAAGACGGAGCGGTGGAGCCTCCCTCTCTTTCTCCCTCCATCTTTCTCCCTATGTATCCCCTCTCTTAGTCTCCCTCTCTCTCCCTCCATCTCCTTGTCTTTCATGATTTTACGCAAAACGAAAGTTGTTGTCTGTCGTGGTTTTAAAATATTGCCTCGGGTAGCAGACTGAAAAGTCTTTCGAATTACATCCTATGACAGTTTGTAAACCATCGTGGTTTCTAAAGTAAAAAGATAGTTTTGCCCTTAACAAACGAAAGGATAATTCTCTCCTATGACACTTTGTGCAAATTACAAAATACCAACCTTTGGAATTATGCAGATGCCCTTGAACATAGGATATTCACAAGTCTATCACTATGTCAAAAGATTATTTTGTTCCTGATCTTTAGTTATAATTACATATTCAAACTGAGGGGTAAAATTACTATCTTGTCCCTGATCAGTTCCAAAAATTATTGAAAATATCAGGCATAATTTTACTAGTTTATCCTTGTTTCTTTGTGATAATTATCAAATCGAACATACAGTTAAAATTATTGATTTACCCCACAAACTTTAAGGGAATCACAGTGGCAGAAAATAGGAAAAAATACAATTTTATCCCCAGGTTGATTCTAAAATAGCAAAATCAAGTTTAGAGTATTTTCAAATTGATACCTAAGTATCATTTGAAACTACTTTTAGGTACCTGGAGATCTTTCCAGCTCAATACTTGGATATTTTATAAATTACATTTTACTGGTTGGTTATTCGTTGTTATGTGTTACATGTTGGTTGTTTCCTTTTTTAGACCATCTTATGTTATTTTTGCCAAACAAGCAAAAATTGACTCCAGAATTTATGTATCAGAGTTGGCAAGAATAGAAAAACTAAATAATTTAAATTTTCAAACTTAAAAAAAATGTATCCCATTGGCACTTACACTTCAAGGTGTAAACTATGTTCTAAGATAAACAATTTCACCATCTACTCCAAATGCAATACAAGGAGAAAAGGAAGTGTATAAAATATTCCTTAGGGATGACACAATAGTCAGAACCATAATGCTGACATATACAAAAGATAATCTCATTAAGGTATTTGAGGAATACGAGACCCTTAAAGAGTTGTTTGATTCTATAACAACTAAATATGACACTATAGAAAAGCTACATGTTCAATTGTTGTTACAAAAGTACAACTCCTATAAAATAAAATAAGAAGATAATGTAGTAGAACATGTGAACCAAATGTTGGTGATAGCAAGAGACTTAACTATAGCAAAATCGGTCATCCTCGAGACTATGCAAATATCCGGTATCCTAAATAGTCTTCTTCCTTCTTGGAACAGTGGGAGCCTCTTTGTCATACTCTCATTATATGTAGATGATATCTTATTAACTAAGAATGACAATGAGATTATTATCAAAACCAAGTCATGATTAAACTCAAAGTTCGAAATGAAGGATATGAAAAAGGTATCATATATTATGGGAATAAAGATTTCTCAAGATAGAAAATCTAAACTCTTATGCCTTAGTTAGGAGACATATATAAACTATATCCTCAAGAAGTTTAAAATGGTGAATAGAAGCCCACATCTACACCTGTTGCAAAAAGGATCAAACTGAGTAAGACTGATTGTCTCGATGAGAGGGATAAAAAACCTAATGTTCCTTATGCACAAGTTATTGCTAGCTTGATGTATGCTAGGTTATGTACAAAACATGATATCAACTTTCTTGTTGGTCTTGTAAGTAGATATCAAAGTAATCATGGTTTGCAATATTGGATATATGTAAAAAAGATTATAAGATGTCTTAAGGATGTTTTCAAGTAGATGAACTAAAAGTTGTTGGGTACTCAAATGTTGACTCTGTTGGAAGCAAAGATGGTAGTAAATCAACCTTTGGATAACTATTTTTATTTGGAGGTGGAGTTGTTTTTTGGGCTTGTAAGAAACAAGGTTGTTTAGCATTGCATACGCAAGAAGATGAGTATATTACTTACAATATGATTGCAACGAGTGTCGTTTGGATAAGCCGTTTCATACGTGATTTGAAGTTGGACATAGTCAACGAGTCTGTTGTCATTTATTGTGACAACAATACAACAATTATTGTGCTTAAGAGTGGAGCTGATAATTCCAGAAACAAGCATATAATGGTTAAGTACAACTATGTTCATGATATGGTTAAGAAAAATGAAATATTATTATATATGTTAACTAATGATATGTTGGCATACTCTTTGACAAAAGGTATAACTTAAGATTTTTTCTCAAAGCATACTACTAATATGGGTTTGAGATATATTTAAAGTGTATTAATTTACACGATGATGATTGTTGTATAGGTAAGAACGTATGATATATGAAAAAACCATACAACGGGTATCAATTACAACTACATTTGTAATCATAGCAAGCACGACTTGGGAAAACTCACAAAAGGTGGAAGATAAAAACCAGTGTGTCATAACCTTTGTTCGAATGACCAAGTAAGAGATGTAATGCCACCGAATTTGGCCATTCTCGATAGTAAATTCATGAAAACATTATAGATAAATCTTAAAGATAAATGTATATTGCTTAAACATATATGTTATAGAAATAAAGAGGAAAACAACTTGTAACGGAAAGCACAGACGTGAAAGACAAAGAATACGAAGCCGGACTCTCTTTATAAATACTGTAAAGATTACAATATACATGGATGAATACACAGATGATTACAGTGTGAGAGAAAGTGAATCTTTCATGTTAATGTGTCTATGGGAAACCGTGAAATCTCTATCTCATCTCCTCTCCTTTTCTCCATTCTTTGTGTTGTGAAAGACCTGTTTCGGCCCTCTTTCATTCCACTGCATCGGTGCATCTTAAAAAACCGCCAGTAAAGAACCTGCAGGAAGAAGATCAAGAGTCAACAAAAAGTGCCTCTACTCACATATTCTGAACGTAATGCATCGGTAAGGGCTGGAAATTTTATTCACGACATTGAAAAAAGTGACACGAAAAAAGTCGTGATCGTGTAAAAGTGTAAATATTCGCGGCAACAAAATTGTTCAGTTTCCGGATAAGCTCAAAGATAACTTGAAAATCGCCTGGTAATAAGTTTTTTTTTTTATAGGTTTTATAAGGGGCTTTTGTAAGGTTTTCAGTAATTCTGGTATTGCTTTTAGTATAACTTTATATTTAAGTTCTTGCTTTTTATAAATCATATAAATAGAAAGAGTCAACTTTTAGAGATAATCATGAAAATTGATAAAGAAACATCTTCTAGCAATGTGATTGTTTTTAAAATTCACATAAACAATGTACACCTCCTTGTGAAGATAATTCCAATCAATTTTTACGTACTAATATACCTGACCGAATGATAAGTCAGTTACACACGGCCAGTTTCGATTTAGGTCCTAAACCATATGGAACCAAAAAATTATTAAAAAAATGAATGTTGACAACAAAATTTAAAAAATTATGGAACCGGTGGTTTCCAGTTCTGTAGAAGCTAGAACCGAACTGGGTCCTCCCTGGATCCGGTTCCATAACCGGCCATGTCGAAAGTCCATCTTGATTTGTCCACGATTTATATCCTGCCATTTAGTCTGGACAAACTTGCTGGATTTGGATCTGAAAGACTGGTTTAATACCTGTTTTCCATGTATATCTCAATGATTATAAGCGTGAAAAAATTATATCAAAATCTCCTAGCATAACATTAAGATAGAATCCGAAAACCAATATCTATCTTTGAAGTAAAATGTGAAATAATGCAAGATATAAGAAGCAAAAGTGACAAACAAGAATTAGTACCTCCCACTTAGTTTGGTATGAGCCTTGGTTTGATACTTTTCTTCCGGGTACAATTGGGAGACTGAGCCAGATGCACGCCTCAGGTGTTGAATTCATGACCTTTTAACTTGTGAGTCGACCTGCTAGCCAGGTAAGCTATTGATCTTCCTGTTGGTAATGGGAGGGCTAGCTTGAACACATTGCCAGGTAAACAAACCTAGGCATGTCTCTGGTTTTGAGGCAGTTCCAATTTGAGTCTGGAGCCGGTACTTTTATTAAAAAATATGAAAATTTGAGAATTTTTAAAAAATAACGGAACCATCGGTTTCGGTTCCGTTTTATAAGAGGTGAAACCAAAAGTGAACCAGTTGGTCCCCGGTTCAAAGTTCATCTGGTTCTTGGCCTAGTTTGGTTCTGGTTGGAAAGGCTGGGCCAGTTAAGAACTGGCCATGCCTAAACAAACCAAGCTCACCAAATAGAAGTCCTTAGTTTGATTGTTTAGCTCATTTCAGTTGCAGAGTTATGAGAGTTGAACAGTAGCTTCTCGTCAAACTATATATGTAACTTTTCACATATAATATTCAGAAAAGAAAGACTTTTTATTTGTTAATTAAGTCAAACTTTTATTTGTTATGCAATTTTCTTGTAGTATCGAAAGATTTTGATCGTTTGATTGCATTTTGCTTCAGGTTAACTTGGTTTTCTAGATTATATTTACATAAACCTATGTATTTAATGAGTTTGTGCAAGCTAAGCCGAACCCAGCACCCATTGCTCATGTTCAACTCATACAGCCTTACGAGCCTGTGCCAACTCGTATTGCTTAGTTTAGACTGACGATTGAACATGAACTCATCATGAGCCAAACCAAGCTGGACCACGAGTAGCTTGGTTCGTTTGCCAGTCCCATTCAATCAAAATGGCTCAATATTTCCGAAGATTGAAGAGTCCCATCTTTTGCTAGGGATTGATCGGGAACACCACAAACAACCTTTAGTTTACAGAAAGCCTCAAAAAGACAATAATCTGAAAGACCCATTTCTTATTCCCGCAATGAGGTGTGTAACCGGTAACAACAAAGTATTTGGATTTTGATATTTTCATTTGGACCTGGAGCTCTTTGTGGCTTCACTTTGTCAATGCTTTAAAGCTCTCTCTCTCTCTCTCTCTCTCTCTCTCTCTCTATATATATATATATATATATATATATATATATATATATATATATATATATATATATAAACAGAGAGAGAGTCTAATACATACTCCCTTCAAAATCTCAACCATTCATTGTTCTACGCCTGAATTTAAGTGCTCTTGCAAAAAAAGGATACGTGTGTCTTTTTGCTTTTTCACGTTAAATTCAATCAATAGATGGTTGAGATTTTCAACATGTTCCATTAGATTATATACTATAGAAGTATGGAGAAACTTAGGAAATACGGATATCATTCGGCTTCTAAGATTATTAATGAAATATGAAGAATATAAAAAGTACATGAGGAATGGAGGGAGAATACAATTACAACTATATACAATAACAAAGGAGACAATCATAATTCTACAAATTATCATGATATTAAGATAATGACCTATACTATGAAACTAGGAAAAAAAATATTGAACAAAAGTTGAAACAAACATCGAGTACAATGGAGAACCAACTTGAATTCATGCTAATATGATCTATGATTGAGGCTATTCATCTATTAAAATGTTTGATAGAATATTTTAGAACAAAAGAGCATTCATGTGATATTGGTTGATTCATAAGAAGTTTATGATAGAGTGTTAAGAAATACCATTTGGAGAACCTTAGAAAATAAAGATATCTCATTGATGTAAATTAATCTTATAATAGCTATTATATCATGATTTATAAATAAGTACGAAGACTTATTAAGGAATGATGAATTCCTTTAAAGTTAATATCGGATTACATCAAGGGTCATCTTTAAACCTATATTTATTTACATTGGTTATTGAGGAGTTAACAAAGCATATTACAGATGAAGTACATCGCTATGTATTATTCAAGGATAATAATGTGTTAGTGGATTGGCTAGAGAAAAAAGTTATAAGGAAGTTGAAACTATGGAAAGAAACATTAAAAACAAATTATCAACTCGTTCCAACAAAGGTAGAATATAATGAATGTATGTTTGATAATTTGGTTACAATAGATGACATGAAAACTAAGATTGACACGCATTGCATTCTTTAAAATGAAAGTTTTAAATACCTATAGTTAGTTTTTCTAAATGATGATAAAATTGATGAAGATATTATATGTAGAATTAACATAGATTGGTTAGAATGCATAGGTATACTAGCTTGCTATGTTATATAGTTATGACTGCGAGACAATTAATTATCAACATGTATTCAAAATGTTCGTGACAAAAATGTAAATACTAAGATGAACATGTGGTCACATAAGGAAGGATTGTATTAATAAAGTTATCATAAACAAATTGAAATGATACCGATAGATGATAAAATAAAGAAAGATCATTTAAAATAGTTTAAATACATGAAAAGATGACTAAAAGAAGCTATGGTTAGAAAGGTATGAAAAAATAAATGATGAAAATATTAAAAGAGAAAGAGAAAAACTAAAATGAACATGTAAATGTTAGTGACAAAAAATGTAAATACTAAGATGAACATGTGGTCACATAAGGAAGGATTGTATTAATAAAGTTATCATAAACAAATTGAGAGTGATACCGATAGATGATAAAATAAAGAAAGATCATTTAAGATAGTTTAAATACATGAAAAGATGACTAAAAGAAGCTATGGTTAGAAAGGTATGAAAAACTAAATGATGAAAATATTAAAAGAGAAAGAGAAAAACTATAAAAATGTTGAAAGAAATAATAAAGAATGATATAACTTGTTAACTCTTAACATGTCATATGATCAAGCTTTATAGAAACAAAAAAATTATGTAGCTGACTCATCTTCTTGTATGGGAGAAGGACTTATGTTGTGTTATATTATATTATATATGGACATAAATTATTGTGAAAAGTTTTAATGTATACTTGAAGGCTTGAAGCAACGGAACAAGGCGTTTACGTATCGGATCCGACGGGTTCAGTCTATACCCTAATCCATTTAAGCGCGAACTGATATTTTTGCGAGGCAAAGTGGGAGAAGCCCCAAATCTCTCTCTCTTTGGGGTTGGTTGTCCGGCACCTGCTCTTCTATCAGCCGGTGAAAACCGGTTGGAGGACGAAGGGTCCTGGGATCAGGTCCTCTCCTCTCCCCATTTGCTATTTCTTTGTTCTCTTTCCTTTATGTATGTGAAGTATGTGGGTTTCCTTGTTCTCTCTGACGCAAAGACACTCTTTTGTTGATTCTGATTCAGTTCTTTCTGTGTGTGTGGTAGAGTAAAGAAATGATAAATGACGCCATACTGTCTTAAATCTAAACATAGAGGTCGTAACTGATCGTGTAATCTGTGACGTGGTGCATTCATTGATTTGCTGCATGCGTACACTACGAGAATTATGCATATTAATTTGCAAGACATTGATTGAGTATATGATTCTGCAATTGGGAGATGCAAGGGGCTTTTAGCGCCAAATTGCAACTATTTTATCGCATCTATTCTTAAATCAAATATTTCTCTTTCGGATTTTTCAGAGCAGTACAAGCAACACCAACACCATCTGTCAAATGGCTGACCCCCTTCCGGACGATTTAGATGCTCTCCTTGATAGTAATTTCTCCTTCCCGCCCGCTCTCCTCCCTCCACCTCTCCCTCTCTCTCTCTCTCTCTAATTTACCTTCTGTGCGTTAGGTGCTTTGGATGATTTTGCGAAAGTTGATTTGGGTGGCATCCGGAGGTATTACTATTTTCTTGGTTCTTCGTATTCACGTAGTCCGTAGAATCGATACCACCTTTTCATTTTGTTGTAGTTTTTCGGTATTCTTGGTTCTTCATATTGACTGATCCCGTAGAATCAATGCCCACCATCTCATTTTGTCCTTAAATTCGTTATTTAGGGATGAAACAGGAGCTGAGTTACCTAGTAATGGAGGTGAGAAGAAGGAAAACGATTCGGTTAAGGGATTGGGTGGTCTGGGGTTACCCAATTTACAGAAGAAAAAGAAAATCAAGAGCAAGGATCCTGCTGTTGTGAAAGATAGCCATGTATCTGAAGCACTGGAACAGCTCACCCAGGAGACGAGGGATGCTGTGAGAGGTTTGGAGTTTGCAGCCAATGTTGGCCCTACTGGCAATGATGCCCCTGAGGAACAGATGATTGAGAATCTTGTTAAGCAGTTTGAGGAGTTTGCAGGGACTCAGGTACCTTTACATGCTGTTACAAATGCCATCTTGATTTGACTATTAGTCATATCCATTCATTAACACGTCAGAGCGGAAGCTGGTGTGTGTTTTGATTGTTCTTTTCTTGTCTTTGTTAGTTCAGTTAATGAGTTCTTTTACTTTTCTTTCCAAGTTCTGTCTTTTGCTTCTCCTGAATATGAGTAAGTTTTGATTTATATGTTTAGGAGTAACCGTTGTCTTCAAATTATGATTGATTTGATGTTGGCATGTTGCCTTGAATTTTAGCTTGATATGCTTCTCTTCACTAGGTTATATCTCCTTTTGTGTGTCTCTACTCTTGTTACGTGCATTTGTAGAGGTGAATACAACAACAACAACTAAGCCTTTTCCGATACTAGACGGAGTCAACTACATGGATTCTTTGTTTTCACATAACTCTATCATGCGCCATATTAGCAGTTAACTCATAATAAAGATCATTCTTTATTCTTTTTTTCCCAATACTTTTGTGGTCATCCTCTACCTCTTTTAATACTTTTAAAATCTAGTTTTCCATACCTTGTTAGAGGTTCTTCTTTTCGTCTTCTTTTTATATGTCCAAGCCATGTTAAACGACATTCTCTCATTTTATCCTATGTTGGTGTCACTCCTATTTTGTTTCTAATAACCTCATTATGTATACGGTCTTTCCTTGTATGACCATTCATCCATCTCAACATCTTCATTTCTGTCACAGACATCTTTTGTACATGTTGATGATTAACTGCCCAACACTAAGAACCATAAAACATGACAGGTCTAATTGCTGCTCTATAATATTTACCTTTTAACTTTAATGGTATCTTCTTATCACAAAGAATACCGGATGCTCGAATCCATTTTAACCAACCTGCATTAATTCTATGCGTAACATCTCCATCAATTCTTCTATCACTCTGAAAAATTGACCCTAGGTATTTAAAACTTTCCTTTTGGGGGATGCAATGTGTGTCAATTTTAATTTCTATGTCCTATGAAGTAACCAAATGATCAAACTTACATTCCATATACTTTGTCTTTGTTCTATTAAGTTGGAAGCCTTTACTTTCTAATGTTTCTCTCAATAGTTCTATTTTTCTATTAATTTTTCCTTAGACCCCTCCATTAACACAATGTCATCTGCAAATAACATACACCAAGGTACTTCATCTTGAATATGTTTTGTTAACTCATCAATCACCATTATAAATAAGTATGGACTTAAAGTTGATCCTTGATGTAACCCAATATTAACTTAAAAAATCCGTCATTCCTTCATGAGTCCTCACACATGTTTTTGCACCATCGTACATGTCTCTTATAAGGTTTATGTATGTCAATGGGGTACATGTCTCTTATAAGGTTTATGTATGTCAATGGGATACCTCCCTTTTCAAAGGTTCTCCAAAGAACATCCTTTGGTACCCTATCGTAAGCTTTTTCTAGAGCAATAAATATCATATAAAAGTCTTTTTTTTGCTCTAAAGTGTTCTATAAGACGTCTCAAAAGGTAAATCGCTTCAACATTAGATATGCTTGGCATGAATCCAAATTGGTTCTCTGTTGTACTCGATAATTGTCTTAACCTACGTTCGATAATTCTTTTCCATAATTTCATATTATGACTCATTAAATTAATACCTCAATAATTCACAAATTCTGAATGTCTCCCTTGTTCTTGTATATGGGTATAAGTGTACTCGCTCTCCATTCCTCGGACATCTTTTGGTTTTTCTATAGGAATATTGTCCGGTCCTACCGATTTACCATTCTTTGTATGTTTAAGAGCCTTTTTGACTTCGTTCTTTTGGTTATGTTGGTAGAAATTGTGGTTTATATACTTTTCTGATTTGGCTAACTCTCTTAAACTAATACTAACATCTTTATTTTCATTAAAAAGCGTATAAAAATAGTTTTTCTTTATCAATTTTTATATCATCATTCGCCAGTAGAATTTTCTCATCCTTGTTTTTGATGCATCTAACAAAATGAAGATACTTAGTTTTGTTATCTCTAGCCTTAGCTATCCTAAAAATATCTCTTTCACCCTCGTTTGAATTGAGTTTTTTTATATAAATCTGCCTAAATTTAACTTTTGCTTCACTAACAACATTTTTCGCTTCTTTCTTTGCTTTCTTATAAGTCTTTAAAGTTTCACTAGTTTTCTTAGCATAATGTAATTTGTAACATGTCTTTTTTGCTTTTATTTTATTTTGCACCACTTTAGTCTACCACCAAGCTTCTTTTTGTGCCAGTACGCCTCCCTTAGATTCACCCAACACATCTTTTGTCACTTTCCTAATATGTATAGCCATATTATTTCACATACTACAAGGTGTACCAACATAATTCCAAGCATGTCCTTGAAGGACTTCTATTTAAATATACCTTCTTTCTAGCTTTTGAGGTTTCACCATTTAGTCCGAATAGGTCGATGCACTCTTTTCTTCTTTGTCCACTTTTCACCTATAAATCAATAACAGAAAGTCGATGTTGGGTGGTTAAACTTTCTCCTAGAATTACCTTGCAATCTTTACAACACGATCTATCTTTTTTCCTACAAACAAAATAATCAATTGGAAAAAAGCTAATTTCCCCCATCAACTTAGTAATTTTGAAGCTTGTAGAGTTTCCAACAGAAAAGTTTAATAAATACTGTGGAGATGATTTGTCAAACTAAATCTATCATATTGACTTTTTTTCCAGAAAAAGTACTTGGTTATCTGCCATTCAACAAAAATGAGGATCTTTTAACATGTGTGTATATTGAAGACAATTTTCTGCTTAAGATGCTTTTTGTGGGTACATGCTCAGTTGAATAAATTTCACACGTGCAGATTTTATGACCCAAGATCTATTTGATAATGAATGGGTAATTCTTTCTCTAGAAACATATTGTTCTGTAGCGAGTGATTTCAAAGCTCTAGAAAGTAAAGCCTTAATTGCTGGCTGCATAAATTTCTGTCAAGGCTGAGAGGTCAAGGGGAATCTCTTTATCCTGGGAAACTTTTGCAGGTCAACTTGGATTAACGTAATTAGGTTTGGATTTCTTGCAATCAAATACTTAATTTAGATTTGTGAAACATTTGATATATTGAATATAGTGGACCCAACCCATATGCATGCAATGACATCAGAGAGTTGTTCAGCTGGATTTCTAAGTTCTTGATTAATGATATCTAGTGTTGCACTTTCCTTCATCGGAAGTGATAAAGGGATGGCTCGATTACTTTGTTAGCTGTACATGTTACAGTAACTCTTTGACAACCTTCTAGCTAAAACATCTCAAAAGCTGGTGCCAGTGACATTGCTCAGTACCACCAATGGCTCTTGGATAACCTTACAGCTGAAAAGTATAAAAACCTTACTGCAAATTGGATTGCTCAATATAACCCTCATAGCTTTCTGCTTGTGCATACAGAATGTAGCTATTCTTGAAAATGTTGCCTGCTGTGCATCATAGCGATTTTCTCTATCATGTGCAATCTATCTAATTTTGTTTTCTGTGTTCTATAATTCTAAGGACATGGAAACAATGGTTGAGACCATGATGCATCAGCTCCTATCCAAAGAAATTCTTCAAGAACCAATGAAAGAAATTGGAGAAAGATATCCAAAGTGGTTGGAGCAAAACATGCCTGCCTTGAGCACAGAAGACTATCAGCGATACAGCAAGCAATATGAGCTGATAAAGAAACTGAACGAGGTTTATGAAAATGAATCAGATAACTTCAACAAGATTGTCAATCTTATGCAGAAAATGCAGGAGTGTGGCCAACCACCAAATGATATAGTGCAAGAGCTCGCTCCTGATCTCGATCTGGCTAATATAGGAGGCCAGATGTGAGTTCTGCATCCTTTTTTGTTCCGAGTGACTATGGTAGATTTTCGCTTGAATTGCATTCTAACATGTGGATTGAGGTTCCACTTGCTTCTTGTTTTTTGACATGCCTTGGTCCTCTCTCTCTCTCTCTCACACACACACATGTAGTTATTTGACACAAGTATATGTATGTATGTATATCAAAATTCCTTTGCATAAACGAATATCATTCTTTGGAAATGAATAAAATTATGCGAGTATAATGATACTCCATCATTCTGTAGTTTCCTGCTTACTGGGTGGTGTTCCCTGCTGCTTTGTCATAAATGCGCAGCTGGTTTCTTTCCCCTGATTCATTCAATGTTTGCACAGAACTCCGGAGTTGCTGGAGTCCACGACAAATTGTTGCATAATGTGAGATTCTGTGCTGCAAATAATGGGAATCGTTGGTCAAGGTAAAGTTTGCCGGATGTCCTTGTGAGTTTTTAACTGGCTAGTGGCTGCACTGTTATTGTCCTCAATAATGCTTCTTATTTTCTGCTTCCTGCGAAATTTTATGCCTCCTGTTAGTTTTGCTTTCACGTGCTCTTTTCTAGTTCTTTTTTATTGAAATTAGCATATGCACTTGACAGATCTGATCATACTGGCACTGGTTCGCATCTGCTAGTCAATTTATTTGGACGTTGGCCTATTGTTTGTTATTAGAAGTTAGAAATCAGTGCCTTGCAGTTTAGTAAGCATCTACGCACGGAAAGAGAAAACCGAAGAACCAGCACTGATGCATCATTCCAGCACCTGATTGCTGTGCCTGCATTACTTGGTTGCTCTCTCTTTAAGAAGGTTTTATTCTCTTACAGTTATTTTTTAGGTGGTGCTATTTTGTAGTCACAATGTATAGATTCCCACAAGTAATTGTTGTTAATTTGTTTTTTATCTTATGTGTTCTTATGGGGTGTTTAGGAATCTGTATTGGGGCAGACATCACATTTAGAGGTAGGTAATATTCATAAATTTTGGCCCTATTAAAGGTGGCCCAGTCCATCTATCTCTGATTCTCGACGATCTGGATGGTGTCATTGGTCTTGTACCTTTATGTTCAACAAGCCTGTTGGTCTCGAGTGAGATGGGTGTGGCATTTTTTTTATCTGGAAAATGCCTGAATTGATGTTTTCACCGGCTCTTGTGATTTTAGCATCTTATGATTCTGGCCATGTTTGTTATGTGACACCGCGAAATGACCGAGGTGAAGACGATTTCATGCCCCGCCTTGTTCTCCGCTAGATAAAGTGCAGAGAGTTTAACTCACACACACACGCATGCTTGCAAAATAGTGTTGGATCTTCACCTATGGTTCTAGCACTTGCTTTTATTGAAAACAGTGCGGCTATGATTAATATCAAAATGGTGAATTGGAATTCATGGGGTTGCCCCCGGTTAGTCTAAAATGACTCGGTTTTGGTTTTGTTTAGACGTCGAAAGATTTCACGTTATCTGCAGGCCCTTTATGAAGCATCAAGCATTAGAGATGTCAAAATGGGCTTGGCCCCTCAGCCCATATGGTCCTGGGGACAGGCGCGGGCTGGGTGGAGCTGGCCTGCAGGGTTACAAGTCTGTTGGATATTAGATTAGATGTATAAGATCCGATCTAAAACTGTTTGAAATTCAAATTCAATCACAAAGTTTTTAGTTTCAATAAATCATACAAATGTACATGTAATAAAAAATTATATTATACATCTATATATATTATATAGAGAGAGTATGTATTCATGTAAATATGTAATTGGAAAACTATATGTGTGTGTGTGTGTGTGTGGCAAGGGTCGGCATTTTACAGGCCCGTCCAAAATGTGGCTCATCTGGGCCCGTATTGACATCTCTATCAAGCATGGCAAACTAACTGTAACTATAAAAGCGTGAATTTTTATACAGAAAATAAACATGAAAATGCAATTGTCCAATCCAAAAATGCAAGTAGAAAGTAAACTAATATGGTTTTAGTAAGGTGTATTTTCATCCCGTTACTATATCTTTGAAGTAGGTAACGCTTTAAAAATATCGGCAAATATTGTTATATTGGGGAGGAGCAATTTCAGACCCTATTTTTTCAGTATACTTTTTCTTTTGTGCAATGGGGAGGCGGAAGGCAGATGCATACCCTGGGTATCCATCTCGTGGCCTTCAAATTGCGAGTTGATACCCCCGGCTAGGTGACTGTTGCTCTTTGTGCTAGCAATAGCCGAGGGTGCAGGTATAATGGGCTGGATATGGTTTGGGGCCATTAGTCAGCATGATATGAGATCTAATCTTAAAGGTAGATATAGTTTGAGATGAGGATCTTTTTCGATTATTAGGATCCAGAACCCATGATTTGGGATGTAATGATGTCGAACACATTTGAATACGTAAATGTACGGACCGATATGAATAACAATGTGGCACACCCTACTCATCAAAAGAATATATGTGAATTAGTTTCGCACTAGAGTTAGATGATCCACCGTGTGGGAAAAGGCTTGGTTGTTGTTGTAGTTTTGTATTAGAGTCCATGACAAACAAGGTACATAAATGGTCACCTCCGATCTCATTCTGATTTTGTAACGAGGCAATATGGAAATCAATTTTTTTTTAAAAAGAGGCGACATGACGAGCAATCTCTTGAGTTCAGGAACTTGTATATTTCCCAAACTATCTGATAATCGCCTTGGACAACTGCTTCCAAGCTCATGTGGTTCAACTCTGTTTGGCTCATCGAAGCTAGTTTTTGTTTGGCTGGGGATGCTGCGTGAACATGGTACGAACAATTGGTGTTCATGATCTCGTGCAGCTATTAACCCCTAGTTAATTTAGCCAATGTTTATGTTCGTGAAGAAAGACCAGCTGCGGTAAAGGGTATCAACAAACAAAGGAACTAGAGCAACTATTCAATCGAATGATATTTAGCATGTTTCTCATGGGGACCGTCTTCATAAAACCGTGATCAAATTCATATTTTGCAATTCCACCTAGATCTCTTTATTATTTTGCAATTCACTTGAGGTTATCTTTTAGAAAGAAAGCGGTTAATAATGAAATTCAATCAATTCTTTTGAATGGTACTTGATACTTATTGATTTACCTCATAGTTGCTATAGAGTAGGTTGCAAATGGATCTTCAAGAATAAACTAAATATAAACGAGACAATCAATAAGTATAGGGTCACATCAGTTGCCAAGCAATACACATAAAAAAAAGAAATATATTATTTTGATACATATTTTCTTGTTTCCCGTAGGCTTCGAGTGGATTGTTCATATGGCATTTAAGATATTGTCATGGAGAGCTTGGACAAGTACTCACTCATCCTTGGGTACGATTCTTCCATGCAAGCAAAATGGTGGGGCACCACAGATGGGTAGAGTGGAATGCGTGAATACGACAAAGGTCCCTGTCGTGAGCACTTGCACCACTATGAATTTTAACGAGTATGAGCATGCAAGATTGTCGAGGTTGGACTATAAAAGCCACCCTAGAGCCCGAGGGAGTTGTAGTCAGTTCCAGGAGGATGGAACCTCCCTCATTGTCATGGAAGGCACATGTTTCATCACACACCATGTATGGATCACGATGACCACGAGGATGTTGCTGCACATTATGTAGGAGTGAAGACGGTGACATTAGGGTTCAACAAGATGCTAACATGGGATGGAGGTTGGGCAAGATTGAGAATATGCCGCCATGAGAGGCCTTGACTCCTCTCTCTTCTCCACCATCCTCTCTTTACCCTCTCCTCTAAAGGTGATTGCGAGACTTGATCGACTTATTTCTTCTTACCAAAGGGAGGGCACACTTTAGATGATATATCTCTTTAATTTCTTTTAATAAGAGTTGCTCTTTGGATCGTGTCTCCTGTATCAAAAGAGAGAGAGCGTGAAAGAAAGAAAATAGTGTCAAAGTTGATCAAAGAGAAAAATATCACGAGAGATTGGATTGAAGTGAGAGGTTCACAAACATAAAAAAGGAGACACAAAGAGCGAGACAGATGCGGAAGAGCACATGGAGAAAGAAAAATATAAGATTTTATCTTTTTTTATGTCTAAAGCCTAACACACATGCACAATTTAGGAGTCAAACTTTTCACCAACAGCAACTGGTGGTAGAGCACATTACAGTTGAGCTAATGGCGAAGGCAGTGTACCTTTAGTAGAAAGGAGTATATGAATAACGACCATGTAAATTTATACCTCAAAATGTGGAAAGCAGTAAAAAAAGTATAATTTACTATTTGCATTCTTTTACATTTTCGAGTTTGCATCGTAGGGTATTTCAGTAAAATTTGGTTTTATGTTCAATTATGTCATGTCTCGAAACGAAAGGTGATGATGTAAAGGCTAATCGAGAATAATATAAGAAATCTTGAGGTTAAATAAAAAATCAAAGTGATTGTATTGATAATGAAAAGGTGCGAGATTCGTAACACGTAAAACGTTTATAATTGAGATACCAAAGGAAAGAAGGAGTACACCTTGAGCATTGAGCATGTACGTTTATAATTGAGATACGAAAGGAAAGGGGAAGGAGTACACCTTGAGCATTGAGCATGAACGAAGATTAATTGAAGTCGTGAGATGCGGAAGGCGAAGAGTAAGTAATAAAGTTACAAGTCTTCCCACGCACGCGCTAAAATTCATCCGTCCCGGGTCCCGGGTCCCGGGTCCCAGATCGACCGACGCCCTTCCCTCTATCTTTCAGAGCTCATCGTCTTCACGCCTTTCCTCGTTTCCGTCCCTGCAGCGACAGTCTCAAAGCGAAAAGGTTCGTGGGTTTTCCCTCTTCGAAAGTTTAACATTCTTCCTGATTTCTCTATTTTGATGTTCATTGTTCTCGAAACCCTAACGCCATTAGAAAAACTTGAAATTCTCCAGGTGAAACGGGCTCGGTACTCGCGCCATCGCAAGAACGATCTTTACAAGCCCATCTGTGGAGTGATCTACCAGTATCGCTACGCTGATCGGTTGATCGGGTTGCACGATGAGCTTGTTTTTGGGCGCAAAGGAGACGGTGAGGCAAGCGACGGAGCCGAAGAGTGACGTGGATCGTGTTAAGGCTTCCGATGTTGCAGACGTTCGGCTAAGAGTTAGCCCTCGGCTCGTTGGTAAGAAAAGGCCCGTGTATGCCGTTCATGCAAGTCCAAAGAAAGATGTGAAAGGGAGCAAGAAAGCCGTCACTGAGCTAAATAAGGGGCGTTTGGAGTCCATTTCGGTGTCAAATCCGCGTGCGGAAGCTGTTTCTCCAACTTCGGGAGAGGAAGCAAGAGAAAAACAACAAAATTCATGCTTACCTTCAGAGGATTCTGGCGCAAATGAGTGTAACGGAAAGTTTGAAGAAGCCAATGGTGTTCTACAGCCCAAAATGAGCGCTGCTGCTAGAGTGAAGGACACGCTTCGGATCTTCAATGCTTTTTTCCTGCACTTTGTTCAGGTTCGAACATGCTGAAGATCTCTTCCAATAAGTACTGTTGTTTCGCATTTCTACAGAAAATCTCTCAGGAAGGCATTATTCATTTCATCCAGCTGCAATACATGCACTTCGGGTTCGGGGTATACATGTGTGGACTTGTTCACCAACGAATACTTTCATAAACAAATAAACTTGTGAGTCGCCAGTGACACTGTCAATACGCGCTTAAATCGTACTGAGATAACTGGGCTTAAAGGTAGCCTTTGGAGTGGTTACAAATAGCCCAAACTACGGGTTATATTCAAAGTTTCTCCCTGTGTAGAGAAATAAAATCCATGGTCCAGCATGGTCTAGGATGAAACAATTTCCTAATCTAAAGTAGTACGACGATTCTTTTGCAACCTTTGTTTATCAAGTTCAATAGGTGCCTCTTGCTAACTTTGTATCTAAACAGGACGAGCAATATGTACACCCTTCTGTGACACGCAAATCAATCCCCACTGTGCTTTCCTTCGCACTCGGTATAACCTTCCACTGTTCATGATCTGGATCTGAAAGTGGTAACCAACATGTTGCCAAAAAGGAGGCCAAATTACCAGCTTTGTTTGTAGCACCATCTGAGGCCACGTGCAAAACTGCCAAGCATTAAACTTGCTCATGGCAGTGCGCAATGCTTAAGAGGACGATGGTTTTGATTCTTACTTGCTTATGCGGTGCATCTAAAGATATAGCTAACATTTATGGAAACTTTTCACTTCTAACCCGGTAGTATAAAATTCTGATCTTCCTCTGCTTTCTCTGCTACTAATCGTCACCAACAAATACTATACCTTTTTCATTAATCTTTAGTGGGGCGACTGATGCACGATGGTTTACTAGCGTGCATAGTGAAATAGTGAGTTCTCCATTTTACCTGGTACGGTTGGTTTAAGTTCCAAGGTTACTATTTATCATGGAGGTATGCGATGCAAAGTTCCTGAGAGAAATCCTGAGAGAAACCTATAGGTGAAGGGTCCAAGTGATTGTTTTTGTGCATGCTCTTAGGCGTATATGCTGCACTTATTTTATTGGATTTGGAGATCTTCGTGCTTAATTATCATAAGTATTGTGTTTTGGCTGCTTACGCTATGCACACCCTTCTGCCGTTTCATCTTCAAAATCTTTTTCGTTTAGATGTTGCAAGAACACGGTTACAAAACATCTCGGAGTACAAGCTATTGTTGCTTAGATGTAAAACGTAAGTATTGTACTTGGTTTTATACGTGATAGGAAACTGTTCTTATGGAGAGATATGGTCTTTGTTGTTCTGCTGATGCTTCTATGGAAAGGAAACTTAACTTCTTTCCTCCATTAATTGCAGGAGGAGGAGAAAAGATGCAAAAAGACAGATGAAGATGTTGACACTGGACGGGTATTTTCCTTGAAATCTAGAGTGTGGCTTTGAGTGAACAATTGCGACAAGCAGATGTCTCCATATGTTTATAATGCCCAAGAGAATTTCCTGGCCACCAGGTGTTGTTTAAGCTTGCCAAAAATGAGAAAGATCACAGAGGAAAGAAAAAATTGTCTGATGACAAAGTGTCCTTCACTTAATGCAGAAATTTCTTAGTGACGCCTACACGTTAGATGGCATGTCTTCATTTTGTGATGTAACTCAGCGGACTGTTTAAGGTTTGGATGTGTGTAATAACCTATATTTAGGTGTTGCATATTGAAATCGCAAAAGGCCCATTTTCATTAATTGAGGGCTGGCATCCTCTGGGTCATGTGTTAATCACAAACTAAAGGAATCCATGCTCTTAGAGCTTCAGGCTTTATTCTGGTAGCACAACATTGTTTCTCTATGCAGATCTAGCGGAAATATTGTATAATTGTGAAGGTTTGTTTCTCTGTTGAGCAAGTAAGAGTTTTATGTTTATGGTTCTTAAACGTCTGTTTATCATATCTTCGCTCCTTTAGAATGTCAATCGGCTCGATTTGTGTTGCTATTACAATTTGTGACAATATTTGAATTTCAACGTTAAACTCCGCCCATGTAAGGATCACCCTTGCATTGCCGGTCCCAAGCCCGGATAAAGGAGGGCTGTGTTAGGCTTCCGACAGCCAGCGTAAAACTTTGTCGGATTTTTATAACATGGATTACAAAAATTATGAGCCGTCCTCGCCTAGCGACGTGCTACAGAGCCCGAATGCAGTAAGAAGTAAGCAAGGGCCACTACATTTTCGCCCGAATGTAGTGAATCAATTGCAGAGAGGGTTCCCACATCATGGACGAGTGTGGGTAAAGAAGTTAGTCCCGCTACATTGCCGCCCGAATGTAGTGAAAAATTTTCAGAGAGGGTCTTCGCATTTTCATTATGGACGGATGCGGGGGGTAAGGAAGCTAGTCCTAGATAATAAGATTCGTATTGGTTCTTGGAATATCAGAACATTATCTGGTAAGCTATTGGAGGTGGTAGATACTATGATTCGGAGAAAGATTCATATTCTATGTTTACAAGAGACAAAATGGGTTAGAGAAAAAGTAAAGGAGATAGAGGATACAAGATAAGGTGTTTCAAAAGATTCCACAAAGGGAGTTGATTTGTTTAGGAGGAGATTTAAATGGACATGTCGGTAAAGAGGCATTAGGATATCAAGGGATTCATGGAAACTTTGGTTTTGGGGATATAAACGAGGAAGGTAGGGAGCTTTTAAATTTTGCTATGGCATTTGATCTCTTTATAGTCAATACAATCTTCAAAAAATGAGATGAACATTTAATTACTTATAAGAGTGGCTTATCACAAACACAAATTGATTACTTTATTTGTAGAAAGAAAGATAGAGCGTGTTGTAAAGATTATAAGGTAATTCCAGGAGAAAGCTTAACCACCCAACATCGACTTTTAGTTATGGATTTACAAATAAAAAAATGAACAAAGAAGAAAAGAGTGCATCGAGTTATTCGGACTAAATGGTGGAACCTCAAAAGCGAGAAAGAAGATATATTTAAACAGAAAATCCTTCAAGGAGATGTTTGGAATTATGTTGGTACACCCTGTGATTTGTGGAACAATATGGCTATACATATTAGGAAAGTGGCGAAAGATGTGTTAGGGGTATCTAAGGGAGGTGTACCGGCACAAAAAGAAGCTTGGTGGTGGAGTGAAGTAGTACAAAATAAAATCAAGGCAAAGAGGGCATGTTACAAATTACATTATGCGAAGAAAACTAGTGAAACTTTAGAAGCATATGAGAAAGGCGAAAAAGGCCGTTAGTGAAGCAAAAGCTAAGATTTGGGAGGACTTATATAAAAAACTCAACTCAAAAGAGGGTGAAAGAGATATTTTTAGGATAACTAGGGCTAGAGATAAGAAAACTAAAGATCTTAATTATGTTAGATGCATAAAAGATGAGGATGAAAAAATTCTAGTGGTAAATGATGATATAGGAAATAGATGGAAAAACTATTTTTATAATCTTTTTAATGAAAATAAAGATGTTAGTATTAGTTTAGGAAATTTTGCCAAGTAAGAAAAGTATATAAACCACAATTTCTACCGACGTATTCAAAAGAATGAAGTCAAAGAGGCTCTTAAACATATGAAGGGTGGTAAATCGGTATGACCATATAATATTCCTATAGAAGTTTGGAAAATATAGGAGAAATAAGAATCACTTGGCTCACATGCCTGAAGAATGGAGAGTAAGTACACTTATACCCATATATAAGAACAAGGGAGACATTCAAAATTGTGCGAATTATCGAGGTATCAAGTTAATGAGTCATACTATGAAATTGTGGGAAAGAATTATCGAACGTAAGTTAAGACAAGTATCAAGTACAAAAGAGAACCAATTTGGATTCGTGCTAGGCAGATCTACTATTGAAGCGATTCACCTTTTGAGACGTCTTATGGAACACTTTAGAGCAAAAAAGAAAGACCTTCACATGATATTTATTGATCTAGAAAAGCTTATGATAGGGTACCGAGGGAGGTTCTTTGGAGAATTTTGGAAAAAAGAGGTATCTCAAACAACAACAACAACTAAGCCTTTTCCCATACTAGACGGGGTCGGCTACATGGATTCTTTGTTTCCACAGATCTCTATCGTGTGCCATGTTAGCAGTTAACTCACAATAAGCTAGATCATTCTTTATTGTTTCTTTCCAACACTTTTGTGGTCGTCCTCTACCTCTTTTAATACTTTCCAAATTTAGTTTTTCTAACCTTCTTATAGGTTCTTCTTTTGATCTTCTTTCTATATGTCCAAACCATCTTAAACGATGTTCTCTCATTTTATCCTCTATTGGTGCCACTCCTAATTTGTTTCTAATAACCTCATTATGTATACGGTCTTTTCTTGTATGACCACTCATCCATCTCAACATCTTCATTTCTGTCACAGACATCTTTTGTACATGTTGATGATTAACTGCCCAACACTCAGAACCATAAAACATGACAGGCCTAACTGCTGCTCTATAATATTTACCTTTTAATTTTAATGGTATCTTCTTATCACAAAGAATACCTGATGCTCCTCTCCATTTTAACCAACCTGCATTAATTTTATGCGTAACATCTCCATCAATTCTTCCATCACTTTGAAAAATTGACCCTAGGTATTTAAAAGTTTCCTTTTGGGGAATGCAATGTGTGCCAATTTTAATTTCTATGTCCTCTGAAGTAGCCAAATGATCAAACTTACATTCCATATATTCTGTCTTTGTTCTATTAAGTCGGAGGCCTTTGTTTTCTAATGTTTCTCTCCATAGTTCCAATTTTCTATTAACTTTTTCCTTAGACTCCTCCACTAATACAATGTTATCTACAAATAACATACACCAAGGTACTTCATCTTGAATATGTTTTGTTAACTCATCCATCACCGTTATAAATAAGTATGGACTTAAAGTTGATCCTTGATGTAACCCAATATTAACTTCAAAGAAGTCTGTCGTTCCTTCATGAGTCCTCACACATGTTTTTGCACCATCATACAATGTCTCTTATAAGGTTAATATATGTCAATGGGATACCTCTTTTTTCCAAAGTTCTCCAAAGAACCTCCCTCGGTACCCTATCATAAGCTTTTTCTAGATCAATAAATATCATGTGAAGGTCTTTCTTTTTTGCTCTAAAATGTTCCATAAGACGTCTCAAAAGGTGAATCGCTTCAATAGTAGATCTACCTGGCATAAATCCAAATTGGTTCTCTGTTGTACTTGATACTTGTCTTAACCTACGTTCGATAATTCTTTCCCATAATTTCATAGTATGACTCATTAACTTGATACCTCGATAATTCGCACAATTTTGAATGTCTCCCTTGTTCTTATATACGGGTATAAGTGTACTTGCTCTCCATTCTTCGGGCATCTTTTGGTTTTTCCATATTTCATTAAATAGTCTTGTGAGCCAAGTGATTCCTATTTCTCCTAGTATGTTCCAAACTTCTATAGGAATATTATCTGGTCCTACCGATTTACCACTCTTCATATGTTTAAGAGCCTCTTTGACTTCATTCTTTTGAATACGTCGGTAGAAATTGTGGTTTATATACTTTTCTGACTTGGCTAAATCTCCTAAACTAATACTAACATCTTTATTTTCATTAAAAAGATTATAAAAATAGTTTTTCCATCTATTTCTTATATCATCATTTGCCACTAGAATTTTTTCATCCTCGTCTTTTATGCATCTAACATAATTAAGATCTTTAGTTTTCTTATCTCTAGTCCTAGCTATCCTAAAAATATCTCTTTCACCCTCTTTTGAGTTGAGTTTTTTATATAAGTCCTCCCAAATCTTAGCTTTTGCTTCACTAACGGCCTTTTTTGCTTCCTTCTTTGCTTTCTTATAAGCTTCTAAAGTTTCACTAGTTTTCTTAGCATAATGTAATTTGTAACATGCCCTCTTTGCCTTGATTTTATTTTGTACTACTTCTCTCCACCACCAAGCTTCTTTTTGTGCCGGTACACCTCCCTTAGATACCCCTAACACATCTTTCGCCACTTTCCTAATATGTATAGCCATATTGTTCCACATATCAGAGGGTGTACCAACATAATTCCAAACATCTCCTTGAAGGACTTTCTGTTTAAATATATCTTCTTTCTCGCTTCTGAGGTTCCACCATCTAGTCCGAATAGCTCGATGCACTCTTTTCTTCTTTGTCCATTTTTTTTATTTGTAAATCCATAACTAAAAGTCGATGTTGGGTGGTTAAGTTTTCTCCTGGAATTACCTTACAATCTTTACAACACGCTCTATCTTTTTTTCTACAAATAAAGTAATCAATTTGTGTTTGTGATAAGCCACTCTTATAAGTAATTAAATGTTCATCTCGTTTTTTGAAGATTGTATTAACTATAAAGAGATGAAATGACATAGCAAAATTTAAAATCTCCCTACCTTCCTCGTTTATATCCCCATAACCAAAGTTTCCATGAATCCCTTGATATCCTAATGCCTCTTTACCGACATGTCCATTTAAATCTCCTCCTAAACAAATCATCTCCCTTTGTGGAATCTTTTGAAACACCTTATCTAACTCTTCCAAAAAAACTGTCTTTATACTATCTTCTAGTCCTACTTGGGGTGCGTAAACACAAACTATATTCAAAACCTCTACTCCTAACACTAATTTCAATGTCATGATTCGGTCACCATATCGTTGTATGTCTACTACACTCTCCTTTAAATCTTTATTTATGATAATACCAACTCCGTTTCGGGCCTTTTCTTTACCTGAGTACCATAATTTAAAACTTGTATCCTCTATCTCCTTTGCTTTTTCTCCAACCCATTTTGTCTCTTGTAAACATAGAATATGAATCTTTCTCCGAATCATAGTATCTACCACTTCCATTAGCTTACCCGATAATGTTCCGATATTCCAAGAACCAATACGAATCTTATTATCTAGGATTAGCTTCCTTACCCCACACATCCGTCCATAATCAAAATACGGAGACCCTCTCTGAAAATTTTTCACTACATCCGGGCGGCAATGTAGCGGGTTAAGAGACATGTATGATGGTGCAAAAACATGTGTGAGGACTCATGAAGGAACGACATACTTCTTTTAAGTTAATATTGGGTTACATCAAGGATCAACTTTAAGTCCGTACTTATTTATAATGGTGATGGATGAGTTAACAGAACATATTCAAGATGAAGTACCTTGTTGTATGTTATTTGCATATGACATTGTATTAGTGGAGGAGTCTAAGGAAAAAGTTAATAGAAAATTGGAACTATGGAGAGAAACATTAGAAAGCAAAAGCCTCTGACTTAGTGGTACAAAGACAAAATACATGGAATGTAAGTTTGATCATTTGGTTACTTTAGAGGACATAGAAATTAAAATTGGCACACATTGCATTCCCCAAAAGGAAAGTTTTAAATACCTAGGGTCAATTTTTGAGAGTGATGGAAGGATTGATGGAGATGTTACACATAGAATTAATGCTGGTTGGTTAAAATGGAGAGGAGCATCAGGTATTCTTTGTGATAAGAAGATACCATTAAAATTAAAAGGTAAATATTATTGAGTAGCAATTAGGCCTGCTATGTTTTAGGGTTCTGAGTGTTGGTTAGTTGCTCAGTTAATCATCAACATGACAAAAATGAAGATGTTGAGATGGATGAGTGGTCATACAAGAAAAGACGGTATACATAATAAGGTTATTAGAAACAAATTAGGAGTGGCACCAATAGAGGACAAAATGAGAGAAGATGGTTTGGACATATAGAAAGAAGATCAAAAAAGAAGAACCTGTAAGAAGGTTAGAAAAACTAAATTTGGAAAGTATTAAAAGAGGTAGATGACGACCACAAAAGTGTTGGAAAGAAACAATAAAGAATGATCTAGCTTATTGTGAGTTAACTGCTAACGTGGCACACGATAGGGATCTGTGGAAACAAAGAATCCATGTAGCCGATCCCGTCTAGTATGGGAAAAGGCTTAGTTGTTGTTTGTTGATTTGAATTTCAACATTACATCTTCTTCCCTTAGTTAAACAGTATGCGTTTGTGTTGCTACCCTTATTCATTTTCACTAGTTGACTGCTATATCATGTTTCTGTTTTGTTAAACTCAGAAGTTTCTTTAACTTTTTTTCAGAGAAAGACTAAGAAGGCAAGTTTGAAGGTGAACAATAAGTCATCAAATTTGAAAAAGGTTTGTACTTTGTGTTGGTATTGATTTTACAGGCCTTTTTTATTGGCTGGAACAGTTTTTACTGTTTTGCGTGTCTATAGATTTGGGATGTAATATTTTTTGTTTTTCTCACTTTAAGCGGAGTGCGATAAGTTTGTATCTTGTTCATTTTGCTTGTAGGATGAAAATATAAAGGAGGGCGATGTGAAGAAAAGTTCTTCAAAAAGACCTGACTTGAAGGCTGTCACAAAGGTCAGTTTTCTTTTATTTGTGCATCTTAGGGATTCATGAATTTGAGCTACTGGTTTAAAGGATATGGTAAGTGTTGTGAAATCATACTAGACCCTGTATTGTATTGGGCATCAATACACTAATATCTTACTAACATACAGTAAGATGCCTACATTTTATTTATTTTGAAAAAATACTGAAAACGAAATATCATTTAATGCATTTGGGAAGCAACACAATAATACTCTTAGAGTGATTGAAAACAGCAACAACCTTTTCAAGCAATACTATAGGTTTGTAAAAGTGCATGACAGGTTTTCTTTTTTACAATTGTAACAGCCTTTTCAGAAGAGTGCTGGTGCTACTGGAGTTCAAAACAGTACTTTATGCACAGCATCTCTAACATTTTGCTTTTACATTCTGAGCAGTAAAAGTACATGTTTTGAAATTTGCTTTTAACATATAGATATCGTATGACACAAATGATATGCACTGACAAAAAACATTACACGGTGATATACACTGACAATTTGATATCATGTGATACACACCAATCAACAACAACAACAAACAACAACTAAGCTTTTTCCCATACTAGACGGGGTCGGCTTGTGATACACACCAATCAATGTGCCATAATGATACAATTACCCTCTATACTGAATCAGTCGATCTAGGTATTATATCATAACACATGATACATTATATATTGATATAGATACTCTATCAAAAATCTTGTGTTCTCTGCTTTTTTGGGGGCAGTGGGAGAAGATTCTAGTGCCTCAACACACATGACATTTAAGTACGACAACAACTAAGTCTTTTCTCATATTAGATGGGTTGGCTACATGGATTCTTTGTTTCCATAGAGCTCGATCCTGTACTATGTTAACAATTAACTCAATATAAGCTAAGCTATATCATTCTTTATTATTTCCTTCCAACATTTTTGCGTTCTTCTTCTTCTTTTAACATTTTCACCATCTAGTTTCTCACATACGACATTTAACTATTGCAAAAAATAATAAGTTGACCTTGTTCTTTGCTATGCTGAAAGTTTGATGGTTCACAGATAACCAGCTAACATTTCTTTTAGTCTTGACTCTTAACAAGTTTCGTTGCTTAGGCATTTTACGCCTCAATTTTGTTTTAACGAGTCCTACCGATTTTTTTTGCATTTCCTTAGTTCCTTACGGGTTAGGTTATTGTTAATGCTCAACTACTACTTGTGCAAACAATATCAAATCAAATACGCAAATAATAACGGTGACTTAGCTGAGAAGATGGAGGAGGTGAGGTCTGTGCAGTCGCCGCCTTCTAATCACTTTCTTTTCTCTGTAAAAGTACAATCGGCTGATAGGGTTTGAACCCTTAAATATCAGCTTTACAAAGGTTCTCTAAATTACAAGAATGCCATTAATGAGGCTTATTTAAAGCTAACTTTAAAAACAAAAAGAAAGAAAGACATAATGTAGAGGATAAATAACAATGATAAGAATGAATATGTCGGCTGCTGATATCTCTTCTATTTTGCAGAATTCTTTAACACTCCCCCTCAAGTTGGGTGAAAGATGGATGTTACACCCAACTTGCTACATAATCTCATCAAAAGGTTTCTGTTAAGTGCTATAGTAAGAATATCATCACATTGACTTCCTGACCTCACATGTTCTAATTGAAATTCCTTAGTGTGTATGTTGTTTCGTATAAAGGGATAATCAATTTCAATATGTTTTGTCTTTTCATAATAGACTGGATTAGAAGCTATCTGTATAGTTGCTTTACTGTTACAAAATATAGGTACAGGTTCATCTGAATATAGGCCTATCTCTGTCAGTAAAGAACGCAACCATTTTTCTTCACATATGCCTTATGCAATTGCTCTTTATTCAGCTTCTGCCGTTGATCTTGCTACCACTGATTGTTTCTTGCTTTTTCATGAAACTATATTTCCTCCAACAAACTGTAGAACCTGCCCAATCAACATCTATATAAACTTCAATTTTGTTGTGACCATTGTTTTTATATAGAACTCCTTATCCCGGTGTAGCCTTTAAGTATCTTAAGATATGAAAGACAACTTCCATATGGGATTTTGAGGAGATTGTTTTAGTCCATAAATTGCCTTCTTTAACCTGCAGACCTTATTAGTAGAATTTGCATATCCGGGTGGTAGTTCCATATATACTTCTTCTTTAAGTTCTCCCTGTAAAAATGCATTTTTACATCAAGCTGCCACATGATCAAATTCTTTTGTGCTGTAATACTGATAATGATTCGTATAGATGTGAGTTTTGCTAAAGGTGCGAATATTTCTTCATAGTCAATTCCATATGACTGACTATAGCCACGAGCCACTAGTCTTGCTTTATATCTTTATAACGATCCATCAGCTTTAAATTTTACAGTATACACCCATTTACAACTTACTGCTTTTCTTCTTGGTTGTAATTCGCTGACTTCCCATGTCTAATTTTTTTAAGTGCTTGGTGTTCAGATTTCATGGCTTCAACCCTCTGCTGAGAAGCTTCATTAAAATTCTTTGGAATAGGATATAATTCAGCCTTTAATACAAAATTCTGATAACTGGAAGCTAATTGATCATAAGAAATGAATTATGAAATTGGATACTTACTACATAATCTCTTTTCTTTTTTGTGAGCTATTGGAACATTCAAATCGTCTGCTTCAAATGGAATAGTCTCTGAGAGATTGGAGGAATCTGAGGTAGGTACTCCCCCTTGGTTCGTGGTGTCTATAAGATTGGGCATAATTATATTCCTTTTTCCCTTTTGATACACTTGAGTCTCCTTTTCTTCCTGTTGTTGATCATCTTCATTAACAATATGTTCTTCATCTGTCTCATCGCCAATAATATTTATCGGAAGCACAATAACTTCAATAGTAGAGTCTGAGTCATCAGTGGGATTGCTAAAGAAGGGAGTATTTTCAAAGAATGTTACATCCATGGAAATGTATTTCCTATTTAAATTGGGATCATAACAAACATATCCTTTTTTTTTCACCGGAATACCCAATAAAGACACACTTAACAGCTCTTGGATGAAGTTTGTCCCTAAACTGATTGTGAATATGAACATAGCATACACATCCAAACACTCTAGGAATAAGATGAAATGGATTAGTATCAAATTTAACCATGTGAAACGGAGATTTTCCACCAAGAACAATAGAGGGAAGTCTCTTCATGAGATACACAGCTGTAAGAATTGCATCTGGCCAAAAATACTTTAGAACTTTGTGTTCAAGCAAGAGAGTTCGAGCAATTTCCAAAATATGTTTGTTTTTTCTTTCAGTAACTTTATTTTGTTGAGGGGTGTACACACAAGAAGTTTGATGAAGAATCCCATGGCTTTGAAGATATGATTCCAAAACAGAATTACAAAATTCACCACCATTATCATATCAAAGGATCTTAATTGCATATCCAAACTGTGTCTTAATTAGATTGTGAACCATAGAGAAAATAGATGGTATTTCTGTCTTCGATTTCATAAGGTAAACAAATGTGAGTCAGGAATAGTCATCAATGAAAGTAACAAAGTACTTAAAATTGCCCAAAGAAGATGTCAGACATGGACCCCATACATCAGAATGTATTAACTCAAATGGAACTGACGACTTAGAGTTACTACTAAAAAATGAGGCTCTATGGTGTTTAGCTCTCTGACATACATCACATTGAATAACCATGTCTTTTGGAATTACAAAAGGAACAAACTCATGAATCTTAGAAACACGTATGTGTCCTAATCTACTATGCCAAAGTCTTATTTCTTCTTCTATTGGAGTAACTGTCAATGCTCTTCTATGTGTTGTAGGATTGGGACGAGGAAGTAGGTATAACCCATTTTTCAATTCACCACGTCCAAAGGTTCTTCCTGTCCCAAAGAGCTTACAAAGAGTAAATTGACTGGAATTTTGAGAATGTATATCACTGAATTAAGTTTAAAATTCTTCCCTTCAATTTCTCCTGTTCCTTCCATTGGAATTAAGGAACCATTGGCCATCTTTACATATTGAGGTATAGAAGTAACTTTGAAGATGATGGTGATGTTGAAGGATGATCACGAAGTGGGCTGGTTCGTTTTAGACTTTGAAGATGATGTTGAAGGATGATCATGAAGACGACTTTCTATATCTGCAAGTTGTTTTTTCAGTTCAGCCATTTCATCTATATGACTTAGTTCAGCCTTTTCTTTTTCAGATGTAGCAGCCATATGACTACCATAATTTTTGTACTTTGCAGGTTTTCCGATAATTTCCCAGTAATGTTCTTTAGTATGTCTTCGTTTCCCACAATGCGTATATTGAAGCTTATTTCTATCTTCATAATTCTGTGATCTTCCTCTTCCACATCCTCTTCCTGAATCTCTACCTCTCTGATAGCTCATATTGCCTCTACCCACAAATTTAGATTTTTCAGTTTGGGTATGTTCTCCCTTTTCTAGATTTTTTGTCTTCTTCTCTTAGTAAGAGTGAGTAGACCGTCCTAAGTGATGGCAGATCTTCTTTACTGAGAATATTCAGCTTGATTGAGTCATATTCTGGCGAAACTCCCAAAGCAAATCAAACACTTTCCGAATTTCACTTTGGGCTGTTCTTTCTTTCACACAATGACTTCATTTATTTTCCACAAAATACCTCTGTTCATTCCATAATTCTCTTAATTCTCCATAATACTCACTAATTAATCTAGTACCTTATCGATACCTCCTTATTTTCTCAATAATCTCATATTCTTTTGCTATATTACTTTGTCTTGAAAATGCTTCTTCAACTGCTCTCCAAATCTCTGCAGCAGATTCTAAATACATGAATGTTTTCCTGATAGACTCATTCATTGATTGAAGAAGCCATGGGCTTACTAATGCATCATCTTTGGACCATCTCTCAAAATCTGCATTCTCTGCATCGGGTTGTGGCTGGCTTGGTTTAATCATTGATAGTTTTTCACGAGCACGAAGAACTAATTCAATTAATCTTGTCCATTCTCTATAATTTCTGCCTTTTAAACGGATATTTGTAATTTGAAAAGGCTCTTATTTTTGTTCGTAGCCACCAATAACTAATTGTTGTTCTTCTTTCATTCTTTTCTCCGTTGTATATATGCTTGAGTATGGAAACTGATTTGTTGTTTCAATTCAATATAGATGAAGTATATTATGGAGTTGAAGTCCCACGATGTGATGCACAGTTGTATTACAAATCAAAGCAAAATTGCATACCTGATGATTCTGATCCTTCAATGGTCGCAGTAAATCATGCGTGTTTGCTTCTTGATGTAATAAGACAAACGTTACATGATGAGACTGATCCTTTAATGGTCGTAATAAATTATGCGTGTTTGCTTCTGTTTGCTTCTTGATGCAATAAAACTTGCCTATTATGTGTCTGGTTTTGTCTTGCTAGATAATACTGTCTGGCCAATAATACTGGCCGAATAATTTCCCTGTCCAGTCAATAACAGGTCGGGCCTATAATACTGGCCGAATAGTTTTCCTATCCAGTCAACGACAGGCCAATCGCAGTATATTTTTTGTCCAGTCAACGACAGGCCAATATTATCAAATTCCCTGTCCAGTCAATGACAGACCAATACAATACCGTGATGATTTTATATAAAATTCTGTTCTATCCATCCAACGACAGTCTGTTGCCTTTTAGCAGAGGCTTCCTTCAACGCTTTTCTTTACCTGTAATGCGCGTGCATGCTCTGATACCATGTGCAAACAATATCAAATCAAATATACAAATAATAACGGTGACTTAGCTGAGAAGATGGAGGAGGTGCGGTCTGTGCGTCGCCACCCTCTAATCACTTTTTTTTCTCAGCAAAAGTACAATCGGCTTATAGGGTTTGAACCCTTAAAATATCAGCTTTACAAAGGTTCTCTAAATTACAAGAATGCCATTAATGAGGCTTATTTAAAGCTAACTTTAAAAACAGAAAAGAAAGAAAGACATAATGCAGAGGATAAATAACAATGAGAAGAATAATATGTCGACTGCTGATATCTCTTCTATTTTGCAGAATTCTTTAACACTACTATGTTGAACTGTGCCAATAACGGGAGGAGAAGCACACTAAATTTTATGGTTTTTAAAATAAAATAATCAAATAAAGCTCTCCGTCTCTCTCTGACAGCTACTTCCTCTCCATCTCTGTCATTGAAGTTGACAAACTGTCGCATAGAAAGAAGTCTGCAATGTGCTGACACGGAGGAGTCCTTTATGTCATGCATGTGCATGTGTGTCTCCGCGCGTGTATATATATAAATAATATGGGAAAAATTTGTGATCTAATATTTTTTCTGCATCAAATAGAGATATGAGATTTCAGTCATTAATAAAATAGGGATTTGAGGTTTCAACTATTAATCAAACATGATACCTATTTGATTGATGCCATTAGCCATGAAGTCCTTATTTGATTAACAGTCAAAACCTTAGCTTCCTACCTGATGTGAAATAGTTTAGCTCTCAAATTATAAATTAGGAAAACCACGTGATAGTTTTGTGAAACCCACACGCATGCATATATATATATATACATATATACAAGTGTGTATCTTTATACATACTTATATAGAGAGAGTTTAGAAGTGTTGCAATAGTGTTGAGTGATTAGAAGTGTTGGATAACTCCGCTCATGTAAGGGATCACCCTTGCATGGCTCGTCCCAAAACCGGATAAAGGATGAGGGTTGCGTTAGGCTTTCAAGATTATACAAATTATGAGCATTGCATTGGGACGTCTCCTCTTAGCGACACATTGCGGGGCTCGAATGGAGTGAAAAATGAGAAAGGGCCACTATATTTTCGCCCGAATGTAGTGAATCAATTGTAGAGAGGGTTCCCACATAATGGACGGGTGTGCGTAAAGAAATTAATTCCGCTACATTGTTTTTCGAATGTAGTGAATAAATTGTAGAGAGGGTCTCCGCATTTTCAGCATGGATGGGTATTCATGGAAACTTTGGTTTTAGGGATATAAATGAGGAAGGTAGGGAGATTTTAAATTTTGTAATGGCATTTCATCTCTTTATAGTCAATACAATCTTTAGAAAACAAGATGAACATTTAATTACTAATAAGAGTGGCTTATCACAAACACAAATTGATTATTTTATTTGTAGAAAAAAAGATAGAGCTTGTTGTAAGGATTGTAAGATAATTCTAGGAGAAAGCTTAACCACCCAACATCGACTTTATTTATTGATTTACTAGTAAAAAAGTGGACAAAGAAGAAAAGAGTACATGAGCTATTGAAACTAAATGGTGAAACCTAAAAGCGAGAAAGAAGGTACATTTAAATAGAAAGTCCTTCAAAGAGATGCTTGAAATTATGTTGGTACACCTTGTGATATGTGGAACAATATAATTATACATATTAGGAAAGTGACGAAAAATATGTTAGGTGAATCTAAGGGAGGTGTACTAGCACAAAAAGAAGCTTGGTGGTAGAGTGATGTGTAAAATAAAATCAAGGCAAAGGGGGCATGTTACAAATTACATTATGCTAAGAAAATTAGTGAAACTTTAGAGGCTTATAAGAAAGCAAAGAAGGAAGTGAAAAAGCGGTAGGATTTATATAAAAAGCTTAACTCAAAAGAGGGTGAAAGAGATGTTTAGGGTAGCTAGGGCTAGACATAAGAAAACTAAGGATCTTAATTTTGTTAGATGCATCAAATATGAGGATGAAAAAATTCTACTCGCAAATGATGATATAAAAAATTGATGGAAAAACTATTTTTATAAGCTTTTTAATGAAAATAAAGATGTTAGTATTAGGTTAGGAGAGTTAGCCAAATTAAGAAAATATATAAACCATAATTTCTACCAACGTATTCAAAAGAATAAAGTCAAACTGTCAAAGAAGCTCTTAAACATATGAAGGGTGGTAAATCGGTAGGACCAAACAATATTCCTATAGAAGTTTTGAAAATCCTAGGAGAAAAAGGAAACACTTGGCTCACATGACTATTTAGTGAAATATGGAGAAACCAAAAAATACCCGAGGAATGGAGAGCGAGTACACTTATCCATATACATGAACATGAGAGATATTAAGAATTGTGCGAATTGTTGGGGATATCAAGTTAATGAGCCATACTATTAAATTATGGGAAAGAATTATCGAAAATAGGGTACCAAGGGATGTTCTTTATTAGTATGGAATTGTTGGGGATATCAAGTTAATGAGCCATACTAGTGCAGTGCAATTGACAAGCCTCTTTTAGTTGCAAAGAGGTCTGTGGTACAACCAAGGCAGAGAGTTGTCCTCTCTGTGTGCCTTTATCCTATGTCACACAAACACCTCTAGGAGGTGGGGTGTCAGCGTTGACACGGGTGCGACACCGTTAACATGTCAAGGTTGAGAATGGGTGCGGTCAATGTGTCTGTTGATGGTCATTTTCGTCCAATCATTTAGGTAAGATGTATAAAAGGTTGGACGCCTTCCTTCGTTCAATTGAAATGCTGAACCATCCTAGCCTCCCCTTCGTGCAGTTCAGTCGCTAACTCTCGGTGAAGTTTGTTGGAAATCAAGTTAAATCTTGATTAATTAGAGTTATTATTTATTTATAGGTGTATACGTAGAGTCATAAGTAAGTTTGAGTCAAGTAAATTATGGTAGTTTGTAATACGGGTCCAAATGGATCAGATTCTGATCCATTTGGAATCGTAATCCATGAATTACTTATTAGGGTTATTTTAGTCTTTCAAGTTAAATCAGCATATAAGTAGTCATTAAGGTTTGTTATTAGGGGTTAACGTGAAAAGGGCAGAGGAGACAGGTGTTGGCCGACCCACACCATTGTAGTGCTCCATGAGTCCATTAGTCCATTGTATAATGCGTTTTCTTGTTCAATTCAATGATTGATTCAAGCTCAAAATTCAACATGGTATCAGAGCCTAAATCCTCACGAATCGACTGAAATCGAGGAGGGAACGTGAAATCATTTTTTTTGCACAGTGAAGACACTCTTCAGACGTTTTAAGGTGTGTTCATTTTGTATTTTTTTTTAGGTTGGCGGTAGACTTGGAATTGGTTGTAGGAATCGATAATGTGCAGTTGGAGGCAGATTGGGAATTTGTTTAACAGTTTTTTGTATTAACACACCAAGTGTTTGTTGTTACGAGTGTGTGACAGAAAGTTGGATACTTCGAGTCTAGTATAAGAATGGAAAAAGCGAAGATGTTACAGAGTATTGAATCTCTGTTAGACAAAAGTGAAGTCTTTCAAATCACAAATTTAAAATTAGATGGTAAGAATTACCTTCAATGGGCTAGATCAATAGAACTGACTATCATGGCTAGGGGGCGATGAGATTATCTGACAGGTGATATACCTAGACCCCCAATTTCAGATCCTTCTTATTCTCGTTGGTACAGAGAAAATGCACTGGTAAGTGCTTGGTTAATTCAATCTATGACTCCTTCCATTGGCATCACTTTTATATTTTTAGAGACCGGTAGGGATATCTGGCTGGCAGTTCAAGAAGCCTATGGTCAAAGAAAAAATATAGCTAAGAAATATGATCTCATAGAGAAGATTTGAAAATATAGACAAGGAGAACGGTCTGTCAGTGAGTATTATGTAGAGCTCAGAGGTCTATGGGAAGAACTGCAATTGTATTCTGAGACTAAATGTCAGGCTTGTACTCTCGAAAGGAATGAGGATTTTGAAGAGCGAAAGTGTTCGACCTTCTATGGGGATTTCCTTAGCGTATGAAGCAGTAAAGAATTACATCCTCAACAGAGAAGAACTTTCATCGTTGAGCATAATATACTCGCTTCTCCTGAGAGAAGAAGATAGAAAACTCGTGGAAAAAGAAACCAAACTCAATTTAGAGACTTCAACATTTGTCGAGAAAAATACCTATGTTCGTCCCTTTGCTCGAGGAAGAGGAGGTGATGGTAGAGGCAGACATAGATCTGGATTGACATCTGAAAAAAAAGAAAAGATCATCTGTTCACACTGTGAAAAACCTCGACATTCCAAAGAAACATGCTGGGAGTTAGTTGGAAAATGTACTTATTTTCAGAATCGGAACAATATGGCATACTTGAGTAGTGATCAGAACGAAAAACAAAATGCTGAAGATAGTACTACTTCTCTAGTTGATATGAAGAAAGAAATTGAATTGTTAAAGGCACGTTTGACTGATCTGCAACATCCTTCTTCATCCTCTCACAGTGATTCACAACCATCTATTGCCTATCCATTCTCATTCCTGACACAGGGTAATATAAATTCTTCTTATTTGAAGGATATGGGTTATTGATTTTGGTGCTATAGATCACATGGTCAGCCGAAGAGATTTCTTTAATGAATATGGATTGACACAGGGAAAAATTAATATTAGACTGGTAGATGAGTCTCTTACTCCAATAGTGGGAAAATGAAGTATTGTTATATCATTTGGTACATTAAAAGATGTTTTATATGTTCCCAACATATCAGTAAACCTATTATCTGCTCATAATTTAAAATGTTGTATAATCTTTGATTCCTGTGGACGTGCCTTTCAGGAACTGAAGACGGGGAAGATCTTTGGTGAGGATAATGTGAGGAGAGGTCTCTATGTGTGCGAGGACAATAAAGAAAATGTTCTACAATCAACGATTATTACTGAGAGATAGAAGGAGGACATACCTCGTTGGCATCAGTGGCTAGGCCATTTACCGTTTTCCAAAATAAAGATGTCATTACCAGAGTTTAGAGATTGTAATGATTTGAATTTGAATTGTGAAACTTGCCAGCAGGCTAAACACAATCGCATTTCCTTTTCTTTAAATGAAGAAAGATCTTCCATTCCTTTTGAGATTGTGCATTCTGATATTTGGGGTCCTTGTTTTACAACTTGTATGAAGGGATATAAGTATTTTGTGTCATTTATTGATGATTGTTCTAGATTTACTATGATTTATCTTTTGAAAACTAAAGATGAAATGAGAGAAATTATTCTTGCATACTGTCAGTTTATACAGACTCAGTTTTAGAGTGCTATTAAAATCATTCGCAGGGATAATGGTGAAGAATTTATGTTTCAATCTCTTCACTCATACTTCGTAGAACAGGACGTCTTGTTCCTACTCTCCTCAACAAAACGATGTGGCTGAAAGGAAGAACTGACACATTTTAGAAGTTGCAAGAACTCTCTTAATTGGATGCAATCTACCTAAATATTACTGGGATGAAGCAGTTTTAACAGCTGTGTTTCTTATAAATCGTATGCTGAGCAGAATTCTCAGTGGAAATACTCCATTTTGTTGGAATTACCGAGAAACGCAGCGGATAATAAAGAATAAAATATATTGATAAAAGAAGAAGAGTAAGAATGGAGATTGGAGGTGGAGGTCCGCCCCTCCTCTTTCTCCCTCTTTCTTATTCTCAACAACCTTTAAACCCTAATACAACCTATCAGCCCTTATATAAGGAGTTGTAAAACATAAAATGACCAAAATGCCTTTAATACAGAAAATTACCAAAATGCCCTTACGACTTCGGACAATTACAATAATACTCTAAACATCAATTTTACTATCCTAAGACATTATATGTACTAAAACTGACTCTAAACTCATATTCTTCAACACCCTCCCTCAAGTTGGGAGTGAGATACTTCGAACTCTAAACTTGCCAAAAATCTTCATCTGTCTGCAACATTCTTCATCTGTCTTCATCACTAGTTTAATCTTCAACAACTTCTTCTGCTGCAACATCTTCAACTCAGCCTTCCTGGCTAGTTATATCAAGCAGCATCTCTGACTGTAATATAAACTTAGCCTTCCTGGCTAATCATCTCAAGCAGCATCTTTGGCTGCAACATCAACTTAATCATCCTGGTTGATCATCTCAAGCAGCATCTCTAGCTGTAACATAAACTTAGCCTTCTTGGCTAATCATCTCAAGCAGCATCACTGACTGCAACATCAACTCAGCCATCCTGACTGATCATCTCAAACAGCATCTCTGGCTGCAACATAAACTCAACTTTCCTGACTGATTATCTCAAGTAGCATCTCTGGCTACAACATCAACTCAGCCCTCCTGGTTGATCATATCAAGTAGTATCTCTGGCTGTAAGATCAACTCAGCCCTCCTGGCTGATCATTTCAAGTAGCATCTATGGCTGCAACATAAACTTAGCCTTCCTAGTTGATCATCATCATGACTTTCTTCATCACACGTGCACTAGTAATTTCTTCGAGGCTTCTGTAAACAACTTGAACAATTAGGAACACATAGGTAACACCCGACCCTTCTATGGTGTGAGTTGCTCCCCCTCTTTTTCTTCTTCTTCATAAAGTGATTTGGCAGCTATACTTAAAAGTCATGTTTCTTCTACTCTTGAGGAAGCTGATCTTTTGTGATAGGAGGTTTGTGATAGGAGGTACTACTACACACTTCACACGGCTTTTCCTGCCCTTCACATGGTGGCTGCAGTCGGTGTATTGGTTGGATGCCCTCTCTCTACCACTCAAATAGCAGAATACAGACATTTGTTTATACTAGTCGGTCGACGCTCCTTCACATGGTGACTGCAGCCACTTTTTTCGCCCTTCTGGCTGTTTATTTCAGCAACCCCAGGTCTTAACTTGTATGATTCTTGGTGATACTACCACATTCTATATCAACAAATTCTTCTGGCCTCTTCAATAATTTAATTTTTCATGCATATGTAGTGAAAAGACTGATTTTCTGTATTTTTTTGAATTTTTCAGCCCCTTGGCTGTCCATTGCTGCAATATGTAGCTTTCTTGATTTGTCATTTTCAGCAGCTTTATGGCTGCAATAACTCTTCAATTTTGCCTTCATGACTGTCTTTTCCAACAGCTTTCATAGCTGCAAAATATAATCATTATTGCAGTATTGATGACTACCATCTTCATACAATTGAACATTGGCCCCCCTACACGGTTGCCTTCTCTTTCTTATTTTCTTCATATTGTTTTCGAATATCTCTCTCACTCTTTCAACACTATTGTCTCTTGTTAAAAAAGCCGTCACTCCACTCGTAATGTCTTCTTTAATGTACTGCACATGACCTTTATCATTTATGATTGCTGCCTTACATATGATTATGCAACATGTTCTTCAACTAGCACCTCTTTCACTAGTACTCCCTTTCAGTCTCTTTTGATTGAAACAGACATAAATATTTGTCAAGTTGTCAATGAATATCAGAAGGTATGGGACGACTGTGTATAGACGATATCCATCCATCTCTTGATGAACAAACTGAACAAGACTTTCAGTAGCAAAGTTGATCCATTGATCAAGAACATTTTCATACCTCTGGAGAGTAGCATGATCCATAGGCTCAAATCGGGCCCACCAATACTGTGACATATTCCTGAATCAATGCCCCAGAAACGTATATGAGTTGGAATACAAACAAGTTCTTTGACTTCAGCAGGCTGGCAATCCATGGCCAGAGGCTTGTTGGCTTCACCACAAGCCGACGTCATCTGATCCATCACTCCACATGGAGCACCAACAACACGGTTCTCCACCTTCTTGCATAGAATTGCAAGATCCCTTGGAGCGTTTGGTGAAAGAAACGAATTCTCTGTTACATGGCTTGTCTTCAATGGTAAAATCAGGGTGCAGTCCCTTGCTGCTCATAGCGATTGCATGATCACTATCCTTGTTCAGATAAGCATCAAATTCTCGTTGCACTAAATCATGAGCAGAGACTTGAGTAATAACTCCAAAAGTCTGCAATCAGTCTTTCCAGCAATGCAGCTAGGTTTTATTCTCTTGATTGCAACATCCGATCCTTTCCATTTATCATGATAGACAACTCCATAAGTACCAGATCTAAGTTGCCTAATTTCGTCAAGATCACAATTTTTAATCGTCTGCAGTCCTTTCTCTAATGCTTCTTCTTCTCCTTTTTGTGTTTTCAATCTTCAGGGCAAAAGGATTATCATCATTATGGTCCTCATCAAGCACTCTTTTTCTTTTTTTTTTAACACAGTCCACAAAATATCTGGGATGGAATATATTTTCCATCTTTCCTTCTTCTGTAACTTTCTTTATTTAGATGATGGGCAGCAGTTACACTTTTCTTTCTTTTCAAAAAAAAACGTGGAGATAAATCTCCTTTTTATCTTATCATTTCCACTAAATAAGGAAGATGATATTCCATAACTACATTTCTGGTTTTCTTTCCATAAAATCAGGAAATATAATCTGTAACTGACATTTCCAGCATTTGAATTTCAAAAGAAATGAACTTACCCCCTTTTTAAGATATTCTTTTCCAGGATTTTGTTGTAACCTCTCCTTTTTAAAAAAATCTGGAACACCATCATCAATATCTCCTTCTAAACAGATGAAATCTTCAACATAAATTCTGCTATACATCGTAAGAATGGAATTTGCTAAAGATAAGTTTTCTTCCATGCCTGACCTGATAACATAACAGTGAAACTTTACATGCCTGAAACATGGTCAACAATGTCACTGTATTTGGTTTCATATCTACCAGTTGCATTTTCTCAAAGCAAAGAAATGCATCAGTAAAGTTTCCATCTCGAACATATCCTGACATTAAAGATGTCCAAGAGACTATATCTCTATGAGTCTCATCAAACAATTTACATGCCGAAGACATATCTCCATATCTTGAATACATTTCAACCTGCGTATTGCAGGCATATTTATCTGGACCAAAAAACCATTTTGTATGGAGTACAGTGAGTCTTCTTGTGTAAACGCCTTATCTAGTCACAATGAATAAGGTAGGGATTATCATCAATGGAAATCAAATGAGGAAGGGAGAATACACTCAACCTTCCAATCTCATTTAACACCGGAAAGTACAGGTTTCTTGAACAGCAGCACGTCTTTCCTTTTTTTTTTTTTGCGCCTAATTTTAATCTTCATCAACAACAAATTTGGGAAGCCATTCAAAACCAAGAATGGCAGGTATCTAGCAGCAGTTAATGTCCTAGTAAAGAAGGTTAAAAATAGCAATAGACCTATTTTGTGTTGGGCAACTTTCTCTTGCAAACCAACACCACATACCTTCCAATTTCACTTACTCCACCTCACGCCTATGCACAGTAAGTAGGTTCAACATCTGCTAACCGGAGAGGAAAGGGAAAATCAATACCACATACCTCCCAATTTCACCTACTCCACATTAGTACGCTTCCTTAATTGCTGGTGACTAGAAAGATTAATCTATGATTTTCTGCCAAAAAACCACAATCTCGTTGGAATTATGTTTATTGTAATTTCCAATAAAGAACGCGTAATCCATGTGCTCAATTCACCATTGAAATTCTTGACATGAATCTAAGAGCATGATAAAACAATCCCCAATTGAAATCTATGGTTGAAACACTTGTGAGCAGCCTCCTAAACAACCTGTGCGTTATGCAAAAAAAAACTCACAGATCCATCATCACACTCAGATCTCATGCAACTATTATCTTCTTTGCTGAAACAGATATGCGATCTTTATTCCAGTGTATTGCACTTATCTGTGTTACAGCGCTCTTTCCAGTGAACAACGAGACTATGAGTGCAATGGCCTTCACAACCATTCAAAGGCTATTTAGACTGGTACACTAGTAGTGGGGCTAATGACAACTGTTCTTTCTGTTGTCTACTTTGCTGTTCGTGCTGGCTCTGGAGAAACACAAATATAATAGTTTACATGTCCATGTGCGTCAGATTCTTTTTTTTTTTTTAACATCTCATTCTGCTACGTGTTCACATAATGCTTCATGAAAGTATACTGCATTAAGGTAACAACGATTCAAGAACCAGAATCATCACGACATGTAGTATAATAATTATGTGAGTTACTTGGACAGCATTTCAGCTGGTTGCTGCGGTGCTCCCTGCGAGTTATTTTCAGTACCCACTTTATCCATTAATCCCTCTGCCAAGGCTTGCTCCTCTATTACTCTTTCACGCATAACTTTTTTTTCATAGCCCTCACGTTCTTTTCTTCTCCTTAAAGCTGCATGTTCATTATGATTTCTGCTTCCTTGTCAATCGGCTTGAAGTACTCATTAATTGCAGCTTGTGTTTTTCTCTAGCAGCTTATGCACTGCTTGCATTTCCTCCACCAAGTTCACGTCCTGTATCGTACTCATACACTTTTTTCACCTAATATTTTCTCTGGCCGCTCCCATTGATCAACCTGGCTCTGATACCATGTTGAAATTACCGAGAAACGCAGTGGATAATAAAGAATAGAATATATTGATAGAAGAAGAAGAGTAACAATGGAGATCGGAGGAGGGGGGCGTACCTCCAATGGAGGCCACCCCCCTCTTTCTCTCTCTTTCTTATTCTCAGCAACCTTTAAACCCTAATACAGCCTATCAACCCTTATATAAGGAGCTGTAAAACGTAAAATGACCAAAATACTCTTAGTACAGAAAATTACCAAAATGCCCTTATGACTTCGAACAATTACAATAATACTCTAAACATCAATTTTACTATCCTAAGACATTATATGTACTAAAACTGACTCTAAACTCATATTCTTCAACACATTTCACTCCCTATGTCCTTTAAAAAAACAATTCCATTTGTTACCAAGAATCTTTGGCTGTACGTGCTTTGTCCATATCCATCAAGGTGCCAGAGATAAACTTGATGCAAGGTCGATTAAGTGGATTTTCTTGAGATATTCGACCAGACAAAAGGGGTATAAGTGTTATGATCCTTCTAAACGAAAGTTTTATGTTACAATGGATGTCAGCTTTCTTGAACACATTCCATTTTATGGAGTGCAAGAAGAACTTACATCTACAGTACAGTCTACTCCAGTGATCCCACTTCCTTAAATAGACATTACATCCACTCAAGAAAATGTAGGGGAATGGCAAGTATATAATCGAGAAAATCGAATGATTTTTTTCCAGATCAGACTGTCACCCTAGATCAAAATTCCCAAGGTGAACCAAATCCACCTCCTCTTCCGATAAGCTCTCACACCTCAGATATGGAAATGGATGATTTACCCATTACAATTAGAAAAGAGAGGCGCACAACTGCAAAATATGCATTGGACAAAATGATGTCACTCTCTAATTATCCAAAGGAATATTAGTTGTTTGTGATGAATACAGAAAATACTTTTATACCAAGGACTTATCAGAGGCTAAAGTACACCCAGAATGAAAAGCAGCTATGGAAGAGGAAATTTCAGCTTTAGTACGCAATCATATGTGCGAATTGACAAATCTACCATTAGAGAGGAAAATTGTAGGATGTAAGTGGGTATTCTCTGTAAAATATAAGGCCGATGGGAATATAGAAAGATGTAAGGCAAGATTAATTGTAAAAGGATACAATCAGTCCTACGGCATATATTACATAGAGACATTTGCTTCGGTGGCTAAGATGAACACCATCAGGATCTTGTTTAGTTTGGCAATCAATAAAAAATGGGAATTATGACATTTTGACGTGAAGAATGCATTCCTTGAGGGTGATTTCAGGGAAGACATTTATATGGACTTACCATGAGGATACTTCATTGGAAATGAACAAGGAAAAGTGTGCAAACTAAAGAAATCAATTTATAGATTGAAACAATCTTCATGGGCATGATTTGAGAAATTTAGTGATGGAATTTGGACTCTGGGGTTTAAACAATGCATCAGTGATCATACACTATTCATTAAACACGGTCAGAGAAATATTATGTTATTGGTATACGTTGATGATATCATTATTATAGGAGATGATACTATAAGCATTTGTGAGCTCAAGAAACAACTCAATATTTTATTTGATTTAAAGGATTTGGGAAGATTGAATTACTTTCTCGGTATAGAGGTGATTCATAGCAACGATACATTATTCTTAAGTCAAAGAAAATATATTCTGGACTTGTTAAAAGAAACAAAAATGGAAGACTGTCGTGTATGCTCGGTTCCTATAGAGACTCCTAAGGAGGATGATAATAATAATGCAGAACCATATGGGGATATTTAAAGGTACCAATAATTGGTTGGGAAGCTAATATACGTCACTATTACACGTCCTGATATCAGTTTTGCTGTTGGTTATGTGAGTAGATGGATGCATAATCCTTCGAGACCTATGTTATGGATAGTGGTTAGTGGGTTGTTAGCGGTCGACCCTGATATAGCGATAGCGGGGATAGAGCGGATTTAGCGGTACACTTTTAGTTATGATTAAAAAATTATATATATATATATAATGGGTTCTCTAATTTCTAAAAAATATCAAGATCTTAAGTAGATTATTGTCATGAATATATAATAACACATTAGCTGCAACAACTAATCAAGCACGGTAGCACTAGCACCTACCAACAGTCTCAAGAACACATGATACTTACAAAAGTAGAAGAATCCAACGAATGTTAAACTACATAAACAAAAAATAAATATGTTAACGGCTAGCATGGCACATGATCGAGCTCTACATAAACAAAAAAGTTCCATTTAGTTCACCCTAGCTAGTGTGGGAAAAGGCTTCGTTGTTATTGTTATTAGTCAATAAATAAAACAAGTTAATGGAGTATGTATTTGTGTTTTCTTTAACAAGACCATTAGTACTTTATTTGTTAAATAGAGTACATCTTCCTCCGGAGTCCGCGTGGAACATGTTTGTTTTGAATTGTTCTTCACGAGATTATGAAATATGAATACCAAAATAACCACTTGGTCGCCAATCAATTCCCTTTATGAGCTGGTTACTGTTATATTTCAGCAGGACTGATGTAAAAGTAAAAATTGGAGTAGAGATGAGGATGAAAATGCTACCAGCATTTGTAGTTAATTCTATACTTCTACATGAGAGCGAACAACAACCATCATGAAATCAGAGTTTAAAAACAAAAAACACGTTAGAATAAGAAACACGTTTTCAAAGGAAGAGCTAAAGTTGACCAACCTTGGTTCGAGAGAACAATGCCGCTGGCCCCCACGGCAGCAACGATATCGACCCTCTCAGCGACGAGCAAAAAAGCGCGGTCACGGATCAATGCCTTCAAAGTGCAGGCTGCCTCGTAAAGGCGAACGCCGCCGCCATCCTCAGGGGCATTCTCAAGCCAGACGATGCCGACGCTTCTGGAGATGGCCGAATCAATGAGCCTAAGGGTTCGGTCGTGGTAAGGAGGATTAAGAACCTCGGCGGGGCTGAGCTGGAGAAGCAACGTCGAAACGCTCACCTCCGCCCGCTTAAATCCTCTAAGAAATAACATCTTCTTCGTCTTCCCGGAGTCGGAGTCGTCGAAGAAGCTTGACTCCGCCTCCAACGATGACGACGACAAAACACGAGCGGTGGACGTCCTGTTACTGCGGCAACTACGTCGACGCCCACAAGGAGAGGAGGAAGCTTGAGAAGGAACAATGGCAGAAGTCCTGAAATGGGGAAGGAGAAGGTGGGGAACAGAAGGAGTTCGGCCATGAAAGGCCAAGACATTGGAGGCAATTTCTCGTCTCCCTTTTGCCAACAGTTGCCTTGTCCACAGGAGCGGCCCGATGAGGATGGAGAGGGGGAGGCGCACCTGGAGACGATGACGGCGACAGGGAGGAGTGGCCCGGAGAGGATGGAGAGGGAGAGGCGTAGGGAGTCAACGAGGGTTGGAGAGGCGCAGGAAGTCAGGGACGAACAAGAAACCCTCGTTCGTCCCTTTATATCATTTGGGTCGGGTCGATCTGGATCGATCCAACCCAATGTGCTGATTCGAATGCGTCCGCTTACAGCGCCATAGCGGACACTATAGCACTGTTTGCGGCGCTAATAGCGCTTTGGCGGGTCGCCCACTAAGGGCTACCCGCTATAGCAATTTTAGCTCCGCTAAAACGCTATAGCGCGCTATTGATAACATAGTTCCAGACATCATATGAATACAATCTTTCATTTCATCATATACTTGAAGTCTACACTAACCTATGGCTTATTGTACACTGCAAATTCATCCCTGGATCTAAAGATATATTCAAATGCTGATTGGGTAGGTTCGAAGACTGACAGAAAATCAACCACTGGGTATGTGGTATATTTGGGAGGAAACATTGTATCATGTAAGAGAAAGAAACAATCAGTTGTGTCCAGATAGAGTGCAGAAGCAGAATATCGTGCAATTAATTCAGGCATGTGTGAAGGAATATGAGTTTTATCCCTCTTAACAGAACTTGGCTTCAAAGTGAATACTCCGGTTACCTATTATACTGATAGAAAAACAACTCTCCAGATTGCCTTAAATCCTGTTTTTCATGAACGAACGAAGCATATTGAGATAGATTATCACTTGATCAATGAAAAGATTACTCAAGGCATCTTGAATTTGATTCATGTACGTTCAGAAGACCAATTGGTGGATATCTTTACAAAACCGGCTTTCATAAGAGGATTTCAAAAAGCTCTCCATCAGTTGAAGATTACAAAACTTCAAGATTCAACTTGAGGGAGCGTGTTGGAAATCAAGTTAAATCTTGATTAATTAGAGTTATTATTTAGTTATAGGTGTATACGTAGAGTCATAAGTAAGTTTGAGTCATGTAAATTATGGTAGTTTGTAATACGGGTCCAAATGGATCAAATTGCATTAGGAATCGTAATCCATGAGTTACTTATTAGGGTCATTTTAGTCTTTCAAGTTAAATCAACATATAAGTAGTCATTAAGGTTTGTTATTAGGGGTTAATGTGAAAAGGGTAGAGGCGGCAGGTGCTGGCCGACCCACACCATTGTAGTGCTCCATTGTGTAATGCGTTTTCTTGTTCAATTCAATGATTGATTCAAGCCCAAAATTCAACAAAGTCCTTGTGCCCTCAGCCTTCACTGTCTCCCTTCTCTGAGCCACTGCTGCCCCTTGGCTCTCACTGTCTACCTTCTTTGCGCCATTGCTGCCCCTCGACCCTCATTGTCTCTATTCTCTACGTTATTGCTGCCCCTCGGCCCTTACTGTCTCCCTTCTCCGCGCTGCTGATGCCCCTCGGCCCTCACTGTCTCCATTCTCTGCGCCGCTGCTGCTCCTCGGCCCTCACTGTCTCCCTTCTCTGCACCTGCCTTTCGACCCTCACTGTCTCCCTTCTCTACGCTGTTGCTGCCCCTTGGCCCTCGCTGGGCATCTTAAATTCTTTTGCTTATTAGTTAATCTTGCATGCTAGGTAATTTTTGTGCATATTAATTAATCCTATATTTTAGCTTCTTGATTCTAATAGGTGAATCATGTACATTTGATAATCTTGAATATTTAGTTAATCTTTATGTTTAATTAATCTTGCATGATAGGTACTTTTTCATGTTAGGCAGTCTTGCATGTTAAGTATTCTTGCTTGTTAGGTATTCTATATGTTAGTTAGTGATGGATATTAATTCTTGCATAATTGATTTCCTGCTTGTTCATTAGGTTTCCTTGCATAATCGTGTGGATTAAATTTTCTTGCATAGTCAAGTACATTCAGTAACTCTGCCCATGTAAGGGATCACCCTTGCATTACCGGTCCCAAGCCCGGATAAAGGAGGTGTGTTGTGTTAGGCTTCCGACAGCCAGCATAAAACTTCGTCGGATTTCTACAACATGGATTATAAAAATTATGAGCATTGCTTTGGGGCGTTCCCGCCTAGCGACGTGCTGCAGAGCCCGAATGCAGTAAGAAGTAAGCAAGGGCCACTACATTTCCGTCCGAATGTAGTGAATCAATTGCAGAGAGGGTTCCCACATCATGGACGGGTGTGGGTAAAGAAGTTAGTCCCGCTACATTGCCGCCCGAATGTAGTGAAAAATTTTCAGAGAGGGTCTCCGCATTTTGATTATGGACGGATGCGGGGGGTAAGGAAGCTAGTCCTAGATAATAAGATTCGTATTGGTTCTTGGAATATCGGAACATTATCGGGTAAGCTAATGGAGGTGGTAGATACTATGATTCGGAGAAAGATTCATATTCTATGTTTACAAGAGACAAAATGGGTTGGAGAAAAAGCAAAGGAGATAGAGGATACAGGTTTTAAATTATGGTACTCAGGTAAAGAAAAGGCCCGAAACGGAGTTGGTATTATCATAAATAAAGATTTAAAGGAGAGTGTAGTAGACATACAACGATATGGTGACCGAATCATGACATTGAAATTAGTGTTAGGAGTAGAGGTTTTGAATATAGTTTGTGCTTACGCACCCCAAGTAGGACTAGAAGATAGTATAAAGACAGTTTTTTGGAAGAGTTAGATAAGGTGTTTCAAAAGATTCCACAAAGGGAGATGATTTGTTTAGGAGGAGATTTAAATGGACATGTCGGTAAAGAGGCATTAGGATATCAAGGGATTCATGGAAACTTTGGTTATGGGGATATAAACGAGGAAGGTAGGGAGATTTTAAATTTTGCTATGTCATTTGATCTCTTTATAGTTAATACAATCTTCAAAAAACGAGATGAACATTTAATTACTTATAAGAGTGGCTTATCACAAACACAAATTGATTACTTTATTTGTAGAAAAAAAGATAGAGCGTGTTGTAAAGATTGTAAGGTAATTCCAGGAGAAAGCTTAACCACCCAACATCGACTTTTAGTTATGGATTTACAAATAAAAAAATGGACAAAGAAGAAAAGAGTGCATCGAGCTATTCGGACTAAATGGTGGAACCTCAAAAGTGAGAAAGAAGATATATTTAAACAAAAAGTCCTTCAAGGAGATGTTTGGAATTATGTTGGCACACCCTTGATATGTGGAACAATATGGCTATACATATTAGGAAAGTGGCGAAAGATGTGTTAGGGGTATCTAAGGGAGGTGTACCGGCACAAAAAGAAGCTTTGTGGTGGAGTGAAGTAGTACAAAACAAAATCAAGTTAAAGAGGGCATGTTACAAATTACATTATGCTAAGAAAACTAGTGAAACTTTAGAAGCTTATAAGAAAGCAAAGAAGGAAGCAAAAAAGGCCGTTAGTGAAGCAAAAGCTAAGATTTGGGAGGACTTATATAAAAAACTCAACTCAAAAGAGGGTGAAAGAGATATTTTTAGGATAGCTAGGGCTAGAGATAAGAAAACTAAAGATCTTAATTATGTTAGATGCATAAAAGACGAGGATGAAAAAATTCTAGTGGCAAATGATGATATAAGAAATAGATGGAAAAACTATTTTTATAATCTTTTTAATGAAAATAAAGATGTTAGTATTAGTTTAGGAGATTTAGCCAAGTCAGAAAAGTATATAAACCACAATTTCTACCGACGTATTCAAAAGAATGAAGTCAAAGAGGCTCTTAAACATATGAAGAGTGGTAAATCGGTAGGACCAGATAATATTCCTATAGAAGTTTGGAAAATACTAGGAGAAATAGGAATCACTTGGCTCACAAGACTATTTAATGAAATGTGGAAAAACCAAAAGATGCCCGAGGAATGGAGAGTAAGTACACTTATACCCGTATATAAGAACAAGGGAGACATTCAAAATTGTGCGAATTATCGAGGTATCAAGTTAATGAGTCATACTATGAAATTATGGGAAAGAATTATCGAACGTAGGTTAAGACAAGTATAAAGTACAACAGAGAACCAATTTGGATTTATGCCAGGTAGATCTACTATTGAAGTGATTCACCTTTTGAGACGTCTTATGGAACATTTTAGAGCAAAAAAGAAAGACCTTCACATGATATTTATTGATCTAGAAAAAGCTTATGATAGGGTACCGAGGGAGGTTCTTTGGAGAACTTTGAAAAAAAGAGGTATCCCATTGACATATATTAACCTTATAAGAGACATGTATGATGGTGCAAAAACATGTGTGAGGACTCATGAAGGAACGACAGACTTCTTTGAAGTTAATATTGGGTTACATCAAGGATCAACTTTAAGTCCATACTTATTTATAACGGTGATGGATGAGTTAACAAAACATATTCAAGATGAAGTACCTTGGTGTATGTTATTTGTAGACGACATTGTATTAGTGGAGGAGTCTAAGGAAAAAGTTAATAGAAAATTGGAACTATGGATAGAAACATTAGAAAACAAAGGCCTCCGACTTAGTAGAACAAAGACAGAATATATGGAATGTAAGTTTGATCATTTGGCTACTTCAGAGGACATAGAAATTAAAATTGGCACACATTGCATTCCCCAAAAGGAAAGTTTTAAATACCTAGGGTCAATTTTTCAGAGTGATGGAAGAATTGATGGAGATGTTACACATAGAATTAATGCTGGTTGGTTAAAATGGAGAGGAGCATCAGGTATTCTTTGTGATAAGAAGATACCATTAAAATTAAAAGGTAAATATTATAGAGCAGCAGTTAGGCCTGCCATGTTTTATGGTTCTGAGTGTTGGGCAGTTAATCATCAACATGTACAAAAGATGTCTGTGACAGAAATGAAGATGTTGAGATGGATGAGTGGTCATACAAGAAAAGACCGTATACATAATGAGGTTAATAGAAACAAATTAGGAGTGGCACCAATAGAGGATAAAATGAGAGAACATCGTTTAAGATGGTTTGGACATATAGAAAGAAGATGAAAAGAAGAACCTGTAAGAAGGTTAGAAAACCTAAATTTGGAAAGTATTAAAAGAGGTAGAGGACGACCACAAAAGTGTTGGAAAGAAACAATAAAGAATGATCTAGCTTATTGGTAGTTAACTGCTAACATGACACACGATAGAGATCTGTGGAAACAAAGAATCCATGTAGCCGACCCCGTCTAGTATGGGAAAAGGCTTAGTTGTTGTTGTTGTTGTAGTCAAGTACATTCAGTATTCTTAAATATTGATGATATTAGGTATCATTGTATGTTAAGATATTTATGCATATTAGAAATTATTGCACATGGATACATGTTAGTAGTTGTTGATATGTAAATCCTGATTTTCTTTTTGATTGATTTGTGTATTATGATGAAATCAGTAGTTGTTTACTTGTTTTGCTTTAATATAAAGTTGTGTACTTACTGTTGTCGTTATATACTTATGTTAATTGATGTCTCACTTGTTCTACCTTGAATATATAATATATATAATATTATATACTTTAGCCGTGTCGCCGTGCCCAAAATTTTTGAAATTTGCCATATCGCGCACCCGTGTGACATAACCTCTATCTATATGTATGTCTGTATATAATTCTGGTAGCGTGTATATATATGTGCATATTATATATAAGATCTGCATATATTTAGTATATATATATGTATATATCTTTGCTATATATGTAGATTGTGTGTAATATATATATATATATTTCCATGGTGCCCCAGATGCAAATCAATATGCGACTTACCTATGCAAATCAAGTGGTGTGGATTTGAGTTGATGATGGCTGAAGAATATTAATTTGGAATTGATATCACTAGCCTTGCACTTATTTGTTTCACAGTATAGCGAAATGAGTTTTGAGCTAAGTCTGACAGTATTTCAGATGAGAGGTAGAACTTTTTTTTGTTTGTGAAATGGCATTCTCTCTGGATCACAGTTAACAAGGAAAAAGAAGCAGTTTTTGCTCTTACTGTTTTGTAGCCATTAGTTATTTATTATTATGATTCTTTGCTTTGTTATAACAGTGAACTCTGTTGCGTCCTAGCTTTTTTGTGTGGACTTCTTTTTTGCAATTGTACTTTTTGCGGTTGACAAAACTTGAGTTATGGGCCGACACATACCCGAAGGACACTTTTATGAACTCCTGACCTAGCTTGGAAAGCTAAACTCCTAGCCAGTTGGCTATGAACCGCATCAGGATTTTTGTCGACTATGTTCAGTTTCTTTACTTTTTCTCTGTAAATGTGATGTGATTCTTGATCCACAAGTTGCTTCTTTGACAGATGATTGAGGCGAAGAATATTCTCTATCCTAAGAAAATCGGGAACCTCGATGGTCTGTACTTTTGTCTCTGGTGTTCTTTCTTCAATTAGTGTTGGTCTGCTTAAGATCTAAATGTCTTTTTTTTTTCAGCCTAATGATTATACATTTTGTATATGATTGTTTTATCAATCATCTCGGTGTCCTCCTCTGTCCTTTTTGCAGGTGTTGAAGTTGGGCATCAGTTCTTCTCTCGGGCTGAGATGGTTGTTCTTGGGTTCCATGGGCACTGGCTTAATGGGATTGACTATATGGGGCATTCCTACAGCAAGGAGGTAATCCGCTGTATTTCTTTATATTACTCATTTGTATATGGTTCCATGTTGTTGTCATTCTTTATTCAAGTGGTTGGTATAGCATCATGGCCTTATGTAATGTTTTGTGATTCGTTTGGAAATCTTTGGAGAATGGTTTCATGGACTCAATATTTCTCATAAAAAATGATAGTGTAGCATGGAGCCTGTTTTTGCTGACTTATATTATTGTTTGGTTGCTTGGGTGCTTTTGTTTTTGCATACTTTCAAGTTCATTCCCAAGGTTAAGCTGTAAGCTGGCATACTTATGGGGCGTGGATGCTTTTCTGCTGGACTATATTTTGGGGTTGCTTGGATGCTTTTGAATGTCTATATGACCCTTGTATTTCCAAGATTAGGCTGTAAGCGGTATATTTATGGTGCATGGTTGTTCGCCTTCTAATATTGCAGGCTGAATACAAGGGTTTGAAGTTTCCACTTGCTACGTCTATCATCCTTTCTGGGATGTATGAAGATGATGTTGATAACTCGGAAGATGTTACTTACACCGGTCAAGGTGGACATGATTTACTCGGTAGTAAGCGTCAGATTGGTGACCAGGTTATGCTACGAGGAAATTTAGCTTTGAAGGTGACTACTTGTTATTGGTTTGTACGTTGTCTGATGTAGTCTATGTTGAAATAAATTCTATTCACACAGAAGTGGCAAAAAACAGAGAACTACAATTTTTATCTTGGAACTGCACACAACCACACGTGTCTCGGCAGCCTTCTTGTCTGCAGCTTTTCTCACACATACTAAACCCTAATCCGATATTACTCAACATCTCCTACACTCCCCCCTCAAGTTGAGAGAAATTTATGGATAATTCTCAACTTGCTAAGTGTGGATTCAGCGAGGGACATCAATAAAATTCAGCGAGGGACCCTTTTTCAATGCTTCTTTTGAATCTCAGACTGAGTACTCCCTCACTGAATTTATGCCAAGGAAATGTTGTAAATAGCCCAGTAGTACTTAGGGACATCAATAATGTTCTTGCAACTTCAAGTATATGTCGATTTTTTCTTTGTAAAACACCATTTTGCTGAAGAGTATTTGTGCATGATGTCTGGTATAGTATGCCATATTTCAGAAAAAATGCATGCAAATGATGAGACATAAATTTCCCTTTTATCAGTACGAATGATCTTAATGGGCAATTGGAATTATGTATGGACAAACATATGAAATGTAGGTAGAATACTTTTCACTTCACTTCATCATTGGATTTCATAAGATAAATCACAGTAAATTGGGTGCAATCATCAATAAACGATACAAAATATCTTTAACCATGTAAAGAAGTAGTACAACGTGGACCCCATACATTAGGATAAACAACTTTAAATGGTTTTAATACTATAGATTTATTGATAGGAAATGACACACGATGGTGCTTAGCTTTTTGACAAGTATCACAATGCAAAGTAAAATCACAACTACTAGCTAATCGTAATAACAATGTCTTTATTTTTAAGAGTGGCAAATTTCTCCACAATACTATTTCTTCTTGTCGGTTTGCTGCCATGAAGATAAATAGATTCTTTGTTCATGTCCTTATCTCATAAAAGTACAACCCTTTCTTCATGCTATAATAACCAAAGATTCTCCTCATCTTTAGTTTATGAAATAAACTATCAATTGAAAGTTATGGTATATATAGATAATAAATTAATTGAAAGACTTGGGACATGTAAAACATTATTGAGTATCTCCGATTGTACTCCCTTTTCCTACTATAAGAGTAGTTGAACAATCAGTCAACTTAATCCCATTCTTTTATGTACTATATGATAGTCATGGAAAAATTCCCTACGTCCCACCATGTGGTGTGTAGCACCTGAGTCAATTATCTAGACTCTTGTTCGAGAAGAAGACACATTATCCATTGCCACGAACGAGAAGGGATATGTCATTGTGGCTTGAGGATTTACAGTTGAGGAAGAGGATGCTTTGTGTGAGTCTGCCAATGGAGTCTCTGTTAGAAATAGGGGCCATTTGGGCCCGACCCTGGCCAACTGGGCCATCAGGGCCAAGGCCACGGCCCATGCCTCCAACGGCAAGTTGGATAGCCGTTGAGGGGCTGACCACAGCCAACCCCCTCTTTAATCGATTCTCTCTCACTCACTCTCACTTCTTCCTCTCTATAAATATCACTTCTAAACCGTTGTAAACTTCAAGCCTTTTGTGGTTAATTAATAAAGATTATTTATTCAAGTTTGCTTTGTGTTCATTATCCTTTTGGTGTGCGATCGTTGTTCTCGACTATTGTCTTTTCTAAGGCTTTGTGATAATTACATTATGGTGATATTCATTCATCGATCTTCCGCAACTATATTAGAGCGTCGTCTTCGTTTCATGGTATCAAAGCCATTTTGCGATCGTGGGAATATTGTTCACAACCTCGGAAAGCGTGCCGACCGTATTTTGTAAGTTTGCCTCTTTAGTTTCTTTCTCTTTGAAATATGAATGATAAAGGGGGGTTCAACTTTCGTCTAACACCCTCGAATTATTAGACATGAGCCAAATCTATGGAAAATTACTTATATTTCAAAAAATTATGGGGTTATATAAGTGGTTCGAAGATAGAACCCTCTATCAATGCCACACTTAGCAAAAAGAGGAATATGAAGGAGGTCATATAACAATCCTATGGGTGCTCATAAATAATGTAAATGAGCATACGAGGGACACTTTGGTCGATTTCACCAACGCTAAAGAAGCATGGGAATATTTGAAAAAATCGCATGTTCATATTGCTTTCATTCAACGTATTTTATTGACAAGAATCGAAAGAAAAACTTTCATTCATATCATGCTTTGACTCTTTGAGAGAATCGACCCCTTTACTTTGCGGCCGTCTCGTTTTTCTTGATTAGTGACAACCCTAATCAATCCCAGATTTTATACTAAACCTAATCTGACTTTCTAACTTAAAAGACACAATTACCCCTAAGTATAGGACACAGTGCAGATCCATTGGGTCCAAACACGACATTCACTTAGACACTAAACACGACATGTATTTAGATCTTTGGCATGCCATTAACAAAACTCTATATTAACACTCCCCCTCAAGTTAGGTGAAAGATTGATGTTACACCTAACTTGCTACACAATCTCTGAAGTAGATCTCTTGTAACTGCTTTAGTCACATATTTGTACATTGATGTCCTAATTGCAATTGTTCTAATTGAAATTCCTTTGCATGTACATTGTCCTAGATAAAGTGACAATCTATCTCAATATGTTTTGGTCTCTCATGGTACACCGGATTTGAGGCTATCTGTATCGCAGCTTTACTATCAAAAAATATAGGTATAGGTTTTCTAGTAAATAAGTCCATTTCTATCAGTAAAGATCTCCGCCATTTTCCTTCACACATACCTGATGCTATTGCTTTGTATTCTTCCTCAGCTGTCGATCTAGCTACAACCGATTGTTTCTTACTTTTACATGAAACTATGTTACCGCCAATCAATGTTATATATCCGGTGGCCGACTTCCTATCCTCTGTTGAGCTTGTCCAATCATCATATGTATAAATTTCAATGTTAGTGTAACCATTAGCTTTGTAAGTGATTCCATGTCCTGGAATTGTCTTCAGATATCTTAATATGTGAAACACAACATTCATGTGATGCTTAGATGATGATTGCATAAATCTGCTTACTATACTCACTGCATATGCTATGTTTGGGCGTGTGATGGTCAAGTATATTAATTTCCCAACCAATTGCTGATACTTGGTCACATCTACTCTTTCAGCTCCATCTTCCAACTGTAACTTGTGATTCACATCCATTGGAGTATATGTAGGTCTACAGTTTTCCATCTTGACATCTTACAAAAGGTCCAACATATATTTTCTTTGATTAAAAAATATATCCTTTCCTGAATAAGCTACTTGAATGCTAAGGTATCATCCATATATACTTGCACAAGAAGAATGTCATGCTTTTATTTTGTTAATAGTAGCTAAGGGTATATATCGACTTTTTCCTCTTGAAAAACCATTTAAAAGAAACTTAGGTCAACACTTTCATACCAAGCTCTTTAGACCTTACTTTAAACCATATAAAGCCTTTTTAAGTTTAAAAACACAGGTCAGTAGTTCTATGATTTTCAAAACCTGGAGGTTGTTCAGCGTATAAACTTCTTCTTCTAAGTCACCATTAGAAAAGACATTCTTCACATCCATCTAGTTAAGAGTCTAATTTGTGGGTGGCCAATTGATGTAAGAAAGAAGAGTAATCTAACAAAAGTGAATCGAAGCCAGGTGCAAATGTTTCTTCATAATCAATCCCATATCTTCGACATGAAATACCTACGTAGCAACTAATCTATTGCCTTTGTTTTCTAGTTATTAACCCGTTTTCATCAAGTTTGTTTCTAAAAACCCATTTAGTTCCAATTATGTAAGGTGATGATTAAGGTCTAGGCAACTAATTCCCGAAACGTAATTTCTTTCAAACTGATTTAATTCCTCATTGCATAGCTACAGATCCAATGTTCATCATCAAAAGCTTCAATTCAAATCCTTAGGTTCAATTTGAGAAACAAAGTAAGCTGATTGATTGCTAAAGTATTATTTCTAAAGGGAGTTACGAAAGTAATTTACACGCTTTAGATATCATCCAGATAATTTGATCAAGTGAATGATATTTTTGAAGTTCGCCATTCTTTGGGAAGTTCCAAAGCTTGCTATGGTCTTCTTGTCTTTGTTTATCCTCTTGCTCCTCTGATTTCCTTTTTCTTTATTATTCGAATGTATTTTAGCCTAAGATTTTACGCAACATCGTACAACAAGATCCTTTTCGATCTATTCGGGTCGATTTCATCAAATGCAACATGTATAGATTCTTCAATAGTCATAGTTCTTTTATTATATATGCGAAAAAGCTTCTTATGATTTGAATAACTTAAAATATACCAAAACTTTACTATTATTCAATAATAAGAAATATACCTTCATCGACTTAGCATCAAACTTGCCTAAGTTATCTTTTCTATTATTTAAAACAAAACATTTGCATCCAAAAACATGAAAGTTGTGAGACATTTGGTTTTCTTCCCTTATACAACTTATATAGGGGTTTCTTTATAATGGGCCTTATAAGGGTCTCTGCCTTCATTACATAACAAAATCAAGGTAATTACTACAATAGCATCCTACTAAAAGTATTTAGGAACAGTTAAGCATTTCATTAAGTATAGTTCTACGTAAATTTCTTCTGCAAAAGCGGTTTTCCTTTCTATAACTCCGTTTTGTTAAGTTGAGTTCTAGAGCAGAGAAATTATGATTAATGCCATGTTTCATCCGCAAGTAATTTTCTAAAATATCGTATTTCTAATTTGCCATAGTGATCGCTTAGCATAGAAGAAGATTTGAAAACCTTTTTTCATTTTGAATAACTTTGGCAAGTCTTTTAAAAGCTAGAAATGCATCATTTTTATTTACAAGAAATAAAGTCCATGTAAACCTAGAAAAATCATCCATCAACAATCACTAAAGCATAAGTAATTCCCACCAAAGCTCGCATACTCTTAGATGGTCCCGAATAGATCCATCCGTGTCGAAAGTTGTAAAGGTCTAGTAGTTGAAACTATATTTTTTGCTTTAAAAGAGACCTTTATTTGTTTACCCTTTTGACATGCATCACATAACTTATCTTTTATAAAATTAAAGCTTGAAGTAGTCCAATTACACTAGCTCTTTAGAGACCAACTTCTTTAAGTGATCCTACGTGTGAATGTGTGTCTGAATTCTCCTATGCTTGTGTCCATGAATCATCATTCTTACTTAAAAGGCATTTCGCATCATTTGAAGATATATCAATCAAAGACTAATCATATAGATATTGTTTACTCTATGACCAATGAATTTAACATGCTTGTCATTTTTTATCTTCAATTATGCAATAGTTTGAATCAAATATTAACCTTTATTTCCTTTATAACATGTAATCGAGCTAATACTAAGCAAGTTATGTTTCAAACCTTCAACAAGTAAGTACATACTTCAATGTAGGAGTTAGGAGTTCTTACCGGTTCTTGCAAACTTTGCCGATTCCTAAGGATTTTTCCTTTATTGTATACTCGCCATAAGTGACGTGGTCCATGATCTCTTGGGAATAAGCACGGGTGAATTTTTTGTCATCGTCCCCAGATCATGTGCTTGGAGCAATTGCCATGCTCCAAAGATACCAATTTGAACTCCTCGCTTTCAAGCACACCTACAACACAAGTTTAGTTTTTAACTTTTGGTACCCAAACTTTCTTGGGTCCTTGTGTGTTAGATTTTGGGTATAGTACCCTTGGGAACCCAAACCATTTTTGTTCTAACTTTTGTATTTATGTTTTTCCTCGTGCATTACGTATGTCAAGCACTATGTCCATTTCCCTTCCCGCAATAAAGAACATTTAATAAAAGGATCTACTTCTAAACACTAGAATGCACAAAGAAATTTTTTATAGAAGTTTTTGTTGATTTTTCTAAGTTATAACTCTATCCAGGCTTTTGAAAAACCAGCTACTTTGTCTTCCTAATAAAATATTTAAAGTTATCTCTTCCAGCGTGAATTTAGAAGAAGAGTGTTCTTTTAGGTCTTCAATTTCTTTTCAAGTATATATGACATGAAGAGCATAAGATGAAGAAGTAGAAGCATGTGAAGAATGATTTGTGCATGCATCAATGATTCCCAAAGTTTCATTTTCTTTCAATTTTCAAAACAAACATATTTTCTAAAGTTACCTTGAACTTCACAATGTGAAAAAACAAGAATCGTAGATTTTCCAAAGTTGGCACGCTTCACAATGTACTCAATTTCTTCAATCCGAGGCTCTGATATCGTGTAAATATTTGTCGATAATCGAAGGTTGATGCTCACAAAGCAAATCCAACGAACCTCCAAGAATCCAAAGTCATTCAAGTATGGATGTCAAACTTCAAATACGCCAAACAAGAGAGCGGAAGCACACAAAATACAAGTCAAAGTTGTACCAAGACAACATACTTTTATTCAAGGATGAGTGAAGCATTTATAGGCATTTGATATGTACATATGGAGGTAGGAGAAGAGAGAAAAGGCCACAAAATAAGGGGTTAGTGGCTGGCCCCTTGGCCAGCCAACTAGCCATTGGAGCTCCAACGGTTATTGTCAGGGCCATTGTGGCCCTGACCCTACCTCATTTCAAGACTGCACGGGCCCTAATGGCCCGTGCTCCTATTACATTAATAACATACACATCCAAATATTCTGGGAATGAGATGGAATGGATTATCTTCCTGTTTAATCACCTTAAACGGTGACTTTCCTGCAAGAGTCACAATCGTTATTCTATTCATGATTATACTACTGTAAGAATTGCTTTTGGCCAGAAATATTTTGGAACATTATGTTCAAGAAGTAAAGTTCTAGCAATCTCCAAGATATGTCGATTCTTTCTTTCAGCTACTCCATTTTGTTGTGGTGTATGAGGACAACTGACTGATGTACGATGCCATGAAAACTCAGAAAGGATTTAAAAGATGTAGAAAAATATTCTTTGCATTATCACTGCACAATCACATGAATTGTTTTTCCAAACCGATTCTTTTATTTCCTAAGAAAAGGTTTGAAAACATTAAATAATCTAGTAATGATCTTTCATTAAAAATAACCAAGTACATCTTGAAAAATCATCAATAAAAATAACATAATACCTATATCCCGAAAACGTAAGGAACACGATTGGGGGGACCCCAAACATTAGAATGTATCAACTCAAAAGGAACAACTGATCTTGATTCACTACTAGGAAAAGTAGCTCTTTGATGTTTTGCTCTTTGGCATACATCACATTGAATTACCACATCACTAGGAATTGAAAGGAAAATAAACTCTCTTAATTTTGAAACAGGCAAATGACCTAATCTACTATGTCAAATTTTTATTTCTTCTTCAGTAGTACTAGCTGCCAATGCACTTTGATGTTTTGAAATCTGATCTCCAGGTAGTATGTATAGTCCATTGCGTAGTTCACCATGACCAAAGATTGTTTCCGTCCTCAAATCCTAAAAAACACAGCCATATGGGGAGAATGTAACTGTACAATTCATATCTCTAACCAATGATTTACAGGAAATTGTGGAATATATATCACTGAGTTAAGTCTGAGATTGTCTCTCTGAATTGTTCCCTTTCCTGCCATAGGAATCAACGAACCATTTGCTACTTTTTCATACTGAGGGGTTGAATTCACTTCATACTGCATGAGATTAGACTTGTTTCCTACCATATGATCGGTAACCCTTGAATCTATTATCCAATTAGATAAAACTGGAGAATCTTTAAAAGAGTAATTACCACTGATACTGTAGGAAGCAGGAGGACTTAATTCTGTCTTTGATGAAGATGTTGAAGGTTGTTTCCGTAAATGTGTTTTAATTTCTGCAATCTGTTTCTTCAATTCTGCCACTTCATCTATAGGATTCGTTTTAGCTTTCTTTTCAGATATGGTTGCCACATGACTGCCATAATCTTTATATTCTATGGGTTTCCTGCCATAATCTCTATATTCTGGAGGTTTTCCAATAATTTCCCAACAATGTTCTTTTGTGTGTCTCTTTTTTCCATAATGTGTGCACTATAGTTTGCTCTTATCATCATAATATTGATTGCTGCCTTTGCCTCTACCTCTGATTGAGTCTCTTCCTTTCTGATAATTGTTGTCCTCTACCAACAAATGCAGATTTTTCAACTTGTATATGTTCATCTTTCGCTAAATTCTTTCTATCTTCTTCCCTTAGTAAAAGTGAATATATTGTGCCAAGTGACGGAAATATTTAATTTGATAGATTCATAATCTGATGAAACTCTCCATAGCAGATTGAACACCTTTCGAATCTCAGCTTCAACTGTTCTCTCTTTTATACAATGACTACATTTGTTTTCCACAATATGTCTTTGTTCGTTCCACATTTCACGCAATTCTCCATAATACTCACTTATTGATCTGGTTCCTTGGCGACACCTTCTTATCCTCTCAATAATCTCGTATTCTAGAGTAAGCCTCTTCCACTGCGGTCCAAACTTCTGATAGATGAGTTCATAGATTGGATTAGCCATGAACTTACAAGAGCATCATCTTTGACCCACCGTTCATAGTCTGCGCTGCGTCCTTCTAGAGGTGGTGAATTTTGTCTAATAATGGAGGCTTTTCCTCTAGATCGTAATACAAGCTCAATAGACCGATCCCATTCTCTATAATTTTGTCCATCTAGACAAATGTTTGTGATTTGGAATGGTTCGATCTTTTGATCCTGTCCATATGTGGCTGACATAGTTTCTTCTTTCAACCTTCCATCCATCTTGATCAAGATCTACTAGTATTAAAAATTTGATTCCTTCTTGTCAAATACCTTGATTGATGATAGTAGTTGTGCACGTTTTCAGTAATATCTTGTATACTTGATACGATACTCAATCTAATTTGTTGTATCCGCAACATTCTTCAAATATCTTTGTATATGTTCAGCAAAAAGTTATCTCGATATCTGTAATACTTCCTTTCTTTTGCAAGTTGCTATTGATGATGGTATTGACGATTTCAGTTAATCAAAGCTGTTGTCAATAGTCTAATAGTCTTCACTGATGTCACACGACAAATTAATTATCAAAGCGACTAATCAGTGTTTCTTGTCACCCGCTGTCACTGATCTACTCTTGATTAAAGTCTCAACTTGATAGATTTATCAAATCGATAGATCTGTTTTGTTTTCTGTCACCCACGGTCACTCGTGATTCAATATCTTGGTTGATTTAATAACTTATCAACCTTACTTCAGTCTATAATAGGATGGCACTCTGTCTTATGAATTAATAAATCTTTTTTTCATCAAACATTCAAAGAACTAACATAGCAACTTACTTGAATTCTTTTACAGGGAGGAAGTACCTCGACTGACTGCTATATCTGCTTGCAAGGCTCTGATACCATAATGCTTTCATTCAACATATTTTATTGACAAGAATCAAAGAAAAACTTTCATTCATATCATGCTTTGACTCTTTGACAGAATCAACCTCTTTACTGAGCGGCCGTCTGGTTTTTCTTGATTAGTTACAACCTTAATCAATTCCAGATTTTATACTAAACCTAATCTAACTTTCTAACTTAAAAGACACAATTACCCCTAAGTATAGGACACGGTTCCCAATGGATCTGATCCATATTCATTGGGTCCACACACGACATTCACTTAGACACTAAACACGACATTTATTTAGACCTTTGACATGACATTAACAAAACTCGACATTAACGACATTAACAGTTCAAAGCGATGTGGTTCATAGGATGGCATTAAGAGATAAATTGGTCTCACTTAAACAAGGAGATAAAGGGGTAAACGAATTTTTTGGGGAATATTCCAATGTTTGGAATCAATTATATGGTTACAAAAAGAAATGTACACAATGTCTTAGTTAAAGACAATGTGAAGATAATGAGGATTTTGTATACCAATTCCTAAGAAGTCTTCGGGAAGAGTTTGAAGGGATAAGATTATCTCTCATTCATAGAAAACCTTTTCCTACAAAAGAAGAGATTCTTACCGATCTTCAAATGGTGGAAACAAGAATGAATGAAGCAGGACTTCAAAGAGGCACCGCCTTGGCATCATCAAAACCCGAAGTAAATATGAAGACTTACCGACCTCATTTCAAAAGTGAAGAAGGAAGAAAAGATATTGTTTGTCACCATTGTAGAGAGACCGGGCATATAAGGCCAAATTGCCCAAAGTTGAAAAGAAAGATGATAATAGTAGATGAACAAGCCTCATCTTCTATCGTTGCACTCGAAGAAAAGATAAAAAGACTTAGCTCAAATGAAAGACAAAGCAACAATAGGTGCAGTTAGTTATTCTTCAACCAACCAAGTTCAAGTATGGTTTCTTGGATTCTTGATTTTCGTGCCTCATTTCATATGATTTGTAATGAAAATATTTTAAAATCATGTATTAAAAAACCCTTATCATGTGTTTATACTGTGGATGTGACACAATTAAATGTTGATAAAATTGGTGACTTGTAAAACAAAAATTTTGAAGTTTTCAAAATTAGTGTTGTTTAAAAACTAAATTTGAACTTATTTTCTATATCCCAAATTTTAGATAAAAATTATGTTATAACCTTTTCATTCACGGGGTGTATTGTACATGATCACCTCTCGAAGAAGGTGATTGGTCGTAGCCATAGAGAGGGCAGACTTTACATTATTGACTATTTGTATAGTATATGATATGTTAATGTTTTGACAAATGAGTCTCTTTCATGGCACAAGAGACTATGACTTCTTAATGCTTAAAAATTGTATCAATGTCCTCTTAGAATGAAATCTAAGGAATCTTTTTCTTGCAAAGATTGTGTTCTCAGTAAAATGCAACATCTTCCATTTCTAAACAAAACACATGTTACAACATGACCTTTCGAAATAATTCATTCGGATGTATGGGGTCCGGCACTCGTTTTATCTAAAGCAGGTATTTCCTATTATGTCATTTTTGTAAATGACTTTACTAGGTATCGTGTTTTTGGATGTAAATGCTTTGTTTTGAATAATGGAAAGGATAACTTGGGGAAGTTTGATGCAAAATCTGATGAGGGAATATTCATTGGTTATTCTATTCATAGCATTGGTTATTCTATTTAGCCTTTAGAGTCTATAATAAACGAACTATGACCATAGAAGAGTCCATACATGTTGCATTTGATGAAACTAACCCAAATGAGTAGAAAGGAACTTGTTGATGATGTTGCGAAATCTTGGCAAAGGCGCACTTGGAAAATCAAGAGATAGAGCCCAAGAAGGAAGAAAAGAGACTCCTTGATCATACATGGCAAGAAGATTCTAAAATCTTAGATCTACCCAAGGAATGGAGGACTTCAAGATATCATCCTCTCGACAAAGTGATAGGTGATGTATCAAAAGGGTAATCACTCGAAACTCACTTAGAGATGCATGTAATCATCTAGCCTTTGTCTCTCAGTTGAACCTAAAGACATAAATGAGGCCATTAATGATGAGCATTGGATCTTGGCCATGCAAGAAGAACTAAACCAATTTGAGAGGAATCAAGTTTGGGAATTAGTTCCAGGCCCATGATCATCCTATAATTGGCACCAAATGGGTCTTTAGGAACAAACTTGATGATGAAACGGGTTTAATAATAAGAAATAAAGCTAGGCTTGTAGCTAAGGGATATAATCAAGAAGAAGGCATAGATTATGAAGAAACTTATGCTCCGTAGTAGCTAGATTAGAGGCCATTAGAATGCTACTTGCATATGCTTGCATCATGGATTTCAAACTCTATCAAATGGATGTCAAAAGTGCTTTTTAAATGGTATCTTTGTAAGCTTTCTTATTTTCTTAGCATTGAGGTAATGCGTGATGATAGAGGTTTCTTTTTATCACAAACTAAGTTTATTAATGATGTTATTCTTAGATCAGGTATTAGAGACAACAAAGTTGTTGAGGCACCTGAAGTAAAAAGATGCGTCTAGTTGATGGTGAACTTTTAAGTGATCCCACACCTTATAAACAGATGGTTGGAGCACTCACCTATCTTACCATAACACGGCCTGATATTGCTGATGTTGTTCATACTGTAAGTTTCAGCATGCACCAACCTCAGTGCATACGAGTGTTGTTATGAGGATTATTCGTTATATTCGAAAAACCTGAACTAAGGGAGTATTTCTATCCTCTTCCTCGTTATCTCAGTTGCTCACATATACTGATGTTGATTGGGGTGGTGATGTGAATAACAGACACTCTACTACCGGTTACTGTATATTTCTTGGTAACTCACTCATCTCATGGAGATGCAAGAAACAACAAAAACATACAATTGGAAGCTCCTCCAATCATGTTCTGTGACAACAAAAGTGCTATGTATATAGCCAACAATCATACCTTTCATGAGCGTACAAATCACATAGAGATGGACTGTCACATGAGCGTACAAATCACATACAGATGTGTTAACCAAGTCATTACCTGCTCCTTGATTTCAATCTTTAATTGGCAAACTTAAGGTCATGAAGCTGTCAGTTTGAGGGGGGTGTTAGAAATAGGGGCCATTTGGGCCCGACCCTGACCAACTTGGCCATCAGGGCCAAGGCCACTAGCCGTTGGGGGCCCATGCCTCCAACGGCTAGTTGGATAACCGTTGGAGGGGCTGACCACAACTAACCCCCTCTTTAATCCATTCTCTCTCACTCACTCTCACTTCTTCCTCTCTATAAATATCACTTCTAAACCATTGTAAACTTCAAGCCTTTTGTGGTTAAATAATAAAGATTATTTATTCAAGTTTGCTTTGTGTTCATTATCCTTTTGGTGTGCGATTGTTGCTCTCGGCTATTGCCTTTTCTAAGGCTTTGTGATAATTACATTGTGGTGATATTCATTCATCGATCTTTGATTTCCAGGTTTGTGCTTACCCAACACCCCACTTGGATTTCATCAATAACTTGCATACATACTTGATTTCATCGATCTTTTCTAAGGCAAGTTATTTATGGCTGTACAGTTAGTGCTTACCCAGCACCCCACTTGGATTTCATCAATAACTTGCATACATACTTAAGACATGGCTGTACAATGATCCTTCGGATCTTGATTCATTTCCATATCTTTGAATAGGTAATGGATGGTTTTAGTTAGAAGGCTTAAAGAAAAAACTCTCTCTGGCTCTTGAGGAACGCTCTGGCTGCACCGGGATTTTCCGATGCCTTTGAATGAAGCCTTCGTCCTTCATTTATACTTCTCGAGAGTCTCTTGTCTTTGTCACCTTTTGGATGGATAAGCACGAATATTGTGCTTTCTGGATAAGCTAGAAATCTTATCCACGAATCTTGTCCAAAAGCGGCTCCCCGAGGCTCAACCTTTTGGAAAAGATATTCGTTTATGATAAGAACAAATCTTTACCTTTTGCTTTTAGCTTTTCTGAGTGGTTGTCGTTATCGGCATCTGATCCTGGCAGTAACATATTCCTTTCTTGCTGGCTAAGGATGTTGGCTTCTTTACAGCTGTCTTCCACTAACTTAGTGCGTTGTGACGTAAGCACTTACATCATTCTTTTACATCATCAAGACGTCATCATGGCTGACGTCAAGCGTATATAACTTTACATGACTCGATTTATGACTCGATTCTATGACTCGAATCTGACTTGATTTTGTGATTCGATTACATGACTCGATCACATAACTTTTTTTACATAACTCGTTTATAGCTAGGTTTTCACTCTAGCTTGACTTCACATAGTCCTGGTTCTTTCTAGCACTCGGTGCATGCATGCTCTGGTACCTCTTTCATGAGTCTGCAGTATCTCTGTTGGCTTGTCTTGGTGGTGAATCATCTCTTCATAGCTCTGGTGCTGGATGGTTGGTCTGGTCGATTGAGTGTCTCCAACCAGCGCTTGAATTCCTCCATGGTTCCAGGCTTAGTAGTCTGTGACTGGGCATAAATAACTTGATAGTTGGCTGAACTTTATAACTAGGCTGGGTTTTCATTGGTGTATTGAGAAAGTAATTCATCAAATATGATTTTAAGACTGAGGGCTCTCTTCTCACTAAGAAAGTCCTTTAACTCTACCAATGGTATTTGGTTCTGGCTGTGAGGCTCTATGGCTATCATACCTATGGTTACACCTAACTTTATACAGTGGATAGGTGCTAAGATGTCTGTGGGTGTGATTTCAGCCATTGAACTGTAAAATCTGATGTAAATAAGCTGTGACTTGGTTACTAGTAGGTATTTCTTGGCTATTTTATATAACTCTGGTAACTCTGCAAGCTCACTTGCATCCATTGTATATAGGGTGTGTAAAAGACCGTAACTAAAAGTTGTTTTCACCAGGTTTGAACTCGTTTTTGGATAAGCAACTAATTTGTTATAGCCTGTCAAGGCCTGGGTTGTATATCCTTGGTCTTCAGGAACTGAATCCTGTCTGGGCTTGGTGTTTAGAAAGTCCATGATTGTTTTCAAATTGGTTAAGTATTGAGTGGCTACATAGGTTTGGGTAGCTTCTTTCTGAGCTTGAGCTGCAGAAATGTAACTTTGAACTTGTGGTGGTACAAACTGGATTGGTTTGGCCAATTGTTTGGGCTGGATGAATTTTGAGTCTAAGTTCTGGTTTCTGAACTTAGTTTTGATTAAACTAACTTTAGGTGGTTCTGATGAACTAGCTGTAGGTAGGCTGTCTGGAATGCTGGTTTTAGGTGGCTTAAGAACACTGGTCTTGTGTTCTTCCTAACTAATGCTCTCAGTGGTTTGCTGAGGCGTTGAATTGGCTAATGCCACAGTAACTTGGCTTTCTGCCAATGAATCAGCTCGTGCTGCGGACATATGTCCTGCCATACCGGCTATAACTTGTTTTAATAAATTCTCTATATTTGACATCTTCTCTTTTACAAGAGACATGCCTGTTTGTAATTGGCTTACCTTGGCAATGAGTCCTTCTGTTTCAGAGAGTATCTCTGAATTTGATTGTTCCTGCATTAGATGATCATGTATCATAAAATGTCTATCTTCTTTCTCTCGAAAGATAATCTGCAAAACTATTTTGATTAGTTTTCAAGTGTTCAATCGTAAATTCAAACATGTGTATATCATTAACTAAACGTCTAATTTCTTTTTTGACAATACTATCATCTAATTTATGTTTCAACCAATAAATAACCTGTGTATTATCTGTGCGAAGCAAGAAATGTGTATAAACTACATAAATTTCAAAATGCAACAATGCATAGTAAACTGCAATGAGTTCTTTTCCGTTTATTTTCACTTTGGTTAAATGATCCTGAATGGTATCTACATAAATGCTCCTTTTTATCGTTTGTGTATCTAAACTTTAAAATTGATCCTTAACTGTGCTGACTTGCGTCTGATTCAATTATCCAGATAAACTCTTTTGTCTCATCTGGGAACATGAGTTTTGGTAATTCTTTGCACTGATTCTTGATTGTCTGGATATATGTCTTATCCTCTTCTGTCCAAATATACTCTTTGTCTTTTTTCAGCTTATTATGTAAATCTTTACATAAGGCTGCTAAATTGGATGTATAATCTCTAACTTGATTAACTAATCCTAGAAAGGATTGTAACTTGACTCTTGTGTCTAAGTTATCATCACATTCTGCTATTTTTTGTATGATATGTGACTGCATCTTAATTCCTCCTTTATCTATGGATATACCTAGGAATTCTATCTGGGTTTTGCATAACTCAGCTTTCTTTCTACTCAAACTTATACATGATTTTTCAATAACTTCTATAAACTGTTCTAACAGTCTATAATGTTCTTCCAAAGTATATGAATATAACAATATATCATCAATGTATATCACACAATTGGATAGGTTCTTGAATTGATCATCCATGAATTTTTGGTATCTCCTTGGTGCATTTTTGTATCCAAAGGGTAATACGTTCCATTCGTAAAACCCGTTAGGTACTGTGAATGCTGTTAACTGTTTGCTACTGTCTTCGATTTTCAGGTGATAAAAACCACTCTTACAATCGAACTTGCTAAAATAATTGTATCCTGATATTTGTTTTAACTTCAAAACTTTGTTTGGAATAGGATAGTTATAAGTCTTGGTTTTAGTATTGAGGTTTCTATAGTCTATAACCATTCTAGACTTACCTCGTTTCTGCTCACTGTGTTTGTTAACTATGAAAGCTGGACTGCTATGTTTTGAATTTGAAGTCCTGATATAGTTGTTGGATAACAACTCCTGAATGTGCATACTAAATTCTGCTAAATCATGAGGTACATACTTCAGCGGTGGTTGCTGAACAATACTATCCTCATTCATTAGTTCTATCTTGACAAATGTCTTATGTCTGTCCCAATTTTGTAATGGGTTCTCTGAATAAAGAGTGTCTAACTTTGCTTGGATTGACTCTAGTCTGTTGATTACATAAATGTGTAAATCAACTGAATGTATCTTCTTTGTTTCCATTTTCTGTGTAATCTTTTCATCTCCTTTAATCCACTTTTGTTCTTTTTTCTCTGAGTTGTGGGTTATAAGAGCTGAAACTTTGTGTTTGCATGGTGTTGTTAAATAGAAGTACTTGTCTGTGATAGTTATGGGTAAATAACTATTTAGGAATGGTTGTCCTAAGATCATATCTTTTCCTTCTATCTCAAAAGCATAGATTTCTCTGATTTTTAATACTTTGTCCTATATCTGAATATCAATATCTCTAGCTCTATGGTTAATTGTATTACCTTCTCCATTGAATCCTTTCACAATGATTTCTACTCTTAATTTTTCTCATTTAACTTCTGGTAAACAATTCATTTTACATATATTGATTTGGGCTCCTGTATCTATGTATGGTGTATAATACCTGTTCTGGTATCCTGGTATTCTTATCTTTGCTAAAATGTAAATAAACTTGTTTTTATCCATTGTTTGGTCTGTATATCCTGGGTATAAGGGTTGTCTTATCTCTAGGATATATTTTTCTAACATGTAATAAGTCAAACTGTCTAACTTGAAATAATATATCATGTTTAGTTCCTTCAATGTTTATACTCTTAACTGTCATTCCTTGACTCTGGTATAGTTTACCTTGTAGGTCTTTATACCAATGATTGTTGGGGATAATTATATCTCCTGGTTGTATCATCATGGGTGTTATGTAATTGTCTCCTGATCCTGTATCTACCAAGATCGGGTGTAACTTTCCATTTATGTTTCCTTGTATTTGGAACTGATTGTCTTCAATGGGTGATTCAACTGTATGACTTGGAACAATGTCCATAGCCTTACTAGTACTAGCTTGGTTTGTAAACCTGTCTGTGATAATGGATAATTCACTATCTGAATTTTCAGTGTATCTCGACTCTTCTGGTTCTCCAAGTGATATGAGTTCCCTAAATGGATCCTCAATCATCACTGTATCTATCTTCTTACTAGCTGATATATGATGTTTGTTCATAATAACATATAGGCACTTGCCTTTAATAGTCATAACTTTACTTCCTGGTTTTAACTCAATACCTTTCAGTCTCCAATATAAGACTAATGACTTATCTAGATTTTTATCTGTGAGTACAACTGTATAATTTGGTGCAACTATAAATTTTAACTTCTGATATATAAGATTTCCTTTTAACTTAGCTATAACTGCTTTTTCTACTGGTTTGATTATCCTATCATCTGCCAAATATAACTCTATAGGTGTATCAATACCTTCTTTGAAACATGCTTTAATCATAATTTCTATACCTCCAAAATATATGTATTTCATCTGTTCTTTAGTTTTTAAATGGCTCATTTCTTGTCTGATTGTCTGTTTACTTATCAATGGAACTCTAGTGTTTCCTATGGCTTCTTTAATATCTATACAATGTTCTCTTTTGTTGATTATGTAATATTCTTCTACTCTTTTTTGTAACATATTTTTTAACTTGGGTATTTTGAATATCTTATCTTTGTTTATGTTCAGAACTTGTTTATCTATCTTTTCAAATAACTTTTTATCAAAAATAAGTTCTTGATTACTACTGGATTCAGTATGCTCTTCATTATAAATGATATCTTCTAACTTCTCAAATCTTTCTATATCGGTTTCAGTCATCATCTGATGAACTGTCACTAACTGAATGGTCTTCTGACTCTGATTCTGTATAACTATCAGTTTCTATATCAGTTTAATAATATATTGAGTCTGTATCTGAGAACTGGATGTTTTCAATCAATGCAATCTCTAAATCAATCATTTCTGGATATTCAACATGTTGTATTTGTCTTGTCTTTGGTTCTTTGCAATTTCTTGCAATATGACCTAACTTGCCACAATTGTAGCACTTACATTCTTTTGGATTTTTCTTGAACTTGGATTGATATGTATTTTGTTTAATCCAAAATTTTCTCTTTGGATATTTTCTTCTGTTTCTGAATTTATTCTTTCTGAATAGAGTCTTTCTATGTTTCTTATATTTCTTCATCTTTTTGTATTTTTTCCGTGAAATAGTTCTTTTTGGATATTTTTTACTACATCCGAAATATGGTGGTTCATAACTTGCACAACACTTGTATTGATTTTGATTCATCATATGTTTGAGTCTTCTCTCATTTTTATATTCTGTGCATCTGTCTGTATACCATTGTTTTAAGAATTCTATTCTAGCTCCTAATGTATGTGTTTTAGCTGTATTACTAAATGCTCTTTGAACTTGTTCATTTATTGGCTTAGGTAACTTTAAATAAAACAATGCTTGACATATCTTTTTATCTGTATTGGTTAAATATGCATCCCAATAATACTTACTAAATGCGCAAATATATTAATCTAAGTAACACATATCACATATGGTTATTTCCATGAGTGCATTCTTAGCTTGTTCTCTAACTCTTGTAATATAGTTCAAATCTGCTGTTGTATTTGCAAAAGCATTCTTGATTAATGTTTCATAATTTGTCAACATCTGTTGTGGTTTGATTGTAGTGTTTGAACCTGATGTGTCTAAGGTGTTTCTTAACTGTTTGATTATATCTTCAGGTAACTGATCTAAGAATTTTAGTACATTTCCTACTAAAGATGATTCTATGTATGCTGCTGTTTGACTGATATCTATCTTAGCTTCTATTAAATGTCTAGCTATCTCTGCATACCAAATTTCTATGGTTTTTCTTGGATCTTCTACACAATCTAAATCTAATATACCTGTTTCGTGACTGGTTTTTCTAAGTGTCTGTTTGTGCATTCTGGATCTCCATAATTTCTGGTCTCTAGCTTCTTCTTGTCTCTTACTATTTCCTAGTGTGTATTTATGGGTCACTGATGATTGTACTGTACTGGATGAAGCTTCTTGATCATTCCTAGCTGGTGTAATTGGTTCTACTTTGAATTGTTCTGGTTCAGCTGGATCTATATGTATTTTTTCTGATTGTCTTATCAGGTCTGTGTATGACTCACTCAAGTCAGTTTCATTGTCGGAAGACTGGCTTTCATGGGTTATACCTAGAACTGTATAAGTACTAACTGGTTCAATTGGTTCAATAGTCTCAATGGGACTATCTTGAATTGTTTCAGGGATAGGTTCTACTATCTCTGGTCTATCTTGGATTGGTTCAGGGATAGGTTCGACTATCTCTGGTGTTTGTATATGACTGATCTGAATACTGGGGTTAACCTGCTGTGTATCAGCATAGGTCTTATGAATCATGATGTTGGTTAAATTTCTAACTAACCCAATCAATTCTCCTAAATCACCTCCTATTTTCCCCTTTTTTGCAGATTCAATTTTAATTGGATCTGGACTTCAGGTATGGATCTGTTGTATTCGGTTTGATCTCTATCAACAAGTGACTGTACTTGTTGTTCTAATCGATCATAGATAACGATTCACCTACAACAACTAATCAAGCACCTACCAACAGTCTTGCATGTGCATGATGGCGTATTTGTACATATCATTTGCCAAACTTGTATACTAAAACATACCTGCCATCTGGATTAGTGTGAGCATCCAAATTGGAAATAGTTGTGGTCTGACAAAAAAGACTCTCTTGCCTGTCCAAAGTCGAACAAAAAACGTTTATTTAAACCAACAGTTGCTCTACAAGAATCGATGCACTTAAAATGTTACAAACCAAAGAACTTCTCAAAGAATTTTACGATGACTAAAAGTATTTAATTAAACTCTCTTTATGAAAGCAGCCAATTGATGATCAAGCAAATACCAGCTTGCCACAAAGTACTGTGCAGACATGCCATCACACTCCTGGATCAAGCAATGTTTGAGTAAATGAGTCTTACATAAACAAAATTATGTTTCATATAGACATATATGTCGTCGCACTTCTTTTCCTATAAAAGCCAAAAGAGATGGATAAGCTGCAAAGAAGTTCAGAATTAGATGTCAAGAATATTTTGATAAGGTGAGGAGGTTATCATCTGCAAACTGCAGTAACTAAAGTTCATATATAAAGTCAGACTTCGCAGCATTTTACTCCTTATTAAGCAAAGTACTTCTATGGAAGGAAAGGAAGTAAACATATCATTATCACCAGCACGTTGTAAACTTTAAACAATATTAGCTCTTGATGTCAGAAAGGGGCCATGAAAAATAAGGGTAATGCTTTGAGGGTTGCTTGCTACTTGAGCATCACCCTTATTTTTCACATCCCCTTAAGATAACATCAAGAGCTAATTCGCCTTGTGTTGGCCCAGAATTTACCCAAAATATATTAACCATGTCCACTCAATGATCACCGATTCACCTATAACATAAGATAATGAATGTGACATCAGTTTATAAACAACACGATCATTATTTTGATCATTACTTACCCACTAATCAAAGACAATGACAATTTCATTGAACAACAATTTGCAATAAAGCAGGGAAAGTAGCCTTAGAAAACATCTTTAAAATTTGTACATAACATCCATCAAAAGTACATAAATGCCAATAAGCTAATTCAAAAAGTACATAACATCTATCAAAATTCAATTACAAATTTACAATCACACTTAATTGTTTAGGTCATGTTTACTCATTTTAAGAAAAAGATCCGTATTCTTCTATTTCCTCTTCTTCTTCTTCTGTTTATTGAAAATTAAATTATTCATCTTCATCTTCCATAGGCATTTTATCTTCCCTTTGCTTTTCCTTCTTTGTCGCTTTCGTGTCCTTGACCTTATATAAACTGCACCCACTCTTAATGTTTCGGATACCATATCAATATTTCACCATGTAAGGGAATCATCGTCACCAACGAATTCATCATCGATAGGATATTCATCGTGATTTTTAACCGATGCCAACATGATGGGGTCAAAATTTGCTCCATTAGATTTCCTCTCTTCGTACCTTCTTCTTAGCTTTTCGTTATATTGCACAAAAGCAAAATCGTTAAGCTTTTGATGCAATAATCTATCCCTTTTTTTCGTATGAATCTAAAATAAGAGAAAGAATTTAGGTAAGCTGTTAACTCAATAAAAAAACTTTCATTTAATTATAGTGTAAATAAAAAGCATAATTCTTAATTTCTTACCATTTCAAAGGTACTCCAGTTGCGCTCACATGGGATAGCACTAAAAGTAAGGCTCAAAACTCATATAGCAAAATTTTGCAATTCAAGGCATCCATAACCAAAGGTCATCCACCATTCGGCTATTACAAAAAGTTAAAAATCATGTGTAAATAATAAATTAATCATATTTAAAAACCCTATATCATATCTTAATAATGAAATAACTAAGAAAGCAAAGTTGCTTGAAGTAATTACCTGGTGCATATGCTTTTCTCGAACTTATAGCTAATTTTAGTCCAAAACCACTTGTTGCACTTCGATAACTTATAAGTTGTTGAGTGATTTGTTGTTGTTCTTCCTTACTTCGTACAAGTATACCTATAACTTGAAAAAACCACCTTTAATATCAACATTAGATTCTATCCCATCATAATCAAAATACAACCTTGGATTCAGATACAATGCACCAACATGTAACGGCTTATGCGTTTGTCTGTCCCATCTTTTGTCTATGATCTCCCAAATAAAAGCATACTGCTCTTCTTTGTTTTCATATTGACCTATAAAACAAGAACTTAAAATAACATTAATTTATAAGATTATTAGATTAATAAGTAAAGGTTAACAAATAACACATAAAATTGAAATATTTATGTACTTTTATTTGTTTATTTACACGATCCATCTTCTCATAGATGTAGCCCATGGCTGGTTTCTTATCACTGTCGACCATACGTAAAACATCTACCAAAGGACCTATTGCTCTAAGTGAAAAACTAATGCCCTTCCAAAATCTAAGTTGCAAAATTATTGCCTTAGATTGCTTTCCTTCAATACTATCTAATAAAGGGCATTTCTCTCATTGTTAAAAAATAACCATCGACCTTAGAGCTTCTTTTGGTTGCCACAAGCTATCCAGAGTTAAGAATCTAGTAGCAAAACGGGTCACAGTCGGTCTATATATGTCTTTTTCTCCTGTAAAATGTCTCATCGTATAAATGTCACTAATTTCTTTGCCCTACTGAAGATGCCTTTTAGTTTTTTTGTCTCTCCAATATCTACAAGCATCAAATCTATACAGTGTGCAGCACATGGTGTCCAAAACAAATGATTAAATTCAACCATAACATTCTACCAGCTGGAACATAATTTGTTGCATTATCTGTAATGACCTGCACAACATTCTTCTATCCAACCTCTAAGATCACTTCTTTTAACAATGTATACAATTTATTTGTATCCTTTACTTCATGGGATGCATCAATAGACTTAAGAAAAATTGTATTTTGAGGACAATGCACTAAAAAATTTATCAGTGTTCTTTGTTTTCTATCTGTCCATCCATCTGACATAATAGAATATCCATATGTAGCCCAATGTTTTCTAAATCCATTTGTAAATTCTCTTACTCTTCCCACTTCATTCTCCAAGAATGTTTCCCTTACTTCATGGTATGATAGAGCCTTCATTCTAGGTCCAAACTGCCCTATATCACTTACCATCGCTTGAAAGCTAGGGGATCTCACAACATTATAAGTGATTCCATTTTGATACATCCACCTGCTAATGGATATGCATACTTGTTCTCTTTCTTCTTTCTTATATCGATTTTCCAATGTAGCTTGTCGTAGGTGTAGTGAGTCTGGTGATGAACGCACAAATGAATCCATGGGTCCCTCCGGAATCGGTGGTCATGAGCCAAATAATAATGAAGATGATGAACATTGGGTGTCTGTTACTATGTTACCTTGCATACTAGAAAGTTCTCCTTGATATGGAAATGAAATCTTTTTGGCCTTCTTCTTAGATGTACTGTGTACATAATCATAAATTGTTTTCTTTATTTCTTCAGTTGCATTCTTACAAGCTGCTATATTTCTGCTTCTTCCCATTAAATGGTCCTTGTATATTGTTATTCCACTGGTAGAAATATGATCACATAATGTACAAAATACTGACATATTATCCGTCCTACATTTTGTCTAACCCCAATTCCATCCTGGATCCTTAGAAGCTGGGGGTCTATAGTTGTATGCTGGATTAGTTGTTTTACTAGTCTCTGTGCCACAACTACCACTGCCACTGCCACTTTGAGAACAAGCAACTGCACTTGTTGATGATTCCATACTCACTACAAAAAATAAGAATAACGACTCAACTTCAGTTTTCCAACCTTATACAAGAAATAGAACATTAAATAGTAACAAATTAAGCTATGCTTCTTCCAGATACTTCTCAATTTTCAAGTATGGCATGTTAAAGTTGGAGCGAAATTGAGGAGAAGAGAATTAATGTGACATTCTAGTTTAAATTTTCTTCTAAGTCTCTTTAGAAATGACAATTCAATTCTCAAACCTTAAAATTTTCTGTTTAGATGTCCCTGCTAATGCGGGAACTCCAATTTGAGACAGGTACTAAAATGTAACAATTAGGCATCAATGCCATAATTTCTGAGAACCGTGGAAATGAATCAGTGAGGGGGGTGGCAGGTAGAAGATGGGAGGTATTATTAGCATCAAGGGTTCTCATTCTCATGCTAATTATTGATAATTCATCGAGAGACACCTTAGATTTTCTCGTGAATCCAGTGGCTTCTCGCAAGAAGCCTTCTCAAGAAAATGCTGCTCTTGCGGCATTCTGCATTTGTCATCATATTATCATATAGATAGTACAGAAAAAGGGGGGAAATCGCATTTGCACAACCAAGAACACTTATGGAAAGTTCTGTTTATTCATTCATTATCCACATGGAGACATATCCAAGAAATTCAAATAATCACACAGCAAATCATCACGAAATGCAACACAACTCACCTGGGCGGGACAACGAGAGATGGTGGCGGCAGAGGGAGAGGTATACCTGGACTAGAGGCGGTGACAACGATAGACGGGAGCAGCCTGGAGAGGGAGAGGGAGAGGGAGAGGCGTACTTGGACTGGAGGCGGTGGCGGCGACAGGAGGGAGCGGCCCAGAGAGGATGGAGAGGGAGAGGCGAGAGATGCAGGGTCAGGGACAAACGAGAAACCCTCGTTTGTCCTTTTATATCATTTGGGTCAGGTCGGGTCGGGTCGATCTGGATCGACCCGAATATGATTCGACTGCGTCCGCTTACAGCGCCATAGCAGATCGCTATAGCGGCCCACTATAGCGTTGTTTGATACGCTAATATCACTTTGGCGGGTCACCCGCTAAGGGCTACCCGCTATAGCGGCCGCTATAGCGCGTTATTAATAACATAGTTTCTTATGCTTCTGAATCTTCCCTTTAGTGCATGTTTTACTCTCAGTTGGTGAATAATACCCTAATTCTTTCCATAGGACACATAATTCATTATAATATTCACTCACAAGACGATGTCCCTGTTTACACTTTCTAATTCCATCTGTAATTTCATATTTTTTCACAATGTTTTTCCTCCTAAAGTATGTATCCTCAATAGCTTTCCAAATTTTATGAGCAGAATCTAAACGCATAAATGAGTGACTAATGGAAGAAATCAGCTAAAGTTTAGACTTGGTACCAAAAAGGGTTTTGAAAGCTCTTGCATTCTATCTATGTAGTACACTTGGATGACAAATACCTGCATGTTTGCTCATAATAGTTAAGACTAATGAATCTATCATATATCTTGATTAAATTTATGAAAGATTGTAGAATGAGGAATATTTACATCAAATGAGTATTACTTGAGATCTTTTCAAATTTTGGCAAGTGAAGCCTGTGCTTTATTTTTTATGAGAGTTGTAACTTTGTTCTTTGATATACCCACATCTGTCTTGATGGCTCTTCTTGCATATGTTTTGTTCCTTTCTTCATTCTTGTGCGTATTTTATCAAACTCGCTTTGATGATATGAAGCTATGAGAAACCAGCCTATGGTGTCATCTTTTTGCAGCATAGCATGGAAGAAGGCCTCCCTGTCCGGGTTACGCGTGGGCATGAATCAGCAAACAGTTATTGTGGGAAGATGTACACATATGATGGATTATATAGGGTAAACATCTGAGGTTATCTCATAAATTGCAGTTCTAATTTATTTATTTGTTTTATTATGGAGGACATGTTTAAATGTTATTTAATTGTTTTATATAGCATTTGGCTATTGTTTTTGTTGCTTTGGCTGTACCTGTACATAGAAAATGTTTAATAGAACAGTCTTTTTCATTGGCCTTCTTTTGTGCTGTTCTGTGTTTTTTGTAGAAAGGTGTATGAAACTTGCAATTCATTGTTCTGATTGACATGGACTTATTAAACAATTACTGGTTCACGCTGAAGTTTCTTGTCTTCAATAGGAAATTGATACTCGTTTGATATTGTGGTCTTTAGTTTTGCGAGCCATTCTATACTTAGCTTCTATGGTACATGGCTCTAGTAATGGTAATGTCATCTCGTGGTTTTTATTGTTATCGGAACCATAACAGTTCAGTATTTTGTATAGTAACAGGGTACATGTGTGGGGAATTCTTGGGACACCTATTGTAGTTTTCTGGGTTGCATGATTGAAGTATCCACTTTGTTTTTTTGGTGTCCACGTGTATGCATGTGTGCATGGACCTTTATATACAGATGATAGCTCCTCCCGTATATCATTATTGGTGTAGAGGAGGTATTGTGGAAAGTGGAAACATGCCTATGGTAGTTGAAGATTTTTCCTAATCTGTTTATGATGTCTTTCTTAATTGTTATTTGTTGGAAGATTTTGTCTTGCTTGCTCTAGCCGATCTAATCGCATTATATTGCGGTTTTGGAAGTCAATGCTGTTGGGAGAAACATACTTGATCTTATCAGCTAATAATGGAGAAGTCGTTGTTTCTACGTATTTTTTTATGATGACAAAGCTTATCCTAGCTCATTTGGAGCATATTGTTCCTTCTCGTCGTAACCAATTTTGTTTGCCAATTCAGATATTGTTCTTAAGTTACTTGTTGCGACATTTGATGTATGCTAAGTTACTTGTGTTAGGCTTCCGACAACCAGCGTAAAACTTCGTCTGATTTTTATAACATGGATTAAAAAAATTATGAGCATTGCTTTGGGGCGTCCCCACCTAGCGACGTGCTGCAGAGCCCGAATGCAGTAAGAAGTAAGCAAGGGCCACTACATTTTCGCCCGAATGTAGTGAATAAATTGCAGAGAGGGTTCCCATATCATGGACTGGTGTGGGTAAAGAAGTTAGTCCTGCTACATTGCCGCCTGAATGTAGTGAAAAATTTTCAAAGAGGGTCTCCGCATTTTGATTATGGACGGATGCGGGGGGTAAGAAAGCTAGTCCTACATAATAAGATTCGTATTGGTTCTTGGAATATCGGAACATTATCCGGTAAGCTAATAGAGGTGGTAGATACTATGATTTAGAGAAAGATTCATATTCTATGTTTACAAGAGACAAAATGGGTTGAAGAAAAAGCAAAGGAGATAGAGGATACAGGTTTTAAATTATGGTACTCAAGTAAAGAAAAGGCTCGAAACGGAATTGATATTATCATAAATAAAGATTTAAAGGAGAGTGTAGTAGAAATACAACGATATGGTGACCGAATCATGACGTTGAAATTAGTGTTAGGAGCAGAGGTTTTGAATATAGTTTGTGTTTACGCACTCCAAGTAGGACTAGAAGATAGTATAAAGACAGTTTTTTGGGAAGAGTTAGATAAGGTGTTTCAAAAGATTCCACAAAGGGAGATGATTTGTTTAGGAGGATATTTAAATGGACATGTTGGTAAAGAGGCATTAGGATATCAAGGGATTCATGGAAACTTTGGTTTTGGGGATATAAACGAGGAAGGTAGGGAGATTTTAAATTTTGCTATGGCATTTGATCTCTTTATAGTCAATACAATCTTCAAAAAACGAGATGAACATTTAATTACTTATAAGAGTGGCTTATCTCAAACACAAATTGATTACTTTATTTGTAGAAAAAAAGATAGAGCGTGTTGTAAATATTGTAAGGTAATTCCAGGAGAAAGCTTAACCACCCAACATCGACTTTTAGTTATGGATTTACAAATAAAAAAATGGACAAAGAAGAAAAGAGTGCATCGAGCTATTCGGACTAAATGGTGGAACCTCAAAAGTGAGAAAGAAGATATATTTAAACAGAAAGTCCTTCAAGGAGATGTTTGGAATTATGTTGGTACACCCTGTGATATGTGGAACAATATGGCTATACATATTAGGAAAGTGGCGAAAGATGTGTTAGGGGTATCTAAGGGAGGTGTACCGGCACAAAAAGAAGCTTGGTGGTGGAGTGAAGTAGTACAAAATAAAATCAAGGCAAAGAGGGCATGTTATAAATTACATTATGCCAAGAAAACTAGTGAAACTTTAGAAGCTTATAAGAAAGCAAAGAAGGAAGCGAAAAAGGCCATTAGTGAAGCAAAAGCTAAGATTTGGGAGGATTTATATAAAAAACTCAACTCAAAAGAGGGTGAAAGAGATATTTTTAGGATAACTAGGGCTAGAGATAAGAAAACTAAAGATCTTAATTATGTTAGATGCATAAAAGACGAGGATGAAAAAATTCTAGTGGCAAATGATGATATAAGAAATAGATGGAAAAACTATTTTTATAATCTTTTTAATGAGAATAAAGATGTTAGTATTAGTTTAGGAGATTTAGTTAAGTCAGAAAAGTATATAAACCACAATTTCTACCGACGTATTCAAAAGAATGAAGTCAAAGAGGCTCTTAAACATATGAAGGGTGGTAAATCGGTAGGACCAGATAATATTCCTATAGAAGTTTGGAAAATACTAGGAGAAATAGGAATCACTTGGCTCACAAGACTATTTAATAAAATATGGAAAAACCAAAAGATGCCCGAGGAATGGAGAGCAAGTACACTTATACCCATATATAAGAACAAGGGAGACATTCAAACTTGTGCGAATTATCGAGGTATCAAGTTAATGAGTCATACTATGAAATTATGGGAAAGAATTATCGAATGTAGGTTAAGACAAGTATCAAGTACAACAGAGAACCAATTTGGATTCATTGCAGGCGTATCTACTATTGAAGCGATTCACCTTTTGAGACGTCTTATGGAACATTTTAGAGCAAAAAAGAAAGACCTTCACATAATATTTATTGATTTAGAAAAAGCTTATGATAGGGTACCGAGGGAGGTTCTTTGGAGAACTTTGAAAAAAAGAGGTATCCCATTGACATATATTAACCTTATAAGAGACATGTATGATGGTGCAAAAACATGTGTAAGTTAATATTGGGTTACATCAAGGATCAACTTTAAGTCCATACTTATTTATAATGGTGATGGATGAGTTAACAAAACATATTCAAGATGAAGTACCTTGGTGTATGTTATTTGCAGATGACATTGTATTAGTGGAGGAGTCTAAGGAAAAAGTTAATAGAAAATTAGAACTATGGAGAGAAACATTAGAAAGCAAAGGCCTCCGACTTAGTAGAACAAAGACAAAATATATGGAATGTAAGTTTGATCATTTGGTTACTTCATAGGACATGAAAATTAAAATTGACACACATTGCATTTCCCAAAAGGAAAGTTGTAAATACCTAGGGTCAATTTTTCAAAGTGATGGAAGAATTGATGGAGTTGTTACACATAGAATTAATGCTGGTTGGTTAAAATGGAGAGGAGCATCAGGTATTCTTTGTGATAAGAAGATACCATTAAAGTTAAAAGGTAAATATTATAGAGCAACAATTAGGCCTGTCATGTTTTATGGTTTTGAGTGTTTGGGCAGTTAATCATCAACATGTACAAAAGATGTATGTGACAGAAATGAAGATGTTGAGATGGATGAGTGGTGATACAAGAAAAGACCGTATACATAATGAGGTTATTAGAAACAAATTAGGAGTGTTACCAATACAGGATAAAATGAGAGAACATTGTTTAAGATGGTTTGGACATATAGAAAGAAGATCAAAAGAACCTGTAGAAAAACTAATTTTAGAAAGTATTAAAAGAGGTAGAGGACGACCACAAAAGTGTTGGAAAGAAACAATAAAGAATGATCTAGCTTATTGGGAGTTAACTGCTAACATGGCACACGATAGGGATCTGTGGAAACAAAGAATCCATGTAGCCGACCCCGTCTAGTATGGGAAAAGGCTTTGTTGTTGTTGTTGTATACTCTTCTCCAATGGACGTCCTTTTATTTTCTTCAGCCTGTCTAAACGTATCTGGCTCTTGATGAAGTCCATCTAACAGGCCCGACTTGATTTTCATGCAAGTGCAGGTTATGAACTATTGGGCTGAAAAAGGTCTATCTGGATATACTGTTTACAAATATCGGTTGCGGCGGATGGATGGGCAGCCAATATTAACCACCAGTCTGGTTGGTTGTTTGCATGTTTCCTTCCTTTTGGAATTGAACTATACATCTAAACTGACTTGTAGGTTTCATGGAACATTTGTTTTCCACGTTCTTTTTCTGCGAAATAAAAACTTTCTATGCTTGCCTTTTCTCCTCTGCTTCCCACCATGTAGTGCAAATACTGTTTAGTTGCTGGTTCATATTTTCCCTTTCATTAACAACTTTAGTTTAGTTTCACATTTTCTTCAGTCAACCATTCAAATCTATGTTACCATTAGGGGATAGCAGGTAGTTAGTTCCAGACTTAAATGTGGCTTCAGTGTGATACACCTCATTTACTGGTACACTATCAGTAGAAGAGATAAATTGGATATATAATAATGATAAAGTAGAGAATAGAGAAGTAGATAATCAGAAAAACTACATAAATTATGACTTTGAGTTGTAACAATATTGCTTTAACCAAGTAATCATTTAAATTGAACATAATACAGGACATAACATGTAAACAAATAAGATATTCCTCATAGGGTCCCCAACAAAATCACACACGCCCAAACTTTTATGTCGTATTACATATAAGTGCTTGTCAAAATTGTGTTTCTTAAACTAAATAAACTCTTAACCTTTCTAAAAGTATGCCCATAATATGAATTAAAAACATTTTCTGTTATTTGTGGTAAATGAATATAATGGTGATGACCATGACTCATATACAACACTTGCAGCCATATAGCAGACACAATGGCCAATATTGCAACCTCGTAGGGGGCAACTTTGCGGTCTTAAAGGTATTGCAAATAATATCATTCATTGAGAGTAGAAGACTTACAAATATTAGCATATTGGAGGCATTCCTCCAATCTGCCCCAAAGTACATAAGACGCACCCTACTTGCTGCCGTCTAGCCTCTCTCTCACTTTTTTAGAATTAACCTTAATCTACCTATTTATAATCCTTCTAACTTGAATTCCTAAACTGCCCCTAATCATTCTTAATTACTACTAAATGGACATATACAATAAGATGCATAACAACATCTAGTTGATCCATTACATCTAATTGACTCATAACAAACAATCTCTAACACTCTGCACCCTACTTGCTGCCGTCCAACCTCTCTGTCGCTCTTTTAGAATTAACCCTAATCTACCTATTTATAATCCTTCTAACTTGAATTCCTAAACTGCCCTTAATCATTCTTAATTACTACTAAATGGATATAACTTACAATAAGACGCATAACGACATTTAGTTGACCCATTACATCTAATTGACTCATAACAAACAATGACAAACAATCTCTAACACTCTCCATCAAGTTGGGTGAAAGATATTTAGAACACCCAACTTGAGGGAGAGTGTTAGAGATTGTTTGTCATTGTTTGTTATGAGTCAATTAGATGTAATGGGTCAATTAAATGTTATGCCTCTTATTGTAAGTTATGTCCATTTAGTAGTAATTAAGAATGATTAGGGGCAGTTTAGAAATTCAAGTTAGAAGGATTATAAATAAGTAGATTAGAGTTAATTCTAAAAGAGTGAGAGAGAGGTTGGACGACAGCAAGTAGGGTGCATCTTCTGTACTTTGGGGCAGATTAGAGGAATGCCTCCAATTTGCCAATATTTGTAAGTCTTCTACTCTCAATGAATGATATTATTTGCAATAAAAGGGTGCAAGCAAATGGTATCCATTACATAGGTTAGGGGCTATTACAGCAAAAAAACGCATTATAGCAGCTGCTACAGCATGTTCTAATGTATGCATTACAATTTACATTCTTGTCTTTTATTTTCCTTTTTATTTTTTATTGTAAATCTTTCTACTATTAGTTTCTGCTGAAAAGATTGGTGTTGTACAAAATTCAAATGTTTTTTTGTTTAAATACCTCATATGTTAGTTGATCACTTCGTTTTAAATGTCTCAACATCAGGTTCATTTTACCCGAGCACAACCACCTAAATGTCTTTCAGATTTGCGTGGGTATTGGCATAATTCCTTCCTTTCACCTCTTTTATAATTTCTGTATTAAACTAGTTCTTTTATTTATTTGATATATATGTATTTTGGGTCAATGAATTTTTTCGGAAGATTGGTTTGCAAGGACATTACTGGTAATCAAGAGAAGATCCCTATACCTGCTACAAATGTGGTTGATGATCCTCCATTCCCCCCTGGTGGCAAGTATTCCTAATTTGGTTGCCTTATTTGCTATTGGTTAATGATTGCCTAGGGGATCGTGCCTTAAAACTCATGTCATTTTCGTCTCCTATGTTAACTCAAGTTTAATTAATTTGAAACTTGTCTTCAAAGTTTTAAAACTGTATTTGTATTAGGAAGCTTTGAAGCAACTCTTTTTTTTCCCAATTTTTTTGATGTGTTACTTCATGGACAGGTTACCTATACACCAATGTTGTTCAAGTGGCTAAAAATGTTCCTGTTCCTAAAGATGCTGAAGGATGTTCTTGTATTGGACTTTGTGTTGATTCAAGCAAATGTGCTTGCGCGAAACTAAACGGCGGTGATTTTCCATATGTAAGAAGAGATGGTGGTCGGTAAGTTTAACTCTTCAACTTTTAGTGTGCTTTAGCTTGACCATTTAATCTTAGTAAATGAAATTTGTGGTTTGACATAGGGGTGTACATCGGTTGGTTCAGTTCAATAAGTGAATCACACCGAAATGACCCAAAATTGGTTTATTTCATTATTTTATAACCGAGATCAAACCATATTATATTAATAAGTGAGTCCTACCAAACTGAAACATTTTCAGTTGATCGGTTCAGTCGCCCCTTAAAGGTTTATAGCTGAAATAGACTCAAATAAATTGGAGTGCCCAGAAGTTCATTAGGAAGTGCCCGTAAGTTCATTTGAAGTGATTTGCCTGCCATTTAATGCTCAATTTCAAGGCATTTATTGCAAATTCTCAAGTTAGTCCATTTCTTGGAGAGGCCAACAATAACTTTGTTTAGGAGTTATAGGCTTGGATCATATCTTGTCAGATTTGATCCAATCCAATCCAACAACAACTAAGCCTTTTCCCATACTAGACGGGGTCGGCTACATGGATTCTTTGTTTCCACAGATCCCTATCGTGTGCCATGTTAGCAGTCAACTCACAATAAGCTAGATCATTTTTTATTGTTTCTTTCCAACACTTTTGTGGTCGTCCTCTACCTCTTTTAATACTTTCTAAAATTAGTTTTTCTAACCTTCTTACAGGTTCTTTTGATCTTCTTTCTATATGTCCAAACCATCTTAAACAATGTTCTCTCATTTTATCCTGTATTGGTAACACTCCTAATTTGTTTCTAATAACCTCATTATGTATACGATCTTTTCTTGTATCACCACTCATCCATCTCAACATCTTCATTTCTGTCACATACATCTTTTGTACATGTTGATGATTAACTGGCCAACACTCAAAACCATAAAACATGACAGGCCTAATTGTTGCTCTATAATATTTACCTTTTAACTTTAATGTATCTTCTTATCACAAAGAATACCTGATGCTCATCTCCATTTTAACCAACCAGCATTAATTCTATGTGTAACATCTCCATCAATTCTTCCATCACTCTGAAAAATTGACCCTAGGTATTTAAAACATTCCTTTTGGGGGATGCACTGTGTGCCAATTTTAATTTTTATGTCATCTGAGGTAACCAAATGATCAAACTTACATTCCATATATTCTGTCCTTGTTCACTAAGTCGGAAGCCTTTACTTTCTAATGTTTCTCTTCACTGTTCCGATTTACTATTAATTTTTTCTTTAGACTCCTCTACTAATACAATGTCATCTGCAAATAACATATACCAAGGTACTTCATCTTGAATATGTTTTGTTAACTCATCAATCACCATTATAAATAAGTATGGACTTAAAGTTGATCCTTACCCAATATTAACTTAAAAGAAGTCAGTCATTCCTTCATGAGTCTTCACACATGTTTTTGCACATCATACATGTCTATGTGTCCTTTCAAAGTCTTTATATATATATATATGTGTTGTATTATGATTAGAAACTCCAATGAAGAAAATAAGAAAGGAGGGACAACTACTTTTTAACAATTCTTGTATAGTTGGTTATTGCATTTCTATGTGAGATTCATCAAATCGATATTATTAGGGCAAAGGTCATGAATCCCTAAGTCCATCATCTTGGGTGCTGAAATCTGCCCAAGTTAGAGATGAAGATGCAGGTTACATCTTGAGTGTGTGGTGACTTGTGATATTCTTCGAGTCGTCTGCATTAATTTTTCTTCTAACATGGTATCAGAGCATTAAGGGCATGAATCCCTCATGTTCATTATCTTGGAGTACTGAAATTTGAATAAAGTTACCCAAAGGTGAGATACAAGTTGTCATATGGTTGGGGCATGCACCCGAGTTACATATGAAGATACAGGTTGTGTCTTGAGTGTGTGGTGACATTCTTTGAATCGTTTGTGTCACTTTTTCTTATTGAAGAGTCGTAAAAGGGGAGAAAATGGTTGATAAAGGTAAGATATTAGATATAACCTATCAAGTTTCTTTGGAATAGTTGATAGAAAAAATAGAAAATTTTCATATTACTAATCTTTAACTTAATGAAAGGAATTATCTTAAGTGGATAAGATCTATTGAGTTAGTGGTTCCCATTTAGAGGAAGATGGGAGTATCTTACCTACAAACAACAATTCCTGACGAGGGTAATCCTACCTAATTAAAATAGAGAAAAGAGGACATGTTGGTGTCGTAATGCTTCTTTGAATCAATGGTTCCGTTAATCGGAAGATCATTTATATATTTATAAACAACTGCAAAAATTCAGAAAGCAGTTTATGAAGCTTATTCGAAGAGGAAAAATTTTGCTAAATAATATCATATACTAAAGAAAATACAAAAGTATCAGTCAAACAATAAGTGAGTACTATGGTAATTTGCATGACTTATGGGACAAACTATAATTCTTTATTCATATCAAATGTGCTATTACTAGTGTATGCTTAGAGAAAGGAATGAAAAAGTACAAAAATATGAAGTATTTGATCTTTTACGAGGAATATATTTGGGAGGCAATGAAGTCAGCATCCTCCAAAGAGATGAATTTACCTTAATTAGGTACAATCTACTCATTACTTCTTAGAGAGTAAGATATAACATGACCTGAAAAGGAGGATGTCATGAATACATAAAAGATCGCATTCTTGAGAAGAAATTAGAACCAATAAATCAGAGGAAGAAGAGGATATAACCAAGATAAAGGTCATGACACTATATCGAATGATGAAAAAGATAGATTGAAATTCCCATTACGGAAAAGTCATCACAGAAAGGAACAATAATAAGATTTAATTGGTAGACCTAATGTCATTAGGAATAAGACATACTATACGTGTAACTTGGGGAAACCATAGCATGAAGAACATTAAAGGTTTAGAGTCGCGGTTGGAGAACATACATCTATTTCAGAGTCCCAAGCTACGACAACTCATACTTGATTTATGATGATTGATAATCCTACCTCTCTCTTTCTAGGGTATGTGTTGTGGATTTTAGAGCTACTTACCATATTATAGAAGACCAAAATTGTTTTTTGACTATCTATCTCTTTGTAATAGTGAATCAATTAGACTTTTTGATGGTTCTCATACTTCTATGCCTGAAAAAAAGTGTGAAAACTATCTTTTTAAATCTAACTTCTATTCTCCATGTCCTAAGCTTCCGTATTAATTTGTCATTTATAAAAAACCTAAATTGTTTTGTAACTTTCTCTCCTTGTGGTTGTATCATCTAAGATCTTAGAAGATAAGATCTTTGGGTATAGTATCTTTATAAAATGACCGTATATCTTTGAAGAATCTCAACTTATACCGTGAGTGAGTACATTCTCAACAACCGAAGAAGTCAAATTATGGCATAATCGATTGGGTTATTTGCTATTATCGAAGATAAAAAATGTAGTCTTGGAAATATCGCATGAACTCAATAATGTAGTCCTCAAATGTGGTGTGCCGAAAGACAAAACATCACATAGTCTCTTCCCATCTAGTGAGTTCAAAGTGTCTAAACCTTTTGAGTTAGTCCATTTTCATGTTTGAGATCCTTGTCTTGTTACTTCTCTCCATGGTTATAAATATTTTGTTTCCTTTAGTGATGGTTGTACTCGTTTTACTCTTGTTTATCTAATGAAATCTAAAGATAGGTTTTCGTAATCTTTTGGTCCATAAATTTATTGAGACTCAATTCTATTTTATGTAAAAGTACTTCGCTCATAATAGTGGTCAATATATGTCATGTCAGTTAACTTCACAAACACAACATCATGCACCAAGTAACTTGTCCTAATACTATGCAACAAAATGATACACCTGAACGGAAGAATAAACATTCTTGAAGTTGCTAGAACCTTGATTATTAAGTGCAATTTCCCGAAATCTTATTGGGTTTATGCAATTTCAACAATTGTCTATTTCATTAACAAGATGTTGAGTTTTGTTCTAAGTGGATAGTCACCATAAAAGGTCCTTAATCCTAAACACAAGTTGTTTCATGTTCCACCTTACATCTTTGGGTGTACTTGTTACGTTCATATTCATTTATATACTAGAGATAAAATGGATACAAAAGCTATTAAATATATCTTTCTTGGTCTTTCTTAAATGATATAGATTCTATGATCCATTGAGCCAAAAAACTTATGTGTCCTTAGATGTCATCTTCTTTGAACCAACCCCCTATTTTTCTTTTTGGGGAGGCTATTGATCTAGTAAATCAACATGTTCTTGTTTTGTCGGTCAGTCCAACCTATGAATAGTCTCATTTCAATGAGAGTGAAGGTGCTAAAGCAAAATTAAGGAGACAAAGACTTATATTGGAGATGAAAGGGAGGTTTGATGCCCGATTCTCTAGTTCCCATTAACAATGAATTTTCTCGTAATTCAAACCAATCTTCTTTTAACATATTGCAGCAAAGTCAACCCATAGATCCCGAACTTTATCTTCCTATTGCCTAATGTTGTAAAGATTGTATCGGATCTCGTATCGTATGGGACATCAATACACCTGTATCGTATGATACAGTACGATAGAGGTGAGTTTTATTTTTTTTAAATCATTAGAAATATTAAAATTTAAAAAACATAAAAAAATTGTAAAGAATGTCAAAAACAAAATAATCACATGCATAAATCGCTCTCGGGCCTCATTTTAAAACTTAGGATCAGTGTTATACATATTACCTCGTACGATATGGGGCGTATCATATTGTATCATGAGAAATTCCGATATGATACAAGGGGTGTACCACATATTGCCCTTGTATCCTGCAATACAGGTTGTATCGCGTGATACACACTTTTTGTTGTTTAATCTTATCTCCTTTAGCAAGAAAGGCTCCTTGGCCTTGCCTTTAAGGGCGACCTCCCAAGAACAGCCAAGGCCCACGAGAATAAGCATTTTCCAAAGTTCTCACCAACGAGAAAAGTGATTTACTTCAACAACTTACTCGTTATGTTATCACGTCCAACTTTGGTAGTTTGCTCTATTGTTTTTGCCCAAGTTGGACAATTCCAAGGGCGGCTCAATACCTTCCGAACTGAGCTCAACAACCCACGAATTAGGAAACTAGCCTAATTGGGATTTTCGGACGAGAAAGGCAACTCTTTGCTACCTGCCGATTTGAGCCTCCACCTATAGCTCACACAAACGAGAAGTGATTCACTATTAAAGTCAACAACCTTGATACCTTATTAAATAAGTTTTTTGATACATTTTCAAACTTATCCTTTCATAATGATCATTTAGAAATTTTAATTTTTATTTAAACTATTTTTTAATTAAAAATTTACGATACATTATGATACACATGTCTCACGAAGAAAAACGATACACTATACGATATGTTACAAACAATATTGCTTAGGATTGATGACTATTACATATGGGATTTTTAGAGAGAATGGAGTTGGTCTTAAAAAAAAGAAGGGATAGACATGCAAGAGGAGCAACCAAAGAATCTGACCTAGAAGGGGTCTAAATGAACCTAAACTATGATTTTGTTTTTTAAAAAAATATAAATTTTGAAACTTGCAGCGTATCATACTATGTACCCCGGATCGACGATACGATTTTTATAATATTTCTGTTGTCTTTAGAAAAAGAAGAGGACATGTGCCGGTCATCAAATCTCTCAATATTATGTCTCCTACCATAGCATCTCAGAACATTATCAAGGATTTGTCATGAATGAAGAGTCACATCCTATACCTAAAATGTTGAGGAAGCAAACTGGTCTCTAAAGTGGAAAAAAGTCATATAAAGTGAGTTAGAAGCATTGAAAAAGAATAACACATGAGATGTTGATCAACCCCCAAGAAGAAAGCCAATAGACTGTAAATGCATATATACTTTGAAGTTCAAAGCAGATGTGAGCTTGAAATGTTATAAGGCCTGATTGGTGGTTAAAGGGTATAACCAATCATATGGTGTAGACTACAATGGAACTTTCGCCCCAGTTGCAAACCTACTCACAAAGGATGGGATATGTGTTAACTAGATATGAAAAATCTTCTCCTCTAAGAAAATATGAATGAAAATATTTATATGGATCTGCCACTAAGATTTAGTAATAGTAGACTGAAAGACAAGGTATATAAACTAAATAAAGCAATTTAAGACCCAAAACGATCACCTAAAGCCTAGTTTGAAAGATCTAGTAAAGGTATAATCAACTTGTGATATAATATAAGTGCAAGTGATCGTGCCTTGTTCATAAAAGGGAGAAGAAAATAACTATGTTGATTGTTTTTGTCAATAATACGTGTAGTTACATGTGATGATCTTGAGGAAACTATGAGGCTTAAGGTGAAATTACATTAACTCTTTGATCTAAAAGATTTAGGTGCTTCACACTTGGGTATAGAAGCGCTTTATTCAAGCAAATGCATTTTCTTTACTCGGAGAAAGTATGTCATGTATTTGCTAAATGCGAGATTACAAGAAGAATGAAATTCCTATGGAGATTAAACTGAAATTATATCTTTGAAGAGAGGTACATAGATGTTGGCAGGTATAAAGATTAGTTGAAAAACTTATTTATCTTTTAATTAATCGACCTGACCATGGAATTTTATATACCGATAATGGTCATCTAAATATTAAAGTGTTTTTAGATGTTGATTGAGCACATTCTCTTGATGATAGAAAGTCAACTTCTAGGTATCTTGCTTCGATTGGAGGAAATATTATTTCATCGAAGAGCAAGAAACAAGTTGTAATAGCAACCATATATAACAATTGCTAATGGATGTATGAAGGGCTATGGTTAAAGTCTCTTATAAAAGAGTTTGGCATAGAAACATCATATCCCATTTCTCTTTATTGTGATAGTAAAGCAACCATACAAATTACCGCAAATCCTGTCTATCATGAAATAATAAAATATATTGAGATTGACTGCCACTTCATGAGGCAAAAAGTAACCAACCAAGTATTCAGGTTAATCTATGTGAAGTCCTCTTATCAATATATTGATATTTTAACAAAGGCATCATTGCAAATGTGCTTGGCAAGTTGAGAGTCATCATCATCTTCCTCCTAACTTGAGGGAGAGTGTTGAGGAGGAGTTATAGGTTTTGATCATATCCATTCAGATTTCATCCAATCTGATGTATCTTTTTAATTATATTAGAAATCTTTATGTATGTGTTGTAATCTTATTAGAAACCCTAATGAAGAAAATAAGAAAGGGGCGGCAGCCTCTACCCGTTCTTCTTGTATGGCTGGTTATTGCATTTCTGTTAGATATTCATCGATAAATCAATATTTTCAATAAAATCTTCAGAAAGCCACCTATAGGGAATCACTGCTAAAAGTAAAATGAACTAGGTTAGGACTTATGACAGCTGATATCTTCTAACATCTTTGTGTCAGAAACAAGTGACCTGCCAAAGGAACGTTGCTTCAAATGATCTGAATTTACAGAAATGGTTATGCTTTACATAAACTAAAGAAATAGGTTTTGACTTATCTAGGTAACACATCTGTTCGGTTTATTTTAGGTTTTGGATCTTAATAACTGAACTGAACCGAAGAACCAAAATTTTTGCATATTGTAAGGTTTGTCCAAGCTGAAAATCAATAGAACCGAACTGAATCTAAAACTTCGCTTTGGCCCAGTTCAGTTATTCGGTTTTAAGTTTTAACCGAATAATGCTCATCTCTAGTTCGAGATTTAGAAATAGTTGAATTAGTTGTTTTGTATTCCTAACAGCTAGTTGGACTAGGTGGAAGCTAGTCCTCCCTCCTCTCTTTGTAGCTCATGACCTCTATAAATAACATTTGAGGTTTGTTTTGAACCCTTGTTTTGCATATCAAGTGGAAAGTTTTTTTTCTCCAAGGCTGTTGCAGTTTTCATTTATTGGACATTTGATCGTGCAACATTTTCTCTGTCAAAGAATTGAAGAGCCTTGTTTGGAGCTTGTTTAAGTGCCTCATCCAATGTTGTTATTATTGTGTTAGGCGCCTCGTAGCATGGCATACAGTATACGACAAATGTATTCTGTTATTTGATATTACAATATTGTATTTCTTATTGAATAAATAAATACAACAACAACAACTAAGCCTTTTCCTATACTAGACGGGGTCGGCTACATGGATTCTTTGTTTCCACATATCCCTATTGTGTGCCTTGTTAGCAGTTAACTCACAATAAGCTAGATCATTCTTTATTGTTTCTTTCCAACACTTTTGTGGTCGTCTTCTAGCTCTTTTAATACTTTCCAAATTTAGTTTTTCATACCTTCTTATAGGTTCTTCTTTTGATCTTCTTTCTATATGTCCAAACCATCTTAAACGATATTCTCTCATTTTATCCTATTGGTGTCACTTCTGATTTGTTTCTAATAAGCTCATTATGTATATGGTCTTTTCTTGTATGACCACTCATCCATCTGAACATCTTCATTTCTATCACAGACATCTTTTGTACATGTTGATGATTAACTGCCCAACACTCAGAACCATAAAACATGGCATGCCTAATTGGTGCTCTATAATATTTACCTTTTAACTTTAATGGTATCTTCTTATCACAAAGAATAGTTGATGCTCCTCTCTATTTTAACCAACCAGCATTAATTCTCTGTGTAACATCTCCATCAATTTTTCCATCACTCTAAAAAATTGACCCTAGGTATTTAAAACTTTCTTTTTGGGGGATGCAATGTGTGCCAATTTTAATTTTTGTGTCATTTGAGGTAGCCAAATGATCAAACTTACATTCCATATATTCTGCCTTTGTTCACTAAGTCGGAAGCCTTTACTTTCTAATGTTTCTCTCCACTGTTCCGATTTACTATTAACTTTTTCTTTAGACTCCTCTACTAATACAATGTCATCTGCAAATAACATATACCAAGGTACTTCATCTTGAATATGTTTTGTTAACTCATCAATCACCATTATAAATAAGTATGGACTTAAAGTTGATCCTTGATGTAACCCAATATTAACTTCAAAGAAGTCTGTCATTCCTTCATGAGTCCTTACACATGTTTTTGTACCATCATACATAAGGTTAATGTATGTCAATGAGATGCCTCTTTTTACCAAAGTTATTCAAAGAACCTCCCTCGGTACCCTATCATAAGCTTTTTCTAGATCAATAAATATCATGTGAAGGTCTTTCTTTTTTGCTCTAAAATGTTCCATAAGACGTCTCAAAAGGTCAATCGCTTCAACAGTAGATCTGCTTGGCATGAATCCAAATTGGTTCTCTGTTGTACTTATACTTGTCTTAACCTACGTACGATAATTCTTTCCCACAATTTCATAGTATGGCTCATTAACTTGATACCTCGATAATTCGCACAATTTTGAATGTCTCCCTTGTTCTTGTATATGGGTATAAGTGTACTTGCTCTCCATTCCTCGGGCATCTTTTGGTTTTTCCATATTTCATTAAATAGTCTTGTGAGCCAAGTGATTCCTTTTTCTCCTAGTATTTTCCAAACTTCTATAGGAATATTATCTGATCCTACCGATTTACCACCTTTCATATTTTAAGAGCCTCTTTGACTTCATTCTTTTGAATACGTCGGTATAAATTGTGGTTTATATACTTTTTTGACTTGTTTAAATCTCCTAAACTAATACTAACATCTTTATTTTCATTAAAAATATTATAAAAATAGTTTTTCCATCTATTTCTTATATCATCATTTGCCACTAGAATTTTTTCGTTCTCGTCTTTTATGCATCTAACATAATTAAGATCTTTAGTTTTCTTATCTCTAGCCCTAGCTATCCTAAAAATATCTCTTTCACCCTCTTTTGAGTTGAGTTTTTTATATAAATCCTCCCAAATTTTAGTTTTTGCTTCACTCACGGCCTTTTTCGCTTCCTTCTTTGCTTTCTTATAAGCCTCTAAAGTTTAACTAGTTTTTAGCATAATGAAATTTGTAACATGCCCTCTTTGCCTTTATTTGATTGTGCACTACTTCACTCCACCACCAAGCTTCTTTTTGTGCTGGTACACCTCCCTTAGATACAACTAACACTTCTTTCTCTACTTTCCTAATATGTATAGCCATATTGTTCCACATGTCACAAGGTGTACGAACATAATTCCAAACATCTCCTTGAAGGACTTTCTGTTTAAATATATATTTTTTCTTGCTTTTGAGGTTGCACCATTTAGTCCGAATAGCTCGATGCACTCTTTTCTTCTTTGTCCATTTTTTTATTTGTAAATCCATAACTAAAAGTCGATGTTGGGTGGTTAAGCTTTTTCCTGGAATTACCTTGCAATCTTTACAATACGCTCTATCTTTCGTTCTACAAATAAATTAATCAATTTGTGTTTGTGATAAGCCACTTTTATAAGTAATTAAATGTTCATCTCGTTTTTTGAAAATTGTATTGACTATAAAGATATCAAATGTTATAGCAAAATTTAAAATCTCCCTACCTTCCTCATTTATATCCCGAAAACCAAAGTTTTCATGAATCCCTTAATATCCTAATGCCTCTTTACCGACATGTCCATTTAAGTCTCCTCCTAAACAAATCATCTCCCTTTGTGGAATCTTTTGAATCACCTTATCTAACTCTTCCCAAAAAGTTATCTTTATACTATCTTTTAGTCCTACTTGGGGTGCGTAAGCACAAACTATATTCAAAACCTCTGCTCCTAACACTAATTTCAATGTCATGATTCGGTCACCATATCATTGTATGTCTACTACACTATCCTTTAAATATTTATTTATGATAATACCAACTCCGTTTTGAGCCTTTTCTTTACCTTAGTACCATAATTTAAAACCTATATCATCTATATCCTTTGCTTTTTCTCTAACTCATTTTGTCTCTTGTAAAGATAGAATATGAATATTTCTTTGAATCATAGTATCTACCACCTCCATTAGCTTACCGAATAATGTTCTGATATTCCAAGAACCAATAAATCTTATTATTTAGGACTAGCTTCCTTACCCCCCGCATCCGTCCATATTCAAAATGTAGAGACTCTCTCTGAAAATTATTCACTACATTCGGGCGGCAATGTAGCAGGACTAACTTCTTTACCCACACCCATCCATGATGTGGGAACCCTCTCTGCAATTGATTCATTACATTCGAGAGAAAATGTAGTGACTCTTGCTTACTTATTACTGCATTCGGGCTCTGCAGCACGTCGCTAAACGGGGACGCCCCAAAGCAATGCTCATAATTTTTGTAATCCATGTTACAAATTACATTATGCTAAGAAAACTAGTGAAACTTTAGATGCTTATAAGAAAGCAAAGAAGGAAGCGAAAAAGGCCGTTAGTGAAGCAAAAGCTAAGATTTGGGATGACATATAAAAAACTCAACTCAAAAGAGGGTGAAAGAGATATTTTTAGGATAGCTAGGGCTAGAGATAAGAAAACTAAAGATCTTAATTATGTTAGATGCATAAAAGACGAGGACGAAAAAATTCTAGTGGCAAATGATGATATAAGAAATAGATGGAAAAACTATTTTTATAATATTTTTATTGAAAATAAAGATGTTAGTATTAGTTTAGGAGATTTAGCCAAGTCAAAAAGGTATATAAACCACAATTTATACCGACGTATTCAAAAGAATGAAGTCAAAGAGGCTCTTAAACATATGAAGAGTGGTAAATCGGTAGGACCAGATAACATTCCTATAGAAGTTTGGAAAATACTAGGAGAAATAGGAATCACTTGCTCACAAGACTATTTAATGAAATATGGAAAAATCAAAAGATGCCCGAGGAATGAAGAGCAAGTACACTTATACCCATATATAAGAACAAGGGAGACATTCAAAATTGTGCGAATTATCGAGGTATCAAGTTAATGAGTCATAATATGAAATTATGGAAAAGAATTATCGAACGTAGGTTAAGACAAGTATCAAGTACAACAGAGAACCAATTTGGATTTGTGCCAGGCATATATACTATTAAAGCGATTCACCTTTTGAGACATCTTATGAAACATTTTAGAGCAAAAAAGAAAGACCTTCACATGATATTTATTGATCTAGAAAAAGTTTATGATAGGGTACTGAGGGAGGTTCTTTGAAGAACTTTGTATAAAAGAGGTATCCCATTGACATATATTAACCTTATAAGAGACATGTATGATGGTGCAAAAACATGTGTGAGGACTCATGAAGGAATGACTGACTTCTTTGAAGTTAATATTGGGTTACATCAAGGATCAACTTTAAGTCCATACTTATTTGTAATAGTGATGGATGAGTTAACAAAACATATTCAAGATGAAGTACCTTGGTGTATGTTATTTGCAGATGACATTGTATTAGTGGATGAGTTAATAGAAAATTGGAACTATGGAGAGAATCATTAGAAAGCAAAGGCCTCCGACTTAGTAGAACAAAGACAAAATATATGGAATGTAAGTTTGATCATTTGGCTACTTCAGAGGACATAGAAATTAAAATTGGCACACATTGCATTCCCCAAAAGGAAACTTTTAAATACCTAGGGTCAATTTTTCAAAGTGATGGAAGAATTGATGGAGATGTTACACATAGAATTAATGCTGGTTGGTTAAAATGGAGAGGAGCACCAGGTATTCTTTATGATAAGAAGATACCATTAAAATTAAAAGGTAAATATTATAGAGCAGCTATTAGGCCTGCCATGTTTTATGGTTCTGAGTGTTGGGCAGTTAATCATCAACATGTACAAAAGATGTTTGTGACAGAAATGAAGATGTTGAGATGGATGAGTGGTGATACAAGAAAAGACGGTATACATAATGAGGTTATTAGAAACAAATTAGGAGTAGAACCAACAGAGGATAAAATGAGAGAGCATCGTTTAAGATAGTTTGGACATATAGAAAGAAGATCTAAAGAAGAACCTGTAAGAAGGTTAGAAAAACTAAATTTGGAAAGTATTAAAAGAAGTAGAGGACAACCACAAAAGTGTTGGAAAGAAACAATAAAGAACGATCTAGCTTATTGGGAGTTAACTGCTAACATGGCACACGATAGGGATCTGTGGAAACAAAGAATCCATGTAGCCGACCCCGTCTAGTATGGAAAAAGACTTAGTTGTTGTTGTTGTTGTATGTTATAAAAATCTGACGGAGTTTTACGCTGGATGTCGAAAGCCTAACACAACCCTCCTCCTTTATCAAGGCTTGGGACCGGCAATGCAAGGGTGATCCCTTAAATGGGCGGAGTTTTATTGAATAAATAAATAAGTTTTATTGAATAAATAAATACTTTTAAAAAATTAATACTTGTGAACCTTTTTTTCTTAATGACCTAGAAAGAATTTGTGTATGGAGTTCAAAACAGGCCTATTGATTAGGCATGCCATTTTTTATACGGTTCATACAAGCCTCAGCTGCAACTACTGGCAGTCCTAGCTGTTGGTTTAGTTTTCTTTAGTGTGTATAAAATGCTTATTGAAAATAAAATAAAATACTCATGATACAGTTCAATAGACACTGATATAGTGCGATACACTGATACTCCACTGGTAGTGTTACCTGCTCCATGGATCCAGCTGCCGGTTTATGATATTATCATATCGAATCATACATGATGCAATATTTGTAACGATGGCCTCATTTAAAGTGTTGAGTCATTCCTTGTTCTTTGTTTTATTGACGTTGTGGTTTATTTTTATTTATAAAAGTAGAAAATATTTCTTGTTTTCTACATGCCTAAAGCTTGGAGTATTGCTGCAACTTGCATGCCCGGTTAGGGAAAATGAAATGCTTCTCTTTTTTTCCCAGATTGGTTGTAGCCAAAGATGTTGTTTATGAATGTGGTCCGAATTGTGGTTGTGGTGCTGATTGCATCAATCGAGTATCACAACAGAGCCTAAGGTACCGGCTTGAGGTATCCCCGGTACACTATATTACTATTGATGGTTTATTCAGAATGAAGTTACATTTCCGATGCTTTATCTTATGCCTTCTAACAGGTTTTTCGAACCCCAAAAAAAGGATGGGCTGTCAGGTCTTGGGATTCTATCCCTTCTGGTGCACCAGTCTGTGAGTATACTGGGGTCCTCATGAGGACGGACGATATTGATGACGCATCTGACAACAACTTCATTTTTGAAATTGATTGTCTTCAAACAATGAGAGGGATTGATGGACGACAGGTGAGATATTTCAGTTTCCACATTCAAATGTCATTCACACTTGTGTGTCTGATTTTCTTGTTATTTGGTTCAGAGCCACTCATTTATGATTACTTAATTTCAACCTGGCAGCACTTGCAATGTGAATCTAAGGTTTTGCTCTCAGGATCTTAATTATTTCCTTTTTCTATTCATTTGGTAATTCATAATGGTAATAGCAAGGATGATATCTTTTATTTGATTGCTTTTATATAATCTATTAAAATATGTTGTACTACTCGAGATGCACTTTGTTTCCAAAGAAAAAAAATCCTTAGTTGTTAAAGTTTATTTTATACGCCTGTTTTATTTACCTATGTCCTGACTAACTGGTAGAATTTTAGCTGCGTGATGTCTACGTGCTGATTAGCGTCCTGTGGTCATCAGTTGATTGGTCATATACATATTTTCTATTAGTAGATGTTTAGAAAGCTTGAATCTTAATCAGCCAAAAGGTGATTCTTCAGAAACTAGATGGTACTTACCGTTGTTTCTTTTTAGTTAAAATGTCAGTTGAAAATAAAATTTCTCCTTCTTGAAGCTTGCTCTTGTACTCGTGAGGTATCTCAATGAAATCTTTGGAACTTGCTAGTTTAACTTGTGTTGGAATGTTTGATCCCAAATTGAAGAATTGTATCGGGATCTTCAGTCCCATATTGGAGAATTTTAATGAGAGGGAGGGGTGTGAAACTCTATAAATAAGAGAGTGGTGTATGGTATTCACATTTGACTTTGGCTTTAGACAATGTCTGAAGATTGTCTATTTGATTACGTAAACAACAAGCTTATGTAATTCAAAGATGGCATTTTTAAAATTAATTTTTAATACAATTAATTTTCATAATAATTATGGATTCGATTGGATCAGGGCGGGTTTCAATGGGTCCAATGCCGCATGGGTGAGGGTTGTGAACTCTAAAACCTGCAGGGAGGGCGGGGTGGGTTATGGCATTAGCTTTCTGGTGCAGGTCGGTTCTGGTGGGGCAGTAAGCTGTCCCATTGCCATCCTTAGACCTGATCAAATTTCTAGAAAGGAATATGTACTGAAACTGGAAACCAGAGCTTGGAACATTGGGGACCGTTGAAATAACTTCTCAAGATGGCCATCTCAGTCATTCTTACATGATCGCCTACAGGTTGGCTGGTTAGGGTGCTTTCTATTCTACCTGAATCTGCCCCACGTTCAGGTATTTAAAACCTGTTGGGGAAGGTATCAGGGTTCAAAACTGGCACCTAGCATGCACTCGACCTGTAGAACCCGACCTTGCCCTACCTCAACATGCATGCACATGTGAAGAAAAACCAATCGAAAAGGGTAAAGGTAGTCAAGTTGGTGGTAATGATGGGTGCAAATTATTGAGGGATGGAGGAAGAAAGGTCATGGTCTATGTTTGGGTGAAATATAAAATGAATTTGGAGTTACGATTAGATAGAAGTATTTATTAATATTGTTTATTATATCTATAAGTGCCCCATACTAGTTGGGGTAGTTTACCCTATATTACAACTTTGCTGGTTTTGGAATTAACTTTTTGCAAGTAGAATACATGTTAGATACAGTGTTGTTCAACGCGTATCATATCATGTATCGTTTAGGTCCACGATATGGGCGTATTGTACTTTAATATTAAAAAATAATAATAATTTAATGAAATAAAAAAAAAATCCAAAAAGAAGAAGAAAAAATCTGATAATTGCAAAGAATTCATATAATGCAAAGTTTAGTACATATTGATCATTCTTCATTAAACAATTAAAAAAATTACATATTTTGAAGCAAAAAATGAAATACATTTACATTTACATATTGTAATCAGGATCATCAACTAAATAATCTTCATCTTCTCCTTGCTGAAGACCCTCACCACCTTCTACTTCAAAATCAAAATCTTCATAATGTTGTTGCGCTCCTTCCAAATTAATCTATGAAATGTCTTCTTCAATTAGGAGGGCATTTTCTTTGTTATCTTTCATAATCCAGTCTTCTAATATATCAAAATTATCCAAACTTATTTGATCAAATTGGTTTTCTTCTCTATTTACCTTTTTTAATTGCCTACAAGAAAGAAAGATAAGTAATTAGTAAATAACATTAACAATTGAAGTCAAACAAAATATTGAATTGAATCTTTAAGTACTAACTAATACAAGATTACCTTTCGCGAAGTCGCATGTTACAACAAATGAAAATTAAGTTATTGAGCCGCTTATGTTCCACCTTGTTGTGCTTTTTTGTATGGATGTGTTCAAAGACACTCTAATTCCTTTTACAATCTGTTGCACTATAGGTTTGACTCAGGACTCTTAAGACACGCCAATTCCTTTCACAACCTGTTGCACTATAGGTTTGACTTAGAACTCTTGCTGCAAAATCTTTAAGGTTTAGGCAATCACTTTCAAACCTATTCCACCAAACATCTGTAGAAAAGACAAACATTAGGGACTTAATCTCCAATAATATAAGATTTAAGAAACTTAAATACGAAGATAAACAATTTACCTGGGCGCATATTAATACGATTGCGAATTGCTATAGGCAAACCCATTAAGTGAAGAGCATTATCATAGATCTTCATCTCTCGATATATAACATCTACTCTACTTTCATCAGGGACTAATATGTCTATATAATCAATGATGCCTCGATTAACCTCATCGTCCTTTTTGAAGCTTGTTGATTACTTATACTGGTTTAGATCATATGCTACTACATGAATAGGTTGATGCAATTGTTTGTTCCATCTATTATCTATAATTTTTCACACGGGCACATAATCTCTCTTCTTTCATTAAAATTATTTTTAATGGCAAGCCTCTATCCATTACTTCATAAAGGTAGCTTATAGATGGTTGCTCCTCACTGTCAGCTAATCTCAAAACCTTTACTAAAAGATATGTAATCCTGAATAGTCTAACACATGCATTCTAAAATGTACTCCTAAAGACTGTCTCTGAAATCTCAACTTTCTATTTTGAGGCAACTCTGCAAATTATTGTCATTCATATGAGGAGAACATTTTCTTTCTTGCTTATTTCTCACAATGTTATGTACAGATAAGAAATTAATTACAAACCGAGTTGCAGTTATACGAAGAAGCTTTGAATCATATATATATCTACTATCATACACAATACAAAGGCATGGTTGTTGATAATTTTGGTGATATCTTGGCAACACTCAGTTGTTGCCTTTATCTCATCAATCTCACCAATATCCTCAAGGATGAGATCTAAACAATGGGTTGGGCATGGTGTCCAATAGAAAGTCCCATAAGTATCTGCTAACTCCTTCTCAGTTGCTTTATAGTTTGCTACATTATGTAATGAATTGACTACATTCTGTAGCCTAACCTCGCATATTACCTTATCAAACTCTTGCCTTATGATCTCTGCAGTGTGCATCTCTTCTGACATGTTTAGAGATCTCAAAAACATAAGTCTTTTATGACAGCAGACAAGAAAGTTTAACAAGGTCCTTTCTTAACTATCTGTTCATCCGTTTACCATGATAGTGCATCTTGTCTCCTTTCATTACTATCTTAAAGTCAAACAATATTCTTTCACTTTAATGACGGTCTTATCTAATAACTTTTCTCTCAACTTTTGATAAGAGGACATCTTGTATCCTAAATTAATATTAGCAATTGCATCTGTCATTGCTTGAAAATGAAAATTGTTTGCAGTAAATGAAATCCATGCATCATAAAACCATCTACCCACTACAAGGTCTGCCTGATCATACAATTGTTCTGAAGCGATAGCAACACGAATTCCAGGTTGAGTACTATAAATAGTGTTAGGAGGAAAAAATAAATGTATGCTAGAAGAAACTCTTCTTCTACTCCTTGCGCTTCCTCTTCTATCACTTCCACTTGCAAAATCTTCAGCAGTTCTCTTTCTCCTGTTTGATGGACGAGAACTACTACCAATCTTTGTTCTGGCATCTAAAGTAATACTATCAGTCAATCCAATTGCATCATCATTATCTTCCTAAAACATCCTTTTGTTGTCTCTTCTCATGTATACTCTCAATCATCTAAAGACATTGTCATTTAGTGCCTTTTGTCAAACTTCTAACTCTGCCCATGCAAGGAGCAACTTCTTTTCTAGTCCCTACTGTTAAGGAAAGTCGTCTAGCATGTAATGAGAGTCAAGTAATGTAATGTCTTATGTCAGTTTGTAGTTTTGAGTCTTATGTCATCCTAGAAATAGTTAATTTATAGTAGGGGTAGATTAGGAAATTAAGTTAGATAGGGTATTAATAAGGGATTAGGGTTAGAGAGAAGCATCAAGAAAGTGTGGGGGACAGTTGCACAGAAACAGCCGGTTTTTTGGGCTTGAGGCAGATTGGAGGAAAGTCCCCAATCTGTCGTACATTGTAAGTAATATTTTTCTTCAATGATATGAAGTTTATCTGTAAAATGGTATCAGACGTCCAGGTTCTCTTTGTTTAAGTTTCTATGTGTGCCAGCATCCCTTTGATGCCGTGTAACAGAAATTCTGTCTGTGTTAAGAAGGTGCCTGCTTGTTTGATCCCCACATTGTCACGTCATGCCATATTGGCATCGTGGATAGCCTGCTTGTGTCAAGAACGCCTGTTGTTTGTGATATCGGATGTCAGCGACCAGCAGCCTCAGTTGATTTTGTGGTATCATCATCATTGCGTGACCCATTGTCATCGCCCTCAACGTCATCTTTTTTGGTTTTGTGTTTTCGTCTTGGCCCCTTTTCTTCTTTACTGCCTGGGATCCTTTGTCACCTCTACTCTTCGTCTTCGCCACATTCAGTATTTTGTGGCTGCCCTAGGGGGTTGCGTTTTGTGAAGCTTGCACCATCACATTTGCTGCATTTTTTTTTTCTCCGTTCCTCTTTCATGGCTGACAAGGGTAAAGGTATTGACCTTCCTTCTCATATCGGTGAATCCTTTGGTCTCTTTGATAAACTTGATCATACTCAGATCACTTCAACTAAATTGGATGGCCGTAATTACATGGAATGGGCACGCTCTGTGGAACTCGCCATTATAGCAAGGGGGAGATGGGAACATTTGATGGGTCAATCCTTTATTCCCACGCCCACTGACAGTCTTTATTCCACCTGGAAAAGAGAAGATGCTTTACTCTTCTCGTGGTTGCTCCAGTCCATGCTTCCCTCCATTGCCAAAACTTTTATGTTTTTAGATTCTGCCCATGCCATATGGTGTGCTGTCGTCGAGGCTTATTCCCGAAAGAAGAATGTTGCAAAAGAATATGAGATTCTGGAGCGAATTAGAAAGTGCAAACAAGCCAATCGATCTATTAGTACATACTATGCTAATCTCCGTGGTCTTTGGGATGAACTCTTCTACTATATGAATATCCAGTGCTCTACTTGTCATTCTGAACGACAGGCTGCGATTGAAAAGAAGAAAGTCTTTGATTTATTGTGGGGTGTAAATCCAGAATTTGAATCACTAAAACTGAATATTTTAGGCAGAGACGAACTTCCATCTTTGGGCACTGTTTACTCATTATTAATCAGAGAAGAAGACCGCCGCAATCTTGAGAAGGATGAGATTATTACTCCAGATCAACATGCCCTTCAAGTTCGAGATGACAGTTCACATTTTCTTGGCAGAGGGGGTATCCCCAGTCATGGACGTGGCCGTGGACGACTCACTTCCGAAGATCGAAATAAACTTGTCTGCTCCCATTGTGGCAAATCGCGTCATACCAGAGATCACTGTTGGGAATTACATGGTAAACCCGATTACTATCGCTCTCGGAATCCATCAGTCCACTCTGCCGACAGTTCCACTCCCAGCACTGAGGGCATTCAAGAGATTCTCAAACTCATAGAGGGTCTTGAACAGCGATTCTCTGCACAACCATCTGCTTCCCCCAACCACACTACCATTGCTCAGGCTACACATACTGTCACGGGTACTCATTTATCTTCTTCCCCTTCCAAAACTTGGATAATTGATTCAGGGGCCACAGACCATATGGTTGGAGACTCCACATATTTTTCCACTTACCAAAATCTTACAGAACAGGCACCTATTAAATTGGCAGATGGATCCTTCACATATATGATTGGACAGGGCAGTGTATCTACATGTCTTTCAGATTTATCATTTGTATATCATGTTCCCAGTTTTCCGCTCAATCTTCTTTTCGTCAGCTCTTTAACTCGTACCTTGAATTGTTGCGTAACTTTTCATCCTACTGGCTGTGTATTTCAGGATCGAAGACGGGGAAAATCTTTGGACATGGTAAATTATAAAGAGGATTATACATTCTTAAAGACTCATCTCTGCCTTCCACCTCCTGCAGTGTCTTCGCTACACCTACTTCCGATGCAGATCTTCGTCTTTGGCATTATCGTCTTGGTCATCTCCCTGTGTCTAAAATTCCATATGTTGTTCCTCAGTTTCGAGTCCAATCCAATAAATATCCATTTGAATGTGAAGTTTGTCAACTTGGGAAACACCAACGGGTCTCTTATCCCATAAGTGATTCTCGATGCTCTCAACCTTTTGAAATTATTCACTCGGATGTATGGGGTCCTAGTCCAGTCAACTCTTTGTTTGGTCATAAGTATTTTGTAACATTCATTGATGATTGTACCCGACTTACCATCGTGTACTTAATGAAATCTAAGTCTGAAGTTGCTTCTCTTTTTCCCATTGTGCATAAATTTATTACTACTCAATTTCATGCAACTGTTAAAATTCTTCGATCTGATAATGGGGGTGAATACGTTGGGACTCAGTTAGCCAACTATCTCCAAGCCCAGGGCATTGTTCATCAGACTACTTGTCCGTACACCCCTCAGCAGAATGGTCTTGCTGGACGGAAAAATCGTCATATTCTTGAAGTTGCTCGAACCCTTCTCCTTCAAAGCCATGTTCCCAAATTCTTTTGAGGTGAAGCTGTCCTTACTGCGATTTATCTTATCAATCGGATGCCCAGTCATACTCTTTAGGGGGAGAGTCCTATTCAAACTCTTAATAAAGACTCCAAATCATTCCATCTTATTCCTCGTACCTTTGGGTGTACCTGCTTTATACATATTCCTCTTCTTAATCGTGATAAACTTGCTGCAAAGTCTGATAAGTGTATCTTTCTGGGCTACTCGACCTCTCAAAAGGGTTATAAATGTTATGATTCATTGCGTCAAAAACTATATGTTTCCAGGGATGTTACTTTCTTTGAACTTCAACCTTATTATTCTCCTTCCATGGAAACTTCTACCTCTCCTTGTGTACTTCCACTAGTTCCTAGTGAGGGGGAGTATCCTGAGATAGTTGACAATGAGAGTGTGAACCACCAGCCACCCAAAGATATTCTGAAGTATAAGAAATGCAAGTGGGTGTTTACGGTCAAGTATAATTCAAATGGGACCTTAGAAAGATATAAAGCGCGATTGGTTGCAAAAGGGTTCACTCAAACATATGGCATAGATTATTCTAAAACATTTGCACCTGTAGCCAAGCTCAATCTTGTCAGAGTACTTTTATCGGTTGTTGCAAACTTGGATTGGCCACTACAACAATTAGATGTCAAGAATGCATTCTTGAATGGAGACCTAGAAGAAGAGGTGTACATGGAATCTCCACCGGCTTTGATAAGAAGTATGGTTCCAAGGTATGCAAATCGAAAAAATCCTTGTATGGGCTCAAACAATCACCTAGAGCATGGTTTGATAAATTTACTCAATCTATAAGGAAACAAGGATATTCTCAAGGTCAAATTGATCATACTCTGTTTATGAAGTTCTCACCTATAGGAAGAGTTATAGTTTTGATAGTTTATGTAGATGACATTATCCTTACGGAGATGATGTTGATGAAATGGAGAGATTGAAGAAATGCTTAGCATTAGAATTTGAAATCAAAGATTTGGGATCTCTTGAGATATTTTCTTGGCATGGAGGTGGCTCGAACAAAGAAAGGGAATTGTGATCTCACAAAGGAAATATATACTTGATCTATTGAAGGAGACGAGGATGAGTGGTTGCAAACCCATTGAAACACCAATGGAAGCAAATCAAAGGCTTGGAGATGGTGAAAAGAGGTTCTAGTCGACACCACAAGGTACCAAAAACTAGTTGGTAAGTTGATCTATCTTTCTCACACCGGCCAGACATAGCATTTGCGGTTAGTGTGGTCGATCAATTCATGCATTCTCCTTATGAGGAACATCTAGAAGTTGTCTACCGAATCTTGAGGTATTTGAAAAGTACTCGGAAAAAGGTCTATTCTTCAAAGAAAAATCAACAAAGAGGGATTGAAGTCTACACTTGATGTTGACTGGGCAGGATCTATAAATTGATAGGAAATCAACCTCTAGTTATTGTACTTATGTTTGGGGTAATCTTGTCACTTGGAGAAGTAAAAAATAGAATGTAGTAGCAAGAAGTAGTGCAGAAGCGAGTTAGAGCAATGGCAAATGGAATTTGTGAAGTGCTATGGCTAAAACGAGTTATGGAAGAAATAAAAGGGCGTTGAGTAAGGACCTATGAAGCTATATTGTGATAACAAAGTCCCAATCTGCCGTACATTGTAAGTAATATTTTTCTTCAATGATATGAAGTTTATCTATAAGACCTACTAGGTGGTTTTTCAATTGTATAATTCCACCACTAACCACCTTCTCACAAAACAAACATATGATCTTTAATCTGGAACCCTGAATTGTTGTACCCCACTACCATACTAGATCAACCGAGATTGAGAGTCCCTAACACTCCTTCCTGCCATCTCAATTGAGCACCTCAATTCAATAAAAAACCTGAAAATAAAAGCACTTCATAAATCCCCAATCTTCACATAACACTCAATATAGTGTCTCCCATTTCATGAATGCAATAAAAATCATATCTATGCACTTAATAATTTCATATTTTATCATTAAAAAAATACAAATAACATCAAAAACAATAAATAGAAAGAAAAAAATCCGAGAAACACAATCCGAGTTAGGAGGCTTGCACAAACACCGTATTTTTTTTGGGGGCCTTGAACACCAAGGAGGGGGAGAACCACAGGAGGAAGGCTTGTAGCCATGAACAAACCTCAGAAACCCATAAAAATGCAGGTTTCTGTTCTGCTAGGGAAGAGTCCCTAGGCGTATCACCTGTATCGTTCGACGATACGGCACGATAACCTTAATCTTGCGATATAGATTATCGTATTGTATCATGGGACCCATAATACGATATGTATCGATACGGTGAGATACGGCTAACATTGGTTAGATATGTTATGGTGCTAAGCATCCTTCAAAATGAACGTAAGGTGACAAATGATAAGTCATTTTGCTTTGCAATTTTCTCTTCTGTTTCCAAAAGTACAAAATGCTATTTTCTAATGGGTGCTTCATCTCCTCTCTTTTTTCACATTTCGTTGTAGAGGCGATTTGGAGATGTGTCAAAGCACATTGCTCCTCCACCAGATTGGGTGGACGAAAAGAAATCAGAAATTTTACCAGACTACTGTCTTGATGCTGGATCAGTTGGCAATTTCACAAGATTTATCAACCATAGCTGTGAGCCAAATCTCTTTGTTCAATGTGTTTTAAGCTCTCATCGTGATATGAAACTTGCAAAGGTTATGCTGTTTGCGGCTGACAATATACCCCCACTTCAGGTAATTCTTGTCAAAGCTTTTGTAGATTCATGATTCTTGTTATCTAAAGCACAGTTTAATACTTGCTTAGGCTTTTCTTGGGAGCCCAATGCTTCGGCCTCACCTGAGATTTTACAAGGAAACTTTTGTGCTTCCCTTTGTTTACTTTTTGAAAATTTTAGTTACCTTCATGTAGCTACTCAGTCTTTGTATATTCATGAAGTACCACACATATATAGTTTGTGACCTTGTCGTTTTCTGAAAGGTACTAGGCAGTTTGGCTAGGACCTGCACCTTAAGCTATGTACATAAAGGGAAATGTTGGACAATCAACCATCAACATGAAAAGAAGATGTCCATAGGAAAGAAAGATGTTATAAATTCATGAATGCATATACAAGCAAAAACCAGATCCGAAACATGGAAAAGAGTTGGTTCAACATCGATGGAAGATAACGTGAGAAATATGCTTAAGGTAGTTTGGATGTTGGGAGGGTTGGCATATGGGGCTCGAATGAGAAGGTGCAAGATATCAGACGGTAACACAGGAGGCAGAGGTACACCTCCAAAGTATGGGAAGTAAACAATAAAACATAATCCTGATTATTGAGGGTCATTATTGAGTAGCTTTACATCTAAATAAGAAAATAACACTTTGAATTTCAAAGAGCTGCTTTTTCTTTTTGAAATTGATTGAAATTCAAAATGAAGCCCATGATTCTTTTTCTAATAAGAAATTCGTGGGTAACTCAAGATACCCCCAAGAGTGTTGGGCCGAGAGAAACCTCTGCGGCCATGTGAGTAAAAAAATGGGTCTGCACCTATTTTGTTGTTTACTTATACGTATCTGGTACTGGTATAGCACCAGCTTATATTATAAGAATTCAATGACAAAAATGAAAAGAAGGGGTTGAGCATCTTCCAGTTTTCCCATCCAGAAGTATGTCCGCAATGGCTTTGGAGTCTAGTTCAAGGATAAGATGACAGAAGCTCATATCACAAGCTAATCTTAGATCTGACTACCGATAGCTCCGCACTGAAATAACTAATTGTTTCAATGGAACCTTCTACTGGGGGTTGACCGTTGATACACAGTCCAAGCTTATTAATTTATTTACCCTTGGTTCAATATTCTCTTTATTACAAAAGGAGGTCGTGGTAATGAGATGGGTGGTCTCTACATTCTTATCCTCTGGTGATGGCTTCCTTAAGTGGTGTCTCCGGTAGAGTAGAGTTAGTTGGCATAGACCACTGTGAGGTACCATTCCAGTTTTCTCTGAGTTTGACCAACAAATGGAGTGGGAAAAGAAAACTTGCCGTAAGGTGTTGGGTTAAGTCCCGCAACGAGAACAAGGCAACACAACTTCCCGCATCGTGGGAGCAGTGAGCAGTGATCACATAATGGTTTTAGTATGCGGGAAAAGATTTGGCTTTGGTTTTGGTTGGTGCCTTGGCTCCACCTATCTGTTTCCATAATATTCTTCTTGCTTCTTGACAATTTCCCTTCAGGTTTACAGAGTGGGAATTGGTAGTATCTCTGGTGGACCGAGCGCTTCTTTTCTACATTTAAATTTCAGTGTTTTTTGGGTTGACATCTATGTTTTCCATGATACTTCATATAACGTAGTGGAAGTTCAGTTAGTTAGATGGAACCTAACCTCCACGATAGTAAATTTCTATCCTTAAAGGAGATTGATTTCATGAGACAAACAAGTGGGAGGAAAAATGGAAGGGGTGGCTTATATTTTCCTCTCTTCTTTGTGTCTCTTTAGTTGCTTATAACTTCTTTAGGATCTGCACCATAACCTTGATTAGTTTTTTCTGTGATCTGAGATGATCATTATGTATGGTGCATGTACATTGTAAATGGATGGGTTCCATTGCATTTATTGATTGGTGGACCTACTCACTTACCATTCTGTGTACTGTTGTTCATATATATATAAAGAGTCTTAGCTGTATAATGTGTTTTGGTGCATAATCTTATACAAACATCTCCACCATTCGGTTTTTGAGATTGACGGTGGAGATATGAATCAAATATACTCTTATACCTTTGTAGTTTGCATTTTTATTACATTATGCAGCTAATACTCCCTCTATATATTGTTATATTGTGTTTTTCATTGGAATTTTATTATCTCTTTCCAGAAGAATAAGATAAATAGAGTATTGCTATCAGTTTGTTGTAGAAGAGGTCTTGCAGTACTAAGCTGGTTCTTATCCAGGAACTCACATATGACTACAACTATCTGCTTGATAGCGTTGTTGGACCAGATGGTAACGTGAAGAAAATGTTGTGTTACTGCGGAACAGCTGATTGTAGAAAGCGCCTCTATTAGTTAGAGTAGCATTCCATATACAAACGTGATTTTGTGTGTCGTATTTTTGGGTATTTTTTAGCGCATCCGCTCTCATACATATGTGATTATGTGCAATGGGTTTTGTCTGTAGAAGTGCCCATGTTGAGGCACTTGTTTATTTCCACCCTTGCCTTTTGGGTGGACCTTTGTTGTCTCAGCTCTATATTCAGATAGGGCTTGGTACATTTTATAATGACTGTAAAGGTTGTCACCTCATTTTGGTACATCCTAAATGTTTTATCAATATTTATCAAACCAAGTCAATGATTCTCATTCTCCAGTTTCAATGTGAGTGTGCATGCGAGCCCGCCTGTGTAGGTGTGTGCTTATATTTAGAGCTTATTCATATGGCAAAATTTCAGCCAGGTTCTTGCCAAAATGGTAAAGGTGCAGTACATAAAATTCTGCAGTTAAACGAGCAGCTATTCCTCGGCTTCTTTTAGTTTGTTCATCGGTGCTTGTGTTAGGGTCAGATGAGTCTGTTGCAAGGGCTCCAATTCAGTCCTTTCTTTATTCCCGAACAGTCAGTATCCTTTTCTTTACCCTAAGCCTAAGTGGGGGTATATCACGCTGGTCTGCAGTTTGTATCTTTGGTACTAGATCAAGGGTTCAATACTGGATTGCTCATGGGCCTGGGAATGCGGTTCCTGTACAGAGTAGTGGCCCCTTGTATCAAACAGCTCCCAATAAAAAGTTCTCAGATTAGCCATTGAGCCCCACAACCATTATCTTCAAGAGATTCACGTGCATGTGCGTTTCATGATGATGACATTTCCCTCTCTTCAGCTTCACATTGATTCAAATTTAAAGACCATTATTTTGTGCAATAAAGTAAAGCCGTGCCGAAGTAAGAAGTACTTTTTCTCCAATGCCATAAACTAGAAGCCAATGTGAAGTAATCACTAGCCAGCACTTCCCCCGTCTAAAGGGAACGCATAAGCCCTTCGATTACCCCACTTGAGGGCCTTGTGCCCCAATCCATGGGAGACCTAGTAACTAAATTGTGCCGTATATGAAATCCTCTGCGACAACTATTTCATGATTTGGTCGTTACCATGCCATTTGAAGGCATATATGTAAATAAAGATAGATAGATAGAGATAGTGGTAAATACATAACGCTATTTAGTGCATAATATTTTATATACATTTTTACTGTTTGATTGACATGAACAATTTAATGTCAATCAACAACAAAGATTTGAATTATAAGTGTTTTGTATTGTTATACTTTGGTGCATTAAATACTTTTTGTTTTATCACCTTAATTATTCATTTAAAAAATTAGACGGTGAAGATGTTTATACAAGATTATACACTGAAAGACATTATGCATTTATCACTACCCTTCTTTCTTTCTCTCTAATATATATAAACTAGGTTGTACTTTGTAGTTGACATTGAAAGACATTACTATTCCCTTGTGTTTGTGACAAACGATATGTGTCGGAGTCGTAATGAACTTATTGATTATTTAACATTAGTTGGGAGGAAACATAATATGGTTATGGTTATTAATCGTTCGAAAGAGTAAAGGTATAATAAGCAAAGTATGACTTGGATGTTAAAGGAGTTTAAAGTATAAGCAAAATCAAAATATTGATATTGAAAGAACTAGATGGACGAGTACTAAGAAGGTCAATTGCCATTTGTTATTAAGAGGAGATGATGGAGTGGATGGATATTGAAAGTTTCATGTAGTGAATATGATTATCACTCTCTAATATTGAAGCATTTATTGTAAACTTGACAATGAATAAAGAGATAAATATGTTTGTTATAAGTTGGAGGAAAGTAGTCTACTCATTAGATGAGTTCAGTTACAAGGATGCAGTAAATATAATGGAATTGAAGTAGAGGAAATTACTAGCCCTACTCTCCTACGTTAAAGAGAAATTTGAACCCATAAAAAGAGGGATTTTTTTTTACTGTGATAGATAGAGTAATTCATTATAGTACTTATACTACTAATAGGTATATGAATTTGTTTTTCAATGCATTCATATTGTTTTCTTCAAATGTATAATGATTGTATATTCATATTTGTTAGGGTAGAAAGTACATACGAAACGATTAAAGGGTTCATTGGTACCTCAACTTACAAATTTGACACAATTAGAAAAGAATTACATTCATTGATATAGTTGCAAATTATAGAATTGAAGAAGTCATTTAAGGAATGAAAAACTCTAACCATGCATTACATTAACGTAAAAGAAGATTTGGTTGTAAACTTTTACAAAAAAGTATCACAATGCACTCTTCAACTTATTATAAAAAAATATAATCATATGAAGATGGTAGGTTTAGATATAGGAATTGTCGTAATTTGTGATGTTGACATGGTCTACCTTGTGCCAAAGAGCTCAACTTTCTGCTTAAATGTGATATTTTGATAGAATTGTCAACTATTTATCCATTTTGGAAGAATCTAGACATTGAGGAGGACACCCCATATATTGTCGATTAGGTAGAAGAGGATACACAAACATTTATGGACACCGTTTGGAGGAAGTTATTGAATTATCCAGTGTGATAAACTTATTAAGATTTTAGATGAGCAGTTGAGTCCTAAGTATACTACCCTATAACAACCACTGATTTGTCGTTCTAAAGAGAAACCATCTAATCAAATTACGAGGTGAGACTTGTCAACTTGTTAGCATGCAGATAGGAATGTCTCGCAAAGAGGTAGGCATGGGCGTACATGTGGTTAAGGACGTGATGTATCTCATGGGTTGACCCGTTCATTTTCAGGGAGTTTTGATCCTCTCTCACAAGAACATTTCCAAACGACTTAACTTTGAACCGACATATCTAAAGATAATACCACACTTTATGGGCCTCTTTATAAATGTTTGTTTAAATGTTATTGAAAATGGAAATTATTGGTACAGAGTCATTAGTGCACTAGAAGAACAAGGGAAAGAGTGGTGGCATGAAGCTCACAGACAGTGCTTTAAAGAGGTAGCACGTAAGCATTACATATATGAATGGATTTTCATATATGATGATAGTGTAGACGTTATTCAGCATATTGCATAAATGAGAGATGGGCCCTGCCTTAGTATTGGATGTCCATGCTATATATGGGTTTAATTATCACTACTCAGTGGAATGTAGCATTGGTACTCTTGTGTATGATAGGGTCGATGACATTTCTGCCACTAATGTAAGACACTCACAAGTCTGTTGTGAGGGATATGTGGTACATGTGTTATAATTATATATTTTTTATTATGTTATTTAGACAATTTGTATATTAAAGTAGATATTAATCTTCTATTTTGTTTATGTTTTCGTGGTTTTTTCACGCCTCTTATCTTTTCAATATAGCAGTGTTACTAAGATAAAAGTGTTGGGAGTTTATAAGCTACATTTGAAGAACGTATTAATATGAATATACAAATGAGAGAACTAGCAAAAGATGTACATGATATTGAAGACGATGACTAGGTGTCATTATCCATGTGTTTCTATAAAGGATGCCTTTTCTAGTTGTTTGTATAAATACATTAATGTAATTGAATCCCACGTGTAATTGCAAACCCTCTAAACATCGTGTGTCAGCCGATTTACAAACATTATTGACACCCTATTTCTAGACTTATCCTGATATAACATTATAACAAATAATATATGGTCTTATTTTCATTACTCATTGTTCTTTAACAATTAGTTTAGAACATCTCAAACTTAACGAGTCTGAACTTAATCTCACATACGACTTCATTGATGCTCATTTATAACATATCACTAAACATTTATTTATTACTTCTAGCCATCATCTCATGTGTCAAGGCTATAAGTTGGCTCTCCAATAAATGACCCAGTATCTCATGTACATCATGAAGTGCGATAATCATTTCACCTACGACATATGGAAGTTTTTGTGTTTTGTTGTCAATGCTTGATAACTACAGTCATTTATCACTTTGTATAACAAATCTGCATACCCAATCAACTCACTCCTATCTATAATCTTAACCCAATTTTTGGGCCTCACATCCATCCTCTTCACGGGCAAAACTCTGCCCAGAGTGTAGCATGTGTAGATTGTTATCACTTTCCGTATTGTTTGAAAATATATATTTATATAATCAATTAGAATAGAGAGTATTGATATCAAATATAAAATTACACTAAAGTTATACTTATTCTTCCCATATCTTATACACAATATGACCTTCAAAGCTCGGGAGTAATCGTGGCATATCAAGAGATCCCTCATTCTCATTTTCTACAATATTGATGTTAGTACCGGAGGTTGATATATCCTTCTCGTATCGTAAAGAGTTGATTTCCTTTTTTCCTCGTTGTTGTTTACGGGGACACCTTTCATACAACACCGCATTGCATCTTCTAGTTGAGGTGGTGACGTTACGACTTTATACTTGTGCCCTATCAGTCATGCCTACATAACAAAAAAATATTTTATGAAGTTCAAGCTATCATCTTGAAGGAGACACGCATGTGCGATATCAAAAATCCGATGGTTTTTCCAGCGACAAACTGCATGATAATTTGCTTAAAACAAATCGAAAATGAAACAATATAAAATCAACGAATCTCCCTTCGAATCGGCAAAATAAATTAGATTTATCTTTTTCTTCCATTTTATATTATCAGTTCTTCTCAAATCTACTATTTTGATGGATTTCAATCTACTTTTTTGCTAGAAATGGTTGTAGATTAAGTATTGCATAGCTAGAATGAGGTAGAAAGCGAAGAATAGTCAAAACAATGGTTGGTTTGGAAAAAACAATAAAAAAAAGATGTGTCTAGTAAAAGGAGTACGTGCATATCAATCATGTAATTATAAGATGGTGTAAAGTGAAGCTCACAATTTTTACAATTTGAGTACGAAAGTGATTGACTATAACCTTATTTCTCTTTCTTTCTCTCTCTATATATCTCTTTAATATATATATATATATGTGCTTGTATGTGTGTGTGAAAGGGACGGTGCGCGTCTCTAATATTGTCACTGTTGTGCACCCCTTTTCACGTAGGACAATAATTTGCATGCTCTTTTGTTTTTATAAAATTTAATTTAAAATTATTGTTGTGCTTATACTTTCAAATTGTGTCTACGTGGTTGACAAGACCGATCGTGTAGACTTCTTACTTTATACATAGTCCATTGTTTATTGAACTGGTGAATTTCAATCGAAAGTTTTTTTCCATTTTAGCAAGTAACCAAGCCAACAGAGACGCGGTTTCTTCCCTTACATGTTTGCTTCTTGAAACTTATCCAGTTGAAGAATTGGATGAGATGGCCTGTCACGGAAAAAAAAACTTGGCTCGTGTCCGTTGGAAGCGCTCAGGAACTGCAAGTTTTTAGCTCTTTCATACTATTATTTATTGCTATTCTTTCAATGGGAAAACAAATCACCAATAGTAGTTGGAGAACATGCCAAGTGCCTTTCACTCTGAAATGTATCAGTGGCAAAACAAATCACCAATAGTAGTGTAGTTGGAGAACATACCAATAGTAGTTGGCTTGATTCAAACTTTTTATTTATTGCTATTATTTATTTTTACTCTTTCTTACTTTATATATTCAAACTTTTTCATCATTTGATCAACGTCATCAACAGTGAATATTTGAAATAAAACATAAATTGAGTATGAAAAGTAAAATGATACATATTATTTTTTATTCAAACTTCCACCATTATAGTTTGCTTAAATGTTTAAGAATATTTAAGTAAGAATGAGGGTTGAACATGGACCAAGTCACCAATATATATATGTTGGGTCCTATCTATATATGACATATCACTTTTTGAAAGCATGAGTGTAACTTAAAAAATTAAAAGTTTTTAAAAAATAAAAAATATAATTATTATACTTATATTCTCAAAAAGCAATGGTTAAATTGAATCTCTCTCTTTATATTGTATATAGAGATAGGTCCCCAACCCCGCTAGTAGTTTTAGTGGGACTCTCAACTTTAAGGTGTTGGAAAGATAATAACTAAGCAGTTACAAGTTTTCTTTTTTACACGTCTAGGCCTTGTGATAAACTTTTCCTAATATCATTAAACAAAACGATCCTTCGGGGTGTTGGATAGCAATGCCGGGACCATGAAATTGTATTGGCTTCGTAATTAGGTAAAACTCCGACTATGACCCCGTTTTTTTACTGTGCTTGGAGGCCTTCTAGAACTGTATTTCCAGTTGTATTCTATGAGCGCTAGCGCAACTGGCAGGATGATCTATCTCCCATGTTGCATGTAGGAAGTTTGAAATGTTTATGTTAGGATTCTCCTTCCCTTTGTAACAAAAAGAAAAAGAGTATGTGATCTTTCGACTGTGAACACATGACCTAGCACCACTTTTTTTGTATAAAATCATTTTTGAGGGAAGCACTCTTAACTTACCAGTATAACGCGTCGGAGCCACGTACTCTTTAAAGCACTTGTCTAATAGCTTTGCACTTAATTTGTCTTTTGTTTTTACTATTAAACGTTTGTCGTGTTGCATAGTGTGAGTTAAATGGATGCCAATACCCATTTCAAACCCTTAGCATCTGACGGAAGGGCTCAACTCACATTTTATACGGGAGGCTATCTGAAGTACTTATCTGCTGCATTACTTTAAAAATCTGCTAAGATTGATCCGGTTTGAGTGTTGGGTGTGGGTCACATTGCGAGCTTTGTCGGCTCTTTCGATGGTTAGGATGTGACAAGTAGTCCTTTGCAGCAAAAAAATAAGAAGAAATAAGATGCTTTTATCTTCTTAAATACCCTAATACAAATATATTGGAAGCATGTTTTGTTTTATGTAAAACAATTTTGGATGATCATCTTCAGTTCATACAATTCAGGCAACCACACACAAAGGGCTGAGACTGAGCTACCCCGAAACCAGTAATTTGAATCGGCAATCCCGGTTCTGGTTTCAATTTTGCGTTTGGCTTGCCGGTTTTAGTTTTGGCCAGTTCCCACTCTGTTGTTTCAATCCAGCTATGCATACCTTGAACTATGCTTTTATCTCGCCTCAATGTACTTCGCTCATTGATGAGGACTGTGAGTTAAATAACATATTACTATTTTATATTTTGAAGTTGTAATAAATAAATCATACGCAATATTTAAATGGCAACTTGTTGATAGAATTATGAATAAGTTGGGTTTTATATTCTCCTGCCTCGGTTTTGGTTTATTTTAGATTTACGGCAATCATTTCTGTTTTTATATGTAACAACCTCGTTGATCTAAAACAAGTTTAAGTTAATAAAATATTAAAATGCATATTTGAACTTAAATTTGGTTATATAAAGGAAGGAATTTTTATTAAACTATGATAGATGATTGAATGAACTTTTGAGTTATGCTCAAAACTTAGTACCATCTGTGTATGTGTGTGTGTGTTCTTTACACACCTAGACATGGTGAGTTCCACGGAAGCAAGGAATCTAGGCCCCTTCGCTTCCAGTTCCGAGCCCATTTCCATGGTGGTTGTGAATCCGTGTCTGGTTTAGTTCTAATTTCATTTGAAAAAGACGTGCATTAGAGGTGAAATTTTAGAACCGGGACCAAAGTATGGTCCTGAACTACCAGTTCTGATTTCGGTTCAGTTTCCTAGAGGGTGAAACTAAATCAAACCGAGGAGATCATGGTTTGGTTCCAGTTCCGGAGGCAGTTTGGATCTGGTTCACACATACTGGGACTGGTCTAAACCGCCCAACTCTTGCCCCGTGAACTGCCAAAATAATCGTTCTTTAGAATTTCCTTAGTTGCCGTACAATTTATAGAGAAAGGTATTTTATAAACCTCTTAATAATTTATACCATGTGTTTGTATTGTTTAGTAGCTCGAAGTCTTGCGAGCCCGAACACGCTCTTTGGGGCCCAAGTTATAAACTAACAAATTGCTTTCCATACCTCCTGGCGGATCCAGAAACTTGTTTCAGGTGGAGCGGATTTCAAGTTCGGGTGAGGTGGGTTCTAACATTTTCAATTTTTCTTTAAAAATTCATTAAACATCTAGAAAAGTTCAGAATTTCTATATTAGAAGATATTTCGGATTCTTGTTCGTATTTGTCTTGTGTTATTTTTTTTTCGATAATAGATCCAACCAAAGTCGCGACTTGATTCGTTTGCCATCACCAGAGGAGGACTGACAGAGACTTTTTAAGTCGTGTCGTTTCGGGTTCTCTTGTCCTGCCTTTTATTGCCAACGCTACTTAACATAGACTAAGAAAACCTTGCTGCCCGGGCACGACTTGAGAAAATGAATGACCTCATGTTTTCATCCCATTGACCATCACTGAATAGAAATGAGAGAAACCCTTGTCAAAGTTTTATCCTGGGTTTCACACAACCATTAATATGTTTCAAAATATTAAAAAAAAATGCAACCGGGTTTCTCATGGTTACTATACAAACAGATCGGCATTTTCGACGGGACGGGAGTTCACGAAAACTTTTTACAATGAAAACCAAAGGAGCACAAAGAGCGAAATCTCACCTGGCTAGGGGTTTGAGTCACAAGTTGCAGATCATGAGTTCAATACCTCAGGCCTGGCTTCAACTTCTCTATTGTACCCAAACCTCCAAGGGTAGCCTTGTTAAGATTTGTTCTACTATGCATTGCCCGAACGAAACTGAATAAGGATCGAACCGTTGGGAGCTCAACACGAGCCATGCGAAATGTGTCGGGTATTTTTTTTGTTTTAGTCAAATAATTTTCCAATTTTTAACTTCATTTCTGGAATTTTTTGTTACAGATTATGACAAATTGGTTTTACAGTTTGGACTTGTCTTAGTCTTCCTTATGGGCGAACTACCTGCCAGTTCTGGATGCACTCACAGTATGAACCGAACGACCCCACACATACATGCATGGCGAAGAATCCTCTGTTGCGATCAGGTGACACAGAGTGATGACTTTTTGTAGGATGACTGCATCATCATATGTCAGATGACGTAAGATCATTTTTTTGGAGTCTAACCCGACCCGGTGCTCGTGCTTTTGCTATCGCTCACCAAAGCCATGGTGCAAATTGGATGACGTCCCGCTACCACGCCACAAGTGGCTGAGCAAGCCATCGTTTCGTCCAACCGATTCACTTCTAAAACGGAGAGAAGCATATAGTCACTGTAAGACACGGTTGCTACCACGCCACAAGTGGCTGAGCAAGCCATCGTTTCGTCCAACCCATTCACTTCTAAAACGGAGAGAAGCATGTAGTCACTGTAAGACACGGTTGCTACCACGCCACAAGTGGCTGAGCAAGCCATCGTTTCGTCCAACCCATTCACTTCTAAAACGGAGAGAAGCATGTAGTCACTGTAAGACACGGTTGCTACCACGCCACAAGTGGCTGAGCAAGCCATTGTTTCGTCCAACCCATTCACTTCTAAAACGGAGAGAGGCATGTAGTCACTGTAAGACACGACAATGACACGTTACCTAAAATCCCAACACCAACCTAACTTGTGCTCTCAGTGTGTTACACTCAAAAGATTGTATTGTACTACGTGTGCCAAGTTTTTTCAGTGGACACGAAATGACACAAACAAACAAGCTCAACATACAAAACTATTGGCACAACAAATATCACATCTAGTGGGCTAGACATGTCCGGTTCCCGTTAGCCCGGAATCTTGAACCGTAACCGAACAAGTTTGGGATCGGTTCTGGTTTGAGTCTGGAATCAGTATTTCTATTGAAAAGTTTGAAAATCATAAGAAAATTTTTAAAAAATACCGGAACTGGCAGTTTCAAACTGCCTGTCCGGTTCCGTTTTTATAAGAGATGAAACCGAAACCGAACCGAGTGGTCTCTAGTCCTGGCCCAGTTCCGACTTCATCGGTTCCAGTTGGAACCGTTGAGCTGCTTAGAACCAGCCATATCTAAGGTGGGCCATTTATTCCACCCTAAACTAAAAAATTTAAGGAAAATGAATTTATAACATAACATACGGTCTTTTGTGCCTAAAAGTACGGTTGATGGCTAGAATCCGTGAGCTATAATATGCAGCCCACACTATGACCGTGGGATAATATAAAGCTTAAGGTAGGTCTGGTAAATGAACCAATACACTCATCCTCTGGTTCATCTCTGACTTGTTCGTGTTCGGTTTGTCAAATCTTGCGAGCTAAACATGGTATGTTAAGCTCGGTTCAGCTCGTAAAATCTCATTAAATTATATATATTAATTCGTGTCCGGACCATACCACAAGTGATCGTGTGCAAGTACTGAAGGGCCCGAAGGTGGATCAATTGACATTTTTATTTTAAACTTTCAGACTTTACGTAAATGAAAGCTATATCACCATTGGCTTAACCTGTTTTGGACACATACATGACAGGATACGACACAGGTGCAACCCGAAGACGAAAATTAACACTGTAAGCAGTGCGTGCACGTAACTTATGATCAACCTCGCGAAGGAAGAATAGCCTCAAGTTGTGAGGGGCATATTCGTCATTTACTCATCCGGCGAGCAATGCTCTGATTCTGATGTCAGTTTTTTTGCCGTCTTTCAGCAATTTTTCTAAGTGGTGGATTCACTAATAAGCCCCTTCAAATGATTGGAGCCGTCCTTGCTTTTATCTAATTGCGTGTTGGAGGACCTTCTCCAGAATAGACTAAACTACCCTTCTTCAACATGGAGTAGATTAATGGGATTTGGATCGTGTTTGATATCCAGAACCGTTTTGTTCTTGTACGGTGGTAACTAGTGAACACTGAGAAGCCCTGTCAAACGACAAGTGTTCATTTTTTTGGCTTACCTCGGCTCCTGAGGAGGTCGATCATATACCATGCTAGATAGAATCGGCTAGATAAAACCGTCTTTTTGAAAATCTTCATAATTTTGGGATGTGCCAATGGTGGTGGGGCAGCGAGTTCCAACAACAACAACAACAACAACAATAATTAAGCCTCTTCTCATGCTAGATAGAATCGGCTGGATTTTTTATATTTATAAAGCTCGATCATGTACCATGCTAATAGTTAACTAAGTGGGGCAGCGAACTTCTCTGTAATTAAAAATATCAACATCAAAGCTACAATTTATAGTTGAATACATGGTTGAAATACATAATTTGCCCCTGCTTAAACAGATTCATGAGCCATTAGCTCCACCTAACACAAATTTATAGATCCGCCAATGGCTACAACCTGCAGGAGTCAAGCTGGAAACATGCTTCGCTAATCTATCCTTTCCAGTTCAGTATTTACATGCTTATATAAGTATTAGAAAAACATGCTAATATAGTTAGGGCTATGTATGGCTTGTTCCTGATAAACCGAAGCCATGAACAGTAAGCAAACCAGATCACATCCAGTTCCAGTTATGGTTTGGAACCTTGAACCAAAAGCAAGGTGAAAATAGATAAATAAAAGCATAGAAGAACCTATAAAATGGAGCTAGAACTAACAGTTTTGATTTCGATGTTGAAAGATCTTTGATGAACCGTAACTAAATCGGGGATCTTCTAATTCAACAAAATCAACCTAATGAGCACGTACTCTAATTAGTACCGGAATTCAAAACGTAGGCCAGATCCATTGTGGCTAGATAAACCAGCTTGCTTTCATAATAAGCTAAGATCCCCACATCTTCAAGTGCCAGAATCTTTTCAATTACTCTTTTCACAACGTCTGATCTTTATCATTGAAACCGAGTCATTTCCTTGTGTAGAAGAAAAACTTCCTCCTTGATAGTAAGGAGCTTGATCCGAATGAATCGTGTTCTTTATTCTTTCTTGTGATTAATGTTTCGTATTTCGTGTCAGGCTGCCAGCTCACCTTACCCATGAATAGGCTTACTATTGGGTTCAAGGGCGCAATGGATTCTCCTTTCTTTTTTTTTGGGTAGCCGGAAGACCGGAATGACCCCGACTGATCCGTTTTGAGTCGGTCGACCCGGAGCTGGTTTTGTCCATTGACAAGACTCAAGACCTTGCTTAAGGTTAATGCCAACCCACTTGAACCAACCAAGCGTTGGTGATGTAACTGGCTCTTTAATAGATAAGTAGAACTGTTTAAGAAGGCTAACTTCAAAACTTAAACCACATGTTTTCCATGGAAAACATAAACCAAGAGCCCGTTGTCAGCAAACAACCACTTCATTAACAAATGCATTAACTGATAGTGGCTGTTCTTGCACCACTTAAGAACGTTCTTCTCATGATCGGTTTTTCATATTGCATAAAATTCCATCACCGGCACAAAGAATTAAGGCACGGATCTGATTCCGTGCTTACTGGATCCGATCCATTATGATTCGGGCATGTATGTTAGTGTTCTAGACTCATGTATTCACAGAGTGAGCGGTATATCGGACCAGGGTCCATTTGATCCATATTGCCTTTCTCAAGCTAGTGTTTTAACAATTGGAAAATTCAGTGGTAATACCGTGTCTCCGACTTGACACCTTTATCTTTCTTTCGTAACCCTTGTATGTTAATTATGGTAAGATAGTGCACGAAAGTGATGTATTACCAGTTAAAAATTGAAATTTGAGTATAGGATTGGATCCCCACCCATACTCTGTGACCTCAACATGCGATTGAAAATGGTGTCGTGTCCTATGTGACACGCATAAAACATGACACCTCGTTTTCTTAAAATGATAAAAGTGTATTTGGGTTTGTAATTTACTCTCTCATATGATGTGGGCCTGATGCCTAAATATTTGGACCCATATGTGGTGGCCCATTAGAAACAGGATCCGGGTCCAACTCCCCAGTTTCACCAACCCGCGACTCACACCAACCTACGCCCCCAAGAATCCTTTCTTTTTCCCAAAGGTTCTGCTCAAGGGTATTTAAGACATTTCCTTTGTTTCAGGTCGGACCCACATACCCAGTTTAGTCATTTCTTCCTCGCCATGTCAGTGCGGGATAAAGAGAAACTCCCGCGTTAAATTGAGGAGAGAGATGGCGGGGTGAAAAAGAAAAACGGAAGGCGAAAGGAAAGAGATAAAAGGCGGAGACGTTATACGCGTACAAGTAAATTCTCGGCCAGGTCACCGCGAGATCAACTGGCTGTAGCCGGTCAGTCAGCTTCGACGGTTTCCATTTCCCCCTCTCTGTGTCTCTTTCTCGTGTTTGTAGGAGGCTTGGTTCGGAAGGTTATCCATAAAAATCCGGTTCCTCTTTCTCCTCCTTTCGATATTTCCGACCAGAGAGAAGGGGGTAGGAGAGAGAGGAATCCGGCTGATCGACCCTCTCTCCTTTCCTCTTTTCGCCGGAAGTCGGAGGATTTTGTCTCCTATCGCCTTCCATTACGGCGGATCGTCGCATTTACCGGCTGGAGAGAGAGAGAGCTAGTTTTTTTTGGTTTGTTTAATATTTTAACCGGGGAAAATATTCTCATTTTTCTTGCGGTGAGGGGAAAAGTTGGTGCTTTGGAGGTTCTTCACGGCACAGAAGCCGAGGTTCCGTAAGTCCCTTCCCTTATGCCGTAATCCATTCGAAATCCCAAGTCACGGTTTAAATGTGCGGGGTTTTCCAACCGTTATTGTGCACTGCAAGGACGAGACGGAGTTTTTCCGGTGATCGGAGGGAGAGATCGTAGCTGGAAGGGCGTGCCGGATCTCTGGAAGTGCCGATCTCGTGAGGTATCTCCGCATTTTCCGCGTCGTTTCTTTGTTTTCTTCGGCCGGTTTCTCGTTAGTGCACGGGACGCTTTTGGCGAGTGCATTCAATACGTCAGAGGAATCCTTTGTGAAGTCGCTGTTTATGGCCCTCCTCCATTCCTAGTCTTTCTCTCTCTCAAGGTTGCCCGATTCTGTGCTAAGGAACTTTTTAATTACCGAGTTATTTGACTGCTTCCCTTTGAAATATTGCTTCTAGAGTTGTTTCATTCTTGATCCGTTGTATGAATTTCCAAGTTTTATGGAAAATTTGTAACCTTATACTCTTTCATGTGTCGGTCGTTTTCCCAAATAGTTTTTCTTTTTGAAACTTAGGAGAAGATTGATGTGATGTGCTTAATCCTGTTAAACACCCTTCGTTGTAAATGCATGGCGTCCTTGTTGGTGGAAAACTTACTATTTGAGGCCTGATCATGAGAATTTCGGCCCAAGCCGAGATCGAGCCGACCCACCTTGCTCTAAGATCGTAGTCGCTCCACCTTGCGATTGAATCCGGCTGCATGCACTTTCTTACTTACAAGTTGATACTGCTCTTTGTTTAGCTTTTTGGATCTGTACGTTTTGGGTTTTTATCTGATCTCTAGTGTATGCTCTTCGATCAAAAGGTGCTCGATCAACGGCGTAAAATTTGCGGTGCTTCGAGGTTTAGTTCTGGATCCACAAATGCAGAATGTCATCTGAAGTGACGGAGCCACAATTGTTTGTGAAACATACAAATTATGTGGGAGAGATGGAGCCAAAGACTGCACCTCCTTTTATTTCATCCATTCCATCATCCTTGCGTTCCACAGAAATCCAATTCCCAGTGGAGGTACGCTAATCTAAGAGTGACATTTTATTCCATTCTTGTTTCTGTACTTGTTTGGCGCAATTAAATATTTATTTTTCGATCATCTATCTAATGCTTTTGTGTCCTTTTCTTCTTTAAACTCTATATCACATTTATACGTGATAAAAAAAATATTTGGATAATGATGCAGAGACAGATTGGTTTCTGGAGACATGAGCCTGTATCTGAACAGCATGGTGAGCGTGCTAGATTTTGCACTTTGATGTTTACTGACTTTGTTTACAGAGAGATGCTTTTGATGTTTATGTTAGAATACAGCTTTACCCGTTAATTGGTAACTAATGGCTTTTGTTTTATGGTACAATTCTGTACATTTGCATCTGATTTCCATATTGATCGAATCACCTATTTTATGAACTTACATGTTACACAGGTCCATAGTAGTCAAAATTAGGTGAGAGGAGTTCTCTTGATTTGCCTATATTCTGAATCAAAGTACTAACTCCTTCAACGAAAAGATGTGTAGAAAACACAAATGAAGGTCAACATTCTTTCTCTATGTCTGTGTGGAGTGGAAAATTTTATTGGAGAGAAAAAAAATCCCGCATCAATATTTATCTGAAAATGGTCCATAATGAGGAAGGAATTGGTTGAATGGATATGCCATTGGATATGAGGTAAGAAGGACCTCAGCTATATGAAGTAGTCTAGTAGATGATTATCTTTTACAAACTTTAATGACATGACATTCATTGGTTTACGTGATTCTCATGTTTAAGCCGCCAGGCATCAAGTAGATTATACAACAGACATCGATATCATCTGTTCCACTGACCATCTGTTGCCTCTAAAGGACTAGTGCACTACAATCTACACATATGCTATCATGTACCTACAACTGTTTGAGCGGCTGAGGACCACCCTTTTAAGGATCGTAAACTAGAGAGTGACAAGGGGATATCGAGACATAGTTGCTGATTTCAGACTGAAGGGTCAGATTAAAGGAGCATTTTTACACATGATAAAAGTTATATAAGAGTCAACCTTATACTATATGGTAGCATAGGTTCTACCAAATGCATATTCTTTGATGAGATTATGTGGGAGGAAAAATTCTCTGCCATCACCTGATATTGGTGGATAGACTTGAAAACAATCATTATCAGCTGAAGCAATATCATTTTTATATAAAAGTCAACTTATGTTATATAGTGGTGCGGGTTCCACCAAATGCATATTCTTTGATGAGATTTAGATTGTGTGGTGTACCTGAGAAAGGGAATGACGACTAAAGACACGTAAGAAATATGGTTGTTGCATTCAAATCCTTTCTTTCTTTCTTTCTTGTTGAAAATTGGTCGTAATGATTTTAGAGAAACTTGCAACTATTTAGCTGTCAAGCTCCTGCATTCGAGATGTGATTAATGCGATTATTGCAATTGCTCCTTGGTTGGCACAAAAATTCATAATTCTGTTTCCTGTGTCAATGGATTGAAGAATTCTATTTTCTAACCTAGTTGTGGCTTATGTCATCTGAACAAAGTTCAGGTTACTAGCAATTAGTAGAAAGTAGGAGATTAATTCTTTAACTTACCCAATCTATCAATCAGATATAGGACCAGATTTTACTTGAGGCTTGGGGGTGGTTTCATTTATGCCAGATAGGTAAAATAGTGCAACATCTTTGTCGGTCCTGGATTGGGCTAGATTGTTTATAAACAGCCAGTTTCTTTCGGAGTTTAAAAGTCTTAGAGATCAAAATAACAAGAGTCTTAACCTTCTCAACAGGTGACTCTTGTCCATCTCATTACTTTCTGCCCATGAGGGTAGCGAGTCTCTGTAGTTTCCAGTACTTAATTTGGTGAACTTGAGCCAACGCTTTGTATGGTTTGCAATCATAAATTTGCATCAATTTTTAACTTCATTGACTGAATGGTATGTCAGTGAGTGTGCTGTGTTTTGGTGTGATTTGTCAGTGAATGTGGTGATGTTTTGGTGTCTAATATTTAATTCAAGTCTGTAAGTTGGTTAGTTTTCCAGTTCCTGACTTGTAATCTATCTATTGGTCACCAAAGTAGTTCGCTTGTACTGGTGTACTTTCCCTCTTAGTACATGTTAATAGAATATAAATTGTTATGCGATTACCTTTCTCTATTTTCCCAATCTAATGATAAATCTCAATCATTTATGTTTCTGGTTATAACTAAAGGCCTCTGAAGCTTAATGCGGTAAATATTTGATTCTTTGTCCTTCTCTTTTCCCGAAAAAACCTTCTTAGTTTCATATATGTCTCCCACCACATTGTCTTATTCCAAGAAATTGAAGGGCATTCTTCTATTGCTATTATGTTGCCGTATTAACCTAATGTGAAGACCATGTTCTTCTGGTTGTAGGAATTCATAACATATCATCAATTACAAGCAACACTGAGGTTGGTTCTGCACCTCTTGGGCTTAATGGAGCACATAAATTGGACTCCTCAAAAAACACCCGGCCATACCCCATCAAAGAGCAGGAAATCATGTCCGTCCTTCAAGGGAATGTTTTTGAATCTGAAAGATCTTCTATTTTGTCAACTGCTTCTTGGAGGACTATTGAGCAGAAGTTAGGTGCCCAAAGAAATGTTCGAGTAAATCCTACTACATTGTGTATGGAAGGTAATAAGGTGGACTTGAACAGGACTGAGTGTGAGAATGGGCTCTTCTCCAGCTCTTTGTCTGAGGCATTTGAAAAGAAGTGTGAGTAATATATGTAGCTTCTACGCTGTTTTACATCTCGCATGCTCCTTCATTAGAAATTCATGTTTGTTTTGCTTCTTTTTTTCGTTGATATTCTATGATTTGTTGGAGGAATCTAACTTGTATCTGCTCTGTTCTGTTTTCAATTGCAAATTCTTGATATCTAAGTGAGTACTGATTATGTTTTACTTCTAAATTACAAGATTTATTTCGATTGTGCAGTAAGAATATCATCTCGTGATGATGCATATGACCACTCTATCGCTGCTGTTGCTCATTTTGAGGACAATGAACCTTTTAAGTCTCTTGAAGCGATGGAAGCACAGATAATTGGAAACCTCCTCCCTGATGATGATGAACTGTTCTCTGGAGTCATTGATGGGATTGGTTGTATTGCTCAAACCAGCAGCACCGATGAGATGGAAGATTTTGACCTGTTCAGCAGTGTAGGTGGGATGGAATTAGAAGCTGACGATGGATTGGGTTGCTATGGGAACAATAAGGGTCCTAATCTTGTTTGTAGCATGCCAAATGGCCAGCAGTTGGCATCAAATGGGGCCTTTGCTGGGGAACATCCTTTTGGAGAGCATCCTTCTAGAACATTATTTGTACGAAACATTAATAGCAACGTAGAAGACAGTGAGTTGCAGTCTCTATTTGAGGTATTTGTGCTTTCTTCTACATTGACGTGCTCATTGCTTTTTCTGCCGCTTCCTTTTGGAACACTGAATTCATCACTGCCATGTTGTATTCGTCCTCAGCAATATGGCGACATTCGTGCACTTTATACTGCATGCAAGCATCGGGGATTTGTTATGATTTCTTACTATGATATAAGATCAGCACGTAATGCTATGAGAGCCCTACAGAACAAACCATTGAGGCGTAGGAAACTTGATATCCACTTTTCTATTCCAAAGGTATAAAAAGTACTTCCTGCTTCTTTTTATCTTCTATCCTGCTCCTCTGATTTTTTCTTAAAGTTCCTACCTGGGGAACTTTGGAGATAACATGTCAAAACGTGAGGATGGAAACATAAAATGCATATGAAATACACGAAGCCAAGTATGCCGGCACTTCTTCTGTCCTTTTAGTTGCTCTGTTAATGCACAAAGCTGTGTGTTTCCTGTTCTTTTTGTTACTGTGTGAACATAGAAACTCTTCCATCCTTTTTATTGCTGTTGTGATTTGTGTATGTTGCAGTTTCCTAGCATGTAATGCTCTTTCTTCTTTTTGTTTTTGTTATTGATAGGACAATCCCTCGGAGAAAGATATAAATCAAGGAACTCTTGTTGTATTCAATCTTGATTCTTCTGTCTCAAATGATGATCTTAGGCAGATTTTTGATGCTTATGGAGAAATTAAAGAGGTAGAAGACATTGATTTACATGTGAGAGCTCCTTCCATACAGTTAATGAGCATGTATTAACTGACATATTTCTCACATTGATGCCAGATTCGTGAAACACCTCACAAGCATCATCACAAATTTATAGAGTTTTATGATGTCCGAGCAGCTGAAGGAGCCCTAAGAGCATTGAATAGAAGCGATATTGCAGGAAAGCGGATAAAGCTAGAGCCAAGCCGTCCTGGGGGTGCAAGACGGTGGTATTTCTGACACATGCTCGCATCCTATCTTTTATTGCATAACTTTTTCTTGTGATTTCCTCTACTTTTTGGTGTTATAGTTTTGCATCAATAACCAAGCCGGTGAATTGTCAGCCTTGTTGATTTCCTTTACTTTTTCTTGTGATCTTGTTAGAGGGATAATAACACTCATTTCTTTGTGGAGTTACTTTTATCTTCTCTTTATAGGTTGATCACGAGGATCCATCTTACATCATTTTGAGGCTAATATGCTATAATTTTTTCAGAGTAATTTAATAGAAAGGCCACACTATGTGCATATGTACGTGTGTGTGCACGTGCATATGTTTGGTTCTTCATTTAATGAGGTGATAGCTAGATATAATTTCTTATGGATTTATTGACTCTTTTATGCAGTTTGATGCAACAGTTATCTCAGGATTTGGAACTTGATGAAGCTAATTTTCTTCGACAGCAAGGAAGCCCTTCAAATAACTCACCACCAAGTTGCTATGGTAATGACTGGCCTATCAAACTCCAACCTTTTGTCAGACTTTAACTTTCTGTCACCCTCATATAGTTTAACTAATGCATTCGACTCTGTGTCTCTCTCTGTCTCTCTCAGGTTCACACTCAAGTATGTCAGTTCCGGTAAGCTGTAATGGTAATGGAGCTACCAAGGGTCATGGTTCGGCCTCCTGTCCAATCAATAACCAGTTCGTTGACTCTGCATTCCAAGGGTTTTCTTCTGCCAGTATGGTTCCAGGGTTATCTCTGCCTGGAAGAGGTTCATCTATTCATAATACTGGAAGCCATTCTAGTTTTGTTGAAGCTAATCACTCCTTGGGACAAATGAACGGTTTCCATATCCTGCCTGGTTTTCATCCTCATTCACTTCCTGAGTATCATATCATGGGCAACTCTATTCCATACAATTCACCTAGCACTATATCTTCCATGACTACAAGTATTTTTCCAAGACATGCTGAAGGGATCCCTGGCAGGACTATTCATAGCATCAGGCCTAATGGATTTCAAAGTCATTCATTTGAAAATGGTAAGAACTTTTAGTCAAGTTCTTATATGTTTCAAATATTATATACAGGTATAAGTAATACAAATTTCTTCATGGAAAATCGAATTTTCTTTTCGATTTTCATTCATCTATTGATGATGTTCATTCAAGTGCATGAGCTTCTTCTAATTTCTTCTCATGATAAAATAATTGACAATTAGAAACCCATCTAACTTTATTGCATTAGTTATTTCAATATATGACATTTTGTGGGTGTCATAAATGCATCGTTGTGTTGGTAAGTCCAGAAATGTGTGCATACATAGACGTATGCAGGAACGTACATATTAAATTGGATGGTCCTTCTTGCTGTATACTTGCTCTCTTATGAATGTGAAAATCTCTTCTGGTTAATGTTATCTTTTTCTTTTTGTTGGACTTGGGAATGCTCAGATTTTCTGATCTGCAATAAGAAAATCTTTTATTGAATTGACATGTCCTGACTGACACCGGTCTGTCTGATGTTAATGTAAACAAATTTATACTTTATGATATGCAAATTGTTGATTTCTGATTTCTTTTCTTTTCTGGTTCTTGTTAGTTACTAGGAGCTTAACTAAGTCAGCAATCCAACTTCTTGATTAGTTTCATGTTTTATATTCATCTAAATGTATCCTTTTCACCTGAATGTTATCTTAACGACCGTGGACCTCAGCTGGAAATTAGTTCTGGCGAAATCCTTTTACTAGGGGAACACTTTTGTTCTTCTCTAACCGGAAGCTTACCTTATGGTATTTCAGGGACTGGTTGTTGCGCTATGGACAGACACCATCTTATGTGGAACAATCCCAATTCACATCAAGCACATGTTCCCAGCCACATTATGTGGCCAAATTCAACATCGTTTGCTAATGGTGTACCTGGTCATAACCAGCCTCAACTGCATGGTTTCTCAAGCGCCCAAGGCAATTTAGTCAACGCAGTCTTACCTCCACATCACCACCATGTGGGCTCAGCGCCAACTGCCGCTTGGGATAGGAGACATGCCTTTGCTGGGGATTCTAGTGAACCCCCAGTTCTCATTCCTGGTTCCATTGGAAGCATGGGCTTATCAAATGGGCTGCATCCACTAGAAGTTGCTAAGCCAAACATGTTCTCCCCTATTGGAAGAAATGGATTAGACTCTTCAATTTCTGCTGGCAATATGGGATTATCCTCTTCCAACCATAGATCTCAAACATTTTCTAATAGAGACTTCATGATCTCTGTGCCACCTTTATTTGCAAGCCCTAACGAATGGTATCGGGGTTGGAGAAATGAACCAATTAATCAAGTCGACAGCAAGAAGCAGTATGAACTGGATATTGACCACATATTACATGGTGAAGACACAAGAACAACCCTTATGATCAAGAACATCCCTAACAAGTATGTGAATCAGATGGTTTCTGCATGATATTCCATTTGAAACCGCTTCTTGAATTGATAATTACTGTTCCCTCATTGTAGGTACACCTCAAAAATGTTGTTGGCTGCTATTGATGAGCGTCACAAAGGAACTTATGACTTCATCTATTTGCCCATTGATTTTAAGGTATATTCCTGCTTTGGTGAGCCTATGATTTTCTTGATTGGTAATCTTATGTTCTCCTTTTCTTATTGTCCAATTTCATGCAGAATAAATGTAATGTTGGTTATGCTTTCATCAATATGATCGATGCTTTACACATTGTTCCTTTTTATGAGGTAGGACTCCTCTTCCATTCCTAAGTTTTATGTTTGATTTTCTTTTTCACTGTCTGAGAAGAGCTACTTTCTCCTGTACAGACATTTAACGGTAAAAAGTGGGAGAAATTTAACAGTGAGAAGGTAGCATCTCTTGCATATGCTCGGATTCAAGGAAAGGCAGCTCTGATTGCTCACTTTCAGAATTCAAGCTTGATGAATGAGGATAAACGTTGTAGGCCTATTCTTTTCCATACTGATGGTCCAAATGCCGGTGACCAGGTACTTATTTGTGTTTTTATGTGCGCATAATTACATAAATATGTATTCTTTTTTTTCCCTCTTCAAGAAACAAAAAGATTTGGATCATGCCGGAGATGATAAAAAATTCAGTGGACTGTCAAAATCTGATGATTCTTGGATATTTTTTCAAGTCAAAATGTGGCCATAAAACTTGTTTACATTTTAATATTGTTGGCCTTTTTTTTTACTTCTTTTGGCTTTCATGGAGTGTTTGCAGACGTACCTTTTTTGTGACTCAATACTCAAGCTCCTACTTATGCCTAGAATCTTGAACTTATGTGATTCCATTTTAAGATACGGTATCATGCATCTCTCCAGGAACCATTCCCTGTGGGACTCCGGATGAGGCCTGGAAAATCGCGTGCCAGTACAAGTGATGACAATGAAGTAAGTCCATCAAGCTCTCCGCCTAAAAAGGAAGCATCAAATGTGACCGACCCTTCCGCTGGTTCAACAAAGGAGGGAAAAACTTGAACTGGAATCTACTCTAGTTGAAAATGATCCAGTTTGTTCTCGACTTACACATGTCAAGATGACAGGGTTCTCAGTGCAAACCCAGAAGTTTTGGAGACTACCGACATCGGCGACTTCTTTTTCCCTTTAATTTTCTTTCCTTCTGTGGATTGTGACTTCGTAATTGAGGCTATGCGATTGTAATAGGAGGGCAGGTGGAGCCTGCGTTTTTGTGGAGCGTGAGAAATGTACAGGAGTTTGAGGGGCTATTTCTTGGTGGCACTGGAGGGTTCCTCGGTTGCGATTTTCCGTTTCTGTTTTCATTTTTCTGAGTGCAGAACCAGTTTGGTTCTTTCTGGAATGAGGGCCGTCCTGATTGTTTGAATGTGATGGCTGTTGTATGATTTTGCATGGAAAAGGTGGGTGGTATGTATGGAGATGGGTTCTCTGCAAATTTAGGCACGAGTTCTCTCTCTTTCTCTTTGGTCCTTGTTATGTGTCGTGTCCCTACTTTCTTGTGGTGACGATGCAGTTAAGTTGTATAAATTGATATGTTGTTTGTTTCAAGGGTGAGTCCTGCCTCGCCAGTTGATTAATTGCATCCTATTCTTCGTGATCTCGATGCTGCCTATGCTTCGTGAGAATTGTTCAAATGATAGGTCGGATTGAATTTTAAATTGTTTCCAGATCGCAACCATCCGGTTTGCACTATTGATGTTATCGCTGTTCACCTGGCTTCGGCCTTCCCACTGTACGAAACCAAAAAAAGAGAACATCTTATGAAGTGCCATTATTGCGTTCTCTGAAGTGCTTCCATTCCATTGTTGACTGTTCCTGGCTTATATTGTTTGCTTATCAAGATGAGATGAGCTCATATCAAGAGATTGTTGGCTAGACGAGCCAAAGATGAGATGGTTTGTAGATCTTCAAAATGCTTAGAAGTTCATATAATTTTCAGTAAACAATGATGCATTTTGCGTTAGCTCACCGGTAGAGCCGGCCGCTTGTAGGTGGCAAATTTGATTCCTGGGGGTGCATGCATGTGTGTGTTAGACTTCGGCTTCCCATTGTTACCAAAAGTACAAACAATGGATTTAAGAACTCGTCTCAAGGAAGACGTACACCCATGGAGAGAGCTTGTTTTTACATGCACACTCTCTCTCTCTCTCTCTCATATTAGGTTTCATGGCTCATTTTCACCATCAAACAACTCATCATCTTATTTCGCAACAATGCAACTTCCAGAATTTAGGGCTTATTTGATCCGTGTACCTATGGGTGTACAACTCATAAAAGACATGAAGCACACACCATTTGAGAAACTCTCCACCCGCAGCAACGGTGCTGGAGTGCTCGGCCGTTGAGCCAACGCTCTGGGTACTGGCTCCTAGTAAGTTTGGAGAGAAGGGGACCGTGCACTTGTCATTCCTGGAGCAAACGTAGGCGCGATCAATTGTGGCGCCAATTACTTGCGTAGTAAGTCCATTCCGAAAGGAGGTAAAAGAATGAACTCTTATTAATGGGTCTGACGTTTGAACGTGCCTGGATTTTGATCTGGACATGTCCTGTGTTGTTTCATGGTTGGTAAGAGAGAACGTCATCATCTTTAAAATCGTAAAATCCATGTGTCGCTAAAAGAGATCGTCGTCGTCTTTAGAATTCATGGTACATAAGTCCAACACCAATTTTAGTCTAACGTAATCCTCTTTTTTTATCTTAGGTTGAGACAGGCCGATCCCTTATGAGCGGAGTCGGGTTGAGAAACGAAAACCGTTTGGAAAATCAATTGAGGTTTTCGTTTGGAAAATCATTTGAGAATTCGAGTCGTCCTTTCCACGGGCAAAAGTTGAAAGTGCGAAAATTTTCTCCCATCTTTATGTAAGATAGAATGCTGACCGTTGCGAACCATCACCAGCGCACGAGAAAAGATCTGCTTAAATTATTAGAAGACCAATCTCTTCGTGGAGCTGGACGTCATGGCCGGTGGCTCTCCCCAATCAATAATATCTCAAATCAAGTGAACGCATCCAAGTGTCGGTGGATTTCATGGAGTTGTGTGCTGTGGTTTCTTGTTTCTATCGTCAGTTGGCTATCACTAAAATTTTGTCATGTCAATAGGTGATGTTTGCGTTACAGACGGAGTGCCTGCCTGTACCAGAAAGTACGTTCAGGCATGCAATCAAGGAAAACTACAACTCAAATTCCAAATTTAATCCTGAGCTCAACTTGCAGCAGGTATGTTTGTGTGGTAAGATAAGTCATCTAAGTATTGTGTGCGAATCTTTTTGCCGGTGTTATTTCGTTTGGCATGGAGTGCTGTAATACTAGCATAGAAAATACTATAAGCAGTTGCAATGCCTTGTCTTGCAGGGCCTCAAAATTCTTATGAATTAATCTCACAAAATTTCACTGGTTATTCATCAGACGCCAACCACACGATATCATGACCCTTTGTTATCTCGTTGTGGTTGCCAGGCATTCTGCTGGAAAAGCCATGTGAAGAGTGAACCAAAATACACTTCTATCAGGGTACCACACTCATGTAAAACACCCCAAAAGCTCGATATTCAGAATTTGTCCCACGTCTGACTTAATATCTTATTTTTAGTCCTGTCGCTAGGACCTTCGTTAATGTTTAATGCTAATTATTTGATATTGAATTAATTTACGGGAAATTTTGTTGTTTGAGTTTTATAGATTATTTCATTTATAACAATATATATAAACTATACTTATATGGACATGGGACACAAATAAAATGATTTCACGCACCTGCACCCCGTGTCTGCACCCACGCCTGCATAGCAATGTGTAAGACCATGAAGCATGTCCTTACATGTTCTGCACCCCGTGTCTACACCTATGCCTGCATAGCAATGTGTAAGACCATGTAGCATGTGCTTGCATGTTCTGCCCCCGTGTCTACACAGACAATATGGTTTCTTGGCATGTCTGTTTAGATCAGTTGTATTTAACATATTGTGGTATTTTAGGCGTTTTTTGTGTTGCATTTGCAGGTTGAAAGTCTTAACATGTTATTCCAGTCTATTGAACAAAAGAAGCATTTGTTAGCACCTCCACCTGCATTGCATGTTAGAGGCCCTATGGTTCCTCCTTATCCTGGTCCAACTGCTCTGCACTATCATGTGGAAAATGAGCGGGTTGCAGCGGCTGTTGTGCTTCCTCCCACCAACCGGCAATACCCTGTGAGCGAGGTGCTTCCACCTACCAGCCGGCAATACCCAGTGACCAACCGACAGCAGCTGCATGGTCCTTTGCCTCCTGCACCATTTAGCTCGCGTTATGATATAGAAGCTAGCAGCGGTGGACATCACATGCCAGCACCTGAAGGAGATCGATACCACACAATCGTTCAAGATCTCAGGTACCCAGGTCCCATCCGTGCTCTAGAGCTGGTTCCTCATGGCAGGGCTTATCATGTGATCCCACCCGAGAGAGAAAAATATCTATATCGGCCCACTGTGCAAGATCCCAGGCACTCGGCCCCTGTGCCTGCTCCAGAATTGTCTCCTCGTGACCACGTTCCTCATGGCATGGAGTACCCTTTTCCTGCTCCAGATCTACACCGGTCCTTCGTCATGCAAGATCCTAGGTACTCAGCACCTCTTCCTGCTTCAGAGTTGGCTATTCACGACCACGTTCTGCGTGATAGGGAGTACCATGTAAGATCCTAGGTACTCAGCACCTCCCCCCTGAGAGAGGGCTAGCACCTCATTTGGCACGTGATGACCATTTGCATGTTTCGGAGCATCGAGTCGAGGCACACTTGCCTGTAGTGTATGAGCAGTCTCGATACCATGGAGCAGCTTACTTGGAAGTTGGCGGTCAGCAGCCTGTGACATTCAACGTTCATGCTGCTGCTGAAGCCCCTTGTGGAGATGTTGCCCGAGGGTATGCTGCTGTCCCTAGACATGAAATCGCGTCGGTGCCGGTTTCATCTAGATACGCCTTTGCAGGGTCTTTGCCTATCATTCGCTGAGGAACCACAGCCACAGAGCAAAGTTTGTGTCCACTGTAATGGGATTTGTGGTACTTCTTTGAACTCCCAACGCGATTTGAACTTTATTTCCTCTCAGCACTTATTATCAATTAGCCACAGCAGTCGTGTTTAGGTGGTTTCCAGGGATGAATCATTTTGGTGTCTGATAATATGGAGTTTGGTTTTGCACAGCTCGGTCTTTCTCCTACGGCCATCAGTAAAATGCTGATGTTGATGGCCACGAGCGTGATGTTTGGACTAAAGCTGCTTAATTTTGTTTTTCCCACGGATGCAATCACGCCGAGTTGAGCTCGAGTACAAGACCCATTAAGAAAATCCTTGGCTTGATCATTTAATCTTCTTTTATATACGATTAAGGATGTATCTAACAAGGGATGACCGTATACATAATGAGGTTATTAGAAACAATTTGAGAGTGATATAAATCGATAATAAAATGAGAAATATTTAGAAAGATCTAAAAGACAACAACAACTAAGCCTTTTCCCATACTTGACGGGGTCGGCAACATGAATTCTTTGTTTTCACATATCCCTATCGTGTGCCATGTTAGCGGTTAACTCACAATAAGCATTCTTTATTGTTTCTTTCCAACACTTTTGTGGTTGTCCTTTACCTCTTTTAATACTTTCCAAATTTAGTTTTTCATACATTCTTATAGGTTATTTTTTTTATCTTCTTTCTATATGTCGATATTCTCTCATTTTATCCTCTATTGGTACCACTCTTAATTTGTTTCTAATAACCTCATTATGTATACGGTCTTTTCTTGTATGACCACTCATCCATCTCAACATCTTCATTTCTATCAGAGACATCTTTTGTACTGCCCAACACTTAGAACCATAAAACATGGCAGGAGGCCTAATTGCTGCTCTATAATATTTACCTTTTAACTTTAATGGTATCTTCTTATCACAAGGAATAGCTCACTAGCATTAATTCTATGTGTAACATCTTCTTCAATTCTTCCATCACTCTGAAAAATTGATTTTAGATATTTAAAACTTTTCTTTTGGAAGATGCAATGTGTGCCAATTTTAATTTCTGTCTTCTGAACTAACCAAATGATTAAACTTACATTCCATATATTCTTTCTTTGTTCTATTAAGTTAGAGGCCTTTGCTTTCTAATGTTTCTCTCCATAGTTCCAATTTTCTATTAACTTTTTCCTTAGATTCCTCCACTAACACAATGTCATCTGGAAATAACATACACTATACTTCATCTTGAATATGTTTTGTTAACTCATCAATCACCATTATAAATAAGTGCAGACTTAAAGTTGATCCTTGATGTAACCCAATATTAACTTCAAAGAAGTTTGTCATTCCTTCATGAGTCCTCATATATGTTTTTGCACTATCATACATGTCTCTTATAAGGTTTATGTATGTCAATGGCATACCTTTTTTTTTCAAGGTTTTTCAAAAAACCTCCCTCGTTACCCTATCATAAGCTTTTTGTAGATCAATAAATATCATGTCAAGGTCTTTCTTTTTTACTCTAAAATGTTCCACAAAACGTCTCAAAAGGTGAATCGCTTCAACAGTAGATTTGCTTGGCATGAATCCAAATTGGTTCTGTGTTGTACTTGATACTTGTCTTAACCTACGTTCGATAATTCTTTCTCACAATTTCATAGTATGGCTCGTTAACTTGATACCTCGATAATTTGCACAATTTTGTTTCGTTGTATGGCTCATTAAATAGAAAGATGACTAAAAGAAGTTTAAAGAAATGATATTGCTTATGTTGACTTACCTATGAGAATGACACATGATTAAGCTCTATGGAAATACAAAATTTATGTAGCATATTCTATTTAATATGTAAAATGTTTCGTTATTGTTGTCTAACATTGTTAGGTTGAAAAACCGAATTCTACCCACCTCTAACATGCTTATTCATGTGTAATTATTGTTTTTGAGTGGTACGAGTATATTTTATAAAAATTCACGAGTTTTCATAAAAGATGAAGAAAACTATTATTATACTCATGCTCGAAAAGCAACCGTGGAACATGAATCGCACCATCAATAGTAAACAATATTGAATCACTAGTGTTAGGTGTGCCTCTTTATCGTTTTCTAAGTTTAGTCCTAGTGAGACCAAAGTGCCTACTGCTAAGCACAGAGAGCGACCTCCCATTCTAACAAAAAACGATAAAATTAACCAGCTGCTGCTCATGGGTCTGGTGGTTCCATTAATGGTATGTTTGACGTATGCTGCCATTTATCAATTAGACACAGCATTTGAATTCAAGCTGTATATTTTCATTGAGAAGAACGGTAATTTAAGAAAGCAAATCAATTATGCGAACCACATAAGCCTTGGGAGGCTGCTACTTCGACACCTTTCAATGCATCAATATTCGACCAGGCCGAAGTTCCATAAAGGTAGGATACCAAATTACTTTGATTTGAATTATCTTAACTGTTCAATATAATTGAATATGTTTCTCGAATCAACATAAGCCCTCCGAAAAACAATAATTACATAAATGAGGATAATTGAATCGGATTCAGGGAAAGGCAGCTCTGATTGCTCACTTTCAGAATTCAAGCTTGATGAATGAGGATAAACGTTGTAGGCCTATTCTCTTACATACTGATGGTCCAAATGACGGTGACCAGGTACTTATTTGTGTTTTTATGTGCGCATAATTACATAAATATGTATTCTTTTTCTTGCTTCTGCAAAAAACAAAAAGATTTGGATCATGCCGGAGACAATAAAAATTTCAGTGGACTGTTAAAATCTGATGTTTCTTGGATATTTTTTAAAGTCAAAATGTGGCCATAAAACTTGTTTGCATTTTAATATTGTTGGCCTTTTTTTTACTTCTTTTGGCTTCCATGGAGTGTTTACATTTTAATTTTCTTTCCTTCTGTGGATTGTGACTTTGTATTTGAGGCTATGCGATTGTAATAGGAGGGCAGGTGGAGCCTGCGTTCTTGTGGAGTGTGAGAAATGTACAGGAGTTTGAGGGGCTATTTTTTGGTGGAACTGGAGGGTTCCTCGGTTGCGATTTTCGGTTTCTGTTTTTAGATTTTCTGAGTGCAGAACCAGTTTGGTTCTTTTTGGAATGAGGGCCATCCTGATTTTTTGAATGTGATGGCTGTTGTATGATTTTGCATGGAAAAGGTGGGTGGTATGTATGGAGATGGGTTCTCTGCAAATTTAGGCACGAGTTCTCTCTCTCTCTTTGGTCCTTGTTATGTGTCGTGTCTGTAGTTTCTTGTGGTGATGATGCAGTTAAGTTGTATAAATTGATATGTTGTTTGTTTCAAGGGTGAGCCCTGCCTCGCCAGTTGATTAATTGCATCCTATTCTTCGTGGTCTCGTTGCTGCCAAATGATAAGTCGGATTGAATTTTAAATTGTTTCCAGATCGCAACCATCCGGTTTGCACTATTGATGTTATCGCTGTTCACCTGGCTAGGAGTTCTTCTCACAAGTTGAAGGTCATCTGTTTGATATGCGAGTTGTTCATCTTGCTTCGGCCTTCCCACCGTACCAAACCAAAAAAAGAGAACATCTTATGAAATGTCGTCTCTCACTTTATCAATATAATAAAAATTAAATTCATGTATTTCATAACTTCATATATTGTTATTCAAAACAAAAAGTATACCACACTCACAGAATACACAACTATCCCTAGTATAGTGACAATGTGTTCCATAAAGAAAAAACTTAAAGAGAGAAAACGCCATCAGGTCTGGCAGCAGACTAACCGATCACAAGTTGAAGGTAATGAATTCGATACCTGGTTAGTACATATCTGTTCAGCCTCCCCATTTAAAAAAAATAAATCCTAGACCAAGGGTAGGTCTGGTAACGAGCCAAATGAAACAGACATTAGCCGACTTGAAACGAGGCGAACAGGGACTTCTTGTTGCAGTCAAGTTTTTTTTTGGTAAAATCTTGTTTTGTTAATTAAAAGTTAAGTTAAAATGCTAATTCTCTTTCTTGTAAAATTGTAATACTTGATTTCTTGTAAAATGTTAAGGTTCCCCTGTTTCGTACAAGTGGGGTAATCTATCTGTTCCGTACGGTGGTTCCGCTGTTCAATCTGAGCCGACGGTCCGTCAAAACCCCGCTACGCCCTCCCGTAAACGCCCGCCCACTCCATTTCCTCTCCCCCCCCCCCCCTTCTCGCTCTCTGAAAGGACATCGGTGATTGGACTCGGCCCCTCTTGGATAGTTCCAGGTACGGTAGGCTTATCACTCCTCTCTTGATGTTTCTGATGCTTGTTTTCTGCAAGTATCAGGTCATAAGTTGGGCGGATTACGGTGACTTCTAGGGTTTTATCCTATCTCTTTTACCTCACGTCATTTATCTATTATTCGTTTCTAGAGTTTTTGGTATTCTCGCACTTGTTTTCCCAAATTTTCTCTAGGTTTTCTGCTGCACTTTTGCCTGCAATTGATTGCATTTTCTGTATTCTTCTGCGTTATCATGCATGTTTGAGTTTGCTACCAGTTATCCGGATGCTATTCTGATATCATCAACATACATCTGTCAGCGATTTATATATTTGAATGCTCTGTAGTTGTTTGCAATCGTTCATTTTTTGAGACATTTGAATAACTCATCTATTGTCCGTTCATATTTTGATTTCCCATCATGCTGTTTAAAATTGTTTATAGGTTTCTTGCTGCACCTTTCCTGTAAGTCAGTATTTTCTTCGTTGTTATTGCGTGCGATTTTGCACGTCGGACCATGACGTTCATAACTATTTGGGCTTCACAACGAGCAGCTAGCAGTGCACCATTTTGCACTTTTTTCGTTGTTGTTATGTTACTATCTTGCATGTTCTATATGGGCCTTATCCAACGTCATCGTCCATTCTACTATCTTGCAGTTTTGGACTTATCATTCCTTTAGTTTGGAATGCATTGAAGCTATCCAGTGCGCTAAGTTCCTTATTGGTGACTTTCTGATGTAGGTCTTTTGTATAGTGAGGTATTGCAGGATTGGTGAATATTGGTTTTGTACCGTGAAGATTTACTGCATTGCGTACTCAAGAAAGTGGTTGGTTCTGGAAAATAGATCCATCGTGGACATTGAGGGCCATGATTTTCAATCTGTGAAGTACCTGTGTATAGTTTATTGTGAATGGTTTAGGAAGTTGGGGTATGCAAAACTGGTGTAGTTTTATAAGGTTTAAATTAAAGTGCTCTTATCTTGCCGATCTTGGTGCATTTTGGCAATGCGACCTTACTCAATCTCTAAGAGGATCAACTCTTGAACTGCATTTCTTTGTTTGATTCAAGGTTGGAAGTCACCACAGCCAAACTTTTCCCACACTAAGTGGATCTGGGTACATGTATTGTTAGTTGCTACAGAGCTTGGTTCTGTGCCACAAAGAAAGATCATGTTTCAAGGTTAGAACTCAAGGACAAAAGATATCTTGTGAAGATGTTGACTTGGTGAGGATTGTGAAGATAAAATATGCAGGTCAGGATCATCAAACACTAAGCAAAGTTTTCTTTTAGACTTTTGACAGCAACGCTTAAGGTGCAAAAGTTATAGTTCATAGTTCATATGGTTATTCTTTCAGGACCCGTTCCATCCTATTTACTGCTTCTTATAGCATTTCAACACACTACTGTTGATATATACATTGGGTTGGTAGAAAACATATGTGGTCCTTCTCCCCTTTATAGACCAAAAATCTGTAATCTGTTAGATTGATGATTTTTTGAGTTTGTTTCCCCCCTTATTTCATCTATTAGGTGGAAGGAACTGCCCTCTGGACTTCCTTTTCCATTCGTGACTCATTTTCCTCTTATTTTATTCATTTCTGATCAATCAATCATGATTTGGAAAAGCAAGTCACAAACAGTAACACTAATTTGAAATAAGGAAGCATGTTGAGTTTTTAGATGTATGCAAGATTGGATTACAAAGTTGCAAATGTTGTAACTCAGTGGTCTACAACAAAAACATATATCAAGAAACTTCAATAGTATAGTGAACATAATGAGTACTTATACATATTTTTTTTATGATGTTGCAATTAAAAGTAGAGTTTGTCTCAGAATTCACCGGCAAATGCTTCAAAATACAATTCTTATGTGCCTACTAGGCAGCCACTTTGTCTAAAACGCATATCCTAGGAAATAGCTGGCCTAGGTGACCGACTTTGAATAAGTGAATGATATGGTCATCCACTTTTCACTACTACAGTTTACAGTACTACAACTAAGCCTTTTCCCATACTAGATGGGGTCGGATACATGGATTCTTTATTTTTTGTAGAATCTATGTTAAGTCCGACAAAGTTTTACGCTTACTGTCGGAAGCCTAACTTAACCCTCCTCCTTTATCCGGGCTTTAGACCGGCCATGCAAGAGTGATCCCTTACATGAACGGAGTTAGTCATCCACATTTCAAACTGGAATATTTTTGTCCAAGATTCATGAGGCTTAGATCCAATAATAGGTCCAAGCTCAAACAATATTCTCATGCTTGCTGGCAAATAGCAACTACCTTAAGCGACTAATTTCTTCAAGAGGCCAACATTGTCGAGATGGTGAGATATTCGACCAGTCGCAATCATTTTAAAATATATTGATGCATAAAAGTGCATAAAGGGTTCTAGTTAAGGATGTGGGAGCAAAAGATGGGACATTTTGGAAATTAAGGGAAAGCAAAAGCAATAGGGAAGGAACATGAAAATGGAGTGCGGTGTGGCAGAAGTGGTAGGAATGAACCTTGAAATGAATAGAAGCTAAGAAGATTGATGAGGCATTATATAAGAAATGATGGAAAGTGAGATTCAACTGAATATGAAAGTAATAGAGGAAGGGCATACAAAAGGGGAAGCATAGGGGAAGTGAAACAAGCTTTACCTTGAGTAGGATATTTCTCTTAAGTAGGCATTAAACGTGTATATCTCTCGAGCGGGATAGTCTAGAATATATAACGAGCTGGTCAACTGGTAACTTCACATGGATTGTTTTGGATTAGACAACGTAAGTAAAAAATAAGGGATGACTTGTTTCTACCATAATTGACTTTGTTGTCAGAGTATGGTTTGGCCATATTCCAGGCCAAGCCATGCATATTCAAACTGTTTTGTGCTTGGCTGATGTGATGTTTAGAAATCATAAATAAGAAGGATTTGGTTTTGTATTTTCATTTGATAAGTTTGAGACAAAGCCCGAGCTTGATTGCTACCATCCCTTCAAATGGGTTACTAGATCCCTAGACTTTGTGACAATACAAAACGTGTGATTATTAAATTTATGAAAGTGGAAGTCTCTTGAATTTTTTCACCAATTTCCTTAGTTAACACTTGCAATTATGTTTGACAGCTCTACTATTGAAGCGATTCACCTATTGAGACGTCTTATGAAACATTTTAGAGCAAAACAAAAACCTTTATATGATATTTATTGATATAGAAAAAGCTTATGATAGGGTGCCAAGAGATGTTATTTGGAAAACCTTGGAAAAGAAGAGGTATCCCATTGACATACATAAATCTTATAACGATGGTGTAAAATCATGTTTTCGGACTCATTAAGGAATGACAAACTCCTTTGAAGTTAATATTAGGTTACATCATGGATCAACTTTAAGTCCATATTTATTTATATTGGTCTTTGATGAGTTAACAAAACATATTTATGTGAAGTACCTTGGTGTATATTATTTGTTGATGACATTGTGTTAGTGGATGAGTCTAAGAAAAAAGTTAATAGGAAATTGGAACTATGAAGTGAAACGTTAGAAAGTAAAGGCTTCCGACTTAGTACAACAAAGACAGGATATATGGAATGTAAGTTTGATCATTTGGGTATTAAGAGGATATATAAATTAAGATTAACACACATTGCATCCCTCACAAGGAAAGTTTTAAATAACTATGATCAATTTTTGAAAGTGATGGAAAAATTGATGGAGATGTTACACATAAAATTAATGCCGGTTGGTTAAAATTGAGAGGGGCACTAGGTATTCTATATAAAGCAGCAAGTAGACCTGCTATGTTTTTGTGGTTATGAGTGTTGGGCAGTTAATCATCAATATGTACAAAAGATGTCCGTAGCATAAGTAAAGATGTTGAGATGAATTAGTGGTCACACAAGCAAAGACCGTATACATAATGAGGTTATTAGAAACAAATTAGGAGTAGCACCGACAAAGGATAAAATGAAGGGAAATCGTTGAAGATGGTTTGGACGTGTAGAAAGATGACCCAAGGATGCTCCTGTAAGAAGATATGAAAAACTAGATTGTGAAAATGTTAAAAGAGGAAGAGGATGACCACAAAAGTTGTGGAAAAAAACAATAAAGAATGATCTAGTTTATATTGTGTTAACTGCTAGCATGGCACATGATAGGGCTCTCTTAGAAACAAAGAATCCATGTAGCCGACCCCATCTAGTATGGGAAAAGGCTTAGTTGTTGTTGTTGAACACTTAATATATTATATGATGTAGAAATAAGTGTTTCGTTTGGACATACATCTTTATTTGCTATTTGAAATTTATATTCATCTATTTTTGCTTAGTGGAACATCTTCTTTACAAGGATCTACATTGATATTGTCTTGCCAAAAAACAGCGTGCATTTCTTGGAGAAAATTTACATGAGGTTTGCTTCTAAAGCATGTCTCCAGTGTAAGAAACTTTAAGTGTGAACTTGAAGACAGATTCGTAGGGACCTATTCTGTTCTTAATGGCTTATTGGTTTGAAGGCCTTTCCTTGCGATGACCCTTTCTTGTGACAGTATTTGGTTACGATCACATTTGATGCATGTGTTCTTTGGTATTCCATAAGTTGGTGGTATTCTAATAAGCTGCTTGTTTTTCCATAAACAGACAAAGGAAATGGGGAAGCCCAAGAAGGACAAGCAAAAGGCAAAAGCTGGACTTTCTTCACCTAAAGGAGGAAAGATTGTTAAGCCAAGCTCTCATCCAAGGATCTTGGAAGCAAAAGATGAGCCGGAGCCTAGTGAAAATGGCAAGAAGGAAAAGATACTTGAAGAAAGCAGAAAAACTAGCACTAGTGGAGGATTTGCTGGTATGATCTTCATGTGTAATACTCAATCAAAACCTGAGTGTTATCGTTATCGTGTCTTTGGTCTCCCTAAAAATAAGGAGCAGGTAGTGATGAATATTAAACGTGGTGCAAAGCTTTTCCTTTACGATTTTGATTCAAAGCTTCTTTATGGAGTATACAAGGCCTGTTCTGACGGTGGGATGAATTTGGAGCCCGATGCTTTTGGCGGGAGATACCCTGCCCAGGTAAGTTGCTACTTATTTTTCATTATGTGTTCATGATGTATTTTGGGGGGGTCACCTTGTTCGTAATGCTTGCTTTATTCGTACACTATATTAGCAACTGCATGACAAAATCCCCAACAAATTGACTTGACCATTGATTGTGATAACATTGTGCATTATTTCTCTTACACTGCATGATTGTGATAACATTCTTTCAGTGGCATTCTGTTTAATAAGTCCATCACATTTTTGTCATGCTAATTTGATTGGCTTTTTCATGATATGTACGCTTTCTTAGCTTTCATTATTTAGATTAATTTCTGTTCTCAAAATGTCTCAAGCAATTTTTACTTCACCTTGGTTGTTCATTTTGTAGATAAAGAAGGCATTTTGGGAGGAGTTACATAAGTATTTCAATTAATTCCTCAAAGAGGGATGATGTGTTTGGGAGGAGACTTAAATGGACGTGTCGGTAAATAGGCATTAGGATATCGAGGTATTCATGAAAACTATGGTTTTGGGGATTTAAACGAGGAAGGTAGAGAGATTTTTAATTTTGTTATGGCATATGATCTCCTTATAACCAGCACAATCTTTAAAAAATGAGATGGAACATTTAGTTGTAGTAAGACGAGGGAAAATCGTTGAAGACGGTTTGGATACGTAGAAAGACGACCAAAGAAAGCTCCAAAGAAGAAAAAAATCACAAAAGTGTTGGAAAGAAACAATAATGAATGATCTAGCTCATGCTGAGTTGTTAATTGCCAGTACGATACATGATAAGGCTATGTGAAAAGAAAGAACCATGTAACCGATTCCATCTAATATAGGAAAAGGCTTAGTTGTTGTTGTTGTTGTTGGTTGTTCATGTGCTGTATTATGCTGTGCGGCCCCATCCTAGCTTGCATTCCACTTGTCTTCTATTTTGGGGAAGTTATAGATTCTGTTTTAATTGAATTCAGTTTCTATTGTCAATTGGCTATCATTAAAATGTTGTCATGTCAATAGGTGATGTTTGCATTACAGAGGGAGTGTCTGCCTGTACCAGAAAGTACATTCAGGCATGCAATCAAGGAAAACTACAACTCAAATTCCAAATTTAATCCTGAGCTCAACGCGCAGCAGGTATGTTTGTGTGGTAAGATAAGTCATCTAAGTATTGTGTGCGAATCTTTTTGCTGGTGTTATTTCGTTTGGCATGGTGTGCTGTAATACCAGCATAGAAAATACTATAAGCAGTTGCAATGCCTTGTCTTGCAGGGCCTCAAAATTCTTATGAATTAATCTCAAAAAATTTCACTGGTTATTCATCAGACGCCACGACACGATATCATGACCCTTTGTTATCGCGTTGTGGTTGCCAGGCATTCTGCTGGAAAATGCATGTGAAGAGTGAACCAAAAATACACTTCTATCAGGGTACCACACTCATGTAAAACACCACAAAATCTCGATATTCAGAATTTGTCCCATGTCTGACTTAATATCTTATTTTTAGTCCTGTCGCTAGGACCTTCGTTAATGTTTAATGCTAATTATTTGATATTGAATTAATTTACGGGAAATTTTGCTCTTTAAGTGTCTACACCCACGCCTGCATAGCAATGTGTAAAACTATGAATCATGTCCTTGCATGTTCTGCACCCCGTGTCTAACCGATTCCTGCATAGCAATGTGTAAGACCATGTAGCATGTCCTTGCATGTTCTGCACCCCGTGTCTACACCGACGCCTGCATAGCAATGTGTAAGACCATGTAGCATGTACTTGCATGTCACTGAAGAACGTTTACCACAAATATACTTGTATAGGATACACTTGGGCTTCTTGTGATATTTAGGCCTTACCGAATATGGTTGCAGTAATCATTGATCCCTCCGTTGTTCTAACTCATAGCATGTCTATTGCAGTAATCATTATGATCCATTTCTTTATCAGCTATGTTTGTTTTCGCAACAATATGCTCACCATTATAAGATAAGTACAGTAGAAAAAGATATAGTCATCATGTAACAGTTTGTGTCAAGGACCTTTATTCTATACTTTGTTTCCACCGCTGTTTTCTATTCCCTTGGGTAGCAACCCTATTGAATTACAGTGATATGCACGTGGCACAGAAAAGGGTGAATAAAGTCACCCTCTCTCTCTCTCACTCTCTCTTTCTTCCATGATCTTGCTTTACAGTTTCAAAAATCACGTATAGTGTGACATTATCTTGTAATTGCGTTTCCCTCTTTGTTACTCATGGTTTTCAAGTACTGGCATAAATCATAAATGGTATAATTGTTCATGCACATATGAGTTACAAGTGCTCGGAACTTTTGTGATATAATTTTATCAACAGAGTGATGGTTTCTTCCAGAACTCCGCCCATGTAAGGGATCACCCTTGCATTGCCGGTCCCAAGCCCGGATAAAGGAGGAGGGTTGTGTTAGGCTTTCGACAGCCAGCGTAAAACTTCGTCGGATTTTATAACATGGATTACAAAAATTATGAGCATTGCTTTGGAGCGTTCCCGCCTAACGACGTGCTGTAGAGCTCGAATGGAGAAATAAGTGAGCAAGGGCCACTACATTTTCGCCTGAATGTAGTGAATCAATTGCAGAGAGGGTTCCCACATCATTGACGGGTATGGGTAAAGAAGTTAGTCCCGCTACATTGCCGCCCGAATGTAGTGAATAATTTGCAGAGAGGGTCCCCGCATTTTGATTATGGATGGATGCGGGGGTAAGGAAGCTAGTCCTAGATAATAAGATTCGTATTGGTTCTTGGAATATCAAAACATTATCCGGTAAGCTAATGGAGGTGGTAGATACTATGATTCGGAGAAATATTCATATTCTATGTTTACAAGAGACAAAATGGGTTGGAGAAAAAACAAAGGAGATAGAGGATACATGTTTTAAATTATGGTACTAAGGTAAAGAAAAGGCTCGAAACGGAGTTGATATTATCATAAATAAAGATTTAAAGGATAGTGTAGTAGACATACAACGATATGGTGACCGAATCATGACGTTGAAATTAGTGTTAGGAGCAGAGGTTTTGAATATAGTTTGTGCTTACGCACCCCAAGTAGGACTAGAAGATAGTATAAAGACAACTTTTTTAGAAGAGTTAGATAAGGTGATTCAAAAGATTCTACAAAGGGAGATGATTTGTTTAGGAGGAGACTTAAATGGACGTGTCCGTAAAGAGGCATTAGGATATCAAGTTATCCATGGAAACCTTTGGTTTTGGGGATATAAATGAGGAAGGTAGGGAGATTTTAAATTTTGTTATGGCATTTGATCTCTTTATAGTCAATACAATCTTCAAAAAACGAGATTAACATTTAATTACTTATAAGAGTGGCTTATAACTCCGCCCATGTAAGGGATCACCCTTGCATTGCCGGTCCCAAGCCCGGATAAAGGAGGAGGGTTGTGTTAGGCTTCCGACAGCCAGCGTAAAACTTCGTCGGATTTCTACAACATGGATTACAAAAATTATGAGCATTGCTTTGGGGCGTTCCCGCCTAGCGACGTGCTGCAGAGCCCGAATGCAGTAAGAAGTAAGCAAGGGCCACTACATTTTCGCCCGAATGTAGTGAATCAATTGCAGAGAGGGTTCCCACATCATGGACGGGTGTGGGTAAAGAAGTTAGTCCCGCTACATTGCCGCCCGAATGTAGTGAAAAATTTTCAGAGAGGGTCTCCGCATTTTGATTATGGACGGATGCGGGGGGTAAGGAAGCTAGTCCTAGATAATAAGATTCGTATTGGTTCTTGGAATATCGGAACATTATCGGGTAAGCTAATGGAGGTGGTAGATACTATGATTCGGAGAAAGATTCATATTCTATGTTTACAAGAGACAAAATGGGTTGGAGAAAAAGCAAAGGAGATAGAGGATACAGGTTTTAAATTATGGTACTCAGGTAAAGAAAAGGCCCGAAACGGAGTTGGTATTATCATAAATAAAGATTTAAAGGAGAGTGTAGTAGACATACAACGATATGGTGACCGAATCATGACATTGAAATTAGTGTTAGGAGTAGAGGTTTTGAATATAGTTTGTGCTTACGCACCCCAAGTAGGACTAGAAGATAGTATAAAGACAGTTTTTTGGGAAGAGTTAGATAAGGTGTTTCAAAAGATTCCACAAAGGGAGATGATTTGTTTAGGAGGAGATTTAAATGGACATGTCGGTAAAGAGGCATTAGGATATCAAGGGATTCATGGAAACTTTGGTTATGGGGATATAAACGAGGAAGGTAGGGAGATTTTAAATTTTGCTATGTCATTTGATCTCTTTATAGTCAATACAATCTTCAAAAAACGAGATGAACATTTAATTACTTATAAGAGTGGCTTATCACAAACACAAATTGATTACTTTATTTGTAGAAAAAAAGATAGAGCGTGTTGTAAAGATTGTAAGGTAATTCCAGGAGAAAGCTTAACCACCCAACATCGACTTTTAGTTATGGATTTACAAATAAAAAAATGGACAAAGAAGAAAAGAGTGCATCGAGCTATTCGGACTAAATGGTGGAACCTCAAAAGTGAGAAAGAAGATATATTTAAACAAAAAGTCCTTCAAGGAGATGTTTGGAATTATGTTGGCACACCCTCTGATATGTGGAACAATATGGCTATACATATTAGGAAAGTGGCGAAGATGTGTTAGGGGTATCTAAGGGAGGTGTACCGGCACAAAAAGAAGCTTGGTGGTGGAGTGAAGTAGTACAAAACAAAATCAAGGCAAAGAGGGCATGTTACAAATTACATTATGCGAAGAAAACTAGTGAAACTTTAGAAGCTTATAAGAAAGCAAAGAAGGAAGCAAAAAAGGCCGTTAGTGAAGCAAAAGCTAAGATTTGGGAGGACTTATATAAAAAACTCAACTCAAAAGAGGGTGAAAGAGACATTTTTAGGATAGCTAGGGCTAGAGATAAGAAAACTAAAGATCTTAATTATGTTAGATGCATAAAAGACGAGGATGAAAAAATTCTAGTGGCAAATGATGATATAAGAAATAGATGGAAAAACTATTTTTATAATCTCTTTAATGAAAATAAAGATTTTAGTATTAGTTTAGGAGATTTAGCCAAGTCAGAAAAGTATATAAACCACAATTTCTACCGACGTATTCAAAAGAATGAAGTCAAAGAGGCTCTTAAACATATGAAGAGTGGTAAATCGGTAGGACCAGATAATATTCCTATAGAAGTTTGGAAAATACTAGGAGAAATAGGAATCACTTGGCTCACAAGACTATTTAATGAAATATGGAAAAACCAAAAGATGCCCGAGGAATGGAGAGCAAGTACACTTATACCCATATATAAAAATAAGGGAGACATTCAAAATTGTGCGAATTATCGAGGTATCAAGTTAATGAGTCATACTATGAAATTATGGGAAAGAATTATTGAACGTAGGTTAAGACAAGTATCAAGTACAACAGAGAACCAATTTGGATTTATGCCTGGTAGATCTACTATTGAAGCGATTCACCTTTTGAGACGTCTTATGGAACATTTTAGAGCAAAAAAGAAAGACCTTCACATGATATTTATTGATCTAGAAAAAGCTTATGATAGGGTACCGAGGGAGGTTCTTTGGAGAACTTTGGAAAAAAGAGGTATCCCATTGACATATATTAACCTTATAAGAGACATGTATGATGGTGCAAAAACATGTGTGAGGACTCATGAAGGAACGACAGACTTCTTTGAAGTTAATATTGGGTTACATCAAGGATCAACTTTAAGTCCATACTTATTTATAATGGTGATGGATGAGTTAACAAAACATATTCAAGATGAAGTACCTTGGTGTATGTTATTTGCAGATGACATTGTATTAGTGGAGGAGTCTAAGGAAAAAGTTAATAGAAAATTGGAACTATGGAGAGAAACATTAGAAAACAAAGGCCTCCGACTTAGTAGAACAAAGGCAGAATATATGGAATGTAAGTTTGATCATTTGGCTACTTCAGAGGACATAGAAATCAAAATTGGCACACATTGCATTCCCCAAAAGGAAAGTTTTAAATACCTAGGGTCAATTTTTCAAAGTGATGGAAGAATTGATGGAGATGTTACACATAGAATTAATGCTGGTTGGTTAAAATGGAGAGGAGCATCAGGTATTCTTTGTGACAAGAAGATACCATTAAAATTAAAAGGTAAATATTATAGAGCAGCAGTTAGGCCTGCCATGTTTTATGGTTCTGAGTGTTGGGCAGTTAATCATCAACATGTACAAAAGATGTCTGTGACAGAAATGAAGATGTTGAGATGGATGAGTGGTCATACAAGAAAAGACCGTATACATAATGAGGTTATTAGAAACAAATTAGGAGTGGCACCAATAGAGGATAAAATGAGAGAACATCGTTTAAGATGGTTTGGACATATAGAAAGAAGATCAAAAGAAGAACCTGTAAGAAGGTTAGAAAACCTAAATTTGGAAAGTATTAAAAGAGGTAGAGGACGACCACAAAAGTGTTGGAAAGAAACAATAAAGAATGATCTAGCTTATTGGGAGTTAACTGCTAACATGGCACACGATAGAGATCTGTGGAAACAAAGAATCCATGTAGCCGACCCCGTCTAGTATGGGAAAAGGCTTAGTTGTTGTTGTTGTTGTTTATAAGAGTGGCTTATCACAAACACAAATTGATTACTTTGTAGAAAAAAAGATAGAGCGTGTTGTAAAGATTGCAAGGTAATTTCAGGATAAAGCTTAACCACCCAACATAAATTTTTAGTTATGGATTTACAAATTAAAAAATGGACAAAGAAGAAAAGAGTGCATCGAGCTATTCGGACTAAATGATGAAACCTCAAAAGCGAGAAAGAAGATATATTTAAAAAGAAAGTCCTTCAAGGAGATGTTTGGAATTATGTTGGTACACCCTGTGATACGTGGAACAATATGGCTATACATATTAGGAAAGTGGCAAAAGATGTGTTAGATGTATTTAAGAGAGGTGTACCATTACAAAAAGAAGCTTGGTGGTAGAGTGAAGTGCAAAATAAAATCAAGGCAAAGAAGGCATGTTACAAATTACATTATGCTAAGAAAACTAGTGAAACTTTAGAGGCTTATAAGAAAGAAAAGAAGGAAGCGAAAAAGGCCGTGAGTGAAACAAAAACTAAAATTTGGGAGGATTTATATAAAAAACTCAACTCAAAAGAGGGTGAAAGAGATATTTTTAGGATAGCTAGGACTAGAGATAAGAAAACTAAAGATCTTAATTATGTTAGATGCATCAAGGACGAGGATGAAAAAATTCTAGTGGCAAATGATGATATAAGAAATACATGGTAAAACTATTTTTATAAGCTTTTTAATGAAAATAAAGATGTTAGTATTAGCTTAGGAGAGTTAGCCAAACCAGAATATAAACCACAATTTCTACCGACGTATTTAAAAGAATGAAGTTATAAAGGGTGGTAAATCGGTAGGACCATATAATATTCAGAAATTGGAATCACTAGGCTCATAAGACTATTTAATGAAATATGGAAAAACCAAAAGATGCCCGAGGAATGGAGAGCAAGTACACTTATACTCATATATAAGAACAAGAGAGACATTCAAAATTGTGCGAATTATCGAGGTATCAAGTTAATGAGTCATACTATGAAATTATGAAAAAGAATTATCGAATGTAGGTTAAGACAAGTATCAAGTATGATAGAGAACCAATTTGGATTCATGCCAGGTAGATCTATTATTGAAGCGATTCTACTTTTGAGACGTCTTATGGAACATTTTAGAGCAAAAAAAAAAGACCTTCACATGATATTTATTGATCTGGAAAAAGCTTATGATAGGGTACCGAGGGAGGTTCTTTGGAGAACTTTGGAAAAAAGAGGTATCCCATTGACATATATTAACCTTATAAGAGACATGTATGATGGTGCAAAAATGTGTGTGAGGACTCATGAAGGAATGACAGACTTCTTTGAAGTTGATATTGGGTTACATCAAGGATCAACTTTAAGTCCATACTTATTTATAATGGTGATGGATGAGTTAACAAAACATATTCAAGATGAAGTACCTTGGTGTATGTTATTTGCAGATGACATTGTATTAGTGGAGGAGTCTAAGGAAAAAGTTAATAAAAAATTGGAACTATTTTGAGAAACATTAGAAAGCAAAAGCCTCCGACTTAGTAGAACAAAGACAGAATATATGGAATGTAAGTTTGATCATTTGGTAATTGGCACACATTGCATCGCCCAAAAGGAAAGTTTTAAATACCTAGGGTCAATTTTTTACAGTGATGGAAGAATTGATGGAGATGTTATGCATATAATTAATGCTGGTTGGTTAAAATGGAGAGGAGCAGCCGACCCCGTCTAGTATGGGAAAAGGCTTAGTTGTTGTTGGTTAAAATAGAGAGGAGCATCAAGTATTCTTTGTGATAAGAAGATCCATTAAAGTTAAAAGGTAAATATTATAGAGCAGCGCTTGTCATGTTGTATGGTTCTGAGTGTAGGGCAGTTAATCATTAACGTACAAAAGATGTCTGTGACAGAAATGAAGATTTTGAGATGGACGAGTGGTCATACAAGAAAAGACCGTATATATAATGAGGTTATTAGAAACAAATTAGGAGTGGCACCAATAGAGGATAAAATGAGTGAATATCGTTTAAGATGGTTTGGATGTATAGAAAGAAGATCAAAAGAAGAACGTTTAAGAAGGCATGAAAAACTAAATTTGGAAAGTATTAAAAGAGGTAGAGGATGACCACAAAAGCGTTGGAAAGAAACAATAAAGAATGATCTAGCTTTCTGTGAGTTAAGTGCTAACATGGCACACGATAGGGATCTAGCCGACCCAGCCGACCCCGTCTAGTATGCGAAAAGGCTTAGTTGTTGTTGTTTAGCGAATATGGTTGCTTGGCATGTCTGTTTAGATCAGTTGTATTTAACATATTGTGGTATTTTAGGCGTTTTTTGTGTTGCATTTGCAGGTTGAAAGTCTTAACGTGTTATTCCAGTCTATTGAACAAAAGAAGCATTTGTTAGCACCTCCACCTGCACTGCATGTTAGAGGCTCTATGGTTCCTCCTTATCCTGGTCCAACTGCTCTGCACTATCATGTGGAAAATGAGCGGGTTGCGGCGGCTGTTGTGCTTCCTCCCACCAACCGGCAATACCCTGTGAGCGAGGTGCTTCCACCCACCAGCCGGCAATACCCAGTGACCAACCGACCGCAGCTGCCTGGTCCTTTGACTCCTGCACCATTTAGCTCGCGTTATGATATAGAAGCTAGCAGCGGTGGACATCACATGCCAACACGTGAAGGAGATCGATACCGCACAATTGTTCAAGATCTCAGGTACCCAGGTCCCATCCGTGCTCTAGAGTTGGTTCCTCATGGCAGGGGTTACCATGTGATCCCACCCGAGAGAGAAAGAGATCTATATCGTCCCACTGTGCAAGATCCCAGGCACTCGGCCCCTGTTCCTGCTCCAGAATTGTCTCCTCATGGCATGGAGTACCCTTTTCCTGCTCCAGATCTACACCGGTCCTTCGTCATGCAAGATCCTAGGTACTCAGCACCTCTTCCTGCTTCAGAGTTGGCTATTCACGACCACGTTCTGCGTGATAGGGAGTACCATGTAATCCCCCCTGAGAGAGGGCTAGCACCTCATTTGGCACGTGATGACCGTTCGTATGTTTCGGAGCATCGAGTCGAGGCACACTTGCCTGTAGTGTATGAGCAGTCTCGATACCATGGAGCAGCTTACTCGGAAGTTGGCGGTCAGCAGCCTGGGACATACAACGTTCATGCTGCTGCTGAAGCCCCTTGTGGAGATGCCGCCCGAGTGTACACAGGAGGTGAGGCTCTTTATGGAGAAGCCGCCCGAGTGTATGCTGCTGACCCTAGACATGAAATCGCGCCGGCGCCAGTTTCATCTAGATACGCCTTTTCAGGGTCTTTGCCGATCACTCGCTGAGGAACCACAGCCACAGAGCAAAGTTTGTGTCCACTGTAATGGGATTTGTGGTACTTCTTTGAACTCCCAACCCGATTTGAACTTTGTTTCCTCTCGTCACTTATTATCAATTAGTGGTTTCCAGCAGAGGATGAATCATTTTGGTGTCTAAAGATATGCAGTTTGGTTTTGCACGGTCTTTCTCGGCCATCAGTAAAATGCTGATGTTGATGGCCACGAGCGTGATGTTTGGACTAAAGCTGCTTAATTTTGTTTTTCCCACAGGGGTGCAATCACGCCGAGTTGGGCTCGAGTGCAAGACTCATTAAGAAAATGCTTGGCTTGATCATTTAATCGTCTTTGATATACGATTATGGATGGTTCTAACAAGGGGTCCTCCATGTGGATCACACCTTATATATATAGTCACTTATGCAGTTTGGTTCTTGAACTCTCTTTCCTCTCGTCATTTATTATCAATTAGCGACAGCAGTCGTGTGTAGGTGGTTTCCAGCAGAGGATGAATCATTTTGGTGTCTGATGATATGCAGTTTGGTTTTGCACGGTCTTTCTCGGCCATCAGTAAAATGCTGATGTTGATGGCCACGAGCGTGATGTTTGGACTAAAGCTGCTTAGTTTTGTTTTTCCCACAGGGGTGCAATCACGCCGAGTTGGGCACGAGTGCAAGACTCATTAAGAAAATGCTTGGCTTGATCATTTAATCGTCTTTGATATACGATTAAGGATGGTTCTAACAAGGGGTCCTCCATGTGGATCACACCTTTTTCATCGTATATATTTATATATATATATATAAACAACTAAGCCTTTTTCCTTACTAGACGTGGTCCCTACATGGATTTTTTGTTTCCACAAAGTCCTATTGTGTATCATGTTAGCAGTTAACTACGGTTACATGGTTTCATCATTTCAATCATTGGTAATCTTTCACCATTTTTTTATTTTTCTTTTACTTTTCAAAACCAATGTCAAAACTACTTTCTCTCTCTCTCTATATATATATATATTAGGATTTTTTTATTGGTTATCATTTTCACCATCTTTCATTCTTTTACTTTTCAAAACCAAGACCAAAACCATTTCTCTGGATATAAGTTATTTTATGACGAGGAAAAGATGGTTATGGAATGTGTCGTGAATGGTAGAAAATGTGAACTTGTGGATTCAACAAAACAACAACTAAGTTTTGCCACCATCCTCCATTTTTATAGATGATTGAAGGGATATAGGTTCTGGGTAACAGTGAATTTGATGCACGGTTTTGAACGAGAGAAATAATTGCTCAAGTGAGGCATTATCGTTTTCGGACAAGATGGAGTTAGGCCGAGCCCTGCCAGGTCCTTCTAGTTCTGTACGCATAAACTCTAATTTAAAGGTTTTCGAGTTGATCCCTTTGATCTGTGCCTACTTGTGCATTGTTTTTCAAACTCAGTTTGCCAACTTCAATGGAAAGTGGCGAGCCATGTGCGGTGGTGGATCTAGGAAATTTTCTAGGGTAGAACCACTAACCCAGGAACCTTTAGGGTTAGGCAACTAGCCCATGCAGCGATGCTTAGATTATGCATTATAGCCCATGCATTCATCCATGGGCTATACAATTATTATCGGTTTCTCAAATTGTTGACTTAATTGTTGGAGAGAAATAATAAAGAAATGATCTTGCTTATGTTGACTTAATTGCTAGAATGACACATGATCAGACTCTATGGAAATAAAAAATTTATGTAGAGGTGGGTAGAATTCAGTTTTTCGACCTAACAATCCTAAAGGTTAGACAACAACTTGTTTTCCAGTGGCATGAGTATACAAAAATTAAAGAGTTTTTCATAAAAGATTAAAGACTATTATTGATCGAATATAAATTACACCATCGATAGTAAACAATATTGAATCAAGGTGTGCCTCTTTATCGTTTTCTAAGTTTAGTCCTAGTGAGACCAAAGTTACTGCTAAGCACCCAGAGGGACCTCCCATTCTAACAAAAAACGATAAAATTTACCAGCTGCTGCTCATCGGTCGGGGGGTTCCATTAATGGTATGCTTCACGTATGCTGCCATTTATCAATTAGACGCAGCATTTGAAATCAAGCTGTATATTTTCATTGAGAAGAACGGTACTTCAAGAAAACAAATCAATTATACGAACCACATAAGCCTTGGGAGGCTGCTACTTTGACACCTTTCAATGCATCAGTATTCGACCAGGCCGAAGTTCCATAAAGGTAGGATACCAAATTACTTTGATTTGAACTATCTTGACTGTTCAATATAATTGAATCTGTTTCTCAAATCAACATAAGCCCTCCGAAAAACAATAATTACATAAATGAGGATAATTGAATCGGATTCAGGGAAAGGCAGCTCTGATTCCTCACTTTCAGAATTCAAGCTTGATGAATGAGGATAAACGTTGTAGGCCTATTCTTTTCCATACTGATGGTCCAAATGCCGGTGACCAGGTACTTATTTGTGTTTTTATGTGCGCACAATTACATAAATATGTATTCTTTTTCTTGCTTCTGCAAGAAACAAAAAGATTTGGATCATGCCGGAGACGATAAAAACTTCAGTGAACTGTTAAAATCTGATGATTCTTGGATATTTTTTAAAGTCAAAATGTGGCCATAAAACTTGTTTACATTTTAATATTGTTGGTCTTTTTTTTTTACTTCTTTTGGCTTCCATGGAGTGTTTACATTTTAATTTTCTTTCCTTCTGCAGATTGTGACTTTGTAATTGAAGCTATGCGATTGTAATAGGAAGGCAGGTGGAGCCTGCGTTCTTGTGGAGTGTGAGAAATGTACAGGAGTTTGAGGGGCTATTTTTTGGTGGCACTGGAAGGTTCCTCGGTTGCGATTTTCGGTTTCTGTTTTCAGTTTTTCTGAGTGCAGAACCAGTTTGGTTCTTTTTGGAATGAGGGCCATCCTGATTGTTTGAATGTGATGGCTGTTGTATGATTTTGCATGGAAAAGGTGGGTGGTATGTATGGAGATGGGTTCTCTGCAAATTTAGGCACGAGTTCTCTCTCTTTCTCTTTGGTCCTTGTTATGTGTCGTGTCTGTACTTTCATGTGGTGATGATGCAGTTAAGTTGTATAAATTGATATGTTGTTTGTTTCAAGGGTGAGTCCTGCCTCGCCAGTTGATTAATTGCATCTTATTCTTCGTGATCTCGTTGCTGCCTATGCTTCGTGAGAATTGTTCAAATGATAAGTCGGATTGAATTTTAAATTGTTTCCAGATCGCAACCATCCGGTTTGCACTATTGATGTTATTGCTCTTCACCTTGCTAGGAATTCTTCTCACAAGTTGAAGGTCATCTGTTGGCCTTCCCACTGTACCAAAACAAAAAAAGCGAACATCTTATGAAATGCCTTTACTGCGTTCTCTGAAGTGCTTCCATTACATTGTTGACTGTTCCTGGCTTATATTGTTTGCTTATCAAGATGAGCTGAGCTCATCTCAAGAGATTATTGGCTAGACAAGCCAAAGATGAGCTGGTTTGCAGATCTTCAAAATGCTTAGAAGTTCATATAATTTTCAGTGAAAAATGATGCATTTTACATAGAGCGTTAGCTCACCGGTTGTAGGTGGCTAATTTGATTCCTGGGGGTGCATGCATGTGTGTTAGACTTCGGCCTCCCATTGTTACCAAAAGTACAAACAATGGATTTAAACAGATCATTATAAAAATAGAACTCTTGTCCCAAGGAAGACGTACACCCATGCAGCGAGTTTCTTTTTACATGCACTCCCTCTCTCATATTAGGTTTCATGGCTCATTTGCACCGTCAAACAACTCATTTTATTTCGCAACAATGCAACGTCGAGAATTTAGGCTTATTTGATCCGAGCGTACCTCTAAGTGTACAACTCATCAAAGACTCCTAGTAATTGTTTTTTTGTTACAAGAGGAGGCCGAAGCCTAACACACGCACCATTTGGGAAACTCTCCACACGCAGCAAAGGTGCTAGAGTGCTCGGCCGTTGAGCCAACGCTCTGTGTGCTGGCTCGTAGTAAGTTTGGAGAGAAGGGGACCGTGCATTTGTCATCCCTGGAGCAAACGTAGGAGCGATCAATTGTGGCGCCCATTACTTGCGTAGTAAGTTCATTCCATAAGGAGGTAAAAGAATGATGAACTCTTATTAATGGGCCTGACGTTTGAACTTGCCTGGATTTGGATCTGGATGTGTCCTGTGTTATTTCATGGGATGGTGGTGTGGTTGGTATCTGGTAGTGCAATTTCATGTTACGGTCATGTCATGTTCGTGTCAAATGCAGGTCTACCCAAACTCATAAGATCAAGATGTATATGCAAAGAAACTTTTTGGGTCGTATTCTTGTGAGGTGGTCATGCCGTATCTGAAATTGATATCAATTCTGTGTTTCAAGACGTGTTTGGTCGTGTTGTGTTCTTTGTATTATTGTCTAAAACTGGGTCTACTAAAACATTATGCAAATTTCCTTTGTTACTTTCAGCGCTAAGTGCCATGCTGTTGAACTAATTCTCTTGGTGCGGTTCAGATCATTTCCTTTTTTTTACAAGAGGAGGCCGAAGCCTAACACACACATGCACCCTCTGGGAGTAGCAACTCCCCACCAGCAGCAGCGGCCTTAGAGCGCCCTGCCATTGAGCTAACGCTCTTGGTGCAGTTCAGATCATTTTTATAGAAGACGAGCCAGTCCACTAGCTGTACCGACTCCCGAACCTGAATCAATTTTTCGTGTCTTAATTGCTAGCAATTTATGCTACTTTGTGGCTTTTCACTCTATTGCTAGAAAGATGTATTTTTCCAGGTATTGCTTCTCTATATTTTGCAGTAAAAAGATGGGAAATCAATTCTCGCATAAATTAGAAATTGGGTTAACCAGAAAGGCCTAGATGGTGCTTTGGCATTTGTCACATAATGGATATTTTGGAACTTTGCATGGGTAATTTAAAGCAGAGATGGAAGTTCCAGTGGGTTGAGAAACAAAATCATCATCAACAACAACTAAGCCTTTTCTCATATTAGATGGAGTGGGCTACACATATTCTTTATTTCTATATAGCTAGATCATGTGTCATACTAATCGTTAACTCAATATAAGATAAATCATGCTTTATTATTTCCTTTCAACACTTTTGTGGTCTTTCTCTTCCTTTTTTAATATTTTCATAATTTAGTTTCTCGTACATTCTTAATGTAGCTTCTTTTCTTGTGTGATCACTTGTCTATCTCAGTATCTTCATTTCTACTACGTATATCTTTTATACATGTTGATGATTAACTACCCAACACCCATAACCATACAATATAATAGGTCTAATTATTATTATATAATATTTATCTTTCAACTTTAATGGTATTTTCTTGTCACATAGAATACCTCATGCACTTCTCTATTTTAACCAATCTCCATTAATTTTATATGTAAAATCTCCATCAATTTTTACATCACTTGAGAAAACTTAACCTAAGTGTTTAAAACTTTCATATGAGGAATGCAACATATGTCAATATTAATTTATATGTCATTTGAAGTAACTAAATGATCAAACTTCTATTCTATATATTATGTTTTTGTTCTAGTAAGTTGAAATCCTTTTTCTCTCCATAGTTCTAATTTCTTATTAACTTTTTCTTGAGACTTATTCACTAATACAATGTTATCTGTGAATAACATACAACAAGCGACTTCATCTTGATTATGTTTTGTTAGCTCGTCAATAACCAATACAAATAAACATGGACTTAAAGTTGATCTTTGATGTAATGCAATATTAACCTCAAAGAAATTTGTAATTTCTTCATGGGTCCTAACACATGTTTGTATATCATACATGTTTATTATAAGATTGATAAATGTCAAAGAAATACTTTTTTTTCGAAAGTTCTCCAAAAAATATCTTTGAGTACATATTATAAGCTTTTTCTAAATCAATAAATACCATGTGAAGATTATTCTTTACTATTATAAAATGTTTCATAAGACGTCTCAATATACAAATAGCCTTAATAGTAAATCTTCTTGACATGAGTCTAAACTGGTTCTATGTTTGTACTCGATATTTGTCTCAACTTACATTTAATAATTATTCTTCAAGATTTAATAGTACGGCTCGTCAAGTTGATACCTCGATAATTTGCATAGTTCTTAATGTCTTCCTTGTTCTTATATATTGGTATAATTGTACTTTTCTTTTATTCCTTATGCATTTTTTGATTTTTTCATATTCCATTAAATAATCTTGTAACCTAAGTAATACCCATCTCTCTTGAGATTTTGCATACTTCTATAAAAATATTGTCTAGTCTCACATATTTACCCATCCTCATAAGTTTAGGAGCGTATTTGACTTCATTCATTTGAATACAATAATAACAAAGCCTTTTCCCATACTAGATGGGGTCGACTACATGGATTCTTTGTTTCAAGAGAGCCCTATCATGTGTCGTGCTAGTAGTTGACTCAATATAAACTAATCATTCTTTTATTGTTTCTTTCCAACACTTTTGTTCTCGTCTTCTTCCTTTTTTAATACTTTCACAATCTATTTTTTCATATCTTCTTACAAGAGCATCCTTAGGTCTTCTTTCCATATATCCCAATGATCTTAAACGATTTCCCCTCATTTTATCCTCTGTCGGTGCTATTCATAATTTGTTTGTAATAACCTCATTACATATACGGTCTTTGCTTTTGTAACTATTAATCCATCTTAACATCTTTATTTATACTATAGACATCTTTTGTACATGTTGATGATTAACTGTCCAACACTCAGTACTACAAAAACATAACAGATCTAATTGGTGCTCTATATAGAATACCTAATGCCCCTCTCCATTTTAACCAATAGACATTAATTCTATGTGTAACATCTCAATCAATTTTTTTACTTTGAAAAATTGATCTTAGGTATTTAAAACTTTTCTTTTAAGGGATTCACCTATTCCATATATTTTGTCTTTGTTGTACTAAGTCGAAAGCCTTTATTTTCTAATGTTTCTCTTGAAATCGAGTTAGGTAGTAAAACTTTCTCTTGAAATTACTTTTCAATCCTTACAACATGATCTATCTTTTTTTCTAGAGGTAAAATAATCAATTTCTATTTGTAACAAGTCAATTTTATAAGCAATTAAATGCTCATCTTGTTTTCAGAAAATTGTATTGGCTATACCTTACACATCTAATTCTCTAAACTCATAGTTGTCATAAATACCTTGATATGCTAATGTATTTTTATTGATATGTTCATTTAGATCTCCTCTTAAACAAATATCTCTTGTTATAAAATATTTTGAATTGCCTTATCTAACTCCTCCAAAAATGCTTTATTTATGATATCTTTTAGTTTTACTTGGGTGCATAAATATAAACTATATTTAAAGCCTCTATTCCTAATAATAATTTCACCGTCATAATTCATTCACTTTATCATTGTATGCCCACTACACTATCCTTTAAATCTTTACTTACAATAATACTAACTTCATTTTAAGTCTTTTTTTCTTAAATACCATAATTTAAAACTTAAGTTCTTAATCTCATTTGCTTTTTCTTCAACTCACTTTCACTCTTTTAAATAGAGAACGAGAATATTTCTCCAAATCATAATATCTACTATATTCGTTAGTTTACTAGTTAATGATATTTTCAATACTAATACGGATCTTATTATGTAAGACTAGCTTTCTTACCCCTTGTCAATGATAAAAAATAAGAAAATTCCTTCCACAGTTTATTCACTAAATTCGAGTAACAATCCAATCAGACTAACTTCTTGCTAGTTTCTTTATCCCCTTGATTCGTTGGTGCTAAAAATTTGAAAACCATTTCTACAATTTATTAACTAAATTTGAGGAGTAACATAGTAGTAATAACTTTTTTTATCTACGTTGTTAACATTTTGATTCGTTATATCCGATTATATCCGAGCGAAGATGTAGGACCTTTGGTTATTTTTCAGTGCATTCAAACTTCGCAATCCATAAACGTCATCATCAATTCATGTGTACTTCACAATCCATTGGTAAGAGAAACTTCATGTGTCGCTAAAAGAGATCGTCGTCGTCTTTAGAATTCATGGTACATAAATCCAAACTTTTAGTCTAACGTAATCCTCTTTTTTTATCTTAGGTTGAGACAGGCCGATCCCTTATGAGCGGAGTCGGGTTGAGAAACGAAAACCGTTTGGAAAATGATTTGAGGTTTTCTCTTTTGCAAAACCATTTGAGAATTCGAGTCTTGCCAAACAACAGGGGTCCTTTCCACGGTTAAAAGTTGAATGTGATCCAACTTTCGTGCGAAAATTTTCTCCATCTTTATGTAAGATAGAATGATGACTGTTGCGAACCATCACCAGCGCACGAGAAAAGATCTGCTGAAATTATTAGAAGACCAATCTCTTCGTGGAGCCGTGCGAGCTGGACGTCATGGCCGGTGGCTCTCCCCAATCAATAATATCTCAAATCAAGTGAACGCGTCCAAGTGTCGGTGGATTTCATGAGGATGGTATGCTGTGGTTTCTTGTTTCCTTTATACTTTCATGTATATGGTTACTGAGGTGATGCACTTTGGTTCTTTCTGTTTAACAAACCTGTAAAGTACCATATGGATGTTACTCATGATCCATGTAAGTGGTCTGCCGAGTTCTTCTTTATGAATTTATGGAACTAATCCGGTTTTTATAGGATTGTTTCCTCAACTGCGGTAGATACTAATCAACCGTTACTGAAATTAGCTGCATCATTGTTGGTGGAGTGTCGAGGACGTCATTCCGTGCGAATCGCTTGTTTGTTAAAATGCGCAGACAAATCTCTGGCTGCAACTATTTCAAGTGCTGCGTTTTCGAGTAATGTAGGAGAGAATGCATGATTCCTCAAATTTTACTTTCATAGTTCCTTGTAACGTGGACGGAGGATGCAGAAAGTTTGTTGATGTTGCACATGGTTTGTTAAAAGCACCATTTTCTGGAATAGAAAATCTGGTTAGGAAGCACTGGAAATTTTAGTGGATGTGTTTGCGGATGGCTGTGTTGAATATTTTGTTGAAATTCTTTTCTCTTGGTTATAGAATTAATGGTGGTTGATTAAAATGGAGAGGAGCATCAGGTATTCTTTGTGATAAGAAGATATCATTAAAGTTAAAAGGTAAATATTATAGAGCAGCAATTAGGCCTGCCATGTTTTATGGTTCTGAGTGGTGGGCAGTTAATCATCAACATGTACAAAAGATCTGTGACAAAAATGAAGATGTTGAGATGGATGAGTGGTCATAGAAGAAAAGACCGTATACATAATGAGGTTATTAGAAACAAATTAGGAGTGGCACCAATAGAGGATAAAATGAGAGAATATCGTTTAAGATGGTTTGGACATATAGAAAGAAGATCAAAAGAAGAACCCGTAAGAAGGTTAGAAAAACTAAATTTGGAAAGTATTCAAAGAGATAGAGGATGACCACAAAAGTGTTGGAAAGAAATAATAAAAAATGATCTAGCTTATTGTGAGTTATCTGCTAACATGACACACGATAGGGATATGTGGAAACAAAGAATCCATGTAGTGGGAAAAGGCTTAGTTGTTGTTGTTGTTGTTGTTGTTTGTTGTCTTTTCTCTTAGTTTCGACAGGAGGCCGAAGCCTAATGCAGACACCCACACATGCACACTCTGGGAATCAAACTCACCGCCTACTACGTGGGAATCAGAGACCCTGCCAGAAGAACAACCTGCTGCATGCAATATTTTGTTGAACTTTGTTAAAGCCTAGGCAGGTAGTTGTGATAAACACATCATAATGTGTTTTATGAGTGCAATTTATGTCTAGAAATTATTACAGTGGGCTACCGCCAGTCCTATTTGAAGATGACCATCTTATGTTGTGTAACCGAGTTTCACACACATGAGCATGTGCTTGCACAAGCAATCAAACGGATTCACGTGTGTGTGCATGTGCATGGGTCATTTTCTTGGAGTCTAATCCTTCAATTGGTAAGAAATTGGCTTGTCATGAATTGCAGATGAGATGGGACGATTCCTTGGAATGTTGGTTAGCAAGAGACAGAAGTTAGGATCAGATTGTCGTCTTCTCTTTTCATCAGAAGCCTACAAGGATCTCGAATATGTTGACCTTCCTAGGCCTGCTAGTGATAAATCAGAACGAAAGTCATATCCCACACCCATGAAAGTACTCATACGAAGAGCCAAGACAGAAAAAGAGGCGAGGAAGTTAAACCCTTGCAGAAGTCTTGAGCCTCCTTACGAGTGTTTACTTATCCCTGAACTAGTACCTATTGCTCATGATGTTTACAAGGCAAGAATCGACCTCCTTAATGGCTTGTCAAAGCTAGTGAACTTTGTCCCTGAACTAGTACCTATTTTCATAAGCATTCTGCAGATGTTCTATCCATTGTACATGCTGATTTTTGCCGTGTTTTTCTAATAAAACCAATTTCTGCTAAGTTCCCTAGATCGTCATTTCCTTGTTGAGAAAAATCTACTGTTTTTCTCCTTTTTTCTTGTTTGTGTGTGTGATTTTGGAGAGTTTATTTGTATATGCTGTTGTTACACAATGGCATAGGATAGCAGCGATCGCTGCTAAGAGTAACCACTGTTGGAGCAAATCCTCTTCAAACAGGTTGAAGTTTTACTGAAGTGCGTGCGGGATGTTGCTGTGGCTTGTTAGGTGTACTGTTCCTATTTATAGTGTCCTTTCAGATGAGCTACATTTAGTGGTGTGCTGTGTCCTACTGAGAACACATCTACGACACTTTCTTGTTATGTTATCCTTAAGCTACAGGAGGATCTCAAAGGATTTTCTGTTTGAGAAGAGTACCTTTGAAGGTTGACTAACATGAATCTTATCATAGGAGCTCTCTTTTGAATGTATTTTGTTGCCCATAAAATGCAGTGGCAAAGTATTACCCCATGGAGTAGCTTTTCAGCATCTGACTTATGCATGCAATCCCTTGTATTGTTCAGGTTCTGTTCAGAAGTTCATATTGGTTATACCGATCATGAAATAAGAACCTGCATAGGCCCAAAAAGTGACCTTAGGAAAGCCATGGACGTATGGACCAAGGGTAGAGCCGAGGACGTTGTTGGTTTCCCCGTCTGTTTTCATCTTGACGACAGGGCAAAAAAAACAAGAGTTGCGCACAATGAGATGTCACTGGTCAAAAAGCTTCCTGCCGTTGTTGAGCGCTGCGTTCAAGCAGGAGTGGACCTTCCAAATTACCCTACCAGAATAAGAACCAAGCCTGTTCACTCGATTGACGGAAGAATTGTTGGGTTTGATGTTGATTCAACTCCATGTTCAGACATTAAGAATGACCTAAACATGGATCTCTGCATAGGCGAATGTCAGGACTCTGAAGCAATGACAGGACATAGGGGAATTGAGCATGAAGACTTCACAAGCTGGGTTAACGACGACAAATACAGAAGATGATTTTATGAAATGCCATGATTCTGAAGCAATGGAAGACCAACAGGGACTGCTTAAGATGAGGCGAACAGGGACTGCTTGTTGCAGTCAAGTTTTTTTTGGTAAAATCTTGTTTAGTTAGTTAAAAATTAAGTTAAAATGCTAATTCTCTTTGTTGTAAAATTGCAATACTTGATTTTCTAATTACATCACACCCACTTATATTTGCCGGATTAACATACAGATGTATTGGTAAAAGTCCGACATAGTTAACTGAACAAGCCAATATATTTCGAACCAAATCAAACATGCATGGCTCATGCTTTGTTTTGTTTAATTCGTATGACCAAAACATTGAGCTTGTATTCAGTGGTGGATCTGGAAACTTGTTTTCAGTGGTGGATCTAGAAACTTGTTTTGAGTGGGGTAGACTCATATTGAGGACTTTAAAATTTTTAATATGTAATTGAAAATTTTCAAAATTTCAGGTGGAGCAGTCGCCCTACCTGCTACAATGTGGGACCACCACTGCTTGTATTGGTGAAGCCTAACCCATGGGGTGCATCTATCTGTTAGACTTTAGTCTACCTTTACATCCCAAAAAGGGGAAATATTTGGAGTCACTTATTGCAAATCTTTGGTTCTAATTTGGTTTTCTCAAGGAACCCAGGAGGATCCCGTATCCGTTCTGGATAAGATTCCCCAGTTCCGTACGGTGGTACCCCTGTTCGATGTGGGCCGACGGTCCGTCAAAACCCCGCTACGCCCTCCCGTAAACGCCCGCCCACTCCATTTCCTCTCTCACCCCCCTTCTCGCTCTCTGAAAGGACATCAGTGATTGGACTCGACCCCTCTTGGATAGTTCGAGGTACGGTAGGCTTATCACCTCTCTCTTGATGTTTCTGATGGTTGTTTTCTGCAAGTATCAGGTCCTAAGTTGGGCGGATTACGGTGACTTCTAGGGGTTTATCCTTTCTCGTTTACCTGACGTCATTTATCTATTATTCGTTTCTAGAGTTTTTGGTCTTCTCGCACTTGTTTTCCCAAATTTTCTCTAGGTTTTCTGCTGCACTTTTGCCTGCAATTGATTGCATTTTCTGTATTCTTCTGCGTCATCCTGCATGTTTGAGTTTGCTACCAGTTATCCGGATGCTATTCTGATATCATCAACATACAACTGTCAGCGATTTATATATTTGGATGCTCTGTAGTTGTTTGCAATTGTTCATTTTTTGAGACATTTGAATAGCTCATTTATTGTCCATTCATATTTTGATTTCCCATCATGCTGTTTAAAATTGTTTATAGGGTTTCTTGCTGCACCTTTCCTGTAATAGTCAGTATTTTCTTTGTTGTTGTTGTGTACGATTTTGCACGTCGGACCATGACGTTCATAACTATATGGGCTTCACAACGAGCAGCTAGCAGTGCGCCATCTTGCACTTTTTTCGTTGTTGTTATGTACTATCCTGCATGTTCTTTATGGGCCTTATCCAACGTCATGGTCCATTCTACTATCTTGCAGTTTTGGACTTATCATTCCTTGAGTTTGGAATGCATTGAAGCTATCCGGTGCGCTAAGTTCCTTATTGGTGACTTTCTGATGTAGGTCTTTTGTATAGTGAGGTATTGCAGGATTGGTGAATATTGATTTTATACCGTGAAGATTTACTGCATTGCGCACTGAAGAAAGTGGTTGGTTCTGGAAAATAGATCCATCATGGACATTGAGGCCCATGATTTTCAATATGTGAAGTACCTGTGTATAGTTTACTGTGAATGGTTTATGAAGTTGGGGTATGCAAAACTGGTGTAGTTTTATAAGGTTTAAATTAAAGTGCTCTTATCTTTCCGATCTTGGTGCATTTTGGCAATGCGACCTTACTCAATCTCTAAGAGGATCAACTCTTGAACTGCATTTCTTTGTTCGATTCAAGGTTGGAAGTCACCACAGCCAAACTTTTTCCCATACTAAGTGGGTCTGGGTACATGTATTGCTTGGTTCTGTGCCACAAGGAAAGGTCATGTTTCAAGGTTAGAACTTAGAACTGAAGGACAAAAGATATCTTGTGAAGATGTTGACTTGGTGAGGATTGTGAAGATAAAATATGCAGGTCAGGATCATCAAACACTAAGCAAAAGTTATAGTTCATATGGTTCTTCTTTCAGGACCTGTTCCATCCTATTTACTGCTTCTTATAGCATTTCAACACGCTGCAGTCGATATATACATTGGGTTGGTAGAAAACATATGTGGTCCTTCTCCCCTTTATAGACCAAAAATCTGTAATCTATTAGATTGATGATTTTTTTAGTTATTTTCCCCCTTGTTTCATCTATTAGGTGGAACTGCTCTCTGGACTTCCTTTTCCATTCGCGACTCGTTTTCCTCTTATTGCCTTCATTTCTGATCAATCAATCATGATTGGAAAAGCAAGTCACAAACAATAACACTAATTTGAAATAAGGAAGCATATTGAGTTTTTTTTATGTATGCAAGCTTGGATTACAAAGTTGCAAATGCTGTAACTCAATGGTCTACACCAAAAATATATATCAAGAAACTTCAATAGTATAGTGAACATAATGAGTACTTGGACATATTTTTTTATGATGTTGCAATTAAAAGTAGAGTTTGTCTCAGAATTCACCGACAAATGCTTCAAAATACAATTCTTATGTGCCTACTAGGCAGCCACTTTGTCTAAAACGCATATTCTAGGAAATAGCTGGCCTAGGCTACCAACTTTGAATAGGCAAATGATATGGTCATCCACATTTCAAACTGGAATATTTTTGTCCAAGATTCATGAGGCTTAGATCCAAAATGACTAATTTCTTCAAGAGGCCAACATTGTCGAGATGGTGAGATATTTGATCAGTCGCAATCATTTTAAAATATGTTGGTGCATAAAAGTAGAAATACTTAGATTTAATAAAGGGTTCTAGTCGATATTGTAAGAAGCGTATCGGAGCCCGTATTACATTGGGCTCCGTTATGTGATAAATGCATGGTATCGTACGATATGGTGTAATTTTTTTAATGATTTATTTTTTTTTAAATATTAATAAATCTAGTTTATGGAAAATTTGAAATTATCGAATATAAGTTATCTAATTCTAACACAATCAGCATTAAACAAAATTGAATCCAAAAGCTTGATTCAAATCAACAATCTTAAGAACATTAGAAATGAACGGTAAGAGAGATTAGAGAATGAATTTGTAAGCAACTTCCAACAAGAACAACAATTAAGCCTTTTCCCATATTAGATGGGGTCAGGTACATGGATTCTTTGTTTCCAGAGGGCCGTATCATGTGTCATTCTAGCAGTTAACTCAATATAAACTAGATCATTCCTTATTGTTTCTTTCCAACACTTTTGAGGTCGTTCTCTTCCTCTTCTAATATTTTCATGATCAATTTTTCATATCTTTTTACGGGAGTTTTCCTGAGTCGTCTTTCTATATATCCAAACAATCTTAAACGATTTTCTCTCATTTTATCCTCTATTGGTGCTACTCCAAATTTGTTTCTAATAACCTCATTATGTACACTGCCTTTCTTCATGTGATCACTCATCCATCTCAACATCTTCATTTATGCTACAGACATCTTTTACACATGTTGATGATTAATTGTCCAACACTCAGAACCATAAAACATAGTAGGTCTAATTGTTGTTCTATAATATTTACCTTTCAAATTTAATGGTATCTTCTTATCACAAAGAATACCTGATGCCCCTCTCCATTTTAACCAACCGACATTAATTCTATGCGTAACTTCTCCATCAATTTTCATCACTTTGAAAAATTGACCCTAGGAATTTAAAACCTTCCTTGTAAGAGATGCAATGTGTGCCAATCTTAATTTTTATGACCTCTCAAGTAACCAAATGATCAAACATACATTCTATATATTATGTCTTTGTTCTACTAATTCGGAAGCCCTTACATTCCATTGTTTCTCTCCATAGTTCCAATTTCTTATTAACTTTTTCCTTAAACTCATCCACTCACACAATGTCATGTGCAAATAACACAAGTTACTTCATCTTGAATATGTTTTATTAACTCATCAAGGTTCAATATAAATAAATCTGACCTTAAAGTTGATCTTTGATGTAACTCAGTATTAACTTCAAAGAAATTAGTTATTCCGTCATGAGTCCTCACACATGTTTTTGCACCATCGTACATGTCTATTATAAGATTTATATATTTCTATGAGATACTTCTCTTTTTCAAGGTTATCCAAAGAACATCTCTTAACATTGAAGGTTATTTCTTTTGCTCTAAAATGTTCCATAAGACGTATGAATAGGTGAATCGCTTCAATAGTAGATTTGTTGGGCATGAACCCAAATTGGTTCTATATTGTACTTGATACTTGTCTTAATCTACATTCGATAATTTTTTTTCGTAATTTCATAGTGTGGCTCATTAACGTGATACCTCGATAATTCAAACAATTCTAAATGTCTCCCTCATTCTTATATATGATTATAAATGTACTCGCTCTTCATTCCTCGGGCATCTTTTGGATTTTCTATATTTTATTAAACGATCTTATGAGTCAAGTGAGCTCTATCTCTGTGAGGATTTTCCATACTTCTATAAGAATATTGTCTAGTCCTACAGATTTACCAACTTTCATATATTTAAGAGCCTCTTCACTTCATACTTTTTAATACGCCAGTAGAAATTGCGATTTATATACTTTTCTAATTTGGCAAACTCTCCTAAGCTAATACTACCATATGTATTTTCATTAAAAAGCTTATAGAAATAAATTTTTCATCTATTTTTAATATCATTGTTCGCCACTAGAATCTTCTCATCCTCGTATCGTTAGTTTACTTAGTTTTCTTATCTCTAGCCTTAACTATCCTAAACATATCTCTTTCACCTTCTTTTGAGTTAAGCTTTTTATATAAATCCTCCCAAATTTTGAATATTTTCACTAATGGACTTTTTCGCTCCTCTAAAGTTTTATTAGTCTTCTTGACATAATACAATTTGTAACATACTTTTTTTACTTTAATTTTATCTTACACCACTTTACTCCACCACCAAGCTTCTTTTTTGTGCTGGTACGCCTCCCATAGATTTACCTAACATGTCTTTGTCACTTTTTTAATATGCATAGCCATATTGTTCCATGTATTGGAAGATATACTTACATAATTCCAAGTATTTCCTTAAAAACTTTATGTTTAAATATATCTCCTTTCTCACTTCTGAGGTTTCATAATTTAGTCTAAATAGCTTTATGCACCCTTTTCTTCTGTGTCCACTTTTTTAACACAATCCATAACTAAAAGTTGATATTTGGTTGTTAAGCTTTCTCCTGAAATTACCTTGCAATCTTTACAACATGATATATCTTTTTTCTTACAAGCAAAATAATCAATGTGTTTGTAACAAGTCACTCTAGTAATTAAATATTCTATCTCGTTTTTTTAAGATTGTATTAGCTATAAGGAGATCATATGCCATAACAAAATTTAAAATCTCCTTACCTTCCTCATTTAAATCCCCATAACCATAGTTTCCTTGAATATTTTGATATCTTAATGCATCTTTACCGACACGTTCATTTAAGTCTCCCTTTGTGAAATTCTTTGAATTACCTTATCTAACTCCTCTCGAAAAGCCTTCTTTATACTATCCTCTAATCCTACTTTGGGTGCATAAGCAGGAACTATATTCAAAATCTCTACTCCTTACATTAATTTCACTATCATAATTCGATCACCGTATCGTTTACCAACTCTATTTCGAGCCTTTTCCTTTCCTTAACACCATAATTTAAAACATGTATTCTCAATCTCCTTTGGTTTTTTTCCAACCCACTTTGTCTCCTGTAAACATAGAATGTGAATCTTTCTTCGAATCACAATTTCTACCACCTCTATTAACTTGTCGATAAATGTTCTGATATTTCAAGTACCAATATGAATCTTATTATCTACGACTAGCTTCCTTACTCCCGCATCCGTCGATATTGAAAATGCGGAGACCCTCGCTATAACTTATTCGCTACATTCGGGCAACAATGTAGCGGGACTAACTTTTTTACTCATACTTGTCCATGATGTAGGAACCCTCATTGCAATTGATTCACTACATCCAGGCGAAGATGTAGAGACCCTTGCTTATTTTTCATTGCATTCGGCATTTATAGTGTATCGCAAAGAGGGAATGCCCCAACACAATGCTCATAATTTGTAGAATCCATGATAGATAAGCCTAACAAAGTTTTACGTTGGCTGTCGGAAGCCTAACGCAACCCTCATTTATCCGATCTTGGGACCGGCCATGCAAGGGTGATTCCTTACATGGGCGGAGTTAATTTGTAAACAACTTCCATAATCATTAATTAGATACAAAGTTACAAAGTACGAATTACATTAAATTAAACTATTGAATGAAAATCTAAAACCATAAATTCTAATAGATTGGTCATTGAACTACTTAATGAAAGTCTAATAAAATTAAATTATAACAATTAGTCATTGATTTGTTATATAAAACATGGATCATAATCAACAAAAGCATTATGATCATTATAGACAGGGTTGTTAGCATCATCGTCACCATCATCTCCCTCTTCTTTCTTTGTAATTGGATCCTCCAATGCAACAACTTCAACATCATCATCTCCAATTTTTGCTTTTGCTTTTATCACCCTCTAATTTTCATCATCTAAAATGATAAGAGGTTCTTCCTCTTCAACCCAATCATTAAGAATATCAATGTTTTCGTAACTAAATGGGTTATATGACACCTTCCTTACCCTTCTTGTATTTTTTTGCATTTGTCTAAAAAAACAAAAGAAAATACAATTATAAGATAACATTATATTTTTTATTAATCATTATTAATAAGAACTTAATAAAAAGAACTAAGGAGCAATAGACATATTTTAAATACTTAAATCAAGTTGCATTTGTCTTAACTTCGTATTTTATGTGATATAGACCAAATCACGAAGGTATGCTCCAGTCTGTCTCTTTTTCATGTGAATGCATTTAAAAAACTCTAATTTTTTCGCATCCACTAGAACTATATGTTTGACTTAATATACGTTGAGCAAACCTCGACAAGTTTGGTGTATCTACACCAAAGCGACCCCATCATTCATCTAAAATAAAATACATTAATAAGAAACACTTAAAATCAATCAATTTAGAATCAAATGAAATAATTAAAGCTTTATCAAATATCAATAAAAACAAATCATACCTTGCCGCATTTGGGAGTGGAGTTGTATTGCAATTGGCCTTCTAAAATCTCAACACTATGTATATACTTGCTTAACTCTAAATGAATATTGCACCAAATGCACAAGATCAATTGCATTTAATATCCCGTTTTTAACTTCGTCTTCTACAAACTTTGGAGAAAATCTAGTAGAGTTAAAAAATAAGCAGTTGCATGCAAATTATGATGCATTTGTCAAGGTTTGCTTGTATTTCTAATTTGACCTTATTCATTGTATCATATATAAAAGGCATAGCATGCCTATCTTCACTATCTACCATTTTCATTACCTTAACCAAATGTACCGTCATCCTTAAAAACTTACTATAATTTTTCAAAAGTCAGCATTAAAAACATCTATTGTAGCAACTAATAAAGCCCTATTCATCAAACGCAAACATCATTTTCAATACATTTTTATGTACAACAAGACCTTAAACAGTAATAACATTAGTAGTGAATCTTGTCAATGAATGCCTAATCAACTTCGTTCCACCGGTGTAGGTTCTCATCAAATGCAATACAGAAGAGTGATTATAAATAAACTTTGTAACATTTGTGTATGTATAAATTGTCCCCTTAATTTCATCTATTTCATTACAGAAGAGTGATTATAAATAAATCTTGAATATGTTTTGTTAACTCATCAATCACCATTATAAATAAGTATGGACTTAAAGTTGATCCTTGATGTAACCCAATATTAACTTCAAAGAAGTGTGTCGTTCCTTCATGAGTCCTCACACATGTTTTTGCACCATCATACATGTCTCTTATAAGGTTAATGCATGTCAATGGGATGCCTTTTTTTTCCAAAGAACCTCTCTCGGTACCCTATTGTAAGCTTTTTCTAGATCAATAAATATCATGTGAAGGTCTTTCTTTTTTGCTCTAAAAGTTTCATAAGACATCTCAAAAGGTGAATCGCTTCAACAATAGATCTGCGTGGCATGAATCCAAATTGGTTCTCTATTGTACTCGATACCTGTCTTAACCTACGTTCGATAATTCTTTTCCATAATTTCATAGTATGGCTTATTAACTTGATACCCCAATAATTTGCATAATTTTGAATGTCTCCCTTGTTCTTATATGTGGGTATAAATGTACTCGCTCTCCATTCCTCGGGCATCTTTTGGTTTCTCCATATTTCATTAAGTAGTCTTGTGAGCCAAGTGATTCTTGTTTCTTCTAGGATTTTTCAAACTTCTATAGGAATATTGTTTGGTCCTATCGATTTACCACCCTTCGTATGTTTAAGAGGCTCTTTGACTTCATTCTTTTGAATATGTCGGTAGAAATTGTGGTTTATATACTTTTCTTATTCAACTAACTCTCCTATGCTAATACTAACATCTTTATTTTGATTAAAAGCTTATAAAAATAGTTTTTCTATCTATTTTTTATATCATCATTTGTCTTTAGAATTTTTTCATTCTCGACTTTTATGCATCTAACAGAATTAAGATCTTTAGTTTTCTTATCTCTAGGTCTAGCTATCCTAAAAATATCTCTTTCACTTTCTTTTGAGTTGAGTTTTTTATATAAATCCTTCCAAATTTTAGTTTTTGCTTCACTGACGGCATTTTTTGCTTCCTTCTTTGTTTTCTTATAAGCCTCTAAAGTTTCACTAGTTTTCTTAGCATAATGTAATTTGTAACATGCCCTCTTTGCCTTGATTTTATTTTGCACTACTTCACTCTGCCACCAAACTTCTTTTTGTGCCGGTACACCTCCCTTAGATTCACCTAACACATCTTTCGCCACTTTCCTAATATATATAGCCATATTGTTTCACATATCAGAAGGTGTACCAACATAATTCCAAGTATCTTCTTGAAGGACTTTCTGTTTAAATATATCTTCTTTCTCACTTTTGAGGTTCCACCATTTAGCCCGAATAACTCAATTTACTCTTTTCTTCTTTGTTCATTTTTTTATTTATAAATTCATCACTAAAAGTCAATGTTGGGTGGTTAAGCTTTCTTCTGGAATTACCTTACAATCTTTACAACACGTTATATCTTTTTTTTCTATAAATAAAGTAATCAATTTGTGTTTGCGATAAGCCACTTTTATAAGTAATTAAATGTTCATCTCGTTTTTTGAAGATTGTATTGACTATAAAGAGATCAAGTGCCATAGCAAAATTTAAAATCTCCCTACCTTCCTCATTTATATCCTCAAAACCAAAGTTTTCATGAATACCTTGATATCCTAATGTCTCTTCACTGACATGTACATTTAAGTCTCTTCCTAAACAAATCATCTCCTTTTGTGGAATTCTTTGAATCACCTTATCTAACTCTTCCCAAAAAGCCATCTTTATACTATCTTATAATCCTATTTGGGATATGGAATTTGGTTACCATATCGTTGTATGTCTACTATAATGTCCTTTAAATCTTTATTTATGATAATACCAACTCCGTTTCGAGCATTTTCCTTACCTGAGTACTATAATTTAAAACCTATATCCTCAATCTCCTTTGCTTTTTCTTCAACCCACTTTGTGTCTTATAAACATAGAATAAAAGTCATCTTTATACTATCTTATAGTCTTACTTGGGATACGAAATTTGGTTACCATATTGTTGTATGTATACTACACTGTCCTTTAAATCTTTATTTATGATAATACCAACTCCGTTTCGAGCATTTTCCTTACCTGAGTACTATAATTTAAAACCTTTATCCTCATTCTCCTTTGCTTTTTCTTCAACCCACTTTGTCTCTTATAAACATAGAATATGAATCTTTATCTGAATCATATTATCTACCACCTCCATTAGCTTATCGGATAATGTTATGATATTCTAAGAACCAATACAAATCTTATTATCTAGGACGAGCTTCCTTACCCCCCCGCATTCATCCATATTGAAAATGTGGAAACCCTCTCTATAATTTATTCCCTACATTCGGGCGGCAATGTAGCGGGACTAACTTCTTTACCTACACCTGTTCATGATGTGGGAACCCTCTCTGCAATTGATTCACTATATTCGGGCGAAAATGTAGTGGCCATTGCTTATTTTTCACTGCATTCGGGCTCTGCAGCGTGTCGCTAGGCGGGGATGCCCCAAAGCAAGGCTCATCATTTGTGTAATCTATGGTATAAAAATCCAACAAAGTTTTACGCTGGTTGTCGAAAGCCTAACACAACCTTCCTCCTTTATTCGAGCTTGGGACCGGCCATGCAAGAGTGATCCCTTACATGGGAAGACATTATGAAATTTTGTACCATACATCTCTCTTGCAACATTTTCAAATTATTGAGTCTATGACATATTCCAACCGCCTATTTTTGCTTTTCTTCCAACCATAATTTTTCTCTCCTTTCTAATCTCCAACACTTGCTCAATATCATACTTTACAGTTTCGAGCACCCGAAGACAGCACTTGGTACCCACAAGATGGTGTTTCATACCAGAAATACCTCCACGCTTAACTTCATTGCAAAAAATTAATTTATTCACTAACTTTAGTGCAATACTTTCGTGTCTTATTTACTCGATCGGAAGCCATTAACCTTAAAGAAAATAAAAAATAGGCTAGAATCACGAAATCTATGAAAACCCCAAATTTTCTAAGTGAAAAATCGAGTGAAATGATACGAAAGGCATTATGTCATGGATTTTACAAAAACCCTAGAAATGGGGAAGGCATTGAGTGAAAAAACTTTATAATCTGAGATTTTTCTACAAAATCAACAAAAGTAATGATGAAAAAAGGAGTTGAGAACAAAGGATTGCAGTGAAATAGGGTTTGAGATGAAAAAATGAATTTTAGAAACTCTTTCAGGTTTTTATACTAAAAATGGTTTTGACTCATACGATACATGTCGTATTGTAATATACGATACGATTTTAATAACATTGGTTTTAGTTAAGGATGTAGAGCGAAAGACTGGGCAATTTGGAAATTAAGGGAAAGCGAAAGCAACAGGAAAGGAATATGAAAATGGAGTGCGGTGTGGAAGAAGTGTTTACAAATCATAAATAAGAAGGATTGGGTTTTGTATTTGCATTTGCATTTGATAAGTTTGAGACAAAGCCCGAGGTTGCTGACCGTGCTTGATTGCTACCATCCCTTCAAATGGGTTACTAGATCCCTAGACTTTGTGACAATACAAAACATGTGATTATTAAATTTATGAAAGTGGAAGTCTCTTGGATTGTTTTCACTGTGCAATGGGCTTTCACCAATTTCCTTAACACTTGCAATTATGTCAAGATATTATATGATGTAGAAATAAGTGTTTGGTTTGGACATACATCTTTATTTGCTAATTTGTTTTTTAAATTTATATTCCTCTATTTTTGCTTAGTGGAACATCTTCTTTAATTGATATTGTCTTGCCAAGAAACAGCATGCATTTCTTGGGGAAAATTTACATGAGGTTTGCTTCTAAAGCATGTCTCGAGTGTAAGAAACTTTAAGTGTGAACTTGAAGACAAAGATTCGTAGGGACCTATTCTGTTCTTAATGACTTATTGATTTGAAGGCCTTTCCTTGCGATGACCCTTTCTTGTGACAGTATTTGGTTATGATCACATTTGATTCCTATGATCTTTGGTATTCCATAAGTTGGTGGTATTCTAATAAGCTGCTTGTTTTTCCATAAACAGCCAAAGGAAATGGGGAAGCCCAAGAAGGACAAGCAAAAGACAAAAGCTGGACTTTCTTCACCGAAAGGACGAAAGATTGATAAGCCAAGATCTCATCCAAGGATCTTGGAAGCAAAAGATGAGCCGGAGCCTAGTGAAAATGGCAAGAAGGAAAAGATACTTGAAGAAGGCAGAAAAACTAGCACTAGTGGAGGATTTGCTGGTATGATCTTCATGTGTAATACTCAATCAAAACCTGAGTGTTATCGCTATCGTGTCTTTGGTCTCCCTAAAAATAAGGAGCAGGTAGTGATGAATATTAAACGTGGTGCAAAGCTTTTCCTTTACGATTTTGATTCAAAGCTTCTTTATGGAGTATACAAGGCCTGTTCTGACGGTGGGATGAATTTGGAGCCCGATGCTTTTGGCGGGAGATACCCTGCCCAGGTAAGTTGCTACTTATTTTTTCATTACGTGTTCATGATGTATTTTGGGGGGTCACCTTGTTCGTGATGCTTGCTTTATTCTTACACTATATTAGCAACTGCATGACAAAATCCCCAACAAATTGGCTTGACCACTGATTGTGATAACATTGTGCATTATTTCTCTTACACTGCATGATTGTGATAACATTATTTCAGTGGCATTCTGTTTAATAAGTCCATCACATATTTGTCATTCTAATTTGATTGGCTTATTCATGATATACACACTTTCTTAGCTTTCATTATTTAGATTAATTTCTGTTCTCAAAATGTCTTAGATATTTCTTAGTGTCAATATATCATTTAGGGTGCATACGCAAATTTCGCTTCATCTTGAGTGTTCATGTGTTAGATAAAGAAGGCATTTTGGGAGGAGTTAGATAAGGTAATTCAATTAATTCTACAAACAGAGATGATTTGTGTAGGAGGAGACTTAGATGGACGTGTCGATAAATAGACATTAGGATATCGAGCTATTTATAAAAACTATGATTTTGGGGATTTAAATAAGGAAGATAGGGTTGTGTTAGGCTTCCGATAGTCAACATAAAACTTTATTGGACTTACCATGGATTCTAAAAAACATCCATGTAGCCGACCCCATCTAGTATGGTAAAAGGCTTAGTTGTAGTAGTATTAGTAGAAATGAGGAAGGTTGGGAGATTTTAAATTTTGTTATAACATATGATCTCCTTATAAACTCCGCCCATGTAAGGGATCACCCTTGCATTGCCGGTCCCAAGCCCGGATAAAGGAGGAGGGTTGTGTCGTCCCCGCCTAGCGACGTGCTACAGAGCTCGAATGCAATAAGAAGGAAGCAAGAGCCACTATATTTTCGCCCGAATATAGTGAATCAATTGCAGAGAGGATTCCCACATCATGGACGGGTGTGGGTAAAGAAGTTAGTCCCGTTACATTGCCGCCCGAATGTAGTGAAAATTTTTCAGAGAGGGTCTCCGTATTTTGATTATGGACGGATGCGGGGGGTAAGGAAGCTAGTCCTAGATAATAAGATTCGTATTGGTTCTTGGAATATCGGAACATTATCCGGTAAGCTAATGGAGGTGGTAGATACTATGATTCGGAGAAAGATTCATATTTTATGTCTACAAGAGACAAAATGGGTTGGAGAAAAAGCAAAGGAGATAGAGGATACAGGTTTTAAATTATGGTACTCAAGTAAAGAATAGGCTCGAAACGGAGTTGGTATTATCATAAATAAAGATTTAAAGGAGAGTGCAGTAGACATAGAACCATACGGTGACTGAATCATGACATTGAAATTAGTGTTAGGAGCAGAGGTTTTGAATATAGTTTGTGCTTACGCACCCCAAGTAGGACTAGAAGATAGTATAAAGATAGTTTTTTTAGAAGAGTTAGATAAGGTGTTTCAAAAGATTCCACAAAGGGAGATGATTTGTTTAGGAGGAGATTTAAATGGACATGTCGGTAAAGAGGCATTAGGATATCAAGGGATTCATGGAAACTTTGGTTTTGGGGATATAAACGAGGAAGGTAGGGAGATTTTAAATTTTGCTATGGCATTTGATCTCTTTATAGTCAATACAATCTTCAAAAAACGAGATGAACATTTAATTACTTATAAGAGTGGCTTATCACAAACACAAATTGATTACTTTATTTGTAGAAAAAAGATAGAGCATGTTGTAAAGATTGTAAGGTAATTCCAGGAGAAAGCTTAACCACCCAACATCGACTTTTAGTTATGGATTTACAAATAAAAAAATGGACAAAGAAGAAAAGAGTGCATCGAGGAATTCGGACTAAATGGTGGAACCTCAAAAGCGAGAAAGAAGATATATTTAAACAGAAAGTCCTTCAAGGAGATGTTTGGAATTATGTTGGCACACCCTATGATATGTGGAACAATATGGCTATACATATTAGGAAAGTGGCGAAAGATGTATTAGCGGTATCTAAGGGAGGTGTACCGGCACAAAAAGAAGCTTGGTGGTGGAGTGAAGTAGTACAAAATAAAATCAAGGCAAAGAGGGCATGTTACAAATTACATTATGCTAAGAAAACTAGTGAAACTTTAGAAGCTTATAAGAAAGCAAAGAAGGAAGCAAAAAAGGCCGTTAGTGAAGCAAAAACTAAGATTTGGGAGGACTTATATAAAAAACTCAACTCAAAAGAGGGTGAAAGAGATATTTTTAGGGTAGCTAGGGCTAGAGATAAGAAAACTAAAGATCTTAATTATGTTAGATGCATAAAAGATGAGGATTAAAAAATTCTAGTGGCAAATGATGATATAAGAAATAGATGGAAAAACTATTTTTATAATCTTTTTAATGAAAATAAAGATGTTAAGTATTAGTTTAGGAGATTTAGCCAAGTCAGAAAAGTATATAAACCACAATTTCTACCAACGTATTCAAAAGAATGAAGTCAAAGAGGCTCTTAAACATATGAAGGGTGGTAAATCGGTAGGACCAGATAATATTCCTATAGAAGTTTGGAAAATACTAGGAGAAATAGGAATCACTTGGCTCACAAGACTATTTAATGAAATATGAAAAAACCAAAAGATGCCCAAGGAATGGAGAGCAAGTACACTTATACCCATATATAAGAACAAGGGAGACATTCAAAATTGTGCGAATTATCGATGTATCAAGTTAATGAGTCATACTATGAAATTATGGAAAAGAATTATTGAATGTAGGTTAAGACAAGTATCAAGTACAACAGAGAACCAATTTGGATTCATGCCAGGTAGATCTACTATTGAAGCGATTCAACTTTTGAGACATCTTATGGAACATTTTAGAGCAAAAAAGAAAGACCTTCACATGATATTTATTGATCTAGAAAAAGCTTATGATAGGGTATCGAGGGAGGTTCTTTGGAGAACTTTGGAAAAAAGAGGTATCCCATTGACATATATTAACCTTATAAGAGACATGTATGATGGTGCAAAAATGTGTGTGAGGACTCATGAAGGAATGACAGACTTCTTTGAAGTTAATATTAGGTTACATCAAGGATCAACTTTAATTCCATACTTATTTATAATGGTGATGGATGAGTTAACAAAACATATTCAAGATAAAGTACCTTGGTGTATGTTATTTGCAGATGACATTGTATTAGTGGAGGAGTCTAAGGAAAAAGTTAATAGAAAATTGGAACTATGGAGAGAAACATTAGAAGGCAAAGGCCTCCGACTTAGTAGAACAAAGACAGAATATATGGAATGTAAGTTTGATCATTTGGTTACTTCAGAGGAGATAGAAATTAAAATTGGCATACATTGCATTCCCCAAAAGGAAAGTTTTAAATACCTAGGGTCAATTTTTCATAGTGATGGAAGAATTGATGGAGATGTTACACATAGAATTAATGCTGGTTGGTTAAAATGAAGAGGAGCATTAGGTATTCTTTGTGATAAGAAGATACCATTAAAATTAAAAGGTAAATATTATAGAGCAACAATTAGGCCTGCCATGTTTTATGGTTCTGAGTGTTGGGCAGTTAAACAAAAGATGTCTGTGACATAAATGAAGATGTTGAGATGGATGAGTGGTCATACAAAAAAAGATCGTATACATAATGAGGTTATTAGAAACAAATTAGGAGTGGCGCCAATAGAGGATAAAATGAGAGAACATCGTTTAAGATGGTTTGGACTTATAGAAAGAAGATCAAAAGAAGAACCTGTAAGAAGGTTAGAAAAACTAAATTTGGAAAGTATTAAAAGAGGTAGAGGACGACCACAAAATTGTTGGAAAGAAACAATAAAGAATGATCTAGCTTATTGGGAGTTAATTGCTAACATGGCACACGATAGGGATCTATGGAAACAAAGAATCCATGTAGCCAACCCCGTCTAGTATGGGAAAAGGCTTAGTTGTTGAGACATCTTATGGAACATTTTAGAGCAAAAAATAAGAACCTTCACATGATATTTATTAATGTAGAAATGGCTTACGATAGGGTGCCAATAGATGTTCTTTGGAGAACTTTGGAAAAAGAGGTATCCCATTGACATACATAAATCTTATAAGAGACTTGTACGATGATGTGAGGACTCGTGAAGGAATGACAAACTCTTTTGAAGTTAATATTGGGTTTCATCAGGGATCAACTTTAAGTCTATATTTATTTATATTGGTCATTGATGAGCTAGCAAAACCCCTCCTCCCATGTAAGGGATCACCCTTACATGGCCGGTCCCAAGGTCGGATAAAGGAGGAGGGTTGTGTTAGGCTTCCGACAGTCAGCGTAAAACTTTATCGAACGTATCTATCATAGATTCTATAAATTATGATAGGGCTATGTGGAAACAAATAATCCATGTAGTTGACCCCATCTAGTATGGAAAAAGGCTTAGTTGTTATAGTTATTGTTGTTGATTGATAAGCTAACAAAACATATTTAAGATGAAGTACATTGGTGCATGTTATTTGCATATGATATTGTGTTAGTGGATGAGTCTAATAAAAAAGTTAATTTGAATTTGAAACTATGGAGAGAAACGCTAGAAAGTAAAGGTTTCTGATTTAGTAGAACAAAGACATAATATATGGAATGTAAGTTTGATAATTTGGGTGCTTAAGAGGATATAGAAATTAAGATAAACACACATTGCATCCTTTACCACGAGAATTTTAAATACCTACAATCAAATTTTCAAAGTGATGGAAAAATTGATGGAGATGTTCTGCATAAAATTAATGCCAATAGCTTAAAATAGAGAGGGACATTAGGTATTATATGTGATAAGAAGATACCTTTAAACTTAAAAGGTAAATATTGTAGAGCAGTAATTAGACATGCTATGTTTTATGATTTTGAGTGTTGGGCAATTAATCAACATGTGAAAAAGATGTCCGTAGCAGAAAAAAAAATGTTGAGACGGATGAGTAGTCACATAAGGAAAGACCATATACATTTGGGAGTAGCACCAATAGAGGATAAAATAAGGGAAAATCGTTTAAGATGGCTTGGACATGTAGAAAGACGACCAAGGGATGCTCTCGTAAGAATATATGAAAAATTAGATTATGAAAATGTTAAAAGATGACCACAAAAGTTTTGAAAAGAAACTATAAAGAATGATCTAGTTTATATTGAGTTAATTGCTAGTTTGACACATGATAGGGCTCGGTGGAAACAAAGAATTCATGTAGCCGACTCCACCTAGTATAGGAAAAGGCTTACTTATAGTTGTAGTTGTAGTAGTATATGATCTCCTTATAGCCAACACAATCTTCGAAAAACGAGTTAGAACATTTAATTACTCATAAGAGTGGCTTGTCACAAACACAAATTAATTATTTGTTTGTAAGAAAAAAGATATATCGTGTTATAAAGATTGTAAGGTAATTCTAAGAGAAAGCTTAACTACCTAACATCAACTTTTAGTTATGGATTTTGTGTTAAAAAAGTGGACATAGAAGAAAAGGATGCAAAGAGTTATTCATACTAAATTATGGAATCTCAAAAGTGAGAAGATGTATTTAAACAAAAGTTCTTTTAGAAGATTCTTGGAATTATGCAATTAAAATGCTTGGAATTATGTAGGTACACCTTCTGATAAGAGGAACAATATAGCTATACATATTAAGGAAGTGACAAAAGATATTTTAAGTGAATCTAAGGGAGGCATACCGGCACAAAAAGAAGTTTGGTGGTAGAGTGAAGTGGTGCAATATAAAATCAAGGCAAAGAAGGCAAGTTACAAATTGCATTATGCCATTAGTGAAACTTTAGAGGTTTATTAGAAAGCAAAGAAAGAAACGAAAAAAGTCTTAAGTGAAGCAAAAGCCAAAATTTGGAAGGATGTATATAAAAAGCTTAACTCAAAAAAAGGTGAAAGAGATATGGTTAGGATAGTTAAGGCTATATATTAGAAAACTAAGGATCTTACTTTTATTAGATGTATCAAAGATGAGGATGAAAAGATTTTAGTAACAAATGATATAAAAATAGATAAAAAATATTTTATAAGCTTTTTAACAAAAATATAGATATTATTATTAGTTTAGGAGAGTTAACCAAATCATAAAAGTATATAAACTATAAACTGTAATTTCTAGTGACATATTCAAAAGAATAAAGTCAAAAGTTTCTTAAACATATAAATGTTAGTAAATAAATTTGGACCAGACAATATTCCTATAAAATTATAGAAAATTTTAGGAGAGATGGGATCACTTGGCTCACAAGACTATTTAATGAAATGTAGAGGAACCAAAAGATTCTTGAGAAATGGAGAGCGAGTACACTTATACCTATATACAAGAACAAGGGAGACATCGAAAATTGTGCGAATTATCGGGGTATCAAGTTAATGAGTCGTACTATGAAATTATGGGAAAGAACGAACGTAAGTTAAGACAAGTATCGATTACATCTACCATTGAAGTGATTCAAGGACATCTTATAGAACATTTTAGAGTAAAAAAGAAAAACCTTCACATGATATTTATTGATCTAGAAAAAACTTATGATAGGGTACCAAGAGATGTTCTTTGAAGAACCTTGAAAAGATAGGTATTTCATTGACATGTATAAATCTTATAAGAGACATATATAATGGTACAAAAACGTGTGTGGGGATTCATGAAGGAATGACAAATTTCTTTGAAGCTAATATTGTGTTACATCAAAGATGAACTTTAAGGTCAATTTTATTTATATTGATCTTTGATGAGTTAACAAAACATATTCAAGATGAAGTATCTTTGTGTATGTTATTTGCATATGACGTTGTGTGGGTGGATGAGTTTAAGGAAAAAGTTAATGAGAAATTAGATCTATGAAGAGAAATAGTAGAAAGTAAGGGAACAAAGACGGAATATATAGAATGGAGTTTGATCATTTGGTTACTTGAGAGGATATAGGAATTAAGATTGGCACACATTGCATCACAAGGAAAGTTTTAAATATCTAGAGTCAGTTTTTCAAAGTCACGGAAAATTTGATGGAGATATTATGCATAGAATTAATGCAGGTTAGTTAAAATGGAGAGGGGTATTAGGTATTTTATGTGACAAGATACCATTAAAGTTGAAAAGTAAGTAGTATAAGTCAACAATTAGACCTCTTATGTTTTATGATTATGAGTGTTGAGCGATTAATCATCAATATGTACAAAAGATGTTCGAGACAGAAATGAAGATGTTGAGATGATTGAGTGGTCATACAAGGAAAACTGTATACATAATGAGGTTATTAGAAATAAATTGAGAGTGACACCAATAGATAATAAAACGAGAGAAAATTGTTTAAGATGGTTTGAATATGTAGAAAGATGACCAAAGGAAGCTCCAGTAAGAAAGAATAAAAAACTAGATTGTGAAAATATTAAAAGAGGAAGAAAAAAACCACAAAAGTGTTGAAAGAAAAATAAAGAATGATTTAGCTCAGGCTGAGTTAACTGTCAATATGATACATGATAAGACTGTGAAAACAAAGAATCCATGTAGCCGACTCCATCTCATATGGAAAAAGGCTTAGTTGTTATTATTGGTTGTCCATGTGCTGTTTTATGTTGTGTGACCCCATCCTAGCTTGCATTCCACTTGTCTTCTATTTCGGGGAAAGTTATAGATTCTTCTTTTAATTAAATTCAGTTTCTATTGTCATTTGGCTATCACTAAAATTTTGTCATGTCAATAGGTGATGTTTGCATTACAGAGGGAGTGCCTGCCTGTACCAGAAAGTACGTTCAGGCATGCAATCAAGGAAAACTACTACTCAAATTCCAAATTTAATCCTGAGCTCAACGCGCAGCAGGTATGTTTGTGTGGTAAGATAAGTCATCTAAGTATTTTGTGCGAATCTTTTTGCTGGTGTTATTTCGTTTGGCATGGGGTGCTGTAATACTAGCATAGAAAATACTATAAGCAGTTGCAATGCCTTGTTTTGCAGGGCCTCAAAATTCTTATGAATTAATCTCAAAAAATTTCACTGGTTATTCATCAGACGCCAACGACACGATATCATGACCCTATGTTATCGCGTTGTGGTTGCCAGGCATTCTGCTGGAAAAGCCATGTGAAGAGTGAACCAAAAATACACTTCTATCAGGGTACCACACTCATATAAAACACCCCAAAAGCTCTATTTTCAGAATTTGTCCCATGTCTGACTTAGAAATATATTATTTTTAGTCCTGTCGCTAGGACTTTAGTTAATATTTAATGCTAATTATTTGATATTGAATTAATTTATGGGAAATTCAATTCACTTGAGGAATCCTAGCCAATCACACGATACAAGAATCTCCAAGAGACTGATCCACCGAATGCTTGGTGTTTCAATACACAAAATAACTCAAATAACAAACACTCAAGAAATCAAACCAAATATCCAAAGTGCTGCAAAACAATTTTTTTATTAAGGAATGAATTAGCTCTATTTATAGAGCAAGATGAGATAAAAATACAACAAAATGAGAACAAGGAAAAGAGAGAGTGGGGTTGGCAACTAATAGCTAGTTTGGGTCTTGGGGGGGCTAGCCTAAGCACTAGCGGCCCAGCCAGACCAAGGCAATTTATGAGACCTATTACATACTTTAACACCTCCTTTCAAACTTATGGTGTATAGACCAAAAGTTTGTGTAACAAAAAATGAAATTGTGGGACTGACAATGACTTCTTGTAGAAGTCGGTGGCAATCTATCTCGATATGTTTCGTTCTTTAATGAAAAGTATTATTAGAGGCTATATATATATGACTCTTGTTGTCACAAAACATTATGGATGCTTGTTCAAGGATGACCCCCATGTCTTTCAATAGCTCCACAATCCATGAAATCTCAGCAGTAGTAATCGTCGTAGTTCAGTATTATGCTTTAGTGGATAACATAGATACCTTTTATTATTTCTTGCATTTCCAAGAGATCAAGGACTCGCCTAAAAATACACAAAAATTGATAGTGAAATGTCGATTGTTGATATGTCCACCTCAATTTGCATCAGTATATGTAGTCAAACCTAAGAGAAGAGGAAGAAGTTAGAATTACCCCTTTATCCACATAGTGCTTAATGTATCTGATGATTCTCATAACCGCACTCATGTTAGCACTAGTAAGAACTTGTTGAAAATGGCTTACAGTGTGAACAACGTGTGATATGTTTAGGCGAGTGATAGTGAGATAAGTCAATATTCCTATCAATTGTATGTACGGTGTAGGATCTTCCAGTTTCTCTCCATATGTTACTCTATTTTGTTTCTAAATACTTTTGGGGTATCTACTTTTTTCTCATCGATTAAACCTAACATGTTAACAATATCACTTGCAAATTTTGTTTGATACATAAAGAATATTTATCATAATATACAATTTAAATTTCTAAAAAATAACTAAGCAAACCAAATTCTTTCATTTCAAACTCGTTGTTGATATCCCTTTTAACTTGTAATATGTCATTTTCAGCACTTCTCGTGACGATCATGTCATCAACATACAAAAGCAATATTACAATGTCTGCATTTGACTTCCTTATAAATAATGTTATCACTTGTGTCAGTATAACAAGATAGAAAATTATGAGCATGCATGTAGCTTTCAAATCTATTAAACAAGCCTTAAGGGTTTGCTTAAGACCATATAAGACTTTTCGTAACTTAAAAACATGATTTTGGACTATATCTAATCTTGGGGGAATCATATGAACCTCTTCATTTAGGTTACCATTCAAGAAAGCATTCTTAACATCTAATTGAAAAACTTTTCAATTTCTAATAGCACTAAGAGTTATTAAAATGGTTATGGTTGTCATTCTAGCAATCGGAGTAAAGGTTTCTTTATAGTATATTTTGTATTCTTGAGTATACCCTTTAGTTACTAGTCTAGTTTTATATATTTCAATGGTGTTATCACTATATGTTTTTACTTTATATATCTATCTCCACTTAATAAGTTTTTTATCCTTAGGTTTAGTTATAATATCCCAAGTTTGAGCTTTATCTAAAGTTTTAATTCTTCTTATATAGCATTTTCTCATCCTCATATACCTTTGGCTTGATTATAGAAGTTTGGTTCTTTTAGTTGTAAAATGACGGCAATAAGATTTTTTCTTTTAGGTTCAAAGGTTTTGTAGGATAAATCTTTCTGGGGCCTTGGGATTCTATGTGGTAGTATAATGTTTTCTTGTCCTCTAGGTTTTTTAATGTAGTGTAATGAAAAAGGCTATATAACATCACGAGACTCGTTTTCTCTCATTTTCATATCCATGTATTCATCTTGTTGCCTCGAATCAATGGTTTCTTCTCCATCACTATCTTCATTTTAACTATCTTCTAAGTTTGCAAAGTCATTTAGAAACGTATATTTTTCTTTATCTTCAATGTTAAAGTCATAGTATTAGTTGTCTTCCAAAAATTTCAGATCTCTACATAAAATATATCTTCTTTAGGATTAAAACACTTATAACCCTTTTTGTCATAACCTAGAAAGATAGACTTTATAGCTCTATGAGATCATTTATCATTCTTATCCGTATAAACAAAACATTTACAACCAAAAACTCTTAATCTTTCATAATTTGGGACAAGTCTAAAAAAAATTTAAAAAATAGAAATGTTACCAAGTTAAGAAGAAGGCATTCTATTTATTAAATAAACGGTGGCAAGGGTAGCTTTCACCTACAAGAATTTTGGTACCTTATTAGCAATCAAAAGAGTTAACTCCGCACATGTAAGGGATCATCCTTGCATGGCAGGTCCTAAGCTCGGATAAAGGAGGAGGGTTGCATTAGGCTTACAAATTATGATAGGGCTTTATGAAAATAAAGAATTTATATAGTCAACCCCATCTAGTATGAGAAAATGCTTAGTTGTTGTACTGGCAACCAAGAGAGTTCTATAGTTTGTATAAGGTGAATATGTTTTCATTCGGCTAAACCATTTTGTTGTAAGGTTTTTATGCAATAATTTTTTGTGTAAAATTTATGTGTTTCCAAATAGTTTTGAAATTCTTTTGACATATTCACCACTAGAATTCGATCTAAAGATTTTAAGGGTGATGTTAAATTGGTTCTTAATCATACTATGAAATATTAAAAAAAATTCTAAATACTTTAGATGTATGTTTTAAGAGAAATATCCAAGTATATCTACTAAAATCATCAGTCACATAGTATCTGACTCCTCCTTTAGAGACAATAAGAGTGGTTTCCCAAACATCAGTATGAACCAATTCAAAAGGTTTACTTACAATACAACTTTTCTAACTGAAAGGCATATGATATAATTTTTCAATAATATATTCTTCACAAACAAAATCTCCCTTTATTATTTTTAAATAATACATGATTACAATCCTTGTTTATATTAAGTGACCCAATCTTTTGTGCCAAAGAATTATCATGAATTACACCGCAATATTCAAAATTTGGTACAATCAAGTTATCAATTTTATATAGTCCACTTTCTCTATGGTCTTATCCAATCACCTTCTTTCATAGGTGATCCTACACCACACAATTTTCGGATGAGAAAGTAATTATATAACTATTATCACAAATTTGAGCAACGGAAAGTAAATTTAGATCGAGTTTTGGTACAAGGCTTATATTTGATACTTTGAAATCTTTATTTTCTAACTTTAATATATTCAGTTTTATTGGCTCAAATACTGGATTTACACCCCATAATAGGTCAAATACTTTTTTCTTCTCTATTTCAGCATTTCGTTCAGAAGAACAGGAGAACATTTTATATTAGTGTAATAAAGAAGTTCATCCCAAAGTCCTCGAAGATCTGCACAGTATTCACTTATAGAACGAGTTTCTTGTTTACATTTTTTGATTTTTTTCAAAATTTCGTACTCCTTTATCACATTCTTTTTCTTGGAATAAGCTTCTAACACTGCACACCAAATTTCATGAGCAGATTGGATAAACATAAATGTCTTTGCAATTGATCGGATCATTGACTGAAGTAACCAAGATGATATTAATGCGTTTTCTCTTCTCCAAACTGGGTATCGTGCATCATGTGTATCTGGGCTTGGTGTTTGATCCCATCTCTCCCAAGTTATAACAGCTAGTTCCACAGATCTAGACCACGCCAAGTAGTTTCTGCCATCTAACTTGGTTGTGGTAATCTGAAAATTCTCTATTTTTTCTTTGGTAACATGATCAAACATCACAATTGGATTTTCAACTCCCTTTCCTTTATTTGCCATATATGCAAGTTCGAATAAAGGACTCTGAAAAAAGTTTAAACGCATCTGATGGTACCAACACAACGTAGAATGTCCAAGTGATGCCTGAGAATAAACTATGGACAGATTCATAAGCCTTGTTTAATCTTCTGTTTTCACTTCGATAGATATAGATTCCAAAGAAAAATAATTGTCCAAGAAAATAAATAAGTTTTGTCGTTGACAACTGCTTCTTGAGTATGAAAACTAATGGTTGCTATTGACAAAGAAATCACTCAAGAGAATAACGAATGGTTGTCGCTGGCCATTGTTGTCGCTGGACACGATTTCTTGAGGATGAAGGTTGCTGCTGGCCACTACTGCCACTTTTTGAGAATGAAGGTTGTCGCTGGCCACTACGGCCGCTGCTTCTTGAATAGAACGATTAATGGATGCCCAGAAATAGAGAAACTATAAGCTGATTTCTTCCCAACAAGTAAATGTTGCCGCCTGCCCTTTCAACAAGAAATTACAGGCTGATTTCTTCCCAACACTTTAACTTAATGTTTCACGATAACATTTCTTCGTTTCAATAAAATAAAGACTGATTTACTCGTCTCATAAGCTCTGATACCATATTAAAGATAACTTCATTAATTGAAACAAGAAGAAACTTAGAGATATTGGCAGAGTGGAGGCATTCCTCCAATCTGCCTCAAATCACCAAAATCGGCCTCTTGTGCAGCCGTCCAATCCTTTCATTCATTTCTTAAGTTTAACGCTAATCTATCTATTTATAAGTTGTATAACTTGAAAGACTAAAATACCCTTAATTGTACTTAAGTACTACTAAATGGCATAACCTGCACTAAGACACAGAATGACACCTAATACAGGACAACTATTAATAATCTAACAATCTATAACTGTTATAGCCTCTTCAAAAGAATGTTGCTTTTTCCGGTTTTGGATTTTCAAATTGTGCAGTTGTATTTAACATATTGTGGTATTTTAGGCGCTTTTTGTGTTGCATTTGCAGGTTGAAAGTCTTAACATGTTATTCCAGTCTATTGAACAAAAGAAGCATTTGTTAGCAGCTGCACCTGCACCTGCACCTGCACCTGCACTGCATGTTAGGGGCCCTATGGTTCCTCCTTATCCTGGTCGAACTGCTCTGCATTATCATGTGGAAAATGAGCGGGTTGCAGCGGCTGTTGTGCTTCCTCCCGTCAACCGGCAATACCCTGTGAGCGAGGTGCTTCCACCTACCAGCCGGCAATACCCAGTGACCAACCGACAGCAGCTGCATGGGCCTTTGCCTCCTGCACCATTTAGCTCGCGTTATGATATAGAAGCTAGCAGCGGTGGACATCAGATGCCAGCACCTGAAGGAGATCGATACCGCACAATCGTTCAAGATCTCAGGTACCCAGGTCCCATCCGTGCTCTAGAGTTGGTTCCTCATGGCAGGGGTTACCATGTGATCCCACCCGAGAGAGAAAGAGATCTATATCGTCCCACTGTGCAAGATCCCAGGCACTCGGCCCCTGTTCCTGCTCCAGAATTGTCTCCTCATGGCATGGAGTACCCTTTTCCTGCTCCAGATCTACACCGGTCCTTCGTCATGCAAGATCCTAGGTACTCAGCACCTCTTCCTGCTTCAGAGTTGGCTATTCACGACCACGTTCTGCGTGATAGGGAGTACCATGTAATCCCCCCTGAGAGAGGGCTAGCACCTCATTTGGCACATAATGACCATTTGTATGTTTCGGAGCGTCGAGTCGAGGCACACTTGCCTGTAGTGTATGAGCAGTCTCGATACCATGGAGCAGCTTACTCGGAAGTTGGCGGTCAGCAGCCTGTGACATACAATGTTCATGCTGCTGCTGAAGCCCCTCGTGGAGATGCTGCCCGAGTGTACACAGCTGGTGAAGCTCTTTATGGAGAAGCTGCCCGAGTGTATTCTGCTGACCCTAGACATGAAATCGCGTCGGCACCGGTTTCATCTAGATACGCCTTTGCAGGGTCTTTGCCAATCACTCGCTGAGGAACCACAGCCACAGAGCAAAGTTTGTGTCCACTGTAATGGGATTTGTGGTACTTCTTTGAGCTCCCAACGCGATTTGAACTTTGTTTCCTCTCATCGCTTATTATCAATTAGCCACAGCAGTCGTGTGTCTGGTTTCCAGGAGGTGAATCATTTTGGTTTCCGATGATATGCAGTTTGGTTTTGCATAGCTCGGTCTTTCTCGTACGGCCATCAGTAAAATGCTGATGTTGATGGCAACGAGCCTGGTGTTAGGACTAAAACTGCTTAATTTTGTTTTTTCCACGGGTGCAATCACGCCGACTCAATCTTGAACTCGAGCTCCAGTTATGTTCGAACTACTCAGCTTGGTCGGACAAATGTTTGATTCGATTAAGCTCGTCTCAAGGTCGAAGATGAGCTTTGATCGTATCAAGCATGGCCACACACACACACACACACACACACATATATATATATATATATATATATATATATATATATATATATATATCACGGTTACTTGGTTTCATCATTTCAATCATTGGTAGTCTTTCACTATTTTTTTTTCTTTTACTTTTCCAAACCTACTCCAAAACCACTTCTCTATATATATTTATATAAGTTTTTTATTGGTTATTGTTTTTCACCGTGTTTCACGTTTTTTTTACTTTTCATAACAAATGCCAAAACCATTTCTCTCTGTATATCTATCAATCTATAAGTTCTTTTAGTTTTGACGAGTAAAAGATGGTTATGAAATGTGAACTTGTTCTTTTAGTTTTGACGAGTAAAAGATGGTTATGGAATGTGTAGTGAATGTGAACTTGTGGATTCAATACCGTGCATAATTATACATATAAGATTTTCCCTCTCTCTCTATATATATATATATAGAGAGAGAGAGAGATGGCTTTAGTAGCCCATGAGTTGGCTCACTTGCATTCATATTTTTTCCACCATTTTTTTGGAGTGTAGATGCAGTCGAGTTGCAGTAGACCTTAAGACTATTCGGAAGCAAGCTACGGCATGGAAGAAAAAGAAAAAAGGAGGGGTGAACCGTTATCCGTTTTACATTATCCATAGAGGGTTTTTACAGCGTTTTTGAGTATATAACTTGTATTCATTTTTCATTCTATATGGACTTTGATTTTTCCTCTTCTTGTGTTTTTCTTTTTAGGTTTTTCATTAAAGTCATTTTATGTTTATTCGAAAGATTCTCGTATCTTTTATAAAAGCAAAACAGTTTTTTTTTCAAACTTTTTTTTTAAAACAAAACTCATGAAATCTGAGAAGAGAACCCTTCCTCCCGTATTTCATGGTTGTTATTGGGGCCTAAAGTGTCCACCACCAACTTCCACATCCTTTTTTAGTTGATTAAAAGGATATAGGTTCTGGGTAACAGTGAATTTGATGCTTTGATGCACGGTTTTGAACGAGAGAAATAATTGCTCGAGCCATTTTCGTTTTTGGACAAGATGGAGTTGGGCCGAGCCCTGTCAGGTCCTATTACTTCTGTACTCATCCATGGGCTATACAGTTATCGGTTTCTCAAATTTTCGGTGGTACACGCACGGCGCACCCCATCTTATTAGCTACACAATTGCAGGCAGTGCCCGAGCAAATGTGGCTCTTGGGGCCTCTCTGTTGAGCATTTGGCGTTCAGACCACCTTTCATTTAACAAGGGATAATGAAAAGATACCATGAATTTTCCTCTCTTCACAATTAAGGTTCAAACCTTTTTTGTGTGGGTTTAACCTTTAGAACGAGTGACATTAGGCTATCATTAAAGTTGAAAGAAAAATATTATAGAACAATTAGACCACTATGTTTTATGATAATGAATAATAGGCAATTAATCATAACACGAATAAGAGATATTTTTAGTAGAAATGAAGATGCTTAGATAGATAAATTGTTACACAAGGGAAGACTGTATACATAATGAAGTTATTGGAAACAATTTGAGAGTGATACAAATCAATAATAAAATGACATGAACACTTAGAAAGACAACTAAAAGAAGTTTCAGTAAAAAAGTAAAAACTATATTGTGAAAATGTAAAAGAGGAAAAGGAGGACCACAAAAGTGTTGGAGAGAAACAGTAAAGAAATGATCTTGTTTATGTTAACTTAAATGCTAGAATAACACATGATCAGGCTCGATGAAAACAAAAGGTTTATGTAGCCGACTCTCTCTAATATGGAAAAAGGCTTGGTTGTTGTTGTTGTCTAACCTTTAGGATGTGTTGGGTGAAAAAACCGAATTCTACTCATATCTAACATGTTTATTCATGCTTTGCCCCCTTGCTTTTTGGTGGCATGAGTATACTTTAAAAGGATTCGAGAGTTTTCATAAAAGATGAAAGATAATATTATTATACTCATACTCTCGAAAAGCAATGGTCGAACAGGAATCACAATATCAATAGTAAACAATATCCAATCACTAGTGTTAGGTGTGCCTCCTTATAGTTTCTAAGTTTAGTCCTAATGAGACCAAAGTACCTACTGGTGCGCACCCAGGGCGTCGTGTGTGTTAGCCTTCGTCCTCCCATTCTAACGAAAAACGATAAAATTTACCAGCTGCTGCTCATGAGTCAGGTGGTTCCATTAATTATGCTGCCCTTTAACAATTACACGCAGCATTTGAATTCAAGCTGTATATTTGGAACTGGATTTGGATTTGATCTGAATTATTCATTGAGAAGAACGGTACTTTAAGAAAACAAATCAATTATACGAACCACGTAAGCATTGGGAGGCTGCTACTTTGACACATTTCAATGCATCAGAATTCCACCAGGACGAAGTTCCATAAAGGTAGGATACCAAATTACTTTGATTTGAATTATCTTGGCTGTTCAATATAATTGAATCTATTTCTCAAATCAACATAAGCCCAATGAAATGAATATAGTACTCAAAGAGAGAGAGGTCTGTACTCATCTTATTGGCACGATCATCGGTGAACATTTGAATCTAAAAAATAATTTGTATTACTGTATTTTTCGCACTCGCATTCAGTATACAATAATACAATTTATTTTTTATATTCAAACCTTCAATGTTTATTGTACCGATCACATGGTAGAAATGTTTGAGTATATTTAAGTATTATTTATATATACATATGTATATATAGACAGAATGATATTTATTAACAACATTACATGCTACTATATCTAAATAAATTTTAAACCATCTAATTTAAAAGATCGATGATAAAATTTTAAATTTAAAAAATAAAAAATAATTTTTAAATCAAGAAATTTTCATCTTTCATTTTTTAAATTCCAATATCAATCATCTATCTTTCAAAATTGAAAGATTTATTTAAATATATGATGTTGTTAGCATATATTATATATCATGTACGAGGTTCTCTCTGTCTATATATATATATATATATATATATATATATATATATATATATATATATATATATATATATATATGTGTGTGTGTGTGTGTGTGTGAAAAGGAGGTCCGGTTCTGCTTCTTGTTAATTTATGAGGCTGCGGATGTAAAACATTCTGCGCCTGTCTAGGTCAGATTTCCTTGCAAAAAGTTGTGTGGATGTGGATGTTGCAGCGCACTTTCTAGCATGCAGCGAAGCAAGGCTCCTGGAATTGTCATAGCAATTCATGGTCATCAGCTAAGCAATTGCATGGATTTGGTTTGGCAGGTGAGCTCAAACTAATCCATTCCATTTCCATTTATTGCGTCGAAATAACTCCGTGTGGGTCCTTGAAACCGTATCCGCATTCACTGATCTGACTCTGATGCCCTCACTCATCCTCATTATGGGACCATATGAATTGGGGCACGCGCATCCAGTTTCGTGCGCATTCGTACTCACAAGTACTTCCGTCACTCGATCATCTATGACGTCTCCTTTAGCCACCTTACTCCGCCGCCCTCTACACGTATTATTTTTTTGACAAATGTGGCAGCCTCCCTCTCTTTTTTTCTCTTTTCAAGAAGATTGCAACCACCATTTTTAATAAGAAGGTAATACACTTACATAGAATAATAAACAATCATGTGAATTATCGAATTATAAGTTAATAAACCATACTATAAAATTATGAGAAAAATTATCAAACATATGATAAGACAAATATTAAGTATAATAGAAAATTGAAAAGATTCACCTATTTTAGACATCTTATGAAATATTTTAGAGCAAAAAAGAATTTATACATTATATGTATTGATCTAGAAAAAACTTTCGATAAAACGTTAGGAGATTTCTTTGAAAAACTGTAAAAAAAGATGTCATTATCCTATATAAAACTTATAAGAGGCATTTATAATGGTGAAAAAAATGTGTCATTTGAATGCTACTTTTACCAACTTTTAATGAGATGATCGCACTGAAATACCCTGTTTCTCAAAAAATTTGAAATTTAATCAAGGCAATCTTGTGATGAGCTTGTGCCGAAGTGTTCGTCAAATAGATAAACCAATAATGCCCAGATTATCTTTGGGGGGATTGACAACATGGGTTAGGTAGATCCCTATCAGATATACAAATCGCCAGGTAAGGCATCAATGACCTAATCGGAGGTCTTTCTGTGTTGACCCTAGCAGGAGGACCCTCTGGTTCCTTGTGGCAACAGCGGGCAGTTTTGGACTAATAAGGCCCAATCTTTAAGGATGATGTATGCCTGGATGATTGAGTGGAAGAACAGATAGAAATGGGTAAAGTTGGAAGCACTGAAGATTTTTTGCACCGATGAAGCATTTTTGAGGAAGCTCCTTCTGTAAACTTATGAAATAGCATGATAATTAGGTCAGTCCTCCATGCCATGAATTGCAAGTTACAATTACACTGCAGCCAGCCGATAACAAAAGAAAGAAATCCTCCAACTTGTGACGTCGAGAAGAATCAATGCAGCAATCTGATCCAGTTCAAGATTATGATTGCATTGATCTCATTTCTCCTGCACATGTTTTGGTCTGAGTCAAATTAATCATAAGCTGCATACAACAACCACAATCGCAAATAAATGCACAGGAAACTTGATAGAATTGAGCACAGCATTGAACAAAATTAATAGCAAGGGCAGCACAAGCTAAAATGTGTAAAACTTGATAGAATTGAATGATACAAATTATCCGTCTGCATGCCATAAAGTTATAGATCCAGTCAGGTTAACGGAATTGTTTCATTCAAAAGAACTGTTACAATGCTTTTTGAAGATTGTGACGATTACGGGAATGGAACCAATTATTCCAAATCACCATCGGACTGAACAAGAAGAGGGCTTGACGGAGAACCCTGGCTTTCCTCCATCCTTCGGTTGCCTTCAAACTTGTTTTTCTTTTGCTTCTCACCCTCGGCCCTTGTTGGGTTGTCACCGCCAGTTCCCTTTCTTTTAAGTTTTCTGGTGTCAGCGGCAGTTCTTTGTGGAACTTCAGGAACTTCGGCTATCTCAGATTCAGTGCTTTCCCCAGATTCATCATTTGGACCAGACTCTTCACCATCACCTCCACTTGATGCTACCTCATTCTCCTTGGCCCTCTTTTGAATGGTTTCAATCAAGGTTTGCAGGTCTAGGTTAACCTGAAAAGTAAGAGATAATCAAATTACTATAGTCGCTGAACATCTGCCCAAATTGCAGATGTTGGCCAACTAAAACCCATGGATCAAGCCAGTGCATAACAAGGCATGATTCAGACATATTTGTGGGAAAAAAGTTAAGTTTTCACTACTATATCGGTATGGCTGAATCTCTGTTATTCTCACACCTTGGGATCCTCAAAGAATTCGTCGATGCACTGTTTACATGTAGGACATTGTCTGACAACCTTATGCGTTCTCAAACTTCGTCCACCCAGAACACTTCTCTCTCTGACTGGCGGGAAAGCAGCTTGCAAGCAGGCCTTACAGAAGCTATGGCCACAGGGTGTGGTAACTGGAAGAGTCATCACTTTCCGGCAGCGATCACAAAGAATCTCTGCAATTGAGCATAAAGGAGGATGTTTTGAAACCACCGGAATGCATGTGACAAAAAAAAGAGGTAGATCATGGAATGAAAGGTCAAATGGGAAGGCAAAGATGGCATTACATCACTAAACTACCGAACTCATGTCATCGACCATAACTCTAATATATCAAGCAGCGGAAATAAAATTTTAAAGAACAAAAATTTATATATACGCACACACTTCAACTTTGTGAAGGAGAAGTCAACAATACAGACAAAATCAAGAACCAAAGTCCCAGGTAATTCCTGACAATTTTAAAGCGCAAGACATCAAACAAAATAAGATATAAAGTCCAAGAAGTGTTATTATTCACAACTTCACATATTGAAACGTTTTCCATTTTACATTATAAAAGTGAGACTAGTGATAGAAGCAGTTTACATTATAAAAGTGAGACTAGTGATAGAAGCGGATGAGCACTGACCTGGAGGGATCTTGCAACGCTTGCTTCCACGATTTGCTTTCCTTCTCCCAGCATTTCCGTCGTCAGTTTGTTTCCTACTCGAAGGAGGCGGTCTGTTCCAATACCAGCCCTTTCCCTCCTACAAAAAGTTTGAATTGTGAGTATATCTAGTCACACTAAAACACATTAAGAAAAATGAATCCCTCTAAAGGGTTCTTATTGCCAGTTCAAATAAATTAGACTAGAATATCAGTTGTTCCCTAATCAGACAACACCATCGAACCAACTCATGAACTAGGCCAACCCACTTCTACCTATAAAACATTCCTACAATTCAAAAATCTGAATGATCTCTGAACGAAAGACTTCTTTGAAGATGAAACAACAGTAAAAGATTTACACGTGACAAATAATTATTCCTTGTTTGTATTTCAAAGTATATCTCAAAAATCAAAATATGCATTAATAAGAGTGCATCTACCATGAAGAATAAAGCCCAAAACAGGAAATTTACTCAATGCAAGATTTAAACAAGATCTCCTAGTTCCTTAACAAAACAGACCTTCCAGTCCCATGAAGGGACTTCTTTCCTTTCAGTGATATCAGTTGCTCCCTTAAGTTCTTTTATATTTGGCAATGGCCGGGGATCATCACCGTGATTGTCACTGAAACCATGATATCAATGTGTTAGCCAGCCTTTGAGACACAAATTGAACGACTGAACACAAGTAGAACATATTCATGAAGAATTTGACTCAGAGACCAGCTCCCTGGCCTGGTTCATCTCCCATAAAAGGTGTAGAAGTTGGATTGCAAGTCAGTTACCCTGCACTAGTGCTGGTTGAAAAGTCCTATTCTAGGCCATCAGAAGATATCTCAGATGAACAAGTGATGTATTATTGCTTCCACAGTGACTTTAGAGACAACTATGCCACACACAGAAGTACAATCCCATTCCGAATCAAAACTTAATAGTAACTCACAATGTGCATATGACACGCCCATCATTCAACTTATACACATGCCTGTTCTCAACAACATACATGACATGTAATTATGTTTTTCAGGATTAAAAGCAGGATTATACTCTACCATCCATCAAAGCAACAGATGGAATGCACCTGTCTAGAAATAGCAGAACCACACAAAGTCGTATTGAGTGACTGCACCCTCAGGATGGATGACGCAGAACTTTGATTGACTTACAACTTGTTTCTTCAAAAAGATTAATCACATGTTATTGGAAAAAAAAACTGGGATGAAAGGTGTCATTAACTTTTGATCAAGGTTGCCAAAGAAAGAAGTAGAACTGATAAAAACAAGCCAGGATGCAAGAGTGAAAAGAGAGGAACATTAATAATAAAGGAAGTGCAAAATATCATACGAACTCAATGAGTTGAGGTATAAGAATAAAACTGAAGCCAACATATGAATAAATTTGGAAATAAATAGGAAGTACGTGCAAATGGAGGGTAGAGCACATAGCATATAGAAGACAATTGAAAAGCAAGATCAAGTGAAGGAGACTTACAGATTTTCCTTTAAGTTGGTGAAGTTATTAATGGCACACTACTTAGCACAAATAGCATGATATAACCAGAAAAGGATATATAGCACACATTTACAGCGTTAGCCTGCATGTGCTTTGTAGCACACCACATGGTAGAGTGGTGTACGATTTTTTATTTGAACTTGTGTATAATACGAATATTGGGCATCTACGCGACTTGAGATTTTGGATATTATCTTTTATTTCATGTTGCCCTCATGTTGGGAGTATGATCATTGTCAATTTCGATGTTCATCATTGTTCATACAGTTTAAATAATTGCCAAATTGGAAGTTTCCCGTGATTGTCTATGTTAAGCAAGATAATTGTTAATTCTAAAGTTTTTTCCATAAATACACAGAACATATTCAAAATACTTTTGGTTCCCTTTCCAACTTTGTGGATGGTTTCAAGAGAGAATTGTTTCCAAATGGGTAGAGAAATCCTTGACAGAACTGTTGGTACAGTCTTGATTTTTCAAGAATGCTGTGTTACTTTGGGACTGTATTGGAATTTGTAGAGTTTCTAGACTCAATTAACATCTTATCTTGTTGTTTGGTGCGACTTGTTGGTGCTTCACAACGAAAATTATGTTACTCATCGACAAAAAATTAAAAAGAAAAACTTATGTCATCGTTAATTTTGAATTTTTCCGCGCTTGTTTATGTCTTACACCATGCACTTCACAACTTAGGCTATAACAGTAAGTTATATGTGTTGGTTGTACAAAACTCACTATACTAAAAAGCTATCAGCAGTAGAATGAGCTTCCCTTGAAAATCTTGTCTCTTTCCCTTGGTGGAAAGTGACTTCCCTTGTGATATGAACTGTAATTCCCAATTTTATATGCTTCTCAAAATGCTTTAAATCAAAACATACATTTGAGATTTTTGACGAGCCAATCAATGTGATTTAGGAACACTATCACTATCACATAACAATACGTAAAAACAGAACCTTAAACACTCAACCCCACAAAAAAAGGAAAAAGAAGCAAGCAACAACTGCCTTCAAAAAGTAAAAGCAGGATAATAGTAAGAAGGGAAGCAAAAGTAAAAGCTTCTAGGATTTAAATATTGAAAGTTCTCTATGTCCTATTTAAGCTTGCTATTCTACCAGATTTTATTTTATTGGGGGTTTTCACAAGCCAAGTAAGAGCAGCACGTAACGCTCAAGGTAACATAGAAAACATGAAAACCCCATGAGACTCTACACCAACTTACATTCGATGGATGTGTGACTATTTATAGGGATTCATCACTTATTGATTCTTTGAGAAGAAGAATCAAAACTACTAGCAAAAGTGAGAAAAGAAGTTATACTATAATTGACTTTGGATCAGGGTATTGACAATTAAAATGCAAGAGTTAGAAATAAAGTGGAACGCCACATGCAGGAACAAGAAGCAAGGAGTTTTACAATGGATGAAATTTGGAAGCAGCATACGAATTGAATGCCTTGACCATATAAGAACCAAATCAGTAGCTTCGAAGCAAATGGGAAACAGGAAAGGCAAAGCATGGGAAACAAGATGCAACTGATTATAAGAGGAATAAAGAAAAAGCATATAAAAAGGGGAATCAAAGGAGAGGCAGGGCTTAACCTAAAAATATTTATAGTGCATATAAGCTGGACAGCACAATGCACTATACATGCAATGCCATCCTGTGATTGCTCATGAAGCACGTAACAGGGGGGTGGTACAGGATTAGCCAACCAGGAGCTTGTGGCAAGTGTCGAGACTAACAGACCAACAAGCCTCCGAGAGGAAAATGTTGGTCTCAACTGGTGAGGGCGATGCACATGGAGCGGCAAATTGAGAAGACCACAACATAGAAATCCGTGAGGTGCAGTATGCTGGCATAACCGCAACAAAAGAGGCTTCACATGTCAAATAGGTCTCTTACCACGACGATCTGTGATGCTTAGATGTATCTGCTTATATTGCAGATTTTAGTTTAGAGGTGTACGTTTCAAAGGTTTCTTAGATTCATTTTCTTCTTATTTTTAAACTAACTAATAGAAATAGAAATGGTAGCCTTTCTAAACAAAAAAAGCTATGTTGCATGGACACTAGCACGCTATTGATACCTGGTACAGGTATCGGTGTGGAGTACAATAACTTCTTTAAAAGAAACATAAGGTGTGAACTCGTCCTGATATGAAAACAAATATATCTATATATAAGTAATTGAAATTGCACAAAATTAAACATGACAATCTAATATAAAAGATTATGAATTGAAACATAGCATTTCAGAATAAGAAAGTTGCAAGAGAAACCTGTATTAATTTCTTCATATAAATTTAGCATAAAACATATCAAAACATAACACTTTTAGGTTTTCGATCAATTTGAGGCAATGGATCCCAGTTTTTAACTTATAACTTCAGCATAAAACATTACATAACAAAACATAATACTTTTATACTTTCAATCAATTTGAGCAAATGGATATAATGTTGAACTCTACCATGGCTGATCCCAAGCCCAGATGTGAAAGGAGGGTTGCGTTAGGCTTCTGACAATGGGCATTAAGCTGTCAGATTTACTATGGATTCTAGACATCAGTGTCGTTTTGGGTATAAATCAACATGACTGACCCATTCATGACACAATTCTAAAAAAATTATCTGTATGGGTACCAACACACTTACCCACGTATAACCAAAAGCTAAAAATTTTAGAAACATGTACCCAAGTCTTACTTAGGGATACTAGTATGTGTGTTGATACTAGGTCCTAGGTCATTACACTGTACAAGTACTCCACAATAAATTGAGTACCAATGTACCATAAGAAAATAAAAGGATCTAACATATTACACTTATGATGGCTTGCATGTAAGTGAATTAAGGTAGCATTGTGAGATTACAAGTGCTCGACACACCTTTTTGCTTTTCCACATTCCTATCAAAATGTTCTTTGGGGTGCAGGAGATTGTGAAGTTGTTGATAAAGTAGTGATAGCTCTTTGCAAGTCATTGATGAAGCGTTATAATTGAAGTAGCTTATTTGACCCTACCCCTACCCACTACCTCACAGTGGCAAGCAATTTTCATCACATTCTTCTCACTTTTGTGGGATTTCCGCCATGCCAACATAGCCACGGAACTCACTCACTCAGAAGTTGTATAGTGCAGAGCATAGTGATGCTCAGTGCTAGCCAAAATTGTCAGTGATTGAATGCTCTCTCCTAAGGCATTTGGCTTCTACATTTGTTATTATTAATGATGTGATTATTCTGTCAATGATTTAAGGATCTTAGTACTTTATAAATCATCACACTTTACCATGTGGTTTGCATAGTTATTGGTAGCTTTAAGTTTCCATACTTAAGAAGTGCAATGTTTATTGCTTCAAAAAAGTTGTCGAGAGGAAGTATCCCTTCTAAGGAAATTGAAGCTCCCTATAGTGGAAATCCTGCTTTGCTTTCGGTAACAAAAAGGCATGCTTCCATCATTGTTATCATGTTCCATGTGTATTGGTTGATAGGCATTGGCATGAAAGGTATCGCAAGCCAATTGCAATACGACATTCAAATTTGTCATAAATGAGGGAAGCATCAAACCTTGTCATGGACATCATACAATATGACGGTGCATTGTTCATATTGTGTGCACTATATGATATACAAGTGTTAAATATTTTATATGTTTTGATTTTTAGCAGCAAACCTCTAAAAAGCTTTTTTTTCTTCTCCACACTCAGTATGCTTTGTTTCATTGGATGGAAGATCTTTCGGGCTAATTTGATTGATTTCAACTATTCCAGCTCCTCATGGCCCCTTCTAATGCAGTTTCCGAATTATTAGAAGTCAGTTGGAGGAAGAAAAAAAATGTTCAGCCCTTCATGGTAGAGTCTACCATAGGAAGAATGGTCTCACAAAGAAGAACTTGAATTTGCTGTTCAGTCCAATGGTGTCAACAAACAAAATATGATATGCTTCAAGATTTTAAAGATAGAAGAAACCAAAAAGGAGATAAAAACAAATCATTAACAATGGTGATGTTGGTGTCAGGGGATTTTGGAGATGTTCACTTCTCCAACTTTAAACTATCGAGCTCTAGACTCAACCTTGCTGATATGACAAGAAACACGAACTTCTACAAAGAAATGGTTATGCACAAATTTCTTCAAGGTGTGGGTTGTGCTAACTTTTTGGCTAATTTAACCACCTCTCAAAAGGTATCGGTAAATTTAGGTAGGATACAATGAAGACCCCTTGGCTCGCCTTACACATACATAGACATGTCCTAGACAAATTGGTAAACTAATAAATAGGTTTCTACTATTCTCAGTTGCACGTCTGAGAATGCAGTGGGTTTCTACGAGACCACGAAAAGATACTAGAAGATGGAAAGACTAAAGGATTTCACATTGTATAGGTTACTAGCTGATCCTTGAAGGCAGCAAACTATATCTGTAGAGTTGGTCCATTTACTCTGCATGAAATAAGAGGGAGTTCATTTAATTCTCAAAACAAATTTTCAAAGTGAAAACTGGTGAATTCATCAGTTTATACTTTTGGTGATGCCTACCTCAACTTAGTGGTGTAAACTGATAAACATGACAACAGTTCAAATTAATGGTCAACACCGGACATGCAAGGCCTGAGTCAAGATGAGACATGACCTCCCATGGGCCTCATAATCCACTTACAACCTCAAAAAGTTGTATGCACTGATATAGGGCAGTTGACTTGCTTCTATTTAATGTTTCAATAGGGCCTCCTTTTATGCACTGATATAGGGACTTTCAATATGGGTTTGATGATCCGATCTGACAGCGAGATATTGTAGTTAAGGAAAAGAGATTGAAAATCGTGTATTTTTTGTGAGAAGGTGATTAGCAGTGGAATTTCATATTTGAAACATCATCTACCAAGGACTAGGAAAGAAGTTGCTCCTCGCACGGGTAAAGTTAGAAAATTGTTAGAAACTATTAAATGGTAATGTCTACATACTTGAGAGGAGGCAACAGAATGATGATTTAAAGATGTATAAGGAAGACAACTTGATAGTATTCCATATGGTACACAGAGGTTGGTAATAGTAGTTCTCGTTCTCGACCACCAACCAGGAGAAAGAGAGTCATTGAAGAAGTTGAAAGTGAAAGTGGTAGAAAAAAGAGTAGAAGAAGAGCTTACTCTGTTAAGTCATTTTTTCTCCTAGCACTACACATGGTGCTCAACATGGAATTTGTGTTGCTATTACTTCAGAGCAATTACATGAGTAGACAGACAATACAGAGAGAAGATGGTTTTATGATGAATGCATTCCATTTAATGTAATAAATACTTTCATTTTCAAGCAATAGCAAATGCAATTGCTAACATTGGTCTAAGGTATAAGATGTTGTCTTTGTTATAAAAATGCAATCAATAAGAAAAAAACATAAAAACTTACAATAATCAACAGATTGAAGACATTTCATCCAATCTAACCACAACTGAATGTCGGTACCCCTACAAGGATGCCTTTTCTTTCTTGCTTAAAAATAAACATAACCCTAATCACTCTATTTATAATCACAATATAACTTGAATGACTAATTTAACCCTATTATTAATTAAGTACTATTGGTTAAACAAAGAACATAAATCTAGATCATAATGAGTACACTTTAGGACCTGATTCCAATCTCTAACACTCCCCTGAAGTTGGGTGAAAAATATTGAGAACACCCAAATTGGATAAAGTATCCAGTGTTGTCGGACGCGTATCGTATCGCGTATCGCTGGGCTCCACGATACGGGCGTATCGTATCGTATCATACTTTAATATTAAAATAATATGAAAATTATTTCAAAATCAAGAAAATTAGTAAAATCTGAAAAAAATCTGAAAAAATCTTATAATTGCTTTAAATTCATATAATGCAAAGTTTAGCAAAGATTGAACATTCAACATTGAACAATTGGATCCAAAATTACATATTTTGAAGCAAAAAATGAAATACATTTACATTTTACATATTTGAATTTGTATCAGGATTATTAACTAAATAATCTTCATCTTCTACTTGATAAAGATTCAAAGTTTCTCATCACCTTCTGCTTTAAAATGAAAATCTTCATCTACTTCGTGATGTTGTTGCACTTCAAATTGATTCATGCAATGTCTTCTTCGGTTAGGAGTGCATTTTCTTCGTTATCTTCCATAATCCACTCATCTAATATATCAAAATTAACAAACTGCTATCTTTGTATATGTAGTTGTCATATTTACTAATTTTCATATGTGAGCAAAACAATGAGCTCAATTTCTTTGATTGTTGACTCTATGACACCTCAGTGATGTGATATTATTACTTGATGATATCCCTTTTTCTCTTACAATTAGCTTTTTAACTAATGCTTGAGCTTCATTTCTCACTTCACAGACTGAGTTAAGCCTCACACACGTTGATCATGTTTAACTCAATGGAAGTCACGTAAGGTGAACCCTAAAATAGTGAAATTGTGAAATCCTCACTTAATGAACCAAGACAACCAAATGTTTTTAATTGTTTGCGATCTCATTAAATTAGAAACTGCTAGCAGAAATATACCTAAAAGTTGGCAACAGAAAGGAAAATGATTCTCACAATTTTTATTTGTTTATAAATTATTCTTATTCAATAAATAAAATTATAAACCCAAATTACAAGCATAGGGAAGTGAAGAGAGGCAAGAAACCTGCAAAAAAATTGAAAAAAAATTAGAAAAAAAAGTTTGAATAATTTTTTTGGGTGTATCACCCGTATCATGGCTTAAAGTATCTTTAAGTTGTTTGTTAGCGATGGCTTTGGTAAGGAAATCAACCTTTTGTTTTTCTTATTTGACATACTCCAATTTGAATTCCTGGATATCTTCTCTCTTACGAATTGACAATCGATCTCTATATGTTTAGTTCTTTCTTGATATACTCGATTGGAAGCTATTTCAATAGTTGCACTGCTATCAAAGTATAACAGTATAGGTTGTGTAGAATAGAATCCCAACTCACATATCAAGAAAGATACCCACTTTCGTTCAAACATAACTTGAGCGACAACTTGTATTCTGCTTCTGTTATAGATCTGACAACACTTTGTTTTTACTCTTCCAAGATATAAGGTTATCACCAAGTATTGTCACACCTTTAGTAGATTTGAGATCATCTTTCGATCCAACCTAGTCTGCATTATAAAGTCCAATAATGAATTTGCAATATTTGGAATAGAGAAAACTCATTCGAAGTGTTGACTTAAGGTATATGAGAATGCGATACACAGCTTTCATATGATTCTTGGTTGTGAATGCATAAATATGCTCACAATGTTGAAGATCAAGTTGAATTCGTTATTATTTTTTAAGTGTAACGTTGTTCTATTGTAAATAATGTTTTAGTCCTTTGTGTTTTGGATCCCAATGGATCATAATCTAATCCATTCGGAGCTAAGTTATATTAGTTACTAATTAGGGGTAGTAAAGTTTTTTAAGTTAGAATAAGTAGTATAAAAGCACTTTGTAATTAGGTTTAAAGAATAAGAGGAAACCGTGAGATGAGTGTGATGGTTGTAAGAGGCCGACCTACTTCTTCTTTTTCACTATATATTCATCTTCCATTTTATGAATTCAGAGACCTTCCTTAAGTACAGTATACTCACTCCGTCGAGAAGAAGACAGAAAACAGTCGAAAAAGGAAACTAAAATCAATTCTGTGACCTCAACATTTGTAAGAAAAAATACTTATATTCCTCCCTTCGCTCGGGGAAGAGGAGGTTATTGCAGAGGTAGAGGAAGACTGGACCTACACCTAAAGAAAAGGAAAAAATCATCTGCTCTCATTGCGAAAAACCACGACATACCAAGGAAACATGCTCGAAACTAGTTGGAAAACCTACCTATTTTCAGAATAGATCTAACAAAGCTTATTTCAACAGTGATCAGAATGAAAAACAAAAGGTTGAAAACATTGCAACGGTATGAAAAAGGAGATTGAGTTACTAAAGGCTCGTTTGACTGATTCAAAGCCATTTGCATCCTCCCAAAGTGATTCACAAGCAACTATTGCCTATCCATTCTCATTTCTGACTCAGGGTAATATAAGTTCTTCTTATTCAAGAATATGGGGTTATTGATTCAAGGGCTAAAAATCGCATGTTCAGTCGAATAGATTTCTTTGATAACTATGAGTTACACAGGCAAAAATTAACATGAGACTGATAAATAGTTCTTATACTCCAATAGTGGGAAAATGAAGTCCCAAACATATAAGTAAACTTATTCTCTGTCTTTGCTATGACTCAAGATTTCAAATGCCGTATAATCTTTGATTCTACTGAATTTGTCTTTCAGGAACTTTGTTAGGATAGTGTGAGGAGAGGCCTTTATTTTTGCGAGGACAATAAAGAAACAGCATTACAATCAACGGTTACTTCAGAGAAACAGAAGGAAGATATATCTCATTGGCACCGGAAACTAGGTCATTTACCATTTTCTAAAATAAAGATGTTATTACCTGAGTTTAGTGATTGTAATAATTTGAAATGTGAAACTTGCCAGAAAGTAAAACACCATCGTATTTCTTTTCCTTTGAATGAAGAAAAAATTTCCATTCCATTTGAAATTGTTCATTGAGATATTTGAGGCCCATATTCTACTATTTCTATGAATGGATATAAGTACTTTATCACATTTTTTAATGATTGTACTAGATTCACTATAATCTACCTTATAAAGACTAAGGATGAAGTGAATATACTGTCAATTTGTACAAACTCAGTTTTAGCATATAATAAGAGTTTTTCGCAGTGATAATGGTGGAGAGTTTATGTCTCAATCTCTTCACTCATATTTTCTACATCATCAAATTTTACACGAGACCTCTTGTGCTTACTATCCTCAAAAAAATAGTGTTGCTGAAAGGGAAAATCGGCATATTCTAGAAGTAGCAAGGACTCTTTTAATTGGATGTAACGTACCAAAATACTATTGGGGTGAAGCAATATTAACATCAGTTTTTCTTATAAATCGTATGCCGAGCAGAATTATCAACGGGAATACTCCATTTCATTTATTATGTCCTTCTCAAAAACAATTTCATCTTATTCCAAGAGTGTTTGGATGCACATGTTTTATTCATATTCATCAAGGCTTAAAGGATAAACTAGATACAAGATCAATCAGATACATCTTTCTACGATATTCTTCCACTCAGAAGGGATACAAGTGTTATGATTCCACCAAACGAAAAATATATGTTACAATGGATGTTACATCAGATATAGAATCACTACCAGTACTACCTCTTCCACCGATTGAAATTCAGTAAGTACAAGAAAATGAAGGCAAAGACATGATACTCTCTCCAGAGAAGCAATGGCAAGTATATACCAGAGGTGACAGAAAGGTTTTCCTCCCACATCAGTCAACTATCATGGATCATGATCCTCCACCAGAATCAAATTCGAACCCAAATCACGTCAATATTCAGCATTTAAATAATGAATTGGGTGATTTCACTATTGCAATTAGAAAAGGAAAACAGAATGTTGCGAAATAATCATTAGAAAAAATGGACTCATATTCAAATTATCCCATAGAATATCAATTGTTTGTGATGCATGCAAACACTATTCATATTCCAAAAACATTTGAAGAAGCAAAACAGTATCCAGAATAGAAAGCAGCAATGAAAGAGGAAATTGCACCTTGGTACGAAACAAGACTTGAAAATTAACTGATCTACCTTCTAGAAAAAAGAAGGTGGGATACAAAAAAGATATAAAGCAAGACTAGTAGCTAAAGGATAAAGTCAATCATACGGGATATATTACACAGAGACATTTGCTCCAGTGGCGAAGATGAACACCATTAGAATCATTCTTAGTTTGGCAGTAAATAAAAGATGGGAATTATGGCAGATGGATGTTAAGAATGCTTTTCTTCTAAGGGATCTTATGGAAAATATTTATATGGATCTACCACCTAGGTATGTTTATCATCAAAAGTTGGACAAAGTATATAAGTTAAAGAAATCAATTTATGGCTTCACACAATCCCCAAGAGCCTTGTTTGAAAAATTCAATGATTGTGTAATAAATCTGGGCTTTAACAAGTGTATCAGTGATCATACATTATTTATAAAACGAGATCAAAACACTATTGTGTTATTGGTTTATGTTGATGATATTATTATCGATACTAAAGGCATAATCGATCTGAAGAAGAAATTAAACATACTATTTGATTTGAAAGATTTGGGAAGATTGCATTATTTCTTAGGAATAGAAGTTGTTCATAAAGATTTTTTATTCTTGAGTCAAAGAAAATACATATTAGACTTGCTAAAAGAGACAAAAATGAATGATTGTCCCATATGCTCTATTCCTATGGAGGTACCCAAAGAAGATAATAAGATGCTCACAGAACCATACGAAGATGTGGGTAAGTACCAGAGATTGGTGAGAAAGTTGATACATGTTACCATTACTCGACCTGACATCAGTTTTGCAGTTGGATACGTAAGTAGGTGGATGCATTGTCCATCTAAACATCATATGAGTACACTATTTCATATTATTAGGTACTTGAAATCCTCGATAACCTAAGTATCTATTCAGATGCAGATTGGGCAGGCTCAAGAACATATATAAAATCAAAATCAGGGTATGTAGTGAGTTTGGGAGGCAACATCATATCTTGAAAAAGTAAGAAGCAGTCTGTGGTGGCCAGGTCGAGTGCAGAAGCAGAATATCGTGTTATTGCCCTTGGCATGTGTGAAGGTCAATGGATAATATCACTTCTAGGAGAACTCGGTTTTAAAAGAAATACTCCAATCAATTTCTTTACTAATTGCAGAGCTGCCCTTCAAATAGCTCAGAATTTGGTCTTCCATGAAAGAACAAAACATATTGAAATAGATTATCACTTTATAAGAGAGAAGATTTCCCAAGGCATATTCAATTTGATCTATGTACGTTCAGAAGATCAATTAGTAGATATCTTCACCAAACCAATTTCAGTCAATAGCCTAAGAAAGCGCTTACTAAGTTGAGAATTACAAGTCTTCAAGATTAAACTTAAGGGGGCGTGGTGAAGATCAAGTTGAATTTGTTATTATTTTTTAAGTGTAAAGTCGTTCTATTATAAATAATGTTTTAGTCCTTTGTGTTTTGGATCCCAACGGATCAGAATCTGATCCATTAGGAGCTAAGTTATATTAGTTAATAATTACGGGTAGTAAAGTCTTTTAAGTTAGAATAAGTAGTATAAAAGCACTTTGTAATTAGGTTTAAAGAATAAGAGGAAACCGTGAGAAGAGTGTGGCGGTTGCAAGAGGCCGCGACCTACTTCTTTTTCACTAGATGTATTCATCCTCCATTTTATCAATGAAACGATGGTTTCAGCTACATAAAATCAACACACAATGCCCACAACATAAGTAATATCTCGAGAGTAATAGTCAAATAGATAAGCTTACCAACGAATTTATGGCATTTGAGAGTATCCCTGAAATCTTCACTATCTCCAATGAATAATTTTTTATTCACTTCCATAGGAGTATCACTCTTTTTACAATCAAGCATATTTGTTTCTTATAGTAAATCCATAATATATTTCTCTCAACTAGGAACATTCCTTAATAGGAATATAACACCTCGATTCCCAAGAAATAGTGAAGTTGGCCCAAGTCTAGATTCCTTTTCAATTTTGATATCTCTACAACCTATGTCACACCGGTGCAGGTGCGGTGCGGGATATGGCAAATTTCAAAAAAATTTGGTACGACAACACGAATAGGGTATATAATATTATATATTATATATAATATTCAAGCTACAACAAGTGGGACATCAATTAACATAAGTATATAACAATAGCAAGTACACAACTTTATATTAAAGCAAAACACATAAACTGTAAACAACTACTAATTTCATCGTAATACGCAAATCAATCTTCACTATTCGGACCCATTTATCCAAAAAGACCCGAACTTCAAAATCGATACCAGATTTTGATGTGTGGAATTTCCACACAAAAGAAGTGAAGAAGGTTCGCGATGAGATATTTTTCTCCGTTCATCGGCAAAGTTTCATGGGAGATGATGAAAGACAAGTTGAAGGAGCATTTTGGAAACTATAGTGAGGTAACTCGGGTGGTCATCATGAGAGATAAGGTCACAAGTCAACTAAGAGGTTTCTGTTTCATCGTCTTCACGGATAACTCCCTCTTTTATCAGGTTCTCCAGGATAAATACACAATACACGACAAAACCGTGAGTTAAAAAAAATTTGTGTTTTTTTTTCATGCCGCACCGACACAGTGTCGGTGTCGGTGTCGCACCTGTGTCAAGGTCGACACTCCACCACTTAGAAGTGTCTGTGACTATCATTACCTGTTACAATGATATCATTTATATAAACCGCAAGAATATATAATTTCGTAACTTTCTTAAAAAATAAAGTATGGTCATTTATTTTTCTTTGATATCCCAAGGAGCAGGTTGTCTCACTGAATTTTTTGAGCCTTAACACTTGGTGATTATTTCAGCCCATAGATAGCTTTATTCAGTTTGCATAATACCATCATGTGCCTTAATATTCATTCCAGGAGGAAGCTCAATAAATACTTCATTCAAATCTCCTTGTAGAAAAGCATTTTTCACATCAAGTTGTCATAGATCCAATCCCAAATTTGTTAAAATGCTTAGAAGTATTCTTGTGGAAGTAAGTTATGCTACAGTTATCATGCTTAGAAGTATTCTTATGGAAGTAAGTTATCCTGCACGTGTGAAGGTTTCATTGTAATCAATCCCATTCGATTGATTGTAACCCTTGGCAACAAGTTTTAACTTATACCTTTCAATAGTCATGTATCTTATATTTGATACTGAAAGCCCACTTGCAACCCACCATATTTCTGTTCGGGGAAAGTCTTGTGATTGTTATTATTCTTAGCAAGAGCATTCAACTATGCTTCTATTGCAGCTCTCCAAAAAAGGATACATGTACACTTCTTCAAAATGGGTAGGAATCTTGTATTTATCGACATTCAGAAGAAAAGTTTGATAGTTTTTTAAGGTATTAGCATAGGAAATACAATTAAAAATTGGGTATCGTGCATAGGAACGTTTAGATTTGCAAATGGCAATGGAAATTTCTAAGTCTTCTTCCACCGGTGATTGTAGATTTGAATCAAGAGAAAGATCTTTGGTTGTTGGAGTATGTTTGGTATCCTCTTGATAGCAAATAATCTTCATTGTCCAACTTTTATACACCACGATTTCCTTTGGTTCAGTTGTCTTCTCCCTTGTCCCCTGCGATATCTTCTATCTAAATAGGAATTAGGGGAAGTATATGAGGAGACTTATTTTGACAGGTGACCGACTCCCCCTGAGAAAAATAATAGGGAGTAGATTCAGATAAGGTGACATCCATAAATACATACAGTTTCCTATGGAATGGATCATAACATTTATAGCCTTTGTGAAAATGTGAATAGCCAAGAAAAATACACTTTATAGATTTTGGATCAAGTTTATCGAGATTAGGTAGGTGGGCATGAATAAACCAGGTAAAACCAAAGATACGAGAAGTTATACGAAAGTGTTTTGATTGATTATAAGGCATTTTATTGGACTGTCACCCTTGAGTGCACCTATGTTATTAATAGCGCGCTATAGCGGGTCAGGTACTGCCAAAGATACAAGAAGTTATAGAAAGTGTTTTAATTCCTTATAAGACATTTTATTGGACTGTCACCCTTGAGTGCACCCATGTTATTAATAGCGCGCTATAGCGGGTCAGGTACAGCCAAAGATACGAGAAGTTATGGAAAGTGTTTCGATTCCTTATAAGGCATTTTATTGGATTGTCACCCTTGAGTGCACCTATGTTATTAATAGCGCTCTATAGCGGGTCAGGTACAGCCAAAGATACGAGAAGTTATAGAAAGTGTTTTGATTCCTTATGAGGCATTTTATTGGACTGTCACCCTTTAGTGCACCAATGTTATTAATAGCGCGCTATAGCGGGTCAGGTAAAGCCAAAGATACAAGAAGTTATACGAAAGTGTTTTGATTCCTTATAAGGCATTTTATTGGACTGTCACCCTTGAGTGCACCTATGTTATTAATAGTGTGCTATAGCGGGTGACTCTTGAGTGCACCTATGTTGTTCAACACATTATCACTTACAAGTTCGTACCTACTTCTGTTGTCTCCTTGTGTTGCTTCGAGTCTCTGACTATCGAATTCCATATTTGTATGCTTGTTATGAACTCCACGGTTTCAGTAAAATGTCATACTTCTGTAACATGGACACTTTATCAAGCATTATGCTCTTTTCCTACCTGCACTGGATATATTTCCACATGAATCTTTATCCATTTCATCTATGTTGTTACCTAATTTATGAGAATAGTATGGTGATATTATAAGTCTCTCGTACTGCTTATATTTTTTTACCATTATTTGTCAATCAACTACCATTATTTGTCACTCAACTACTTCTTTCTTACATGTTGGTTTTATATGTAATAGATATTTGATTGCTTATGCTTGTGTCTACAATCATCTTAGTTGGTTCCATCGTATTTGTCAATCAACTACTTCTTCAATGTCTCTCGTACTTTCTTCCATTTCTAGAAGAAAATTAGTGACAATGGGTCCTCTTTATACCCAAGTAGTTATGGACTTATTTTGACAAGTGATGTTATCGTAGGGCTAGTAAAAGAAGACCAAGTAGTTATGGACTTATTTTGAGAGGTGATGTTATCTTCTATTTAAATATGCTATAAGTATGATTGGGATCTCCTACTCACTCGATCGATAAGGTGTTCGTTGGTGTTTTCCAAGTCGACACACTTCACATTCAAAATGGGATTTATTTGACTCGACTCTAAGATATGGAAAAACATAGTGGAGCTTGGACAAGGACAAATGACACAAACCACAATGCCAAAATTGGATCTTCACGTCTTGAGCAATTGCAGCAATACCATAAGATGCAATATGTTAGAAGTTGTCTTATATGATATATAATATTCTTCAGAGACTATCACGACTAAAGATTTTTTCCTTCTTCAGATCTAGAAAAACATAACAGTGGGGTCGAATGTCACACTACAATTCAATGTACATGTCAAGGAATTGATTGAAAGGAGATTTATAGGAAAGCTAGGAACATGATAGATTGATTTTAAATATGAAAAACATGTGGGTATACTTCCCTGTCCAATAATATAAGATGGTGAGCCCTAAGACAACTTAATGGGCTCTTATTTTGGAAGGAGATTATATTCTAAAAAATATGAAGGCTCTCCTACTATATAGTTCCCAAAATCAATAATCAAAGTTTTCGAATAAAAGGATGAAAATTGGTTACCCTTCACAATGTGAGTAGCTTGTACTAGTATAGCATGAGAAGTAGACATGTTGATTTTCAAATAATCTGGTTTCCAACCTTTCGGTCCCCTTAATAAGTTCTTCAATGCCAGGAACTTTCAGCGACATTCGCAAAATTACTGTGTGGTCTATGAAATTATGGTCAACCATGTAATTCCAATAGTTTTCTCTTGAATGTCTTGGCTTCCCACAGTGAGAACACATGAATTTATCCTTCTCATTGGGAAGCCAAGATTATCGTGGACACGACCATTTCTATTCCAATGAGAAGGATAAATTCATGTGTTCTCACTGTGGGAAGCCAAGACATTCAAGAGAAAACTATTGGAATTACATGGTTGACCATAATTTCATAGACCACAGAGTAATTCTGCGAATGTCGCTGAAAGTTCCTTGCATAATAGAAATGGCCGTGTCCACGATTGTGTTCTACCTCTTCTACAATATTGTGAATTTTTTACCCTAGTTTGAAGTGCATGTTGTCCATTAGTATTGATGTTGTCCTCTAAAATTATAAGATATCGCCCGAATGTAGTGAATAATTTACAGAGAGGGTCTCCACATTTTCAATATGGATGGATGTAGGGCGTAACAAAGCAAGTCCTAGATAATAAGATTTCTATTGGTTCTTCGAATATCGGAACATTATAAAGTAAGCTAATGGAGGTGCTAGATACTATGATTCGAAAAAAGATTCATATTCTATGTTTCAAGAGACAAAGTGGGTTAGAGAAAAAGCAAAGGAGAAAGAGGATAGAGGTTTTAAATTTTGGTACTTAGGTAAGGAAAAGGCTCAAAATGAAGCTGGTATTATCATAAATAAACATTTAAAGGATAGTGTAGTAGACATACAATGAATGATATGGTGACTGAATGATAACTTGAAACTAGTGTTAGGAGAAGAGGTTTTGAATATAGTTTGTGCTTCCGCACCCTAAGTAGGACTAGAAGATAATATAAAGAGTTAAAGACAGCTTTTTGGGAAGAGTTAGATAAGGTGATTCCAAGGATTCCACAAAGAGAAATGATTTGTTTAGGAGAAAACTTAAAAAGACATTGTTAGTAAAGAGGCATTAGGATATCAAGGTATTCATCGAAACTTTGGTTTTGGGAGATATACATGAGGAAGGTAGGGAGATTTTAAATTTTGTTATCGCATTTGATCTCTTTATAGTAAATACAATCTTCAAAAAATGAGATGAACATTTAATTACTTATAAGAGTCGTTTATCATAAACACAAATTTATTACTTTATTTGTAGAAAAAAAGATAGAGAGTGTTGTAAAGATTGTAAGGTAATTCCAGGAAAAAGCTTAATCACCCACCATCGACTTTTAATTATAGATTTACAAATAAAAAATGGGAAAAGAAGAAAAGAGTGCATCGAGTTATTCGGACTAAATGGTGGAACCTCAAAAGCGAAAAAGAACATATATTTAAACAGAAAGCCCTTCAAGGAGATGTTTGAAATTATGTTGGTACACCTTGTCATATGTGGAACAATATAGCTATATATATTAGGAAAGTAGCGAAAGATGTGTTAGGTGAATTTAAGGGAGGTGTACCGGCATAAAAAGAAGTTTGGTGGTGGAGTGAAGTAGTGCAAAATAAAATCAAGGCAAAGAGGACATGTTACAAATTACATTATGCTAAGAAAACTAGCGAAACTATAGGGGCTTATAAGAAAGCAAAGAAGGAAGCGAAAAAGGCCTTTAGTGAAGCAAAAGTTAAAATTTGGGAAGATTTATATAAAAAAAACTCAACTCTAAAGAGGGTGAAAGAGATATTTTTAGGATAGCTATACCTAGAGATAAGAAAACTAAAGATCTTAATTATGTTAGATGCAAGAAAGATGAGGATGAAAAAAATTTAGTAGCAAATAATGATATAAGAAATAGATTAAAAAACTATTTTTCTAAGCTTTTTAATGAAAATAAAGATGTTAGTATTAGCTTAGGAGAGTTAGCCAAATCAGAAAAGTATATAAACCACAATTTCTACCGACATATTCAAAAGACTGAAGTGAAAGAAGCTCTTAAACATATGAAGGATGGTAAATCGTTAGGACCAAACAATATTCATATAGAAGTTTGAAAATTACTAGGAGAAATAGGAATCACTTGGCTCACAAGACTATTTAATGAAATATGGAGAAAACAAAAGATGTCCGAGGAATGGAGAGTGAGTACACTTATACCCATATATAAGAACAAGGGAGACATTCAAAAGTGTGTGAATTATCGAGGTATCAAGTTAATGAGCCATACTATCAAATTGTGGGAAAGAATTATCGAACATAGGTTAAGACAAGTATCAAGTACAACAGAGAACAAATTTGGATTCATGTAAGGCAGATCCAATGTTGAAGCGATTCACCTTTTGAGACGTCTTATGGAACATTTTAAAGTAAAAAAGAAAGACATTCACATGATATTTATTGATCTAGAAAAAACTTACAGTAGGGTACTGAGGGAGATTCTTTGAAGAACCTTGAAAAAAAAGGTATCCCAATGACATACATTAACCTTATAAGAGACATGTACGATGGTGCAAAAACATGTGAGGACTCATGAAGGAATGACAGACTTCTTTGAAGTTAATATTGGGTTTCATCAAGGATCAACTTTAAGTCCATATATATTTATAATGGTGATTGATGAGTTAAAAAAACAAATTGAAGATGACATTGTGTTAGTGGAGGAGTCTAAGGAAAAAGTTAATAGAAAATTGGAACTATGGAGAAAAATATTAGAAAGCAAAGGCCTCCGACTTAGTAGAAGAAAGACAAAATATATGGAATGTAAGTTTGATTATTTGGTTACTTTAAAGGACATAGAAATTAAACTTGGCACACATTGCATCCCCTAAAAGGAAAGTTTTAAATACCTAGAGTCAATTTTTAAGAGTGATGGAAGAATTGATAAAAATGTTACGCATAGAATTAATGTTGGTCGGTTAAAACGGAGAGGAGCATGAGGTAAAGAATAGATTGTGCCAAGTGAAGATTCTTTTCGGCCTAGAATGTTGATCTTTATGGACCCAAATTATGGATTAACACCCAACAACAAGTCAAATACTTTATTCTTTTCATTTTTACATTCATTTATATGTAACACGATGAATACTTAATATTGGTGTAGAAGAGGAGTTCCTTGTTTACATTTCTTGATTTTTTCTAAGATTTCATATTTCATTGCTATATTTTTTTTTCTACAACATGCTTCAGAGACTGTACACCAAATTTCATGGGCGTATTCAAGAAACCAAAAGTTTTCGCTATTGATGGAATCATAAATTAAAGTAACCAAGATGATATCAAGCCATCTTCTCTTCGCCAACTACAATATTGTGAATCATGTGTGGTTGGACACGAAATTTGAACCATTAGGTGAGCCTATCTCCCCCTTGCTATTACCACTAACTCCACTGACCTTAACCATTCCAAATAATTTTTGCCATCTAATCTTGTTGATGTGATATGAAATTAACCATTTTTTCACTTGTGGAATATTCAAAAATCTCGAAAGAGGTTTTAATCAGTGTTATCCGTATCGCACCGTATAGTATCGTATCGTGGGCCACCACGATACGATACGGGGGCCCGTATCGTGAAACCCACAGTATCGCACCGTATCGTATCGTGGGCCACCGTCCCGGGCCGACTGAAACCCGCGATTTTTCGCGGGTTTCCTCTTTTCTTGGGTTCCTCAAGCTCCCTAAGAGTCGATTTTCGCCTCTTTAGTGTTCAAAGGTCCAAAATTGTGCCCTACGGTGCCCGTGCAAGCCTCCAAACTCGGATTTTGGTATATTTTTAATGTTTTTTTCATTATTTTCCTTTATATTTATTATTTTTTGTGTTATTTCGGTTTTTTTTTTTGAATGACAAAATATGAAGTTATTAAGTGTGTGTATACAATTTTTATTGCATTCATGAAGTGGAAGACACTCGATTTGAGTGTTATTTGAAGATTGGGGGATTTACGAAGTGCTTTTATTTTCAGGTTTTTGCTTGAATTAAAGTACTCCATTGAGATGGTAGGAAGGGGTGGTAGAGACTCTCATTCAAAGTCTGATGATCCGGCATGGCAGTGGGGTATACCAGTTGAGGGTTCAAGGTTAAAAATCATATGCTTATTTTGTGAAAAGGTGGTTAGTGGTGGAATTTCAAGGTTGAAACACCACCTAGCAGGAACCAGGAAAGAAGTTGCTCCATGCACAGGCAGAGTTAGAAGTTTACCAGAAGGTATTAAATGGCAATGCCTACAGATGATTGAGAACATACAAGAACGGAGACAACAAAAGGATGATTTTCAGATGTATGAAGAAGCTGATGATGTACTGCCACTGGATTTGGATTCAGTGATAGTTTGCCTTCAGATGCTCGAACAGAGATTGGTAGTAGCAGTTCACGAGCACCTACTAGAGGAAAGAGGGTTGCAGCTGAAGACTTTGGAGGTGGCAGAAGAGGAAGTTCAGGAAGGAGTAGAGGAAGAGCTTCTTCTTCTAGTATACATTCATTCTTTCCTCCTTCCACTACACCTGGTGCTCAACCAGGAATCCGTGCTGTTATGGCTTCAGAACAACTGCATGATCAGGCAGACCTTGCAGTGGGAAGATGGTTTTATGATGCATGCATTCCATTTAATGCAGTAAATAGTTTTCATTTTCAAGCAATGGCAGATGCAATTGCAAACATTGGTCCAAGATATAAGATGCCCTCTTATCGGAAGTTGAGAGGGAAGATATTAGATCAGACCGTAATTGAAGTGCAACAATACTGTTCGACTTTGAGACAGTCGTGGAAGGAAACAAGATGCACTATTATGGCAGATAGATGGACCGATAGGCGAGGAAGGACATTGCTAAACTTTCTTGTATATTGTCCTAAAGGACTCATGTTTTTGAGATCTCTAGACATGTCAGAGGAGAGACACACTGCAGAGATCCTACGAGAAGAATTTGATAAGATTATAAAGGAGGTTGGGCTACAGAATGTGGTCCAATTGATTACAGATAATGCAGCTAACTACAAAGCAGCTGGGAAGGAGTTAGCTGCTATTTATGGGACTTTCTACTGGACACCATGTGCAGCCCATTGTATAGATCTCATTCTCGAGGACATTGGTGAGATGGATGAAATAAAGGCAGCAACTGAGTGTTGCCAAGATATTACAAAATTCATTTACAACCATGCATTTGTTTTGTGTATGATGAGGAGATATACAGAAGGTGCAGAGCTTCTTCGCACAGCTGTAACTCGGTTCGCAACAAACTTCTTATCTGTACAAAGTATTGTGAGACAGAAGCAAGCTTTGAAGATAATGTTCTCAGATGAGTGGCAACAATTTGCAGAGTTGCCTCAAAACAGAAGAAATAGAAAGTTGAATGAGATTGCAGAAACAGTTTTTAGAAGTTCATTTTGGAATGCATGTGTCAGATTATTGAAAATTACTTGTCCATTAGTGAAAGTTTTGAGATTGGCTGATAGCGAGGAGAAACCATCTATAGGCTACCTTTATGAAGCCATGGACAGGGCAAAAGAAGCCATCAGAAATAATTTTAATGGAAAAAAGAGAGATTATGTGCCCGTGTGGAAAATAATTGATAGGAGATGGAATAAACAATTGCATCAGCCTATTCATGCAGCAGCCTACTATCTAAACCCATCATTGAGGTACTCAGAAACCTTCAAAAGGGACGGTGAGGTTAATCGAGGAATCATTTATTGTATCGACAGATTAGTCCCTGATGAGAGCATAGCAGATGCGAGACATCGAGAGATGGAGATATATGATAATGCTCTTCACTTGATGGGTTTGCCTGTTGCAATTCGCAACCGCTCTACGATGCGTCCAGGTATATTGTTTATTTTCATATTTAAGTTGCATCTTACATTACTGTGGATTATTATGTCTCTAATGTTTGTATTTTTTTTACAGATGTTTGGTGGAACAGGTTTGGAAGTGATTGTCCAAACCTTCGAAATTTTGCAGTCAGAGTCTTAAGCCAAACCTGTAGTGCAACAAGTTGTGAAAGAAATTAGAGTGTTTTTGAACACATCCATACAAAAAAGCGCAACAGGTTGGAACACAAAAGGCTTAATGATTTAGTTTATATTCGTTATAACATGCACCTTCGTGAAAGGTAATGTTGTATTACTTTCAAATTTTCAATTCAATATTATTTAACTTCAGTTTTCAATTGTTAATATTACTTACTAATTGTTTATCTTTGTTTGTGTCGTAGGCAATTAAAAAAAGTAAATAGAGAAGAAAGTCAGTTCGATCCAATAAGTTTGGATATTTTTGATATATTAGAAGATTGGGTTATGGAAGACACTGAAGAAAATGCCCTCCTAACAGAAGAAGACGTTGCCTGGATTAATTTAGAAGGAGCGCAACAACATTATGGAGATGAAGAATTTGATTTTGAAGAAGAAGGTGTGGGCGTGGCTGATGATGATGAGGATCTGCAACAAGGAGAAGATGAAGATTATTTAGTTGATGATCCTGATTACAATTTGTAAAATGTAACATTATATGTAATTGTAGTGTGCTGTAAAGTGTAAACTATGTCTGTATTTTATTTTTTGGATTCAAAATATGTAAATTTGGATGCAATTGTTCAATGTTGAATGCTCAATCTGTACTAAACTTACATTATATGAATTTAAAGCAATTATCAGATTTTTCCTGATTTTTTCCTGATTTTTTCAATTTTTTTTTATTTTTTACTAAATTTTATTGATTTTTAATTAATTTTTACATTATTTTAATATTAAAGTACGATACGATACGATACGCCCGTATCATGGAGCCCAGCGATACACGATACGATACGCGTCAGACAACACTGGTTTTAATCTCTTTTCCTTTACAAGCCATTTCTATGTAAATCTGTCCAACAAAAATTTAGTGATCACAATCTGCGTTACAAGCAAAATCATTTTCCACACAAAGAATCAACCTTCACATGCAGAATCTGTCTTAATAATACCTGTTGTTATAGATTTACGATAGTTTCTCTCTCCAAAAATCCGATCTTAATACCTTCTAAGCTCTGATACTATGTTATAATCATTCAATCAACAAGACAGAAACATAGAAATTGACAAGAATCAACATATTAGAGACATTTTATCCATTCTACCCAGAATTGAATGTCGATGCCCCTACACGATTGCCTCTCTTTCTTGCTTAAAAATAAGGATAACCCTAATCACTCTATTTATAATCACAATCTAACTTGATCATAACGAGTCCACTTTAGGACCCGATTATAAACTCTAACACTCTTATTAAAAGTTAAGAGGAAAACTATTAAATAAGATTGTTCCTGAAGTTCATGAGTATTGTTCGACTTTGAGAGAGTCATGGAAAGAGAAAGGATGTATTATTATGGCAAACGAATGGATAGGTAAATAAGGAATAACTTTATTAAAAAAATTATGTATTGTCTTAAAGGACTTATGCTTTTGAGATCTCTAGATATGTCAAATGAGAGGCATACTTCAGAGGTCCTAAGGCAAGAGTTTGATTAGGACATATCCAAGATTGAGCTAGAGAATATAGTCCAATTAATTACAGATAATGCAGTTAACTATAAAGCAACTCGGAAGGAATTAGCATATACTTAATGGGACTTTCTATTGGACACCATGTAAAGCCAATTGTTTAGATCCCATCCTTGAGAATATTGGTGAGGTGAATGAGATAAAAGACAACAACTGAGTGTTGCCAATATATCACCAAATTTATCTACATGAATGCTTTTGTATATAGAGATGTTGTAGACCTCCTTCGTATTATCTACAACAATGCTTCAAAATATATAATTCTTTTTTTAATTATTGCATTATATGAATTCTTTGCAATTATCATTTTTTTATTTTTCTTTATTTTTACCAACTTTTGGTATTAAATTATGATATAAGACGATACGATGTTATCATATCGTGGACCAAAACGATACATGATATGATACACATCAAAAAACACAAAATACAATATTCATTTGATATGATGTAAGTCACATCAACGACACGTTTGAGTATCATGCATTTATTGATATCCACAAGTTGGTTTTCCCCTGAATCAAGAGTGAGCTTAGAAATATTTTTCCTATTAAATGCCTTAAAAAATGCTTCAAAACATGGAAATTTTATACTTCCTAAGCACAAAAAGGAAGCATGCTCTCAAAGTGATGGTGCCTTGTATTGAGTGCCAGAATAGAGAAAGATAACCTCAAACTCTCCCCCCTTCCACAAAAGGGCAAGCAACAAAACCTTCATAGGAGTATTCTAAAAAATGAGAAAAGAATAGAAAGGGGAAAATACAAAAAAAAACACTAAAAGCTTCCAAGGCCTGAGTAATGGAAAGGGCCCAACATGCTATTTAAACTTGGTATTCAAATGGTTATACTAAACTATAATCTTATGGTGAGATTTGAGGAGCCTGATAGGAAGAAAACATGTGAACCAGTAATAACATAGAAACATAAGGGGGGAAATGGTAAGCAGCAAATTTGAAACCTTGTCCATGGAGCAGGGTCATTATCACATCGGACAAACAAGTAGCGGCAGACCTTGAAACCCTGAGACGCAAAAGAAAAAGATTAACTCAATACAAACCTGAATTCCACCTCAATGGAAAGAAAGAGAATGAAGAAATTAACTCGCCAAAGGATATGTTTGAGATGGTTTCATGCATTCTCTCAAAATCAATCAGAGAAATAATTTTGTAAAGTGGTTGTATACTTAGGAACTCCAATCATGTTCTCATAATAGTACATTAAGTAGAAAAATAAAACAGCAAGACAATGGTAAATATGTCTTAATTAAACAAAGCAATAACTAGCAACAGGATTTACCTGAATGCCAACCTTACGCCAGCATTTTTCAATACGATAAACTCCATCATATCTAACACCACTTTCTGGTGCATATGAGGAACGCTTCTCTTTATGAGACCTGAATCAATCAATCAACCACAAAAAAGTATATATGCACACATTAGAAATACTTGTCAAACATGCTACCCTCTACAACACCTTTTCTATCGTCACTATTTGTTCTGGTCACCAACATTAGTAAATAACACATCATAAATTCACAAAGGCTCAATGATTCTTTTATATTTAAAGTAAAACAGCCACTACAAGATAAATAAGCTACAAAGAAGAAGAGAAACTGAGGGGAAGAAATGAGGTCACCTGACCACACGAACAGGGTATCCCTTCTTACAACTAACACGCAAAGCTTCGTTCATTTTGTCAAACTTCTGATCAAATGATTGATCCTTGTTCGTCCTTTTGTTTCCACTTAGATCTCTCCCACCACTATCAAGAGCCAATAGAACCAACCATCAGAGAGAAAACAACCACCAAAGTCCGCATATATAAATAATATTAATAACTTAGAAAATCTAGAACCAACCTTCCAGTGTAAAGAAACCACTCGCCATGATCTTCATCATCTTGGTATCCACCAGAGAGAGCAACAGATTGTGCACCATAATCTGACTGACCAGCAATTCCAGCAACATGGGGAAGGTGAGCTCCCCATTGCCTGCACTCCATCCGGTCCTCCCAACACTCACCAACAAGAACCCCCTGATTCCTCTCAGGATCATTCTCTGCAGGAATAGGACCAAAATGATCTGGTGGCACGGTAACAAATATTTTGCCACTACATGCATTGGCCTTCCCGGACTTCTTTGCTCTCTCAGTAGTAAAAGCCTTGTCGGGTCTATCCTTGTTGTGCATTGAGTAACTGTGGATCTTCGGAGTGCCAGAAGCAACCAATTTAGGCATCCTTGACAGCCTAATGGCCGCAACTAACGCAGCATTAATTCTTGGTTGTTCAACCATTCTGGCAGGGATCGAACCTCGACATTTTACACAGGTTCTCTTGCCTTTCCCCACCCACTTCTGGAAGCATTTGAGGCAGAAATTGTGCCCACAAGGTGTCTGCAAAAGGAAGCAACATAAGAATATCAGCGATGGTGCTGACAAAAGGATATTAGTCATCCTATTAATGGTAAGTAACCCAAAAAAGAATCAGAGTCATGACTATGGAGTTTGCTAGTTCGATATGAAAGATAACAACAACAACAACAACTAAGCCTTTTCCCATACTAGACGGGGTCGGCTAGTTCGATATGAAAGATAAGATGATACAAAACTCAGTCACGAAGATGAAATAGAAAACCTTAGTGGTTGAGATTGGTTAGTACAAAAGAACGATACTGAAGGATGTATGCTGGCAGGTAACTAAAATGGGAACCACCACCATCTAATTAAAATGTGAAGCTACAAAAATAAAAGGGATTTAACTCTAAATGAATGATGTAGTCAACTGATGGTACAACGAATTATATGAAAAAACACCCACCCAAAAAGAGATATACACAGAGAAAGTGATCATCGAGCATGCTGAAATTGCTATAGCCGAAAAAAGATAACACGGACTGTGGCCAAATGAGGCGAGGAACCTATATCGTGCAAAATTAGTTCGACTACAAAATGCCCAAAAAAGGCGAATAACAATAGTGGTGGTGATCGTCGTCTTCTACATACAATACGAAAACAACGACGGTGGGGGGTGCTCCCTTTCAAAGATAAACGACTGTAGTGCATGGTTGTAGCGAACTTACAGTAACGGGACGTTCTGGCAACTGCAGACAGAAAGCGCACTGAAAAGCCTCCTCCATATTATCCTGGCCCTCGTCACACCTTTTCTTGTCGGCCGCAAGATCATCGTTCTCCGGCGTCGTCTTCATCATGAGTTCTTGCCTCTTTCTCGCTTTCTCCTCCTCAGAAAGCGCTGGGTCGGCCTGAATGGCTCGAATGGCAGCCAAGAGCTCGCCGGACGCCCCATCGCCGACGCCAGAAGAAGGCGCCTGCGAAACAACGGTAGCGGCAGCATCAAACGGCAGGGAGCAATCGGGGCATACCCAGCCGATGGTGGAAGAGAGATCGGATGGCGGAGAAGAGAGGCAACCGGCGTGCCAAGGGGTGGCGCAAGTGGCGCAGAAGAGAGTCTCGGCCTCGCCAGGCTTCGCCTTACAGGCCATGCAAGAGCCTTCGCTGTCGCAGGGAAGATCAGGGCCACCCATTTCTCCTCCGCGACGGTCGGAGATGGTTCTGCAGAGACGAAAACGAAGAACAGGAACAAGGATTGGAAGGCGAAGGAGAAAAGGGAACGAAGGAAAAAAAAAGAGAAGAGGGAAAGATTTGGTTGGAGAAAGAGGGACAGAAATTTCGGGAAGCGCATGCATGTCATTTCTGGGATTATTTTTCATGTTTTGAATTTCCCGCCCACGATAGTCGCATCGGTTTACTGAAATGTCCATCCTACCCTTACTCGTTGCACTGCTCCTGATTCGCGACGCGAACCCGAAATTCCGGATCCCGAGTTCCAGTTTCATTTGCCACAAGGTCTGAAACAGCATTTATCGAACATGGAACCCATATTTCCACGAACTTAAAAGACGAAAGCTTAGCTCAAAAGGTATGACTCTTTTATGACATCAAACTCAGGAGACATGGAACTTAGTGTCCCATTCCCCACAGCAGTGACTGGGGTGAGCAAGATCAAGTTCAGTTCAGTTAAGGTTTGTATAGTTCAAATTCGGTTTTTAAAAATATTTCCCTCCTGTTTTATGAAATTCATATCCGAACCAACCGAATAAATGTTTTTTATGTTAAGAGTCGTGTCCTAGTTTCTCACTCTTTCATTGTTTTCGCCTCTCTCACACCCACTTTCTCACGCTGAGAGGGACAAAAAGAAGCTTTGACTACCTTCTCTTCCAATCTCTTTTTATCTCTTTCATTTCTTACAGCTGCAACAACAACCACGAAGGAAATAATTACGTCATTGAATGCTTCTCCTTTCCTTTTATCTTTCCGTTTCCATATTTCTTTTGCGATTGATTGGGTTCTTGGTAGAATTAATATTTCATTGACTACTGCATGAGGACACTTTACATACAAACTTTAAATGGGGGTTTGTGTAAAATCATATATATATATATATATATATATGAGTTTGATCTCTACTACGCCCAGTACTTTGTATGTTATTATTGACATTAGTGTGCAACTGCTTATTCTTATGTGACATCTACTTAAACTCTCTTATCCTTCCATGTAATAGAACTTTTATTCTTTATAATAAGTTATTTAGTAGAACCTTTATTTTTCTGCAACAACAACTAAGCCTTTTTTCATTATAGATGGGGTCGGCTACATAGATTCTTTATTTCTATGAGGCACTATCATGTGTCGCGCTAGTAGTTAACTTAATATAAACTAGATTATTCTTTATTGTTTCCTTCCAATACTTTTGTGGTCGTCCTCTTCCTCAAACATTTTTAAAATCTAGTTTTTAATATCTTCTTATGAGAGCGTCTTTTGGGCATCTTTATATATGTCCAAACTATCTTAAACGGTTTTCTCTTATTTTGTCTTCTATTGTTACTACTCTCAATTTGTTTCTAATAACCTCATTTTGTATACAATCTTTCCTTGTGTGACCACTCATTAATCTCAATATATTCATTTATGCTACGAACATCTTTTACACGTGATGATTAACTACCCAACACTAAGAACTATAAAACATAGCACATCTAGTTGTTGATCTATAATAGTTACCTTTCAACTTGAATGGTATCTTCTTATCACATAGAATATATGATGCCTTCTCCATTTTAATCAATCGCATTAATTTTATGCGTAAAATCTCCAACAATTTTTTATCACTTAAAAAAATTAACCCTAAGTATTTAAAACTTTCCTCGTGAGGTATGTAATGTATACTGATCTTAATTTCTCTGTCCTCTGAAGTACTTAGGATCGGCTATTCAGGTGATATTAGCTTGGCAATTCCAACCCTCTGTCTCTTCGCTTCACTCAACCTAAAGTTACTTCACTATCGTGAAGTTTTAAATACCACTTTACTTCATTTAACCTAAAGTTGCTTCACTGTCGTTTAGAAGAAATTTGAAATATCACTTCACCGGCTCGTTCATTCGGGTTCGAATACTAAAAAAAGAAGGTGATGTTTATGGTTGATAGGAGGAGGAGGCAAAAAAATGTGAATTCCATGAGAATGGGAGTGCTCTTAGCCAAAAGGCTATTGTGGAGTCTATAGCAGCCGTGACAAGTTTAGAAGGTGACATGCCACACCGTATAAGGGAGTTAGGTGACGGTGACCGACACTATGTGCAATGTCATCAACAAGCCTTTGAAAGCATCATCGATCGATTTGAAGTAAGGGATGGGGGGACCAAAGATATATATTATGTTTTTGTTCTACTAAGTCAAAAGTCCTTATTTTCTATTATTTTATCCATAATTTCAATTTCTTATTTGTTTCCTTAAACTCATCCACTCACAAAATGTCATATGTAAATAACATACCCAAAGATCCTTCGTCTTGAATATGTTTTGTTAACTCATGAATGTTCAATATAAATAAGTATAGACTTAAAGGTCATTCATGATATAACCCAATATTAACTTCAAAGAAGTTTGTCATTCCTTAATGACTCCTTACACAAGTTTTTGTACCATCGTACATCTCTTATAAGATTTATGTCTGTGGATGAGATAACTACCTTTTCTAAGAGAACCTTGATTTATCTAACCAATATAAATGTTTTTTCCTTTCCCTTATAAGATTTTTTATTATGTTTTGGTTAACTTTTAGTGTTGGGGTATTTTGACTTTGACAAACTGAAAAGGTTAAGAGAGTTCCTAATTTTACATCCAGGTAGAGATTAGTATATACATATATATATATATATATATATATATATATATATATATAAATCAACCATATAGGATAAATTGAATAATAGAACCGATTCAAACAAAATTTGGTTCGGTTTTAGTTTTGAAATTTGAAGACTATACAGTTTTCGTTATTTCGGTTAGGTTAGGTTATTGAATCGAACTTACTGATGCACATCCCTAACAGTGATGAACCCGATAATTTTTTTACTTAAGACGTACTTGTATTTCATGCCCACAAAGCATTTGTATTTTCTTTTATACACTGAATTTCTCAAATTTCATGTGAGACATGCGTCTCACGTCATCCAAAAGTGGGTTGAATCCGACTAAGCTTACTTCTTTGAACGATGTTCCGCATGCTTGAGTCCGACGAGGCTGCCCTTAATCAATCTTTGTATGTTGTGAATAAGCATGAACTAAATTCAATGGCAAGAAAAATACATTTTTGGTTCTATGGTCAGGAGTTGGTATTATGGGTATAAGTTTACAATGAAATATTGCATATTAATGCAGCAAGCTTTGACTAAACAAATATGGTTTACCAAGCATGGCTGCATCTCTATAACTATGCAATCAGATGATGTAGAGGAGACAAGTAATTGGTATTCTAGAAAATTAAAGTGTATTATATATATATATATATATATAAATATGCATACATTCATATACATATATATATATATCACATATAATAAATCATATTCATCTTTTATTTTTTAGAGGTATGAGCATGATAAGAGTGTCTTTTATTTTTCTAAAACATCCCTATAACTTTGTAATTGATACCATCATCCGATTGATCATAAGGATGATAATAATCAAGTAATGTCTAGTATGAAGGTTGTTTGACTCATACTCTCTCTCTCTATAGAGTGATTGGATAATGCCCACCACTGAATTATTACTTTTAAGAATATGAATGTAATAATATTGTTGTTTATACTTTTTTAAAAACCATTGATAACTACCTTTCAAGAGTATGAGTAGAATAATATTGTTCTTCATACTTTTTTAGAACTCTTAAAACTTTTAAGTTGTGCTCATGCCATAAAAAACAATATATGACATGAGTAAACATATCAAGATCCAGTTTTCACACTTACACACAAAATATTATATATATATATAAAGAGAGAGAGAGGGGGGGATTTATCTAGGGAAAGGATCATATGCCTATGATATAGACTAACTTTGGTATGGTGGAAAATAATTGTTGTTGGAAGGGTAGACCACCACATGTTTTCCTTTCCCTCGAGCTCATGATAAATATCGTAATGTCGCAAGATTCAGTCCAACCCCACCTTCACAATCTAGAAAAGAGGAGAATCCAAATCCCTTTCTATTTGTGGGTTTGTTGGTAGAGTTGCAATAGATATGAAAATCAAACCCGGTTCACCTTTCTTAGAGTTGAGAACTGAAAACACTTTCCCCTTCGACTCCGTATATCATTTTGGTATACGATACATATCATATTGTATCTTTTTTTAATATTAAACATTTTTAAAATCATAAAAGTAAAAAAATGATAATTGAAATCAATTCATATAATTCATAAGTTGAGTAAATATTCATCAACAACCATTCAATTTTCAATGTATAAAGCATTTAAAGAGTACATCCTTAGCAAAATTCTAACTTTAATAATTGAAAAAATGAATTACATAATGTAATCACGATAAACTAAATAATATTCATATTCTCCTCCTTGTTCAAGATCATCACCACCTTCAACTTGAAAATCAAAATCATTATCCTGTTGATGATAATGTTACACTTCTTCCAAATTAATCCATTAAATGTCTTATTCAATTAGGTGATATTTCAAACGAGAAATTTCACGACTAATCACCTTCTCACGATATGATTTTCAATTTGTTTCTCTCAACTGTAGTACTCTACTATCATGCCAAATAATTAAACCAAGATTGAGAGTACCTAACACTCTTTCCTGCCATCTTAAGTTAGCACTTTAATCTTAATAAACCTTAAAATAAAAGACTTCATAAATCCTCAGTCTTCACTTCATAAACCACCCAAAGACTCAAATAAAGTGTCTCCTACTTCACAAATACAACAAAAAGATATTCACACACTTTATAAGTTCATATATTGTCATTCAAGAAAATAAAATACAAATAACAAAAGAAAATATCAAATACAAAGAGAAAAGGCAAAAAAACATATTTCATAATCACCATATTGTTCACTGCCGGAGTGAGGGTGGTGTTAAAGACCCTTGAAAACCGTTGAAGATGCCTCACGGTGAGCCGGAAGTCGTCTTGGAGATGCTAAAAGACGCCGACGGAAGCCAAAAACTCTGCAAAAATGTAGGGTTCTGTTTGATAAGGGTCTAAGCATACCGCTTGTATCGTGTTGTATCGCGAGATACGACATAATATTATATCTTATACGATACAATATCGTGTATCATATTATGGAATCCCATAATACAATACGTACATATAACACTGAATCAAACCTAATGAGCCCAGTTGTCTCCAATTGTGAACTACGTCAAGTACGACTCACAAAGACCCGTTCGAAGCTTGAGCCCCGATAAGGTTTTCCCTCTGTTGGGTTGGTTTCTTCTAATACATGAATCAAATGTTTTATTTCACATTGGAAGAGCCATCGGAATCGAGATGGGTCTTGAATTCCATAGTATTATTCATGTGTGTATTATGTATAATTGATGGATTTTGTGCCCAATCTAGATGTGGATCCAAGTGAGTGATATCACTACAAACCAGAATCCAATAGTACATAGGCTTTTGTGCTCAATCTCTCTCTCTCTCTCTCTCTCTCTCTCTCTATATATATATATATATATATATATATAGAGAGAGAGAGAGAGAGAGAGAGAGAATATGGAACTGGATTCCTTATCCCCATACCCGAACCTGATTGATTTGAGTATTCCTCATCCCATTTGGGTCAGTTGTACGGGTTGGGTCATATTGCCCTCACTATCAACGACCGGGTAGCTTAACACAAGTTGAGGCCTAAAGCCAAATATTTTGATTTGGGTCTAAAGACCGATACCATCTTCATGGTCTGGACCCACTGGAACTGTAAATCAAACACTCTTGAAAGGATCCACGAGCCATTGATATGAATGCCTTCAAGCAAAGAAAAGCGAGGGCGTTACGGAGATCAGGTCCAAGAAAATTGAACAAACAATTACTAACATGAACGTGTTATACTCTACTAAGTCCCAGGCTTCCCCACGTTCGATGCACGCAGTCTTGTTGGAGGCAATGAAAGGATTTTTGCGTCTAGCCACTCAACACCCTTGAAAATGTTCAAATGGCCCCTCGATTGCTCATGGTATCGTTTCACTTAGCCATACTCTATAGTTTAAAAGCATAACCAAGATAAAAGTCCATAGGGGGCCATGACATTGTGATAACCATGAATCCAACTTTGAGTTTTAGTTCTTCTCGTTTATACTTCATATTTCAAGTGGGGTGGCCGCTCCCACCTTGCTTCTTCACTGCTTAAAACAACAGCAAATTAAATGGTTGTTTGGGGGTAGGCCAACGATTTTTCCGTGCCCCGAGTATCCCACTCATGACCGTGAACTCGTGAGTCCACCCCCCTATCCAGGTGATCTATTGTGCTTTGCGAGCCACGTTATTTGACGATTGTGAACATTAAAGGTGGCTAAAGATAATTAATAAAAAGTTATGCACTCAGGTTGAAATTACAAGAGAATACCTTTCTTTTCTCACTTCACAAGAGGCAATGGTTGCCACCCCACATTCACAGGTGAAATTCTTATAATATTCAATATCCCATACCATGTTTCTCGAGATATGCGCCTGCCTGTCCCAGACATACTTATGTGATGCGTCGTCTTCCATGCTGTGAGTAATGGCGATCGTGAGGATAGGGTTAGTCACAAATCGAGTAAGTCACCTAGATTTAGTTCACTGGCCCATTTTAACCGTGATCTTTTATTTTATATGTTTATCTCTCTATTATAAACACACTATTGCATGCTAAGACGTTAACAAATTCAAGCAAATATAAACCATTTATCATATGATTGAGATTTGAATCTATGAAGTAAAAGATACATATATAGTACATGTCACACCGTGACCCGATTCAAACAGATGTCATGTGGCCTCTTTTTGCTCGAGCATGATCTTAGCGGTGATAAAAAACAAACGAATAAAATAACAACTTAAATATATCAATATACATAGCTAAATAATCTAGGCAAAACGGTGTAGGGCTCATCAAACATAACTTCGAATAACAAAATGTTTATCTAGATAATTTGTTGCTCATCTAAATTGTAATGTGTAGCTTGATCAACTGCTACTATGCTTCATGCGCTTTAAAAGTGTTAGCTTGAACTGTAAAATGGTCGGGTGAACTTGGACTCATAACTTAGTAAGAAGTTAACATCTTTAAACAAATTTCATATTAAAAGCATGTATGTTTTCATAATTATTTCATAACAAATCACATTTTCATTTTTTGCCTGTAACTTTAAATTCATACTCACACAAATCAATTTAGTTATAGCCCATATTATGTCTAAACCAAGTTATAGGACTCGTTCGACCCTCCCTTCACAAACCTTGGTTACCCTGTCCACTACAATCGAATCAAGTTGATTCTCACATCAGAGTGCCATGGAAAACACTATATGTCATAACCCTTGAGCAACCCACAAGCCTCTAGAGACCCCATACAAGTATGGCATATGGATTCACACTTGTGAGGTGCTAAGACTCTACTGTCGTAATTTTAAGTTCCAAAACCAAATCCAATTTGTCACATTCACAAACTCATATATCCAAATTTGTATCCATACAATATTTAAATACTATTTACACACAACACTTTCATATCAAAACATGTTCTTTATCAACAAATCATAAACAAGTTTACTTTAAAAGCATTTTAAATAACTCATAATTCCAAGCATCATTTAACAATCATCAATGAAAACATTTAATAATCATACACATTTAAATCCATTCAAAACAAGGAAAATAACTTCTAGCACAATTCTATAAAAGAATGTACACCCCCTACCTGAATGAGTACCAAGATCCAAACCCCAAATCGTTGAGCTACACTTATTATCACCAAATCCTTTAATTTTAATGCTTGAACATTTATAATTAATAAAAATATTAAATTTATTTAACTACGAGTCTAGCACAACAAATTAGATCAAAATCAAATTCCAAACGACCCTAAAATAATCCAAAACTCAATTTAGATCCAAACAAGTTATACTATATCCAATCTACCACTTAGGATCTAAATTTGATTCAACCTAGATAATACAATAGGTATTATGTATTCTTGGGTCAACAAAAAACTTGAACCAAACTTGAAACTCCTAAAATAGGTTTCGTTTTTTACCCGAAATCGAATTCAAGACACAACACAAACCTATTTCCGACACGAACACAACACATAACACAAAACATGATTCTGACATGTTTTGACAAAAGGCTAAAACCAGTTTTGTTTATGACACAAAACTATTAGAGTGACACGAGGTAGGACACAATTCAATGTCATTCTATAGTACAATGGTCATGATGTGTCGGACATGACACGACAACAAGGCACACCCCAAAAGGGTTGATTCCCCTTGGATTTATGATGTTTATTAACTATTTTCTAGCGACAACCAAGACCACTGATGATATACCCTGCCATCCACCTATCTCTCATCTTTCATACATGTCGACGAACAACCACTAATGGTGGCATTTTGCTGGAAAGTGAGAATGAAAAAGACAAGTTGCATAAAATAGAAAATTCAACGAATTTGAACTATTTCTCGACCAAATTGACACCCACGACTTACCTAGACCTACCAAAACCCTTCGCGATACCTCAATGCATAAACCCAATCCCAAAATGATGACCAACAACCAAATTTTCATAAAAAATTAAGAAAAATGAAATCTAAAATAGGTAATAACTCACCAATTTTGTGTCGTTGGTCATCCGATTCCTCTCGATATTGCAATTGCTCGCATAATTGTTTATGCATAAGATTCACTTTGAATCGCCATGGAAAAAAGCAAGGAATCATTGCCTTTTACCCTCCCCCTCTCTTTCCTTAACAACATAGTAACACTTCGTGCATTATCGTGTTTTACCTTGGATTCAGGTTTGGGTCAAGATTCAACCCAAGTTATTCGAGTACCTTTTACAAGTATACTTTATTCACATGAGCATTTTTGCTTTTTAAATTTCAAATGGTTGAGATTTTTTTTAATTTGTTAGCACTTAATTGTGTTAGCATATATTAGTTTCTCATAAAAAGAGATAAATAGATAGAAAAACTATTGATAAATAGATAGAATAATGGTAACATACAAAGTGGTGGGTCTCATCGTATCATTGTACTTTTGACACTTCACATTTAATACACAACGATACCATTCGGTTCTTAAATTCAAATCTTTAGTATTGATCAGATGATGAACATATTTGTGCATATTTAAGTATTTGATGAGCTTGAGCATTTATTAATATATATATATATATATAATATTAAATGCTCAAACCTCATCCATTCTTAAATCCACTCAAACATCTTCAACATTTGATAAACAATATCAACGATAAAGATCTGAATTGGAAATAACAATGTATTCTTATAAGATGAAAAATTATTTATCTCTTTAATCGTTCAGCTCAAATATTGAATAATTCAAATAATCAAGTAGATTTGAGCATTTACAGCAATATCTTTCTATATAACACACATATATACATAGATAAATAGAGGTAGTAGTAAATACTCAAACTTCTTTCATGCTCAGATTTAGTCGAGCATCTCAATTTTTTGTTTAACATGAAAACCACTAGAGATTTGAGTGAAAAATATGATTGTATTTTACACTTTGTATTTAATATATTATGTGTATTAAAAATATTCTAAAAAATATTGAAAAGATAAAGTAGATTTGAGTATGAATGGCCATCACACACGTGTGTATATAATATGAAATCTGAGTTAATAAGTACTCTACTAAATAGTTGTAAAGTGGTGAGACGCAATATTTTATACAAAAATGCTAACGGAATATGACACTCGTTGTGTATAACCTTATATATATATATATATATATATATATATATATATATATATATAGAGAGAGAGAGAGAGAGAGAGAGAGAGAGAGAGAGAAAAGGAGGTAGAGTATGCAAAATATTCTGATGCGAACTCCCATAAAACCAATGAAAAAGTTTAAAGAAAGGCATTCAAGTGCATGCAATTTTTAATCTCAACCAGTGGATAGAAAAAATAGTTTAAGATAAAACTTGCATATAAGTGGTTCAATCTCAATCACCTAATACTCTTCATCATATAGTAAAAATGAGTTTGAATGAAACTTCCGTACCAGCGGTTTGCATCTTTCAACTATATATATATATATATATTTATATTTATATACCATGTCATCAGCTTGTGAGTCAAATCTTGTAAAACCTTATTTTATATAAAAGCTAACAAGTATAAAATATTTATATTGCACACTCTTTTCCTACTATCAATAAAGTATCCATTTAATACTTTAAGTTATTCACATATTTACTCAATATTTACATATTTTCTCCCTCTGCTCTATTATGTTTTTTTGTGTTATAAAAACTGCTATAGGCCTTGACAATCGGGAGAGGAAACTGCCTCAAATTTCCTATCAAAGGCTACGTGAACATCATTTGTTGCAACACTTATGAAATCCGTTGATGTCGATCCGACTGTAAGGTGAGATAATGGTTGCACTTCTTAATCTCTCCTAGTGAAAGTGAATTGAGCATAATATATGTGCACAATATATAATACAGTGAGAAAATCTATATATAAGGAACTCATAGAATTAAAGAACCACCAGGAATACATTATTTCTACCGTTGAGATTGGTATAGTAAACACATAAGATTTAAATTAAAAATACCATTGTACATTTATATTTTACATCCATTATACATAACTATTAATTGAATTTAGACTCTCTTTATATCCATCATACTCTCATTGTATTAGTGGAGGAGTCTAAGGAAAAAGTTAATAGAAAATTGGAACTATGGAGAGAAACATTAGAAAACAAAGGCCTCCGACTTAGTAGAACAAAGACAGAATATATGGAATGTAAGTTTGATCATTTGGCTACTTCAGAGGACATAGAAATTAAAATTGGCACACATTGCATTCCCCAAAAGGAAAATTTCAAATACCTAGGGTCAATTTTTCAAAGTGATGGAAGAATTGATGGAGATGTTACACATAGAATTAATGCTGGTTGGTTAAAATGGAGAGGAGCATCGGGTATTCTTTGTGATAAGAAGATACCATTAAAATTAAAAGGTAAATATTATAGAGCAGCAATTAGGCCTGCCATGTTTTATGGTTCTGAGTGTTGGGCAGTTAATCATCAACATGTACAAAAGATGTCTGTGACAGAAATGAAGATGTTGAGATGGATGAGTGGTCATACAAGAAAAGACCGTACACATAATTAGGTTATTAGAAACAAATTAGGAGTGGCACAAATAGAGGATAAAATGAGAGAACATCGTTTAAGATGGTTTGGACATATAGAAAGAAGATCAAAAGAAGAACCTGTAAGAAGGTTAGAAAAACTAAATTTGGAAAGTATTAAAAGAGGTAGAGGACGACCACATAAGTGTTGGAAAGAAACAATAAAGAATGATCTAGTTTATTGGGAGTTAACTGCTAACATGGCACACGATAGGGATCTGTGGAAACAAAGAATCCATGTAGCCGACCCCGTCTAGTATGGGAAAATGCTTAGTTGTTGTTGTTTGTTGTTTGTTGTTGTACTCTCATTCATGCGCAAATCCTTTTTATCATTATATATATAAAGAAAAGAGAGTGGAACCAAGTGTTATTATTATACTATATATATTATTTATTATAATGTAAGTGGGAAGCGTCTTCCTAATCCGGCCTGCCTTAAAAAGAACGTCTATATAATTCACGAATAGTTTATTGTCATAATATATGTAGTAGGGATGTGCCTAGCCTCGCCTGCCTTAAAAAAAAAGAAAGCAAAGATAAAAAAAAAACTGTAAATTAGCATGTTGCCGCTAGACGGGCCATGTCCCGGGTGAAGGCGATCGCGCGCGGAAATCGACTGCGCGGAAATCCGTTTATCTTCCGCCGTCTTCCCTTCCTCCCTGCCTCCCTCCCGCACGTTGAACTATAAATCAAAAGTGCAAAGAAAGTAGATGACTGGCTTGTTCTTCTCGCTCGCACTGCGAGTGCCATGGCGTCCTTGACTTCCCTCCCACAATTTATTTACAATCGACCAGTTAATGCTTTCAATTTTCGAGTTCGAAGTCCCAACCTTGAGGTTCCTTCTCATCGTTATGGTTGTCCGTCTTTTTGTTAGAGTTTGAGTTGCAGAATTTTGTTGTTTGTGGGTGGGCAATCGTTTTTTAAATTGTGGGTGCATTATTTTATATTAGGAGTGCTTTTGGGGAGTTTACTTCCTGGGTTTTATGTTCGTTCTTTTTCATTTCTCTATCGAAGATTCGTGTAGCAATCCTTGGCTTTTTGGGTTTACGTTGTTATTTTGTTGTTCGGTCGTATTTTTTGCAGAGAAACGGGGGCAAGATTCGCAAGCGTTTATCTACGTCGGCAAGATGTCCGGTATTGGCTATCTCAAGCCTAGACGGTGCTCTCTCTCTCTCTCTATGTATATGTATGTGCGTGTTTGTATATTGCGGGGACGCGCACACGCATGCTATGACCAACAAGAAACGTGCCTACACACGTACACACACACAGAGACAGAGAGGTCATCCATCACAAATACAACTGTTTTGTACTTCATTTTATCGACAAAGCATTAGTGCCAACATTAAAAGTAGCTTATGTGAATGCTCTTCTAACGATTGTGCTTCGTCTCACATATTTTAACTGCTTCTGAATTGGATGTTTGTCCAAGAAGAAGGATGATCTTGGCAACCATTGGGTTGCTTCTTGGAGCTTGTCAAAATACTACAACTGATACTTCCGCTGTGGCTGCTGAATTTGCAGACAGTACGTTCACGAATTAGTCTTTTTTCCCCTTCCTAGTCAACCAACCTGTTTTGTGGCAACGAGAACAAGGGAATTTCTGAAGGTTTATTTGCTGATGCTTGCAGTGCCGGCTCTTCGTGGGAAGGACTATGGAAAATCGAAAATGCGGTACCCTGATTACACAGAAACAGACTCAGGCCTTTCAGTACAAGGTCACTTATTATGATGTTTATATTTGCATCAACTTTACTATATGGTATTGGTAGGATTACGTCCTTGTTTTACAATTTCACTAAAATGGTTAGCGAGTAGAATTAATCGATTTTGATGTGAATTAAAAAGGTCTACAGGACTTACGAACTGGAAGTGGTCCTACACCAAAGACAGGGGAGACTGTTGTGGTTAGGAACCTGGTCAGCATGAATATATTTTTATGAGCTTGCTGATTCCCTGGGTTGCGGATGTTTTGCAAGGTCTCACTTATTTGCTTTGTCTGTCTGAACATTTTCAGTCATGTTTCCTTGATAGCTCGTTGCAAGTAGCTGCCTGTTCTATAACATCGCATGGTTGCTTATGGAGTTGTAAAGAGCACGATCACCATATGTAGGATATTTTGGAACAAATTAACAGGAATTTACTTGAGAATGGACCAGTGGCAGATCTACACAGAAGGGTGGGGTGGGGTGGGGGGCGACTGTCCCCTGCTGAAATTTCGACATTTCACTGTAAAAGATTTTACAGTGAATACATGGTTGAGCTTCATGCTTCACCCCCCCCTAACACCATGAAATACATACTTCGCCCTCCCAACACTATTTTCTAGATCCGCTACTGGAATGGACACTCAAGAATTCACTTTCATCTTATATGCACCACCATATTCGTCACTTTCATGTCTCCAGGACATCAAAACCTTAGTTCATATGCTTGTCCATATGTGGGGAAATTCAAGTTACTGACTGAAGGGTGAGAATGTAAACAGTGGAGTTGAGTGATTGTGAATTCAAACTATTCATTGTTCAAGTGAAATCCAAGCACGCTACCTAGAGTTAGGAGGTGCACTCAGGGCGTTAGCCCACCTGGCAGGGTGCTTGACTTGCCTGTTGTAAACCGCAAGTTCAACTCTGAGGACATGCATACCTGGCTTCAGCCTCCTGTTGTACTAAAAAAACTAGATTTAGAAGGTAACTTGAATTCTCTGTACCTCAAATTCACTATGGGCAGATGCACCATTTGATTTGTTAAATTTGGTTGAGTAATCTGAGAGTGGGCCTAGATGTTTGATGTCATACCCAATGGATGTATCCAATATGGGTGCCTTTTAATGTTCTGTTTGGAGGTTGAGCTAGATGTTTGGACTGTCTTGGAAAGGCTACGTAAAGGGGAGGTTCGTGTCAAAGATTAGCCAAAAAAGAAGGATGAATTTAGAAATGCCTAAAAAGAGGGGAAGATTTATTGCAGTCATGTCCTTTTGTCATTGCTTATGGACCTTAACTAATTGTAGGTAGACTGGGACGGTTATACCATAGGGTACTATGGTCGTATTTTTGAAGCTCGTAACAAGACAAAGGGCGGTTCCTTTGAGGTACTTCTGGAGTTCTCTTCTGTGTATCATCTGTTTATGCCAGTCTTCGTACATAATTCCTGGTAACTATATTACTTACTAATAGCCTTTCTAGAAAATAATGTGATTTCATTGACTAGCAAGCGCTAGATGCTATTCCGATTATTTTTCATGGTTTCTGCTAGTTGATAACCGATAGATTGTGTTAAGCAAAGGGAGTAATGCTACTATATGGTGCACATAATGTCAAAGATCTCCTGACCAGAATTTCCAAACATTATAATTCTTGATCATTAATATGGAATTGCTAGTGATACTGGAAAAAGTTGTGATTTTTTTATTTTCATTTGTGGTTGTTGGATGCAGTTTGTAGTATGGCATTTGCGTCAATGTTTTGGCACTTTGAAATAATTTTATGGCAGTTGCTTTCTGATTCTGCAGGGTGATGAAAGACTTTCAAATTTGTGGTTGGATCCCAGCAGGTTAGTAAAATATGGATCATTTAATTTGCATTAGTGTGCTTATCAATGTAGCTCCCCCCCCACATCATGTCATAATGGTGATACATATCAAAGTTGACCTCTGAAGAGTTACCCATTAGGCCGCCACATGTAGCTTGTGACTTTAGCAGCTTTCCTTGGTCAGTACAAATTTTAGCCATTCATACCAAATGGTGTCAATACCACTACATGTAAGGTATAACCTTGGTCTTTGATGCCTGGCAATCTGGTGCCTGCATTCGGAGTTCAGGTGCATATGCTACTCAAAACAATACCATGCTATAGTTGTACGTTAATCAAATGATTGTGGTCATGCTATCATAACCAAAAGATGCTGGCATGAATTCCTTTAGAAGATATCCTTGGTTATTAAGGCAACTTTGAAAAGCTGAAAAGGAGTTTGTGTTGAAGAAGTATTACGTAATTTATTTCAGGTTATACAAGCTTTTGAGGAGGCTATATGTCACCAGGTGGCGTGCGAAGGTACTTCTAACTTTTATCTTCCGAGGATAAACTTGTTCCTTGGAGGAGCATGAGATCTTTGCTTTTTACAAGCTGTTCAGTAAATCAGATAATTTTTATTGCAGATGCTTTTACACATGCTTATGTGCTGGTTTTTGGCCTTTTACATGCAAAATTTGTTCCTTGGAGGAGCATGAGATCTTTGCTTTTTACAAGCTGTTCAGTAAATCAGATAATCTTTATTGCAGATGCTTTTACCCATGCTCATGTGCTGCTTTTTGGCCTTTTACATGCAAATTTCATGTGATACGGAAAGTATAGCAGGAATGCCTTATTACTAGATGTGTATGTGAATATCCATTCCAGTTTTTTCGATCTTCTGTAGAGACTATTAAGCCCTTGCCCGACAACACAATTCTTATACTGGCCCAAGTGAATTTGAAAGTCCGTGTGTTTTAATTATATATATTTTTCACGAAGTTCTCTGATGATTGAAAAGACCTTATACAACGATACTAGACTTGTACTCTGATATATTGTACAATACATTTTAATGTACTTTGAAAGAATTAGCTATTCGTTGGATACATTACGAGAACATAGAACTCATGGGAGTGCATGGTCTATTAGAAGCTCATGGATGAAAATTATCTATAATTTGCTTTTGTTGTTCCGGTTAACTGTTAAATTAGATATGCTATTCAGTATTTAAAAGCTGTGGATAAGTATTCTTCAGAATAATGTACATTGTAGATCAAGCGTTTCCTTGCCATAATAGCCACATATTAGTTGAGATGGAACACACAACGGAAGTTGGTAAATGCAGGATCATGAATGTTGCACTCATATGCCGCTCAAGAAAGGATGAAAGGATAGTTTTGTTATCCATACGTTTGCAAGAATCATTGTGATATATGGTGGCTATTGGTTTTCGTTTGCCAAGTATTAATTCATTTTCCTGCAGTCTCTGTTGCTTACCTGATTATTCTCGTTCTGTTGTGTCACAAGGATTATAGTCCCTCCAGACCTGGCATATCCAGATAATGACTTCAACAAGAAAGGGCCAAGGCCTACAACTTTCTCTAAGTGAAAATCCAAACACTGTTTTATCTGATTCTTGCAACATAAGTTATGGCCTTAAGTTTCTATACTGCATGTTGAAGTTGTCGGACCTGTTATACCTTATTCAAAGCCTTTTGGATTATAGTCAAATATACCTTCGACATCTTGTCTCAAGTTTATTAAGATAGTATGGAGTCCTTGGACTGGTTGCAAACTTCCCGATTAAACCATGAGAGATGCAAAATCTTTCTAAGCTTTTGAGGTTCTTTTAGTTCCGCTATATTCTTAACTTTTCTTGAATTGAGAATTCATTGATATTTCAAGTAGAAAACTATAAAGAAAGCTTCTTGTTTCCACATTATTTATGTTCATCAGAATATTCTTCTGAGGGGATCTTTAGAGAACATTGGAAAATCAGATTGTGGGGGTTCAAGAATACCCTTTCCTTTTCTTTTTCCATTGAGGTCTTGCTTCCTTTGACGCACAAGTTAATTACTCTGGCTTCTATATTTGCAGGGGCAACGTGCACTGGACTTTGTGCTGAGGAACCAAGGCCTCATCGACAAGACCTTGTTGTTTGACAGAGGGCTTATCAAAATCATGCCAAGCTGATCAAGAGTAGATGTTCTTGAATAAATAGAAGACAACAAAGGTCTTTTTCAATGTGGATTAGAGGAATAAGCAAGTGATCTAGGCTTGGTGTTGATTTTGTCATGTGAACAAAGGGAGCTTATTTGAACATGCTATTATCCAATTTATTCACTTGTATTATTTCCTTGAGGGCGTAAAAGTCTCAGCGAGAATGGGTTACGCACTACCTTTTTCCCCTTTGTATATTTGTGCATTCTCATGTTTAAAGCTACATATTAATCATAGTGTCTGTACGTTCATGCTGGATTCATCGTCCAACTTATCTAATGATATTTCTGAACTGCGCTCAGAAAATGCGGTCTATCGAGGATTCGGGAGCCAAGAGAGAGAGAGAATCATCACGTGTCAGAAGACTCATAACTGCAATTCTATCATTCTTGGTTGGTCAAAACAACGGTTCTGTTTCATGACCCAAAAATAAACGGCCCTGTTGGTGCCAGAACAAGAAGAAAACTCATCTTTCAAGGATACCCTTTACGTATACCATCCCTTTCTCCATGAAATTGAGCTCCTTTCCTCATGCTCTCAATCTGTTCATCATCTCCTTGAACTAGTATCTCAGGCAACTTCCCGTCATTTGCTAATATCATCTTCACCTTGATCTCTTCCTTTCTAGATGCTCGCGTCCAGTAGTACACTCCTCTGCACCAAAAGCACAAAGATTGTCACCTTTGGTTTCCAAGGAATCTTTATTATGTTCTCACTAAAAACTCATCTAACAAACCCTGTTTCTTAGCGAGAAAAGGAGTCATAAATGCAATAAAATGAAAAGCTAATGTGCAATCCATGTATTACTCGTCAATGGAGCATAAAAAAGATTGGATGATGGTTTGTAGAAGTTTCTTGAAATGATTGACACTAATGGGCTAAATGCAGTTAGCCAGAACCATCCGTTCCCTACATCAGGGACGGTGATGGTGAGCACAAGAGCGACACTGGCTAAACTAATGCACGTGCAGAAGGTGAGTAATGCCGCCTGCCCTCTGCTTGGCACCATTATTCCTTCGAACCTTCATTCATGTAATAATAAAAACTTACATGTTAGAGAGAGAGAGAACCATACGTGACTATCTCTCCTCTATCCGCTACCGTGAAGTTGTTACGAGTGAAGAAAGAGAGGATCTCTCCGGCGACCTGGCTTGGTTCCTTGCTTTTCTCCTCAACTCCATCTCTCACAAAGGTTTTCTGCACAATCTGTCAAACCCCATATCCAAAGTATAGATTTCGATACATTAACCATATGCCAGGAACCAGATTTGAACTGGTGACACGAGGAATTTCAGCAGCAACTAACGAGGAATCCACGATGAACCAAAAAAAGGAAAATAGATGAGAAATCTGGATTTCAACCTTGGATTTGACAGATCGTTTGATGAGCGACCAAACACCAGGAACAGAGATAACAAAGAGGCCTAAAGAGGTGTAGTAGCTAGCCAAAGAGTATCCCGTACTTTCAGCTAGAGAGAAACAGAGGACAGCAGTTACGGATGAAGAGGCAACGTCGGCTAGAGAGAGACGAACAGAGAGCCCTCCCTCTGTATTTGGTGGTGGTGGAGGACGGGTGCTTTTGCCATTTAATCGACGTCTGAGGAAAAGAGAATGTGCACAAACGCCAGTAGTTGACGTCCGGTTTGTGTTAAACTGTGGAGAGAGAAGAGTAGAGGGAGAAAGCAGAGCCACGGAGAGAGAGAGAGAGAGAGAGAGAGAGAGAGAGAGAGAGAGAGAATCCATTGGGGCAATGGTCGTGATATGTTGGGATTTCTAATCCGTTGGGGCAATGGTCGTGATATGTTGGGATTTCCTGGATTTTTATCATTTGTTGGACAAGAGGGTAATATTCACTAAAAGAAGGTTCCTTTCGTTAGAGAGCGAGAGAGGTGATAAGAGAGAGACTATACAAACAAAAAAAAGTGGAGTTTGAAGAGTTTTGTGGGCCGCGACCTTACGCTCAGTGGTTCCTCACTCAGTCATATTTCTCTTCCATATCCTCAAATCACGAAGGAATTAGCCACACAATCACGAGTCAGAGAGAGAGATGGCCGCGCAAACTCCAGTGAGGCCCTGCGAAAGCTCGGCTGTTAGATTACCGAGTCCCACTCAGCACGGCCTCAGGCAGCATCCTGACCAATTCGCTCTCAAATCTGCCTTCTTCAATGGCGCCACGTCTCTGCAGCTGTTTGTTGCAGCAGCTTCTCCCCGGCTTGCTTCCTCAGTACCGAGATTCACCATGAGGGTCGCGTCCAAACAAGCTTACATTTGCAGAGATTGCGGGTATAATTCTCATTCCGATTACTGTTTTCCATCTAGTGAAAGACTGCAATCTTTGATTTCACATTAGGTTGGGACAATTCAAACTCTTTTGGCCGTTTTGCTTCTAGGTATATCTACAATGACAGGACCCCATTTGAGAAACTTCCTGATAAGTTCTTTTGCCCAGGTAACTCTCTCTGTCTCTCTCTCTCTCACACAATAAGATTGAGCCAAGCCAATTGCATTGTAAAGTACCGTGCATCATCCTCGATTATCCTCTCCATCCCGTTAGGTGGTTGCAGTCAGAAAAAAGTTTATTGATAGCTAAATATTCCAAAAAATCTATATTAGAGTTCTAGTAAGACGACGATCGAATCGTACTTGACACATCCTTTGTCTGATGGCATAACCAACAACAAAATATGGTTCAATACGTCGGTGTCTCAGTCTGTGGTGCACCAAAACGGAGGTTTAAGCCATACGCACCAGCTGTAACAAAGGACTCCAATGACTTGGCTGTTCGCAAGGCTCGGAAGGCACAGGTGAAGAGGGATGAAGCAATTGGGTATGCATTCTACCTCTTCTGTTTTGCTTGAATTCAGCACATGAGCAATCTCTGGGAACTTACTTGTAAATCTGAGTTGGAATATTGTGCAGGAATGCATTGCCTATTGCAATTGTAGTCGGGGTTGTGGCTCTTGCTGGTCTCTACTTCTATCTCAACAATGCCTTCTAGTGATTGTTTCCCTATAATGGACTCCCTGGACGCTCTGTTTTATGCATCCGTAAGAAGGTCAATTTGTAATGCCATTCTCTATCTAGTAAGAACTCGAAATTGTTGATGCAAAATCCGGACGGAGTTATTGTCCATGGAACCATTATATATCTAGTGGTAAACGTATAATATTTTTTGGGGCATAATCTAGTATAAAGATTCTTGGATCTTTGAGATCAAGGTGAGAGTTAAATTACTTTACTTTATTACGTGATAGATATGACTATTCATGATATAAAATCTTGAAAAGTTGTAAGTGGGGGTCGAAAGCCAATGCAATCCTCTTCTTTTCACATTTAGGGTTGAGACAGTGGAAAAGAGAGGTATCCCATTAACGCATATCAATACATTTATGATACTACATAAACATGTTTGAAGACTCAAAGGAATAACGGATTTTTTAGGTTAATATTGAATTATATCAATAATCAAAATTAATGTTTATTTAGCTTGATTATTGATGAGTTAACAAAACATATTCAAAACAAAGTATCCTTATATATATGTTATTCAAATATGACATTGTATTAGTGAATGAGTCTTAGGAAAAATTAATATGAAATTAGAGTTATAGAGAGAAACATTAAAAAGTAAAACTTTCGACTTAGTAGAATAGAACAATATATGGAATGTAAACTTGATCATTTGATTACTTTAGATGATATAAAAATTAAGATTACTATATATTGCATCCTTCTTAAGTAAAGTTTTAAATACTTAGGATTAATTTTTTAGAGTGATGAAAAAATTGATAGAGATGTTACGCATACAACTAATGAAGGTTGCTTAAAGAGATGGATTAGGGTGACAAGAAGATACCATTCAAATAGAAAGATAAATATCATAGAACAATTAGATCCACTATGCAATATGGTTTCGAGTGTTGTTGGATGTGTGATCACATATGAAAATACTATATACATAGCATGGTTATTATAAACAAACTGAGAGTAGAACCAATAAATGAAAAAATGAGAAAAGCTATGTTAAGAAAGCACTATAACCTAGATGGTAAAAATGTTCAAAAGAGAAAGATGAAAACCGAAAGAAAACAATAAAAAATAATCTAAGAAAAAATCGTTTTAGCTCACAACATTCTAAAGATCAAATGACCGAGATGTTCATGTAAGATCCAAAAGGCATTGTGTATTGAATGCAAGATTATATACCAAAAGATAGTACACCAAAAGATAGATAGAGAGAGAGAAAGAGATGCTTCCTACTACTCAATTGAGTAAGATGCACACACCTCATTTTACTACCTTTTGTCGCTTTGAACATCAACCATTGTCTACCGCCACCTTCCTCTACTCTCTCCCTATTCAAAACACACCGTTGAAAACTGCCATATACTCCATTGAGTAATGCACACACATATAACAATATAACAATATTGCTCGAATCTACACCTAGGTGGAAGTATTTAACCTTCGGGAACTATCGCAACGCACGGCCGACTTGTATTTGAACAAGAATGCCATGTCTTCCTGCAGAGCTTAGAAGGTGTCTTGGGCCTAGTAGAAGCAATACAGAAGATAGCCGTCCTTTTCAAAAGAAAGGGATAACCAATCAAAAAGCCAACTGGCTGGCCAATCTCAAAGATCTTATTACCCAAGAAAGGCCATGCTCCCGGCCTGATCAGCAGCAGACTTTACTTATAAATGAAGTGAACCAACCATTTTCTCGGGTATTAGGAGAAATAGGTCACAAATGAAGAGGAATAAGCACACACAAGGGGACTCCAAAATGCAAGACTTGTATTTTAGAGGGTTTCGGCCTTGATGGTCCTACGCCTTCTATGAGCTCGCTTCAACTGGCCCATGGATCCGATAGCCCCTCCTTTCACAAACCATGGACCTTACAAGTAAAAAAACTTCGCTAAAGGGTGCAGAACCATTTGTAGGTCAGAACTAGAGAAAAATTATAAGGCCAGGGCCAGTATGCCAAGCTTCCTCTCGTGCTAGCTGGTAACAACCATGGGAGTTGAGCCCACCGACTGCCTGACTAGCAGCAGCCAGAGGCCCTTCCCAGTCACCAACTCACTTTTGGTAACAACGCATACTGCAGTTGTCTGGAAGGAAGATGATTCAACCTCTCCCCCTCCAACTCTCAAAATTGATTTCGAATCCTTTTCCCTTGTTTGCTTCAGCTACCCAACTTTCAAAATTGATTTGACATGTAAGAGTAGAGAATCCAAATCAAATTGGCTGTGAAGCAAATATGCCTTAATGCAGCAGAAAGGGCCATAGAGCAGTTGCTAATACAGAGGCAACAGGAGTTTGATTTCCATTGATACTACCTCCTGTGCAAGTCACACTAAGAGCAAGGCCAAGGCGAGGGAGCTAACCTCGGACTTCTAATTGAGTCTTCCAACCCACAGAAGGCAGTTTCTCCCCATTGCACCCAAAAATAAAAACAGAGATATAGTTAGCCTTTAGCAAAGGATCATTTGTTAGAACATGTTATGGATAGTCAGAACGAGAAATTATTTAGTTAAAGAAGGCTGATGACATTTTTGCTATTAAAATGTTAATGCTATAAAGTTCATCTGTGACAGCAACCAGAAGAACTGCACTTGAATGCGTAAGTCGCAAAATGTGAGGCATATTCAATTCCAAACCATACTATAGTTCAGCATGAAAATAGCACTAGACAATAGTACCAACCGCATCCAACAATATGAAGGCGAAAACTTCATCCTACTCTTCCAATGCCATAGTGCGTTTACTCTTCTTTTTCGATTGGGAATGAGATGGAGTCGGTGAACCAGACCGAATACTTCCCTTCAAGTCCCTGGTGCGCTTTGAGTCCTGGGAAGAGGGTGAATGATCAATAGGCCTTCGAGTTGAGGGATGTGACGCCTCCCCACTTTCAAATGATGTTTCACTTAGGCCTTGTGAGCTTCTTCGCTTGCTGCTACCTGCGAGAGATGCACTTCCCAGAAGAGAACCCGGGTTCAAACCTTCTCTCAGATCCTCTGTGTGTGTCAAATTTTTGGACGAAGGAGAGCGATCAGCACGCCTTTCCTTCGGAGGATGTGATACCTCCCCACCTTCAAATGAGGTTCCACTTACCATCTGTGAGCTTCTCTGTCTGCTGCTGTGTGAGAGAGCACCACTTCCACGAGAAATAGTTCTGTTTAAAGAGCTTGGGGTCCCTGTAATTGAATGCAAGAATTCAGAATCATTAATTCGCTGTAGCAAGCAAACCAACTAATCCGCATTCCCTAAAGCTTGTAAGATGAAACTCCACAAGTTTGAACCCATGATTTATAAATGAGTGGAGATAAATTTACCATCAGAACTGCGACTCAACAAGCTTAAACGTCTAGCATGTGGTTTGAGGAGAGGATTGGCTTCCACATCATAATTTACCAAACTAACTCGACGAGAAATCTTGCCAACTGCAACAATTGACAAAGTGTTCAGAAGAGAGAGAGACCATTGCACAGTCGGAAGCAATCGTTTTTCCTACCCATCCCCAACCTTACAGTGTTTAACAGTGCAGCCAATAGGCAAAAGAGCACTTTTAAAATCATTAGTTTTTTGTGGGAAATATTTGTTTTCAAGAAGTTAGTTGCGCATGAGATACCTCGTCATGTAACAACTTTAGACTTATGAATCATGATAAGGTCTAACATTCAAATGTGCTGCCTTATTTAATGGCTTCCCAGATCCATGGCATCCGTTTCCTTTGACCCTTTGAATTTATGAAAAGAAACTGAATTTTCTTAGTTGCTTAGCAATAACGATAGCCCCTTAAGAACCCTAATCATGAAGAGTCTCAGTGGAGCCATCAATTCAAAAACTCAAGGTAGGTTATGCAAAGAAAAATCTTTGATCTTATAACAAATGAAGCAACACAGTTCAGTTGTAGGCATTCCATGTGCTTAAAAGAGCAGGGCCAAAAGAACTTGACAAAAAAATTGGAGTTGGAGCATGGAAATATTTCGGACAACCAGTTTTTGACAAAGCAAAGATGCGATAACAAATGACACTATCACACCTCTCAAAAAGAATTAGTTTCATTTAAAGGCTAAGCAAGGACATCTACCAATGAGATACAAGGGGAAACCCATGAAGCATGAGATCAACATTTGTGAAAATAGCCAACAACTTTGAGGCTGCCTAGTGGGAGAACAAGTATAACCAAACCCAATTAAGAGAAGAGTATCATTCTACCGAAAATGATGAATAATCTAAGTAGGTACGATTAAAGTGGTCACAAACCAATCTTTGATGTCGAAGAGCCGGGCATAAAAACTGTAGCATTTGGTTGGTGACTACCACTTGTAACAATGTCAAAGGACTGACCTGCAAAGAAAGAAAAAAAATGGCATGCAACAAAATCAAGACTTCATCATATAAAATTATGAGTAGAAAGAAATTAATACTATTGTAACTCAAACTTAGAACTGGACGAAAGCTGCATGGAGTCGAGACAGCTATATTCTTCAGTATTTTAATTTTATGCAACAGTAGATAACAGAAGATGGAAGAACCACATGTGTCATTCTTCTTCAGGGAAAAGCATAATGGGGCACCTGAATTCATCAATCCTATAGATCTCTTACGGAATGAAACTTGAGAAATCATCTCACCGAAACAAATTGCAATAAACTCAAAACCTTGCAGTCCATCAGTTTAAGATTGGATATCTAAGTAGAGAAAAAGTAACATCCTTTAAGCTCGAACTACAAAACCGATGAGAAGTAAATTGCCTTCAGTGAAACTACATTATTTGACAATTTATTTGGCTCGCACAAACACAAAAAGCATGCATAGAATACGTATGTCTTTCACTGCATAGAATATGTAAGTCTTTCATTGTGGAAACTGCATAATACTCAAATCCACATATCTCCTTTACAAATAAACATGAAAATCGTCGCATATCCAAGCAAAGAAAACAGATAGTTTAGATTCAACAGATAGCATCCTTCACTCTGAATATCAAACCATCAACATCTTACCCGCTGAATTCTCCAAACTTCCCAACCGCCCATCTCGGCGCAGTTTAAGCTTCAACTCCTTCCCGTCAAAATCAACCGGTTTTAACTATTTTAAACCAACAAAAAGCATACCTTAGCAATAAGCCATAGATTTGGAATGCAAACTAGAGTACCATGCACAGAAAACCAATACATGAAAGCATAGTAAATTATACAAAAAAGATACCTGATTGGTGGGCAGCTGAATCAGCCACAGCTCGGTAGAATCATTCAAAGAGATCCCAGAAAGAGGGTCTTCATTCGTTTCTTTAAATTCAGGTGGAGGCACGTAACTTTAAATACACATACAAAGAAATGCAAATTGTGATAGATAAAAGAAGAAGAAATCACAATTTTTTTATGAGAAAAAATGACACATACGTATCCTTTGATGCATCCACCTCCATATTCTCTCACTATCACGATAGTATATAAGATTCCACCTTACTAACTGAATCTGCACGATGAATGCTACAAAATCAATACCAATCACCGCTTAAATGAAAACAAACTCTTGGTTTGAACTGCACCTTCGGTAACAAAAAGGAGGGGAGCATCTAAAGCCCGTCGAGAGGGGGTGGAGAGAGGTGCGCTTATGACAACGTTAGGGCTCGTAAACAAACTGGCTCTGAGACTATTCGAGGAGACATATCAATTTGGAAAATTTTACATTTAGCCATCGATAATTTACGAAATTAAGGATCACTAGGAAACTCGCTTGACATATTGCATATAATCTATACAAAAACTTATGAGAAAAGGATCTTATAGAAGAGGATCTAACAGAATCATCCCCTGAATCAACCAAGAAGAAGAAATCAAGAACAGTTGTTTGAAATTTTGGCTTCAACCCGAAAATTCACAAATGATTTTGGCTTGAACCTTATGTGTGCCCACTTTTCAAGAGATTTGATAGAGAAAAAAAGAATAGAGTGATCCATCAACTTCTATATTTGTCAAGGAAAATAATAATAATCTTTTCTGCAATTAAAATACAAAATACACCCCAAATCACCTCAATTGCCACCTAGACAAACATAAAATTATAAAGTATTTATACCGCAGTTCAACCCGCCCGTGACTCAGGGATATAACCGACTCATGTTCATGCAAAATATCCTAATCGGGTCCTAAATAAAGACCTAGATATGAATTTTTCTAATCTAAACTCACTTAATTTCTTCCTTAAATCTTAATAAAAACAACTATATTAGTAAGGTACATTTCACTACAAGCCCGTAAGTGAATTGAAACAAGAGTCCAAAACGATCCCAAACGATCCAAAATAATTGGTGTGAATCCATTTTTAAAACCTAAACCAGTTCTAGGACTGTCAGGTTACTTAAACCAGTTTGTATGAGGCCAAACACGACATGTAACACGACACAATCATGTATGACTGACTCGATACTGCCATAGATACCCACCAGGCCACCCCCTTTCTCCACCTAAAAGCATCAGTTTCGTTAGTCATTTCGTCCAAACAAAGGTAAGGATGCATTCCTCTCTTCATGGTAGTCCTTTTTTCCATAAGATTGGCCACTGCCGACAGTAATAAGAACAAAAAAAAAGCCTTTTCTCATACTAGATGGGGTCGGCTACATGGATTCTTTGCTTCCACATAGCCCTATCTTGCCATGCTAGCAATTAACTCAATATAAACTACATAATTTTTTATAGTTTTTTCCAACACTTTTGTGGTTGTCCTCTTCCAACATTTTCACAATCTAATTTTTCATATGTTTTTATGGGAGAGTTCTTTGATTGTCTTTCTATATTCCAAACCATCTTAAACGATTTTCCCTCATTTTATCCTCTATTGGTGCTACTCCTAATTGGTTTCTAATAACCTCATTATGCATAAAGTCTTTCCTTGTGTAACCACTCATTCATCTCAACATCTTCATTTTTGCTACGGACATTTTTTGCATATGTTGATGATTAATTGCCCAACACTCAAAACCATAAAATATAACAAGTCTAATTGTTGCTCAATAATATTTACCTTTTAACTTTAATGGTATCTTCTTATCACACAAAATACATGATGCCCCTTTCAATTATAACCAACCGCATCTCCATCAATTTTTCATCACTTTGAAAAATTGACCCTAGTATTTAAAACTTTCCTTGTGAGAGATGCAATATGTGCTAATATTAATTTCTATGCCCTCCAAAGTACCAAAATGATCAAACTTACATTCTATGAATCTATATACTTTGTCTTTGTTCTACTAAGTCGAAAACCTTTACCTTCTAACGTTTTTCTCTATAGTTTCAATTTCCTATTAACAAGCATAATGTCATATGCAAATAACATACACCAAGGTATTTCATCTTGAATATGTTTTGTTAACTCATCAATGACCAATATAAATAAATGTAAACTTAAAGTTTATCCCTGATTTAACCCAATATTAACTTCAAATGAGTACATCATTCCTTCATGAATCCTCACAAAAGTTTTTGAATCATTGTACATGTCTCTTATAAGAACATCTCTTGGCACCCTATCATAAGCTTTCTCTACATCAATAAATATCATATGAAGGTTCATTTTTTTGTTTTTTCCATAAGACATCTCAATATGAAAAGCCTAAACACGGTCTTATAATTTACACAAGATTTGCAGTGATTGTTGTTAGGGCAACAACAACCAACCTTCTCGAAAGGTTCACCAAAGTGTTATGTAAGCAAACCCTTCTTTCTATTAAAGATTATTTATGTAGTCATGTAAATGTCGTTTTGGGTCTTAGATTAGGCTATGCTCTTTTAGTAGTATTTAATTATTCTTAGGGGTAATTTAGTCATTTAAGTTAGATAGATTATATATATCTAGATTAGGGTTAATCCTCAGTAGACGTGAAGAAAGGTTGGATGGCAGCCATTGGTGAGTCACGTTGAATCTTGGGACAGATTGGAGGCATGTCTCCAATCTATCAAAGTTTGTAAGTATTATTCTCCTCTTTCAATAATATTTTATCAAGGTATCAAAGCCTAAAAGGCCTTAAATCTATGTTTTTCTTGTTTAAAAGAATCTGATTTGTGGGGGGGAAGCAATCTAATTGAAATAGCCTATTGACAAGTGTGTTTTCTGCAAGAATCAAGAGCGGTTCACACACAACTTGTCTGTTTTTTGTGGCTACACGCATAGCATTAACAGTCGACACACAACCTATGATTCATTACAATAGACAGGCAACACATTACCTGTGACCTTGGCTGCGATTGATCATTGAAAAGGGGAGGTGACAGTTGGCACTTCACCTGTGATTCATTACTACAGACAGTCGACACATTACCTATGAACTTGGCTGCGATTGATCATTGAAAAGGGGAAGTGCTGGTTTCTTCATTATCGTGGATAGTCTCATACAGATTGACCTACATATTGCATCTTTATCGTGGACAGTCTCATACAGATTGACCTGCATATTGCGTATTTATCGTGGGCAGTCTCATGCAGATTGACCTACTGATCAACATACACTGCATATTGCGCCTTTATCGTGGACATACTTGGAGGCGGCAGTCTCATAATTGATATACTTGGCTCTCATTTTTTGGAGTTCAAATCAAATTAAAACAGTGTAGAAGACAGATTCTGTGTATTGTTACTTGAATCAGATTACTAAGGATATTCCTACTTGGAGTTGAATATCTATGACAAGTAAAGGCAAGGCAATTGAATCTCCATTCATGATATCTGAACATGCCATGAATGAAAAAGCAGAAAATTTTCAAATTACAACAACGAAGTTGGATGGAAGAAATTATCTGGAGTGGTCTAGGTCCGTGGAACTGGCTGTTATAGTTAGGGGGAGATGGGCCCATCTACTCCAGAAATACATGATACTCACTACCCTGTTTGGCGACCGGAAGATAGCCCTAATATCATCCTAGCTACTTCAATCTATAATTCCATCAATTACAAAAACCTTCATGTTCCTTGAATCACCTCATGAGATTTGGTGCGTAGTCTCCGAAGCCTACTCCAGAAAAAAGAATGTGACTAAAGAATACGAGATTTTGGAAAAGATCAAAAAATGTAAACAAGGAACTCAGTCTATCAGCAAATATTATGCAGATCTTTGAGGCCTCTGGGATGAACTTCTCTATTATACTAATATAAAGTGTTTTGCTTGTTACAATGAAAGAAATGCTGAGAGTGAAAAGAAGAAAGTATTTGACCTATTATGGGGTGTAAATTCTGAATTTGAGTGAGTAAAACTGAATATCTTAGGCAGAGAAGAGCTTTCATCACTGGGCACAGTATACTCTCTGTTAATTAGAGAAGAAGATTGCAGAAATCTTGAGAATGATAACGTTCCTGTTATTGATCAACATGCACTTGAAGTAAGAGGGGACAATTCACACTTTCGTGGACGAGGTGGACAACAGAGTCATGGTCGTGGACGTAGCAGATTTCATTCTGATAAAAAAGAAAAACTTATTTGTTCACATTCCGGCAAATCACAACATACTAGAGAACATTGTTGGGAATTACATGGTAAACCAGATTATTATAGAAATCGCAATCATTCGGTTCATGCTACAGAAAATTCAGCTCCAAGAATAGATGGAATTAAAGAGATTATTAAAAGAATAAAGGGCCTCGAACATAAACTATCCGAACAATCCCCATCTTCTTCGTCTCAAGCTATAGTAGCACATGCTACACATACTGTGAAGGGTAACCACTTGTCTCATTCTCACTCAAAAACTTGAATAATTGGTTCAAGTGCTACAGATCACATAGTAGGAGAGTTATCATATTTTTCAGAATTCAGAACTCCTCAAAAACATGAACCGATTAAGTTGGCAGATGGATCTTATTCTTATATGATTGGACAGGAAAGTGTACCTACATGTTTCTTAGATTTAAAATCAGTATACCATGTTCTCGGTTTTTCGATAAATCTTCTTTCAGTTAGCTCTTTAACTCGTACTATAGACTGTTGTGTAACCTTTCATCCTACTGACTGTGTATTTCAAGATCTGAAGACGGGAAAAATCTTTGGTCATGATAAACTACAAAAGAGATTATACATTCTGGAAGAGTACTCTCAGCCTACAACTTCTTCCAGTGCTTCAGCAACAACAGTTTAAGATACAAAAATTAGCATTTGGCATTATCGTCTTGGTCATCTACTTGTGTCGAAACTTCAATATGTTATACCTCATCTTAGAATCAAGTCCAATAAATCTCAGTTTTAATGTGAAGTTTGTCAGCTTGGGAAACACCAAAGAGCTCCTTATCCTTTAAGTGATTCTAAGCGATCTCAACCTTTTGAACTTCTTCATTCTGATATATGGGGTTCCAGTCCAGTTACTTCATTGTTTGATCATAAATATTTTGTCTCCTTTAATGATGATTGTTAACGTCTTACAATCGTTTATTTAATAAAACCAATTCTGAAGTTTCTTCTATCTTTCTCATTGTGCATAAATTTATTCTTACTCAATTCAATGCTTCCGTGAAAATTCTTCGGTTAGATAATTGGGGAGAATACATTGGCAATCAGTTACAAGAGTATCTACAATCACAGGGCATTATTCATCAGGCCTCTTGCTCTTATACACCTCAGCAAAATGGTATTGCTGAAAGGAAAAATCGTCATATTCTCGAGGTAGCTAGAACTCTATTAATCCAAAATAATGTTCCTAAATTCTACTGGGGAGAAGCTGTCCTTACTGCTGTTCATCTAATCAATAGAATGTCGAGTAATACCATCCAAAGTGCAAGTCCTATGCAACATCTTATAAAGAATCGAAGCTCTTCCAATATAGTGTCTCGTATCTACTGTCTTCATTCATCATATTACATTGACAAGAATCGAAGAAACTTGCATTCATATCATGCTTGAACTTTTGGTAGAATCGGCCCCTTTACTAGGCGGCCGTCTGACTCCTCTTAACACAACCCTAATTACATACCAGATACTTATACTAATCCTATTCTAACTCAAAAGACTAAAATACCCTTAAATACTAGACGATTCCCAATGGATCTGGTCCGATCAATTGGGTCCAAACCTGAAAACATTACACATTTAAACACGCACGATAAACACACACACACAACCCGATACAATAATACACAATTAAACACTACATTCCAACACTCCCCCTCAAGTTGGGTGAAAGATAAATGTTACACCCAACTTGCTACACAATCTCTGAAATAGATCTCTAGTAACTACTTTAATCAACATGTCTGCACATTGATGTCCTGATTTCACATGTTCTAATTGAAATTCTTTTGTATGTACGCTGTCCCAAAATATAGGTATAAGTTGTTCAATAAGTAAGTCCATTTCCAATAGTAAAGACCGCAACCATTTTCCTTCACACATACCAGATGCTATTGCTCTGTATTCTGCTTTTGCTATCGATCTGGCTACAACAGACTGTTTTTTGCTTTTTCATGTTACTATGTTACCTCCAATCAAAGTTATATATCATGTGGTCAATTTTCTATCTTCTACATAACCAGCCCAATCAACATCTGTATAAATTTCAATGTTAGTGTGCCCATTAGCTTTGTAGATAATTCCATGTCCTGGAGTTGTCTTTAGGTACCGTAATATATAAAACACAACATCCATGTGATTTTTTTATGGTGATTGCATAAATCTGCTTACTATGCTCACTCCATAGGCTATGTCTGGGCGTGTGATAGTCAAGTATATCAGTTTACCAACCAATTGTTGATATCTAGATACATAAACTCTTTCAGCTCCATCTTCCATATCCAACTTGTGATTTAATTCCATTGGGGTATACGTAAGTCTACAATTTTTCATCTTGACATCTTGTAACATATCCAAAGTATATTTCCTTTGATTCAGAAAGATATCCTTTCCAGAATAGGCTACCTCAATGCCTAAAAAATAATGTAATCTTCTAAGATCCTTAATGTCAAGTAACTGATGCAAATCTTTCTTTAATCTTTAAATTTCCTCGACGCCATCTCGTGTTACAATAATGTCATCTACGTATACTAGTAGTAATGTTAATTTGTCTTCCTTTTTAAATAATAATGTATGATCACTAACACTTTTTTGATATCTCAAATTTATAATACTTTTACTAAATTTCTCAAACCAAGCTCTCGGATATTGTTTTAATCCATATATAGTTTTTCTTAATCTGCATACCTTTTCTCAGGATTCAGATATCCAGGTGGTAACTCCATATAGACTTCTTCTTTGAGTTCTCCTTATAGAAAATCATTTTTCACGTCCAACTGCCACATTACCCAATTTCTTTGAGCTGCAATACTAATAATAACTCGTATAGATCTAAGCTTTGCTATAGGTGCAAATGTCTCCTCATAATCAACCCCATATGCTTGACTGTATCCGCGCACTATTAACCTTGCTTTGTATATCTCTAATGAACCGATTGCATTGTATTTGATTATATACTCCCACTTACATGAGACTGCCTTCCTGCTTTTTGGTAAGTCATTGATTTTTCTCCAAGGCTTGAATTTCAAACTTCATGGCTTCAACCCACAGTTTGTCCTTAGACACGTAAATGTAGCTTTTTGGAATATGATGCATCTCTTTAGTACAAGTAACCTTCTGATAATTGATTATAGGAAACAAATTGAGAGATTGGATACTTACGACATGATCTTTTGCCTTTTCTGAGTACTATGGGAACATCTGATTCATCTTTATCATTTGTTTTTTCTGTACTTTCATTTGAATCAGATATTGTTTCTCCCCCTTGATTCATAATCTCTGTTTGTATATTCATAAATATATTTCTCCCCCTTTTTGTATATTTGCATTCTGTTTTCTCCTGAGAGTTGATATGTTCTTGTGAGTTCTTTCTCAGATTCTTCACTTAATACTGATTCTTGGTAGAACAATTGTTTCTTCAAAAAGAGAATTAGACATATCATATGTATTTTTGTAATATGAAGTAGTTTAAAAAAAAGTTACATCCATGAAAATATATCTTCTATGGGAATTAGGATCATAACAAATATATCATTTCTTCTCACAAGAATATCCAATGAAAATACATTTTATTGCCCTTGGATCCAGTTTATCTCTGAATTGTTGATGCACATGCACGTAGCAGACACAACCAAATATTCTAGGAATAAGATGAAACGAATTATCTTCAGGTTTAATCACCTTAAATGAAGACTTTCCTGAAAGAGTCACAGTCGGAATTCTATTCATAATATATATTGCTGTAAGAATCGCTTGTGGCCAAAAATATTTCGAAGCATTGTGTTCAATAAGTAAAGTTCTAACAATTTCCAAAATATGTCAATTCTTTCGTTATGCTAATCCATTCTGTTGTGGGGTATAAACACAAGATGTCTGATGTATAATACCGTGCGATTGAAGATATGAGTCCAACTATGCATTACAAGATTCTCCACCATTATCTGATCTGAGAGTTTTAACTGTATAGCCAAACTGCGTCTTGATAAGATTATGAACTAGAGGAAAAATCGAAGATATTTCTGACTTAGACTTCATTAAATAAACAATTCGAGAAAAATCATCAATAAAGGTAACAAAGTACTTAAAATTTTCAATAGAAGGTATCACACATGGTCCCCAAACATCAAAATATATCAACTCAAAAGGAACAAATGATCTTGATTCACTACTAGGAAAAGTCGCTCTATGATGCTTTGCTCTCTAACATACATCACATTGAATTGTCATATCACTAGGAATTGAAAATGAGACAAACTCTCTTATTTTTGAAACAGGCAAATGTCCAAATCTACTAGGTTAAATTTTTATTCTTCTTCAGTAGTAATTGCTGCCAAAGCTCTTTTTTGTCTTAAAATCTGATCTCCAGTTAGTATGTATAATCCATTGCATAATTCACCACGTCCAAAGATTCTTCCCATCTTCAAATCTTGAAAAACACAACCATACGGAGAGAATGTAACTGTACAATTCATATCTCTAAGGAACTTACTGAAAGTAGATTTACTGAAAATTTCAAAATATATATCACTGAGTTAAGTATGAGATTATCCCTCTAAATTGCTCCTTTTCCTTCCATAGGAATCAAAGAACCATTTGCAACTTTTACATACTGAGGAGTTGATGTTACTACATACTGCATGAGATTAGTCTAGTTTTCTACCATATGATCGGTAGCCCCTGAATCAATTATCCACTTAGAAGATGAAATAGAATCTTTAAGAGAATAATTACCATTGATGCTATAAGAAGTAGGAGGACTTGATTCTGTTTTTTATGAAGAGGTTGAAGGTTGATCCAGTAAACGTGTTTAAATTTCTGCAATCTGTTTCTTCAACTCTGCCATTTTATCTATAGGATCCATCTCTGCTTTCTTTTCAGATATAGTTGCCACATGACTACCATAATCTTTATATTTAGTGTATTTTATGCTATAATCTCTATATTCAGGCGATTTTCCAATAATCTCCCAACAAGACTCCCGTGTATGTCTTTTATTCCCACAATGGATACACAGTAGTTTACTCTTATCATCATAATTTTGGTTTCTACCTCTTCCCCTGCCTCTGATAGAATCCTGCCTCTGATATAATCCCTTCCTCTCTGATAGTGGCTCTATCCTCTACCAATAAATGCAGATTTGTCAGTTTGTATATGTTCACCTTTCTCTAAATTTTTTCGTTCTTCCCTTAGTAAAAGTGAATATACTGTGCCAAGTGACGGAAGTTCTTCCTTGCTTAGAATATTTAACTTGATAGATTCATAATCTGATGAAACTCCCCATAGCAGATCAAACACCTTTCGAATCTCTACTTCAGTTGTTCTCTCTTTTACACAATGACTACATTTATTTTCCACAATATGTCTTTGTTCATTTTAGAGTTCACACAATTCTCCATAGTACTCACTTATTGATCTGGTTCCTTGGCGACACCTTCTTATCCTTTCAATGATCTCATATTCTTTTGCTATATTCTTTGGTATAGGGTAAGCCTATTCCACTACAGTCCAAATTTCAGCAGTTGATTCTATATACATAAAAGCAGTGTCGTCCGTATTGTAAGTGTGAGGCCCTGGGACCCTTATAAAGGGTCTCGGCCCGAGAGAAACCCGCGATTTTTCGCGGGTTTCCTCTCTCCTTTTGGGTTCTTCAAGCTCCCTAAGAGTCAGTTTTCGCCTCCTTGGTGTTCAAAGCTCTAAAATCGTGCCCTACGGTGTCCGTCCAAGCCTCCAAACTCGGATTTAGGTATATTTTTAATGTTTTTTTCTATTTTTTTCCTTTATATTTATTGTTTTTTGTGTTATTTCGGTTTTTTTTTGAATGACCAAATATGAAGTAATTCAGTGTACTATTTTTATTGCATTCATGAAGTAGGAGACACTCGATTTGAGTGTTATTTGAAGATTGGGGGATTTACGAAGTGCTTTTATTTTCAGGTTTTTGTTTGAATTAAAGTACTCCATTGAGATGGCAGGAAGGGGTGGTAGAGACTCTCATTCAAAGTCTGATGATCCGGCATGGCAGTGGGGTATACCAGTTGAGGATTCAAGGTTAAAAATCAGATGTTTATTTTGTGAAAAGGTGGTTAGTGGTGGAATTTCAAGGTTGAAACACCACCTAGCAGGAATCAGAAAAGAAGTTACTCCATGCACAGGCAGAGTTACAAGTGTGCCAGAAGGTATTAAATGACAATGCTTGCAGATGATTGAGAGCATACAGGAAAGGAGACAACAAAAGGATGATTTTCAGATGTGTGAAGAAGCTGATGATGCTACTACCACTGGAGTTAGATTCACTGATAGTTTGCCTTCAGATGTTAGAACAGATATTGGTAGTAGCAGTTCGCGAGCACCTAACACAGGAAAGAGGGTTGCAGCTGAAGACTTTGGAGGTGGCAGAAGAGGAAGTTCAGGAAGGTGTAGAGGAAGAGCTTCTTCTAGCATACATTCGTTCTTTCCTCCTTCCACTACACCTGGTGCTCAGCCAGGAATTCGTGCTGCTATGGTTTCAGAACAACTGCACGATCAAGCAGACCTTGCAGTGGGCAGATGGTTTTATGATGCATGCATTCCATTTAATGCAGCAAACAGTTTTCATTTTCAAGCAATGGCAGATGCAATTGCTAACATTGGTCCAGGATACAGGATGCCCTCTTATCAGAAGTTGAGGGAAGATATTAGATCAGACCGTGATTGAAGTGCAGCAATACTGTTCGACTTTGAGACAATCGTAGAAGGAAACAGGATGCACTATCATGGCAGATGGATGGACCGATAGGCGAGGAAGAACATTGCTAAACTTTCTTGTATATTGTCCTAAAGGACTCATGTTTTTGAGATCTCTAGATATGTCAGAGGAGAGGCACACTGTAGAGATCCTACGAGAGGAATTTGATAAGGATATATAGGAGGTTGGGCTAGAAAATGTAGTCCAATTGATTACACATAATGCAGCTAACTACAAAGCAGCTGGAAAGGAGTTAGCTGATATTTATGGGACTTTCTACTGGACACCATGTGCAGCCCATTGTTTAGATCTCATCCTCGAGGACATTGGTGAGATGGATGAAATAAAGGCAGCAACTGAGTGACAAAATTCATTTACAACCATGCATTTGTTTTGTGTATGATGAGGAGATACACAGAAGGTGCAGAGCTTCTTCGCACAGCTGCAACTCGGTTCGCAACAAACTTCTTATCTGTACAGAGTATTGTGAGACAGAAGCAAGGTTTAAAGAGAATGTTCTCCTCAGATGAGTGGCAACAATTTGCAGAGTTGCCACAAAACAGAAGGAACAAAAAGTTAAATGAGATTGCAGAAACGGTTTTTAGAAGTTCATTTTAGAATGCATGTATCAGATTATTCAAAATTACTTGTCCTTTAGTGAAAGTTTTGAGATTGGCTGACAGCGAGGAAAAACCATCTATGGGCTACCTTTATGAAGCCATGGACAAGGCAAAAGAAGCGATCAGAAATAACTTTAATGGAAAAAAAAGAGATTATGTGCCCGTGTGGAAAATAATTGATAGTAGATGGAATAATCAATTGCATCAGCCTATTCATGCAGCAACCTACTATCTAAACCCATCATTGAGGTACTCAGCAACCTTCAAAAGGGACGGTGAGGTTAATCGATGAATCATTGAATGCATCGACAGATTAGTCCCTGATGAGAGCATAGTAGATGCGAGACATCGAGAGATGGAGATATATGATAATGCTCTTCACTTGATGGGTTTGCCTGTTGCAATTCGCAACCGCTCTACGATGCGTCCAGGTACATTGTTTATTTTCATATTTAAGTTGCATCTTACATTACTGTAGATTATTATGTCTCTAATGTTTATATTTTTTTTACAGATGTTTGGTAGAACAGGTTTGAAAGTGATTATCCAAACCTTAGAGATTTTGCAGTTAGAGTCTTAAGCCAAACCTGTAGTGCAACAGGTTGTGAAAGAAATTAGAGTGTTTTTGAACACATCCATACAAAAAAGCGCAACAGGTTGGAACATAAAAGGCTTAATGATTTGGTTTATATTCGTTGTAACATGCGCCTTCGTGAAAGGTAATGTTGTATTACTTTCAAATTTTCAATTCGATATTATTTAACTTCAGTTTTCAATTGTTAATATTACTTACTAATTGTTTATCTTTGTTTGTGTCGTAGGCAATTAAAAAAAGTAAATAGAGAAGAAAGTCAATTCGATCCAATAAGTTTGGATAATTTTGAGATATTAGAAGATTGGGTTATGGAAGACACTGAAGAAAATGCCCTCCTAACAGAAGAAGACGTTGCCTGGATTAATTTGGAAGGAGCGCAACAACATTATGGAGATGAAGAATTTGATTTTGAAGAAGAAGGTGTGGGCATGGCTGATGATGATGAGGATCTACAACAAGGAGAAGATGAAGATTATTTAGTTGATGATCTTGATTACAATTTGTAAAATGTAATATTATATGTAACTGTAGTGTACTGTAAAGTGTAAATTATGTTTGTATTTTATTTTTTGGATTCAAAATATGTAAATTTGGATGCAATTGTTCAATGTTGAATGCTCAATCTGTACTAAACTTACATTATATGAATTTAAAGCAATTATCAGATTTTTCTTGATTTTTTCCTGATTTTTTTCGATTTTTTACTATTTTTTATTAAATTTTAATTAATTTTGCATTATTTTAATATTAAAGTATGATACGATACGATACGATACGCCCGTATCGTGGAGCCCAGCGATACACGATACGATACACGTCAGACAACACTGCATAAAAGTCTTACTGAGAGATGGATTCATGGATTGGATTAGCCATGAACTTACAAGAGCATCATCTTTGACCCACCATTCATAGTCTGAGTTGCTTCCTTCTAGAGGTGGTGAATCCTGTCTGATAATGGAGGCTTTTCCTCTAGATTGTAATACAAGCTCAACAGACCGAGCCCATTCTCTATAGTTTTGTCCATCTAAACGAATGTTTGTGATTTGGAATGGTTCGACCTTTTGATCCAGTCCATATGCGGCTGATATAGATTCTTCTTTCAATCTTCCATCCATCTTGATCTAAGTGTTAAAAATTTGATTCCTTCTGTCAAATACCTTGATTGATGATAGTAGCTGTATACGCATTTTCACTAATATCTTGTATACTTTACTCAATCTGTTTTGTTGTATCTGCAACGTTCTTCAAATATCTCTGTATATGTTCAGCAGAAGATTATCTCGATCTCTCTAATACTTTCTTTCTTTTGCAGGTTGCTATTGATTATGGTACTGATGATTTCATTGAATCATGGTTGCTTGCCAATAATCTTCAATGATGTCACACATCGATTTAATTATCAAATCGATTGATCAGTTTTCCCTGTCACCCGCTGGCACTAATATACTCTTATTCAATTCTCAACTTGACAAATTTATCAAATCGACAGATCTGTTTTTGTTTTCTGTCACCCACTGTCACTAATATACTCGTGACTCAATTATCAACTTGGTTGATTTAATAATCTATCAACCTTACTTCAGTCTATTATAGGCTGGCACTTTGTCTCATGAATTAATGCAATGTTTTTTTCATCAAACCTTCAAAGAACTAACATATCTAACTTACTTGAATTCTTTTTCAGGGATAAAGTACTTTGGTTGGCTGCTATATCTGCGTGCAAGGCTCTGATACCATATTGTCTTCATATCATATTTCATTGACAAGAATCGAAGAAACTTGCATTCATATCATGCTTGAACTTTTGGCATAATCAGCCCCTTTACTGGGCGTCCGTCTGACTCCTCTTAATACAATCCTAATTACATACCAGATACTTATACTAATCCTATTCTAACTCAAAAGATTAAAATACCCCTAAATACTAGACGATTCCCAATGGATCTGGTCCGATCCATTGGGTCCAAACCTGAAAACATTACACATTTAAACACACACTACATAACACACACACAACCTGATACAATAATACACAATTAAACATCACATTCCAACAGTATCTTTGGTTGTACCTGTTTTGTACATATCCATCTACCAAATCGTGATAAACTTGATGCAAAGTCAGTGAAGTATATTTTTCTCGATTATTCAAACTCTCAAAAAGGCTCCAAATGCTATGACCTCCTTCTTAAAAAACTATATGTTTCCATGGATGTCACATTCTCAAAATCTACTCTGTATTACTCTTCTCAAAAGGAGTTAACTACACCTCAACATAATAGTCCTTCTGTCCTTCCACTAGTTCCTAGTGAGGGGGAGTATGATGCAACTAATTATAGAGAGAAGGTGCATGAATCAAAGGAGATCCTGATGTACAAGAAAGGATCGAGAAAGATTGTTTACTCTGAAGAAGAACCATGTGCTAAAGAGATTTCCACTAACTCAAATCCTCAATTGCAAGTGGAAGAAGACTTGGAGATTCCTATTGCCATTCGCAAAGGTAAACGCACATATGCATGATATCCTATCTCAGATTGTGTGTCATATGGAAATACTTCTGAGAATTATCGACATTTTGTTATGAATGCTGAGAAACATAAAGTTCCTACAACATTTGAAGAGGCAGATAAGTATCCTTTATGGAAAGCTGCAATAGAAGAAGAGGAACTGAAGGCTCTTATAAAAAACAACACCTGGACTATCACAAAACTACCTCCTGAAAAGAATATTGTAGGATGCAAATGGGTATTTATGATTAAATATAAGGCAGACGGAACCATAGAAAGATATAAAGCAAGACTGGTTGCTAAAGGGTATAGTCAGTCATATGGCATTGACTACACTCAGGATGTGAAAAATGCTTTCTTGCATGGAGACCTTGAAAAAGAAGTTTACATGGAATTACCTCAAGATATGACAAGAATGTGGCTGCCAACACGGTTTGCAAGTTAAAAAAAGCCTTGTATGGGCTGAAACAATCACCTAGAGCTTGGTTTGGAAGGTTTACTAGAGTTATGACAACCTTGGGGTATAAGCAAACGAGTCAAGGACATACATTGTTCCTTAAACATTACATTTCGGGGGAGTAACAATGGTATTAGTGTATGTGGATGACATTATATCTACTTCAAGAAACAAACATGATAGATTGTAAACCAAGTGACATTCCTATGGAAGTAAATCAAAAACTGTTCATTGGTGACAATGAAGAGTTCAGAGACATTCACAAATATCAGACGTTGGTTGGCAAACTTATATATCTGACAATTACTCGTCCAGACATTACTTATGTCGTTGTCATTGTGAGCAGATATATGCATTCACCTAATAAGAACCATATGGATGCAATGTATAGAATTCTTCAATACCTCAAATCAATATCTGGCCTGGGTTTACTCTATACTAAATCCTCCAATCTTTGTATTGAACTTTATTCTGATGCAGATTGGGCAAGATCCCATGATGATCGCAAATCAACCACAGGTTATGTTACACTACTTGGTGAAAATATTATATCGTGAAAAAGTAAAAAACAGATAGTTGTTGCTAGAACTACAGCTGAAGCAGAATACAGAGCAATAGAACAAGCTATGTGTGAAGGAAAATGGATATATTCATTAATATGTGAACTTGGAATTACTTCTATTCAGCCAATACCACTATATTGTGATAGTGGTACAACAATTCAGATGACATCCAATCATGTTTACCACGAAAGAACCAAACATATAGAAATTGATTGCCACTTCATCAGAGAGAAAATTTCCAATCAAGAGTTCAAGTTGGAGTATGTTCAGTCATAAGACAGAGGGCTGACTTCTTGACTAAAGCTACTACAAGGAGACAATTCATAGACACTTTGTCCAAGTTGGGTGTTCTCAATATCTTTCACCCAACTTGAGGGGGAGTGTTAAAGATTATTTATGTAGTCATGTAAATGTCATTTTGGGTCTTAGATTAGGCTATGTTCTTTTAGTAGTATTTAATTATTCTTAGGGGTAATTTAGTCATTTAAGTTAGATAGATTATATATATCTAGATTAGGGTTAATCCTCAGTAGACATGAAGAAAGGCTGGACGGCAGCCATTGGTGAGTCACGTTGAATCTTGGGACAGATTGGAGGAAAGTTTGTAAGTATTATTCTCCTCTTTCAATAATATTTTATCATTTTCAGTCCTATGCTAGACTTGTAGGATGTATTACGCTTATATCACACGAACAATCATCTCTACATCTCCTGCATGAGCTCCATTTATGATATTAGGTTCATTTTATGCCATAGGCATAAACGTCCTTTCCTTAACAGACAGACACTCTCCTAGTGCATATCAAGGAGGGCAGTGAATCTATCAACAGCTTCTGAAAGGCTCTTTAATAATTCTTAAGGAGCTTCTTTATTTATTTTAATTATAAAACTGTACTATCATGTTCTGTTTATAGAATTAACTTACAAATACTATTATATAACAAAAATGAAAAGAGAATGAAATGTTAGAGTAAGGTCAAGTTCTCCGTATATTCAATCTCTAAAATTCACATAAATGCAAAGAAAATATCTTACAATTCGTAAATGCCCAAATAGAAGGACGGCAACCACATGCTCATGACATTAATATGTTTAACATAGAGAAAGATCGTCATGAATATGAGTAACGGAAAAGCTTAGACATGCATGCAAAATAGAAAAGGCCATCATAGAAAATATTGGGTGAAAAATCTCGATCGAAGATCTTCTATCACATTGATTTAAGTAACGATAGAGCACACATATCATCTTATGAACAAAGACTTTGAATAGTAGGCAGAGCTTATATTTCTCGCTCACACCTTTCTTTGAAGAAGCAAGTGCCTGAAAATATCCAAAAACAGAAAGAATCAAAATCGGTTCTTCTTTCATTCTTTCATCACCACAATGATTGCAATATAAACTTTTTTTATCATGAGTAGATGAAAAATGTTCTCCGTCATAGAAGGACATGGAGAGGCAGTTCCAAGGCACTTTATTGGCTCAGGGCGTGCTTGCACACAGACAGAAACACAGCAAACCTCACTACGGGTTCAGGATACTCCGGTCAGGAAGCAAGTTTTGACGGACTAAGAAACAACAAACTTCACGCAATTTCGGTTCCAAGCTGAAGGACTAAATCTACTCCGAACTGCCCAAATCTCAAATGGGTTTCTACGGATGTTCAAGAAAACCCTAATAACACCCCACACTCAGGATCGTTCAGACACGCGTGTATCCGGATTCTTGTCGACAGATGTTATATTGGGCAACAACCTAAATCCGCGTCCCATTCCGCCGAAAGAGCAAATCTCTAACACATTCAGCATTCCAGTGTCACCCTCCCTTCCCCTCCTCCCCCCCCCTAAACACGCATACACACACACAAGAACGCGCACAGAGAAACAGAGAGATACCAGATAGAGTCGGTGGCGAGGAGACACAGCGGCAGGTTCCAACGAAACGTCGGCTTACTGGAACATTGACGAGCCGGTCACAGAGCTCCCGGAATGATTTGCTCTCTAAATCTTTCTGAGGATAGGGCGATGGAGATCCAGAGGAGGTGCGCTTTCTCGAGGGTCAAGAGCCCAGCCACAGCGAGCAAAGCTCCCCTGCTGTTATTTTACATTAGTGCAAATTCAAATGAGACCTTAAGTCAGGCCCCACGTGGCGGTGGGTTCGTGAATCAGATCTGGTCGGGGGAGTTGTGCAAGAGGCTTAGACAACGCTCGTTTACGAAGAAACGGAAATGACAAAGCGCAATTTGGTGGTTCGATCGCGTAACTTCATATAAAATCTGTACCGTACATCTCGTCGATTCTCACTTGACGTGAGATCTCAACGGACCCCACCGCGACAAATCCTGAGCCCGGAGAAATCTTTACCAAGTCAGATATACGGTCCAGATTCAGTACCACATTCTTCATATACGATGTCTACCGTTCAGATTCAGTATAATTTTTTAATGCAAGGTCTAGATTAGGTGGACACGATTGAGGTCAATCCAACTCGTGAAAAGTGTGGTCATTTGGTAAAAGCCACGGGCAGAGGATAAGACTCGGGCCTATTCGGTTCTAACACCTTACTAGCACATCCGTGGCAATTCGACAACTGAATTAATACACAGACATCTTTTTTACTATCTACACATATTTTTTCTAAAAATACCCAAAATACATGTGATACAATTTCTTTCTTTTCTCTTGCCTACAAACACCATGATTTTGTTTCTTTAAGCTTTCGATAGTCATTTGAAGTCTCTTTCTCACACATTTTAGGTATTACCAATTTATATTCGACATTCTAAATCAAAGAATTTATGAAGTAAATAACCCTTAAAATAATTGAACAATGTTCTCGTCGAATCAGAGAAGAAAAAGAGAATAAATAAGTTGTCTTTAAGGTTGGGTTGTTGATTAGATGTGAAAATTTGATATTATAAGTTCTTTATCGAATCTTATTCTTTCTCATCTTTTTTTATTTGATTAACACACTCGAGGATAGTCACCTCTCTCCATTATAGAGGCGTGGTTGAGTTGCAACATCTCTTTAAATGGGAAGACATAGCTCAACCACATCTCTAAATAAAGAGATTATCGTATATCTACCCAACTCATGGTAACTTCACGATTCTTGGATAGATGACATCAAATATACAAAAAAAAGCAAAATACAATTGAATAGATGAACATAACTCTAAAAAATACAAAATACCTCATTGAATCAAACGTGCAAACCTTTTTTTTTTCTAGTTCATTTTTCTTTCATTCATCTTCTTATTTTTCTATAAGAGAAGGTTATGGAGCTCCGATGGTTTAGTTATGCATCATCTAATTATATAGAATAAGGTATACAACCATACAATGGAAGATTGATATCAATGAGAGAAAAAAAGGGAAAAGAAAGATTACACCAACTGAGAGGAATAATAGGAAAGAGGGGGGGAGTATGAGAACTTTTAAAAGTGAGGGATGCTTTTGAAAATTGTGAAAAAAGGTGCAAATAGTAATCCCCTTCGATAATGGCAAGTTAAGTTGCACAAACAATAGACGTAGTTCTAGATAGATGGTCTTTCAGTGTATAATATGTAATAAACTACATACAAAAGTATAATGGTGTTTTTACTTTTTAAATTTAAAACTTTATCATCCAATGGTGAAGATGTTTATGTATGATTATATAAAAAATATTATGTATTTAAAACTACCTTCGAATTAGTATATATATGTATGTTTGTGTGTTTTAGCATATTTTGAAGTCATATTCATATTTTGCCTTTGTGCCAAAAGTAGGTAAATCCAAGCACAAACTCAATTTCTTCATGCTATTTTGAAGCATATTAGAGTATACAAGAATTCTCAAACCTTAGCATCTTATTGTGTGTTGAGGAAGAAGAAAATATTCATTTCTCATATATAGAGAGAGAGAGAAAGAAAAAGAGATTACTAGACTCCATCTGTCAAGTTCACCTTAATTTTTAAGGTTCGGTAACAAATCAAGTTGTTAATAATACAAATGAGACTAGTGAGTTAAACTCATAGTTGCATCTACATATGAAAAATCAACAACAATTAAGCCTTTTCTCATACTAGATGGTATCAACTACATGGATTCTTTGTTTTCACAAAGCTCTATCATGTGTCATGCTAGCAGTTAACTCAACATAAGCTAGATAATTGTATATTGTTTCTTTCCAACACTTTTGTAGTATTCCTCTTCTTCTTTTAATATTTTCACAATTTAGTTTTTCATACCTTCTTATTAGAGTTTCCTTTGATCGTCTTTATTTGACCACATTTTGTCATCTATTGGTGTCACTCTCAATTTGTTTCTAATAATCTCATTATGTATACAATTGTTTCTTATATGACCACTCATCCATCTTAGCATCTTCATTTATGTTAAGACAATCTTTTGTATATGATGATTAAGAGCCCAACACTTGGAACCATAAAACATATTAGGTCTAATTGTTGCTCTATCATATTTACCTTAAACTTTAATGGTATCTTCTTGTCACCTAGAATACCTTATACACCTCTCCATTTTAACCAACCCGCATTAACTCCATGTGTAGCATCTCCATCAATTTTTTTATCACTTTGAAAAATTGAACCTAGATATTTAAAACTTTTTTTATGAGGAATACAATATGTGTCAATCTTAATTTTTATATCCTCTAAAGTAACCAAATGATCAAACTTATAATCCATGTATTTTGCCTTTGTTCTACTAAGTTAGAAGCCTTTACGTTTTAATGTTTCTCTCCATAGTTCTACTTTCCTTTTAACTTTTTCCTTGGACTCATTTACTAACACAATATGATCTGCAAGTAACATACACCAAGGTATTTCATCTTGAATATGTTTTGTTTTATCAATGATCAATATAAATAAATATGGATTTAAAGTTGATCCCTGATATAACTCAAAATTAACTTCAAAAAGTTTATCATTATTTCATGAGTATTCACACATGTTTTTTACCATCATACATGTCTATTATAAGATTGTTTATGTCAATGGGATATCTCTTTTTTAAAAGTTCTCTAAAGAACATCTTTTGGCATCTTATCATAAGTTCTTTTAGTATCAATAAATATTAAATTTAGTAAGCAACATGTGAATGAAATAAATTATGTAAACTATTAAATTTCAAAACAATGAAAACAAGGTGTTCCATATCCTTCATCAAGTGTGTTTAGCAAGAAAGGAGAATAATGCACAACCTATTTTCATAAAATTAGCTAGTCAGTTCTTGACATTTGAGCACTAATATTGGTTACAACAAGTCACCACATTCCCAAATTGAGTAAGCAGCAATCTACCCACAAGAAACTAGCAAGTAATATTTTTGAATAGTGATCAACTACAATTTAAGCGGCAATTTGTAATACTTTGGTCAGGTTAGATTCAAATTCAAATAGAATACAAATCAAATGGTTTTCCAAAAAAAGCCTCTACTGTAAATGGTGAAAAGGGATAAGGAAAACACTGATCCTATTGCTGGATAGATTTCCTTCCTTTCTCAACAACTTCGAGACCATAGAAAGGGGGGTCTTTGTTTCGAAGCTTGTCATGTTGGGAGTTCGAAGGTACATCAAAGGTTACTAACTGATGTGAAATGTGACAAGATCTTCCATTATTCATGTAGACTTAGCTTTCTTTTAATTTCATTTGATTTTTCCAACCGACTCACCAGGAACCAGTGGAGTATTAGGTGTGAGTTGGAAAGCATGAGAGAGACAAAGCAATTGGGGTCATTATGGAGTCCTATCGTGATCAACACCATCAAATATCATGAGATTTCTAGTGAATTCATCGGTTTTATAGGTAACCTAGGTTTTATTGGATTCAAGCAAGCAATAGGTGGAGGAAATAGAGACAAACCACTTGGGTCCCTATTCAGCTAGTCGTACCATTGAAAACCACCACAAATGGTGGTTGAAGTTAGTTGGGATTCATCCGCTAGCAAACCAACCCTAGTCGGTTTGTCGGACGGCCAGTTCATGTCGGCTAGTTTGGCCCTATCTAGTTGGGTTTAGATCTATCATGTCTAGGATCCCGAACCATATCTAGTTCTTCAAAGAATTGAAGCATGTTTCCCTCTATGTCAGTATTAAGTGTCTTTTAGATCCAAATCCCTGGCTAGATCTAAATAAGTTGTTTATGAGATCTGGTTGTGGTGTTTAGACTCTTTCGGGGTCATTCAGTGTCTAATTCTAGCATAATTTGAGGTTTATGACTACTCGTAGGCCAGTTTTCTTCAATATGGCTATGTTTTTCAATGATGTTTAACAATTCAGTTATAAAGAGTTTAAGTTGTAAAGTCGGATATAAGTGTCCTTGGTGAGGTCCATATAGAGTATTTTAGTTTAGGTTGTTTGGACTATGTTTCATTGATAGCTTAATCACTGGTCATATTATTAAATGAGCTATATATTAATATTGATTTTATGTTTAAATAATTATTAAATGAGATGTTTTGAATGAATCATGATATCTTTATATGGATGTGGATATAGATTAATGTCCTCATATGAGGTAAGGGATATGCTTTCTCAATAGAACCATGCTAGGGGTTGTTTTGAGATGTCTTAAAAATATAGACCCTTATTAACATCATAATATATCTAAAAAAGATAACAAGTCCTAATAAGATTCTTATTAATAGGAGTTTCTTAAAGTTTCAAGTTGTCATACAAAATGTTCATATGAAGTGCACTAATAAACATTATTCAACAGTACTCCCAATTTTTACCTATCCCGACCATGAATTATAACTGTTACTACTCAACAAACAGTAAGACCTTTGAATTAGAGTAGCAATCATTACCAAGTTTGAAAACATAAAGCATTGAGAGGAAGATGAGAAAACGAAGAATGAAGCAAGAAAAAGAAACAATAAGGGATGAAGAAAATAATGAGGGTAAGGAAAATAGTAAGTTGAAGAAAGATGATAGTATATTGAAAGATGCACTATTACACAAAATTGAGTAAAAAAACTTCATCTATGTTCCATCAAAGCGAGTGTCTAATGTTCGCCCAATGGCAGACCCAAACTTTTTTTTTGGAGTGAGGCACACTTTTATGAGTTCTCACTTCTTATTTACTCATTAATATTGTTATTTTAAATATTATTATTTAAAAGTTCTTGACATGCTTGATTAATTGATTTTGTAACATAATCATATGTAGCACTTATCTATTAAATACTATGATACTATTGATACTTTAAAGTTATATCATATTACACTCCCAACATTTTAAGAAACATGTTTCACCTAAAAATTATAATTCTAACTTGAGAAAGTGCACTTCTTTTTGCAATATTTTCTTTGAGGCAATTTGTGAAACCGGTGGAGTGCAACATGGTGAAGGGTAATACAAAAAAGATATTTGGGTTGGTTTAGGATGAAAGGGTACCAATGTCTTACTTGGCACTGTAAACACCCAAAAAAAAATCACATATACAGGCGTGCAGAAGGAACCATCGTCATTGTGCACCTAAGCGGGAGAAAACAACAAAGAGAAAAAACATAACTATTTATAAAGAATGATTAACATTATGTAAGACCTTTACCATAAAGTGGTTGCCATCCATTGGCGAGAGGCAATGACAAATAAAGGTTGATGGTCATGCGTGATTGAAGCTCTGCTCAATTTAGTTCGAAGTTGATTTATTCATTTTCCTTCTCTACTAAATTTTTTTGTTGGACTCTGTAAAGATATTCAGAAATCAAAATAACCCTTTACTGAATTTGTTGTTTGGGTTTGAATTTGTTCGTTGGTCAGTTCCTCATTTGTAAAGATTCAAAAATCTAAGTTTTTAAAATTTATAGTTTATTGGCTTAACTTCATGAATTTGTCCATTGGATCGGTTTTTATAGGTGAGGCGAAGTTTATATTCTTTTTAAAATTACAAGGGCACCTTCTATTTTTTTCAAATTTCAGGTGAGAGCATGACTCACCTGTACCTAAGGTGTATCCGCCACGATGTATGCCTGCATGTAAAACCACTTTTGAATTCAAATATGAATTCATGGAACATTGGTTCTACAAGATTTAGTTAAACCTTGTTTTCATTATTCACAAAGCTTGCCTAGTGTTGCTTATCTACTTTTCATGATTTTGATTATGTCGGTCTCATAGTACATATATATTGTTTTTAACTTCATGGCTTTTTAGTAGAAAATGTCTATCAATATTTCAAACGAACTATAAGTTTTGTTCATATGACAATGTGTTCTTTCGATAAGTAGGCTTTAGAAACTAAATGTTCACAAAACCCTGGAGACAAATATGAAAAACACAATCCATCTCAATCGTGAATTAGGTAAGAAATTTCACATGCATTGATGTTGATCATCTACAAATTCTTCAAAAATAATATAAATGTTTCGCTTGCAAACTATGATTCCTTTGGTTGACAATATAAAATATTATAATGAATAAAGGCTATTCTTGAGTCATTCATGAGTGTCTCAAAATGAATCAACATCAACTTAAAGCTTTCCGTCAAAAGATAGAAACTACTTTTATGGAAGAAGGTGTAATGACACTAATTAAGGATGTGTTCTATACAAGATTCTAAGGAAATTGAACATTATTTTTTGGTTAAAGCTTTCCATCAAAAGATAGGAACTTCGTTAATGGAAGAAGAAGGTGTAATGACACTCATGAAGGATGTGTTCCATACAAGGTTCTAAGGAAATTAAACATTATTTTTTGGTACTTATAGTTCCAAGTTTTGTCATGCATCAAATACAAAATTTGAGAAGTTCTTGGGTTTGTCATTGTATATAGGGAAACACAAGTGTTTTATGAATGTAAAATATAAGTGTGCCTCACCCAAAATACAAATATGCCTTACCTCAAAAAAGAAATCTAAGTTCATCATTGTTCGCATGAAAATTCAAGTGTGAGTTTCACTTGAAAATCAAACATGAAATAATGGTTCCTCAAAACTATAGTACAAGCCTATGTGGGGTTTAAGCTTATAGTTTTAGTACTAGAGGCCTAACGTTACAAATCACACACATCTTATAGCATCATACAATCAAATAACAATATAAACAAGAAAAAGAGACCCCTCAAAGTGAAATATTATAAAATCTTATAATATATGATGAGAAAAGAGAAGAATACTCATAAAAACCAAAAACCTTGCAAAAGTACCACCATGAGAAACAGTTACTGACTTTCAAAAGAAACACTTTGTCATTGTTTTCAATACATGAAATTTATCCAAAATCTTATACAAGCACAAAAGACCCATTATCCATATTAAGTAACTCAATTAATTTGTTACTTTTTGACCCCCCACCCTTGCCCAAGAGGAAGAAATAGGGAGGAAAAGGAAGATTGAGGAAGAGAATACAAAAGCATAGATGTTAGGAGGTCAAAAAAACTACTTTCTCTTTTGGCCCAAAAGGATTGCTATCGTCTCTATATTCATGCTCTCCTACTCCTTAGAAGAAGAAAGAGGAGGAGGAGAAAGAAAGATGGTAGGGACCAATAAAAAAGAAGCCAAATATCACCTTTCTCTCTATCTTAATTTCATGATTTATTTTATTTATCAATGACAACTTAAAATTGGATACTTTGCATTTAGTACTTGCATTTTATATCTTGTCTCAACCTAAGTCTTTTATTAGTTAATGTTTTTCTCATCTAAGTTACTTAACTTTAAAGTTCTAACAATATAAAATTATTAGTATTAAAAATTTGATAACCCACATAAATGTCTATAAAGTTCTAACATAATTATCAAGGACATGATATAGGCCTTCTTTGCCTAGGCTTTAAATAGCAATATAGAGGTATATCTTCATTTTAAATTGATTTATTACTTTCATATCATACCTCTATCTTTGTCTTTAGATTGATTTGTCAAATTGTAGAATTTAGGTTATTTGTCTTTTTATTTTGGATAATTTTGTATTTTTTCAATTGAGCAAATTAGTAGCTTTGGCCCTATCTGTACTAAAAAAGAGTAGATCTGTGGTGAAATTTGTCTTATATATTTTGATGGAATGCATACATTCTTTTTATTTTCTTCCTCTCATACGACTTTCTTATTTAATTGGATATTTTTTATTGCATATAGATATAGAGAAGTATATTAAAAGGAAATCTCTTGAAGATCCACCACTAAGACCTTTGATTCTATCGAGTATGAAAAATCAAATAAGAATAATTAGGAGATCTTAGATGGAAATAGAAATCAAAAAAATAATTTTGAATAAAATTTACAAGCTTTAGTTACAAATCCTAGGTTGAGATAACCTATCTTTAAAAAGATTCATTCTAACCAAAAGAGCATGATTTTTTACAGATTAAAGAAGTAATAAACATCATTTCATATATAGTTGGTGTAATGGGTTTGATTGGTTAAAGTATAGTATAATAAAAAATGTAATATATTGTTTGTTTAATTATCTTTTTTCATATCCTAATAGTGAACAAGCATTTATTTTTGATGGATTTAAATGGTTTAAGGAGAAATAAAGACTTTATGAACATTATACATGTAGTATACACAATGATGCTAGAATTAAAAAGTGTGAATTTGACGAATGAGAAGCAATTTATAAATACTTGTTTTGTTGGGCAAAGAAGAATTATGAAGCTCATCTTGGCACCTAAATTAATGTGATAAGGTTTTTTCTTAAACAAGGTCTTACATTTCTTAGTCATGATGAGTCTATTAAAGTTAAAAATAAAGAATATTTTATTAAGATTTTATTCTTTCTTGTTGGTCATAATGAGGAGACTTGTAGTGTTGTATTATGGAATGCACTTAAAAATTCAAAACTAACAACACTTTCAATTCAAAGAGATATTGAAAGTGCTATTGCAAGTGAGACCATGGAAAGAATCATGAAAGAGTTGCATGATAATGTTTTTACAATTTAAATTGATGAATCATGTGCCATATCTAAACTTTGTTTTCTTTCTACAAATTTTAATTGATGAATCATAAGGAAGGAGTATTGGGTGTGAGTTGGAATGCATGAGAGACAAAGCTATTGGGGTCATTACCGGGCCCTATCATGATCAACATCGGCCGGTATTATAAGATTTCACTGGTTTTATGGGTAAGCTAGGTTTTATTGGATTCAAGTAGGTAATAGGTAGAGACGATAGAGACTCACTGATTGGGTCGATGTTCAGTTGGCCACATCACCAAAAACCACTGCAAATGGTAATTGAAGTCAATGGGGTTCGACTGCTAGCAAACCAATCCCAATCGAATCATCTGCAGCCAGTTCATGTCAACCAGTTCAATCCTATCGAATTGAACATGTTTAGGTACCTGAATCATATCTAGATATTTAAATAATTGAGACATGTTGTGCTCCGTATTAGCGTTAAGTGTTTATTTCCATTTAAACTGTGTTTATGTTAAAGTGCATTGGACTGTGAATGGATCCAAATATCTGGTTAGACCCAAATAAGATGTTTTTAAGATCTAGATATGGTTTTAGGTTCTTTCAAAGTCATCCAGTGTCTAATTCGAGCCGAAATTGAGGTGTTGGATCATAACTGAGTTCTCTTTAATATGATTAAGTTTTCAATTAGATATGTTTGTTTTGCATAGAGTTTGACCATTGGTTTTGTTATTAAATGAACTATATAATGAGTTTTATGCTAGGGGTTGTTTTGTTATTACTTAATTATGGAAAAATGATGGTCATACTATGTTTGCTTGTTGTGTCAAACCCTTGGACAATTGACCAAGAGAATGAAGGATGCGCTCATGGGTACTCTAGCCATATATGTATATAGCATCTTATACCTAAAGGCCATTGGCAAGGTTTAAATGACTCATGAAGCCTTAGTTTTAAATTAGCAAAAGGCCCTTAGGTATCATGGAAAAGATGGCTACCAAAAAATTAACCTAGGTGATTCACACAAAAATCCAAGCACCTCTTTATTTATCATGTGGTTTCCCAACCTCACATGTGGTGGTAAACTCATTTTAGGGCAATGTGAGGAATGCACCTCACTATTTTCTTTATACCATTTTCATGATTTATTTTATTTAACAATTATAATTTAAAGTTAATTTTGTTTTTACTACTTAACTTTAAAGTTTTAATTAGATAAAATTATTAATTATTGAAAATTTGATAATTGACCTAAAAGTCTTAAAAGTTTTACGATAACAATTAATGACATGATATACACTTGATTCGCTTAGGCATAAAACCAATAATATAGGGGCCCATCCTCCTTTTAAGTGGATTTATCACTTGAATATTATAATTGTATTTACCTTTAAATAACTAATCTAATAATAAAATGGTATCAGAGTCATGCAGAATCTTTTACAACATAAAAGTACTTTGATTGAGTATGAAAGGACATAAAATATTGACAGGACATGATATTAGCAAAAAGAATGCGTGAAGTAACAATAAAATAAAGACTTTAGATTTTCTTTTATCAGTGATATCTTTATATGGTCGGCTTTTTATCAATAAGCTTTATTTAATCTCTCTTTCTATCCCTTCACTTTTTTTTTCTTACTCTCTTTCTCTCACTAGGATGAAAAATATAAGATATTTATGAGAGTATTTCTTATGGCCACATCTTTCTTTCTTGTATAAGTTTCTCTTGGAAGACCCGTTTTAGAGTGGAAAAATCATTTTTCTCACCCAAATTTGAAAAGATCCTATGTCCGTCATTGTATACAAGTAAATAAAAGTGATTTATACACATGAAAATATAAGTATACCTCACTCGATTAAGTTTACTCTTAATCTTAAAAAACAATTGGTATAATATTCTTCAAATGAAAAGCAAAGTATTAATCATATTTTAAATAATAATAAAATAATAGTTCCTCAAAACTATATTTAGAAGCTCATGTGTAGGTATATAGTTTTAATACTAGGGCGTAACACTGTAAATTACACACCCTGTAGCATCACACAATCAAAGAATAATATAAATAAATAAAGATATTTTAAAGTAAACAAATATATAATACATGATAACAAAAGTATACGACATTAATAAAGTCAATAACCTTTGAAAGGCACTACCAAAAGAAATAGTAACCAACTTTAGACATGGCAGTTTGGAATTGGTCCGACGGTTCAAATTAAAAAGGAAACGACCTCAAAACCGCTAGGACCCAAAACCGGTAGTTTTGAGTTGAGAATTAGGAACCAGAACCTCTTGGTTCAACTACGGTTCATGAATTTAAAAAATCGGCTTAGACCAAGAACCGATAGTTTCAAACCATCATTTGTTAAATATATATTATTTTTAATATTTACTTTTACAAGAATGCTCATGACTTAACGATATGATGCATTTTGTGTTTAGGAATAAGTGGAGAAATTGACGCTAGTATTTTGTATTTTGTGATTTGAAAGACTTATATATTAGGTATATAGGCATTTTGATGTTTCCAATCACAAGAATCATCTTGGTCCAACGGTATAAGACTGTCATTATCAACTAAGCATGCATCGTTTGAGTTACACAAGTTGCATTCCCAACAACAACTAAGCCTTTTCCCATACTAGACGGGGTCGGCTACACGGATTCTTTGTTTCCACAGATCCCTATCGTGTGCCATGTTAGCAGTTAACTCCCAATAAGCTAGATCATTCTTTATTGTTTCTTTCCAACACTTTTGTGGTCGTCCTCTACCTCTTTTAATACTTTCCAAATTTAGTTTTCTAACCTTCTTACAGGTTCTTCTTTTGATCTTCTTTCTATATGTCCAAACCATCTTAAATGATGTTCTCTCATTTTATCCTCTATTGGTGCCACTCCTAATTTGTTTCTAATAACCTCATTATGTATACGGTCTTTTCTTGTATGACCACTCATCCATCTCAACATCTTCATTTCTGTCACATACATCTTTTGTACATGTTGGTGATTAACTGACCAACACTCAAAACCATAAAACATAGCAGGCCTAATTGCTGCTCTATAATATTTACCTTTTAATTTTAATGGTATCTTCTTATCACAAAGAATACCTGATGCTCCTCTCCATTTTAACCAACCAGCATTAATTCTATGTGTAACATCTCTATCAATTCTTCCATCACTCTGAAAAATTGACCCTAGGTATTTAAAACTTTCCTTTTGGGAATGCAATGTGTGTTAATTTTAATTTCTATGTCCTCTGAAGTAACCAAATGATCAAACTTACATTTCATATATTTTGTCTTTGTTCTACTAAGTCAAAGGCCTTTGCTTTCTAGTGTTTCTCTCCATAGTTCCAATTTTCTATTAACTTTTTCCTTAGACTCCTCCACTAATACAATATCATCTGCAAATAACATACACCAAGGTACTTCATCTTGAATATGTTTTGTTAACTCATTCATCACCATTATAAATAAGTATGAACTTAAAGTTGATCCTTGATGTAACCCAATATTAACTTCAAAGAAGTCTGTCGTTCCTTGATGAGTCTTCACACATGTTTTTGCACCATCATACATGTCTCTTATAAGGTTAATATATGTCAATGGGATACCTCTTTTTTCCAAAGTTCTCCAAAGAACCTCTCTCGGTACCCTATTATCATAAGCTTTTTCTAGATCAATAAATATCATGTGAAGGTCTTTCTTTTTTGCTCTAAAATGTTTTATAAGACGTCTCAAAAGGTGAATCACTTCAATAGTAGATCTGCTTGGCATGAATCCAAATTGGCTCTCTGTTGTACTTGATACTTTTCTTAACCTACGTTCGATAATTCTTACCCATAATTTCATAGTATGACTCATTAACTTGATACCTCGATAATTCGTACAATTTTGAATGTCTCCCTTGTTCTTATATATGGGTACAAGTTGCATTCCCGTTTAAAAAAAAAATAGAACTAGCCACCAACCGGTTCGGTTAGAGTTCCACGTCTTGAGTAATTTGTAACCGCCGGTTCGAGATCATCAGTTTTGGTTTATCTCGAACAAAACATGTACCTAACCCTAAAAAAATATCTTAGGTAATTGTTACTCTCTTACCTATATTCAAGGGTAAGAGAGGGAGAAAAATATAGAGGAAGAGAATAAAAAAGAGAGATCGTTAGAGGTGAAAACATCACTTCTTTCTCTTTTAAATCAAAAGGATTTAAGACTTCAATACTTTGCTTTTATTTCATGATTTATTAGAAAAACAAATAATTGAGAGTAAATTTCGTGATTTATTTCATTTTAAAATGATAATTTAAAGTTAATTACTTTGTATTTAATATTTCCATTTTATATTTTGCCTCAACCTAAGTCTTTTATTAGTTAATATTAATACAATCTAAGCTACATAACTTTAAAGTTCTACTTAAATAAATTATTAGATATTGAAATTTGATAAGTCACATAAAATTCTTAAAGTTTTATAATAATTATAATTAAATTATATAGGTCTTCTTTCTTTAGGCATGAAGCTAGAAATATAGAGGTTCATCGTTTTTTTAAGTTGATTTATCACTTTTATATCGTAACTCTATATTTGCTTCCAAATAAATAATTTGACGATAAAGTGATATGAGAGTTGTGCAGCTAAATATTAATAGATTCCTCACATACATTGGTGGTTTAATGGGAATAAAACTATAAATTAAGATAAAAGTTGTAATGAGTATATATTCTACAAAAGATAATAAGGTGGTAGGGTACTATAATGACTAAGGTGTAATAATGGGGCTACGATAGCTAAGAAACAAAGATATTTTCGTTAAAAAAATGAAGATACTAAAAATAACTAAAGGGATCGGTCAATATATGATGATTAGAAAAACTACTATGAGTAACGACTAAGAAATAGATGGTAGGTATGCTATCATATTAAAATAATCTAACTAGAAATACCTTAGTCATCTCGAAAAACCAACCGCCCATCAACATGAAAATCGTTGGATATCAAAGCAAAGAAAACTAATGGTTTAGATTCAACATATAGCATCCTTCACTCTTAATATCAAACCATCAACATATTACCCGCTGAATTCTCCAACAAAAAGCAAATATAGAGATCCCAGAAAGCATCCTTCACTCCTTTCCGTTAAAATCAACCGGTTTTAACTATTTTAAACCAACAAAAAGCATAAACACACCTTTGCAATAAGCCATATATTTGGAATGCAAACTAGAGTATCATGCACAAAAATCCAATACATCAAAGCATAGTAAATTATACAAAAAAGATACATGATTGGTGGGCAGTTGAATCAGCCACAACTTGATAGAATCATTCAAAGAGATCCCAGAAAGAGGGTCCTCATTCATTTCTTGAAATTCAGGTGGAGGCACGTAACTTTAAATACATATACAAAGAAATGCAAACTGTGATAGATAAAAGAAGAAATCACAATTTTCTGATGAAAAAAATGACACATATGTATCCTTTGATGCCTCCACCTCCATAATCACAATTTAGCCGTCCATATTTTACGAAATTAAGGATCACTAGGAAGCTCGTTTAGCTTCTTGAATTCGACATATTGTATATAGTCATATATAAAAACTTATGGGAAAAAGATATTATAGAAGATGATCTAACATAATCATCCCTTAAATCAACTAAGAAGAAGAAATCAAGAACGACTGTTTGAAATTTTGGCTTCAACCCAAAAGTTACAATTGAGTTTGGCTTGAACCTTATGTGTGCTCAATATTAGAGAGATTTGATAGAAAAAAAGAATAAAATGATTGATCCACTTTGATATTTGTCAAGAAAAAGAATAATCATGTTTGTATCCGATAATCGATAAATGATCTAATAGAATGATCTGATTAGGGTTTTGAGGAATATGAAACTATTAAATAATTATTTGACTCAATAACTGAAAAATATGATATTACAACTAAACTTTATGTTTAACTACTTTAGAAATATAATTTCCATATAATGAATGAAGACAATACAATTGAACACGTAAACCAAATGTTGGTTATGGCTATAAACTTAACTATAGCAAAATCAATCATTATTTAGCCCATATAGATATATCCTAAATAGTCTTCTCCCTTTTCAGAATATGGTGACCACAACCCTTAGTGTTCGATCTGACTTAATTCTTTTTGAACTTTGTCTAAAACTTATAATTGAAAAAGAATATGTAAACAAGGGTAAGAAAGAAAAATTGTTAATTGCTTAGAATGATTTAGTATTTAGCTCGAAGACCAAACAAAATAAAAGAAAGCTAAATAAAAAGTTTGGTAAATTTAAAATAAAGAAGATCAAAATTTTAAGAAATCACATGAACTCGCTTCTCGTATCAAATGCTTTTTGAAATGGGACTGCCACAACAAGAACAATAGTGACAACACTCATTATCACAGTATAAAGGAGAAGGAAGACATAATCTATATTATTTATTAGTAATTGTATTTGGACTGTCTTGTGGTTGGTTGGTGGATTAATTATAGAACGACACGATACATCTCCAAGAGTAAAGAGGGAGTTATGGACCTAAAGAAATATAAGCCCAAAGAACATCGAGTCTACATGGGGAAATAATTCTTTTATTGAAATTATAAGGGTTGAGTTCTTTAGGATCATTGTAGGAGGCACACTAGTTGTTTAATTGATGTATTAATGATGTCATCTATAAGGCATAATATTATATGTGTACTTATCTTCATTAATAAAGGGTTCTAGGTTAAATTTACCTTTGAAAAAGTCATTGTGGGAAAACATGATAGGATAGTATTTTTTTGCTATTTTTTTTAGAACATGGTTTTTTTAAATTGAATATTAATGATAATTGTAGACGTATTTTGGGTGTCTACAATAATGAAGCTTCTTCTTATGCTTATATAGATTATATTTGTTATTGATGTAAATGTATGGCATAAAAGGCTATGACATTGTAGACACGAAATTTTTCACTCCCAAGATTATGTAGAAACCCGGAATGAGAATTTCTTATTTACTTAATACGCGAGCGTGTCAGATAGTTTGCAAAAACTAGCAAAGTTTTGTAAAACCTGACTTTTTGGCGATTGTGGCTAAGCAAGCTCTTTTCGTTCTATGCCTTCTTAAACTGATGCTCAAGGGTCAACCTAAGTGCTTAGAAATTTTAGAATTTATAGGTGAAAGATTCAAATTCACGTGAAGGTGTGGTGTTTTTCAAAGAATAAATAGGTACGCTTGAGTTAAAACTTTAAAATGAACAAGTCCTGAAAAACATAATGTTCTCTTTTTAGGCCTTATTTTCCAAATCGATCTAAATGTCTTACAAACCTCCAAAAATCACAAACAGGGTATATCCTATGGTGTGGAGGATCTGTATCACTTTATAGATCTCAATTTCAAAGTTGTATTGAAACATAATTAAATCAATGAAGTACCCCTGCTCAGGTACCCGAAACTGTCCTGTTACAGAAATATAAAGACTCAAAGATAGGCCTTTATCTCTGTGATATGAGTTCTAAATTTATTGAATTTGATATTGATGGAAAGATATGGATGTCAGCTTTTTAATGAATCAAAATTCAACCAATTTGGAGACTTACAGATAGAGTTATGTGATAAAAACCCAGGCTCTATTGTAAGAAAACTTAATGTGCAAACAATAAACATGTATTTACCCGACCTTGCCCAATTTTATTTACATGGCTGCATGACTCTAAAATTCTTGAAAATTTTATTAAGAGTGAGCTTGTGTGTGTAGAATATGTAGACAAAATTTCAGATTAATTGGAGTAGGGATTCGGGAATTAAAAATGCAACAAACAACATATGCAGATATGCTAAAAGTTCAGTTTCAGGTTTTTACATAATGCAAACTCACCCGAATTGAAATTGCAACAACTCTACATCCCGAATTAAAATGCTGAAATGAAATGAAGGAAAAATATATGTATAAGCTTAAGCATATAGGGGGTAGGGAGTATAGATTATTTATAGAATATATTAAGGTAGAATCGCATAAGCAAACACATAGAGTATGTGTGTGTAAGAGTGAAAATTCAGCAACATAATTCAAAATTCATCAAATCTAATGATTATTACAATGTGGGGAGAGACCATGCTCCATTAATACAACCCCATTTCAATTGAATCAATGTAGAAGAATGATTTAAAAACAACGGATGAAATACTTACAGCTTTAGCATCCAATCAATTAGAATTCCAAGAGTGGAATCCGGTCAGCACCTCCTTCTTCTTGCTTCAAACTCCCACACACTCAATCCTAGTTCTACCCTCTTCTTTCCCTCTCTTTTTCCTTCACTTGTAGCTCATGACCCTCTTGTGTAAGCCCTCTTTCCCAACCCCCAAGATCAATCCCTAATTGATGAGAGATAAAGCAATTCTAAAATCAACCAAGCATTCCAAGATGGGTTCACCCAGCCCCCCTTGGCCCTTTTTATAGGCCAAGGGGCTGGCTTCTAGCCCCTTCCTTGGGGCGGTTTGGGTCAACTCCATTGCCTTGATTTGGATCCATATGAGTGGTCCCCTTTTGTGGTTTGAACCAGCCCCATGTGGACTGGGTTTTCTTAGAGTGGACGGCCTTGATTGGGCTCCAAGCGGCTGCACCTTGTCGGTCGGCCAAGACTCTTTAGCCTATTTCAACTTGATTGATGCTTGGCTGCTTCAATTGCCTTAATTAGCATCATGTTACTTGATGGAACATGATTCATCCTAGCCACATCAAGTTCTTGAACTTGATCAAGCCTTGTGCTTTTGGCTTGGCCGGATATACCAAGTTGACCGACCCTTAGTGCTACTAAACCATCTCGTCTTGGCTTGACTACATGATTCTTTCCAACTTGATACAAGATGTTGGCCGTGTGCATATGCTAGGTTTCTTCTTAGTTTGATAAGCTCAGCCCAAATTTGAACTTGACTCAATCTTGTCTTGAGAGATTCGGCCCCATCGTGATCTTGATCTTGATTCTATCTTGGTAAGCTCGATCCTCCACTTGATCTTATCTTGATTGGATAAGCTTGAACTTCATCTTGATTTGATAAGCTTGATCCTCCACTTGATCTCATCTTAGCTTGATCCCATATTTGAATTCGAATTGGATATTATCTTGATTTGAACTTGATCTTCATAGGCTTCGATCTTATCTTCTTTATTTTTGGGCCTTGATCTGGATCCATTCTCTCTCTCTTTTAACAATTTTACCATACCTTCTTATTGTCATCTTTCCACTTGTCCAAACTATCTTAAGTGATTTTTTTCTCATTTTTTATCTACTGATGTCACTCTCAATTTGTTTCTAGTATTATTTCTAATAACCTCATTATGTATATAGTTTTTTCTTGTGTGACCATAGAACTATCTTAACATCTTCATTTCTACGACGAACATCTTTTGTACATATTGATGATTGATTGCCAACACTTGGAACTATATAACATAGTGGATCTAATTGCTACTATAATGTTTACCTTTCAACTTTAATGGTATCTTTTTATCACATAGAATACTTGATGCATCTCTCTATTTTAACCGACATGTACTAATTTTATGCATAACATCTTTATCCATTTTTTTTATCACTATGAAAAACTGACCATATGTATTTAAAACTTTCTTTTCATCAAAAGTATGTAATTCATGCATAAAGGCTCATGCTTCTCATCTACTTGGATATCCATGGTTAGCGTTAATATACCCATTTATCACAAAAATCTGCTGGTGGACATTTTAACCAATCTGCGTTAATATACCCATTTATCACAAAAATCTGCTGGTGGACATTTTAACCAATCTATCCAGGGTTGAAATAATTTGTTATCCACTTCATTCATAGCAGAGGAAAATTTCTTTTCTTAATTTTTACTTTGAACATTCTGGTGTGTGGTGTGCTTCACTTAATAGCTTCTTGTAAGTAAATCATTCTCACATTGCCTTTGTCAATGTCTTCATATGTTTTTGTAGTTCGTTTAGATCTTGCACAAACTTTTTGGAGCTTTTATGCCATTCTTGGTGTCTTGTCTCAAACAGTAAAAGTATATTTTGTATTCTGTGAGAAAGGTGTAATTGATCTTTATATAACAAAGCGGCAAGTGAAAACAGAATCAATAACAATTATCTTGGCTGTTTATTTATTTCTTAACAAAGTGAAATAGCTGGAATCAAAACTGATGGATCTGGAGTGGTTGGATTTGCTTTGCTAACAGTATAGTGTCCTTAAATTTACTTCATTCACTTTTTTTGTGAATCACACCATGTAATTGCTGTTGAACGGCTGATGTTCATCAGTTCTACATTTGATCAAATCAAGCCAATTTTAACTGGACGTTGTTTGGGACAAGTTCCCATAATAGAGAAGTTTTGTTAACAGATGTCAAAATCTCAGTGGTTTGCGTGGTGTACTTCTGTTACATAACTTTCTTTTCGTGCTGAAAAGTGATGCATGCTTAGTATCATGTTGTACGATGTGCTAGGATAATATTTTTGTACAATACTTGGATAATATGATCCGTTTACCTATATGGCTTTTGCCCATTTGTTGTTTTATTGTACCTTGTCACAGAGTGCATATCATATTGTATCATACATCATTGACTGATACAATTTTTGGACTTTTTAGGTTTAAATTTTCTTCTCTTTTAAATGAAAAGATAGAGTATTACATAGTATTAAACAATACGGTGCAATATGTGCTCATTCCTCTGTACAGGATGGGTACATGTGATATGTTTAACATTAGTTTGCATTCTTTTGTCAATGAGATTCTTTCTTTTGTGCTAAAAAAGTGAAGCATTTTCATGTGGATCTTGATTTTTGTTTGTTTGCTTTCAACAGATATAATAGCTTTTATCATTCCAAGGCATGATGCCTGCATCAGATCATTATCTTGGATTTCATCTTTGTTGTTAAACTTATTTATTCTTGGTCTTTCGGTTTTAAGTTCATGGCTTGATCAATCAATGGTACCATCAAAGGAATTTTTATATGTATTCCTATATTTGTTTGCTTTTGCAGGGATTGCTGATAATGTTAGCATCCTTTCATAAAGCTGTTGGTGAGAAGGTCTGTCACTCATCGCGGTGCCACATTTCATGCACTCTCTAATGTTTTAAGATTATAGCTACAAACTTGAAGTAGCATAATGAAATGAGAATTGGCTGGGGGTTCAATTCATATGAAAAATGTTTTCTTCCCGTTTTTGGGTATTCTGTCTTGGCTGATTGGAATAGAAATCCTCTAATTCCTCTGCTTTGCAGGGTATGAACAATTGGTTGGAAGGGGAAATCCGAAAAGAAGTATGCAAGAGAATGCAAATTACATTGAGCTCCTTTCCATTCTTAACCAATGGTATGCTGGTCTTGGCCTTATCAGATTCATGGTTTAGATGACTTCAGATGAAAGTGGTACACCTGGAGGTTTCTTCATAAAACACCTAAATGAAACATAGATATGTAAGATGGCTTCCATAAATCTAATATCCAAAAGGGGGAACTAACCATTCAATATGGTTCACCATAGTGTACTTACTATTTTATTTCAAGTTGCAATTACATAAAAGTATACATTCGTGATGCATAATCTTTTAGAACATGAGAAGACATTTTGTTATTGTTTAATTGAATAAAAGATATTTTTGATAGTTTCAACAGAAATTTTTTTTACTGGAAGTATGTAAAAGCTGTTTACGTTCTTATTAAAAGAACTGGTTTAAGCTAAGTTAGAGCTTTGGTTTTCTTTGCAGTTAAACTGGAAGCGCTTGAGGGAAATATTAAGGCTTTAAAGAATTCTCTTACATCACAGCAGCACCTAATTGAATGTTTTCAGGTAGATTGTGTGTGTGTGCATGTGTGTGCATGTGAGTGAGGGATGCAAATTCTGTTTACATGGAGCTGAAACAAAGACACGTTCTTGCAACTCCTCCCATGACTCTGATCCTATTCTTAGTGCAAACTGCTTTTCTAAAATTTGATGGACTTTTTGTCACGTTTCAAACCATGGACATGCACATACTACTGTCCTGTACTTCCTCTGCGGAATAACACAAGTTACACAATATTTCTGTTAAATTTTTTACTGTTGGGATGCATATTTGGATTCTAATGCAAGTTTCTTTGCTGTTTTGTTTGGGTAAGTGTTCTAGTTTTCAAGATACCTAGTTATGCAGAAGCGGAAAAATAATGGGTTCTATGTACAGGACTTAGTTCATCTGCAAGAACAGCAAATTTGGGAAGAAGAACTGGCCAAGATGTTGAAGTCGAGCACCCAAGAGGTACCAAAAGTTTGTAACGAAGTCTATGCTTCAATGTAGCTAACGGAAGATCGGTGAATATCACCTCAAGATCACAAAGCCTTTAGAAAAAGGCTACAATAGGGCATATACAACAAAGGCACAATATAACGAAAATCAATATTATTTAGCCACAAAAGGCTTGTAAGAATATGTACATTAGTGTGATATTTATAGAAGAGAACATAAGTGAGAGAGGAGAACCAACAAGAGAGGAGGGGGCTGGTCATAGCCAGCCCCCAACAGCTAGAAATTCTAGCCATTGGGGCCTGGTGACCGTTGGGCCCCCAACTTGTGGCCCTGGCCCTGGCCTGACAGCCCGATGGGCCAAGCTCTGTCAGGGCCTGGCCCTGGCGGCCCATATGTTCTAACAAAATTATATTGCGATTTTCTTTTTTGCTTTTGAGGGTTCTCGCATATCTGTTAGCTAACCTTACCGTTTTGTTTACTTTAATGGTCTTTATTAGGAATGTTCACACATGCAACAGAAAAAACATGATCATCTCTTAAATCATACCCAACTGTATGACTTGTCAAAATGGCGTACTTTCACAGGTAAACATTTGTGTGTGTATTAACATGTAAAAACTGTAGCTGACCGATCAACAACCTTTTATATATGCTTCTGGAGTTGTGTTTTTCAGTTTATGACAGCATTCGACTGTGTAATACAATTATACAAGAAGTTCTGTCTTGGAAAAAAAAAACTCTGACTAGGATTCAGGATATGCAACAAAAGTATGCTTTTTAAACAATCAATTTGTATTTGAACAAATGCAGAATTCTGAGATCAACTCTCCTACAGTTGCTAGAAATCCAGGTTGCAGCTTCTCATAATGTGAAAGGCTATCACAGTTTGAAATTTGAATAGTTGAGTGATATTTATGTGATTGTAACAAGGAAATCAACTTTCTTGTAGCTGTTACGTGTAACAGTTTTCTTACATATGCACGTAGACACGTGCACATAAGCACATACACATGCTCATGCTCATGCACACACATACATATTAGCATGCGATGTTTCAAGGTTTTTTTTGTTGGTTCTAAAATCTTTGATATGTTTATTGCTTCATCTACTTCCCAAGCATCCACGTATCAAGTGCTGACAATGTACGTCTTTCTGTGGATTCAAAGTGTTGCCAATCCTCTGCAATGTATCTGGATGTTTATTATCGATGGACTTGTCATATAATTTTATTTAGTTAAGTAATGTTGCTTGTTTCCATTAAAACTTATCTTTCTTTGTGTTGCAGGGCGATTGCTACATCAGATTCTTTGCTTAACTGATCCTTCTTGTTCAATGTATCTAGGACCTATGAGTAGGTGGTAAGAAAATTGTTGGTTGATTGTTTAGAGCATCTACAATCCTTTATTTGCTTGCTTGAAATAATTTAGGATGCTGTATCGATTGGTCTAATCATGCTTGCTTTCCATTTCACAATTTGAAGCATTGGACCACTAACATGGTTACTGCCATGGGACATCTCTTAGGTTTGACGCGGAAGGTCATGAGCGACTAGGATCACGCTTCTTTCATCTTCTCGAGTCATGGTACTCTTACTATTATCTTAAGTTGATACTTGGATGACTATTGTTTAAATCCTTTGGGTTGAATGACCACTCCCGTATTGAAAGTTATTGAATTTTGTGCACTTATGCCACATCATTGATATGGAACAGCAGTTTATTATTTTTGTGAAACTCTTTCTTTTGCTTTGAAGTGTTGGAAGGAAACAATAAAGAATGATATAGTTTGTTGAGTTAATTGTCAGCACGGCACATAATCAAGCTCTACGGAAACAAAAAATCCATGTAGCCAACCCCATCTAGTATGGGAAAAGGCTTAGTTGTTGGTCATCTTTCTTTTTATTTTCAAACTTCTTCCTTCATATTCTCTTAATCTTAATTATCAATAATTTGTTTCATGGGTGTTTCTTCGGTAACTTCTTTTTTTAATAACAAGGTCTGCTTTCCTTTTCCTTTCTGGAGTTCGTCATTTTTCTCATGTTTGGTACTTTGTTTTTTTACTTTCTGCTTTGAAACTCTCTCCTTGTTCTTTGGCCTCATCAACTTTTCATATCGATCGTACATTACAGTGGAGAGCCTCTTTCTAAAAGATGAGGATAAAAAATCAACTAAATTCTGTTATGTTTTTTCTAGTGGCAATGTATATACTCTGAGATTGTTTTAAAGTGGATAGTCATAGGGACTCGACTCTTTAGTTTGTGTTTGTTTAGTTGGATACATAGCAATCTGAGCAGTGTTCATGCCAGGAGAAAGATATTCTTGGTCCCTAGCAGATACCCAATTTTTACTATGTGCGTGTATTCACATATTCTTTGACGTTGATATTTTCAGACCTTTGAGTGTACCTATATTTTACTCTATGTATGTGGGCGTATGTTTTGCATCTTGTGTGTTTTGACTTATACATGGATATGTATATTGTTGAATATCAACTAAATAAAACAATTTTAGAGAAAAACAAAGGAGAAGATGAGATAGGGCGTCATCGCCCTCTCTTCTTGGTGGGTGGCTGCTACATTCTCTCTTTTTTATTTTCCTTAACCTAATGGGCAGCTGCCAATTAGTATATATACATAATGTTTTAACTTGAAAAACGATTATGCCCCTAGCAGTCCTAGTACAACGAGCCACTAGAAATAGAAAATTACAGCAAGATCCGATTAATTACAGCTAATCTAGCTTAGTATTCAACACACTCTCTCAAGTTAGGACGAAGATACTCTCAATGCTCAACTTGCTAAGAAGCTATATTATCATTAGCGAGTAGCGGGTTGTTAGCGGTCGACCCTCATATAGTGGTAGCAGGGATATAGCAAATTTAGCGGTATATTTTTATTTATGATTAATATATATATATATAATAGATTCTCTAATTTCTAAGAAATATCAAGAAACACAACCACTTCTTTCATAAATATAAATCAAACTAAATAAAAAAATTCTACTTCTAACTTCTAAGAAAAACAAATAATAAATTTTATGTGGCACATGTATATTAAATTACAACAACAACAACTAAGCCTTTTCTCATACTAGATGGGGTCGACTACATGGATTCTTTGTTTCCACATATCCCTATCGTGTGCCATGTTAGCAATTAACTCACAATAAGCTAGATCATTATTTATTGTTTCTTTCTAACACTTTTGTGGTAGTCCTCTAGATCTTTTAATACTTTCCAAATTTAGTTTTTCATACCTTCTTATAGGTTTTGCTTTTGATCTTCTTTGTATATGTCCAAACCATCTTAAATGATATTCTCTCATTTTATCCTTTGTGCTTCAACGACTCCGTTGAACACACAACGCGAACTGAAACAATGGATTTTGGGTGGATTGCGAGGTTCTGGTGCAAGAGGAGAGCTATGAGATATACCCATTTGTTTGTGTATTGCATGATTTGGAGGGATTTCTTTGATTTCCAACAATCAATTTCCAGAAGTCGTTGCTTTCTTCCCAAACAAACCAGTCGTCTCGTGCTTCAACGACTCCGTTAAACACACAATGCGAATTGAAACGATGGATTTTGGATGGATTGCGAGATTCTGAACCATTTCAGAATCTCCAAAATTCACAAAAATTTTACAGTGAGTAAACACAAATATGGAGATTCAGGAACTATTTTTATTCCATTTTTTGGTTCTATGATTATGGAGAATTAAATAAAAAATGTGCCTCTATGCAGGCGTTCGAAACTAACCTATTACAGAAATAAAGAGGTTTAGAAAAACATTGTATCTCAAAGTGAATATCTCCGATTTCTATGAATTTAGTGTTGTTAGAAAGCTATGGATGTAAGCTTTCCAATGAGACTAGTTTCAATGTATTTGGTTCACTGCAAACAAAGTTATGAGATGATTACTCAACCTTTGTTGTAGGAAGTACAGACTGGATAGACTTGGTTTTTAATTTGTCTGACTTTTTCTTATTTTATTTAAGTGGCTGCACGATCCTAAAATTCTTAAAAATTTTATTATAAGTGAAAATTTTATTATAAGTGGACTTGTGTGTGGGGATTTGGTATACAAAATTTTAGATCATTTGGAGAAGAGAGACAAAAATGAAAAATAAAACATGAGACAAATGCAAGATGCTGAAAACATATTTCCGTGTTTAAAACATACATAAATGCATTTCGTTCGAAATTAAAAGACTAATCACAATAATTTTAAAGTAAATGACTGAAGGAAATGAATTGAAATATATTTATAGCTTAAGCATCGAGGGAATTAGAAGATATAAGAGAGTATATCATATAGAGAGGTAGGAAAAACTTGAAATCAAACAAGTAATACGCATAAATGTAATGAAATGAAATGGGCAGCATATCTATTCTATTACATCATGGGGGGAGATAATTGCTCCATTAATACAACCCCTTTTAATGAATGAAAGCAAGGAAGAAGGAATTAAAGAAGGGAGGAGAGTGTCGACCTTACAATATGAGCCTCCTTGGTACCAATCGTGGAAGAAATGGAGAGGATCATCCTCTCTTTCTTTCTCTCTTCTCTCTCTTTTCCTCTCCCTCTCTCTCTTAGGCTCTTTCCCACATTCCTTCAATGTTCATGAATGGTGGAAACCAACCCCTAAGGTTTTATAGGCTTTTGGTGGATCTCGAATTGGATCTGTTGGAGCCTAAGTCTTGATATAATCTCTTGGCTGTCCACATGGCTTCATGTGGGCCTCTTAGTGGTCCCCTTAACCAAGGTGAGTCTAGCCCCATGTGGTGAGGGTTAGGTACGACATGGTCTTCATGTGACCTAGGCGTGGTTTGGTAATAATCGGCAAAGGGAGTTCAGATGACTAGGTGCAATCGGGGGTGACCCGACTAGGTCATTCCTTTTGGTGCCATACTTGATGAAGTCGTGGCTTGGTCCGGCATACTCTTGATTTGGCCTAGCCCATCTTGGCTTCAACTTTCCTAGCCCGTTCGAGACTAGGTCCGACCCTTGGTCTTCCTTAGCCCTTGTCTTAGACTCTTGATTTGGCCTACCCCATCTTGGCTTCAACTTTCCTAGCCCGTTCGAGACTAGGTCCTTTGTCTTGGTCCACATTTAGTTTGATTTCCGGTTTTGCCCTTGAATTAGATTTGAATCTTGATTTCAGATTCATGATTTCAAATATTTCTTTTGATTATTTAAAATCATTTTGTTTGAGATATATTTGAAAACAACGAGTTCTATCAAAATTTTCAAATACTTTTGAAAACAACCGAGTTCCATTTCCAGTGTTTGCACGGACAACCTGTTTTCGCCCCGTGAGTTAGTTTTTACCATTTCAACTACTTTAACCCTTTGTTGGGTGTAGGGTCTTGAACCTCTTTAGCGCTTGAGTGTAGGGTTTGAGATCGCTTTAACCCTTTAATGGGTGTAGGGTCCCAGAGTAGGACTATCCTCAATTGGACGAGTTTTTGAGGCTTGATTTTGATTTGATTTGTATTTCAAAGGTTTTTTGCAAATTTGACATTTTGCAAACATTTTTAGGTTTGGTTCTGAATGTCTCATCCTCATTTATTTCTTTGAGGAAACTTGTTTAAAACCATCATTTCTTTGAATGAAATCATTTAAAAAGGCATAACAATTTGGGCTTTAGGGTAAAGCAATCATTTTTTGGCCCATTGTCAAAATTAAATTTTTTTAAAAGGATACAATTTATCCTTATTTTGAGGTTGTTACGAAATTTGTCAAAATTGAATTTTTTTAAAAGGATACAATTTACCCTTATTTTGAGGCTGTTACAAAATTTTGGTGCAGAAATGAGTTCGTTTAAGGTGTCTTTATTTAAAAATACTTAAAAGACCCAAAATCGCAATTTTTTTTAAAAAAAGGTAAAATTTCTAAAATATCAAATCTTTTGAGAAAATTTTTGGGCGTCTACACATCTCTCTCTACAGAGATACCATGTTGAAAATCAAATTTTCGTCATTGTCTTCCTCTACATTATTCGATCACTGCTTGCCTCCGCCATCGATTAGGTCTGTGCATACATGCTCTTTCGTGGCTCTGATACCATATTGAAAATCGGAGGCACCATGCAACGAGAGGAAGAACATAAGAGGGAGAAGATGAAAGGAGGGTCGCCCCCCCTTCTCTCTCTTCTATTGTGTACTGCCCTAATCTCTATTACAACATCAAATTCTTATATAATGGACCTTACATCAAAACGATAAAAATGCCCATAATAAGAAAAATAAATTATAATAATATCCTAAGTAATGTTGTCTTCAACAATTGCTTTACACAATCAAGTGTAACTGCTCTATACTCTGCCTTTGTTGAAGATCTAGGTACTACAGTATGTATTTTGCTTTTCCACAAGACTATGTTACCACCTATCATAGTAAGGTTTCCTGAGGTAGACCTTCTATCATCGGTTAATCCTACCCAGTTAGCATCTGCATATACTTTAATATTTAAATGATTGTGAGTTGTATACACGAGACCATACCATACTTACAACATAGGAGATATTTGGGCATGTAATAGTCAAATATATAACCCGTCCCACTAATCTTTAGTATTCACCAGGTTCCTTCAATGCTTCTTTTGTATGGGCACTTAATTTCATATTGCTTTCCATAGGTACACTTGTTGGTTTACAATCTAGCATGTGAGTATCCCTTAGTAAGTCAAAGGTATATTTTCTCCGAGTGAGGAAGATGCCCCTTGAATTCTTCAAGACTTCAATCCCTAAAAAGTAATGGAGAGGTCCCTGATTTTTCATATCAAACAAGGAGAGTAGTTGACCCTTTAACTATCTAATTTCATTGTCATTCTCTCCAGTGATATGATATCGTCAACGTATACAACCAAGACTCAAATGCCTTCTCCTTTCCTTACAATTATACTTTTGGTAAACCCGAGGCTCATGACTCCATCACTGAATCTTTCAAACCGTGTACGGGGTAATTATTTCAGTCTATACATGGCCTTCTTGAGTTTGCAATCACTATTATCTATGTAGGCATTACTTGTTCGAGGTGGTAGGTTCATATAGATCTCTTCATTCAAGTTCCCTTGGAGGAATAGGAATGCATTTTTGACATCTAGTTGCAATAGGTTCTACCCTTTGTTTGCAGCTATACTGATGATTACTCTAATAGTTGTCATTTTTGTAATTGGTACAAAGGTTTCTGTATAGTCTAACTCATAAGCTTGACTGTAGCCCTTTGTAACTATACATGCTTTATATATGTAAATACTATCATGAGCTTTATACTTTATGGTATAAACCCACCTGCATCCGACCGACTTTATGCCTTGAATGATCATGAACATAACATACACATCCAAATACCTTGAGGGAAATATCAAACATTATTTTATTAGGCATTAGACCTGAAGTGTAATCTTTCCTCGTAGTACAGTAGGAGTTCTCTTTATAAGGTAGATAGCCATTAGAACTACATCTCCCCAGAATATCTTAGGTATATTACTTCCAATTAGTAGAACTCTAACTATTTCTAGGATGTGTCGATTTTTCCTCTTTGTTACTCCGTTTTGTTTTGGTGTATATGACCATGATGTTTGATGAACTATACCATGATTCTTGAGATACTTGCATTCTACTCAATTCTCCACCATTATCCAATATGATGCATTTAATGGTATATTGAAATTGAATCACCACAAATTTGTGAAATAATGGAAATATAGAAAGAAGATCAAAAGCAAAACCTATAAGAAGGTATGAAAAATTAAATTTGGAAAGTATTAAAAGAGGTAGATGACGACCACAAAAGTGTTGGAAAGAAACAATAAAGAATGATCTAGCTTATTGTGAGTTAACTGCTAACATGGCACATGATAGGGCTATGTGGAAACAAAGAATCCATGTAGCCGACCCTGTCTAGTATGGAAAACGACTTAGTTGTTGTTGTTGTATAGTTGAAACTTCACTCTTATTTTTCATAAGTAAACCATTGTGAATCTAGTGCAATCATGAATAAAGGTAACAAAGTATCTATAGCCTGACATAGCAACCACAAGACTCAAACCCCATACATCTGAGTGTACAAGCTTAAAATGATTTGTTTTCCTAGACTCATTGCAAGGAAAGCTAGCTCTATGATGCTTAACTTTCTGACAAGTTTCTTATTCAAAAGATTGACCAACCATATCTAAACTTAACTATGGAACTATAGTCTTCAATTTCAGAACTGGATGGTGACATGTATACTCCTCTAACTCTATCATGCCTAATGATCCTCTCTGTTCTCTGATTATGAAAAAAACACAATCATTTTCATCAAATATAAGTGGACTATTTAGCTCTCTAGTAATAGCATGTACAGATAGGAGATTAGTAGGAAATTTAAAAACATGTAAAATTGAGGGTAGATTGCCAATGGGCGTTCTCACAATCCCTTTTCCTAGGATACATATATATAAGAGTCATATGCTAACTTTACACTACTATCACATTTCATATATTCATGCTAAGTTGAAGATGTTCTTATTACCATTCATATGGTGAGTAGCCCCTTAATCAATAACCCAAGAAGTGGATGAAGACAAACCAATGGAATTCATGACATTAAAGCTAGATGCATGAACCAAGGAGGCTTGCAAATCTAAGGTAGATTCCTGTCTCTCTTTGGATTTACCCATGTCTTGAAGTTGCTTCAATATCTAGGAAAGGATACTATTCTCAGTCTTCATTGTGTTTGAAGAGCTTGTTTGGTATGCATTGTTCTTGAGATGTGATGGTTTACCAATTAAATCCCTCTATTGTTACCTAGTATATCGTGACTTCTCACAATATGAGCACTTCAACTTGTCCTCATCTGAGCGTCAATATCCACATCCACGACCACTAGAAGTTGCACCACCTCTCCCATGGCTGCTTCCTTGTTGTCGTAGGTTGACAAATACTGATTTATCTCCAGTCTTTCTTCCTTCTCTAGATTTTTCATGTCTTCCTCTTTGATAAACAAGGAATACACTACTCTCAAAGATCGTAGTGTTTTACTGCAAAGAACATTTGCCTTAAATACATTTTTTTCTTCTAATTCAACGTTTCTAGTTTTGAAGCAGTGTGAGCATTCTCCATGGGTGTAGTACTGAAGTTCATCCCAGAAGCTTATGACTTCAACATAGTATTCGATGATTGATATGCTTCCCTGTATGCATTTTCTAATCTTTGATTGAATATCATATTTCTTTGAAATGTTACTTTTCGTGAAATATGATGATCAAATTATGATGTTGAAATTAGTATTAGGATCAAAGGTTTTGAATATCGTTGGTGTTTATGCACCTTAAGTAGGACTAGAAGATAGTATAAAGATGACTTTTGAGAGGAGTTATATAAAGTGATTCAAAGAATTCCACAAATGGAGATGATTTTTTAGGACATGTCGGTAAATAGGCATTAGGATATCAAGGTATTCATGGAAATTATGGTTTTGGAGATATAAATGAGGAAGGTAGAGAGATTTTAAATTTTGTTATGGCATATGATCTCTTTATAATCAATACAATCTTCAAAAAATGAGATGAACATTTAATTACTTATAAGAGTGGCTTATTACAAACACAAATTTATTATTTTGTTTATAATAAAAAAGATAGATCGTGTTGTAAAGATTGCAAGATAATTCTAGGATAAAGCTTAACTACTTAATATCAATTTTTAGTAACGGATTTGTAAGTAAAAAAGTGGACAAAGAAGAATAGAGTGTATAGAGCTATTCAAACTAGATGGTGGAACCTCAAATGCGAGAAAGCATCTATATTTAAACCAAAAGTTCTTCAAGGAGATGCTTGGAATTATATAGGTACACCTTATGATATGTGAAATAATATGGCTATATATATTAGAAAAGTGACAAAAGATGTTTTAAGTGTATCTAAGGGAGGCGTACCAGAACAAAAAAAGCTTGGTGGTAGAGTTAAGTGGTGCAAGATAAAATCTAGGCAAAGAAAATATGTTACAAATTGCATCAAAGACTGGTGAAACTTTGGAGTCTTGTAAGAAAGCAAAAAAGAAGCGAAAAAGACCGTTAGAGAAGCACAAGCTAAAATTTAGGAAGATTTATATAAAAAAAACTCAACTCAAAAAGGTGAAAGAGTTATTTTTAGGATAGCTAGGGCTAGAGATAAGAAAATTAAGGATCTTAATTTTGTAGATGCATCAAAGACGAGGATGAAAAATTCTAGCGGCAAATGATGATATTAATTAGATGAAAAAATTATTTGTATACGCTTTTTAATGAAAATAAAGATTTTAGTATTAGCTTAGGAGAATTAGCCAAATCAGAAAAGTATATAAATCATAATTTCTACTTCCGTATTCAAAAGAAATAAGCCAAAGAGGTTGTTAAACATATGAAAGTTGGTAAATATATAGGACTAAACAATATTCCTATAGAAGTTTGGAAAATCCTAGGAAATATATGAATCACTTGGCTCACAAGACTATTTAATAAAATATAGAGAAACTAAAAGATGCCCGAGGAATGGAGAGCGAGTACACTTATACCCATATACAAGAACAAGAGAGACATTCAAAATTGTGTGAATTATCAGGGTATCAAGTTAATGAACCATATTATAAAATTATGAGAAAGAATTATTGAATGTAGGTTAAGACAAATATCGAGTACAATAAAGAACCAATTTGGATTCATGCTTCACAGATCTACTATTGAAGCGATTCACCTTTTTGAGACTTTTTATGAAACATTTTAGAGAAAAAAAGACATGCACATGATATTTATTGATCTAGAAAAAGCTTACGTAGGTTACCAAGAGATGTTCTTTAGAGAACCTTGAAAAAAGAGGTATCCCATTAACATACATAAACCTTATAAGAGACATGTACGATGGTGCAAAAACATGTGTGAGGACCCATGAAAAAATGACAAACTTCTTTGAAGTTAGTATTGGGTTACATCAATGATCAACTTTAAGTCCATATTTATAATGATGATTGATGAGTTAATAAAACATATTTAAGATGAAGTACCTTGGTGTATGTTATTTGGAGATGACATTGTGTTAGTGGAGGAGTCCATGAAAAAAGTTAATAGAAAATTGGAACTATGGAGAGAAACATTAGAAAGTAAAGGCTTCCAACTTAGTAGAACAAAGACAAAATATATGAAATGTAAGTTTGATCATTTGGTTACTTCAGAGGACATATAAATTAAGATTAGACACAATGTATCCCTCACAAGGAAAATTTTAAATATCTAGGGTCAAATTTTCAGAGTGAGGAAGAATTGATAGAGATTTAGAGATTTTATGCATAGAATTAATGCAGGTTGGTTAAAATGGAAAGGAGCATAAGATATTCTTTGTGAAAAGAAGATATCATTAAAGTTAAAAGGTAAATATTATAGAGCAACAATTACACCTGCCATATTTTATGGTTATGAGTGTTGGGCAATTATCAACATGAACAAAAGATGTGTGTGGTAGAAATAAAGATATTGAGATAGATAAATGATCATACAAGGAAAGACCATATAGATAATGAGGTTATTAGAAACAAATTGGGAGTGATACCAATAAATGATAAAATGAGATAATATCGTTTAAGATGTTTTGGATATATAAAAAAAAAGATCAAAAGAAATGCCTATAAGAAGGTATGAAAACTAGATTTTGAAATTATTAAAAGAGGTAGAGGACGACGAGAAAAGTGTTGGAAGGAAACAATAAATAATGATCTAATTTATGTTGAGTTAACTGCTAACATGACACACGATAGGACTCTGCGGAAATAAAAAATCCATGTAGCCGAGCCCGTCTAGTATGGGAAAAGGTTTAGTTGTATGCTTCAATGACAACCAACTAGATCTTGCCGGTGGTGTTCAAATACTAAGCTAGATGAGTTGTAATTAATCAGATCTTATTGTAATTTTCTATTTCTAATGGCTCATTGTACTAGGATTGTTTATTAGAGGCATAATCGTCTTTCAAATTAAAATGTTATATATATATATACATATATATCTATATATACATATATATATATACATATATATATATATACTAATGGGCATAATCGTCTTTCAAATTAAAATGTTATATATATAACCAAAATAAAAAAGAGAGAGAAGGTAGCAGCCACCCCCACCAAGAAGAGAGGGCGATGGTGCCCTATCTCATCTTCTCCTTCATTTTTCTCCAAAATTATTTTATTTAGTTGATATTCAACATGGTATGAGAGGTTAGGCTCTATTTCTAGGACATGAAATGCGAGCAAATTCGAGAAATTATCTTCTAGGTACTTAGGGTTTTAGTATAATTATAAACCCTAATCGTCAAAGAAAGGTGAGAAAATCTCTTACGAATCAAAACTTAAGACAGGATTCAACAACCCTACCAGCCTCCTCTGCAAGGGAGTAATACGGCTCAGATCTCGAGACAATCAAATCACATCACACATCTAGAGGCATACTACACATATCTCGAGGCAACCATATGACTGAAAAAATTGGAATTTCTGATGAATCTAGCCATTATATTGAAGACACGGACAACAACAATAAGATAGCTTCAATACATGTTACTTCCATCAAGTTTGATGGAAATAATTATAAAGCTTGGTCTAAGCCTTTGAAATTTGCCCTTATCGCACGAGGTAAACGGGAGTTTGTCATTGGAAAATCCTCACAATCACATCCCTCATACCCCAAGTACTCTAAGTGGAGAAGGGACAATGCCATAGTTGTCTCTTGGCTAATCAATTCCATGGTACCCAGCATTGGCAGCACCTTCATGATCATATACACGTATTGTTGGTTAGCCTGTTTTTGTAGCCTCATCTCTTGTCCATTTTCTCACATAAAATATGTCATTTCTTATGTCCAACGCCAATACCGTTTTCATGCCTACCTAATATCACTTTTGACCTTCCCATATCTATGTTCCATTACCATGATTGCTATCTTTCTTGTTTTAGCTTTCACTGTTCCTGTGAATATCAGCTTTCCACTATTTGCTTTGGTGTTTGATAGGTAAAAATAGTTTGACAGTGGTGTGAAATCCATTGAAGATATGTAAGAGAATCTAGTGTTTTAACGGACATTTCCTTGAAAAGCTTCATTCTAAAATGTTTCCTGATATTCTTTATTTCGTTTTTTATGATCTTTCATTCTTATGAACCCTTTCTTTTCACTTGATGGTTCACTTTTTATCAGCACTAGACCTGTAGGGCTGTCTTCCTTGGATTGTCTTCTATGGATTCTGATTGTAGAAAATCTGGAGCATGTTGTTACGGCTCTCCAAAATCAGGTGACCTAGTATCAGTGTTGCATGTCTTAGTTTTCATACTAAGTTTTTTGCATTGAGTTAGATGGAAACTAAAATCCTGCATTATTACTTGAAGTTTTTATCTGCATTGAAATTGTTGAGTGATGTTTGTGGTAGTGAATGATACAAAGCAGACTTTTATAGATATTTTCCTATAGTTTTTTGGTTCTAATTTTTCCCATTGTTCACCTAAATGCACTAGATTAGTCAGTTTACTTTCTCCAAGTGTACATTGAATATGAAAAAGTCAATGCTCCAAAAGTTACTTGTTTTCTCATTTGGGACAGGTGTGAATTGTGAATTAGCCATGTATTATGCAACCTTCACTTGTATGTTCATCTTACACGTTTGGATTTGGATAAGCCCTAAGATGTACCAAAAGTCTGTTTTAGAAGGCTAAATGGCCTTTTAGCCTCGTTCACCTAGAAAACAAAGGGTTGTTGTCAGTATCAGTGTCATTGTAAAAGTAGTAGGCCAAAATTTGCTGGTAAGCATTTATTTAGTGCTTGCATGCTGCTAATTCCTAATGTTAGCATAGTATTTTTCGTGCCATAACAAGAGCACAGTTCCATTTTGATCGAGTCTAGTTCATCACAGAAGGACAAACACTAAGTAGATTGATTTTTTGCTAGAGAAAAAAAGATTGAGGACAAGGGCCTAAAGACTGCATTCTAGCAAGTTGTAGATATCATTACTTGGGTGTTTCCACACATTGAGAGAACCGGATTAAATATTTTTTTTTGGGTGCATATTGTCGTACAACAGTATGGTATTGGTACTTAGTATGGTCAGATACTGTAGTATTACTATAGTACTAGTAGCACTGTTGCATTATAATACATGTTGACGTACTCAGTGAGAAATCTAAAAAGTTGTTCAGTGAGATGAATAACTACGGTTTTTTTGTGGTGTGTGCATTGTAATTCACTGTTCACATGATAGCTTGTGGTTAAAACTGGTTTTCTTGGAAACCTTTTGGGTGAGGTGAAGTGGCTGTGAGCTTAGCAAATAACCCATGGTTTAAATCATAATGTTCTTGCTGCCACAATGCTTTATGTATTTTTTTTATGTTCCAAAATCCAGGTCTGTCCATAATTTAATGATGTGTTTCTAGTCTGACAATGATTCAGTCTCTTCTATGGTATTAAAAGGTATTTAGCTTGATGGTTCGATTGTTTCTCCCCCCATTAAGGTCTCTGAATTAAGTTAGGTGCTTTTAAGTGCATATGCTCTTTATATTCATAATCCTATTTTAATAAGGAAACACTACAGTATGCACAACCAATTTGGTTATTGTTTGCAGCTGGAAACAATTGGCTGTCATGAGCTGGAAACGTCAATACCTGTACTGGAAAAGTTGGATAAAGAGTTGTTCCCAGCCACGTCAATACCTGTACTGGGATTGCAACCTTACATGCGTCGGGTACAAACTTTCACGCTGTTATCCATTTCCTTCTCTTTTTAAAAATTTAGTGTCTTAAAAACATGTTGCTCTCTTCTAACCTACAATGTACTTTCATGAAAGACTGTCTTGTACTTCTTGTCATGGTAGGTAATGCATCTGGGCCATTTCAACTTTTCTTTATGATCATTCTTACTAAAACGTCGCTGCTCTATATCTACTTCCTTGTTTCTGAAGCTTTTGCATGTTCTAGCAGTGTCATTTGTCTTTTCTATTTTCTATAATTTCAGTTTTCACCTTTGGCTGGTTGGTCTTTGTACTCTCCCCATTTGTTTCATTAAGTCATGGCTTAATGTTTCAGTTGCCATATGATGCTACAATTGGTAGAGCAGGAAACGGTACAAAATATTCAAACTAAGACATGCTATGTCACACCCGCTCAGGTCGTGACCACGACCCGGCCCGAGCCGATGCCACGGGGCCGCTTCTCGTGCGGGTGTTATGGTGAGCAGTAACCAAGTACAATACTAATTTCATTCAAACTCAATGAAATAAATATTCATATCAAAGTTCTAAACAACACGCCTAAAATGGTGCGGGGCCCACCTAACAATAACTCCGAATAACAAGACTTTTTAAATCATTCAATACTTATAATATCATCTAATATATAGAAATGTCGCTCTATCTAACTCCTACTCTCTTCCGTGTGCCTTTGAAGTACTAGCTTTAGGACGAGCTGTAAAATAATGGGGTGAGCTCCTATTCATAGCTGAGTAGGGAGGTTAAACATCTTTAAACAGAAATGATACTAAAAGTATGTATAATTTCACAATCATTTCATAACAAAATACAGTTTCACCTTTAAATAATGATCTCAAATTCATACGCAAACACTCATACACACGCAAACACACATCATTAGTTACGATAATTATAGCCCATAGTGTGTCTGCCCCAAAGGCCACAGGAGTCGTCAGACCCTCCTTAATGTGACCTCGGTAACCCCATCCACGACGGTAACCACACTGACTCTCACGATAGAGTGCCCGGGAACACACCCTATATTCGCCCCAAGCCGGATCGCTCGAGGGACCTGCAAGTCTCTAGAGACCCCACACAACCCACACAAGTATGACTCATATATTTACACATCATTACATTTCTAAAACCAATTACAATTTATCACATTCACAAATCATATTCAGATACACGAATATCCAAAGTCAAATCCATATCCATATCCATACAATATTTAAACAACATTTAAATACTATATTCATACAACACATGCATATCAAAGCATGCTCTTTATCAATCAGTGTCATAACCATGTTCTATTTGAAAAGCATATCAAATAACCCATAATTACGAATAACATTTCATAAACATCAATAAAATATTTATCAATCATGCACATTTAAATCTATCTAAAACAAGTAAAATCACTTCTAGCATGGTTATGTAAAAGAATGCATAACCCCCTACCTGAAGGAGCGCTAAGATCTAGTCCTCAAGCCGTTTAGCTACTCTTATCACCACCAAATCCTCCAATTTTAATCTCTAAACAATTATAAATAATTAAAATATTAAAATTTATTTAAATACGAATCTAACGCAATAAATTGTATTCAAATCAGATCTCAAATTATCCTAAAATCACCAAAAAGCAAATCTGGATCCGTTTAAGCTATCCGAGATCCAAACTGATACCTAGATGAGCCATATCTGATCCAAATTGAGTGACACAGTAGGTAGCCTATGTCACTGTATCAACACATAACCTATAACTACTAGCACGGGTCCTGTTTCCAACCTACAAACTCATTTCAAGACACGACCCAAACTTGACCCGTTTCCGACACAGAACTCGACATAGAACCTATTTTGACACAGAACTGGTTCTTCACATACGATACGAGGACACAACACGAATCAGTGTCGGTTCATGGCATTCCGAACACGACATGAAAATAGGGACACGCCCAAAAGGGTTGGTTCCCATGATTTTTTGGTGTCGATTTTGCCAGTTTTCAGCGACGATTAAGGCTGATGATGGTGCCAAACCAATCGCCTACCCGTCCTCTTCCAACCCAACCCATGCTTGGTCACCGGCGGTGTCGTTTTGGCTGAAAAACTCATGAAAAACAGTAACTCGAATTTGAGAAAATTTCATAAATCTATGCTTGTTTTGAGCTGATTTTCTCGTATTAAGGCTTATTTTCGAAGGTTTAGCATGAACCAAACAAAAGCCCTATCATCTAACTCAGTTTTAGCAATTAAAAATGGGAAATTTGACAAAAACAAAATTGAAGATTTTCTTACCAGATTCCGACGACCATTCTTCTTTTTCGGCTCGAGCGGCTTCTCCAGAGGCTTCTCCACATCAGGCCGCTCCTCTGCCCACCACAAAAGCCTTTGAAGGCCTTTGAAATCCTGTAAATGTCTGGCACTAACAGCAATGGGGATGCCATTGTTGCCTTTGTGCAGTAACACTCTTTGCAGTAACACTTTGTGCAACAAACTTTACTGCTCTCATATTCCGGCGAGTTTGGATCTCATTAGGCTCCGATCCAAACCGCCTGATCCATTACATGCTATGTGGCCACTTCATTAATTTGAATCCCTAATCTCTATTTTGTGAATGCCCTTGTGCAGACTTTGCCAAAATGTGGAAGCACTCCCCCAAAATGGTGAAGCGTGCTCATGATTCACACGAAGCTCGCTGTCCATTCAAGATGAAACACACTTCATTAGGGAGTCTCACTTTTTTGAAGGAAAAAACCTACTTCTGATGAGAAAACTTGCTTCACATTTTTAAGTGCTTTCAAATTTTATTGTACACATTTACTTTTATATCTTATAATATTTTTATTTCATCTTTCTTTCCATTCTTGTATCATGTCATACTCAGCTCTCACTTGTATTTTGGTCAAACCCATTCAGTTCTTGTGTAGTTAAGCAAATACATGTATGAAAACCTGAAATCAAACTTTATTGAATGAACCTCTCACAAGACAAGAATTTTAAAGAAAATCAAGCTATAAAGCTTCTATCTTCTTTATTGTATACAAGAGTGGTATTTATAGAAGAACTAGAGCCGCAATAGGAGAAGCAACAACATCTGAGAGACATTGGACCCGTTGAAAGCCCTGATGGTCGGGTGGTCCTAGTGGCTCTTGGTTTTAATGGCCTTGGTGACCTTGGTGCTTGGTGGGTCTCGGTCGTCCCTTCTTAACACTCCCCTCAATCTGAGAGTATGTCAACTAATAGTTTGCTAGAGAGTGATTAGAGTCTTATAACTCTCTCCAATGTTTTTCTTTTCGTTTCTTTTCTCAAGTTTACATTCATTTTGTAATCCTTTATTTTAATACCTGAAAGAAAACTTATAAAATAAAACTTCAATGAAAGTAATTAAGATGTTAAAAATAGAATAATACAAACCTAAAACCTAAGAAGTTTTTGAGATATTTTGCTAAAAGCATAAGAAAAAGTTCTAAAAATATTGATCACCTAAGTAGGATTCTCTAATACGACAAATAAGTTTATGAGTCATAACAAATTACAAATATTATAAGAAGTCAATATATATCAATGATTCAATAAGCACCAACCAAGCTTTTACGGCTAAACTCGAACCATCCAAAGCTTTAAGTACCAATCGAGCTTTTACGACTAAGCTCAAACCATTCAAAGCTTTAAGGCTCAACTCGAACCATCCACGACTTTAAGGCTAAGCTCCGACTATCCACAACTTTAAGGCTAAGCTCCAACCGTAAAATCAATCTAATCAAATCACCAAGGCCCTTAAACAACTTTAGAAACCCAAACGTGGCTCAGTAAATCCAAGGATAAGAGAATCCAACAAGACAGATCAAAATTGAGTTTTTAACAAGATATACATAAAGACTCCTTTTATACATTGTTTTCAAAGACTTTTGCGAATAAAATTATGAATGTCCTTTTGGAAAACAACTATCCGTATCAAGCCCAACAAAATTGTCATGAACAAGATAAGTTGTTTACAAATATAAGATATCAAATAACAATTAAGTGCATCTTAAAACATTTATTGATCTCCATCCAATGGCTAATGACGTATAGGATATCATAATCACCTTAAAACAAAGGTGTTCAACAAACGGCCAAACGAGTGACATATAGCCATAACACGGAGATGTTAATGTAAAGATGCAACTTAGTATTTAAAAATAATCTACCCTCATAAAGAAAGGCCAACCAACGGATCCGCTAAATATCATAAACAAATATTAATAACTTGGAAGGAGTGTACCTGGGTTGACTTCAAATAAATCGAAAGGGATCCTTGTCCAACAACCGCTTCTTAACCAAGTTGTGGGGTCATCAACACAACTCAGTTACAAGCCCACGGGCTGCATTCTCTCCTCTAGTGAGCCCACACAACACTAGCCAATCTCTTACTAAATGGCCCAAAGGCCTTCCTCTTTCTCTCTACTGAACCTATGGATCCCACACCATCTCTCTCTTTCTGCCATCCACTTACATAACCCTTCTCTCTTTGTGTGCGGTGAAGACCTCACCCAAGCCACCATCGCCACCAGCTGCTTCACCATCTTGCCTTTGCGGCGACAACTTCCTCATTGTTCGGGAACCACATGATGACAACGGGGCAGGTGCAGTGATGGACGCATTAGTCGTTGAGGGAGCCGAGCCTGGCCTTGCTGCTGCACCTTATTGCGCCAAAGCCATGACTGCCCATGATCATGATGCTCAAGCCTAGCCACTCGACCTCGAGGCACATGCTCTCCTTCATGTCGTGGTCCTTCATGATGTGGAGACGAAATGGGATCTGCAATGAGTGGCTAAGCCAAGTCCAAAATGGGATCCACAACGAGCGATTGAGCCAAGTCATTCGCCTTTATTATGGTGAATGCGTCAAAGTCATCCTCCAACTTCTGCTCCGACTCCTTATCGGCTTTGTTGGTGACGACGAGGTCGATTGACCCCAATCGGTATGTGGAGGACAATCACGGTGTCCCCCAGCCGAGGGTAGTTCTGGACCGCCCACTTCACGGTATACGCACTCTCGTCACTCAGATCAACGACGATCGTCAAGCCGATACCGCCTCCTACAAACGGAACCCTCGGGGACAGTGACGATTCCGGCAAGCCCTTCATTTTCCTCTGCAACCTAATCATGGGAAAAGAATCAAGATCAAAACGACAAAGAACGGATTGCCGACTCAAAAACTCTCTTCTTCTCAACAAGCTTCATCGACCAGCAACCATATGCCCTCTTTAGGCTTTGATACCATTTTAGCAAATACGAGTATGAAAACTTGAAATCATACTTTATTAAATGAACCTCTAATAAGAGAGAAATTTTACAGTCAAGCCATAAGGCTTCTATCTTCTTTATTGTATATAAAAGTGGTATTTATAGAGGAAGTAGAGCAACAAGAGGAGAAGTAGCAACATGTGAGAGCTAATGGGAGGGGCCCAACGGCTAGTAAACTAGCCGTTGAACCCCCTGATGGCCCGAGTGGCCCTGTTGCGTGGTGGGTCTCGGCTGTCCCTTCTTAACAACTTCTCATTTGGTGTCCATGTCATTTCCTTGTTGCCCCTCAGTTCTGCCTTCAGGTGTTTGCTTCCTGCCCTGCCGATGCTAGACATCGCCGTGCATTCCAAGTTTGAGATGGATCTTACGGCCCACTTGACATTGGCAAATAACCATGTTTCTGTTCTTTTGAAAGGCAAGTGGCATTAGGCAGACCCCAACCAGGTATATTCATGTCAAAAGATGTACAAATTATACAGCAATCGGGAATCAGTTGAGGGATGATCCTTCCAGGACTTCTGTTAGGAATACATGTCCTAGTATTTAAGAACATTTTTTTGTGTTTGCTTGCTTTTTTGTTTTTTATTTGTCTTTTCTGTAGCAGGGAAGAGGGCTGAGCAGGCTCCAATGGCTTGAATTCTAGCTGTTGGGGGTCCCCACCAGCTAAAATGCTAGCCGTTGGGGCTGTTCAGCCCCCTTCTCTTCAGTCTTCTTGCTTCCTATTTAAAGGGGCAGCCTGTATACTTTGTTGATAAGCTGTTTAACAGCTACTGTGAATAAAGTGTGATATTTTCAGTTTTGTGACTGAGTTTTATCAAGAAACTCATTGTGGGTGTGATTTCATTAAAATCGGTGGATCATGCAAACCTGTGATTGGTTAAGGAACAGAATGATCTTCACATGTGGTATCAGAGCGGAAGGACTGATCGTGCGCTGTCTCGATTTCCATGCAAGTGTTGTTTGTACATTGTGTGCTGTTTCAAGTGAAAATCAATCTTTGGCCTCTCTTGTTTCAGCGTGATTGCTGTCTTTGGGTACTCCTTTCTGTCATTGGAGCTTCCTCACAAGATTTTGTTTTGATTATTCACAATGGATGACAAGAATGAGAAGGTGCTTTACATCCATACTGGAATGTAATTATGTTACTTGGGCAATGGCCATGGAAAACTATTTTCATTCAAAGAAATTTTGGAAATAGGTTAGTGGCGAAATTAAAAAACCTAAGGATGCCGAAGCCTAGGAGAAACGGAAAGAAAATAGTTGGCCCATCCTTTAGGCTCTCATGAATATGGATGAGCGCCCTGTTCCAACTAGGCTAACATTACAGAATCCAAGAAAGCATGGGATTTTTTGAAAGCTTCTCTCTCTCAAGATGAAATTGCACATTGTATGGCTCTTAAGGCTAAAACACTAACATGCATCAAGGAGATAAAAATGTGGTGACTACTATAATGAGTATTCATGCATTTAGAAAGAATAGAAAGGAGCAGATAATAAAGAATGCTTGAGTTGTGTTGCTTCCACTGCTAGTCGGCAAAATGAAGAATTTCTATACTCTGTAATGGGACTAAGAGGTGAAAATGAAGATATTGTGATATTGACATTTTTCGAGGTATGGAATCAACGTCGAAGTTTTGACAAATTTGAAAAATTACAAAAAATGGATGAATTCAAGAGTATCTAGATAATCAATATTTCTTCTTATTTATTTGGAGTCTTACAAAAGAATTTGAAAATATTAGTTCCACTTTAATACATAGAATATCGAGACTAAAGGGGATGGGTTTCTTGCTTCTCTAGTTATGGAAGAAACTAGATTAAAAGCCCTAAATACTTTCAAAGAGGCAGTTCTTACCACATCTGGAGAAAATCTAAAGACATACAAACTACCATATGACAAGAATATCGATGGGCAAGTCAAGAACTACATGAGACCTACGACCTTTTTGCCCAATAAAAGTACCATTTGCCACTATTGCAAAGAGAGTGGGAACATCAAGGCCAATTACCCACTTTTGATGAGGAAAAACGATAATGTGACCGTCTTGGGAGATAAAGAGGGAGGAGCACTACCTTCTAAAGGCATACATAGAGGAGATATTCAAAGAAAAGGCCTGCATATATGAAAACATGCTAACAATTGCTTAAGGTATATTTTGGTTTTTAGATTCGAGTGCATCCTTTCACATGACACACAAAAGGGATTTTTGAAAAACACTTATAAAAAGAGTTTCAATAAGCATGTTTTTACGGTCGATGATACTAGAGGAAATTAAAAGTTTTAAAAATAAAGATTTCAAAGTACCTAATGTGAGTTTTGTACCAAAATTCAACCTTGATATACTTTTCATCACATAATGTGATATACAATATGCAACACATGGTGTCCAAAACAAAGGATTAAATTCAACCATCAATATTCTACCAGCAGCAATATAATTTGTCACACTATGTGTGACTACCTTCACAACATTCTTCTCTCCAACCTCTAAGATTGCTTCTTTTAACAATGTATATAATTTATTTGCATCCTTCATTGGGATAATCAATGAACATAAAAAACACTCTACTTGAGGACAATACACTAAAAAATTTATTAGTGTTCTCTGTCAGTCCATCCATCTGACATAATAGAGCATCCATATGTACCTCCATGCTTTTTGAATCTATTTGTAGACTCTCTTATTCTTCCCACTTCCTTCTCCAAGAATGTTTCTCACTTCATGATACGATGAAGCCTTCGTTCTAGGTCCAAACTACCCTATATCACTAATCACTTGAAAGCTAGGGGATCTGACAACATTAAAAGGGATTACATTTTGATACATCCACCTGCCAATGGATATACATACTCATTCTCTTTCTTCTTTCTTATATCGATTTTCTAATGTAGCTTAGCATAGTGAGTCATGTGATGAACGTACAAATGAATCCATGGGACCCTTCGAAAGAGGTGGTCGTGAGCCAAATGACGACGAAGATGGTAAACACTAGGCGCCTCCTCTTATGTTAGTTCTCATACTAAAAGCTTCTCCTCCATATTAAAATGAAATCTTTTTGGCCTTCGTATTCGTTGTACTGTGCACATAATTGTAAATTACTTTTACACTTTGTGAGAAGGTCTTGTTCTTGGTTGCATGAGATGAATGACACATAATCGTAAATTATGATAAAAAAAATGATATTCTTGGTTGCATGAGATGATCGTAAATTATGAATGGAAAAAAATTGATGTATAATACTTTATTCGTTGGGAAACTTCTCTCTCGTGGCTAAACCAAATGACAAGAAGATAGTCAGTTGTAGATGGATTTATAAAATCAAAACCAAAAGTTATGGGTCATTGGATAGATATAAAGCTAGAATGATTGCCAAAGGTTATATCCAAGAGTGTAGCATTGGCTATGACAAAACCTTTGCTCTTGTAGCCCATATGACCATGGTTTGAACCTTGGTTGCATTTGTGTTGGATATTTTTCAGAGATGGATGTCAAAAATGCCTTCTTGAATGGATGGGCGAACAAATAGGTCTATATGGAGCTGTCTCCTTGACTTGATGTCCCTAATGGATATGTTCTTCCCCTAAGAAAGGCATATGGTTTGGAACAGGCTCTCAAGGCCTGGTCTGGTCTGATAGATTTAGTCGATTTATGACTGATCATGCTTATCACTTATTCTATAGTGACACCTGCTATGTTTGCTGAAAGATCTGCAAGAGTATTTATTGTTACTGTATGTACATGACATGATCATTATAGGTAGTTATCAGGAGGGCGCCAATTGTCTTAAATCAAAACTAAGTGACAACTTCCCGATGAAAGATATGGGACTTACTTTCTCGTCATAGAGGTTGCTCATATAAAAAGAGGACTTCTTGTCCCAAACAAAATTTCCTGTGGAAGTTGTCAGCAGATCTGGTCTTACTGATGACAAGCATCTAGACACCATAGAAGTAGTAAATGGAAAATTGAAATCGTCATATGGAGAACCTTTGCAAGACTCTACACCATAAAGACTGATCTTGGAGCTTTGACATACTTGACCGTTAGTAGACCGGACATCACTCAGGCTTTGCACATTATCAGTCAATTCCAACATGCTCCGACTAGTGTACACATGAGTGCATTTATGAGAATAGTTTGCCATGTCAAGCACACGTGAAAAAGGAGTATTTCTATCTTCATCTTATCGCTTATATAGATACTGATCGGAGTGGCAAGGTGAGGACAATAGTGATGTTTTGTGATAATAAAAGTGTGATTTACATTGTGAACAACAATATTTTTCATCAAAAGACAAAACATATCAAGATGGATTGTCACTATGTCATAGAGGGATATATGAATAAGAACTTGGATCTACAGTATGAGAACTCTGAATATCAACTTGCATATTTTCTCTTCAAGCCACTGCCCTTTCCTTGGTTCATGTTCCTTTTGAGCAAACTTTCCTTATGTACCCTGTACTGTTTGAGGGTGAGTTTTAAGAATACATTTCCTAGTATTTAGGAACTTCTTTTTGTATTTCATGTATTTCATTCTTGTACTTCACTTTTTTGTTTTCTATTTTACTTTTTTTTAGCAGGGAAGAGGGCTGAGCAGGGTCCAATGGCTAGCATTCTAGCGGTTGGGACTGTTCTGCCCCCTTCTCTTCGTTCTTCCTGCTGCCAATTTAAAGGGGCAACCTGTACACTTTGTAAATAAGCTGTTTAATAGCTACTGTGAATAAAGTGCGTGATATTTTCAGTTCTGTGACTGAGTTTTATTATGAAGCTCACTGTGGGTGTGCTTGTTTTGAAATCGGTGAATCATGCAAACCTGTGACTGGTTAAGCAAAACAGCAATATTCACATCTCAACCTCAGATAACATTCTGCACTCCCAACTTAGCTAATTCCATGAGGTGTATAGCTACAAAATCAGATCTCCATTATTCGATTTCAAATCTGCAAAATATATCATAGGATACTGAACATACTCTTGAATTCTTCTTTTATGTATTATGAACTTCAAGGGTGGCTTTGATGGGGCTAACCAGACGTATGTGAGATAACAACCAACAACAACAACAAAGCCTTTTCCCTTACTAGACGGGGTCAACTACGTGGATTCTTTGTTTCCACATATCCTTATCGTGTTCCATGTTAGCAGGTAACTCACAATAAGCTAAATCATTCTTTATTGTTTCTTTCCAACACTTTTGGTCGTCCTCTACAACAACAACAACAACTAAGCCTTTTCTCATACTAGACGGGGTCAACTACATGGATTCTTTGTTTCCACATATCCTTATCGTGTAAATCATTCTTTATTGTTTCTTTCCAACACTTTTGTGGTCGTCCTCTACCTCTTTTAATAGTTTCCAAATTTAGTTTTTCATACCTTATAGGTTCTTATTTTGATCTTCTTTCTATATATCCAAACCATCTTAAACGATATTCTCTCATTTTATCCTCTATTGGTGCCACTCCTAATTTGTTTCTAATAACATCATTATGTATACGGTCTTTTCTTGTATGACCACTCATCCATCTCAATATCTTTATTTCTGTTATAGATAACTTTTGTACATGTTGATGATTAACTGCCCAACACTCAGAACCATAAAACATGGCAGGCCTAATTGCTGTTCTATAATATTTACCTTTTAACTTTAATGATATATTCTTATCACAAAGAATACCAGATGCTCCTCTCCATTTTAACCAACCAACATTAATTCTATGCGTAACATCTCCATCAATTCTTTCACCACTCTAAAAAATTGACCCTAGATATTTAAAACTTTACTTTTGGGGGATGCAATGTGTGTCAATTTTAATTTCTATATCCTATGAAGTAACCATAGCTGACCCCGTCTAGTATGGGAAAAGGCTTAGTTGTTGTTGTTGTTTGTTATCCTCTTAAGTAACCAAATGATCAAACTTACATTCCATATATTCGGTCTTTGTTCTACTAAGTCGGAGGCCTTTGCTTTCTAATGTTTCTCTCCATAGTTCCAATTTTCTATTAACTTTTTCCTTAGACTCCTCCACTAACACAGTGTCATCTGCAAATAACATACACCAAGGTACTTCATCTTGAATATGTTTTGTTAACTCATCAATCACCATTATAAATAAGTATGGACTTAAAGTTGATCCTTGATGTAACCCAATATTAACTTTAAAGAAGTCTGTCGTTCCTTCATGAATCCTCACACATGTTTTTGCACCATCGTACATGTCTCTTATAACGTTAATGTATGTCAATGGGATACCTCTTTTTTCTAAAGTTCTAAATAACCTCCCTCAGTACCCTATCATAAGCTTTTTCTAAATCAATAAATATCATGTGAAGGTCTTTTTTTTTGCTCTAAAATGTTCCATAAGATGTGTCTCAAAAGGTGAATCACTTCAACAACAGATGTACCTGGCATGAATCCAAATTGGTTCTTTGTTGTACTCTATCCCTATCGTGTTGTACTCGATAATTCGCACAATTCTGAATGTCTCCCTTGTTCATATATATGGGTATAAGTGTACACGCTCTCCATTCTTCGGGCATCATTTGGTTTCTCCATATTTCATTAAATAATCTTGTGAGCCAAGTGACTCCTATTTCTCCTAGTATTTTTCAAACTTCTATGGTCCTACTGTTTTACTACCCTTCATATATTTAAGAGCCTCTTTGGCTTCATTCTTTTGAATATGTCGGTAGAAATTGTGGTTTATATACTTTTCTGATTTGACTAACTCTCCTAAGCTAATACTAATATCTTTATTTTCATTAAAAAGCTTATAAAAATAGTTTTTCCATCTATTTCTTATATCATCATTTGCCACTAGAATTTTTTCATCATTGTCCTTATGCATCTAACATAATTAAGATCTTTAGTTTTCTTATCTCTAGCCCTAGCTATCCTAAAAATCTCTTTCACCCTCTTTTGAGTTGAGTTTTTTATATAAATCCTCACAAATTTTAGCTTTTGCTTCATTGACGGCCTTTTTCGCTTCCTTCTTTGCTTTCTTATAAGCCTTTAAAGTTTCACTAGTTTTCTTAATATAATGTAATTTGTAACATGTCCTCTTTGCCTTGATTTTATTTTGCACTACACTCCACCACCAAGCTTCTTCTTATGCCAGTACACCTCCCTTCGATACACCTAACACATCTTTCGCCACTTTCCTAATATGTATAGCCATATTGTTCCACATATCACAGTATGTACCAACATAATTCTAAACATCTCCTTGAAGGACTTTCTGGTTAAATATATCTTCTTTCTCGCTTTTGAGGTTCCACCATTTAGTCTGAATAGCTCGATGCACTCTTTTCTTCTTTGTCCATGTTTTTATTTGTAAATCCATAACTAAAAATCGATGTTGGGTGGTTAAGCTTTCTCCTGGAATTACCTTGCAATCTTTACAACACCCTCTTTTTTCTATAAATAAAGTAATCAATTTATGTTTGTGATAAGCCACTCTTATAAGTAATTAAATGTTCATCTTGTTTTTTGAAGATTGTATTGACTATAAAGAGATCAAATGCCATAGCAAAATTTAAAATCTCCCTACCTTTCTCATTTATATCCCCAAAACCAAAGTTTTCATGAATCCCTTGATATCCTAATGCCTCTTTACCGACATGTACATTTAAGTCTCCTCTTAAACAAATCATCTCCCTTTGTGGAATCTTTTGAATCACCTTATCTAACTCTTCCCAAAAAGCTGTCTTTATACTATCTTCTAGTCCTACTTAGGGTGCGTAAGCATAAACTATATTCAAAACCTCTTTTCCTAACACTAATTTCAACGTCATGATTCAGTCACCATATCATTGTATGTCTACTACACTATCTTTTAAATCTTTATTTATGATAATACCAACTCCGTTTCGAGCCTTTTCTTTACCTGAGTACCATAATTTAAAACCTGTATCCTCTATCTCCTTTGCTTTTTCTCCAAACCCATTTTGTCTCTTGTAAACATAGAATATGAATCTTTCTCTGAATCATAGTATCTACCACCTCCATTAGCTTACCGGATAATGTTCCGATATTCCAAGAATCAATATGAATCTTATTATCTAGGACTAGCTTCCTTACCCTCCACATCCGTCCATAATCAAAATGCGGAGACCCTCTTTGAAAAATTTTCACTACATTCGAGCGGCAATGTAGCGGGACTAACTTCTTTACCCATACCCGTCCATGATGTGGGAACCCTCTCTGCGATTGATTCACTACATTCTGGTGAAAATGTAGTGGCCCTTGCTTACTTATAACTGCATTCGGGCTCTGCAGCGCGTCGCTAGGTGGGGACGCCCCAAAGCAATGCTCATAATTTTTGTAATCCATGTTATAAAAATCCGACGAAGTTTTATGTTAGCTGTCGGAAGTCTAACACAACCCTCCTTTATTTGGGCTTGGGACCGGCAATGCAAGGGTGATCCCTTACATGGGCGGAGTTGTATGTGAGATAACAACCATGTTAAAAAAATGTTATTGTGTGAGTCCTTGGATGATCTTGGCTGGAAAGCCATTAGCTATCACATGGTAGGATTTGTACATGCTTAAGGAGGTACCAGGTGTATGGCACGGAAAATTACAAAAATCGTTAATATGTATATACATATACACATATATATGTATATACACACATATATACATATATATGTATGTATGTATATATACATACATATATGTATATGTGGATCTCAATTTGATAAAGTAACACGACTTAAATTAAAATATAGCAATGTAAAATGTTAACTACAGTTATATGAAAATAGTTAACGATGAGTTGCACAAGGGAAGTACTAATGCTGGTGTATTGGTGAATATGACATTGGTGTAGCATCCTATCAGAAGAGTTAATGTAACATAGCATGTAAGTGGTGTGTCTAACTGGGACGGACCCACTTTGAATACGAAAATTTAACAAGGCGTCACATGAGTTTTTACCTTTCTCTTTGGGCTGGTGCTTGTGCTGAATTGGCGACCATCCATCTGCAGCTTGGTAGCTGAGTATTATTCCTGAAGTACAATGATCATTTATCATGAATCTTTGACCTTTGGGTTTGGGGTGTATGTAATTGGCTTTCCTTCACATCAAGTTTGACTTTAACTCCTAGTTAACCTTCCTTTTGATTTAGAGTGGAAGTGCATATTATGGTCTAAACCAGATATTAATCAAGAAGTTGTCATGATCCTAGCTTAAGATGACTGAATTTTAATCATTCTCCACCATGTTCATGTCTATTTGGTGCACAATAGGTGGTTTACTCATGGGCATCAGTTAGTTCCACTATTTGTATAGGTTTTAAAAGCTGATCTGGCTCAGATAAGGTTTAGGCCTAATATGGACATGGCCTCTTCTGATTCAAGTTTGGTAACTAAAATGGGGTCTGTGAATGGCTGAAATGGAAATGTTAATTGTACATATCTGGTTCTTTCTATTTGATTATTGCACACTCTTTTCTACCGTAAGGGAAACTGGAGTCTCTTATTTTTCTTTTCTTATAATCCTTTTGATAGGTAAAGGTTATTGATGTATCATGGGACTCTTTAATTGAACGTTTGGCATGTATCGGTCATCTGCAACTGTTGTGATGCTTACTATTATCACAGCTAAAGTTGGCATGTAAGGTATTGACACATGACCTTATTTTCTAAAATCTTAACCTACGAATGTGATGATGTGTCTCCTGGCAAGTTTGGGCTCTGTGTGGGAGGTCATGGATTAAATACCAGAGAATGCATGTGGTAGATTTCGCCTAACCCCTGCTTGCAGTCTTGTGACCTAATAACTTGTATGTTGGATTTCTCATTTTCCATTGACTGCAACAGCAAAAATGTTTTACAAAAAAACAGTGGTATTTGTGCCAGCCTTAAACATCTTCTGGTGTTCTCCCAATCCTTTGCGGGGTTCTATTTCTGGCAGTCTCTCAGATTTTAATTGGAAGTTATGTTGCAGGTCAAAGCAACTGCAGTTTCTCTTGCCGTTGATGGTCTCCTCTCCTCTCTCCTTTCCATGAAAGAGAAAGAACTCAAGGTGAGACAAGCACAAAATTGTTGTCTTGGTATTGATACAGGGAGGGAAAACTAAGAGATCTCATGTGTGACTGCACAGTATGGAGAATCAAGGAATCCAGAAACTGATGACTATCTTGAAGTTATCCATGAAATCGAGATGGAAGGAATACAATGTGGACTTTCTTCCCCATTACAGACTTCATATATTTCAAAAGGCCCTCCTCCTTACGTTGTACATATTATCTCCATCATAACCATATCACAGGCAAGAGTTTGTTTTTCCAATAACGTGGATGACACTTTTAGTTCTTCCTCTTAAGTATCCATCAACATGTTATTTGAAATCATGCCCCAGAACGTGATTCAAGCTGAACGCTGTCAAGTCGGTTCATAGAACCTTATCTGTTTGTCCCTTTGCTTTAAAATTGGCAGTTTATACTAATAATCATATAAGGGTCTATTTTTCCCATAAGGAAATCACTAATTGCTTGTTTCTATAATTTATCTCCTTAGATGCCGCTCTTTTTGGTGGAAAGTGTAATCCAAGAGGCTAGGGAGTGTTGTAGTGATTCATTCATTGTCATGTATATGTGGTTACTGCAAAGAGGTTTGCACTTGCTACCTATTTATATTTTGAAATTAAAGGCTCCTATTTTCTCTGAATATGCACGAACCACAGAATCATACATTCATTGGTCGTTCTGCTCATAACACATTATATAGATGGATTCATCTTGGAAGGTCCGTTGATTTTAAATTTTTAACATTGGTTAGACTTGAGTGCTAATGGACTGCACTAGAAGAATAAGTACTTATCAAACTCGTAATGGTTTCTGCATTTTTATGCAGCTTTCTCGTTATGTAGTTGACATGCAACTGGATACTTTGACAAGCCGAACAAAAAAAGTTGCATTAGACTCTTCTCCTTTGGTAAGTACTTGACAAGATCTAATATCATACGTTACCAGCCGCCTTCTATTTGTGGTTGAATGCATGAAGTTTTAGAAGCTATTTCACAAATACGGTGCATGGCACAGAAGAGGCACCTTTTGTATGATGTTGAACTTTTACAAAATCAAGGATGTCTGAAAGTATGTACGTCACAATCTTTTGTTTCTAAGTTCAAAAAGCCTGTATTTGAGTTCAATTTAACAACAAATGATCAGTTTGAACTAAGTGTCGAATAAGTAACAGAGTTGCAAGTTGTAATGCACGGACTGAGCAACAAATTGTTGAAAACGTTGTTTCTCCTGCTGAATCCAAAACTAATGCATGTCTGATAGAAGATACTCATTCTCTGTTCAAGTTGTTTAATCAGTTTATCATTGTTCCAAGCTTCTCCTATGTGAATTTGTCATCTTTATCAGCATTTTAGGATAACCTTTATTGCTTGATTTAGTTGACTGTGACTTTATTTAAGTCTTACTTCGCTGTACTGTTACCTTGTAGATCATAGGAATTGGTACATTTCTAAGGCAGTTTGGTCCTACATATACCACGGAATATGTCCAGGTTAGACAGCCTAGGTTCGAATCAATTTTTTTCCTTTTCGTTACATACATGACATTTATGTTAAGTATTATATTGCTCATGGCGTCAATATCTTTCATGCAGTATATGGGCCAATATATTCGAACATTGGCAGAAGCAGCAAATAGCTCTTCTCAAGGTGCTCCAAAGGGGTCCTTTGATCCAAAAGCTGAGGTATATATTACTTCCTCTGCTTTTCCTTTGCGACATTTTTTTTCTTTATTTGATTCTTTTCTTTCGGCTACATGGATTCTTTGTTTCCACAGATCCCTATCGTGTGCCATGTTTGCAGTTAACTCACAATAAGCTAGATCATTCTTTATTGTTTCTTTCCAACACTTTTGTGGTCGTCCTCTACCTCTTAATACTTTCCAAATTTAGTTTTTCTAGCCTTCTTAGAGGTTCTTCTTTTGATCTTCTTTCTATATGTCCAAACCATCTTAAACGAGATTCTCTCATTTTATCCTCTATTGGTGCCACTCCTAATTTGTTTCTAATAACCTCATTATGTATATGGTCTTTTCTTGTATGACCACTCATCCATCTCAACATCTTCATTTCTATCACAGACATTTTTTGTACATGTTGATGATTAACTGCCCAACACTCAAAACTGTTGAAAACGTGGATGCGCGCAGCGGAGATTAAAATCACACACATAAACAAATATTGAAGAGGAAATGTGGAGATCGGAAGAGGGGCGGACTTGCAATGGAGGCCGCCCCCCTCTTTCTCTCTCTTTCTTAATCATAGACTCTTAAACCCTAATACAACTTATCAGCCCTTATATAAGGAGTTGTAAAATATAAAATGACCAAAATACCCCTAGTACAGAAAATTACCAAAATGCCCCTACAGTTTCGGGCGAGTACAATAATACTTAAAAACATAAAACTAACACAAAGACACTAGATAAACATATTCTTCAACACCTCCCCTCAAGTTGGGAGTGAGATACTTCGAACTCCAAACTTGCCAAAAAATCTTCATATTTGCTTGCAACGTTCTTCATCTGTCTTCATCACTGGTTTAATCTTCAACAGCTTCTTTGGTTGCAATATCTTCAACTCAGCCTTCTTGGCTGATCATATCAAGCAGCATCTCTGGCTGCAATATAAACTTAGTCTTCCTGACTAATCATCTCCAGCAGCATCTCTGACTGCAACATCAACTCAGCCTTCTTGGCTGTAACAATAACAAAGCAGTCATCCTGGTTGTCACATCATCAAAGCAGCCATCCTGACTGTCACATCAATAAAGCAGCCATCCTGGCTGTCACAATATCAAAGCAACCATCCTGGCTATCACATCAATAAAGCAGCCATCCTTGCTGTCACAATCATCAAAGCAGCCATCTTGGTTCACATCAATAAAGCAGCCATCCTGGCTGTCACAATCATCAAAGCAGCCATCCTGACTGTCACAACAATAAAGCAGTCATCCTGGCTGTCATAACATCAAAGCAGCCATCCTGGCTGTCATCTAAAGCAGCATCTATGGCTGCAACAAACTTTTATCAACCTTCATTTTTTTTTTCAAGTAACTTTTCATAGCAGCAAATTCCTACAACCTCACTGGCTGTGAATAAAAATATTTTTGAAGTCCTCATAACTGCAATCTTTAGCATATATCTCTTCTCTATAAACTTTCTTCATGTTGTTTTTTAAATAGAAACAATCATCACGTACTAATCTCTTCTTTACACTTTTCCTGAATTTTCATCTCTCTTAGACATTTCTTCAAACAATTGATGTATAGGTAAATATATCTTCTTGAGCATTTCAGCAAACACAATATGCAGATAAACATCTCTCTTAGCCATTTCATCAAACACTTGATGTGCATTTGAATATTTCTCTTCTTGGACATTTCGTCAAACATTTGATGTGCGGCAGAGACACCACGATTATCATCTAAGGGGCTGCACTCTTTACCATCTTAAGGCCTTCGCTGTCCACAAATTCGAAGCAGGTTAGGACAGAAGATAATGTGATTGAATCAAGTTCTACGCCACTATCAACCATTGCTCGAAACCATGACAAACAAGTATCTGCGTGGCCATGGGTTGCATATCCAGCTATAATTGAAATCCAAACAAATGAGCTCTTCATCGACGTCGAAGCAAATACTCAGTCAGCTGCTTCACGGCTTCCAGTTTTTGCATACATGTCAATCATTGCAGTCGCCACATAAACATTTTGATCATAATTGTCAATAGGGAGGACAACACGACTCCCATCATGGCTAAAAACACTAGCACACCATTACGTAGTAACAAATGCTAAGGCAGTTCGAGCACCATAATCTAAACACAAACCCTCGTCCTATGCATTTTGCCAAACATATGAAATGCCTCGATGACCTGATCTGTGAATGCCTGCCCAGTTATCAATGCAGTGCATGATACCTCATTTGGTTGAGTCATCCCATCAAATATCATGTATGCATCAACCAAAAAACCCACATTTTGCATACATACAAAGAAGTGCATTCTCAACGTATAAATTTGAATCAAAGCCAGCTCTAACAATCTGACAGTGGCACTATCTTCCCATGTGAAAATCTCCAAGTTTTCTAGCTGCACTAAGAACACTAGCAAGACTAAAATGACTGGGTCTAAATCCTTCCCTGTTCATCTCTTGATAAAGTACGAGCCCTATATCAACATAGTCACCCTGAACAAACCCACTAATTATAGTGTTCCAAGAAACTACATTTCTCTCAAGCATTGCAACAAATAATTGGTGTGCATCGTCAATAAATCCATGTTTCACACATGCACTGATGATGGCATTCCATGAATACACATTTCTTTGCAGAATCTTCTCAAACACTTTGTGGGCATTTCACACATCATTAGATTTTGCAAAGAACTCTATGAGTCTATTGCATAAGAATGTGTCATGAAATAAGCTTAGCCTAAACCTTTGTTGATTCTTGTGGGGACGCTATCAGATGACATGATGACAACTGGAATTTCCTTTAGGGCTGAAGATTCCTTGACTCTCTTTAGCAGATCATATCCAGTCATGCCAGGCATTTGATAATCTGTTATTATCAGATTTACCTTCGAACCCTTAGCGTCCTGTCCCATGTACTCCAATGCTTTTGCTCTACTCTCGGCTGTAGTTACCTTATAGGAAGAACTCCTGAGCAGATTTTCCACAAATTTTTGGTCGATGAGACTATCATCCTCAGCCAAAACATGAGGCAATTCCTCATCACACAACCCCCTTACAGACATACTTTAAGAACAAGCCATACTCTTCATTCTAGCTATGATACCATGTTGAAAATGTGGATGCACAACGGAGATTAAAATCACACACATAAACAAATATTGAAGAGGAAATGTGGAGATCGGAAGAGGGGGCAGACTTCCAATGGAGGCCGCCCCCCCTCTTTCTCTCTCTTTCTTAATCATAGACTCTTAAACCCTAATACAACTTATCAGCCCTTATATAAGGAGTTGTAAAATATAAAATGACCAAAATACCCCTAGTACAGAAAATTACCAAAATGCCCCTACAGTTTCGGGCGAGTACAATAATACTTAAAAACATAAAACTAACACAAAGACACTAGATAAATATATTCTTCAACAAGAACTATAAAACATGGCAGGCCTAATTGATGCTCTATAATATTTACCTTTTTAACTTTAATGGTATCTTCTTATCACAAAGAATACCTGATGCTCCTCTCCATTTTAACCAACCAACATTAATTCTATGCATAACATCTCCACCAATTCTTCCATCACTCTGAAAAAGTGACCCTAGGTATTTAAAACTTTCCTTTTGGGGGATGCAATGTGTGCCAATTTTAATTTCTATGTCCTCTGAGGTAACCAAATGATCAAACTTACATTCCATATATTTTGTCTTTGTTCTACTAAGTCGGAGTTCTTTGCTTTCTAATCTCCATAGTTCCAATTTTCTATTAACATTTTCCTTAGACTCCTCCACTAATACAATGTCATCTGCAAATAACATACACCAAGGTACTTAATCTTGAATATGTTTTGTTAACTCATCCATCACCATTATAAATAAGAATGGACTTAAAGTTGATCCTTGATGTAACCTAATATTAATTTCAAAGAAGTTTGTTGTTCCTTCATGAGTCTTCACACATGTTTTTGTACCATCATACATGTCTCTTATAAGGTTAATATATGTCAATGGGATACCTCTTTTTTTCAAAGTTCTCCAAAGAACCTCCCTCAATACCCTATCGTAAGCTTTTTCTAGATCAATAAATATCATGTGAAGGTCTTTCTTTTTTGCTCTAAAATGTTCTATAAGACGTCTCAAAAGGTGAATCGCTTTAATAGTAGATCTGCTTGGCATGAATCCAAATTGGTTCTTTGTTGTACTTGATACTTGTCTTAACCTACGTTCGATAATTCTTTCCCATAATTTCATAGTATGACTCATTAAATTGATACCTCGATAATTCACACAATTTTGAATGTCTCTCTTGTTCTTATATATGGGTATAAGTGTACTTGTTCTCCATTCCTCGGGCATCTTTTGGTTTTTCCATATTTCATTAAATAGTCTTTGTAAGCCAAGTGATTCCTATTTCTCCTAGTATTTTCCAAACTTCTATAAGAATATTATCTGGTTCTACCGATTTACCACCCTTCATATGTTTAAGAGCCTCTTTGACTTAATTCTTTTGAATATGTCGGTAGAAATTGTGGTTTATATACTTTTATGATTTGGCTAACTCTCCTAAGCTAATACTAACATCTTTATTTTCATTAAAAAGATTATAAAAATAGTTTTTTCATCTATTTCTTATATCATCATTTGCCACTAGAATTTTTTCATTCTCGTCTTTGATGTATCTAACATAATTAAGATCTTTAGTTTTCTTATCTCTAGCCCTAACTATCCTAAAAATATCTCTTTCACCCTCTTTTGAGTTGAGTTTTTTATATAAGTCCTCCCAAATTTTAGCTTTTGCTTCACTCACGGCCTTTTTCGCTTCCTTCTTTGCTTTCTTATAAGCCTCTAAAGCTTCACTAGTTTTCTTAGCATAATGTAATTTGTAACATGCCCTCTTTGCCTTGATTTTATTTTGTACTATTTCACTCCACCACCAAGCTTCTTCTTGTGCCGGTACACCTCCCTTCGATACACCTAACACATCTTTCGCCACTTTCCTAATATGTATAGCTATATTGTTCCACATATCACAGTGTATACCAACATAATTCCAAACATCTCCTTGAAGGACTTTCTGTTTAAATATATCTTCTTTCTCACTTTTGAGGTTCCACCATTTAGTCTGAATAGCTCGATGCACTCTTTTCTTTTTTGTCCATGTTTTTATTTGTAAATCCATAACTAAAAATCGATGTTCGGTGGTTAAGCTTTCTCCTGGAATTACCTTGCAAACTCGATGCACTCTTTTCTTCTTTGTCCATGTTTTTATTTGTAAATCCATAACTAAAAATCGATGTTGGGTGGTTAAGCTTTCTCCTGAAATTACCTTGCAATCTTTACAACACCCTCTTTTTTCTATAAATAAAGTAATCAATTTGTGTTTGTGATAAGCCACTCTTATAAGTAATTAAATGTTCATCTTGTTTTTTGAAGATTGTATTGACTATAAAGAGATCAAATGCCATAGCAAAATTTAAAATCTCCCTACTTTTCTCATTTATATCCCCAAAACCAAAGTTTTCATGAATCCCTTGATATCTTAATGCCTTTTTACCGACATGTACATTTAAGTCTCCTCTTAAACAAATCATCTCCCTTTGGGGAAGCTTTTGAATCACCTTATCTAACTCTTCCCAAAAAGCTGTCTTTATACTATCTTCTAGTCCTACTTGGGGTGCGTAAGCACAAACTATCTTCAAAACCTCTTTTCCTAACACTAATTTCAACGTCATGATTCAGTCACCATATCGTTGTATGTCTACTACACTATCCTTTAAATCTTTATTTATGATAATACCAACCCCGTTTCGAGCCTTTTCTTTACCTGAGTACCATAATTTAAAACCTTTATCCTCTATCTCCTTTGCTTTTTCTCCAAACCCATTTTGTCTCTTGTAAATATAGAATATGAATCTTTTTCCGAATCATAGTATCTACCACTTCCATTAGTTTACCGTATAATGTTCCGATATTCCAAGAACCAATATGAATCTTATTATGTAGGACTAGCTTCCTTACCCCCCGCATCCGTCCATAATCAAAATGCGGAGACCCTCTCTGTGGAAACAAAGAATCCATGTAGCTGACCCCGTCTAGTATGGGAAAAGGCTTAGTTGTTGTTGTTGTTGTTGTTATTCGAGCGACAGTGTAGCGGGACTAACTTCTTTACCCATACCCGTTCATGATGTGAGATCCCTCTTTGCAATTGATTCACTATGTTCGGGCAAAAATGTAGTGGCCCTTGCTTACTTATTACTGCATTCGGCCTCTGCAGCACGTCGCTAGGCGGGGACGCTCCAAAGCAATGCTCATAATTTTTGTAATCCATGTTATAAAATCCGACGAAGTTTTATGCTGGCTGTCGGAAGCCTAACACAACCCTCCTCCTTTGTCTGGTATTGGAAAAGGCTTAGTTGTTGTTGTTGTTGATTCTTTAATAAGAAAAATGCTGCAATCATTGCGACTTAATGAAACATGTTTCTCAAATATTCAGTTTGCGACATTTCATTTGGATGTTGTCTACATGTTGGAGATCTATAATACAATTGCTCTGCAATTACAATGTGCGACTGGGTCATGTCGCAAATGTTCACGAACGATACGTACATCATTGGTATTAATTGTAATAGATAGAGCTTCCCTGTGTTTCCTGTTCTCCATTTGCTTAACGAGAAACATTTCCAGCTTATAAGCAAGTGTTTGTGTTGTTTTCATATCTACTTTCCCCAAAACTTACTGCTCCGCATACCATTTCAGGCGCTTAAATCCACATTTTGGCTGAGATTTTTCTGCAAAGAGATGGGCGTCTCCAAGGATTTGATGGACTCATGTATTCCTCCCGCTCTATTAAGCATTCTTGAAACACGAGCATTATGATCATGTGGAAATCAGATGCCAACGTACGCTCTTCCTGTTCCTGTAGCTTACATCTCAGTCAATGGAAATGCTAAGCATAACCAGAAGCCCAAATAGTCTTGCTCTTCGCCACAGTTGCGTTCATCCCTGAGAAATCATCAGCTGGTTGGCGACTACCAAATGTGCATAAGAGCTCATTAACCTTCAGCTAGATGATCCTTTCGAGTCGGCCCGCTGGTCAGGAGCAGCACGGTTCCTTGTGTAAAGCTGATCTCCAGCACTGCTTTGCTGTTATTAAATATTAATGAAAATAGTCAGCCTATCAACACTAAATTGAAGACGACTCAGGATGAGATACATTCTTTTTTTTTTGCACAACGGGAAGGCAGGAGCCGAGTTGTAGGTCGAGCCCCTAGCCAGGTGAGGCTGGTGAGTTATTAATTGTTGTGCAGGATGGCACACATGTTTTGGCCTATTAAGGGCAATAGCGGATTTACATGGAGGGGTGGGGGATGGTCGCCCCTGAAACTTCGAAAATTTACACTAAAACTTATGTTTTATAGTGAATATATGGTTGAGATTTCTTCCTCTAACATGATGAAATATATATGTCGCCTCTTTCAACACTATTTTTTAGATCCGTACTGATTAAGGGTGCTTTTCGATGCATGGAGATCTAGGAAAGTTCTTTACTTACTGCTGGTTTAGGCTCTTAGGTTGAAGTGCCATCACTGTGGCTCATGTGAATGGCAGAATGAGGACACAAACACGGATCTACATGTAATTGCTGTCTATTTAGCTCCGGAGACAAAATCCTGACATGGATGTGACAGTCTATGTTCGTGTTCACGTAAAGTAACAGGGGAAAGAAAAGTTATTTTGGTTCGACTTTTTTTCAACACGAGCAAGAAAGAGTGGACATGAATACCACCTGAACATGAGACTGCCATCTTCGCACGAACCTGTTATTGAGACGACACGAATGATGCCGTTTGGTGCGAGATCATGATCTTCAGATCACATGATCGGTGACTGAGTAGTTTACCTTTATAGGGTCCGTAGGGAAATGTTGATGTCAGAGTTCCCCTTGTTGCTCTCCAGCGCATTGGTGGACGCCCATCTTGGTGCTGATTTGACCCCTTGTGTTTGGTATGTGTGGCAAATTGGGTGTCGGTTCCGTCACTTCGGGTTCGGGTTAGAATATGGGTTCAGGTAGAATGACTTGGATCAGAGCTGATTTTCTTCGGGTTGTCTTTTTTAAACCCAGATCTGTCTTGGTTGTGTTCATGTCAGGTAACCCACGTATCTCCTCTCTCTCAATGCGGTCTCCAGTAGAGGACTCCTTGGGTGGTATCCTGCATTCCTTGTCGGTGTTTTTCTAGCAGGAACTCTTGCTGGTTTTATCTGTAATTTTCTGAAAGACCCCTTCTCTTGCGCTCAGTGAAAATACTATCTTGGCTCATTCTTACCGAGGTAATGACCTTGAATGAAATGATCCTAAACATATCACGTATTTATCTATGTAGGATATATGTACATCAATTTGTATTAAGTACAATTTATGATATAATGTTCATACATATACTATACATATCTATATACTATGTGTACTTTAGACTAATATATACACACACACATGCACACCCTTCATTCAATTAGATGAATACTTAGGTTAAATTAAGCAAAAAGAAGAAATGTAACTTCTGTATGTTGTACTTAATTCACATGATAATTTTTGCTTTTAGGATTTCATCTCAACCATCCATCTTTTATTGACAGTTAAAAAATGCTAGATATCTTTTATTGACGGTTAAAAAATGCTAGATATCTCTTCATTTATAATGTTAGTGTAGAGATACAAAAGGTTAGGTCAGTTTCTCTCCAACCCGCTTCTCTCTCTCTATATATATAAAGAGAGAGAGAAATTAGTACATGCTCACATGGTTAGATTTTTAAGTATTTTTCAAGCATATTTATTGTACATGACAATTTTGACTTAAAGATCTCAACATTTGATCTTATTGACGTTAAGTATATTTAAGTAGGGATGAGTGTGTGCATGAACTAACCTCTCCCTCCCTCTCTCTACATATATATATATATATATATATATATATATAAGGTTGGGTCAGTTTCATGTTGGGTCTAGGCTGACCCAGAGTGTTTACCTGTTGACCTGGACACAGCTTTTCGTATTCGGTCCTGGTTCGATCCAAAATTACCACCCCTAGTTTTTGGCCGTTCATGTTAGAGTCTCGGATTTGTTACTGATCTAGGGGCATACATATTTCCATGGGGACCATACAGTTGCATCTGTTGCTTGATCGTACAACTGAATGCCATCCCCTGACTTGATCCAGTCTCGCGCCCAAGTGGGCTCTTTCTCCTTGGCAATATTTATTTTCATCCGCGAAAATGTCAGCAATTTTGGGTTTTCAACATGCCATCACATCTCAAGATTCGACATGGAGGAATAAATAAATTATATTTAAGATGATTTTTAATATAGAAAGGTGAACGAACATCCTTGAAAATATTATTCAAACAAATTTTAGAATATTTCGTGTCCAATATTTGCTGGCCGTTTCTGACGGAACACGAAGAGATCTGAAACACCGCGTCCATACTTGGAGATCGGGCTTCCATAGGGAATCTTGGTGGTAATACTGTACAATATTAAGGGTGAACGAGATATTTTAGCCTGGATCTTGATGGATGGAAGTGGGATCTGGAGTCCATGAAAATATGTCTTGTTAGTCTGATGAAACGGGAAAAGACCCCAAACATAGTGTTGGCAAATTCTCAAGAAAGAACCCGTTCTGCTGCTGGACGAGATAATGGAGGAAAGACTCGCAACGGGGTGGACGTGGTAGGGTTTAAGGTAAATCCGCCCACTCTGATATATATAATATACATATATCATGTATTTATTTATGTTTATAAGTATTATATATATTTTTATATAAATATAAATAAATACATATAATAATTCCTAATTTAATAATATAAACTGTTATTTAAAAAATATTGTATTTTTAGATATATAATATTAACTGATAGTTTTAGAAAAAGTGAGGCGGGATGGAGTCTACGAAGGAGTTTATAGGGGTGGAGTGAAAACCCTCCCCATTGCCATCCTAACAAACACCTTGGCTGTTCGTGGAGCTTGGGCCTCCAAGATGGCCCTGGGCCTTGGTGGCACTGAAGTAAACAGTAGGGGTGTACGACATATTTTCAAGTCGTTCTGAATGGATCGAAATGGAATTACGAACATTTCAATTCGGGAAAGTGCAAATCTCCCAGCAATGGAGAAAATTAACGGTTCAGCGAAGCCAAGCGCCTGACGCTACTGATTTCCTGTTCTCCATTTTTTCTCTCGTTTTATTTCTTCCATTTTTTCTCCCTCGGCGAGGATGGCTCAGAGGAAGCGGATTCGCAAAGTCCTAAATTCGTAGCGGCATCAAGACTCGTAGCTCCTTCCTTCCCTTGTGAGTGACGAAGGGGAAACCGGTTGTGACCTACTTTTAGAGTTTTGGATTCCGGCGATTTGTCTTTTCGTCCTTCCGATTGACCACGGATTCCAATCGACGTCTTTTAGACGGATTACGGTGTGTCTCGAGGTTCCCGGCGTACTCATGATGGGACTCATGGTTCTAATCTTGTTTGCTTCGCATCTCTTTCGGGTAAGGATTTCATGTTGAATATAAGCGGTTTAGTTCCTCTCCGGGGGATTCAGTATTGTGGAGATCGTTGGTTTTGGATTGTTGATCTAGAAAATTTCGTTCGGTTCCTGTCGTTTCGTGGAAGTCTTTTGGGGATTCTTGGTGATTTTTTTCCCTTCTGTTAAAACTGAAGCCGAAGCCTAACACATACGTCTTTTAAAAGTTAACTTTCTCCCGCATAATGTTGTAAAAGCAATATTTCTCCTAACCGGAGTCAATGAACATGGGCCTTCTTAAAGTGCCTTAGGATCTTTTTGATGGATTATTTTAATACTATAGAGTTATTTTACATTTTTATTTATTTCTAGGTCAAATGTACTTGAGAATTTCTTTTTGCATTTGCATTTTAATACTATAGATGAACTGAGAAAATTTCTGCCGTTTTTATAATCTCATTTATGTTTCTGTGGAAAATTTATTTGTATCTATTTCATACAAAGGCATACTGTGGTTAACTGCATTGCTGGATATGCCAAAAATGACACTGGAATTTGTTTGAAAACCATTTTGTGTAAGTTTGATTTCCACTACACACTCTGTATCTAATCTTATAACATGGCCGAATGGATAATGACACTGGAATTTGTTTGAAAACTGTTTGGTGTAAGTTTAATTTCAACTACACACTCTATCTAATCTTATAATATGGCTGGGTGGATCAGGCCCATTCATGACTTCAGGTTGTTTTCTCAAAGAAAAGTTGATAGGAAGGTATTCGAAATTTATACTTCAAGATATGTTGACCATTGGTTGAGTGGTGTTAGCTGCAAAAATGGCAGCCGGACAGCAAAAAAGGCGCCTAAGTGCAGTAAACCTTGCAAGTTGCAATTTGCCTGAGCAAAATAGAGAAAAAAAGGAGAATCTCGGGTTACCTGCCCCAGTATTGAGGTTGAATCCTCACATCTCCCTTGAGTGGAAAGAGAAGCAAAAGAGAGCTGTGGCTAGGAAGGATCAGATTGGAATTTCATGGAGAGAGTTGTCTACTTTTATTGATGCAGCATACCAGTCTCATTCTCTTGCATCCTTGGCTGATGTTTTAACTGTTCCTCAAGAGATCTTTGAGTTGGAAAATCTGCAAGGGCTACTTTCTTATGAGGTAAATCTCCGTGTGAGGCATGAGTATGTGGAAAGTGTCGTGTAGTTGTTAATCTTACATGCTATATGGTATTTTGTCTCCTCTGCACATGTTTACTCAGTCCTCCATAAATTACAGGCTTGGAAAATATGCCTCTCCGAGTCAGAGAGAAAGCTTCTTTCTCAATTTCTGCCTAAGGGGACAGATGTACACCAAATAATAAAGCCATTGCTTAATGGTGAAAACCTTCATTTTGGCAATCATTTCCTTTAATGGTTAGTACTAATTGCCTGGCAATATTTAACTTAATTTATCGCTAGAGATGACTCTTTTTTGGCTTTCATATCCTTCTCTCTATCATAAGCTTGTGAATGGTACCTGGACTTGGAACTTGGTGTCTAGTTTCGTATCCTTCTTGATGGTAGTTGTTTCAGTGTAAGCTTGGGCCTTTGATATGTGCTGATTTTGTGCTCTCCTTGACCTTTTTCACGTAGCATTGTACTTTATTGCATACATAATATCTTTAATATGATAGTTTGCCATATCAGCTTGGCTTTTTGCCTTGTAGATGTGGTGCTTTATTGCATCCCTAATTTTGTTAAAGTTATTGTATTCAAATTCATTTTCTTCTCCCTCCAAGGCCCTTTTCTAGCTTATGGTGCCTAACGCTGCAAATGCTTGAAGTAACTTTGAAATGAATTTGTCTGCTTTGCCTCATGGGGATGAAATTTGTGAATTACATTTTTTTCTATCCTGTAAGTTCTAGCTGTCTTTATTCACCACTTGGCTCTTTCTTTTAATCAATATCTCTCATCTCGATATTTTGTCTTTGTGCCTTGGGAACAGAAGGAATCCCTTTCTTTTTCTTTTTTGGCTATGTTCTTATAATTGGTGAGAAATTTTAAAATTACGTTTGAAAATGAGACATAAATAATTCAGTGTTAGTGAAAGGAAACTACAAATTCAGGGGAAGAAAAAGGGCTTCATACCTCTGTGTCCTCTAGGAAATAGTATTATGAACAGAAACACATAAATTCATTCAGGTTTGGTACCTCTACTGCTCTACGAGTTGTTTGCAATACATTCTTGTTTTTCCCCCCTAAAGTAATCATCACTACCTTCTATTCATTGTAAACTTTGTATAAGTTCTTCTTCTTGACATTGTAAAAGTTAACAGGACCTGTGGACGTTTATGCAGAAAAACCTTCAGAGAAGCATAGACTGGTAAATTTTCTTACGTGATCATGATTCACTAATCTGAAAATTGACTTTTACAGGAGCTCTTTGGTTTGCTCTGGCAATGCACACCCAGATGTTGTTATCCAGAGAGAGAAGCGCTTTATCTCCGACAAGAAAGCTTACTATTCAGAGCTGCAGAAGTATCACAAAGAGTAGGCACCTAATTATCAATATTCATACAGTACTCTTTTGTGTCTATTGCCACTATTTGGTAGTTAGATTTGTAACTCGGAATTTTTTTCTTTTTCTTTTTAGTATGTTAGAGGGCTTGCAGGTGTTGATGGAGAGGTGGATAAACTGCAAAGATCCAGGAAATAGTCAGAAGATATTGAGGTTTTTGACGATACCAATGAAGAGATTCTTTTAGATGTTTCTATCCATAGTTTGGTTCATAATAATTGTCTCTAGCAAAGGGATTTTTTGCATATCAAAAAACAATTAAACCTATATGTTATTCATGCTTGGTGTGCATATAGATATGGGTTAAATCTGCTGTCATTTTGATGGTTATTTTCAAATCTTTGTTTCAAAAGGCTGCTAAGTTCTCGATAATTATTAAGATTTTTTAGCATCTTATTTTCATTTCGTTCTTGCTGGTAGCTATGCACTTTTACCTGTTCTAATTATAACTTAATGTCTCAACGATGATGCAGAAGGAAGACTGCAGATAATAGTTTTTTGTCTCATCCTCATGACTCGCAGTTGAACCTGAAAGACAATGTTGGAGTGTCTAGTGTTTCCTGGTCATCCACTGGGGCTGAAGAACATGATGTTTCAGATACAAGCCCTGATGATTCTCAAGAAAGGTACACTCTATACTCTTCTTTTAATGTTTGATTTGCTTCTACTCTTCTAGTTCAGATTGCTTAGCTATCCTTTTATGAGCGGCTGAGAATCAGACAATATCTTGTGGATATTGATGGACTGTTTGAGCAGGTGAATCTGGTACTCCTTCACATCAGATTTCCTTCTATTTGTACGTTCCAGTTAATAATGATACTCAGCATAGCTTGATGTCCTTTTCACTTCCTGTACTTGGAATGTTCCTTGTGATAAATTGCTACACTGCAGAAGCATACATATACAACATGTCTGGTGTGTGTTTAGTTCCTAGAGGGTATGATGCCTGTTGCCTTTCCTTATTTCACTACTTTAAAATTTTACATGAGTGGAACGATTGAGTTAAATTAATTGGATACTCTAGTAGGGAATAATGAAGTTCTAATTTTTTATTGTGTTCAAACAGATTGTTAGAGCGTCAAGGTGGGAGATCCATAACCATTTCAGCAAATAAAAAGTTGGATGATAATCTGTCAGAAGAGGACAGATGGGTCAAAACATCTTTTGATTCTAGTACTGCCGATACACATGCATCTTACTCTAAAGTATGGCTTGTTATGCAAATACTCCAACCGAGTTCAGATGCTTTCTCTGTAACTTCAGTTCTGTAATATTAGTGAAAGTATTTCTCATATCTGCTTCTGCTTCAAGTAGCTCTAAATTATGCTTGTTTTTGAGTATTCAGACCAGCATGGAGCATCAAACGGTTAAGAAGGTAAAACAGACAAGTGGATTGGTCATGTTCAAATCTCTTAACCGGGTGTTAGGTGATACTGAAAAGCTGGAGGAAGAGAAGAAAAAGTTGCACAACCACTGGTCAGTAAGCAGTTGCTCATTTACAGTGCTCTACTAGAATAACACCATTTCTCTAGCCTTATTTCTGCACAATTCTGTGCATAGGTGGAAAATTGCTTGCACGGAAATTGCAGCTGCTTATTCTTCTCGTGAGGAAAGACACTTACAGATCAGCCAACTAATGACATCATTAGCTCAGGAAATCGCAGAGAAGTTCAGGCTTATTATTAAGGTTTGTTGATATTCACTTAGGAACTGAATGAGATTCTTTGTCATTGTCAAGTTCTTCTCTGGTCCTTTACCACATGTTCAGATGACTCAGATCCATTCTGCTTGTTGCTTGATAGTGTGGTAGCAAATTTGATTGGTCAAGTTATTTTGGATGCTACAATGTACTTGGTATTTATATCTGGCACGTAAACGGGAATATAAAAGTGTAGGTGCTTAATAGTTTATGATTGGTTCTGTTTCCAGAAAGAGGAAGAAGAAAGTGAAGACGGTATTATAGAAGACCAGGAAAATACTTCAGATGATGGGGATTCTGATGGTGCTATCCAGGACTATGATCAAGAAAACATTTTCCCTTGTTCTGGTATTCAAGCTCTTGAGCGGATTCCTTCACTCAATAGTAAATATGAACCCGATATTACCTCTGAAAGTTTGAAGAATATTGGCAACTCGAATGAGATGGAAGTTGAGAACAATGAATCTAGTCTTCAGTTTGCACATCATCAGCCTTTGACACGGATTCCTTCACTGAATAGTCATGAACCTGAACTTGCCTGCGAGGAACCAGTGGAGGGTGTCAAGAATTCTGTTGGTATACTGACTGAATATTCCAAGAGAAATGTTGTTGGATCATCAGCCATGTGCATGACCTCGGAGCAAAATTGTGAGGAACCTTATATTGCATATGCTTTGACCGAGTTTCTAAAAAATGCCAAATCAAATGAAGATATGGTTCAAGAGAGAGATGCTGCAGGGGATGTCTGGTCGACAATGCATACAGAAGGTACAACATGCTATGGAGGAGGGCAAGATTATGCAGATGTGAATAAATTGTTAACCAGACATCATCAAGCAATTGAAAAGCAGCCTACTCGAATGATTAATCTAGAGGAAAACATACTCAAGGATGAAGACAAGGAAATTTTATGTAAACCTGATAATGATGTGGGTTCATCTATGAAATTGGATACTGGACCCTCTCTTTTTGATGCATATGATGATGCCGAAAAGAGTCGGTTACTCAGCGAGCCACCTCTTCCCCAGGTACAACAGTCATATGCACTGCATGGGCATGTAGACGGGATGAAACAACAAGAACTGAACTTTTTTATGACAAGCAGCAGAAAATCAGAGGGTTTCCACTACTCTCAGGATCTCCAGCAACAACAGCAGCAGATGCTCAAACAGAGGGAGGTGCAAGAAAAAAATCTTTATGCTCTTCACCTTATGCAAAAGAACATATATGAGTATGCTGACAAGCAACCGAGGCATGAAGTCTACACAGCACCAGCCAGCTCAATGGACTGGGAAACCAGCTCCATCCGTATGCTGCCTATCCAATCTTCAGCTACTGGAGATGTGTCGGACCACCACTGGCAGAATGGAACCCACTCTAACTGGTCTAGCTTGGAGATTCCCATGTCCTCTCAACGTCAATGTCCTGATGATGGAAATTGTGGAGGCGGCAGCTTGTTTGGCTTTCTGCCACATTGGAATGGACTGTCGCACATACCTTATGATGCGGCGAGCTCAGACGAGTATGTGCCAAGTGCATATGCTGGTGGAGCTGCTTCGGGCGGCAATAGAATTCAGTGTGAAGGTCATAATGCGCAGTTTGGATACAATAACCAGCATTTCAATTACATGAATCCACGTGATGGGAATAACCAGAACAAGGCAAACGGTGGCATCACATGGATAAACATGCCTCTGGCTTCTGGCGTGAACTCAGAGCTAATGTATCAGAATTCAGTAATGCATGATTCAATGGGGAAGCCATTCCTGGGCTCCTGGAAACAGTAGTTTTACAGTGGATTATCTGTATACTTTTCAGCGAGGTCAGATTGCACATTTGTTACTATCGTGTTTTGGAAGCGTTATATGCCTTCCTGCACCATGACTCGGTTGAAAGAAACAGAGATGCGCATGGGGAATATTCAAGAACGGCTAACGAGTAAGTTCTGTAAATATTTATAGTGCAGGGCGACACCTTCAATTCATTTCTGTACATACATCTTAGTCCTCCAATATTTAGGATGACCTGACCTGGGCATTTTGCCTTTTTTGCTCGTGGCATCTGTTAGTGAGTTCCATGAATTTTGCGGCGTCAAAGTAATAAATCTTATTTCGGAATCTTCATCCAAATTTATTAGTATTGTCTCTTTGGCTGCTTTCAGCTTTTGCTGTTGTTCGTTTTTGAGCCCTAGTTTATAGGAGCCACTCTTATTCCCAACATCCTGTGTTGGCTGCCTTCCAAGTTCAGCTCCATTTGTTTTCCTTGCGAAGAACTATTCGCTGGCTTCTTGAAATTTCAGATTATAAAGTAGAAATTGCTTCTTTAGCCGACCCCGTTTAGTATGGGAAAAGGCTTAGTTGTTGTTTAAAGTAGAAATTGCCAAATAATCTGCAGTTATAAAGGTATGCCGTTTTTTTATATATCTGAAGTAGGCTTTGACTGTTTCATTTATTGAACAAATTCGATTTATTGATATAAGCGGTTCTCCGTTGGCTGCAGTGTGGTAAGGAAGAGCAAAATAGAAACAGAAAATGTGAGACCTATCCTTACTGTTTAATGCTCTAAACCATGTTCCTCCTACTTGTGGTTTTACCCAGTGTTGTTCGTATTGGTTTTCGATATCGCACTATATCATTTTTAATACTAAAAAATTAAAAAAATCGTAATAATTCATGATAATTCTAAACCGTTAATATAATTCATAAGTTGAGCAAATATTCATCAATCATCATTCAATTTTAAACGCTTAAAGCATTTAAGCATTACATCCTTAACAAAATTATAACTTTCATAATTGAAAAAATGAAGTACACAAGAAAATATACAATACATACGGAAGCCAAAACTCCCACAGAAACACGGGGTTCTGTTCAGTTAGCAAACCTTTTATAAAGGCTTAGGGTGTATGTCTTATATCGAGCGATACATGGTGTATCCCATGATGCATAACAATAAGTTATCTAACCACAATACGTATTGCATTGTATGATACGATAAAGTGCAATAGGGATAACCCAGGTTTTACCAATATGAAATATAAATACACTCACAAGGCATATTTATTAGTAATCATGCGTCACTTTTAGTGCATATATCGCATGTTAACCACCACCAGCAGTTTTATTGCAGTCATACAGCATCGTATTAATGCATGTAGTAACAGTTCGCTTTTCATGGCAAATCTGAGAAGAATAATGCAATCAATCCATCTCTTACGATCTAGTTGAGAACCAATCCAGATTACAAAGTATGTATGAAAAAGTTGCGAGCCTAATTCAACTTAAAAAATCTAACTATGAATTTTATTTATAATCTAAAGCGTTTAATGGTTTTTGTGTGTATTTGGGTGTGTATTGAACTTCAAAGGTTAGAACTTTTTGAAGTGAGCGAATTAAGAACTCAGTCAAGCTCTGCTCGGATTTGAGCTCATTAAGCTTGATTTTGAGCTGATTTTACTGGAGTCAGTTTTAGTTGCACCAAGCTGAAACGAGCCTAATGATCCCAGCTGAAGTTGTTCGTGCATAACTCGAGCTCGAGCTTCGCTGAAAACTGAAGCTTGTATCAAGCTCGAGCTTGAGTCGAGCATTTTCTTAGCAAGTTGAGTCAAGTCGAGCTTGCCCATACTTGAGTTTGACTCCAACCCCTAGACCTACTTTTCAGTGGAATATCAGGGAGAGATCTTCGGATCTCTATTCTAGGGATGGTTATGGTTCAGTTTGGTTTGGTTCTAGCCTCAACCTAGAACCAATCTGTTATAATCGGATTTCAGTTTTTTGAGAACTGAACCAGATCATAAAGTTACATAGAATCAAAATGAACCAAACCATATGTTCCGGTTCGGTTCGGTTCTAAACGACAGTAAGAAAACCAAACACCACCAATGCAATTGAAAGGCCAAGCCATGAAAGCTGATCATCCTACCTCATTTATTGCACAATATATGAGGAAAATAAGCTAAGAGAATCAAACGCTATCCGCCCAATCTAGCCTGGAGTCTCATAAAGTAACACAAAAAACTGTACTTAAATGTTTAAGAACAAAAAACACTCATCTTCTCCTTTTGCTCACGAAAACTGATATACAAGAAGCTCATACACATGCACACACTCATGCATACACCGGCTTATCCACTTATATATACACATAAATAATTAAATACATTTATATGGTTCGGCTTGGTTCTTATGGTTCGGTTCCAAAATTGAAACCATAAACCACATTAAAAAGGATTTTAAAACAACCAAAAGGTTCCAGCTAGAGATGTTAATACAGGCCGAACCAGCCCCCAGGCTAGACTCATATATATCATCTGGTCCTGTGGACCAGTGCAACCCGTGTCCGCCCTCAGGGCCAGAGTGGCCGGATCATTTGGCGCTGCTCCGTAAATGGCAGTTTTTCAGGTCGAGTTGAGCCAGACCCATTTTGACATCTCTAGTTCCAGCAGTTTGATTCGGTTTTATCGTTTCCTTCAAGCACCCTTTCTCTGTTCCGAGTCTGGTGGGTGGGATAGGTGTGTGAGCATCTCTAAACATCGGATCCGAAGATTGAAGGAGCACTCAAGTGAAGTGCCCTCGTAAATCGGACGAGCAATGGATTTTCCAACCCCCGGTTTCGTGTCTAGTCCGAACCGTTTACGAAACGACAGCGCCACGGTGGCCGACTGACGATAACGGGCTTATTGATTGCCGACAATGTTGTCCGTTCTATCCCCGAACTTCTTTCAAATGACGAAGCGTTACTTTGAAACGTAATTTTGAGAGAGAGAGAAAGAGATATCCACTGCCGTCGCTCTCCCTCGAGATATATTCCTCTGTGGAAGGAACTTCTTCTTCGTCTCCTTCTTCTTTATAAAGGATTTACTGGGTTGGTTCGGCTCTCATGGGGAGCAAGATGAAGGACATCATTCGTCTAGAGCGGGAATCTGTCGTCCCGATTCTGAAGCCCAGGCTGGTCATGACATTGGCCAATCTATTAGGTACGATTTTCACCAACTACTCTTTTCCTCCAGAATGGCAAAATTGTGGGTTTCTATTTGGAAATAGAAATACGGCTTGGTGTAGATCATTTCGTGGTTAAATTTGAAAATGCTGGTTGCTTTTTGTTAGAGCCATTGGGTTTTTTATTTGCCGGTTGTGATTTCGTCTTCTAGAACGTCCCACCGATCGCGCAGAGTTTTTGAAGCTGTGCAAGAGAATCGAGTATACGATCCGTGCTTGGTATTCTCTGCAATTTGAAGACTTGATGGTGATTGCATTTATTGTTGAGATTATTTTTGATGGTTTTGTTGAGAGTGATTCATGCTTGAAAGGCGACAACGTTTTATGCGGTTTTGTAGCAATTGTATTCTCTTTTTGATCCGGTTGGGGGAGCTCGGAAATTAGAGCAGCAAAATTTGTCTCCTAAAGAGATTGACGAACTTGAGCAGAAATTCTTGAGCTATTTATTTCAGGTTGGTTATAAATGTTTTTTTATCTCAACTTTTTCTTGGAGACGTATAGCATATCTTTTCTTAATTGGAGGGCTAAACTTGCAACTAAATTTAAGGTGAAACTCTGGTAATACGGGGTAGCTTTCTCATTCTTTCTTCATATGAAGCTTCAGTACATCTATCGTGATACGAAATTTTGACTTGCGGAATTTGAAGGAAATGGTTGATTCTCTGCTAGAAATTATCTTTCCCGCAAGGCCGCAACTTATAATGGTAAAGATAAACTCACACGGTCTTAATATTGACTCTGTTGCCACGAAGGTGAAGCAGCCTCGTAAACATTCTTACCCTAGTTCCAAATTCTATGTTGTTTCTTGATCATCTTCATTGATCCTGAACTGTTTATCCTCTGCATGTTTGTTAGGTTTGAGTTGTTATTTGGAATAAAGTGGGTCAAGATATAAAAACTTGGCATGATTTATTGATTGTGTTTAATAACCTTCTTCAGTGGCTTCAAGGTAAAAGTAATCATGGGGTTCTCTATGTTTTGGTTACTTGTTTTGAGAAGCAAACTTTCATGGAGATAAAAATTATCGTAGATTATGTCTTTAACATAAATGAATGTGTTGGAAGCTCATCTATGGCTACTTTATGGCATTGGTTTTTTGTAATATCTGCTCAAAACATCAGCCGAAATGTGACTTCCCTTTTTCTTTAAGCAAAGAAAGGAATTTTCGGCTGAACTGTTCATAGTTACATTAATTTTCTCTTCTTTACCTGAAACAGTTTTTTGGGCTGAAAAAATGTCAACACAGTCAACCATGTTTTCATTGAAGGTAGATTGTTAATAACGCCACCTTTCTCTGAATCATCCACAACAAAAGGAAATAATGAATGAAAAATTCAATTTTAGCAATGAACATGCATGAATTCATTTGGTACTTTTTGGTTCAGAATGTTCGTAATCCGTCATTCTACCTTAAATAACACAAGAAAGTCTACAAATATGTTACTGAGAACAGGAACTGTGCATTGATAATTTTTCACACCATAGATATGTTATCCTTAACATCTTACTAAAGGGTGTGAGGAATATGGATGTACTTCTCTGCCTTTTGCTTTCACCTTTCTGGGGGTGGTATTGGTCTACATGGTGTTGCACATAAGTTCTAATGAAATTAAGATTGATGAGATATCATTAGCTATAGTTTTAGAATCAGTAAACCAAGTATAATCCCAGGCACAATTCATGGATTTCTAATCAATTAGAGTAGCAGATATCGCAAGCTGGTGTAGCCTTGCAGATTGAATCCTTTGTGTTCTGTCATTTGACCAGTCATATTTTGTAATTTCTTAGCCAATTGCATATTGAATTGTCAAAGTATCATACGATATGCCATTGGACAGGGAAATTCCTTTCAAATCAACTACTACTAGTCCATACTTAGCAACAAGGCTAACTATGTTGAGACCAGTCTCCACCTTTTAGAGTACTGAAGATCTTGAGGCCCTAACAGCAAGCAACTAAATATAATTCTGGAACTTTTTATTTTATCCTAGTCATCGGACAACTTTTGACTTTGCTTTTGCAGGTAATGGATAAAAGCAATTTCAAGTTAGTCACTCAGGAGGAGATAGATGTTGCACGATCTGGGCAGTATCTTCTGAATCTTCCCATTTCTGTCGATGAATCAAAGGTTAAAACTTGGTGTTAATTTTCCAACTGCTATATAACTAGGGAATTTCTCAGCCCTTGTCACATTTTGGGTTGATACTGAGGTTTTTCTTTCTCTTTGGTCTGCAGCTGGACAGCAAGCTGTTATCAAGGTTTTTTGCTGAGCACCCCTCCGATAACCTTCCAGATTTTTCAAACAAGGTAAATGTGCTCCATTGTTTTCCCCAACTTTTTTACATTTGAATGTTAAGTGCTTTGATCAAAATTTTCATTTGTTATTTAATCATAGTGTACCATAATTCTTCATGTTTGTAGAATTGTCAATTTTGATGACTTTTATACCTTCTGGTAGGTTCCATGATGTGATCTGTGGTGTTTTTGTTTTTCATAGCCGATAGTCATGTATGTATAAGGATACGCTGCCCCTGCATGAACCTTAACAGGGCGTGTACGGGTTTGGGTTCTCTTTTCTCCAATGGGTATGGGTCAAAATCGGGTTTTACATATATATATATATATATATATATATATATATATATATATATATGTGTGTGTGTGTGTGTGTGTGTGTGTGTGTGTGTGTATAAAACATACCCAAATGTATATATATGTATGTATCATGTATGTGTATATATTTATGTTTGTATGTATACACACATATATTCATATTCACATATATATATATATATATAATTATAAACATGCACACACCAAACATATGTATATATAGGTCGAGTATGGATCTGGGCATATTATCCCTATACCTGCCCCGATCAGTTTCGGGTTCGGGTATTCCCTGCCCCATTCGGGTGGGGTCATGGTTGAATGGGTCGGATCAATATTGCCATCCCTAGTCATGTACAACTTTAATATCGGTCCTTAGCCTGCCAAAAGAGGTGATGTTTTTTAATTAACTATTTAGGAATACTGTTTTAAATAAAATGAAAGGTGAAAACTGCCAATATGACCAATCTAAAGTTCAAGTTCAACACTATGATGGTCCATAGAGTACGAAGACCTTGTGACCTGCTTTTTAAGTATCTCTAATTGAGATGTAAGCATGTATAATTTTAATATGGCCAGTCATACAAGACATAGTCGTCTTTTATGAAAAATTTAGAATGCATCTGTTATCTATAAGGTATATACATCATGAACATCAAAATGGGGTTTTCATGCACAAAGAGAAATATGCCATCTGGCTAGGAGTTCACGAGTTAAAGGTCAAGAGTTTGATACCCAGGGACATGGATTTGCTTCAGCCTCCCCATTGTACCAAAACGAGAAGGAGGTTTTAATCATGTTATGAGGACAAACTTGCAACTTTCTCTTTTTGCTTTCCTCCTGTTTCCTATCAACTTCTTTTAATGTGAAAGTGGTACTCAGCCAACTTATTTTCCTTCACTTTTGTCTTTTGCAAGTAAGTTTGTTATGATACTAATTGGAACTTTTATCTGTATTTGTGAGTGAAGTATGCAATTTTTCGTCGTGGGATTGGCATTGACCGCACTAGTGATTACTTTGTCATGGAGAAGTTGGATATGATCATTTCACGTATCTGGGCTTGGTTCCTACATGTCACTAGGTAACATTTTTCTACCCTACGGATCCTTGAGACTTTGCTTGTGTTTCCCTTAAGCGCTTGTTATCTGTAAAAACAACATGTTTTTGTATGTGTACCACCCTTCATAGGTTGCAGAGGTTACTATCTAGAAGACCTAGCCAAAGATCATCAAGTGATCGTAAGAAAACTGATGAAGTGACTGCTGCATCAGATAATGATGACATGTATGTTGAACGAATTCGAATTGAGAACATGGAAGTGAGGTTTGACTCCCAACGTTGCCGGCATTTAAGAATGGTTGTTTTATTTTATGTATTCTTCATGAAGTGTGTAGCTGTCACTCACTTTATTTGCGATGTTTATTTCCAGAGTAAAAAGTTTGCTTAGCAAGAACACTATTCAAGAGCCAACTTTTGATAGGATGATTGTTATGTATAGGTGATTGCTCTCCCTTATCCCATCGCTACATGGTTTTTACATTAACTGCATATGTTATTTTCTAGCATCATATTGTATGTATGATCTGATAAGAAAAGTTCATGCATTTGAGGGAACTGATTTGTTTTGACTATTGAATGTTGTTAGGCGTGCAAGTAGCAAGGGCCAAGGAGATCGTGGAATTTTTGTTAAGCATTTCAGGAACATTCCTATGGCGGATATGGAACTGGTTCTGGTGAGGATTTCAGCTGTCTGATTTGATGAGAGAAATATTCTTTCTGAAGCTTATTTGTATTATATCTCCTAACCACTAGGATAATTTCTTGTAGCCAGAGAAGAAAAATCCTGGCTTAACTCCAATGGATTGGGTCAAGTTTCTGATTTCTGCTGTCTTGGGTTTGGTTAGTATTTTTTCATTGTCAGGTCCATTTATTTTTTCACGATGTTTCTTTTTTATTCTCAATTTTCTTATTATGCTCCCATGCTTGTTTTCCTTCAGGTGGCTCTTGTTAGCTCATTTGAAATGCCAAAAGCTGATATATGGGTTATAATTGCTGTTCTTTCTGGACTTGTGGGTTATTGTGCGAAGACATACTTCACGTAAGTTTTATGTTGGGAAATGATTTTACCCTCGATTTCATTGTGTCCCTTGTAACCAGGAAGATGTCTGTTTAAGTGTGTTACGGTTTGGTTGGTATTTAGTGTGTTTTCCAGCTTCCTTGTCTCTGTCAGATTGACCCCCTACCGTAGTTCATTAAATTTGAGGGCTGGCTGTGAATTGATTCATGCTGAATTTTCTAGACGTGCAGATCTTTTATAAGTGAAGGATGTGCACCGCCTTATACAGGCGGGAAACCCTAAAGATCAAGAAATTGCATTTTGCCTAGAATAGGTGTTCTCATGATTTTTTCAGAGGAACATTATATGCACCCATAAGCTAATTGTGTGCTATCATAAATATGAAGATAAGATGCATATTTGATTGCATCACGCATTTTTCTTTATGTATAATAATGGTTACTGTCTATTGTCTTGATTTGGCATATTCATATGTTTCTTTAGATAAATAAGGTAAGTTTCATTTTGGGACGTGTTTTCAGTTTTCATGCCCTGTTTCAGGTTCCAGGCAAATTTGGCAACGTACCAGAACTTAATCACAAAGTCTATGTATGACAAACAGTTAGATAGTGGAAGGGGGACCCTTCTTCACTTATGCGATGATGTCATACAACAGGAAGTGTGTATAAAGCTTACCACTTGTTTTCACACGGAGAGATTACTTCTTTACTGATAAGACCTTTCGTTGCGACTAGGTGAAAGAGGTTATCATAGCATTCTTTATTTTGATGGAACAGGGTAAAGCAACAAAAGAGGTATGTGAGGCTATGGCTTTAGGCATTTACATTTTCTTATGCCATATCTAAATCTTGAAGCCTCTTGTTTACTCATCACTTGCTCAACATATTCATAGGACCTTGATTTGAGATGTGAGGAACTCATGGAATCAGAATTTGGTAAAAAATGCAACTTTGAGGTAGATGATGCAGTTCAGAAGCTGGAGAAGCTTGGTATTATTGGTCGGGTAAGATTCACGTTGCCCTCTGGAAAGCAAAATGAAAAATATCGAATCAAAAGATTATGATTTGTGTATTATAAGTACATCAAGTTTGGAGGTTTGGCCCATTATCTTTTTCCCTGGCCTGTTTCTAGTTGAACTCGAAAATACCCAATAACTTTTGAAGTTTCATGCTGCATTTTATACTTCACACGGCAGCTTAAAGTGTGGTTATATCCCTCAGGAGCGTTCAACATCTGGAAATTGATGTTACCAAGCAATTAGAGCCAAGTATTTTGACAGTTTTTTGGCCTTGAAGTGGCAAAGTAGTCTCCCACCATAGTACATACGCTACTATTAAGCTAGTTTTCACTGCATCAACCAATCATGAAGTTTTGCGTGATACCAGAATCTTTGATTGATTACTTAAAGAAAATACTTTTGTTGGTTTAACTTGAGGTTGTTCCTGTATTTGCTGAACTGGTGTTGACCTCGACTATTCTCCAGTAGACTTCATGAAAAATATTATTCATGCCTTCAGATACATGAATTATTAAAATGATCATACTCTGTATTATTAATATATTCTTTATTCTGTTTGACCTCTTCTAGCCTTCCTTTTCTTTTTCTGTTTCCTGTTGTTCGAGCGATCAACCATTTGATCCCTGTAATATTTTCGTTCCTCTTCTAAACTATCATAGATGTTTTGGGTCGTCTTCCTTTGGCTAAGCACTTGAAACGCCGCAATATTCAGGACTCAGTTGGAAGAATTTATTGTGTTGGGCTTCAGCGTGCCAACGAGATCATAGGAACCACGACCGAAGAACTGGTCTTGAAAGCGAAGCAAGCTTCCTCTTGATTCCTCAAGGCAGGTAAGCTCTTTTACTGTCTCATCAAAATTGAAAAGATAATCAAGTTGTTCATCTCTAAACTTGATAGCAGGTGACAATCACTCGAGTTCCAGCAATCAGCTTGGTCATGGTGCTGTAACAGGAGTTTCTTTTGGTTTCTCTTATGATTTGTTTATTTATGGCCAGTGTTCCTCAGCTTGTGTGCAAAGTCCTCTTGTAACTAAGTCCATGTAACGCGATTTCTACAGTTGTATCTGTAGTAGAGGCATCGAGTCCATTTCAGACTAAATGCCCTCTATGTGTGAATTAACCTTGTATCGTACATCTCTCTCTCTCTCTCTCTCTCTCTCTCTCTCTCTCTCTCTCTCTCTCTCTCTCTCCAAGTGTTCGCCGTGTGTGTGTGCACGCACTTTTCAGTGTTCTCATTTCCAGTGAAGCCCCATTTTGCTGGAAAAATGCAGATACTGGAAGTTGCTGATAGCTGCCGTAAGGTAGACCGCTTCATTGGGAATGAAACAGATCACCCCTTCTTCATGCCTCATGCTTAAGTTTACAAAATGATGCATGATGTGCAAGTCACAAGAATCTAACACCAACAGAAGCCAGCTGGCCGAGCCTGTATATGCTGGCTCCAACAGTATTTCTTCATTTTCCATGGCACTGCCTTGGCTACGCAAAGTTCATTTTTGTGAGCTTCAACGTGCTTTGGTCAAGCCAAAGTTAAAAGACCATAGCAGCCTGTGATCACAAGACGAAGTATTTTTTTTTTCAGGTGGACGTGATCAAATTTCATTCCATACGTTAAGTTCAGAGGCTGTGATGCAATCTAATAACGAGTCCGGTAGAAGATTTGCACTTCAAATGCTGCAGATTCCATTAAGAATACAGGCGGTACCATGATATTTTCACAAGAAGGTGTCTCTCAAGAAACTCTTTTCTACTTCAAAAGCTTTAGCAAACACAGATAACTTGCGTTCCTGCCGGATTTCTTTTCTCTCATCAAAGCAGTAAACAGGCGCTTGCCACTTAGCATCTTCTAGCACAGCCCCCACCTCGAAAGTCATTATATGAGCAGCTCTTCCTGCCACCATTAAACAAAATCATCCACAAAACAAAGATTTAAGAGCCATAGAACGAGGTAAACGAAAACCGACAATGAGAATCAAATGGGAATGGGAATCACCTGTATAAAAAAGCCAATGAACGGGCCTCTTGGTGACAACATCCTCATAATACCAAATGAAATCAGCCTTCTCCCAGACGTTGCAGAAGAACCCATCAACGTATCGTTGCCCCAAATAGTTGGCACCATCGAGCCAATTGGGTCTCAGGATGCCGACGTCCAATTGGGTTGTTTCGCACTCTCTGTTGTTGGGATCCAAGTTGTAGTAAAATTTAGTGCCGTTGTTCCACTCGAGGTCGTAGAGGAGCTTCCCGAGTTGGTGCTGTATGATGTTGAAGTTTCTGCCGTTGGGCCAATCGTACCACAGGTTGATGATTTGCAGGATCCCGCTGTGATTCATGGCGAGAATTGCATGGAATTGCTCCGGCCATGGAGTTGGACTCGGATTCCCTGCTATTCCTAAAGAAAATAAGACGAAGAAGGCAAGGAAGAGAAGGATCGCTCTCTTTCTTATTGGGGTGATGTTGCTGCCGGTAGCCATCCGAGAGAGAGAGAGAGGGAGATGCTTATCTATATTTATGATTTTTTTATACAAAGCTAACTTCCTGTTATTTCAGGAAAAACTGTCTAGACCAGAGTAATCTTTTAATCGTCTGCTTTGTTTTCTTATGGAAAGGCTGCCCGATCTTTCATAATTTGCAGTCGATCGCTCTCTTTCTTCCCTATTTTGGCATACTACCGGCCTGGAAGCGCAAAGCGCTCCGACTAAACTGGTTCGAGCCGGGTCGGCCCACTACGGTGACAATCTCTCTCTGTGTGGTTTTCTCCATTTACAAGATTCGAACTCAAGACCTTGGTTGAGGGGAGCAAGCGCCGAACCACTTAACAAACCAAGCCTTGGTCTCATTTTCACTTTTTTAAAAGGCAATATTTTGTAAAACAGCTATAAGAATATAGTAAACTTTGGTCATTGTTATCCCGATAAATTGCTAATAACCAATAAGACCTGATCAAATTCAGAAAAAAAGAGCTCTTCTCGATCGAGAGAGAGACCAGGAAACCCGTAGTCGGGCAGCGGCCATGTTCCTACGGAGGTTAGCGCGGCCATTGATGGCGAAGGTGAAGGAGACGACGGGTATCGTGGGGTTGGACGTGGTTCCCAACGCTCGCGAGGTTCTCATTTCGCTCTACGCCAAGACCCTCAAAGAGATCCAGGCCGTCCCTGAGAACGAGGGCTACAGGAAAGCCGTCGAATCGTTCACCTCCCACCGACTCCGCGTCTGCCAAGAGGAGCAAGACTGGGAAGCCATCGAGCGTCGAATCGGCTGCGGCCAAGTCGAGGAGCTCATCGAAGAGGCCAAGGACGAGCTCACCCTAATCGCCAAGATGATCGGTTCGCTCTCCTCTCTCTCTCTCTCTATTATTTCCATCTGTGATTCAATGTGTGTTTCCCTCTTGCCAATTCTCTCCTTTTTCTGTATCGTTCTTCTAATTGCACCTAATTGAATAGCGTTTTCGTGGAAATTGTTGAGCTTTTGAACAGTTTCCGATTCATTCTCTAGTTTCGCATCTTGCCCAACTTTTCTCATTGTCTTGTTTTAGTGCAGTTAACCGAACCGAGTTATGGATTACCATCGTGGAAATTATTGAACTTTTGAGGGTTCTGGAAATTTGATTGGTTGCTCTATTTACTGACTCGAATTTTCTTTCCTTTCTGAATAAGGTTTGTGACTTGGTGGTTTCATCTTGTTTTTTGATGTACTGGTTGGTTCAGTTGTTCAGATGTATTCGATGAGAATGCAACGGGAAGTGCCTCAATGTTTTTTTCTCGAAATTAATTGGTGACTTTACATAATCCTGAGTTTTTTGCCCTGATTGACGATTCAAATAGGTGGTTTATCTGTCTTTTTATCCTTTGGTTTTCCAATTTAGTCTGTTTTGGGTGAGAATGTAGATGGCAAGTTTATTTATTTAGGTGTTTTTTCCAGTTAATTGGTAGGTACATAATCTATGCTTGATTGTTCCTCGGGTCGGCATTTAACAATTGGTGTCTTGTGTGTTTGTTTCCCTTTGTTTTGCTGGTTTGGTACATTTTGCTAATTTATTTGTGAGAGCACAGCTATTGTGAGAATGTATTGCTGGATATGGTTAGGATACTTCCTTGGTGCTTTCATTTGTGGATTATGTTTTAGACAGCTCTCTGCTTCATTTGTACGGTCGTTTATGGAACTAAGTCATAAGGTGAATTTGCTAGTCTTCGGTTTGTGCACAAAGTTACTTGGTTAACTGTACGCACTTTCAGTTATGGTTTCTAAAATCGATTGTATTGCATGCTTGGCTTTCTGTGGTAACGGTCTGCCTTTGCCATCACAATAAAATATTTGATATGTACCCTCCTACTTGTCTCATGATACACTTTGATGGAAATTCTTGTAAAGCGGCTCATATCATTCTTTGTGTGCATCATGTAAATGTAGGTGAACATTGATTTCTTGGCATGAAGTCTTAGTGAGCTGGTTCTTCCTCTACCCAAATGTTCTTTTTCTTTCTTGCTACCTTGTTTTCTTCTTCTTTGATCTCCTATAACAACAACAACTAAGCCTTTTTTCATACTAGATGGGGTCGGCTACATGGATTCTTTGTTTCTACAAAGCCCTATCATGTGCTCACAATAAGCTGGATCATTCTTTATTGTTTCTTTCCAATACTTTTGTGGTTGTTCTCTACCTCTTTTAATACTTCCAAAATCTAGTTTTTCATAGTATTCATACCTTCTTAAAGGTTCTACTTTTGATCTTCTTTCTATATGTCCAAACCATCTTAAACGATATTCTCTCATTTTATCCTCTATTGGTGTCACTCTTAATTTGTTTCTAATAACCTCATTATGTATATGATCTTTTCTTGTATTACTGCTCATTTACCTGAACATGTTCATTTTTGTCACAGACATCTTTTGTACATGTTGATGATTAATCGCCCAACACTCAGAAGTTAGAACCATAAAACATGGCAGGTCTAATTGTTGCTCTATAATATTTACCTTTTAACTTTAATGGTATCTTCTTATCACAAAGAATACCTGATGCTCTTCTCCATTTTAACCAGCCTGCATTAATTCTATGCGTAACATCTCCATCAATTCTTCTTAATTCTATGCGTAACATCTCCATCAATTCTTCTTAATTCTATGCGTAACATCTCCATCAATTCTTCCATCACTCTTAAAAATTGACCTTAAGTATTTAAAACTTTCCTTTTGGGGATGCAATGTGTGCCAATTTTAAGTTCTATGTCCTCTGAAGTAACCAAATGATTAAACATACATTCCATATATTTTGTCTTTGTTCTACTAAGTCGGAAGCCTTTACTTTCTAATGTTTCTCTCCATGGTTTCAATTTTCTATTAACTTTTTCCTTAGACTCCTCCACTAACACAATGTCATATGCAAATAACATACACCAAAGTACTTCATCTTGAATATGTTTTGTTAACTCATCAATCACCATTATAAATAAGTATGGACTTAAAGTTGATCCTTGATTTAACCCAATATTAACTTCAAAAAGTCTATCATTCCTTCATGAGTTCTCACACATGTTTTTGCACCATCATACATGTCTATTATAAGGTTTATGTATGTCAATGGGATACCTCTTTTTTTCAAGGTTCTCTAAAGAACCTCCCTCATACCCTATCATAAGCTTTTTCTAGATCAATAAATATCATGTGAAAGTCTTTCCTTTTTACTATAAAATGTTCCATAAGACGTCTCAAAAGGTGAATCACTTCAACCGTAGATCTGCCTGACATGAATACAAATTGGTTCTCTGTTGTACTCGATTACGTTCAATAATTCTTTCCTATAATTTCATAGTATGGCTCATTAGTTTGATACCCCGATAATTCGCATAATTCTGAACGTCTCTCGTTCTTGTATATGGGTATAAGTGTACTCGCTCTCCATTCCTCGGGTATCTTTTGGTTTCTCCATATTTCATTAAATAATCTTGTGAGCTAAGTGATTCCTATTTCTCCTAGAATTTTCCAAACTTCTATAGGAATATTGTATGGTCCTACCAATTTACCACCCTTCATATGTTTAAGAGCCTCTTTGACTTCATTTTTTTGAATACGTCGGTAGAAATTGTGGTTTATATACTTTTATGATTTGACTAACTCTCCTAAGCTAATACTAACATCTTTATTTTCATTATAAAGCTTATAAAATAGTTTTTCCATATATTTTTATATCATCATTTGCCACTAGAATTTTCTCATCCTCGTCTTTGATGCATCTAACAAAATTAAGATCCTTAGTTTTATTATCTCTAGCCCTAGCTATCCTAAAAATATCTCTTTCACCCTCTTTTGAGTTGAGTTTTTTTATATAAATCCTTCCAAATTTTAGTTTTTGCATCACTAACGACTTTTTCGCTTCTTTCTTTGCTTTCTTATAAGCCTTTAAAGTTTCACTAATTTTCTTAGCATAATGTAATTTGTAACATGCATCTTTGCCTTGATTTTATTTTGCACTATTTCACTCTACCACAAAGCTTCTTTTTTTGCCGGTACACCTCCCTTACATTCACCGTATACATCTTTCGCCACTTTCCTAATATGTATAGTCATATTATTCCACATATCACAATGTATACCAACATAATTCTAAGCATCTCCTTGAAGGACTTTCTGTTTAAATATACCTTCTTTCTCGCTTTTGTGGTTCCACCATTTAGTTTGAATAGCTCGATGCACTCTTTTCTTCTTTGTTCACTTTTTTACTTGTAAATCCATAACTAAAAGTCGATGTTGGGTGGTTAAGCTTTCTCCTAGAATTACCTTACAATTTTTACAACATGCTCTATCTTTTTTTCTACAAATAAAATAATCAATTTGTATTTGTGATAAGCCACTCTTATAAGTAATTAAATGTTCATCTCTTTTTTTAAGATTGTATTGACTATAAAGAGATCAAATGCCATAGCAAAATTTAAAATCTCCCTACCTTCCTCATTTATATCTCCAAAACCAAAGTTTCTATGAATACCTTGATATCCTAATGCCTCTTTACCCTCCTAAACAAATCATCTCCCTTTGTGGAATTCTTTGAATCACCTTGTCTAACTCTTCACAAAAAAACATTTTTATACTATCTTCTAGTCCTACTTGGGGTGCGTAAGCACAAATTATATTCAAACAATCTGCTTATTACACTAATTTCAACGCCGTGATTCAATCACTATATCGTTGTATGTCTACTACACTATCCTTTAAATCTTTATTTATGATAATACCAACTTTGTTTTGAGCCTTTTCCTTACCTAAGTACCATAATTTAAAACCTATATCCTCAATATCCTTTGCATTTTCTCCAACCTACTTTGTCTCTTATAAACATAGGATATGAATCTTTCTCCGAATCATAGTATCTACCACCTTCGTTAGCTTACCGAACAATGTTCCGATATTCAAAGAACCAATACGAATCTTATTATCTAGGACTAGCTTCCTTACCCCCTGCATCCATTCATATTGAAAATGCGGAGACCCTCTTTGTAATTTATTCATTACATTCAAGCAGCAATGTTATCTTTTGATCTCCTATATGATATTTACTTTTGTTGACTGTCTAAGGAGTGCAATTTTATCCTTTCTTGGAATCCATAGTCAGTGATCCAAGAGAATTTTGTGCTGGTTTGCTACGATGGGCTTGGCTCAAGCCCTAAAATGGTGTGTGCTCATCACTGGTGCCAGGTGGAGTTGAATGTGATAAACATGAGGGTGAAAGTTGAAAACTTTGTTTTTCAGATATCAGTGGCTTGACATAATGGAGAGGTTGATGGAGATCTCATACAGAATTAATATGAGTCAGGTAAAATGGAGAAGTGCATTGGGTGCTTTCTATGGCAGGGAGATAGTAGATAGCATTGGGTGCTTTCTATAGCAGGGAGACAGTAGATACCACTCAAATGAAAACAAAACATTTCAAAACAATGGGAAAACCAGCACTGCAAATTCAGATTGTGTGGTTTCCAGAAGATGCTGTAACACTAGTTAAAACACTGAGGTGAATGTGTTATCATGAAAGGAAGTACAGACGTTGACAGGAGAGTAGTAGTGAAAAAGTCGTACTAGTAAAAGATAAATGACAGACCTGACCAAGGTGAATTTGAATATCTAACAACCAAATGTGGCTGATATGTGAACGTTGATGTTGGAATGCATTGCAGAAAAGTATAGGAAGACTTAAAAGTACCAGAAGGAACCACAACACAAAACATGATCTTGCTTGTTTTCTACAAGTTTGGGAAGCACCCAATATCAGAATGGAGACCGTGAATCTTGCAGATCTCTGGCCTGACCTAGTTTTAGGTAAGGCTTGGTTTTGATTGGTATATAGTAATCATTGTGCTAACTTAGAGTAGGAGAATGCTCTCCTTGATATGTGGTAATTTGCAATTATAATTAGGAATATAGAACAGTTGAGTGCATTAAAATAATGAATCATAAAAAAGACGGGTTGGAGAAATCTAGGGGAAATTATAGAAGATGTGCAGTGAATGATGGCTTATATTTGAATGTCATCGTGAGAGGTGGCTGAGCAAATTGGACTGGTTTGATAATGGTGAGCAAGATGGATCACATATGCAATCTCTGTGTGGTTCGGATGCCACTCATGTGCTAAAGATTGTGGTTACAGATTTAGATGTGGTTGAACATCTGCATCATTTTCTTTGACCTATTGAAACTTATGCATGAATGACCCCATATGCCTTCCTATTAGTTGGGCATTGATTTACTGCAATTTTTAAGTTACTCGATCCCCATAACTCAGACACATCACCCAATCCCATATACCTTTTTACCTTCCAAGGTTGATTAGCAGAGTGGATGTGTCCTGGTACTTCTCAATTGTCTGTTCTGCCAATAAGGTATTGCCAGTGCCGTCCTTTCTTATGCAGATCAGATATGTGTATATGAACTATTTGTTTTTACGAGGGATATGCTGGTTAGACTTCATGAACGTGCTTCAGTGCCCAAGCATCTGCATACACAGAATGTAAACATGTTCCTTTTTCAAAATCTTGGTTTCAGAGTCTTTTTACTGGGAACAGTTCCTCTGGTACCACAAGCAAATGATTTAGTTTGGGTAGCACATCTATATAGTTGTGGCCTCTTGAGATAACATCATTATTTAAGAATTTGTGCTACTCAAATATTTTCATAATTCAAATTTAGCATCATTAGTTTCTTTTTTAATGAGTTGATCTCCCTCTCTGGCAGCGAGAGGCCCACAGATATTAAAAGTTTTCTTTTGAAGCCTGAGCTGAAATATGTACCATGGAGGAGAGAAAAATGAACATAGACCTTCTTATACATCAATACTATATGTTTGTTGAGATATTAATGACCTCCTCCTCAACCTGCCATTGCATATTGAAGCTTTGAGTCGAGGTGCTCTTCTGATTGGAGATGGCTTCAGAAATAAGCACTATATTATTGATTAGGGTTTTACCAGGAATCGTTGATTTCCAAGAATACCAAAAAACTTCCTTTTTGATGCTCTTAAGAGAATAAGTCAGCAACACGAACTGCAGGCCACCTGACTTGAGCGATTTTCCTACTTGCCTGAGGGAGGAAACTGTGGACAGGAATGATCAGGACATAAAATGGATGTAGATGAATGGGTTTAGAATCTTGCATATCAATGAAGACTTGGCCTGCTATCCATTTTCAGAGTGGGTTTTGAGGTCTGCATTTGATTGGATTTGGCCACACACATTGGTGTTGCTATTGTGTTCCTTGAACAAGTTTGTTAGATATGTTTTTCTTTCTTGTCCTTATGTCAAAGCTGCGTCTTAATTTCTTTTCCTGCTGTTAGGAGAAAATAAAAAAAATTCACAGTAAGATGTTCAAGGTTGTGGACCATCAATATGAATTAGACAGTGCAGTCATGGGTGCATTCTCACTGTAAACCCATGTTCTTCTATTAGAGGCTATCTGTTTCTAGTTGAGCAGTTGATAATTACTATTTGTTCTTTATGCATGGTTACAGAATGGGATCCGTGGGGTGTCCCTGAAGACTACCAGTGCACTATCATTGAGAATGATAGACCGATTCCAAGTCATGTACCGCGCCATAAGCCTGTTCCGCTCCCAGAAGAGTTTTATAAGGCACTAGAGGCTGCAGCTGCTGCCAATACTGTCAAACCAGTAATTGAGAAAAAGAGTGACCCGAGTATTGAGGGCTCACCATCACCGAATGTTGAGAAGAAGAGCGAGCCAACAAGTTGAGCAATATTACTCTCTAATACCAGTAATTTTCTCTTGCTCAAAACTTGCTTGCCTTTCTTTTTTCTTGTCTAATTTTATGAAAAGATGGTTTTTGAGGAAACAGCTTTCATGCTTGAATAATGGCATGCAGACTTTGTGGTCAGGAACAAAGCTTATGTTTAGTGTTGCCTTGTGGCTTCATGCTAATATATTTTATTAGCTCTTTACCTTTGTTGAATTAATTGAATTCATTCACCCTTCCCAAGTGGTACACATTGATCCGAGTACGTGTTCCTAAGTCTCAGCTAACCAGTTTGATGATGGATGGATTCAGCCTTTCTTCAAGTCAACAATAATACTCTCATAGGACGTCCCTCCAGTGAACCCGAAAGACATCCTGGATTTTGGTTTGTCCTGTAGAGACTACTACATGATTATTTGCAACAAGTTTTTATGATAGGAGACATGATAGAATCTGTGCAGCTTTATCCACAACCAAAGTTTATTTGAATTCATGGTAAAAGATTCGGTTTAGCTTTTACACTTGCATTCGGCTTATAACAATGCTGTTGAAAATCGTAGTGTCCCGAACCTGGAGGGAGGGTCTACATGTATGACAATTGCTAAATCTCTTATGTAAAGTTTAAGTGATTTACCTGTAATGGTCGCTGAAGCATTGGATCTTCAAACTAAAATCTCTTCCCTGAATCGCATCTGATCTGGGATGTAGCAATAAACAATTGTACTTATTTCCACATTCAGTATGGTCTTTTTCTTTCTGTGGAACTGGGCGACTTGCGAGGGGTAAAGCTTTTTCTTGTTGAATAGGTCTATAGCCTAACTATATGTGGGCATATCTTTTTATTTTCTTAATCTTATGTATGACAATGATATCACCGTCTTTTCCATGCTAGAGTCTCCTGATCGTTTAAAAGAGATTGTACAAAAAAGATTATCCATGATTGTTCATTTTTCCACGAGACTTGCACACCTTGGGTATCAATTAAAGAAAAAACTTCTTGACCTTTTATCTGATGGTTTTGTTGAGTCGATCCCTGGGAGTCTGAAGCCAGACGCATGCCCTGGGTTTCGAACTCATGACCTTCAACTTTGAGTCGACTGCCTAGCCTGTTGAGCTATTGCTAGTTGTGAACTGAAAAACCCTCCAGGGTGGCAAGTGTGTTGCAAATTGTCAGATCTTGTCTTGAAAGGAGAGGACGACATAATGAAAGAGCTGGTGAACCAGCCGCAACAGGATCTGTTCATGGCCTATTTGTCAACCTATTATCATGTCTAAAGTCTAATTTGACTCTCTAAACACTAGGTGCTGTTAAAGTAAAAGTAGTAACAATGGAAAAAATTATCATTGTACATACATTCTATCAGCCCAATTCGTTGTTTACCATGGTTTTATAGAATATGTATGTAAAAGTTCTATATGGTGAACAAAATGAACTGATACGATTCAACTTATATAGCTTTACAATCCAGCTTGTTTTCTCTTCGTTCCATGTCGTTCACATGTCGAACCTCATCCAACCGAAGGCAGCGATCGATGCCCTGATACCATTGCACCATAACAAAATGAACCAGATTCTCCTCTCCAACATACAACTGTTGGGGTGAGGTGACAATTGACTAAACATAGGAGAGCTTAATTAACTAGATCTATAGAAAGAGGACCATATGGCCGGTGTAGGATTGGCAGGTACACGACTAACACGACTAAGCCATATTGCTGCAATCATTGGGACAATTGGAATTGGTGGTTGCACAGTTCTGCAAGCAGATAGGGAATTGAAATCCCTCCCAAGGGCAGGGTACTAGGCATGTGATCAGGTTTTGGCCACACTGGGTCACACAGTTTCCGTACTGCAGCCCTAAGGTGCTCCCCTCAGCACAGTGCGGTGCCACAGCCAGCACCACCACCCCTGCCACCACAGCCAGCTGACATTAGACTCTTCGCCATGGTGACAGATTATATATAATGGTGATTGTGATAATTGAGGATTGATGCTGCTGCAGTCAGTGCTGCATGCTGCTAGTTTATATAGATCTCTGTTTTATTTGGCTCATGTTGAATGGGTGGGATGATCAATGCTCCCACAACCGCACGTAACAATTGATTATTGCAGAGGCAGTTTTCTTTCAACCAGAGTACATGGGAGGGCCGAGTGTCAAACTGCATGATCTTGAACTTGATGTATTCTTTTTCTATAGTCAGCGTCGAAGCCCGGAGGATGGAGATCAACAATTTATGACAAACAATATGAATTCCCACAGTGTTGATCCATTTTGCAAGTATACCTTAATCAGATTTAGTCCATCATATGCAAAATAGCATATGAAAGTTCACAAACTTTGTTGCTTGCAATCTGAACATATTTCAAGAAGCAAAAATCCCTTCATATAAATTGGAGTCAGTAATGCCAAAATTCCGAGTAGTTTATTCGACGCTTTGTGAGTCTTCACAGCCCAACAGTACCCGTACAACTATAAGGTAAGGTAGGGGTGAGGTGATAGTTGATAAGCTTTCTTACTTATTACTACCTTCACTTTCTTACTTATTCCTTACTTATTAGTACCTTTACTTATTACTACCTTCACTGTATAGTCGAATATACATATAGGGATGCATCAAGAACTTTATCCATTTTAGTTTTGTATATCACCATTTCTAACGACAACACACCCTAAAGATTTTCTCCATTTCGTTGTTTTCAATTTGATTTTGAATTCTAAAGAGTCTAATCTCTTCAATAATGCGGGGTTGAGTAATGCCTACTGATATGAGAGGGGTCTATACAAAACCATCCATTAAGGAATTTAACCCTTTTGAGGTCTGCATATCACAAGCAACATGGCATCCTAAAATTTTTGCAAATTTAATTCATTTCCAATCTGATTTTGAGTTCTAAAATGTTATAATCTGTTCAATTTTGTTAGGTTGGGCATGTCTGCTTCTGATGTGAGCTTTTTCTCCTTAGACCAACCCCTATCAGATGTATTACTATATGTTGTCTTCAAAAGTTCTAGGCCTTTGAGAGTTTGCCACTGCCACATGGCCTTCTCAATTTTTGTGTCAACACTATCAAAACATAATGTACAAACAACAACAACAACAACTAAGCCTTTTCCTATACTAGACGGGGTCGGCTACATGGATTCTTTGTTTCCACATATCCCTATCGTGTGCCATGTTAGTAGTTAACTTGCAATAAGCTAGATCATTTTTTATTGTTTCTTTCCAACACTTTTGTGGTCGTCCTCTACCTCTTTTAATACTTTCCAAATTTAGTTTTTCTAACCTTCTTACAGGTTCTTCTTTTGATCTTCTTTCTATATGTCCAAACCATCTTAAACGATATTCTCTCATTTTATCCTCTATTGGTGTCACTCCTAATTTGTTTCTAATAATCTCATTATGTATACGGTCTTTTCTTGTATGACCACTCATCCATCTCAACATCTTCATTTCTTTCACAGAGATCTTTTGTACATGTTGATGATTAACTGCCCAACACTCATAACCATAAAACATGGCAGACCTAAATGCTGCTCTATAATATTTACCTTTTAACTTTAATGGTATCTTCTTATCACAAAGAATACTTGATGCTCCTCTCCATTTTAACCAACCAGCATTAATGCTATGCGTAACATCTCCATCAATTCTTCCATCACTCTTAAAAATTGACCCTAGGTATTTAAAACTTTCCTTTTGGGGGATGCAATGTGTGTCAATTTTAATTTCTATGTCTTCTGAGGTAACCAAATGATCAAACTTACATTCCATATATTCTGTCTTTGTTCTACTAAGTCGGAGGCCTTTGCTTTCTAATGTTTCTCTCTATAGTTCTAATTTTCTATTAACTTTTTTCTTAGACTCCTCCATTAATACAATGTCATCAGCAAATAACATACACCAAGGTACTTCATCTTGAATATGTTTTGTTAACTCATCTATCACCATTATAAATAAGTATAGACTTAAAGTTGATCCTTGATGTAACCCAATATTAACTTCAAAGAAGTGTGTCGTTCCTTCATGAGTCCTCACACATATTTTTGCACCATCATACGTGTCTCTTATAAGGTTAATATATGTCAATGGGATACCTCTTTTTTCCAAAGTTCTCCAAAGAACCTCCATCGGTACCCTATCATAAGTTTTTTCTAAATCAATAAATATCATGTGAAGGTCTTTCTTTTTTGCTCTAAAATGTTTCATAAGACGTCTCAAAAGGTGAATCGCTTCAATAGTAGATTTGCCTGGCATGAATCCAAATTGGTTCTCTGTTGTACTTGATACTTGTCTTAACCTATGTTCGATAATTCTTTTCCATAATTTCATAGTATGGCTCATTAACTTGATACCTCGATAATTCGCACAATTTTGAATGTCTCCCTTGTTCTTATATATGGGTATAAGTGTACCTGCTCTCTATTCCTCGGGTATCTTTTGGTTTTTCCATATTTCATTAAATAGTCTTGTGAGACAAGTGATTCCTATTTATCCTAGTATTTTCCAAACTTTTATAGGAATATTATCTGGTCCTACCGATTTACCACCCTTCATATGTTTAAGAGCCTCTTTGACTTAATTCTTTTGAATACGTCGGTAGAAATTATGGTTTATATACTTTTTCGATTTGACTAACTCTCCTAAGCTAATACTAACATCTTTATTTTTGTTAAAAAGATTATAAAAATAGTTTTTTATCTATTTCTTATATCATCATTTGCCACTAGAATTTTTTTATCCTCATCCTTGATGCATCTAACATAATTAAGATCTTTAGTTTTCTTATCTCTAGCCCTAGCTATCCTAAAAATATCTCTTTCACCCTCTTTTGAGTTGAGTTTTTTTATATAAATCCCCCCAGATTTTAGCTTTTGCTTCACTCACGGCCTTTCTCGCTTCCCTTTTTGCTTTCTTATAAGCCTCTAAAGTTTCACTAGTTTTCTTAGCATAATGTAATTTGTAACATGCCCTCTTTCCCTTGATTTTATTTTGCACTACTTCACTACATACCAAGCTTCTTTTTGTATCGGTACACCTCCCTTAGATACACCTAACACATCTTTCACCACTTTCCTAGTATGTATAGCCATATTGTTCCACATATCACAGGGTGTACCAACATAATTCCAAACATCTTCTTGAAGGACTTTCTGTTTAAATATATCTTCTTTCTCGCTTTTGAGGTTCCACCATTTAGTCCGAATAGCTCGATACACTCTTTTCTTTTTTGTCCATTTTCTTATTTGTAAATCCATAACTAAAAGTCGATGTTGGGTGGTTAAGCTTTCTCCTAGAATTACCTTGCAATCTTTACAACACGCTCTATCTTTTTTTCTACAAATAAAGTAATCAATTTGTGTTTGTGATAAAACACTCTTATAAGTAATTAAATGTTCATCTCATTTTTTAAAGATTGTATTGACTATAAAGAGATCAAATGCCATAGCAAAATTTAAAATCTCCCTACCTTCCTCATTTATATCCCCAAAACCAAAGTTTCCATGAATCCCTCTATATCCTAATGCCTCTTTACTGACATGTCCATTTAAGTCTCCTCCTAAACAAATCATCTCCCTTTGTAGAATCTTTTGAATCACTTATCTAACTCTTCCCAAAAAGTTGTCTTTATACTATCTTCTAGTCCTACTTAGGGTGTGTAAGTACAAACTATATTCAAAACCTTTGCTCCTAACACTAATTTCAATGTCATGATTTGGTCACCATATCATTGTATATGTACTACACTATCCTTTAAATCTTTATTTATGATAATACCAACTTCGTTTCGAGCATTTTCTTTACCTGAGTACCATAATTTAAAAATGTATCCTCTATCTCCTTTGCTTTTTCTCCAATCTATTTTGTCTCTTATAAACATAGAATATGAATCTTTCTCCGAATCATAGTATCTACTACCTCCATTAGCTTACCAGTTAATGTTTCGATATTCTAAGAACCAATACGAACCTTATTATCTAGGACTAACTTCTTTACCCCCGTATCCGTCCATAATCAAAATGCGGAGACCCTCTCTGAAAAAATTTCACTATATTCGGGTGGCAATGTAGCGAGACTAGCTTCTTTACCTACACCCGTCCATGATGTGGGAACCCTCTCTGCAATTGATTCACTACATTCGGGCGAAAATGTAGTGGCCCTTGCTTACTTATTACTGTATTCGGGCTCTGCAGCACGTCGCTAGGCGGGGACACCCCAAAGCAATGCTCATAATTTTTGTAATCCATGTTATAAAAATCCGACGAAGTTTTACGCTGGCTGTCGGAAGCCTAACACAACCATCCTCCTTTATCCGAGTTTGGGACCGGCAAAGCAAGGGTGATCCCTTACATGGGCAGAGTTTATCAAAACATAATGTAAATATGCAAAATATGGGAACTAATAAATTTCCAGGATTTCTCCATCCCTAACTTTGACAGTTTGATTAACTTCAAACCTATCCATTAAGGAGTTTAACCCTTTCAGGGTTCGATCCTGAGGGTGTTGTAAAAAGCCCTTTCTCATATAGAAACAAGACACTCTACCACCATATGAGAAAGAAGATAAGAGTGGAAACGATACGAGGAAAAGTACTTCCTCTAAGAAAATATAGAGAGCCATTTATGACACCATTATTTCTAATTGCACAAAAACTATGATCCCATTTGATCATTAGTGTAAGATGTGATTAATTTGGTTTGATTATGTTGATTTGGGCTGGTGATACATTATCATCCTGTGGCTCGGCTCAGGTCGGCTCGATCGCAGCAAATTCATGCTTTGTTTGCTAACGACGCCAACATGCAAACTAAACATATGAGCATTGAGCAACCATGTTAGGGCTAATGACAAGGGTGTGAAGAGGTGGTGTTCCGCATTCCCAAGCTTAGTGCTATTAGCTGCGAGTCTAAGGTGTGGTTTGCTGGGTGCACATGTATTCAAATGGTAAATAATTACTCAAATCAATAAAAGACAGTTTTTCTTCGGATATTTCATGGGAGAAGGTGTGCCTCCTCGCAGAGGGGTAGGAATGCTATTGTTCACTCAAAACGCATCGACACGAACTTGCAAAACCATGTATGGAAGGTCAAGGAAGTTGATGAAATGATAATATGGAAGTCGACGACCAAAACCGTAATGAACATCATTAACTATAGTAGTCCTAAGGTAGCAAAATTTCTCGTCAGGTAAGCTCAGCATGCACAAAAAGCTCAATAAACTGAATGTTGTCCCATAGAGAGGCTCCTCGAAATAGACATGTCTGCATGAAAAGATAAGCATTGCATCCAGAGTGGGGAGTTCAACTCCCAAAGAGTGCATGTGTGGGTGTGGGTGTTATAGGCTTCGGCCTCCTCTTGTAACAAAGATAAAAAGGAAAAGAAAACACTGAAATCTTTGTGGAACTGGTTTTGAGCCTTTCCTTCACAACTTAGGTGGAAGGTAAAGAAGGCTTGTGGGAAAGGGGGCAATAGATGCAGAAACCAATAGCTAACCTGGTTAGGGAGTCAACTCACAAGTTAAAGGTCATGAGTTCGATACCAGGGTATGCATTTAGCTTCGCCCTCCCTGTTGTATCCAAAAAAGAATATATTGATAAATTGAATAAACCTTTTCACAAAGCATAAATGGGCTTGTACACTATAAATACAGCTCTTTATCTTATAACATTACCATCATTAGCTTACTCAATGCAAGTATTATTCATATGTCATCATTGTTGTTAATTGAGTACATAAAAGATGCTAGCAGTCACTTTAGCTAGCTGCTTCCAACTAAACATATAACAATCAAGTTCACTTTCCTCCACACTGATTACCGCAGGCCTCGCGTTCCTGCTCGCAACGGTTGAAGCACGCCTCCATCTCCGGGCCACACAAGGCACATTGCCCGGTACAGATTCCGGCCTTTGCCGCACATGAGCCCATGCACATGAAGGGGTTTGCCTCCATTTGTGCCTGTGACTCCATCAAATAAGTGTTCATCATCAACAATGACAGGAGCAAAGAGGCCAAGGCCACATTTTTAGTCACCATACTTGGCAAGTGAATGAAAATATGGAATGCTGAAGAGTTTGGCCTACCAGCGGTTATATAGGATAATAAATCATTGCACGTCAAATGCATGGGCTCCCGAAAGTAAGATAACAACCTAACCATAATAGATGAGGATCTCGTTTGCTGCAAATTTGATAGACATCAAACTATGAGCCCCTAGAATTGGAAGTTACTTTGAAGTGAGCCTGCCCCACTGATATTTCGGGTTGGTAAATGAGCCGAATGGATCGAACAGGGGTGGTTCTCGTTTGCGGATTTAGTTTCCTCTAAGAATTAGCTCATTGACTTGTTTTGGTGAATCTGAGCAGCAAACAGACCAAAGAACAGGGTTGTTCATTACTTGATTGAGAGCTCCTGTTTGTGATCAATCCATTAGCTTTGATTAGTACATAAAACCCTTAATGTATAGTCAAATTATATTTTTAATTTGGAACATCCAACCATAAACAATAACAACTAAGTATTTTTCTATATTAAATGGGGTTGGCTATGTAGATTCTTTGTTCTGCATCTTACATAATTTTCTTTTTCTTACCAGAGGAGGGGCATGCACACCCCTGAGTCCAACTCCTAGCATGTAGCTTACATGATTGATAACACAATATGCTCTTATAGTGGTATAAAATCTCATGTGTTCTCAAATTTACTTTATCATGTCAAACATAGATCATAAATGAAAAGCATTTAGTGCATTAATTATAAAATATAATGGTATATTTATTTCAAAATTCCATTCCTTGGTCATCAACAATGGTGTTTGAGTAGATATGAATATGGTTGTATTGAGCATTTATTACTACTTTTCTCTCTCTATATATATAGGGTTTTGTAGTGTATTTTCGTTCTTTTGAATGAAACCAACATAATCGATTCTTAATTTTTGTGTAAGCAACAAAAACCATAGATAAAATAGTTTTTATGAATATAATACTTAAAACTCGAATAAACCAATCTATTTGTTCCAGTTTTTGTTCAATTCAGACTGCAGTTCATTACATTTGTTTTACTAATTTATATGACTGTTATATTGTACAATAAACAATCAATATGAAGCACCACCATCAAACCAAAGTTATGTTATAATAAATAAACAATAAATTATAGAATAAGTTGTTCACATGTGAAGCACCACTGTAAGAAATGTTGTCTATCTCAACATGTCCTAATAAAAAATGAATTAGTTTATATTCTAATAATACTACAAAATCAATAGCAAGAATTAATCGTTACGCCAACTCATTTTCTAGCATTCATCAAGTTATACATAGCGTGTGATGGATTGGTTAGGTTTTTATGATTTGTTTCAACCTTCGTCATGAACAAAACCATTTTTGTTTTGTAAACTGAATTAAACCAAACCAGAAAGCAAAAACAACCAAATCAAATTCTCGGTTTGGTTCAATTTAATCGGTTCTTTCAACACCCTACATGCATGATTTAGCTTTACCACTTCTCTCTCTCTAAAGTATTACCAGAATCCAAAATATATTTTATAAAAAAATCCAAAATATTTGGTTTTATGTTAGCGTGTCTGAACCAAAGAATTTGGCTATCAGTCCCGTAACTGCATGCAGTCCGATCCCATTCAATCTCCACAAATTCAACGGTAGTATCTCCGTCACTTCTCTCGATTTGCATAAATACCCATAAAGCGAAAACCTCTAGAGATCAAAATTCAAGCATCGAATTCAATCGAATCAATACGGGCCAAAGATGTATCTCCATGAGCCACGCCCAGCAGATGCACGCCCAAATCGTCAAGCGTGGTATGCTGAACGATGCACAAGCAGTGAGAGGCATCCTGCTATTCGCGTGCCTCTCTCCAAACGGAAGCCTGAGTTACGCGCAATCCGTCGTCGATCAAATTCGCTACCCCGATACGTTCGCATGGAACACCATGATTCGTGGCTACGCGAGCGGCGACGACCCGTCTAACGCCATCTCCGCTTTCGCCTCAATGCGCCACCATGGCGTCTCTCTCGACCATTTCACCTTCCCCTTCGTTCTCAAAGCATGCGCGCGCCTCCTTCTTCTTCATAAAGGCCAGGAAGTTCACGGCTTGAGTTTGAAACTCGGGTATGGCTCGGATGTTTTCGTGCAGAACACCCTCGTTCATTTGTATGGGTGTTGCGGCAAGGTGGTGTGTGCGGGCAAAGTGTTTGTCGAAATGCCTCATAGAGATTTGGTTTCGTGGTCGGCTGTCATAGAGTGCTTCGTCAACAATGGTCTTGCAAACGCAGCTCTGGGGCTGTTTCAGCGCATGCAGATTCAGGGTGTAGAGCCAGACAGTGTGACGATGGTGAGCGTGATCACTGCGTGCGCAAGCTTGGGTGCGTTGGAGTTGGGGAAGTGGGTTCACTGCATGCTGGTGAGAAATGTGTCCGAATTGAACGTCTCATTAGGTACAGCCTTGATGGACATGTACTCGAAGTGTGGGTTTGTTGAAGGTGCGGTGCAAATCTTCGACAAAATGCCCCAAAGAAACGTTCTTACATGGACTGCGTTGGTTATGGGATTAGCCATTCATGGTCACAGCCATGAAGCTTTGAATGCTTTTGCTAGAATGAGGGAAACCGGTATCGAGCCAGATGATATAACTTATGTTGGAGCGCTGTCAGCGTGTAGTCATGGCGGCCTTGTTAAGCAAGGATGGGAGTTTTTTAATAGCATCTCTGAACCAACAATCGAGCATTATGGTTGTATGGTTGATCTTCTCGGCCGAGCTGGGCTTCTTGATGAAGCCTATCAATTTACCAAGCGAATGCCGATTGAGCCGAACGCTATCATATGGCGCACTTTGCTTGGTGCATGTGCTAACCATGGAAATGCTTCGCTTGGAGAAATTGTGATCAGCGAAATTCGCGAACTGGACCCAAACCATGATGGTGACTACGTTTTGTTGTCTAATATATATGGTGGCATGCGAAGATGGCGCCAGAAGTCTGGTTTGCGCAACTTGATGAAGCATAGAGGAATCGAAAAGCAGCCAGGGTCGAGTGCAATTGAGATTGGATCCACCGTCCATGAATTTGTTGCAGGACATGAGAGCCATCCGCAGTATGACGAGATTTCTGAAATGCTTGCACTGATTACTGAACGATTAAGAGCAGCTGGCTATTCACCAAACACAGCTAATGTGCTGTTTGATATTGAAGAGGAAGAGAAGGAGAAGATTCTTGTCTATCACAGCGAGAAAATGGCTGTGGCCTTTGGGTTGATCGCAACTCAGGAAGGAACAACGATAAGGGTTGTGAAGAACCTTCGCATCTGCGGCGATTGCCACAGTGTGATGAAGCATATGTCGCAGATGTTTGGGAGGGAAATCGTCATTCGGGATCGCAATAGATTCCATCATTTCAGAAGAGGATCATGCTCTTGTGGGGATTATTGGTGAAGTGAATGTTGACTGGGATTCATTACACATTAGGGATAACAAGAACGTATATTGAGCTCATGAGATCGTGTTCTTTGACTCTCCTTGGCTACATGGTTGGTTACCTCGATGAGGGAGGGTTCGAATTGATCAACGTGAGTAAACTGTGCTTAGACACTTCGTCAAACCGCACCACATCCAGGAGAAGGGCTGGGATATGATGGGAATTTTTGAGCCTCAGTTGTCAAAGAGATTACCGGAGTATAGCACCATATTGCCTTTCCTTGCTTCCGTGGAGTCACGATTTGAATGGGTAGATGATGCAAACTCACGGATACAAACCGGATGGAAATTTCACACGACTGTCGATTTCGGTGGATGATGGATTCAACTACTACTAATCGAGGTATATAAACCCTTGTTTACATATTTTTCTTCTCTCCCTTCTCTCGCAACAGATCTCTCATTTCCCCTCTCTCGCAACAGGAACTCTCTTTCTCCCTCTCCCGCAATTGGAGACAACCCCCCTTAGGTAGTTCCTTTCATTATCTATTTTACTATATTTATATCTTTCTCCTTCTAATGGATGAAGAATTTTAGGTAATTTCTGTTGTAGCTTTTGCGATTGATTATTTCTTACCCTTAAATGATTGTTATGAATCTTGTATAAAATATTGATTTAATACATGCTCATATTTGTAAAGTAATTTGCAGTTTGGGAGGTCATGTTTTAAATAAATTTGCATTTGGTGTATTTAAGAGCGGTTTTGATTGAAATAATTTCATATTTGACTGCATTATGTTGCTAGCATTTCACGGTTGATTGATCTATATTAGTTTGGGCCGAAATAGTTCATGCTTGAACTTATATTGCTATCGGTCTCTTAGTCACTACAACAACAACTAAGCCTTTTCTCATATTAGATGGGGTCGACTACATAGAAAGGTTTTCATGTGTCGTAGTTAACTCAATATAAACGAGATATTCTTTATTGTTTTTTCAACACTTTTGTAGTTGTTGTCTTCCTCTTTTAACATTTTCACAATCTAATTTTTCATATCTTCTTATAGAAGCGCCCTTGGGTCATCTTTTTGCTTGTCCAAACCATCTTAAATGATTTTCTCTCATTTTATCCTCTGGTAGTGCTCTTCACAATTTGTTTCTAATAACCTCATTATGTATACAGTTTTTTCTTGCACGACCAATCATCCATATCAACATGTTCATTTCTGTTGCGGACATTTTTTGTACATGTTGGTGATTAACTTCTCAACACTCATAACCGTGAAACATAAAAGGTCTAATTACTGCTCTATAATATTAACCTTTCAACTTTAATGGTATCTTCTTATTTGATAGAATACTTTATGCCCCTCTCCATTTTAACCAACCGGCATTAATTATATGCATAACATTTTCATCAATTTAAAAAATTGACCCTAGGCATTTAAAGCTTTCTTTGTAAGGGATGCAATGTGTGTCAATCTTAATTTTTATGTTGTCTAAAGTATCCAAATTATCAAACTTACATTCCATATATTCTGTCTTTTTTCTACTAAGTTGGAAGCCTTTACTTTTTAACGTTTCTATCGATGGTTCCAGTTTCCTATTAACTTTTTCCTTAGACTCTTCTACTAACACAATGTCATCTGCAAATAACATACACAAAGGTACTTTATCTTGAATATGTTTTGTTAACTCATTAATAATCAATATAAATAAATATGGACTTAAAGTTGATCCCTGATGTAACCTAATATTAACTTCAAAAGAGTCTGTTATTCCTTCATAAGTCCTCACACATGTTTTTGCACTAGCATACACATCTCTTATAAGATTTATGTATGTCAATAGGATATCTCTTTTTTACAAGGTTTTCCAAAGAACATCTCTTTGCATCCTATCGTAAGCTTTTTTTAGATCAATAAATATCATGTGAAGGTTATTCTTTTTTGTTCTAAAATGTTTCATAAGATGTTTCAATAGGTGAATTGTTTCTATAGTAGATTTGTCGAGCATGAATCCAATTTAGCTCTCTATTGTATTTTATACCAGTTTTAACCTATGTTCGATAATTCTTTAGTTACTACTACATGAACATCAATGTAGCATGCTTTATTTTTTTTAAAACATATTATTGTTTTACCTACTTGACAAATTTTTATTTTAATATTCAACAAAATATGGATGCAAGTAAATGTTCTACGAGCAATTATAACAAGGAGATTGGATATGGAATGAATAATATTATTTTCTTTGAAAAGAATGAATATGGTAATCAATGTCAATTAAGAGCAGTTTTGATTGAAATAATTTCATATTTAACAGCATTATGTTGCTAGTATTTCATAGTTGATTGATCTATATTAGTTTGGGCTAAAATAGTTCATGCTTGAACTTATGTTATCGGTCTCTTAGTCACTACAACAACAACTAAGCCTTTTCTCATACTAGATGGGGTTGACTACATAGAAAAGTTTTCACATAGCCCTATCATGTGTCGTAGTTAACTCAATATAAACGAGATCATTTTTTATTGTTTTTTTCAACACTTTTGTAGTCGTCGTCTTCCTCTTTTAATATTTTCACAATCTAATTTTTCATATCTTCTTAAAAAAGCGCTCTTGGGTCATCTTTGAGCATGTTCAAACCATCTTAAATGATTTTCTCTCATTTTATCCTTTGTTAGTGCTCCTCACGATTTGTTTCTAATAACTTCATTATGTATACAGTCTTTTCTTGCGCGACCAATCATCCATCTCAACATCTGCATTTTAGTTGCACACATTTTTGTACATGTTGGTGATTAACTTCTCAACACTGAGAACCATTAAATACAACAAGTCTAATTACTGCTCTATAATATTTACCTTTCAACTTTAATGGTATCTTCTTATTTGATAGAATACTTGATGCCCCTCTTCATTTTAACCGATCGACATTAATTATATGCATAACATTTTTATCAATTCTAAAAATTGACCATAGGTATTTAAAACTTTCTTTGTGAGGGATGCAATGCGTGTCGATCTTAATTTTTATGTCCTCCAAAGTATCCAAATGATCAAACTTACATTCCATGTATTCTGTCTTTTTTCTACTAAGTTGGAAGCCTTTACTTTTTAACGTTTCTATCGATGGTTCCAGTTTCCTATTAACTTTTTTCTTAGACTCTTCTACTAACACAATGTCATTTGTAAATAACATAAACAAAGGTTTATCTTGAATATATTTTTTTAATTCATCAATAATCAATATAAATAAATATGGGCTTAAAGTTGATCCCTGATGTAACCTAATATTAACTTCAAAAGGGTTTGTTATTGCTTCATGAGTCCTCACACATATTTTTGTACTAGCGTACATGTCTCTTATAAGATTTATGCATGTCAATGGGATATCTCTCTTTTACAAGGTTTTCCAAAGAGCATCTCTTGGCATCCTATCATAAGTTTTTTTAGATCAATAAATATCATGTGAAGGTTCTTCTTTTTCGTTCTAAAATGTTTTATAAGATGTTTCAATAGGTGAGTTGTTTTTATAGTAGATTTATCGAACATAAATGTAGCATGCTATATTTTTTTTAAACATATTATTGTTGCACCTACTTGATAATTTTTTATTTAATATAGAGCAAAATATGGATGCAAGTAAATGTTCTATGAGCAATTATAAGAAGGAGATTGAATATGGAATTGAATAATATTATTTTCTTTGAAAAGAATGAATATGGTAATCAATGCCAATTAGATGAAGAATGAAGAAATCAAGGATCTAGATTTGAGTAGAGAAAAAGAATTTAAGTGTGATTCACTTAGTGATAAAGTACAATTAATCATTGATAAAAGAAAGACACCCATATATCAAAATCTTACTTCTAGCATTCTTAAAAAGTATGTTCTTATTGTAGGTATGTAGTTTAACACATATGACAATGTGTATATTTTTTACAATATGTATGCTGAATTTGGGGGTTTTAGTGTAATTAAACATATTTCAAAAAAATACAAAGGAGGACGGTATTGAGGGTCGTTTGTGTGTAGTTCAAAAGGATTTAAGAAGCAAAAGGGTGATGAAAAACATTAAAAATAGATACCATATGTGGGTGCAAAGCAAGAATGGTTGTTACATTTTGTTCAAATTTCAAAATATGAAAAGTTTAAGTAAACCATTTGAAATGCAATTGCATTTTGTATTTTCATCCAAAATGCATGTGCATAGATCATCAAAAGGGTTAGATAATGCATACAAGGAGTTGGTAAGCCTATGAAACAAATATGAGCTAAGGACATAACAAATAATAGACGTCATGTCCTATGTGGCAAATGAAATTCATAATGTTTCATTTGATGTTTTTTCTTATCTTCGAAAAGAAAGGGATTCTTATTTTATAAAGGATTCTCAATTTGTGTTAAGGTTCTTCAAAGAAAAAAGCTTTGACAATGTAGGCTTCTATTATACAATTCAAATTAAAAGAGTGAAGTAGTTAATTGCTTTTGCATAGATTCTATTGCACGTGTGAACACTACTATTACTTTGGTGATGCTTCTTTTGATACTACCTAAAAGAAGAATAAATACTTAATGTCGTTTGCTCCATTTACTGGTATTAATCATCATAATCAATCAATTATTTTTACATGTGTTTTGCTTGGTGATAAAAAAAAATTATTTATTTGATTGTGTAATCAATGATTGAAAGTAATAGGTAACAAGTCTCCTATTGCAATAATCATCGATTAAGATTCTACAATGAAAGCTACAATTCGAGAAGTATTTTCAAATACAATGCACCGTTGTTATAAATGACATATACAACAAAATGTTTCAAAGTATGCAAGCAACTTATATAAATTTTATCCAGACTTCTTCAGTAAATTCGTTCGATGGTTTAATTTTTCAAAAAATATGTATGAGTTTGAAGAAAAATTGACTACATATGACTAAATTATTTCTCACAATTATTGAAAACAAATGGCTATGATCTTTAAGAAGGTCGTCCTTCTTAAGCTTGTGATTATTCATCCGAAACATTTATGACAGGGATATCTAGGACCCAATGTAGTGAGTATGAATAGAATATTTAAGAAGCGACTTACTGCAAGAACTCCATTACATTTATTTGTAAAAAAATGAATAAGTCGTCAATAGGTGATGCTACAAGGAAAAGAAATATGATTTTAACATGAAAATTGAGTTAAAATCTTGTTCTTTTCATCATTCTTTGGCTCTTCATATTACAAATACATTTACACCAATTATATTTAGCAAATTTGAAGGTGAATTTAAAAAGCTTATGAGTTATCATCTTATACTAACTTAGTAACTTCGTGATGATGGCATCAAAATATATAAAGTGATTCAATATTTACAATTTGGTCAAGAGAAGGATTATAACCTTACATATACAGAGAGCGAGCAAGAAGTATCCATTGACCTTGTTTTTATGGTCGTTTTGAGATATTGTGTGTTGTCACATGTTAGAAGTGTTCAAGATTAAAAGGGTTTTTTGATTGCCAATGCGTTATATTCTTAAAAGATGAACCAAAGAAGCAAAAATAGGGTTGATCAATCCTTTTACAAATATGCAAGCAACATTACAAGAGAAAAATTTTATTCTTCATAAGAAGTATGTCTTTTCGTTAAAGTTAAGCTTTAAGATATAAAGAGACTTACCATGAAGCAATGGATGCACTCGATAATTTAAGCATCTAATTACATAATAAGAATGAAGAATTAGATAAGAAAAAAGATCAATTTAATTGAATCGATTCTAATATTGTTAATGGTAAAAAGATCGATTTAATTGGACCGATTCCAATATTGTTAATGGTAATGAAATTCACAATGATATTTTTGGAGTTAATCCTACAAGTATCGGAGCAATGACAATGATACGATCTACAGATAATTATACAAATAATGAAATTCTTTTGTGTGATCGACAACCAGTTCGTCCTAAGGGTTGTCGAAAAAGAATTGAATCAGACATTAATGGAAGTAAAGCAACTAGGATTTGCAAAACATGCCAATGGTCAGGTCATGATTTGCACACATGTCCTTGGCTTGAAAAAGATGTAAGTTCTAAAACACATAATTAACTATTTTCTTTCTTTATTATTAAACTTGTTTCTTCTTACTCATTGTAGCTTGTTCTTTATATAAGAATGATTCCAAAAATGTGATCCCTCATAAACCAATTAGAAAGTGTTATGCATGTAATGATGTTGGTCATGATAGAAAAAATTATAAAATAAACATTAGGTACATGTAATTTGTTCTCTATAATACCTTTGTGTTTTATTTTTTTATGCATCTATCTCTTCACTTAACAGGTAGTTTAAAAGGTGATTGACCAATCTCTTTCTCCCGCCAAAAAATGAATCAAAGAGAGTTTAAACAACACTAAGGGTAGTCCTATGTTACCTTTTTGGTTTCTATGATTTTCTATTTTCTTATTGTGTGCATTTACATTTCTTTTATTAGCCTAGCCTTTTCCTCTATTTTACAGTAGAAGACAAGAAAATATAAGCAATACCCTCTAAATCTCAATGCTCCCTCAAAGATTTGTTTCCTATGAAACCTTTGAACCTCAAAGAAGAAATTTCATTGATTGTCATTCAACAAGTTCAAGAATCAAATTCTTATAATTAAGCCAAGGACAAATGGGAGTGGGAAAATGCTATGCAAAAAGAATTAAAGGCTTTAGATAAGGTTCATACTTGAAATTATACCTAAACCTAAAGATAAGAAACTTATTAGATGTAGATAGGTATACAAGGTAAAAACTCATAATAATGACCTAATAGAAAAATATAAAGCTAGCAAAAGGTATACCTAAGAATATGAAATAGATTATGAGAAAAAATTTGCTCTTGTTGCTAGAATAACTACCATAAGAATTTTAATAACCCTTAGTACTATTTGAAAGTGGAAAAATTTTCAATTAGATGTTAAGAATGCCTTCTTAAATGGTAAGTTAAACGAAAAGTTATATATGATTTCTCTTTCGGGACTTGATATCCTGAAAAATCATGTTCTTAGATTAGATAAGACTTTGTATGGTCTTAAGCAAACCTCTAAGACTTGGTTTGATAGATTTAAAAGTTTTATACATGCAAGTAAGTTTGTATCATGCTATACTAACACAATTTTGTTTGTAAAAAAATCATATGCTGGTATAGTAATCATGTTTTTGCATGTTGATGACATGATATCAGTAGAAATGATGGATGAAAATAGTATACTTCAAGTTAAAAGAGATCTTTACGAAAAAATTGAAATGAAAGATCTTAAATTGCGTAGTTATTCTTTGAGAATTAAAATCATATATAGTGATAGAGGATATTTTATCTCTCAAAAAAATTTGCAAGTGATATTATTAAAAGGTCGGGATTAACTAATGGGAATAAGGTAGATGCACCAAAAATAATTAGAACAAAATTGAGAGCAATAAAAAGAGAGATTGAAAGATCAAACACCATACAGGCAATTGATAGGACCATTAACTGCAATCAGTTTCAACAAACTTTTACTAGTGCTCAATGAGTGTGGTTATGAGAATCATCATATACATTAAGCGATCTGTGGATAAAGGGGTGTTTCTAACTTCTTCATTTGATCTTGACTTTATTGTATATATTGATGTTGATTGGGGTGATGTCAACAATCGACACTCCACTATAGATTTTTGTGTATTCATATGTAAGCTTTGATCTCTTAGATAAGTAAGAAGCAACAGAAGGTGTTTCTCTCTTTCATAGAAATAAAATACCATGCAATGACAATTATTGTCGTTGAGATTTCATGGATTGCAGAGATGTTTAAAAGACATTGGAGTCATTCTCGAACAACCCTCAATTATGTTTTGTGACAACAAGAGTGCAATGTACAAAACATCTAACAATACCTTTCATGAAAAAACCAAGCACACAATCTTTCTCATTTTTCTCATGATTCGTTACGTTTCCCCGCGAATTCCAACATGGAATCACAACTATACGATCAATAAGAGCAAAGGATAGCGGTTGCTGCGTGCTATGCAGATCGAGCCACAAAGGTTCAATCCTTAGGCGAATGGTTCAAAACCACAATCATCCCCAAAGTCACAAAATACAGTCATAGATCATCTCAAAGCCGTGGTGCCTTCACAACTTCTTGCATAAAGAGGCTCCAATCTCGTAGTTATCAATCCAGGCTATGCAAACATCCGGATAGGCCTTGCACGTCAAAATACCCCATTTAGCTTTCCTTATTGTATTTTTTGACATGTACACGGTTCTGATTATGAGGGAAGCTTATGAGCACAAGACGCAGTACCAATATCACCTGTGTGTCAACCTTTTCATTAGCGACAAGCTTCTTGATCATTTCATAAGTATAAAACTTTATATAAAACTTTATGGCGCTTTCAGGTGCTACTTTCATCACATTAATGCCATTTCCTCGAAAAAAAACTAAAAGACGACCACCTTTCCAGATATCCTTAATTGCTGGTGTAATATTGGCACGTGTAGTTTGTACTTGTAACACCACTTTCAATCGATCCAGGGGAGCTGTTGCAGTTCGAGATGTTGCACCTGCTATACCCCCTGCCACCAAATATTTGCTTGCATTTACATGGTTGCCCATACCTTCTGATATGACTGCCTGTTCCCCAATATCTACAAGGCAGACTCTTCCCCAATACTGATAAATGTTTTCAATCGTTGCTTCATGTGGATAAAGAAGAAGAAAATCCCTCCATTCTTCAAAAGTAATTATTCCGTTGTTATCCTTATCTACATGCTGTACGAAACGTGCTAGTTCTTCATCACCAATTTGGATTCCTGGGACAGTTTGCAACTGATGAAATCAAAAGTTTGAGGCTGGAATGCACCAAAAGCAAAGAATCATAACATATAAAAGAAACATGCCTAATAATTTCGTAGTTGTTGATGGCTACTGAATAGTCCTTAAAAACCATTGTTTCCTCTTAATGTTCTCTATAGTTTAGCTCTTTGAAGGCATTAAAAATTTTCTCGAGGAATAAAACTTTTTGAAAAGTATCTCTTCCCGTAAGAAATTGCCGAAAAGAAGAATGGTGACTAGGGTCAAAGATACGTGGTGATTTCAGGTGTCTTCTGTCATTGTTTTAAAAAGAACACCGAGTCATTTCATCAAGGACACTCAATCACGGATGAAAAGTTGAAAACAACTAATTGTTAAGCATTACTCTCCAACAAGAAAATCAACGAATATGAAAAGAAACATTCATACCATTCGAGAACGTCACTGATTTCTCCAAGGCACGGTGACAATCAGACAGAAGAAACTCAAAATTCAGAGTAGAACAGGAAGACAAAAGAAGGGTAAGAACCCAGTATTCTAGGTAAAAGAACGTGAAGATATCCTGTCCAACGCCATGAATTAACCAATAGGATGACTTCATCACGGAAATTGGATGACCATGTATACAGACTCCATGCATATGACAAGCTCCATATAATGTAACCGATATGGGAAGAGAAAAGAAAAGAAATTTGAATATCTAAGATTGAAATTCCTTCAGAGAGCCGTCTTTCCGGCAAGTAAGAAAATGACACACCAGTTACTCTATTTCTAAAATGAGATTCCCTTTTCCTGCTTCTACATGGCGAAGAGTTAGCATGAGGTGATTGAAAGCAGGAGTTGACTACAAACGACTAGCTTTAACTTGATCTACTATAAAGCATATGAAATAATACATTTCCATCTTATTGCTGGGTAATATCCGTTATGACACATTGTAGGTGAACCTGAGATTAGGGACAATACAGCCTAAATTGGAGACCATGATTTTCCTTCTTTAAAATGAAAAATAAAGGGAATGGATGTATGTGCGAGAACGGTGACAATATTAATTCGAATCCCAAAACCAAGCCTCTTCCCGCGCCAAATATGTTGGGCCATGTCCACATTTAATCCAAGAAGGCAAGATTTACGTTTTTGAGGTTTCATCTTTTTAGCGCGCAAGGTCCAACTTCTCACACCTTACAAAGCCAATTTAAACACAAGAAGTTGCAAGAAAATGCCGCGATGAAGCAGAATTACACAACGTGCAAACAAGATGAGCATATAACGATCAATAAGATTTTTTTTTTGCAGCATACCTACTGAAACAAGAGCCTCGCAGAGCTCTTTAAGGCCCGCTTCTATCTGCAAATAGTCGAGATATCCCCTGTTTGAGGCATCGAAAAAGCTGAAGAGACTACGGATTCTCTGCTCAACCGTCTCCGTCAGCGCCAAAAGCACATGATCCATGGACAGAGATTTAGATTTCTGTTGTTGCTCACGAGATCCGTGATCCTCTTCGGCGCTGGGCGTCTTAGCACCAGGCAGATGATCCGATATGGCCTTCTTCTCCATGTTTGAGATCTTAATATGATCAACCGCCTGGTCGGCGCCCGACATTCTCCACAACGATCACACTAGTAGCTTGAATCAGCATCTACGGAAGTGCTGGAATTTGGCCAAGGGTCAAACCCTGATCGAGGATCCAGCATCAAAACCCGTCTGAAGGAGAACAAGTTAAGGTAGATCAAATTCAAACAATTTAACTCTGCCATTCTTTTCGATTCATCCTATCAGAACCAGCATGGAACGCAAAAATACGAACTAATTCAAACTGGAAATAAAACTATATCGTCCAAACTCTCGTAAATCTTTTCCTTAGGGCATGAATCACGATACCGACAAATCTCAGGCCACATTCCTCCTAGAAGAAAAAGAAAAATCTCAAAACGCAGATAGAGAGTCTTTGGCACTCGAGGATCTCTCCACACCAAGTAAGCTCTTGAAAACAACCCCCTTCTCCCTCTCTCGCTCTCCCTGATTTATTGTTGGCTTTTGGGACGAATGCTTCGTTCACGCGCAAGCTCATTGGAGAAAATAAATCCGTCAATCTGAGGCTTCCACGTTGAAAGTGAAGCAGGTTTTACTCCACGCAGAAAAAAAGGATGAATGTCCTTCACTTAAAATGAAACGTAGCACACAAGCCGCAATAATTTCTCTACTATAACTCTCCACCGGAGATTTGGGTAGCGGCCGTTTCAATCGAAACCAAACCGAGTTAACAACCGGCTGTAACCCGAACTCGTAAAACTGAAATAGGAATCAGGGTCTTGGTTTCTATTCTAGTTTCACCTTTCATGTCACCGAAAACTGTTCAAAATTAGAACCAACGCCTGCAAACCATTATTTAATTTTATTTTTTTAAATGATAGTTTTTAAATACTTTCATTGGTTTCAAACAATTCCCATTTGGTTGTGGTTCTAGTTTTGGGAAAACAGAAACTGATGGTTTAAAACCACCCGTTTTGAATTACCTAAAACTATGGGTAATCAGTACAAGATAAAAAAGAAGAATGGCCTTCGGCTTCTTCTTTTTTTTCTTATAAGGTTTTCGTTCATGAGAGATAATTTTGTCATTCTTTGTTTCATCCTCCTTTTTTATTTTTTCCAAAGAGAGTACGGAGCATAGAGGGTCAAGCATGTGTATTTATGGAGATTTGATTTTTGCTTGCCGAAAGTTTTAAACAAGTTGTTTGTCGTTTGTTATTAGTAGGTCGTGACAATGTCCTTACAGGATGAGTGGTTATTACTTTGCGTGTGACTTTTTATTAATTTTTTATAATATAAGATATTATCTGTTTTTTAAAGAAAACAATTTTTTATTTTTTCTAAGTGAAGTTCTCATCTCTATAACAACTAAGCATTGTTCCATATCAGACAGGTTGACTTATGGATTCTTTATTTACATAGAGCTTGATCTTGTGCTATGCTACTAGTTAACTCAAAATAAGTTAGATCATTCATTATTGTTTCTTTCTAACGTTTTTGTTGTTTTTCTCTTTTAACATTTTCACAATCTAGTTTTTCATACTTTTTATCGAAACTTCTCTAGTCGTCTTTTACGTATCCAACTCATCTTAAACGATTTTTCCTCATTTTGTCATCTATCGGTGTCATTGTCAATTTATTTTTAATAATCTCATTATGTATATGGTTTTTTCTTGGGTTGTCACTCATCTATCTCACTCAACAATCCAATAAGATGTAAAGTCCCATTCTCAAAGGATGGTTTAATGTATTCAAATCCTTCCCCTTCATAAATCTTTCCAGAAGCAAGGGCGAAATCAACCAACTTAGCACTGCATCCACAAAAGTTTTTTTTGAAGTCAACAATTAACTGACAATGTGCACACTGATATGTGTGGTATATACAGTAGACACAGAAGCAGCAAGCTCATTCTCAAAAAGGTCCGTACCGAAACTATTGAGGCTACTGAACCAAAGATAGATTGATGGCAAGTCAATAGTTACGAAATCCGTGTACTGAAGCTAAAATAGAATTTAAAAACCTTACATATATATCACATTAACTACAATCTTGGAGATGATATTCATGACCAACCAAGCCATTCAAAACTGGAAGGGGCAGAATAAGGTGATAGAAATACTTACGTATCAAGAGAAGTAAAAATTCTTAACAGCTACGGAAGCCAGTGAGTGAATCAGACCAAGAGTTCATGAGACCTGTCTCAAATCAGATTCAAGTTCACATTTTATCTTCAGGTGAGTAACTTTAGACAGCCAAAACCTTAACGTTGTACATGACCTACCTATATAAAGTAGAATATATAAAAGACTTTTCTGATGTGATGACTGGGATTGCAAAAATGGACCACAAGTATCAAGTCACGAAAGAGCAGTATCAATTTTACATGTCCTCTGTCAACAAATGTCTGTAAAAGAAATAAACACAAATAGGAACAGCCAGAGATCTTATGCTGAAACAAAGCTTTAAAACGTTGGCACAAAATGATGTTCTTAGTCCTGCTTGATCTGACAAATGGCACCAAGAAGTTAACACCATTAAGAAGGTGACATAGGAATCAGTTGCTTAATGAGCATTTCATGAATATATCTCTTACAAGTAAATTGTGTGTTTTTGTAGAAGTAATTTGCTTGATTAGCTACATAGAAACTCATCTCCTAAGATTGAAATTTGAAACTACCTTCACCAGGCAGTTTGGGGATTTGATGAATAAACTGAGGACATTGCAGATCATCCCCAAATGATACGCAGCAGACATAGGATTTTCTTTCTTTATTCCCATACCACCAAGAGGGTCCAGTTAAGAAACTGTTAAGAACCGTTTATCAATTCAGCCCTAAGACGCTGCCATTACCACCTTTCCTTAAAGCAGTGAGGTTGTGTTATTACTCCACTGCTACCTTCTAGTAAGGCAGCCTACAGTAAGCTACTATCAAGGCTTATTTCGCAAGGGTGTTTGTAGTAAAGTAAGCTACCCAGGTCCCATACTCATGCCCTAGAAGTTTAGTTTCACATCCATCTTCATAATCATTAAAGTGAGGGCATTACAAGAGGTTGCCTCCATCATCATATTTAAGGCATTATCTTTTGTACATGATAATTACTTGCCCAACAGTCAAAACTATAAAGCATAGTGAATCTAATTGTTGCTCTATACTTTTCAACTTTCAACTTTAATAGTATCTTCTTTTCACATAAAATACATGATGCTCATCTCCATTTTAACTGACCTACATTAATTTTATGCATAACATCTCCATCAATTTTTCATTACTCTAAAAATTGACTTTAGGTATTTAAAATTTTCTTTACAAGAGATAAAATGTGTGTCAATATATGTTATCTTAAGTAATCAAATAATTAAAATTATATTTTATATATTCTATCTTTGTTCGAATAAGTTGAAAGCCTTTACTTCATAACATTTCTTTTCATAGTTCTAATTTTTTATGAACTTTTTTCTTACTTATCCACTAGCACAATATCATCCGCAAATAACATACACCAAGGTACTTCATCTTGAATATATTTTATTAACTCATCAATTATCAATAATAATAAATATAAACTTAAAGTTGATTCTTGATGTAATCCAATATTAAACTCAAATAAATCTGTTATTCTTTCATGAATCCTAACATATGTTTGTGTCTATAAGATTGATGTATATTAACTGGATACTTTCTTTTCCAAGGTTCTTTGAGGAATATCTCTTAGGACCTTATTATAAAGTTTTTCTAGATAAATAAATATAATGTAAAGATTTTTTTATACTCTAAAATGGTTTATAAGACGTCTCAATAGGTGAATAGCCTCCATAGTAAATCTTCTTACCATGAATCTAAATGGTTCTATGTTATACTTGATATTTGTCTGAACCTATCTTCAATAATTCTTTCTCATGATTTCATAGTATGACTCGTCAACTTAATACCTTGATGAATGTCTCTTTTGTTCTTATATATAAGTATAATTGTATTCTTTCTGTATTCCTTAGACATCCTTAGATTTTTATATTTTATTAAATAATCTTGTAAGTCAAGTGATACCCATCTTTTTAAAGATTTTTCATACTTCTATAAAAATTTGTTTGGCCCTATTGATTTAGAAACCTTTATAAGTTTAAAAGCCTCTTTAACTTCATTCTTTTAAATACGTCAATAAAAATTACAGTTTATATACTCTTCTAATTTTGTTAGTTCTCATAAGCTAATACTAGCACGTATATTTTTGTTTTAAGAAAATAATTTTTCTATGTATTTTTTATATCAAAGTCGATGTATTTTTTGCTTCTTTGTCCATTTTCCACTATTTAGTTCGAGTAACTCTATGTACTCTTTGCTTCTTTGACCATTTTTTACTAACAAATCTATAATGATGATGTTAGGTAGTTAAGTTTTGTCTTCAATTTACCTAGCAATCTTTATAACGATATACCTTTCTCTTACAAGCAAAATAATCAATATGTGTTTGTGGCAAGCCAATCTTATAAGTAATTAATTATTCATCTCATTTTCTGAAAATTGTATTTGTTAAAAAGAGATTATATATCATAAAAAAATTAAAATTTTCTCACTTTATTTAAATCTCAAAACTATAGTTTTCATGAATACCTTGATATCCTAATGCCTTTTTACTGACATGTCCATTTAGATCTCTTTTTAAATTATATTTAAAGCCTCAACTCATAATATTGATTTCATTGTCATAATTCAGTCTCAATACCATTATATGTCTATTACACTATCTTTTAAATATTTATTTACAATAATACCAACTTCATTTCAAGACTTTTTCTTTCCTCAGTACTATAATTAAAAACCAATATTTTTAATCTTCTTTACCTTTTTCTCAACCTACTTTGTCTCTATAAATATAGAATATAAATATTTTTCTTAATCATAGTATCAACTACCTCCATTAGTTTGTCAGTCAAAATTTTGATATTTCAATTATCAATACGACTCTTATTATTTATTTCTAGCTTTCTTATTTCCCGCATATGTTCATGCTGAAAATTCAAAGACTCTACAATTTGTTTACTACATTCAAACAACAATATAACGAGGCTAACTTTTTTTACCTACATTCATTAATGACATGAGAATCCTCTCTACAATTGATTTACTACATTCGGACGAAGATGTAGAAGTCATTGCTTACTTTTCACTGCATTCGTTCTACTCTTTACATGGGACAAGTAGAAGTGACTACTTTAGATTTGGCCAACATGTTGAATTCGCCACAATCCACCTCCAAAACTAGCTAAAACCATAATCGGGAACGAGAATCAAAGACCACAAAGGTTAAGTTCTATTTCCACTCTCTAATGGAACCAAACAGGAACAATTCCTGGAGGGGGCTGAGTTCGAGTTTGGTTTCGATTTTGTTTCCAGGTTTCTACCTGATGTAAGATGGACTCGCACCAGATTCGCACCGGTTATCGAACTCGTAGCGTTTCTTAACTCAACTCTTTGACTCTCGGAGCAGTGACTCTACATCACGTTATTTATGCTTCTAAGGGAGGAGAGGGAAAACAATTACAGGCGTTGAACACCAAGTCCTTCAAAGTCTAAGAATTGTCCCTGATGGATAGTGTGGACTACGTCACAGGAGCCATGGACTAGGGATTATTTTCGTTTTCGTCAAACTCGGGTGGGTCTGTAAAACGAGCTGAACGAACTGAGATTGTGAGCTGCCCGTTATCGTCTCGTATTGTAACGAGTCACGTTCATGGCTGCTCTCATCTAAATGATCAGCTGAACGGGCTCATCTCAGCCATAACTTATTGACCTCTAACTAAGTAAACCTTAGCTCATACGACCGCCAATATATGTATAGTATATGTTATATCTAAACAAATTTCAACTATTCAAATGATTGATATTTAAATTTAAAAAATAAAAAAATGCATTTTAGATTAATGACACTTATAAAAGGTATGTGTTTAAAATTTACCATCTCTTAAATAGGATGGTTTAGATATTTGATCATATAATGTTGCTAGTATATACCAAACTTTATATATATATATATATATATATATATATATATATATATATATAGAGAGAGAGAGAGAGAGAGTAACCAATCTATTTAGCATTTTCTAGCGGTCCATTCAAAAGGACGAATGGTGGAGAATAAATTCTAAAAGTGTGCATGTACGTTTGTAGGTTACACTTCATTTACATGTAATCTTTTGCTTTTTGAGGTTTAATCTCGATTAGCAATGGCTAAGAAATATTAGATATTCTAATCATTCTCTCATTGGGTATCGACTGGTTTCTCTCTCTCTCTCTATGTATATATATATATATATATAGAGAGAGAGAGAGGCACCAGCCTGGTCTAGCTCCGAGCTAGTGGGCAGCACCTTACAAAAGTAAGATTTGATGAAAAATCTTGGACGCAAGCTAGCTTGAAGCTAGCACTCTGCTCTCTCACATATATATCACATGCCAACATATTTCATCTTAGCAAACAGCAAGCCACTACTTTGTACAACATCGACACAAGATGAGCTACAAATAAGATGATATGTTTCTGTGTCCAAATATTCACATTATAACATTAACCATTGTCATGATGGATATCTGTAAGCATCACACTTGAGAAACTGGTCAAATGTGCGAAGGGCAGTTTTCCATCCAATGGCCCGGTTTCCCACACCCATAACAGTTGCCCACACGAATCCTTTCAGGACCAGCAACGTTTTCTTCGAAAATAAGCCTCCTTGCCACCACAGAGTGAGCGGCTTCACCTTGTTTTCCCAATACAATTCCCATGCCTGGTTCACTACCAGTCATTTGCGAAGACGGATTCATGTTGGAACCATGCAACGTGCCAGTCTTACTGCTAGAGGAGTCAACCCACTTGTTAGGCTCAAGAGGAGTTATCGATCTTTCTTTCTCCTTCATCAGATCATCAACGCATTGAAGAAAGTTGCATGCTCCTTGACCCTGTAAATAGTTCAATCAGGAAGGAGATAAAACTCTTGGATGTAATTAAATGACAGGGAATCATGAACTATATTCAGAAAATGCAAGTCTCCGCAAAAAGATAGAGGTTGCTAACAGGGAAAAGAAAAGCGCATCAGTGAGAAGTGAGAACAGAGGACATAACATCACAGACATCGGGCCTCAGTGTACGCATCTAACAGAGAATAAAAGTGATGAATGGATTGGAATAAGGATTACATATTACCAAATACTGGCAATGGAAAACAAAATGTGTGACACGGTCGTGTTAATGCTTCGGAGGCTCGGATCTGATTAACTGGGGCATGAATTGCACACAGAAACTCTTGATGCACATAGAACCATTCTCTCCTGTGAGGGCACTAACTTCAGAGGATCTCTTTCCTCCACATTATGCATTTCAGATTGCTTGATATGCAGAATATTCCCTGTGAAAAACAGGGCAAACTAGCTACTCAAATGATCAATTGCCTTATAGTTTAGGTATTATGACTTCAGCATTTCAGAATTAGAAGCATCGAGGTTTAAGGCTGGTATGCCATGGGCACCGAAGGATATGCACCCAGAAACGAGCATCAGAAATCATGAAATGTCAACCATCATACAAACAAATGATACATATATGGAGTAAAGATGACATTTTTTCGGCAACACCATTGTTCCAAGAAATGTTCATTTTTTTCGGCAACACCATTGTTGGAGAAACCCCACCCAAAATATCTTACCCTTGAAAAAGTCAATAATGACATTTGTGAGGCAAATGTATGGCGAAAGCAAGAACGCAATATGCATTATTCGAAGGAGAAACCCCAGCAAAACAAAACAGTAATCAAGCCAAATAAAGCAAAGATTGGTAAATATTCAGGGCCTTGGATGCTTTTATAGTTTTATGCGTAAGATTTCTCATCAAGTTACAGGTTGTGGCAGCCAATCTGTACACAAATAAAGCCGATGTAGATTTCTTTATCAATCATCAACCTCTACTTTTAGTAAAGAACTTTCCTGAGGGAGCAGGAAGCAAGTAAAGTAAGCTCACAATTGGAGGGGAAAATAAAGGGTTCTTGTAACAAAAGTGCACCAATGACCAATCAACAGGTGTACAGAAGTGAAGAAGCACACTCGAAGGTTCAACCAGTGGTTCCTTCTAGCGTTTACAGACTCGATTCTTGCTTACGTCACCTATTTGCTTGCATCCGAATTCACAAAAGCAAAACAAATCATTGAATCCTAAGTAAACAAGGTAAATGATTGTATGGAGAACTTATTTGATAGGGGGGACATAATGGAAAACGGAATCATGTTTGTGTACTAGTTATAATGAGATAGATAGAAAACCTGGAACTGGAGTATGGTAATGATAATGTACCTTCTTGATAGGGCAAATGAAGCAGCGGCGACCAGCATTGATACCTTCACATGCAACGGACAGTACAGCTTTTCCAGCTCCACATGCACACATTGGATAAAGGCTAAAATCAAGACTCAAACTCGGCCTGGATGATGAAGGTGAGTCACACCACTGAAAGAAGTCACATTTCATACCAGGCTGTTTTCAATCAAACAATTAGAATCAAATCAAAACAATGAAAACCATAATCAACAAAGTTGCATAATCGCAAAATCGTGCATGAATCCTATACTTCTAATTCAAACTAAGAGGGAAACTGAAACCCATTACCCTATGCCAACACTAACTATGAGACTGGATGAAGCATGACTTTCTGATCAAAATCCCATCAGATCTATAATCCCAACCCACAAAATTCCTCCCAAAATTTATAAATGTCCTTTATGAATACGAGATCGAACTTGATAAAGCAGGTAGTTTCAGGGTCAAACTCGGTAATAGATTTAAGTATGTTCATCACAAGTATGTTAATAAACTTATTTCTCTTCTCCTCTCTTCTTTAAAGTAGGACCCTTCTGCACCTCATGACTAGGGGGTTGACTCACAAGTTGAAGGTCATGAGTTCATACCTGCAGCATGCATCTGGCTTTGGTCGCCATTGTACCCAAAACAAAGTTGGACACCACTATACGCCACCACAACATGCCACGGCCTTCTACAACACCACGATACGTCACCATCATAATGACGACCACCGTCACAATCTGGACCACCACTATTACCACCATCAACCATCACTCACCATTACCTCCTCCCGCTGTCATCACCACAATGACAACGACATCCAAGCAGCATAGAAAGTTGGACACTTCATGAAAATTTCAAACAAGAAGTGTGTTTTTATTAACTCGAAGCCATACAAAAACATCCTTTTCTTTACGGGAAACCAATCAAGAAAGTAGCTCCCACTCAAGAAGTGTGTTTTTATTAACTCGAAGCCATACAAAAACATCCTTTTCTTTACGGGAAACCAATCAAGAAAGTAGCTCCCACTCAAGAAGTGTGTTTTTATTAACTCGAAGCCATACAAAAACATCCTTTTCTTTACGGGAAACCAATCAAGAAAGTAGTTCCCACTCTTTCGCCCGAGATAGTAGGTTGGTTAAGAACCAAAACATATTTTCTAGAATGAAATCAGGTTCGAACGTCTGCCATTCATCTAAATCTCCATATAATGCTACAGAGAACAAGGATTCAAAAAAGTATCCTTGAAAATTTGACTGAAGCATTGGTGGCTTTACACTACTACAGCAAGCTGTCTAGATTTTGAGAAGCTAAAATAGAATCGCTACCACAAGTGGACATCCAGGAGTTCAACTTTTTTCCTTCCTTGAGGTAAAAGGAGAAGATCATTCAAACGAATATCATATACGGTTTACGTTTCTAACTCGAACGTTACCACAAATAGGTAACTTTGCAGATTCCCAATCCACGCAACTAACGCATGTTCCATGCGCATCCAAACACCGCTCGATGCTCGGAATTGAAGGAAACCAAAAGGAAAGCCTGAGTAGAAGAAGATGGAACTCACCGTTGTCACAGGACAGCGGTAGAACTTCCGGTTGGGATTCCTCTCGGTCTTTGAGATAAGGACCACACACACTCCCCCGCCGCAGGGGCACCTCTTCTCCGGCACGGAAGCGTCGCCGTTCCCGGAATCGGCCGACCGGGGACTCTGCTTCGCCTTCTCCGGGCATTGACGGATCCAGTGACCAGGCTTCTTGCACCCGAAGCATATATTCTTCGGTCTCTCCGGCGTCGGTTTCACGTCCATACGTGCCTCGACTGGAGTAACACTAAAGCGCGCGCTTTGGACCCGAGGCCGGCCTTGATCGCGCGTTCAGTGAATCCATACGGAAAACTAAAAGGTCGAGTCGAAACGTCAGTGACGAAGAAGAGACGAGGTGGATGATGGAGAACGGCGTCGCAACGTGGACACCGGAATGATTCCCGTCATTGACGGTTTTGTCGCTTCTCAACAAAGACGCCACCGAAAGGAAAAAGGAAAAGAGAAAAAGAAAAGCGATAGAGGAAAAGCACCACTGAACTACTCCATCTTTGTTTAACTTTTATTATTTAATAATATTTCGATTTATTTTTATATAAGAAATTTAATAATGAAGTAAATAAGCTAGTATGAGCAACTTTTCATATGTTTGGCGGATAGTGAAAGATGTCCACGGCAAAATTTTCAAGTGTGTATAGTGTAAAGAATTGAACAAAAATTAAATCGTGAGTTGAATATTCAAAGCAAAAGAGGTACAATGTTATTAGATCACAAGTAGAACTTGACCTTGCTAGTGTGAGGGTTTACAACATAAACACTATAATTCATAATACAAAGCTCAAATTTGAAATATAGAATAATGAACCTAAAAAAGATGAAACTCATTATGAATCGTAGCATCCCATACTTTCTTCAAATTGTAAATAAATGAGGATATTATTTAGAGGTTACAAATCATTTCAATACCACCCAACAAAAGTATGGTCATCTCAAATTCCATCCATCAAAAGGACCATATAATTTCATATCGATGAGTAAAAAAAGTGATACTTCCACAATATATTAAAGCCTCACCAAAGAGATTCAATAAAAAAGGAGAAGTGCTTGGATGATGCTTGCTTGATCTTTTTTCTTTGACGAAAGTCCTATGAAATTGTCATTCAAAACATACACACTAATTTACAAGGTTTAATCAAATTTATATCAAAGGAAGTGAATTCAATGATTTTCTCTTTGAGTGATGAAAAGGGAAGATATCCATAAAAGGAAAACTGATACGGTTAAAAGACAAGTCTAGTAACAGCCAAAATCAATCCAATTTTTGCTTCTAGTACAACTTTTTAACTCAAAATCTATTATATTATACCTTATTATAAACAAATCAACCACACTAAGTTGCACCAATATGCTCCATGCTTCTCCAAGGAGATACAATCTACTGAATATATTTTTAGCAACTTTGAGCATTGAGATTTAACTGAATCAACATACTTCATTCACTAATATGACTCTTTTTGCTTCAAGCAATTGTTAGTACAATCTTCACATCCCAATGATTTACATATAATAGAGAATAAAATGGAGATGAGTAGTTTCTCTAGGCTCCTGATTTCTCCTATTTCTAAATTAGTATACTCATCTTATTGTTTGGGATCTATGGTTCCTTCATTTTCACCATCTTCATTATCACTATTATCTTCTAGATTCATAACATCAATAAGAAAGATATATTTTTTTATCTTCATGGTTAGAATCATAGTAGTAATCTTTTTCTATAAATTTCAATCTCTTGACACATATAGTTTGTTTTCTTTTGAATCAAAGCACCTATAACATTTTTTGTCAACTCTATAACCTACAAAGACTCTATAGCTTTAGGTGACAACTTATCATGCTTATCCGTATAGACAAAACATCTACACCGAAAAATTTTCAATTTTTCATAATTTGGGATAAGTTCAAATAATTTTTCAAAGAGAGAGATATTACTAAGTTGGGAGGAAGGCTTCCTATTTATTAGGTATATGGCAGTTTGGGTAGCTTTTACCCATAAATGCTTAGGTATTTTACTAGTAATGAAAAGAGTTTTAGTAGTTTCTATAATGTGTCTATGTTTTTGTTCGGCCAAACCATTTTGTTGTGTATTTTTTATGTAAGTTTTTTTGTGTAAAATTTCATGTGTTTACAAATAATTTTAGAATTCTTTTGACATATACTCATCACCAAAATCTGACCTCAAAATCTTAAGAGTAGTATCAAATTGATTTCTAATCATGTTGTAAAATATCAAAAAGTTTCTAAAGACTTCGTATTTATATTTCAAAAGATATATACAAGTAATCTACTAAAATCATCTAAAAAGTCACGTAGTATCTCACTTCTCCTTTAGATACAATAGGAGTTGAAATACACCAACTCAAAAGGCTTACTTGCAATAAAATTTCTTTCACTGAAAGGTAAATGATGTAATTTTTGAAGAATACACTATTTGCAAACAAAATCTTTAACTTATTATTATTTAACAAATGATGGTTACACAATTTGTTCATATCCAAGTAACCCAATCTTTTGTGCAAAAGAGTTGGATTATAAACCACACCATAATTTTCAAATTTTGGTACAACAAAATTTTTATTTTTTAGAATTTATTTTCTCTATGACCTCGTCCAATCACCTTCTTCGATAGATGATCATGTATAACATAATTTTTAAATGAGAAAGTGACTAACTATACAACTGTTATCACACTTTTGAACAACGAAAAGTATATTAAGGTTGAGTTTTGGTACAAAACTCACATTAGGTACTTTAAAATCTTTATTTTCAAAACTTTCAATTTCCTTGAAGTCTTTTATCATCAGTCGTAAAAACATGCTTATTGAAATTTTTTTTGTAAGTATTTTCAAAAAACTTATTTTGTGTGTCATGTAAAAGGATATACCAGAATTTAAAAAGCAAGACATACCTTGAGCAATTGTTGATAGCAAGTTTTTAAATATTCTAGCCTTCTCTTTGAATATCTCCTCCATGTATGCCTTGACATTAGAAGGTAGTTCTCCTCCCTCTTTATCTTTCAAGACGGCCACATTGTCACTTTAGTACCCACGGGGCGGTAAGGGCCGTCCTTCGTGACTTCGTACCAATCTGGCCCGATGCCCTATTCACTCTAAAATTTCTTCTCCACTCCATTACTTTGATTAAAATTGTGTAGTTTGTTTGCATTGCTAATTATTAACAACCACTATCTTCCCAATACAAATACACAAAGTCATTTATGTAGTTGGGTATATTGTGAGGAACATCAATACATCATACTAAAATCCATATTGAACTCAAAATCCAAATCTGATCAAGTAAGATATGCTGATCCAAACAAGATCTGATTAAATATTAGCAACATAAAAAAATGAAAAAGAAGAAAAGAGTGCATCGAGCTATTCAGACTAAATGGTGGAACCTCAAAAGCAAGAAAGAAGATATATTTAAATAGAAAGTTCTTTAAGGAGATGCTTGGAATTATGTTGGTATACGTTGTGATATGTAGAACAATATGACTAAATATTAAAAAAGTGGCGAAAGATGTATTAGATGAATCTAAGGGAGGTGTATCGGCACCAAAAGAAGCTTTGTGGTAGAGTGAAATAGTGCAAAATAAAATCAAGGCAAAGATGCATGCTACAAATTACATTATCCTAAGAAAATTAGTGAAACTTTAGAGGCTTATAAGAAAGCAAAGAAAAAAGTGAAAAAGCCGTTAGTGAAGCAAAAGGTAAAATTTGAGAGGATTTATATAAAAAACTCAACTTAAAAGAGGGTGAAAGAGATATTTTTCGGATAGCTAGGGCTAGAGATAAGAAAACTAAAGATCTTAATTCTGTTAGATACAAAGACGAGGATGAAAAAATTCTAGTGGCAAAAGATGATATAAGAAATAGATGGAAAAACTATTTTTATAAGCTTTTTAATAAAAATAAAGATGTTAGTATTAGCTTAGGAGAGTTAGTCAAATCATAAAAGTATATAAACCACAATTTCTACCAATGTATTTAAAAGAATGAAGCCAAAGAGGCTCTTAAACATATGAAGGGTGGTAAATCGGTAGGACCATACAATATTCCTATAGATGTTTGAAAAATACTAGGAGAAATAAGAATCACTTGGCTCACAAGACTATTTAATGAAATATGGAAAAACCAAAAGATGCCCGAGGAATGGAGAGCGAGTACACTTATTCCCATATATAAGAACAAGGGAGACATTTAGAATTGTGCGAATTATCAATGTATCAAGTTAATGAGCTATACTATGAAATTGTGGGAAAGAATTATCGAACGTAGGTTAAGACAAGTATCAATTACAACAAAGAAACAATTTGGATTTATGCCAGGCAGATCTATTGTTGAAGCGATTCACCTTTTGAGACATCTTATAAAACATTTTAGAGCAAAAAAGAAAGAGTTTCACGTGATATTTATTGATCTAGAAAAAGCTTACAATAGGGTATCAAGGGAGGTTTTTTGGAGAACCTTAGAAAAAAGAGGTATTCTATTGACATACGTTAACCTTATAAGAGACATATACGATGGTGCAAAAACATGTGTGAGGACTCATGAATGAATGACAGACTTCTTTGGAGTTAATATTGGGTTACATCAAGGATCCACTTTAAGTCCATATTTATTTATAATGGTGATTGATGAGTTAACAAAACATATTCAAGATGAAGTGCCTTGGTGTATGTTATTTGCATATGACATTGTGTTAGTGGAAGAGTCTAAGGAAAAAGTTAATAGAAAATTGGAACTATGGAGAGAAGCATTAGAAATCAAAGGCCTCCGACTTAGTAGAACAAAGACAAAATATATGAAATATAAGTTTGATCATGTGGTTACTTCAGAGGACATAAAAATTAAAATTAGCACATATTGCATCCCCCAAAAGAAAATTTTAAATACCTTGGTCAATTTTGCAGAGTGATGAAAGAATTAATGGAGATGTTATGCACAGAATTAATACTGGTTGGTTAAAATGGAGAGGAGCATCAAGTATTCTTTGTGATAAAAAGTTACCATTAAAGTTAAAAGGTAAATATTATAGAGCAACAATTAGACCTGACATGTTTTATGGTTATGAGTGTTGGGCAATTAACCATCAACATGTACAAAAGATGTATGTGACAGAAATGAAGATGTTGAGATGGATGAGTGGTTATACAAGAAAAGACAGTATAAATAATGAGGTTATTAGAAACAAATTAGGAGTGACACTAATAAGGGATAAAATGAGAGAATATCGTTTAAGATAGTTTGGATATATAGAAGGAAGATTAGAAGAACCTGTAAGAAGGTACGAAAAAATAAATTTAGAAAATATTAAAACTGGTAGAGGACGACCACAAAAGTGTTGAAAAGAAACAATAAAAAATGATCTAGCTTATTGTGAGTTAACTGCTAACATGATACATGATAGAGGTATGTGGAAACAAAGAATCCAGCGGACCCCCTCTAGTATGAGAAAAGGCTTAGTTGTTGTAACATTAGAGAGTACATTATCGCATTTATCATTTTTCTGGAGGAAAAGGAATATCTCAGCGAGATTTGTGTGCGTCTGTGAGATAATTGCATACAGTCATCGTGTGGGAAAATTTACCTTGTGTAGATTGAAGCTTCTTCCTCCTATGTCCACTATAAGATCGCACGGTACATCTGTTACAAGCCTGCATACAACAGCGGAAAAAAAATCATAGCCATGCAACCTGGCTTTTCCCTGCCATCATGTCTAAAGCCACAAACTCAACAGTAATGACAAGGAGAGGATTCCTTTAGGGATTTTTATAGGAAAGATATAAAAAAATCATAGACATGCTAGGCTATAATTCCTCATGTTAAATTTTAAACCTTTTGGTTCAAATCATGAAGAAACCTTTTAACTTAGTCTTCACGATATGAAGATCTGGCAAGGTGCTCACTAAACCCTTTTTCTTGTATTGGGGGTGGCCGAGGCCCGTGCTCATTGGACCTTCATAATGACTACAAAATCGACTCTCAAGTCTAGACATAAGTTGAAACCCTAAGATGTAAAAAGGGCGTGAAGATTTCATGAGAGGTCATTAAAGTGACCTTAAGGAGTGTTCGATTACGAGGCTTGGGACTATGAAACTAGAATTATGGTTTCCGTTCCCATTGCAATGAAAAGTGAGCTTCAACGTGCAGTTTACTTTATTATAAGGCAAACTGGAATTGTAGTTTCAGTTCCGTAATCGTACAATAGAAAATTCTCTTAAGGATCAATCATGAAGATCTAAAAGGGAACTCTGTGCTGTTAAATTCGTTCGAGGACCATAGCTTTTCCATTCCTCATTGGGCTCTGCTCCTCCTCTTAAAGAAATGAGAAGCAACAGGACCCCATACTTCCATAGAAAGGTTGAATTTAACTACAATTTCATGCCAACAACAAGTTCAATTTTTTATGCACAATGAAACTTGGAATGTGAACATCAAAAATCAAAGTCTAATTTTCCTGAAACCTTGTATCAAACTTAGAACTATGTTCTTACTTTCATAAAACCGGTAGTTTCAGTCTTCTTATTTTACTTATTTTTTTCAAAATTTCAAAATTTTAAATGTAGTTTTGTTTGAATTGAAACCAAAATGGGCAGTTTCGAACCCTAATGGAACAGGTTTTAATCCGGTTCAGTTCTGATTCATGGTTCCACCCAAACTGGAAGGGCCAAGTTTTAACCGGACATTCCTATCTTCCGGTGTGATGAGGGAACTCTACTATAAAACTTTGTGCAACCAATCTACAACGTTTCAATTTTGCAAGTTGTGGATCCAGATAAGAACCGGAATCGATGATGTACCCGATTCATTGATATCCCTAAGGCTGTAGGGCCCAGGAGGCGCTTCCAAACTTAGTCCTAAATGGGGTTTAGAACGCACGGTCGAGATCATAACTTGGTGTATCGGACGGTCGTGTAAGATTATCGTTCATCCTATTAATATCGTGAAGCAGCTTGGAAACCCTCCTTTCTTCTCTCCTTCCCTTGAGAGAATTTGCCGCAGAAGAAAACCCTAGCTCGGTTTTCTCGGATCACGCCCCCAAAATGGTTCCCTTCTCTCTCTCTCTCTCGACTGAATTCATTGGTTTTGTGGTATCCGATTTCTTGTGTCGTTGTTTTTCTCCTGATTTTCGTCTTATCTTGGTTTTGTTTTCCTTTTTAGGTGCTCTCAAACGATATCGATTTGCTTCACCCGCCGGCGGATCTGGAGAAGAGGAAGCACAAACTGAAGCGCCTCGTTCAATCTCCAAACTCTTTCTTCATGGTAATTTTGTCGCATTGATCTTCCTCTCTGATTATTGTTATATCTTTATCATGTTCCCCCTTTGAAGAACTATAGGGCCGGTGTTTATTCGCTTTTTTCATGTTGTAGGATGTCAAGTGCCAAGGATGCTTCAACATGTAAGTTTTGATCTTCTAGGTCACTGCCTAATTTCTGATTATATCAGGATAGTCTTTTTTCTTTATTGTCGTTGATTATTTTATGGAACGTTTGTTGATGCTTACCTGAATTGGAATTGTAGAACGACTGTGTTCAGTCACTCGCAGACTGTTGTGGTCTGCGGGAATTGCCAGACGGTCTTGTGTCAGCCTACGGGAGGCAAGGCGAGGCTCACGGAAGGTTGTTCTTTTAGAAAGAAGGGTGATTGAGAATTGCGTACAACATAGTACCGCTTCTGTGTTCTAGCGGATTTTGGAAGAAAATGTCAGGGGTCCAATTTTGTTCTTTTCGTAATGCTCGTCAGGATTAGTTTCTTGTTTAGCTTGTGTTTTTCTGCCCCCCTTCGACCTTTGAGTCTTTGACTTTACATATCTAGTTCTAATTGACGTTGTTGGCCATTCTTGGCATTTTTCTGTAGCTTCTGTGACTGTGATTTCTCTATTGGTTTTATTGTAATGTTAACGACAAGAGCTTTTATCTTATTCATTGCATGGTTGCTCTTGCCTTTCTGCTCATAATATTAACTGATATGCCCTGTACTAGACAAGGCACTAACTAGATTCACGTGTTTAGGAGGCGGACAACTATCTTTAAGAGTGCTGAAAATTTTGTTGGAGGGGAGTATCCTAAAGTGGTAGCTCATACTTGTTGATTACTTGATTTTATGCTACAGAAATTAGTTAAGTACTACGTTGTATAAGAACTCTTCAATCTTTCTTGCATTTCTTTCATCAATTTCTCTTTGAGCACATTATACATAATGTCTTTAGAAAAAGCGGCTAGATAGAGATGCTATTGCTCATGTATAGTGGTCCAGTGGTTTCTACCAGGAGGAGTCTTGTTCTACCCTTGTATGATCAAGAGACCTTGTGCCCTTTTACAATTTCCCCCCCTTTATGGAAAATTCTTGTCCGATCTCAAGTTTATTTTCCAATGTCCTTGAGGCTATATCACATACTATTTTTAAAGAAATCTGTGGTCTCATCACACCTTATTGCAATGTCAAATCCATTGTCTTCTTAATTAGGTTATTATCTAATGATGCAATCAATGCAACAACAACAACTAAGTCTTTTCCCATACTAGATGTGGTCAGCTACATGAATTCTTTGTTTCCACGTAGCCCTATCATGTCCCAGACTAGCAGTTAACTCAATATGCACTAGACCATTCTTTATAGTTTATTTCCAACACTTTTGTGGTCGTCATCTACCTCTTTTAACATTTTCACAATTTAATTTTTCATATCCTCTTACAGGAGCGTCTTTTGGTCATCTTTCTACATGTCTAAACCATCTTAAATGTTTTTCCCTCATTTTTTCCTCTATTAGTTGTACTCCCAATTGATTTTAATAACCTCATTATGTGACCACTCATCCATCTCAACATCTTCATTTCTGCTACGGACATCTTTTGCACATGTTGATGATTAACTGCCCAACACTCAGAACAGAACCATAAAACGTAGCATGTCTAATTGCTGCTCTATAATATTTACCTTTTAACTTTAATGATATCTTATTATCACACAAAATACCTTATGCCTCTCTCCATTTTAACCAACTGACATTAATTCTATGTGTAACATCTCCATCAATTTTCCATCACTTTGAAAAATTGACCCTAGGTATTTAAAACTTTCCTTGTGAGGGATGTATTGTGTGTCAAATTGCCAATCTTAATTTTTATGTCATCCGAAGTACCCAAATGATCAAACTTACATTTCATATATTGTGTCTTTGTTCTACTAAGACGGAAGCCTTTACTTTCTAACGTTTCTCTCTAGAGTTCCAATTTCCTAATGACTTTTTCCTTAGACTCGTCCATTAACACAATATCATCTGCAACATACACTAAGGTATACACCAAGGTACTTCATCTTGAATATGTTTTGTTAACTCATCAATGACCAATATAAATAAATATGGACTTAATGATGCAATCAATCACACAAATAAAATACAAAGTTCAACATGGTTATGCTGAACTGCATACTCTTATAGGAAGAGTCTAAAGGTGATTCTATTTTATAAAGTACACCACTACATATTAGAAGGGTACACAAGGAAAACGAAGCACAAGGAAGAACAACTGCAACTTCTACAATTTAATAGGGACTGCTTCACTTGAAGTCTTCTTGCCCACATAAGCCCTTGATACTTCTTTTTTGTAGTCTAAATTAACTATTGCTTAAGAAATTTCATCTTCTGATGTTCTTGTTGTCTCATACTCTTAATCTTAGCATTGTATACTTAAATTCTATCAGTTCCCTATTGTGGTAGGGCCGTAGGGGTCCTTAGGGTGACTGGTGGGTGAATTGTGTATGGTAGGTATGGATGTATTTAAGTCTATGATGCCAATTTCTGCCCTGGGTTGGACTATCGGTTAGACCTTCGGGAAAGCTGAGGCTCGGATTGAACATTAAAAGTATACAACATAAATTCATGAATGAACAAACGTAAACAAAACTGGGAACGTTGTTTATGAACATGGTTATTGGAAGAACTAACTTTGAATTGTTACACATACATGAATTACCTAACACGTATACAGAAAAGTTTAGTAGCAAAAAGAGGAGAAAAAGAAAATGACATGGGAAAGATAGAGGACAAAATATGTGTTGGTGTGGGAGGAACTTCTAGTCATATTTTGGGGCAACTTTGCCTGGCTCGCATTCTTGGTGTATATTGCGGAGGCTTGCATTCTTGTCACCTGAGAGGCTTGATCATGACAACTCATCCTTTCCCAAGTGGGAAGTCTTTGTGAAGATCGGTTTTGAGTATTTGTTTTCTGTTCTCTTATTTCTCCCTTGCTGGAGTGAGGAGTATAGTTGCCAGTAAAAAGGAAAGGACGAGATGACATGAAACACGTGGAGTAGAAAAGGGAAAGCGGAAACCAGGTGTTGAAATATGTAAACATTTATTTGGAGTTCAATCAAGCCCATAATATTTGGGCTTGGTGTTGGTTTAAGGCTATTACAATCTACTTTATTCACTAGATTATATGAGCTGCAGGTCTGGTCCTTGCTAGTGACACTCCTGGGATCAAGGTGGTTGTTCTAGCCTTTTAGGTTCCAATGCCCCTTTAAAGATATGCAACCTAAAAATTGGTGTGTGGAGAGGAAACAATTTAATGGGAGAAGAGAATTAACAATGTGGAATGACCTTTCTACCTGCTTGTGCTATGATTGCAGTCTCTTGATAAGCAAACAGTCTATATGACCAAGTAGTGAATACAACTTAATTATTTACTAAAATTTAACAGGTCAAAAGATTCAAAGATTGCATGGATTAAGCTTTTCCTTTACGGGAGATTGGTATATGGAGTTCATGGTTTAAGCTTATATTGATTGAAAGTGGTGAATATCATGTTCTGGAGATGCATTTTTTTTATTGTTCAGTAGTAAAACAGGATGATGCGGATCCTGTATCTGAATATCAGATTCTCTTTGTGGTGCGCTAGATCATAAAAAGCACTATTTCTGTCAACAAAATATTTGAACTATTTTGGAAGATGCAAGAGTTGCTGCTCTAAATAATGATCAGCCATGACCTAACTTGCATAAGACTGAATTGAACCTGAAGAAGCAGATACTGCCTCAGACCTACCTCTGCTTGCTTTTTGATGCAATAAATAGTGTTCATTTTGAGAAGTGCACTTTACAAGCGGAATGTTAGTGGGTGCCAAGAACAGGTGTGTGGCTGAAAGACCGGATGTCCTGGGTAATTTGTTTCAACCAAGACATTGCCTCAAACCTGTGACATGTTTCTATTTGTCGATTATAATGATTTGGGTGCATCTTAATTGGAGATGAACCTTGCGGGAACACATTTAATAGTCATTATGCTACCATATTTGATTGCAAAGTTATAGTTGCATGAAGTGTTTGTCCCCCATTTCTATGGATTTCATGTTCCTCAGGCTGAGGAGGTGTTGTTCGTATCGTGTATCATTTTGGTCCACGATATGTATCACACCGTGTCGAAAAAAACATAAAAATTCAGGAAAAATCATGATAATTCTAAACAATTCATATAATTCATAAGTTGAGTAAACATTCCTCACTTACCATTCAATTTTCAATGTATAAAGCATTTAATATGTCCATCCTTAGCAAAATAAACTGGAGGAAATACCGCATTGCATGTGGCCACCAAGAAAAAGAGGGTAGAGGTATATCACCGTTCTCACAAAATTTTCCATTCTCTTACGTATGATAACAACTCAGTAACTTTAAACGTAGTTTGTCATGCTTGGTTTTGTGATAAAGGCATCATAGACTTGAAACCTGTCTTTTAGCTGCTTAGCTTCCTGCTCCCTTTTTATGTTTGTTATGCTTTGTTTACTTTACTTTACTCCCTCTCTCTCACAAATCACACACACAGACTCATACAGGAAAACTGCCTCTTCTTTATTCAGATAAAGGAATAAGTTCTAGTCCATTCTGCTATGCGTTTGTGGATAAGTAGGTTACCCTTACTTCTTTCAGTTGATGTTTGAGCCAAGACCTGTTCAATGCAACTTTTCAATGACAGAAATGGTATCTCCAGTGACAATAATTAGTGTTTATCTTAATGTGTTCTCTTGCATGCTATTGCCTCTTGCAAAGTATTGGCAGTTTCAGAGATTCCTAAGGGCAAGCAACTACCTGTATACGAGACTGCTGCTTTGATTAGTCCAAGTAGGGAAAACGTTATAAATGAGATATTTTGCCAATAATCTGGTATTTATGTGAAATGGATTTTATGTAATTAAGTTTCACATGTAAGTTGTGTCGCACGATACAACTCAATAACTTTTTTTTAATGATATAGCATGTTGTATCGAATTGTGGAGTCTCATGATACGTGCGATACGGATAACACTGGGCTGAGGTCATATCCATGATCCGAAACGTTATGGGAACATGTTAGCAGCTTATTATCTCTCCACATATGATTGAATCTTTTGATTTGGATGAAGCGGTTGTCTCCGGGTTCTATAAATTTATGTTTGATAGTTTCAAAGGCTTAAGTTCTATGAATACATTAGCTTAACGTATCATCTGGTCTGTTGAAAGATTTGTCATCCTATAGGTTCAGGCAAAACATATGGTTCAGGGTTTTAGGTGGCATGTTCTGGGGTAACGCCGTACAAATTTTTTTTTTTGGTTACAAAGGGAGGCCAATGGGTCCTTCCTTGAGTTGCATTGGACTGGAGAACCACTGGAAAATAGTTTTCGGTGGCCGAAGGTGGGGTTTTATTTTCTTATGTTGCTCTAGAAAATCTAGTAGAGGAAGTACCAAGGTGACTGACCACTGAGTTGTCAACCTGTTAATCCTTGTGGCGGTACTGTATTGGCTTTGTATTTGTTCTTAACAAAAGGAAGAAAGGAGAAATAAGCTATCATTACGACAAATTTAACAAATAAAATAATCTATAAATCAGCCTGATTCTCCACGGCTCTTCTGTTCAGGTGGTTGAGTGTAAAGAACCTTTGAGTCGATCATTAGTTTGATAGACAAGGGCTTTCATTTCTAGTGGGGGTCTGCGTGACCCCAGCTTGCCAATCCCAGAAAACAGATGCTCTCTCTCATACAGTTGCTAAACTGTCCTGATTCAAGTATAAGTGATGACGAATGAACTTTGTTTTTTACGGATCTACGTTTGTTTGCTTTCTTCCATAGAAATTTTGCTGGAATTGATAAATTCTATATGGCGATTTCTTACGCCTGATTTGTTTTGTCTCTTGAATCCTAAAGAAAATTTTCTGCGTTGTGGGCAGTGTCAATGCTAGATTATTTATCATAATTGATTGGTGGGCACCTTTTTTCTTGTGATTTTGATTTTGCTCCTAAAATTAAAAAATCCAATATACGTTGTAGGTCTCTTATTTGAAAGTTGCATTTTTTCTTGATTTGGAGTATGTGTTGTTCAATTGCGAAGAAGTTAATTATCAGTTGTTGAAGTAAAGAGATCTTGCAAGAGCTGGAATTGGGTGAGGAGAGAAAGTGATGAAGGATAATTTTAAGAGAGATAAAGTAAGGAGGGGTATTTTGATATTTTGAAGAAAAGTATATGGAGAGTAAAAAAAGTTTCAAATAATAATCTCCTTTTTATAAGCATGAGAAGTGTGGCCATGACGGCAGTTTGGGGTAGGGTAAACATATAACCTTGGCTAAAGGTTTTTTCTCTCAAGTTTTTAGAACTCGGGTGGGTACAATGAGCAATAATTTCTCACGTGACTAGGGGGTCGATTCACAAGTTGGAGGTCAAGTGCTCTATACCCATGCTGCACATCTCGCTTTGGCCTCCCAAATGTACCAGAGAAAAAATACATGCCCCATCTCAGCTCAAGTGGATCCACCCCATGGTGCTCTGGATTGGCCGGTTAGTTGCCGTGAGGTATTTGTAGGACTTTCTTCTCTTTTTGCACGGATTGCATTGTTGAAGTTGCAAAACGTTTGGATATGTCTCCAAAGAGTGCCTGGTTTCAATCTTTCCACTGTTGACAAGTTAAGTGCAACTTGTAGTAAGTACATGAGGTTGGTGGAATTTCTTAAACATAATTGTGAAGTCTGTCCTTGAGGCTTAATTTACATGGGTGCCTCTCAAAATAGATATGAAAAGAAAAAAGCTAGAAAAACTGATCGATTTAAGGTTTTTAGGTGATCGTGGCTCGACATGTTGAGAAACTCGGAGGATCTTTAATGGCTACTTACCTTAAAATGCAGTGAGGTTGTGCTTGTTTTCTACAAGTAGCTCAATAGAGTTTCGAGGGTCGAGCATATAAAGGGTTATTGATCCTTAGCTTGTGAAATATTCAGAAATTTGCTTCTCGGGCCAATGATTTCCTCCTCTTGGTCTTCTGACTGAGAATATGTATAGGTGTGTTTCTCTCCACTCTGCAAGAATAGTGCGTTGTTGTAGGTGTGAAGTGGAAAATAGGAGATTTCATAACATAACTCGAACACATGAACTTTTTATTTAATGAGATTAAGAAAGGTGGTGCTAATATTTTTGTGATCCTGTCAGCTACTTTTCAACAGGACCTCTCCTATGATATCGTCACCGTAGTAGAGTCTAAGCACCAAGTATGCGATGGATTGGTGTTAGTCAGAAGCTGCACGTTTTACATCCAGAGCACTAGATCACTGTAGGGGTCTTTGATGCCCACTCACAGGTGATAAGTTCGATTCTCGGGGGGTCCATGTCCACGCATGCGCGTTAGGCTTTGGCCTCCCTTTGTAACAAAAAAACAAAACAAAGAGGCCCTACGTTTCCTGTCATCTCCTAGAGCTATGTTGGTGTGACAAATTACTGGTTTCCTTCTCGATCTTGATACACATCTAATTATTGAGGCATCCCTCATAGTAAATGGTTTTACTAGGAGATTTGACATGTAATTATCTTTTGAAATTTGGACATTTCCTAATCAGTCTTTATTCTCTCTCTATATGTATATATATAAAATGGATCTTCCTACTTCTGACATGTTTACTCATTGCTTTTCAATAACATGAGTATAATTAATTTAAAATTTTTTAAGAATTTAAACAAGCTCTTGAAAAGCAAAGGCCATAAATGAGTGGGTTGCACCAATGGTGGACTTGATTCAATCTCTCTCTCTCTCTCTCTCTCTCTCTCTCTCTCTCTACTACTAGCCAAACAGTGAGACTTCGTGAGGCTGGGACCTTTGAGGCAATTTTGAATTGATTAGCATTGGCCCAGTGCTTTGTCAATCCAAAAAAGACGGCAACTATGATGGAGTGTTGGGGCCCAAAGCTTGTTGAAATCAGGAGTAAGACAGCATCTTCCTTCACACTGATGCTTGAAAAATTAATCCCAATCTCGAAAATGAGTTTCCTACAACGGTATTGACACCTTTTCCATGATCTTGATTATGTTAAAACTAGGATTATAACACTATCGGGCCTTTGATTATTAGGAACCTTATAAGATCAGTCTTATAACATTATGGGGCCATAAACTTTTCTTTTTGGTTTAAACCACCGGTGCTCGGAAGCCCACAAATACCCCACCTAATCAGGTTAGAGCCAAGTTGGCCTGCTCTAGGAGTAAAGCTCTCCCAGTGCTGGTTTTCTCCATCTGCAAGACTCGAACTTGAGACCTTACTTAAGGGAATGCGTGCTAAACCACTTTATCAGCCCAAACTTTGGTATCGTGTGGTGAAATAAGACTGAAGATTTCTTATAGTTTGCTCCATAGAGCATTTTTCCCTAATCAAAAAGTCTATAAAACGGCATTTTCTTGATAGATGAGACTCTTCAGTCACATTGTCTTGACAGATTTGGATCTTACCTAGAACACTATTTTCTGAAAAGCTTGATTTTGATCCATCTATCTAATTCACGCGAACTAAATTAGGAACTCCGCTCCCACCAAAAATCAAAACCCAATTTCGTATTGATCTCAGAAATTTCATGGTCATTTTAATTGACTGCTAATTTGTGGGGGAAAGAGTGCAATTTTATTCGCCACTAAACCATTTTATAATGGTAAGATATCTTAGGTTCATGTTCTGCAATATAAGTCTTCCAAATGACGCGAAATTCACTCGATATATATCGTAGCTCATACTGGTAATGTGAACGGACGTAAATAGTGAATCCTTCCATTAATGATTGGCTTACAAAAGAGACACAGTGATGCCCCACATATTTTGTGAGTAATGGGATGCAGATATAACAGTTTGGATCGGACCCACTTGCTTAGACATATGGAGCCCACCATTGTGAAAAAAGGGTTAAAGCAATTAATGCCAACCATGTGTACGTAGACATTCATGGCAAGTTGTAGATAATGCCTCATGTGGTTTAATATATTTGGAATATGAGATCCAATTCACATGATCTTGCTTTCCTTGGTGTTAAATGTTAATAAGATAAAGTACAATGGTGACTAGGAATCCAATTCACATGCTTTATCGATCCAATTCACGTGCTTTATTGATCCAATTCAGGTGCTTTATCGTGCACTTAAAACAAGTGTAGATTCGATTGATCGAGTTTTTATGCTCGTACCCTTTTGCTATTTTGTTTAAAGATGCCTATTTGTTTTGTTTTTATGGATCCGTGGTATGGAGATTTTATGCTCCAAATTAATAGACTTGTGTGAAGACTTGAGTGTACTTGATTATGAGAGAACAGGTCACCAACCAAATATAAATTCACCAACCAAATATAAATAGCCATGAGCCTCAACAAATCATGTGGGTTGTCTCCTTGTGAAAGCCTCATAATAATGTCACATGCAGCTCCCTTCAGTGGTTTCACGTGTGTGGAGTTCTTTTGTTGGTCCTACAGCATCAAATGAGGGGAATACCATGAACCTTTCATGCTGGTGAAAAGGGAAATACATCTTTTCTCTTGTTTGTGCCCTTGAATTGTGTTTGGATCGATTCCGAGAAACCAAAGTGGAATCCATTTCCAAGGAAAACTAATCATTTATCCCAGTTCTAGAAGGAAAAGGGTTTGATTTAATGTGGATGAAGGAAGGGCAGCTTGATGGTTGTAGCTTCAATATCATAACCCCAAGAAGTTTCTTGGTAGCATCCTTGTGGGGCTATCCCTTGCTTGATTGCTACTGAAAGCAAAAGTTCCAACATTATTTACAGTATTTGCTAGACATATTTGTTTTGTTCTGTGAAGAACTATAGTAATAGTTTCTAAATAACATCAGTTTGGCCGATCATGTTGATGAGATGGATTGGCTCTTTGCCGCTGCACCTTCTTGACTGAGATAAGCAGGCAATGAACTTTATTTATTTATTCTATTTTCAACTAAGAAAAGTTTGTGCTATTTTGTGCAAGTTCAAGCCTTTTCATTCAATTAGATAATTATGATCCATCCACCATCATGGTCTAAGCTTTACTTTTGATTTTGCCTGAGATATCGAGGTTGTTAGCAGTGGAGGATCTAAGAATTGTTTTAGGGTGGATCATGGATCCCAAAGAACTGTTCAGGGTGGGGCAACTTTGTACTACAGGCCGTGGCCATGGACTCCATCGTGGGCTATAGGGTGGATCGAACACCGTTTCTTGGCTTAATGTATCCTCCACTGTTTGTTAGATTTTGGTTTTCGGAATCGAGTAATTATCCGAAGAGATTCAGAGAATTGGCTGACCAAATCTGCTTTGAATCGAACTTGAAAAATCCAAATTTGCCAAAGAATGACGAAGATAATGGTTAAAGAAACTAAAAATATAAATCGAGCCAATGAGCATACATTGTACTCACTTCCCACTGATTTTTTCCGGTTCAGGGAATCGATAATTCTACGTTAGACTCTTCTCTTACGATTATGCAGAAGATAGTATTGATTTCTCTTTAATTTAAAATATATCGATCCCCAAAAAAGTTGACAGATTCCCACTGATTTTTTCCGGTTCAGGGAATCGATAATTCTACGTTAGACTCTTCTCTTACGATTATGCAGAAGATAGTATTGATTTCTCTTTAATTTAAAATATATCGATCCCCAAAAAAGTTGACAGATTGGCCACCTTTAGAGTTTCCATGAATGTATTTTTTCCACCTGCATTTCATTTGTTCTCTCAGGAAAATGGACAGTGATAAAACAAACAACAGCCCCATGAACGTGGCTTTCCATGGAAAATCCCAACTTTCTTTTGGAAAATTATTTCTAGGAACTGAATTTTCTCTAGCTGTAATGCATGTCTAGAGAAAGTGGTGGCGCTGAAACAAGGTGAGAAACTATTTGCCAGTAATCTTTTGCCGGATCGTGACTGTAATTAATGGCCGACTCGCCCCCTGGATTTCAAAAGAAAACTAATTAAAAGGACTGTGTCGACACTCTTACGACGGCACGTTTCGCTTTCTGGACTTGACTTTCCTGCAGCTTTCTTCGACTTTGTCCCATGCAAAGGAAGCGGCAGATGGCGATCTTTTTGCATTCAGAAGCCTCATCCGCTAGCCTTTTGTGGAAAAGGACGTATGCTCCGTATGGCCCTCATCCACGTCAGGCGACGGAAAACGTCACAAAAGCCACCAGTCGATCGTCTTATTGTTGAGCGTTGCCCGGGGAAGAGAAAACCAAAGAAGCAACTCCAAATCCTTCTCACCGTCTTAGGTGACGTTTTGTTGCGCTCCGCCGCTAAATATGACAAAGGAAAACCGATGCACAGTCACTCTTAAAGAAATCCGCAGATGACTCGAAACAATCTTCAACTTCACGAGTTCCACGCCGTCCATACCTTGCATGCCGTCTTTCTAACCCTAGGTTGCTCATAAGCATAATTAACAACACCCAGTCTCTTTCTCTCTCTCTCTCTCTCTCTCTCTCTCACACACACAAAAAAAAAAAAAAAAACAGCAGCAGCAGCCTTTTATACAAGTTTAAGCGTTTTCGAAGTTTAAAAAGAAGCAAATTGAGCTCATGTTTATTGTCATGTATGCACCGGCCATCTTCTTCATGGTGGGCAGTGGTCAAATGTGGATGGCGAATAGTTTACCCACCGGAAGCAGCGAAAGGCTGGTCAATGTGGGATCAGTTGGCACGGCTCTGGTTTGCTCATGCGCTAGCGTTGGCTAGTCGCTATGTTATGCTATGAATAATGAGAATCGACTTCCATCAAAGACTATGGTCATGTCACACAAGCCAGTGACCTTTACGTATCAAATAATTATTCATTCATAAGTCGCTTGCAGTTGGCGAGCCTCTTTTACAATATGATCAATACATATATTGTGAACAGACTTCCATGGTGAGATTGAACATCACTAGTTCCGTGGTGGAAGAAGGGCTTCATGCGTCGACGTCAAGATTTTGTAGCTAGCTGTTGGAATGAAACATCGACGAGGTCGAGGACCACGCCATCTTGACCAAACCAGGTTCTTAAAAACACGAAGCCCAGAGTCTACCAGCTACCAAATTTTGATCTGGATAAAAACCTGCAACAAACGATTTGCAAAGCTTTGTAGTAAGAAAAAATGGTTTTCGATTATCAAGACCGTTGTTTATGCAGGTTTTAGAGCCCTAATATCTTTTGAATAGTTCAAGAGTCTTGAAACTTAGTTCTTTTTGATGTCACTACCTGCATCCTCTGGGTTCAGTGCCCTGCCATGTGTGAAGGATATTGAAACTTAGTACTGCACATAATCTCAATGTCTACATTTTCATGATCTTAATATTTACATCTTTTTTGAGCTGCTTGCTGGAGAAACGATTGAGCAAGGAACTTTGGGCAACACAGGAAAACCAGATCCTGCAACCTCAGAAACATGCACACCCTTCTTTTTAAGGGGTATGAGTGTCATTTATAAGTCACATTCATATTCCTTGGGTAAGAACAACCAAATCTTTCTAATAAGAAAATAGGATCCACTACATGGATACTTTAACACTATAAAACATATTATGTTAACTCTAAAAAAGCTGTTAATTGTTTCTTTCTAACAACTCTATAGTTTTCTTCTAACTCATTTAAAATGTTTGTCTGACTTCTCACTTCTTGCACGGAGCTTTATTTGGTCATTTTTCACATTTTCAAGTCATTTTTTAGGGTGCCAAGCTCAAATGAAAAGGGAGAAAGATTGCTTAAGCCTTCTGGTATCGGACTTTTACCATGAGTTTTAGAACTTGAGACTTGAGACTTTCTTTCGTAGATTGAATTGCTTTTCGATTGTATCCAGTTTCAGTCTTTTTTTTTTACTTTTTATTTATGAACTAAGGCTCCTACGGTCAGTATATATATATATATATATATATATATATATATATATAAACCGGATCCTGCTCACTTTTGACATAGTCATTCATGCTTAGTAATTGCTTAATTCAAAAGGTTTCAACCGTTTTTAGAAAAGTACGAAAGACAATGTTGTAGTCATGCTTGTGAAAAAAATTAACTATATATACATAAACAAGATCTAATTACAATATATGTATATATAAATGAAAAAAATAATTTGTTCTATTTTTATGATAACAACAGCGGCCGAAGCTTAGAGTTGACCGTGTGGGTGCTAAATTATCTTTTTTTTCACTCCTCCCCCCTGTAAAAGAAATGGTAAGAGTGGTAGTGCCCACAAGGCGAACGCTGGCTTGCCACGCACCTCTTCTTTATTTAACCATTTGGCACGGCAACGCTTGACTCTGTGTTTTCCTTTTCCAGATTTCCAAATAAACCGCCACAATTTATGTCTTTCTTCTAGCTTATAATTCAATATTCCAAGTGACAACCCATATGGTCATAAAATAAGAGTTTTTTTTCCTTCTCTACTAAGTGGGGTATGCACGTCTCAGCAGGTGCAGGTGCAGGCGCACACATATACATACACACATTATATAAAAAAATTGGATTCCACCTATATTGACACATGTTCAATCATGCTCACTTATTGCTTTTGAGTGATACGAGTGAAATTTCAAAAATTTGTAAAGAGTTTTGAAAAGCATGAAAAATATTTTTATTAAACTCATGTCACCCAGAAACAACGAGTGACTAAGATCCAATTTTCTTACTTGTTTATTACTCATAATATTCATTTATAATTGTTTTTTAGAGCATGAGTCTAATAATATTGTTTTAGTTTTCTCCTTCACTTTTTTAAATTATAATTATATTATTGAAAAATAATGAATAAACATGAACAAACATATCAAATGTAAGGATGATGAGGTTTTCATATATATATATATATATATATAAAGAGTGAGACAAGTACATGTATGCACACACACTTCACTTAATTTCTTGGACCCTAAGAGACGGTTTTTAGTTGAGAGAGTAATGTCTTGATTTTTCCTTTAAGGAAAAAAAAGGAGAGCCATAGAGTGGCATTGGCTGAGGTGACTTCATTGACTTGACTCAACGGCTCTTGTGGTCTAGAGCTTGTCCAAACTACGTACATACACTTGCAAGCTCAGGACAATTAATGAATACGACACAATAACATGTTTCTTGTTTCGAGTACAATGCACTAAAAGGGTAACCAAAAGTCTCTACTTGATGGACACAACGCTTTAAGGGAAACATAATTTTTACGCTGGAATTTGAATCGCACGAGAAAGGGAATCCAATTCTCACAATAACATAGCTCTAATGATATTGAATGGGAAAAGCACAATCCATTGAGTTGGATTTGTTTTTACTTTTTTGTTTGTTACAATAGGAGGTTGAAGCAGCAATTAGACATGCCATGTTTTATGGTTATGAACGTTGAGCAGTTAATTATCGACATGTACAAAAGATGTCTTTGGCATAAATGAAGATGTTGAGATGGATGAGTGGTTATACAAAGAAAGACCATATACATAATGAGTTTATTAGAAACAAATTAGGAGTGACACCAATAGAGAATAAAATGAGATAATATAGTTTAAGATGGTTTGGACATATAGAAAGAAGATCAAAAGAAGCACCTCTAAGAATGTATGAAAACTAGATTTTGAAAGTATTAAAAGAGATAGAGGACGACCACAAAAGTGTTTGAAAGAAATAATAAAGAATGATCTACCTTATTGTGAGTTAAGTGCTAACATAACACATGATAGGGCTCTATGGAAACAAATGATCCATATATCCAACCTCGTCTAGTATGAGAAAAGGCTTAGTTGTTGTTTTTGTACAAAGGGAGGTCGAATCCCCTCACACGCATGCACATGCCCGATGGTGAACTCACCACAGCAGCAAGGGCATGCAAAGTGTTGCTCAAGGTACACATTGAATTGTATTCTTGTCGAGATGAAAACATGACCTGAGTGGTAGACTCGAATTATTTTGGGGTGAGGTGCACTTATATTTCGGATGAGATACATTTGTATTTCATGTCTACAAAATACTTTTATTTTCTTATATAAACTCAAGACTTTTTTATATTTAGATGAGGTACATGTTTCACCTCGCTCTAAAATGGGTCCGTCACTGCATGGTCTTGCTTGTTTATGATTTAAGAGCAATATGGCACGAGATTGAGAACAATGACAATTAAGAATTCATATAACAACCCACACTTTCACTGGGAAGAGGCCCTTGATTTTGACCGTGGAACATAGGATCCTTGTAGAAATAAAATTTGATCGTTTGATTGCATTATGGTCACCTTATTATTATATGTATTACACATTCGCATACACATATATACATACTTATAAGCACAATTACGACCTACCAAACACAGTGTTCATGTTCAACTGATAAAGCTTAACAAGTGAACTTGTTATATCAAGCATTTTCTTTCCTTGGGATAAACAAGAGCTGGATTTTTTTATATTAAAGATGGAAGAGGATCACCTTGCATTGCCGGTCCCAAGCCCGGATAAAGGAGGAGGGTTGTGTTAGGCTTCCGACAGCCAGCGTAAAACTTCGTCGGATTTTTACAACATGGATTACAAAAATTATGAGCATTGCTTTGGGGCGTCTCCACCTAGCGACGTGCTGCAGAGCCCGAATGCAGTAAGAAGTAAGCAAGGGCCACTACATTTTCGCTCGAATGTAGTGAATCAATTGCAGAGAGGGTTCCCACATCATGGACGGGTGTGGGTAAAGAAGTTAGTCCCGCTACATTGCCGCCCGAATGTAGTGCAAAATTTTCAGAGAGGGTCTCCGCATTTTGATTATGGACGGATGCGGGGGGTAAGGAAGCTAGTCCTAGAGAATAAGATTCGTATTGGTTCTTGGAATATCGGAACATTATTGGGTAAGCTAATGGAGGTGGTAGATACTATGATTCGGAGAAAGATTCATATTCTATGTTTACAAGAGACAAAATGGGTTGGAGAAAAAGCAAAAGAGATAGAGGATACAGGTTTTAAATTATGATACTCAGGTAAAGAAAAGGCTCGAAACGGAGTTGGTATTATCATAAATAAAGATTTAAAGGAGAGTGTAGTAGACATACAACGATATGGTGACTGAATCATGACGTTGAAATTAGTGTTAGGAGCAGAGGTTTTGAATATAGTTTGTGCTTACGCACCTCAAGTAGGACTAGAAGATAGTACAAAGACAGTTTTTTGGGAAGAGTTAGATAAGGTGTTTCAAAAGATTTCACAAAGGGAGATGATTTGTTTAGGAGGAGATTTAAATGGACATGTCGGTAAAGAGGCATTAGGATATCAAGGGATTCATGGAAACTTTGGTTTTGGGGATATAAACGAGGAAGGTAGGGAGATTTTAAATTTTGCTATGTCATTTGATCTCTTTATAGTCAATACAATCTTCAAAAAACGAGATGAACATTTAATTACTTATAAGAGTGGCTTATCACAAACACAAATTGATTACTTTATTTGTAGAAAGAAAGATAGAGCGTGTTGTAAAGATTGTAAGGTAATTCCAGGAGAAAGCTTAACCACCCAACATCGACTTTTAGTTATGGATTTACAAATAAAAAAATGGACAAAGAAGAAAAGAGTGCATCGAGCGATTCGGACTAAATGGTGGAACCTCAAAAGCGAGAAAGAAGATATATTTAAACAAAAAGTCCTTCAAGGAGATGTTTGGAATTATGTTGGCACACCCTGTGATATGTGGAACAATATGGCTATACATATTAGGAAAGTGGCGAAAGATGTGTTAGGGGTATCTAAGGGAGGTGTACCGGCACAAAAAGAAGCTTGGTGGTGGAGTGAAGTAGTACAAAATAAAATCAAGGCAAAGAGGGCATGTTACAAATTATATTATGCTAAGAAAACTAGTGAAACTTTAGAAGCTTATAAGAAAGCAAAGAAGGAAGCGAAAAAGGCCGTTAGTGAAGCAAAAGCTAAGATTTGTGATGACTTATATAAAAAACTCAACTCAAAAGAGGGTAAAAGAGATATTTTTAGGATAGCTAGGGCTAGAGATAAGAAAACTAAAGATCTTAATTATGTTAGATGCATAAAAGACGAGGATGAAAAAATTCTAGTGGCAAATGATGATATAAGAAATAGATGGAAAAACTATTTTTATAATCTTTTTAATGAAAATAAAGATGTTAGTATTAGTTTAGGAGATTTAGCCAAGTCAGAAAAGTATATAAACAACAATTTCTACCGACGTATTCAAAAGAATGAAGTCAAAGAGGCTCTTAAACATATGAAGAGTGGTAAATTGGTAGGACCTGATAATATTCCTATAGAAGTTTGGAAAATACTAGGAGAAATAGGAATCACTTGGCTCACAAGACTATTTAATGAAATATGGAAAAACCAAAAGATGCCCGAGGAATGGAGAGCAAGTACACTTATACCCATATATAAGAACAAGGGAGACATTCAAAATTGTACGAATTATCGAGGTATCAAGTTAATGAGTCATACTATAAAATTATGGGAAAGAATTATCGAACGTAGGTTAAGACAAGTATCAAGTACAACAGAGAACCAATTTGGATTCATGCCAGACAGATCTACTATTGAAGCGATTCACCTTTTGAGACGTCTTATGGAACATTTTAGAGCAAAAAAGAAAGACCTTCACATGATATTTATTGATCTAGAAAAAGCTTATGATAGGATACCGAGGGAGGTTCTTTGGAGAACTTTGGAAAAAAAGGTATTCCATTGACATATATTAACCTTATAAGAGACATGTATGATGGTGCAAAAACATGTGTGAGGACTCATGAAGGAACGACAGACTTCTTTGAAGTTAATATTGGGTTACATCAAGGATCAACTTTAAGTCCATACTTATTTATAATGGTAATGGATGAGTTAACAAAACATATTCAAGATGAAGTACCTTGGTGTATGTTATTTGCAGATGACATTGTATTAGTGGAGGAGTCTAAGGAAAAAGTTAATAGAAAATTGGAACTATGGAGAGAAACATTAGAAAGCAAAGGCCTCCGACTTAGTAGAACAAAGACAGAATATATGGAATGTAATTTTGATCATTTAGTTACTTCAGAGGACATAGAAATTAAAATTGACACACATTGTATTTCCCAAAAGGAAAGTTTTAAATACCTAGGGTCAATTTTTCAGAGTGATGGAAGAATTGATGGAGATGTTACACATAGAATTAATGCTGGTTGGTTAAAATGGAGAGGAGCATCAGGTATTCTTTGTGATAAGAAGATACCATTAAAGTTAAAAGGTAAATATTATAGAGCAGCAATTAGGCCTGCCATGTTTTATGGTTCTGAGTGTTGGGCAGTTAATCATCAACATGTACAAAAGATATCTGTGACAGAAATGAAGATATTGAGATGGATGAGTGGTCATACAAGAAAAGACCGTATACATAATGAGGTTATTAGAAACAAATTAGGAGTGGCACCAATAGAGGATAAAATGAGAGAACATCGTTTAAGATGGTTTGGACATATAGAAAGAAGATCAAAAGAAGAACCTGTAAGAAGGTTAGAAAAACTAAATTTGGAAAGTATTAAAAGAGGTAGAGGACGACCACAAAAGTGTTGGAAAGAAACAATAAAGAATGATCTAGCTGATTGGGAGTTAACTGCTAACATGGCACATGATAGGGATCTGTGGAAACAAAGAATCCATGTAGCCGACCCCGTCTAGTATGGGAAAAGGCTTAGTTGTTGTAAAGATGGAAGAGGATCAGTCATGGGTATGTGGGGTCGAACCCTCGATTCATGATGACCAATACTGACAGTCACGGCCATGATTAATGACGGTAAATAATCTTTTTGTTCGATAATGGCATTTTAGTAGATCTCCAACTTAGATCGAGCATCAAATAAGTGTGATTAATGAAGAGTTGAATCAGCTTCACATTAATAAAAGCAAACCGTGTGGAATTAGGTCTAGCAAAGGAGCCGAACAGTAAAACTTTTGCTCAAATCTATTCTTAACCGGCTTGTTATTCCTTCGTGAGTCGAGAATCAACCCCCATCATCCGCACACACACACGCAGAGAGAGAGAGAGAGAGAGAGAGAGAGAGAGAGAGAGAGAGAGAGAGAACCAGAGAGGTCAACATGTACCTGAAGACAAATCTAACCGAGCAGCAGCAGCTCTATTCATTTACGAGTCCTCACCCTCGATTTATCCGGTTCTCGGAGAATCAGAACTTACAGTTCTCCTTAGTCTGGACATGTAAAGTCCTGAGTAGATCAGAACCAGTGGTTTCAAACTATCGGTATTTGATTCTCCAGAAGCTACAAATTGGAATCGAAACCCAACTAAGCCGATTTCGTTTTTAGCTTTGGTTTGAGTCTCAAACAGTTGAAACTGTAAAAGAAATATGAAAAAAACTTGAAAATTTAATAAAATTAATTATAAAAAAGGAACGGCTTCGTTTTATGGAAGGTGGCACCGGAGCCAAACCGGTGGGTCCCTGAATCAGTTCTGGTTCCGGGCCAAGTTCTAGTGGTTCTGGTGTGGGCAGGTTTCGTGTATGATCCGGTTACATAGTTTAAGTGAGCCAACGCTTACCGTCGCCATCTTCTTTTTGTTTCTTATTGGGCCTCAGTTCGTCGAAGCTGCAAAACCTAATCCACGTTTATGAGTTGTCAAATCTCAGTTAAAGTGTAATTATATATATAAAGAAAGATAAAAGTAGTTGTAAATGCTAAAAAATTACTCATGCTTTAATTACCTTTTCATTTTTTAGATTATGATTGAGATGATAAATTGAAAACATTTAACATATATATGATGTTTTAAATATAAAGTATATAAGTATACATGAGTATAATGATATTTTAATTTAAAATGTTATCATTCATCATATCAATTAAACACTGAAAATGTTTGAATAAATTTGAGTAGAAATAAGGTTTAAACAATTACCACTATATGAAAGAGATTGGTATATCCTCACATCATCCGTTCTCAAGTCTATTTAAAGATTTCTATCATTTGAAAAATATGATTAATGGTGGGAATTTTAATTTTAAAAAATATTGTTATACTTTTATTACTTGATATTGATATATATGTTAAATAAATGTTTTTAAATTTAAATCTTCGATTGTACGCACATGAACTACTCTCTCTTTCTCCCTATATAATATATATTCACACGAATGACAAATTATGCTTTTAACCTTACTCATTCATGTGTCAGGAGAGGGGTCTGAATGGCAATTAAAAAAATGTAAACCTTAAAACGGGAATTTTCAAGAAGTAATAACGGCTTTGGAGAATGGCACCCACAAGAGGGAGAGGAGAGGGGAAGGCGAAATTTTATTTGCTTTATGAAAAGAGGAAACTCATTTTGGCGTTTGCGTCTCCTTCGTTCCTGGCTAACCGGCTCCAGCGCTTCGCTTCAAATATCTGATAGAGGTTCTTGTCTCTCTCTGGTTCCTCGATGATTCGTTGAGCATCATCGTCTCTCCCGAGAAATTTCCCAGCCGTTGAAAAAAAGGGTGTTTTGCTGAAAATCATTCTGCATAAATTCCCACCCCACCCCACTCTCTCTCTCTCTCTCTCTCTCTCTCTCTCTCTCTCTCTCTCTCTCTCTCCATGTGGCGAATCCCGTTGGAAAATGCGTCCGTCCTTGTGTAGTTTCTTGTTGGTGCCTCGCATTCACAATTCGGAGGACTACAGAAGGCGCGAGAATCGGCCGGCTGGGGACCATCGGCTTCCTCTCTGCTGGTCTCTCTCTCTCTCTCTCTGTTTTTTGTGGGTTTGGTTGGTGAGGGAGATGGTTGATGTTAATCTTTTGCGTGTTGTTACGTGGTGGAAATGCAGATTGCGTTGCTTGTGGAAAGGATAGATGTTTCTTGGGGGTCTCGAGAGCGATTTTCTTGGTTGAGTGGTGTTATGAAAGAGGCTTTGACTTTTCGAAAGGGTAAACGCAATTCCTTTCACTTGTCAATTGTCAATTGCTTGTGTGGTTTTGGTACTCAGAACCGTCTGCCTTTCTTCCTCTTCTATTTCCGGTTTTCTTAACTCTTGCTTTCTCCGTTGGGTGGCTGATTTTTCACTGTTTCGTGGGTGTAGTTGTCGGACGCCATGTCGGATTGTGTAGCTCGGTACGGACGCGATCGTCAACGTTATGACAATGAGTATCGACTCGTCGCAGGGTACTCTCTCTGTGTGTTTGTTTGTTTGTTGTAACGACCAAGCCTTTTCTCATGTTGGCTACATGGTTTCTAATTTGCCATTTTCCGTGACCTTGTGCCAGCCATACCAGCATTCAACTCCTAAAGCAAGATTTTTGTTCTATCCTTCCAACACTTTGCAGGCCTTCCTCTCTCTCTCTGTTATCAAAAGACAATTTCTTACATCTTGACAGCCTCTCCAAGTACCTAAACTACTTTAAGCACGTATCTATCATTTCATCTTCTATATAGTGGTGCTATGGTCACACTTTCTCTAATCTCATATAACTTCATTATAGATCCGGTCGTTCCTACACAACCATTCAACGTCATCATTTCTGCCATAGATATTTTTTGCATGGTAGATGGTTGATTGCCTACCACAGAAAATTCTTGTTGTAACTGTTGCAAAGACAGAAAAAATAGCTCGTTCATAAAGATTTCTTTCCAATTGCGGCGTGTGAACAACTTGTCATCGAACAAGCTTCTACATTGGTTATTAGATAAGTTTGACTTCACTTCAGATTTCCACCTCAGATTCCAAATTTCACCTCTTACCGTGGTAGCCTTCTGTATGTGGATATACTTTATAAATCTGCATAACCAAAAACTTGGATCTCTGCATTATCAGCCATCTTAGGACTTTGGGATTACAATTCGATGGAAACAACTTCAAGGTTTCTAAATGCCATATACATTTGAAGTTATGAAACTATGAGAATCTTATGAGAAGTTCAAGTGTGAGTTCCATCTTTACTTATTTGAGCTATGATTGATCAGGTCGGATTTTATGGATTTGGTGATGTTTTCTTTAGGAACAAATGCACATATTCAGACAATGATCCGGGATGCATGTAGAAATTTTTAATTTAAAGTTTACATTGGGAGTCATTCATCCTAAGGAACTTCTTTGCTGATTGGATTCAGTTACTCTTAACTAGGTGCATACCTTACAAGTTAAGAAAGGATGTTGACCAAAATTGCGCTCTGGAAGATGTATTGGAGGTTCTTATGGTTTCCACTCCTGATAGGAATGACCTTGTGTTCCCAAAGGTTTGTATATCATGATCCAGCTCCTGAGTTTTCCCTACTCATTTAAAACCTTATCATGCCTGATTTCTTTCAGGGTGGATGGGAAGATGATGAGTCTATAGAGGAAGCTGCATGCCGTGAGACACTGGAGGAAGCAGGAGTAAAAGGTGACATTGATGTAAGTTTTCATCTTTTCTATACTGTGGCTGTTTGTTTAGTTGCTAGTTAGGAGGAAGCGTGTTGTTTTCAAGTATAAGTGTTTATTTTGGTTCTGTCTTCTTAATGGTGTATTTCTTGGCATCCCTGTGTTTGTAAACTCTTTTTGCTTTTTAGTTAAGATACTAGATAAATTTTGTTATAGAGAAGAGATACCTCTCTTCTTACTTAGGTTTTTAGTTGACAGCAATCTATTTGTTCTCAATATTTTTAAAATTATTTTCTCTTTTCAGTCATCCCCTGTTGATCCTTCTTCTCAATGCCTTCTACCAATGAATGGTCTATAACAATTTGTGATCTAGATTGACTGATTTTTCTCTAATGTCACTAGCTAGGGTAGATACTTCTCGTCTTATGAAAACTATGGTTGGTTTTTTAGAAAAAGTCCAGATGCTGTATTTCTGGAATTGGTTTTCATATTCAAACGAACCTCATAATTGGTTTGCTGATGATAACAAATGCTATTTAGCTCCAGTGACCTGCTTGGTTTGCTGATGATCACTATTAGGCGTATTTTGAACTTTTAAAGAGGTGATACCATTGCAAGGCGAAGGTTAATCATGACAAGGCGTTGGGTTCTATCCTGCACAAAATAGTCATGTCCTTGAATTAGATATCTTCTAGTGATTAACGTGTTATATTTCTGACCCATTTTCAGATTAATGCTTTCCCGTGCAGAACTGGCTTGAATGTGCATTTATCACCAGATAGTCTTGAGTGGTTGGTTACAATGATCTTCGATTTAACCTATAATAGTCAACTGCTCTAATAGGTTTGACTGGTAGATTTCGTAATGGTCATATAACCTACGTTGTAATGATCATTTAACTTAACCTACAATAACCCTGATAGGTTTGACTGGTAGATTCGTAATGGTTGTATAATCTACAATTAGTCAGCAACGGCAGGATGGTAAGATCTATGATTTGTCACCCTTTGCTCAAAATTCGGAAAATGATAGTCTAGCTCTTCAGATCTCCATATTTTTACTGCAAGGGTTCTGTGAAAATTATGTCCAAAGCGCTGGTTTTTAGCTGTCTGATGGGTGTTCGTTGAAATGTACTGCAATTTTGAGTGTTCCTCGTTATGGTTGTCATATTGCCAAAGCACCGGCTTGCTGGGAAAATGTGGGTGGTGGTACTAGGCAGTCAACAGGAGACCATGCAGCTGTAATTAAAAGGTCGAGGAGTGTGACAGCACTTGCAAATCAAATCAGAAGGGAACAAGGACATGATTTGCAAAAAGTACATTAGCATATGGAATCATACCAATTTGTATAATTTAGATGCTTAGAAAAACATATCTTACTGGAGGTCATCTTCCGATTGGTTATATATATATATATATATAATGAGAGAGAGAGAGAGAGAAAGAAAGAAAGAATGGGAGTTGCTAAATCAAATAGATGGATAGTCCAAATAGTCATGAAGAGTCAACCAACTCAAATTGTCTCTCTCTCTCTCTCTCTATATATATATATATATATATATATATATATATATGTGTGTGTGTGTGTGTGTGTGTGTGTGTGTGTGTAAATATATATTTGTATTTATGTATGTATATATATATATATATATACACAAATACGTGTTTGGAGAGACTCTAAACATTCAACTAGCTCCCACATATAGCCATCAAAAGGAAAAAAATAAAATTACCAAAAATAAAATAAAATGTTACATGTTAATCTCTCCGGATCATGGCATGGTTTCCTATCTAACAAATAGGAAGACAAGTAAAGTATATCGGTTGTCTTTGATTGTGCTTGTATCCATCTTAATAAATGCAATTTCCATTCCCAAAAATAAAATGTTGGAGGAGGAATATTTTTATTCCGAAACTGATGGATGTTTGCTTGCATCTTGTATATTCTGAAGAATGAACTGGGGACATGGGAATTTCAGAGTAAGCGCAGACAGAATTGTAGCAGCCTAGAAGGAATATGCAGAGGGTACATGTTCACAATGAGGGTAACTGAAGAGCTTGATTCCTGGCCAGAGCAAGCTACTCATGGGAGGCGATGGGTCTGTTTCAGAATCGGTTTACACCCATTTCAATTCTTTAATGTGTACTGTAATTTAATTATTGAAATAATGGATACCATCTTGTTTCTGATTTCCACAGGTTATGGTAAGGGATGCATTCAAACTTTGCCGATACCCTTGGATGTGCAAAGCACTGGAGAAGTGCTTGAAAGTTCTCTCGGAAGATTACCAACCCCAACTAACAGAAGTTACAGATGCTTCACCCCTTTCAGAGGTAACTGGGCACCCAGAGCGGTCAGAGATTTGCCTGGCAGAGCCTTCGACAACAAATTCTTTGACAAAACCTCCAAATACAATCGTAGGGCGAGCATCACGCTCACCTACTTCAGAGGTCAACGAGCATCCTGTTCGACCACAGATTTGTTTCATGGAGCCCTCAGCGTCCACTAGTTCAACAACAAAAGCTGTAAATGCATTATGTTGAAGAACAAAATCATCTTAGTTTCATTTTGTGTCACCCTTTGTACTTGTGGTAGCATAAGCCCTTGCAATTTAAGTTTCGACACATTCTGACTGGCATCTTAGATTGGTGGTGGTACGAAAAAGTTCTTACCTCCACTGGTCCATGTTGAGATCCTAACCTGAGGCAAAGGTTGTACATCTATGTTGCACCATCATGCAGCTGTCTGCTTGCATTTTTAAAGAAATGCATGCTGCACCATCATGGGTGCAATCTTGACTGCCCCTTTTCATCGTTGGCATGTTTCATCTGTATTTAACGGATGGGAAAACAGTGGCTTGGCACATTCTCTTCACTGATCTGTTGTTTGTCATGGTCCATATCCGCCTCTTATCGTACGCAGAATGCTGATTTTTTTTTGTTACAAAGGGAGGCGAAGGTGGGTGTGTATGTACTGTGAGTCGAACTTGCGACCAACATCAAGCGAATCGAGAGCCCTGCCGGGTGAGCTAACGCTATGCGTGCATAGGCAATCACAGATTGTAACTGGGAGCTGCTCAAGCGACGCCATGCACCTTCCATAAACGAGATATGGCGTTTCGATGAATCCACGATACGGAGAACGAATCAGGTTATATTGTAAGGAAACGCTGAATGTTATATATTAAATGTCTACTATGCACCCCAAGATCAGCCACCTCCATTCGCTTACCCTGAATTGCAGTGATCTTATTGATCATGAATATTTGAAACAAAAGCTTATGTACACCTCACCATATTCGAACGCGTTCACTTTTATCTCCTCATCCTCAGTTTCCTCAGTTTCCTGTGGATGGTATAGGCTTCTAAACACAAAGAAAAGTTCTAAACAACTCTCTCTCTCTGTACATGTGATGAACCCGTGATTACACAAACCTACAAGATTCAGTACACTTCATTAATGGACTTCAGTGTTGCGATTTTCTTTTCTGATTCCGGCTTTCTCCGAGTTTTAGGTTTGTTGCCATCGAGCACTAACAGGTACACCTGTTGAAGAAGATTAGGGTGATTTTGTTTTGGTTTGAGGTTTTCTCACAAAGGATTTTTCCAGAAAAAGTATGTCTATATCTTTATTTTTCAATGTATGTAATTGTATGCGATGCTCTGTATTTATAGAGCAGTGCATGCTCCTCCTTTCCCGGTTTATCCTAGTGGGCTTTCCTCTTTAAGAGTCTTTGTATCCGGACAGTTACCATGATCTTCAATAACGGTTTGACTGTTACGATTATTGTTATGACCATCTTTTCTGTAATCGTGAACACGGGTAACGGTTGGATGGCAAGTTCAACCCAGTCCGACCGTTACCGTGCTAGGTTGCCGAGAATGGCCGCAGCCTAATATCTGGCCAAGTGCACTAACATACTGGTTTTCCTCCCACTTTTGCAGGGTTTACCTAGTAATGTCCTTTCATGATTGCTGCTGCAATTACTACCCGTTGTGTGGTTATTTTCCTACACAACAATCAAATATACCTCAAACCCATGTTCGTAACATGTTTTGAGAAAAGTTCCTCTGTTATGCCTTTAGTCAAGGAGTCTGCAAACATATCATTTGTTAGCATGTATGAGATGGATATTTTCTTTTTCATAACCATATCATGAATATAGTGGTATTTAACCATTATATGCTTGCTTTTTTAGCAATCTGCTCTACTGTTGATAAGAGCAATTGTTGCATTGTTATCACAGTAAATGATAATTTGCTCTTCAGTTATTTCCAACTTCAAATCATGTATGAAGCGGCTTATCCAGATAACACTCGTTGCAGTCATACAACAAGCTACATACTCAGCTTCCTATGTATGCAAAGCTACACAACCCTGTTTCTTACATTCCTAAGAAACACCACCACCTCCAAATAAGAATATTTGTCCTGAGGTAGATTCGCTGTCATCTTTGCTTTCAACAAAGTTAGTATATGAGTATTTTACCACTTTCAGTTCATCTGCTTGAAAACACAGTTTCAAGTCTCTTGTTCCTTTCAGATATCTTAAAATACTTTTTACAACTATTCAATGTTGTCAACCAGGATTACTTTGATATCTACTTACAATAGCAACAACAAATTTGATATTAAGTTTTGTACACAACTTAGTTTAACTCCTTTTACAACAGGTGTAACAACAAACTTGCATTCACCCATTTTAAACTTCTTGAGGATATAATCGATATATCTCTCTTGACTCAGGCATAAGAGTTTAGATTCTCTATCTCGAGAGCTCTTTATACCCAGGATATAGGATGCTTCCCCCATATCCTTCATTTTGAACCTTGAGTTTAACCATGACTTGGTTTTGACAATCTTCTCATTGTCATTCCCAGTCAACAATATGTCATCTATATATAATGATAAGATGACAAAGTGGCTCCCACTGTTCCAGATATATACACAGTGATCAAGTTTATTAGCTACAAACCCAACTTCTATAATGACATTTTGAAAGGCCAAATACCATTGACGAGGTGATTGTTTTAGGTCATATAGGGATTTTCTCAACCTATATACTTTATCTTCTTTACCTTCAACTATAAATCCTTCGGGTTGTTAGATGTATATGATTTCATCTAAATCTTTATTTAAAAAAGCTATCTTTACATCTAACTAATGTAAGTCTAAATCATAATATGCAGATATTGTCAGGATTATCCTTATGGATGCAAATTTTATAACTGGAGAATATCTTTTAACATAATATATCCCCTCTTTTTGTGAAAAAGCCTTTGCAACCAGCCTCACTTTAAACTTATCGATTGAACAATCGACCTTGTATTTCTTTTTCATAACTCATTTACAACTTATAGCTTTCCTTCCTTTTGGCAAATCAGTCAATTCTCAAACTTGGTTTTTCTCAATGGATTCAATTTTCTCATCCATGGCTTTCCCCCAATCTGTTGCTTTCGGTGATTTCATAGCTTGCTAATAAGTAAAGTTATCAGTCAACTCATCTAAATCCACTGAATTACACACTTCTTCTGCAAGACAAGTGTGATAATCCTTTAAGTAGAATGGAGTGACCCTAGGCCTTTTATGAGGTTTCAGTTATTTCATGAAGATCTTCTATGGGTTCTAATGATGATAGATCTAGGTCTACTTGATCATCAGTATATTATCATTATTTTCCAAGATGTCATTCTTAGTATCTTCTAAGAATTCAATATCTGTGCTTTCTATCAGTCTATGGTTCTTATGATAAAACTGATATCCCTTTGAACCTTTAGGATATCCAATAAATATACATTTCAAGGACCTACTGCTTAGTTTGTCTTTAGACTGATTAATGATCTTTACATGTACAATAGATCCCCACCTCCTGATATGACTTAGGTTAGATTTTCTTCCAAACAACATCTCATATGGTGTAGTGAATACAACTTTATATGATACTCTGTTGAGTATGTATACCGTTGTATTTACTACTTATCCCTAAAATATCTTTGGTAGAGAGGCATCAATCAACATTAACCTTGTCATATTTAGTAAGGTCCTATTATATCTTTCAGCTACTATATTTTGTTGAGGTGTCCTAGGCATTGTATTTTGCTTTGCAATACCAAAGTCTTTACATAATTCAAGAAATTCTGCAGAGGTATATTCACCACCTCTATTTGATCTTAAGACTTTGATTGAATGCCCTAGTTGGTTTTCCACTTCCTACTTATATTCTTTAAAAGTTTCTAATGCCTCAAATTTATGTGTCAAAATATATAAATACGTATATCTCGAGTAATCATCGATAAAAATTATAAAATAAACCTTTCCACGATGTGTCCTTACACTAAATGGTCCACATAAATCCGTGTGAATGACCTCCAACAGGGTTGCTGCCCTTGTTAACTCTTTGGGAAAAACTTTTCTTCTCATTTTTTTTTGTATACAAGGTTCACACTTGTTGAAAGTGTTTTTCTCAAATTTAGGCAGTAAATCAAAGTTGGATAATTTTCTCAACTTTTTCATACTTATATACCCAAGGTGTTTATGTCACACATTAAAGGTACATTCAATATAAACAGAAGGATTTTCATTTTCATTATCATTTAATTTAAACAATCCATATTCTACATCAAACTCCCTAGAGAATAATATTCTTTCATGTTTCCTCACAGTAACCTTGCTAGGAATAAACCTGACATCAAAATCTTTTTTTACTAAGGTAGAGACCAAGACCATATTGCATTTTTATTGATGGCACAATTAATACATCAGTCAATATAATCAGTTTGCCTTGTATAAAGATTCTAAAGGACCCAGTACCCAAAACATCTGAGAAAGTGTTGTTCCCCATATACACTTGATGTTCTCTTGGTTTGTATTCCTTTAGATTCATTGTCCCTTTCTTGCACTTTGAGATATGTCTGGTAGCTCTATAGTCAATCCACCAACCTGTCACCAGGCAATCCATATACAAACATTTTTATATCACGCAGATTATGTCTTGCTTCTCTGATTGTCCGCACTGTTGGTTGTTTCCTCCACCTTTCTTATTGCGGCAATCTTTCTTATAGTATCCTATCTTTTCACAACTAAAACACTTGACTCGAGAAGCGGTTTCCTGCGTTTTCTTAAAATGTTGACCGCCCTTTTTGTTATTCTTGCCAAACTTTTTGTTTAGTTTATTTTTCTTTTGATTGGGTTTGGAGATAGACCCTATCTCATCTTTTACTACTAACAACTTTTCTTTTTTTTTTCTTTTTCATGTGTTCTTTCTCTATGACTAGTTTTAGAGGTAACTAAGAAAGGTTAATTTGTGGCCCTAACCTGAGGGCAGTGGTGACCATGTTTTATGACGGGAGTAGACTGTTAAAGATTGTTGATATTTGCATCGGTTATGGGATGACTGACTTTACCACAACTAGGTCTCTAGCCATTACCAACATGTGATTTACATGTTCTATTACGTTGTCTCCTTTCATTTTAAAGGAATTATATTTCTGTAGTACCAACTGTACATTAGTTTGACAGTTGTATCATATTTGGCTATTATTGAGTAATCTTTTGCGGTATCGTATTTTTCGAAGACCCTAATCAAGTCATCATCTACGTATGTTAACATGACAATTCTTGCTATTGTGTCATCTTTTAGAAACATTCTATACATTTCTATCTGTTGCTCAATTTTGTCTAATGGTGGCGGATGAACAATTTCTTTTAATACGTACTCAACACCTTAAAGTGTTAGAGCAAGTGAGATTCTTCTCTTTCATGTTTGCAAGTTCAGACCGTTTAACTTATTAGTTTTTGTTAATTTCGACACACATATTCTTGAGCTCATGTTTATGTGTTTGGCAATTATAATAAGTAGATAGACTAAAAAGAAACAATAAATGAGCAATAAAACACACATAACAGGAATCTGATTAGAATGATACAGAATATCATAAAAACGAGCTGAAAATAACTCATTTCTTAACATATAAATAACTTGAGATAAATTTATAATTTTTTCAAAAATTTTTGCCTTTAATAATTTCCAAAAATACTAGGGGAAAAACTATAATTTTAACTATTTTTTCGCTTTTTGTAATTTTCTTAAATGTCCAAGGATAGACCCATAAAATTACTTTTTGTATTTTTGTAAGATTCGTAATTGATCGGGAGTAAATCTGTAATTTTAACCCTCAGTCCGAATTTGGATTTTTCTCAAAAAGATAATGGCAAATCTGTCTTTTAACACAATGACAGTATTATAATATCTTGAATCGGGAAGAACAGTAATGTAAAATAACAACCCAATATTTCGTAATTTTCACAAATTGCTAGAGGGTAAAATCGATTTTTTTCTCACTAAGAGTAAAACCGTCTTTTTACCCAAAAATATTTGGATATTTTCGTAATTTTGCTTGATGACAATTTCTTAATATCTCAAAACCGGCTGGGACTTTTCTCTCAGAATTTCAAAAAACCACCGGTTTCAGCCACCGGTTTTCTGAAACCGCCTAGCAGTTTTGAGGGGTATAAAACCCTGAAGGAAAGAGGAGAGACCGAGTATGAGAGAGAGAAAGAAATGGCCGGAGTGTCTCTTGGCCTGCGATCCTGTAGTGGCGGTTGGCGGCCTTTTGTAGCGTTTTTAGGTCTTTCGGCCTGCTGTGGCTCTTTTGGTCTTTCGGCTTGCGATCGTCTGTGGCTCCATGTGCTTCCTGACCGTGCTTCCTGACCCTTGGCTATTCTTGGCCTCTAGGAAACCGCTGACCACCCGCGGCCTTTTCTGCAGATGCTGCGGGTGCCCTTTGCGTTTCGCCACCCGCAGCGTTTTGTCGATCCTTGTCTTTGACTTAGGCACGGTTTACCGTGTGACACAAAAACATAACCTCTCTCTTCTTTAGTTTTTTTTTTTAACACTATAATCACGTACAAAAACGAGGCTCTCACAACCAACTTCATGTGTTCCGGTATGCCCTATGGCTCGTCTATCACAACCATCGTCTCGCTGGACGACGCTGTCGACCCCTTCGTTGACTCCGTGAAGTCTCTAGCTATCAACGGATTCTTTTCTGCGCTCTCGCCAGAAACCAGCTTCCCTTCCCATATTCCGGCCGTTCCTGGTGCTCCGACGCCGTTTCCAGCTGCCACCCAAATCTGCGCCGAGTCGCCGGCACCGGATTTTTGGCAGCGGACGTCGCGGGGGAGGCTACGTTGCCGGTCAGTGGGATGCAGCCGACGGATTCAATGATGGGTCAGGGGCCGTGTGGTGAGGTGGTGGGTCTGAAGAGGCTGAATACGTGGGAAGGGGCTCCCACTTGCAGGCCCCATTTTCCTGTCTTGGGGCCAGAGGTGTTTGACCTGGGTAGTTGCAATTTGCAAAAGAGGGGGCCCTTCCCATTTCCTTTGAGGGTCGTGGCCCACCGGCAATAGTCATGCCTCCGGCGAGGAAGTAACTCCTCCTGCATGTAGGCCTAGGGCCTGCTTGAAGAAATGGGCGAAGCGGCACTGTGCCGTTCTCGTGCAGCCCCCGGATGCAACCGCTTCGTTTTCCGGTGATGACTTTTTCTTTTTCATCCTTTGTTTTCTCTGTTTCAATTCCCCGGATGCAACCTCTCTCTCTCTTATGGTTTGAACCAGAAGAGTTCCATGTAATTTCGTGCATGTGAATACGAGCATGTAAGTTTTGCTTCTTAATTTTAAGCTGTTGTAGCGCATAGTTCATGCAGCATATTACTCTCTTGATAGAATTTGTTGGCAATCTTAAAGATTAGAAACCATTAATGGCGTGAAGTGCCTGCACCCTTGAGGCGTCAAAATGCCTTCTTGTCATTATCTTGACTGACGTCGATTTCTCTGGTTTACTCGAGTCTCAATGGGCATTCGTCTAGCTGCCCACAGACTCTCCCTCTCTGTTGCTAGCGATGATGGATTTGTTGGTGAGATGGGGTTGCACTCGCATCTGCATTCCGTATGTCCTCAAGAGGACAATTCCATGCTGTTGTTGACGCTGTATGGCTTAATCGTGTGTCCTAACAATCTTAATGAATTAAATTCGCGGTATGCTAATGTTAAGAAATTAAATTCTGTTGCATAGTTCACTGTGAAAATTAAAGAAATACCGATACCCAGAGAGATGGCCCAATGGCAGTGCCTGTTGGAAGTTATTGCCACCGCAGGAGTTCGACTCTTGGTAGGTACACGGCTGTGGGGCAGAGCCAAAAAGTTTAAAAGACCCACCCGAAAAGTTATTACCTTTAAATAAATATGCATACAAGTAGAAACACCAAAATCAATTATTAGAACTGTTTTCATAAATAGATCATATCATACGAGGGCTTAAAAGGTAACCATCTTCATGGTTACAGAGGCCGGAGCTTAACAGACACACAAACATGCAGCCCCGCAAATCGAACTCTCCACCTGTGAGTGGGCGTGTCATCTCAAGAAACATTATCTGTGTCCGTTTCTCTCAGGAGCCTCTGCATTAAAGAATAGCTTGACTAGCTGATTGCTTTTGGAGAAACGTCAGTTTTCCATGTGCGTTTGTAAGAGAGAGAGAGAGATCGACGCTACTTGGAAGATGTGCTGGGGTCATCTCTTTCGATACTTTGTATTGGTCGTGTCTGTTTGTGCAGTTTCTTCCATTATCAAATGGTTGAGAGGGCCTTGGTTTGTCACTGAATCATTTAGAACCTTAGAACGAACAGTAAAATTGTCTTCCACTAACTGATTTGTGGCTGATGGCCCTTTAAACTATCAAATCATACGACTCCAGCCGTCTAAACTTTGTTAAATAAATTGGAGCACAATCTACAACAGCTGCCGTTAGTGAATGATCGCTGCTGTTCTATCACAACTTTTATGCATTACAAGAAAATTGTCTTCCACTAACCTGTGAGAAGGCTACTTTCTTCACACATTCTATCAGTGGGCCGCATAAATGATTCTCTCAAAGTTATAACCACGTGCAGAGAGTTTTTAACCGTGTGCACATGTACTAATATAATAGAGAGAGAGAAGATTTAGTTCATGCTCAATACTCCTCAAACATTTCCTCAGACAATCAATGGTGAAGATTTGAATCTCAAAAAACAAGTGTACTATCATACTTTATGTACTCATTTAATGCTCAACTATATACTTTATTTTTTCATTTCAAATATTTATCATTGATCATCATGGTCGAACGATAGAGATGTTTGAGATTGTTTAATCATGTATTGGATTCAACATATACTACTATCTCTCTCTATATGTATATAGATATAGATATAGATATATGTATATGTATAAAATATATGTGTATCATATATATGTATATGCATATACTTTGTGTGTACTAAATATATATTTTAGATGCATATATACATGTAATCACTTTTAATTTAATAATATGAAATATTATAGAGTAGATTTTATATTTTATGTAAAATATATGATATAAACTAATTTTTATAACATTACCTGTAATTAAATGAAACAAATATATAGTGATAGTGTTGGTTCTTTTAATGCATTGGCTGCGTTCAAGATGTCACTGTTGTGAGTTATATAAATGGGAGAATTGACGATAATCCCATCTTGTTTGTGGCTGCCTTCATTATCTTGACTAATGGAGCTCCCACTAAAATCTTTTTTTCTCATTGATGATGAAACCAAAAACCTGTTGCTATCTTGACTACGATACATTAAATGCATATAAATATCAAAAGTGGCATGAGATTACGAAATGACGACCTCTTGACCATATAAACACAAAGTTCTCACATAGACACGGTCAGGAAGACACGAGATATTTTTTTTTAATATTTTTTCAGCTAGAAACGATATATGTAATTACTTCAGCACATTGAAATGCTAAACCGAAGAATTGAGGTGTCCCAATCTTGCAGATATAATAATGAACAGCAAGGCAGCTTATTTTATGTGTCAATTATTAGCTGGTGAGCATGCTTTATGCATTATATTTTATAACCTTTCGTGTATGTATTCATTTCCTTGGCCGTTTGGCCTGTCACTTTAGTGGGAGGAGTGAGAGAATGAAAATAAGTGAATCTATCATAGGTGATGGTAAATGTTCAAGCCTATTCTTACTCAAATCTATTCAAACATTTTTCACAATTCGATTATCATGATCAATTTTTACGATTCAATTATCACAATCAATAATAAGAATTTCAATTGAAAGTACTTTTGTAATATTAAATGTTTTTTTGTTTTATTAATACAACCATTTATCTAAAAAATCAATTGATTGGGATGGTAAAATAGATTTGAACACCGATGAGATTTGATCATTTAAGAATATATCCGTATGTGTGGAGCGCATAGTCTATATTAAAATCAACTTAGATATTTTTATCATTAGATCAACAAAATCAACAATAAAGATTTGAAATTAAAAATATTTAATATGAAAAGAAAATAGTATTTTTTATTTTTTAAATTTGAATCTTCACAATAATGAACTAGATCAAACAGTAAAAATGTTTAAATAGATCTAGGCATGGATTGGTGTATGCATTTATAATGTTCTCTCTATATATAAAGAGAGAGTTTCACTTATTTTCCTTTATACTGTGTCTCCATGGAAGGAAAGTAAGTGAATCTCAAAATTAAGTATCTTTTTTTAATTTTTGAAATAATGGTGTTGGTGACGATAAACTCAGTTGAGGCGCAAATAGCAATGCGTGTGAAGTCCGTGGAGAAATCCATGCATGGACCCACGAATGACCCTTCGACGTTCTCTCGCATTCTTTCGCCGTACTGACCACTTTACCAGATTACCCTTGGTGACAAACACGTTATGGATCGAATCCGGTTCGAATGGATCCCAAATTTATATGTGAATGGTTAGGGTAAAAGTTCATCCTTAGTGAAGAATCTTTGTGGCATGTGAAATCAACTGATCAATAAGGGATATGGTTAAAAGAACATAACTACTTGGGGTCCAATATATGCTAAGATCCTACCATGATAAAGTGTTCATAATCCCGACTAATTAAAAAAGCGTAGTAACAACAACGAACATTAGCTCAACTGACAGGACTCTTTGACTCTCGTGTTGTGAAAATTCTATTTGTCGGAGAAATATCTTAGAAGAAAACTTGAAGCAAAGGACACTTCATGAAGCCCAAATTTATTAAAGATCCACAAAAGTTTATGCTAAAAGATTCAAATATATCTGTCTCCCTAGAATGAATCACTAATGCTAAGGATTTGATTTATTCACGTGATTTGGATCTACGGATCCAACCTCAAAAACGGATTTCGTATGAGAGACTATTATCGTAATTTCGGGAAATATGAAGGCCGCACCGGACCTGAAAGGGGAAATGGGTCCCACAGCCGCGAGAGCGCCTGCGAGGGGAAACGGCCAATCACGCATTTGCGAAGAGATCGGCTATAAATCGGAGGTGTGGCCGCCTTCTAAAAGGGACGTCTCTGTCGGGGTTGTTGCTGCCGGAAGAAGGCATCGGAAGGCGAAGATGAACACGGAAATGGAGATGGGAGACGAGCGCCATCGGAATCGGGTTAGGGTTTTCGCCTTGTTCTCCGTCCTACTTCATGGTCGCCGATGAATGATTTTCTGCCTTCTTCGTCCTGTCTTCCTCGATCTTTTATTCGTTAGTTGTCATATTTTATTTGAATTCGTTTCTCTTGCACTTGCCCGAGTTCTGGAGGTTCGGCTCTCTTGCCGGATTTGAGGCTTTGCCTTGAAACCGCAAATCGGCTGATTCAGACAAGAATTTCGAATTCCTGCGTCACTGAAGAGTATTAATTCTTGTGCTGGTTTTTCTATATCTTTTCGATACAGTTTAATTTTTCAATCTTTGAAGTGAGTATACTGATCCTAGTAAGATGTGTAACTGTTAATATTTTTACTAAAATAAGATTGACGGTGAGAAATTAAGTGGGCGTTGGGTTATTTGATGTATGACTGTCTTATGATACATATACCTACCAGGAATTTCGAATCCTTTTCCGTTTGTATGTGGATCAGCAGCGAAAGCCCTCGGACTAAAGTGATCTAGGTTCAATTTTTAGTATCTTGAAGTAAGTTGTAATCTGTCAGTGACAACATTGACGTTTTTAGACGGCTCTCCGTGTAAAAGTAGCCGGAATAATTTTTCTCGGTAAAAGAGCAGGTTGCACATCTTTTGGAACTGATTGGAAGACAAAGCGGCAAATTGGAAGAATGTTTGCAGTGTCGCTAACTTTGAATTGGCCGAAGGCGGACTCTGTAAATTTGTGATGTTTCCCCCAGTGGTATCTGATGGTAGAATGAAGCTTTTTCGTTTACACAATTGGGAGACATGTTTTATTACTATTTCTTGTCAATTGGTTTGGTCGAGAAGAAACCTGTATGATTCTTTACGAGTGCCAGTCATTGAAAGCGGATTCTGTTTTCTCTTATTCTCATTTTGCTTCTAGTATATTTGTGCTAATTGAGCTGTGGTTGAACTGTCAAGTTTCTTCGTGCTTTCCATGACTCGACAATCCTCAAGGCCCTCTTTCATGATATCTTTTTACTGAATCTGAAGAAATTTTTTTATAGTGCAAAACACAATAGGTTCTTGTTTTGTGCCTAAGAATGATATGAAATTGATATTGATATGAATTGCAAGAATTAGTGAAGTTCCAAAGGACAGTGAAGCTTGAGGAATATTCATATAATTCCATCATGTGGACGTGGCAAGACATTTACTGCCTTACATGGATGTGCTGCGATATTAATATTTAAACATTAGATTTTCCACTTCCAGTAAATTTAGTTCAGAAAAGATTGTTCTTTTGATACGGATGGTATCCTGATGAAGGAGATGACTGTTAGTTGCATATATTCATACCTGTTAAACCTCCGTTGTTGTAGAGGAGCCTTAGTTGCATAGGTAAATACCTGTTGAACCTCCATCATTGCAAAACTCCGGGCGTTATAAATGCATTCCCTTACAAACACATTAGCAAACTTCAATTCATTTACATTGACTGGCAAGGTATACAACTTTTTTGTTCTGTAGATTGTTAATGCCTGCTACCATCTTTTAATTCTTTTATATGAAACTAATAGTCCAAAGTTGATCTAAATGCCAATTCCACGAATACTAGAACTTTTGTCTTGTTCATTCTCATTATATGTACGTTTTGCAAAACAAGTGCAGATATGTTAAAAATCATTAGTGCCCCTTTAGGTGGATGCGATCATAACAGCTTATTCCCATAGCAAAGTGAAAATATGTATGCTGGTTCTTGTGTCAACTGTTTTGGTGATGCTACATGTTGACACGCATGAGATCCTTACTCAAACACGATGCTTGTGGAACACCTAAGTATGGGCGTGAGGTAGCTTTTCTAATAATTTATTTTGTCATATTGCATTTTTTTATACAGTTAGACTTCAATAGCAATCAGAATATGTTTATGAGTTTTCAATTGTATATTATAAACTTTTGTCAATTAGATCAAGTAATCATACTTAGCATCAGCTAGTAGAGTGATGTTTCTTTTGTCCAGCTGACATTTTGAGCAAGAAATGTTGGTAAATTACAGCATTTATATATTCTTTGAGTACATATAAACATGGAACTTCTCCTGAAAGCAGTGATAGACCTGATCATGATTTTAATTTCTAAAAATGTCTTGTTGATATTCTTTGGTTCAGTATACTTCTTTCCGTTCTTGCATCTACTGCATTTTTTGATAAATAAAACGTGACTTGTAGCTTCTAGTGCATCTTGATTCGCTAGTCATATAGTGGATGTAATTCTGAATCAACGTATGTTATGCAAGATATTTTGATGTAAAACAAATTTGTGATACTTGACATGCAGGTTTCTTGGATCAACTACTGCCAAAGCACAGTTCTTCTGGCATATCAAAGCCTTGGTATTGTTTATGGAGATTTGAGCACATCCCCATTATATGTCTACAAGAGTACGTTTGTGGGGAAATTGCAACATGATCAAAGTGAAGAGGCGATATTTGGTGTATTATCTTTGATATTTTGGACCATCACATTGATTCCTTTATTGAAATATGTATTCATTCTTCTCAGTGCAGATGATAATGGTGAAGGTGGGTAACCTTATTCTGTTATCTTGGTTCATAATCTGGTTTTGTTAGCCGCTTGCTTTCTATTTTATTTTGTTTTCTGCTGTTTTTTCAGGAGGAACATTTGCCCTCTACTCGCTTCTTTGTCGACATGCAAAGGTTGGCATGCTTCCAAATCAGCAAGCTGCTGATGAGGAGCTGTCAACTTTCAAATATGGCTTCTCTGAAGGTGTAAGGGTGTCTCCTCTGAGAAGATATTTTGAGAAACATGCTAGGTTGCGAACTGCTTTGCTTCTTTTTGTGTTATTTGGTGCTTGCATGGTCATAGGTGACGGCGTCCTTACACCTTCCATGTCAGGTAATTTGCATTTTGTGTTTGGTTTCAGTAAATACTTTTTTAGATAAAAGATTTGTTTTGGAGGTTATTGGTTCCAGGTGATTTTGCATGTTCAAGTAGCACTTATTTATTTGTGTGCTTTTTTTGCAGTTTTGTCCTCTATATCAGGTTTGCAAGTTCGTGCCAAGAACTTGCATGATGGTGAGTGATGCTATGGTTATTCTATTTCAGTTTGGGTAACTTGATTTTCTTCAGCATAATTAATATGTAATATGTATAGCATGAATTTAGTATCTTTCTGTTTTTGCCTTTTTTGATCGCTTCTTGGTTTGTGTTTTCTTTAAATTGATCCAGCTGAAGTTGTCATCATTGCATGTGTCGTGTTGGTTGGATTATTTGCTCTGCAGCATTATGGTACACAGAAGGTGGCTTTCATGTTTGCACCCATTGTCATTCTCTGGTTGCTATCGATAGGTGCTATAGGCATCTATAACGTTATTGTGTGGAATCCAAATGTGTATCGTGCACTTTCTCCATATTACATGTACAAGTTCTTCAAGCGGACAGGAAAAGATGGTTGGATTTCTCTTGGGGGGGTTCTTCTTTGCATTACAGGTACCTTTGTTTAGAACAACTCTCAAAAGTTTATTAATTGATCATAATCAATTTGTTTGCATTCCGAAGAAGTATCATCTTTCTCAAAATGTTTATTTTGGTGTCACAGGTACAGAGGCGATGTTTGCAGATCTTGGACACTTCACTGCAACTTCTATAAGGGTATGCCACTCTGGCTATGAAAATCTATGCATATAAATGATTCGTGGTTTTGCATAGTTGATTTACAGTTTTGGTCATGCAGGTTGCATTTGTTGGAGTCATATACCCATGTTTAGTATTGCAGTACATGGGGCAGGCTGCATATTTATCTAAGAACCTATCTGATATATCAACGAGTTTCTACTATTCCATCCCAAGTATGGCTCTGTTCTTTCAGTTGGACTTTGATTTGTAATTGGATCTAGTCAACTGCACCCTGATTTCTTTTGGGTCAGTAATCAAGCTGTTACATGATCGTTTATGCAGAGCCTGTTTTTTGGCCAGTCTTTGTGATTGCCACACTTGCTGCTATCGTTGCAAGCCAGGCCGTCGTCTCTGCTACTTTCTCTATCATTAAGCAGTGCCAAGCCCTTGGTTGCTTCCCAAGGGTGAAGGTTGTCCACACCTCCAGATGGATATATGGGCAAATTTATATTCCGGAGATAAACTGGATTCTCATGGTCCTTTGTGTAGCTGTTACGGTTCTCTTCCAAGATACCACATTGATTGGAAATGCTTATGGTAATGCTAAGCTGTATGTACTTGATGAAGCATCTCATTCTGAACGATCATTACTTATGATTCTAGTTCTAAATGATCATGTTTTTCCTTTGCCAGGAATTGCTTTCATGTGCGTGATGTTTGTTACAACATGGCTCATGGCACTTGTGATAATGTTTGTATGGCAAAGGAGTATTTTTCTGGCCTTGGCTTTTCTGATCTTTTTCGTATCAATCGAAGGTGTATACTTGTCAGCTTCAGTCATGAAAGTGTCTCAGGGTGGTTGGGTGCCTATAGTGCTATCGGTTGTATTCATGCTTATTATGTATATTTGGCACTTTGGTACTAGAAAGAAGTATCTCTTTGACATGCAGAACAAGCTTTCCATGAGATGCATTCTCAATCTAGGACCTAGCCTCGGCATTGCCCGTGTCCCGGGTATTGGCCTCATTTATTCTGAATTGGTCACTGGGGTTCCTGCCATATTTTCACATTTTGTTACCAACCTCCCTGCATTCCACAAGGTGTCGGTGTTTGTATGTGTCAAATATGTCCCTGTCCCCCATGTTTTGGATGATGAGCGTTACCTTGTCGGTCGCATTGGTCCGAAAGAGTATCGCATGTACAGGTGCATAGTTCGTTATGGGTACAAGGATGTTCAGAAGGATGATAATTTTGAGAATCAGCTGATTTTAAACATTGCAGAGTTCATTAACATGGAGGCAGATAATTCAGAGACTTCAAGTTATGATAGTTCACTGGATGGAAGGATGGCTGTGATCGGAACCCAGGTAAGGTCTAGCCTGAATTTGGTGCCCTGCGAGCAGGATGAGGCAACTCAAAGCACCGTGAGGAGCAGTAAATCCTCAACATTGCTGAACTTGCAGTCAATCTATCAGCAGGAATCGCCACATCCAAGCCAAAGGAGAGTAAGGTTTGAGTTGCCCGAGCACCAACAAATAGATCCATCTGTGAGAGAAGAGCTGATGGATCTGTTGGAGGCAAAAGAGGCCGGAGCCACGTATATCATGGGACACTCATACATCAAATCCAGGAGGGCATCTTCGTTCTTGAAGAAACTGGTGATCGACGTAGGGTACTCCTTCCTTCGCAAGAATTGCAGAGGGCCTGCTGTTGCACTAAATATACCTCACATCAGCCTAATAGAAGTGGGCATGATCTACTATGTGTAACTACTGTAGAAATAGCTGCTCCAATGTTAGCTTAGATGCTTTTTCTCTGTATTCCCTTTTTTTGTGAGCTTCACTCGTAGCTTGTGAGGCCCTTAATTTTTGAGAAAATTCATCAAGTAGATAGGAAAAAGATGCATATGAAGATGTAGTTGTACAATAATGGCTATGATTGTCAATTTCCATTGAAATGATCAATAGATGCTTTGTCGATGAAGGCCGACGGTCAGGATTCCAAAGATGTCTGCAGAAACTTTTTTCTTTATATTGCAAGTATTTTGTTATAGCCCATGCTTCTTGTTTAGCAAGAATTCCTCATTTCTTTGATCGCAATGAGTCGGTAATCAACAAAACAATAATCAGAAGCTCCTTCAAATACTTTCCTGCTGAGTGCTGTGCGATCAATTGAAAATGATGCATCTTGAATAAACGCCAGAACTTATATCTTCTCTGAGTTTCGTCCAAGCATGACTCTTCGGCTGGGGTTGTTATGCAGCTCAGAGCATGAAGCACCAAATAAGTTGCTTTAGAAAGATTTGCGGCTTATATGAAATAGTTCTGAATTCTATGTTAACAGCGTTCATATTTTACCGATAACAGGTTTAATTTCTTGGTCTCGATCTCTTATCTGCTTATATTAAGATGAGAATCCATAGTATCTAAAATTACTTCCACACATGGACTTGTATGAGCATGTTCATGCATCTGCAATTGTAATTGACAGAAGAGCATGAAGTGGATGTTAAATCAATTAGTAAAAGAAGAAATATCAGTAGCATACATGCAAAATTTGCAACTTCTATGGTTGGTACTCAAGCTATCACCTTAGGGAACTACTAACAATCGAAGACCACGCAGACTGAGCGACGGCCATTAGAGAAGAAGAGAACACAACTAAGTTGCAGAAAGGCTTACCCTTTGCCAGTATGACTTGCCTCCTGATCTTTTACCGTTGCCTCATATCGATCAGCTTCTTGTGACTGTTTTGAAGTTCACCTCCTTTCTTTTACTTCTTCTCCACCTTGATGACAGAGAGAAAACATGGACTCTTGGGGTCCGGGAAAGGCATCCCCATCTGCACATCCTCCATTTTAGTTTTCCCTCTTTTCTGCATGCTGGTGCCCTGGAAGATTAAGACACTCGGTAAACCAAAGGGTTCTTTGGAGGTTGCATTCGCTTGAGTCTAACATCTCAAGAAAATGAGTTTGTGGGAAATTTTAGTCCCTTTCAAAGTCTTCTTTCCGAGTCATTCTCATCTTTAGCTGGATACACGTAATCCTTTTTGTTGTTCGAGGCGATATCCAAATAAAAGTAAGCACTTTGAGAGAGAGAGAGAGAGAGAGAGAGAGAGACAATTAGCAGATACGTGAGGAAATTGAGAGTATTTCAAATGAACAAGAAGCCTTAATCATATGAAGCACCCAAAGCGTTGGCTCAACGAAAGGACGCTCTAGCGCCGTTGCTGCTGGTGGGAACTCGACTCTCAGAGGGTGCATGTGTTAGTGTGTGTTAGGCTTCGGCCTCCTCTTGTAAGAAAAAAAAATCACTTGAAATGAGTAACTGTAGTTTGTTTGATACCTGATGGCATTCAGACACTCGATTGAGATCAAAAGAAAACACACACACACACACGAAAGCTACGATTGTTTTTTAACCTTTGGAGAAGTTTCCTTTTTTGGCTGGGATACAGAGCGAGACGAAGGATGTTACAATTTCTTCAGTTTGAAGTTCCAGACTTTTATGTTTAAGAGTATAAAAGAGAATAAAATCAACAAAAGAGTTCATGCTCTTAAATTTGATAATTTGATAATCCATGTAATAAATGAAAATATCCGGAGTGGTTATCGGGCATGACTAGAAATCATGTGGGCTCTGCCCGCGCAGGTTCGAATCCTCAGAGACGACCCCGTTATTAGCACCATCCTTATCACATGACACCAAACGAGACTTGGGATAATGGGTTGCTTGGCTCACGTTTAAAACTTGCCATGGTTGAACCAATTACATTGATTTGGGTTTGATGTTGAGCCTAGAACCAAACCAAACCTGACAATGAACACTCTTCAATTTGAAGCTCTATTTCTCTCCACGGCAATTCTTGTCATCCTAAAACATTGTGAGCATTTAAAGCGACTCTAAGTGAATCGGCCTTGAGCCCCTCGGCTGATCTTGTATCTCTGACTCTCGAATGGGTGGCGAGTTCGATTCTTGGGGAGTGCATGCATGTGTGCGTTAGGCTTTGGCCTTTTATTTAAAAAAAGAAAGAAAAGAAACACCACTTGCTTTGATGTAGAGGCAAATTCTTTTATTCTAATTATCTTTAGATTGATACAAAACTTGACCCTTTCAAGATTAATCTTCAATATAATATATGCCATTGACTCTTAGACATATTTATAAAGCAAATGGAAACCCACTTAATTGGCCGGTTTGCCTGGCCGGACCCACCTGACCGAGCCAAGGGTCAACTGTAACAAAGAGTGGGTGATGGACCCATAGACCTTATCAGTGTCAAACCATCAAACGGAAGGGAAGCGGCCGGCCTTTCTCTTCTTCTTCTTCTTTCCCTTAGGCAGACGAAGAGCGAGACAGAGGGGGAGAGATGGCCGCTTTGTTGGGCCACATCCTGTCGTCGGCGTCTCTCTTCTGTTTGGGTCTGTGGCACGTCGCGTGCTCCGCGCGGAACCATCTTCGGTCGTCGCGCGAGTTCGCCGCCCGCCCTTGGCACCCTTTCATCTTCTCCCACAGGCTGCGCCACCTCCAGCTCCACCTCCTCCTCGGATTTATTTCCCTCGCTTTTTTCCACGCCATTCTCGTGTCTGCCGACTCCGATCCCCTCGTCAAGGGCTCCACCCCCGTCTACCGCTTCTCCTCCCTCCAAACCGCCGCCGTGCTCCTCTTCTTCCTCGTCCTCACCCTCATCCTCCTCCTCTCGGACGTCACCTCTCTCTTCCCTTTCCCCCCTGACTTCTTCTTCCTCCTCATTGCTGCCGGCTTCGCGCTCCACGCCTCCGTCCTCCGCGCGTCCTCCAGCGTCACCTCCGGCATTCAGGGGAAATGCGAATCCCTCGCTTCCGACGTCTCCGCCGTCTCGGCGGCGCTCTCGTTCACACTGGCCTGCAATCCGAGACTCTTTGTGGCCGATTTCGCCCTGGGGGCGTCGGTCTGCCTGCAGGGCTTGTGGGTGCTCCAGACGGGGCTCTCTCTCTATGTAGAGGCGTTCATCCCGGAGGGTTGCCATCGCCTTCTCGACGTCAAGCCCGGCGTTGAGGGATCCACCACCTGTGATCTTGAGGACTCGAGATTCCGCGCGTTGGCTCTCCTGGATCTTGTCTTCGTCTTCCACGTGATATTCGTTCTGATCGTCGTTGTCGTCGCCTACGCCTTGGTCGTGAAAGTTGTGGGGGTTAGGAGGTTTGGAGCCTACGAACCGCTGGCGACGGCTTCTTCATCGGCGGTCGATGGCGAGAACCATCTGCAGATGAAATCGTTGGCGAAGGAGATACAGCCTTGAACGGGGTGGACAGTAGATTCGATGCAAAATGTATGGAAAAAATTGTTTCTTTCTCGAGGCTCTTACGATCAATTATGCTTAGCAAAATCACAATTTGTGAAACTTTTAGATGCTTTACTACAATAGGGTTTTGTTGTATAGAAGTGCCCACTCTTGGATTGGACCTTTTCTGTTTGTTCGTATATACCATTCGCCCTTCTTTTGATTCTTCTTGGAGAATCTATGGTGGGTATGATGACCGATCAGATCAGTTTCACTTGCTTGGACTTGTTCTACAACTCTCTCTTACCTTTATGATGGTGACATGTTTTGATTTACTTGCGATAGTGAAGTCGGATTTCTTTAAACCATCAACCGTCAAGAGTGACTCTAATGCTCGATTGTAACTTAGCTTTCAACTGCATGTTAACAATTGTGTTAGCAAGTCGACATCTGCTTTGGTTCTTTAAGTGTATGATTTATGGAGAACTTCCTTTTGGCTAGTTGTTGGAACATCATTGAAGATGTAGAAGTCTTGCATTGAAAGTACCGTTATAATAGTTCGAGTAGCCTGCTTTATCAGATTCCATCATCAACTCTACGGTTTTTGGTTTACCAGGTTCACTGATGAACTCAACCTTTTAGCTTGACATGTTGAGTTACAATTTAATCCCCTAGTTGATGGGCTTCTTCTTCTGAGTTGAGTGTCCTAGTGCAAGCCTTAATGTTATATTACTGCAACTCTTTCCTTTTCTTTCCTTGAGATATTTAGTCGGTGTGATTGAAGAGATGCATCCTTAAGGCAGCGTGTTGACTTGCTGGAATTAGCATATGTTCATTGTTAGGATTTGGAGTGAAGCTTAAGAGATTACATGTGTATGACGCTGCGAACAGCTCCTATGCAATGTTAATAATGGATTGTGATCAGCGTGATTGTGGATTGTCTTTCATTCCTGGAGAAATTCGTTTTGCAGTTTCCTTTTCTTTTCTTTGAGATTTAATTTGAGTTTGGTTAGTAGAATTTCTTTTTCATGAGTTCTAGATGGGTCTCTTGGAAAGTGCTCTGCATCCTCGCAGGTTTTTCATTTATTCTTTTTGAAGAATATGATGATTCTTTAGCTAATTGCAGCAGCACATGGCTTGAAATATGTCCTTAAGAAGATTTTCTCAAATCTTTTGTTTTTCTGACTTCTGAGCTATGTGGTGTTCATTTAATGCATCATTCTTTCTACTTAAAAACCATATGAGGGATTCCCATGTACTTGATGAGGCGGATGAAGTAATTATCAAGAATACTTGTAAAAAATTTGTGTTTGAGGTCAGTTTTCCAGAAGGAAATGAAAATGAAAATGAGAATGCTTTCATGGCAGTGTCCAAGGCTTTCAGAGGATTAGTTTTCTATATGCACTTGTCATCACATGGGTTTGACATTCAGAAGTAGCCCAGATGTTTGTAGGATCTTTCTTGACCTTGATCATGAGCAAGATATTTATAAGGCATTCAATGGACTCTTTTCGGCTGTTTTCAAACTGTCATTTTTGGTCAAGCACACGATGAAGATATAGTCTGCTTCACTGAATTAATGATGAGATCTATCTGCTACTGAAAAGCATCTTGGGTCTCTTTAATATGGAACATCCTCCATATCCTTGAATTGTTCTCTTAAAGCTTGTTGAAATTATCTGGATCCTATCTGAAAGCGTAGTTCCTTCCGTCCTGGGAGACCGTATTTTGATAATTTGCGGGTTCCCAGCCAACTTCCATGGTTTTAAAAGTGTGTACTGCAGACGGAGGATAGAGGTATTATCAGGCAGAATAGTAGCGACCAAATAATGCTTCAGAAAACTTGCTTGAGACATGACATTCTAAGCTGGCTATGATAGTTGTTTTGGTTCTTCACCACTATCAAGCTGTAATTTTTATCTTGGCTGTTGGTAACTGTATTCAATGTCTACCCGATCAGGAATGCATGAACAAACTGACAGGTAGCAAAAGTTGGAGCCAAAATTACCTTACCGGATAACATGTAGTTAATCTCAGTGGCAGACCTCGAAAGTTTTCCGGGGTGAGGCGAAGTCTAACTGGGTGAAATTGCGGTTAGGGTCTGTATAATTTTCAAAAAGATTGACTGCTTGATTGATTTGTTGGATTGTTTTGGATTTAGTGTGAGGCAGCCACCTCACCTGGCCATGACCAGGTATGTCACTGGTTATTTTGGACGCTTGCTATGTTATTCGACTTTTGAATGATTCTTGAACATTATTGGGTACTTTGTGATTCACGCGGAGTGGTGAGGTTTCAGTTACCTGCTTCTCTCTTTAAGTTCTCCATCTAAAGTTAATAAAATAGATGCTTGTAGTGCTACATTACTTCTTAAGATGGTTGTGCATGAAGTCATGAAACCAATGCATGCCATCTTCTATTTGTTATTTCTTGTTAATGTCTGCGCCCAAACCCAAACTTCATCAGAGCAGTGGTCTAAGTTCCTCCCCAAGTTTGTTCCCTCGCAATGTCTTTTTTGGGTCTATTTCATTGAACTTGGACAACTACAAGGTGGATCATCTGTAACGTGATTCCCTATAGAATAACAATAGCTTGCAAAATATTAAGTGAATCTTCATGTCCATTTTAGCCCATATATTTTGTTAATAGCGATGATAAGTGTTGTGAAGTCGACGACGGCGTTGCAAGATGGTTGTGTTTATCAGGATGGTGATTACTGTGCTTGTGTCTTTTTTTATGTGATAGTGCACAACTAGAAGGCCGTCACGACAATCTGCATGTGCTTCCTGTTCCATTGCTGAATGTAAGCCTAATTGCAGAAGGTGAAGGGTTCCAGCTATAAACTATTTGAGAGCAATAGGAGTAGATAGGCTCAACACTGAACTAAATATTTAGTTGGTGGACAAAATTCGTACATGGCCAACATATTAGTAAGGCGCTACTGGAACATTTATAAAACCAAAGTGAAGGCCAAGCTTGTCCCCCCCACCAAGTGGGTGCAACCCGATATTGAATCTCATTAGAACTTTAAAGTAAAGCATGATCAAACGAGGTGGTACTCCGATGCATGACCTCTTGAAAAGTCCTCTTGTTGCATACTTTTTGGGTAGACGAGAGGCAGAAGCTGGGTATGGACGCCCTAGGAGTCGAACTTGTGGTCTACAACATACAAGTCGAGGGCCCTACCAGGTGGGCTAACACCGTGAGTGCGAGAAGTCCTGTTATGAGGCAAGAGTTGGTCCCACACCAAGATAAGGGAGGAGGCTCCTCTGGATTCTAGAATAGTAAACCTCTGACCCTCATTAACTGATTAATTCCTCTGCTTTTTCATCCACCCTATGTCCACCATCTGCGTCTTCGCCATTTTTGGAGACAGTAGCTGAAGATCACACTTGGAAGTAGGGAGATCGCCGGACTGAGCCTTTCACTTTCACCAAAATCTATAGGATCGGGCAGGATCTTTGCTGTCTGGAGTTCGATCTTAGGCATCACCAACATGACGATGGGCAGGGAGTAGGATAAAAGCATGTCGCCACCATTATAAAAGGCAGCTGATATACTACTGAGTCTCTATTTATACTGTGTCAGTGCAGCAACAACCCTTATCCAGCGGAATCAGCAACGACATCATCACTGCTAGCACAAGGTCTCTCTCTTGGATGTTATTCGAACTTCGTGATGGCTTAGAGAATGAGACAAAACATTGTACTTCCCATTCAATCATCCTTCCTTGTAAGCGGTTTTGGGTTTCGTCTCTTTGATTTTTTAGGATTCACTCCTCCAATCTCCCTCTCTTATTGTTCTGTGATAGGTAACACTGTTAGTCCTGTACACAGGATTACGAGTACTTGTTTCTTCCTCTTGTTTTGAAGGGTCCTCATTAGTCCCTTCTTACATTCTGTACAATTATACCCATTTGTAATCTGGTAGGGTCTGTCTAATCCCATCTTAGCAATAAAAAAAATGACGATAGGCTCGTCTTCATGCTCCAGCAGCTTCATGCAGGGTATTGAGGGCGAATAATAGCAGATCTTTCTCTTACTGGCGTGGAGAAAATCTGGGGTGGGGCTGTCGTTGGCGCAGATTGTGTTTCGACCTTCATTTCGTTTTCCCGTTTTCAGATAATGCTGCACAATAGAATTGGAGAACTTACAACAATGTCGTAACAAAACAAAAAAGAAATTGGCATGTTTTTAGTTGTTCTTTTGCACACTAGAACATGTTGAAAACGCAAATTTACATGCTTTGGATCAGTAATTAGGAGCAGTTGCTTATGTCGAAGGTAAATTACTTATGGTGGTTGTACAACAGTCAATGTCTGACCTGGCTAGGGTCGACTCACAAGTTGAAGACCATGAGTTCGATACCTGGGGCGTGCATCTAGATTTGGCCAACTACCTACGGTGACATGATAATATTTTAATCTACATAAGTACAATTACTGTTAGAACTAAGAATTAGGAATATCTGAAAACCATTGATGTGACAAAATTCTCTTACTTAAATGTGGTCAGCGTTCTAGTGCTATTCTTGCTCCATCATGCTTAGCTTTGAAGTTTTTGTTGGATTCACATCTTAGTGCTGGAAACAGCAGCGTACTTTTCAATAGAAGATGCAACAAAGTCTAAAGACTAACGTTGAGAAAAGCCTTCCATCTGGAATATCAATGAATCCAGTTGCCTCTGAGCGTGTGTGTGTGTGAGAGAGAGAGGCCATTGATTATATTAACACGGTGGGGGCACAAACTTGCTCTACCGAAATTCGCCTGCGGGAAAGAATCAAGGACTAACGTGAGAGAAGTGTTGCTCAGTCATTTTTTTTCTGTTGGCATCACTCGGATGTGTTTGTTAGAGACCGGTGATACATTTGAATGCGTGGATTCCATAACAACAACAACAACTAAGCCTTTTTTCATCCTAGATGGGTCGGCTACATGGATTCTTTGTTTCCACAAACTCCTATTATGTATGATTCTAACTCAATACAAACTACATCATTCTTTATATTTTTTTCCGACACTTTTGTAGTCGTCCTCTTTCTCTTTTAACATTTTCACAATCTAGTTTTTTTATATCTTCTTACGTGAGCATTCTTTGATCATCTTTCTATATGTTCAAGTCATCTAAACGATTTTCACTCATCCATCTCAACATCTTCATTTATGCTACGTACATCTTTTGCACATATTGATGATTAACTCCCCAACACTCAAAATCATAAAACGAGGTTTAATTGTTGCTCTATAATATTTACCTTTCAACTTTAATGATATCTTCTTATCGCACAAAATACGTGATGTCCCTCTCTATTTTAACCAATCAACACTATAATATTTACCTTTGGTTATCTTTCTATATATTCAAACCATCTAAATGATTTTCACTCATCATCTCAACATCTTCATTTATGCTACATACATCTTTTGCACATGTTGATGATTAACTCCCCAACACTCAAAATCATAAAATATAACAGGTTTAATTGTTGCTCTATAATATTTACCTTTCAACTTTAATGATATTTTCTTATCACACAGAATATGTGATGCCACTCTCTATTTTAACTAATCAACACTCATGTTTCTATATATTCAAACCATCTAAACAATTTTCACTCATCCATCTCAACATCTTCATGTATGCTACGTACATCTTTTGCACATGTTGATAATTAACTCCCCAACACTCAAAACCATAAAACATAGCAGGTCTAATTATTGCTTTATAATATTTACATTTACATTTTAATGATATCTTCTTATCACTAAGAATATCTGATAACTCTCTATTTTAACCAACCGACATTAATTTTATTCGTAACATCTTTATCCATTTTTCATCACTTTGAAAAGTTGACCCTAGGTATTTGAAACTTTTTTTTTGAGAGATACAATTTGGGTCAATCTCAATTTTTATGTCCTCTGAAGTACTAAAATGATCAAACTTATATTTCATATACTTTATCTTTGTTCTACCAAGTCGAAAGTCTTTACTTTTTAATATTTATCTCCATAGTTATAATTTTCATTAACTTTTTTCTTTCACCCATCCACTAACACAATGTCATCTGCAAATAACATACACCAAGGTACTTCATCTTTAATATGTTTTGTTAACTCATCAATGACCAATATAAATAAATATGGATTTAAAGTTGATTCATGATTTAACCCAATATTAACTTCAAAGGAATGTCATTCCTTCATAAATCCTCACAAGTTTTTGCATCATCATGATGTCTCTTATAAAATTTATATATATCAATGGGATACCTCTCTTTTCCAAGGTTCTCCAAAGTACATCTTTTGGTACCTTATCGTAAGTTTCTTTACATCAATAAATATCATGTGAAGGTTCTTTTTTTTGTTCTAAAATATTTTATAAGACATCTCAATAGGTGAATTGCCTCAATAGTAGATTTGTCAGAAATGAATATGAATTGGTTCTTTGTTGTACTCAATACTTGTCTTAACCTACATTCGACAATTCTTTCCCATAATTCATAGTATGACTCATTAACTTGATACCTCGATAGTTCGAACAATTCTGAATATCTCTTGTTCTTATATATGGGTATAAATGTACTCGCTCTTTATTCCTCAGGCATCTTTTAGGTTCTTCATATTTCATTAAATAGTCTTGTGAGTCAAGTGAGCCTCATCTCTCTTAGAATTTTTCATACTTCTTTAGCAATATTATCTATTCCAACAAATTTACTAACCTTCATATATTTAAGAGTCTCTTTGACTTCATTCTTTTGAATACACTGATACAATTTCCGGTTTGTATACTTTTTTGATTTGGCTAACTCTCCTAAGATAACACTAACATATGTATTTTCATTCAAAGCTTATAAAAATAATTTTTCCATCTATTTTTGATATCATCGTTCACTACTCAAATCATCGCATCCTCATATTTGATGTATCTAACAAAAGTAAGTTCTGTAGTTTTCTTATCTCTAGTCTTAGGTATCCTAAAAATATCTCTTTCACCTTCTTTTGAGTTAAGTTTTTTATATAATCCTCTCAAATTTTGGCTTTTGCTTCACCATAAAGCTCCTTTTTGTACTGATACACCTTCCTTAGTTTTACCTAACACATCTTTTACCACTTTCCTAATATGTATAACCATATTATTCCACGAATCAAAAGATGTACCTACATAATTTTATGCATTTTATTGAAAAACTTTTGTTTAAATAAAACTTCTTTTTCACATTTGAGGTTCCACCATCTTGTCAGAATAGCTTTATGCACTTTATTCTTCTTTGATTATTTTTTTACCTACAAAATCTATTACTAAAAATTGATGTTAAGTAGTTAAGCTTTCTCTTAGAATTACTTTGAAATCTTTACAACACAATCAATCTTTTTTCGTATAAATAAAATAATCAATTTTTATTTGTGACAAACCACACATATAAGTAATTAAATGTTCATCTTGTTTCTTGAAAATGATATTGGGTATAAGACATCAAAAGCCACAACAAAATTTAAAATCTCTCTACCCTCCACATTTATATCCCCAAAACCATAGTTTTGATTGAATACCTTGATACCTAATACATCTTTATCGAAATGTCCATTTAAGTCTCCTCCTAAACAAATCATTTTTCTTTGTGGAATTCTTTAAATTATCTTATTTAACTCCTCCCAAAATGCCTTCTTTATACTATTTTCTAATCCTACTTATGGTGCATAAGGACAAACTATATTCAAAGCCTGTACTCTTAGTATTAATTTTACCATCATAATTCGCTCACCATATCGTTGTATGTTTACTGCTCTATCCTTTAAATCTTTATTTACAATAATATCAACTCCATTTCGAGCTTTTTTCTTTCTTGAGTACCTGTAAACACCCGAAAATAAAAATATTTTCGAAACATCTCAAAGAGGCTCATCAAACTTTAAATCCAATTCATAAAGATTGTTTCAAAGTTCAAAACATGAAATTCGAACTTGTTTGAAGTTTCAAAACTTACAAGGTTGTAATCGATTTGAAATCTTAGGTTTTGAACCAAAATCCATTTTCAAAACCAAGATCAACCTAACCCAAATACCATCATGTGAAGGAATGCAAATGCAGCAAGCATGACTTGGAACGAGGTTCAAGTCTCATGCCTAGCCCGATCAAGTTCAAATGCTATCAAAATCAAATCCCATTTCATCCAAGACGAGAGGAAATCAAGATGGAACGTGAAGCATTCAAGAAACAGGTTCAAGCACGGCCGAATTGATTTGGAAAAACATAGCTAGGTCCGGCCAAGAGCGTTGGATCAAGTTGTAAAGAAATCTCAAGGTAAACTAAGATCGGCTGCATCAAAGGCCTAATCGGCCACATTCAAGCTCAAGCCATGGCACCCTAAACCAACCCACATGGGGTTGGTCCAAGTCCCCATGGAAGGAACCAAGTTTCATCAAAATGATCAAGCTAAAGTAAATCCACCTCAAGTTTGTGACACTCTAGCCGGTTGAAGCTAGGGGTTGGTCCAAGTCAACACAAGATAGACCACTTGTATTAGATCAAGTAGATCAAGAAAGCAAGGAGTTGCTCCAAAACCCGCCCCAACGAGGCTCCTAGAACCAGCCCCCTTGGCCTATAAAAAGGGGCCAAGGGGGGGTGTGAAAAGGGAGCTTGCAAGAGAGAAAGAGAGAGAGAGGTCATCTCAAGGGTGTGTGTTAGTTTAGGTGTTGAACATTTCCAGCAAAAGGAGGACGTTCACTTCCAAGTTTGGGGAAAGAAGATGGTAGGTAGGTGTGTGCTAGGGAGTTTGGGTGAAGAAGAAAGAACCAAAGTGGCCGGAATTCGCTTGTGAATCTCTGGTTTTCTCGTGCCAACTCGTGTAAGTGCATTTTGATTCAATTTCAATTCATCTTCTTCATTTAAATTTAATTAAATGGGGTTGTAATAATAGAGTTTCATCTCCCCCCACGTTATAATAGTTAGATTTGCTGGAAGTTTAATTTCGTGGATGAAACACCATACACACACATGTACGCTAAGTGTTTGATTTAATGTTTCTTATTTATTATATGTTATGTACCCTCTATACTTCTAATCCCCTCAATGCCTAAGCTATAAAGTACTTTCCATTCATTTACATTCCAGCAATTTGCTTTGAGGATTGAAGGGTTGTTGCATTTTAAAGTCGTGTGAGTTTTACATCATTATATTCATAAAACAAAAACAGGATTTCAACATCTCTGCATATGTTTGTTCTTGTAATTTTAATTCTGTGATGCTTGCTCACTTACTCCACACACCTTTAGCCACTCTAGATAAAATTGGCAAGATTTTTAGGGCCGCCAAGCCACGTAATAAAATTAGATTAAGACAGCCTCATAAAATTTTCAAAGTGTTTTAACTTTGGTAAAATTGTGCACGTATAGGATTTCAAGCCCCATAAAATCATGTCAAGTTCAGATGGTTCTTATGAAGTGTCGAGCTGGGCTTCATGCTCGTAAGAAAGAATCATTAGAGGATTTGAAAAAAGAGTTTGAAGTGAGAATCGCTGCACTTAGCCAAGAGGCCAAAGCGGTCGAATCTTGCTCATCTCATGGAAAGCAAGCAAAAGCTAGAAAAAAAATGAGTAAGCCTAAGAAACCCAAAGAGACCTCCACTATGAAAGGGGATAAAGAATACGAGTCTTTCACCTTAAAAGATCTCAAGGTCCTTCAACAATTATTAAGGGGTCAAGCAAAAGAAAAGAGGTCATACGCCCTATCTGATCTCCTCCCTTCCGATTATCAAACGGATAGCGACGATGACATACCGAATTTCCACCGGTATGACGGGACGGGGGATCCTAGATCCGACCTCCAACTCTTTTCTCGCAGAGCATAAAAGAAAAGGAAAGACTATGCTAAGTGGATATATTGGTTTCTCCTCTCCCTTAAGGTAACTGCTTCTAAGTAGCTCGCCTCCTACGATTTGAGCCAATTTGTAACTTTCGAAGAGTTAGCAAATTGTTTTATGCAAAGATTTTCTCATAATGTGGAGGTGACTCTCACTTTAAACACCTTAAGGGACACAAAACAAGTCTTGAACGAGGATGCTCATGCATTCATCATTCGATGGAGGTCTTTTCTAGGGCAAGTTAGAGAGCCTATTTTTAAAGGATGTGCAGTGATGCTCATCCTCAAGAATTTCAAACCCGAGTTAAAAATGCTTCTTTCACTTCACGAGATTTTCACTTTCCACAAGCTAATAAAAAAGGCTTCCCTATTCGAAGCAAACATGAAAAGGGGGTCTATGATGACTTGTGAAAAGGAAAAGCTCGGGACTTACGGGTCGCCTACCGTTGACAATGGGACAAAACCCCAAAAAATTGCGAATGTCCGGGTAGAATCAAGCCCGACCTGCACTTCAAAATCTAAACCAAAAAATAAAAAGGTTCAAAGGTCTTTCGAAAAGAGGGAGTATACCCCGCTTGGGCAGCCCATCATAGAGGTCCTCGACCTCCTGCTCGCCTAGGGGATGGTAACACTCTCCGAGGTTCCCGAGGGGATACCCCCTAAAGGGAAGTTTTTAAATAAATTTTGCAAGTATCATAGGCTCAAGGGCCATGATACAAACAAATGCTACACCCTTTTGAACAAAATAGAGGACTTGATCAAGCAAGGCCGACTCCAGGTCATCGAGGAACTAGAGCCTGCCCAAGCTGTGCTCAAGGAACCCTTCCCCATCCATGCAAGCACTAGCGGGAAGGATAAGCAGGTATATATGCTCTATCCACTCATCTGAATAGTTTGGAACATGCATGACATTCGAGTCGCACTACTTGTCACACATAACTGCTTGTAATAAAAAAAGCCAAACAAGTAGTAATCTAGGGAGCGCTTAGAGTCCCACCCCCGGCTGGAGCCTTATTAGAAATTCGAGGTGCTCCAAAGCATCAAACTAGAGCCCACCTAGGAACGAGTCATAGGAAGGGTGTGGATGAAGTCACTAGGTCCGGAAGGATATACCAACCCCCACACTTAGCAAAAGATGCTAGCAAGGAAGTGGTCGTTGTTTCCGGCCCTTCAAAATCATGCATTCCCAAAGCATCGCATCTCATGGGTAAAAACAATGTGTTAACCCCATATGATTTTAAAAATCACCTTGCTAAGATTCTTATAAATATGTCTATCCTAGAACTTATCCAAACATCTCCTAGGCATAGACAAGTTTTAGAAAAGATCTTAGAAAAGGCCAAGGTTAACTCAACCATAACCTCTTAGTCCCTCTCCTTCCTAGTTTCACCCATTTGTGCCAAGGCCCTCATTGTGTTCTCGGAAGATGAACTAGAACGACCCTACCAAAACCATAATCAAGCCTTGCATATAGAGGTGGTATTGAATCACCATCCTCTAGATAAGTGTTTGATTAATGGGGGAGGAGGTCTGAATATACTTCCACTACACATAGCTTACAAAATAAGAGTCACCTTAACCTCCCTAAACCCGAGTTCTATCGTGATCACAGGATACGATGGAAACACATCTAAACTTTTAGGAGCCATATAATTACCCATAGAAGTAGGGGGTATAAATCATTCCGGGGTGTTTCATATATTAGACATACACCCCCATTATAACCTGCTCCTAGGAAGGTATGGATACACAGCTTGCGGGTTATGCCATCAACCTTCCATAAGTACACGAAAATACCCCTCCAAAATCAAGTTATGGTAATTCTAGGAGAGAATCACCCCCAGCTTCAGGGAATTCAAAATTTCCCATGTCTATCAAGTCACCAAACCCATGAGTCGAACCTAGGTGAACCATTGGTCGACCATCCCAAACTCATCCTAAAACCAAAATGTGTCATGTACATAAAAGGGCCGCCCAAGGCTAGCCCACTCAAGACCATCTCAAACCTAGCCAAAACCCTTCCCAAGTCCATAAAAATGTTTGAGCATGACTTGGACGACACCAAGTTCCAAGGCCATCCCCTTTATAAAACGTTTTCAAAATTGAAGAAGCCTTGGAACATGATGTTGAACATGGATTACATGCCTTATCAAGGCCTAGGGAGACAAAACCAAGGTCGTCTGGAACCCATAGTGTCAAACCCAAACCCAAACCGATATGGGATAGGCTACGACCCATTCATACCACCCGAACCTCTACCCACGACCACTTGGGTCAAGGGTGCCTTAAAACCTTCTAACACCGAAACCTATGACTTAGAACTCTTATTTAGATCCTAATTCATGGTGTTTTCTTTGTAGGTTTGATGGAAGACCCCACTACATCTGAAAACCCAAAAAAATAAAAAATTTGCAAAATCCAAAAATATTTAGAAAATTCCCAAAACCCAAAAACAATAGAAAATTTTGAAAATACCAAAAAGAATGTGATTTGTATTTTCCCTCCTTCCATTTCTTTGCAAAAAGCCAAAAAAATCAAAAAAATTGAAAATTCCAAAAAGAATGTGGTTTTTGTTCCTTCCTTGTGTTTACAAAAAGCCAAAAAATTTGAAAAGCTTGAAAATACCAAAAACAAGTTTTTGTACATTCCATCTCCCAAAATCAATTTCGAAAAACCCAAAAAAATCAAAAATCTCGAAAAAAATAAAAACATTGTCTTTGTGAAAAGCTCTAGTTATTTGAAAGTCGAAAATATCCCAAAACCGTGTGCTTTGCCTAGCACTTCCATGAAACCCAAATTACTCGAGAGTGATCAAAGCAAGGAGGAAGATCAAGCCTCCGAGCTTCTCGAGTTCCATAAAATCCTTGGCTTAGAAAGACCTTCAAATTTCGTAGAAGGAGATTTTGTGGAAGTAAACCTAGGGAGTGAGTCTCATCCCAAGCATATTAAAATAGGTGCATATTTGCATGAGCATTAAAAGATGTCATTCATTGCATTTCTCAAGTCATATGTAGATGTGTTTGCATGGACCTATGAATACATGCCGGATTTAGACCTAATGATAGTGGAGCATCGTCTACCCCTAGAACCAAATGTCAAACCCATAAAGCAAAAGCTTAGAAAGATTCACACCGATGTACACGCACAAGTGAAAGAGGGTTTAAAAGATCTTTTAAAAGCCGGATTTATAAAACCCATTGCGTACTCATAATGGATTTCAAATATTGTTGTGGTTCAAAAGTCCAATGGGAAAATTCGGATTTGCATTGATTTTAGAATTTGAACAAAGCACTCCAAAAGATAATTTTTCTTTACCAATCATTGATTTGATAGTGGATAGCACTGTAAATCATGAGATGCTTTCTTTTATGGATGGCTATTCGGGTTATAATCAAATTAAGTTAGCACTAAAAGATCAGGCAAAAACTGTTTTTACTACACCTTGGGGCACATACTGTTACACGATTATGCCGTTTGGTTTGAAAAATACCGATGCCACATACCAAAGAGCTATGACTACTATCTTTCATGATCAAATCCATGAGCTCTTGGAAGTATATGTGTGTAAATAACGAAAATTTTCACTTTTGGTTTTGAAATCGAAAATGAACCTTTTGGCATCTACGTCGCTTTTAAGGGCGTGCCAGCTAGCTTGCTCAAGCTAGCGAAGATTTTGAAATATATGATATTTTTAAGGCAATTGTGGGCAAGCATGATCTTTTTGCTTTAAACCTTCTTCAATCGGTGCTCAAGGGTCAGTTTAAGCGCTTATAGACATTGATAAAACAATTTTGACTCTGGAAAAGAGACAAGTGTTTTGAAAACTCGAGTTTTGCCTAAGTTTGTAATTTTTATGTATAGGGGTTGTACGATTCCAAGTCTTTGAGTTTTAAGCTATTTAGGCCAGATATGTGTGTGCACAAGTGGCCTAATTTCAGCGTGTTTGAGCGTGGATTTGGGGTTTCTTTGAAAACGCGCGAATGCAAGGATGCACAAATATTTTTTAGGTTTTGATGATGATGTGAGCTAGGCTTGAATTGAAAGCAACTCACACAACTTTAATGTAAATACCTGAACTTAAAAGTGCAACTCACGTAGCTTGAGGGAAATACCCGAACTTGAAAGCAACTCACACGACTTGAATGTAAATTGCAGAATTGAAATTTACTTATATCTTAAGAGCGGAAAGGCTCAATTGTGAGTGAGTGCTATTGGCTTGGCATTTGATGCTCTGGGCTTGAAGTCTGCTTCTGGCCTAGGCTCTCCTTTCGCCTTTTGATCCTGCTTTTATCAGGCCAGGATGCATTCTAGGCTTTTGAACCTGCTTTTGAGGCTGCTTTTGATCAGGCTCCACTTGTTTGTTTTTGGGCTTTTACAAAATTGGGACTTTGCCCGAGTTTGAGAAATTTTTATTTTGAACGGGTTTTTAAACAGAAGTTTAAAGCTTTTGCAACTCCTCGGTTTTTGAAAACCCAAAATCTGGCTTTGAAATGGATTTTCAAACCAGGTGTTTGTTTTGGAAAATTGTTTGATTTTTGGGGTGTTTACCGATGCCCCTCTTTGGCATTATCCAAAGAAGACAACACCCCTATTTGATTTCTCCTTGGATTCGTCCTCGAGAATATGGGATTGTCCCAGTTTTGAGAAAAACTTTTCCTTGGTGCCCAGTAAGAGGGATTTTTTCCAAAGGAGACTTTACCTAATGTGGTGCTAGTCGTAATTGGGATTGTGTAGATGTTCATGCATACATATATGAGTGAATGACATGGAATGACATACTAGGAAGTATGGTTTCTTAGAGACTTAATTTAATGGTTGAATCTTGGGAGTCTTATAAAGACCTGCTGCACCAAATGAGCTGGTCTTATGTTGCTCGATGTTCGAGGGTTTTCTCAATTCATTTTGAGAGAGGAAAACTCCTTTTAGCTTCAATCCTAAGGATTTTCAGCTTCTCGTGTTTTCCTTTACTTGAGTCTTAACCCTTTCTAATCTAGCGGAGGTTTTATAAGAAAATCAAGTAGCATTTCAAAATTTCTACGCCTTACTCAACAACGTCTAATTCTCAAACAAATGAGATTCAAGTAAGCAAATCCTATTTTACTTTACGACTCCTTGAAATGAACCTTTCTTCACTTGAGATAAGTCGCAGGGATGGGAAAAGAGTTACCATGATCCCTTTTAGAGCGTCCCGTGGTTTGAGGCAAAGAGGCAGAAAACTACTCTTTTGAGCTTTTGGCTATTTTTTTCTTTCTTTTCATAGAGGGTCTCCCTTTGGGAGTATTTTTTCTTTGTTCCCTCTTTTCCATAGAAGAAACAATTTTTCCTTTTTAATTCAGCTTTCTTTTGAAAAGAGACTTTTGTAGGGATTTCCCTTTTTGCTTTTTGCCAAGTTTTTCTTTTGGGGAAGAGAAGAGAAAAGGAAAAGGACTTATCCCAATGATCTACTCGATTCATCCTAGATCAACTTATGTAGAAATAGCACGTACTACTTGCAAGTATCTTGCTATTTTGAACCAGGCCTTCCTTTGTAAGAAGAAGAATTTTGAAATATAACCCATCTGTTTTCTAAAACTCCGCTTTTTCACAAGCATCGATTCTCTCATTCAGGGTTGCACGATCTACCTTGATCCTCACTCACAAAGTTTCAAAGGAGATTTCCTCAAAATATTTTCGTAATAGGATTTAGCTTAGACCCTACACATGGTATTTTTTTAAATATTGGGCATTCATAGGGTCTGCTAAATTTCTACCCTCAACATCGACTAACCAGTATGCATTATTCGTGGTGGTTCCACGTACAACATAAGGACCATCCCACTTGAGTCGCCACTTTCCAAGTGGATGTGGGCCACGATATTGGATGGTTTTTAGCACAAGGTCTCCCACTTTGAAGTGGCGAGCCTTCATATGCTTCTCATAATGTCGGGCTATCCTTTGCCGGTATGCATCTGCATGATCTATGGCAAGGAGCCTTCTTTCATCTAATAAATCAAGTTCGGCCATTCTAGCATGCTAAAGCGTCTCTAGGGGAAGGTCGAGTGCAAGTCATGTATGAAATGAATGAAGTTTGGTATGAATGGAGAGAATGATGTTTGTGCCATAGACCAACTCAAATGGCATGGCATTTGTGGGAGTTCGGATGGATGTCCTATAAACCCATAAGGCTTCATCCAACTTCTCATGCCACGTCCTACCCTTCTCTAAAGTTTTCTCAATAATGCTTATGAGAGTCTTGTTGATGGCTTCGGCTTGGCCGTTGCCTTGAGGGTAGTAGGGCGATGAGAAGTGGTGAGTTATGCCATACGTGTTACATAATTTTACCATCCTCTTGTTTTTGAAGGGGGTACCATTATCAGACACTAGGTCTCTTGGAACTCTAAATCGAGCCAAGATATTTTTCCTAATGAACGCCACTACATGTTGCCCCTGGACATTAGTCAGGGAAGTAGCTTCAACCCATTTGGAAAAGTATTCAGTGGCTGCTAGGATAAACCTATGCCCGTTTGATGCATTTGGAAAAATTGATTCTATGATATCAAACGCCCACATGGTGAATGGCCACGGGCTGACCACGGAATGCAATGTTGATGACGGAATATGAATGGCGTGTCCATGCACTTGACATGGGTGACACTTCCTAACATGGTCATGACAATCCTACTTTAGAGTGGACCAAAAGTAACCAGCTCTAAGTATTTTCATTGTCATCATGTTGGCATTTACATGCCCTCCACATTCTCCATCGTGGAATTCATGCATTGTCATCCTAGCCTCCTCAAGGTTGACACACCTCAACAAGATGCCAATAAAACTCTTTTTATAAAGAATCCTTCCCAAAATCATGTATCGGGTAGAAATCTTTCGAATAAAATCTTTGTCTTTAGACGAAGCGAATTCTAAAAATCCTCTATTTTCTAAGAAATCTTTAATGTCTTGAAACCAGGGTTTTTCAGTAGATGTTGGGTTGTTTTGGTAAATCTCCAAATCGTGAGTGGATGGAGTGGGTGAGTGCCATATTTCTAAGGATCGAGTTCCCAAGGTAGGATCGACCCTTAGGGCTGAGCCTAAGGATGAGAGGGCATAAGCTATGCCATTGTCCTCTCTTCCTACGTGTGTGAGTGTACACGATTGGAACGACTTGATCAGCTTGGTGGCCAATTCGTGGTATTAAAGAAGTTTTTTATTTTTGACTTGTCAAATTTTTAACACTTGGACTTCAATGTATGATGCCCCTAGAGTTTTTGAAATTTTCAAGCCTTGAGTGCTTCATACTCGGTTGTATTGTTGGAACATTGGAAATCTAGGCTAATGGCGATGAGAATTTCTCCCTTTTTAGGGGATATGAGGATGATTCCTGCCCCAGCCCCTCTTTGGTTTCGTGCCCCATCGAAGTGCATCTTCCACACTTGGTTTTCATTTAAACAATTTGCTAAAATATGGTTTTGAAATTTATTTAGAAAGATGTCCTCGTCGGGCATTTCATAGTGTGGGATATAAATCCTCTAAGGGGAAATCAGCCACATAGTCAGCTAGGGCTTGCCCCTTAATGGAGGTTTGATGGTGGAATTTCAGATCATACTCCATCAAGAGGAGTTGCCATTTACCCAGCCTACCCGTGAGGATAGGTTTTTCAAGCAAATGCTTGATTGGATAAAGCCTAGACACTATCCAGATCTCATGATCTAGGAAATAATATCGAAATTTCTAGTAGGCCCATACCAAGGCCAAGCACGTCTTCTCCATGGCTTGATAGTTTCTTTCATAAGCCAATAGAGTTTTCGAAATATAGTAAATGTTATACTCTTTATGAGTATCATCCTCATTTTGAGCTAATAAGGCACCCAAGGCATTCGTATGCACAGAAATGTAAAGTAAAAGTGTTTTTTCTTGCTTTGGAGGGTTTAAAACCGAAGGATTAACCAAATACGCCTTTAATCTTTCGAAAGCTTTTTGACAATCGTTGTCCCACACAAATTTCACCCATTTTCTCAAAAGCTTGTTGAAAGGTTTGCATCTTGTAGCGAGGTTTGAAATAAACCTTCTAATCGATTGGAGGTGACCTTGGAGGCTTCGGATTTGAGTTAAATTGGAGGGTGGAGGCATATCTATGATGGCTCGACACTTAGAGGGGTCGACTTCAATGCCCCTTTGGCTTAATTTAAAACCTAAAAGCTTGCTGGATTTTACTCCGAAGATGCACTTTTGAGGGTTTAGTTTCACTTTATAAAGCCTCAATCTTTCGAAAACGTTTTGCAAAGATTTGATGTGTGTGCATCGGGTTTTTTATTTCACCAAGAAATCATCCACATACACTTCTAAGAGCTTATGAATTTGATCGTGAAAGATCATAGTCATGTCTCTTTGGTATGTGGCACCGACGTTTTTCAAACCAAAGGGCATGACTGTATAACAGTACATGCCCTAGGGTGTGGTAAAAGCAGTTTTAGCCTGGTCTCTTGGGGCTAACTTGATTTGATTATAACTTGAGTAGCCATTCATAAAGGAAAACATTTCATGATTTGTAGTGCTATCGACTATCAAATCAATGTTTGGCAAAGGGAAGTTATCCTTTGGCCTGACTTTGTTTAGATTTCTGAAATCAATGCAAATTCGAATTTTCTCATTGGATTTTTGAACTACAACAATGTTTGAAAGCCAATCAGACTATGCAATGGGTTTTATAAAATCAGCTTTAAGCAGATTTTCTAAACCCTCTTTCACTTGAGAGTGTACGTTCGGGTAGATCTTTCTAAGCTTTTGTTTTATGGGTTCTAACTCTGAATCTAGGAGAAGACAATGCTCTATGATTTTTGGGTCTAGACCCGGCATGTCTTCGTATGTCCATGCAAAAATGTCAAGGTGGGCTTTCAAGAATGCAATGAATTATGCTTTTTCATGCTCATGTAGACATGTGTCTATCTTAACACATTTTGGTTTTTGTTTACTTCCTAAGTCAATTTCTATGAAATCTCCTCCTACAGAATTTGAAGGTTTTTGTAAATCGAGAATTAGCAAGCTTTAAATATGGCAATAGTATCCAGTCAAAACAGGTTAACCCTAACCCACCTCCTTTTCCCCCAGGTCAAGCTTCCCCAACCCTAACTTACAGAAAATGTGGTTCGTGTCAACCCAACCTGACCTTACCGTGACTTAAAAGTGTTTTTTAATTAAATAACGTTGAAACCCTAAAAATAAAGAAAAGCCCCATAAGACAAGCGGGGAATCTCTCTCTCTCTCTCTCTCTTTCTCTCTCTATATATAATTGGTTATGGTTCGTGCAGAAATGGTGTGCACTCCTGCCTCCATTTTACATTTGGTAGGATTGCCATTTAGAAATTTAAGAATGTTTGAAACAATAAAAATAGTCAAGAAGGCGATACTGTCAAAGGCATAGAAGAACCAATATATATAATATAGAGAGAAATTAGTTCCTGTATACATTTAAATATTCTAAAAAAACTCAACTCTTCAATTAGTAAAATCGTTAGTTGAAATTCAAATTACAAAAACAAAAAATATCACGCGATACTTAAGGGTTGAACGATTGAGATCTTTAAAAGGATCACTATACTCCTCTCTTTCTATATATTGAATCTTATAATTTTGGGGGATATGAGTATTAGTTAAAAAATTATAAGCGTTTAAGAAATATTTATACCTAAGAAAATTAGGTCCTACTGACACATATTTGTTTATGTTCTTCATTACTTTTGAGTAGTACTAGTGTAATTTTATTTTTTTTAAAGAATTATGAAAAAATATGAAGAATGTTTTATTGTACTCATCATTTTAAAAAACAGTGAATAAACATAAGTTTGCATATGTTAATGTAGATAGGATCCAATCTCTCTCTCTATTATGTAAATAAATAAATAAATTTTATATTTATATATATATATATATATATATATATATATATATATATATATATATATATATATATATATATATATATATATATATATATATATACGTTCAATTAGGATTGTAAGCCTCTTAAACGAAGTATGATCGGTTTGAGCTCTGCTCGAAGGCAACACGACCTTCACAACGTTGAGTTGAGGATTCAAGTATTTTCCGAGTTAAGCTCGAGTCGCTCGTCAGCGGAGTTGCAATCCCACTGCCGAACCACCCGTGCTCTGGCTCGTCCTTGAGCTGAACTCAGACATACGTGTCCGACCTGATTAGGGTTCACCCACCCACCCAAATTTACAGGGCTGGTTCTCCCTGAGTCCACTCGAACTGGACCTGATTCATCTGCGGGTCCGAACTCAAACCTACAGGTAGGATCTGATTAGGGAGCATCCATCCTTGAGTCTGACCCGAACTGAACACGAACCGTTAAAATTCGCGGCACCGCCCAACGGCAGAAAACAAGGGGCTTGTCCTCTCTCTCTCTACGATTGAGATCAATGGCCGCGACCACGAGGTATTGGGTGGTCTCTCTTCCCGTGCAAGACCCCTCGTCGCTTCTCTGGAGTCGTCTCCAGGACGAAGTATCGCGCAATGCCTTCGACACCCTTGCCTACCGGGTAAAAGTTTCGTCGTCGATTCCAAAACCTTATTTTTTTCCCGTGATATTCTCCTCTTCGTTCATTTCTTAGATCGAGTTTCGTTTTGTGAGAGTTCGATTCAATCTTAAGGTTCTAATTCATAGGCAGAACTGAGAATCGGTGGTTTATGTAGTTCCACGTTCCGGACCTCAGAGTTGGCACCATGGATTCGCTCCTTTCCCTAAGCGACGACCTCTTGAAGGTATCTCTAGTCCGATCCCTCGATGGCGCATTACGCGTCTGTCTTTTTTTTATCTTCGTTCTTTTCTTTATTTCGGGCTGGATTCTTATCGAAATTGGAAGTGTGTGCGTGTGATTTTGTGAATTTCGCAGTCAAACAGCTTCGTAGAAGGCGTATCGCACAAGATTAGGCGGCAGATCGAGGAATTGGAGAAGGCGACGGGTGTTGATGGCGGGGCGCTCACCGTGGATGGAGTTCCGGTCGATTCTTATCTCACAAGGTGGCTATCGAGTGTCGATCTGGAATACATTTGCTTTAGATTGAGGAATATGTGGATGCTGATGTTTTTTTTGTTGCTGTTGAAAAATGGCAGATTTACGTGGGATGAGGCGAAGTATCCTACAATGTCGCCTCTCAGGGAGGTAGTTGACAGCATCCACACCCAGATTGCGAGGGTAGAAGATGATCTCAAGGTGAGTACAACTCTTCCTTCTGTTTAGTTGCATTTTTGAATTCCTTGTGTTTTTTCAATCTGATTTTTTCTAGACTCCTTTGTAACTTACTAAGTAAGTTTCTGTTGTTATTATTCTTTGATTGTCCCATGTTCCAAGTGTTGTACATAGCCTTTTATTTCGATCTCAAGCTGACTGCGCACATTGTAGTTAATTCATTGTTTTGTGCCTTATCCTGGTTTTACTGTTGTGCTTAGGTTCGTGTGGCGGAGTACAACAATGTGCGCAGTCAGCTTAATGCGATAAACAGGAAACAGAGTGGCAGGTAATCCAAAATGTTTTCAAGTTGGTTCTTGTGCTTGCAGTTGAATCAGTTTATTTATGTTCTGGTTTTACTGAGCTATGACGCTATGGCAGTCTAGTCCGTCTATGTTCTTGAAATCTTTGCATATTTCTTTTGGATGCTTATATTGACATTTCGGTGCTACATTCAGTTTGGCAGTTCGTGACTTGTCTGACTTAGTTAAGCCAGACGACATTATTGCATCTGAGAACCTGGTGACGCTTCTTGCAGTTGTTCCTAAGTATTCTCAGAAGGACTGGTTGACAAGCTATGAGACATTGACTAATTTTGTGGTGAGATAATGTTCTTACCTTGCCCACGTTCTTGCTAATGTATTATTTACAAGACTACTGTTTGTTTAGGTCCCAAGATCTTCAAAAAAGTTGCACGAGGACAACGAATATGCTCTTTATTCAGTTATTTTGTTTCGCAGAGTTGCTGATAACTTCAAAACAAGTGCTCGGGAGAAGGGATTTCAGGTGTCATATTTTTTGTTGTTGAGATAACTATTTAAATTGGAATCACTTGCTTTTACATGAAGTTTGATAAAAGCATCCCATCAACTTCTTATACCTATGCTTCAGATTTCACAAATGTCTCCAAACATTGATATATGCATGCATCTGATTGGTTATATTTTACTTTCATTTTCTTATCATTCAGACTAGAGATTTTGAATATAGTCCAGAAGCACAACTGAACCGGAAGCAAGAATTAGAAAGGTTGATCCAGGACCAAGAATCAATGAGAAACTCTCTTCTACAATGGTGCTATACAAGCTACGGGGAGGTACACAGACTTCTGTTTGATTTTGTAATCTGTAATGAACAGCTTTGTCTGATAAAATATTACATCTCTCAGTAGTTGTGCCATACGAGTGGAAACCGATTTGAACATGCAGCATCTATAATGCCAAATCTGAGCATGCAAAAAGGTTCAGCGTCCTATCATAACAGTCATAACTCATATCTCTGAGTCACTTGAATGGCTTTCTCATACTTCTTCTGGAATCTTCCAGACCATCCAATGTTGGCCTACAATGTCTTAGCTTTGTTTCTGGTATAGCAGAAGAGTTTTTATTAAGGTTGCCAAATTAGGAAGCAGCAATTGGAAGCGATCAGGGATGTGAAAATGAGAAGTGGAGTGTGTCCGGAATTCCTCGTAGCGGGAGAAGAGAGTAGTTTTGAAATAGAACCTAATGCAAATCAAAGGTAGAATTGAGCAACTAGGTGACCTATTCGACCATGTTACATCAGCTTATAGCGAAGAGTTTTCCACTACTGCTTCTCAAGCAGTTATCAAATCGCTCACATCCTAACCTTCTCATCAACTAATGCAACCCCTACCAGCCCATGGAAACATACATTACAGTAAAGTAGAGAATAGAATTTGATGGTTCTTTAAGCAATTGAAGCATACTATTTCAGCTACATTGGTGATATGAAAATTTAAAGATTATAACCTTAATAGTGGAGCATCGTACACATGAGATGCACATATAATGCATAAAGAAGACAAGACATGACAAGTATAAAAGAAGATTAAGGGAAGAGTGGGAGGAGTGAGGTTTCATTGAAGTTTAGGCAGTGGAAACTGGAAAGCTTTCCCTTATGAAGTGAGTTTTTAGTTAAGCAAGCTTCATTTGTTCGGAAATATTATATATATATATATATATGTATATACAATTATATATGGCAAGTATGATATGGTTAACACTTTATATGTTTGCCCATGCTTGAAAATCTCAATCATTCACTTCAAGAGATGGATGGTTGAGTTCAACAACAAAAGGTATCCATATGAATCAAGTGTAATGCAGAAAGTATGTGTACCTTTTTCTTTTTTACTTTTGAACTCAACCATCCATCAAGAGATGGATGGTTGAGATTTTCAAGGATACGAAAAATATATAACATGACAAGCATATTAGCCTTTTCACATATATATATATATATATATATATATTCACACACACAATATTTATGTATATATATAGAGAGAGATTGTGGTCTAGCTCAACTAAAAAACAGTGTTTAATCCCTCAAATTTTGCATGGTTTTGCTACTTCAACCATCAGCCACCACCCCTACCACCTTATGCTACTCTTTCACTGACAACATCCACCCTCCACCTATAAAAACCGCTTCGACCACCACCAAAATCACGTAAAAATAAAATTACGAAACCACCTATATATACAAGGATTTAAGTTTTCTTTATGTGATTTTGATGGTGGCAATGGCGGTTTAGACTGGTGGATGGTGGTTTTAGCTAGTAGAGTAGTAGGTGGTGGAGGCATCAACCGGTGGTTGAAGTGGGAGAATGAACAAGGCATTTAGAACCATTTAATTGAGCAAGGACCGATGTGTCTCTCTCATGCACACATACATATATAATACGTACATACATATATATGTATGTATAATGTGTTTGTCTATGTATCTATGTATGTGAGTAATATTAAAGACTAAGTAAAAGGAACCTTAGGTTAAGAATTTTCACAAGAAGCGCCACTTTTGGACTTCCACAAGAAAGGAAATGCTCGATATAGAATGGCTGATATGACTGTAATCTCCGATTGGTATCTGTTTGAACGCTGTTCTCATCATAGCAGAACCATTGACAATGAATTTGATGTCTTTCATATTAGCCTTTTCGGCCATGCTACATCAATTTATAATGTGAATCGTTTTACTCTAGCGTTTCACTATCACTGGAGCAGTTATCGAAGTGGTCACATCCTAACCTTCTCCTCAATTAATCCAACCCCTACCAGCCCATGGAAACACATTATAGTAAGGTGGAAACAGTAGAATTTGAATTTAATATTTAAAATTCTAGGGCTCTTCAAGCAATTGAAGCATACAAGATTTTCTCATTTACGACAATAACCATATAAAAGTACATGAGATACACATATAATGCATAAGGAAGACAAGAAAATACATGACAAGCATAAAAGAAGATCAAAGGAAGCGTGGGAGAAGTGAGGTTTCATTGAAGTTTAGGCAGTGGAAAGCTTTTCCTTATGAAGTGAGTTTTCAAGAAAGCAAGCTTCTTTTCTAGGAAAATCTTTTAAATATATATGGTGACTCTCATATAGTTGCCATTTTATATGCTTTCCCATCCTTGAAGATCTCAACCATTCATCTTAAGAGATGGATGCTGATACAACAACAACAATATATTTTGACAAAATAAATATGTTGATAGAGTGACATGAACGTTTTGACTTTTGGTGATAATCAAAAGCGAATATGTCAGTAAGATAGTAGCACTTTCCAGTGGTAACTAAAAGCTGTGACGTTGTTTTGATGCATTATTATGATGTTGTAATAATGCCAAACATATTTTTGATACAATGTTTTTTTGTATGTTCGCTGCTAAGGATTTTGTAAGATTTTATTGAAATTTAATATTTACCAGCTTGGAGGTCGTTGTCAAAGTTCATGTATATGCTTTTGAAGTTTAGTCCTTGAGCTTTTGTTTTCCCAATCTTCTTTGGCTCAAGTCATGGGAGCTTAAATTGATTTCCCACTTCTTTTTTCTCCAGGATGTTTAACTGAACTATTCGGTATTTCTTGTAATGCCTGTCTACTCTTTAGGTTTTCGGTTCATGGATGCACTTTTGTGCTGTTCGTGTTTTTGCAGAGACCATCCTAAGATACGGCTTGCCTCCATCCTTTTTGGTAAATTACGCTTCTTACTTTGAGCTGTTCTTATATATAGCAATGACATTGAGATGATATTTACAAGATATTGGTCTCTTAATCAGGCAGCGGTTTTAGCTCCGTCTGTCAAAGGCGAAAAAAAGGTGAGAAGTATCCTGGAAAGCTTGTGCGGACATGTACACAAGTAAGATTCTTGATTTTACTTGACTTTAATGTTTTTCATTTATGTCGTAGATTTGTCTAATTATCTTGATTCTTAACCATGCCATAAGATCAAGACCTTTTTGATTGGGTGACCTATAATTTGGATGGGCTGCTGGCTCAGATGCTGTCGTGATACCCAAATTTCCTTCGCTTTTATTTACATAAACATTGCCAGAGGAAAGAACAGTGCATGCGCATATTAATGCTGCTTCATGTTTGTATGGCTGTCTAACCAATGTTTTACATTCCAGCACCTTCTGGAAATCTGAGGATGAAGTCTCGTTGGCTGGCATAGGAGCTGAAGCCGATGCACATCCGTACGTCTCTTTCACGATTAACTTTGTGTGATTGTTGAAATACTCATCTTTTTTTGTGACGCTGGAGGGACTTCTGTGATCTTTAATAAGTAACAAATAATATAACCTTCCCACTGTATACTATTCATTTCCTTACGCATAATTGTTACGAAATGCCATGTTTATTAGCACAGTAACTGCCTTTAGAGGTTATAAGATTTTGTAATCTATTACTATATTCTCGCAAATATGATTTTGCTGATCTTTTGACGATTCTACGATTGTGTATAGATTGTATTTGCATTTCCTTTATTCTTATGTTGGTCAGGATTGCATTTATAGGCGCACTTCAGGCTTATATATATATATATATATATAAAAGACCTCTTTAAGACCATGCAATTATATATACATATATACACACACACACACACACATATATATATATATATATATACACACACACATATATATATATACATATATATGGTTGAAGTGCCAATCATGATGAGATCTCTCTAAGACTATGCAATTAGGGCTACAGCTATTTTGGCTGTCCATTAAGGTCTGCTTCCACCTATGAAACATCTATACTACGCATGCCTCTGCGTGTCTTTGTGTGTGTGTGTGTATGCAAAAAAGGTAAATGACTAGGGGTGCGAGAGGGAAACCTTCACGAAGGATATAAGAAAAGATCATGTACAAGGTTGGGATCCCTTCGTCGTCAAATCAGGCATGGAAGTCAGGTTGGATAACAGGTATATTTGCAGGTTGAGTATGATAATTGGAGGTGAGACCATGAACCGAGCAACTACCCAGTATTGGATTGATGTACATCAGTGACGTGAAATCAAATCCTGATACAATTGGTGCCAGTGTTGTTCAATCCTAGCCTCTTCGTTGATTGCTGGGGCAGTTTCATGCTTCCAATCATATTTATGTCAAATATAAAAGACAAGTCAACCTGAACATGACCCAAGTTTTTTCCATGTCAATTTCGGGTGAACCTTTCGAATCCTGTGGCTGTTGGGTTGCATGGCGTGTCTAAAGTAGTTTAGGGTATGCAGCCGCACCCCAAGCTGTCCAACTAAACCATTGTCCATTGTCTTAAGAAATGCTCACATTGGATATCCAAGTACTAGAGAGAGGAGTCCTTTTAATCGATAAACTCGGGTTAGGCAAGATCTAGGCAGGTAGAGCAATACATGGAGCCTTTTCTACTCTACAGAATTAATATTATAACGAACTTAAAAATTTGGGTTTGAAATGGAGTTCCTTAATGGCCTCACTTACAAGCCAACCCTGGCTCGTGATGATCTGTAGCAATAAATAATAGTGATAGGTGGCAGCGTTAAAGGTGCAAGCTATTGCATGGTAGCAGCCATATGGGTGTTAGTGGCGGTAGTGGGAAGTGGTACGTCACATGTGACAAAACTATGACACACCCACCCTCTCTATACCGCAGTCCAACACATACACCGTTTTCTTCTGAGTTTAAACAAATTTATTCGTCTCTGGATTTCACTGACTAGTGGCTGTCCCGCCCATGGGCTGGCCGGTTTAGTAGTTTCTACCGCCTGCCTAACGTACGTTGGGCCTTGGCAGATGACGGCAAACATGAAAAAGCCACCAACAAATGCTTCATGCTCAATCAATTTCGAAACGCTTGGACCTCATGTCCTATGGGGGCTGGTGGCACAAAATTAGCCACCGTATTACTCCTCGAAATGGCGTAAGTTGTTTAAGTTGCTAAATCGGGTGGCTCTGTAAGAGGGGGTCCTGCCTTCCCGAAAGTGCATCCTCTAGGGGCCTGCCAGCAACGACTTTCCTCTAGATAAAAGCATAACTTTATCAGACTTGTAGTCTTGAGATTGTGTGAAGTAAACCTTAGACATAGTTATTACAATAACTACTACTAAGCTTTTTTCCATACTAGTTAGGGTTGGCTATATGGATTTTTTGTTTTCACAAGGTCCTATCATGTGTCATGTTCACAGTTAACTCAATATAAACTAGATCATTCTTTATTATTTCTTTTCAACACTTTTGTGATCATCCTCTTCTTCTATTAACATTTTAACAATTTAGTTTTTCATATATCTTTTTATGGGAGAGTTCTTGGATGGTCTTTCTATATGTACAAATAATCTTAAATGATTTTCTCTCATTTTATCTTTTATTGGTGTTACTCATAATTTGTTTCTAATAACCTCATTATGTACGGTCTTTCCTTGTGTGACTGACCGCTCATCCATCTCAACATCTTCATTTATGCTACAAACATCTTTTTTACATGTTCATACGTAACTAGCCAACACTCGAAACCATAAAACATAACATATCTAATTGTTGCTCTATAATATTTACCTTTAAACTTCAATATATCTTTTTATCATATAGAATACATGATGTCTCCCTCTATTTTAACCAAATGGAATTAATTCTATGGATAACATCTCCATCAATTTTTCATCACTTTGAAAAATTTACCCTAAGTATTTAAAACTTTTCTTCTGAGGGATGCAACTTCTACCAATATTAAATTTTATATACTCTAAAGTATCAAAATGATACATTCCATATATTCTGTCTTTGTTCTACCAAGTCGGAAGCCTTTACTTTCTAACAATTTTCTCATATAGATCCAATTTCTTATTAACGTTTTTCTTGATATAGCTATTATACATCATTATTATTGTTATTTTTATTGGTAGTGTTATTGCCAGCAGTGTTTCAGACCCATGATTTTTTTTGGAATGAGATACACTTCTGCTTCATATTTTTCTGGATCGAAGAATTTTTCAGATTTCAAACTTGACTTATGTCTCACCCGATGAAGAGGAGGCCAGTGAATGAAAGAGAAGTTCCAGAAGGAACCGAGAGTGGAGAGAAAGGAGGGAAGGATTTTTCAAGAGGAAAAGGATGTGAGGGAGGAGTTGGTACCTAATGAGGCTTAGTAGAGGAAAAAGAAAAGGAAATGAGGAGGCTTGGCCAGACAAGAGACACCAGACGCCATCATCATCCTGTACCATTTGGGCGGGGTTGCATTTGTTAAAAGGTTGTGTTCGTGTTTTTTTTGGAGAGAGAGAGAGAGAGAGAGAGAGAGAGAGAGAGAGAGAGAGAGAGAGAGAGAGAGAGAGTAGATGAAGGTATGGTTGGGGAAGTAATTTAATAAGCATCAAAACAACGCATTTTATAGAAGTGTACAAGATTGGAAGTTAGGTTGTGTTCGTGTTTTTTTTGGAGAGAGAGAGAGAGAGAGAGAGAGAGAGAGAGAGAGAGAGTAGATGAAGGTATGGTTGGGGAAGTAATTTAATAAGCATCAAAACAACGCATTTTATAGAAGTGTACAAGATTGGAAGTTAGCTTGTGTTAAATAATTATTACTTCAAGGTTTGGTTGGGGAAATAAAGGTGCAGTTTGACAGCATTGAGTTGATCATGTATCTACACTTTTTCCTTGAGGTTTGAGGACTGTGGCTACCAAAGAAACAGTTTATTGGGCAATAGTCTTAAAATCGTTTAGGAAAGGCCGAACAGATACATAAACGGCTCAACTTTAGGGGCTGTAATGTGGGCCGAACAGATGCATCTTTAATTCTAAAAATTGGCTGAAAGGACATCGGACCTCGCTTTAGTGTAGATAGGCCACTGTTTTACCTGGTAGAGACATGATTAGATCTTGGGCAATTTGAGCTCTGCTCAATCGTTTACTAACCTCATCTCCATTTTCTTCCACATACTGCCATTGGAATGCATTGAACTTGATCGATAAGTATTCAATTTTGATAGCCAAGCTAGACCATTCAAGCTGGACCATTAGGTGAACACATACCGGATGTATCGAACATGTGACGTTCAATTTGAAGGAAATTTTTGTGTCCACCCACTAGCCATAAGACTCATGGCTCTTTGTGGAACTTGATTAATGACAAGTCTCTTGATCATAATATGATAATATTATGATTGAAACATACTAAACAAAGGGCACATACAAATTAAGGACATAGAAGAAGACAGAAGGAATTTCTTCAACTAGAGTATTCAAACCGGAACGATACCAATGTGACGCCTCTCCGGGCACCATGAGCAGAGCCTGTACACTCTTGGGTGGGATCATTCAAAAGGAATGGAAAAGGATTCTTGTGACTTGCCCCTTTTTATTTTTCATTACTTGGGTGTGGGTGGCACCTTGCCTCACCTTAATGTAGATCGGCCAAAAAACCAAAAACAAAATCTCCTCAAGAAAGGTTGAAACATGAGTCCGTGTTCTTGGATAGTTTGTCTAAAATTGTTATTGTCGTCTAGATTCGTCAATCAAATCAAGTTGCCAGTTGTTAGTCATAGAGTAACAACTACAATATTATATATAAGCATCCGTAAATGTTGAAACATCTATACTTTTATCTTATATTTTTTATGATAAACACATTATTTAAAAAGTTATAAAAAGTTTAAAACAATCAACCACACCTATTATATTCATGTACCCGAAGAAAAAGATGAAAAAAGTTGCAAGGTCTAATATTCTCTCTCCCACTATACATATTAAAACTATTAAAACTGAATCCTATCTACACTAACACCCACTAATATCCATACATTACTTTTGAACGACATGAATTTAATTTAAAATGTTTTAAAAAATATAAATTTTTATTATACGCATGTCATCTAAAAACAATATATATATATATATATATATATATACCTTTGCAATTAAGCAAGCTGCGCTTAACTTTGGCAGCGAGCCCCACTGCAACAAATGTAATGGGCCCCGTATCCTTATTCGCACGCAGCCTGGTCAATAGCGTAAGAGTGATATTCTCTCCCCCTTTATATATATATATATGTGTGTGTGTGTGCGCGCGCGCAACTCTTTTTTAGGGTCACCCATCAACACCCCCTCTCCCGCTTTCTCATGCGTGTGCCTGTGTCTGCTTCTGTACTCTTGTAGGTCACATGTATGTACTCTTTCCTGTAAGGTCACCCACCAACACAGCTCTCTCCCGCTCGTACGTGTTTCTACAGACCTACTCTTTCTGGTAGGGCACCCACCAATATATTAAATGCATGTACTTTTTTTAGGGTCACCCACGGACACCGCTCCCTTATGCGTGTTCACTCTTTCTTGTAGGTCACCCATCAACACCCTCACCCCCTCTCTCCTCCCCCGGTATACAGAGTCTTCGTTTATAAGCACCGGCCACTTACTCTTTCAATGCATAGTACGTGGACTCTCAATTCAATATTGTGATGGCTTTCTCTTTTGATTTTCATTCTATCATGCTCCTTCTTCTTTCTTGTTGGGCCTCTTGCTTCCTTTCATTAGTTAATTCAGAATCCAATTGCTACACATCCATCTTCAGCTTTGGCGACTCACTTGCTGATACTGGAAACTACTTGATTTCTGGGGCTCCTAACTACCCTTTCATCGGTCATCTCCCTTATGGAGAAACCTTTTTCCACCATCCAACTGGACGATGTTCTGATGGACGCTTGATCATTGATTTCATAGGTAGATCATTCCTTCCTGCTTTCGTTATCATTATAAACATGGCGTCCTTCACCCCATAATCTTTCGGTTCAATGGGGGATCTAGAAATTCTTTTAGAGTAGGGCGAATAGCTAAATGGAGTGGGTCCAAGACGAGTATACACTACTTATACACGGCCTTGACCTGAACCTCAATGAGGTGGGTATTCGGGTTCTCTTTTCTCAAAGGGTAATCGAGCATGTATATACATACCTGCATGTGTTTGTGCGTATATATATATATATCATATACTCACTAGACCATAACCATTCGATTACTCTTGATAATGCCATCCTTATCACAAGTAGAGGTCCCATCATATAACAAGAAAGGTGCTTTTACACATCTCAAATTGTTCATGAAGAACGATGAGATGGTAGTACTTTGGGTAGAGAACCCTATCATTTCTCTCTCTCTATATATATAATATGCATCCGTGTGTATATATATATATGTATATGTATATATATATGTATATATATATATATATATATATATGTATATATATATATATGTATATATATATATGTATATATATATATATATATATATATATATATATATATATATATATATATTATATATATATATATATATATATTTGATAGTATCTCATAAAACTAAAGGATAATTCACTTTTATAAGTTCATTCGTTAGCAAAGTGATAATCAAGTCAATGGAAGAGCATTTTAGTGACAACACAAAACGTTTAAAACGAACTGTATTGAATCGCTGTAATGTTAAGCATAGCATAGGCACATCCAGATTTTCTTGATTCCATAGTAAGAGGTGTAGGTTCTTCACCTTAACCTAATAAATTTTCTACTACAGATGGTGGTTTGCGAAGTGATAGTGTGACGTAAGATTTTCTTCTTTGGTCGAAATTATAACGTCCTTAAGTGGATATTTATCGATTCCCGATCATTTTTCCGGCAGCCGAGGCCTACGGGCTTCCCTTCTTGCCACAATCTCTGGCAGTACAAGAAACGTATCCACAAGGATTGAATTTCGCAGTTGCTGGAGCTACGGCACTGAATTCCTCATTCTTTCTGGAGATCAGCGCGGGACTCTGGACAAATTATTCTCTGGGTGTTCAGCTTGATTGGTTCAACAAAATCTTGCCTTCACTATGCTCAGCACAAGGTACTCGTTTCTGAAAAAGAAGAAGATAATTTACTTAATTCATCACTTATTGATAGCTAGCTATTGCTTGTAATATGATTGATGAGGCCGATATGAGGAGGCCATACCTGCATCACCGGCCGATAATCCGACCATCCTGGAAATTCTACCTTCCCTCCTTTTAAAGATGGAACTAAAAATGACAAAAAACTTGCGTCTGGATGGCCGTGAGTAACGATGTAAGTAGACATTTCGGTTTGGAACCGGCTCAGCGGTTCAAACCAGAACCGGCCGAACCGGTCCTGAAATCGGAGACTTCTCGGTTCGGTTATGGTTTATGATGTTTAGAAATCGGAACCAGCACCGACAATTCCAAATCACTGCTTACTAAAGTTTATGTATTTTTTTCAACACTATTATCACGAGTTTAATGATAGCTCAAGGGGGTTTCGGGCAGTTCAGTCTGGTTCAAAACAAAAAAATTAACCAGCAGTTTGGAACTGGAACTGGAACCGTCGTGTGACAGTTCAGTCTGGTTCTGGGTTTCGGGCAACTCGGAACCAGCAGTTTGGAACTGCAGCTTCTGGTCTGAACATGTCTACATGTAAGGAACTGCTGGTTTCTGCTTGTTCCAGTGAAACCAAGAACCAAAAATGGCAACTTAATTCGATAAAAAACTTATAAAATGGGATTGGAAATGACGGTTTGAACTGCTGGTTCCAGTTCCATGAGAGGAGTAACCCTAACCAAAATGGGTTTCCTGGTTTGTCATTACCATTCTGGGTCTGATCAGGTTGGCACCAGTTTTGGATCAGGTCCAATCTTGGTTCAAACTGTCAGACTGGTTCTAAACCGGACATGTCTAGCCGTGAGGCTAGAGAGGCACGCATTTGCAACAAATAAATAGTCCAGTAATCTTGATTATATATAGCTGATGTACATAATGTAATTTGTTTTTGAAGCTTGGTTGTGTGTATGTTGGATTTATAGGCTGCCGAAACTACTTTAGGAGATCTCTGTTTCTCGTTGGTGAGATTGGTGGAAACGATTTCAACTATCTCTTGCTGCTGGCTAGAAGGACCCTTGATCAAGTCAAGCCTTACGTTCCACTTGTTGTCAACGCCATCGCCGATGCTGTCACCGTAAGCCATTACTGCTTCCTCTTGGCCTTTTCGCACCTTCAAACGAAGCTCCATCTCATATATCTATCAAAGAGTGATTAGATCCTTCTCATTACACGCTGCTAACTCATACCTGATCGTTATTTTTTCATGAGTGTAATAACATTGTTCACCATACTTTTTTACAAATCTTTAAAACTTTTTAAATTATACTCATTTGAGCATGAGTGCGCATATAAGTGAGTGGTACCGATCCGATTTTCCATAACGTGCACACCAACTTCAGCAAAAGTGCACATACCTACAAAAGAGAAAAAATTAAGATAGATAAGCAAAAGGACACATACCTATAAAAGAGAAAAAATTAAGATAGATATCCATGGATGCTACCCACTTATGCATGCTGAATCCTAGGATAGGTCGGGTTTCTTGAAGCTCTCAAAGGAGAGTTCTCTTAGTTACATGAAAAAAAATTCCAAATGACTGGCCCCATAAAACCATTATCAGCACTGATGTAAATCTGGTGAGATGAATGCAGAAACTGATTGAACAAGGGGCAGTGGAGCTGATGGTGCCAGGGAACCTTCCGATCGGTTGCTCGACGGTTTACCTGACCGCATTCCAATCACAAAACCCATCCGATTACGACCCGGAGACTGGCTGCCTGAAAGGTTACAATGAGTTTGCCCTCTACTACAATTTCCACCTACAAGAAGCACTTGAAGGTCTAAGGATGACACACCCACATGCTAATATCATCTATGCTGATTACTATAATGCTGCTTTGGGTTTCTTTCAAGTTCCCACTCTTTTCGGTATGTACATAATCTAACCTAAGGTTATAATTTCATATGGTTTTGTTGGTGGGATCATGTTTTAGATCACCCAATTGAATTATAAAGAGTTCTATATCTAGTTTTGAAGTTCATAAATACTTCAGAAGGCATTACAGTTTGTTGATTGACCATCAATTTTAATGCCAAAATCACTTGATCAAGAAGTATTTCCTACCAAAGTGGCTTCCCCTTCTTTTTCCTGTGTACCTGGGAGGCGAAAGTGACCATTCTAAGCACATCTATGCAATCATATTAGCCAAAATAGGAAACTTACAACTTTAGTTAAAGGGAGGAGGCACACCTTCTAGTGATCTATCCTTTATCTATACATAAAAACAATACCTAAGCCTTTTCCCATACTATTGGGGTCAGTGAGTTTTTTTTCCACATAACCATATCATCTGTCGTGATAGCAGTGAACTCAACATAAACTAGATCATTCTTTATTATTTCTTTTCAATACCTTTGTAGATCATCTTCTTCTTTTAACATTTTTACAATCTAGTTTTTCATATCTTCTTATGGCAACGTCTTTTGGTCGTTTTTCTACATGTCTAAACCATCTTAAATGATTTTCTCTAATTTTATCTTCTATTGGTACCACTCTCGATTTGTTTATAATAACCTCATTATGTATATTGTATTTTTCTATATGATCACTCATCCGTCTCAATATCTTCATTTATGTTACGGATATCTTTTGTACATGTTAATGATTAACTACCCAACACTCGAAGTAATAAAATATAGCAGGTCTAATTATTGCTCTATAATATTTACTTTTCAATTTTAATGGTATATTCTTTTTACCTCATGCTTCTTTCCATTTTAACCAACTTCCATTAATTTTATATGTAACAACTCCATTAATTTTTTCACCACTTTGAAAAATTGACCCTAAGTGTTTAAAACTTTTCTTGTGAGAGATGCAATGTGTACCAATCTTAATTTGTACCCTATGAAATAACCAAATGATCAAGCTTAAATTTCATATATTCTATACATAAAAACAATAAACATAAAGATTATCTTGTACAACAAGAATAACAACAACAACAAAGTCTTTTGTATATTGGGATTGACTATATGGATTCTTTGTTTCCATAGAGCTCGATCATGTGCATGCTAATAGTTAACTCAACATAAGCTAGATTATTCTTTATTGTTTCCTTCCAATATTTTGTGATCTTCTTCCTCTTTTAATATTTTCATAATCTAGCCAAAGCTTCAATTGATCCTGTTTTCACATATCCAAACATCTTTAACATTTTTTTCTTGTGTAACCGTATATCAATCTTAGCATCTTCATTTCTATTACAAACATTTTCATTTTTAATAAAGATTAACTTGTATTTCACTATGTTTCCTTTTGGTTATAGGATTTAAGAGTGCACTGAAGGCATGTTGTGGAGTGGGGGAGCCATACAATTACAATTTCAGCAAGCCCTGTGGCAGTGACGGAACTGAAATATGTGAAGATCCATCTTCTTATGTGAATTGGGATGGCATTCATCTCACTGAGAGAGCCTACCATTGGATGGCTCATGCCTTCACCAACGGCCTATTCACCAACCCACCGCTCAGGATCCCCGGTCTTTGCCAATTAATTTAATAGTACTTATGGGATCCTCCTAAATAACATTGTGTTTTCCAAGCAGATACGTCTAGTAAACTGTTGATATTTTGGAGTAAAACCACTGGTAAAAGTTTATAGTAGTCGCTACCTCGTTTCATCAACTTGAACTCATGATGGCAGTAGCAGACTCACTTTAGAGCGAGGTGAAACATATGCCCCTCATCTGAAATCTGAAAAATTCTTGAATCTGTTATGATATATAGAAAAATAAAAGTGCTTTGTAAACGTGAAATACAATTGCACCTCATCCAAAAAAATCTTGCGTCTACCACTGCATGGTGGGATGGAGATGGTTCCGGGCGTGTTTGTTTTCTCATTATGAATAGTGTTGCATTGTATCACACAAGCTCAGCTGGAAACTTCAAGACTTCCATTTCAGTATTTCATGGTCAAGTGGTCTTAAGTGTGTTGATCCCCATATTATATTATACAAGCTGTGAAGCAAACCAACAATACAAGTATCTGCCATGGTTTATTTATTATACAAGCAGGTTTATCATCTTTTTCTTTCTTTCTTGTACAATGGGGAGGCCGAAGCCAGATGCACGCACCTGGTATCGAACTCATGACCTTCAACTTGTGGGTCAACCCCCTAGCCAGATCAGCAATTGCTAAGTACTGCTATTGAGAAACGGAAAAACTTAAAACTGAAAAGATGAGACAAAGTGTGACGCAATACATGATTAAGATGTCACTTTTTCAAAGATGTAAATGAGAAGCACACCCCCTTCAGTTACGATGGTGTGGTAAAACGTTACGCACATCCAACTATAATACCAAAATCATGTAAAAGCTTTGACCGGAAGGCCGAATCTCTGGCAAGGGTCATCCAAACAAGAGAACTTCACAAAAAGAATTAAGATGTTAAAGAAGAAGACCTCTCATGGGAATGGAAATGCTATTAAGCAAATCAGCAGCAACCTATGCTAGAGCAGATGCAAAAAGAAAGGCCCGACGACCACACAAAATTAACAAAATTACAAGTTTCAAGAGAACAGAAAGCGAACGCTCATATCTAATAATACATCACAAGCAATTATCTGCCTCTATTTTATCAAATACTGTTTGGAAAAACCTCGAAACCATATGAATAAAAGATTTTATACCAACTAGATCACCAACTCTGCTGATAACCTAAGAAAGGAGAACAATCCCAGCAAATAACAACATAAATTATATCATGCAAGTAACAAACTTCAACAAAATCCAGCAAGATAAATATTGCAACAAGTAAAATGACAAAGACACATATTGATCCTTGACATCTAATACAAGCGGAAAAACCATGGTAGAACAGAAGTTTCATTTTCTTAGCTATGGCAAACGCACAGTAATAACAGTGCAAAAAACTTAACAGCTACCGCTCTACACTAAGGTGATACATTCAGAATTAATTAATTGATGCATTCTGTGTAAAGTTAATCAATGAATGTAAGTCAAAATATATACCTGCAAAGCTTTGATAAGGTCTTCCCTTGAATGAGAAGCAGATATGCATATGCGTGCTCTGGCTGCATATGCGTGCTCTGGCCATAATAGTGGCGTTGCTGGAAATGCCACCGTCACAACAGCAACCTAAAACAAGACCATTCAACAATATCAAACATTAATTAAAAAATAAATAAAATTATTCATATCATTGATGTATGACATTAACAAGAAGCATAAAAGTTGGATTTTGATGTTCTCACATTCTGCTTGAGGCACTCCCTTGAGAAGGCGGGGATTTTGGCTGGATTGTAAAGCATGATTGGCATTACAGGAGAATCATTATCCCCAAGAACCTCAAATCCCATCTTCTGTCGGCTCACGTAATGGTTAAACCGGCCATCTAGTCTGTTACATGAGGATAGGGCCAGATCGGTAACGGACGACTGTTACCGGGATTTTCGGTCACGGTCATCCGTTACAAGCTCCTAGAAGAGTAAAACTGCAGGTGGATAAGCATGACGAAGGGAGAGCACTTGCCTATAAAGGCAAGAATTACAAACACTCTGAACCCCCGGTGAAAAATACAGAAAAAGAAAGAAAGATTTAGAGTCATCTTCATCTGTGCGAGAACCCTGCGTGGGAACCTCGTATCTATCATCATCTTCATATTCTACTGCAATCTGAACAGGAGGTACTCACTGAAGAAGAAAGTTTCACCGGAATTCATCAAACAGAGGAAGTAGAAGCTGCAGGCCTTCAACGGATTCCGACGAACGACAGAAGAGGTAGCAATCTTCGACATTGGTATTAGGACCTTCATCCCTATAAAAGAGAGTGACAGGATCAGCAAAAAGAAAAAAGAAAAACAGAAAAAAAATCGTAGAGAGAAGGCGACAGTCGGCAGAGTCGCAGAAGTCACAAGGCTGAACGACCGAAGCCGGAACAGTCACAGCCAAGGTCGAACGGTCGAAGCCCAAAAGCAAGATCCAGGCCTGCAAGAGTCAAAGGCAAAAACCCGAGACAGGTCGGCAAGAGGCAAAACCGCAAAAACAGAAGCAGCAGACCGACAAAAGCCAGAGGCAAGGCTGCAAAAACAAAAGCGGCAGGCCGGCAAGCCAGAGCCAAAAGGTGGCAGGCTGAGTGGCTGGCAAGAGAAGACGCTAGGGATATCAACAACCGACGAATAGCCGGAGGAACCCGCCAGGCAAAACTCCCTTCAGCCACCCCCTCCCGCACTCTCTCTTCTCCCTCTCTGTTCTTTTGAAAACTTAAAGATTCTTCCTAAGGTTAAAATTATGATTTTAACCTCGATCAATTACAAATTTTACATGAATACCAAATAGTAATTTTAGAAGTTTGTCCTCGTGGTTTTACAAAATTACAAAAGAGGACAAATAGATAAAATTACAGTTTGTCACAACTCATTCCAAAGACTAAGGCTGATGGCTTCCCTGCAAACCTTGCAACTAGTTCTTCTAGTTCAGCATGCAAAAATGTTGTTCCTGTTTATACAAATGGATCAGTTGGAAAGGACGCACAACCAGAGAGAGAATCTGGATCCTGCAGCAAGCGTAAACATACCACCATCAACGGGAGTGCTACAGGTGCTTGCCGAAAATTTATTCAGTGACTCGATGGCACGGGGTGTGCAATACTCATCAGCAGTAGCAAAACCCAGATAGTTATAAGATCCTAAGTTGAAGCATTTGCCTGTTCTCTTTGTTCGTCTGCAGAAGACATTCCACATCCAATGTTAGTTATTTCTCCAAGCTATATTCATTTCAGGTACTAGATCATTATGTGATCCAAAATATCAATAGCATCACGGAAACTATTAGCCGTGTTTCTCTTTGCAAACACAAGCAGATGGAAGGATTCAAATTTCACAGCAAATTGAAAGCGATCTTTCAGTAACAAGCTGGGGGGCCATATACCTTGGAGATTGAACCCTCTGTTAACGTAGGGGAACTCAATCAGACTAGATCATAGACATGTTATAGGAAAACTTAACATCTAAGAGACATCCTCACATTAGTGTTCTGTTACCATCCTTTGAGTAACTCTCCACCACATCAATCCAACCATCTGGTGCTCCTGCTATTGTCCTTGAAAAGCAATCCTATCATCGAAAGTAGTTGAATGATGTATTTCTGTAAGGAACTCCTGAGAGGCTTTAAAAAGCAAAAATAGAGAAGTTTATTTATCCTTCTTATTTAACATTGATAGTTCTATCACAAGTTCAAGGGATGCTAAAAGCTACCTGAATACGAAGATATAGCCTTCGAGTGTAGAAGTCCTCCAGACCCAAGCAAATGGGTGCATATCCCTACCCCAAGCAGATATAACACATTGAAGTAGGTACAAATTGAAGTCAACCAACTTGCAAGGATGATACGTAGATTTCAGAGCATGAGAGAGAATGCAAATCCATAATCCAAAAGAGATCAAATATGTAAGCATTATAAAATTTAATTGAAGTCAAGCAATGGGCAAGGATGATCCAGTAGATATATGGTCTAATATGCTGAGTTATTCTCTTATACTTCACCTGTAAGGAAGGCGTTTCTCAGATGGCAGGTTTTCTGATGCTTGATCCAATAAAAAAATGGATTGATTTTGTTAAATTTCATGATTCGTTCAAAGAAAATTTTGTTGGGTTGCACCTCACCTATTGATGAGTTGATAGGCATCACTTTATACTTGATTGACCTTGGTGGAGGTAAAACACCACAAGCAAACCAGGAGAAAAGAGGATCAATTTTATAGTGTTTTACCACAGTCAGGTAAGCAGCAACTTTATACTCGGACTGATCTTGCCTGAGATAAAACCTCATACACAAGCCTGGGAAAATGAGTAGTAGTTCATATTGTCCTAGTCACGCTTAAAGTTTGATTATTACTATATCTTGAACGCAAGTCTCTCAACGAAGAAGGAAGTGAAGAAAAAAATAATTTAGGTTTGAATTTCCGAAAGCGAACCAAAAAACGGCACATTATGTAATATCCTTAAGCTAGAGAGTAGAGACAGTGTGTCACACCCGCTCGAGTCGTGACCACGACCCGGCCCGAGCCGATGCCACCTGGCCGCTTCTCGCGCGGGCGTGATGGAGAGCAGTAACAAAATACAATACTAATTTAATACAAACTCAATGAAATATCTAACTAAAATAAATATTCACATCGAAGTTCTAAACAACATGTTCAAAATGGTGCGGGGCCACCTAACAATAACCTCGAATAACAAGACTTTATAAATCGTTTAACACTTATCATACCATCTAAAATATAGAAATATCGCTCTATCCAACTTCTACTCTGCTCCGTGTGCCTTTGAAGTGCTAGCTTCAGGATGAGCCGTAAAACAATAGGGTGAGCTCTTATATATAACTCAGTAGAGAGATTAAACATCTTTAAACAGAAATCATACTAAAAGCATGTATAATTTCACAATCATTTCATAACAAAGCACAGGTACCTTTAAATAATGATAACAAATTCATACGCACATACTTACACACACGCACACATTATTAGTTACGATAATTATAGCCCATACAGTGTCTGCCCGAAAAGCCACCCGAGTCATCCCGCCCTCCCTAACGTGACCTTGGTAACCCCGTCCACGACGGTAACCATGTCAACTCTCACGGTAGAGTGCCCGAGAACACACCCTGTATTCGCCCGAAGTCGGATCGCCCGAGGGACCTACAAGTCTCTAGAGACCCCACACAAACCATACAAGTACGACTCGTATATTCACCATCATTACATTTCTAAAACCAATTACAGTTAATCACATTCACAATTCATATCCAGATCCATGAATATCCAAAACCAAATCCATACAAGATTTAAATACCATGTTCATACAACACATGCATATCAAAACATGCTCTTTATCAATCAATGTCATAAACATGTTCTATTTGAAAAGCATATCAAATAACCCATAATTACGAATAACATTTCATAAACATCAATAAAACAATTATCAATCATGCACATTTAAATCTATCTAAAACAAGTAAAATCACTTCTAGCATGGTTCTGTAAAAGAATGCATAACCCCCTACCTCAAGGAGCACTAAGATCTAGTCTCCACGCTATTGGGCTACTCTTATCACCACCAAATCCTCTAATTTTAATCTCTAAACCATTACAAATAATTAAATATTATAATTTATTTAACTACAAGTCTAACGCAACAAACCGTATCCGAATTGGATCCCAAATAACCCTAAAATCACCCAAACCCCAATCTAGATCCGTTTAAGCTATTTGAGATCCAAATTGATACCTAGATCCATATCTGATCCAAATTGAGTAATTCAATAAGTAGCTTATGTCACTGTGTCAACACAGAACCTGTAACTATTGACATAGGTCCTGTTTCTAACCTAGAAACCCATTTCAAGACACGACCCAAACTTTACCCATTTCCGATACAAAACCTTTTTTGACACAGAACTGGTTATTAACATGCGATACGAGGACACGACACAAATCAATGTCGGTTCATGACATTTTAGATACGACACATCGTGTCTAACACAACACAACACGACACGGACACGAGGAACGCGCCCAAAAGAGCTGATTCCCATGATTTTTCGGTGTCACTTTCGACGGTTTCTGGCAACGATTAAGTTCGGAAAAGGTGGCCCCCCTCTTCCTCTACCTCCTCTCTTTTGACCAAGGCCAAGAACAACCATCGGTGGTGGCATTTCGCTAGAAAACGAAAGTAAAAAGAAAAAGTTGTAGAAAATAAAAAAAATCGGCGAATCGGAACCGTTCTCCGGTCAAATCGACACCATCGACTTACCTAACCTACCAAAACTCTTAGTTCTACCTCAAACCTTCGATCCAAGCCCAAAACGATGATTTTCAACAAGTTTTTCATCAAGAATCAGAAAAAAATGAAAATCTGAAAAATAGGTGAACTCACCGGATTCTGGCCGATTCCTCGTGTTTTTCGGCTGGTTTGAGGCTGCCCCAACTCTCCCTGGAGAATGCACTATGAAGGCCTCTTTTAAAGGCCTTTCATAACCCAGATGTAGTTGTTACTCCACAGTCTGTGCAGTAACGCTTAGATGTTACACAGTGCATTGGATAACCGGGTCTGCATGACAGGGCCCAATATCAAGTTTTACCTGATCTTCGTAGCAATTGCGAAGGGGGGTTATTAGTTAGAATAAGTTGGCAGACTACGACAGATACACCTAGGTGCATGATTTGCAATTAAAGATAGAATTCATTTTAACGATCAACAATAATATAAACTATAATTCGCGACTGAAATTCATAGTCGTGCTTCAATATGCTCATCACTCGTTCCAAAATTACCCAAAAGAAAAAGTGCAAAAGAAAAAACTTCTCTCCATATAGTCTTGCCAAACCAAGCAGTAAATGTGACTCCTCCAAGAATCCAGAGCAGGAAGCGGTTCACATTTTCGCCAAACGTATTGCAAGAAGAAAGAAACAAGTTTCTCATAACAATAAACCAAAACAGGAAAAAATAAAAAATTAAGCCACGGAAAAGAATTAGTCATTTGATAAATGGCAGGCATGTTTCCAATGTTGCACGGGTATGTCGTTTTGGGTGACGTACCCATATCCGGTATGCGTGTGCATATACCGATATGCATACCCAAGTATGGGTACATTACGTATCGGTACCGGGTACTAAATAGATCGGGTTGACCCATACAGATATGAGTCAATCTAATTCAAAACTAAAAATATAAAAAGCTCAAAGCGTACCCTAATCCCCAATGTTGTTGCTCGTGTATCTCTCTAATGTCTCGTGCATCTCTCTCATCGTGCATCTCAACCTCTCAGCTCATCGTTGGAACAACGGGCCTACTGGATTTCCGACGAGGGAAAAAAGAACTGGTTCGTCGGAACAATGGGCCTACTGGATTTTCGACGATGGAAACATTTTATCTCTACTTGGTTTAGCTTCAAGCGCACAGAGAGAGGGAGAGGGGGGATTCACTGCAAATATTAGAAATGATGAACATGCTAGTTTGTCAATAGTTTCAATGTGAAGTCAATGAACAATTATTTTCTGTAGAAGCAAATGGTGTGTGTTGCTTTATTTATGTTGAAACTTTGCATTCTTAGTTTTTTTTCTTGACAATATATTTAGTTATGACTTAATGGAATGACAATGGTTTCTACTTAGGGGTGCTGATTTAAGAAGACACAAGAACCTAACATGAAGACCACCTGAAAGTTCATGCTTATAGTTATCCTTAGTAACACAGGGAAATCAGGTCATGTTCGGGTCATTTGTGTTTCACATGAACATTAGATGACCTGACATGACTTGAATCATAAAATCAATGGTAGTTGCTGTCATGACATCCAATACGAACATATACCCAAAAGTTTGCATTGTTGTCCACTCAAGTGACAAAAAAAATTGGGTTGTGTTTGGGTTGACCTGCTTTTTTGACATCAACAAGTACTCTTAAGACCCAGAACACGAAATTTCCTCCGTTACTTAAAGGATGTTAATGCATGATGATGAAATGAAAATCATGCATGAAAGTTCATTCAGATCTGACTGACATGGACCCTTATAAACTAATGAGTATAAATTGGGTCTTAGATCTGGACCAAATTCATTAAGGTCGATCTTTGAGCAAGTAAGCAACAAAAGGGGTGGGCAGTTAAAGTAAGTAACAAAACAGAAAGAATTATGTCTTAATTAAGGATTCTTTTAATTAAGTTATCTTCCTAAAGCTTACTTTTCATAACATGCTAGTTTCAAAGGTGCACACGATGTTTTGTACATTTGCATGAAGACCTGAAAAACATCAAGTTGAATCCACCTAGTTAGGAATCATGCAATATTTTTTGCTTAATACTTGTGAATCTATTTTTGTTTATTGATAGTTAAATATTGTTTATTTTTAGATGTCTAATATGTCTGCTATTGGTAATACTTCATCTGCTTCTATCATTAGTAAATTTTCATTTGGAAGACCTGAAAAAGGTTGCCCGCTTTAGGCATATGTATCCTTGTTACAAGAAAAAAGGACAGGAGATGAAAATGTCAGTTGGCGGTGTAACTATTGTGGTTTAACTTACAAAGGTTCTTATTTTAGAGTGAAGTGTCACTTATGAAATGGAAAAGTAAATGACATAGTTGTTTATTCTGGTAAACTGATCAATATCTTTTAGAGATGAGATAAATTTAAAGAGAAGCACATAAAAAAGTTAGACAATTGCAAGTTCCCTTACCTACTGGAACTAAAAGTTTGAATCGTTTAATGGAAGTAAGAGAAAAAGAGTAGGTGAAAGCCAATTGACAAAAGCATTTAACAATGAAGCAAGGGATCACTTGACATATGAAATAGCAAGATTATTTTACTGTGGAGGTTTGCCTTTTAATATAGCTAGAAACTCTTACTATGTTAGTACATTCAAATATGCTTCTAACACTCCAATTTCGGGTTTTACTCCACCTAGTTACAATGTTATCAGGACTACACTATTGAAGAAAGAGAAAACTTATTTAATGATATTGCTTCAACCAATCAAAGATACATGGCCAGAAAAGGAAGTAAGCATAGTTATAGATGGATGGATTGATGTACAAAGAAGACATTTGATTAACTTTATGGCTATTTCAAATGCAAACCCTATGTTTTTAAAGTCTATTGATTGCTCTGGTGAGGTGAAAGACAAGAACTTTATTGTTGATGAAATTATGAAAGCTACTAATGAGATTGGATCTCAAAATATTGTGAAAGTTATAACACATAATACACCTGTTTGTAGAGCAGCTGGGATGATTATTGAATCAGTTTATCCTAATATTTTTTGGACACCATGTGTTACATTAAACCTTGCTTTGAAAAATATTTATGTGCGCTAGAAACACTGAGAGAAGAACGTAGGTTATTGTCTATCAGAATACCATTGAATACACTAATTTAGTTGAAGATGCTATGTTTATTCTAGAAATTTCATATCATGAATCATCACGTATAAGGCTTGTCTCATATTCAATGAAATTTGTCAACACTTTAAAGTTGCTTACTGTTCCATCACAGACACACGGCTTACTCTCCATCATAGTGATGGGAAAGAAGACTTTAAACTTTTTAAAACTACGGTATCCAAATAGATGGTGATTGAAGTGAAGAAATTGATTAACACCACATGGGGAGATGATGTTGGAGAAATTTGACACATGTGAAAACAATGTTTCTTGAGTGATGGTCTTAGTGGCACAAGGAGTGGATTGTCATCCTTTCTTTTACTAGGCCTATCTATGCATATGTTTCATCAGGTAATACCCGATCACAGGATTTCGCCTACTCTCCACTTGATTGTATTGAGTACGTGGGATTTGATGATCGAGCAAGGTGAAGACTAGGCCGTAGTATTCACTATTTAGTGGGGTTGAAGATAGAGTGTACCATCATCCTTCTACAGTGTTGTGAATCAAATTCTATATGAGCGTTGGACAAAATAGTAGCACTGACTCTTCATTGTTTAGCACATTCAACTGAACCCAGGTAATTTATTCATGATTCTTTAATTTATAATATTTTTTTACAATTAAACATGATTGGATAATTTATAATATTTTTTTTTATTACATAGGTATTATATAGGTACTATTAGCCATCAATAAGCTATAAAGACTCCAAAGCAGTTCCTCCACATCAAGATGTGGGGCTCACTAAGAGAAAGTGGAAATGCTTGAAGAGGTCCTTTAACATAATGAGGAAAGATAGGAGAAAAAGTGAATGTTAAGTTTGCTAAATTTTTGGATGAGAGAAAAGGGTTTGTTGCCTTGTTGACTCCTTATCGGATAGAGGTGTGTCCCTTAGATGCAAAATCTGGTGGCTAACTTACATGGTGTTCATGCTCTAACCGCTTCAAGGATTGCTTTAAAGCTACTTTGGGCGACATGCATACTGCATCTTCATGTTGTGAAAGAAATTGAGCACTCTTACTCTTTTCATTCACTCCATGGAAGAGGAAACAAGATCAATCCTAAAAGCGCTCAGGATTTAGTATATGTCCATATTAATCTTAGTCTCCTTGTCTAGGAAAAGCAAATAATTATAAGAAAGGAGAAAGCAATGATGTGGGATATTGCGGTAAATGAGTTTTTTCACTAAAATAATGAACGATCGCTTATGGAAGCCTTGAAGGTTGCCAATCCTTATCACTTGACGAACTTAGTTAGAGAAGTAGCTTATTATCCGCGGATAATGAAATAGTTTAATTTTTAACAATGACTTTAGTATTTAATTTAAACTATTTATTTTACTTGGATTTTTTTTTTATTTATCTATTGATACTTAATATTTTAAGTTATTTAAATGACATATTTATGCATTTTTTATATATACGCATACACATCCTATCGTATCCGTATTTTTAATTTTTAAGAAAATTGTCATACTCTCATGCCGTACCCATATCATACCAAATATTTGTCAACTATGGCTTTGCTCAATGTCAATGAATTTGTTGCTGAAGAAGCTTGTACACCATTCACAACTGTAATCAAACTTCTATCACAATTGATTATTCTTTTGATGGTTCCTATGAATAAGTGGTACTTCTTGATTTCTTCCAGCTATCCTGAGATTTATAGGGAGGCAACCATTATGGGCTTTCTAGATAAATATTCCCCATCTAGTAGTCACTCATTTCTGGAAATGAATAAACTCTTGAGATTGGTAACTGTGGGATTCTAGGAATGATGGCTCGTATATCTCTATTGATATTCAAATATTTAAGTCCTAAGATTGGTTACTGTGGGAAAGATGGCACATGTATCTCTAATAATACGAGTTGGCACTGTAATCTAACCTTGAGTGCCCATGCCCATGGGAAAGCGGGTTCTTGGATTAACAGAGAAACAAAATATCAAAGACTTGCAGCTGGTCTGGGTAAACGTTTTCCTTGAAAGAGTGACAAAGATGGGGGAAACTTAATGCTTATCTCGAAGGCAGTTTTGTCTCTCAATTGAAAAGGGTATATTGATTGCTAGTGCTTTTCTGTTCCTACAACATAAACTTGTATTGGATGCAGGTGTATTTGTGCATTTGTTAGTTTAATTGCACTTCCACGTAACCCCATCTGTTAGTTTAATTGCACTTTCTAACAGTATATTTGTGGACCTGTTACACTATAAAGTATCTTGAAAGGGGTATGGGATGCAGGAAGACTGCATTGCGAAGAGAACAAAATGCATAAAATATACGACTTCTGGTATGTGTTTACTTTGCTATTTAATTGTTCTTACTTTGAAGAAGAATATAAATGATATTCTCATAGTTAGAAACTTATAATAAAATTATTTTCAAACACTAGAATGCTCTTTAAAATATAGAATACTCCGTATAATTGTGTATATATAGTTATATAAATTTATTTTTTTGTTATATTTTTTAATAATAACATACCCGTACCTTAGTTTTTAAAAAAATTGCATACCCCATACCCCTACCGGGTACCGGTTCCGTATCCATGCATTTAACAAACTCAAACATACAAAACATGGTGAAGGTCAAATCACCATAACAAAAAATCAAAACCACAAATGACCGGAAACGGAGAGGAGAAAGCGGATCCAGAAATGTATAATAGCAGCGAAAATAAAAACACCAGAACTGACAATATCAGGTAACGAGGTGAAGGAGAAAACAAGATCAAGAAAGTACATGGAGATTCTTGGAATTCGACCATTCGACGAACTTCCTGAAGAGATCACTAACGCGAACAGCAACCCATAGCTAAACAGCGTCGTCAAAGCGGTGATGTACGGGATCGTTATCATCGTGATCGGCGTCGAGGAAGCGAAGAGAGAGCGCTAGAGAAGGAAGAAAGGATAAACTACCTACAAGTTCAGTGACCGAGAATCCGTGGCGACGTCGAAACTAGGGAACTGCTGTGTGTGTGTGTGAGAGAGAGAGAGAGTGAGAGAGAGATGACGGATCAGAAAATGGGACGAGCGTGAGGACGAGCCAGGGCGGTCTGTAGTTCGGTATAAATATTCGATGATAATAACAAAAATGCCTTAATAACAGAATGCAAGTCTACGTTCCCTTTCAGACAGAGGTGGCAGCTTCAGACCCAACCCCAACCGACCAAATTACCGGGTCTGGTTCGTCCCAAAGCGTACTAACAAAAGAGTATATATATAAGTTTGAGAATGCAAACTAAATTCTGTCCAAATCAATTTCAGCCATACGATTCAAAATATTGAAAACCAAAAAGCACTAGTGAGGGTGATCTAAGTATATATTTCTCACTTTTCAATCTTGATCATATATATATATATATATATATATATATATATAGATAGATAGATATATATATATATATATATATAGATAGATAGATAGATAGATAAATAAATAGAGAGAAATAAGGAGAGAGAAATAAAATCCTTGCCATAATCATTTTTCAAACTTTATTATTATGAAAACTCTTAAATATTTTCAAATTATATTCATGACACGTAAAAAAAAATAAGTAAGCACGTAGACAAGATCCTGTATATATATAGAGAGAGAGGGAGTTTCAAACGAAAAATGTTTTTCGGTATACTAAGATCTTAGTGTATAAATGGTTTCATCGTTCGATCTTTAAGATTAAAGATGAATATTTTAATTACTTTGTATTTAATATACATGATGCACTAAATGTAAAGTACAAAAATACAACAATATTTATAATTCAAATATGAAAGACATTATGTATATACTAATATATTCAAATAATTCTCAACCATTCAGTTTGAAACATGAATGGTTAAGATGTATTGAAAAATAAAAATTCTTTTTTGAAATAAATATACTTGAAAGTAGTATGAAATATACTTTTTACTTTTAAAATTTAAATCTCAATTGTCAATTTTTCAAATTGAATGATGAGATTATTTGGATATGATAGCACGTAATGTTAGCATACGGGAGGCTTGTTAAAAAGGAGGGGATACGTATCTTACGCGTGACCCAACGGGTTGCAGTTGTGTCAACCTGGACCCAACCTGTCGGTTCTGAATCAACCTGCTTTCAATCCGGACCCGGGTGACAGGAACTGAACTCGACCTGTTGACCTGATTTACCATCTACCAGATTCGTGGGTCATTGCTTTAGGGTGCCCAATATGCCACTAGTAGACCATGGATCGGATCTTCCATTCGTTGGTCCCCTATCTCAAATTGGTTCTCATGGAACTCAAGCAAGCCAACCTATGGCCCATTCAACTTTACTAATTGACACAACTCTTTTGAATGGTTCATCTTGGGTTCGAGATGAGCTAGCCAGTACGGTTTCTGCCAACCTTCAATTCTGGTTATAAATTGGATCCAATTACAGACTCAGTCTGGTGTTTTCAGTGTTCTCGTTGGGTCTGATATTGGACCCTTTGGCTTGGGTCAAGTTGGATGTAAGTCTAGACGCACCAGAAAGTGATTCTGGGCCCAAATTCACACGACGCAGCGTGATTTGCACAAGTTATTCTCTTATATGGAGCCCTTGTTCATGGACTTAGCTTTGCCCGAAGCTGCCGACGGTCGGCCTAGACCCAGCCAGTTTTAATTGAACTGGACTAGGAACCGGTTGAACCCAGAACCGGTGAAACTGGAACCTGAATCAGGAACCATCCAATTCAGTTTTGGTTTCACCTTTATAAAACTGGAACCACAATCGAGACCAGTGGTTTCGGTGTTATTTAAAAAAAAAATTATATTTTTTAATATAGTTATTGATTCCGAGCGCTTGGAGGCTCAAATCAGAACTGCCCAAAACCGATGGTTCTGAAACCATAACGGAAACAGACCCGGTCCAGTTCGGTTATGGGGTCTAAGTTTTGAGCGGTTTAGAACCAGCGGTTGTAGTTTAGTGAGAACCAAACATGTCTAGATTGGTCGATGGAGTTGGTAGGCCAAACACAGCATACTGGACTCTACATTGCAGGGCCAATCCGAGTCCAACTTGTATGGATTGTGGATCCTGGACAAAGTTTCATGCACTAATCCGAAACCGTGGTTCTCCGTCATCAAACGAAGAGGGAATTTTTGTCATCGAGACAAATGCTTCTCTTCTTCTAAGAGGAAAAAACAGTTTGGATTATGATTAGGACTCGTTATGAAGTGAACCAGCTTGAAATATGATTAAGACTCGTCGTATGAACTGATTATGAAGCTAATTATTATAAATAAATAAGTGACCTTCGGGGTTCATCACTTATGTTCATCTTTTTGAATGGTAGAAGTATGATAACAATTTTTTTCATGTTTTCTATTTTTTTAAAATAATTTAAATTATACTCGTGCCATTGAAATTGAAATGGGTAGAAAATAACATCTGGATTGATCATAAGTCGATTCATATCAATACAATAAAAAGGAAACATCTCACAACCCGTGTATTAAGTTCCCTCCAACTTATCGATGATGGATTTGCAATCAGATTCTGCAACCAAAATCCAAGAAAGGCACCTATCACATAGATCTTATTTGCCTGCAGCAATTCATAAAAACAATGAAAACTTTAAGCATTTGTTATGATTCAATCCATTACAACCAGCTCTACATATTCTTCTCCAGATAAGGCATCTTCCATGACACTCACAGGATCAATTTCTCCATCATTTTCCATGAAAAACTTCAATAAGTTCTTCGAAAACCAGCTAACAAGTGCCACTCCTTTCTGAGTGCCCATCTCCAGCGTCGACAGCGAATCACGGAGGTTCCAGAAGACGGTTTCCGATGGCATTTCGTACCCACATTCTCTGAATTTCCTCTCTATCGCCATGTATTCGGTTTCCCATGGGTTTGCCGATGCCTCGTCCAATTCCATGTCACTTAAGACAAGGAGGAGGATGAACATCTGATTGTTCTTCTTATGAGCACATCATCCACAAACGGACGACCAAACCAAGATAGTGAACTCTTTGGATATGTACCTGTGCCATTATGTGACAATCAATCAAAAAAATTGGGTGTCCTTACTTATGGTAGCACAATTTAGCTACAATGCCCGCTGAAGCTCGTCCACGGGAATGAGTTCCTTTGAGCTTGCGATGGCGTGACAACCGCTGGAATTGATACAAGCGGATGATAGTAGGAGTAGTTGTCCAATCGGTCTCCATGAGGTGCGGGAGAGGCAAACCTTGTATAAGGAGGCCAAAACCTCCCTCAATCAAGTGCGTGTACGGAGGATAAAGCATGCACAATCGAGTTCAACATCGGAGAATTTGTGTGCCTTCCGAATACCCGATGCAGGTTTACAAGTGCAGTCTTAAGGCAAAGTATGACGGATAGGTTGAAATTACACTCGGTTTTCTATGTTTCACAACTAAAGAGATACCACAAGGACCTAAACAGATTGGAACGTCAACCTACGCCATTTGTTAAAGAGGACATTCTTACAGTCACGGCGGTGATGGCACATTCGGTGGATGGTGTGGGACCCCGGCGGTAGACACAGTACGAGCACCTTCTACATGCTTATTATGAGGCCTCGAGGGCAAGTCCAGAGTTAGCTGGGAGAGAATTGTGACGGGACTGATTAACATAGCACACACGTTCTAGAAACAAACCTCTCTTATGTCTCACTTGTTTGTTGTAAGAAGTGTAACCGAGTAATCCAACGGGACCCGTACATGTAACTAATAACCAGGTAAGGCTAGAAACATTTAGGACTACTGGGTTCTAGAGGGCAAGCTTGGGTCCAACTACGCGTAACTGAACCAAGTATATTCCATCGAAATATTCTTCGAAGGCTCTAGAGAGGGCTTGAACCTCCTAACCGACTTAGCCCCTCTATAAACGATGCCAAGAGGTGTTGGTTGAGAGATTTCGACTAAGAGCTTGAGCTAGTCATTGAGTTAGAGAGTCTAATTATTATAAACCTCTCAATAAAGCTAAACTGTTCCTGTTTCGCTTAACTCATATCTACTGTATGTATGAGTCAACCTAAGCCTAAAGAAGAGAGTGAGTGTGTGAAAAGGCAAGCGTAGCCACTAGGGAGCTGGCCGCCCGACGCTAGGAAAGGATCCTCCATGTCACGTCTTCCTGAATTACCCATACAAAAATCTCCCTGAATTAAATAGGTGATAAAGTCGACCACGGTTCACGATTCTTTTCCAATTTTTTTCTTGTTATTGTATTTAAGGAATATTCATATTTATATATTGAGTATTTCTCTTTAAAGTTGGGCTTTCTTTTCTTAAATTTTTTTTTACTGTGCTTTGATTCATCTGAAATGTAACTTATAATCATTTAATAAAACATTTTGATTTTTTAAAAAGTAAATATGGTGAAATTTGAAAAGGAACCGTCTTTCAAAATTTCACAGCGCCTCAAGTTCTCATCGATTACTTGCTATAACTTACAGCTGCACCGTGCTTAGATTGTTGAATTGACTTGTCAATAGGTCTATGAATCGGTTTCATGGAGTTTCATCCCCTGCTGGTAAAGTCGACGGATCATGGCCGGAATCAGCCGCCGGGACGACGGCGGCAAGATCTGGTTCAGGTGAAGGACGATCATCTGAATTGCTTGCTGTAGTGCTGAAGCATTCGTTTGAGAGATTGCGGATTTCTGGGGGACCGAGTAGCACTATTGGAGAAGCCATTGGTTTGGCTGGGTGGCAGTCTTCAACGAGCAGAGTAGGAAATGCTTTCTCAGCAAACGGGGAGTTTCAGGTGGGAAAATTTTGATGTATTGTTGTTGGATGGCAGATGGCTGTTTATAAGAAGGGATGGTTCCTTGGTCTCCAAGGAATCGCAGACTTTCCCCCCACCCCCGTCTCTCTAAATTGCAACAGTGAACGATTTCTTGGTGCCCAAGGAGTCTGAGACTTCCTCTCTTTCTTTTTATGGCTAACTTTGGCTCCACCCGTACAGTCCCGACACGAAGAGGCGGGGGGATACCTGCACTGACCTTTTTTAGGTATGGGGATTACCCGACTTGATTTGAGGGGTTTGAATCGGGTGCGAGATAACAAGTACTTGACCCTTATATATATATATATATATATATATATATATATATATATATATATATATATATATATATATATATATATATATATATATATATATATGAAATGGTAGGATATGTAAGGAAAAAAAATATAGAAAGCATGGTGGCTTTTTGTGCATGACATCCAATTGCCTATCTGCTCTACACGACCCGTTACTCTCTCTCTCTCTCATTTTTCTCTTTCTCCTCTTTACCTAAGACTTTAACTTGGCCTTGGAAAATATAAACTTCTTTGTTTTCTTTTTATCTCACTTCACTTGACTTGGCCCTGCGTGATATAAAGTTGTAGTGCCATCTCACAACTTTTTTTTAAGAGGAAATCATACCCTAACGCTCACAGCCCTACACATGTACTCTCTGAAAGTTGAACTCCCACCAACAACAATGGCGTTAAAGAGCCCTATGATTGAGTAAAGCTCTGGGTGTAACTTTAATGTATTGTATGCTGGCAAACGAGCCAAACAAATTCAATATGGCTCGTTCGGCAGGTTGTTTTAATATTTAGATTTTTAGAAATTAATTTAAGGAAAACTTTGTGTTTTCACGGTTGACTTCATTATGCAATTAATATTATCTAATAATTGTTATGTTAGTTAATGAATATTAATGTTAAATGTTAAATAATTTTAATTTTTGAATGAATCAAATATTTTAAAAATATTAATTAACTAATTTAATAATACAATTCAAATCCCAACTGTTTATTTCAATGCTCGAATGGTTGAGATTTTTAAGGATGTTTACATAGAATATTAATCATTATCATGAACTTATTAATAAAAAATTTAATATCAATCAATGTTAATATTAAATCCATCGTGAGTTAAGTTTATTTCAGCTCGTTCAAACTCGTTTTTATATTTGGTTTGGCTCATGCTCAAAGTCATACGTACCATTGCCGAAGGAATATATAGATGATCCACCATGAACATTGAGCAAACTGTCCGTTGGACCATATAAGGTGGGGCGAACTATGTATAATAGCCGTGGATTCAATCGTCCCCATAACTTTTTCATTGGCTTTTTAAAATTTAGTAGAGACGGTCGCCCCACCTTGCCTCAATGTAGATCGGCCACTGGTACAGAGAGTCTGCATGAGTTCAACTTGACTTTTTCATGAACTTCGCGAGGCGAACTCATGTTCAACTCTGTCGAACATAAACGTAACATAAGCGAGCTGGGGAGGAACTGAACGGAGCTTATCCTCAAGCTGATCTAGAATTGCCATGAGTCGATGTTTCAAAACCTAATGAATATGCACACAGACTGTTAGCTCAACGGCAGAGCGCCTTGGTGCAGATGCTGCCAGTGGGGAGTTCGACTCCCAGAGGGTGCATGCATGCATGGTGTGTGTTAGATTTCTGCCCTTTCTTTTAACAAAAAAAAGGAAAACTTAAGAAATATGATATTATGTATATGGTTAAACTTTAAGTGGAATGTTGCGTAGACAAAAGAAGATGCTGACACATCATCTTGATATTCGGTTGTGAGTGGTTGAGGATTTAGATGCCATTCTACGCACTCTTTTTCTTTGTCAAATATAAATATTAGATGTGATGAATTATTCCTATCCTTCATTCCTACGCATAAACTACTCGACGAAGAAAAAATAGAGTCGTGTCGATTCGGGTTCCAGCCACCAATCACGTGGGTCATCTTTGAAGTCGTGTCTTCTAAGACCGAGTTACTTGTGCCTGGGCAAAAGAATTTTTTCTAGTGACTCCAAGCACATATGTAATGAATTGTGGATTGGATTGGGTCCAGACACAGACCCACACCACAAATTGTGACGACTGATTTGGGCATTACTGGTGATTGTGGGTCGGACTGAGTCTAGACTCAAACCCAAACCCACCAAAAAACACCCACGAACGGTAACACCCGATTTGGATTGACTATGCTTGGCTATGTATATCGTCTATGCTCTATTTTATGAGGCACAACCATGTAAACTGCCGCAATTCTTGTTGCGATCGTATCTCGTGCAGGTGCGACAAATATCTTTCTTATATTTGATAACTTAGGGCCAACATGTTTGCTTCAAATTTGTTGAACATAGATTCATATGAAAGATTCTATGACAAGTTTGTTATTTGAAACTTAGATTCATCTCATGCACCCCAAAAAAAAATGTTTACCGATAATTATGACGTTAATAGTGTTAAAAAAATTAAAGGTGGCAAATCAAGTCAAGTGGTCGGGTCACTTTGGGTCGAAATGAAAATCAGGTTGAGCCAAACTTGACGTAATTTTTGTTCAGTTCCATTCTTGAGACCCCAACACTCCCAGGTGGGATTTGGGTCAACCCCGCTACAACACACACACTCTCTCTCTCTCTCTCTCTCTCTCTCTCTCTCTCTCTCTCTCTCTATATATATATATATATATATATATATATATATATATATATATATATATATATATATATATATATATATATATATATATATATATATATATAGAGAGAGAGAGAGAGAGAGAGAGAGAGAGAGGTTTATACAACATAGATTATATGTGTGTATATTTTTACCTGTGTCTATATGCATGTGCATATGTGTGTATGTATATACATATATATTCTGGGTTCGGGTCTGGATTCATGTGGACCCACCAGATTTTTTGTTGGGTAATTTTGGAATTGCCCGGACCCATCCCGGCGTGCTTAATCAGTGAATCCAAAACGGTTTTCTCGGGTTGGTTTCAGGTCTCTTTTTTCTTAGAGAATCAGCATTGGCGACGAGGGATCGTTTTGACTAAGAGTGTCTCTTTGTCATCTCATGAGGGCGAAGACAGTAACGAGAGCCTTAGAGCAAAGAAGACCCTAATACCTCTAATGACTTAGTATTTAAGAGTGAGCCTGCAACCAAACTATGTATGGTGACTAATGTGAGTGCTCTTGGCTTCAATTGTCTCATGAAACAAAACCACCATAGCCCAATCTAGACATGCCTGGTTCCGGTTTTCTGGATACAGGAACGGGAACGGGAATGGGAACCAGACAAAATCATTTTTTAAAAAATAAGCAAACCTACTATGTTCATAGGCATAAGTTCGAGTTCTATGGCATTAAAAAATTCATATAGCCAACTCCACCTAATGTGCCGTAAGGTTTGGTTTAGGTACTTGAAATACCCTCTTCGCTCAAAGGAATGTATTTGCCAAATTTGGTTCTTCGCCTACTTTGTTAATAAAATGATCGGTTTTATGATCAGTTGATGTAGTAGGTGCAGTGACGAAGCAAAGTATTTTAGTCTTTTAGATTATACTCATGGTTGTTGTGATGTATGTTGTATATTAGATGTCAATGGATGACATTGTACATTATCAGTATGGTTGAGAAAATTTACTCTTAGAAATACTGAGAAAAACTTTTGTCCCTTTTAGTTCATTTTCTCCATTTATTCTAATTATCTTTTCTCATCTCTTTGATTTTAACAACTCGATGACCCCCAAAGGGAACATATTCCGATTCTAAAACTATGATACTTCTATAATCAATTACACAAAGGGAAATTGATCGCAAGATTCTGCCAAAACCAAGCCTTATGCCCCGCTAACTAAGGTAAAGCTACATGAATTCTTGTCACTATAACAATTTATCTTGTGTAATATGAGCATTTAGCTAGAAAAAGCAACATCATTTTAGAAACTACAGATCTTACTACAACAAGCCATATACCAGGCTAGGGGTCAACCTACAAGTTGAAGGTCATGAGTTAGATACTTGAGGAGTGCAGTTGGCTTCTTGAAGATTTGGGCATGTTGTTTCTCAATTAAAGGACATGTTAGTAAAGAGGTAGTAGAATATCAAGGGATTCATAGTAATTATGAATTTCGAGATTTAAATGAGAAAAGTAAAAAAAATAAATTTTGCTATGACATATGATCTCTTTTAACTAATACAACTTTCAAAAAATTAGATGAACATTTAATTATTTATAAGAGTAGCTTCTAACAAACACAAATTGATTATTTTGCTAATATGAGAAAACATAGATCGTGTTGTAAAGATTATAAAGTTATTTGAGGAGAAAGCTTAATTAGACAACATCTACTTTTAGTTATAAATTTGTAAGTATAAAAGTAAACAAAAAGGCAAAGAGTAAATAAATCTACTCAAACTAAACAGTAGAACCTTAAAAATGAGAAAGAAGATATATTTAAATAAAAAGTTTTTTAAAGAAATGCTTTGAATTATATAGGTATACTTTCTCATATGTGGAATAATATAACTAAGCATATTAGAAAAATAATAAAAGATATATTAAGTTAATATAAGGGAGGCATACCGGCATAAAAAAAAAAGAATGATAGTAGAATGAAATGATGTAAGATAAGATCAAGATGAAAAGAGCATGCTACAAATTCTATTATGCAAATAAAACTAATGAAATTTAGGAGGCTTATAAAAAAAAGAAAAAAGTGAAAAAGTTATTAGTGAAACAAAAACTAAAGTTTAAGAGGATTTATATAAAAAAACTAACTCAAAAGAAGGTGAAATAGATGTTTTAGGAGAGTTTAGGCTAGAGATAAAAAAACTAAGCATCTAACTTCATCATGATCAAAAGATTGTAGTAGAAAGTGATCATATAAAAATAAATGAAAAATGATTTTTATAAACTTTTTTAACAAAAATATAGGTGTTCATATTAGCTTAGGAAAGCTAACAAGACGAATATTGTTATCGAGGTATCATATAAAAGTTAAATATTAATCAATAAGCTCTTAAGAACAAATATGTAGGTGTTGATATTAACTTCACGTAATGAAAAGAATAAAGTTAAATAAGCACTTAAACTTATAATGCTTGATAAATATGTAGGACCATATAATATTCTTATAAAAGTATGAAAATCATAGAAAAGATGAATATTATTTAACTTACAAGAGTATTTAATTAAATATGAAAAACAAAAGATGTCTAAATAATGAAGTGTACAATTATACTCATAAGAACAAAGGAGACACTCAGAATTATACAAATTATCGAGGTATCAAGTTGATGAGTTACTATGAAACTATGAGAAAAAATTATTGAATATAGGTTGAAAAAAATATCAAGTACAACAGAGAACCAATTTGAATTCATGTCATGAAGATCTATTATTGAGGCTATTCATCTATTGAGAAATATTTATAGCAAAAAGGAAGAACTTTCACATGACATTTATTGATGTAAAAAAAACTTATGATAAAATACTAAGAGATATTGTTTGGAAAACTTTGAAAAATAAAGGTATCAATTGACATACATCAACCTTATAAGAGACATGTATAATAGTGTAAAAACATGTGTTGAAAAACAGGAAAGAACGACCGATTTCTTTGATATTAATATTGGATTAGGTTAAGGATGAACTTTAAGTCTATATTTATTTCTATTGGTCATTAACTAGCTAACAAAAATATTCAAGATGAAATTCAATAGATAAGTGTAACAAAAAAAATTAATTGAAAATTAAAATTATAGAGAGAAACATTAAAAATATAAGACTTTCGACTTAGTAAAACCAAGACAACATATATGAAATTTCCTTTTGGTATTTAATTACTTCAAATCATAATGAAATTAAGATTGACACGCATTGTATTTCTTATAAACAAAGTTTTAAGTACCTAAGGCTAGTTTAGGAATAAAAAAATTTGATGGAGATGTTGGATTTTATGACAAGAATATATTATTAAAATTAAAGGTAAATATTATAGAATAACAATTCAACTCACTATGCTTTATGGTTTTAAGTAGTTAATTAACAAAAGATATTCGTGATAAAAATGAGAATAATGAGATAGATGAGTGAAGTTATTAGAAATAAATTGAAAGTGTCACCAACATATAACAAAATGAAAAAATCGTTTAAGATGGTTTAAACACATAAAGGAAGTTTCGATAAAAAGGTAAAAGAAATAAGATTGTGAAAATGTTAAAAAATTATTAAAAAAACCCATAAAAGTGTTGAAAAAATAAAAAAAAATAATACAACTTTTATTGAATTAAATGCATCAGCACAACATGCCTTCATTGAGCAACATTACTAAATGCGAACACGGTGTCGTCTCTCCTGGCTATGGGTTCGACTTAATAAAACCTTCGATACCTGGGGCGTCCACATTTGGTCCCATACTAACTTCCTAATAAAAAGTTGTGCGTGCGTGCGAGTGTCTGAGAAAAAGAGAGAGAGAGAGAGAGAGAGAGAGAGAGAGAGAGAGAAACTGCCCTGGTAAAACGCAAGCAACACTGATATGATAACGATATGAGATAACAAAAGCAGCAGTGATGACTGTTGCAGTAAAGAAAAAAAGGGCAAGAGGACAATCATAGAAAGGCCAAATCAGCATAATCTTTTTTCTCAATCCACCCACCCTTTTCGTTCTTTTGCAGCTTGCACTTTGGCGCGCTAGATTCCAACTGTACAGCCATTATACCCAATTCATTCATACTTACTATACCGCTGCTTGCTTCACCGTTCCAAAGGGTCACTGTTGCATTGCCCACAAGCATGTGTGTGTGTGATGCACGCAGGCGTGAGAGAGAGGAAGAGCAATTGAACAAGGTGGCCAAGCACATTCAAATGAAAGGGCCACGAGTTCCATGCCCAGGGTATGAATGTCTAAAAGGAATTTGTATAGCCCCATCTTGCACGAGAAAAGGGTAGCCACACTGACTTCTCAGACAAGATAACTTCAACATGACTTTGGAAGCAACAAGAACCGAAATTTGCATGGCTTTGGCAGATCAAAGCCCGGAATTTGTAGAAAAAGATCGTGCAGAAAAAGCAGAAGAGGAAGAGATACTTCTCCGCTCATAGTTACCAAGATATGAAATAGACACGAACATGAGACGTGAAACCAGAACCTGAAATCAGTCCGAAGAAGCAAACCGCCAAGCAGAAGTAAAGAAGAGGTTTTAAAGAAAGTGAACTTCTCTGCAACACAGGACCACATGAATTGCTATGCATGAAGGATTATGTCATCACCATGGCATAAAAGATTCACAAGATAGAAAAAGAAGAGAGAACTAAAAAGGGAAAAACTGCAGAAAAGGAAGAGGCCATTTATTCCATGGCAGAGAGAAACTGAGAGAGCAAGAAAATGCGGATGCAATGACCACAAATCTAACCAGAATGATCAAACGAATGATGTACAAAGCATAAAGAGTACGTCTCGACTAAAAGGAAGAAATTATTTTTTGGGGGAGGGGTTCACCATGGGGAAGCTGTAGGCAGGTATCCCTACCCAGGGTATTGAAGTCACGGCCTTCAACTTGTGAGTCGAGTTCCCTAGCCAGGTGAGCTAACCATCTGAGTGCAACTAAAAGGAAAAACTTCGGTATCATCAAAATCAACCATAAACTTGTAACATGTTCACTAATTTCCCTTTATTCAGCAAGCACCTGTTTAAACAGCACAGTTCCGCTCGCTCCTCATGTTCATTTTGTATCCTTGGTAACTATGTCTATCCAACAACCACGACCATACTACAGATTGCTGGTTCATCTTCAACTGGAACCTCCCTCACATGAAGATAACAACAACAAACAAGCCTTTCCCCACATTAGGTAGGGTCGGCTTCATGAATTCTTTGATGCTATGATCTTGGACCATATTAACAGTTAACCCCAAAAAGGTCAGCTCATGTTTAATTGTTTCTTCCAACACTTCTACACCTCTTCTCCCCTCTTTTAAATTGTTCTAACGTCTAAGTTTGTCACATCTTTTCACTGAAGCTCCAGTTCGTCACCTCTGTCTGTGTCCGGACCATCTTAAGTATGAAACTAAAATGCACACAGATTCGATATTGATTACATGCAGATGCTGGACTAGCAAAATGTTCCATAATTACAAATCATATAACCAAAATCAAAATACATGGTAACAACTAGAAAAGAGAAGAAGATAAAAACTTCTCCAAAGAAAATCATTGGACCGTGATCTTCTTACCTACCAGACAAATGAGTCATGCCAGCCGAAACAGCCTAGACGGTCCAGACAAAGCCGGGGGCATCCTCCCGTGGCCCAACCAATGTGCGGTAGATGTACAGCTTCTCAACACGCTCATCATCAGTCGGGTTCCCCTCTAATGGACCCCTATCATTAATGATCTCAACATTGACCAATGGTGCCTGCTTTGCAAGCAACTTACATCCTTGGTAAGTAACATTACATGAGGACATCCAAAGGGATCGCATTGTTTCATACTTTGTCACATCCACCAGAAGAGCTCCATCACCAAAGGGGGCGTCTCTGATCTCCAGCTTCTTCAGATTCCTGCAGCCCCTCAACACATATTGCATTCCCTCGTCACTGTCTCCAGCAAAAGCAACAGACAACATTTCTAGACGTTCTGCATACATGCCAATGTATAGGAATGCCCGATCAGTGAGTAAGCCAGAGAGAGACAATCTGCGAAGGTTCTTGCAGGATCGAACAATCGCTCCAAAACCTTCATCTAAGGGCTCATGGGTTATATGGTCAGGCTTCTTTGGCTCTATTATGCATAGCCTGAACCTAATGAAATGTGGGCAACTGTTTGCTATATCGATCAAGGCAGCATTTGTCATTTGATGGCAGAAGTAGAGAACAGAATGAAGATGAGGGCAGCCCTTCGAGATGGCAACTAAACCTTCCTCAGTCACAGCAGCATGACCTCCTCCGTAAGGGTCAGAGGGAAAGACCCTTAATTCCTGTAAATCTTTACAACTCGATGCCACTACTTGAAGTCCTTTGTCTCCAATATGGTCTAACACCTGCATTAAAATAAATATGAGAAACTATCTAGATAAGAAAATATTCCCAAATCACATGAGAAACAAAAGATGCGTTAATTCCAATATGGCAAGCATGAGATTGAGTACATAAACATAATTAGTACTCTAGCTCTAGCAAAGAAGCAAAAGAGATGAATGAAGCAAAGGCAATTATATACAGCTTGAAAGAGGAGTCTCCGCACAACAAGAAGACTGAACATACAAATAGAACCAAACAGAGATGGCACTAAAGACAAACCATACCCACAATCGTTGAAGTTTTGGACAGTGATGAATCAACTTGATCAACTCCTCGGTCAGAACCACCGCATAACTCAAATTCAAGGATGTGAGGTTCGCGCAAACAGAGTAAATCAACTGAAGGCAAGTGGGAGCAACTTCCCAGAACCCAGACAAGCTTCTCAAAGACTGGCACTTGAGGAAGGCTTTGGCTGCGCTCGCTAGGTACTCAGGAGGATCCTGTGCATATGAACCTGTACCTAGGTCCACCAACTGAGGAGCACTCAGTAGAATTCTACACAGAACTTCCAGAGGCACTGATCGATTCAACCGCAACGATGTGAGGTTTGGGCATCTGGCAACCAGCCTTTCAAGCACCCCAAAATTCACTTCACCCTTCAAACATGCAAAATTCAGGCGCACAAGCGATGTGCATGAATCTGGGAAGTAACTGAGCCACTGCCCGTTGTGATCTTCAATTTCGTTTTCTTGCAAATCCAGCTCCTTGAGGTGTCTATAAGTTCATATTTTTAAACATCAGAACGTATAACGAAAGAAAGTGGGCATCAGCCCAACCACAATCATCACTAATAGATCTACAGAAACAAAGAAAAATCAAGTTGGCCAGCCACGGACAACCAACACAAAAGACTTGAACCAAATAAGTTTCAAACTATTTTTCCCTCGATAGATATATGAAATTATCATCAGTATAGCTTTCTCAAACAAAAACAACAGGACCGACACTAAAGAGTTGAAGTAAATAAATGTGAAACTAAATCAGTACAACTTTCTAAAACAAAATCAACACTACGAACAACTTACCTGCAGTTTGCAGCAACAGCAGCAATGCCTTCCGTAGTAAACCCATCACAGATGACGAGAACCAACGATTTGAAGTTCGGAAATGCATGCGAAAGAAGATCGAGGCTCTCATCAGAGACGATCATCCTCTTCAGTCGAAGCTCTTCTATCGAGATGCTGTTCCTCGCCATGGCGTCGATCCACGGGTAAACATGACCTCCCCAATCGTGAGGAACCAGATTGAAATCGGCAAAATGGGGTTTCCCTTTCAGAGTGAGAGATTTCATCCGCGGAAACCTCGCGACTACGCGCTCCGGACTGATCGCGTAGCAATTTCCGACGAAAATCCTCTCCCTCGAATTCTTTTCAACCCGGAACCACGTCTTGCACACCAGGGAAACGGAATTCCGATCTCTGTGACTAGCGATGAAATTGAATATGTGCTCCAGGATTTCGTCCGGAAAGGATGCCATCTTCCTTCTAAGCACTTACCAAATCCCAATCAACGCCTCCCCTCAAAAAGATGATGTACAAATCAGCAGATTACGCCTACATTTTCCCTGTTTGGTGCAGAAATAACAATCAGAAAATGATGAAAGAGGAAAATGGAAGAACCCAAAACTCATGAAGGTTTTCCTATCAACTAACTTCCAACTTCGAAGCACACATACGCACGCACGCGCAAAGTAACCAAGTAAGTAAAACCCAACTCCAACTTCGCAGTCAACGATTTGGGGACTACTGCCAACAACAACCCAAGACCAGAGGAGACGAAACTTTACCTCAAAAGGAAGCCTTTCCTCACTAAAAGCCCACAGAGCGCCGGATATTTCTTCCAGAAACCGCCATTAAGATCATCTCCCAAGCTCCTCAAATGAAGGAAGAAGCTTCCATTAATAGAAACCAACCAAAAAATCCTTAACAACCCGCTTCCGAATCTTTGATCTATCTAAAGAAAAACATTTCGTCTCCGTTCCAAAGGATCACAAAACGAACAAAATCCAAGCGAATATAACAAATAGCTCCGATTCCTTCTAAAGGAAACATTCTCCCAAAAGAAGGGACGAAGAAGGAGAATAACAATTCGGACGAACTCTAGATCCACGGACAAACAAATCACGAATCCTCATGAACAACGATGTTACAAATAAGCGAAATGAATCGGAAAAATCTAACCATAAAGACCCAAAAACAGAATGAAAAAAACATCCTTTATATCATTCTCACCCAACAAAAACTTTCCCTTCCCGAGTTTCTCTCTGTAATTCCGGGTCAGTGGATACAGCGATTACACTTGAGGTGTTAACCGTGATCAAAACACGAGGGAGGTCGTGCCCCATCTCGACCATTGGCTTCAATCTGGAACGGACGGTCAGGATGGCTTCGGATGAATGGGACAAGCAATACAGGCCGTGAGATGCAGACGGATGCATGCGTCCTTGTCCTGTCGCTGCTGACCAATTATATTATTTATCCGCACGGCCAACTTATTCCCTTTCCTTTATTACCGTTGAAAAGCGTGGGGAGTTTTTATTTTTCTCTTGATAGCAAAATGTGGGGACCACTAAGCTTCCAGTAAGGTTGTTCTCCTTACCACATATCGACGGTAATGGGTATTGTGTATCGAACTCGTGACCCTCAAGTCAAAGGTTCGTATACATAATATATATTAATTTAATTATACCCACCACTCATGCTGCATTGATTGTTGAGTGCAATAATATTATTTTTAATTTTTAAAAAAGATTTAATTTTTTTTTTAAAATACACTAATGTTATCAAAAAAACAATGAGTGAACTTGTGAGAAGTGGTGAGAGTCGCTATATATGGAAAGTAAAAAAGGTTTAGTAAACCACTAACCACTATATTCATGATATAGTGGATACTAGGAACAAATTTGGGTGAGGATCCTTCTTGTTCGCCAGTGTGAATGGCCACCCTTCTTGTTCAAATTGACTTCATGCCGATGTGTTCGTGTCGTGTTTCACACGGTGTCGAAATGGATAATATTCTGCCTTTCAAGTCGTGTCAATTCCGGAATTGGCAGCCCTAAATGCATAAATCCTTCATGAACAAAGTGAGAGCAATGTAAGAATACACAACTGAATGGAGGAACTCAAATCTCATTGTGGACATTTAAATACTTAAATTTAGAAACAAATTACTTAGGATTTCAGCTTTAATGGGCATATTATTATTATTGTTGTTGTTGTTGTCGTCGTCGTCATAGTAATAGTACTTTTATTTTTTTTCACAATAAAAAATATAAATATTTTTGAACGTAAAATAAAAATGCACCTCATATAAATTATAAGTACGCCTCAACCCAAAACAATCCTCGGGTCTCCGAGAAGCTGCTTTACTCTTTGAGAGCATTGTTGTTGTTGGCACCTACTAATAAAGCGTAATGTCGTAATAATAAGTTTGTAAACTTCCAGTGGGACCCACTTCGGGCATCCCTTTTTCATATTATTCTTAAGTTTGTGATTGAATAAATTACATCGCCACGTTCATCCATGATCCCAATTTTAAACTCAAAATCAGAAGAAGAAAAAATAATCACAAATAAATCAATTCGGTCAGAAAGGATCGTGAGATGGAAGAGTGAAGACGCATGCTTGCTGCTTCCTCGGGGTGAAGCATTGGGTTTGGGATGTCAATTGGATATATCCGATCATAACGGATACAGAATTTGGTCCGTGGGTTCCTATACCGCAATGTACTTTATCTGAATCCTAACATATTATGATCAATATGTGCTACTTGAGATATATTTATAGATGTCCAAAGTATCTGAGATCTGGATCTAGATATGTCCAGTTCTGATTAGTTCCGAACTTAGAATTGTAATCGAATAATCTACTCAAGGTCGGTTCCAATTACAGTTTTGGAACCATTGGCTCTGGGGTGGTTTTTGTTTGAGTCTGGAACCTCCCAGAGACGATAAAAATTTAAAAAATACCAGACAGTTTGGAATCGTCTGTTCCCATTTGGTTCCGATTATGGTTTTACCAATTATGCGTTCAGCTGGTTCCTGGCTTGGTTCGGTTCTGCTTAGGAACTGGCCATGTCTATTTGGATCACATTTTAGTGTATTTGAACTGTACCATTCGGATACGGGTCTGGGCTTTCATATCAACTGGACTCCAAATCTAGTCACCCAACTGGGCTTGGTGTGAAATCAGGCTGAATTCGAGACTCTAGCTTATGTTAGGCTTATATCCAAATGGTTAGCTAAACTTGCAGGTAGAGAGTTCGATTCCCGAGGGTGCATATGTATGTGTTTGTTAGGCTTTAGCCTCCTTTGTAAGGTGGTTTTAACCTTGATTTTAGACAAATATTTTAGTTGCAGTCGGTCGGTCAGGCTTGGGTTTGTGCAAACTGATGTGTAATAGGTTGGCTCAGGGTCGACCTGTTTTTAAACCCGAACACAAGAAGTTCACCCGAATTTTCATCTTGAAAGTCCACAAAAGTAAAAGGAAAAGAAGAAACTATAAATGAAATGAGGAAAAAAGAGGAACGATGTAGAAGCTAGCAGCGTGGGAGCAGCGGGTTTCCCGGGATTCCCTGCTTCACCGTTTGTCCTTTCTTTTGTGCCTGCCTGAAGAGTCATTATCATTTAAATCGCATCTATCATCATTTATGCGCCCTACCATGCATCGATTGTTCATGCGCCTTGCCCTCCTCCTGCAAAGGCTTCCGTAGCTAATAAATATTATTTTTGCTTTCTTTTGTCATTAGGAAATGTTTATAATATATAAGGTATATAAATAAGGAAAAAATCGGATCTTGTCAGCGTTCAATCATTGCTTTTTTATGATATAAGTATAATTTCTAATATTATAAGGATATTTACAAATAAAAAAGGACAACCTATTATACTGGTGATAATGGTCTAGCAAGAGTGTTTTCTCTCTTAATATACAAGGAAGAAAAGTTGTTCGATTAAGCAGAGTATTCAATCTTTTATTTCATATTATTTGACTGTTTTATACCATTTGCGATATTTTACCACTCTTTCACTAACCAAAACTGTCCTTCACTAATTAAAACGGTTAACTTTACCATCAAAATCACTTAAAAACCTAAATATTTATAGATACAAATGATTTTATAGGTTTTAATAGTAATATTTATAGTTTTGATTGATGAAAAATGGTTTCAAATGGTGAAATTGTGGAAAGTGATGAAATATAACATCTTATGGTTAAAATAGTAGAATCATGAGATAGGTGATTAAACACCATGCTCAATTGAGGAGGGACCATACAAAGAAGGTGAAATATACTCAATGAGTACCATAGTCAAACACTATAAAATGGTATAAAGTGGTGCCTTTCATGCTCAATTGAGGAGGGACCATACAAAAATGGTGAATTATACTCAATGAGTACCATAGTCAAACACTATAAAATGGTGTAAAGTAGTGGCCTTCTTGCATTTATCATTAAGGCCCAACATTTTTCACTTTGAGTATAATTCACTTTTTCTCATATATATATAATGAGACCACAGTTCATGTGTAAAGTCATTTATACTCAAATATATTTACACATCTCAATCATTAAAATTTAAAAGAATATTTAGAAACAAATGTGTACAGATATATATAAGGGATACAATTTTGACAAAAAAATATGACTATATATGGCCGGCCCTGCTTTTGTGCCAGCCTTATTGGCCCAATCACTGTCCTCCATGAGGCGGGCTTCATGTTTATTATAGGAGAGAGGAATATGAGCGTCATGTCCTCCGTGCCCCGAGGAGAGAGAGGGTGGGTGGCTGTCGATATATTTGTGTACCCCCCCGTGCAAGTAGCAATCAGTCCAAAACCGTAGAGGCCTAAGCCCTAGTTTTTGCTGGCGCTCTCACGTCATGTCATGTTGAATCAAGATGTCTAATCTGTACACAACCCGAATTTTCTCACATTACAGGTGACGTGAACGTTGACTCTTCGGGTTGTGTTTACCTTGGGTTCTTATCTCATGCTTGAAATTACAGAGATTTTAGTGTTACGAGTTTTGTTCTTGATGTGCAAAAACATGTCAACTCCAATATGACTCGGTTTTCTTTGTCACTTTTGGGCAGAAACAACATGAAATTTTCGGGTCATGTTTGTGTCGTGTTCTCTTTTGCCGTCTCAAACTGCTACAGCGCCATTGGAGCCTAGGACCACTCTTCCAATCCATTAACACCAAACTTATCAGAGTCATCGAGTAGGGTGGACATGGGCCAGCAGGACCAATCCAGACTCTTGCCCAGAATCTTATCTGGGTCGGGTCAGAACTGCCCGGGTCTGTAATACTGAAAAGTTGTTTTTGCTTAGCGTTGTTCGGGTTAGCAAATACGCAGAAGAAAGACAAAGGTTGCGGTGACAGACGACCCGCTTCACAATCAGGCAACGTCGATCCCATGTTATCGGAGTTGGGTTTGTCCTTTCTTGTCTTTCTCAATTAGTTCGAATCTATCATCATGAACACGCGCTATTATGCATCATCTTATTCGGGCTCATTCTCCTCCTCCTACAACATGCTTTTGTAGCTAATAAATATTACATATATGATTTTTACTTTTATTCGAAATGTTTATATATATATATATATATATATATATATATATATATATATATATATATATATATATATATATATATATATATATATATATATATGGGTCATGATGCACAATCTCCCTATTTCCCAACATTATGGCACTGTGCTTTTCTCTACTTCATCTACTCAAGATATTCAAAATAATGGCACCATGGAATATATATATATATAGAGAGAGAACTTGATATATGCTAGCACACTTACATGTTAGTATATCTAAAGAAATCTAAACCGTCCTAGGTTGACGGATGGTTAAAATTTGAATTGAATAAAGTAAATTTATAAAAACTAAAACATATATTTTTTATTTTGAATTCAAATTTCAACCAAGGATCACTCGATATTGAAATTTATTTAGATTTGCTAGCAACTAAATATGCTAAAAAATATAGAGAGAGAGAGTGATTGATCGTGCGTACCAGTGATGCTGGAAATTGCTTTTTTTGTGACATGAGTGTAATAAAAATATCATTCATAATTTTTCAAATATTCTTGTAATCTTCAAAAATTATATTTATGCCCTTACGAAGCAATAATTGAGCAGCAATGAGTAAGGTCGACCATACTCTTCGTGCTTATCTAGCTTAGGTCCACCAAGCCAAATGGTGAATCAACCAGGAATATCCGACAGCCTCCTGAACCAGGCCCATTTTGACTTCTTGACAAGGTCGCGACCAATTTCATGATCAGGCATTGGGGATATTCATGGTTTGATTCTAACCTCAACCTCGAACCAAACTGCTATTATCGATTCTCAATTTTTACTGAACCAAATAAAAAGATGCGACTATTTGGAAGCAACGGGAGGTAGTGAGGATCCTGCTGAATAATCAACGAAGAGAAGTGAATAGCACCACAAGCTAATATGCAACAAAACTCAACATCTAATATAAAGAGAAAGAGAGAAATTACTACTTTCGATTGAGTTTTTTGTGGAGCTCAATATAACCCAAGCAATCGTGATTCAAAGAATGCCGAATAAGAGGAAAAGAGTTGTACATGATGCTTTCTGTAAACTCAAAGACTTGAGAGAGAAGGAAGACGGTGATGTTTGAGGAAACCCCCACACATAAAAACCCTAACCGATTCGGATATATATATTTCGGTGTGGTTTCAGTTCTAGAACCGTGAACCGAATCAAGAAAAAAACCCAAACCGCTGTTTGGTTCGGTTCAGATTCATCTGTTAGATGAACACCCCCTAATCAAGGGGCATCCGTTCCTACTCTTAACAGTCTCAAGATTTATTTTTTGATGATGAGAAACCCTCCTCGAGGTCAACCCCAAAACACGAAGATGACCATCGTGCATTGAGAGTCCCCACTGGGTGCGTTCGGGCCGGTTATCCTTTGTAAGTTGTAAGGCACAAGCCTTTTGGGGTCTTCCTTTAATGAGGTTCAAGGCCAAAAGCGAAGAAAATGACCGGTCTATGCCTCTATATTAACTTCAGATCTATCTTTACAAATCAAAAAGGGTTTCCTCTTTCCGTCTAAGTTGGGGGAATGTCCAACTTCAGGTTCGGGTGGGACAGGCTTTAAAAATTGGGTGGTGGTACAGTGGGTTTATATGCAATAAGGTTCTTTGTTCAGAATTCCGGACTTGCCACTCCTGACTAACCGAACACGAAAAAAATTTGGGTGGATACAGCATGAACACGAACTAGAACTTGAAGTTGCTTGCAATAAAACATCTTACGTGAAATATGACACAAAAACAACCTAAAAAGTCTGATTTCTTGTCCAGCCAACACAACACCAGAACAAATTCCATTATCTTCAGGCTAACTGTTTCAACATAAACACAAAATGATACAACATGAAAAATACAACCCGAAATAAAAGAACTGTCATTTTTAAACGCAAGGCCCCTATATCAGCACTCCCGATTGGCCCAAATGCAACTTAAAAAGAAAACGACAAGGTGTTAGACTCAAAGGAGCCTTCAAGTTGAAGGTCTCTTATGGATACCCTGTCATGCATCTGGTATTAACACTAGCTTGCCGGTCGTACACACACAGACGAGTAACTTCATATTATACTCTTGCCTTCTCTTTACTCTTTTAGTAGTAAAAGATTATTTAAAAATTTAAAGGGTGTTTGAAAAATAAAAATAAAAATCATAAGAAGAGGAGAAGGGACAATGGCAATAAAAAAAAGAAACCATGTGTGAGTTCATGAGATGAGTGGCAATATATATATATGTATATATATATATATATATATATATATATATATATATATATATATATATGTATATATATATATATATATGTATATATATATATATATGTATATATATGGAGTGAATTTAATATGGTTGTTATATTCTTACAAATCTTAACCATCATTTGATCAACAAAAGGTATGTACATTTTTTCATATTGTACTTCACCCCATGGCAGATCTCGAATTTTTAGTGGGGTGGGACGGATCATGTATAATGGCCATCCATTCAATCGTCTCCTGTAACTCTTTCATTGGTTCTTTGAATTTCAGATGGGGTGGCTGCCCCACCTCGCTTCAATGTAGATCTGCCATTGACTTCATTCATATGATACCTTTGGCATTTTAATCTCTGATGAGATTCGTTATAAACTTTTTGCATGTTGTACTTGATTCCCATGGTATTCTCCGCTTTTCCATCACTTGGTAAACTTTGTAAACATAGCAAGCATATTAGGCTTTTTTCATACACACGCACACACAAATATACATATATATACTTTTAAATCAAGAAACAATATTTATGATGATTCGTGACATTTCATTGATCTTGAGCATTTAAAGTTTCACATTTTAATACGAGAAGTCATGTAAGATGCATGTGCTCTTTTGACAAGTTTCTTTTCTATCTATTTCGTTTGGGGTCACACTGTAAGTGGACCCGAAATCCTATACAAGATTGACTCCGGGTTTAAGGAAAATGACCTGAAGAAAGAAAAGGTCGAGTCAGAGTGGACCTGCTTTTGACGCAAATTCAACACTTTGATCCGATTTGCCACCCCCAGGTGGAAGCCATTGCTACAAACTTCATTTCCCATTATATGAGTGTCTCGAGATTGGTGGTTGATGATGATCTACGCATAAAAGTGGTTTCTCGATGTGAAGAGGAATTTCTTTCGCCTTAATTGTGGTGTGCATGGACCACTGAATATTTTGAGATCTTCGAAAGCTTCCATAGAGACGGCAATTGGACATGGCAGCTTACCTTTTGCTTGCTAAATCAGCCACTACAAACTTGTATAGGGACTTCTCTGCTGCTAAATTTTGTACTATTTTGTCTCCTTACAGGGTAAAAATCTTAAAGGTTAACATCTAAGGTGCTTCTAAGCTCGCGCACACACACACACGAAGAGAGAGAGAGAGAGAGAGAGAGAGAGAGAGAGAGAGAGAGAGAGAGAGAGAGAGAGAGAGAGAGAGAGGCCCATTAGTATCTATTTTCCTTCACCAGTGGGAGTCATTTTCACAGTGGACACCCCCTTTATGTTCATTGAAATGAAAGAAAAAGAAAGGAAGACAGCCAACGTCCTTTCCCTTTCATCTCCAAGAAAGGCCAAGGCTTTTGTTCAGTAATGCCAAACAACATACTTTTCAGTGAGATCGCTTTTGATCTTCGTTCTACGACCAACGTCCAACTTTTCGAGTTTGCGACCATTCTTACCTCTATTTCACGGTTCAGTGGTAAAGTAGGCTTATATCTTCTCTGTGTGGGCAACTGGTGTTACTGCAAGCATATGACTTGTGCTGAATATGCAGGTTCTTCTTTCGGTTGCCATCGGAGGGCGCCGGAGCAGGATTGAATGCTCCAAGTATCGAACTCATGAACTTCAACTTGTGAGCTTGCTCCTTGTGCTAAATATGTCTGTTCTATATTAGAATCTTTTACTTGGAAAAACTCTAAAATAGAGTTAGTGTGAGAAACTAGATAATCATGCAGAGAAATGCATCGAAAAAAATGCTTATATTTTGAAAATTGACAGTTGCACTAAGGAATCGGCTAACTTAAGCAATATGACCTACGAAACATGCTAACTAGCCAAAATCGAACTTAGTCAACGGAGCGAAGAAGTGACCCATGATCCAGAGGCCAACTATGCATAGGCATGACAATTTCATGTTTTGGGTCGTCTTTCGTGTCAATTCACCAAAGTTTTAAAATAAAAGGGAAAATACATTTGATCTATTTCATTGAATTGAACCCAACTTATTTAAACCCAAACACAAGTTATAATGGTTTTGGATCCAAAACATATCCAATTTGAAACTGGGTGTCACGAGGACACGACCCAACTCATTCACGAACAAGTTTTGAAGTCAATACCATCTGGACAGTAAAACATGAATGCGAAACAAAAAGAAAACATATTGAGTTTATACATACCAAAGTGGACCTGCCCAGCCTGGAAAGATGTAGGCCAGACCCAAATTTTCTGGCTCATATTAGGAGCTGGACCAAACGGACCGGCACATCTGGCCCCTAGGAACGTATGTGTACATATACATACACACACACACACACACACACATATAACATTTTGCTAGCCTTCAACCCACCCCAATGCTGTCCCTAAGGTGTTTGATTATGAGACTGGACCCGATCCTGTAGGACCAGTTCCAGTGGGTCGTATCTCACTTTTTACTGTACATCTTCACATGCTCAAGCCTCGTAATCAAGATCGGGCTGATTGATAACTAGTGTAGAAAAAGGTTTGGTTTGGGATGGTCTAACCTTATAAGAAACATGACAAAAAAAGAACACTATATAATGCAGTGGGTTTGTAGACTCTCATTCTTATTGGATTATTTTGAAAATAATAGAAAATTTTCAACCAATTGTCGAAGAGTTGTGTAAGATGGCACAAATATTGAGGTGCATATATAAAGAAGTATGCATGCATATCGGAAAGGTGACCCATATAGAGGTTGTGTGATAATGGAATCATGCAGAAGTGAAGCATGAAGGATCGATAATGTTGTGGAAGTTTCACCATATCCATTTAAGTATAAGTTATTTATGTTATACTAATGTTGTGGAAGTTTCACCATATCCATTTAAGTATAAGTTATTTATGTTATACTAATGTTGTGGAAGTTTCACCATGTCCATTTAAGTATAGGTTATTTATGTTATACTTTTATACATAAAAAGAAAAGTAGAGAATTATTATTCGTTAAAATTATCGATGTCTAGTGCTTAGTTATGTTCGTGCAGGGCCTTCAATGCATTTTATATAAAATTCACAGGGAGAATTTAAAACCTGATCAAGCTCGAGATTTATAAGGACTATGATACATTCCAGTTTTGGTTTAAGTACTTTGTAGCACTGCTGTTTACCCAATGCTAGAGTTCTGCACCAACTTTAATTGTTCATAATTAGTTTATGAAACCCATTTCCAGCACCTAGTCATGTCGATGATGAACTTTGTCATTAGGGGTGTTCATGTTTCGGTTCTAAACTCAATTTCAAACCAAACCGCTATTTGCGATTCCTGGTCAAGACTGAACCAACAGTTTTGGTTCAGTTATGAACCACTATTTTACTTATTTAAGGTTTGGCTAAAGAATGCCAAGGTTGACACCCTCCCCCGAAAAGAAATTAATTTAATATCATGTGGTCAATGACCATGTATCAAATATTAATCTGATAACAAATACTACATTTGATCTTAGCGAAAAGGCCGAGAATGGTATGCTTTGTTGAAACCCTTATGACCCATTTTATAGTTGCCGTGGATCCCTTCACTCCGCCTGTCTTTTTAATACAGTACTAAAACTTTTCTGTCCTAAAAGGTTTTTCATTCGCTTCGGTTCAGTTTCAGCACCCGAAAACTTCCAATTATGTTTAATGTTAGAACCGAACCAAATCCCTGGTTCGATTCGTTTCTAGCGGTTTGGTTCGGTTTCAGCGGTTCCTTGAACACTCTATCTGCAATCCACATTTACATAAGAATACTGCAAGACGTTGATTAAATGAGTGATGAATTATAGAAGGCACCTTTACTACTGTGTATGTGTGTATGCACGCGCGCATCTGCATGTGGGTACACTACAAACTATAATTTTGAAATGAGTAATATCATGTATGGCCAACAACATATTGGACCTGATTGCGTCCAGGTTACATTATGAACCAAGAAGACAATAACACGAACCGTCGACCATCTTTCTACGAAGAAAAACAGAGAATATCAAAATTAAACAACTAGTGTACTGAAACAATGGTAGTGTTGGACCTGATTGCTGATTCAGAGAGTTGGCTGAATCAATTCGAATAGCTGTGACTCTGATTTAAAATTTAGAAATTTTTAAAAATAATGGAAGAACAAAAAAAACCGAAAAGCAGTAATGATGAATCACCCTGGCTAGGAATGATTTTCGACCAATTTGATCCAATTTTAACTATTTGTTCAGGGGAAGGTATGCCATACTGGATGAGTACGGTACTCAATAATTATAAAATGGTGTCAAGTGATGTCAAAGGGCAATAACTATAACAACATTGCATTAGAAGGATTAGCCTCGACTTCACCAGACGTTAGATGTGAGATTGATATACAAACACAACCCAACATCGAATGGAGGAACAAATGACAAATTCAGAATATGGTCAATGAGATGATCAATTGAAAAGCAAACGAGCATCTACACGAAGACCACTCACTTCTCTAAATTTATCAAACGATCAAGTTGGATGAGAAAAACCAAACATCAACAACAACAACTAAGCCTTTTCCCATACTAAATGGGGTCGGCCACATGGATTCTTTGTTTTCACATAGCCCTATCATCTCACAATAAGCTAAATCATTCTTTATTGTTTCTTTTCAATACTTTTATGGTCGTCCTCTACTCTTTTAATATTTTCAAAATTTAGTTTTTCGTACATTCTTAAAGGTTCTTCTTTTGATCTTCTTTCTATATGTCCAAACCACCTTAAACGATATTCTCTCATTTTATCCTCCATTGGTGCCACACATAATTTATTTCTAATAACTTCATTATGTATACGGTCTTTTCTTGTATGACCACTCATCCACCTCAACATCTTCATTTATGTCATAGACATCTTTTGTACATGTTGATGATTAACTGCCCAACACTTAAAACCATAAAACATGACAGGTCTAATTGCTGCTCTATAATATTTACCTTTTAAACTTTAATGGTATCTTCTTATCACAAAGAATACTTCATACTTCTCTCCATTTTAACCAACGAGCATTAATTCTATGTGTAACATCTCCATCAATTCTTTCATCATTCTGAAAAATTGACCCTAGGTATTTAAAACTTTCCTTTTGGGGGATGCAATGTGTGCCAATTTTAATTTTTATGTCCTATGAAGTAACTAAATGATCAAACTTACGTTTCGTATATGTTGTCTTTGTTCTACTAAGTCGAAAGCCTTTACTTTCTAATGCTTCTCTCCATAGTTCCAATTTATTATTAACTTTTTCCTTAGACTCCTTTACTAGCACAATATCATTTACAAATAACATACAACAAGGTACTTCATCTTGAATATGTTTTGTTAACCCATTAATCACCATTATAAATAAGTATGGACTTAAAGTTGATCCTTGATGTAACCCAATATTAACTTCAAAGAAGTCCGTCATTTTTTCATTAGTCACTACACATGTTTTTCCACCATCATACATGTCTCTTATAAGGTTTATGTATGTCAATGGGATACCTTTTTTTTTAAGGTTCTCCAAAGAACCTCCCTTGGTACCCTATTGTAAGCTTTTTTTAGATCAATAAATATCATGTGAAGGTCTTTTTTTTGGCTCTAAAATGTTGCATAAGACGTCTCAAAAGGTGAATCACTTCAATATTAATTTAGGTTCTCTGTTGTACTTGATACTTGTCTTAACCTACGTTCCATAATTCACACAAATTTTGAATGTCTCCCTTGTTCTTATATATGGGTATAAGTGTACTCGCTCTCCATTCTTTGGGCATCTTTTGGTTTCTCCATATATGAGAAAAATCAATGTTTGTAAAAAAGAAACGTGGAAATTCGACTAAACATTCCCTCTAGGGTTGACTTGTTGTTCCAACTTTAGTGCCTAATGTTTGCAAATGAATGTTTAATTTGTATTATCATAAAAAAATGAAGACACAATTCAAAAAGCATTTGTAAGAACCCACTCGTTAAACTAGACATAATGTATTGTTGTGTAATAGAAAACTTTGACCCTCGTTCTCAAAGGATATAAATAAGATTTTAGGCAATAAAAGTAAGTTTTTTTTATAAGAGTATATTCCGGTTGTTATTGGTATAATGTGCTTGGTAAATAGGTCGATAAGACGAGATAGACAAGACATGATGTTGAAGGAAAAAGTTGGTATGCTGAGGTAGGACTACTCCTAGGAAAAGCAGGAAAAATCTACACTAGGAACAACTGGATTCGATCCTTTTGCTTTAAACATTATAATGGCTATTGGCTATATAGGCTTTTCTAGAGGCATCCGCAATTCAATTCGTCTTTTTCGTGGAGATGATTCGAAATAACTTCTCACTCTCCTTATTGTTGCTGCTTTTATGCTGATATGATGGTATAGTTTATCATCACCACCATTACTTCGTGCTTTTGGCTTATCCAAGTCGTGAGATTAAACTGGCCTCTTTCTTTTTAAGTTTGTTGAGAGATGTACCCCCTCAATTTTTTGGCGTCAACAAGTTCTAAATCTCGATCACTGAGGATCTTCTACGTGCCCTTTCTTTCCAATGAGGGCATCCCTCACAACGCCTTGACACCCGAAAAGAATCCAAGCAACCAAGGTAGTCAAGATTCAGTTTCTATATAGAACCAATGGATGGACAAACTCATTGGATTTTACCCTAATTCTAAATTTGCTGATGTAAAATCATATGATTTTACTACAACATCAACATTGTAAGCTGGAGTTTCTAGGCGATCACTCATCTTGTCAAGAGTCAACTCATCAGCAACCTAAATCATGCAATTTTAAGTTTTAAGATTGGGAGCTTAACTATTATGACAGTGGCAGATCTAGAGAAGCTCTTTTAGATGGGGTGGATGCGCCACCTCGGCTGAAATAGATCCTCCATTGACGACAATTTGAACTTTCTCGATGATCTGTTGTAGTCTGAGGACGTCATTATTTAGCCTGTATAAAGCAAAGATCCATGCAGGATGCAAACAATGCAAAACTTCATCTGATGTTGAACAAACAAATTATGTTTGGCCACAACACTGCACCGTCTCCATCTTCCTCTTATCAATCAATTAGCATCTTCACAAAAAACAAAAGGAAAGGAATTCTTCCAATATTTAAAAAACGAGAAAGGAGAAAGGAACAGCAGCCGATTGCACATGAGAACATTGGGGAGCGAGAGCCTCTCTCTCTCATGTACAAGATTCCCTTCGACTGAAACCTACAGATGCTCTGAAAATATTCGCGCTATGAAGTTAAAGACGTAATCTTATGAAGAGCCTTTTCATACCATAGCATTGACAAAACAAACGACGGCAGAGGATGCGAACAACCAACGGTCAAGATGAGGGGAAATCCGACATCTTCACATAAGCATCACCATCATCATCGTTAATCACAACGGTCAATTATCATTCACTTCTGAGAAACAACGTTTGTGGTAAAGACTTGTTATGCAATAATTTTTCCACTGAAACGAATCATTGCCAAGAATCTTTTGCCACAGTACCAGCGCACAGAGAGAGACCTGAGACATGATAGAGCGACACACACATGATGCGTGATCAGAAAGCAAATGGGCCGCCGTACTTTTATTCCATCTAGCAGAGCAATACATGCATGGATTCGTCAACTAGCTGCTAATATTAGCTCCGCTTTATGCTTGTGCGTGCGCGTGTATTTATGTGCGTGTGAGAGAGAATCCGCATGCTCCATTGCACATTTTTAACCCCAAAAGAGTTTTCTTAAACCGTATCCGATCTCTATATTTGCATTTCCTCAAGTAAATAGATCAAATCATGCTTGTTTCTACGTATACTCAAGAAACAAATCTGCCTGTTCGTCAACCATGTATGCAGATCACAAATTTGTACTGGGACATAAAAGGTGTACCTCCTAAAACTTTTCAGAAAAAAATTGTTAGTCACAGTAACACGGCAGTGATTAGGGTAATGATGAAGGACTTCAAAGACAAAGTGTAGGGCGGCAAGAGCACAACAGACAAGATAGTCGTCTGAGAAAAAGCTGGTAGGTTCTCTGTAGATCGCGGAAGAACGGTTTTGTCTTGTTTAATTAATTGGGAAGCTATATATATATATATATATATATATATATATATATAGAGAGAGAGAGAGAGAGAGTTTGAAAGGGTAAATTTGCAAATGCAAGGGTTAGAAACGTCTGTGCCTTTGCCGAGAAACATACCAGTAAAACAACTAGGAGATTTTCAGCAAGACACCTTAAGAATCTACAATAATTCTAATCTCGTTTATATCGAAACTCAACCTTATAAATTGTAAGAAGTGTGCAGTGTGCCTAAATGGTTAATCTCACAACTTTGAAGAAATGTTATATGCATGTCGAAAAAGTGGTGAGATTAACTATTGCAACTATTGAAGAAATGTTATATATGCAGGCTGGTCAATCACATTGACCATCGTCACCAAGATTCTCTACTGCAACCGATAATGGAAACAACAGACTCACTAGAGCGCTCCCTCGGAGCCTTCTCCATCTCCGACGAAGATGATGGCGCCTCCAATTCGTCACTTAAGAGCCACTCTCCGGCCGTCACCGTGGAGTTCAGTTCCCAACTGTCTCTTCCGCACCAATATTGGGAGCGATGCCTTAAACTCAAGGTACATCGCCTCCCTCGCAAATCCGAATTTAGAGAGAGAAAGAGAGAAATTCGAATTTAGAGAGAGAAAGAGAGATGCTTGGTTTCGGCCTTTTAGTTAATTTTCTTTGCTTCCTGTAGTTGTTAGTCTGCACTTACCTTCTTTGGTTAGAATCTTCAGTTTCCTTTGTTCTTTGGCAGACGGGAGAGATCTATTACATAGATTTGAGGAATGGGGGGTAGGTCAAAGGCGATTCCATAAGGCGAGGATATGAATATCTTCACCGCAGCAACAGTGATCGTATCGATCATGGCCAAGATGGCAGTGATGGAAATGAAGAAGATAAGGCCAAACACTACGAAGAGGTCACTCAAGGAGAGAATAAGGAATTGTAACGTAAAATGGTCATTAAAATATAGTTAACATCTTTGTTAGGTAAGCTGTCTAAGGAAAACCACCTTGTAATACTCTCTCTTTCTTTTTCTCTTTCGCCTTTTCGAGCCAAATCACTTTCCACCGTAACTCGGACAATCTCTTCGGTGACGGATCATGTCCGGCATTGATATTAGAGTATGGTTGTCTTGAACCTAAAACGATGTAGATAATTAAAAAATAAAAAAATAAGAATGTTGTTGTACGTTCTTTTCGACAAAAAAAAATAAAAATGCTCGACCAAAAGGTAGAGCAAAAGAAAAGAAAAAAAGGTGAAGCAACAAGTTCAACCAAAAGGCAAACGGTGAGGCGAATGGTAAGCTTAGCTGGAAGATAAGCGGTGAGGCGGAGTCAAGACTCAACTAGAAAACAAGTGGCAAGGCAAAGCGCTAGACTAAGCTCAAAGGCGGAGCTGCAAAGACAAGAGTGGCAAAGAGGCATAACCTTCTTCTTCTCCCTCTCCCCTCATTATATTCTCCCTCTCTCACTCTCCCTCGCTGTAACTCACTCCCTCGTTGCCCTCTCTTTCTCCTCTCTCTCCCTCGTCACCCTATCTTCTCTCACTCTTTGTTTTCCCTCTCTCACAAAACCTCATTGGGTTAAATTAAGGAAATGCCCTAAGTAAAAGATAGTTTTGCCCCTAATAATGAAAAGACAAAACTATCCTCCGATAACTTTTGAAAATTATGAAATATCAAAGTATGAAAGTACAAAGTTATCCCTATACGGTTGAAATTTTACAATTTTGCCACTATACAAAAAGACAATACTACTCCTATCCTTTTAGGAAAATTTTAAAACTGACTGAGATGTATAATTATGCTTCTACCCTCGATCAATCGTAAATTTTACATAAAAACAAGTGTTTTTTACTATTTTTTCTTAGGTTTTTTTGAAATATTTCAAAACAAGACGGAAGGTAAAATTTCTGGTTTGCCTCTGAGGCTTTTGTAAAATTATAGTGGCATGAAATAAAGGAAAAAATTATTGTTTTGTCCCTTAGCCGATTCTAAAATAGAATAATCAAGTTAAGTATTTTTTCTGAGTTGATATCTGATACTGAAATTACTCACAGGTACTTGAAAATATTTTCACATTAGTACCTATATATTATTACAAAATGTTGCAGTCTACTAACACACGTGATTGATTGTTTTCTTTTTCTCTAGACCCAATTATTATTTTTGCCACACTGACTAAAATGAACTCTAATATTTGTTTATCGGAGTTGTTACAACAACAACAACTAAGCCTTTTCCCATACTAGACGGGGTCAGCTACATGGATTCTTTGTTTCCACATATCCCTATCGTGTGTCATGTTAGCAGTTAACTCACAATAAGCTAGATCATTCTTTATTGTTTCTTTCCAATACTTTTGTGGTCGTCCTCTACCTCTTTTAATACTTTCCAAATTTAGTTTTTCTAACCTTCTTACAGGTTCTTCTTTTAATCTTCTTTCTATATGTCCAAACCATCTTAAACGATATTCTCTCATTTTATCCTCTATTGGTGCCACTCCTAATTTGTTTCTAATAACCTCATTATGTATATGGTCTTTTCTTGTATGACCACTCATCCATCTCAACATCTTCATTTCTGTCACAGACATCTTTTGTACATGTTAATGATTAACTACCCAACACTCAGAACCATAAAACATGGGAGGCCTAATTGCTGATCTATAATATTTACCTTTTAATTTTAATGGTATCTTCTTATCACAAAGAATACCTAATGCTCCTCTCCATTTTAACCAACCAACATTAATTCTATGTGTAACATCTCCATCAATTCTTCCATCACTTTGAAAAATTGACCCTAGGTATTTAAAACTTTCTTTTTGGGGAATGCAATGTGTGCCAATTTTAATTTCTATGTCCTCTAAAGTAGCCAAATGATCAAACTTACATTCCATATATTTTGTCTTTGTTCTACTAAGTCGGAAGCCTTTGCTTTCTAATGTTTCTCTCCATAGTTTCAATTTTCTATTAACTTTTTCCTTAGACTCCTCCACCAATACAATGTCATCTACAAATAACATACACCAAGGTACTTCATCTTGAATATGTTTTGTTAACTCATCCATCACAATTATAAATAAGTATGGACTTAAAGTTGATCCTTGATGTAACCCAATATTAACTTCAAAGAAGTTTGTCGTTCCTTCATGAGTCCTCACACATGTTTTTGCACCATCATACATGTCTCTTATAAGGTTAATATATGTCAATGGGATATCTTTTTTTCCCAAAGTTCTCCAAAGAACCTCCCTTGGTACCCTATCATAAGCTTTTTCTATATCAATAAATATCATGTGAAGGTCTTTATTTTTTGCTCTAAAATGTTCCATAAGACGTCTCAAAAGGTGAATCGCTTCAATAGTAGATCTACCTGGCATAAATCCAAATTGGTTCTCTGTTGTACTTGATGCTTGTCTTAACCTACGTTCGATAATTCTTTCTCATAATTTCATAGTATGACTCATTAACTTGATACCTCGATAATTCACACAATTTTGAATGTCTCCCTTGTTCTTATATATGGGTATAAGTGTACTTGCTCTCCATTCATCAGGCATCTTTTGGTTTTTCCATATTTCATTAAATAGTCTTGTGAGCCAAGTGATTCCTATTTCTCCTAGTATTTTCCAAACTTCTATAGGAATATTATCTCGTCCTACCGATTTACCACTCTTCATATGTTTAAGAGCCTCTTTGACTTCATTCTTTTGAACACGTCGATAGAAATTGTGGTTTATATACTTTTCTAACTTGGCTAAATCTCCTAAACTAATACTAACATCTTTATTTTCATTAAAAAGATTATAAAAATAGTTTTTTCATCTATTTCTTATATCATCATTTGCCACTAGAAATTTTTCATTCTCATCTTTTATGCATCTAACATAATTAAGATCTTTAGTTTTCTTATCTCTAAACCTAGCTATCCTAAAAATATCTTTTTCACCCTCTTTTGAGTTGAGTTTTTATACAAGTCATCCCAAATCTTAGCTTTTGCTTCACTAACAGCCTTTTTCACTTCCTTCTTTGCTTTCTTATAAGCTTCTAAAGTTTCACTTGTTTTGTTAGCATAATGTAATTTGTAACATGCCTCTTTGCCTTGATTTTACATCTACATATGCTAAAAAAATTTAATTATAAACCGATTAATCAGAAGGCGGGTCTCTTCAATGGAGACTATTGCTCCCTCCCATCAAAATGCCAAAAAACATAAAAGCAGGTAATAAGTAAATCGGAGACTATTCAAAGGTGCTCCCTCGCATATATATATATATATATATATATATATATATATATATATATATATATATATATATATATATATAGAGAGAGAGAGAGAGAGAGAGAGAGAGAGAGAGAGAGAGCAACAGGTCAACTTTTGCTCACTTCGCTTTCAACAGATTCTCTGATCAAATGCGTTGGCAATCATCTTTCTAGAGTCCAGACATTCCTTCCTCGATTTACTTCAAGAACAAAATGGGGGAAAACTGCTGGCTTCTTGTAATGCCCCAACTCCTAGGGCTGGTCAAGGGGCCGAAAGAGCCTAACTTAACCCTAACAAGTTTATTGCCAAACCCGGCGCACTTGGTGTTATTTGCAGAACCAATCAACTATCCCAGTAAAAGGACAATTAAATAGAATTTAAGGGGTTTAGGTGGATCCAATCAATGGGAGATTTACACTAGAGGCAAGTTCAGGCCCATGGTTCACCTACAATCAGCTGAATATTTAACCCCTGTTTGATTGCCTTGGCATCTTAACAATTGGATTCTTGTATCCGTCTTAATGACCTTGAACTCTTGGTTTGGAGCACAAAGAGCTGTCTCTTCGATTACGCGGATCTAGAAACTCTTTTAAGGTGAGGTGAATTAGCCCTTCAAATGGTTTAGGGTGGTTGAACATATAGCCCATGGATCCCATCATGGGCTATAGGCTTTAAGCTGATTTTTGGAATTTCAGGAGGTGGGCTCAATGTAGATCCACCACTGTCTACGACCCCACGACACAGGTGATGAGTTCAATCCCTGGGGCAGGCGGGCGGGCACATGCGCATGTGTGCGCTTTAGGCTTCAGCCTGGTGTTGTAACCCGAAAGAAAACTCTTGGAGTGGAAGATCCTAACATGCAAGTGGTTTCACTGCGCTGTGGGTGGGGCCGCAAATGGATTCGTCATACCTCATGTTTTTCTTTCTTTTGATAAGGAATACCTCACAAGTCTACACGGTACATTGCTATAGTTGAAACGGCAGTCACAGAGGTTCTTTTGCACCAGTCTGCTCCAAATGATGCAACTCCAGCTCCAACAGCAACCTGCTAAACCATAAGGAAACCACAAAACACAGTAGCAATAATGGTCGTCGCTGAATCCCGACTTGCATTTCTACTTCTGCACTATGTTCAATACACTTGTGATATAAACGGCTATGATTGAAAGCCAACTCAAAACCAAGGGCCTTCTATCCTTGGTGATTCAGGAGTCAGACCACATGAGAAGTGCAAATGCAGAAAAAACACATCTCAGTCTCCCAACCAAAACAGAGCAGAGGTCTAATCAAAGCCCAAAAAGGCAATTGGTTGGTTCGTCCCAATCGGAACCAGCTGCCAAAGAGGTGAAGCAATGAACAACCTGATCTGATCAAGGGACAATCCAGGACTGACCATAAGAAAAGAATGTTGGATATGAAAAAAAAGGGTCATAAAGTTAAACCAAAATCTGTTTCTTACAACATAGTAATAGCCCAAAATTGTCTTCACTGCAACCTATTATATTTGTACTTTAAGAAAATGAAAAGTGAAAAGAAAGGTCCCTATAGATCTAAATTGACTGATTCTACACAATGAAAAATCTCTCAACAAGGTTTTCAAAATGAACCAAGAGAACAGATTCAAGAATCTCAACAATCAACGTTTCTTCTTGCTTGATTTAGCTGCACCAGATTTTGACGGGCTGGCAATCACGTAGACGAACAAGCCAACGACCGAGAAGACTGATAGGAGAGGCCCATACTTGGCTAAGAGTCTCTGCATGAAAGAATACTCTGACATGAGTAACACAAACTAAAACATTACCCACTAAGACTCACAACTGCCGGCATCCTTACCTTAGCCTGAGAATGTTCACAGAGATTGGAGATCACCCACCAATTTGCGATACATAACAAATCAATAAAAGAGTTAATATAATAATATGAATTAGAATATGAAAAAGGATAGATCAAACTAGAAGTGTCACTTTACATCCATGGAGAAATGAACATACCCATTCAAATTTTTTCTCCGGGGGTTGCTCTGCAAGGATATCCAACGGTTGGATGGGGGTTGAGTAGGCCTCCTTGAATCAACAGAACAGTCACAATGAGAAATCGGAATATAGAACTTCGTGAGCAGAATACTCATCGTTTCAGAAGGGCGGAAGAATACCTGCAATGCTGCCTTTGATGGCACACGGAACTTAACCAATGCTGGAGCACCATAGAAAGGACCTTTTTTCTTGGACTCCAGAACGAAGGAGTGTGAAACAGAAGCACCCCTGTGATGGCACAAAAGTTTCAGTTGAGTACAAAAGGATGCGGTGAAAGGACTGACATTGATCGTAATGCAACTTACGCATCAAGGAGTTCCCATGACTTGGAAGTGCTACCCGTGACAAAATCAAAGATGTCTTTTGTCCAGCTATCATCACCAAGGCTTACATCATAAGCCGTTCTGCAAGCATCAAGGAAGAATTATATCAATACAGGACTGCTGGCAAACTGGGCATTTTGACATGGTAACCAATTTGGTTTACTACAGAATTATCCTGAAACAATTAAAAGCAATCACACCCAAGCAAATTCATGGTCGATTTGTGCGACCAAAATTGTCTTAATAACTCAACTGATTTGAATTATTAGATAACTACATTTTTTCAGCATGCTTTAGTTTTGTACTCATGATGCCACAGTTTAAGGCTTATAACAACAATAACTAAGCCTTTTCCCATACTAGACGGGGTCGGCTACATGGATTCTTTGTTACCATAGATCCCTATCGTGTGCCATGTTAGCAGTTAACTCACAATAAGCTAGATCATTCTTTATTGTTTCTTTCCAACACTTTTGTGGTCCTCCTCTAGCTCTTTTAATACTTTCCAAATTTAGTTTTTCATACCTTCTTCCAGGTTCTTTTGATCTTCTTTCTATATGTCCAAACCATCTTAAACGATATTCTCTCATTTTATCTTCTATTAGTGTCACTCCTAATTTGTTTCTAATAACCTCATTATGTATACAGTCTTTTCTTTTATGACCACTCATCCATCTCAACATCTTCATTTCTATCACAGACATCTTTTGTACAAGTTATGATTAACTACCCAACACTCATAACCATAAAACATGGCAGACCTAATTGTTGCTCTATAATATTTACCTTTTAACTTTAACAGTATATTCTTATCACAAAGAATACCTGATGCTCCTCTCCATTTTAACCAACCAGCATTAATTCTATGCGTAACATCTCCATCAATTCTTCCATCACTCTAAAAAATTGACCCTAGGTATTTAAAACTTTCCTTTTGGGGGATGCAATGTGTGCCAATTTTAATTTTTATGTCCTCTAAGGTAACCAAATGATCAAACTTAAGTTCCATATATTATGTCTTTATCCTACTAAGTCGGAGACCTTTGCTTTCTAATGTTTCTCTCCATAGTTTCAATTTTCTATTAACTTTTTCCTTAGACTCCTCCACTAATACAATGTCATCTGCAAATAACATACACCAAGGTACTTCATCTTGAATATGTTTTGTTAACTCATCAATCACCATTATAAATAAGTATGGACTTAAAGTTGATCCTTGATGTAACCCAATATTAACTTTAAAGAAATCTGTCATTCCTTCATGAGTCCTCACACATGTTTTTGCACCATCATACATGTCTCTTATAAGGTTAATGTATGTCAATGGGATACCTCTTTTTTTTCCAAAGTTCTCCAAAGAACCACCCTCGGTACTCTATCATAAGCTTTTTCTAGATCAATAAATATCATGTGAATATCATGTGAAGGTCTTTCTTTTTTGCTCTAAAATGTTCCACTAGACGTCTCAAAAGGTGAATCGCTTCAACAATAGATACGCCTGGCATGAATCCAAATTGGTTCTCTGTTGTACTTGATACTTGTCTTAACCCATTGTTATCTGTACGATACGGTGCGCCCGGCTTTCTATGCCTGGAAAATCCTTCTATCGTACGATACGAGCGATACGCCCCCCAAAAAAATAAAAAATAAAATCCAAATTTTTTTTCAATTTTTTTTGCAGGTCTCTGGCCTCTCTACACTTCCCTCCAAGGCATCCTCCGATATGCTTGTAATTTGGGTTTATAATTTCATTTATTGAATAAGAATAATTTATGAACAAATAAAAATTGTGACAAAATCATTTCCCTTTCTGTTGCCAACTTTTAGGTATATTTCTACTAGCAGTTTCTAATTTCATGAGATCGCAAACAATTAAAAACATTTGGTTGTCTCGGTTCATTGAGTGGATATTTCACAACTTCACTATGTTAGGGTTCACCTTACATGACTTCCATTGAGTTGAACATGATCAACGTGTGTGAGGCTTAACTCAGTCTATGAAGTGAGAAATGAAGCTCAAGCATTAGTTAAAAAGCTAGTCTCTATTAAGAGAAAAAGGGGATATCATCAAGTAATAATATCAAATCACTGAGGTGTCATTGACTCAATAATCAAAGAAATTGAGCTCATTGTTTTGCTCACATATGAAAATTAGCAAATATGACAACTACACGTACAAAGATAGCAATTTGTTAATTTTGATATATTAGATCAGTGGATTATGAAAGATAATGAAGAAAATGCACTCCTAACCGAAGAAGACATTGCATGAATTAATTTGAAGTGCAACAACATCATGAAGGAGATGAAGATTTTCATTTTAAAGCAGAAGGTGATGAGAAACTTTGAATCTTTATCAAGGAGAAGATGAAGATTATTTAGTTAATGATCCTGATACAAATTTACAATATGTAAAATGTAAATGTATTTCATTTTTTGCTTCAAAATATGTAATTTTGGACGCAATTGTTCAATGTTGAATGTTTAATCTGTGCTAAACTTTGCATTATATGAATTTAAAGCAATTACCAGATTTTTTGAGATTTTTCTTGATTTTTTTTCCAGATTTTTACTAATTTTTCTTGATTTTTTAAATAATTTTTGTATTATTTTAATATTAAAGTACGATGCGGGCGATACGATACGATATGCCCATATCGTGGAGCCCAGCGATACACGATACAATACACGTCAGATAACAGTGTCTTAACCTATGTTCGATAATTCTTTCCCAGAATTTCATAATATGGCTCATTAACTTGATACCTCGATACCTCGCACAATTTTGAATGTCTCCCTTGTTCTTATATAAGTGTACTTCCTCTCCATTCCTCAGGCATCTTTTGGTTTTTTCATATTTCATTAAATAGTCTTGTGAGCCAACTGATTCCTATTTCTCCTAGTATTTTCCAAACTTCTATAGGAATATTATCTGGTCCGACTGATTTACCACCCTTCATATGTTAGCCTCTTTGACTTCATTCTTTTGAATATGTCAGTAGAAGATGTGGTTTATATACTTTTCTGATTTCGCTAACTCTCCAAACCTAATACTAATATCTTTATTTTCATTAAAAAGCTTATAAAAGTAGTTTTTTCATCTATTTCTTATATCATCATTTGCCACTAGAATTTTTTCATCCTCGTCCTTGATGCATCTAACATAATTAAGATCTTTCGTTTTCTTATCTCTAGCCCTAGCTATCCTAAAAATATCTCTTTCACCCTCTTTTGAGTTGAGTTTTTTATATAAATCCTCCCAAATTTTAGCTTTTGCTTCACTTACGGCCTTTTTCGCTTCCTTCTTTGCTTTCTTATAAGCCTCTAAAGTTTCACTAGTTTTCTTAGCATAATATAATTTGTAGCATGCCCTCTTTGCCTTGATTTCATTTTGCACTACTTCACTCCACCACCAAGCTTCTTTTTGTGCCGGTACACCTCCCTTAGATACACCTAACACATCTTTCTCCACTTTCCTAATATGTATAGCCATATTGTTCCACATATCACAGGGTGTACCAACATAATTCCAAACATCTCCTTGAAGGACTTTCTGTTTAAATATATCTTCTTTCTCGCTTTTGAGGTTCCACCATTTAGTCCGAATAGCTCGATGCACTCTTTTCTTCTTTGTCCATTTTTTTATTTGTAAATCTATAACTAAAAGTCGATGTTGGGTGGTTAGGCTTTCTCCTGCAATTACCTTGCAATCTTTACAACACGCTCTATCTTTTTTTCAACAAATAAAGTAATCAATTTGTGTTTGTGATAAGCCACTCTTATAAGTAACTAAATGTTCATCTCGTTTTTTTAAAGATTGTATTGATTATAAAGAGATCAAATGCCATAGTAAAATTTAAAATCTCCCTACCTTCCTTATTTATATCCCCAAAACCAAAGTTTTCATGAATACCTTGATATCCTAATGTCTCTTTACCGATATGTCCATTTAAGTCTCCTCCTAAACAAATCATCTCCCTTTGTGGAATCTTTTGAATCACCTTATCTAACTCTTCCCAAAAAGTTATGTTTATACTATCTTCTAGTCCTACTTGGGGTGCGTAAGCACAAACTATATTCAAAACCTCTGCTCCTAACACTAATTTCAACGTCATGATTCGGTCACCATATCATTGTATGTCTACTACACTATCCTTTAAATCTTTATTTATGATAATACCAACTCCGTTTCGAGCCTTTTCTTTACCTGAGTACCATAATTTAAAACATGTATCCTCTATCTCCTTTGCTTTTTCTCCAATCCATTTTGTCTCTTGTAAACATAGAATATGAATCTTTCTCCGAATCATAGTATCTACCACCTCCATTAGCTTACCGGATAATGTTCTGATATTCCAAGAACCAATACGAATCTTATTTTCTAGGACTAGCTTCCTTACCCCCCGCATCCGTCCATGTTCAAAATGCGGAGACCCTCTCTAAAAATTATTCACTACATTCGGGCGGCACTTATAGGTAGCAAATTATTCACTAAAGTTATAGGTAGCAAATTTAGTTAAAAATTACAGAGTGGAACAGAATCAACCATTACCATCCACCGTAACAATGTCATATGACTCATGTCCATATCTTTGCTCTAGGATGTGCATAGAATGACATTATGAAATATTACCAACAGAAATTACAATATGTACCATCAATCTTCACAACCAAGTCTATTTCCCAGAGTTGGAAACATGTACCATCTAAAGTAAAAAGTGAAAGGAATACAAAACGGGAAGGCATCAGAGAGTGTTGAAAAGGCAAAACGTGCGAAAATAGTTTTAGGACAGATACTCAGGTTTCATGCAGGCAGACGGTTAGATATCAATGACTGATCCTTGACTCCATGATCTTTATTTTACAACATTAATGGATGATTATGTCAAAATTATTTGGATGCATTAGAGGCCTCCTCTAGATAACTTGATTAGGTGCAACCAAAAGAAACTTTCTCTCATAAGAAATATAGCGTAAGCATTCTGCTGACTAATGAATCAAATAACATGAAGATATGTCTTGCCACATGATTGTGGTGGTAAACAAGTTTGATCATTGAAAGTGAAGGCTCAAGATTCCAAGTAAATGAACTGAATCACATGGTCTTGATAGATAAAGACCCCTGACCGTCATCATTCTTCTCTGTCCAGGCCCTACTCCATTTCTCTTCGAAACTGGCACCCTTAACATATAGTTGATATACGTTTCACCAGTCAACCCAAAGCACACAGTTTACTATTGAGTAACATAGCAATGACTAAGAAAGCTCCAACTAACACAAAATCTGGAATGCTTTGATTAAGATAAGTTTGACAGAAACAACTTTAGTACTGACAGTTTATCCGTTGCACAAATCAAACAAACCAGTACATGCCTGAATTTTGGTTATTTAGAATGTTACGCCCAAAGTACTCGCCCACACAGGCAACCAAAATTACAATAAGAAAAAGCACCTAACTGGTCAACCATCCGAATTGCAAACCATGAAGGATCAAGAGTTCGCAAAATCAGCATGAGAAGGAAGCAAGCGTTTGTGTTGAACTACCGCAAATAATGCATTACGCACTCTCTGCTCAATTGGATTCCTATCTTTGTGTGATACCCCCTTGCCTGTTTGCAAACGTTTGTGATAAAAACCTCCGTTTTTGTGTAAAATTATGCATTATCTTTTGCCATACAGGAGCACCCAGAAGGTAAATCCACGTCTAAAAGATTAGATGCACTTAATTTGACTTCTAAATTCTAGCAACGTGAGAATGAGCAGAAAGCAAGCATTTTTGTTGAACTATTGGAAATAATGCATTAAACGTACTCTGTACTTGATTGAGTTCATACCTTTAAAGCGATATCCTCTTGCCTGTTTACATAAGCTTGTGATAAAAGCCTCTGTTTTGTGTAAAATTATGTATTATCTCTTGCTACATAGGAGCACCCAGAAGGTCAAACCACGTCCAAAGATTAGATACACATAATCTGACTTCCAAACGCGATTTTGCTAAGTACACTAAACAAGTTGCGTGTGGATGCACAAATCCTACGATATAGAAATTAAGCTAGCTTAGTAAACCATGACAACAGCAATAAAATCCAGCGTCAAACACCACGCAATATACATGAAAAGTAAAGCATAGCATCAAAAGCTAGATGAGAAAGCAATTCCCGATCAAACGACGCCGATCTGCATAAAAAACCCAATCCGCGTCTTTTTAACCAGCAGAATATGGGAAAACAGATCACAAATAGGAGAAACTCTCCAGAAACTTACCCAGATCCTTGATTGTAGAGATCGATGGAGACAGTGAGTCGCTCGACGTCGGATTTGAGCCTCGAGACATCAACTTTCTTGTGAACGATCAGGAATGGGCCATCGAGAGACGACGCGAAAGCGAATGAAGCCAAGAGAAGGAACAAGAAGGAAGGAAAGAAGAGCTCCAATCTCGCCATTTCTTCCCCTGCCCTAAAATTCAGAAATCTCACGACGGTATTGCCTTTTGTATCCAAGTGCGAACGTGTGAAAGGGCTGGTTTGTGTCTGGTTTGGATCCGACCCGGTGGCTTAAACCGGATCGAAACCGCCCAGGACGGCCGAAACCAAAATCTTTTTTGGAACCAACTCGGATTCGCACTCAAAACCGATCGGATCGAAATCCGGAAAGAGCCAGTTAGATTCCGGTTCGAGGTTTTGGTGGAACCCCAAAATCATCGACTTGAAACTTATTCTCCTTCTCCTGGTCTACCCATAAACCGATGAGATCTTCGATACATGGTTCAAAACCGTCAGTTTCGATTCCAGTTTGAATTTTAAATCACTCAAAATTAGAAAATTTATTAAGAATTTTGTAATTAAAAGAAAATAAAACCAGAGGTTTGGGCCGCTTGTTCTGGTTCTAGCGAGATTCCATATTCAGTTTCATGAAAGATAGAGCCAGAACCAAATTGGATGATTCCTAATTTCAGATCCAAACTAAACCAATTTCGGTTTCAACCGGTTCTCGGGCCTGGTTAGGTTCTAATTATAACCAACCGCACCCATATAAGAAAGAACCCAGAAAATGATTCTGGTCATACTGGACTAGTATTTTGTCCTAAGGATTCGGATCCTTAAAGTAAGACCCGATTATGTTTAGGACTCTCTCTCTCTCTCTCTCAACTTCCAACGCCAGTTGGATATTTCGAGACCAAGATCGAACTTCCGTTATGAACGATCACGTAAACACTTTAAAAGAGACATAAGAAGTCACAGGAGACATCGGGTGGAAAGCCCATTTTGAACCCACTAAGTCAGGATTTATAGCAAGTGGGTTGAACCAATACTTATTTGGGTCGCAGATCAGAATTGGGATGAGCTCAGGGCATTAGGTTAAGGTAGCAGAAAACTTCTCTCTCTCTCTCTCTCTCTCTCTCTCTCTCTCTCTCTCTCTCTATATATATATATATATATATATATATATATATATATATATATATATATATATATGTATATACATACATGTATATACATATACATATACATATATACATATACATATACATATATATATATATATGTATATATATATATATATATGTGTGTGTGTGTGTGTGTGTGTATATGTATGTATATTTATATATAAGCAGTGGCAGACGCATATTAGGGTGAGGTGAGAAATTTAGAAAATATGGAAGGTTCCTGGTAATTTAAAAAGAACGTAAACTTCGCCTCACCTAGAAAAAATCAACCGCATCCCTTGATATTCCAAAAAATATATATAGCAGGATGAGAATATATTAAGTCAGTAAACTGTTAAAAATTTAATCAAATTTTTGAGTACTCATAAATGAAAACTGGATCCAACGAAAGAAATTTAATAAAAGGTTATGGCAAAATCCAACCTTTCACGATTCTGATTTTGAAATCTCTTTAGAGAGCCCAACAAAAGAAACTTAGTAAAGAAAGAAACTGATGAAATCAACTTCCGACTGACCTTCATTTGCCGGTGTCTTTCACAACCAGACAACTACCAACTCTTTAAAATAACAATATTAACAAGAAAATAAACAATCGGAACTCATACAAGTGCACCTCATCCCAAAAACATTGTGGGCCTGCCGTTTTATATATACAACAACAACTAAGTCTTTTACATACTAGATTGGGTCGGCTATATTGGAGAACCTTCGAAAAAAGAGTTATCTCATTGACATAAATAAATCTTATAAGGAATATATATATATATATATATATATATGATGCAAAATCATGTGTGAAGACTTATAAAGAAATGATAGACTTCTTTAAAGTTAATATTAAGTTACATCATGGATCAACTTTAAGTTCCTATTTACTTATACTAGTCCTTGATTAGTTAACTAAATATATTTAATATGAAGTATCTTGGTATATGTTATTTATAGATGATATTGTGTTAGTGGATAAGTCTAAGGAAAAAGGTAATAAGAAATTCGAAATATGTTGAGAAATATTAGAAAAGGCTTCCAACTTAGTAGAACAAAGACAAAATATATGGAATATAAGTTTAATTATTTAGTTACGTCAAATGATATAGAAATTAATATTGACACACATTGCATTCCTCACAAGAAAAGTTTTAAATACTTAGGATTAATTTTTCATAGTGATAGAAAAATTGATGGAGATATTACGCATTAAATTAATGCAAGTTGGCTAAAATGGAGACGAGCATTGGTATTCTATATGATAAGAAGATACCATTAAAGTTGAAAGGTAAATATTATAGAGTAACAATTAGACTTGTTATCTGTTATGGTACTGATTGTTAGGTAGTTAATCATCAATATGTATGAAACATGTCCATGCTAGAAATAAAGGTGTTGAGATAGATAAGTGGTCTCACACGAAAAGATCGTATACATAATAAGGTTATTAGAAACAAATTGGGAGTGATGTGAATAGAGAATAAAATGAGAAAAAATCATTTAAGATGGTTTGTATATGTAGAAAGATGACTAAAGAAATAAGGAGGTATGAGAAACTAGATTGTGAAAATGTTTAAAGAGAAAGAGAAAGATCACAAAAGTGTTAGAAAGAAACAATAAATAATGATATAGTTCATGCCCTTGGTATTCTTTCATAAGCTTTTTCTAATTTTTTTTGCTCATAAATGTTTCATAAAACATCTCAATGGGTGAATTGCTTGAATAGTAGATTTGCCTTACATAAATCTAAATTAGTTTTTTTTGTTGAATTTGATACTTGGCTTAACCTCCATAATTTCATAATATGGCTCATTAACTTGATACCCTCATAATTCACATAATTTTGGATGTCTCTTTTATTCGTGTGTATGGGTATAAGTGTACTCACTCTCCATTCTTTAGGCATCTTTTGGTTTCTCCATATTTCATTAAATAATCATATGAGAAAAATGATCCCCGTCTCTCATATGTTTTTCATATTTATGTAAAAATATTGTTTGGTCTTATAGATTTACCCATTGTTATATATATATATATATATATATATATATATATATATAGAGAGAGAGAGAGAGAGAGAGAGAGATTTCCTATGGATTTGTTGGTCAAGGCCAGATGTTGAGTAACCGGGATAAGTGGTGCAACCTATACCAAAGATTATGTGGTAATTCATGATTCAACCAAACCGAACAAAGAATAAAGAAATAGTTATTGTTTGGTGGGCAATATCAATTAAAGATAAAATATGCAACCTTCAAGTTATTGAGAAGAAAATGACATACAAAAGAGGGAGGTCAACTATTTTATATAATTTATATATTGAACAAATATTAGACCACACTAACGGGTATGACAACAACAACTAAGTCTTTTTACATACTAGATGGGGTCAGCTATATTTGAGAACCTTCGAAAAAAGAGTTATCTCATTGACATAAATAAATCTTATAAGGAATATATATATATATATATGATGCAAAATCATGTGTGAAGACTTATAAAGAAATGATAGACTTCTTTAAAGTTAATATTAAGTTACATCATGGATCAACTTTAAGTTCCTATTTATTTATACTGGTCCTTGATTAGTTAACTAAATATATTTAATATGAAGTATCTTGGTATATGTTATTTATAGATGATATTGTGTTAGTGAATAAGTCTAAGGAAAAAGGTAATAGGAAATTCGAAATATGTTGAGAAATATTAGAAAAGGCTTCCAACTTAGTAGAACAAAGACAAAATATATGGAATATAAGTTTAATTATTTAGTTACGTCAGATGATATAGAAATTAATATTGACACACATTGCATTCCTCACAAGAAAAGTTTTAAATACTTAGGATTAATTTTTCATAGTGACAGAAAAATTGATGGAGATATTACGCATTAAATTAATGCAAGTTGGCTAAAATGGAGACGAGCATTGGTATTCTATATGATAAGAAGATACCATTAAAGTTGAAAGGTAAATATTATAGAGTAACAATTAGACTTGTTATCTTTTATGGTACTGATTGTTAGGTAGTTAATCATCAATATGTATGAAAGATGTCCATGCTAGAAATAAAGGTGTTGAGATAGATAAGTGGTCTCACACGAAAAGATCGTATACATAATAAGGTTATTAGAAACAAATTGGGAGTGATGTGAATAGAGAATAAAATGAGAAAAAATCATTTAAGATGGTTTGTATATGTAGAAAGATGACTAAAGAAATAAGGAGGTATGAGAAACTAGATTGTGAAAATGTTTAAAGAGAAAGATCACAAAAGTGTTAGAAAGAAACAATAAATAATGATCTAGTTCATGCCCTTGGTATTCTTTCATAAGCTTTTTCTAATTTTTTTTGCTCAAAAATGTTTCATAAAACATCTCAATGGGTGAATTGCTTGAATAGTAGATCTGCCTTACATAAATCTAAATTAGTTTTTTTTGTTGAATTTGATACTTGTCTTAACCTCAATAATTTCATAATATGGCTCATTAACTTGATACCCCGATAATGCACATAATTTTGGATGTTTCTTTTATTCATGTATATGGGTATAAGTGTACTCACTCTCCACTCTTTAGGCATCTTTTGGTTTCTTCATATTTCATTAAATAATCATATGAGCAAAATCATTCCCGTCTCTCATATGATTTTTCATATTTATGTAAAAATATTGTTTGGTCTTATAGATTTACCTGTTGTTATATATATATAGAGAGAGATTTCCTATGGATTTATTGGTCAAGGCCGGATGTTGAGTAACCAGGATAAGTGGTGCAACCTATATCGAAGATTATGTGGTAATTCATGATTCAACCAAACCGAACAAAGAATAAAGAAATAGTTATTGTTTGGTGGGCAATATCAATTAAAGATAAAATATGCAACCTTCAAGTTATTGAGAAGAAAATGACATACAAAAGAGGGAGGTCAACTATTTTATATAATTTATATATTGAACAAATATTAGACCACAGTAACGGGTATGACAAGGCCAGTGGCAGATCTAAAAACTCTTTTGATGTGGGATGAATAGCTCCTTATATGATTTCAAGTGGGGCAAACTATGTATTATATAGCCCATGGATCTCACCATGGGCTGTAGACTTTAAGTTTGATTCTCGAAATTTCGAGTGGAACAAACACCTCACCTTGGTTTAATGTAGATCTGCCACTGGACAAGACAAAAGGAAACATGTTTTTGCAAATTCTCGGTGCATGTTCATTTCATGGTAAAAATGGGAGCAAGTGCATTTTCATATTGCAAAATCAAACTATTTAAGGTCATTATATCCAACATAGTCATTACATTATGGAAAGAAACAATAATTTTAAACAAGTTTCGTATGTAGATTACATTATGTACGCCGAACATTAGCTCATCTCGTAGGGCTCTCTAACTCCTATGTTGTAGGTGGTGAGTTTGATTCTAAGGACATGCATGTGTGGGTATTCATCTTCCCATTGTAAGAAAAAAAAGTGATGTATAGTCATTTGTACACAACTTTAGCAAATTATGTTAAATATGTACCCTTATTTACTACTCCAACCATTAAAAGGCATGAATCATTAGGACACCTTAATCTCTTTCTAGTAATATAACCCGATCATTCCACGACGTTTCCCTTGTGTTTGTAGCTTTGGTCTTTATAAATATGATAAAATTTATGTTCTTTATGTGAAGCCTAATGCAATTCTCCTCCTTTATCCGGCCTTGAGACCAGTTGTGCAAGAGTTATCACTTACATGAGTGATGCTTATAATTATCACAAGTAAAATGCTCCTAATAGTTCGAACATAATCTATAGGTACTAATGCATCTAGACTATTAGTTTAAATGGCAAGGCGCTTTGACACCCTTGTTGTTCTTGGGGAGTTTAATTCCGAAGGGTTCTATGTATGTATGTTAGCCTTCACATTTCCTTTATAACCGGAAAAATATTTATGTACATTAATTATCAGGTTTTTTCTTTTGCCACTTTAAATTAATTGTATGAATAATTGGCATTGACACATATTGGTGAGACAAGCACCAACAAATATTTTCAACGGGATAAAGTTTTTGGAGAGAAGTCCTCACCTTTCTTTTTATGGTGTGGAAATTTTTTTATAAGAAAAGAATGAGATTTATAAAGTTTTAAAATATAATATTCTATGACAGTTAATAAAATAATAGTATTGATAAAATAAATCGGAATGGAATACCTACTCTCAAATATAGGCCATTAGACTGAGATTAGCTATGGTGAGTATTGCATATCAGTTGGTTGTATACTTCGGAACCATAGCATCTCCTCCATGGCTTTGGCCTCTACTTCGTTTAAAGGAGAAAAAAATTAAGTAAGCTAAATATATACATAACTTATTATTAGCTAAGTTAAAAGTGGGAAAATCTTTTAGAAACCATCACCTATACCCGTAGTATAATTTGTACATAATTTTGTCATAAATGTACCTTGTCGTAAAGGTTGAACTTTGGTTCGAATAGCAAAACCCCAACAAGAGTTCATTCATCCTTGATTCGGCGGACTACAAGGGCCTCCCAAAGGGAGTCCACATGGCAGCCAAAGGTGCCGTCCACGGCCTTGTCTAAAGGCTGCCTGGCTCTACCAACCTCCGGTTGAAGACGATGGTGGCCGACATGGATAAAGGTGTTCAAGATGCAGCTTTCTTTAGCACTCCCTTGAACCCTCTCATCATCAACTCTTTTCTCTCTCTTATGTTCTCCGTATATATAGTGATTGGATCTTGTCCACTAATAACGCTTCTCATTCATATTGGACCGTTAATTTTTGAGATATAAATATAATATTATTGTTATGCATATATCATTTAAAAACAATAGGTGAAACACGAGTGAACATATAAGGTGTGGACATGATTCAATTTTTTAATATATATTAGGATTGATAAGTCCTTGAAAAATATATATTCTTCAACGTGAGTTGTCCGACTGTGACAAGAACGTCACTTTATCGACGATGTCTCTTCCATCATCTACCAAAAGTAATCGAACGGGTCTTTTCCAAAGTATATACTTTGGATGACCAGGTTTTGCCACCGGTATGCGTGGACGTGATCAGTGGGTGGTGGACGCACGCACCCTTCAAAGCCTCTTGGTTGTCACCATATCAAGTATCAAACATCACGCATGCATTGTTCACTTAAGTTCCTCTTTTGCAATTAATAAAGTTGCCCACCGAGGCACTGGGAATTTGTTGTGGGTTTGGGCCTGTCAGTTTTGAGTATGACCCGCCAATCATCCTCTTTGATGTCCTGGAGGACTGGGACCAAGCAATCCCAATGTGGGCCTGTTACCTTTCTTTTGGTTTTAAGAAAGGTTCACTTGCTATCCCATGATAAATGGAGTCTGATATATGGATTCTTTGTTTCCATAGAGTTCTATCATAATTTATAAAATTCATGGTAAATTAGTCCGATAAAGTTTTACGCTGGGTGTCAGAAGCATAATGAACCCTCTTTTATTCGGGCTTGAGACCGAACATGCAAGGGTGATCCCTTACATGAGCAGAGTTTGCAACCAAACATAAATACCCAACAAAAATACGATCACCTGGAAACAAAAAGAAGAGCTCAGAAGTGTTCAAGCAGTGCAGACACGAGCATGTAGCTACACGAAACGAAAATACGACCCCCACCGGCCCATGTTTGCACCCTTGGGTTCGACGAAGTTCAAATTTATCCCTTTCAGTAGACTGGGTGGGTAGTTTTGTAATTCATCCGTGACAATTCATGAACGTACATATAAAGCTCTTTCGTTGCGGTCGTCGAGAAGCCCGTAAAATAATAACAAGATGAAATTACTGAAATGGCCTCAAATATCCGAGCAAGCTATAGTTGTAGCGGGCCCTCCAAAACGTGACAGCCGTGCTTCGTTGCTGTCAAATTGACTTCGAGTTCAGAGCTTGTCCAAACATGACAATATCGGGCCTAGACCCGGCAAATCGGGCAATCGGGTCGGTCTCGGTTCAAAATCGGTCCAACACGAATCTAACCCGTTTTATTTGGGTCATGTTGTTTGAACCTGGACACGAGTCGGGTTCGCATCAACTCTGGTTCAATCCAAATTTGTAAGGAATACACAGTACATACATTTATAATATTTATAGAGAGCCATAGTTGTTCAAAGTTATAGTTATAAGTTCATGTGAGTCTACACTTTTAGTTCTAGTATCATGGGCCTGATACAATGAATCCAACACACCCTTATGGATACAGTTTTAAAATTTCATCACTCTTTTTTCTCATGAGAGTATTAATAGGAGCGAAACTAGATCAGATATTACCATCTCAAACCCCCATCTTTCAAGGGACGTGAAGGATTCTACTTGAAACCTGAAATTGACTCAAATCCCATTATTGAAATATTCTAATATATATATATCCATGTGATTATGTAAGTTGAAGGATGCAAGCCAACCATAATCCAACCCAATCTTGACCATATGATCAATGATCAAAGGTGGTTGGGAGATTGAAAATCAAGAAGTAAAGAAGGATATGTATTTTATGAAGAGTGATCGTCTCCTTATCTATTTTTCACTTTTAGTTTTTAAATCTCAAACATTTATGCCCTTCAAATCAGATGGTTATTGGTTTTAGATGGAGTATGCATTTCAATCTTTACCTTCTCCACACACACACACACATATATATTTGAACAAATCTGAATCATCCAACTTGATAAGTGAATGATTGAGATTTGAATTGAAAAAAATTATGCCTGTACTTTTTATAAATGTAATTAATTCAAAAAGCAATAATTTTTTAAAATTCAAATCTCAATCATCCGTGTTTCAAACGAGATGGTTATACCATGCACTACATATAGTTAGGTGAGGAGGCAGCTTAATGTTCGGTTGGGGTTGACCTAGACTTGACCCGACTTTTGCCAGGACACCTTTCCCTGACCCAGATCCGATTTGAAGTGCTTAAGACCTGACACAAACCTGGATTTTCTGATCGGGTCTGTGTCAGGTCCAAAATTGCCAGGTCTAAATCCTCCATGGGATCCCACCTAACTTTAAAAAAAGCCAGGATACATTGGTTTAACTGTGTTCGTGTTTTGACCATGTATATGGTGTAAGCATGAGACAAGAAGCATGCTATCCATATCCGCCCACAACCATATAGACACGTACATGAATATAAATGTATCAATCTGCAACCATACACATGCATGCACACACACACACATATATATATATACATATATGATGTTGAATTAAAAAAAATGCCATCACTCGTGAAGATTTTCAATTACTTTAATTAGATTTACAAAGTGTTTTTGAGTTTAACAAAGATAATTCTTGATTATAAGAATTTTATTGGCGACAGGAGATAGAGTGTGTGGATGCCTTATTACCTACATGGAAACACCCCGTCCGGTAAGACGGACGGGTATCATATGACACAAAAGTGAGCTCCTGGATGAGTAGGTGAGACTTGAGAGATGAGTGCACCTTATTATCTTTTTAAAAGCTTTTAATTATTCTAAAATTACACTCATATCACTAAGAAAGAATGAATAAACAATAGTGAAGATTTTTGCTCCATCGGACGGCGGAAACTAGTAGGACTTCACCTTGGTGTTTTCTTTGTGGTCAAAGAGTGTCAATTTTCACAAAAATCCCCAGTATTTATTCTTTCAACTTCTGGTTGGATTCGGGTCCCTATCCGAACCACACCTGCATTCATTTACTAAACTTGTCGGGTTTTATCCTTTTGCGTACGGAAACGAAACGAATCGGATCGGATAATATCCAATCACCTTATCCACCGACCTTCACAAGATTGCTTTTCGCGCCGACCGCATCCCGGTCACGTGACGGCGACGCCGTCCCCATAAAAATCACGGCACTTCCATATACAGAAAGCATAGCCCCTTAGACTAAAATGCCCCTAAGGAAACGGCCTTCACATCTGTGAAGCTTTATTGCAGCACACTTTGGTTCCACGAATCCGTTAGCAAAAGTTTCTTTCTAATCCAATCCTTATCTTTTACATATTTCTTAATTCGTTCTTATTTCTGCAAATCGAGAAAAGGTTCATACATTCTAAAATTTCAGTCGTATGTTCCTTTGTCTTTATCGGCAACCAAAAGTTAGGAGCAATGACAAACTTTAGGGTGAGTGAAGCATGCGTCTTTTGAGAAGTGAAATTCTTAGTTTCACTATTATGCGAAGATATAAGTGTTTTGTGAACATGAAATATAAGGGCACCTCACTCCAAAAATATTACTTAGTCCACCACTAACTTTGAAGCCTTCTGTAAACTAAGTAGAAGAGTTTAGGAAGTTTGTAGAGGTTTATTCTCTATCATTGACTTTGATCTAATTTAATTATCATCTACTAAAAACCAAAGTTTTTTCTTTCAGTATTACTTCTTTTTCAAGGTGTTCATGATCTAATTTCTTGCATATGTGATAAAACTTCCTCTAATCACTTCTTTAAATGTTTGAACCATGATAACATCTTTATATGTTGTTTTTGGATTCAGTATGAGAATCGAGTGGGGTACTTATAAACTCTTTGAATATGAACTCTTAAATCAACTATCTCCCTATTTTATAGTAGCATTGGACGAGTGCTTTGACACCAAGTGAACCAATGGGAGTTGTAAGATTCATGCATACACCAAGCCTGGTGTACGATGTTAAATTCAAAAGAAAGCATACATCAAAACATCATTGGTTTGTTCAAAATAAAGAAATATTTTAAACACCTAATCTTCAATTATTCAACATGTTTCAGGACCACCCATCTCATTTTGCTTGTCATGGTCTATTTGCTAAAGCACAATCAAGTTACTTTTTAACTATTGGTTCATAATTTTTAAAATTATTGATGCGCGCCATTATGCAACAATTCAAAATAAGCTTTTATAAATTGGGAACAACCATTCAATTTGTGCCACTAAATGAATACTTTATTAAAAAGTAGTCTAAATTAAGTGTTTAATGACAAGTTCAATGGGTACATACAATATTTGGAGCATGTTTATATTTTGTTTGAATACTCCATTTAGGTGGGTGATCGGTAAATGGTATAAAATGCAATATTTATGAGATATAACCAGAGAGGAAGACGATTATGGAAATAGCTTGAAAGGGAAGGACTGAAAGAAAATATAACAAAAATCGCTGTAGTGTAAAGCGGCCGACCTTTCTTCTAGTTCTTACAAGATAATGACCTAAATACCCCGGATAACGTGGAGGGTATTTTAGTTCAAATAAAATGCGAGTCCTGCATGGCGAGGAGCATTTTAGGGATTAAGGAATTTCACTTCCTTCTAAACTTGACGTGGCCGAGAAGGGGCTCTCCTATTCAGAGATTCCTCTTTGGCCAATTCTCTTCGGTTGAGAGCCGGTGAGGGATTCCTCTCGTTAATTACCAAACTGTCCCCAACGACGACGACGACGTGATGGTTGTCGCGGAGGAGGAGAGCGTCGATGGCATTTTTCGGCAATCAACAACGTTTTTGATGTTTCTTCGAGAACGGTTGGCGACCATCCAGCAGTTTCGATCGAGATGGGCTTCTGTGAATCGAATTCTCGATCAACTTCCTGGACAACTCGGAGATCTCTCCGACTTTACGGAGAATCCTCTCTGCGCTCAGCTACTTCGCTCCCTTAACGATGCCCTGACCGAAACTTTGGCGCTTGCGCATGCTTGCGAGTCTTCAGGTTCCAGAATTGGAAAGCTCCGCATGCAGAGCGACATCGACTCAGCGGCAATGAAGTTTGTACGTATACTTAGCGACTGCGAGCTTCTCGTGGGAAGCGGCGTTCTCCGGGAGGAGAAGGACGAAACGGCGTCGTCAGGGCCGCCGACGGCGAGATCTCGGAGAGAGGCTGTCCGGCAAGAGGTGCGGACACTGCTCGCCCGGCTACAGATTGGCGATTCGGAGTCGAGAGCGGCTGCACTCGACTTGTTTCTTGTCATGGTTGGGGACGAGGATAAGAACGTGATAGTTGCGGTGGCACAGGGTGCTGTGCCGATTTTATGCAGGATGATCGACTCGACGGCCGGATCATCGGAGCTCCGGGAGCAGGCGGTTTCGGTCATAGCGAGGATCTCTCAAGTAGAGAGCTGCCGGCACACGCTCGTCGCCGAGGGCGTGCAGTGGTACCTCCTCCGAGTTGTCGAGTCGGCTAGCGGACCGGCCAGGGAGAAAGCGTGCATCGCGCTCGAGTCGTTGACCGCCACGTCACCGGAGAACGCCCGGGCCGTCGGGACTAGGCTGGGGATCTCGGCGCTTGTCGAGATCTGCCAGATCGGAACACCAAGTGCCCAGGCACTGGCTGCGGGGATCCTCAGGAACGTAGCTGGAGTCCGGCGAGGGCTCGTGGAGGACGACGAGCGTCTCGTCCCAGTTCTCGTCTCGCTCGTGAACTCCGGTACGCTCGCTGCGCGGGAAAACGCAGCAGAGTGCCTCGTGAACCTTGCGCGAGACGACGCACCTATGAGGCTTCGGGTGGTCCAGGAGGGTGGGGTGCAGTTCCTTCGTAGCTTCTGGGATGGCGCCTCCACCGTCCGATCGCAAGAGATCGCGGTCAGGATCCTCAGGAGCTTTGCCGACAGCATCCCCCTTGCTGCCTCCGGCTTTGCCCCGCGTCTCGCCGACGCCCTCAACTCCGCGACCACATCCGTCCGGGCGGAGGCAGCAGAGACGATAGCCCAATGGGCCGAAATGGGGGGTCCTTCCGACGATTCCTCGGCTGCGAGGGTTTTTGGTGATGCTAATTGCGTGGCTCCTCTGGTTCGGATGCTCGAGAGAAAGGTGGTAAGGGAGAGGGAAGCCGCTACTCATGCTCTTGTCGCACTGGGGTCGTTCTCCCCAAATCGCCGGATTCTGAAGAAGGAGGAGAAAGCCGTTACCGCAATCGTACAGTTCCTAGACCCTTCGATCAAGAACGTGGAGAAGAAGTGGGCCGTCGCCTTGCTGCTTTCTTTAGTGAAAACTGGGAAATGCAGGACGCAAATGGTAGACGCGGGGGCAATAGCACACCTCCAGAAACTCGCGGGGGTAGAGGTTTCCGGAGCGAGAAAGCTTCTGGAGTGCTTGAATAAGGGAAATCTCTGGACCGTGTTATCGAGAACCTGAGTATCGAAATTTTATCATTTTCTTTTACTGTCTTATCATATTTGGTTACTTTAACTTAATGAGAAATTTTTTTTCTGTGCTGTCAAATTCTTATCTCAGCTGTAGTTGATATTTTAGGTCGATCTCGGATCAGAGGTTCTCATGTATTAGTGCATGTAGTGGGCATTGTTTTGAATCTTGCAATCCATTCATTAGAACAGAATTTCGAAATTTTTGATTCAAGAGTTCTGGCTTTAGATCAATAATTATTAGAAATATGAAATCATGGATTATTTAATTTTGTGTTTCTTCGCTATCATCTTGTTGTCTCGGTTCTCAAAACCAGAATCATAGTGGAGATGCTTTAGGTCGACCTCAGATCAGAGATTTTCATGTATTAATGCATGTAGCGGACATTGTTTCTGAATTTTGTCATGCATTCGTGGAAACAGTATTTCAAAGCTTTGCATTCAAAAGAGTTCTCGTTTTAGATCAATAATCATTAGTAATTTTTGTTCTGTGTCATCATTGCCATCTTATCGTCTTCATTCTCAAAGCCAGAAACAAATCTTACTATTTCCATCCTTCTTTCCACTAGTGAATTTTATGTGACCACATTTCTCTACATTGTTCACATAATGAATGAAGCATATATGGAGATCCTAGGGCAGTGAATTGGGGGCAGTATGCATTCTCATATTAGACTTTTACGTTTTGGTCTACAGTGCAGTGCCCTACATGCCGCCCACCCGCAATTGTGAGTAATTGGGTGCTTCAATCACCCCTTTCACGATCTTGGTGGTGGGCCTTAATATGATTCATGAACAGTTCTATTGTGGCATCCGGCTGATAGTTCCCAAGAGAAGTAAATGAATGCGACAAACTTGACAGTGACTCATTGGTCTAAAATTTTCCAATGACTCGAAAGAAGAAAACAAAGAGGAATAGCTTTATTGAGCATTTTACCAGCTGTAGCGTTTGCCGACATTCATCCCTCCATGTAATGACTTTAGTGTATAAAAACTTCAATGCTACTGTCTGCTGACTTCAGTGCTGAATCATGTATTAGATACTTTCCCATTTTCAGAGTGCTGATTGTCTGCAAGCATTCGGTGCTCGTGCTATCTACTCAGTAGTTTCTCTTGTCATTTGTGATTTGTGAAAAGTGCACATGGTTGTGCTTGCCATATGCTAGAGTTAACAATGAATGAATTCTACCTAATACAAACAAACAAGTGAGAACAAACTTTATGGATTCATGGTGGTATCGCACTTTCAAGCCTTGTGGTTGTCAACGTGCTCTTTTAGATAACCATGCTTCATGCTTTGCTTCTGTTGCTTTCATGGACACTGTAGTGAAGTTCAATGGGCTGGCTGACTTTTTCTTATTTTCTAATTAAAAATATGTTTTTCTTTTACTTGGTTGTGGCGTAGCTAGCACACACTCACACGCACACTTCTTTGAGTTAATGCAATGGTACCATGATGTTATGGCGCATGACTCTCTCTCTCTCAACAAGAACTTGTTTGTGTTGTCATTTTCGTCGTGTTGATCCTCATAGATCCCAACTTATGAATGCCTTACCAACTTACAACTATATCTATTGGGAATTCATTTCATTAAAAGCCAAGGGCCTTTAATAATGGCTGCAGGGACCACAGTGATGCTCACTTTCTTTGTTTAATGGATCTTTTCTCTGTTAGTTCCACATCACCGGTGGTTTGTGGTGGGTGGTGGCCAAGAAGCAAAGCCTAGACGCATTGCTCAGCTCATTCTGAGCTCGTTACAGAATATGAACATCTTGTTCTAATGGCCGATTGAAGATTCATTGCATTGTATCAAGAAAATTTCTTCTAGTCTGGCAAACACCACATGGTTTTCCTATGGCTGTATGTCGCAAGCCTATGGTCATAGTGATCAGGTTAAGACTCGAATAATACAAGTCCCACATCGCCTTAATGTAGATAGGCCACGGCCAGAGAACGCAGGCGCCTGAAACACACAGTTGCACACGCGCGTGCACACGAGTATGGATGCCATTTCTAGGATTTGGGTGTGAATATTCATTATATATTTGACATGTTTGGATGGATGTGTTAAATAAAGTAGGATCTACTAACAATGGAATCATATTGATTCTTAATCGGAATCCCATCACATTGTTTGCATGTGAAGTAAAAACAAGATCAGTTATTTTGGATGAGATTCCGTGTAGAAATTAATCACCTGCATTTTAATATTGAATCTAACTCCAAATAATTAATCTTGTGTATTTTATATGCAAATAATGTCATGAATGCATACTTAACATCCAATTCAGGTTTACTAGCTGCGGCAGAACTTCATGTATATCTTTTTGGGGTGAGGCGAAAGTTGATAGGATAGATTATGGTTTTTAGGTGAGGGGAAAGCTCAACTTTATGCGTACTGTTTTGTATGCCAACCAATGTAAACCGCGCCCAACCGGTTGATCAAAAGAGATAGTGGTTCATATTAAAATTTTGTACAAAGTTTTGCTTGTTACAACCGGTGGCTCAAGCCTAAAACAAACCCACGTATGCCGTTGCGCCCCCCCCCCCCTCTCTCTCTCTCTCTATATATATATATATACACTCAATCTTTATTCATGCTTAGATCTTTTCAAATATCTTCACAATTCGATTAACATGATGAAAGTTAGAGATTTAAATCTTAAAAAACAATATATATATTGTTGTACTTCCAGTACTCACATTTAATGCATAACGGTTTAATATGTTTTTTCATTTTAAATCTCCACCATTGATCGTGCCGATCGGATGATGAAGATGTTCAAGTAAATTTAAGTATGGATTGGTTTGAGTATATACCACTTCTCTTTCTCTCTCTCTATAGAGAAAACATCTTAAATGCATAATACATTTTGATGCATAATCTTATACAAACATCTTTATTGTTCTATGATAGAAATTTCAATTACTTGGCACCTAATAGGAATATGCAAAAGATACAATGGTACATTTTATCCAAATCTTTACCATCAATTTCAAAAACTGAATGGTAGAAATGTTCGTGCAAGATTATCCAAATCTCCTCCCTCCCTCCCTCTCTCTCTATATATATAATACATACTAAGTGAGGCATGCATATGATCATGAAAAAGAGACTATTATAATCATCCGATGATTGTAATTGCAATAATTCAATGAATGCTTATAATACATCATGTGAAACCAAATAAAAAATAAAAAAAAAGGTCAGCTTTTCTTAATCTGCCAACTCTCATTGTACATTCCTTTGCTTCATATGGCTCTCTTTCGTGAATATGCAAGAGAAACGTGAATGAAATGCACTACAAAGCGATGCATACACTGCTGGGACAGGTTGGCGTCCTCTTCATCACCCTACTGGAAAAGTTGCCCACTGCATACTGGATAGTATTTTGCAACGGGGGCCAACCCAGCATGGGCATGGAATCCAAAATTTGCTGCCACAATCAGCCTTCAAAGGATTGTAAGATCATAGGATTTTAAGATCAAAGGGATCTTGACAGCTACGCCGGAACTCGAGCTTGGCTCGAACTATGTTAGACCACCACAAAGTCAGCTTGTTAGTCTCGTTTATGTTTCGAGCTTGAGCAAGCTTTTTTTTGTGTAGAAACTCGATTTAAGTCGAGCTCAATTGAGCTCATGAACAAGCTCAATTAAGTCGACCTCGACTAAGCTCGTGAATGAGCTTGACCACTTAAAATCTCGACCAACTCTCAATATAAACAACAATCTTGAATGCAAAAAAACATAGGTAGAAGACTTGATCAAGATATTACACTTGATCCTAGCGGAGAGTTTGAGAAAAGTATGCTTTGTATTGATGCTTTTCTTATCTTTATATTGCTTCTTTTCCCCATCAACACGCTCTTTTAGGCTTGCAAGCAACTAGAGCTGAGTACCGTGAGCTCGAGCTCAGTTGCTCACCTGTCAAGCTTGACCGAGCTCAGCTTAGGCTTGACAAGGAGTAGTTGAATTCAAGTTAACATCGAGTCAATCTCTAAAACAATTGACATCCATTAATGGCACAACGAGTTTACTCTACGGATTAGGAACTAGGGATAGGTCACCCTGTTAGATGTGCATGCTGTCAGGTATAGAACCCTTGACCTTCAATTTCAAGGTCCTTCCGAGTGAACTCCTAGCCAGGAGAGCATGGCTCCTTATGCAAATTTTTTTATTTTTAGCGTATAGGAGATGCAACAACACTTCATATAACACCTTTTTTTTCGTTATAGAATGAGCATTCCACTAACAAGTTGTTGTCATCAAAAGTAGGGATGCAATAGAAGAGAAGATGGATAAGGTTTTAGATGACAAAAGTGAGTCCGATAATCCGATTAAGCGTATCTTGGTTGCCGTTTTATTATGCGCTCCGGCAAAGAGGACGGTGAGACTAGACGAGAAAGGTATAGTATTTTCGCAATTGAGAAAAATATTGGTAAGTTGTGTTAGGACTATTCTTGTGAAAAGCAAGAGAAAAGCTATTGTAGAAACAAAAAAATTTGTAATGTGATTGATTCAATCATGCTTGAACATTATATTCTATATTTACAAGTCTTTCTCGAGGTGACAACAGTTGAATCTGTCCTCTTTGATATCTAATAACTTATCACTCGCCACGTTCCTCATGGCTTTAGTGTCACAATGCTACCTAAACTTGAATATCAATAACGTCATTATACACGTCTTTTTGCTTTCCGCCTATGTGCATGTCATCGAATAATTTGTTGATTTGGAATTATTGATTAATTGATTACACTAGGTTTATTTTAGTTAATGTTTATTAGTTTAATACCTAATTATAAACTGTTTATATTGATTAACTATAATATATTATTTGAATTAATATTGTTATATATTGATTATGAATTTTTTTAAATAATATTATTTTGATTAGTAATATTGGTAGTATAATTCAGTAATATTATTAATCAAATATTTTGTATAAGTTTAGTTCAAATATTTATTAATTTAAATATTAATTAAAGTTAATAACTTCCATTTTTTCTTGTAATAAAGATTAATTTTAATTTTAGTTATTTTACACTACTAACCTTAACTTGAATATCAATTAATAATTTACATTGATAATCATATTTAAACATGTTATTGATATAGATTTTAATATGAATTTAAGTTAATAAATTTTAATCAACTATCTGACATTTATTATATTTCATTAATTATTGTATATGTTAACAAAATTTATTTGTATCTAACTAATTATTAGTTTAAGTATTACATTACGATTAATAACTTATAATTTACTCAGTTTAATTAACTGCCCAACACTCAGAACCATAAAACATGGCAGGCCTAATTGCTGCTCTATAATATTTACCTTTTAATTTTAATGGTATCTTCTTATCACAAAGAATACCTGATGCTCCTCTCCATTTTAACCAACCAGCATTAATTCTATGTAACATCTCCATCAATTCTTCCATCACTCTGAAAAATTGACCCTAGGTATTTAAAACTTTCCTTTTGGGGAATGTAATGTGTGCCATTTTAATTTCTATGTCCTCTGAAGTAACCAAATGATCAAACTTACATTCCATATATTCTGTCTTTGTTCTACTAAGTCGGAGGCCTTTGCTTTCTAATGTTTCTCTCCATAGTTCCAATTTTCTATTAACTTTTTCCTTAGACTCCTCCACTAATACAATGTCATCTACAAATAACATACACCAAGGTACTTTATCTTGAATATATTTTGTTAACTCATCCATCACCATTATAAATAAGTATGGACTTAAAGTTGATCCTTGATGTAACCCAATATTAACTTCAAAGAAGTCTGTCGTTCCTTCATGAGTCCTCACACATGTTTTTGCACCATCATACATGTCTCTTATAAGGTTAATATATGTCAATGGGATACCTCTTTTTTCCAAAATTCTCCAAAGAACCTCCCTCGGTACCCTATCATAAGCTTTTTCGAGATCAATAAATATCATGTGAAGGTCTTTCTTTTTTGCTCTAAAATGTTCCACAAGACGTCTCAAAAGGTGAATCGCTTCAATAGTAGATATGCGTGGCATGAATCCAAATTGGTTCTCTGTTGTACTTGATACTTGTCTTAACCTACGTTCGATAATTCTTTCCCATAATTTCATAGTATGACTCATTAACTTGATACCTCGATAATTCGCACAATTTTGAATGTCTCCCTTGTTCTTATATATGGGTATAAGTGTACTTGCTCTCCATTCCTCGGGTATCTTTTAATTTTTTCATATTTCATTAAATAGTCTTGTGAGCCAAGTGATTCCTATTTCTCTTAGTATTTTCCAAACTTCTATAGGAATATTATCTGGTCCTACCGATTTACCATCCTTCATATGTTTAAGAGTCTCTTTGACTTCATTCTTTTGAGTACGTCGGTAGAAATTGTGGTTTATATACTTTTCTAACTTGGCTAAATCTCCTAAACTAATACTAACATCTTTATTTTCATTAAAAAGATTATAAAAATAGTTTTTCCATCTACTTCTTATATCATCATTTGCCACTAGAATTTTTTCATCCTCGTCCTTGATGTATCTAACATAATTAAGATCTTTAATTTTCTTATCTCTAGCCCTAGCTATCCTAAAAATATCTCTTTCACCCTCTTTTGAGTTAAGTTTTTTTTATATAAATCCTCCCAAATTTTAGATTTTGCTTCACTTACGGCCTTTTTCGCTTCCTTATTTGCTTTCTTATAAGCCTCTAAAGTTTCACTAGTTTTCTTGGCATAATGTAATTTGTAGCATGCCCTCTTTGTCATGATTTCATTTTGTACTACTTCACTCCACCACCAAGCTTCTTTTCGTGCTGGTACACCTCCCTTAGATATACCTAACACATCTTTCTCCACTTTCCTAATATGTATAGCCATATTATTCCACATATCACAGGGTGTACCAATATAATTCCAAACATCTCCTTGAAGGACTTTCTGTTTAAATATATCTTTTTTCTCTCTTTTGAGGTTCCACCATTTAGTCCGAATAGCTCGATGCACTCTTTTCTTCTTTATTCATTTTTTATTTGTAAATCCATAACTAAAAGTCGATGTTGGGTGGTTAGGCTTTCTATTGCAATTATCTTGCAATCTTTACAACATGGTCTATCTTTTTTTCAACAAATAAAATAATCAATTTGTGTTTGTGATAAGCCACTCTTATAAGTAACTAAATGTTCATCTTGTTTTTTGAAGATTGTATTGATTATAAAGAGATCAAATGCCATAGCAAAATTTAAAATCTCCCTATCTTCCTCATTTATACCCCGAAAACCAAAGTTTTCATGAATACCTTGATATCTTAATGTCTCTTTACCGACATGTCCATTTAAGTCTCCTCCTAAACAAATCATCTCCCTTTGTGGAATCTTTTGAATCACCTTATCTAACTCTTCCCAAAAAAATGTCTTTATACTATCTTCTAGTCCTACTTGAGGTGCGTAAGCACAAACTACATACAAAACCTCTGCTCCTAACACTAATTTCAACGTCATGATTCGGTCACCATATCGTTGTATGTCTACTACACTCTCCTTTAAATCTTTATTTATGATAATACCAACTCCGTTTCAAGTCTTTTCTTTACCTGTGTACCATAATTTAAAACCTGTATCCTCTATCTCCTTTGCTTTTTCTCCAACCCATTTTGTCTCTTGTAAACATAGAATATGAATCTTTCTCCGAATCATAGTATCTACCACCTCCATTAGCTTACTAGATAATGTTCTGATATTCGAAGAACCAATATGAATCTTATTATCTAGGACTAGCTTCCTTACCCCCCGCATCCGTCCATAATCAAAATGCGGAGATCCTTTCTGAAAAATTTTCACTACTTTCGGGCGGGAATGTAGCGGGACTAACTTCTTTAACCACACCTGTTCATGATGTGGGAACCCTCTCTACAATTGATTCACTACATTCGGGCGAAAATGTAGTGGCCCTTGCTTACTTCTTACTGCATTCGGGCTCTGCAGTACGTCGCTAGGCGGGAACGCCCCAAAGCAATGCTCATAATTTTTGTAATCCCTGTTATAAAAATCCGACAAAGTTTTACGCTAGCTGTCGGAAGCCTAACACAACCTTCCTCCTTTATCCGGGCTTGGGACCGACAATGCAAGGGTGATTCTTACATGGGCGTAGTTTTACTCTAATTTAGCTGCATTAACAAAAAATAACCTTTTAGAATATCGTTAGTAACTTTCAAATTATATTGTTTTATGTTAATTCAATTATTTTATTATTAATCAATATCATATTTAACTGATCATTGGTTAGTGCCATAGGATGTGATTCTTATGTAAATATTTATACAGGACTAAATCTGAAGTTAAATAAGGATCACCATTAGGTTCATGGTGAAACGTGTTGTTACATTTTTGGCATAATTATAGGAGCCTTGATGTAAAGAAATTATGACCTTAATTCTCTATGTTTCTTCATGGTCTAAAATATTTGTTGATATAATTGAACTTCATACGCCATGTCAACTACACTGAAAGGATGAATTGCCAAAACCTTATGATAATGGAATGATGATTGCAAAACTTAAGAGTATCGACGAGAAAAATTGCTCAGACTTTTGATAAGTTTTTCTCCAATGCTTTATTTGGTATTGGATTTTCTGAAATACAACCGAAATTGTGAAACCTCAAACAATCAATGTTATTAAATACTAAAATCGCTATAAAAATTGAAGAGAAAGATATTTTTCACAAATAATCAGCTTTCATTAAAAAAAGTTCAAAGTGATATAAGATTTTTAAAAAAAATAAGCAGCTTTCATTTAAAAAATTAAAAGTGATTTAAATAAGAAGCTTAATTTTTTTTTTTTGCATTTATTAAGGTCAGTACTGTTATTTTAGAGAAAGTGACAAATGAGGTAAATGCTTTCAACTTGGGTTGGTCATTTTAAGAATAGAGGCAGATGTAACCATGGCTAGTTGGAGTTCACCCGAAATACGGAACCATGACCGATCTGCATTCTACCTGAACCATGTTCCGGTGAGTATTTGGCTGTTTCAGCTTCAGTTCGAACAACAAACCCGAAAACAATTAAATATAAAGAAAATTTGACAAAACAAATTATAAAAAATGAAACCCGGAAAGGCCGTTTGGTTCCTGTTTCAGTTTTTAGGAGCCATACCCACAGTTTCGGGTTCGTGTTAACCTGTAGTGTAAGTTTTTTTTTGTTACAAGAGGAGGCTGAAGCTTACACACCACACACCCACACATGCACCTTTTGAGAGTCGAACTCCCCACCAGCAGCAACAGCGCTAGCGGTAGAGCGCCCTGCCGTTCTAATGCTCTTGGTGCAGCCTGTGGTGGATTTTAGATCTGGTTAGGTTCCAGTTCAAACCTTCGACCCGATCTCGAAGCGGCACGATGAATGAAACCGCCCACGGAATACTCGCGAAGTTTTCTCCGCGCGAAGATATTTTCCTTTCGTGGTGTCGTGGGGCCCCCTAAAATATCATTTTATAGGTTAGAGTTTTAGTCGTTTCCCATTCGCCGTTTTTCCGGTTAACGGTTTGCCCTCCGTCCTCTTCGCCGGAAGGACTCTGTGCGTGTGCGCACGTATGTATGAACTGCCGAGATGATTTTTGGGTAAAGGTGCGTTCGAATCTTTCCTAGAAACGGAAATACTCGCGAATCTTCGGGGATGAGTGAGCGTAGCACTTTTTTTGGGGTCTGGAATTCTCGGCGCTATGCTATGTTCCAAGAGTTTGACTGCTTATTCTGCCGGATCTAGTGTTTCCAATTATTCGTATTCTTTTGGCTGTTGGATTATGATGTCTGTGGCTCGGGATAGAGTGTAGTTTTCTGCTTGTGTTGGATTCCGGCGCTTAGCGAGGAATGGAAGCGGCCAAAGCGGTCTGCGACCACTGCAACGAGGAAGGGGCCGTGATCTTCTGCCGCGCCGACTCTGCGAAGCTCTGCCTTGTCTGCGATCGCGTGATTCACTCGGCGAACGCGCTTTCCCGGAAGCACACGCGGTCGCAACTCTGCGACAACTGCGCCTCGCAGCCGGCGGCCTTCCGGTGCGCCACGGACGCCTTGGTGCTCTGCCGGGAATGCGATTCTGACGGTCACGCCAATTGCTTTTCGGCGATCCACCACATCCGCCAGCCGATTGAGGTTTTCTCGGACTGCCCGTCCGCCCGGGATCTTGCTTCTGCCTGGGGCGTGGATCTCTCCGATGAGTCCTTCCAGCCAGTCCTTGAAGGTTCCTGTGTTGGACACGAGGGTTTGGATTGGTTCCGATCCGATTTGATCGACAGCTACACTGATAATCCGCTCGAGATCTTTGGTCTTCCTGACGTCGTCACTGCTTCATCTTGCTCTCTTTCAAAGGTACTATTTTCAATTTCAGTTCAGAAAATCGTGTTTACGTCAACTATTAAGTTGTCCCAGTGATTAGTTTCAGCAGGGCAGGTGCTATGCACTTCAATTTGTCACGCATAGATGTACTAAGCTTCATTCTTGTCTGTTGAGGGCAAAGTCAGAACACGAACTGTAAGAGTGTGTCTATTTTTTTATCAGGAAGTTTGTAGGTATATTTTAGTTGGGTTGTCAAATTTCCCGTATCTGTACAATTTAGGATCAGAAATTGACCCATGGGAAGCGGAAGAAAGTTATGATTCGCCAACTTGTAGAATTGCTCAGGAAAGAAATGACCAAAGAAAACCTTGAAGCTGTTGAGGATCTAAGTCCTGAAACGCCTGGCCAGAAAGTCCCTACAAGCAATCTCCAAGTGCCAGATTCTTACAGTGATCGGTTGCAAGAAGGCATAGTTGATGCGGATCAGCAGCCCACGTATATGGAATCGATGGTATTCCCCGCAGAGGTTCCTGGTTTTGGAGCAAATTGTGTCGCCGAAGAGCCTATGTGGCGTGTTCGTGCTTCAGATCGATCTAACCAGGTTTTTCTTTTGTCTCAGTATCTAATTTTTTTTTTCACCTGTGTTTATTTTCTGTTAGGCTTTAAAATATTTGTTTTTTTTCGTAGTATAGTTCCATCACATGTAAGTATAAAATCATTTTGGTGGTTTAGTACTTGCAAATATGTGGTTTTCATATTTGTCTGTTAGGCTTAACCACAGCTTTCAGAAGCATCTTGTGCAAGTTTGAACTATTGAAATACATGTTGCAAATTGAGGTCGCAAATGCATAGCTTTGATTTACTGAACAAGCTTTCTAATGACTTTTGAGAAAAATATCGTGTCACATGATAGCAAGTTTGAACCAAACTATTAAAAAGGATCTAAACGAACCAAGGAAAGGATATGATTCCTATAGCATTGCCTAAAAACTTGGAAAATTTCTTTTGCCTTTTGTTTCGAGTCTTTGTGGGTATTGTGAATTTGTGGTGTCTGAGACTTCACATCTATCGCAATTAATTGTTCTATCTTATGCAGGGTGTTGCAGTCCTAGACCAAATCCGCTCAAGGGGACTCCCTCTCTTAGCCTGAGTGAGGCACTATGCAGTTTAAAACTTAAAAGAACCCCTAGGGATTTTAAAACATATCTGATAAGTCGATGATTCTCTCCTAACATCCGCACTTCTTCTCCTTAAGGACACACATGGAAATCCTGCTATTTCTTCTTGCGACTTCTTCCCTTCAGTTATTATTCATCCATGACCATGATTGTGCAAGGCAGCAGTAGAATGTTACTAGCGCTGAATGATAGAGCACGATTGCTCTTTGAGGTTTTTCTTTTTCTTTTATTGAAAATTATCCTACCAGCAAGCAATCAGATACACTAATTCAGATAAATGTTGTAAATACTGTTAAGCGTCGTGCATATGGAAAGGAAAAACATACTGTAGCCGACATCATTTGCCATATGGTATGACAGCATACTATGACTGACTTATGAAGCATCCCTATACTGTGTCTGTCATACAAGATAGGGGCATATATTTATCTATCATGTAATGGGTATTATACGCGTATTGGGTGTTATCAGCTTAGTTAGTGCATGTTTTTAATGATTAATTATCATGTAATGAGGATTCTATTGGCAAAAATCATAGAAATGCATGCATAATAAACCAATATGCAACAAATATAAATATGCACCAATCAACACCAACAACCGTAGGTCCAAAGTAAGCCATAAACAAATCGTACGGAAAACAAAAGCAAAAGCAATAATAATAATAAGAGCTTATCTATGTGAGTCGCCCTTGTGCACTTGTCTTGGAGAAATCAATGCCCCACTATGAGTACGAGTACCTACACCTTCGTCCCAGGATAAAATGAATGCTCACACAACTTCAAAGGCATGTACCTGGCTTGAAGTCGATCTCGACCACGCTGAGTAATCACACTGTAGGAAATACCACGAGCAAAAGGACAAATAAGTATGTGAACCCTAATTGCTTGCACGTATCCTCGATCCGATCCAAACGATGTACCTCTTCATACCGTTTGTTAGATCAAAAGATTTTCTTCCAAAAAGATAGATCGAGAACAATTCCCAAGCACAAGCCCACCCTGGCCAGTGCGTGCATGTGGTGTCTCATTTTTAAATATGGGACTAAACTTTATCTCCTCTTGGTCACCACATGCACAAGTCTCTCACACATGACTTTTTACCTATAAGATTTTCACATATATCAATAATGCATCAATTGAATATTTGGGATATCAATATGAATTAAATGTTATTAATGACCATGGGTTTAATTAACCCAATCATAATTAACATTAATCCAACAAATTACTCTTTTTAGGGATTCTTTAAGACTTTCTTGAGATTTTAAGTACTATTATTACAATATTTATCTTAAGCTACAGTACTTATTGCGTGTACCTATCTATGACCATGAGAGTCTGGCTACTTATAATACAGATTTAGACTTCTGTACTTCATCCTTTCAGGTCCAGATCTGGGATTTCCAGTATAGAAGATGCTGGGATGATGAAGAGTGTGAAACAGAAATTGGGTATGCTGGATCTAACAAAAAAATTAGGATCAAGAGCTTCAGCGAACTACTCAATGGAACATCACTGGGAGGATCACATGTTCCTCATGACATATCCGCCTTAAGTTGCCATTCTGCAGACCATGTTTTCCGTTCCCCTGATATTCAACAGGTTCCTTCGCGGAAGGTACCTTTTTACATTGTACTGGTTCCTAGACTGCTGGTTGATTTATCATTTTTCATCTCCTGCTTTATGATGAAGTCCAAACTTATTAGGAAAATTTAGCATGAAATGTTATTTGTGGAGATCCTATTGCTCATCCTTTCCCCTCTCCCCCTTTAGCTTTCAATGTTTAACCTTTGCCTCATTGGTGTTTTGTTGGTGATCTTTTTCTCTTACTATGTTCTTAGCTAGTACTCAGTAACGTACACAAGAAAACACTGCCATAGTTGTCCTAGATTTTGAGCTTTAATTCAGCATTTCTCACCGGATCACCGTTCTTGTTCTAGAGTTCTTCAAGGGGATTTGTGGTGTAGTCAGTGACATGTCATACTTTGTCAGTTGCTTTTCTGCTTGCATTTTTATCGCCTTGATCTAATATCAAGGGCATAGGCTTGTACATAGCATAATAACTCCAAATACTAAAGCATAAGTTGCACTAATGATTGCTTTTTAAAGTGGAATGTACTTTTGATTTATCAAATGGGGGATGTGTAAATATTCGTCAATTAACGAAGGTTGATATTGCACGAATCAAGTCCACCAAGTCGCCAAGAATCAAATGGCATTCAAGTATGGATGCCGATCCTTGGCCAACACTAACCGTTGGAGTCCAACGGCCATGGCCAGGACCCTAGTGGCCCTGGGCCATATCCAAGTGGTGCACGGGCTCTGATGGCCTGAGCCACCCTATTACATTAACACCCCCCCTCAAACTTACAGGGGATACAACGGAAGTTTGTCCAACATAAATCAAATACAACTCAATTTTCAACGAACTTATTACAAAAATTTCTACAAAATTAGTATCCAAGTTGCCACAGCTTCCTTTGAAACAACTCCAAATCATCGTTCCATAATCAATGCGTTAACTTATTTATCATCCTGCATGAAAATCAACGAAGTATCAATACATACATTTGCTCAATCTTAATGAAATCACAAAGATAATGTATAATATCTAATCCAAAGAATAAACCAAAAACATAAGTTGATGTTCTCAAGAAACTCATTTAAAAGAAAATATTGATATCATTCAAATAGGATTGTCTATAATAACTAGATTCATAAATCACTACAAACTTGTGATATTATAAGGGGACCTTGGTATATCAAACAAGCATTTTAAGGTTACACTCAAAACCCAAGTTTTAAGGACAAACTTGAACCCAAACAAGCTTTTTAAGGCAAAGCTCAAAACCTTCAAATCAAACAAGCTTATTAAGGTTAAGCTCAAAACCCGCCAAGTCAAACAAGTTTTTTAAGGTTAAGCTCAAAACCCGCCAAGTCAAATAAGTTTTTTAAGGTTAAGCTCAAAACCTACCAAGTCAAACAAGCTTTATAAGGTTAAGCTCAAAACCCACTAAGTCAAACAAGCTTTTTAAGGTTAAGCTCAAAACACGCCAAGTCAAACAAGCTTTAAGGCTAAGCTCAAACCTTAATCACAAAGGTCTTCAACAAAAGGCCAACAACATGGATCTCATTTACAGAAGAAGATATCCCTTATCGTTTTTCAACAAATACATTTTCGAACTTATCCATAGCGAAGTTTGAAATCGTATCAAATTTTCAAATAACAATAAATGCATCTTAAAATATCAATTAATTTCCAATAAAAGGCCACCAACATGAAGCACCTTAATCACAAAGGTCTTCAACAAAAGGCCAACAACATGGATCTCAATTATACAAGAAGATACCCCTTATTGTTTTCCAACAAATATATTTTCGAACTTATCAATAAACAAGTTTGAAATCATTCAATTGTCACAACACATTTTTCTTCTAAACATGCTATCAAACAATTTGATTTAACTCCGTAAGTACATAATCAAGATTACATATAACCAAGTTGGAAGGAACACACCTGGATGGGCTCAAGTCTGAATACCATGCACAGCGGAATCGGGTCGAATAGCCAAATATGTTCATTTAACTCAACAATACAAATAATATACAAACATGCAATAATATTAAGTGCAACAGAAAAGATTCATGTTTTTCATGAGAAGGGAACGCAGTAAACCACTAAAATGTTTCAATAATCAAACTAAACTCATATTTCTCATCAATAAGTCCATCTAAAACACGTAGAGCTTAATATTTTCAAATCAATGATAAGAAAAAGTGGTTCTCACAAAAACAAAATGATATTATTGGAATATTGCATATCCCAACTACAAGACAAATCGAACCCAAGGAATTCTGAAAGCAGCCACCATAACAAAGAGTGCATGCACTAGCTGAATTCACATGGCAATCAAAGAATGACGGCTGATATCGTGATAAGTAAACAAGCCAAACAAGACCACATATAGAGAATCAACGATTAGTTAAGTACTCAATCTTTATTAAGCCAATTTTCAAGGACAAAAGGGTAAAGCTATTTCAACCCTTATGAAGTCACTCAAATGCCAAAACCCAAACAGAACTTCATAAGAGAAACCAAGGAGAGATATCGAAAACACACCAACAAACAAACAGTCGCAACCAACAAAGGGCAATTAGCACTAAAACACACAGTGATTTCTTCAAAAATCCAAGTAATTATTTAATGACCATTTCAAAAACATGCTTCAAGAAATCTTAAGTTATCATATTTGCACCGAAACAACATAGGATTTTTCAAAGAAAGGAGAGATAAACTAATAAACCATCCTTAATCCAAAAATAGATCGCATAATGTTCTTATAACAACCATGAACTAAGAACCCAAGTAACAACCACTATTAAGATTCATAGCAAAAGGAAGTAAATTTCTACATAAAACGAAGATATGGGTAACAAGAATATGGACAAACAAATTGAGAAGATTGAGATTTGAGAAATGAAGCAATGCAACGCGAATGAACTAATCTATCGTCTTCTTCAAACTCATTAAGGGCAAGATATGGATCAATAACAAAGGACAATGATAAAATACTATATATATATATATATTTTGAAAAACGAGAATGTCAAAAGTATTATTACTAACTCATTGTCTTTGATAAACAACAACTAAGTTTTCAAATGTTTCGAACATATCAAACATAGCCACAAATTTTCTTTAGTCAAGAATCGTTTATTAAAATCAAAAGTTCAATTTCAAAAACATAAGCATATATACAAGAAAACCATAATCATATATTTCTAAGAAAGTTATATCTTCAAACACATTGTTATTCCAAAATTTTCATGAAAACAACATAATCAATTGAAAATTTCATTATTTTCCTTCGATTTTCAAGATAAACATATTTTCTAAAGTTTACTTTGAACTTTGAAATATCGAAAACCAAGAACCGTAGAATTTTCAAAGTTAGCATGCTTCCCAATGCGCTCAATATCTTCAATCCGAGGCTCTGATACCATGTAAATATTCGTCAATTAACGAAGGTTGATATTGCACGAATCAAGTCCACCAAATCGCCAAGAATAAAATGGCATTCAAGTATGGATGCCGATCTTCAAGAGTAACAAACACAAGAGCGAAAGCACATATAAACGAGTCAAAAAGCAGTGCAAAGACTGCACACTATATTCATAGTGTGATAGGGTATTTATAGAGGTTACATATGTACGTGAGAAGCCATGAAAGAAGAACAAAAGAAGGCACTAGAGACTAGTGCTGGCCGGCCAGCCTTGGCCAGCACTAGCCGTTGGGGCTTCCAACGGCTATGGCCAGGACCCTAGTGGCCCTGGTCCATATCCAAGTGGTGCACGGGCCCTGATGGCCCGTGCCACCCTATTACATTAACAGGATGATGTAAAAAACAACTCGTTAAACACTTCCAATGGTGACTACCACAGTCCACCAATACAAATCCTCAAGATATGGTCACGAAAAGAGACTATCTAATGCTCTTCCGTAGCTCAACACAATAACAAACTGAATATAACTGAGAAAGATTGAAACAACCTTAGATTATATTTCATAATTATGCCACACAGGCATACATTACAACATGATTGGAGCTTTATAGAGGAGGACCAGCCAAGCAACCAGTCTCCAAACGGCTAAATTTCTAGCTGTTGGAGGCATGGCTGGCTGTTGTAACATGAAAAACAAAAAGGAAAAAAAATAAAAAATTACCAATATCCTAATTTCTAATTACATGTAACAACCCCTTCAAACTTACAATGTTATCACCGAAAGTTGCTAATTAAGAAATGAAATCTGACGAAGTGAAGTTTATGATTGCCTTGTATGTAGTGACAATCCATCTCAATATGCTTTGTCCATTCACGGAAGGTATTATTGTTAGCGATACATATGACACTATTGTCATCACGCCACATGATTGGAGTAGATCCAAGGCTCATGTCCAGGTCCTGAAGAAGTCTTCTTAACCATCCAAGTTAATTTAGTGGTTGTATTAGCCATATTAAACTTTCGTGGATGAGAGACACCTTGTGCTAATTTTTACAACTCCATGAGATAAGAGTCACCAAGAAAAAGCTCATTCAAGTTGTTGATTTAGTTGAAAGCTGTAAAGTTTTTGTTGCAACAACTTTCTTTGAGTTAATCGGTGACATTGTGGTAGTCTTCTTGCAGCTTTAAAGTCTCACGAGGTTAGTATTGTTATAATACCATAAAAGATAAAAGTGAGAGGTAACTTTTGTTTGATAAGCTCCAATTACAAAACATGGAGAATTATCTCTACTTTAAAAAAGTGTGGGCTATGTGAGTGGAACAAGGATGAAACCATCCATCCATGCTATTTAAGAACAAAACGAGGAAAATGAAGGAAGTCACAAAATTGTGTTGTAGGGTTCTTATGAATAATGTGAGTGATTACGTTCATGCCAACTTACTCGACTTTACTACTGCCAAGGAAGCATGAGAATACTTAAAGAAAGTTCATGTACAAAGTAATGTTGCACAGTAAATGACAATTTGATACAAGTTATCTTCGCTAAGACAATGTGTTAAGGGCGTTAGTGAGTATTTTACTAAATTTTCTAGCATTTGGAATCAATTACATGGATATGAAAAAAATGTGAACATCATTTGATACACGATAATGTGAACAAAATTAAGATTTTTGTTATCAATTGTTTAGAGAATTAATGAAGGAATTTGAAGATGTTCAATTTTCACTTATGCATCAAAAATACTTTCCCACACCAAAACAAAAGAGGTTCTTGCCGATCTCTTGATTGGTGGAGACTAGATTTAATGAAGCTAGATTATGAAAGAACTCTGCATTGTCTGCCTCTAGACTGAGGGCTACTATAAAGCCCTATCGTCCTCTATATTTCAGAATGGAATGAACTAGTGATACTCGGAAAGGAGTGGTTTGTTGTCATTGTAAAGAAGTTGGACATATTAAGCCAAGGTATTCAAGATTAAAGAAGGTAGTTGTTGTTGACGGGAGATACACCAAACCTCAATTCTTCTTAAACTTGAAGAGAAAATGAAGCAACTAGAGATGTAATTGAAAGAAAATGCATCTATTTTTGGTGTGGTGTGTTCTACCACTTCCTCACAAGGTATGAATCTATGATTACTTGATCATGGAGCCTACTTTCACGGGATGTACAGTAAAATCTTTTAGCAAAATGCATTATAAAAGTTTTGGTTCATTTGAAATTTTTAAAAAATGAGGCATTTTGAAAATAAAGCATTTTTTGTTCTCAAAGTTTAGTTTCAAAATTGAACTTGAATTTACTCTCAATTTTACAAATTTCAGATAGTGGGGGTGTTGCTTTTTTCTCATCGGATCACTTCTCGAAGAAGGTGATTGGATGCGGCGATAGAAAAGGCGGTTTATATGTGATGGATAATTTACATGTTTAAAATTTTGGTCACTATAATGTATTATCAAAGGATACATTTTTGTAGCACAAAAGCTTGAACATTTGAATATCCAAAAATTATAGAAATGTTCTCTTGAAATAAAAAATATTAAGAATTTTTTTAAAGATAGTTTCTTGGCAAAATGAAGCATCTCCCTTTCCTTAATAGGACTTTTATCGCAAGTAAACCTTTTGAACTTATGCATTCTGGCGCTTGGGTTCCTGCACCTCTTATGTCGAAAGGAGTCTTATATTATGTAACTTTTATTGATGATTTTATTAGATATACATAGATATATTTGATAGGTAAGTTTGTAGTTTTTAAAAACTTTGTTATCTTTCACAATGTTGTTAAAAATCAGTTTGATACTAATATTAAAAATTTTAGATGCAAGTCTAGAGGTGAGTTTGTCTCTAATGAGTTTGACATGGTATTTTACATAAAAAAGTCTTGTACAAAAACTAAACAAAATGGTGTTGGTAAACAGGAGCGTCGACACATTATGGAAACGACTAGGACTTTATTAATGTCTAGTCAACAACAACAAGTAAGCCTTTTCTCATACTAGATGGGGTCGGCTACATGGATTCTTTGTTTCCACATAGCCCTATCATGTGCCATGTTAGCAATTAACTCAACATAAGCTAGATCGTTCTGTATTTTTTCATTCCAACACTTTTGTGGTCGTCATCTACCTCTTTTAATACTTTCAAAATCTAGTTTTTCATACCTTTTTACAGGCGCTTCTTTTGATCTTCTTTCTATATGTCTTAAACGATATTCCTTCATTTTATCTTCTACTGGTGTCACTCCCAATTTATTTCTAATAACCTTATTATGTATACGGTCTTTCCTTGTACGACTAATCATCCATCTCAACATCTTCATTTTTGTCAGACATCTTTTGTACATGTTGATTAACTGCCCAACACTCAGGAACCATAAAACATGGTAGGTCTAATTGTTGCTCTATAATATTTACCTTTTACCTTTAATGGTATCTTCTTATCACAAAGAATACCTAATGCTCCTCTCCATTTTAACCAACTTGCATTAATTCTATACGTAACATCTTCATCAATTCTTCCATCACAAATTAACTCTAGTTATTTAAAATTATCCTTTTGAGGGATTAAATATGTGCCAATTTTAATTTTTATGTCCTCTGAAGTAACCAAATGATCAAACTTACATTCCATATATTTTGTCTTTGTTCTACTGAGTCAAAAGCCTTTACTTTCTAATATTTTTCTCCATGGTTCCAATTTTCTATTAACTTTTTCCTTAGACTCCTTCACTAACACAATGTCATATGCAAATAACATATACCAAGGTACTTCATCTTGAATATATTTTGTTAACTCATCAATCACCATTATAAATAAATATGGACTTAAAGTTGATCATTGAAGTAACCCAGTATTAACTTTAAAGAAATCTGTTGTTCCTTCATGAGTCCTCACACATATTTTTGCACCATCGTACATGTCTCTTATAATGTTTATGTATGGCAACCTCTTTTTTCCAAGATTCTCCAAAGAACATTCCGTGGTACCCTATCGAAAGCTTTTTCTAGATCAATAAATATCATGTGAAGGTCTTTCTTTTTTGCTCTAAAATATTTGATAAGACGTCTCAAAAGGTGAATCACTTTAATAGTAGATCTACCTGACATGAATCCAAATTGGTTCTCTCTTGTACTCGATACTTGTTTTAACCTCCTTTCCATAATTCTTTCCCATAATTTCATAGTATGACTCATTAACTTCATACCCGATAATTTGCACAATTCTGAATAATTGGGGTATCAAGTTCCCTTCCTCGGGTATCTTTTGATTTCTCCATTTCATTAAATAGCCTTCTGCCTTCTGAGCTAAGTGATTCATGTCTCTCCTAAAATAGCTTATTAATGTCTAGTTGAGTTCCTAAAATTTTTTGGGTTGAAACTACAATTACATGTGTTTACTTGATAAACATGATGCTATTTTTTGTTTTAATTTTTTTTCCACTTGTTGAGAAAAAGGGTTATAGGTGTTATGTCCTTAAAAATGATAAGCTAAGGACTTTCAATTTGTAGAAGGTGAATTCTATTTTCAAAGTGATATTTGTTTAGCTCTATTGATATTCTAGATATTCCTTCGTGATTGTTGTCTTAGGTGATGATGTAAATCAAGAAGAGAGACAATCAAATCATGCATTGAAGGAACACTGCCACTCCATTTAAAAGATATTATGTTAGGAAGAATCCAGAAACCACTAAACCTATTACTCCTAGAAGATCTCCTAGAGAGTCTAGGCCACTTGATAAGTTTGATCTCAAGGTTGGTTTGATTCTATGAGGAAGAAATTAGATACCCTGAAGAAAGCTCTATATCATGTAAGAAGCAGCTCCTTGAGTGGTGGCTATCACAGTCCACCGATACAAATCCTCAAGAGATGGTTACAGAAAGAGACTATCTTATGCTCTTCGAAAGGTCAACACAATCACAAACTGATTATAGCTGAAAAAGATTGGAATAACCTTAGAATATATTTTAGAATCATGCCACCCAGGCATACATTACAAGATACAAGGTTGGAGCTTTATAGAGGAGAACCAGCCTAGGCAGCCAACCTCCAAACGGCTAGAAGACCATTGGAGGCATGGCTGGCTGCTGTAAAATGAAAAACAAAAAAGAGGAAAAAAATGAAAATTTACCTATATCCTAATTCCTAATTACATTTAACTGAAATAGGGAAAATAATTCAATTAATTTTTTTATTTTGTTAAATACCAGATTCTAGTGTGAATGGTAGAAAATTAACTGTTTATTCAAGTTGAGCTGATCGCTTTAAAGACTTAAAAGATCATCTCCCATAGACGTTGAAGCTTTAATTGACGTTTTGAAAGAGTTCTCATAAATTAGATAGAAAGTGAATTGCAGAATAAAAAATCTTTGTAGTTCCATAAAAAGAAGACGATCGTCCTGAAAGAAAAAGAGAAGGTATACGGTGAGACTTTTGAAGTCATCGAACACTGTATGTTTGCAAACTTCCATTACTGCCAAGAAGGTTGATTGCTGCTCTTCCCAAAATACATGTTTTCTTGTTTATCTCAAATTTGTCTGGATAGCACAGTTGCAAATTATGCAAAATTTTGATTTCTTATAGAGAGCTTAAAATAATCTTGGTGTAAATTTCACCTTGATAATTGCTCACATTAATTATGTCGAGGATGGTAGAAACCAAGAATCATGCAGTCACATTTTTCGGATCGTAACATATTGGTGTGGAGTAACCTCTTCTTGACAACATGTTGGTGCTTACTTGATGCTTAATTTGTGCTTGCGTGTTCATGGGGATGCTTGTGCATTAATTCAAATCATTAGTTCAATATGTTCTGCGTAGTATTAAGGACTTGTTGACCTGATATTCTAATGGCCTGGATAGTTGATGTATGCATGTATTGTGAACCTGTGGGACTGGGTTTCTCAAAGAGGGTTAGCTGTCGGTGTACGTAGGATGACGTTTTCATGATGACCACTAACGTTAAGCTTAGAAGTTCCGGTTATTAAACTTTTGAAATGTTTTCATGCCAATGTTGATCAATGCTTCTAATCATGCTTGCATGTGTAATCTCCAACAGGTTAGCACGTTTACCATTCCTACAATAGGAAAGCCTACCTCTAGCCATAAGGAAAACCTGCAACATCCTCAGATCAACATCTTACCCTCCACAAGTTCTCCTGGCGTTACTCTCTCTCAACAACCAACTCTAACTAGCGATGGCACCAAAGAAGGACGATTCACAACCGATCAGCCGGTCGTGTGTGGAGATGAACTGCTGCAGACGTCAAAAGTTGACACCAAGCTGTTGGCTCAGAACAGGGGCCATGCCATGTTGCGTTATAAGGAGAAGAAGAAAACAAGAAGGTACACGTGTGTATGTTAAAATGTGCGTGTAGCTTCGTGCCATCTGACTGGTCATTTTTATCTTCAAACAGGTACAATAAGCTCGTCCGTTATGAATCGCGGAAGGCAAGGGCCGACACACGGTTACGTGTGAGGGGACGCTTTGTTAAGGCGAATCAAGTCGGGGGTGTTCGGGTAGGCCACTGAACCCAATTATGCAGCTTGAATTTGGTGGCTTGCAGGAAAGCTTGTGATTGTTGCGAGACCTGTATGGTGTGAATCTCTTGTTTGCTTGGTTGTATGCCCATGAAAATGCCGGATTGGTATTCTCTTCTGTAGCTTGTTGCTTTTGTGATGGTTTCTTTCCTAAAATATTCCCGCCCTTCTTGGCTGAGCCCGAGTTCATCTTAGATGACTCTTCATTCAATCTACCAATTCCAAACGAGAGAACGACCTAAATGAATGAATTCTGGTTTCTGGCCGTCTCCCATGTCTTTGTTCACCACATACTATTTAATCAAATATCGTCTGCAATTACCAGGATCTTACGCATATGTAAAATCTTACAGAAGTTTGAAAATGTAGTCATTTTCACATTCATAATAATCAAGTGATCCAAAGGTCAAATAATGTGAAATCAATGGAGTATGTTATGTCACTTTCTTTGTATGAAGAAAGCATTGTCCTTTGTAGAGTATGAACAATCAACACAAAGCAATAGTTGCGGTTTGGATTCAAATCTTTGAACAAAGTTGACCCATATGAGTATGGGTTGACTTGTAACATTCACTGTAACAAGGTAGAGACCCATACAACGTGCGTGTAACAACTTTATCTTTTACCTTTTTTAAAATTTTAAATTACACTCATACCATCTAAAAGCAATAAGTGGATAAGTCAAAGGCAATCTGATCCAGTTTTTGATGTATCCACTATTTGAATACCTTCAAAATATGGTAATGGTAATGAGTTTTACACACACAGCGGGCCATTCAGCCTCCCCTTACCACTAGTATTCTTCGGGAAGGCAGATGGCTTTGGTGGAAATTCAAGCCTTTCCGCTATGTAAAATCCTTTAGTGGGATTCATTTCTTGCATACAATATGATCAGTAGTTCCTTTTTACATTGTATTTGAATAATGATTGAAGCTTTTGCAGTTTTTTGAATTGTTAGGCTAAAGGTTTATTGTGAAACAAGATAGGGACCAATTTGTGAATGGTTAAAATGGGAGGAGTGGATTTGTAAAATAGGGATGACATTCTCAACCTAACCTGCAGGTACCCAACACGTCCTATCCTGGTTGGTGTGGGTTGAGAACCCGCTCCTCATGCGGATTTCATTTTTGTTTATCATGCGATATGGCTGTATGTGCGGGGGTTGATTTAGGGTAAAAGAGATTTTTTTACTAACATGTGTAGGTTGGGTTTTAGAACACCAGCCGGAGGGGGTGCAAGTTTTGCAACTTTGAGGCACAAGGCGGGTCCTAGAGTCTCTTTAAATCTAGGGGCCATCCAGCCCGTCCCAGCCTCCCAGGGTCTATTGCTTCGGACAGGCAGAGTTCTCTGTGTAATGCAAGACTGTAACACATCTACACATAAGACAGATCGTAATATGTTTAGGGTTACGTAAACAAGCACAAAGAGTGATGACCTGATGCAGCTAGGGGGTAGACTCGCAAGTTAAAGGTCATGAGTTCAATACCCTGTGCAAGCATTCCTATTGTACCAAAAAAGAAGTTGCACTAAACAAATTAGGTAGCTAATGGGTTGCATCAAACAAATTAGGTAGATAACGGGTTGCATTAGGTAGCAATATTCAATGCAAAAACTCAGTGGAATATTTTACTACACATTAAAAAAACTGTTGAATTTAAGTCTTTTCGTTGGACATAATGGAAGAAGGTGCAACGCCTTGTGGCTGTAATTAGACGATGTTCAACAGGTAAGCTTAAAAGGTCTTGCATAATTGTCATTCGATTGCAGAAGCGAAATGGCCTACGTTATCTTTCGTGTGTGTGTGTGTGTGTGTTATGGGGTTTGTGTGCATGCTCACACGCATGCTACCTGTCTAAGAATAGAATGAAAATTTCAGGGTGTTGCGGAAGCAACTTGGCAACGAATGTGGTCATGCTTTCCATTTATCTGAGATCTAGGCATAGTTTCCAATCCATTTTAAAACTCTTCTCATTATCTCTTACAGGTAAATTACCCCAAAAAAGGAATTGTACATAAAAGACTAATAATTCTAATGATGGGGAATGATGTGAAAATGTAATAGGCAATACATAGGTCATAAAGGGCCTTCCACCACTGGGTAGTTTTTCTTTTATGGCGAGAAAGTGATGTGTGTGTGAGAGAGAGAGAATTCATGAAAGAATTAATAATTAAGGAAAGGGAATGGAACCTATTTTTCTAGTTCCTTTTACAAGAGGAGGCCAAATCATAATACACACACCCACACCTCCCCACCAGGGGCAACGACGCTAGAGCGCCGTGCCGTAATTTCATTGATGCAGTTGGAGCTTATCGACCGAAAGGATCGATGTACATAGTAGTTCAACGTGTCATTGCCTCAACAAATAAAGAGGTTCCCATAATATCTTTGGTTACTATCATGGGATATATATTATGTGTGTGTGTGTGTGTGTGATTCTAAGTTAACATGTTATATATACTACATTTCACCATGCCAATGTGATTTTCTCTGTTCCTTTTAAGCCATTCTCAGTTTCGAGAACTTAAGAATCAATATGATTGATTTTGATTTCTTAGTCAAGAAGCTTCATCAACCGCATGGGCGTATGCTTTATCTCTTAACTTGTGGTTGTTGATTTTCTGCCGTTAAAAGATCGACCAGTACTGTAAAACATCCACAATGACTAGTCCAGCTCGATCAGGGTCAGCCACTATAGGGTTAAACTGCTCCAAACGTGGTTTCCTCCATTCACAAGGCTCAAACTGCTTAAGGGGCGCAAGTTTCAAAAACAGACTAATTTTCTTAATACAAATATATTCTCGTTTTATCTCAAAGAACGCGCGCACACACATCGGCAAAGTTGGGTTGCAAGATTTGATCGCTAAATTCTGGTAAAAATGCTTAAAGCATTACTATCATGGTTCTAAATCAGTTACATCAACAAAGAGGCACGCACACAACTTTGTTCCTTCACCCAATCTCACCTAGATCCAACTTGTTGGCACTCCGGTGGGTGGGGCATCGTGATGATGAATGGCTCAGAGCATCTACTAACTTCTCAAGAAAGATGGCCATCAATAAAAAAAGGTTTTGTGCGTTGTATCCGATTAAACCACTACAGCTCCAACTAAATAATAAATGGTTCATATGAAGACAATCAAAATATGGCTTAATACCAATCAATTGCTTGAAGTACAGGATGTGATTTTCCTTTAAAACAACAATTTGGCAAGAGAACCTTGCAAATGAAAGCCTTCTTTCAGGTTGTGAATGTACATCTTCATTACATATGCCCATAGAACACACTTTCTGTAATATAGCTAGGATTACAGATTAAGCACCATAATGTCTTGCAAAGAGAGAGAGAGAGAGAGAGAGAGAGAGAGAGAGAGAGAGAGAGAGAGAGAGAGAGAGAGAGAGAGAGAGAGAGAGAGAGAGAGAGAGAGAGAGAGAGAGAGAGATTACAGCTACTGGTTTGGCTTTGAGAAAAACCTTCTAGGTTGGTGACGTCCATAATTGGTTTTTGTGATGGAGCTAGAATAGCTAAGCACACGGTAAAATGTATACAACCATGCAAAAACTAGGGAAGAGGAAAGCTAAATGGCAGCAACTGGTACTTGCCTAGGTCCCTTCATGGTGATAGCGGTGAGAAGGTAGAAGATGAGGAAACCAAAATAAGAGCTCGCCACTGAAACTACGCCCGTGTTACAGAATGAGCCTAGTAAATTGCAGGCCGCTGCCCAGCCAACCTTTGGATTGCCAAATTTTGCAATATATGCAACAGCAGTCGCGGCCGCGCAGCCGGCCATGAGCAAAGCCACAATAGTCTGCAAAGAGAAACTATAAACTTACTACATCTAAGCTCATCTCATGAAAGAAAATGTTTCAATATATGAAAGGCAAACAAGCCTTACCAGGTCCAAGAAGAAAATGAAATACTGTCCTTTGCCTTTGAAACTTGAGGACTTCATCATCAAGAACAAAGAAGATGCCACTGCATAAAAGAGAGCAATGGAGTTCGTCGCCACGAAGAACCTGACATTAGCATAAGAATCAGTTAACTACAAACTCGTTGTGGCAACTTAAATATGGTAATTTGGATCGAAAACCATGATTAGTACTTGAACGCTTCGGAGAGGTCGTATTTAGCAGTGAGAGTGAACCCGAAATAGTCGACTGTCTTCTTATTTATGAGCATCAGAACCAGAGCAACTAATGTGGCAGCTGCAGCCAGAAGCCTCAGCGGGATTTGAAAGATAAGGAAGTGCCCAGAAAGTGGGGGTTCCTCTGTTTTGAAGGTTTTTCTACCTTCGACATCCATGAATAAACCTGTAACAAGCTTGGAATTGGATGGCTTAGCTAAAAGATATGGAAGAAGAGGAATTGGAGCTTTGGTGAGAGAAAATGGAGCTGTATTTGCGTGCATTTATAGGGAGAAAGAGAGGGATCTTGATGGATCACTCCAGGCCACGTGATTTTGCCAAATTGCTAAGAACCTCACTACCAAGTGCAAAAACAGCTCTTATCTTTGGTTAACTTTACTTGGTCAATCTTGCCATGATGTAAAAAAGCATTGTGCACAAAGAGCACCGCTCACCTGGCCAGGGGGGCCATTCACAGGTGAAGGTTATGAGTTCGACACCGAATGCATGCATTAGCTTCAGCTTCCTATCGTACCCCTCAAAAGGAGAAGGCATTAAGTAAATGTGTGATAGTTGTCTAGGGTTTATTAACTTTTGATTTGTTGAGGGTAGACATGACTGGTTTCGATTTTTCTGGAACCAGGAATTGGTTGTTTCAGTTCGTGATTCTAGTTTGAGTCTTAAACTGCCCGAAACTAGAAAAGATCATTAAAAAAAATCAAAATTAAGAAAAAAAGAAACAGGTGGTTGGAACTGTTGGTTTCAGTTCAATGAAAGGCGAAACCTGAACTGTAGCGAGTGGTTGCCGGTTCCATGTCCAGTTTGACCGGTTCTGATTTCAACCAGTTCTTTGCATGATTTGGTTCCGGTTGAAACCGTTGGGCATGTTCCAAATTGGCCATACCTAGCTGAACACAGACGTGCCTCGTGATAATCCTGTCCTTCCTGCTAGGTATTTTCAGATGGCATGCATTTGTGTGTGTGTGTGTGTGTGCATGCTGCACGCATGGTTAGACTACACAGAGACAGCTAGTTCCTAACTACTTGCCCACCACAAGAAAAAAGCAGGTTTGTGTTCGGTTAATGACCATGAGGTGTTTCCTTTTAAACTTTCCCTTTTGTTACAATGAGGAGGCCCAAGCTAGATGCAAACCCCGGATATCAAACTCATGACCTTCGACTTGTGACTTGACCCCTTAGCCTCTTTCAGCTTTTGCTATTTGTGCATGAACAATATTACTAGACTCTCACTATCCAAAGAGTTGATGGCATCTGCTTCTTCTTTTTATGGTAGTGATCTCTATAAATGAACGATATCTACCTGCCTTTGATGACTATAAATTAAAACAAACTACCAGATGTTGCTTGTAAGAGAATGATTATTTTGCACGGAGAGTGTTAGCTCAACAGCGGGGCACTCTATTACCGTTGTTACTGCTGGTGAAGAGTTCGACTCTCAGAGGGTTTATGTGTGGGTGTGTTAGGCTTCGGCCTCCTCTTGTAAAAAAAAAGAGAGTATGATTATTTAGAGGGAAAAAACGAAGGAAGTGTTAGTCGTTCAATACATGATGGCCAACAAAAACGGCGTCCAGGGCAGGGCTATCATCTCTCATAAACTGCGGTACAGCAAATCGTCCTTTCATATTTATTATCCAACGGCCCTTGTCGACACTGGCCGATTGATCATGAGCGAAGCTGGTTTTCTGTTCAGCAAATTTTAGCAAAAATAATAGAAAAGACAGCAATTATACTATGTCTATCCGCCCCAACCTTACATTGGGTAACTTTTGAAGGGAAAAAACCTACCCCCACTGTAGAGTGGGGCAGGCTAGGGTTATATATATTTGTGTTGTGTATATGTTGAGACGGTTTTGTTTATCATGATACGTATATTTCACACATATATATATATATATATATAGAGAGAGAGAGAGAGAGAGAGAGAGAGAGAGAAATTAGTCCATGCTCACATCAATTCATGCTGTAAATTTTTTAAAGGTTTCAACTATTCGATTTTAAAGATCAAAGGTTGAAATCTTTAAATAAAAAAGTAAATAATACTAGGTGCATTTATTGTATTTTTAAAAAATATCAAAGTATATATATATAAATTTTTTTTAAAAACTCCGCCACGTAAGGGATCACCCTTGCATTGCCGGTCCCAAGCCCGGATAAAGGAGGAGGGTTGTGTTAGGCTTCCGACAGCCAACATAAAACTTTGTCGGATTTTATAACATGGATTACAAAAATTATGAGCATTGCTTTCGGGCGTCCCCACCTAGCGACGTGCTGCAGAGCCCGAATGCTGTAAGAAGTAAGCAAGGGCCACTACATTTTCGCCCGAATGTAGTGAATCAATTGCAGAGAGGGTTCCCACATCATGGACGGGTGTGGGTAAATAAGTTAGTCCCGCTACATTACCGCCCAAATGTAGCAAAAAAATTTTAGAGAGGGTCTCCGTATTTTGATTATGGACGAATGTGGGGGGTAAGGAAGCTAGTCCTAGATAATAAGATTCATATTGGTTCTTGGAATATAGAAACATTATCCGGTAAGCTAATGGAAGTGATAGATACTATGATTCGGAGAAAGATTCATATTCTATGTTTACAAGAGACAAAATAGGTTGGAGAAAAAGGAAAGGAGATAGAGGATACAGGTTTTAAATTATGGTATTCAAGTAAAGAAAAGGCTCGAAACGGAGTTGGTATTATCATAAATAAAGATTTAAAGGAGAGTGTAGTAGACATACAATCATATGGTGACCGAATCATGACGTTGAAATTAGTGTTAGGAGCAAAGGTTTTGAATATAATTTGTGCTTACACACCCAAGTAGGACTAGAAGATAGTATAAAGACAGTTTTTGGGGAAGAGTTAGATAAGGTATTTCAAAAGATTCCACAAAGGGAGATGATTTGTTTAGGAGGAGATTTAAATGGACATGTCGGTAAAGAGGCATTAGGATATCAAGGGATTCATGGAAACTTTGGTTTTGGGGATATAAACGAGGAAGGCAGGGAGATTTTAGATTTTGCTATGGCATTTGATCTCTTTATAGTCAATACAATTTTCAAAAAACGAGATGAACATTTAATTACTTATAAGAGTGGCTTATCACAAACACAAATTGATTACTTTATTTGTAAAAAAAAGATAGAGCGTGTTGTAAAGATTGTAAGGTAATTCCAGGAGAAAGCTTAACCACCCAACATCGACTTTTAGTTACGGATTTACAAATAAAAAAATGGACAAAGAAGAAAAGAGTGCATCGAGCTACTCGGACTAAATGGTGGAACCTCAAAAGCGAGAAAGAAGATATATTTAAACAGAAAATCCTTCAAGGAGATGTTTGAAATTATGTTGGCACACCCTGTGATATGTGGAACAATATGGCTATACATATTAGGAAAGTGGCGAAAGATGTGTTAGGGGTATCTAAGGGAGGTGTACCGGTACAAAAAGAAGCTTGGTGGTGGAGTGAAGTAGTACAAAATAAAATCAAGGCAAAGAGGGCATGTTACAAATTACATTATGCTAAGAAAACTAGTGAAACTTTAGAAGCTTATAAGAAAGCAAAGAATGAAGCGAAAAAGGCCGTTAGTGAAGCAAAAGCTAAGATTTGGGAGGACTTATATAAAAAACTCAACTCAAAAGAGGGTGAAAGAGATATTTTTAGGATAGCTAGGGCTAGAGATAAGAAAACTAAAGATCTTAATTATTTTAGATGCATAAAAGAGGAGGATGAAAAAATTCTAGTGGCAAATGATGATGTAAGAAATAGATGGAAAAACTATTTTTATAATCTTTTTAATGAAAATAAAGATGTTAGTATTAGTTTAGGAGATTTAGCCAAGTCAGAAAAGTATATAAACCACAATTTCTATCGACGTATTCAAAAGAATGAAGTCAAAGAGGCTCTTAAACATATGAAGGGTGGTAAATCGGTAGGACCAGATAATATTCCTATAGAAGTTTGGAAAATACTAGGAAAAATAGGAATCACTTGGCTCACAAGACTATTTAATGAAATATGGAAAAACCAAAAGATGCCCGAGGAATGGAGAGCAAGTACACTTATACCCATATATAAGAACAAGGGAGACATTCAAAATTGTGTGAATTATCGAGGTATCAAGTTAATGAGTCATACTATGAAATTATGGGAAAGAATTATCGAACATAGGTTAAGACAAGTATCAAGTACAACGGAGAACCAATTTGGATTCATGCCAGGCAGATCTACTATCGAAGCGATTCACCTTTTGAGACGTCTTATGGAATATTTTAGAGCAAAAAAGAAAGACCTTCACATGATATTTATTGATCTAGAAAAAGTTTATGATAGGGTACCGAGGGAGGTTCTTTGGAGAACTTTGGAAAAAAGAGGTATCCCATTGACATATATTAGCCTTATAAGAGACATATATGATGGTGCAAAAACATGTGTGAGGACTCATGAAGGAACGACAGACTTCTTTGAAGTTAATATTGGATTACATCAAGGATCAACTTTAAGTCCATACTTATTTATAATGGTGATGGATGAGTTAACAAAACATATTCAAGATGAAGTACCTTGGTATATGTTATTTGCAGATAACATTGTATTAGTGGAGGAGTCTAAGGAAAAAGTTAATAGAAAATTGGAACTATAGAGAGAAACATTAGAAAGCAAAGGCCTCCGACTTAGTAGAACAAAGACAGAATATATGGAATATAAGTTTGATCATTTGGTTACTTTAGAGGATATAGAAATTAAAATTGGCACACATTGCATTACCCAAAAGGAAAGTTTTAAATACCTAGGGTCAATTTTTCAGAGTGATGGAAGAATTGATGGAGATGTTACGCATAGAATTAATGCTCGTTGGTTAAAATGGAGAGGAGTATCAGGTATTCTTTGTGATAAGAAGATACCATTAAAGTTAAAAGGTAAATATTTTAGAGCAGCAATTAGGCCTGCCATGTTTTATGGTTCTGAGTGTTGGGCAGTTAATCATCAACATGTACAAAATATGTCCGTGACATAAATGAAGATGTTAAGATGGATGAGTGATCATACAAGAAAAGACCGTATACATAATGAGGTTATTAGAAACAAATTAGGAGTGGCACCAATAGAGGATAAAATGAGAGAACATCGTTTAAGATGGTATGGACATATAGAAAGAAGATCAAAAGAAGAACCTAAAAGAAGGTTAGAAAAACTAAATTTGGAAAGTATTAAAAGATTAGAGGACGACCACAAAAGTGTTGGAAAGAAACAATAAAGAATGATCTAGCTTATTGGGAGTTAACTGCTAACATGGCACATGATAGGGATCTGTGGAAACAAAGAATCCATGTAGCCGACTCCATCTAGTATGGGAAAAGGCTTAGTTGTTGTTGTTGTTATTGATCAAAGTATTTTTTTTTAAATTTGAATTTCAACCATCAATTTTGCACATCAAATGATTGAGATTCTTGGGAATATTTAAGCACATGCATATAGACTATGCTCTCTCAATATTATATGCATATACACATATACATTATATATGAATATATATAAATAAAAATATATATATTTATGCATAATCACCTCTAATTGTATAATTTCAAGTATCATAAAGTAAATTTTATGTTTAATATATGATATTAATTGATTTTAAATTACTTTTTACAGGTTCAAGTGGACAGGTTATACCAGAGTGGGTGTAGGGCTATACATGGTTTGATCCCCAAGATTCACGAGGTTTAATGGGTGGATTGAAAATCTGCCCCACATGGGACGAGTGCCGGTGGATTGAAACCTGCCCTGCCCCATTGCCATCCCTAAACTATAATGAGCACTTTCTAATTTATTGGTATAGCCTCAACCCTATTGATGGTATGATGACAATATAAGTCATGACTGCATGAATGTGTCCCCCAAAAGCTATTCTTCCAAGTAAAATGTGAGTAAATGAAAAAATATATATGGTGATGCTGGAGGACCTATTTTTAGCACGAAAACACAATACAGACCGGAACTGGCATATCACCTTACAAACTGTTAAGCCAGTTCCTCATCCCCTTGATTATGAGTTGTACCTATCTAAAGAGTCCAAGCCATGCAATAAATGCATTAATTATAAGTCTTCTGGGTATAGTCCAATATTTATGGATCAATATTTATGGGTTCCTCTCTCTTTCTTGATATTTGCTAGCACACTTAAGTGCTATAAATTTCAAACAAATCTCAATAGTTTATTTTTGATGATGGGAAATTTAAATCTAAAAGGTAAAAAGTAGATATGTACTTTTTATATGTACACTTTATTCACATGGGTATTTTGGCTTTTTAAATTTTAAATTTCAACCATTCATTGTTAAAGATTGATAGTTGAGATTTGTTAGTCTAAGTGTGCTAACATATACTAGTTTTTTTAATGTATATAAACTGGTACATGTATTATAGGAACTGATATATGCTAACACACTTAGGTACTGACAAATCTCAATCGTTCATCTTTGATGATTAATTGATTAAAATTTAAATTAAAAAAAGTATATTAATACTTTTTGCAAGTATACTTTATTCACATGAGTATCTTTTTCGTTTTAAATGTATATTTCAAACAATCAATATAAAAATGAACGGTTGAGATTTGTTTGGATCTACTAGCACCTAATATACTAATTCCTTTATGTCTCTTGATATATATATATACAAAGAGACAAAGTACTCATGTACATGCAGAAAAAATGCAACTAAATTGATATGATAAACCTGTTTTGTGATTAAATAAGAAGCTTCATGTTGTGAGATTTGGTTTTCACACTGGCACTTGGTATTAAATATGCTTCTTACTTGCACAGAGAGCAATAACTCGTCTGGCTAGAGGACTCAACTCGTTGGAGGTTACCGGCCATGCACACCTTGTTTGGGTTTCCCTAATTATAAGAAAAAGAGAGAGAAAGCTCGTTACTTGATTGACGGAAGGGAAAGGAACGACAGTCGGTGTGTGGATTGGAAGAGTCAACCTCATTCACTCTAGTCTTGTGGTTGTTGGTTTACCATGGAGCTTATACATTGAATATAAAAACTTATAAGGATTATATATAAGTTTTATAACTTTATATACAACTCTGCCCATGCAAGGGATCACTCTTGTATGGCCGGTCCCAAACCTCGATAAAGAAGGAGAGTTGTATTAGACTTTCGATAGCCAACGTAAAACTTCGTCGAATTTTTATAGCATGGATTACACAAATTATGAGCATTGCTTTAGAGCGTCCACACCTAACGACGCATTGTAGAGCACGAATGCAATGAAAAGTAAACAAGAGCTACTACATTTTCGCCCAGATGTAGTGAATCAATTGTAGAGAAGGTTCCCACATCATGGACGGGTGTGGGTAGAGAAGTTAGTCCCACTACATTGTCGCCCAAATGTAGTGAATAAATTACAAAGAGGGTCTCCGCATTTTCAATATGGATGGATGTGGGGGGTAAGGAAGCTAGTCCTAGATAATAAGATTCGTATTAGTTGTTAGAATATTAGAACATTGTTCGGTGAGCTAATGGAGGTGGTAGATACTATGATTCGAAAAAAGATTCATATTCTATATTTACAAGATCCAAAGTGGGTTGGAGAAAAAGCAAAGGAGATTAATGATAATGTTTTAAATTATGGTACTCAAGTAAGGAAAATGCTCGAAACGGAGTTGATATTATCATAAATAAAGATTTAAAGGATAATGTAGTATACATACAACGATATGGTGATCGAATCATAACATTAAAATTAGTGTTAGGAGCAGAGGTTTTGAATATAGTTTGTGCTTACGCACCCCAAGTAGGACTAGAAGATAGTATAAAGATGATTTTTTCAGAAGAGTTAGATAAGGTAGTTCAAAGAATTCCACAAAGGGAGATGATTTGTTTAGGAGGAGACTTAAATGGACATGTCGGTAAAGAAGCATTAGGATATCAAGGTATTCATGGAAACTTTGGCTTTAAGGATATAAATGAGGAAGGTAGGGAGATTTTAAATTTTGCTATAGCATTTGATCTCTTATAGTCAATGCAATCTTCAAAAAACGAGATGAACATTTAATTACTTATAAGAGTGGTTTATCACAAATACAAATTGATTACTTTATTTGTAGAAAAAAAGTTAGAGCGTGTTGTAAAGATTGCAAGGTAATTCCAGGAGAAAGCTTAACCACCCAACATCGCTTTTAGTGATAGATTTACAAATAAAAAAATAGACAAAGAAGAAAAGAGTGCATCGAGCTATTCAGACTAAATAGTGGAATCTCAAAAGCAAGAAATAAGATATATTTAAGCATAAATTCCTTCAAGGTGATGCTTGAAATTATGTTGGTACACCTTGTGATATGTAGAACAATATGACTATACATATTAGGAAAGCGGCGAAAGAGGTATTAGGTGAATCTAAGGGAGGTGTACTGGCACAAAAAGAAGTTTGGTGGTGGAGTGAAGTACTACAAAAGAAAATCAAGGCAAAGAGGGCATGTTATAAATTACATTATGCTAAGAAAATTAATGAAACTTTAGAAGCTTATAAGAAAGCAAAGAAGGAAGCGAAAAAGGCAGTAAGTGAAGTAAAAGCTAAAATTTGAGAGTTAGCCAAATCAATCATCGAAGACGAGGATGATTTCTACAGAGGATGAAAAAGTTAAATCTAAATTACATTATGCTAAGAAAATTAATGAAACTTTAGAGGGTTATAAGAACAATATGACTACACATTATACATTATTCTTATAACATCTTTATTTTTAGGATAGCTAAGGCTAGAGATAAGAAAACTAAAGATCTTAATTCTGTTAGATGCATCAAAGACGAGTCTGAAAAAATTTTAGTGACAAATGATGATATAAGAAATAGATGAAAAAACTATTTTTATAAGTTTTTTAATGAAAATAAAGATGTTAGTATTAGCTTGGGAGAGTTAGCCAAATCAGAAAAGTATATAAACCATAATTTCTACCGACATATTTAAAAGAATGAAGTCAAAGAGGCTCTTAAACTGGTAGTAAATCGGTAGCACCAGACAATATTCCTATAGAAGTTTGGAAAATCCAAAGAGAAACAGGAATCACTTGGCTCACAAGACTATTTAATGAAATATGAAAAAACCAAAAGATGCCCAAGGAATGAAGAGCGAGTACAATTATACCCATATATAAGAACAAGGGAAACATTTAAAATTGTGCAAATTATTGGGGTATCAAGTTAATGAATTATACTATGAAATTATAGAAAAGAATTGTCGAACGTAGGTTAAGACAAGTATTGAGTTCAACAGAGAACCAATTTGGATTCATGCCAGGCATATCTACTATTGAAGCAATTCACCTTTTGAGACATTTTATGAAACATTTTAAATTGAAAAAGAAAGACCTTCACATTATATTTATTGATTTAAAAAAGGTTTACGATAGGGTAATGAGGGACGTTCTTTGGAAAACTTTAGAAAAAAGAAATATCTCATTAACATACATAAACCTTATAAGAGACATGTACGATGGTGCAAAAACATGTGTGAGGACTCATAAAAAAATGACATAGTTCTTTGAAGTTAATATTGGTTACATCAAGGATCAACTTTAAGTCCATACTTATTTATAATGGTGATTGATGAGTTAACAAAACATATTCAAGATGAAGTACTTTAGTGTATGTTATTTGCAGATGACATTATGTTAGTGGAGGAGTCTAAGGAAAAAGTTAATAGAAAATTGGAACTATAAACAAAAACATTAAAAAGTAAAGGCTTTCGACTTAGTAAAACAAAGACAAAATATATTGAATGTAAATTTGATCATTTGGTTACTTCAGAGGATATAGAAATTAAAATTGGCACGCATTGCATCCCCACAAGGAAAGTTTTAAATACCTAGGGTCAATTTTTCAGAGTAATGAAGGAATTGATGGAGATGTTACGCATAGAATTAATGCTGGTTGGTTATAATGGAGAGGAGCATCAAGTATTGTTTGTGATAAGAAGATACCATTAAAATTAAAAGGTAAATATTATAGCGTAGCAATTAGACCTGCCATGTTTTATAGTTATGAGTATTGGGTAGTTAATCATCAATATGTACAAAAGATGTTTGTGACAAAAATGAAGATGTTGAGATGGATGAGTGGTCATACAAGAAAAGACTGTATACATAATGAGGTTATTAGAAATAAATTATGTGTAGCACCAATAAAGCATAAAATGAGAGAATATCGTTTAAGGTGGTTTGGACATATAGAAAGAAGATCAAAAGAAAAGCCTGTAAGAAGGTACGAAAAACTAGATTTTGAGAGTATTAAAAGAGGTAGAGGATGACCACAAAAGTGTTGGAAAGAAACAATAAAGAATGATCTAGCTTATTGTGAGTTAACTGCTAACATGACACATGATAGGACTCTGTGAAAACAAAGAATCCATGTAGCGAACCCTGTCTAGTATGGGAAAAGGCTTAGTTGTTGTTGTTGTTTATAATCTTATATACATATAAAATGTGAATATATATATATATATAATTATTCGGTTTGATTTAGTTCTCATGGTTCGATTCCAACATTAAAACTGTAAGCCGAACCGCCATAAATTTTTCCAGCTAAAACCGACCCAAAGTGCCAAACATCTTGAACCTCTCGTAGTTTGGTTTGGTTCTGGCTGTTGCATGAACACCCCCACTTTTTCTTTCATAACCTCGTTGTTGACTCCTACCAGCGATTGATGCTCTTTAAATGAACGGTTCTTAGAGTATCTAAGGAGATTAGTTAAAATCAAATCAAATTTGCTGCACAATTTGAACGAGTAACACATACACAGTAATGGACCTACACGTTCGAGCCGATGTGTGCTTTCGCCCTACCCGAAATTCAAAAAGTTAACTCAAAGTATAGAGCTCAGGGTTGAATGTGTGGAGTACGTAGCTTGCTCGTCACATCCAGTGACAGATCTATATTGAGCCAAGGTAGGGCGACCGCCCCACCTTAAACAGCCTCATGGTCTATTCGTCCCACCACATGCAAAATTCTGGATCCGTCACTGTCTACATCGGGCCATATTGGCCCTCACTAATCAGATTTAAGATAATTTTTAATACCGATTAATTTCATAAATCATCATAATTAAAACGATTAATTAAAATGATAGGTGAATAGGAATATCCTGCTAAGCCATTTTCATCTTGGAGGAAACAGATGTACGGGTGGAATAGCTGTACGTATAGATGTAGGAGCTGAAATGGATTGATCTTCAGGAGAGGTTATTCCAAGTGGAGATTGGAGTAATTAGTGGCCTGCGGTTGCTTGATAGTGGGTTGCAATCGAGGGAATGGTCATGCCTTGAAGAAAGTCTGAAATTCAAACATGCAAAAGGTGACTCACCTGGCAGTTGGAGAAGGCAACCGACGGGAATGGTTGCAGTCATGGTAGTGGTCAAAGGTAGTGTCCGGCGGATGGATTGGAGGTTTAGACGTTGGCGAGTGATCGAATGCATGCAATCGACTGAGTGAATGGAGAAACGGAGCTCTCGTGAAAGTGTTGTCAAACATGTGAGGTTCATAACTGGTGTTCATCAATAAAGGATTCTCTTGCTTCAATTGTGTCACGCTTTGCAAATCGCTTCTCCCGGGAGAGTTGGCTATCAAGGATAGCACCATCGCGGGCCTTTCTGAACGAAAATTTCCCGACAGTTTAAAAGATTCATGACACATTGAGGGCTCAATGCTATTATCCATTGTTTTGAGGGTACTTTAAAAAATTTCAAGAATTTTTTAAAAACTATCAAGGATATTGTTGTCATATTGATGTCATCAAAAGCAATGGGTAGAAAAAGGTGAGTGGTGAACAGAATCCAATCAATATATATATATATATATATATAAACTCATGTTCTCTCGTGTTGTCATTGCCACACTCGCATAGTTTGCTTATGGGTACGTTCATGCATGTTGCAAACATTGTAACCTTGCTATCTTACCTCATCCATTTGTACAGAGAGCCCCACTACACGCACACGTGCATACTCGTCCACGAATTCTCTGTGCTTGCTCTTCTTGCTTCCCCGCTTCCTCATTTGAAAGTGGGGAAGCCGTCAGCTTGCTGTTGCTGCTGCTTGGTTTCTCATGCATGAGAGACGAGGGGTAGCCGTCAGCTTGCTGCTGCTTGGCTTCCTACAATTCCTCTCTCTCTCTCTCTCTCTCTCTCTTATATATATATATATATATATATATATATAAACAGAGAAGGCAGGGACCAATGGGTAGAGTGATTTTGTACTCAGGAGGGGGAACGCTTTGTGCTTACCAAAAGTTTTTTGGACAAGCTTGTTTGTGTTCCAAGGATTGACGATAGAGCAATCCATTTCGCAGTCCTCTGCATTGTCTTAACAGGAAGTTATAACAGAGCCTTGCAAGGATAAATACTGCTATAGTGTCAATGATTTACTTGTTTTATCTTCTATATTTCATGACGGGAGATCCCTCTTTCTGCTTCACAAAGCCTCCTTTCTACCTTCTTCTTTGAATGAATGTTCTATATTTGCTGGAAAAAATCTCATACAAAGTATAAAACCACCAGTTCAATTTCCGAAGGATGAAAGGAGAAAAGGGCAATTCAGCTATGTGCATCGAATCTGAACCACAAATAACTACCACTGAACGCAGATCTTAATTAGAGAGACAACTGTCACTGAAAAGCATATATAGCCATTTGAGATCATTATAAGCTCAAGGTTTGTATTGCAGGGAGTTTCTAACATAGCAAAAAGAGGTACATTGATCTAAGCCCTCTAACTCACAAGATAGACACTAGAGGAGTCTTGACAAAAAACTATGTGCAGTTGCAGTATCCTTCACTGATTTCAGGACAACTAGGGGCTCCCCTTCTCCAACAAAACCTACTACATCTGTAGCCTGTAGGTACAGCGATCAAGCCCCGATCTGCCTCCTTCCACTCAACAAGGTAACTATGTTTTAGCTACCCTGGGCCAAATAAGAAAAGAAATATTGCTAGAGAGAGAGAGAGAGAGGGTATAGATGCAAAGAAAGGTGAAGATTTACACAGCATGGAAAGGAGGAACGGGTGGTTTCTTGGTCTGCGTGGTGATATTGTGGCTCCCTTCATTGTTGGTTGAGTGAGAAGTGAGCTATGTGGACGTGCGGTAAGTCACTGGTGGCGAAGGCTAGGTGCTTTCTATTGTTGCTCTCTCCTTGTGGTCGTTCTGCTTGCCACCAAGTGCCTGGGAGTTGCAGAACTTTCTAAAACAATAGAAGAAGAGCATTCTAGAAGCTTCCATGGGGGGATTTGGCATGACATAATGATTATCATTTGAAGGGAAATGATGCGTTGTTTTGTGGAAGAAGTTAAAAATGTAGAGTGCAAATTTCACTGAAAATGAAGGAGAAAAGTTGGTGCAAGTCCAAATTATCACAGGACTGAAAAAGGAACCCTGGTTTATAACTCGTACATCAATGTTGATTGGTTTGTATAGATTGTGTCAGCTTTCGGACGGTGTATGAAATGAATGAAGAAGCCATGTGTGTCTCTGTGTGTGTGTCCTAAAAATAAGACGGGATACCCACTCACTGAACCAAAAGAAAAGTCTCATCCCACACTAAAGTGAGATCCGTTACAAGATTGCTCATCGAGGTTCCAGTCAAAGACCAGAAGTTAATTAGGCATGTATTCTTGTTTGTGTGCGATTTGAAGCCAAAAAGAAGTGACAGACTGCTACTTCATATTATAGAAAGCAAAACCAGTGCGATGGTAGATAATTTTGCCATTAACCACAACTTGGTCACTGGGCCAAGGTAAGGTACCGACTTGAGGGGACCCTCTCTCCTCTTTACCATGGGCATCCATAGCTTTCTTGAATACAGAATCAACGAGTGCAAGAGGTGATGAAAAACAAGACCCTTTTAGAGCTGAGCTAGACAATAGAAACACAACTGTACATGCAGGCATATAGAGAATTCAAAATGGTCGCCCAGCTGCTTCCATCATCTTTTTTGCTCAGGTCAGCTTCTCAACTTCCTTTAGGACCTGAAAATTTTATCTTGTCTAGAGTCGATATGATGAAAGGTCTGGATAAGCTTTACGCTGGTCAGTTCACTACCTAACAAAACCCTCCTCCTTTGTCATTAGGGCTTTGGGATGGAAATGGTCAAGCTTGGTTAAATTATCAAGAAATGCACTTGAGAATGAAAATTCTTGATGCTAAAAGTTTGCAATAATTCACTCTGACTTTTATGTGCACCAATACATCCCTCATTTCATGTCTATAATCTGTTCTTGGAAGTTATGGCACCAACGCCTAGTTGGGGTGTATTTGTATCTATGAGAAAATTCGAAATTCCAACCCAAGGATGTGTGAAATCTACACGGAGAATTTGAAGGATTAAGAATTCAACCTAGCATTGTTCCAAAGTTGAGATTTTGAGTTAATTTGAATTCCCGTTGACTCAAACTTGTCGTATCATATATGAACTCGAATCTGATTAGTTGGCTACAAGAAGTTTTATGTTTCGAAGCTACCCCCAGAGCCATATCCTGGGGGGTCACGTCATTCAACTTTTCACATCCTCAGCATGTAGCAACCCCAGCTAAAACCCAGATTAAATTGTTATAAGGAGTTACTTTAGGATGAAACAGAGCGAATGCCATTCACCAGAAAGAGTTGCGCCTACTGGGAGAGGAGCTTACTCTGCACTGAAACCTTTACATCAGCAGTGGCATAGCCTTCATTTCTTCATAGGACTTGGCTAGCTTCTTGAGCACCTTCATTTGGAAGAGAACAATCATGAGATGCAGATGCACCATATAAACACAAGCAAGATCGAGTTAACTAATCCATATCTCATACTGCTCAATATTTGAATAAGGAACAAACTGTAAGCAGACAGAATACCGATCCATTTAACTGGTTCATAGGAAGGGGGGAGGAAACAAAAATTTCACCAACCTCAAATCTCACATAAGGCACTTTGTGCTAGATATCCTATTCACTTAATCAATATGAAATTCAAAGTCCGGAACAACAATAATTATAGTTTCTTTCATGTAAAAGCTTGTTGGATCAGAAAATTAATCTAACCAAGTTCAAATAAATAATGTTTTCTGTTTTCTGACGGGTTCCTTTCATGTTTTACAGAGTTTGCATCTCTATCACATTGATAAGTAGCATTTGTCCTGTGCATACAAACTAATCATGCAAACATCAAAAAATGGCTACATCCTTTCATGCAAGCATCTCTTTTTTGCAGTCAAGAGGTGAGAGCAAACAAAAGAACTCACCTATGTCACACGGATATGGGTGTGGGTGCGGACACGGGTGCGGGATATGGCAAATTTCAAAAATATTGGGTGTAGAGACACGGCTAAGGTATATAATATTATATATATATAATATTCAAACTAAAGCAAGTGAGACATCAATTAACATAAGTATATGACAATAGTAACTACACAACTTTATATTAAAGCAAAACAAGTAAACAACAATTAATTTCATCGTAATTGTAAACATAAGTTAAGATGAAAAGGAAATCTTAATGTTTGATAAATAAAACGAAACAGTGAGTTCCATGTTAAGGGTATGCAAGTTTTGATTGCCATTTAAATCATATTTCTCTAGATTTGTATTCCAATATTTTGATGCTCCTTCACTGCAATATTTAAAAAAAAAATAACAATAAAAGATGAAACTAAATCACCATGATTAATAAAAATGAAAACAATTTTGAAAGCAATAAAATACTTAGTTACCTGTATTAGGCATTAGATCATGAAACCAATCTCAAATTTGAATGGACATAAACTAGGTCATCACCACGACTACTAGAGATTATTCCTTTTGATATTGTGAGTTTCACAATATGTACTCCAATTCTTTTCATAACAAGATGAAGTTGTAGGTTGAGATAAAATTTTGATGCAAGCTTTTGAAGAAGAGGTATATCGAATCCAAAACATGTCCACCAATCTAGTGGATCTTAAAAATCCCTTGATTCTAGTACTTCTAGTGAATCAAGTCCGACACAAGAAAACTTTTCATATTCACAATTTACTTGCCTAATTAAGTATGACTCACGATAAATCTTTCCCAAACGCATTTGCCTATTTTTTTTATATTTCAAGATCTTGATTAGGAGGAGTACGCCCGCTTCTCTCATGCAACCATTTCTTTCTATAATATCTTGGATTTAAAGAATGTGCTAAACAATGCAAGGGAGGGTTGCATTTGTCTCATCTTGAAACTAATATAGAACGAATATGATCATAAAACGATGGTGTCTCATATTGTTCTTTTTTCTCGTGCTTCAAAATTATTGGCTCAATTTTTTCAATCATGGTATCCCACATTTCACTATGAATTCAAGAAAATATGATACCTTGTCCCACCATAAATAGTTAAGAATAATAGCCTTCATTGTTTGGGCCCTTGCTTGATCTTCAACCTTGTTACCACGGTATAAATCTAAGCTCGAATCGGTAACCATATGAACCAATGATGTTCTGATTGTCTTGAATCTTTTTACCATCACAATCAAAGAAGCAAAATGTGTCTTTGCAACCTTCAACAACTTTAAACCATAATGTCTTTTGAATATGGCATTAATCAAATGGTGATTCATTACAAAATTCTTTATTTTTAAATAATATATTGTCATATCTTCAATCCATTAACACAATTCATATCCACAATGATTATCTTTATCTTCTTATTGCTTACATATACAAGAAAGAGCCAAATTTAAACTATAAGCCATATATAGTGTCCAAAAAATGTATGGATAATCACCTTCTAAACTGAATCATTCTCTTTTACAATTAGTTGTATTATCAATGATTATTTGTACAACATTATCTGGTCCAACACTCTTAATAACTTCTACAAACAAATCTTTGTAGCCTACAGTTTTAATTTCTCCAGATACCTCAATAAACTTCAAAAATATAAGACCACTAATTGAATAAGTGGTAAAATTGATGAGCGAATGCCTTTGAATATCACAACAACCATCAGAAACCATAGAAACACCATTAGTTTCTCATGAAAACTTCATATGCTCTAAAAGCTTTTCAATATTGACTTTTTCTTTTTTAAGAATCATGGTTTACAACTTTTTAGAACTTAAAGAACATAACCATTCAAATTCAGTAAAGTGACAAGATCTTTCCAATATAGATCTCTTGGTACATTAAAAGGAAATTAACTTAAGAAAAAAATCTTCCAACTTTTATTTTTATCTCTTCCCTTCCAACTACATTAAATGATTTTTCAATTGCTCATTTTAAACCTTTAAACTCACTTTGCATTAACTTTCTTTTTTTTTTCTTCATCTTCTTTGTATCCACCAAATAATTGAATATGTGTTCCTTTTTCACTCATTTCGTTCTTCTTTGCATACTATCTTGTTTTTTCATTAATTGTCTTAATAAATCCTAATCCACATTCGCATGTGCTCTTATACCATGTTTTGATAATTTCAAAAGACGAGCTTCACTCTAGTATACGATCCTATAAAACTCATGTTACAAAATTTACACATAAAATGTGTATTACCTCCACCACCTTCATATGATTCTCCCTTTGCACGTGCATCCATAATAGTGCATTATCACGAGGTGTTGAAATTAAAGGTTTTTTGGTTGATCCTGAACTTGAATGAACACTTCCACGAAAACTCTAAGTCTCAATTGATACTCCTTTTTCTTTCCTATTGTCGGTCATTTTTAGGATCAACTCAATTCACAATTTCATAATCTTATTGAAAAACAAGAACAACATTAATAGTCAAGAAACATATCGTGGGAAAGCATGATTGAATATCCAAAGACAAAATAAATGCAACCAATGATCTAGTTTGATAATGCAGGCTCTCATGCTATCTGATTTTCATTGCAAGTTAATATGGTTCATACAAAAGCAATCTCTACAAGTTTGGCGCACAAGCAAATTAAGGTTGAAAAACAACTCCGAAAAAAATCTTCTTAAGCGAGGTTTGCACAAAGGACGTTATATAGAAAACTTTTCGATCTGCAGAATACATGACAATTGATAATAAGTACCTTGATGTCACTTCGAAAACGGTCATCGGTGGTCATATGCTGGATAAAAAGAAGAAAAAGAGTCGCTGTCAGTGAGCGAAGAAGAATAGGCAAGTGAAACTGTGGGGTCCCCTCCCCCTTTGTCAATCGAGTGTTTGAACTGAAGAACAACGGGAACATTAACCCAAGTGCAAGTCAAGAACATCAGTAGGTGTTCAGCGTTTGCAAGGGGCAGTGTACCATCGACACCGAACAGTGGACTTAGAATGGAATGGCTCATAGGTTCCACAATTTAAACGCTTCTAGCACGACTTCTTCTCTGTTTTGCAAGGCAAAAGACGGGAATGCTCTTCCCCTCTATTGTGTTCTGCGTTTGCAAAGTCTGCGGAAACTCAAGTTTGCCGAACTTGCAATAGGACAGTTGTGGTTCACTGCATAGGGATTCATCTAAAAGCAAAACGAATGAGGTCACCAGCCGACGAAGAGCATAAGAGGAGAAGAGGAAGGCTGGGACGCGAAGAGGAACAAATTGGACACATATGGACTCCGACACGTTGACTGCATGAGTTTCAACACGTTGATCGTGTCGGCATTTCATAGACACACTGTGTCGGTACAGTGTCGAGGCCGATACTCCACCTCCTAGAGGTGTATGTGTGACATAGCTCATCATAGTAGTAGTGACAATCAACTTCATACATTTGTGGTAACATTGTCACCAGTCTTTGGAGGCCGATTTGCAACTCCCGTTAATAAGGTCGGTAGACTGTCAAGCTACACAAAAATCATGATAAGCTTGATTTCTTTAGAAACAACCGTAGGAATTCAGGATTTGATGGAATGGAGACAACATCCCTCAACAATGGTTGTTTTCGCAAAATAATTATAGGAATCGAAGAAAAGGTGCATGTATGAAGCCTTTTTGTTGTATAATTTTCGAACATTTGTAACTAGAAATCACATTATTTTGTTCGTACAAGAACAACTGCTTTCAATTCTCTAATTCTAGATAGTCTTCTCAATGACCAGCGGATACCAAAGACTTAAGTGATTAGAAAGCTCAAACTAAATTGCATTCTTTGGGAGTTGGAAACCAAAACATAATCATTTCCTCTTACCAAATACAGGAACTAGATTCGACAAACTGCAAATTTGGAACAAAATTTCTCTACCGTGAGTATATGTTTGGATAAATCCTGAGGAGCTCACAATTTGCGTCCTTACATGTCTCCTCGTCGACTTGCGGGGAAATACAAGTTCCCATTAGGAGGTGGGGAATATAAACGAGAGTATTGTAAGGATTGAGACTTCGAACTAGCATTACCAAAGTGAAATTCAGAATTGCGAATATGATGAGATAGGACACTTGAATTCTCTTTCCTTCAAATTTCCAATCCAAACTCGCGATTAGTTAGACGCATTAAATCCCACCCAAATATTGGTCTTAAAAAAATTTTAGTCTGAGTACTAACCAAACAGACAGAAAGATCTAACAAGCAAGAAAATTTATTTTTTGGTGAAAAAAAAAGCAAGAACCTAAAGAGAGGAAACAAGAAAACGAATTCCTAGACCTTAACTCCGACAGCAAAAGGCAGGCTGAGGGAGAGAGAGAGAGAGAGAGAGAGAGAGAGAACCTGCAATGCGCGTCGCTCGAAAACGCTTCCTCGAGTAGACCAACGACGACGGTTTCATAAGGAGAGGAAAGAGATACCCCTTGTATCTTGCTGGAAAAGGAAACAGGTGACCAACGTGGACTCTGAAGCTCGGCCGGACGGCGACGCCGAGCTCCATTTCCGGACGCCAGACGACACTTAGACACACTCAGAGAGAGAGAGAGAGAGAGGATATGGGATATGGGATATTTTTTACATTGCGTACTAAAACACAGAAATGACATCTGAGCGCAATATTTCTCTCGAATGCCAAAACGAGGCTTCTCGTCTAGAAAATGACTTTGCCTCTTTTGCCCGTACGTATTAGAAGGATACTTTGTGTTTTGAAGATAATGAAATATAATTTTTTTTTATAAAATAGATTTAGAGTCAAATTCGTGTCTACCATGATCCAGCTCAATTGATCCGATTGCCCGCGAATTGAAGTCTTGGTTAATCAATTCCTTCAAGAGGGTGTTTGATTATGAGGCCCATCTTCCAGAACCAGTACTGCAAGCTTTGTTCCAGCGGCCCACCTTCAAGGGTGGGCCGTAGGTGGCCCTTGTAATCAATGTAAAAGTGGGATCATACATCCCCACTTTTATGCACAACCAGTCTAGTTTCGATCCCAGAACCGGTGGTTCTAGGTTATCTGGAACCAAACCGCTCCAGGAACAGTTTTGGTTCTGGTTTTGAGTTTCCGGATGGTTTCGGTTCTAATTTTGAAACCACTTCCAAAACCAATTAAAAATTTGTTTCTTTTAAAAGAAATGGGGCATTGCCCCTTCCGAAAAGTCAAACTCTCCACTTGGCTCAATAGTAAGGAAAGTCCCACCGTTAAGTCATCACTCGACTTATGACATTTGATGTTAAAAAATATATATATATTTTAGTAAGAGGCGGTTTAGAACCACTGGTTCTAAGCCGGTTTTCAAAAATCCTGAACCGTAACCGAACCGCCGGTTCTGGTTGTGGTTTTGGGGTTGGTTATGCCGGCTTCGATTACCGGTGGTTCTACGGCCAGTCCAGTTCCGGTTTGAATCGTTGAGTCGGTTGTGAATCGGCCATAGACGTCTATGCACAACAATACCTCGATTTAATTAGGCTGGGAACTAGTGTTACAGTTCCGATTCAACTAGGTCGATAACTTGTAATCAAAGAACTCCTTAGGGATGTTACTGACCCAAGCTATTTACAAGCCACTCATGATTTGCTTGACAATAACTTCAATTCGGCTCAAGCTTGTGGAGCTGGAGCCGAGCTTGAGTCGAGCTTGACGAATGAGCTAGTCAAGTTCAAGGTACAACATTTGAATCTGGATAAATGGATCAGGATCCAGTCAAAAATTCGATTCATTAATCAAGTAGTATGCTACGCATAATTTTAAGGAAGCTTGCTTCTTCATGTTCAGCTTTTCATATCCATTTTACCCTGCTATTTGTGATCCCTTTTCGCATAAAACTCTTGGAACAAAGAAGAATTTAATCATTAATTTGCATTTTGATCAAGATTTGATTTGAAACAAGATCATCTTGGCCGATAATTGATCCATCTTGGCTTTGGCTAGCGTCAACAATCACATTCTGTTGGAGTCAGTGGTGGAACCACATTGGGCCAAGGTGGGGCGGCCGCCCCATCCAAATTCAAAAAATGAATGAAAAATACTATATCTCATGGTTGAATATGTGACCATAATGTATAGTTCGCCCCACCTTAAACATAACCTATTTGCCCCACCCAATACAAATTTCTTGATTCGCCACTGGTTGGAGTTTCAAACTCGGGAGGTCAATAAATGAAACTTCCCTCCAGCCAGGTTTAACTCAGCCAGTGTGGTTAGGGTCATGTTTAAGAATAAAGCTACGTATACATATGGTTGGTTCCGGTTTTCCTGAAACTACGAACCAGAACTGAATTGGGGCCACTTTGGTTCTGGTTTGAGTCAACAACAGCTCAAAATCAGAAAAATATTTAAAATTAAAATAAATATATATGGAAATGATGGTTTGGAACTGTCAGTTCCGGTTTCAAGAAAAGTGGGACAGGAATTGAACCTGGTGGTCTCCAATTCATGTTCCATTTGAAGATCTGGTTTGACCTGTTTCGCGGTTTTTGACCCGGATTTCAACCCATTCATGTCAATTCAACCAGTTGGACCCGAAATCCGCTGCTTTTGTGCTCATCGGACCTTCTAAATCCAAAAAAAAGGGAGTTACGCTATGGTCAAGTTGACCTGCTTTCATATGAACACAAAGCAACAGCACAAACACAAAACGGCTTCGCACACGAACAACATGAAAACCTGACACGAGAATGAAACGAAACATGTGTCTGTATCCACTCAAAGTGACGGAAAATAAGTCGAGTCATAATTGGTTTTGCTTATTTTTTACACTGAACGCGAAATGACACGACATTAACAATACCCTGAAACATGAATTGCCATCCCTATGAATCTATGATGATCACCATATATATATATATATATATATATATATAGAGAGAGAGAGAGAGAGAGAGAGAGAGAGGCGGGAGGGAATTGCTAGATTATTCATGGCCATTCGAACTTCGGGTAAAAGAGGTGAATGATATTAATAAAGAACAAAAAAAAAGTATAAAATATAAAATAGAAATCTTTTCCATATAGTGCCCAAATGAATATATATATATATATATATTTATTTATTTATTTATTTATATGCGTATGTGCATTTCTCGAGAGAGAAATAAATGCGTGTATATATATAAAGTGGGTCAAACACTCAAAATAACATTGCACGCTGAAGGAAAGATTACATATATGGTAGACAAAGTCGCGATTTTAGATCGGAAGAAATCGTACACCTTACGATTTTGATGACGATGGTCAGTTGACTCTGATAAAACCGGTGTTTACTTAAAAGTCTACTAACATGGTGATGCCCATTTAAATTCCGGGGTAAAATCGCACGATTTTACGATTCTACCGTTACGTTCAGACAAAATTGAGCGATTTTAACTCTTCCACAGATTTTACACACAAACTATATATATATATATATATATATATATATATATATATATATATATATATATATATATATATATATATATATATATATATATATATATATATATATATATATATATATATATGATAATAGGCGAATACAGCAGAAGCACAACTTTATTGATACTCGAAAAGCCATATAAATTAATTAATTGCAACTCCTGTGCATAAAAGCTGAAAACAGTCTCATTTTCATAGCAATACAATGTATTTGTAAGTTAATATGAACAACAAACAGGCATGTAATGGAGGCAGCCAAGCAAGCAGACATCTCACCCACCAAAAGGAGGCATCTCATTGATCATTATAACAGAACCCATTTCCTCACCAAATTCGGCTCATAATCTGTTCGAGGATCTTTGACTCGAGAGATTCAGGAGCTGCTACTTGCTAAAAGTCCCAATGATCTTCATAGAGACACCCGCCAGGTAGAGGAGATCTAGTCGAAATAATTGTAAAAAGCAATACATATACATGAATAATTTACCTGCATGCATGGTTTTTGCCACCTTCAATTCTTCGAATTTATTCAATCACGTAATGAGGTAACCAGGGCAGTGATAAACTGCCACTCTACGGCGTGGTTGGCAGAGAAGAAAGAGGAGAATGGCTACCAGTAAAGCCACCACTATGCCCGTCCAATCGAACCCACCGTCGTCAGACTCAGAACAGCACACCTCTCTCTCTCTCTCTCTCTCTCTCTCTCTCTCTCGCGCGCGCGCGCGCGCGCGTATGCGAGTGCATTAATGAGGGAAATAGCCTTAGGACGCCAATGATTATGAGAGTTCAAGGAAGAAGGTTGCAAGGAAGCAGGAGAATGACGAAGAACAGGAGGAAGAAGAAGCATCGTTAGATATCAGTATCTTTATCGAACCAATGGCTTCCTGCCACGTTAAAGCCGACGCACATGCTATTCACCCGTTAGTGGGGAGAGCTAGGCCGTGAGCTTTTGCCAAATGAATCATTGAGTGATTGTAGGGGTACAGTACACTTGGGTGCTGTAAACTTTTGGCAGATTCGGTGTTTGATGTGGTGTTTCTGGACCCGAATCCATTCTGGCTCTATAAGTGGGGATGCAATGGACTGGATTGGATATAATTGAATATTCAGTCTTGCTTCAAATCCAATTAGTAGATCTGGCATCTCAATCTGAGCCATTTGGATTTTGTGTACTTGAATCTAATTGATGTTGGAATTTCAGTATAAGATATCTAAATGTACCACTGAAGACTAATGAGAGATGCACCACCACCTTCGTTTGGATTAATGAGGTGGTTTTCCAGACCTAAGTTAAACAAAAAAATTAATATCTTTTCAGCTCCAAAAGGTTTAGGACTTAAATCAGAACCTACGGAGAATCAAACTTACTCATGAGTCTTGTGCTACCGGATCCAAACCTATACTCATGTTCGGTATAATAGATGGATTGGGCACCAAGAGAAAATCATTTAAAAGATAGTTTAAACTTATAGAAAAACGACCAAAATTTTTTTGATAAGAAGAAGAAAAATTAAATGGTGAATGTTAAAAAGACAATAAAAAACAATTTAATTTACGTTGAATTAACTGTAACATAACACATGATATGGAAACAAAGAATATACGTACCACCCCATCTAATATGAAAAAGAAAAGGCTTAACTGTTGTTTAATGTTCATTGGATTCTTTTCAAGAGGGATAATCAATTTTAGTAGTTTTGTATCAAGTGCCTCCAACTAGCCGTCCCATCTCGGAGCATTAGCATATCCCTCTGAGTGCGTGTGCGCACAGGCATGTGTGGGTGTTACGCTCGACGATCAGCAAGTCTAACTATAACACCTGCACATGCCTGCGCGCAGACATGAGAGAGAGAGAGAGAGAGAGAGAGAGAGAGAGAGAGAGAGAGAAACCAATGCGGACACACACAGACCCAAACACATACATAAACCAGCACATGCACGCAATGAGGATGGACACCGTTTTACCGAGACCGTTGTTTTCATCAGATTTTGTGAATGCGCGTGTACCTTGAAAACATCCTGAGTGTCATCGGGCCTTATTTCCACAATATGGCTCAACAAAATTCTCGGTAAAACAGAAAATTTGAAGGGAAAAAAATCAACCTTCCCTCGAAATAATTTGTAATTTTACATCTCAAATGCCCACTGGAGTTGAGCCTGTGCGCAAGTTGTAGGATTCCATCTTCAGACAGAAGTTTAGGCAGTTGCAGCCAGGGGAACAGCATGCAGCGTCCTTTTAACCGCACGTACGATGTCGTCGACCTGCACACAATTGATAACAATTGGTTGGTGATTGATGCTTCGGAGGGAAAATAGAACGTAGTAAGTAATAGATTTTGTTCTGCAGATCAATGCTAACGCAAAGAATAGTGTGAATTATCATCAATATTACACATTCATTTATAAACCCAGGTAGCCTTTCAATCCTCTTCTGCAGTTAAGTGTTCAAGGCCAAAAGGAACTGTGCATGCTAACATCCATATTACACGTTCATTTACAAACCAAGGCAGTCGTACAACGCAGACGTGCAAGCACACACACATGCACAGAAACCTAGTCAATAGCAGATCTCTGCGATTCATTGTCATAGCAAAGAAAACTGTCAATTATTCATCCATTTTACACATGTTCAGGCAGTCTGTAAACATACACACACACGCATACACAAAACTTTCTTAGAAAGACCCACCAGAGCAACAAATATGCAACTGATTTGTAATACCTGTGGGAGGGCCATCCTTTCTAAATTGGCAGCATAAGGCATAGGTACATCAGCTCCAGAGATCCTATACACTGGTGCGTCAAGGAAATCAAAGCATTCCTCCATTACAGATTGACTGTTAAAGGAGAAAAGAGTATTACTTCATATTCTAATAAAAGGTGTATAGATTGATAAACGGTAAGCAAGGCTGGAAAAATACAAACCCAATTTCTGCGCAGACACCACTTTGAGGGAAACCTTCTTCAAGGGTAACAAGCCGATTGGTCTTCTTCACAGAAGCAAAAATAGTGTCTCTATCAAGAGGCCTTATTGTTCTCAAATTTATAACCTGCAAGTACGTAAAGAAGCCTAAGTGAAGAATTTGACTTTAATATTCAATCTAACGTAATTTGGTTTTACCTCTGCACTGATTCCTTCCTTCGCAAGTATCTCTGCAGCCTGCGTATTCGCAAAAGGTTGTTAGCAACTTTACATAGGTGGTGCTTCAATCACAGTATCAGATTAAGAAACATGATGGAATGAACGAGGAATACAACGCTACTGTGAATTGCAAAATTTCACGTTTCGAAATATTTGATCAAAATGAAGAAATGATATAAGTTGCCTTAAAGAAACAGATTTTAGCTACAAAAGCCAACTCCAGATTGCAGAGGATCAACTTCACACTACATTTTAATAGTAAATTTATTACATGTTCATGCTTAGATTCTCTAGTACATAAAATATGTTTTTTCATACAGAAGCCAGACCAAACACACTAACCTGAAGTGCATAACGAACCATCTTAGAGAAAGCTGTAATGGTCACATGGTTTCCAGACCGCTCTATCTGAGACATTGAATATCAAATATGAGAATAAAATAAAAGAATCTTCGTTTGTATAGCAAAATCAATACTATGATGCACCTTAGCCTTTCCAATAGGAAGACAGAAATCAGAGTCAAGAGCCTCAGCGGAAATAGGAAAAGATTCACCATATCTGCATTAGCATCATATTTGACAAGTGACAAATCCACACATGACAGAAACTAGTGCTCTTTTTCAAAAATCATAATGAATGAACCTACATACAATAGTTCATTCTCAAGGAAAACAACAGGATCTGGGTCCCTGATTGCAGCTTTAAGCAGTCCACGAGCATCTTCTGATGAATATGGAGCCAACACCTTAAGCCCCGGGCAAGCTCCATACCAACCGGCATAACACTGTCAACAAAATCATCATGCATATGTTACACAAACTCACCCTCAGAATTTCTTATGAGCCAAGGTAACAGTCATGGAACATAGTTGTAGAGAAAACTGGTTTCTCAACAGTTTCAAATTTTCAATTAACAAGGGAAGTGCATTTAGTTTCCTTCCCCGACTGCCTAATAAGTTATCTACAACCTCAAGTTAAAAGCCAAGTGCTATAAATCAATTAATAATAATTATATAGAAGAAAAGCCTAATTTTAAGCTACTGCCAAAAATGATAAACCATGGCGAAGGTAGATCCATTAGTGTATGGTTTGACAAACTTGAATTGGGAAACAAGGTTCCACAGAAAGCAATCAATAGGTAAATGAAGTAAAAGAAACTAGTGCAAGATCATCGTCACAAGAATGATTAGATCTGAGAGCAGCACCAAACCTGTGAGTGTTGGGCTCCAACTCCTGCTGCAGCCCCATTTGGACCTCTAAAAACAATAGGTACCGATATTTTCCCACTGGACATGTAAACTGATTTTGCAGCAGAATTGATGATATGATCAATAGCCTGTTAAGAATAGAAAAATTACATCTGAGAGAAACACAGTGAAACTCACTTAGGAGAGGTCTAAAGTTTTGCATGAAGCACTCTAAAGCATAATAAGATATTGTTTATGATTTTTTACCTACCAACGTAATTTTATTCCTATGTGATGGAATGAATGAATTTATAAGCAAAAATTTTGCGGGTTTTTGACCTCTATTCGCCTCTGTTCACTGCTCCCAATGCATCTTCCGGTGGTTTTCTCCCTCCTTGGTGTTAAGGCTAAAAAAAAAATACTCCACGGCAAGGCTCCCAACTCGGATTATGGTATAACTTTTGCATTTTTTAGAAATTTTTTCTTTGTATTTGTTGGTGTTTGGTGTTATTTGCGTTTTTCTTTTTTTTGAATGACAAAATATGAAGTTATAAAGTTCGTGGATATGATTTTTATTATATTTGTGAAGTGGGAAACACTATTTAAGTGTTAAGTGAAAATTAGTGATTTATGAAGTGCTTTTATTTTCAAGTTTTTTATTGAATTGAAGTGCTCATTTGAGATGGCAGAAAGGGGTGTTAGGGGGACTCTCAATCTCGGTTTGATGATCCGACATGGCAGTGGAAAATATATGGCATGACAGTTGGGTAGAGCAGTTGAGAGAAACATATTGAAGATCAAATGTTTGTTTTGTGAGAAGGTGGTTTGGTAGAATTTCACGATTGAAACACCACCTAGTAGGGACTAAGAAAAAAAGTTGCTCTTTGTACGGACAGAGTTAGAAATTTGCCTGAAGCCATTAAATCACAATGTCTGCAGATGATTGAGAGCATACATGAGAGGACATAACAGAAGGATGATTTAGAGATGTTTGAGGAAGAAGATGATGATATTATTGGATTGGCTGATAGTATTCCTTCCGATGATAGAACAGAGGTTGATAGTCGTAGTTATCGACCATCAATCAAGAGAAAGAGAGTTGTTGAAGATTTTGTAAGTAGAAGTGATAGAAGAAGAAGGAGCAGAGGAAGAGCTTTTTTTGGCATACATTCATTTTTTCCTCCTAACATTACTCATGGTGCTCAACCTAGAATTCGTGTTGTTATGGCTTCAAAACAATTGCATGAGCAAGTAGACCTTACAGTGGGCATATTGTTTTATGATGCATGCATTCTATTTAATGTAGCAAACAATTTTCATTTTCAAGCTGGGCTAGAGCTAACTATAAAGCAGTTGGGAATGAGTTAGCATACACTTATGGGACTTTCTATTGGACACCATGGGCATCCCATTGTTTAGATCTCATCCTTAAGGATATTGATGAGATGGGTAAGATAAAAGCAACAACTAAGTGTTGTCAAAATATCACCAAATTTATCTATAATCATGCCTTTGTATTGTGTATGATGAAGAGATATACAGATGGTGCAGAGCTTCTTCGTATAGTTGCAACTCGATTTGCAACTAATTCCTTATCTATACAGAGTATTGTGAGACAAAAGCAAGCCTTGAATAAAATATTCTCCTCAGATGAGTGGCAACAATTTGCAGAGTTGCCTTAAAATATAAGAAACAAAAAATTAAATGAGATTTCAAAAACAGTCTTCAAGACTACATTTTAGTGAAGGTTTTGAGATTGGGGCTACCTTTATGAAGCCATGGATGGGGTAAAAGAAGTCATTAAAAGTAATTTTAATAAAAGAAAAAGAGATTATGTGCTCGTGTGGAACATTATAGATAATAAATTGAACAAACAATTGCATCAGCCTATTCAAGCAGCAACATATTACCTAAACCCAGCATTAAGGTACTCAACAAGCTTTAAAAAAGACGGTGAAGTTAATTGAGGCATCATTTATTATACAGACCGAGTAGTCTCTAAAGAGAGTAGAGCAGATGTTATACATTGAGAGATGGAGATCTATGATAATGCTCTTCACTTGATGGGTTTGCCTCTAATAATCCACAACCGCACTAATATGCACCCAAGTAAAATGTTTATCTTCGTATTTAACTTTAAGTTTCTTAAATCTTATATTTATTGTGGATTAAGTCCCTGTTGTTTGTTTTTTTCTATGTATATTTGGAGGAATAGGTTTGGAAGTGGCCTATTCAAGCATCAACCTATTCAAGCAGCAACATATTACCTAAACCCAGCATTAAGGTACTCAACAAGCTTTAAAAAAGACGGTGAAGTTAATTGAGGTATCATTTATTATACAGACAGAGTAGTCTCTAAAGAGAGTAGAGCAGATGTTATACATTGAGAGATGGAGATCTATGATAATGCTCTTCACTTGATGGGTTTGCAGAGTAGTCTCTAAAGAGAGTAGAGCAGATGTTATACATTGAGAGATGGAGATCTATGATAATGCTCTTCACTTGATGGGTTTGCCTGTAATAATCCACAACCGCACTAATATGCACCCAAGTAAAATGTTTATCTTCGTATTTAACTTTAAGTTTCTTAAATCTTATATTTATTGTGGATTAAGTCCCTGATGTTTGTTTTTTTCTATGTATATTTGGAGGAATAGGTTTGGAAGTGATTAGTCAAACCTTAGAGATTTTGCAGTAAGAATTTTGAGCCAAACCTATTGTGCAACGGGTTGTGAAATGAATTAGAATGTCTTTAAACACATCCACACAAAAAATAGCAACAAGTTAGAACATAAGTGGCTCAATGACTTAGTTTTCATTCGTTATAACATGCAGTTTCGACAAAGGTAATCTTCTATTAGTTACTACTTAAAGATTTAATTCAATATTTTGCTTGACTTCAATTGTTAATGTTATTTACTAATTACTTTTCTTTCTTTCTTTTAGGCAATTAGAAAAGTTAAATAGAGAAGAAAGTCAATTTGATCTAATAAGTTTGGATAATTTTGATATATTAGAGGAGTAGATTATGGAAAATAATGAAGAAAATACACTCCTAACCGAAGAAGATATTGCATAGATTAATTTGGAAGGAGTATAACATCATCAAGGAGATGAAGATTTTGATTTTGAAGCAGAAAGTGGTGAGCATCTTCAGCTAAAAGAAGATGAAGATTATTTAGTTGATGATCCATATTACAATATGTAAATGTAAATGTATTTCATTTTTTGCTTCAAAATATGTAATTCTTTTTCAATTGTTGAACGGTGAATGATGAATATGTACTAAACTTTGCATTATATGAACTCTTTGTAATTATCAAAAATTTTCCTATTTTTCTTATTTTTTTGGATTTTTACTAATTTTTTAGTATTAAATTATGATACACTACGATACGATACGTATCATATCATGCACCAAAATGATACACGATACGATACACGTCAAACAACACTGGCTTTCTGGAACAACGCACATGTTATGGAAGAGGAGATCGGTAATTTACCTTTTCTTTTGTCCTTTCTCTACCATCAAGAACAATAGTAACATATACTATTTGTCCTTTCTCTACCATCGAGAACAATAGTAACATATACTATAAGGTATATGTTTCCGTAGTCACAAGCACCAGTGCCTGTCATCTAGGAGAAATTCTCTTACATGGTTATTTGATGACAAAGTTAGGATCAGTAGAACTCTGGCTAAGATTTCATTCCAAACTAGGGCAATGATATGCGAGCTTTCATAAATTGAAGCTTTATCTCTATTAAGATAGCCCAGCATCTCATTAGTAGTTTCCTGAGCAATTAAATCTTCTTTCAGGCATCATGCATTTTAATGACAAAAAAGGAGAAGAAAAGCACAATAACATGTCTGCAATAGACACAATAAGGCATCAATAAAGAAAATCCTAACCTGCATTGAGAAATTAAAAGTCATAAACTCCACCACAGGGCGAAGGCCCCAATATGCTGCACCAACACCAATTCCAGCAAAACCAGCCTGCAATAATAGAATTGCTAAGCAAGTTAAAAAACAGAAATTTAGAGCAAAACTATCTAGAGAGTTTTGAATGCATCATTTAGTTGTTTCAAACCAGATAAAAGTTAACCATAGATCCTAACACATGAATTACCTCCGTAATAGGGGTATCAAGAACTCTGTCTGGGCCATATTTCTCAAGAAGGCCTCTGGTAACCTAAAAGCAGTCATTTCAGGAGGTAAATTCTGAAACTACATGTAGAAGAAGAAAGGATCTAGCTGTGCATGTTTGACTGTTACCTTGTATGCACCCTGATATTCACCAACCTGCAAATTAATTCAGCCTTAGTACATTGAATACCAAAAGCTTCAGAAACTTTGAACTTATCACACCTGCAGTGTACCTCTTCACCCATCAAGAAAACTTTAGGATCTGCAGCCATCTCCTCATCAAGAGCAGAGTTTAAGGCATCACGTACTGTCATCTGTAATGACACAAATGCATAGGCCAAAGATTGTTACAAACTACAACTGAAGCTGAATACTACTATGACTATTCATCGGGAAACCAACCAGAGTGATAAATTAATTTTGACAAATGAACAAGTTACACAAAAGAAAACATAAAATAAATATCCAGAGTTATGAAGCCATCCTACAAATTGGAAGCAGCAAATCTCATTTGCATTGACGAGATTATGAACAATAGTGCCAGGCACATTAGCAAATCTGATTGCCAAGAATCCCCAATCCCTTTCCGCCAAAATACAAAGGTTTACCTACAACTGATAGGACTTGAAAATTCTAAACCCTTAGGTAATGAGGGTTGTTCCACAAGTTCAACTGCCTGATAAGATCAGCTCATGTCAATTATTCCAAACCGCATGTCAAATGTTTGTTAAGTGGAAGTGGCACACTGCCACTCCCTACCTAAACATAAAGATTGGAAAGAACTGCCAAACAATGAACATATAACACTGAAGTATCACTATTCAACAATTGAGAACCCAATGTCACTACAGCAATAAGAAACCATGGCCTTTATAAAGTTTGAGATTCAATGTGCACAAGTTTGTCCCAATAAACTAATACTAGGGCATAACCATTAAATAGGTGAACCTGCTAATAACAGATGGTAATAATATTAGAAGCATGGATTCCAATACAGCAAATATGGTACTTGTTGATGCCAGAGCCAGTCAATTTTGTGGATGGTTCATCTTTATGCAGATTATGCAGCAATTGCTGTCTTGAAAATTATATGTATGAACAAACAATGCATTTGTGTTTATATTTCCTTAATTCACAGATTCATATTTGAAGAACTTCGTGCAAGTTTTGACATTGAGAAAGGCAAGCAGTAATATAGTATCCTTCGATATGCATTGAATTAAATATCTACCCCAATAAACCGCAAAAATTGCACACTTATTGTTCAAAAATGAGATCTTGAATGTGGATCCATGTATTTACTCAACATAGGAACTGCAAGGGTCAAAACTACCACGCTAAATCAACAAATGTGAAGCATGGTAACGAGGTAAATGGGCTGTACCTCTTTTACGGTACTTGAAAAACTCCTTGGATGCATAGACAATCCAGGAAGAACCCTGCATAAAAGCTGCCCATGTGCCTGCAACATCAGGAAACGTGCCCGCATAGGGATCTTTATCATGACAGATTTGACCACTAGCCATCAAAGAAGTGCACTGAAGTCATTACCGAGGAGGATGCAGCTGCACGAAGTCCACTATGGCCAACTTTTTGCACAATAGCACCCCACATTTCGGTCTTTAGAAGCTCTACAAACAAAGAATATGAAGACTACTTCAGGAGATACCACTCTTGGTTATTAACAAGAAATAGCATCAGACGCACATGGCAAACGAGAAATGCAAAGTATTCATAAGGAAAAACAGGCACATACTTCTGATGATGATTCAGAAAAAGTGGATAACTAATGTTCAGAGGAATATTTGACAGGTATAGGTAGGAAATTAATGAATCCAGAGAAAATCATACAGCGGACTCGTCAACTGATCCTACCCACCCACATACCACAATTAATACCATCTTCACACACCAAAGGAGTTCTGCTTTTACGATCCTAGCCACCAACACAGAAGAAACCGATACAAGCACTAGATACTAATAGTCAATATGGATCCCACTTTAAATTTCCACATTTTTGAAGCGTGAGCGATTCAAAGGAGTAGAAACGCACAGTCGATTCATCAACTGGTCCTTGTTAAACTACAGGTGATTACTTTGACATACGATTTTAGAGAAGAAACTCCTAAACCAATGGATTTGTATGAGATTCTCGATTAGAATGATAAAGATTTTCAATCATTTCAAACAAAAAAGGATCTTCCACCGACTTTCAGGAAAGAAAAAAAGATTTTTCACCTTCTCAAAAAAATAAATGAACGATTACCTAAATCCTCCAACAAAACAGGAACTCTGCCTCAAAATTAAATGAACAGACCCAAAAGGTGAAAAAAATCTAACAAGAGTCACTTCTGTGTTGGATCAGCAGCAAAGTCAAACACCCAAAATCCGCAGCACACAAAACGATGCCTGAAAAACATGATTAGACCAATCTCAAATCCGATACAGAGACCTCCGTAGGATGAATTAGAGAGAACGCAATATCAAAAGACGAGAACCCAGAATGGAGATCGACGTTCCCGTTTGAAAACGAAAAGCCCAAAAAAACAACTAAAAAGCCCCAACCGAAGAAAGAAACGTCAAATTCCTCTGATCAACAAAAGAAACGCCAAATTCCGCGAAGCAAATTACGAGAAACAAAACTCGACGGATGAAGAAGAATTTGCAGATAGAGAGAGAGAGAGAGAGAAGGGTACCGGTGACACCCAGTGAGCCCTCACCGACCTGCCTCGTCCTTGCCCCTCCCCTTCGATGTTATCTCTTCCGTCAATTATATTTTAATCATACTTATTTACTGACGTCCTTTTCTTCCTCCCTGAATCGATTAATAATAATTAATCATTTTAAAATTAATTAATCAAAGCTGCCAATCCCTTTTGCCATCATTCCGCAATTTGCATAAGGCAACATCACCGGCTTCCCCCTTTAATGGAGAGCGATTAGTGGCAGATTATCACTAATCAGCCAAGTCAAAGTCATCCTCTTCCAGACCAACCAAGTTTGGTTCTAGATTCAACTTACTTAGCAGACTTCAATAGCGGATCTAAAAATTCTTTTAGGTTAAGACGCATTTCAATTGCGCGAAATTCAAGTGAGGTGGTTCACACAAAATGATTTCCGAAAAATTAAGACTGCCCTTTAAGAATTCATCGGATTCCGAGTCGGCCTTACCTTGGAAAGTCGATCCCCAAAAACTTGAGAAGATTCCTTGGAAAGTTGAATCCTTGCCTGTGTAAACGACACTTCTTTCACCGAAAAAAGTGTTTTCAATGTTCTTCATGTGTAGGCCCTTTTGGAATCTTTCTTTTGGAGAAGTCAATTTTCTTGTTTGGCTTCCACGTGAATAAGCTTTTCTTAATATTCTTTGCACGTAAGAGAACAGCAGGCAACAAGACCCATCCAGATGCTGGAGACTTTGAATTCCATTCTCATGCCTCTCCTGGTTGAACCAGGTCAACCACTTGTCAAAGCATGAACTTTTTAACTAAGAGGGATCGACTATACATATACGATAACCGGATTGTTATCGCATAGCATTAGGATTTAACTCAAAAAGATAATCATAATTTTATCATTTTCGTCTTCCAACACTTTTGAGACCTTTTTCGAAACCGGCTCGAAATTGATCCCTATGTGAGAACTTAATCCAACAGATGGATATGAGCACAATGTACTCCTAACACAAGTTTGATGCAAAACACTAATGAGATTAGTCGATAAGGAATTTTATCCTAGACATGACCGGTTTGAAACTGGGCTAGTAATTTCAATTGAAACCGAACCGGGCCAGGAATCGATTGGAACAAAAAATGGGAACTACCCAGTTCGGTTCAGGTTCTACCTTTCATGAAACAAGAAATGACAGTTCCAAACCATAAATTCCATAATTTTAATATTTTTTCTTTAAATTTTTAATTTTTAAAACAATTTTTTTCAATTCCAGGTTGTTTAGGACTCAAACCTGAATCATCCCCACGACGACTTCGAAACTGTGGCTAGACCCAGGCTGGCTCTGTTCCAGGTTAACAGGAACCAGACATGTCTTGCGTATCCAAAAGGAAATCCAAATTATAAAGAGGGAGAATATCAGTTGAATCTTGGGTATCCTTTCGATAAATCTTGATTTGCGAAAACCACATATAATCTTGATTTGGAGATTTCCTTTCCGTGTTTCTATTGTCCCTTTCAAATTCTTACCCCTAGATATTATAAATATCTAGGCCGGTTTGGAACCAGTCTAACAGGGTGAATTGGACTCAATTGCCCAATAAACTAACCAGAACCGGAACCGGATAAGGGGAGCTGAACCGGCGTTTCCGAGTATTTGTATGGTTCCTGTTCTAAAGTTTCACAAATCTCCATGAAATTTTCAAATGAACCCGAACCCAGAGTATCAGATCGGGTTTGCGTTCTAGGTTTCGATGGAACTTTCAATCCCAGTTTAGACGAAACCAGCCAGGTGTAATTACCCGCACTAGAAGTGGCAAGGTATTGTGTAAATCTCGAAAAATTGTTATTGATCATTTAATAACTTATCTTGTGGTGGTTTAGACATTTAATAACTTCTCTTCCGCCGGACATCGTTCACATCTAAATTGGCTGGGGGTCTGATCACCATCCGCTACTTCTAAATCTGCAGCTTGATCTACCAACGCCGAAAAGGAGATTTTATTTTCAAGAACGTTGGTGCACAAGGATGAGGTATTCAAAATACATCAGGGTGTTGGCAGCAACTGGTTTTCCGGTGGAGTGTGTATCAGATATTTACTAAATTAAAGACCGTTCTTCATGCTCCGGTCAACACTAGCATGCATATTAGAGCTGTAATGGAAAATGTGGAAAGGGAAGATGATGAAGCTTTTCGGAGAAGATGACTACAATTGGAGAAACAACTATCGTCAGCATTGGAGAATGAAGAAAGGTTCTGGAGGGAAATGGCGACGATCCGATGGCATCTTCGTTGTAGAGATGTGTTAGACAGTATAGTAGTAAGTTATTTTCAATGATTATTCATCAAATCCAGGTAATGATTTTTATGATTTATCGGTGAAGGTTACAACATATATAAATCAATGCTTAACAATGCAAGTTATTGAAGATGAAATTAAACATGCCATATTTTCCATAAACAAGGCAAGTTATTCATCACTTTCATTATTATTTTATGCCAATCATCTTCCCATTCGTCTCCTAAAACACTACCAAAGATAATACTGGGCAGAAGATTAGTTCGGAAAAATCATCTATCTTCAGTAAAAATACACCAGAAGGAATACGGGCAAGACACAGTGGTGGATCTGCATTGAGCCGAGGTGGTGCGTTCACCCCACGCGAAATTTAGCCCATAGTGGGACACCATTCAAGAGACTATTCAGCCACCTCAAAAGAGTTTCTAGATCCGCCACTGATAGCAGATGGGTGTCAATCATGTACGTGGACAGGGTAAGTATCCAGCCCTATCCACCGGCCCCGATAGAACCCGACGCGAATAGGGCAGGGATTACACAAGTTTAACTAGGTTCAGGTTCTAAGAAGAGGAATACGTTAACATCCTGAAATGGGTAAAGTATCCAACCCGTACTTGACCCGAAATATATAAATTATGCATAAAGATATGTACGTTCAAATATTTTTAAAGTTCATACACATAGTTTCAGAATTTATTAATTATTTAAATTTAAGGCGAGAGACATAAAACAAGAAATTTCGCTAAGGGTGAATCGCTTCAATAGTAGATCTGTCTGGCATGATCCAAATTGGTTATTTGTTGTATTCGATACTTGTCTTAACCTACGTTCGATAATTCTTTCCCACAATTTCATAGTATGGCTCTAACTTGATACCCCAATAATTCATACAATTCTAAATGTCTCCCTTGTTCTTATATATGGGTATAAGTGTACTCGCTCTCTATTCCATGGGCATCTTTTGGTTTCTCTATATTTCATTAAATAGTCTTATGATCTAAGTGATTCCTGTTTTTCTTAGGATTTTTCAAACTTTTATAGGAATATTGTTTGGTCCTACCAATTGACCACCATTCTTATGTTTAAGAGCCTCTTTGACTTCATTCTTTTGAATACGTCGGTAGAAATTGTGCTTTATATACTTTTCTGATTTTGCTAACTCTCTTAAGCTAATGCTAACATCTTTATTTTCATTAAAAAGATTATAAAAATAGTTTTTCCATGTATTTCTTAAATCATCATTTGCTACTAGAATTTTTTCATCCTCGTCTTTGATGCATCTAACAGAATTAAGATCTTTAGTTTTCTTATCTCTAGCCCTAGATATCTTAAAAATATCTCTTTCACTCTCTTTTGAGTTGAGTTTTTTATATAAATCCTCTCAAATTTTAGCTTTTGCTTCACTTACGGTCTTTTTCACTTTCTTCTTTGCTTTATTATAAGCTTCTAAAGTTTCACTAGTTTTCTTAGCATAATGTAATTTATAACATGTCATCTTTGCCTTGATTTTATTTTGCAGTATTTCACTCCACTACCAAGCTTCTTTTTGTGTCAATACACCTCCCTTATATTCACCTAACACATCTTTCGCCACTTTCTAATATGTATAGCCATATTGTTCCACATATCACAAGGTGTACCAACATAATTCCAAGCATCTCCTTGAAAGACTTTTTGTTTAAATAAATATTCTTTCTCACTTTTGAGTTTCCACCATTTAGTCCAAATAGTTTGATGTGCTCTTTTCTTCTTTGCCTAGTTTTTTAGTTATAAATCCATATGACTAAAAGTGTTGGGTGGTTAACCTTTCTCTTGAAATTACTTTATAATCTTTACAACAAGCTCTATCTTTTTTTCTACAAATAAAATAATCAATTTGTGTTTGTGATAAGCCATTCTCATAAGTTGTTCATATCATTTTTTGATCAAATGCTATAGCAAAATTTAAAATCTCCCTACCTCCCTCATTTATATCCCCAAAACCAAAGTTTCCATGAATATCTTGATATTCTAATGTCTCTTTACCGATATGTCCATTTAAGTCTTCTCTTAAACAAATCATCTCCCTTTGTGAAATTCTTTGAATCACCTTATCTAACGCTTCCCAAAAAGCTGACTTTATACTATCTTCTAGTCATACTTGGGGTGCGTAAGCACAAACTATATTCAAAACCTCTGCTCCTAATACAAATTTGAACGTCATGATTTGGACACCATATCGTTGTATGTCTATTATACTATCCTTTAAATATTTATTTATGATAATACCCACTTTGTCTCTTGTAAATATAAAATATGATTTTTTCTATAAATCATAGTATATATAAGCTCCATTAGCTTACCGGACAATGTTATGATATTTCAAGAATCAATATGAATCTTATTATTTAGGATTAGCTTCTTTACCCCCCCTCCCCTCCCCGCATCTGTCCATATTGAAAATCCGGAGACCCTCTCTGTAATTTATTCATTACATTTGAGCAGCAATGTAGATGGGCTAACTTCTTTACCCACATCCGTTCATGATGTGAGAATCCTCTCTGCAATTGATTCACTACATCCGAGCGAAAATGTAGTGACTCTTGTTTACTTTTCACTGCATTCGTACTCTCCACCGTGTCGCTAAGTGGGGATGAGAAAAGCTGATTGATTACTTAAAATAAAAGTTTTCAATTGCATGTGCCATACTAAGAAAGGTTGGGTTTTCAACCTTTAATTTTAAACCCGAGCTGCCGTTAAATCAATTAATGGTAGATTACATTAATGCAAGATTAGGAGTCTGTCTCAGCCGAACTTTGAAATTGGATTCGTGCAGAACATGGTTAAATCATTGGGGTACAAAGTTAGGCCATTCTTTAACCATGACAAGTTTGAAATTCATTAGATGATAACTTGAACTGACTCAATCTTGACCATGAGGAACCAAACTCGAACTAGCAACTACTTGCCTCGAGTTGCTTGTGTGCCTAATTGAGCTTTATTTATATAAACTTAGATTTGATTTTTATGGAGTGAAGAGGATTGGAGTAAACCATTGTAAAAAAAAGAAGGATGAAAAGCAAAGGGGGCAAAGCAATTCTTTGTGGTTTGTAATTGGTTGAGCTGAAATTCGAACTCGAGTTTGAGCTCGAGTTAACCAAGGGTATTGAAGAGCATGCTCAAGCTCGAAAAGTAAATGAGGCTCGGTTTGGTATAGTTCGGCTTGATCCTAGTGATTGAATCTCTAAAATGGGAACCGAACTGGCCCGACTCTGGTTCTAGTTCTGGTTTTGGTACGTCTTTATGTCCAGTTTCATTTTGGGGACAGGCGCATTCGTGTTTCATTTCATGTATATATATATAATATCTTTTATATGGGATTCTTTTGACATTTGCAAATTTGGTGTACAAAGTGTTGAAGCTTTTCGTATGGAACTTACGAATGGAGGAAGCTTGATCTGGCGACCTAATTTCTTCACCTACCAAGTGACATTGATGATCATCACATATTTAAATCCCATAATTAAAGATGTAAACTATTGATTCGATTAAATCTGAATTGTTTGCTTCTCTGAATCTTTTTGAAAAATAATTCAGTTCATGAAATGACACCCACAATATGTGTGCTGCTGCACACAGAGCGATAGCGCACTTGCATAGGTGGCTCAAGTCACAAGTTTGATACCCAGGGCATGGTGGCTTTGGTTCACCTCCTATATTATACTACCTTGATCCTTAGATAGGAGTCTATCTTGCCTAAATATTATGTATAACCAACGAGAATGATCTCTCCATACAAGATCAGGTTTAAGTTGTTTTTCCAATAAGCAATAATAAGTCATATGGAATAAAGCGCCGTATGGTAATAGGTAATAACCATACCATTGGAGATTTTATACAAGCAAAGGGTAAAAACCTTTTCTTTTTAAGTTTTTGCATTGACCAACTTCAGTTATACAATGGTAATAGGTAGTGTACACAAATTCACAATCGAGTAATGTCATTGTATTAAATTGGGTATTAGTTTCAGTAAGAATGATAACTCCCCCTGAGAAAACTTGGGCCTGCTGGCGACCTTGTGCAGCCTTCCATCTTCCACACACCTCGAATCCTCCTCACCGACGGGTGCCCCAAAGTCTGAAACAGCCTCTGCAATCTCTCCTACAAGATCAACAATCACTCCATCCACGCCCATCAAGTGTTGCATGTAAACAGCCTCCGATACATTGCTGTGTTCAACCAACAAATTACAAACAAAAATAAAAGTTTTTCAGATTTAAGAAGAGATATCCTTTCATTTATATCTGCATAGTACCTTGATCACATAAGCTGCCATTTGGTATTTGCAATTAAAATTAGTTTGTGTAACACGACCTTCATTTATATTCGTTTATCAAGGTGAGATTAAGCACACAGATAAATTAAGAGAAAAGGAATAAACAATACTTACTTCAATTGGCCGTAGGTTAAGAGGCCAAGGTTGGCTTCTTTTATCCTGGGAATGGCAGCAGGGTTTCGGAAAATGCCTTTCACTTCAGATACAATCCCATGCAATGCTCCAGCGATGCACAATTTGATGGCTTCGTCGAGAGAGTTCCTTCGGGTGTCTGTGTAAACTTCAGATCCTCCATTCGTGAGGAAAAATACCTGATCATACATTTAGTAGACAGAGTTCAGGTCATGCTCGGATCCAAAATCTCCAGTGCAAAGCTCATATTAAAGGTCTATCAGCAATATATCTCGCAAAAGTCTGGACAAAATGCCAGGGAACTGATAATTATTAATTTCATTTTTTCTTTGGAAACGACGTCAAAGGGAAATACTTGTCAAGCCTAATCAAGCCATTTCTAAACAAGAATGCTGAACAAGCCCTTTTCCTCACTAGGTGAAGTCACTGGAGTGGCTACATGAATTCAATTCATTGACACTATAAAGCTCCATCTTATGATCTATCATCATTTAACTCAAAAAATGTCTGATCATATTTATTATTTTTTGTTGTTTCTTTTCCCCACCTTTTAAAGTGTTCACCTTTTTTCTCCCACACTTCTTATCGTAGCTTCTTTTGATGACCTCTCTAAATGTTCGGACCATCTAAAGTGTGTCTTTCTCTCTCATTTTATCTTCTACTAGAGTTACCTTAACATTTATTCCTGTAACTCTGTTACGAATATGGTCACCTGGATAGAACATGAGCTAAGCCAAGGCAAAACTACCCTAAGGGACAAAAAAGCCGATCATTCTCAACTAGTCACTTAAGTCAAGAACATCACGGGGAAGATCAAGTCTCCATATTAAGCAAAAGCCCCCTTGGTAAAGAATGTTTTTACCACAGCCTAGGATCCATATAAGCCCATGATAAGCTCATGGAACAGATACGTGTTTGCATCTTGCACCACACAATACAAGAGTTTTCCAAAGCAACCAGTAACTAATGTTCATGTTTCGGCGAGAAAAGAAGTGTTAAAAAGCAAAGCATAAAATAAAATCTTGTACTCTTTAAACCTGAATGCGGAGATGGCCTAAGATAGATCATAACGACACCAAGATTCCATAGCAAACCGCATTTAATTAATGCGGGAAAGATTTGGTTTTTGGTTTTCATAAAGTGAAACCAGACCTATAAATAGGCATTGAGTAATAAGAGGAAAATACTCACCGGATAAAGATTCTGAAGTTTCCTGACTAGCAGGGCTGCATCTGGCTGGAAACTGGAGAAGATTATCGGCCTATCTTGAGAATATTCATACACAACCTAAATTCAAGAAAAACGATCGGAAAATCAGGTGATTAGTCGACGGATTCCCGCAGTAAGTATACCAGCACAAGAATAAAAGGGATGGGAAACATACCCGTAGAATATTTTGGAGGGTATTAACAAGTTCTTCTTCCGAATATGTCAAGCCATCATCGAATTTGAGTTCGACGTTGAAACCCAACGAGGAGTCCACCTTTTGGAACGCTTCTTGCAACGTGCAGAGCGGATCGTCGTCTTCCACCTTCCAACTAAAGAATCGTCCATCCTTCGATTTTCTGAAAAGCGGTTTTCCCACCTAAAATTTTACGCACCAAGCAAAATCACGGGAAGTTCCAACGAGTGTCAAGAAAAAACGACATCAAAGAGAAAGCGTTGAGGATTTACAGATACGGGTTCTCTTTGGGGGCCGTAGCAGAGGAACTCCGCAAGCGTCAGCTCCGTCAATCGCCGCTCTGATAAGCTCCCCTGCACGTCACGGAGGTCCATCATCCCTGTGTGTGCGTGTGCGTGTGTGTGTGAGCGAGAGAGAGGGAGAGAGTTACGTCGTCCTCAGTGAGTATGAAGTTGTCGTGGAAAATTACAGGGCAACCATCTCTGGTGACCTACATTGCAGCAATTTTCCAATCACCATCAACATACAAGAATAAACAGCGGCAACGCTTCTCTTAGAGGAAACACGCAAATTACCTATAGTTCGCGTCAACCTCGTTTGACTTTTCCTTGACTGCCTCATGTGTCATTGTCTATAAATAAAACCTTCACATTATAAGCAATTGTTCACCGCACCTGGCTGGGGTGTTGACACACAAGGTCATGAGTTCGAAACCCCATTCTCCAAATTATTCGTGGATTATGGGTTAAACTTCATCTTGGGATAATTTTTCAATTTTTGTTAGCTCGTGATAGTATCAATTTGAGAGAAACCCCTTTTGTTAATGTTAATTAGCACCGGCGGAGGCAGTTCAAGGTTCATTGGCTAGGCTCAGTTGGACAGACAGAATAAGGGTGGGAAGTAACCCTCTTAGGCCCCCATCTTTTAAACTCGTTATGATATCAATTTCCTACTTTGCAAATTTTGGAGTTCTTATAATATTTGACGCTCCAAATTTGGGTATGTTGAGTATGTTGCAAACTCGTTATGATATCAATTGGAGTTCTTTTCACTTTAAGCCTCAACATACTCCTTAACTAAATACGAGTTGCTCAAAAAGGTTAACCATTTATATTTCAATATAATCTTCACTAACTATTTTAATTTCAAAATTTAAGTAACTCTTTCTCTTTCTTTCTCTTTATATATATAAGAACAGAAGTTACTCTCATTTCTTTGATTGAACATGAAAAAGCTACTTTTAACCTGTTTTTCCTTTTTCAATCTCAACCGTTCAAAGTCTAAGCTCTCTTTTTTCCCCTCTCTCTATATATATGGTCAGTTCCTAACCGGTTCAATGATTTCAATCGAAACAGATGAAATTGGAACTGAAACCGGACATTACGGAGTTCGATTCCGGTTTCACCTCTTATAAAACCATAACCTAAAATTTCAAAACGTTGGTTCCAGTATTTTTTAAATTTTTAATAAAAGTCCTGGTTCTTGGTTCGTAGAAGTTTTGAACTCAAATCGAAACAGCTCAAAACCGACAGTTTCACAAAGGTAACCGGAACCAACCTAGAGCTGGTTCGATTAGGTTTCACGTTAACTGGACACACACACACACACACTATATATATATATATATATATATATATATATATATATATATATATATATATAGAGAGAGAGAGAGAGAGAGAGAGAGAGAGAGAGAGAGACTCTTAGCCGAACGAGCTTATTAAAGCCCGATGAACCAACCAGACGATTTAGGCCGGAGAACCGACCATTTTGTCGTCTTACGACCGGTTGCAGTGAAGTCGCTAACAAAAGCTCACCTGTAACCGAGAGTTTCGGAAATCGTTCATAAGCACTTAGAGAAAAGAAACACTTCGTTCCTCGCCGAGTAATTCACGTGAACAAAGCAGCAATCCCCTTTTAAATGCCAATAAAGAAAAGGAACACTTCGTGCCAATAAAGAACACGAGGCATCTCAAACAAAACCGCGGAAATCGCCGAATAATTCGCGCGATCGTCTTTCCGCCGAGCAATTTACGTGGGCGTGTCGGCGAAGTACGCGGCGAGGGGAAGCCGCGAACCGGGTTGCGGTTCGGAGTTGAAAGATCATCGGTAATTTGTGGCAAGGGAGGAGAAAATTCCGGCGAGGTACCTGAACGTCGAACTCGACAAAGTCGACGCCGTGTTTTGCGGCGTTGTTGAAGGACAGGAGAGAATTCTCCTTGAACGCTTTCATCCTCCTGTCCATCGATGAGAGAACGTTCATGCCGCAACCCCGATGGCCGATCACCATGAACCTCGCCGGCTTGAATGCCGTTCTCTGTTCTTCCGGCCCTGCACAACACCGGAGAAGTTAGAGATGAGCTATACCACTTCGAGAAGCAGGGAAAAGAAGCGCAAAGAACTAACAAGAAGGTGATCATGATTCTTTTAAAAAGAAAATGATCGCGATTCATGACCCAAAGATCATGTGTATACAGAGCCGTCGTTCAATTGCCGCCGGTGAATGTGTTTCAGACGCCGGAATCTGATCATCCTGTACTTTAACCCTCCACCCACTCCCGCGGCAAACAGAGAGAGAAACAGAGAGAACCGGAAACCGATGGAGATGTCCTCGAAAAAGACGAAACTATCAAAGACAGAGCAAACAAGAAGAACCGCTGATCGGATATGAAACCAGAAGATGGTTTTTGACTATAGGAATTCAACAACAGTGAGCTCGGCAAGAAAAGGAATATGAAACCGGGGAAACAGAGTGCAACAAGCACAGACACCGAACAAACAAAGGGAAAAGAAACGGAAAGACGGGAAATGTGCCATCACATTCTAGCAACAGGCCGGAAATTCATTTTCCGGTGAACATCTAAAACAAAGACAAAACTAGAATGCACAATGACTTCCACTATCCCTTCCTGACCCCACGTGAAATTGATCTCTCCGATCGGAACTGGAATTCGGCGACACTCAACAAAAACAGGGAACAAAACAACGAGAGGAAAAAGCAAAAGGCTCTCAGGCGGTTTACCTTTCAAAAACCGGCCAGAGGAGATGGCGAGAGAGGCGCTCTCCGTCACCTGATCAAGGTTGGGGACATCGCAGACATGGACCGCCTTCAGAGACATCTCCGGACGGGCAGAGTAGTTTCTTGCTTGTCCGGATCGACTGGCTCCCCTTCTTGTGGACGAAGATTTATGGAGCCTCGCTTTGTAGAGAGAGAGAGAGAGAATCAGAGGAAACAGTTGGAGAGAAGGGATGACGGAGGGGAATATTCCGTCCATCGTAACGGTAACGGCGGGTGGATGCGTCGTCATCCTCTTGCCGCATTCGAAAGGGGTGGCGCGGTCTCGCGTCATCCTTCTCGAAGGCGCTCCGCCCGAATATTTTCAAGGAATCCTAACGGAAGACGACGGGAGAGGACGCCGTGAACCAGCCTTTCTTTTTATCTCTCGTTTTCCTTTATCTTTTCTTAATTTTTTTTATTGTTGTTTTTGGGATCAAATTTATAGGAAAACAAGGGGCCAGTGGAATGGCGCGGAATATTCGGAAAAGAATTCGGATATCCTTAGCCATGATGTGGAATATCCGGATAAACCAAGATTCTCAGCGCTTTCGTCCCTTCTTTTTCCTTCTTCCCATTCCGTGTGTTCGTTTAAGTTGAGCCGAATACGAGCTGTCCATTAAAAGTTATGTGTACAATTAAAAAGTTTGATTATTTACTTAAGTCATATTAGCCAATTTGCCATAATATATATATATATATATGTGTGTGTGTGTGTGTGTGTGTGTATGAAATCAGTTAATGATGATCTTTGTAAGACCTTTCCATCTTCAACTTAGCTAATCTCAAAGCGATAAGAGAAGCTAGTAAAACATATGCATAAACATTTAGAGGCCTTTTTTAGGATTATTTATTTTTAAAACTTTGAATTGGTAGATTTATTCAGCTCATTGATCTCGTATTTTGTTTGGTCTAAGTTGGCTTGGCTCAAACAAGCGCACGAGCCAAACATGACCAACATCTTGAGCTGACGAGCGAGCCGTGAAATAGTAGCTATTGAATTGTACATATTGAGATAACTCGTACAGAAGAACTATATGTGTGCGGATTGGTTTTTTCCTTTTTGGGCTTTCTACCTCTTTCACATGCAAAGCGTATGTTTAAATTAGTCTCTTTATGCAATTCGTATTAGTTTTGTTATTTTCTTAAATTTTATTAAGAATTTTATTTTTTCTCACTTTTTATTAATAGATAAAAAGAGAAAAAAGAGAGGATGTGTATTAAAGAAAGGCCAATCTGTGTGATTAAGAGGGTTGAGTTGGTACATAGAGCCAAGGGAGTATGCGAATTGGGTGGGTGCTGACAAGGAGCCGAGTCATGCCCTGTTGGATCCCATATAGATAGAGTTTGTGATGTCTTGAACGGGTCGGATCTGCCATGTTATTCTACATCTTTTGTAACCTGTTGGTGGTCTGCATCAGACCCACTTCGATCCAAAAGAAAAACTTTAATAGATTGTCCCCTTATATAACTTTAAGAGCATTCGATCCAGTTGATCTATGGCTCTTATATCCATTAAAAGAGGAATTTGGGTTTCATCTTCCTCGAACCCCTAAACGAAGTACCCTTGGTTCATCAAAATATTGCCAAGGAACAACCCTACTTATTAGATAGAGAAGGTCACCAAGATTTTGCAATACACTGGCGAACCCTAAAACTATCCCAACACCTCGTCTATAAGAAGCACTTAGTATGTCTTGCCATAAAAGCATAATTGACTATGCTTTAGACATGCTTCAAATGTGAAGCATTTAATACACAGTGCATTAAATACGAAATATGAAAAGTATAATAATATTTTTATTTTTTAAATTCGAATCTATATGATTGATTTAAATGATTGAACAATAGAAATCTTTAAGTGAATTTGATTATAAATAAGTGGTCACATATATGTGTATGTGTATATATATAACAAAAGTATAATAGTGCATCCAATTCAAATCTCTATTGTTATAATCTATATCAAAGAGTGAAGATGTTTGAGTAGATTTAAGCATTAATGTGATTTGAGCATTGACCACATCCATATTCAAATGTATTCAAACATCTCCATCACTTAATTAGCATGATAATGTTTTAATTAAAAGTATTATTATATTTTACATTTAATGAATTATATTCAAACTATGCTATATGCATTAAATACATCATGCTTTATCACCTTCTTTTATCATCTCAATGGAAGGTTGAAATATTTGAGTAGATTTCAAATCTAGATTAAGTTTGAATATTTACTATAGAAAGAGAGACTGCCGTATGTTTCTCGAGGAAGAAATGTGCGCGTGCCAGTGTGTGTTCGTGTGATGGAGAGAAAGGGAGATACAAATCTCACCCCAGGATACGGCCCACGCATTCAATGGAGAGAGAGAGAGAGAGAGAGAGAGAGAGAGGCAGCTCAATAAATGGTCTGAGCAGAAATTACAGCTCACGTTTATCACTCAATTTGTTTGCTTTCAATAGACACATTCAAATTTCAATGCTCCCAGCGACCTAACTCTGTACACCTCTCCATTAAAATTCTTTCACTACCCACTCTCTTTCCTCCGTCTAATTAATCACCACCTGCACCCCATTATTTATCCTTTATATTATTAGCAATTCAATTTTCACCCACTGCTAAAAAGGTGAAAAGAAGACATTGACAAACCCAAGAAAAAATCTAAGGAGTTTACTACGAAGTAAACTCCACGTTCAGCCCTGTATTTGCTCACCTTGCCAGGGGACTCGACTCACAAATTGAAGCTTGTGAGTTTGATACAGGCGGAGTGCATACCCGAGGTTTCGGCCTCCCCGTTATAACCAGAAAGAAAAAGTCCACATTCACATCCCACCCACAAATTTTAGAAGATTGTGTATCCACAAACACTTAAAAAGTCGCTGAATTTTTATGGAGAAAGATGTTCGACGATGTGAAACTATCACCTGTACAATTTTGGCCTATAAGGGAAATATTTGCATAGTTGCAGCAGCTGAATCTGCTATGTCTTCTTGTGAATTTGATCCAGAGCCTTCTTGCTTATGAATTTTCTCTCGGAGAGAAGGATTAGGAGGTCTAATTGGTGGCGCAGCACACACTGGTATTACTGAACGTATTTGAACAGCAGGAGCCATTGCATGTGCAGGGAAGTCAGTACCACAAAACATTCTTGAGAGAAAGATTGATGGTGATGGATTGGTTCTGAAATTTCTCGGCAGTAGCGGAGCTTTTGCCTCAGGCAATGAGAAAGGCCTCGGGAAATCTGTTACGAGTTTGAATCCACTGTTTGCCCAAGTGGGGTTGCATTCCTTTTCCACGTTCATGCGTGGAAGTTCTGTTTTCACACCATTAAGCCATTCATCTTCATCCTTCTGCTGTTCATCCAATGGGGGAGGAATCTCTTGTATTGGGAGTTTAGTCCTGTTCCCAACTTGTACATGAATCTCTCTGCTTTGGTTTGGTTTAATGATGGATGGTGGAGTTTCCTTTAAGCAAACAGGTGAACTCAATTGAGGTGATGACTCTTTGGCCTTCATATGCTGTTGGCAGATCTCTGTAGCGGGGAAAAGTTTCGAACTTGTAGGACAAGGAGAAAAGGATAAGAAATGGCTTTGTTGTTGCTGCTGCAGTGGATGTGATCGTGGTTGCTGCAGAGTTGAGTAGGTGGATAATTCCGATGACATACAGGCGCATCTCCATTGCTGATAACGCAGAGGAACACTGTGGAGCTTATCTTTATGAGTCAGCATCATCCTTTTCCTCACTATATTCTGTTGGTGTTCCCTCTGTACAACTTGTTCGGTGGTCTCATTTTTCGGCCTCAGGGCCGAGAGCACCGGAGCTACAATTACTTGCTCTTGTTCTTCACCATTATCAGAGGACTCCTTGTTGGACTGAGTCAAAGAGTTCAAATTGGGGACTGCAAAATTTACAATTATATGTCCATTAAACAGTAGAGAGAAGTGAAATCAAACGAGTATTGGTCTCCAATGAGTTTTAAAAACATGAACCAAGGATTTAAGGAATGAAAGATGTTACAGTTTCTTATATAGCTTTCAGGCTATCTACAGAAATTAGATAACAGGAAAAAAAGGAGATTAAAGGAAAGAGAATATCTATTATAGGCCATACACTGTTTGAGAGCAGACCAGGCAGCCATGGCAGCATTCTTCTCTGCTTGTTTCTTGGTTCTCGCCGGGTCGCCATTGAAGCTCATGCCAGCAAGCTCCACGGTACAAGTGAAAATCGGCAAATGGCCAGGGCCTGATCTCACCGTGGTGTAAACAGGCAAGTTTAAGCCGGCTCTATGTGCAGTCTCTTGAAGCAAGTTCTTATAAACCCCTGTCTCATCCTGAACAATACAACAATTCATCCAAATAACCAAGGGAAATGCACAAAATCAAACCTTAATGGCCATTGGGAAAATCTAATAAAAAATCAAGAGAAATATACAAGATCAAATACAAATGGGCATCAAGAGAAATTACGAAATTAAATCTAAGTGGGAATCGAGAAAACTGATAAAAGATAAACAGAAACTATTGGAAAAGTAGTTGCTTAGGAAACTCACAAGCACTTTTGCAGCTAGAGACTTTGGGGGCCCTCTTATAGAGAGGGTGTTGAGTGCTACCTCAGCAGCAGCATGCTCAGCCTGCCTCAGAGTTGTGCAATAACTTGGCCCTTCATAGATTTCCCCGTTGAAGTTCACCGAAGCTCGAAATCTAGGTGCATGATCTGGTCCTTCCCTAATGCATGCATATGATGGAAGGTTGAAGCAACTCCTTTGCGCTAGTTCTTGTAACTGGTTCTTATACATGCCTAGGAATCCCATAAACAAGAGAGTGGCAACCAGGAAACCATAAACTGCAACCCCATTGAAAGGTAGATACGTAAAACCACCATGATATCTTCACAACAAACCCATCACACACGCCAGCGAGCATACACACAGACATAGATGTGCGTGTGTGTGTGTGTGAGAGAGAGAGAGAGAGAGAGAGACCTTTTTGAGTTGATGCGTCACCCCTGCATGACTTTCCGCCAGGGAAAACAGAACGACTTTTTCTGGGGTTGTTCCAAACTAGACCATGAGAGAGAGAGATAATAGACTGAGGTTTGTCGATGTTAGGCTTCTTATCTAGTCTTTCTTATCCTCTTCATTTAAGTCTCAACTTCGTAAATGTTTACTGACAGGAAGCAGATTCTTGGTTTACCGCCAAGTTTAAAGCACGGCTTCCCAGCTGAGCACAGTTTTATAGTACCGACTGTGAATCCAAAACAAGCCATTCTTCCTCAGCTCTGCCATTAATGGGGCTTTTTCCTTTCTTTGGTTAGCCTTAACAAAGATTTAAATACGCTTCTCTCTCTCTCTCTCTCTCTCTCTCTATATATATATATATATATATATGAGAGTCAATGGTCTACTTAAAGAAAATACCATAATTATTAAATAATTAACATTGCATGATTTGAAAATGGTACTTGTGAATTGGATCCGAGGATGGGCCAACTTGTACTGGGAACTAAAAGATAAACAGTTGGGGTCTGGGTCTGAAATTTCTTGACCGTGTAACAATAAGGCGTTACCTATTTCAGTTAACCTGTTTCGTGCCCCAAAATCATTCACCCATATGGGTTTATTAGTTTTATCAGGCTTAGGACCGAGTCATGATGCATCAGGTTCCAGTGGGAATTCCAAAGTCAAGTCTGAATAGAACCGACCTAATAAACCCAGTCCAACCCGACTCGGCACACACACTCAGCGACCAACTCCTCATTACTGGATGCGGGGTTATTGTAATAAATTAATCACGGGTGCAACCAATACAGTAAACTGCATTAAAGGAAAAAACATGGGCTGTTTCGTGTCTTATTCCTCAACCCAAAATCAGGTATGCAGGCAAGGCCTAACTTTTTTTTTTCTTTAGGCCGAAGCCGGGTATGCATGGCCCCTAGAGTCGAACTTGCACACCATACCGTCGAAAGCCCTGGCAAGTGGGCTGACGACTGCAATGTAAGGCCTAACTATTTTGGTTACAAGGGAGGTCGAACCCGGGAATGCATGCCCCAGGAGTCGAACTCGTGGCCAGCCATCACGCAAGTTGAAAGCCCTGCCTGGTGGACTAGCACCCTCAGTGCAATGTAAGGCCTAAGTATTGAATTTCTGTATAGAGCCATCTATCTATTTACTGCTGTGTTTGAGAGAAGGGATTGAAGTCTAGCATCCTCTGTAGGATGGTTTCATCATATGTCAGATGATAGAAGTATCCTTTCTAGGTTTAATCATATTCAACGACGCTGCCAGGCAAACGTAAGCAAGAAGATAGTCTAGAAGGAACCTTCAAGCATGTAAAAGCAATCGGAAAGACGTGCTAAATCATGATTCAAATGCTACTCTTTGCGAATTAGAGGGTGGCCGTACTGATTTTTGTACCTCGTACAGCACTAGTCTCTCTCTCTTTCTTTCTCTCACACACACACACATATATATATATATATAATATGAAATAGTGGTATACACTCAATCAAATCTTCTCAAACATTTTCACTATTCGATCACAGCAATCATTTTGAAATGAAAAAATCATGTGTACCATTGCATATTAAATGCAAGTATAAAAAGTCACCATTAATTGCAGTTATCAAACAGTAGAAATGTTTGAGGAGGATTGAGCACGAATGATGACTGAAAACGAACCACTATCTTATATATATATATATATATATATTACATGTGCACATGATTAGATACTTAAAAATACTTAAAGATCTTAACAGATTCATGGACGAGATCAAGGGTTGAGTTCAAATTTCAAAAGTGAAAAATACAATTGACACCCTTTCTTGCAACTGATACTTTTCACTTATAAAATTTGAATCTCAACCGCCAATCGAACGGTTGAAATCCTTAAGTATTTTTAAGCACAAATGAGTGTGCGCATGGACTAACCTCTCTCTCTCTCTCTCTCTCTCTATATATATATATATATATATATATATATATATATATATATAAGGGATCACCCTTGCCGGTCCCAAGCCCGAATAAAGGAGGAGGGAGGAGGGTTGTGTTAGGCTTCCGACCTATGTCACATGGGTGCGGGTGCTGATACAAGATACGACAAATTTCAAAAATTTTGAGTGTGACAACACGGTTAGGGTATATAATATTATATATTATATATAATATTCAAGCTACATAAATCAATCATAATACAACTAGTATTTGCTAATTTTGGGTGCACGTAGGTATCAATTAGTAAGTTCCCTCATAATGATCTAAAACTTAGAATGATTTTACAAGCTACAAAATATCTAAGTTATGGATTCAAAGAGTTTTCAGATCTTTTGTAGGATATAGTATATACTAGTATTTGTGCTATGATCCACTAGTGATGTCATACTCTTCTGTGGCAATGTTCCTAGTCTTCAAATGTGTTTGGTGACAGAGATTATTCTGTGCAAAGGCATACAGTATGGAGTCAAGAATCCAATCAGATTGAGAAATAAGAAACCAATTGTCTGCACCCAAAATCACTCAAGCTAATATTGTATACAGCTACAATAGCAAGTACACAACTTTATATTAAAGCAAAACACATAAACAGTAAACAACTACTAATTTCATCATAATACACAAATCAATCTTCATTATCTAGACCCATTTATCCATGAGTTACAAAAAAAAAGTGCATTTTTTTTTGCCATGCTGCACCGACACAATGTTATTGTCGGTGTCGCACCAATGTCGAAGTCAACACTCCATCCCTTAGAAGTGTATGTGTGACTTAGCTTTCGACAGCCAGTGTAAAACTTCGTCGGATTTTTATAACATGGACTACAAAAATTATGAGTATTGTTTTGTTGCGTCCCCGCCTACCGACGTGATGCAGAGCCCGAATGCAATAATAAGTAAGCAAGGGCCACTACATTTTCGTCCGAATGTAATGAATCAATTGCAAAGAGGGTTCTCACATTATGGACGAGTGTGGGTAAAGAAGTTAGTCTCGCTACATTACCGCCCGAATGTAGTGAATACTTTTCAGATAGGGTTTTTGCATTTTAGTTATGGACGGATACAAGGGGTAAGGAAGCTAGTCCTAGATAATAAGATTCATATTGGTTCTTGGAATGTCGGAACATTATCTGGTAAGCTAATGGAGGTGGTAGATACTATGATTCAGAGAAAGATTCATATTCTATGTTTACAAGAGACTAAATGGGTTGGAGAAAAAGCATAGAGGATATAGGTTTTAAATTATGGTATTCAGGTAAAGAAAAGGCTCGAAACGTTGTTGGTATTATCATAAATACAGATTTAAAGGAGAGTGTAGTAGACATACAACGATATGGTGACCGAATCATGACGTTGAAATTAGTGTTAGGAGTAGAGGTTTTGAATATAGTTTGTGCTTACGCACCCCAAGTAGGACTAGAAGATAGTATAAAGACTGTTTTTTGGGAAGAGTTAGATAAGGTGTTTCAAAAGATTCCACAAAGGGAGATGATTTGTTTAGGAGGAGATTTAAATGGACATGTCGGTAAAGAGGCATTAGGATATCAAGGGATTCATGGAAACTTTGGTTTTGGGGATATAAATGAGGAAGGTAGGGAGATTTTAAATTTTGCTATGGCATTTGATCTCTTTATAGTTAATACAATCTTCAAAAAACGAGATGAACATTTAATTATTTATAAGAGTGGCTTATCACAAACACAAATTGATTACTTTATTTGTAGAAAAAAAGATAGAGCGTGTTGTAAAGATTGTAAGGTAATTCAAGGAGAAAGCCTAACCACCAAACATTGACTTTTAGTTATGGATTTACAAATAAAAAAATAGACAGAGAAGAAAAGAGTGCATCGAGTTATTCAGACTAGATGATAGAACCTCAAAAGCGAGAAAAAAGATATATTTAAACAAAAAGTCCTTTAAGGAGATGTTTGAAATTATGTTGGCACACCCTGTGATATGTGGAACAATATGGCTATACATATTAGGAAAGTGGCGAAAGATGTGTTAGGGGTATCTAAGGGAGGTGTACCGGCACAAAAAGAAGCTTGGTGGTGGGGTGAAGTAGTACAAAATAAAATCAAGGCAAAGAGGGCATGCTACAAATTACATTATGCTAAGAAAACTAGTGAAACTTTAGAAGCTTATAAGAAAACAAAGAAGGAAGCGAAAAAGGCCGTTAGTAAAGCAAAAGCTAAGATTTGGGAGGACTTATATAAAAAACTCAACTCAAAAGAGGGTGAAAGAGATATTTTTAGGATAGCTAGGGCTAGAGATAAGAAAACTAAAGATCTTAATTATGTTAGATTCATAAAAGACGAGGATGAAAAAATTATAGTGGCAAATGATGATATAAGAAATAGATAGAAAAACTATTTTTATAATCTTTTTAATGAAAATAAAGATGTTAGTATTAGTTTAGGAGATTTAGACAAGTCAGAAAAGTATATAAACCATAATTTCTACCGACGTATTCAAAAGATTGAAGTTAAAGAGGCTCTTAAACATATGAAGGGTGGTAAATCGGTAGGACCAGATAATATTCCTATAGAAGTTTGGAAAATACTAGGAGAAATAGGAATCACTTGGCTCACAAGACTATTTAATGAAATATGAAAAACCCAAAAGATGCCCGAGGAATGGAGAGCAAGTACACTTATACCCATATATAAGAATAAGGGAGATTCAAAATTGTGCGAATTATCGAGATATCAAGTTAATGAGTCATACTATGAAATTATGAGAAAGAATTATCGAACATAGGTTAAGACAAGTATCAAGTACAACAGAAAACCAATTTGGATTCATGCCAAGCAGATCTACTATTGAAGCGATTCACCTTTTGAGACGTCTTATGGAACATTTTAGAGCAAAAAAGAAAGACCTTCACATGATATTTATTGATCTAGAAAAAGCTTATGATAGGGTACCGAGGGAGGTTCTTTGGAGAACTTTGGAAAAAAGAGCTATCCCATTGACATATATTAACCTTATAAGAGACACATATGATGGTGCAAAAACATGTGTGAGGACTCATGAAGGAACGACAGACTTCTTTGAAGTTAATATTGGGTTACATCAAGGATCAACTTTAAGTCCATACTTATTTATAATGGTGATGGATGAGTTAACAAAACATATTCAAGATGAAGTACCTTGGTGTATGTTATTTGCAGATGATATTGTATTAGTGGAGGACTCTAAGGAAAAAGTTAATAGAAAATTGGAACTATGGAGAGAAACATTAGAAAGCAAAGGCCTCCGAATTAGTAGAACAAAGACAGAATATATGGAATGTAAGTTTGATCATTTGGCTACTTCAGAGGACATAGAAATTAAAATTGGCACACATTGCATTCCCCAAAAGGAAAGTTTTAAATACCTAGGGTCAATTTTTCGAAGTGATGGAAGAATTGATGGAGATGTTACACATAGAATTAATGTTGGTTGGTTAAAATGGAGAGGAGCATCAGATATTCTTTGTGATAAGAATATACCATTAAAGTTAAAAGGTAAATATTATAGAGCAGCAATTAGGCCTATCATGTTTTATGGTTTTGAGTGTTTGCCAGTTAATCATCAACATGTACAAAAGATGTCTATGACACAAATGAAGATGTTGAGATTTATGAGTGGTCATACAAGAAAAGATCGTATACATAATAAGGTTATTAGAAACAAATTAGGAGTAGCACTAATAGAGGATAAAATGAGAGAATATCGTTTAAGATGGTTTCGACATATAGAAAGAAGATCAAAAGAAGAACCTTTAAGAAGATATGAAAAACTAAATTTAGAAAGTATTAAAAGAGGTAGAGGACGACCACAAAAGTGTTGGAAAGAAAAAATAAAGAATGATGTAGCTTATTGGGAGTTAACTGCTAACATGGCACACGATAGGGATCTGTGGAAACAAAGAATCCATGTAGCCGACCCCGTCTAGTATCGAAAAAGGCTTAGTTGTTGTTGTTGTTGTTTGTTGATCTAGTTTATATTGAGTTAACTGCTAGCATGACACATGATAGGGTCCCGTGGAAACAAAGAATCCATGTAGCCGACCCCATCTAGTATGGGAAAAGGCCTAGTTGTTGTTGTATGTTTTTGGTTCAATGCCCTGCTACTCTATTTAGAGAGTAGCACATGACTCCACCTTCTTGGATTCTACCATTATCTGTTGGTTAATGTAACTATCTCACGAAAGCAACTATATGGCATGTTTAGCCATTTTTAATGGATGAGGATATCAAGAATATTCATCCTCTCGTCTTTACATCTCTCACTTGGACATTCGAGAAAAGTAGTTTGACATACTAGTTTTACATCTCACTTTTGTGGGGTTTTCCTATCTGTCATTTTATGATTGCAATCATTACTTATTGTATAGTTTCTTACCTATACAATATTCAAACATATCTTAAACCCATGTTTCTAACATACTTTGAGAAAAGATCCTCTCTTATGTTTTTGTCAAGGGGTCTGCCAACATATCATCACTTAGTATATTTGAGATGAATATTTTCTTTTTCATAACCATATCATGAACATAGTGATATTTAACTATTATATGCTTACTTTTGGAGTTGTCAGCTCCGCTCTTGATTAGAGTAATTGCTGCATTATTGTTACAATAAATGACAACTAACTCATTGGCTATATCAAGTTTTAGATTACGTATGAAGCGACTTATCCAAACAACACTAGTTACAACCATACAACAAGCCACATACTCAGCCTTCTCAGTATGCAACGCTACACAACCTTGTTTCTTACTCAAGAAACAACTCCATCTTCAAATAAGAATATATGTCTTGAGGTTGATTTGCTGTCATATTTGCTCACAGCAAAGTCAGCATATGAGTATCCCATCACTTCTAGTTCATACTCTATGTTTACAAGAGACAAAATGGGTTGGAGAAAAAGCAAAGGAGATAGAGGTTTTAAATTATGGTACTTAGGTAAAGAAAAGGCTCGAAACGTAGTTGGTATTATCATAAATAAAGATTTAAAAATAGTGTAGTAGACATACAACGATATAGTAACTTAAATGAACATGTCAGTAAAGAAGCATTAGGATATCAAGGGATTCATGAAAACTTTGGTTTTGGGGATATAAATGAGGAAGGTAAGGAGATTTTAAATTTTGCTATGGCATTTGATCTCTTTATAGTTAATACAAGGTAATTCAAAGAGAAAGCTTAACCACCCAACATCGACTCTTAGTTATGGATTTACAAATAAAAAAATGGACAAAGAAGAAAAGAGTGCATCGAGCTATTCGAACTAAATGGTAGAACCTCAAAAGCGAGAAAGAAGATATATTTAAACAGAAAGTCCTTCAAGGAGATGTTTGGAATTAAGATGGTACACCCTATGATATGTGGAACAATATGGCTATACATATTAGGGAAGTGGCGAAAGATGTTTTATGTGTATCTAAGGGAGTTGTACCGGCACAAAAAGAAGCTTGGTGGTAGAGTGAAGTAGTACAAAATAAAATAAGGCAAAGAGGACATGTTACAAATTACATTATGCTAAGAAAACTAGTGAAACTTTACGGGCTTATAAGAAAGCAAAGAAGGAAGCGAAAAAGGCCGTGAGTGAAGCAAAAGCTAAAATTTGAGAGGATTTATATAAAAAAACTCAACTCAAAAGAAGGTGAAAGAGATATTTTTAGGATAACTAGGGCTAAAGATAAGAAAACTAAAGATCTTAATTATATTAGATGCATGAAAGACGAGGATGAAAAAATTCTAGTGGCAAATGATGATATAAGAAATAGATGGAAAAACTATTTTTATAAGCTTTTTAATGAAAATAAAGAAGTTATTATTAGCTTAGAAGAATTAGCCAAATCAAAAAAGTATATAAACCATAATTTCTACCAACGTATTCAAAAGAATGAAATTAAAGAGGCTCTTAAACATATGAAGGGTGGTAAATCGGTAGGATCAGATAATATTCCTATAGATGTTTGGAAAATACTAGGAGAAATAGGAATCACTTGGCTCACAAGACTATTTAATGAAATATGGAAAAACCAAAAGATGCCCAAGGAATGGAGAGTAAGTACACTTATACCCATATATAGGAACAAGGGAGACATTCAAAATTGTGTGAATTATCGAGATATCAAGTTAATGAGTCATACTATGAAATTATGGGAAAGAATTATCGAACGTAGGTTAAGACAAATATCAAGTACAACAGAGAACCAATTTGGATTCATGCCAGGCATATCTACTATTGAAGCGATTCACCTTTTGAGACGTCTTATGAAACATTTTAGAGTAAAAAAGAAAGATCTTCACATGATATTTATTGATCTAGAAAAAGCTTATGATAGGGTACCGAGGGAGGTTCTTTGGAGAACTTTGGAAAAAAGAGGTATCCCATTGACATACATTAACCTTATAAGAGACATGTATGATGGTGCAAAAACAGGTGTGAGGACTCATGAAGAAATGACAGACTTCTTTGAAGTTAATATTAGGTTACAACAAGGATCAACTTTAAGTCCATACTTATTTATAATGGTGATTGATGAGTTACCAAAACATATTCAAGATGAAGTACCTTGGTGTATGTTATATGCAGATGACATTGTATTAGTAGAGGAATCTAAGGAAAAAGTTAACATAAAATTAGAACTATGGAGAGAAACATTAGAAAACAAAGGCCTCCGACTTAGTAGAACAAAGACAGAATATATGGAATGTAAGTTTGATTATTTGGTTACCTCAAAGGACATAGAAATTAAAATTGGCACACATTGCATCCCCCAAAAGGAAAGTTTTAAATACCTAAGGTTAATTGGAGTTTCTTACCTCTAGAATTGAAGTTTCTAAGCGCTTAGGCTGACCCTTGAGTGTCGGTTTAAGCTCGCTTAGCCCAATCACCAATTGAAGTCGGATTTGATTTATTACTTTGCTAGTTTTGCAAACCAGTTGGCACGCTCATGCAAGAGTATATTAGAAATTATCATTTCAAGTCTCTACATAGGCTTGGAGTGAAAATTTTGTGTCTACAACCTTCACTAGATTTTTCAAACCAAGTTGTACCTTCACTAAATTTTTCAAACCAGGTTCTAGAAGATTGTTTGAGTTCATAAATAGCTTTATGTAATTTGCAAACTTTACCCTTTAGGTCCTTAGTATTAAACCCACGAGGTAGTTTCACGTAGACTTCTTCATTGAGGGTTCCCAATAGAAACTCATTCTTTACATCCAACTGTCACATATCCCTTAGTACGAAGAGGTTGATAATTGGTTAGACAAGCTTTGTCTCCAAATATATGATCAGTTGCTCCAGAATTTACAACCCATATTTGTGACTTAGAAGAAGAAGAATTACTTGTTGCCATGTATGAAGTCAGAGGCATCGTGGCTTGAGATTCTAAGGTAGACGATTAATCCATAAGTCGTAACTCTAAACCCTCTATATGCTTCAACAACTCTGTAATAGTCCCAATATTTGTACCCTCTGAGGAAGTCTCTAACATATTAGCATAGTTCTTCTTCACAAAATAAGGCTTACCGATCAAATCCTAACATCGATCCTTCGTGTGGTGATTCTTACCACAGTGAGAAGATTTCAGTTTTTTTTCCTTAAGAGAGGCATTCACGACCTGTACCACGAGTATTGTATCCTCCTCTCCCACAATTAGACTGGGATACATTTTTTCCAAGGAATGCAGTTTTATAAGTAGTGGTGGCATCATCCTTTTCGGGTCCCCTTCTATCTTCTTCTCTAAGAAGTAAGGAGTAAATTGTGCCTAAAGAAGACAATTATTCTATTCCCAAAATATTGACCTTAATAGCTTCATGCTCAAAGGTGACTCCCCATAATAAATCTAATGTTTTGTGTTTTTCAGTTTCTTTCTTTATTTCCTTAGAACATACTTGACATTTTACATTAGTATAAAATTGTAATTCATTCCACAAGCCACGTAATTATGCATAATATTTCATGAAAGCCGGAGTTTTTTTTATGCATTTTCAGATTTTCTCTAGGACTTCATATTCTTTTGCAACATTCTTCCTCTTAAAGTAGGCTTCAGATACCGCCTTCCAAATATCTCTTGTTGAATTTAAAAACATAAAAGTTTTTCCTATTGACTTGACGTAGACATCAATTGCAAACAACCAGTTTTATGGATCTAGCCCATTCTAAATAATTTTTTTCATCAAGTCGTTACTAGTATCTACCATATTCTAAATTCTAAATCCTAAAATCCATTTAAACACACAAAACAGATTTGGTTGCTGTTCACAGGAATTAGTCAAGTCGTATACAACTACTGTGACCGTTGTGGTGGCTCAGATGGTGGGGATCAGCGGACAAACTTTATTGGCATTGCGATCCGAAATACGGCTAAGCAGTTTTTTCACCATCTGGATCCAGTCGGCTGGCTAACCATCTATAGATGACTCTCTTGCAGTCATCAATTGCAGTTGGATGTTCAGAAAAAACTGTGCCTTCAACTGAACTAGAAAGAGAAGAATCTGTCAAGGCAATTCTCCTCTATAGACGACTCTCTTGCAGTCATCAATTGCAGTTGGATGTTCAGAAAAACATGTGCCTTCAACTGAACTAGAAAGAGAAGAATATGTCAAGGCAATTCTCCTTGCGGCCTCAAATACTGCACTCTGACACACCTGACTGCAACGCTCTGATTTGGGTTTCTGGTAAAGATGGAGAATAAGGAAATGGACGTAGTGAAGGGCCTCGATCTGCAGAGATACATGGGTCGCTGGTACAAAATCGCTTTGTTTCCTTCGAGATCTCAGCCAAAGAATGGAGTGAATACTAGAGCAGCTGCAAGAGAAGGTTTGTTTGTAGAGGGGACTGCATACAAAGCATACTCCACTAGCGATGAGGCGAAACTGAAGGTGAAGTTTTACGTGCCACCCTTTCTTCCGATCATTCCTGTGGTGGGTGTTTACCGGGTGCTGTTTATCGATCAACTCTTAGTACGATCTGATACTATGTTTGCAAACTTATCTTCAATAATCAATCAAAAATATTACACATGCACCAACCCACTGCTCATCACGAGTCATTTCTCACTTGAGGCACACGCCTCTAAAAAATGCTCTGCTTTATTTCATATTTGGGTTATTAGATTAAGCACAGAATATATATAATAGTCTATTAACTTAAAAGACTAATCTATCCTTACTATGAAACACAATTAATAGACAAGACATAGAAGCAGAATATTGGTTATAAAATCTGATCCAGGAACTCCACACTCCTCTTCAACACTTCCAACAGACATCTGAGTTGCATAAGCACAAGACAGATAATAGCCTTCACGACTAATAGCTACAAGTGCGTTCTTGAAATGCAACATGAAGTACAGTTCTAACTAAAACAAACAACAACAACAACTAAGCCTTTTCCCATACTAGACGGGGTCGGCTAACAGTTCTAACTAAAACCATTTGCAAAATAGCCTGCCTGAAAAAGGAACGTGAACTAAGGGCATCAACAAGTGCTTACATAGAAAGTGAATGCAACTGCAACTACCACTATAGATGTCCCCCAGCGTCCTTGGAAATCAACCATCATTTTTCTCCCAACAAATACACAGAAAATAACCACCGGAGCAGCAATGAGGAATATCGTTAGAAACAAGGATCTTCCATCTGGCCCAAAGATGAATCTGCCGTTTAGAATAAATATCTGCAGGAAACAATACAGGGATGAGAACAATGGGAGGTTTCAGCTTGAAACAAAGTTATATGTTTCTGAATGCACTACAAGAGATGTTATGAAATATTGAATAGGCTCTGTATAATGAAATTATATGTTCTGAATGCGCCAAAAGAGATGTCATGAAATATTGAACAGGCTCTGTACAATGTTTTCATTGTAACGAGACCAATTTTAATATCAATCAATCACACTGTACCGAATGCATACACTCAACGAGAAGACAAAGATGCTATACAGTCAGGCCAAGAGCATTTTGAATTGATTTGAGAACAAAAGAAACATTGGCTGAATGATGAGTCGACAAAAAAGTGGAAAACATACTTGAAATCATTTACATAGGCACAACACTCTAACTGACACATACCAAACTCTGAAATGCCAAATGCAATAATGCATATATACCCTTCCAAATTATACCACCAAGTCACTACACACGACTACCAGGGTGGGCTTCGGATTAATGAGAAACTAATGGCCAATTGGAAGGGAAATTTCTTATACTACAAAACCGTGTTATTTTGATAAAAAACAGAGGGGAGTATAGCGCAGAAGTATAATTACAGAATATATAAATTGAAACGCCTTAAACACTCTTCACATGCTGTCTTTGTTCCCTACGTATCTGACTTGGACTTTCGGGAATGACATCTGGGATAGTTCAAATTTCTTTCAAGGAAAACCCCAAGTACAGTTAATGGAGAAGTTTTTGTCTGCACAGCCTAGTATATCCTTTTTGTACCCAATAAGTGTTCGTTGCTTAAAATTCAAGACGCTTTGGTAAAGATTCACATATTTCACACATCCTGTATGCGTGGAGACTATGTTGTCAAAATATTTACTTGATATACAACCTAAGATACATCAATAAAATTCACTTAGCATTCATCTATGATGTTTCAGCTGTATGAGTGCAGAACTCATAAGATCACCTACAGATCACCGAAATCGGTCGCTAAAAACTTGAAAAGCCAGTGCATATCATAGAAATCCAGGAATAGAGAATTTCAAAACCCTTGAAACTCAAGGACAGGCATAAAATCTCTGGAGAAAAAACAACATGATAGCCCGAATGCATCAACAGTAGTTCCAGATCCATCAGAAAACCACGAAATGTCCTAAATAACAAAGTGAGAGATAGAATAGAAGGAAACGGAAATCAAGCTCACGTTGCTCCCCTTCCACGCCTGATTAACCATTGGCGTATAACCGTCTCCAGCGGCACCCCCATCGTCTCCGGCATTAGGCGGTGGAACGCCGTACATGATCCCGATCCGAAGGATGGAGATCTACAGTAGAATGGCCGGAATTGTGCCTATAATTGAGTGAAAAAATCGAGAGTAAGAGGGCAAAACAGAAGGTGAAGGCAAAGGAAAGAAGAACTCAGATGCAACGACGTCGCCCTTTTACGGATCTAGGTCCCCACCACCGGATCAGGATATCGATCGGATCGGAGGTCAGGAGTGGGCGGGATCAGTCGGAAAAGGAAGGCCAACGGCATTACCTTTCACGGAAAGCTGCTTCTGCGCTCGGTAGAATTTCTTTGTCCGTTTTTGCTTCTTTTTTTCTAACGGACATTTTCAACGAGCGGACGAAGTCTATGGCACACTCGGTTTTCCACGACTCGCTTTCGTGTCGATTTAGAAGAGAATCGAGTGCAGCTCGAACGGGTGTTCATGGGGGGGGATCCCCCGCTCCCCGCGGGGTTCCGTCCCTAACGGAGCGGATTCGGGGGACTTTCGTTTGATTCGAGGCTGGGGTAGGAGAGAACAAGGATGATTCCCTTGGGGATGGGGCGGGAATAGAGACTCCAAGTTCCCGATCCACCATTATGGATCAATGATCCGTTTTATGTTCATACATATAAATATAAATCGTCAAGGTTCTCAACTTCTTCTCCCCAAATCTCCTGGCAACCCTATTGCCTCTCTCTCGGCGGACCATCTCCTCCAACCTTTAGGTCTCGCTCCACTACTAAGGCTCTAGCTTCTCCAGGTCAGATCGTCTCTTGCACGACTGTCTTGTGCTTGACATTATTTGTGCAATACACCACAGAAGTCCAGTCTTTTTATAACGTGAATGCTCTCTCTATGTACAATGATTTCCTTGCCAACGAGTTGTGCTTGGTGTCGTCTATCAGCCTTAGCCGAATCGTCTACTGCAAAGGTGTTATGTATTTGGCATCCAATACCCACTACAAGTTTACACTGTTTCTAGCGTATGATGTTTATTTTTCTTTACTTTCTTTGTTCCATTCCTATTTTCTTTTGTCACTGGATTTGATGCACTAACTTTAATTTGTGGAATTGTGGCAATGGAGAAAAACATTGTTTAGTTTAACTTCCTTAGAAATTGTGTGGCATTATTTTTGTTTTATTTTGCATAAATCAAACTGAAAAATGGGGGTTTTGATGCAGAAGTTCACAATGCACATGTTACAAGCTATTAATGGCGATAGGATGTGAAAAAACTTATCACATGAAAAAAAACATCTAGAACTTGGATTTCTTCATGGGAACACATCACATGGGGGAGCGTGGCGGGTCTCCGTGGAGACCCGATAGGAACACAGAGACGAGGAGAGCTTCCTATCCCTGTCACGGGGACGGGGCCAAAGTCCTTAATCGGAGGCGGGGCCGGGGATCATGATCCCAGCTTCATGAACATCCCTAAGCTCGATCCATTATTAAAAACACGAAAACCCTTCTTGATTTTGAAGGGTAAAGGCGACACAAAAATACGAGAAAAGTGTGCACTCGTAAGAAAGAGGGGTGTTTTTTATTCGGTTTGGATGGAGTTTAGAAATGAGTAGTTTGCACCATTCTCTCTCTCTCTCTCTCTCTATATATATATATATAGCATCATTAAATACAAAGTGAAAAAGTACAACGGAGTACGTAATTCAAATATTTATTGTTAATCTCAAAGATAAAACGGTAGAAATGTTTGTGTAATATTATGTACCAAAAGATATTATGAAATTAAGACACATGTGTGCAAATTGGTTTGGTTCTAGTGGTTCAATTTCACCCCTTAAAATGAACCAAAACAATCTTTTTCTTTTTAAACCAACCAAAGCAAATCCACCAGTTTGGATTGGTTTTAGTCAGTTTGGACCGGTTTAATCAATTCTTTGAACACAAGTCCACTAGTGGCAACACTAACCGCTATCTGTCCCAGGATAGCATTAGTAACTAAAATGGCGGCAGGGCTTCAAAATCAAAAGCTTCGGATAATATCCAAAACTACCTTCAAGTAAAAGGTCATGAGTTTGATACCCTGAAGTTTGTCATCTGGTTGAGTCCACCCAGGCTAAAACCGGCTTATCAACCAAAAAGGAAGAAAAAAATAAAGAAAAAGAAGTTACACACTGAAGATATTTGAGGTTTCTGCAATGGGTCCAAATAATTGCAAAAACATGATCAGAAACAATCCCTCATGAGTTGTTCACTCTCCGGCACGGTTTGTGGGCATATGCCGGACCGACTATGGCCGAAATCCAGCTCAGGCGGCCGACGGCAATATGCATGGTAAGAAGCCTTTTATATTGCAAGTTTGCTGCTTATGATTTTTATTTATAACTTAAAGAAACCACCTTCCCAGAGTTCGAACAACCAAACCTCATTGTGAGTAAGGGTGACAATTTTAGATCCAATCAAAACCCCACCAAAAGATCATGTTTCGGTCGGGGTTAAGCACCCTGAGGCAGGTCTGGGTTAGTTCATGATACACATGTCTGTATATATCGGCAGTAGTCGGTGTTCAAACTTTTAATTTAAATTTTTATTATTGATCGTACCAATTCAACGGTGAAAACATAGAGTGAGTACACTTATACCTATATATAAGAATAAGAGAGACATTTAGAATTGTGTGAATTATCAAGGTATCAAGTTAATGAGTCATACTATGAAATTGTGGGAAAGAATTATCGAACGTAGGTTAAGACAAATATCAAGTACAACAGAGAACCAATTCGGATTCATGTCAGGCAGATCTACCGCTGAAGCGATTTACCTTTTGAGACGTCTTATGGAACATTTTAGAGCAAAAAAGAAAGACCTTTACATGATATTTATTGATCTAGAAAAAACTTATCATAGGGTACTGAGGGAGGTTCTTTAGAGAACTTTGGAAAAAAGAGATATCCCATTTACATACATTAACCTTATAAGAGACATGTACGATGGTGCAAAAATATTTGTGAGGACTCATGAAGGAATGACAAACTTCTTTGAAGTTAATACTGGGTTACATCAAGGATCAACTTTAAGTCCATATTTATAATGGTGATTGATGAGTTAACAAAACATATTCAAGATGAAGTACCTTGGTGTATGTTATTTGTAGATGACATTGTGTTAGTGGAGGAGTCTAAGGAAAAAGTTAATAGAAAATTAGATCTATGGAGAAAAACATTAGAAAGCAAAGGCCTCCGACTTAGTAGAACAAAGACAGAATATATGGAATGTAAGTTTGATCATTTGATTACTTTAGAGGACATAGAAATTAAAATTGGCACACATTGCATCCTCGAAAAGAAAAGTTTTAAATACCTAGGATCAATTTTTCAGAGTGATGGAAGAATTGATGGAGATGTTACACATAGAATTAATGTTGATTGGTTAAAATGGAGAGGAGCATCAAATATTCTTTGTGATAAGAATATACCATTAAAGTTAAAAGGTAAATATTATAGAGCAGCAATTAGGCCTATCATGTTTTATGGTTTTGAGTGTTTGCCAGTTAATCATCAACATGTACAAAAGATGTCTATGACACAAATGAAGATGTTGAGATTGATGAGTGGTCATACAAGAAAAGACCGTATACATAATGAGGTTATTAGAAACAAATTAGGAGTAGCACCAATAGAGGATAAAATGAGAGAATATCGTTTAAGATGGTTTCGACATATAGAAAGAAGATCAAAAGAAGAACCTTTAAGAAGGTATGAAAAACTAAATTTGAAAAGTATTAAAAGAGGTAGAGGACGACCACAAAAGTGTTGGAAAGAAACAATAAAGAATGATTTAGCGTATTGTGAGTTAACTGCTGACATGACACACGATAGGGATCTGTGGAAACAAAGAATCCATATAGCTGACCCCGTCTAGTATGGGAAAAGGCTTAGTTGTTGTTGTTATTGTATTTTTGTATTTTATATTTAATACGTCATATACATTAACTATAAAATATTTTATTCAAACATTTTCACAATTGAATTGGTACGATCAATAATGAAAATTTAAATTAAAAGTATCATTGTATTTTTATATTTTGCATTTAATGTGTCATATGCATTAACTATAAAATATTTTATCATCTCATCATTCATCTCAAAAATCAAACCTTTGTCACGGTAAAATAGATTTGAGCTTCTACGGGGTTTGAACATTTACCACTCTTTCTATATATATCTCTATATATACATGTATGTGTTTATATATGCACATAGTGTATGCATATTATACAATATGCATAATGCATACATTGTATGTATGTATGCATGTATACATATATGGTTGGTTGTGGGTCTACCTGATATGAGTTGGGTCTGAGTCTTGGAAATGGACCTAAATAAAAATTTAGGCAGGATCTGGTTCATCCTGATTTTTACCTAAGCCACCAATGACACGACCCCAACCCAACCTATTGACCCAAATTGTCACCCCTAATGGTATCATTTGAACTCATAAATGATCTTCCTAATCAAATCGAAATTTTAGGTGGACATAAAAGACCTACATTCACACCGCTTAAAGAATTATCACACTTACCTTACACAAGAAGTGTGCAATTCGGTGGATTTAGATGAGTTGACTGATAACTTTACTTATCAGCCGACTATTGACTCATCTAAATCAATAGACTGGAAAAAAGTCATGAATGAGGAAATTGAATCTATTGAGAAAAACCAAGCATGGGAATTGACTGATTTGTTAAAAGGAATGAAAGTCATAGGTTGTAAATGGGTTCTGAAAAAGAAATATAAAGTTGATGAGTTTATCGAAAAGTTTAACACGAGGTAAGTTGCAAAGGGTTTTTTACAAAAAGAGATGATAAATTATGTTGAGACATATTCTCCTGTTGCAAAATTTGCATCCATAAGCATAATCCTAATGATATCATCATATTATGATTTAGATTTACATCAGTTAGTTTTAAAGATTATTTTTCTAAATGGAGATTTATATGAAATTATATATATGCAATAACCTAAAGGATACAGAGTTGAAGGCAAAGAATATAAAGTATATAGGTTGAAAAAATTCCTATATGGCCTTAAACAGTCACCTCGTCAATGGTATTTCACCTTTCAAAATGTCATTATTGAACTTATGTTTGTGGCTAATGAACTGGACTACTGTATATATGTTTGGAACATTGGGAGTCACTTTGGGCATCTTATCATTATATATAGATGACATGTTGATTGAGAATGATAATGAGATGATTGTCAAAACCAAATCATAGTTAAACTCAAGGTTTGAAATGAAAGATATATGAATAGCATCATATATCTTGGGTATAAAGATTTCTTGAGATAGAGAATCTAGAAGGTATAGATTATGTACTACAGTAAATTGTATGTCCACCACCCCCTGATGCTATTGAGAAACAAAAAGAAATGTAAAAACATTCCTAAAGGATAACACGATAACAAGGACTATTATGTTAACATACATCAATGATGACTTGATTAGGGTCTTTGAAGAATATGAGAACGCAAAAGAGTTGTTTGATTCGATAATAGATAAATATGATACAATAACTAATTTATATTTTAAAATATTGTTATAAAAATGTAACTCCTATAAAATGAAACAAGGAGATAATATAGTAGAATATGTGAACTATATGTTGGTAATGATAAAAGATTTAGCTATAGTCAAATCAGTCGTCCCAAAACACATGTAGATATTCATAATACTGAATAGTCTTCCCCATCATGGAACATGGCTTTTAGACTAGGGCTTGAGACAAGCCTTTTTGTCTTACCCTTTAAGCTAGAAATTGAACAAGAGCATATAAATAAAAATAAAAAAGAAAAATTGCTAGTAATTAAAAACGAGATAGGGTTCAATTCTAAAGCCAACTATAAGAGAAATAAATTAAACAAGAAGTTTGACAAAAATAACAAAAAGAGCGGTCAATTTTTTAAGAAAAGACAGGAAACTGCTTCTCGAGTCAAATACTTCAACTGCAGAAAAATGAGACATTATAAGAGAGATTGCCACAACAAGAAGAACATTGTAAGGGCAACAACCCTACTGAAAACCATTCACACTAATTTATGTAGACCTTTAGAGTAAGATCGTATCAAGAAAAGGTTTATTTCATAACCTTTATCAATGATTACTCGAGATATAGATACTTATATATCTTAACACATAAATCTAAAGCACTTTAAGCATTCAACAGGAAGTTGAAAATCAACTAGGGTATACAATTAAAGTCCTGAGAACAGATAGAATTAGTGAGTATACTTTTGTACAATTTTTAGAATTCTGTAAAGACTTTGGTATTTCAAAACAAAATATAATGTTTAGGACAACTCAACAAAATGGTGTAATAGAAAGATATAACATGACCTTACTGAATATGATAAGGTCTATGTTAATAGATGTCTTTCTACCAAAGATATTTTGGGAAGAAGTAGTAAGTACAATTGTCTATATACTCAACAGAGTATCGTGTAAAGTTGTATTCTCTACACCATATAAGATGTGACTTTGAAGAAAATCCAACGTAGGTCATCTCAGGAGGTGGAGATCTAACACTCATGTGAAGATCCTTGATTAGTCTAGAGATAAGCTAGACGGTAAGTCTTTGAGATATGTATTTATCGGATATCCTAAAGACTCTAAGGGATATCGATTTTATTATAAAGACCATGGACTTATAGAGAGTAAGGATGTTGTATTCTTCCACACCTGAGTCATGAGAAATATATTGATTATATCCTTAAAAAATTTAAAATGGGTGAATGCAAGTTTGCATCTACACCCATTGCAAAAGGGGTTAAATTAAGTTAGGTTGATTGTCTTGGTGAAGGAGACGATAAGCTTAATGTTCCTTATGAACAAGTTATGGAAAGCTTGGTGTATGTTATGTTATGTACAAAACTTGATATCAGTTTGGTCTTGTAAGTAGATATTAAAGTAATCCTAGATGACAACATTAGATAACTGTGAAAATAATTTTAAGATTTCTTAAAGGAACAAAAGACTCAAAATTGTGTTTTCAAGTAAATGAACTAGAAGTGATGGGATACTCATATGCTGACTTTGCTGTGAGCAAATATGACAGCAAATCAACCTCAAGACATATATTCTTATTTGAAGATGGAGTTGTTTCTTGAGTAAGAAACAAGGTTGTGTAGCGTTGCATACTGAGAAGGCTGAGTATGTGGCTTGTTGTATGGTTGTAACTAGTGTTGTTTGGATAAGTCGCTTCATACGTAATCTAAAACTTGATATAGCCAATGAGTTAGTTGTCATTTATTGTAACAATAATGCAGCAATTACTCTAATCAAGAGCGGAGCTGACAACTCCAAAAGTAAGCATATAATAGTTAAATATCACTATGTTCATGATATGGTTATGAAAAAGAAAATATTCATCTCAAATATACTAAGTGATGATATGTTGGCAGACCCCTTGACAAAAACATAAGAGAGGATCTTTTCTCAAAGTATGTTAGAAACATGGGTTTAAGATATGTTTGAATATTGTATAGGTAAGAAACTATACAATAAGTAATGATTGCAATCATAAAATGACAGATAGGAAAACCCCACAAAAGTGAGATGTAAAACTAGTATGTCAAACTACTTTTCTCGAATGTCCAAGTGAGAGATGTAAAGACGAGAGGATGAATATTCTTGATATCCTCATCCATTAAAAATGGCTAAACATGCCATATAGTTGCTTTCGTGAGATAGTTACATTAACCAACAGATAATGGTAGAATCCAAGAAGGTGGAGTCATGTGCTACTCTCTAAATAGAGTAGCAGGGCATTGAACCAAAAACATACAACAACAACTAGGCCTTTTCCCATACTAGATGGGGTCGGCTACATGGATTCTTTGTTTCCACGGGATCCTATCATGTGTCATGCTAGCAGTTAACTCAATATAAACTAGATCAACAAACAACAACAACAACTAAGCCTTTTTCGATACTAGACGGGGTCGGCTACATGGATTCTTTGTTTCCACAGATCCCTATCGTGTGCCATGTTAGCAGTTAACTCCCAATAAGCTACATCATTCTTTATTTTTTCTTTCCAACACTTTTGTGGTCGTCCTCTACCTCTTTTAATACTTTCTAAATTTAGTTTTTCATATCTTCTTAAAGGTTCTTCTTTTGATCTTCTTTCTATATGTCGAAACCATCTTAAACGATATTCTCTCATTTTATCCTCTATTAGTGCTACTCCTAATTTGTTTCTAATAACCTTATTATGTATACGATCTTTTCTTGTATGACCACTCATAAATCTCAACATCTTCATTTGTGTCATAGACATCTTTTGTACATGTTGATGATTAACTGGCAAACACTCAAAACCATAAAACATGATAGGCCTAATTGCTGCTCTATAATATTTACCTTTTAACTTTAATGGTATATTCTTATCACAAAGAATATCTGATGCTCCTCTCCATTTTAACCAACCAACATTAATTCTATGTGTAACATCTCCATCAATTCTTCCATCACTTCGAAAAATTGACCCTAGGTATTTAAAACTTTCCTTTTGGGGAATGCAATGTGTGCCAATTTTAATTTCTATGTCCTCTGAAGTAGCCAAATGATCAAACTTACATTCCATATATTCTGTCTTTGTTCTATTAATTCGGAGGCCTTTGCTTTCTAATGTTTCTCTCCATAGTTCCAATTTTCTATTAACTTTTTCCTTAGAGTCCTCCACTAATACAATATCATCTGCAAATAACATACACCAAGGTACTTCATCTTGAATATGTTTTGTTAACTCATCCATCACCATTATAAATAAGTATGGACTTAAAGTTGATCCTTGATGTAACCCAATATTAACTTCAAAGAAGTCTGTCGTTCCTTCATGAGTCCTCACACATGTTTTTGCACCATCATATGTATCTCTTATAAGGTTAATATATGTCAATGGGATAGCTCTTTTTTCCAAAGTTCTCCAAAGAACCTCCCTCGGTACCCTATCATAAGCTTTTTCTAGATCAATAAATATCATGTGAAGGTCTTTCTTTTTTGCTCTAAAATATTCCATAAGACGTCTCAAAAGGTGAATCGCTTCAATAGTAGATCTGCTTGGCATGAATCCAAATTGGTTTTCTGTTGTACTTGATACTTGTCTTAACCTATGTTCGATAATTCTTTCTCATAATTTCATAGTATGACTCATTAACTTGATATCTCGATAATTCGCACAATTTTGAATCTCCCTTATTCTTATATATGGGTATAAGTGTACTTGCTCTCCATTCCTCGGGCATCTTTTGGGTTTTTCATATTTCATTAAATAGTCTTGTGAGCCAAGTGATTCCTATTTCTCCTAGTATTTTCCAAACTTCTATAGGAATATTATCTGGTCCTACCGATTTACCACCCTTCATATGTTTAAGAGCCTCTTTAACTTCAATCTTTTGAATACGTCGGTAGAAATTATGGTTTATATACTTTTCTGACTTGTCTAAATCTCCTAAACTAATACTAACATCTTTATTTTCATTAAAAAGATTATAAAAATAGTTTTTCTATCTATTTCTTATATCATCATTTGCCACTATAATTTTTTCATCCTCGTCTTTTATGAATCTAACATAATTAAGATCTTTAGTTTTCTTATCTCTAGCCCTAACTATCCTAAAAATATCTCTTTCACCCTCTTTTGAGTTGAGTTTTTTATATAAGTCCTCCCAAATCTTAGCTTTTGCTTTACTAACGGCCTTTTTCGCTTCCTTCTTTGTTTTCTTATAAGCTTCTAAAGTTTCACTAGTTTTCTTAGCATAATGTAATTTGTAGCATGCCCTCTTTGCCTTGATTTTATTTTGTACTACTTCACCCCACCACCAAGCTTCTTTTTATGCCGGTACACCTCCCTTAGATACCCCTAACACATCTTTCGCCACTTTCCTAATATGTATAGCCATATTGTTCCACATATCACAGGGTGTGCCAACATAATTTCAAACATCTCCTTAAAGGACTTTTTGTTTAAATATATCTTTTTTCTCGCTTTTGAGGTTCTATCATCTAGTCTGAATAACTCGATGCACTCTTTTCTTCTCTGTCTATTTTTTTATTTGTAAATCCATAACTAAAAGTCAATGTTTGGTGGTTAGGCTTTCTCCTTGAATTACCTTACAATCTTTACAACACGCTCTATCTTTTTTTCTACAAATAAAGTAATCAATTTGTGTTTGTGATAAGCCACTCTTATAAATAATTAAATGTTCATCTCGTTTTTTGAAGATTGTATTAACTATAAAGAGATCAAATGCCATAGCAAAATTTAAAATCTCCCTACCTTCCTCATTTATATCCCCAAAACCAAAGTTTCCATGAATCCCTTGATATCCTAATGCCTCTTTACCGACATGTCCATTTAAATCTCCTCCTAAACAAATCATCTCCCTTTGTGGAATCTTTTGAAACACCTTATCTAACTCTTCCCAAAAAACAGTCTTTATACTATCTTCTAGTCCTACTTGGGGTGCGTAAGCACAAACTATATTCAAAACCTCTACTCCTAACACTAATTTCAACGTCATGATTCGGTCACCATATCGTTGTATGTCTACTACACTCTCCTTTAAATCTGTATTTATGATAATACCAACAACGTTTCGAGCCTTTTCTTTACCTGAATACCATAATTTAAAACCTATATCCTCTATGCTTTTTCTCCAACCCATTTAGTCTCTTGTAAACATAGAATATGAATCTTTCTCTGAATCATAGTATCTACCACCTCCATTAGCTTACCCAATAATGTTCCGATATTCTAAGAACCAATATGAATCTTATTATCTAGGACTAGCTTCTTTACCCCCCGCATCTGTCCATAATCAAAATGCGGAGACCCTCTCTGAAAATTTTTCACTACATTCAGGCGGCAATGTAGCGGGACTAACTTCTTTACCCACACCCGTCCATGATGTGGGAACCCTCTCTGCAATTGATTCACTACATTCGGGCGAAAATGTAGTGACCCTTGCTTACTTCTTACTGTATTCAGGCTCTGCAGCACGTCGCTAAGCGGGGACGCCCAAAGCAATGCTCATAATTTTTGTAATCCATGTAAAAATCCGACGAAGTTTTACGTTGGTTGTCGGAAGCCTAACACAACCCTCCTCCTTTATCCGGGCTTGGGATTGGCAATGCAAGGGTGATCCCTTACATGAACGGAGTTATTGAACCAAAAACATAAGGAAACAAAAATAACAAATCCTCTCTAGGAAATCTAGTTGTGCGAAACCAGAAAACATATCCTTTTTTTGTTCTCTTTTGTTTTTCGTCTCCAAAATTAGAGGTCATCCGTTGCGTGAACAAATTATCAGGTGAGGAATCCTCGAGAACGAAAATGGTTGAAGGTCTTCAACATCGAGATCGTTTCTCTCATGCCTCTCCTTTTATTCTTGAAGATCTCATCTACTTCCACATTTACACTTCCAGCATTTTGAGGTGAAAAATGGATGAAATCCACCCCGAACTTGCTAGATCCAAATCCAAAACGAAATTGGAATGATTGATATAATCCAACCAACTATGGACCCAAATCATATTACCCATCAAGCTAAAATCAAGCCCACATTCTTTTTTTGGTTACGATGGGGAGGCTGAAGCCAGGTATGCATGAACCGGGAATCGAACTCACACCCTATGTCTGGTGGGGTCGCGAGCCCTACCGGCTAGGCTGATGCCCTGAGTGAATCAAGCCCAAATCAATGTAAGGCAATACTTGTGCTAATATTATCATAAACTAACGAACTAGATCTTTGCATTCAAAAGACCACTATGAGTTCAAATGGAGCCAAACATCATCTGAATCATGCATAGATGGGTTAGGTCTAAGAAGCTTGGGAACATTATTAACTTAACGGACGGCAGTGATGGATACACATAGACATGGGCCGGTTCCTAACTGACCCGGTGGTTCTAACCGAAACCGAACAAGGATAAGAACCAATGAAACGAAACTGGAATTGGGTCTCGAATCAGGGACCACTCGGTTTGGTTCTAGTTTCACCTTTTATAAAACTGGAACCGACGGTTCCAAACTGTAGGTCTGTTATTTTTCTTGTAATTTTTTAATAAATTAACTGGTTCCAGTTGATTCCGAACTCAACGTGGAACCGCATTGAAACAAGAACCAAACATGTCTAAATACACATTTAAAGGGCAATGTGAGTCATCTGCCTCACTCAAACTTCGGAAAATAAGAAAAGGAGCATAGTCCAGGTTAAAAGAATAACCTATGAGACGATCCTTGGTTTAAACCAAACAGCCTAAAATAATTTATGGATCCTCCATTCATAAAATCACCGGCTACGTAGACAGCCGATCAGTATCGAACCGTGGGCTATTTGCCACACCCTAAAATAATTTATGGATCCTCCATTCATAAACCAAACACAAATGAGCTCGAGATAGCAGGCCATCTGTTCTGCTAGTGCTTGTTTTGTTTACCAGCACTACAACAACAACAACTAAGCCTTTTCCCATACTAGACGGGGTCGGCTACATGGATTCTTTGTTTCCACATATCCCTATCATGTGCTATGTTGGCAGTTAACTCACAATAAGCTAGATTATTCTTTATTGTTTCTTTCCAACACTTTTGTGGTCGTCCTCTACCTCTTTTAATACTTTCCAAATTTAGTTTTTCTAACCTTCTTACAGGTTCTTCTTTTGATCTTCTTTCTATATGTCCAAACCATCTTAAACGATGTTCTCTCATTTTATCCTCTATTGGTGTCACTCCTAATTTGTTTCTAATAACCTCATTATGTATACGGTCTTTTCTTGTTTACCAGCACTAAATCTAAATAATCAACTCATAATATTTGGATCTAAATATTAAACCATACATAAAATTCATACATACAGCTTCAAAATTAGAATTCTTTTCTTTCTGGTTACAATAGGGAGGCTGAAGCCGACATCCATATCGAACTCATGACCTTCAACTTGTGAGCAAACCCCCTAAGGAGGTGAGCTATTCCTCTTTGTGCTGCTTCTCAAAGAGTTAAATTAGTCTGTTGAATGTCGCTTTGATTACCGTTATTGGACAAGTTTGAATACAACTTGGCTAAAATAAGGGAAAAGCAAACTATGGCAAGCATTTTCATCATGTACATTAGCTCCTATGATAATGATCCTTGAAATTTATATCATTTTCCTTTTGAGTTGTCTGTGCTGGGCTATTATCTCTTAGTCTCTTGGCTTGATTATAAGTAATTGTGTAAGGAAGATTAGGGTTTATGAGCTTATATCAATGCTCCACTTGCATTGGATTTGAGAAATCCGGCATCGGGGTCGGTCTAGCAACCAATCTTGGACAAATTAGTGATAGATTTATTACTTTCTATTTCTTTTAGATACAGTGGGGAGAGCAAAGCCAAATTTTGCCCCCGTATCGAACTCATGATCTTCAACTTGTGAGTCGACCCCTAGCCAGGTGATTCATTGCTCTGTGTGCCTACTTTCTAGTTAGATTATCATACTCTAATATTGTGAGCGGGACAATTTGAGAAATTTGCAAATACACACTGAAGAAATCAGCTATTCACCAAATAACACGTAACTTTTTCAGACATTATTTTTTAACTGTCCATCTTTTTCAAGTATACATCAAACAGTCTCCTCGAGTGAGAATTGTGTTGTTATATGAATTTTCTGTAGGAAGTGCCCTAACTTGCTTGATGAAGTTTACGAAGCATGCTATAAATGGTGGAGGTATCAATCAATTATTTCAATTGATCGACAATCAAATGACTCATTTTAAGACCAAGAATGCCTTTGATGTGTACTTTGAAATCCCCAACACTTACATGTAATATCTGTAAATGTTAGGCAGTCATCTATAAATAGCTGATTAGGTGAACGTTTTCTGTAAATTTCTCATTCTTAGTTCCTACGCAATTTCTGATGGTCAAGGTCTTATTATCCTTATTCTTTATATTATCATAATGTTTTCTGTAAATTTTTTATTTAATTCCTACCAAATTTCTGATGGCCAAGGTCATATTATCCTTATTGTTTATATTATCATGGGGACCACTATTTCTTTGATATTTATGATTATCCTCTCTGAAGCTGCATTCCAGACCACTCTCTCATGAGGAAACATTCAAAAGGGAAATATATTTATGGAGGGTTATATCTATGACAAATAAACAAATAATTTATTTCCAAAAGCGTTCTTAGAGGAGTAACTACATAAGCCCATGTTCTTGGAGGAAAACATCATGCACAGGCAACCGTTAGTGAGGCATAAAATTATCCTCCAAATCTATAGTGCGTACATGCGCAACACATTTCTCATGTATCTCTTAATATACTTTCGGTATTTCAAAAAGGTATATGTCAAATTTTAGTATGTAGAAGTTATGTATTTGTCTCGTAAAATCGATCACAAAGTGTATAAGCTTTTTTCTTCAATGGAGGGTAGGCATCAACTTCTAAAATACTAAAGCACTACAAGCTTATGGTCAATAATTACTTCAAGTTGCACGAAGAGCAAGAGCTCACCTGGCTAGGGGACTGACTCACAAGTTGAAGATCATGAGTTCACTACCACGTGCATGCATCAGGCTCTGGCCTCCCCTGTCTACCGAAAAAATAATAACGAAACTGATTCAAGTTCAAGCTGTCCCGAAAGCGAAACCAAACCTTGGCACATTGAGTGAAAGAATATTTGACCTAAAGTAACTAATCCATTCTGGTCCTCGTGGATCTGGACCCAAATTTCCCAACGACCTCTTGAAGCCTTAGGAAAACCTTCCTCTGACGAATAATATTAATATTGTAAGTACAGACAAATGGGTCTGAAAATCAAGACCCGAACTCTTGGTTCTTGACCTGACAAACCTTAGGGGAGTATGTGATGGAAAAGACCACTTGGGCGTTATGAATGTCTTGCATTTATGGAACTTCAAATTCAACTACCACCTTGAACGGGGACGCCATCTCTCTCTCTCTCTCTCTCTCTCTCTCTCTCTCTCTCTCTCTATATATATATATATATATATATATATATATATATATAGTACTGATCATTCTGGCATTCAAACCATACAGTTTGTCTCTTTTTATGAAGTGGTCTTAGGAGGCATTTTGTTTCGTCTCAGGGAAAGATGGAAAGCATGTGTTAGGAACAATGGTGTTTTTATTTCATCAAGAAAATGAATTAAGGAAGAAGAATGAGTTCATTGCGGTGAGAATGTTCAATGAATCTATATTAATGACAGTGTAGTTATATCTATTGAGATGTTATGATTGGCTATGCTGCTAAAAAGGTGAGCATTGAGTGATCATAAGGAAACAGTCGCGTCTAATCCGCATCCATTAGAAAAATAGCAGTACTAGTAGAACGGAAAGCGCTTCTCCTCTTAAAATCATCAAATAAACAGCTTTAAAGTTCATAACTGAATTGTCTGTACTTGTTTATTTCAGCTGTTAACAGCATCAAACTTTCCAGTTTGGATGTAGTTAGTACATTAGGGAAGTTCACTATCTAATGTAGGTTCATGTATGTGGAGAGAGAGAGTGTCATATGCCCCTCCTGCTGAAGAAAATTGCTTGAAAATGAATAGGCCGGGGTGTCCTTTTTTTTTCCTATTTAGCAAATTCCAAATCCGGCGGCTATCATGCTGCTACCCTTTGTTATGCCAAGTAGGAGAAAAGAACTGGTTCAAAGCCAATCCAAAGCGTACCCACACGGCTGCGAACAAAGGCCCGAACGGCGGCAGTCCACCACCATTGCCGGAAACGAGCTTATGCTTTGCGCGGACTTTCCTCAAGTCAAAGTGATTTGTCTCTTTCGCGAAGCGCAGCGGTGTGATTCCAGGTCCCGTCATTCGAGTCTTTAACCTGAACGAAGTTCAGCGGTTTTAAGGAGAACTGAACGAAACTGTTCAATATGGAATGAACGAAGTGAAGCGTTACAGTAACGCAGGCTGAACGAAAGTACTTTAAGCCTGAACGAAATTCAGCGACACTCACTGCCAGCCGAGCATCAGTCTCAAGTTCAATAACCTCTTTAGTGTTTGGAAGGAATAGTTGATACCTCACGACACGACCAGACGCTGGTGATGTGTCACAAGTTCCGAACTCTTTCTAAGCATGTATTTGAAAGGAAAACCTCAATCATGTCTTCTGACAATTTTTTCATCTTTACCAAACGAAACTTCAAAAGGTCATGAGCTAACAACCATAATTACCATCTTTTGGACGGACCTTTACACTATCCTTTTTCTTTTACAACAGGAGAGGAAAAGAAGCCATCGAGAAGTCTGAGAAACTACAGATCTCAGATGGACTAAAAAATCCGTATTCCATGTGTCCACAACAACAGGAAAACCGGCCTCACCAAGTTCCTCAAGATAGAGGATGGTGAAGGGATGCCAAGAAATGCTTTCGTACAGCTTATAATTTATTGATTGGATCATAATCCTTTATTTCTAACAAGTTTGTTGCATCGTCCTGAGCATTCATCTTCTTCTTGTCTCTCCAATTCTCTCCCCTCATTTTGGCTTCAGCAACTGCCCGCTCTCGATCTAAGCCCCTATTCTGATTCCTGGGTATCATGGGAGAATCATCTCTTTCGGACTCGTTGAATCCTGACTTTTGACCAGAAATACCACTCTCTTCGCTCTTTGCAATTCTTCCAGATTTTTCCTCAGCAGCGCCAAGCCCTTCCCTCTCATCTTTATCTCTGCTAGCCCTGCTGTTTTGAGCAGCATTGGAATAATATGCCTGGTTCGCCAAATAGGTCAGAGCTGTGATCACATCCCCCATCACCGGACGCATGGCTGCCTATTCGTGGAGATACATTGCAGCAACTGCAAGTGCTTATACAATCCCCGCATAGGAAACCTACCTTTTAAATATGGGTCGGCCATCTTTAGGAATTTCCGCCGGTCATGGAACATTGGGCGAGCCTGCAAATAGTATATTATATCTATGAGGAGCACAAACAAGCATCCCATGAGATTGGTGGATGTTGATTAAAGGCTGCGAAAATTATAACCCTTCTTAGTTTACACGTTTTTGAGACATGAGAGGTAATACTAACACTGTCTCAACCATAAAAGGGAAAGATCATATTCTCATTCTCAGGTTGCACGAGCATTTAATCCAATTCATGCGTAGTGTGTGAATAAGATGCAAATACAACATTCTTGAAATGTGATATAGATATTAAAAAATGTGATAGCGCAGCGGAAATAGAATATCACAAAGACGAGAAGAACAACTGAAGAGAAAATATGGAGATCGAAAGAGGGGGCAAACTCTCCAATGAAGGCCACTCCTCCTCTCTCTCTCTCTTTCTTAATCTTAATCTCTTAACCCTAATACAAGAAATTAAGTCGTTATATAATGGGTTATTAAACATAAAAATGATCAAAATACCCTTAATACTATGGACAATTACAATAATATCTAAAACATCAAAATTACTAAAACTAACACTAAAAACATATTCTTCTACAACCCCCTCAAGTTGGGAGTGAGATACTTCGAACTCCAAACTTATCAAAAAAATTATTCTTTTTTCATTTTTTTTTCTAATTTTGAGCCCTCTTGGTTGTTTCTTTTTCAGTACCTTCCTGACTGCAACATTCTTCATCAGCCTTCATGCTGTTCCTTAACAGGTTTATGACTACACTAATCTTAAACAGCTTCTTTGCTAAAACATCTTCAACTCAACCCTCTTGGTAGGTCATATTCAGTAGCTTCTTTGACTGCAATATTTTCAACTCAGCCTTCCTGACTGGTCATATTCAGCAGGTTCTTTAGCTGTAACATATTCAACTCAGCCTTCCTAGCTGGTCATTTTCAGCAGCTTCTTGGCTACAATATTTTAAACTCAGCCTTCCTTGCTAGTCATTTTCAACAGCTTCTTTGACTACAATATTTTCAACTCAGCCTTTTTGGCTGGTTATTTTTAACAACTTCTTTGCTGCATCATTTTCAACAACTTCTTTGGTTGCAAATTTCAACAACCTCTTGGCTGCAAAACACATTTCAGCAGTTTTCATGATTGCAATCTTCACTTTTAAAAATAACAACTTGCTTAGCTGCACAATTTCGACAACTTTCTCTAAAAATTCTAGAGAGACATCAACCAATTCACAACCACCTTTGTACCATGCAGAATTGCACCTTTATTCCAATAAACTACAATTTTCTTTGGCATGCACACTCAATGTTCCTCAAATGTGCATAAGCACTAAAAATGATCAGCCACTATCCACTACATTTGTTGGCCAACTACATTGATAGCATTCTGGAAACAAGATCCATGCTCTACTACAGTTGTCTCATCAGTGAGATCTGACATCAGTGCTCGTGCTTCCCTTATACATGTTGCTCTTCCTGCTCTCAACATATTCCACACGATCGTTGGCATTAGCGCTTTCATCGCTGTCAGTGCTAATTTCTCTGAAGCCTTGACTACCTTGATCACTGTCATTGTTGCATGTAATTGGCTCAGTGCAGTACTGGCACCAGCTTTGACCAGTTTTGTTTCTTCCTCCACATTCTGTTTCTGAATCTTGAGTTTGGCTTCCCCAAGCTCTTCCACAGTCCTGCGGGTGGATCGAGAATACAATCTTCACTGCAAATAGGAGTAGGCAACGCGACATATTCACATATGACAAATGAGCAACCATTTCTGGATTTTTGTTCAATCTAAGCCAAGGGACATAAGCTCAGGTAGAACGTATCGTCGTCCACGAATCTATTTCTTGAACTTTGAAGTAATGATGCACAAACAAGTGAGATATGGAGTACTTCATGGAATGAATATCCTCTGAAAAATCCACCTTGTTCATTTATTCTCACTTGAAAATTGTTCAGGAGGATCCTTTTTCTCCCTAGAGATCCTTAATGCAAGTGAATAAACTGATTTTCTCTTCACTGATGTAGATTCTGCTACTTGCTTCACTGCCATGGAGAGGCTATGACTGTTTGAGATCAGTTCCCTCAATTTCTAGTTCTAATGGAACTTCTGCTCCAGATTTTTCCATGCCCTCAACTAAAATAGTAATTTCTCCCTTTGCTTGGTGGTCCAAAAACACTCCTTTAGATTCTCCTAAAATGTCACGCCAGAACTTAAATGTTAACCATTATTAGAAAACTATGAAGATGAAAATCTTTTACCATGATACAAAATTTAGAATTGATATAAAAGCTACAGGACAACTTTTGAAGCTTGAATGAACAAATTTATGACATAATTGAACCACAAATCATTGGAATTCCCATCTACATAAGGCAACTTCAATACTTGATCCATTAATCCTGCTCTGACATAGGAGGCAAGTAATGTGTTATAGGTGACAATGTCTGGCTTTACACCACTGTCTTTCATCTTATCAACAAACGCTAAAGCCAGATTCCCAACAAGAGTTTGACAAAGCAGCAAGGATGCTTGAGATGTTGATGTTGTTAGGATTCTCAAATAGTAGCATCTTGCGAAAGACTATCATAGTATCATCGACATGACCATTCTCTATAATCCAGATATGATCCCATTCGATGAACTCACACCAAGAACTATCCCACTCCTCATCTCATCCAACATCCTAAGCGTTGAATTAAGGTCGTCGCCCCATGCACATGCAGATTTAACATTCCTTTTCTACTTAACTCATCAATATGGCAATCCATCCAACCTCATTCTTCTGCATTTTTTTTCTGAAATTTTCAGCCTTCTTGAGCATTTCATCAAACAATTGATGTGCTGGTAAACATCTCTCTTGGGCATTTCATCAAACAGTTGGTTTGCAACTCACTTATTTTTGTTAATTATAATGAGACACTAGCACATACCTGTTTATAAGCATATCTGAAATCATTCATGGTCAAAGGTCGTATATCTGCACTGCTACTTAACTTTGGAGCATGTTTGCCTTCTGCCAACGTTGATGCATGGCTAACATTGCGGGAGTTCTTTGGGCAAACGGTGTTTCAAGTTGAGGTGGGACCTTATCACCAAACATACCAGCCACTTCAACCATTCTCCATAAGACGGTCTGCACAATTTCACCCAAGTATATTCCTGAAATCATCTTCTCAAATATTTGTTGCCCTGGGTTCAAACTCTCTACTATTAATCTATGTTAGCCTACTGATAGTTTGATCCTTTAGAGCCCAATTGATCTTATTGTTGTTACCCGTGCCCAAGTCGATCATGATTTACTTGTTCTAGAAGAAGATCACCGTGGAAGGGTCATACATCTCATACATGGTGTTGAAGTCGGGCACCTCTATAATATCAACCACATAAATAACTATAAAGTTCTTTATGGTCTCCACAACTGAAGCAAGCACCTCGTCCATCTGCATGCAGGTATCATCGCTCCTTTTTTTCGTTCTGCAGGCCTTGCCTCTTGAGTGCTTCAGTCATCTCCGTAACTACATCCCTCATAACATATTTTTTCCTCTTTAGAGACAAAATCAAATCTTATAGAGAACAAGAACGAATGAGACCTTTCACAGAATGAGAATGACTGAGATCTTCGGATAAAGTTCACGTGTTGCTGCTCTCAATGATCGAAGGCTCTGATACCATATTGAAAAATGTGATAACACAACAAAAATCAAATATCACACACACGAGAATAACAAGTAAAGAGAAAATGTGGAGATTGAAAGAGGGGGCAGACTCTCCAATGGAGGCCGCCCCCCCTCTCTCTCTCTCTCTTTCTTAATCTTAATCTTTTGACCCTAATAATAGAAGTTCAGCCCTTATATAATGGGTTGTTAAATACAAAATTACCAAAATACCCTTAGTACTATAGGCATTTATAATAATACCTAAAACATCAAAAATACTAAAATTAACACTAAAAACATATTCTTCTAACAATAGATGCCAAAGATATTCTACAAGATAGTAATACCTTTCACAAATAAAAAAAGGTGAACAATGTTGTGTTGTAAACTAAATTATCAATCGTACCAAAAAGGAACCATCAACCTTTTTATTGGTAATTACCAACTCAAAGAAGTTGCAAGTCACATAATACAACAACTACAACAACAACTAAGCCTTTTTCCATACTAGACGGGGTCGGCTACGTGGATTCTTTGTTTCCATAGAGTCTATCATGTGCCATGTTAGCAGTTAAATCACAATTGCAAGTCACAGAATATTGAAGCAAAAAGCCGTCATTCTCAGAAATGCTGATTGAGTGGCAATGCGGATCGACCAATCCTAATAAGGCTAATTAGTGCGGTCTAACCCCAAACCATCCACTATAATCTCAAATTTCTCACTACAAAGACTTGAGGTCGCATCACAATCTCATGCCAACCATTACCAACTTTGTAAAGATGTGAGCCAACACTAGATTGTATCAAGTCTGAAAAGTGTAAATTGGGTCAGAGTAAATAATCATAATTTCTTTGTTGGGAACTTGTTATGGTCCAGGCTATCACATCATTGAGACTAGTATCCACACCCAAGAACCATGCTAATAAACAAAAAACAGACCCATGGAAACAAGTATGAGATTTTAGCATTTCATCATTGGGTAAGGTAGTAAATGAGCACAGTGTGGAGAGACATGAATAATGGATTTCTAAGCAATTAAAATCCTAAAAAATTGGTCCATAATTATGACAACTATGCACGGAGTAGAATAGCTTTTTGTTTGGTAGGATACAAATGTATAACTGCTCTTTGTACCACTAGTTTTCAACAATAAAGGACTAAACCTCCAAGTATAGCCGTTTCTATCGGCCCATCATGTTTGTGTGATATATATTATGGTATTTGAGTACTTCAATCAAACCCAAGTAGGATAAACAATTGAATGACCACCATTATCAATTTATAGTCCAACCAACCTGTTGTTATAGCCCAGGATCAATGCATCCTTCATCAACTCTGTACTGTCACTAAAACTAGTCAATTGTAGAAACTCATATTTTGGCCAAGGCATTTTCTAGAATGAAGTATACAACTTCATAATTAATGAAATTCCGGCATCTATGTTTTAAGAAATTCCTATGACACCAAAGCGCCCGTGCCCATCTGACATCACATGCGCTTTTGGCATGATATTAACATAAAGCCCAGTCAACAGCACACAAAATGGAAAGAATCTACCAAGACCATATAAAACCCCACAAGCAAACAAAAAGTGACTGAGACAAGGAAAATGTATCATGAAGCTTAATCAATTAGCCAATCCTTCATGTTATTTTGCCCTTGTAGTTTAAGTCGCCTTGTGATCTCATGATTCGTTGGAAATGCGTTGAGACTTTTCATGGTTCAAAGACACAAAACACTGGGTATCGGATGAAACCACGTTTTACAGCTAGATATACAGTTATGTTACCAAACTACAATGCGTCTTTGTGATCTATGAAAGCAGGAAATTAATGTCGACCAAACAACAACTTAGCCTTTTCCCATATTAGACAGGGTCGGCTACATAGATTCTTTGTTTCCACATAGCCCTATCACGTGTCATGTTAGCAATTAACTCACAATAAGCTAGATCATTCATTATTATTTCTTTCCAACACTTTTGTAGTCTTCCTCTACCTCTTTTAATACTTTCAAAATCTAGTTTTTCGTATCTTCTTAATGGTTCTTCTTTTGATTTTGTTTCTATATGTCCAAACCACCTTAAACGATATTCTCTCATTTTATCCTCTATTGGTGTCACACATAATTTATTTTAATAACCTCATTATATATACGGTCTTTTCTTATACGACCACTCATCCATCTCAACATCTTCATTTCTATCACAGACATCTTTTGTACATGTTGATGATTAACTGCCCAACACTTAAAACCATAAAACATGGCAGGTCTAATTCCTGCTCTATAATATTTACCTTTTAACTTTAATGGTATCTTCTTATCACAAAGAATACTTGATGCTTCTCTCCATTTTTACCAACTATCATTAATTCTATGCGTAGCATCTCCATTAATTCTTCCATCACTTTGAAAAATTGACCCTAGGTATTTACTTTTCTTTTAGAGGATGCAATTTGTGTCCGTTTTAATTTCTATGTCCTCATAAGCAACCAAATCATCAAACTTAGATTCCATATATTCTGTCTTTTTCTACTAAGTCGGAAATTTTTACTTTCTAATGTTTCTCTCTATAATTCTAATTTTTTATTAACTTTTTCCTTAGACTCCTCCACTAACACAATGTCATCAGCAAATAACATACAAAAATGTGCTTCATCATGAATATGTTTTGTTAACTCATCAAACACCATTATAAATAAGTATGGACTTAAAGTTGATCCTTCATGTAACCCAATGTTAACTTCAAAGAAGTATGTCATTCCTTCATGAGTCCTCACTCATGGTTTTGCACCATCGTTGCTTTGCTATTTTGTTTGGGTAAGTGTTCTAGTTTTCAAGATACCTAGTTATGCAGAAGCGGAAAAATAATGGGTTCTATGTACAGGAATTAGTTCATCTGCAAGAACAACAAATTTGGGAAGAAGAACTGGCCAAGATGTTGAAGTCGAGCACCCAAGAGGTACCAAAAGTTTGTAACGAAGTCTATGCTTCAATGTAGCTAACGAAAGATCGGTGAATATCACCTCAAGATCACAAAGCCTTTAGAAAAAGGCTACAATAGGGCATATACAACAAAGGCACAATATAACGAAAATCAATATTATTTAGCCACAAAAGGCTTGTAAGAATATGTACATTAGTGTGATATTTATAGAAGAGAACATAAGTGAGAGAGGAGAACCAACAAGAGAGGAGGGGGCTGGTCATAGACAGCCCCCAACAGCTAGAAATTCTAGCCATTGGGGCCTGGTGACCGTTGGGCCCCCAACTTGTGGCCCTGGCCCTGGCCAGACAGCCCGATGGGCCAAGCTCTGTCAGGGCCTGGCCCTGGCGGCCCATATGTTCTAACAAAATTATATTGCGATTTTCTTTTTTGCTTTTGAGGGTTCTCGCATATCTGTTAGCTAACCTTACCGTTTTGTTTACTTTAATGGTCTTTATTAGGAATGTTCACACATGCAACAGAAAAAACATGATCATCTCTTAAATCATACCCAACTGTATGACTTGTCAAAATGGCGTACTTTCACAGGTAAACATTTGTGTGTGTATTAACATGTAAAAACTGTAGCTGACCGATCAACAACCTTTTATATATGCTTCTGGAGTTGTGTTTTTCAGTTTATGATAGCATTCGACTGTGTAATACAATTATACAAGAAGTTCTGTCTTGGAAAAAAAAAACTCTAACTAGGATTCAGGATATGCAACAAAAGTATGCTTTTTAAACAATCAATTTGTATTTGAACAAATGCAGAATTCTGAGATCAACTCTCCTACAGTTGCTAGAAATCCAGGTTGCAGCTTCTCATAATGTGAAAGGCTATCACAGTTTGAAATTTGAATAGTTGAGTGATATTTATGTGATTGTAACAAGGAAATCAACTTTCTTGTAGCTGTTACGTGTAACAGTTTTCTTACATATGCACGTAGACACGTGCACATAAGCACATACACATGCTCATGCTCATGCACACACATACATATTAACATGCGATGTTTCAAGGTTTTTTTTGTTGGTTCTAAAATCTTTGATATGTTTATTGCTTCATCTACTTCCCAAGCATCCACGTATCAAGTGCTGACAATGTACGTCTTTCTGTGGATTCAAAGTGTTGCCAATCCTCTGCAATGTATCTGGATGTTTATTATCGATGGACTTGTCATATAATTTTATTTAGTTAAGTAATGTTGCTTGTTAAAACTTATCTTTCTTTGTGTTGCAGGGCGATTGCTACATCAGATTCTTTGCTTAACTGATCCTTCTTGTTCAATGTATCTAGGACCTATGAGTAGGTGGTAAGAAAATTGTTGGTTGATTGTTTAGAGCATCTACAATACTTTATTTGCTTGCTTGAAATAATTTAGGATGCTGTATCGATTGGTCTAATCATGCTTGCTTTCCATTTCACAATTTGAAGCATTGGACCACTAACATGGTTACTGCCATGGGACATCTCTTAGGTTTGACGCGGAAGGTCATGAGCGACTAGGATCACGCTTCTTTCATCTTCTCGAGTCATGGTACTCTTACTATTATCTTAAGTTGATACTTGGATGACTATTGTTTAAATCCTTTGGGTTGAATGACCACTCCCGTATTGAAAGTTATTGAATTTTGTGCACTTATGCCACATCATTGATATGGAACAGCAGTTTATTATTTTTGTGAAACTCTTTCTTTTGCTTTGAAGTGTTGGAAGGAAACAATAAAGAAAAGAATGATATAGTTTGTTGAGTTAATTGTCAGCACGGCACATAATCAAGCTTTACGGAAACAAAAAATCCATGTAGCCAACCCCATCTAGTATGGGAAAAGGCTTAGTTGTTGGTCATCTTTCTGTTTATTTTCAAACTTCTTCCTTCATATTCTCTTAATCTTATTTATCAATAATTTGTTTCATGGGTGTTTCTTCGGTAACTTCTTTTTTTAATAACAAGGTCTGCTTTCCTTTTCCTTTCTGGAGTTCGTCATTTTTCTCATGTTTGGTACTTTGTTTTTTTACTTTCTGCTTTGAAACTCTCTCCTTGTTCTTTGGCCTCATCAACTTTTCATATCGATCGTACATTACAGTGGAGAGCCTCTTTCTAAAAGATGAGGATAAAAAATCAACTGAAATTCTGTTATGTTTTTTCTAGTGGCAATGTATATACTCTGGGATTGTTTTAAAGTGGATAGTCATAGGGTCTCGACTCTTTAGTTTGTGTTTGTTTAGTTGGATACATAGCAATCTGAGCAGTGTTCATGCCAGGAGATAGATATTCTTGGTCCCTAGCAGATACCCAATTTTTACTATGTGCGTGTATTCACATATTCTTTGACGTTGATATTTTCAGACCTTTGAGTGTACCTATATTTTACTCTATGTATGTGGGCGTATGTTTTGCATCTTGTGTGTTTTGACTTATACATGGATATGTATATTGTTGAATATCAACTAAATAAAACAATTTTAGAGAAAAACAAAGGAGAAGATGAGATAGGGCGTCATCGCCCTCTCTTCTTGGTGGGTGGCTGCTACATTCTCTCTTTTTTATTTTCCTTAACCTAATGGGCAGCTGCCAATTAGTATATATACATAATGTTTTAACTTGAAAAACGATTATACCCCTAGCAGCCCTAGTACAACGGGCCACTAGAAATAGAAAATTACAGCAAGATCCGATTAATTACAGCTAATCTAGCTTAGTATTCAACAAACTCTCTCAAGTTAGGACGAAGATACTCTGAATGCTCAACTTGCTAAGAAGCTATATTATCATTAGCGAGTAGCGGGTTGTTAGCGGTCGACCCTCATATAGTGGTAGCAGGGATATAGCAAATTTAGCGGTATATTTTTATTTATGATTAATATATATATATATAATAGATTCTCTAATTTTCAAGAAATATCAAGAAACACAACTACTTCTTTCATAAATATAAATCAAACTAAATAAAAAAAATTCTACTTCTAACTTCTAAGAAAAAGAAATAATAAATTTTATGTGGCACATGTATATTAAATTACAACAACAACAACTAAGCCTTTTTCCATACTAGATGGGGTCGACTACATGGATTCTTTGTTTCCACATATCCCTATCGTGTGCCATGTTAGCAATTAACTTACAATAAGTTAGATCATTATTTATTGTTTCTTTCTAACACTTTTGTGGTAGTCCTCTAGATCTTTTAATACTTTCCAAATTTAGTTTTTCATACCTTCTTATAGGTTTTGCTTTTGATCTTCTTTGTATATGTCCAAACCATCTTAAATGATATTCTCTCATTTTATCCTCTGTGCTTCAACAACTCCGTTGAACACACAACGCGAACTGAAACAATGGATTTTGGGTGGATTGCGAGGTTCTGGTGCAAGAGGAGAGCTCTGAGATATACCCATTTGTTTGGGTATTGCATGATTTGGAGGGATTTCTTTGATTTCCAACAATCAATTTCCAGAAGTCGTTGCTTTCTTCCCAAACAAACCAGTCGTCTCGTGCTTCAACAACTCCGTTAAACACACAACGCGAATTGAAACGATGGATTTTGGATGGATTGCGAGATTCTGAACCGTTTCAGAATCTCCAAAATTCACAAAAATTTTACAATGAGTAAACACAAATATGGAGATTCTGGAACTATTTTTATTCTATTTTTTGGTTCTATGATTATGGAGAATTAAATAAAAAATGTGCCTCTATGCAGGCGTTCGAAACTAACCTGTTACAGAAATAAAGAGGTTTAGAAAAATATTGTATCTCAAAGTGCAGATCTCTGATTTCTATGAATTTAGTGTTGTTAGAAAGCTATGGATGTAAGTTTCCAATGAGACTAGTTTCAATATATTTGGTTCACTGCAAACAAAGTTATGAGATGATTACCCAACCTCTGTTGTAGGAAGTACAGACTGGATAGACTTAGTTTTTAATTTGTCCGACTTTTTCTTGTTTTATTTAAGTGGCTGCACGATCCTAAAATTCTTGAAAATTTTATTATAAGTGAACTTGTGTGTGGGGATTCGGTATACAAAATTTCAGATCATTTGGAGAAGAGAGACAAAAATGAAAAATAAAACATGAGACAAACGCAAGATGCTGAAAACATATTTCCATGTTTAAAACATACCAAAGAACCTCTCTTGATACCCTGCCGTAAACTTTTCTATATCAATAAATATCATGTGAAGGTCTTTCTTTTTTGCTCTAAAATGTTCCACAAGACATCTCAAAAGGTGAATCACTTCAACAGTAGTAGATTTGCCTCGCATGAATCCAAATTGATTATCTGCTATACTTGATACTTGTCTTAACCTACATTTGATAATTATTTTCCACAATTTCATAGTATGGCTCATTAACTTGATACCTCGATAATTTGCATAATTTTGAATGTCTCTCTTTTTCTTATATATGGGTATAAGTGTACTCGCTCTCTATTCTTTGGGTATCTTTTGTTTTTTCCATATTTCATTAAATAGTCTTGTGAGTCAAGTGATTCCTATTTCTCCTAGTATTTTCAAAACTTCTATAAGAATATTATATGTTCCTACCGATTTACCACCCCTCATATGTTTAAGAGCCTCCTTTACTTCATTCTTTTGAATACATCAGTAGAAATTGCGGTTTATATACTGTTCTGATTTGGCTAACTCTCCTAAACTAATACTAACATCTTTATTTTCATTAAAAAGTTTATAAAAATAATTTTTTGATCTATTTCTTATATCATCATTTGCCACTAGAATTTTTTCATCCTCATCTTTGATGCATGTAACATAATTAAGATCTTAAGTTTTCTTATCTCTAACCCTAGCTATCCTAAAAATATATCTTTCACCCTTTTTTGAGTTGAGTTTTTTTATATAAATCCTTCTAATTTTTAGTTTTTGTTTCACTGACGGCTTTTTTCACTTTTTTTTTGCTTTCTCAAAAGCTTGTAAAGTTTCACTAGTTTTATTAGCATAATGTAATTTGTAACATGCCCTATTTGCCTTGATTTTATTTTGCACTACTTCACTCCACCACCAAGCTTCTTTTTGTGCCGGTACACCTCCCTTAGATTCACCTAACACATCTTTCACCACTTTCTTAATATTTATAGTCATATTGTTCCACATATCACAAGGTATACCGACATAATTTCAAATATCTCTTTGAAGAACTTTATATTTAAATATATCTTCTTTCTCAATTTTGAGGTTCCACCATTTAGTCTGAATAGCTTGATGCACTCTTTTCTTTTTTGTCTATTTTTTTATTTGTAAATCTATAACTAAAAGTACATGTTGGGTGGTTAAACTTTCTTTAGATCAATAAATATCATGTGAAGGTCTTTTTTTTTTGCTCTAAAATGTTTCATAAGACATCCCAAAAGGTAAATAACTTTAATAGTAGATATGCCTCGCATGAATCCAAATTGGTCTATGTTGCACTGGATACTTGTCTTAAGCTACGTTTGATAATTCTTTCTCGTAATTTCATAGTATAACTCATTAACTTGATACCTCGATAATTCACACAATTCTGAATGTCTTCTTTTTCGCTTTCTTATAAGCCTCTAAAGATTCACTAGTTTTATTATCATAATGTAATTTGTAACATGCCCTCTTTGCCTTGATTTTATTTTGCACTACTTCACTCCACCACCAAGATTCTTTTTGTGCAGGTACACCTCCTTTAGATTCACCTAAAACATCTTTTGTCACTTTCCTAATATGTATAGCCGTATTGTTTCACATATCACAAGGTATACCAACATAATTCTAAGAATCTCCTTGAAGGACTTTCTATTTAAATATATCTTCTTTCTCGCTTTTGAAGTTTCACCATTTAGTCTAAATAGCTTGACGCACTCTTTTCTTCTTTGTCTATTTTTTATTTGTAAATCTATAACTAAAAGTCGATGTTGGGTGGTTAAGCTTTCTCTTAGCATTACCTTGCAATCTTTATAACATGCTCTATCTTTTTTTCTACAAATAAAGTAATCAACTTGTATTTGTGATAAGCCACTCTTATAAGTAATTAAATGTTCACATTGTTTTTTGAAGATTTTATTGACTATAAAGAGATCAAATGCCATAGCAAAGTTTAAAATCTCCCTACCTTCCTCATTTATATCCCCAAATTCAAAGTTTCCATGAATACCTTGATATCCTAATGCCTCTTTACTGACATGTTCACTTAAGTCTCCTCCTAAACAAGTCATCTCCCTTTGTGGAATTCTTTGAATCACCTTATCTAACTCTTTCCCAAAAGTCGTCTTTATACTATCTTCTAGTCCTACTTGGGGTGCGTAAGCACAAACTATATTCAAAACCTTTGCTCCTAACATTAATTTCAACATCATGATTCGGTCACCATATCGTTGTATGTCTACTACACTATCTTTAAATCTTTATTTACGATAATACCAACTTTGTTTCGTGAATTTAAAATTTACATCCTCAATCTCCTTTGCTTTTTCTCCAACTCACTTTGTATCTTATAAACATAGAATATGAATCTTTCTTCGAATCATAGTATCTACCACATCCATTAGCTTACCGAACAATGTTTTGATATTCGAAGAACCAATATGAATCTTATTATCTAGTACTAGCTTTTTTACCCTTCCCATCCATCCATATTGAAAATACAGAGACCCTCTATATAATTTATTTACTACAATCGAGCAGCAATGTAGCGGGACTAACTTCTTTACCCACACCCGTCCATGATGTGGGAACCCTCTATGCAATTAATTCACTACATACGAGCGAAATTGTAGTGACGCTTGCTTACTTTTCACTGCATTTGGACTCTACATTGCGTCACTAGGTGGGGACGCCCCAAATCATGGACTAGCATGTAAGCTAGTCCTAGATTGCATACATCATATGAAAAAACATGTTATAAAACCTCTAATTTAGAAGGGCTAGCATGTCATACATCAGATGATTCAATATTGTACATAGAAGAAAAACATTAAACAGAATTAGAGGTTTTATTATTATTAAAATTCATACAATAATCAACAATTGGTTTTACATGAATTTTAAACAAATATTTTACATTACACAAATAGCCCTTTCGAAAGAAACATCTTGTACTATGTAATGTAATAACAACTTCATTATATTTCTAATACAACCTTAATCCCTCTCTAACAAAAGCAGGACTACATAGGATATTCTGCTGAATCGTTGGGGTGTGTTAACTCCCTTAAGAGTTAGAATATTTTTTGAAGAAAACTTTAAGTTCATACACCATTCGCATTTGACTTTAGCCATCGAATGATCCCCTAAGATTATTCACCCATAGATATCCTGCTAAGACACAAACAAAGATTGCTTAGTATAGACTACACATTAACCCTAATGTCTACAATCAAGTATTGTGGCTCATAAATACAAAAGAGATAATGTTTAAGAGATAAATACCTTTCACTAACAGATACAGTGGTCGTCACCATGTTGACCATAATTCTTTTAGCGACTGAAAGTTTCTTGACTTTCTTTGATGGACAATCCCTCGCCCAATGTCTAGCTTTACTACAAAGTCAACATAGTTTGTTTTTGGGTTTCTTTTGGATCTTGACATTTTTTTTATGCTTTGTCTATTTTCCCTTAGGATCACTAGGTTATTTTCTTCTGACCGTGAAGTTAACCTTAGGGGTATTGTCTACATGTATAATAGGTTTATGACTTCTATGTTCTTCATCTATTATTATATCTACCATTAGATCATCAATGGTTATGTTACTTTTCTTATGCTTGAGATCTAGACTGAAACCCTCTCAAAACTTAGGAAATTTCTCAATAATAGGCGTAACAATAAATTTATCCGTAAACTCCATCTCGGCTTCCTTCGTACCATGACATAAAAACTAAAACTCGTGAGCCTGTTTGGTTAAAGATTTCCCCTCTATTATTTGATACTTAAGAAACTTACCACGGAATACTTTTGAAGACTGAGGTCTTAAGTATTGTATTTTTAATGCAAGACAACTCACCAATCTTTTGTTGTCGTAGAAGGGGAAGAACTATATATATGAAATAAAATATTTGATATTGTCGATAAAATACAGTACCAACATAGGGTGTCCTTCTCCTTCTACTCGATGATTTTATTTGATCTTATAGGTTCAGTATTATCGGGTTGGAGATAATCTATATACAAATACAATCTTAAAATAATTAACCAAATTTTCATACACTACTACTAGCATTTAAAGTAGGGACTGACAAACTTTTTTTGCATCAAGATTAAGTTGATCTTATGTCAGAGAGTTGCAGTCGTAAACATGCTCACTATGGTAAATGATGATTTCTCTAAGATTATTTGAAAAATCCGTAGGCATACATGCATAATAAACCAATATGCAACAAATGTAAACATACCCTAATCGACAACAATAGTAGCATATCCAAAGAAAACAACAAACAAAGCGTACAAAAAACAAAAGTAGAAGTAAAATCATAATAGGAAAATATTTATGCAAGTCGCCCTTACGAACTTACCTTAGAGAAATCAGCGTCCCGCTATGAGTATGTATAGATACCCGCATTTTCCTTCCATGATAAAGCACACACAACTTGAAATGCATGTACTTGACTTCGAGTCGACCTCGACTACGCCTCAATTGCTTATAACTTGAGGAAAGATGATTGGAAGCAGTCACACTACAGTGAGAAGGGAGCAAAGAATAGAGATGGGGAGAGAGAGAATAATCACTATAATGTTGATTAGGAAGCTTTAATCATGTATTTATATAGTGTGTGTTGGATCACGGATCGTAGATCCAATCCAACCGATACACATCTTCATCCCGTAATCGTTCTTGCACAAGCACTCTTGACCGTTAGATCAAAAGATTTTCATGTAAAAAAATACACCAAAGACAATTCTCAAACCGAAGTAAGAGAGACATGCAATAATATACAGTGGGGACCGATAATATAGAGTGGGGACCGACCCGATGCATGCATGTGTGGTTTAACATGTTCTTTCCAAGCTTTTTGAACCAATGTTCATGAGCTACCAACTATATAAAAGGAATGTGGGTTTGTCTCATTCTTCAAATAGGACTAAACTTTGTCTCCTCTTGGTCATCACATGCACAAGTCCCTCACATGTCACTTTTTATACTTTACGACTTTTACATATATCAATGATGGATAAATTGAATATTTAGGATAGAAACATTAATTAAATGTTATTAATGCATATAGGTTTGATAAACCCAACCATAATTAACATTAATCCAACAATACCTTAAAATGACACTAAGATACATTATTGTAAAGACACAACAAATGATCGGGATCCACCTTCGGAACAAAATCTCTTTTTACGAACGAAAAGAAAAGTACACATTAACCACATCACTCAATTCATTCCTTTCCACCCTTCGACTCGAGAGGAAGAAAAGAAATGAGAGAAAAAAAGAATAAAAAGATGTTGCAAAATACCAAATAACCACGGCTTTCTCTCATGGCCTAAAAAACCATTGCTCCTCTCTTTGCTCATACTCTTCATCAACTTAAGAGAGAGAAGAAAGAAGATAGAAAAGAGAAAGGAATATTTTATCGAGCTAATTGTCGAAGAGCCAAATGGTTACCATATTCTCTTTCTTTTTTTATAATATATATAATATACCCTATGTTTAAATTTTCTTAAAAATGTCAATCATTCGATTTTTAAAATCAATGGTGAGATTTTTAAATTAAAAATATGAAATTGATATATAATGAATTGCATCCAAAATTAGCTAACTTTAAACTACAAGAACTAAAATGAAAATTTGCCAAACCTTGGTGAAGCTTTCCCTATTACCTTTTCTCCTTTTTGTTGTTTAGAAGAGGAAGCCGAAGCCTAATACGTGCACCCTGTAGGACTCGAACTCCCCACCAGCAGCATCAGAGACAAGGCGTGCTGCCAAACACTCTGGGTGCTTTCCCTAATACTTTAATGAATAGTAAATACAACAAACTTTTCATCGATAAAAGATTTTCGTTTTAAATATGAATGTGGAACCGCTTTTAACAACACATACAGACGCACCCAAGGTGAAAGCCCACCTGTTTGTTATTTAGCCTCTATGCGAGGAGGGGAACCACAAATGGTCGGTTCCAAGTATACTCGGACTAACAGTTCAAAACTGCCGGTTTTGGTTTGGCTGACTCTGAATTGTGAACCTGCATAATAAAATTGGGTTCCATCCTGTTTTAGTTCCGACCCATTACTGCATGTCCCAATGTGAGAAAAAGAAGGTAAATTTTTTTTGAGAAAACTTGAAAACGGAGCTTAAACCAACAGTTTGAGCCACTAGTTCTGATTCCGGTTTCATAGTATCAAGAACCGTAACCTAATCAGGGGCCTCAATTTGGTCATGGTTCCCAGTCCGATTGGCTGGTTCCTGTTTTGATCGGTTTCCTACCAGGTCTTAATTCGGCATGACCCATTCTCTCTATTCTAAACAAAACTTTAAATCTACAATAGCACCACATTGTGAAAGGTTTTACTTAAAATAACGAACCAATTGTTGGGATTTTGTTTGGATGAGAAAACTTTTAACAAATCACAGTTCTTTTGTTTTACACGGAAATCTTAAGACACTTTGGAAAACGATAGAAATATTATAAATATCTAACACAATAAAATGGGAAAATAAAAGAATCCCAACACCTGTGTAAGGTTTTACTTCAAATAAGAAACCATTATTGGGATTTTTTAATGAGAAAACTATTAACAAATCACGGTTTTCTTATAACATTTACACTGATAGCATTAGCTCGACGGCAGGGTGCTCTAACACTCTTGCTGCTGGTGGCGAGTTCGACTCTCAAAGGTTGCATGTGTGGGTGTATGTTAGGCTTGGGCCGGTCTTGTTAAAAAAAAAGTTGAAGAGTTGGTGCTGCTGCGTATTTATGGACTTAGATAGTTGATAGATTGAAAAACATTGCGATTTTTATCTTTTCCGAACCATATTAACCTCAAAACATCGGATAGTTGACGGCAATATTAAAAACTTAACGGCAATATTTTGTTGCGCGGGTGTTTGAAAGACAGGACTCACGTCCGATCTCCAGATCCGGTAAGTTGATAAATGCACGCGCCGGAAATCCCTTCAAGCAGCACTGTTACACCGTCGACGATGAGTGCAAGGAAGTCTTCTCCGTCGTATTTTGAAAGGTTTTCTCTCTCTCTCTCTCTCTCTCTCTCTCTCTCTCTCCTCAATTCGTTGTGATAAAAGGGATTCAGTAATGGTTTTGTTTGACCGTATTGGGATTTTTGGTATGATGGTTTCCTTTGCATGACATTGATTGATGCGGGTCTTTTGTGGGGATTTCTGTGATGGTTCTTGCTTTAGTGTGGATTGTGGTCGTGGGTATGAATCGGCTGCCTCATTCTTTTTCCTTTTTGTTAAGGGAGTTTTTTCTTTTCTTATTTTTTTCTTTTGTTTTTCTCTTCGTTTGTGTCTCTTGTTTCTTTCAGGAGTCGAAAAGCTCGATTCTTTTTAAGTTGTTTCTTGAGGAGTTGGACCAAACTTTCTCTCATAGTCTGCATGCATGCGTAGATGTGTACAGAAATTCGTTCTTAGTATTATTGTGCTTGTTGTGGATGACAGAAGGAAAGTTATAATACTGTTAGAGAAAGCAAAGTTTGATTCTTTTGAATTTGGAGAAACTCGAGTCCTATCGAGTATGTTTCGCTATCAATCACGTCCTCGAAGTTCATTTCAACTCTCTCGGCGTTGCAGTATTTAACATAGCTGGTCTTTAGCGTGCAAATTGGGCGTTACTGTACTGGGGGTTATATTGAAATCAGATACATATTAGGCCTTTTCTGCTTTTCTCTCTGACCTTTGCTCCTTTTGGGTGATGTCTCAGCAACCGTTGTTCATTATTCAATCAATACAACAACAACAACTAAGCCTTTTCCCATATTAGACGGGGTCGGCTACATGGATTCTTTGTTTCCACATAGCCCTATCACTAGCCATGTTAGCAGTTAACTCACAATAATCTAGATCATTCTTTATTGTTTCTTTCCAACACTTTTGTGGTCATCCTTTACCTCATTTAATACTTTCCAAATTTAGTTTTTCATACCTTCTTACATGTTCTTCTTTTGATCTGCTTTCTATACGTTCAAACCATCTTAAACGATATTCTCTCATTTTATCCTCTATTAGTGCCACTCCTAATTTGTTTCTAATAACCTCATTATGTATACGGTCTTTTTTTGTATGACCACTCATTCATGTCAACATCTTCATTTCTGTCACAGACATCTTTTGTACATGTTGATGATTAACTCCCTAACACTCAGAACCATAAAACATGGCAGGTCTAATTGCTGCTCTATAATATTTACCTTTTAACTTTAATGATATTTTCTTATTACAAATAATACCTGATGCTCCTCTCCATTTTAACCAACCAACATTAATTCTATGCGTAACATCTCCATCAATTCTTCCATCACTCTGAAAAATTGACCCTAGAGATTTAAAACTTTCCTTTTGGGGAATGCAATGTGTGCCAATTTTAATTTCTATGTCCTTTGAAGTAACCACAAGATCAAACTTACATTCAATATATTCTATCTTTGTTCTACTAAGTCGGAGGCCTTTGCTTTCTAATGTTTCTCTCCATAGTTCCAATTTTCTATTAACTTTTTCCTTAGACTCCTCCACTAATACAATGTCATCTACAAATAACATACACCAAGGTACTTCATCTTGAATATGTTTTGTTAACTCATCCATCACCATTATAAATAAGTATGGACTTAAAGTTGATCCTTCATGTAACCCAATATTAACTTCAAAGAAGTCTGTCATTCCTTCATGAGTCCTCACACATGTTTTTGCACCATCATACATGTCTCTTATAAGGTTAATATATGTCAATGGGATACCTCTTTTTTCCAAACCTCCCTCGGTACCCTATCATAAGCTTTTTCTAGATCAATAAATAATTAAATATCATGTGAAGGTCTTTCTTTTTTGCTCTAAAATGTTCCATAAGACGTCTCAAAAGGTGAATCGCTTCAACAATAGATTTGCCTAGCATGAATCTAAATTGGTTCTATGTTATACTTGATACTTGTCTTAACCTACGTTCGATAATTCTTTCTCATAATTTCATAGTATGGCTCATTAACTTGATACCTCGATAATTCGCACAATTTTGAATGTCTCCCTTGTTCTTATATATGGGTATAAGTGTACTCGCTCTCTATTCTTTGGACATCTTTTATTTTTTCTATATTTTATTAAATAGTCTTGTGAGCCAAGTGATTCCTATTTCTCCTAGTATTTTCAAAACTTCTGTAGGAATATTGTCTGGTCCTACTGATTTACCACCCTTCATATGTTTAAGAACCTCCTTTACTTCATTCTTTTGAATACATCGGTAGAAATTGTGGTTTATATACTTTTCTGATTTGGCCAACTTTCCTGAACTAATACTAACATCTTTATTTTCATTAAAAAGTTTATAAAAATAGTTTTTCGATCTATTTCTTATATCATTATTTGCCAGTAGAATTTTTTCATCCTCGTCTTTGATGCATCTAACATAATTAAGATCTTTAGTTTTCTTATCTCTAGCCCTAGCTATCCTAAAAATATATCTTTCACCCTCTTTTGAGTTGAGTTTTTTTTTATATAAATCCTCTCCATTTTTAGCTTTTGCTTCACTGACGGCTTTTTTTGCTTTCTTATAAGCTTGTAAAGTTTCACTAGTTTTATTAGCATAATGTAATTTGTAACATGCCCTCTTTGCCTTGATTTTATTTTGCACTACTTCACTCCACCACCAAGCTTCTTTTTGTGCCGGTACACCTCCCTTAGATTCACCTAACACATCTTTCCTAATATGTATAGTCATATTGTTCCACATATCACAAGGTATACCGACATAATTCAAAACATCTCCTTAAAGGATTTTCTGTTTAAATATATCTTTTTTCTCGATTTTGAGGTTCCATCATTTAATCCGAATAGCTCGATGCATTCTTTTCTTCTTTGTCTATTTTTTTATTTGTAAATCCATAACTAAAAGTCGATGTTGGGTGGTTAAAATTTCTCTTGGAATTACCTTACAATCTTTACAACATGCTCTATTTTTTTCTACAAATAAAGTAATCAATTTGTGTTTATGGTAAGCTACTATTTATCTCATTTTATAAAGATTGTATTGACTATAAAGAGATCAAATGTCATAGAAAAATTTAAAATATCTCTACATTCCTCATTTATATTCTCAAAACTAAAGTTTTCATGAATACCTTGATATCCTAATGCCTCTTTACCGACATGTCCATTTAAGTCTCCTCCTAAACAAATCATCTTCTTTTGTGGAATCCTTTGAATCACCTTATCTAACTCTTCCCAAAAAGTTGTCTTTATACTATCTTCTAGTCCTACTTGAGGTGCGTAAGCACAAACTATATTCAAAACCTCTGCTCCTAACACTAATTTCAACATCATGATTCGGTTACCATATCGTATATCTACTACACTATCCTTTAAATCTTTATTTATGATAATACCAACTCCGTTTCAAGCCTTTTCATTACCTGAGTACCATAATTTAAAATTTATATCTTCAATCTCCTTTGCTTTTTCTCAACTCACTTTGTATTTTGTAAATATAGAATATGAATCTTTCTCTGACTGGAGGGTTGTGTTAGGCTTCCGACAACCAGCGTAAAACTTTGTTGGATTTTTATAACATGGATTATAAAAATTATGAGCATTGCTTTGGGGAGTCCCCGCTTAGCGACGTGCTGAAGAGTCCGAATGCAGTAAGAAGTAAGCAAGGGCCACTACATTTTTGCCCGAATATAGTGAATCAATTGCAGAGAGGGTTCTCACATCATGGACGGGTGTGGGTAAAGAAGCTAGTCCCGCTACATTGCCGTCTGAATGTAGTGAAAATTTTTCAAAGAGAGTCTCCGCATTTTGATTATGGACGGATGCGGGGGGTAAGGAAGTTAGTCCTAGATAATAAGATTCGTATTGGTTCTTGGAATATCGGAACATTATCGGGTAAGCTAATGGAGGTGGTAGATACTATGATTCGGAGAAAGATTCATATTCTATGTTTACAAGAGACAAAATGGGTTGGAGAAAAAGGAAAGGAGATAGAGGATACATGTTTTAAATTATGGTACTCAGGTAAAGAAAAGGCTCGAAACGGAGTTAGTATTATCATAAATAAAGATTTAAAGGAGAGTGTAGTAGACATACAACGATATGGTGACCGAATCATGACGTTGAAATTAGTGTTAGGAGCAGAGGTTTTGAATATAGTTTGTGCTTACGCACCCCAAGTAGGACTAGAAGATAGTATAAAGACTGTTTTTTGGGAAGAGTTAGATAAGGTGTTTCAAAAGATTCCACAAAGTGAGATGATTTGTTTCGGAGAAGATTTAAATGGACATGTCGGTAAAGAGACACTAGGATATCAAGGGATTCATGGAAACTTTGGTTTTGGGGATATAAATAAGGAAGGTAGGGAGATTTTAAATTTTGCTATGGCATTTGATCTCTTTATAGTCAATACAATCTTTAAAAAACGAGATGAACATTTAATTATTTATAAGAGTGGCTTATCACAAATACAAATTGATTACTTTATTTGTAGAAAAAAAGATAGAGCATATTGTAAAGATTGTAAGGTAATTCAAGGAGAAAGCCTAACCACCCAACATCGACTTTTAGTTATGGATTTACAAATAAAAAAATGAACAAAGAAGAAAAGAGTGCATCGAGCTATTCAGACTAGATGGTAGAACTTCAAAAGCGAGAAAGAAGATATATTTAAACAGAAAGTCCTTTAAGGAGATGTTTGAAATTATGTTGGCACACCCTGTGATATGTGGAACAATATGGCTATACATATTAGGAAAGTGACGAAAGATGTGTTAGGGGTATCTAAGGGAGGTGTACCGGCACAAAAAGAAGGTTGGTGGTGGAGCGAAGTAGTACAAAATAAAATCAAGTCAAAGAGGACATGTTACAAATTACATTATGCTAAGAAAACTAGTGAAACTTTAGAAGCTTATAAGAAAGCAAAGAAGGAAGCGAAAAAAGGCCGTTAGTGAAGCAAAAGCTAAGATTTGGGAGGACTTATATAAAAAAACTCAACTCAAAAGAGGGTGAAAGAGATATTTTTAGGATAGCTAGGGCTAGATATAAGAAAACTAAAGATTTTAATTATGTTAGATGCATAAAAGACGAGGATGAAAAAATTCTAGTGGCAAATGATGATATAAGAAATAGATGAAAAAACTATTTTATAATCTTTTTAATGAAAATAAAGATGTTAGTATTAGTTTAAGAGATTTAGCCAAGTCAGAAATGTATATAAACCACAATTTCTACCGACATATTCAAAAGAATGAAGTCAAAGAGGCTCTTAAACATATGAAGGGTGGTAAATCGGTAGGATCAGATAATATTCCTATAGAAGTTTGGAAAATACTAGGAGAAATAGGAATCACTTGGCTCACAAGACTATTTAATGAAATATGGAAAAACCAAAAGATGCTCGAGGAATGGAGAGTAAGTACACTTATACCCATATATAAGAACAAGGGAGACATTCAAAATTGTGCGAATTATCGAGGTATCAAGTTAATGAGTCATACTATGAAATTATGGGAAAGAATTATCGAACGTAGGTTAAGACAAGTATCAAGTACAACAGAGAACCAATTTGGATTCATGCCAGACAAATCTACTATTGAAGCGATTCACCTTTTTGAGACGTCTTATGGAACATTTTAGAGCAAAAAAGAAAGACCTTCACATGATATTTATTAATCTAGAAAAAGCTTATGATAGGGTACCGAGGGAGGTTTGGAAAAAAGAGGTATCCCATTGACATATATTAACCTTATAAGAGACATGTATGATGGTGCAAAAACATGTGTGAGGACTCATGAAGGAATGATAGACTTCTTTGAAGTTAATATTGGGTTACATGAAGGATCAACTTTAAGTCCATACTTATTTATAATGGTGATGGATGAGTTAACAAAACATATTCAAGATGAAGTACCTTGGTGTATGTTATTTGTAGATGACATTGTATTAGTGGAGGAGTCTAAGGAAAAAGTTAATAGAAAATTGGAACTATGGAGAGAAACATTAGAAAGCAAAGGCCTCCGACTTAGTAGAACAAAGATAGAATATATTGAATGTAAGTTTGATCTTGTGGTTACTTCAAAGGACATAGAAATTAAAATTGGCACACATTGCATTCCCCAAAAGGAAAGTTTTAAATCTCTAGGGTCAATTTTTCAGAGTGATGGAAGAATTGATGGAGATGTTACACATAGAATTAATGCTAGTTGGTTAAAATGGAGAGGAGCATCACGTATTCTTTGTGATAAGAAGATACTATTAAAATTAAAAGGTAAATATTATAGAGCAGCAATTAGGCTTGCCATGTTTTATGGTTCTGAGTGTTGGGCAATTAATCATCAACATGTACAAAAGATGTCTGTTACAGAAATGAAGATGTTGAGATGGATGAGTGGTCATACAAGAAAAGACTGTATACATAATGAAGTTATTAGAAACAAATTAGGAGTGACACTAATAGAGGATAAAATGAGAGAATATCGTTTAAGATGGTTTGAACATATAGAAAGAAGATCAAAAGAAGAACCTATAAGAAGGTATGAAAAACTAAATTTGGAAAGTATTAAATGAGGTAAAGGATGACCACAAAAGTGTTGGAAAGAAACAATAAAGAATGACCTAGATTATTGTGAGTTAACTGCTAACATGGCTCGTGATAGGGCTATGTGGAAACAAAGAATCCATGTAGCCGACCCCCTCTAGTATGGGAAAAGGCTTAGTTGTTGTTGTTGTTGTAGAATATGAATCTTTCTCAGAGTCATAGTATCTACCACCTCTATTAGCTTACTGAACAATGTTTTAATATTCGAAGAACCAATACAAATCTTATTATCGAGGACTAGCTTCCTTATCCCTCACATCTGTCCATATTGAAAATGCGGAGACACTCTTTATAATTTATTCACTATTTTCGGGTGACAATATAGCAGGACTAATTTCTTTACCCACACCCATCTATGATGTGGGAACCCTCTGTGAAATTGATTCACTACATCCGGGCGAAAATGTAGTGACCCTTGCTTACTTATCATTGCATTCGGGCTCTGCAGCGCATCGCTAATCGGGGACATCCCAAAACAATGCTCATAATTTGTGTAATTCATGGTATAAAAATCCGACAAAGTTTTACGGTGGCTGTCGAAAGCCTAACACAACCCTTGGTTGTGATCCCTTCAATCTGAAAAATGCTAAAAAATTGACTGAAAATCACCACTTATTTTGTTATTTTACATTTGTTACTTTTTTAGCGTTTCAGCTACATGCTAGTGTTACTACAGGATTGCACTGATAGTAGCAATAATGTTTTCTCTGTTAATGGTACTTTGATACTTTCCGTTGCTGCAACAGTATTTCGGCATTCATTCTGCGATTGAAGGAATTTTGTTAGGTGTCTGGAGAAATTACAAGCTTGGTACCCAAGTTTGAGTTACTGCAGTTGCTCTCAATTGTTAGATAGCTTGATGTCCACCACCATGTCACTTCTTCACTTATCACACACCTGATGAGATTGTGCTATGACAATTGAGAACACTAGAAAAACAATTTCTGTGGAGCAGCTTTTTACTTTCTACAATTCCCTTAATTAATCTTGTTTGTTTTTGTTGCATTTTGGAGAACAATTTTCTTCAAAGAGCATCTATAAGTGAGTCTTCAGATGCTGATGAAAGTTTTCTCTTGTAGGTTTTGCTTCTTATAAAGTGGACTTTTGTGGATTGGAACAATGAACAGCGCATTTAATGGTCAGATTTTGGTTGACAAGCTTGCAAAGCTAAACAATTCTCAACAGAGTATAGAGAGTATCCTCCTGAATGTATAGCTATGTCATGCTTGAATTTAACCGCATTACAGAATTCCATTATGGTGTCTGTATAGATTTAGTGGACGTCAATTCTTGTTCCTTCAGAGTAATTCAGTCTTTTTATCTGTTACATGAAATGTATGATGTCGTGATGTACAGTAAAGCATAGGTGTCACTGATGATACATGACTTGAAACCGTGAAACTTTATGCTGAACTCATAGAGGTGTGAGGAGAGGAAAATTAGGGAGGTGCGGCATTTCAGACAACTAGATCCAAGTGGAGTCTCATGCTGCTCATGCTTGCTCACCACATTACCACTAATTAACTTGTATATTGTCATTGCTGCTTTTATGTTTGTGCTTTGTCTCTCATATCAGTAATATCACAAGCATTTATTCTGCTTGTATTCTTGCCATTTATGTTGCAATCCTTAATAAATAATACCAGCCTTGTCTCACTGGTGTATCTTCCACAGAAAGAATGCAAAGCAAGTTGTGGAAACATGGGATAGGCAGTTTCGTTGTTCACCAAGGGATCAGAGGGTGTCATTTCTGTACCTTGCTAATGATATTTTGCAGAACAGTAGGCGGAAGGGTCTAGAATTTGTTACTGAGTTTTGGAGGGTTCTCCCTGGTGCTCTTAACGATGCACTTGAAAATGGGGATGAGTTTGCTAGAAGTGCTACAGTGCGGTTGGTATGTCTTTCATGATTTTCCTTTTTCTCTTCTGCTAGTACTTAATTTGTGGAACCTTAAATGTGCTTCCATGAACATTCTTTTGCGGCTTTCTAAAGATGTACTGCCCTTCTAATTTGGTCATTCTGAAGAATTTTGGTGCATATACTGCTGGAAGCATTTTTGCTTTAGTTGAATTTGTTTACGTCAAGGACCTTATTCTGAATTTAATTTTAATTCAATTGTCGAAACTTGAAAGTATAAATGTCTGGCTTCATTTATATAAGTTTGGTTTTGGAATAAATTAGGTCTTTTCAGTTTTCTTATTTTTGTATATTTTATTCAACAACAACAACAACAACAACTAAGCCTTTTCCTATATTTCAGTTTTCAAATAGCTCTATCATGTGCCATGTTAGCAATTAACTCACAATAAGCTAGATCATTCTTTATTGTTTCTTTCCAACACTTCGGTGGTCGTCCTCTACCTCTTTTAATACTTTCAAAATCTAGTTTTTCATACCTTTTCTTTTGATCTTCTTTCTATATGTCCAAACCATGTTAAATGATATTTTCTCATTTTATCCTTTATTGGTGTCACTCCTAATTTGTTTCTAATAACCTCATTATGCATACGGTCTTTTCTTGTATGACCACTCATCCATCTCAACATCTTCATTTCTGTCATAGACATCTTTTTAATTTTCTCATTTTTGTATATTTTATTCTTTGAATAAATTAGGTTTTGGAATAAATTTGCTTTAGTCTTCCGACAACCAACGTAAAACTTTGTCGGAGTTATTTACCATGAATTCTATAAATTATGATAGGGCTTTGTGGAAACAAAGAATCCATGTAGCCGACCCCATCTAGTATGGAAAAAGTTTAGTTGTTGTTGTATATTTTATTCTTTTCTCAAGATTTCTGTTTGGGTTGGCAGTGGCTAGTTGAACTAGCCATTGACTGATAGTATTGGAATTCGGGAGTAGCGTAGCGGAAGATCAAACATAACAAGAGTAATAAATTGAAGAGGAAAAACATTGAAGATCGGAGGAGGGGGCATACCTCCAATACAGGCCGCCCCATCTCCTTCTTTCTTTCTTAATCTCAACCTCTCTTAACCCTAATACAAACTTTCAGCTCTTATATAATGGGTTGTAAAATAGAAAATGACCAAAATGCCCTTAGTACTACGGGCAATTACAATAATACCTAAAATATCAAATTTACTAAAACTGACACTAAAAGCATATTCTTATGCAACCTCAAGTTGGGAGTGAGATACTTCAAACTCCAAACTTGCCAAAAAACTAATTTTTTTTATTTTCCCAGCCTTCTTGGCTGTTCGCTCTTCAGCAACCTTCCTGGCTGCAACATTCTTCATCAACCTTCATGGTTATTCTTCAGCAGCTTCATGGTTGCACCCATCTTCAGCAGCTTCTTGGCTGCAATAACTTCAACTCAATCTTCATGGCTGGTCATCTTCAACAGTTTTTTTGGCTGCAACATCTTCAACTTAGCCTTTATGGCTGGTCATCTTTAACAGCATCTTTGGTTGCAACATCTTCAACTCATCTTTCATGGCTGATCATCTTCAGCAGCTTCTTTGGCTGCAACATCTTCAACTCAACCTTCATGACTGGTCATCTTCAACAACTTCTTTGGTTACAACATCTTCAACTCAGCCTTCATGGCTGATCATTTTCAACAGCTTCTTTGGTTGCAACATCTTAATCTCAGCCTTCCTTGCTGGTCATTTTCAGCAGCTTCTTTGGCTGCAACATCTTCAACTCAACCTTCTTGGCTGATCATCTTCAGCAGCTTCTTTGATTGCAAATTTCAACAACCTCATGGCTGTAAAACCCATTTTAGTAGTCCTCATGACTGCAATCTTTACAAGAATCGACAGATTGGAGACATTCCATCTAATTTGCCCACAACTCTACTTCGGCGCCCACACACGGCTACCCCTCGTTCTTGCTTAATTCATCAGTATGGCAATCCATCCAATCTCATTCTTCTGCATTTTTTTTGAATATTTTTAGCCCTCTTTAACATTTTCTCATACACTTAATGCACAGGTAAATATCTCTTAGGCATTGAATCAAACACTTGTGCATGTTAATAATCTCTTCTTGAGCATTTCATCGAACACTTGACATACAGGTAAACCTCTCTCTTGAACATTTCATCAAACAGTTAATATGCTTCGAAGACATCTCTCTTAGGCATTGAATCAAACAGTTGGTCTACAATGCTCATTGGTGACTGTACCAGTCCAGTCACAAGACTTTGCAGCATTTCCTAGATATCGGCATTCTTTTGCCTTGTGTTGAAGTTGTAATTTATGTCGAGTCTTTGAACAGGTCTTCCAGCCCGCCTAAAGATTGCTGCTTTTTTCATTTGTTGGTGCAGATTCAACATACTGAAATCCTGCCGTTTTCAACAATGGGATTGACTACACGTGCAGGATCATATCCCGTCTGATGTGTCAGGGAATGCCCTGCCACTGGTGGAAGCTCCCAATAGACATCAACAACCGACTCCACATACCTGTTGTTCTCAAAATGCTCAGTATGAGATATTGCCTTGTTGCTATGATTGAAATTGTCTCGATCTGTGAAAGAACCACTCTCAATCATTGGATCAGGTTTCAACCAACGTGTAATAAACCAAAGGACAAAGCTATGGTCAAATCCCTTGCCAAACATATTGTTCTTGATTGACCGTGTTTCATAAATTGGAACAAACTCTTCCAAACTCTTAAGCAGATCCTTCTTTGTCCATTCCACAGTACGCCCATGTTTCGATCTGCACCAGGGAATGCCGAGGGAGCCGAAGTCCTCATCGAGCTCGTCAATCGAGATGAGGTGCTTCCGTGAGACGAGTTATGCTTCATCGCTCTTGCTGAGGCCAAGATTCTGTCTTTTGGTGGAGACTCTGGCGGGGTTTCCATCGGTGCCGCCGGGCTTCGACGAGCTAAGATCCCCATTTCTTACATCTCCCCTCTCGGCGTACAACTCTATGGGGCTCTGATATCATGTTGGAATTCGGGAGTAGCGTAGCGGAAAATCAAACATAACAAAGAGTAAGAAGATTGAAGAGAAAAAACATTGAAGATCGAAGGAGGAGGCAGACCTCCAATACAGGCCACCCCCATCTCCTTCTCTTTTTCTTAGTCTCAACCTCTCTTAACCCTAATACAAACTTTCAACCCTTATATAATGGGTTGTAAAACAGAAAATGACCTTCTCTCATATTAGTGGTACTCCTTTTGATTCGTCAACCTCTTTTGACGTTTTGCAACAATGTTGGTTGATTCTTGTAGTCTTTCCTCTTGACTTGGTGCTTTAAACTGAATATATTCTTGACTTAGTGATGACCTATGAGAATACAATGATTGCTCCATTCCAAAGCCTAGGCGTAAAACTGCCTACCTCGATGGAAGCAATGAGCTGAAAATAAATGAAGTTGAAGAGATCGTGGCAGATACCAAATAGGTGAAGAAGCTCTCAAATGGGGAAATACAACGGCCAGATGCTTAGTTTTTTTAATAATCAAAACTGGCATTAGCATCTCCACAATTCTAAGCTGGAAATGAAATATCAGATCATCTCAACGGTAACATGGTTCATTGCCCCTATGTTCAAGATAATATTAGCTTTATGAAGCAAGGTGATAACAGAGATTATCACTAAGTTGAGAACGCCTTAGAACCACTACTGAATGATCTTGAAAGAAAACAAACAAAGTTTGTCTATATCAGCTGTATCAAGTTATCAACTCTTAATTGGTCTTCAACCTCAGTTCAGTTTAGATGTCTCTCATGCATAGAGTTCCTCAGTCATTCAAAGGTGTCATAAAAGATCTATGAATGAAGGAGACTAGTTTGCAATTGGAGGAGTCTCTAGATGTGATTTTAGCTGTAGCCCGACCACATGGTTCACCAAATCCTACAAGTGGTTGCTCTTCAAATCCAATCAATGGAAGAAGATAAATGATGACTGGAAGAAAGAAATCTTTTGTCATTATTCTGAGAAGGTATATTTAGAAAATAGACTTCCAGTGAGAGAAATAGTTGCTTGTGCAATCTAACTTCCTTCCGGTAGTGCTTGAAGACTTAGAAAGGATTTAAACAAGTCTCAAATGTGGTCTAGTTGTTTTACGACAAAAATAAATTTTGTATCTTGGCAAATTCTTACACTTTATGGCACTGAAATCTCCATGTCGCTGTTTTGGGTGTCACAGCATCTCAAGACATATGCCATCTTTGATGTTCTTGCAACTATGCAATATTAAACATGTAACCTTCTTTAATTTCCCCCCAAATTCTCTTCTTTTTTACTTGTCTTCTGCCACCATGAATTTCATTGTGTAGCTTCCTATATCAATATCTATTTGTTGCAATCTTGGGGTGTTCATGTTTGATCTAAGTTTCTCTTGTTATGCTCCATAGTTTTCAATTAAATATGCAATTACACCTTTTCTTTTACTCATAAGAAATATAGTTTTCAGGTTCTTCCTGATATAGAAGTATGGATCATTAAATTTTCATGTTCTTGATGCCATCGATGTTTCCTTGGGATAGGGCAAGGTGTGCCTAAGAGCTTCACATACATTGAGATTTCAAGCAATGGAAGTGTATAACTGATTTAAGTGTGGATGTGGATATATTAAAAGGGGGATGAAGACTTTTATGGATGATATATCTAAAAGAAATAACCATAATTATAGCAAATCATTGGAACCTGTAAATTATGATGACTTGTGCAATAAGCATACAATTTTAGGCAGTCTGATGAATAATGAATCTATACCGGCTACACAATCTCTTTATACCAAAAACGAAACTTGTGTTGCTAGGCATGTTTGATGTTTGGACTGTTATTTTTATTCGGTTTGATTGGAAACACTTATTGTTTTGTCTGGATCTAGATTGATATTTGGGAAGAGAGAAAGGTTTTTGGTTTACGACCACAAACTCTCAAGGAAGAAATCCTGCGCAAAACTGCAGGAACCTCCGGAAGAAATGGAAGACAGACTAGCTCCAAATTGGTATGCTATTTTTAGTGCTATTCGATTTGTCTCCATGAGTCCTATTTATTTTTTCCCTTCACCCATGATATAATAACACTGCAATGTGCACTAGCTCCAAAGTGGTAAGTTACATTTAGTGCTATTCAATTCGTGTCTATTAGTATTGATTTTTCTCCCTTCACCCATGATATAATAACAATGCAACATGACTCATGATTGAGTGGTTGGCATGCACTTTTTTGCTTCTTTATCCGATTCAGAAAGTTGCTGTAGGAGATGCCCTGGAGAAGATAATTTCTGGTTATGATGGACCTATAGATGAAGACTCTTTATTCAGCAAATGCAGAGCTGCTATTGGTTATGTTGAGAAAGTTGGGAAGGATATGGCCCATGCTCTTACAGCTGGTAAAAGCATAAGCTTTCCATATCTGATAGTGTGTTTGTGTATGGCTTTTTTTCTTGTGTGTTATAGCAAATTGAAATGAGACTTTTCAGAAACACGTCCTTTGAAACCTAGGCCGTATCTGGCTGCCTTGTAAGAAGCACATGGCAGTGGGCTTATACGAAGTATGATTCAAAACTCCAACCTGTCACTTGAGAGAGGGAGGTCTTTTTTGTTTGTCATCCTCTGTATTTTACTTTTTTGGGATAAGAAAACTATTATACTCTCCGTTGTTTGTCTGAGATCTAGAGAACTAAACTTCAATTCCCAATTCCCAAGTCCCTAACCCATCCTTTTACTTCGTGTCAACCCTTGTGACTTTCTTATGAGTTGTTCTTCATAGCTGACCTGTGATATAAAAATGTCTTTCGACTTCAGGACAAGTCATTGAGTCAAAATTGTCTGAGGAGCTTCAAGGACAGCATGCTATTCTGAAGGACTGCATCGAACAACTAGTAGCAGCTGAGTCATCTCGAGCAGCTCTAATCTCCCACTTGAAAGAGGCACTTAATGAACAGGTCATTAATGTGGCATTTTGGAGGAGAATAGTTAGAGATGCTAGTAGGTTTTCTCTTACAATTTAAATATCCTGGATATTAAGGAAGGTGATATCTTTTTCTTTTCAGGAAATCAAACTTGGTCAAGTTCGTGGTCAACTTATGGTAAGTTGATAATGCCGTCTTCATGGGCTTGATTCTTGAGATCTTTTTAACATTGATTAGATGATCGACTTTAGGTTGAAATCAACTTTGCAATGTCCTCACGTTCCTGTTTACCTCTACTGTGTGTGTGCCCCCTCCTGTTTACTTGTACTCTGTGTGCATGTGTGTCCGTCTTCACATATGAGAATGTGTATCACGCTTCTCTCTAGACTTGGGAAATTCAAGTGATAGCACCGGTCTTTTCGCGATGCATTTTCTTTCAAGACCTACCAAAAATGCATATTTGCACTTGTTTTTGGCTTGCAGCACTGTCTAAAATACACGTGCTTCTCCCTGGACTCCAATAATCTGTGATTATTTTTTCATGATGAGTTTTCTTCTGAAACCTGCCAAATGCTCATATTCTTCCATCACGTGTCTACCATCTCTCTATAACATGAGAGAAAACTACATTAGCAATTTGGCATGTAACATATTTGCAATGTCAGTAATGTGCATGCAATCACGAAGAGAACATCAAATACAAGACTCTGGATGTGCTCGCCATGTCTTGGATATATTGTACTCAACGGACATAAATAGTCATTGAAGACGAGACAATTTAAAAGATAGTTCTGTAGCAGCAATTATGGTTCTTGTGTTCTACTCATAGAATGTCTTAATTACCATAACAAATCACAATTATGAAGTATTAACAGAGAACAGTTTATATGAAAAATGATGCAGTGACAGCATAAGAAAAGTTAATCATCCAGCTAAGATCCTCTCAATGGTAGGGATTCTCTCCCTCCTTAGGGTTTCCTCTCCTTGATGGTAGGGGTTCTCTTGCTACATCTCCGCGATAAAAATCGTAACGACTGATGTGTCTCACTATTTTTTTAGTGACCATGATAGAGATATGCAGAACGTAGATGATTTGATGGCCTCACTAAATCTCATATCGACGAATCATAACAAACAACCTGTTAAGAAGGCTACAATTATATCTTTTACTTATATTAGTACAATACTTAGTTTATTGTTTCTTTGTTTTTAAAGGTTGCTTTAAATTAAGCTCATTAATGGCATTGCTGTAATTGTGATTAGTATTGTAATACTGGTATTTAAGGGAAAACCCTACCAACAAACAATTGTATTATTGGAAATAAAGAGAAGAAAGAGAGGGTGCAGTACACCTGGCCGACTACCCTAATATTCCATCTTTTGAAATTCCTATTGATTTTATTTGTGTTTGAGTGTGAAATCGTGACATGGTATCAGAGCCTTTGAGGCTATATCTGCTTGTGAACGATATAAATCAAGGGTTAACAACGATACAAAAAGGTAGAAGATCAATCTGAGAAATTCTGCAGAAAGAAATAAAATAGAATTGAATAAATCTGTCCATTTGTTCGTACAAATTCTGAGAAAGAGAAAATCTGCATAAAAGAAGAAAACAAGTTTGAAAAACTGTCCGCCTGCCCACCATCTGTTCGTGGAAACCACTTGTCCACCAAAAATATGAAAAAGGTGTGTTTGTCCACCATTTGTTTGTGAAAAGTCTGCTAAGAAAAACACAAAGTAAGCATGGAAGGACATCCCAAGGAAGAATCTCAAGTGATCGGGTATGGTAATGAACAAAAAATGGAGCTGTTCCAGATTACTAATATTCGACTTGAAGGTCGAAACTGCAGGAATGGGCCACATCAATTGAGCTTGTCTTAAAGTCTAGAGGTAAATCCATTTATATCAATAGAAATCATAATCGACCTGATGAAGACAATGTAAAATTTAAACATTGGTTAAAGGATGATGCATTAGTTAGTTCAATCCTGTAATTAGCAAGACATTTATGTATATGGAATTTGCTACAGAAATCTGGATAGCAGTGGAAGAAGTTTACTCCAGACAACGCAATATAGCAAAGGAGTATGAGATTCTTGAAAAAATAAGAAAGTGTCGCCAAGGAGACAAGTCAATAAGTGAATACTATGAGGAATTACGTGGTTTATGGAATGAACAAAGGTACATTATCGAGTATAAATGCAGTCATTGCATTAAGGAACGTACTACAGACAATGAGGTACGAAAAGTATTTGACCTCTTGGGAAATATCACTAGAGCATGAGTCCATTAAGATCAATATCCTAAGCAAAGAGGATTTGCCCTCGGTGGATACAATATATTCTCTGTTATTGAGGGAAGAGGATCGAAGAAATTTGGAAAAGGGAGAACAAAATCAAGTTGAGAAACCAACATTCGTTGGAAGAGGTCAAACCAATTTTAAACGAGGTAAAGGTTCTGCTAGAGGTCGAGGAAATGGTAGATCTCAACATTATAAAGATAGAAATAAATTAGTGTTCACATTGTAGAAAGAGAAGTCATACAAGCGATCAATGTTGGGAAATTATTGGCAGATCGACTGACTATAAGGGATATGGGAGTCATATTAGCAACCACTTAAGAGAGGAAGACTGAACCAAGTTCCATGGATGAAATGATCGAACTCCTAAGAATGAAACAAACACTCCTGTATCCTATAGTATCAACGGTAACTCATATTTTAATTATGCATGTCCGGGTTATAGATTCTGGTGCTACTGATCACATGATAGGAGATAAGTCAAGGTTGATGCAATATGAAAATGCTTCCCTACCATAATATGTGAAAGTTGCTAATGGATCCCTAGTTCAAATGGAAGGAAAGAGAGTGATACAAGCTAAACAGTTTAGACTAAATTCAGTCATTTACATTCCTAAATTTCTAATTAATTTATTGTCAGTTAACTCTTTGATTAGAGATATTAATTGTTCAATTACTTTTTCTCCTTCTGGTTGTGTTTTTCACGATTTGAGGACAGAAAAAACCTTTGGTCGTGGTTAACTGAGAAATGGGCTTTATATATTATCAAAAGAAGAGATGCCGTTATAGGAGAGAGCATTAGCAATCAATACAACAGAAGAAAAGTTAAGGATGTGGCACAGTCGTTTAGGCCATTTATCAACTTCAAAAATTAAAGAGATAGTTCAGGATAATTGTTTTAGAGATTTAACTATTCAATGTGATGTTTGTCAAAGAGCTAAACACCATAGAGCTTCCTTTCCTATTAGTGAATCTAAGTCATGTATTCCTTTTGAATTGATACATTCAGATGTATGGGGTTCATGTTTGCTACCTTCACTTGGAAAATTTAAATATTTTGTTACTTTCATTGATGATTTCTCTAGACTTATCTTTGTGTATCTTATGAAATCAAAAGCTGAAGTTTCTACTATATTTCCTATTGTTCATAAGCTCATTATGACTCAGTTTAGGTATCCTATCAAAATTTTGAGAAGAGAGAATGTAGGTGAGTTTATAAATAGTCAGTTGTGAGGTTACCTACAATCTCATGGAATTTGACATCAAACTTCATGTGTCTATACTCCTCTGCAAAATAGTGTGGCTGAAAGGAAAAATACACATTTTAGAAGTTAGAACATTACTTCTTCAACATAATGTTCTTAAATTTTTCTGGCTTAAAGCTATTCTTACCGTTATGTTTCTTATCAATAGAGTGTCATCTACTATCCTTAAAGGAGAAGCACCATTTCATAAGGTAAAACCAAAAGTTGACCCCTTTCACATCACACCACGAGTTTTTGGATGCCTCTATTTTGTTCATGGACATGATCTCTTTCGTAACAAGTTAGATCCACGGGTTGTTTGTTGTGTGTTTATTGGATATTCTATGAAAAAGAAAGGATATATTTGCTATGATCCTCAAATTCAAAGAAAATATGTGATTATGGATGCTACATTCTTTAAAACTACTCCTTATTTCCAATCTCAAAAGAAGTCGATAATTTCCAATAATGAAGAACATGTTTTACCGATGAACACCACCAATTATGAGTTATTTAAAGAGCCTATTATCGCAGAAGCAGGTGATATAAACGAAGGAAATGAGCTTAAAGTATACTCTAAGAGGGAGAGAAAGATCATTATGCCCAATCCTCACGAAACTGCCGACCAAGGGGAGATTGCTCATATCCGACTGATGACGATACAGTTGAAGAATAAAGCAATGAAGATCTGAACATTCCAATTGCTCTCAGAAAAGGTAAATGGACTTGTGCTAAGTATCCTATTTCTCAATTTTTATCATATGATAAATTAGCCACAAACTATCAGAATTTTGTGCTTAGTGTTCATCCTTATCAAGTACCTAAAGACTTTTCTGAAGCTTCACAGCATGAACATTGGACTGAAACGATGAAATCAGAAATACAAGCACTTGAAAAGAATCAAACTTGGGATATTACTGATCTACCATCAAGGAGAAAAGTAGTAGGTTGTCGTTGGGTATATACAATCAAATTTAAAGATGATCTTATGGAATTGACTATGAAGAGACATTTGCACCAATGACTAAGTTAACCTCCATTTGTGTCATAATCAGTCTTGCCACTCGAAATAAGTGGGCTATGTGGCAACTCGACGTGAAGAATGTATTTTTACAAGGAGAACTCAAAGAGGAAGTATACATGGAGTTACCGCCCGGATACTCAAGGCAAGAAAGCAAGGTATGTCGGTTAAAAAAGGTAATTTATGGACTAAAATAGTCACCTAGAGCTTGGTTTGAAAAGTTCAGTAAAAATATCATTAACTTGGGATATAGGAAGAGTACACTTATACCCATATATAAGAACAAGGGAGACATTCAGAATTATGCGAATTATCGAGGTAATAAGTTAATGAGCCATACTATGAAATTGTGAGAAAGAATTATCGAATGTAGGTTAAGACAAGTATCAAGTACAATAGAGAACCAATTTGTATTCATGCCAGGCAGATCTACTATTGAAGCGATTCACCTTTTGAGACGTCTTATGGAACATTTTAGAGCAAAAAAAAAAGACCTTCACATGATATTTATTAATCTAGAAAATGCTTATGATAGGGTACCGAGGGAGGTTCTTTGGAGAACCTTGGAAAAAAGAGGTATCCCATTAACATACATTAACCTTATAAGAGACATATACGATAGTGCAAAAACATGTGTGAGGACTCATGAAGGAATGACTGACTTCTTTGAAGTTAATATTGGGTTACATCAAGGATCAACTTTAAGTCTATACTTATTTATAATGGTGATTGATGAGTTAACAAAACATATTCAAGATGAAGTGCCTTGGTGTATGCTATTGGCAAATGACATTGTGTTAGTGGAAGAGTCTAAGGAAAAAGTTAATAGAAAATTGGAATTATAGAGAGAAGCATTAGAAAGAAAGGCCTTCGACTTAGTAGAACAAAGACATAATATATGGAATGCAAGTTTGATCATTTGGTTACTTGAGAGGACAGAAATTAAAATTGGCACACATTGCATCCCCCAAAAGAAAAGTTTTAAATACCTAGGGTCAATTTTTCAGAGTGATGGAAGAATTGATGAAGATGTTACGCATGGAATTAATGCTGGTTGGTTAAAATGGAGAGGAGCATCAGGTATTCTTTGTGATAAGAAGATACCGTTAAAGTTAAAAGGTAAATATTATAGAGCAACAATTAGACCTGCCATGTTTTACGGTTCTGAGTGTTGGGCAGTTAACCATCAACATGTACAAAAGATGTCTGTGACAGAAATGAAGATGTTGAGATGGATGAGTGGTCATACAAGAAAAGACCGTATACATAATGAGATTATTATAAACAAATTAGGAGTGGAACCAATAGAGGATAAAATGAGAGAATATCGTTTAAGATGGTTTGGATATATAGAAAGAAGAACATGTAAGAAGGTATGAAAAACTAAATTTGGAAAGTATTAAAAGAGGTAGAGGATGACCACAAAAGTGTTGGAAAGAAACAATAAAGAATGATCTAGCTTATTGTGAGTTAACTGCTAACATGACATATGATAGAACTCTGTGGAAACAAGGAATCTATGTAGCCGACCTCGTCTAGTATGGAAAAAGGCTTAGTTGTTGTTGTATAAGAAGAGTGTATGTGATCATACATTGTTTATTAAGAAAGGTGAGAAACTAACGATATTGCTAGTATATGTTGATGATATAATTATGACAAGTGATGACATTCAAGCACTAAAGCTGGAATTACATAGAATATTTGATATCAAAGATCTTGGGAAACTACATTACTTTCTCAGTATTGAAGTTGCATATTGAGGTACCAATATCTTTCTAAATCAAAGAAAGTATACTTTGGATTTACTAGGAGATACAAAGATGCAAGAGTGTAAGCCATTCTATACACCGATAGATGTAAATCAAAAGTTGAGAATGGATGATAGTTGTGAGAAAGTGGATATGATTAGATATCAGAAAATAGTTTGGAAGTTAATTTACTTGACAATTACTCGATTAGATATATCTTATGCAATGAGCATTGTAAGCCGATTTATGTAATCCCCATCCAAACATCATATGGATGTTTATCACATTTTACAGTATCTTAAGGCTACTCTTGGACATGGAGTGTTGTATATCGCTAATGGTAAGAATAAAATCGAAGCATACAGTTATAGCGAGATCAACAATAGAAGCAGCGTATAGGGCTATTGCATTTGGGATATGTGAAGGGAAGTAGGTTCGTTCTCTACTAATGGAAATCAGAATATCCATAGAGGGTCCAATCCCTCTCTACTGAGACAGCAAAGCAACCATTTAAATTGCATCAAATCTTGTGTATCACGAGAGAACTAAACATATTGAAATTGACTGTCACTTTATACGAGACTGTGTGTGCTCCAAAGAATTTGAACTTGAACATGTGAAGACACATAATCAGTATGCAAACATGTTAACCAAAGCTCTTAACAGAAATCTGTTGCAAAGACTATGTAACAAGTTGGGTGTAACGTCTATCTTTCACCCAACTTGAGGAGTGTTAAGAAGGCTACGATTATATCCTTTACTTATATTAGTACAATACTTAGTTTATTGTTTCTTTGTTTTTAAAGGTAGCTTTAAATTAGGCTCATTAATGACATTACTGTAATTGTGATTAGTATTGTAATGCTGGTATTTAAGGGAAAACCCTACCAACAAACAATTGTATTGCTGGAAATAAAGAGAAGAAAGAGAGGGTGCAGTCGGCTGCAGTATATATACCTGGCTGACTGCCCCAATATTCCATCTACTGAAATTCTTGTTGATTTTATTTGTTTTTGAGTGTGAAATTGTGACACAACCTAGTTCTAGGCCCACCCAGATCGGACTATCCCTGAAAGAGACTCTTGAAGCCCTAAATACAATGCCCTTGGGAATGGATAGGCTGATGGTGATCACAAGGACACCAGAGAAGGAGCCTATGAATGACTTGCATGTGAAGCATGGAGCTGTTCACGTAGAAGAGAATGAAGACAAAGTAAGTGCCTCAATCAATAAAGTTGAGGCCCATAGAGAATCTACAAGCTATCTACCAGAGTGTGGGGATGACTTCCTGGTAACCACTCCATTAAATGTTCTGGTCTCTGCTTTATGTAGGACAGTAGCGGAAGGGGTCCATGGGTTGTGGTAAGTAACTCCAATGAATCACGTGAATGAGGAAGCCCAGGGCTCAACCAAAGATGAGAAGGGTACAAAGTGGTTGGGGTGAAGATGAACAAGTAGTAAAGAGAAAAGCATCGATAGTAATGTAAAGAGTGGATCCAAGCAGAAAAGGAGCATGCCTGAAGGTATTAAGATGCATTGACAAAATGATACCACAAATATGAAGAGATACTGTTGTCTGTTTTGTGAGTATGCAGAACTACCAGAAGCGATCGATGGCCCAAGCCTCAGTCGTCTAATCCCATGAAAATCATCAGCTACAATTGTTGATGGCTTGGGGGGTCCTTGGCAATTGGCAAAATGAGGCATCTCTACCAGATGCATGCCCCCAACATTCCATTTTGATGGAAATGGGAGTGCCTGCAAAACTCAGATTCATACAACAGGGTGTTGGCTTTAAGAACATAATCCCAACTTGATGTAATGGAGGAGGTGGACTGGCTTGTTTTTGGGATGATAGTGTTGTTCTTAAACTCCTTTCTTATTTTGATCATTATATAGATTTTATGTCACGCAAGTTGATGTACACCAAGCATATGGTGATTTATGGGTTACCACATGTGGGCCGAATGGCAACATCACCATAGGTCATGGAATCTTCTTTGGTGCCCCTACCATGGTTAGTCATGGGGGACTTTAGTGAGATCCTTTAGCATCGGAGAATCTTGAGGAGCTAGATGGCCAGAACATATGATCAAAGCATTCTGAAGAATCTGAGCACCAATTTCTGGTTGTGATTTACAGGATATGGGACATCATGGATACCCATTCACTTGGGATAATCTTAGAAAAGCGTTAGTTTGTAGCAGAGAGACTAGACAGAGATTGAGCATCAACAGATTGGTTTTGATGCTTTGATGGAGCTATGATGACAAATGTTATCTTTGTAGGATTAGACCATCTACTGGTCTGCTTGGATCTAATTGTGAACCCACAAATAAAGCTGATCGGCCGTTCAATTTGAAGCTATGTGGGCAAGAGAGAAGTGTTGTTCGGACATCATCAAACAAAATTGGAGATCACCAGGCATTGAGTGGAATCAGAATTGGCAGATTTTTTATGGAAGATGAGCGATAGGGATGTATTTGGTAATCTACATAAATAGAAGAAAGCATTAACTTGGCAACTAGAACAAGCGGATACAACAATAGAAGAGAAGCATATTGCCACCCTTAGATGTAATAAAGCTGATCTAGCAGAGATATCTCCTCTTGAGGAGATTATGTGGCGATAATCATTGAGAATTTAGTGGTTGTAGAGGGGGACAATATTGAAGAATATGAGTTTTAGAAAGGTTGATGTTTTAGGATAGTAAATTTGATGTTTTAGGTATTATTGTAATTGTCCGAAGTCGTAAGGGTATTTTGGTAATTTTTTATATTAGGGGTATTTTGGTGATTTTATATTTTTACAGCTCCTTATATAAGGGCTGATAGGTTGTATTAGGGTTTAAGAGTCTGAGATTAAGAAAGAGAGAAAGAGGGGGGGCTACATTGGAGGACCGCTCCCTCCTCCGATCTCCATTGTTACTCTTCCTTTTTGTTCAATATTTTCTATTGTTTATTATCCGTTACGTTTTTCGGTAATTACAACATGGTATCAGAGCAATTAAGTTTAGGGTTCCAGCGAAAGAGGAAAGCACAAAAATAGACGAACAAAAAGAAGAAGCAAGAAGAGCGTGTAAGTCACAACGTCACGGAAGACGTTTGCTCTCCGGAGCTTCGACGACACGGAAATGGAAGTAGGGTGAGACATGGAGACACCGAAATCGGACTAGAGCTTGGGGAACTCGACGACTGATTTGGGGGACGAAGTAGGACCTGCCAACGAGCAAGGGATGGACAACAAGTTGACCTTCGTCAGGTGCAAGATGAGAAGGTGGTCGCCACTGAGAAAATGCCTACCAAACCAGAATCGGCCACTTGTTTTTCTACTCGATTCATGCAAAAGCATGAAGGAATTCAAGCAAATCCACTCCTAGCTCGTTGTAGAAGGCCTCTCTGTGTGTGTACCCATTGTCGATATTCATCCTCGTGATAAAGAGGCAGGTGGAATATCCAGCTTCCATTACCCTGAACGATGTCGATGGACGAGTGTGTGCTAGAAGACGTAATACGGAGGCTCCTGGATGCAAACAACAGCCGGACGACCAAGCAAGTGCAGCTGATGGAGTTCGAGATTCGGCAACTCTACGTCTCCTCCAAGGAGATCTTCATAAACCAGCCGAATCTGCTAGAGCTTGAGGCTCCGATCAAGATTTGTGGTGATACTCATGGACAGTATTCAGACCTTCTAAGATTATTTGAGTACAGTGGGTTGCCTCCTGAAACAAATTATCTATTTCTCGGGGACTATGTTGACCGTGGTAAGCAGAGCATAGAAACCATATGCCTTCTTCTTGCTTACAAGATCAAATACCCAAAAAATTTCTTCCTTCTGAGAGGAAACCATGAGTGTGCTTCAATCAACCGCATCTATGGATTTTATGATGAATGTAGAAGGTTCAATGTTCAGTTGTGGAAGACATTTACAGATTGTTTTTGTTTGATGAAATGTTTAAGAAGAAGCGATGATTAACCTGCGCAACAAGTGTTTGATGAAATGCCTAAGAGAGATGTTTACCTGCATATCAAGTGTTCGCTAAAATGCTCGAGAGGGCTGAAAATTCAAAGAAAAACTGTGAAGAAGGTATGAAGTAGTAGTGATGATTTCTTCATTGGAAAAACAACTGAATGAAAATAGAAGGAAAGACGGAATTCAGAAAATTAGTCTTTTTCACTACAGATACATGACAAATTAAATAATAGAAGAGGCCAGAGGAATTTGATGGTATGGAATATAGCAGTATCACCAAGAAGCATGAAAGTTAAAACCTTGAGTTGCTGAAGTAAACAACCAAGAGGGCTGAAAAAGCGGCTGCAGTCACCATGTGAAGGGGCGCAGACCGACTAGTATAAGCATATGTCTGTATTCTGCTATTTGAGTGGTAGAGAGAGGGCATCCAACCAACACACCGGTTGCAACCACCATATGAAGGGGCACAGGAAAAACCATGTGGTGTGTATGGTGGAGTATTACCTCCTATCACAAAAGATAACTTTCTCAAGAGTAGAAGAAACATGACTTTTGAAGTGTAGCTGCCAAATCACTTTATAGAGAAGAAGAAAGAGAGAGGGAGCAGCCGACACCCATAGAAAGGTCGTGTGCTACCCATATGTTCTTGATTGTTCAAGTCGTTTTACATAAGCCTCGAAGAGATCGCTCGTGCATGTGTGGTGAAGAAAGAACCAGTGTTGTCTGACGTGTATCGTATCGCGTATCGCTGGGCTCCACGATACGGGCGTATCGTATCGTACTTTAATATTAAAAAACTATAAAAATTATTTAAAAAATCAATAAAATTAGTAAAAATCCAAAAAAAAATCAAGAAAAATCTGGTAATTGCTTTAAATTCATATAATGCAAAGTTTAGCACAAATTGAACATTTAATATTGAACAATTGCATCCAAAATTATATATTTTGAATCAAAAAATGAAATACATTTATATTTTACATATTGTAAATTTGTATCAGGATCATTAACTAAATAATCTTCATCTTCTCCTTGATGATGTTGTTGCACTTCAAATTAATTCATGCAATGTCTTCTTCAGTTAGGACTTAGGAGTGCATTTTCTTCGTTATCTTCCATAATCCACTCATGTAATATATCAAAATTAACAAACTGCTATCTTTGTACATGTAGTTGTCATATTTGCTAATTTTCATATGTGAGCAAAACAAAGAGCTCCATTTCTTTGATTATTGAGTCTATGACACCTCAATGATGTGATATTATTACTTGATGATATCCCTTTTTTCTCTTATTGGAGACTAGCTTTTTAACTAATGCTTGAGCTTCATTTCTCACTTCACAAACTGAATTAAGCCTCACACACATTGATCATCTTCAACTCAATGGAAGTCATGTAATGTGAACCCTAAAATAGTGAAGTTGTGAAATCCCTACTCAATGAACCGAGAGAACTAAATGTTTTTAATTGTTTACCATCTTATGAAATTAGAAACTGTTAGCAAAAATATACCTAAAAGTTGTAACAGAAAGGGAAATGATTTTATCATAATTTTTTTTATACATTATTCTTATTAAATAAATGAAATTATAAACCCAAATTATAAGCATATTGGAGGATGCCTTTAAGGGAAGTGAAGAGAGGGCAGAAACATGCAAAAAAAAATTGAAAAAAAAAAATTGGAAAAAAAATTTTGGAATTTTTTTTTGGGCGTACGATACAGGCGATACGGGCCGTATTGTACGATACAGTACCGTATCGTATCGTAGCTTCCCACGATGCGATATGGATAACACTGGAAAGAACCAGTTTTTTGGCAAGTTTGGAGTTCGAAGTATCTCACTCCCAACTTGAGGGGAGGTATTGAAGAATATGAGTTTTAGAGTCAGTTTTAGTAAGGTTGATGTTTTAGGATAGTAAATTTAATGTTTTAGGTATTATTGTAATTGTCCGAAGTCATAAGGGCATTTTAGTAATTTTCTATACTAGGAGTATTTTGGTCATTTTATGTTTTACAGCTCCTTATATTAGGGCTGATAGGTTGTATTAGGGTTTAAGAGTCTGAGATTAAGAAAGAGAGAAAGAGGGGGGCTACATTGGAGGTCTGTCCCCTCCGATCTCCATTGTTACTCTTCCTTTTTGTTCAATATTTTCTATTGTTTATTATCCGCTGCGTTTTTCGGTAATTACAACAAACAAAAGTACAAAGTATTTTCACGGGGTGACATCTACTCGATGCAAGGTCAATTGATCTCATTCCTAGAGGATCTAGAAGGTTGACTGCTAAGAGATGAAGTCCTATTGGACCACATATTATATAGTTCAACACTAATCTCTTCACCTCGAAATCTGGAGGGATCATTAATGATGATCTTTTCTTCCATTCATAATGAGGAAGGTTTTAGATAAAATGGACCAGATTCTGGATCAGCCTTTCGCAAGGGATGAAGTATACGTTGCCCTCAAATCAATGCACCCTTTGGACGGGGCTACCACCTTTTACTACCAGATGTATAGGTGCACGGTGGGTCCATATGTGCCGAAAGTGGTCTTGCATGTTCTGTATGGATGTCGGGCACATGAAGTATGAAGCAGTGTTATCCGTATCACACCGTATCGTACGATACTGTGTGATACGTACACGATACGGCCCGTATCGCTCGTATCTACTCCCAAACTTTCTTTTTTCTAATTTTTTTTTTCAATTTTTTTGGTAGGTTTCTTGCCTCTCTTCGCCTCTCTTCACTTCCCTATGCTTGTAATTTGGGTTTATAATTTTATTTATTGAATAAGAATAATTTATAAACAAATAAAAATTTTGACAAAATCATTTTCCTTTCTGTTGCCAACTTTTAGGTATATTTCTGCTAGCAGTTTCTAATTTTATGAGATCGCAAACAATTAAAAACATTTGGTTGTCTCGGTTCATTGAGTGGGCATTTCACAACTTCACTATTTTAGGGTTCACCTTACGTGACTTCCATTGAGTTGAACATGATCAACGTGTATGAGGCTTAACTCAGTCTGTGAAGTGAGAAATGAAGCTCAAGCATTAGTTAAAAAGCTAGTCGTAAGAGAAAAAAGGATATCATCCAGTAATAATATCACATCACTGAGGTATCATAGAGTCAATAATCAAAGAAATTGAGCTCATTGTTTTGCTCACATATGAAAATTAGCAAATATGACAACTACATGTACAAAGATAGTAGTTTGTTAATTTTGATATATTAGATGAGTGAATTATGGAAGATAACGAAGAAAATGCACTCCTAACCGAAGAAGACATTGCATTAATTAATTTAAAGTGCAACAACATCATGAAGGAGATGAAGATTTTCATTTTAAAGCAGAAGGTGATGAGAAACTTTGAATCTTTATCAAGTAGAAGATGAAGATTATTTAGTTAATAATCCTGATACAAATTTACAATATGTAAAATGTAAATGTATTTCATTTTTTGCTTTAAAATATGTAATTTTGGATGCAATTGTTCAATGTTGAATGTTAAATCTGTGCTAAACTTTGCATTATATGAATTTAAAGCAATTATCAGATTTTTCCAGTTTTTTTTGGATTTTTACTAATTTTCTTGATTTTTTAAATAATTTTTGTATTATTTTAATATTAAAGTATGATACAATACGATACGCCCGTATCGTGGAGCCCAGCGATACGCGATACGATACGCGTAAGACAACACTGGTATGAAGCACTGCTTTGTTTGTCTCGTTCCTAAAACCAAAGATCCAAACACAATCATAGGACATAGGGCGATTATTCTTGGCAATGTTGTGTGCAAACTTGCGCGCAAAAATCCTAGCTAACAAATTAAAGAAAATCCTGTTAGCAATCATTGATGAAGCAAAATGCATGTTGGTGAGCTATAGACTATTCATTGGCAATGTTCTAATCGCTTATGAAATTTTGCATCATTATGTGAACCGACTGGTCCCTCTTGGTAGAAGCTAATGGCCTTGAAGTTTTACATGGCGAAGGCCTACGATAAGGTTGAGTGGTAATTCCTGAAGGTCATAATGCAGAGGTTGGGCTCTTCATGGAAATGGAACAATTTGGTGATGATTTCTATTGTCTCTACCACCTACTCTATTACCATAAACGGTGAACCTAAGCGATGGATTGCACCTAGTCATGGTCTGTAGCAAGGGAATTCGTTTTCCTTGTGTCTTCCTCTTATCCTCAGTAAGGCCTAGTTGGGTTGATGAAGGAAGCTAAAGCTGGAGGATCCATCTATGGGTTTCGGGTTGCTGAGGGGCACCAAGCATTTCATACCTTTTATTTGATGATGATTCTTTACTGTTAATGCGTGTTGAATGTGGGACAGCTAGAGCAATTTCCTTTATTCTGCAAAGGTATGGAAATTTATTTGTGCAAAAGGTCCATCTAGACAAGTTAGACGTGTAATTTAGTTCAAACGTGGGAGTGTAGGCTGAGTGGATCTTACTTAGGATACTCGGCATGAAATGAGTTGAGCAGCATGCCCTGTACCTGGGGTTACCTACAGCTATAGGTGGAGATAGAACTCGAGTTTTCTCTAAGATTAAGGATCGTTTCTGCAACTGATTACGTGGATGGAAGAGCATGTTTTTATCTTGGGCTGGTAGAAAACTTTTCATTAGTACAGTTGCCCCATCCCCACCTTCGTAATGCAATACTTTCTCTTGCCTACCCAGTTGTGCAAGACATCAAAGCAATGATCGGCCAGTTCTAGTGGGCACAGAAGGAAAATGAGAGAAAACTACATATGTGCAGTTGGGCAACAACTTCCCATGCCTAAAGATGAAAGAGGAGTCAGCTTTCATGATTTTGAAAGCTTTAATAAAGCTATGTTTGCCAAGCAGTGATCTCCACTCTTCATCAATCCTAGCTCACTAGAGTACTTAAAGTGCGATACTACCCGTGGGAAGATTTTCTATACAAAATTGGGATTTGCACCTAACTATACATGGAGGAGTCTTGCCTAGTGAGAAATCCTTGAGAATGGATTGAGATGGCAAATCAGTAATTGGCAGTCTGTTAGAATATGGAAAGACGAGTGACTTCCTCAGCTGAAGTGTTTTAGAGTGATCACCGAGGGATCTTTCGGTAATGAAGGCTATGCTTCAATATAATTGCGGAAGATTAATGAGTGGATAACATTACAAGGTAACAATGACAAAGCCTTAGAAAAGGCAATAGCCGAGAGCAACAAGTGCATACGAAAAAGAGAATGAACACACCACAAGCTTGAATAAATACTCTTTATTCATTAGCCATCAAATGCTTGAATTTACAATGGATTACAAGTCGTATTTATAGAGTAGAAGGTGTTGTATAAGAGAGGGAGAGAGAAGAGACAAAGGGGGGGCTGGCTGGCTATGTAACTAGCCGTTGGGGACCAGGGCCCGAATGGCTAGTGGCCCTGGCCCTGATGGCCCAGTGGGCCAGCCACGGCTGGGCCACTCTGGCCCAGTTCTTTAACACTTTCAGTGATGCTAGACTTTCAAGCTTGATTGACCAAACCAGCAAGTGCTGGAATTGAGAGGTAATCTCTTTAATTCTTGCCATGGATGTGGAAACAATTAAGCAATTCTGCTAGTGTCGGAGGAGGCTCTAGATACTTTGGTGTGACACTATCACCGTAATGGCTGGTATGTTGTTAAAAGTGGCTACCAGCTGGGCTACAACATTGACCATAATGTAGAATCAGCTTTTTCCTCCGCTAGGGGCTTGTACTGTTACTACCGAAGGTCTTAAATTTCATGTGGACAGCAGCTTTAAATGTTCTTCCTGCTCGTACTAACCTTCACTGACACGTTGAAGCTGTTAACCTGACATGTGAGATTTGTGCTGCAGACGAATCACAAATACATATTCTCTGCAGCTAGCCTGCAGTTAGAGAGGTGTGGGAGAAAAGCTCCTTATCATAGGTATGCGTGATTGGTGGTTTATCATTCAAATTATGGTTCTTAAACGTTAAAACGTCCCTGGACCTGGAGAGATCAATTTATTTTTGCTTTGTCTGCCATCATAGGTGGTGCACAAGAAACAAAATCTTACATGAGCACACCAATTTCAATGCACACCAGGTGATAAGAACAACCCAATCTATGCAGTGAGAATGGTTTTCAATCGGAAGGCAACTGAAAGAAGTCTACAGAAGAAAAGAGATTAGACAATGCAGATGGTCACCTCCTCCAAGTGGGTATGTGAAGTTGAGATCAGATGCAGGAAGAGGAATTAGTGGCCTGGGTCGCCTGACTATGATGGGTTGCATCATCGGGGATGATCAGGGGAGACCTCTACCATGCACCTCAAAATCAATCTGGGACCCCTATGTTAGAGAGGCAATGGCATTAGAGTATGAAATGCAATTGGCCCTGGACGTCCAAGTTGAGCATTTGATTACAGAGTCTGACTGCAGGGCCATCATAGATATGCTTATGAATGAGTGAGCCATAGAAACCGTTTGGGCTCAATACGGAGACAGTCGGAGTACTCAGGACTAAATTCTGATCCTGTCAGTGGTTCTGTTCACAAAGGACGTGCAATAGAGTGTTGACGCACTTGCAGGATGGCACAAGAAGACACATGGAGTTTTAAAAGGCCGTACACAAGCATACCAGGCATATCTGCACAAATAATGGGTACATACCCGGTAGGGTACTCCACCATAAATGGAGTACTCATACATCGTAGGTTCTCACACATACTACACAGTCTATTCCCCAATTCTCTATATACTGATAACATGTTCACGGTTCACACCGATCTTTTTCTTTCCTACTAATGTTTGAAAGCAGTGTTGTCTGACGCGTATCGCTGGGCTCAACGATACAAACAACAAACAACAACTAAGCCTTTTCCCATACTAGACGGGGTCGGCTACATGGATTCTTTGTTTCCACAGATCCCTATCGTGTGCCATGTTAGCAGTTAACTCCCAATAAGCTAGATCATTCTTTATTGTTTCTTTCCAACACTTTTGTGGTCGTCCTCTACCTCTTTTCATACTTTCCAAATTTAGTTTTTCTAACCTTCTTACAGGTTCTTCTTTTGATCTTCTTTCTATATGTCCAAACCATCTTAAACGATGTTCTCTCATTTTATCCTCTATTGGTGCCACTCCTAATTTGTTTCTAATAACCTCATTATGTATACGGTCTTTTCTTGTATGACCACTCATCCATCTCAACATCTTCATTTCTGTCACAGACATCTTTTGTACATGTTGATGATTAACTGCCCAACACTCAGAACCATAAAACATGGCAGGCCTAATTGCTGCTCTATAATATTTACCTTTTAATTTTAATGGTATCTTCTTATCACAAAGAATACAATATGCTCCTCTCCATTTTAACCAACCAGCATTAATTCTATGTGTAACATCTCCATCAATTCTTCCTATCACTTTGAAAAATTGACCCTAGGTATTTAAAACTTTCCTTTTGGGGAATGCAATGTGTGCCAATTTTAATTTCTATGTCCTTTGAAGTAGCCAAATGATCAAACTTACATTCCATATATTCTGTCTTTGTTCTACTAAGTCACAGGCCTTTGTTTTCTAATGTTTCTCTCCATAGTTCCAATTTTCTATTAACTTTTTCCTTAGACTCCTCCACTAATACAATGTCATCTGCAAATAACATACACCAAGGTACTTCATCTTGAATATGTTTTGTTAACTCATCCATCACCATTATAAATAAGTATGGACTTAAAGTTGATCCTTGATGTAACCCAATATTAACTTCAAAGAAGTCTGTCATTCCTTCATGAGTCCTCACACATGTTTTTGCACCATCATACATGTCTCTTATAAGGTTAATATATGTCAATGGGATACCTCTTTTTTCCAAAGTTCTCCAAAGAACCTCCCTCGGTACCCTATCATAAGCTTTTTCTAGATCAATAAATATCATGTGAAGGTCTTTCTTTTTTGCTCTAAAATGTTCCATAAGACGTCTCAAAAGGTGAATCGCTTCAATAGTAGATCTACCTGGCATAAATCCAAATTGGTTCTCTGTTGTACTTGATACTTGTCTTAACCTACGTTCGATAATTCTTTCCCATAATTTCATAGTATGACTCATTAACTTGATACCTTGATAATTCGCACAATTTTGAATGTCTCCCTTGTTCTTATATACGGGTATAAGTGTACTTGCTCTCCATTCCTCGGGCATCTTTTGGTTTTTCCATATTTCATTAAATAGTCTTGTGAGCCAAGTGATTCCTATTTCTCCTAGTATTTTCCAAACTTCTATAGGAATATTATTTGGTCCTACTGATTTACCACTCTTCATATTAGCTGGGCTCAACGATATAATACAAAAATTAATACAAAAATAATACAAGGAAATTACATGTCGAGTATCGTATCGTATCACCCGTAATGTTTAAAAGCAGTGATGATGCTACAAGGAAATTACATAACGCGTATCGTATCCCACTGCAAGGTCTGCCTAATCGTGCATCTGTTCTAAAGCCATAGCAACACGAATTCGAGGTTGAGCACTAGGTGTAGTAGGAGGAGGAAAAAATGAATGTATGCTACAAACAGTTCTTCCTCAATTCCTTCCTTAACATCCTGTTCTACCACCTCTAAAGTCTTCAGCAACCCTCTTTCTCTTGGTAGGTGTTCGTGAATTGCTACTACCAACCTCTGTTCTGGCATTTGAAGGCAAACTATGAGTGAATCCAATAGCATCATCATCTTCTTAAAACATCTCCAAATCATCCTTTTGCTGTCTCCTCTCTCGTATACTCTTAATCATTTGAGGACATTGTCATTTAATGCCTTCTGGCCAACTTCAAACTCTGCCTGTGTAAGGAGCAATTTCTTTCCTAGTTTCTGTTAGCTGGTGTTTCAACCTTGAAATTCCACCACTAACCACCCTCTCATAAAATAAACATCTGATCTTTAATTTGGAACCCTCAATTGGTGTACCCCACTGCTATGGCGGATCATCAGAACGAGAATGGGAGTCTCTAACACCCCTTTCTGCCATATCAATTGAGTACTTTAATTCAATAAAAAACCTCAAAATAAAAGCACTTCGTAAATCCTCAATCGTCAAATAACACTCAAACAGAGTGTCTCCCACTTAATGAATGCAATAAAAATCATATCCACACACTTAATAACTTCATATTTTGTTATTCAAAAAAAGAAAAATACAAATATAACAAAAAAAAACAACAAATACAAAAGAAAAAATAAAGAAAAACACTAAAAATATACCTAAATCCGAGATAAGAGGCTTACACGAACACCGTAGAATACGTTTTTGGAGCCTTGAACACCAAAGAGGCGAAGAACCACACTAGGAGAGCTTGAAGAGCTCTGAAGAAAGAGAGGAAACCCACAAAAACGTAGGTTTCCGTTTGGTTAGGGACCCTTTATATAAGGGTTCCTGAGCGTATCGTACCGTATCGCACGATACGGTGTGATAACGTAGAAATGGCGATACACTATAGTGGCCCCACGATACGATACGTACGATACGGTGCGATATGGATAACACTGTTTGAAAGTGAAAAAACATGTTTTTCATGTAGTACACTTACAGTAGTTTGAAGCTTCTTCTATTTGCAAGTCAGAGAAACCACCTTTTGAAGTGTTAAAACTACCAGCATAGAACTCTTGAGATTAGGACCCTTAACCCTAGGGCCTATGATGGGAGTTGGCTTGGGCAGGGGGTAGGTAGCACCTATGGGATTTGAACCCCTGCCAGCAGTTGTGGGACCTTTCCACTCTACGGAACCCTCATTTGGGCTGGATGAAAGCATTAAATAAACAAAGATATCCGTGGAAGAGTTTATTATGCATGTCAGTGGAAATTCTGAATCAGTTTGTGAAACCAATTATAATTTTGTGAACAGAATTTAGTTATGAGACTGTGTGCTCCATGACATGGATTTATGTCCTGCACTTCGTGCTGGAGAGGATCCGATTAGAAATAAATTACACTAGTTTTCACCCATTCAGCTGTGATCACCGGTATTGGCAGACATGGGATAACTGGGGCCTGGAACGGAAACTTGATTATTCTCGTTCAATGTGTTGTTTCCTAGCATTTTATTGTTCTTGTTTCCCCTTTTCCCAGGCAGCCCGTGATTGCTTTGAACAATCAAATAACATCTGCCAGCAACTACCACACAACAGCGGCCACCACTTCCCATTGGAACAGAATCTTAAGCAGCTACCTGTTTTCTCTAGTATATCTCCGGTTATGGATTCAGAAACAGGAAATGGTGACAGAGAACAGGCTGCTTCAGCAATGTTAACACAAACAGGACCCTCTATCGATGGCAGCGTTCAGGTTGATGATGATAACCGGAAAACAGCAGCTGCAGTTGCTGCTAGACTTGCTTCATCAACTTCCTCAGCTCAGATGCTCACTTATGTCCTTTCTTCTTTGTCATCAGAGGGTGTAATCAGTAATCCAGTGCCCGAAGGTTCTGCCGAGTACCCATCTGAAAAGAAGCCAAAACTTGAGAATGGCTTATCCTCATCTTATGTTCCTCCTCTGCCAACGCAACCACCACTGCCACCATTCCCGCATCCGGATACCCTGCAACACAAGGTACCAAACATGCCCAAACTCTCGCATTTGCAGCAAACACTTCCACCATCATCTTCAACACCTCATGCCGGTAGTTCCATGCTTCCTGCACCTCCCCTCCCTCCGATTCCGGCACCACTTCAACCACCTCCTCCACCAATTCAATTTGCACAACCTGCTGGAACCGTCACAGGGTTATCTTACAGCTATGGTAATACTGCTTTGCAAGCCCCTTTACCTGGATATTCCATAATGCCCTCCTACGATCCGCCGAATTACCAGAACTTTCATACAACCGAAAGTGGCTATTATAATCAGCCACCCATGCCGGCACCCCCCCCCATTTCTCGGCAGTAGAATCAAGTGTAGAAACTATTTGGTTGAGATTTAGAGGGGAAGGGAAGATTGTATCATTTTCTTTTCTGTTGCATTACAGTTGGTCGTATAGATTTGTTCTATCCAAGTATACAACCTTGTTTATTGTACATCAGATCATGTGCTCCATGTTTTGGATTGTAGTTTATGAATAGATTTTTGGGAGTTCTATGCGATTTTTTTTTTTAAATCGATGGCTTTGTGGGTATATATTTGATGATTGTTTGATTTTCTTCCACGGCAAACAGTCACACACACATGAGATTAGAATCACGTAGCGGTCGCTACTTTGCTGCAGGATTTCTTTGGTTGGTTGTTCCCCACATTTTCATCTCAAAGTATTTGGATGTTGCTTGATGAACATTTATTTGTTGCAATAATAGAGAGCTTGAATGGTCCTTCATAGCAGCTCTCTTATTTTCGCTTTCTAGTCTTTGTTACAATTGGAAACCATACCCAAGTCGGGAGGCTTTTTCTGCACCCAACAACGTAGAACTCCAAGGCACTGCCCCCTCTCCCATGGAGCCTGCTGCTCTGGCCTTATGGCAAGGGTTGGTCGTCGTAAGTCGGGTAGAAATTTAGGGTTTCGGGTTGTGTTTGTGTTGTATCATTTCATGTTTGTGTCCGAAACCAATAAAACTCGAGCATAACGCAATAACTTTCTGTTAGTTCCGGTAGGTATTTTTGCGCGTGCAACTTGGAACTGTCTTGAACATGACTAAAAGTTCGAATTTAGCTGTGGTTTAGTTTTATAGTACAGGGAAATGTTGACTGATTATTCCTCTTATTGAAAATTTTATGATAAGTCCTACATTTCATAGTTCCCTTCTCTTGTTAGTGCTCACCTCTCAGGCATTGCTTGGGTGCAGTCTCCTTAATCCAGAAATAAAAAGTGGACATGCGTAATGTCGATTAAATCCGAGATTTCTTACTCAATTGATTAATTGAAGGTTATTGACAAACAAGGTTTATAAAAAAGTCACCTTGTCATGGTGGAGGTCATCAGCTCGAGCCTTTACATGAAATTCAAGGAAAAGTTGAAAATGCCAAGATTTTTTACTAGGAAGTCGAACTTGAGATGAACCTGCCTCTCTAGTCATCTACTACATGCTATTGCCACTCTATTATACGTGAGAAAAAAAGTTTGCACTTGGAATTCCTTCAAAGTTTTTGTTATACCATTTGGTGTTAGACACCCTTAAAACTTCGTATTACCTTCTATACTTTTTCTCTTTTAATGACTCACTCAAAGAGATGCATTCCGCACGTGTCCTTTATATAAAGGAAACACTTTGAGGTGCACGTCTATTCTATAAAGGCGATATACGAGGCATACGTGTCTATTGCATAGACATGCATCAGCAAAAGAAGGGTGGAGAGGAGGAGAGGGGAGGAGGTGGTGGTGGGCTCTGTCGGTACGAAAGAGCGGAGAGTGGGGAGAGATGGGAGGGGAGAAAGGCGCGATGGGTTTTAGTAGTGGGTTTGCTTTAAGAGAGAGAGAGAGAGAGGAGGAGGAGGACGAAGGAGACAAAGGCGACGGTAAGCAAACTCCGATTAATCTCTATAGAAGAGAGACAGAACATGAAGAAAGGAAAGAGTGACGGTTATTGAGTAAAAAAGAGCATTATGAAAAAGAGAGTGTCCTTATTAATTTGAGGCGTACATTTAGTAACTGTCATTTTATCCCATTATGGTTCAAGCTTGTTTAGTTGGGAACAAAGGAACGGATGCTTAGAGACTTTCTCATCCAAATTGGGGAGTGAAAGCAACACCTTTCTAAAGGCAACATAAGAGAGTAACTAAGATCAAAACCAACCTTTTTTCTTACTAAGTGGGGTATGATGCTACATGGATTCTTTTATGATGCTCCTCAACTGGGAATAACACCATCCCTAACTCATAACTGATCTGCACAGCAAAAGTTTGTTGGGCAGTCAGCGTAAAGGCGTTGACATTGTTTCTCAGTTGAGTTTCTCTTTTCTCTTTTCAAAGTTTGGTCGAGCAATAACTCACTTGGCTCGGGGGCGACTCACTGGTTGAAAGGTCATGAGTTCGATACCTGGGACATGCTTCTGGCTTCAGCCTCCCCTTTGTACCCAAGAAGATATATATATATATATATATATATATATATATATATATATATATATATATATATATATATATATATATAGAGAGAGAGAGAGAGAGAGAGAGAGAGAGAGAGAGAATCATGGTTGGAGGGTTGTGATCACATTTGGTAAGCTTTCACAAGACGAAATTAAAACGAATAGGATGCATAATAGTTGGATAGTGGGTCGGCATTATTCTTCTAAGATTGATTAAAGCATATCTCCAAATGGAGATTTTTCTAAGATGATGGGTGTCAAGCAATTTGGAACTGACTAAACTAAGAGCTTTCTTTCTTTGGCACCACATCCTGAATGAAAATTATTATATGAGTCTAATTGTTAAAACATTGGGGTTCATGAATTTGTGGGACATAAAGTACCGATTAGCATTGACCACATGAATCTTGTATTGACCATAGTAAAATATAGAATGAAGATTAGATGCCTTTAGATATGCTTGCAATAAGTATCATCTTATCATATGACTTGTCACATGCACGATCATGCGTGCTTGCATGCACACAAACACAAAGAACATGAAGATCATGTGATCTCACTCTGTCTCTTCGATTTAACGAATCGATTGAAAGCTGACTGACGAGAAGGATAGAGAATGACTATTGGATAAACCAAATATTTTTGTGGTGTGAGGTTTCTAGGAAAGCCCGAGCCTAGGCTCAACTCCGTCACATTCATACTAGTTGTGGCTTAACAATAAAGAAATAACGATGATGAACCACGAGCAATAGCTCACCTGATTAGAGATCGACTCACAAGCTAAAGATGATGATTCCATACCCCATCCGAAAGGGAAAAAGAAAGAAAAGAAAAGAAATGACGATGATCGTAAAGTATGAGAAAATCATTTTGTTTTTGAGGCATAATTTGCAACTAAACCATGGGCTTCTTGAGTATTGTCTCAATGTAAGGGGCTTTATAATACGTATGACTAATCCAGTTCGTGTTTGACATGGTCCAGATCATGATCCAAGTCCATATAATCTATTAGTATATAGTGTTGTATCACTACATTGTTGTCTTTCACTTTAAGGGTAGTTTATAATAACCCTTAAGAAACAAGTCATTTCTTACTGTAAAGCGCAAGCAATTTTGTAGAACTCACCATAGATACATTGCTACCTTTCATTTTTAAGGTCAATTATGTTTTAGGGGATTCCCAGGAAGGAAGGTCATAACTGGATCCAAGTTCATCTAGGTTGATCACCGAATTAATAGCTAGCTGTACAAGTCGTTTACAAAGGAATAGGACCCTGGTGTCACATCCCCAAACCTAATCCAAGTCGTACCTTTGACCCAATGCACCGTTGGGACCTCAGCAAAGCCTGTAAACAGGTTTGAATTTGGATTTAGTCAGAGTCAAACCTAATTGGGTCCGACCACCTAAAGACCAGTTCATATTCCAAACCCAGCTACAAGCACAATGCGTCTCAACAAATGTGAGAATCCTTGTCTTACCACTTCCTTCAACACCCACGAAAAATACAACCAATTGATTCAGGAAATGAGTCCCACAATCCATTGCATCTTTCTAGTCTAAATTAATCCAATTCAACTCCAAACATGTTTGGTTCGCGAAGAATCAGGATTGTGGCAAAAGTCTTGCTACAGTTTAGTTCAACACTAAGAAACATGAATTCCAAGCACATCTGGTTTGCTACTTAGAATCGGGATCACAGGAAGGTGTGAGCCTCGCCGGAAACAGGCCGAACAAAAGAAGTGAAAACGATTCCATTCCATTCTTTGGTCCATGGAATAAACCTTAGAGTGAGGGCTGCGATCTTGTTTTCATTTTAAGGATGAACCAGACATTCCCTTAATTTCCGAGCGAAGAACTAAGTAAAACTCAGTTGAACCTTTTACCACAAACCTACTGCTTAGTATGGAACAAGGGTATGGTTAGGTTGTGTGGCTTGCCATATGGATCACGTGTTTGATACAGATCCAATCCATATTCACCCTCCATACAAGCACTTCAACAATGGCCACAGGGTGTCAAAGCTGGTAAATGAATCAAACAAACCAAAGAGCATGGGAAATCTGAAATTTCTTTGTGAACCTAAAATACAAATGCACCTCATCTGAAACACAAGTGTACCTCACCTCAAAAAACTTCTTGGGACCACCACGGCCAAAGAGCCACGTTTTGTGGCTTGCCATTCATCTAACTCGATGTTTTAGCCATGTTTGGCTCGTTAGCTGATTTGAGTAAAAACTTTAATTAATATTATTAATCAAGCTGAAACTTATTCTTTTTTATGCAACTTTCTTGTAATTGAAAGATATAATCATTCTACTACATTAAACCTGAACAGTTCATTTGGTTAACATGCTTTGGTTTACTAACATATTTCTACGCAAAACTTATATATATTCGATTAAACAAGCATTCTTCATGTTCAGCTTGTATAGCTTACTCAGTCAACTCATAAACTAAGAGTGAATGAGCTCAACACGAGTCCAAGCAAACTAAACCGCGAAGTGCTTGTTAATTTAGCAGCTGAGTTGAATCTATTTTTCTTTGATTTTGAGAAAAGAAAATGACCCAAAGGAAGTCCGAGAAAAAAGGGAAGGAAGAAGAAGAGGAGAAAAGTTTTCTCACAGTAGGAAACTGTTTCCTAGATAAGTTTTGCGTCAGCAATACTTCGTTAAATTATTAAATTGCTTTTCTTATAAACTATAGGGCGTCCAAAAGGCTCGGCTTTCGTCGTCAAAATCCAAAACGTCCTTCTCTCTAAAACCCTACGAATCTCGATGGGATCGGTTGTTGGTGCACCTCAGTAACGTTGTTGGTATCTCCACCTTCCTCTTCGCTTCGTTTTCGTCTCTTTCTTGAATGATTTTGAGCGTGGTTTCTGAGTATAGTTGTATTTTTTAAATTTTTAAATTTTTTTATTTCTGGTTGTTGGAGGAGATTTTTATGTGGATGAAAACCTAAGTTATTGCGATTTTTTTGGGTGATTGAAGAATAAGGAAAGGACGGAGACGGTTCAATGCCGGAGGAGGATCTGGTGGAGCTCAAATTCCGGCTATACGATGGCTCGGACATCGGCCCTTTCCGGTACGCTCCGTCTGCGACAGTGGCGATGCTGAAGGAGAGGATTATTGCAGAGTGGCCTCGAGGTTTTGATCCTCAATTCGCTTAAAGTTATTTTTGTTTTTGTTTCTGGTGTTCTTGGGGAATTGAAAACTGGATTTGTTTACGGGGGTCAACTTGTCGTAATTTAGGTTTTCCCATCGGATAATGATCGTGTTCGGTGTAGCGGACTCTGATTATTGATGGTTTTAGCTGCGTTTTGATTTTTCGGCTTCTTTTAGTCCTCTTTTCCTTGTTCATTGAAAACGTTGCTGTTTATATCACGAAAATGTTGAATTGTAATTGGAGATAGTCTTTTGCCTTTGGAAGAAAGTAATAACTCTGATGGTTTTGTTACATGATTCCTTATGTTTCGCCTGTTCAAAGTTTGGCTGCTGTATGACCAATGAATTTGTCCGTGATTCTTTCATTGGTGTGTTTCTTTGTGTTTCTCCCACTAGTATATGTTGGAATTTCCATTTCAGCAATTTAAGCATCCATTGTTGCATAGTCTCCACTTTTCCAATGGCAATTGGGGAATCGTGGCTGAATTAGCTTTTTCAACGTCCCCAACTTATGGTGTCATTTGAGACCGTGTAAGTTGCGAGAAACTTCATTACTTGTGGGATCATTAAGTTGTGTTAGTATACAAGTTATTGTTACTTCATCATGATTTGTTGTTGTTTTGTTAATGATTATATTGAACCTGATATTCAGGCAATATGCAATTTGAAGGTTTGCTTGGATTAAGATAGGATGCTACAAAAAGTAGTACAGGTCCTTATAATTGACCATTTTCACTTGTATGACTCATTGGCTTTTGTTTGGACTTCTAGAAAAGAGTGAAAGGGCAGAAACAAAATGGATCCCTAACATGGGTTATATACAACAACAACTAAGCCTTTTCCCATACTAGATGGGGTCGGCTACATGGATTCTTTGTTTGCACAGAGCCCAATGCTCATAATTTGTAGAATCCGGTAGATAAGTACGTGGCTGGCGGAAGCCTAACGCAACCCTCCTCCTTTATCCGGGCTTGGGACCGGCCATGCAAGGGTGATCCCTTACATGGGCGGAGTTTAACACAGGTTATATAGTTAGAGTTTTTTTTTCCTGTACAAGCTGCAGTTGTTACAAAGGTTTACAATGGGTTACAGGTTAGTAAGTATCCGTCCACAATGAGTGGTGGAAAAGAAGCATATTGTTGTGAAGAACTATTGTCGACCTCAAACAGCTTTTGGTTGTTGGTTCCTTTGTTTTCAAGTTTTCTAACCATTTTATCTAAAATTCTAGCTAAGATTTGATAGTAAGTGGAAACTCATGGCCATATTTTCTTCAAATTTAATGAGAAAAATACACTATGTAAGAAATTAAGATTAAGTTATTCTCATTATCGTTGCATCCCCAAGTCATGCCACAGAGGCTTATGAATTGCCATGCATTGCATGTGCAACATACATTCCCCCCCCCCCCCACCTCTTTCGAATCAATTTGAGTGTTGCAGTGTTCTTGTGATCGTTTGATGGGTCGGTATGCTTGTTGCAGCTACGTCTTTTCTAGTACATCACTGTTTGCTGCTTATGATTTCTAGTGATGAATGTATCTAGGTCTCTTGCATAGTTTTTACATGCGGGAAGACACAAGTCAGACGATTGAGTTAGGATCTAATAAGCCCCTTTTTTTCTATGAAAAGTTTGGCACTTCATAATTGGAACCAATTATGGATGCATATACAGGCTGAACTCTGCCATGATTTCCTTCTGAAGACAAAACTCCCATGTTTACGACTGGGTCTATGTTTGCTAGCTAGGTTTCTGAAGTATTTTCTTTTGCTTTCAGATAAAAAGATTGTGCCGAAGGCTGTGAATGATATCAAGCTCATTAGCGCAGGAAAGATACTGGAAAATAGCAAGACCATTGCCCATACAAGAACCCCATTCGGAGAAGTTCCTGGTGGGGCTATCACCATGCATGTCGTTGTGCAACCATCTTTACCCAAGGCAAAAACAGGTGCTCTCTATGTCAATAGTTCACACCTAATACATGGATTAAATGTTCTACTTTCGTTCATTCTGTGGATAGGAATGATATATTTGAAAGTGGCTGTGGTTGACAATGATATCATGTGTGTGAAGTTATTCTTTAGCTTTTGGGTACACAACTTCCATGAGCAATATTCTTCATTTGCCCCTTGCCTTTCCATAAAACCTTGATTTCAATTGTTGGGTATTTCCGAGCAATCCTCTAATAATAGCTCTTGAGAAAAGAAAATCGTAAACAAGAAGCAATAGACTTGTCAGTTGCTTGCAGACAAAATCTAAGAAAAAGAGCATGCTAATTATCTCAATCTTAGCGTTCTCTGTGCTGTTTGGAACTTGCAACATCCTTGAGGATGGGTTTTATTATCCATATATTTATTAATTTTCGTCACTGTGAACTATAAAGTTTTATCTGCTTTACTGGTTGCATGTATGTTGGAACCTTTGCTATTTGTCATCCTGCGTGCACGCAAGAAAACCGTTATGATGGTTTCTGTGACATGGAAGCATTAGATACTCCAAAGTCGTTTTCTATCCTACCTTGTGATCACCATATATTAAAATCTCTCTTTGTGGCGTGCAATATAAAACAACATTTGCTGTTCAGAGAGGCAAATTCCAATCATTAAATGCACAACACATTGATGGTGGTCAACTGTCAATCTAATCCAGATTTCAGATTCTCGATATTTAAGTGCTTATTCTTATGGCTTACTAGGAATCATAAAGTTGCCTGTCTTTCAGATATCTTGTTCCCTTCTTGCTGTGCTCTGGCAATGATCTTGAGCTACACTTTTGAAATTTGTTTTTCTCTGTAAATCATCTTACAGAATATTTTGAATTTCTCAAGCAGAAAAGAAGGCTGAGGAGTTGCCGACGAGGAGATGTATGTGTACTATTTTGTGATCTCTTTGCTCATCTAAGAGATGGAGGTCGGTAAGAATGTGGAAAATCTGATGGTGCTAGCATATGTCTCTGGGTTCTCCAGCTTGTGAGTGTGTTGGGTCGCAAATCTGTTGTTGCAGGATGGTGTCATACATGGGGACTAGGTTTAGTGGGTTTGATATAATTGTCATTGTGGCAACATGGTTAACGAATTCAATATTCATGGGTTTGATCTTTTATCTTGAAAGTGAGACCACGGCAGCCAAGAGATTACTGCGTCTCCTTCATCCCTTTTGATTTTATTTTCCCAATTTAAACGTTACTCCTATCGGCGACAGAAACAGGCAATGCCACTCGGTGAAAGAACACAGCTAATAAAAGCAGGGAAATATACTAATTTGGCAAAAGGGAACCAAGGAATGGAGTTCTTGTTATTTATTTTTTTGAAGTACTACACTACCGGTATACAGAAGCCTGAAGGACCTGACTACCATTAGTGCCAACCAGGTATGGGTTAAATCTCTCCGATGCTAGTTTGCTCCATTCACAGATTCAAACCCATGACACTGTACAAAGGACTATAAAGTGACATAATTTGCATAAATTTGTCAAACTTGTGACTAAACATTGAAGAGTCGTGTGAGACTTCGATGTATGTAAGATTTGACAGGCTGGGGTAAAATCTGAAAATTGGTTCTAGAGGAAGAGAAGTGCAATACGCCAAACGATCATCGTCTGACCCTTTCATTGGATCTTATTGATGAGTGAGCATTAAAGTTGTTACGAGCACTGACGTACAAGCTTTTCTCTCTCTCTCTCTCTCTCTCTCTCTCTCTCTCTCTCTATATATATATATATATATATATATATATATATATATATATATATATATATATATATATAAAGAGAGAACAAGATCCTAAAAACCTGTAAGAAACATAGTTATGCATACCCTTTGAGCTTATTTAGAAATGTTTGAAAAAATTATAAAAAACAATTTTATTATAGTTATGCCTAAAAAAAAGAAATGAATATTAGGGTTCAGTATTGGAGGTATAGTATATATATATATATGAGAGAGAGAGAGAGAAGTGCCTTAAATACATAATGTCTTTTGCCACTCTTCGCTATCAGCACCTCCACTCTTCCATATCAACAGTGAAGATTTCAATTAAAAGTATTGTCACCTTCATCAAATTCTATCACTATTCCCTCCACCACAACCCCTACCGCCACCATCTTGGTTCCCCTATTGGAGTCCACACCACTCCTTCCAAGAGCCCAAATCAACATCAGAGAGAAAGAGAGAGATCCCATTTGGCTGAGGTTCATTACTGTTCATGCCCCCAATGAGATTGATCTATCGCAGCATGCATTTGCATGTGGTATCCATAAAAGTCGGCAAAAGTGCAAGTCCCAACGATCCCGTACCTAAGAACTTGAGGCGAAGCAGACGGGTCAACAAGAGACAAAAGCAAAGTCGAATAGAGATGAAACGCCAAGGATACTTTTTTTTGAGTTTCATGGCACACCCCCTCACCTAGCGACTACGACCCGGCCCGAGCCGATACCATGTGGCCGTGGTGATCAATAACCAAATACAATACTAATTTAATTCAAACTCAATGAAATAAATATTCATATAAAAGTTCTAAATAATACATCCAAAGTGGTGCGGGGTCCACCTAACAATAACCCCGAATAACAAGACTTTCTAAATCGTTCAATACTTATCGTACCATCAAAAATATAGAGAGGCCGCTCTATCCGACTCCTACTCTACTCTATGTGTCTTGGAAGTGCTAGCTTCAGGATGGTAAAATAATGTGGTGAGCTCGTACACATAGTTCAGTAGGGAGGTTAAACATCTTTAAACAGAAATCATACTAAAAACATTCATAATTTTACAATCATTTCATATCAAAGCACAGTTTCAACTTTAAATCATGACCTCAAATTCATACGCACACACTCAAACACACGCATACACACATCATTAGTTATGATAATTACTATAATGTTTCTACCCCAAAGGCCATGGGAGTCGTCCAACCCTCCCTAACGTGACCTCGGTAACCTTGTCCACGACGATAACCACGCCGACTCTCACGACAGAGTGCTCGGAAAAACACCCTATATTTACCGAGGGACCTGCAAGTATCTAGAGACTCCACACAACCCACACAAGTACGACTCGTATATTCACACATCATTACATTTATAAAACCAATTAAAGTTCATCACATTCACAAATCATATCCAGTTCCACAAATATCCAAAGCCAAATCCATATCCATACAATATTTAAATAATATTTAAATATCATGTTCATACAACACATGCATATCAAAACGTGCTCTTTATCAATCAATGCCATAAACATGTTCTATTTGAAAAACATATCAAATAACCCATAATTGCGAATAACATTTCATAAACATCAATAAAATATTTATCAATCATGCACATTTAAATCTATCTAAAACAAGTAAAATCACTTCTAGTTGATTCTGTAAAAGAATGCATAACCCCCTACCTAAAGGAGTGCTAAGATTCAGTCCCCAAAATGTTGAGCCACTCTTATTACCACCAAATCCTTTAATTTTAATCTCTAAATAATTATAAATAATTAAAATTTATTTAACTACAAATCTAATGCAATAAACCGCATCCAAATCGGATCTCAAATGACCTTAAAATCACCCAAAACCCAATCTAGATCTGTTTAATCTATCCGGAATCCGAACTGATATCTAGATCCATATCCGATCTAAATTGAGTGACACAGTAGATAGCCTGTGTCACTGTGTCAACACAAAACCTGTAACTACTGACACAAGTTCTGTTTATAACCCAAAAACCCATTTCCTGTTTATAACCCAGAAACCCATTTCAAGACACGACCCAAACCTGACCCATTTCCGATACAAAACTGGTTCTTAACATGTGTCACAAGGACACGACACGAACCAGTGTCGGTTCATGGCATTTTGGACATGACACATTGTGTCTGACACGATACGACACGAAAATAGGGACACGCCCAAAAGGGCCGATTCCTGTGTTTTCTTGGCATTGATTTCGTCGATTTCCGATGATGATTAAAACCGCCAAAGGTGGCTCACTCTTCGTCCACCTGTTCTCTTTCGACCAAGCCCAAGAATAACCACCAGCGGTGGTGTTTCACCAGAAAACGAAAATGAAAAGAAAAAGTTGCAAAAAATAAAAAATCCAGTGAATCGGAACCGTTTCCCAACTAAATCGATATCCTCGACTTACCCAAACCTACCAAAACATTTTGTTCTATATCAATGCTTCGACCCAAGCCCAAAACGATGATTATCAACAGTTTTTAATGAAGAATTGAAAACAAACGAAAATCTGAAAAATGGATAAACTTACCGGATTCCGGCCGATTTTTTTCGTCGATGCTCGACGTTATCGTCTTCTCCCACGGCTGCCCCAATCTGTCTCGACCGTGGAGGCCTCTTTTGAAGGCCGTTCAAATCCAAAACGGCTGTGCATTGACAGTCACTTGCTCTTTTTAGGCAGGTTTGGATCTAGTGAAGTCTGGATCCAAGCCACCCGACTCACTAGAGAAACTTTACCAAGGAATTTGATAATTCAAGACCAACACAATCTAGCCATGGTGCAAAAGTAGAACGCCTTTTCTGATCGACACCGTTACGAAAACAAGCCCTTGTTGAGAAATGCAACAATGTAAATCAAAACCACACATCCATTGAAAAGGAACTCACAAGCGGTGGACTTGATTCAAAAAAGTTAAGACAGTTTTATTTCGAAAACCCATGATTTTACATGCTAATCTAATTAGCCACAGAGACCAAAAGAAGCAAGAAGCTCTTGGCAACCAGCACAACAGAACAGATAACTATACTACTGCTACATCGCTTCCAACCCAGCAGGAGAAAGAAATTCATGAACTCGACAGAAGAATTAACACGGCTACAAAAATGCAGTAGATACAAACCTAGCTCATATCTGACTGAAAACTCTCTTCTGCAGCTATTGTCAGGTCAACATCTTCCATGGTATGTGCCAAGCTCGTAAAACCAGCCTCAAACTGTGAGGGAGCAAAATATACACCTTCCTCCAACATACCTCTGTGAAACCTAGCAAACTTCCCAGTATCACTCTTTTTTGCATCCTCAAAGCAACTCACTGGCCCGCTTGTGAAGAAGAAACCAAACATTCCACTAATACTGCCACCACAAAGTTCATGCCCCACCTTCCGCCCGGCTTCTAATAAACCTTGCGCAAGGGATTTTGTGATTTTATCCAAATATTCATAACTACCAGGCTGCTGCAAGCGTTGAAGAGTGTGGATTCCGGCCGTCATTGCCAAAGGGTTCCCACTCAGGGTCCCAGCTTGATACATTGGGCCAGCAGGAGCAACCATCTGCATATTATCTTTCCTTCCGCCATAAGCTCCGACAGTTAAACCACCACCTATAACTTTGCCGAGAGTTGTAAGGTCAGGGGTTATGCCGAAATAATCTTATGCTCCTCCATATGCAATGCGAAATCCAGTCATCACCTCATCAAAGATTAGGAGCGTGTTCAAGGATTGCGGCTGCAATTTCTCCTTTGTTTAATTCAAATAATTTCTTGACTGCTGCAAGGTCATTATATGCAGCTGTAAGGGTTACAGAAGTGGCAGCCTTGGGAACACCTGGAGAGTCTGGAAGGCCAAGGGTTGCCACTCCACTTCCAGCTTTCACTAGATAAGGATCGAACATGGCCATGGTAACAACCTTCAAATTTGATCAGCTCATCACGGCCAGTAAAGGCACGGGCAAGGCGCAGGACTCCCATGCAAACCTCAGTGCCAGAGTTCACAAACCGCACCATTTCTATGCTTGGAACTGCAGATATCACCATTTCAGCCTCTAGAACACATGGAGCACCAAAACTGGTTCCCTTTTTCAATCCTTCAATTAAGGCAGCATTCACCTAAAGGAATCAGGATGAGGATAATTTGAGAATTAGATTCTTGAAAAATACATACTAAAAATGAAAGATTATGAATTCTCATATTGAAAACCATGTGGCTATGTCACAGTCTAGGAGGTGAAGTGTCGGTAGACTCGGTACCGACACCGGCACCGGCACCGTGTCTTGTCGCACTGACACGATGTCATGCAACTTCGATACGGTCAATATATCGAAGTTGTTTTTGGGTGCGGTCAACGAACCCGGGATCTTTTTTTATTCTCCTCTCGTATCTCGCCTTTGCACCTGCTCTCTCTACAACCACGCGCATGCCGACGACCACCACCACCACCTCCTCCACCCTATGCCTTCCCTCCGACACTGATATGAGCTTTCTTTGTCCCTTTCTCTCTTGCTTTCAATGTCTGGTAGGGATATAAGCTTTCTATGTCCCTTTCTCCATCGCTTTCACTCTCTGGTGGGAATATAAGCATTTTTTGTCCATCGATCGTTCCACGTAATCCTTTTAAAGATTTTCACTCACTGCAACACTATCATCATCATCATGGCCACCCATTTCCATTTAACGAGCATCCCTAGCCATTGCCACCAACATCACACAGACACGACTTCTTTTTCTCTTTCTCTGCCTGGTGGGCGACTATGCTCCTCCACATAGACACTTCTCTCTCTCCCGCTCTCTCTCTGGTGGGCATCTATGCTCCTAATCATCGACTTTTCATGGACTGTTGCACCCTATATGTCCCTATGAATTCAATTTTCTATCAAAAATTTTATTGATGTCTCACTTGTTATTTTTAATATTATATACCTCAGTCATGTCCCCACACCCAATATTTTTGAAATTTGCCGCATCCTACGCCTGCACCCAACCCATGTGACACAACCATGTGATAAATGAAGTTATATTGATCACTCACCATGAGGTTTCAACTATAATGAGGCTCTCACTCATCAAGAGGCGTAATTATTTCAGGCAAATGAATTTCTTAAAGTTCTAGGCTTCCAGCTTAGCTATCTTATAAATTCAACGAAAGGTTATGGTGTTAAAATGTAATAGTGTCAATAAGACCCATAAGTTTTCGTTTGTAATCTGGTCCCAACAGACCAAGGCCACCAGAGCCATACCACCAAGACCAGACTATCAGGCACTAGGGTCACTAGATCTAAGGGCCACCTGGGCCGTGAGGACCTTTACGGGGTCCAATGGCTGACAACGATTCTCATATCTTGTTGCTTCTCCTCTTTCTATTCTATTTCATCTATAAATACCACTCTTTTATATACTAAATTATAAACAAGCCTTATGTGGCTGATTGTATTATGAATTATATGATTGAATAAAGTTTGATTCATACATGTATTTCTAACATGGTATTAGAGCCTAAACGACAGCAACAAAGATAGTAGGGCCACAACGAGGGTTGGATGCAAACACTGGATGCAACAATGATCGAGGCCCAGGCCGATGGTAGCGTCAACTAGTTTGGCCAAGGGCAATGGAAGTGCAGTGGAGCTTGTTAGCTAGCAGGATGGCTGGTCGATGATGGTTCAAGCAGTGGCAAGAACAATGAGGAAGTGGTGTCAGTTCTACTGGAGAGTGAGGCGGATGGGCAACGATGATTGATAGGCCAACAACAGAGGGTGGATCATGGTATTGATCATGCAGCTCTGTAATGTTGATTTGGGTGGCCGCTTCATCATGATGGTAGGTCGCTTTGTGGTGATTTGGAGCAGTTGGGAAGGTGACAACCTTTCTTTTCTAAGGTCATCGAGAAGAACTATCTCGCAATCAATGATGAGGGCAAGGTAGTAGCCATCGAGAGGCTCGGGTCCTGAGCCAAACCTCGTGAAAGAGAGATCCCAAAAGATGTCGACCCTAGTTCGACCGCCGGTGAGGTCGAGCAACTTCGATCCTTTCCTCTTTGAGAAGAGCCATGACTTAAGATCGACCTTATAGACGGATTGAGACATCGTGTCATCTATGTTGACCCTCAATCCTTGACCCATCAGACTCTTGCTCCACGTTACCCTCATCAAGCAAGAGCATTCACAAATCTTGCTTTGGTACACATGTAACCAAATTCTGAAGGATTTGCTACCCGCTCGACCATGAAGATGATGAAGAATCGACAACTTGAATGTCATTCTCCCTAAAAGAATAAGGGAAGTCTTTTCTCTCCGTCTTTGATGTTTTAACTACTGATGGCAGAAGGGGTGGTATTGGCCGAAATGGAGATGGAACTCGATTGGTGGTCTCAAGGTGCTGGTTGAGGTACGTTTCACAAAGTGTGGAAGGGAGAGGATAGGATTCAACTCTTTGCATGAAGTAGAGGAGAGAGACTTTTGCCTTCCGTGTGGAGAGGAGGCTGAGAGAGTGAGGGAAGGCTTTTGCCTTCTACATGAGGCGGTTGGTTGGCACTTGTGTGGCAAGGTAGCAACGCCTGAGAGATGCGGTGAGGGGTGGATCCGACAATAACGGGTCTACGTTCAGAAGGAGAGAGAGAAAGAAAGAGGGTTTCAGTCCTTTGTGTTTAGGAGAGAGAGATGGGGATGTGTTTATATGTAATCGGGTCATGGATACGATCCTAGATCCAAACTTGTTCTATAGTAGACATGAGATATTTATTGGTCCTAGATCCATACCCGGGGCTATGTTTGGATTCGATTTGATTTTATTTGGTATTCAGACTGGAGTCAATCCATGTGTGCTCTTTACAATTTATTTATTTTGAACATTTGTTGGATCAATTTTTTAGTGTCTCATTTAGAAGATAATTTGTTTATTGTTTGTTAGACAATAAATTACATCTCTTTGTATGATTAAGATCTCCATATCATGGCTATATGTCACTTTTGTTGGCCTTTTATTCAAGACCTTTGTGATTAAGGTGATTCATGTTATTGACTATTGATTGGAGATGAGTTAATGTTGAAAATGCACTTATTCTTATCTTAAGTTTTTAATAACCTTGTGCTTGATACAAGTATTTGAAAATAATACATAAAAAGAGTTTTGCCTTGAGTACTCACTATTCATTTACCATATTTTGAGTATTTTGTGTGAATAATAAAAATTGCATTCAAAGAATTCTTGTTTTTTTAGATAAATATTTTATATTAAAAATATTCTTGAAAAATATTAAGTTGATTATAAATCTTTTCGTATATATTTAAAACATTTTTTTATCATCTTGATAGATTATCTCATTCTTAGAATCATAGAATCACGTTTGAGATTGTGAGTTATTTAAGGGCTTTTTATTTATGTCCAAACCGTATACATAATGAGGTTATTAGAAACAAATTAGGAGTGGCACCAATAGAGGATAAAATGAGAGAACATCGTTTAAGATGGTTTGGACATATAGAAAGAAGATCAAAAGAAGAACCTGTAAGAACGTTAGAAAAACTAAATTTGGAAAGTATTAAAAGAGGTAGAGGACGACCACAAAAGTGTTGGAAAGAAACAATAAAGAATGATCTAGTTTATTGGGAGTTAACTGCTAACATGGCACACGATAGGGATCTGTGGAAACAAAGAATCCATGTAGCCGACCCCGTCTAGTATGGGAAAAGGCTTAGTTGTTGTTGTTGTTGTTGTGGATGGTTTTAGCTATATCAAGGCCTTTTTGTAATATCATGTTTTTGTGATGATTCATAAAATTATTTATTATATTTGACAATCTTACTTAAATGATCAATGTTTTTCATTAAAGAACTTCTTTGAAACCATAGGTTTTCAAGTTTGTAGTTATGGGATCTTAATACTTTTATTGGGGATTAATTCTATAAGTTTTGTTGTAGGTATGTCCAAAGGTAGATCACAAGGCTGAAACTTCAAAAAAGATTTCTAAAGTTGCATTCTCCTTTTAAAACAATCAGTGTGAGTTCACACACGAAGGATTCAAATAAACTTTCATTATACACACCGTAAGTTTGAGGAGGGGTGTGAAATTGTAATAAGGTTGGGCTAATAGGGACCATAAGTTTTTGTTTGTAATCTGGTCCCAACATACCTAGGCCACTAGGGCCAGACCATGAGGCACTAGGGCCAAGGGTCACTCGAGCCATCAGGACCTTCAAAGGTCCCCGTGGACCTCCTAACAACGGATCTCATATCTTGTTGCTTCTCTTTCTATTCTATTTCATCTATAAATAACACTCTTGTATACAATAAATTGTAGGCAAGCCTTATGTGACTGATTGTATGGATTATCTGATTGACTAAAGTTTGATTCATACCTATATTTCTAACATATGGTTGTAAGTAAACTTTATTGCTAGGCTACGATTCAATTTAAGACAAGCGTCAAGAATATCAATTAAAGCTGCTAATGTTGAAAATCCCAATCCATGCATGGAAGTAGATGAGATTCAAAAGCATAAACTAAAAACACTTCTTTACATGAACTAAGGCATTTTAGATCTTATACAGCAGCTGAGACATGTTTAGCAACTAAATAGAAGTTATTCTTTATACAAAATTAAGAGGAACACACCTTGTCATCTGCATGACCGATGATAGCAGGTCCCCATGAACCAACATAGTCAATATATTCATTTCCATCAACATCCCATGCACGGGACCCCTTGACTGAATCAAATACAATTGGTTGTCCACCTACAAATCTGAAGGCACGAACAGGTGAGTTTACACCCCCGGGCATCAATTCCTAACACCACAAATGACATTTAACTTATAAGAAGATGATGAATCAGATAGATAAGAAAATGGTTGAAAGAATGAGTCTTGAGAAAAACAAACCAAAAGAACTTACCGCAGTGTTTAACAGCAACAAGTGACACACTAACATTAGCACCAACATCAGAAACTCCACATACTCATGATAAGGAAATATCCACAAGAAAGCTCCTTGTAGCTTGACTACTATATATAAATTTGCAACCTACTGACATCCATGTTAGGAGGTGCTTACGGTAATGCAATGAGAAGGTGACAATCCTATTTATTATCATAACTTGAGTCATCATTTGCAGAGTATCAAAAGAGTGATGACAACAGGGGATAGGTTTTCAGCCAATGACCACAAAACAACTCAAAATTCACGGCTTAGATTTTTCCTTGCACTGGATACGACCATAGGTCTCAACTCTAAGGCCCCTCTAGACGTGGAACCTGCACGAGAGCACCAATCCAGAAACTAAGACCCAACTGTCAAGAGATTAGAGGAGTATACCAGACTAAAGAAACATTTACTTGACTGAATTGATGGTTGTCTTAACTGTCAATATTCTTGGTTTATGCACGAAGTTCAAACTAGAAAGTGTCAGTAATCAGTATGACAAATCTAACCAAGTCATGAAGATATCTGCAACACAAATGATCTACGTGAATTTAGCTCATAGATGCAAAGCAGCTACTAGGTGTTCGATAACTGGGTGTTTCTTTTACCAATCCCATATGATAGAACTAGTGGATCACAAGAAGTACCATGATGATGCGACATTGTTGCACCGCAGCAGAAGTGTGCTGGATATCTTGATTAGGAATATGAGCGTTAAAGTTTAATAACTAAACCAAGTTGACAAATCAAACAGCTAGCGTTACACTACATCAGCTTACGTTTATCCCTATTACATAATCGATGGTTCTCTCTAGAAACAAACTGCATACTGGCTCTTGTATAAATGAATGGAAAAGCAAATCTTTTAAGAAGAACTAGTGACAAAAACCGTAAGCAACGAATTACTACAATCGGTATCCCTCATCGAGAATCAAAATTAATTAACATATTAGATAGAACAAATAAGCAAATACGCGACACTAGATATAAGGGAAAAGCCTAAAACAACTCAAAAGATAGCTAAGAATTTAGAAAACAAACTAAAAGAACCAAAAGGAGGTTGAATATTAACTTCGGAGGAACACCATCAATAAGAAGAAGAAACGGAATTGCATCAGAAACACTCGAATACTAAGAACGCAAATCCACCAAAACTTAACGCAAACGATAAGCCAAATGTAGTTAGAAAACATAACAAAAGAAAGAAAGGGGCATAAGAATTCCTCACCTTCGCGGCATTGAATATCTCTGATGATGTTTCTAGGGTGTACGACTTCTTCTCGACGGATATAGCCATTTTCACGGCCAGGATTTTCCCCCGAGGAGCTAAACTCGCAGGCGATCTCGTCGATAGACTACCGGATGATAGGTTTTACGCCTTACATGAGATTTTGACGACCTCACCTGTCGGAAAGACGCGGGAAACTCAAACTGATGTCGCCATGTCTCATCGATCAGCAAGAAGATAAGGGGATGTCAGATGAGTTTTATAGAAGACATGGTTACGTAAATACCCTCACACTGTATTTTCTATTCAGTGGTGTCGTGGTACAAAGAGGGCAGGAATTCATTATTCTACAAGGGTCTTATCTCATTAGTCAATTCAGGCACAAGTGAGGAAAATTTCGGATCATCAACTTGCTCGTCCCTGCACTCCTTCTCGGGTCGGTTCTGATACGTAGAAACAGATCATGGATCACAGAGCATCGTCATTGCATTTGACGTAAGGTTAGACACGGTTGGTTTGGAATCGATCTGACGGTTTGAAACGAAACCCAATAACTTCTGGAATTGGTAAAATCTTGAACCCATTGAATCAGACTAGGAATCATAAGTCATATGTCCATGAATTCCTTCTCGAGCATACCTTTGTCAATCACAAACTCACTTTAAGACGAGGTAAAGCATGCAATTTACTTGAAATTTAATTTTTTTAAGTCGGCCGATGTATATAAGAAAATAAAAGTATTTTATATACATAAAATAAAAATACACCTTATCACAAAAAAAATTCTTGGGTTTATCACTGGCTTGGTCATCTCCTTCTTTGGAAGAGCTAATACTTCTTGGTTGGTATTGACATTGCTTCATACCCAAAACATGAAGATTCTTGCATAGCAATCTTTTTTTTTGGGGGGGGGGCGGCGGTGGGGTTACAAAGGGAGACAAAGCCTAATACATTCCTACATGCGCCCCTTGTAGTCGAACTCCACACCAACAGGAGGGTGTCAGAGCGCCCTGTTAGTTGAGCTATTGCTAACCAGTCAAGGAACCAGAACTATCAGTTCTCCCTTTAGTTTTTTTGGTTTATATCTATTTAACAATTTCAAACAAATTAACTTTTAAATAGTATGTTTTCTTTTAACTCTGCTCATGTAAGGGATAACCTAACATAACCATTCCCAAGCCCGGATAAAGAAGGAGGGTTGCGTTAGGCTTCTAATAGCCAGTGTAAAACTTTGTCGTACTTATCATGGATTCTACAAAAAAACAAAGAATTGATATAGCCGACCTCATCTAGTATGCGTAGTTGCAGTAGTTGTAGTAGATAGTAGGTTTCATCTCAAAGTCGAACTTGGCATTGGTTAATTTAGTATCTTGTTGTTTTCTCCAAATAGAAACCTAAACAGAACCGGAACTATAACTCAAACCAAAACTGAAACCACCAGCAAACCAGAATCGGACCTATAATTATTTAGAAACAAAATCCAAAAGCGAATCAAAACCAAAAGTGCAAATAGGACCGGTGCATCCCGGTTTGGTTATCGTTCATAGTTCCTGTGGAGTCGGAACAACCCGAAGCAGCCAAAACTTATCCGGTACCAGCCGTATCCACAAAGGGGTATGGTCGGTCGTTACTAGATAAACTCAAAAATCTTTTGTATGATTCCATAGCTTAATATTGTTAGGAATTAACGCCAAGGACCTTCGTCTATAACCCTACGCAAAGTTTTGGCTCAAGAATACAACATGAAAATTGAATTGAACCCCAGTTTCGGTGTGAGGGTTGAAACCCATCTCACTATGAGGCGCTCCGATTTGTGTGTATAAACAAAACTAACCAAGCTTTTCCATACGTTACGTCGTTCAATACAAAGACTCTTCGTACCAGTTTTGGAGAAACACGGAGAGAGAGAGGAATAATCTCACAACATGTCGGTCATGTTAATTTCAAAAAGTAAGAACAGATAAAGCATTACTTTTAAAGACATACTTGATTTACATATATACTTTTATACTTTTAGTTCAACCATCCATCTTTAACATAAATTATTAAGTTTTTCTAACATCAATAAGCATATAAAATGATAGGGATATTAGACTCGCCATAAGACAATGAGAACTCATGCCACTATTTATTATGTGAGAGCACTAGTGTCATATAAAAATTGATAAGCGTATTGGATAAAAAAGATAATTTTATTACACTAATATCTCCAAAAATCTCTCTTTCTCTCTCTCTATATATATAGTGTTATTGGATGATGCATGATTATTACTTTTTAGTAGCAATATGGAGTGAATGGTATGCATGATCCGATTTATAAATATATATCAATGGTGTGAACGATCCGATTTGCAAATATATATAGAGTAATTAGATTCTACCTTCAAAATTACACAAGAGCAACGAGGAGTGAATGGTGTGCATGATTCGATTTATAAATACATAGAGAGAGAGAGAGAGAGAAAATTTGAATCCTATTTACTTATATTCAACTTTTTTTTTGTACCGTAATAATAATATCCTCTCTATTTTTTAAAAACTTTTTAAATTTTTTTAAATTATACTTATATCACAAAAAAAAAGTCATGATCCTTATATATATATATATAAGTTTCTTTAGTCACAATTAGTTAACCGATGCTATTGGTTCATTAATTATTCACAAGAAACCTCCCTGCTACCAAGCTAAACAACGAGAGGGTTTCATGATCATGAAGGGTGGCAGATCAGGGTGGAGACAGGGTCGGACGTGGTGTCTGTGTAGTGGAAGGAAACCGTGCCACCTGCAGGGATGGGCTTGACGTCGTTGACAAGGCAGTCAATGATGCACAGCGGCTAGAACACGGCGAGTTGATGGTCCGGCGGTGTTTAGCATTCTGTCGTAAACTTGGATGTAGGAGATGGAGCAGCCGGCGACGTACACATTGATATTGTTGGATTCCGCTGAGCAGCGGCATAGAGGCAGCCTGGTGCAAAGAAACGTTCTATGTGGAGCATGAACCGCCAAATCACAGTGGGTCACATTGATAATGCTGTATTGTTAAATGCTCTTCTACGACGTGATTGACAATACAGCTGGTCATAGTTTCGCAAAATTCATCTTTGCCATTTGCAGGTCCATTCTTTCGGTATGGCAATTCCCACATGAGCCATTTAAGTCCTCAAACTCTTTAAAATCAACATGGAAGAGCATAAATACTCCTATAAGAATTATGTTTTATCTAAATGACAAACCTTAGCTTCTGATCTTAATAAAGGAATTGCGTCCAGTTGTTGTTCTCCCTCTCTCACACACACATTTATTTATTGGCTTTAAAAGCATTTAATTCCTGTGAGTAGCAGTGATTTTTGTTAAGTTTGAAATCTAACTTTTTTTTGGTTTCAAGAGGAGGCGACACACACCAACACATGCACCCCTGGGGAGTTCGAGATGCAGTTTATCTCAATGTCCTGAACTACTAGAAGGTTATAATTTGATGCATGTCAAAATTTATCTTGTACCAGAGAAGCGAATCCTTCTCCCTGTTAGGAACAGGAGCTGTTTCCACAAGGATCTCTGCCCAAGAAAAACTGTGTTCGTGTCTACTCAACTGAGCACAACTCAAAACTCGAAATTGCTGTCCACCCGACACGAAAATGCTAAATTGTTTGCATCCACTGACAGTAATAAGATAGGACTGTGTTTATGTATGTTGGCCTGTTTTTCAACACAAATACAAAAAAAGCGTGGTAAGGGCACAACCTATAACACGAAACTGCCACCCCATCAGCAGTCAGTAACTGCAATGGTGGAGCGAATGTCGAACCTTATTGAGAAACCTAGGGCGACCAGACGGTGGTAGCTGTTTGGGGACCCAAAAACAAGGTTGAAATAAGTATATTATATTAAAATAGCAGTAAAAGGACGTTCAAATACTAAACCCTGTGCATGTTCACCATATTGGTGTTCGATACTCGTCCTGTCGTCAAGATACTTTACACAACGGCGTGTGCCTCCATGTCTACTGGAAAGATGGGTTGGAGGAAGAGGCGATACAAGCGGTTAGAAGGCTGACACACAGAACACGCTCCGCACAATAGACACCACCTGAGGTACTTTCTACATGCCTCAGTGCTAATCGCCATTCTAAATACATGCACGCACACTCTCTCTCTCACGCACAGACACACACACACACACATATATAGAGATCCCAGTTCCAAATTATACATTGCTAAAAATGGAAAAAACAAGCAAGAAATAGAAAGGAGAGGCTCACAGATGACAGCAGAAAATGGCATACCAATTCACTCAACAAGTGAGAAGCAAACAGACAATCTGTGCTCATTATTCAAGGAAAAAAATGAAAACAATACCAACAAAAAAAGAGAACAATTGATCTTCATATGCCAATTCACGACACCAAAAACCACAATTTGAAACAAAAAGAAAAGCAGGATGATGACGAAGAGATTACGTCGTTAAGGGTCGCAGACGAGGGAGGAGACGAAGAGAGGGTAGGGCATGGTGTTAGCGTACTCGAAGGAAACGCTGCCGCCGGCCGGAATGGGCTTGCCGTCATTGACGATGCAGTAGTTGTCGGCTACCCGCCGGAACACCGCCGGATTGATGGTCCGGGCCGAGCTGAAAGACCCACAGCTGACGCGGACTTCGGAGACGGAACAACCCGTTGTGCAGACGTTCACTATCTCCACCGTGTACGTCGGTATCCCGTTGGGCATCGGCGCCGTCTCCGCCTGGTTCAGAGACAGGGTCTCTATCGAACAAGCATCGTCGATAACTGTTGGCATTCCCTGCGATCTCGCTTCTCCTGCACCGTCCATTGTTATCACTAAGCAAAAAGAGAGAGAGAGAGAGAGAGAGAGAGAGAGATCATTCAGGACGAATTTCCTGACGAAAATGCAAAGCGACTGTAAATATCACGCACGAACTTCTCTGGATCTGTTTCCATATTAAGTCTAAATTTTTCTTTTTTTATACAATCACAGGAACACTTTCCAAGGACGAATTTTCTGGCGAAAATTGAGAGGGATTATCAATATCATAACACCGCTGATCTTCTCTTTTCATATTAGGACTAATTTTCCGCGTTTTTTACAAATGACGGGAAACACTTCCCGAGGACAACTCTGCTCTCTTTCCATAGGAGCGACGTAGAAATTCGAAAAATTATTAAACGGATGAAGTTCTATCACTCTCATCATCTCTACCCACTGATGACGAAGTAACGATGCTTTCATCTTCGGAGACTATCATCAGACTAATGTTGGATTCCATCACCTAAACTACTGAGAAAAATCACACCGAGAAGTTCCCGTTTCTCTAATGATCTTGAAGACGACTCTGTTCTGTATGTGTATGCGCGCGCACGACTGTGTGTGAGAGAGGTAAAGCGGGAGAACTAAAAAAAAACAAAAAGTTCCACAGTGATGGTGCTCATGGGGACCTTTCATGGCATTCAGATCTTTTACTTTTTAATAGGAGAATAACTGGATGAGACTCGTACGTGCACGTACCAGTAAGGAGAAAGGAGAGAAGAACTATCGCCATTGTTGCAGCCATGAACATGTTCCTCTCATTTTCCATCATGACGATTGATTAGTTGCAGAATTGCACCAAACTACGGATCGCTAGTTACGATCTCTTTTGAGCTTTGTCGCCTTACAAAATCCGGCAAGCTGGCGAATTGCTCGTCCTCTTCTTCGATGGAACACTCTCCAGGAATATGCTGTCCTCAAAAGGCAGACGAAAGGATCTAAATAATCGGTAGAGGAACGCAAATCTAGGGTTTATTGAAGGAAGGAAGAGAAGATTACATCTTGAGGACCTGAAACTGATGGGTGAAGAGAAATCAGTGCGGATAACGAAACGAAAATCAAAGCAATTATCCTTCGAAATGAGCTGTTACGCCTTCCAGATGAGCCGTTACTTCGTAAGGTATCGCCCAAAAAGAAAACACCATAACCAGGGAGACAACGAGTGGCAGTAGTCCTTTTACGTGAATTGACGAAATGGATCGTAATTTCTCTTTTTCTCTCTATACGGAAATGAACAACGAAAGAAAAAGCCTAGATGGAAAGGAAGGGTTATGCAAATCCTTATCATGCAATCAGCAGACACAGGAAGGGTTTAGTAGGGGTCACCCAAATCGGCAAGATGGCGAAATCCAAACTTAAAACGATTGCTGAGAGAGAAAGAGCAGGCAGACACGAATAGCGTCAACCGCAAAAAATAATACGTTCTTTCTCTCTCTGTGGGTCGTCTCCTTTCACTACCTGAAGCAGTAGAATGACCGCTTGTAGATATCGGAAAGAAATTTCCGACGTCGGGCATCTCGTCTCTTTCTGAACAGCAAACCCCGCTTCTCTCTTTCCGAATCTGTCGTGCATTGGCCCATGCATCTTCTTCAAATTACGAGTCTACCACGATGCGTACAGACAAAAGGGGACACTCGCTCCTGCGAGAGCGCGTGTTCCATGCCTCAGTCCAGCCGCATCCATCGTAGGAAGCGCGAGCGTGGTGGCACGAGCATTGCACGTGTGAGAGGAGAGGCCAGAGAGAGAGAGATCCTTTGTGAGTGGGGGGGGCTTCACTGTGGGTTCGGGTCCGCACCAGATCAACGAAATGGCATTAGAGAGAGATTTGGTTTGAAGGGGGCTTCTTGTGGGCCAAATCTGCGAAATGTGATAATGCGCCAGATTGGATCGGACCCATAGACTACAACCTACTAAATCTAATTTCTCTTTTCAGGGGAAAACCCAAACTAAGTCTAGTGTTAATTTTACTTAATCAAATTGGCAGTTATATGAACAAGATAATATGGCCGGGTGAGTTACCGGCAATTCCTCGTGACCTGTGTTGGCACCCGGTGCTAATTAGCCTTCCAATCTAACCCGAACATACACACGATTCTAAAACTAGGATTTTTCGCATAAAGACGGAAACAATGAATCAAACGACAAACATTATAGATCAAAGGTTGTCTGATTACAAGAGCCTTAGAAAGGAGTCCACACGACACGATAGTGGTGTCGTTTGTCTGCCTAATCCACTTGGTGTCCAGTTCTATAAACTAAAAAGACGGCCAACAAGAAAGTCCCAGACTCCCCACCTTCTCTCACTCTTCCCTCAAACTCCCTCTCTCAAGTACTCTCCCAAACATTAATAGCCGAACCCCTAACTCAAGCCATCCCATTAACTTTCATACACTAGGGACCTGGTTACATTCAACCTATGTGGGGCAGGACCCAAACCTGTTATTGGACTCATCCACGCTGGTCCCAAAACACAACATAATTCGACCTTAAGATCCTGACCCAACCCATGCAGACACGCACAAGACCCCCAAGTCACGCGCAACCCATACAAACCCAAATACACGAGCTGAACCCGAACCATACTCATCAATCTCGAACCACTCTGGCGCTAATGCCGGCTCCCTCGTGCACACCAACGGGGCTGCCGCCTTCGACCCGATAACAGAGTGCATGTAAATCCACACGCCACAATGGTAAGATCCTTATCAACAGGGCACTGTCATAATTATCGTATCTAACAGGGTAACAGTCCTGCTTTTCTTGCCAAAACAGACCTTACCCAATCTTAATATCCCTTTGCCAACCTTTCTATTCATATCTGAATATATGGAAGCTCGCATCGCTAAGATAATCTGTAACGTAGAGAGAGAGAGAACCACAGTAATACCTACTCCCAAATCTAACGTTGGATGATGAATTATTGAAAATTTGTTTCCGTAATTGCAAGAGCACAATTAAGAAAATTTTCTTCTTTATGAAATTGTAATTAATTTAGCTCTATAGGTGACTTGAAGATATATATATTAGATCATGCCCGCCATTGATGTTCGTTCATTTATGTTCGACTATTGTTTTTAAAAAAATTTAATGTAATAAAATTGTCCAATGTTCTTTTTTAAAAACCCTTATAATTTTTAAATTATAGTCATATAATAAACAAGTTCAATATCTAATTTTCACACACACACACACACACAATATATATATTTATATAAACCAATCTCAAGTACCCTACTGAAGGACATGCTTAAAATTACAAAATTTATTTATTACCCAATATATTCATTTTTAGTTTTTGTTTTCTAATTTCAAATCCATACCTCAATCAAATAGTTGAAATTGACTTGGATATAAATTGTTTGTATCATCCACTTTCCATATATACGAGCCACACAAAAAAATTCAAAGCAGACAACCGTGTGAACAAGTGTACATCAATATGAAGAAATCGTGTTTGTATTATTACCGCGGGGATGAAAACTGTGTTTGTCCAACCCTTTATATAAACCTGGTATATGATAATACAGGTGCTAGAATATCCAAATAAATTTCAACTATTATCTTGTATTGATGGATGAGTTAAATGAAATTGAAAAGAAAAAAATACACATGTATATCATCCAAAATAGATAATTAAGATTTGTTTGAATATATTACCACCTAAGTTGTCGACCCCATCTAGTACGGGATAAGGCTTAGTTATTGTATACTAACACCTCTCTCTCTCTCTCTTTCTCTCTCTGTGTGAGCGCTGTATAGGAGTTTGAATGCAAGCACGAATCGCCCAAATGGAATCGAATATTCAGGTTCCGCTGTGCAGTTAACCCCTTAGTCCTTCACAGTTTCCACTGGTTTGAATCTTTCGTGTTTTCCGTCTACACAGACTTCTTGCCGTATTTAGCATCAAAACCAAATAGAATTCCCTTAATACAACTGACCAAGACAACTAATTTGGGACGGCACCAATTACAACATTTACAAGCACGCATTCATCAGTAGATGAACAATATCTTTCATTATGGAATTAACACACCGACAACACAGGGTACATGCCAGTTTGTGGGTCAGCATGTGCACAAGGTTCTTAGTTCAAATCCAGAGCTTCTCATTCTTCACCTATACTTGACCATGTACAATTTTCACAAGCATTCAACCTTTGAGATGGTTAGCACCACACACATTGCCAAAACTAGAGAACAGATGCAACCATAATCTACCCATTCAACACTAGAAGCAATGCTGATCGCCAGGGATGCAGATGTCGCATAATCGAATGACCGAGCAGTCCAAAAATACAAGTGACCTTCAAATAAGCCACACTTACAGGCAGCGAGTCATAGGCGAACTTTCTGGCTTCACACCTTGTTTCTGTAGCAACTCTTGTATAGTAGTATAAGCTTCCTGGTACAAACAAAGATTCTCAAGAGTCAAATTTTATATCAAGACGAAGAAAACTGTTCCTGCTGGACCTAGAGTCAAATTTCATGTCAACCTGAAGAAACCATCAGCCAGATCTAGTGCCCAACAGGCTGCTAAATAATTGATTCTGCCGATGGCCTAAAGAGAAATGAATAAATTCAAGTAGAAACTTTAACCTCACCTTCAACTTATTCCCTAGAGTTTCCTCCTCCCGGTTGTGACGAATCCTTTCTTCTGAGAATATGTCAATCAATGATTCATGTTCTTTCCTCGCCTCCTCAAGCTTCTTTTTGTAGTCTTCAAGCTGTGCGCAACAGACAAATAAGCAACAGTCCAGCATCCTATGGCACTGGGAGTGTAAAAGTAACCTGATCTTCCAATGTTCGAATTTTGTCCATTTCAGATTGTAATTCCTGACAAACTTTCAACATTTCCCCCCCAGGTGCTGCTAATCTGTAAAACAAAGCATAGAGTGGAAAAAGAAAAGGACATGAATCATCATATAAATGGACCATCAACCAGTGAGGTCAGTTGAAGAAACCTGTCATTTGATTCATGATTTTGATCCTCCAAATGCTTTACACTACCAGTATGTGACTTCCCCACAACTGCAGTGCTAGATTTACAAAGATTTGGGCGTTCATAGCTACTAGCATTGTTGTGTATTTGAAGATTAGTAGTATACTGCCGCTCAGCTGCCTGCATATACATGACACAATATTCACACTACATATCTTAAGCTCTATGATATTTTATCCATTTGAAAGAAACAACACCATTACCACAAGACTAACATAATTCGTTAGCTGCTACTGCTTTGCTTCGTTTAAGAATTTTTCAATAGCTACAGAAGATTGAAGATGAGCTGTATGACAGATGAAATTAAACCCCATGAACTAAAGTCTCGTGAATATCAGAACACATAAGAATCACGATAACATACCCATATGTTAAACTCAAAACACTTGATTTAGAATATTTTAACTACACAAGCAAATCTTCGTGGCATCCGTTCAGCTTGGCTTGCTGCTATTTAAACGAGGTTCATTTAGGTTTCAACATAAAAAAAATCCCAAGTGCTAATTGAGACTGCATACTGCAATCCGTATCAAAAACACAGTGGGATGTTAAAATAGTAATTCATGATAAAAACAAAGAAAGGACAAAGTACCCTTGAAGTGAGATTCTCGGCAGAGTTACTTCTCCCACTTAAAGCACGAGCTTCACCCATTTGTGTTTCACCAGCAGCATTCACATCATCCATCCTTTCTACCTGGCTGCAAGATAAGGCAGGATCACCATCATCACCAATAGGGTGTGAACAGTCTCCAGCCCAATGAGTTCTTTGTGATTTTTCAAGTTTCCTGGTTTTGTCAAAATATCCAGATGTCCGAGGCTTTCTCAAAGCTGATTCTTCTGCTTTGTTTAACGAAGCTGGTGTTGAACACTTCATGTTTCTATTACCCAGTCTACCTTCACTATGTGCATTAACGTGTTCCTCATCATTTGATAATACCAGCTGCAAACCACGACCTCCCTTGAACTCTTTACCATTTGACTTGGAATGTGACTTTTCAGAATTGGTAAATGTGGATTGACCACGTGAACCTCCAACAGCAAAAGAAAGAGCCTTGCTTCTACCCCTGGATGAAGGAGGTTCAGGTGAAGAATCTGCGACAAATTCACTCAGAAGTTAGAAACTATCCAACCATTATCAACTGGGATTGATTTGAAAGTAGCAAGTAAGCTTTCTCATGGTCATTTTTATGCTTTACATTGCAAATGACATGGTTCAAGTTAAACACCAACAGTCAATACAGGAGCATCCAGCATACCGTTTTGGAGATAAAGCTATCAAAATATGCCAATACCTGGAGAAGAATCTTTGATAAATTTCTTATTACGTGTAGGGGCATATCCTATTTTGTGACAGTTGTGTGACCTGAGTGACATGAGACAGAGCAGCCAATGATAAGGATAAACTGTTCTAAACACATGATCCTTATATTAAGAGATCAATTGTTAGACCAACCAGTATGTTTTCTGCATCTGAAGAAGGCGTGCCTCAAGTCTGGAAAGCACAGTGGTTCGTTCAAATCCTTGTTTATCATGGGCTGGCTCAACAAAATTAGCTTCCAGAACACCTGAACCAGAAAAGACAAAATTCACCATGACGTGAACCTAAGTAAAAATGGAAATATTAATACCACAACACCACTACCTATTACTCCACGGCCATGACTACCAGCTGCATGCCAGACCCTCCAAAATGGCTGCATGAGAGAGAGTAAACATGTTCATGGAGATGCTACTGTAGAATAATCAGCATAAACAAAAGAATAGATGTGAATCAAGCTGATGAATAATTGGGAATTAGGGTTTTAGGCGCTCTTTGGCAGTCGGTTGCACCTCTCTCTCTCTCTCTTTCTTTTTTATTAATCTGGTCGATTGACCATTAGATTTTATAATATAGAAAATAACAGAAAAGACTAAATTGCCTTTAATAAGTGACTCCTAATTTAAAGTACCTTTAAAAACAAAATCAAAGAAAACAGGGTTAACTCAATACATAACTCATAAAGGCATACAAACTTGATTCTAACACTCTCCCTCAAGTTGGGACAAAGATACTTTGAATCCCTAACTTCCTAAGGAGCTTTTCAAGTCTTCTTTTCCCTAAGGCTTTGGTTGATTTCAGACTTTAATTCATCTCTTATGAAGTGACAATCTATTTCAATATACTTCATTCTCTCATGATATACCAGATTTATAGCTATTTGAATCACACCTTGATTGTCACAGTACAATAAAATCGACTCTTTAGTGTAGGTACCAAGTTCTTGTAGTAGGGATTTTAGCTAAATTGCCTCACATACTCAAAGTATTATCGCTCTATACTATGCTTCTACTGACGACGTTGCCATTACATTTTTTTTCCTTTTCCAAGATAGTATGTTGCCCCCAACCATCGTTAGGTATCCTGAAGTAGACCGCCTATCATTAACGGAGTCCACCCAATCTGCATCTGTAAATAACTCCACATTGAGTTCTATACGATAGGTCATTTCTTGGAGTGTGCTTAAGTACCTTAATATTTGTCTCACAACGTTCATATGAGTTCTGGTAGGGTTGTACAAAAACCGACTTACATACTCACAATATCCGAAATATTTGGGCATATAATCGTCAAATATATAAGTCGTCTCACCAACCTTTGATATTCTCGAGGCTTCTGCAACTGTTTATTGGTACGGGTACTTAATTTCAAGTTACTATCCATGGGCACATTAGCAGGCTTACAATCTAACGTATGAGTGTCCTTCGGTACATCCATAGTTTATTTCCTTTGAGTTAGAAATATGCCTCATGAGTTCCTCGATACTTCGATTCCCAAGAAATAATGAAGGGGTCCAAACTCAGTAAACAGATATAATGGAGTAAACTTAGTTTGAATGAACAAACAAGACTGTAATCAGATTCATTTAAGCTCGTGTCTCTTTCTGTTTGTCATAGATACATTAATGAGTAGAAACATGTCATATTCGGTTGAGAAGGTTAGTCTAACACAATCAAACATAGCCTAGTTGAAGTTGGACTTGGTTTTGGAAAGTGTGAAAGCTGCCAATACATATGCATCTTCCATGCAACAAATTGAGGAAATAGGCGAATTCAACTCATGTTCAACTTTTAAAGTTGTTCCAGTCCAAATTTAAACTGAGCATATTCAAGTTTGGTAAATACATAAACAAAAACTAAGCCTTTCTCCACACTAACTGGGATCATTATGTGGATTCTTGAACAGCCATGGGGACAGATCTAGTGCCATATTTTTCAGTTTTTAACTCAAAAAAATCAACATCACCTTTTTCTGTTCTTCCAACACTTTCTACGCCTGTCTCTATCCCTCTCTTGAGCTTTCATCATTTAGTTTCTCAAACATTCAAATCTAAGCTCCACTTCCCACGTCTTAAATCTGGTTGCTCTACAAATGTCCAAATATCATCACTTATGGGACCTTCTTCAACCTCTCTTGAAGTGTTCACCATTCACTTTTTCACACATTTTAACTGAAGCTCCATCTGCCTTCATCTCAATGTCCAAATCACCTCAAGAGTCATTTGCTCATTTTATCTTCTAAATGAGCAGTGGCAGCACATCCACCTCAACATCTTCATATTTGTTGGTTACATCCTTTCCACATGTTGGTAGTACCAACTTTTCCGTCATCCGCACATGCCAATGGATCCGACATAGGTATGTTAGAAAGAATTACTATAAAGCACCTTTGGACTTCCTACCTTATATGTCTTTTAATTTGAGGGGTAACTTCATAGACAATACCTAATACACCACTCCATTTTAGCCAACTTATTTTAGGTCCATGTGTCTCATCTCCAAGTACAAATTGAGAGTAGCAACAATAGAGGATAAAATGAGAGAAAATCGTTTAAGATGGTTTGAACGTGTAGAAAGATGACCCAAGGACACTCCCGTAAGAAGATATGAAAAACTAGATTGTGAAAATGTTAAAAGAGAGAGAAGACGACCACAAAAGTGTTGGAAAGAAACAATAAAGAATGATATAGTTTATATTGAGTTAACTGCTAGCATGACACGTGATAGGGCTCTGTGGAAACAAAGAATCTATGTAGCCGACCCCATGTAGTATGGGAAAAGGCTTAGTTGTTGTTGTTTGTTGTTGTTGTGTCCCATCTCCAAGTATTTAAATAATATTTTTCTATTTTAGCCAGCTTACTTTAGTTTTACGCATCTCATCTTTAAGTGTTTGCAAATTATCTTTTTGATGCATTATACATATAGATTGCTGAACGTAGGGAAGGATACTATGGACTGAACGAGTTATCATCAATATCCGCCAAACTGTCAAACTAGCAACATTAGTCCTTGTTCTACAAGGTTGACTACTTTTGCTTTTAAGGTTGCTTTCTACAGTTCAGGTTCTTGTTACTTTCTTCCCTTATCTCATCTACCAATATAATGGCATCAGTTAAAGCAGGTTACTTAGAAAAGATTCAAGTTCAATGATCACTTGGAGGTAACTTATAGAGGAGACATGAAATATAGCTAACTAATAAATAGTTTCAAAGAGAAGGGTGGAGAAATAGCAGTCATGAAACCAAAGTTACAAACCTCCAAAATTAAGATAAAGTTTGACTAATGATATGATCACCATTATAGTACTTCACTAAAAGAATGTGACAGATCACTGAGAGATCAAACTTCAACAGTGCCAATTAGGGAACCAACTCAATTTAAACTACCATTTTTCCAATTGTTTGAGCACTTGATTAAATTGATAGCATGTACCATTCATACTAAAAGGAAAGTGATTTAACAAAAAATGTCATTAAACAAGCCATACACACATGGAACAGAGATGTGTACCAAGAAAAGAATAAACTCACTTTGATAAGACGATTCCTGTGGTACACATTGAACCCTTGAATGTCAATATGATGCTTTGCATCTTTCACAAACCCCATGGTCACAACAGCAACCATCTGCCCGTAAGAAAAGTGGGAACATAAAAAGTACGTAAGATTTTCAAAAGCTGTTAGAGATTCGGCATAAATAATGAGTCAGACAGCCCTGGCTTGCCTCAAGTTGAATCTATACAAGGCCTGTTGCTTGCTCAATTGTCTAAATAAGTGACGGTAGTAAAAAAAAATCCAGGATTGGTTAATTTGTCATGCCAGACCTAATAAGGTAAACCCCATGTTCATGTACACTCCAAAAGCCTGGGTTCTAGTAAGTGAAGTTCCAACTTCGGTCTTCCAACAGGAAACTGCAAAATCATTTGGCACATTCAGAAGGGCCTGAATATGTCACTGTTTAATCCGACTAACATTCTTAATACAAATTGTAGAAGAATCCAGCTCAAGCTAGTTGAAGCAAACCATGATAGCATATATAGCAAGAAGTTATTACATTAGAATCCTTCGGAATCCCCTCAAGCATCGGCCTGTAGGTAGCTTCCTCCTTTAGCATCATATCATTCACTAAGTTATGGTGCTTAACATCTTTTCCACACAGTATCATCCTGAAGCCAACTGGAAGTTTCAGATAAAGAATTGAGGCATAGCTCTGCAATTGTTTGAAACAAATTACCTGAGGGGTTAACAAGAAAATGGGTGAAAGGATCCATTTTCAGAAAACAATGCAATTGCTGGCAAGAAATGTACCCTTAGTGAATGCTGAAATGTAGGGAAGTGCCTAGAGTTCGGATACTGCTTGGCCATCTCCATTTTTTTCTTGTCACGGTTGACGCCTCTTAGTTGGATATCCTGTGTGGTTAAATTCATACTGATAGTTATACAGGTTAGATGCACCCTACTAATGGAGTTAGTAGTGGACCTTAAAAGCTTCTTTATAGCAAGAATAGTTACCAGGATTCTGAGAATATCCAATATGTATCATTACCTGAATCCTAACGCTAAAGCTACAAAATCTGGAAGTCTCTGGTGCAAGGATGAATAACTACACCAGCATCAGTGAAATACTTACATATGGATCTGCATCAAAATCAAGTTCAAGCTCTCCATGGTCGTCTTCCCATAAATTGTATATGACAATGCGGGTCCCATGTTCTTCCAAGCAACTAAACTGTGACCGATGATAATAAGTAAAAGAACAGAGTGTAAGCAGCCATACTTGAATTATCCACTGCAAGTAACCATCAAAACAATAAAATAAGCAGCTATGCAGCATGGAATCTGATCAAGTAAAAACTAAGATAAACTTCTAGTCACGTCCTGACATAAAGTGAATCTTTTGAAAGCCTTGGATGTTGATCAGTGTTATCCTTATCACATTGTGGGAAGCCACGATACGATAACCTGTATCGTATGATAAAGGTTATCGTGTCGTATCGTACGATACGGGTGTTATGCCAAAAAAAAAAAGTTTAAATTTTTTTTTGCAGGTTTGTGGCCTCTCTTCACTTCTCTCCAACGCATCCTTCGGTATGCTTGTTTGGGATTGCAAACTGCATGCATGTATATAACATGTAAATTCAGGTTAGTTTATAAGAAATTTATTGAATAAGAATAATTTATGAACAAATAACAATTGTGACAAAATCATTTCCCTTTCTGTTGCCAACTTTTAGGTATATTTCTACTACCAGTTTCTAATTTTATGAAATCGCAAACAATGAAGAACAATTTGGTTGCCTCAGTTCATTGAGTGGGCATTTCACAACTTCACTATTTTAGGGTTCACCTTACATGACTTCCATTGAGTTGAACATGATCGACGTATGTGAGGCTTAGCTCAGTCTGTGAAGTGAGATCAGAAGTAATCAGATGACCTGATTTTGACCCACAACATCTATATATCATCCTTCAGTTTCAAACCATTTCAAGCGTTAATTAAAAAGCTAGTCTACAGTAAGAGAAAAAGAGGAAATCATCAACAATATCACATCACTAGGGTGTCATAGACTCGATAATCAAAGAAATGGAGCTCATCGTTTTGCTCACATATGAAAATTAGCAAATGTGCCAACTATATGTACAAAGATAGTTGGTTTGTTAATTTTGATATATTAGGTGAGTGGATTATAGAAGATAACGAAGAAAATACACTCCTAACCGAAGAAGACATTGCATGGATTAATTTAGAAGGAGCGCAACAACATCATCAAGGAGATAAAGATTTTGATTTTGAAGCAAAAGGTGGTGAGAAACTTTGAATCTTCATCAAGGAGAAGATGAAGATTATTTAGTTGATGATCCTGATTACAAATTTACAATATGTAAATCAGTAAATGTAAATGTATTTCATTTTTTGCTTCAAAATATGTAATTTTTTTAATTGTTCAATGGTGAATGATCAATATGTACTAAATTTGCATTATATGAATTCTTTGCAATTATCAGGTTTTTTCTAATTTTTTCTGTCTTTTTAGATTTTTTCTAATTTTTTCTGATTTTTTAAATATTTTTACTATTTTTTTAATATTAAAGTACGATACGCTACGCTACGATATGCCCGTATCGTGGACCAAAACGATACACGATACGATACGTGTCGAACAACACTGGATACAACATGTCTCGTGCTCAAAAATACAAAGCTGCAAGGATCCCCTTCCCGAATGGTGGACCCAGGTCAAGGAAGGAGCTTCTATAGGAACAAGCTTTCTATCCCATATGAAGAAAGTAAAATTTTACACAAGACTTCAATTTGAAACCCACCAGATACCTCACACATGGCGAATTATGATAACTTGTTCAATAATAATGAGTTAGCTCCCTAATTGCATCAATTGTGTCCACTCAGATGGTAAGATCAGATTTCTTTTTGACTGGCAGTGGGAAGTAGTGTCGATATGGTTCTAAACCGAAACAATCATGATGGGTCACCTAGATTCCAGATATCGTACTTGAACCCCAAATAGTTGGACATCTAGTGTATAGCTTTATGTGAGAATCACATATTTATGATCCAAGCTTTTACTCCACGTCACTCTTTTATTTTTTACAGAGAGTTGGTGATTAATTTGTGGAAATCACTCCACTATTTACAATAAGACCAATCTGAACTCTAGTAACAAAATAGACAGGAATATTAGCATTACCTGTTGCAAAATATCAGTTTCATTTGCATAAGGAGACCACTCTACAATAGTTTCCAAGGTTCTGATCCAATCAGATTGAGATGATCGAACCAACGGTTTCCAACTTTCCTTCACTTTCTCATAGTCAACCTGAATAGTCAAAATGATTCAGTGACACAGAGGAAACAAGAGAAACATATATTGTAGTAATTAAAAGGAGGAATGGAAACATTTACTCTCTACAACCCCATCAAATGATGATACCAAAAAGAAAGGAATATCTTACCATAGGAACCACTATATCATCCTTCCCAGTGCTGCGCAAGAATGTGTATGAAAGTAATCCAATGCTCTGTGTGGGACTACAATCCAAAAATCACAACACAATGAGTGAAATACTAGTTGAATTGAACAATTAATCTAGCAATTCACGTAACAGAAAGTCCGAGGAGAAGACATTCAATATTCGGAGTCCGTCAACATCCAGGATGACATTGATTACAAAAAATTTCATGGCACACTTGAGACTAAAACTAGACCTCAAAATTGGAACAATTCTTGCAAGAAGGAACGCTTACACTATAATGTGAGTGAAATACTAGTTGAATTGAACAATTATCTAGCAATTTGTGTAGCAACAAGGCTGAGGAGAAGACATTTAATATTCAGTCTGTCAACATCCAGAGCTGATATTTAACAACAACAACAACTAAGCCTTTCCCATACAACATCCAGAGCTGATATTGATTAACATAAATTTGCATGGCACACAAAACTAAAACCAGGATGCATAATGAATCATTGTTTCAAGAAGGAATGCTCCTACAATGTGAAGGACCACTACTCCAAACTAGTGCTATCTGTATCGCATTGTATCATACGCTATAGTGTGATACGTATCGTATCATGGATGCATATCGTGTAACTGACTGTATCGTGCCGTATCGTACTATATGGATGATACGCCGATCCCTGGCCGAATAGAAACCCACATTTTTGCGGGTTTATGGTTTCTCTTCAACGCTCCCAGAAACTCCCTCCCTCCCATGGCTCCCCCCTTCTTGGTGTTCAACTGTCACACAGACACCTCTAGGAGGTGGAGTGTCGGCCCCGACATTGGTGCGACACCGACACCGTGTCGGTGAGTGCGGTCAATGTGTCAGAATCTATAGTTGACCAATTTTTTAGGTTGTCTAGCACAAAAGGAGTCTGTTCGGTTCCTTTGCAGTTGCGTTAATTCCTTTGCTTCTTTCCATAGTTCTATTTCTTCTCCTTTCCCTCACCCTCTCCTTCCCTCTCGGACTCCTTCATATCCTCCATCAGCTCATACATAACCCCAATGGCCCGAACGTACCTCCTCAAATTCTCCACCTCCTCCTGGTCGGCGCTGCCTAAGAAGTCGCCGCCGAGCACTCCGCCATTTCCCCGAACTTCTTCTCTTTAATAAACCATGTGAGGTCCTCCGCTTGTGCTTCTTCTTTTTTATTGGTATTGTTCATCAAGCCGAGATCGAGGAATTGGCCGGCGACCATGCCCGTGGAGCCTACCGTTCTGGCGACCACGACGAGAACATGCTCGGGGGCACTTCCGCTGGGGTGCTCGAGACGATGTGCTCGAATCCGAGGGGGAAAGGGGCATGTCAATGCCGAAGACGGTGTGGTTTGAGGGACAACCCCGACGCTGAGGGTCGTTGTCCATGCTGGGGAGGTTGTCGTGGATGAGAGAGGCCGCGTGGACCATATCGAGGGCGCAGGCCGTAGGGAAAGCATGTGATCGACGATCGACGACAAGCTCGCAGGCGGTGATACACATGATGGGTGGCACTCGCTTCGCCCTCGCCAGCACGGAGTAGCGCATCGCCTCGTGAATCTGCTCGAGGTACTGGAGCAGCACCACGATCTCCAATTGATGGTTGATCTTTGAGATCAGAGAGCTCTAGTAGGTCTGCAGATCGAACGCCAGGGCAGTACGGAGTATGTCTTCTTAGTGCTTATCAGTATGTCGTCATATACTTATGTTAGTTTATGTTTCACTAGCTTGAATATTATATATATAATATATAATATTATATACCTTAGCCGTGTCGCCACACCAAATTTTTTTGAAATTTATCGTACCTCACACCCGTGTCAACACTGGCACCCGTGTGACATAGGTGTTCAAGGCTCCAAAAAAGTATTCTACGGCGTCCGTGCAAGGCTCTCAACCCGGATTATGGTATATTTTTTGTGTTTTTCAGAATCTTTTCTTTGTATTTGTTGTGTTTTGGTGTTATTTGCGTTTTTCTTTTTTGAATGACAAAATATGAAGTTATGAAGTGCGTGGATATGATTTTTGTTGCATTCGTGAAGTGGGAGACACTCTATTTGAGTGTTATATGAAGATTGAGGATTTATGAATTGCTTTTATTTTCAGGTTTTTTTATTAGATTGAAGTGTTCAATTGAGATGGCAGGAATGTGTGTTAGGGACTCCCAATCTCGATCCGATGATCCGGCGTGGCAGTAGGGTACAACAGTTGAGGAAAACAGATTGAAAATAAAATGTCTGTTTTGTGAGAAAATGGTCAATGGTGAAATTTTATGATTGAAAAATCACCTAGCAGGGACTATGAAAGAAGTTGCTCCTTGCACAGACAAAGTTAGAAAATTGTCAGAAGTCATATGATTGAGAGCATACATGAGAGGAGACAACAGAAGGATGATTTAGAGATGTTTGAGGAAGAGGATGATGATGTATTGGATTAAGTGATAGTATTCTTTCTAATGGTAGAACAGAGGTTGGTAGCAGTAGTTCTCGACCATCAACCAGGAGAAAGAGGGTTGTCGAAGATTTTGTAAGTGGAAGTGTCAGAAGGAGTAAAGAAGAACTTCTGACATACAATCATTTTTCCTTCCTAGCACTACACATGATGCTCAACCTGGAATTCATGCTGCTATGGCTTCAGAACAATTGCATGAACAGGCATACCTTGCAGTGGGCATATGGTTTTAGAATGCATGTATTTCATTTAATGCAACAAATAGTTTTTATTTTAAAGCAATGGCAGATGCAATTGCTAACATTAATCCAAGATGCAAGATGCCCTCTTATCAGAAGTTTAGAGGAAAGTTATTAGATAAGATTGTCCTTGAAGTGCAAAAATATTGTTCGACTTTGAGAGGGTCATAGAAGGAAATAAGATGCACTATTATGGCAGACGGATGGACAGATAGGAGAAGGACTTTATCAAACTTTCTTGTCTACTGTCTTAAAGGACTTATGTTTTTGAGATCTCTAGACATGTCAGAGGAAAGTCATACTTCAAAGATCTTAAGGAAAGAGTTTAATAAGGTGATATCCGAGGTTGGGCTAGAGAATGTAGTCTAATTCATTACAGATAATGCAGCTAACTATAAAGCAGTTGGGAAGGAGTTAGCGTATACTTATGAGACTTTCTATTAGACACCATGTGCGACCTATTGTTTAGTTATCATCCTTAAGGATATTGGTGAGATAGGATGAGATAAAGGCAGCAATTGAGTGTTGCCAAGATATCACCAAACTCGGTTTGCAACTAATTTCTTATCTATACAGAGCATTTTGAGACAAAAACAAGCCTTGAAGAGAATGTTCTCCTCATACGAGTGGCAACAATTTGCAAAGTTGCCTCAAAATAGAAGAAAAAGAAAGTTAAATGAGATTTTAGAGACAGTCTTAAGGAGTACATTTTGAAATGCATGTGTTAGACTATTAAGGATTACATGTCCTTTAGTGAAGGTTTTGAGATTGGTTGATATATAGGAGAAACCATCTATGGGCTATCTTTATAAAGCCATAGATAGGGCAAAAGAAGCCATTAAAAATAAAATAATTTCAATGAAAGAAAGAGTGATTATGTGCTCGTGTGGAACATTATAGATAATAGATGAAACAAACAATTACATCAGCCTATTCATGCAACAGTATAATGCCTAAACCCAACATTAAAGTACTCAGCAAGCTTTAAAAGGAACAGTGAGGTTAATCGAGGCATCATTAACTGTATTGACAGATTAGTTCCTTATGAGAGTAGAGCAGATTAGTCCCTGATGCATCCAAGTACTTAGCAAGCTTTAAAAGGGACAGTGAGGCTAATCGAGGCATCATTGATTGTATTGACAAATTAATCATTGATGAGAGTAGAGCAGATGCTATACATCGCGAGATGGAGATCTATGATAATGCTCTTCACTTGATGGGTTTGCCTGTAGCAATTCGCAACCATACTAATATGTGCTCAGGTAAACTGTTTATCACTTTATCTTCATATTTAACTTTCTTAAATCTTATATTTATTGTGAATTAAGTCATTGATATTTGTCTTTTTCTATAGATGTTTGGTGAAATAAGTTTGGAAGTGATTGTCCAAACCTTAGAGATTTTGCAATAAGAGTTTTGAGTCAAACCTGTAATGCAACGGGTTGTGAAAAGAATTGGAATATCTTTAAACACATCCACGCAAAAAAGCGCAATAGGTTGGAACATAAGTGGCTCAATGACTTAGTTTTCATCCATTGTAACATGGAGCTCCGACAAATGTAATATTATATTAGTTACTACTTAAAGATTCAATTCAATATTTTGTTTGACTTCAATTGTTAATGTTATTTACTAATTACTTATATTTCTTGTAGGTAATTTCAAAAGTTAAATAGAGAAGAAAACCAATTTGATCCAATAAGTTTGAATAATTTGATATATTAGAGGAGTGGATTATGGAAGAATGAAGCAAATGCACTCCTAACCGAAGAAGACATTGCATGGATTAGTTTAGAAGGAGCGCAACAACATCAAGGGGATAAAGATTTTGATTTTAAGGTAGGTGGTGAGGATCTTCAGCAAGGAGAAGATAAAAATTATTTAGTTGATGATCATGATTACAATGTGTAAATGTAAATATATTTTATTTTTTGCTTCAAAATATGTAATTCTTTTCAATTGTTGAATGGTGAATGATGAATATGTACTAAACTTTTGGATTATATGAATTCTTTGCAATTATTCACATTTTTCATGTTTTTTTCTGTTTTTTTGGACTTTTACTAATTTTTTAGTATTAAATTAGTATAGTGTTGACCAAAACAATACACGATACAATACAAGTCGAACAACACTGCTCCAAGCTGATGTGGACCTCAACTAATGTTGTTAAAGGCCAATGAAGTTATCTAAACCAAGATTTGAGAAATTTCAGCAACCCAATTCACACATTTGATGATACCAAACAGCCTATTCTGTTGCTACACCATCTTGCCCCTTCAGCAGGTAAATCCACTATTAATAATTCACAGAAATAGAGCCATGCATCATGTCACAGGAAACATGTTCCAGCATCAAAGACAGCTCCTTTTACACTCATTAGAACACTCACCTCTTTCTATCTTTGCCAGAACAGCGAGAGAAAACCACAACATCTGCTCCAAGCCTCATTGTGCTTGTTTTGAAACCATTCCCATCTAGGCATGTCAAGGTTAAGACAACTTTCAGCAAACAAATCAAAGATAGAAACAGAAAAACAGAACTGACTAGACTTTGAAAATGAAAATGCTTAATGTCGAGTCAGTGAAATGATGCCCAATGTAATCATTTCTTTAAGACATATTTTCAAAGCATATGCATGCAATGATACTTTGCAGGAACGGAGAAAGGCAATATAAGCAATGCTATTATGGGAATATGAAACTTAGATAGTGAATGTTTTCAACAAGTGAATGTAAGATAGACATGTGGAGTACATGTAGAGTGGCTTAAGACCATGTCACCAACAGATATGCACAGCATGAGTAAGCAAGAGAAGATGATAGCTCACATTGCCCAATAGTACTTGACAGCATGAGTAAGCAGGAGAAGGTAATAGCTCAGCAAGAGAAGACAATATAGCTCACATTGCCCAATAGTACTCGCTTGTTTACTTTTTGCTGAATATCCTAGTGACATGCATTGCCTCATTATTTCTGGGGCCATGCCACCACCATCATCTGCACAAAAAGGAAATCAAGAACTGCAAGTCCATTATCATGAAGTAAACATTTGAATTTTTTTGAGAAAGCTTCAAAAAGAATGAAGCCTTTTTCTCTGCCATACATGACTAAACATTAGATTGACCAAAATGAAAGAAATTGAAATCACACACAAACAGAAACAGCACATTCAATAGAAACAAGAAGGGAAAGGAAAAATCTACAAATCAAAAGATAAGAAACCCATGTTATCCACAGATCTGTTGAGACACAGAAAGCAGTAATATCCTCAAAACTGTGACAGGAAAGAGTGCAAGAACCTGCCCAAAGACAAAAGCAACAGATCCAAATAAAGAATGGTTAAGAAGAAACACGACCCTCAAGTTACTGGCGCACTCTAAGTCAAGGTCAAATACAATATTGAACTTTGAAAGGATCGTCAAGGTAGAAAGATGGTGAAAGACAAGCCCAAACACATCAAAGCTCTAGGAGAGCTTCCCGAAAATAGGTGACCAGCAAAAGTTGTACCTTCGATTAGTAGCATTTTACTTCCATCCTCCTTGTTTATCAACATATCTACTTTGACATATTTAGCCCCATTGCACACCTAGGAAATAAGACAATGTGTGAGTATAAAATAGCAACATATCAGAGAAAAATTGGGTTTAGAGACATGGTTTAAGTACCTCATCGAGAGCATTGTCCAAAAGCTCTGCAAAAGCTGCAGAAGACATATGCCAATGAGAAAACAACTAGAAATATATCACAAACAAATAACCTTTAAAAATTAACCAACTCATGACGCACCTCCCAAAGCCCATTTGTGACTGGTTGCATTTGAATGTAAAAACTTTGGGTGCACCCTAACATGATCCATGCTAACTAGAAGAAAACATAATCAGGTAGAAAAGTAAGACATACATAAGATGCAAAAGAAAACCTTTCCATATCAGAGACATGATGTATGCACAACGAATAGCATTGCTAAAATTCCTTAGACTAATACCACATATTATTAAAGCGTAGTTTGTTGATAGAACTGACCATTAATTTGTCTGAAAAATAGACTTTGCACCTTTTCTCGTGATGATCTAGTACATATGCTTTATACATCCTTCTGATTTGGAGTTTGAAGGTTAATAAGCATGATTCGATAGAGCCAAATGGGTAGCAATCTTCGTAAAAAAGGATGAAATTGTGAATCATATGAGTCAAAAGTTGATGGGAAATTGGCAAAGAGTTTAAGTTTGACAATTGCACACATTCTCAAGAAGAACGCTGTGATGGTAAGAAGCATAAACCAAAGAGGCTTCCCAGAGCAGGTACAGGAAGTGTGTCATTGACATCCTCCCAAGAATGTATCTTGAAATGTTGAAACAACACGCTTCCAACTCAAAAACGCCTAAAGAAGGAACCATTTCCTATTTAGGTTAAGCAAATTTCTCTCTCGCATGAAGAAAGCTTCCCACTTCTAGGCATATATGGCTTCCCTCCAGAAAGGTGATTTTCCATTCTAGAAGTCGTTGTGGTTCCCTTTCATGCGGATCTGATTTTCTGTCCATCTCCTTTCATTCACGCACCTCAAATTTTGTCATTTTAACAAAGTATACAGTGTAAATGTGCTTGACATGAAAAAGACCCAAACCACACCTACAACTGAGAGAATGGGAATATTTTCCAACATGGTAATAAGAGGCATTTTCATCTTTTGATTAAATGAGATAATATTTTCAATTATGGATTTGCTACCAATCCATTCTTACTTCAAGTGCAGAATAGTATCACAATGGTATGTATTATAATCAATTACGTTTTCAATCCATTTTCATGGATTGGGATAATAATTGGTCCAATCACAATAGTATTGTAACCGGTGCTTGACATGAAAAAGACCAAAACCTATAATTGAGACTATGGAATATTTTTCATGCATGGTAATTAGAGGCATTTTCAACTTTTGATTAAATAAGATTTTTTTGTTTTATGGATTGGTACCAGTCAATTCTACTCCCAGTGCAGAATAGTATGACAACAGTATTATAATCAATTATGTTTTCAATCAATTCCATGGCTTGGATAATAATTGGTTCAATCACAATAGTATTATAATCAACTATGAACTATCTCCGTATATCTTGTGATTTATTATTTCTGTGGTTCTTTGTACCTCTATTATAAAAATGTGATTTGAGGGTTTCGTCACATGAAGAGGCATAGTGAAGTTTTTCTCCAACGGACTAGGCTTATGGCTGAACCATGTGTGTCATGTTATTCCCCTTTCCCTTCCCATATCTTCTCTCATTTCATTCTACTGTTTCTTTTTTTCTATCTTCTCCTTGTTAGCAAGTTAATAATGAGGTTTCTCAGGGTAGTCAAGGAAGGATGAAGCATAAGCTCAGCATACATACAACGTAGCATCAATAAAAGGAGGAAGTTACCACAGCACCAAAGCCCCTGTATTACGACTTAAATGATGAACATCACAAGTAAATGAACATACAGTCCAGAATCTAAAGCTCAAGAAAAGTCAGTGGAATGGTCAGAAAACAATAGAAAGCAATTAAAACGATACAGATAGGACAAGGTTCCATTCAGGATTTCCAAATCCCAGTTACTAAAAAAGGAACTCAAAGGAGCATAAAACTTGACAAAAACTGCCGTATTTAGAGTTTAAACTTGCATGAAACGGTAAAAAGGGAAATCAGTAAGCAACAGCTTCCATTCATTAATCCATCTACACACTGCAATATTTTTGTCCTACAAGAACGACAAGAATCAACATCCAATGCATAGTACGTTTATCTCTGCTCCTAAATATAGTTTCTACCAGTGTTATCCGTATCGTACGATACAGTGCGATACGTATCGTATCGTGGGAAGCCATGATACGATATGATAATGGTTATCATGTCGTGTCGTACGATACAACAACAACAACGACAACTAAGCCTTTTCCCATACTAGACGGGGTCGGCTACATGGATTATTTGTTTCCACGGATCCCTATCGTGTGCCATGTTAGGAGTTAACTCCCAATAAGCTAGATCATTCTTTATTGTTTCTTTCCAACACTTTTGTGGTCGTCCTCTACCTCTTTTAATACTTTCCAAATTTAGTTTTTCTAACCTTCTTACACGTTCTTCTTTTGATCTTCTTTCTATATGTCCAAACCATCTTAAACGATGTTCTCTCATTTTATCCTCTATTGGTGCCACTCCTAATTTGTTTCTAATAACCTCATTATGTATACGGTCTTTTCTTGTATGACCACTCATCCATCTCAACATCTTCATTTCTGTCACAGACATCTTTTGTACATGTTGATGATTAACTGCCCAACACTCATAACCATAAAACATGGCAGGCCTAATTGCTGCTCTATAATATTTACCTTTTAATTTTAATGGTATCTTCTTATCACAAAGAATACCTCTCCATTTTAACCAACCACCATTTATTCTATGTATAACATCTCCATCAATTCTTCCATCACTCTGAAAAATTGACCCTAGGTATTTAAAACTTTCCTTTTGGGGAATGCAATGTGTGCCAATTTTAATTTATATGTCCTTTGAAGTAACCAAATGATCAAACTTACATTCCATATATTCTGTCTTTGTTCTACTAAGTCGGAGGCCTTTGCTTTCTAATGTTTCTCTCCATAGTTCCAATTTCTATTAACTTTTTCCTTAGACTCCTCCACTAATACAATGTCATCTACAAATAACATACACCAAGGTACTTCATCTTGAATATGTTTTGTTAACTCATCCATCACCATTATAAATAAGTATGGACTTAAAGTTGATCCTTGATGTAACCCAATATTAACTTCAAAGAAGTCTGTCATTCCTTCATGAGTCCTCACACATGTTTTTGCACCATCATACATGTCTCTTATAAGATTAATATATGTCAATGGGATACCTCTTTTTTCCAAAGTTCTCCAAAGAACCTCCCTCGGTACCCTATCATAAGCTTTTTCTAGATCAATAAATATCATGTGAAGGTCTTTCTTTTTTGCTCTAAAATGTTCCATAAGACGTCTCAAAAGGTGAATCACTTCAATAGTAGATCTGCCTGGCATAAATCCAAATTGGTTCTCTGTTGTACTTGATACTTGTCTTAACCTATGTTCGATAATTCTTTCCATAATTTCATAGTATGACTCATTAACTTGATACCTCGATAATTCGCACAATTTTGAATGTCTCCCTTGTTCTTATATATGGGTATAAGTGTACTTGCTCTCCATTCCTCGGGCATTTTTGGTTTTTTCATATTTTATTAAATAGTCTTGTGAGCCAAGTGATTCCTATTTCTCCTAGTATTTTCCAAACTTCTATAGGAATATTATCTGGTCCTACCGATTTACCACCCTTCATATGTTTAAGAGCCTCTTTGACTTCATTCTTTTGAATACGTCGGTAGAAATTGTGGTTTATATACTTTTCTGACTTGGCTAAATCTCCTAAAATAATACTAACATCTTTATTTTCATTAAAAAGATTATAAAAATAGTTTTTCCATCTATTTCTTATATCATCATTTGCCAATAGAATTTTTTCATCCTCGTCTTTTATGCATCTAACATAATTAAGATCTTTAGTTTTCTTATCTCTAGCCCTAGCTATCCTAAAAATATCTCTTTCACCCTCTTTTGAGTTGAGTTTTTTATATAAGTCCTCCCAAATCTTAGCTTTTGCTTCACTAACGGACTTTTTTGCTTCCTTCTTTGCTTTCTTATAAGATTCTAAAGTTTCACTAGTTTTCTTAGCAAAATGTAATTTGTAACATGCCCTCTTTGCCTTGATTTTATTTTGTACTACTTCACTCCACCACCAAGCTTCTTTTTGTGTCAGTACACCTCCCTTAGATACCCCTAACACATCTTTCACCACTTTCCTAATATGTATAGCCATATTGTTCCACATATCAGAGGGTGTACCAACATAATTCCAAACATCTCCTTGAAGGACTTTCTGTCTAAATATATCTTCTTTCTCGCTTTTGAGGTTCCACCATTTAGTCTTAATAGCTCGATGCACTCTTTTCTTCTTTGTCCATTTTTTTATTTGTAAATCCATAACTAAAAGTCGATGTTGGGTGGTTAAGCTTTCTCCTGGAATTACCTTACAATCTTTACAACACGCTCTATCTTTTTTTCTACAAATAAAGTAATCAATTTGTGTTTGTGATAAGCCACTCTTATAAGTAATTAAATGTTCATCTCGTTTTTTGAAGATTGTATTGACTATAAAGAGATCAAATGACATAGCAAAATTTAAAATCTCCCTACCTTCCTCGTTTATATCCCCAAAACCAAAGTTTCCATGAATCCCTTGATATCCTAATGCCTCTTTACCGACATGTCCATTTAAATCTCCTCCTAAACAAATCATGTCCCTTTGTGGAATCTTTTGAAACACCTTATCTAACTCTTCCCAAAAAACTGTCTTTATACTATCTTCTAGTCCTACTTGGGGTGCGTAAGCACAAACTATATTCAAAACCTCTGCTCCTAACACTAATTTCAACGTCACGATTCGGTCACCATATCGTTGTATGTCTACTACACTCTCCTTTAAATCTTTATTTATGATAATACCAACTCCGTTTCGGGCCTTTTCTTTACCTGAGTACCATAATTTAAAACCTGTATCCTCCATCTCCTTTGCTTTTTCTCCAACCCATTTTATCTCTTGTAAACATAGAATATGAATCTTTCTCCGAATCATAGTATCTACCACCTTCATTAGCTTACCCGATAATGTTCCGATATTCCAAGAACCAATACGAATCTTATTTTCTAGGACTAGCTTCCTTACCCCCCCGCATCCGTCCATAATCAAAATGCGGAGACCCTCTCCGAAAATTTTTCACTACATTCGGGCGGCAATGTAGCGGGACTAACTTCTTTACCCACACCCATCTATGATGTGGGAACCCTCTCTGCAATTGATTCACTACATTCGAGCGAAAATGTAGTGGCCCTTGCTTACTTCTTACTGCATTCGGGCTCTGCAGCACATCGCTAGACGGGAACGCCCCAAAGCAATGCTCATAATTTTTGTAATCCATGTTGTAAAAATTCGACGAAGTTTTACGCTAGCTGTCGGAAGCCTAACACAACCCTCCTCCTTTATCCGGGCTTGGGACCGGCAATGCAAGGGTGATCCCTTATATGGGCGGAGTTCGTGTCGTACGATACGCCCAAAAAAAATCAAATTTTTTTTTCAAAATTTTTTTTTTCAAAACATTTTTTTTTGCATGTTTCTTTTCACTTCTCTCCAACGCATCCTCCGGTATGCTCGTTTGGGATTGCAAACTGCATGTGTGTATGTAACATGTAAATTCATGTTAGTTTATAAGAAATTTATTGAATAAGAATAATTTATGAACAAATAACAATTGTGACAAAATTATTTCCCTTTTTGTTGCCAACCTTTAGGTATATTTCTGCTACCGGTTTCTAATTTCATGAAATCGCAAACTATGAAGAACAATTTGGTTGCCTCTGTTCATTGAGTGGGCATTTCACAACTTAACTATTTTAGGGTTCACCTTCCATGACTTCCATTGAGTTGAACATGATCAGCGTCTGTGAGGCTTAGCTCAGTTTGTCAAGTGAGATCAGAAGTAATCAGATGACCTGATTTTGACCCACAACATATATCTATCATCCTTTAGTTTCAAACCATTTCAAGCGTTAATTAAAAAGTTAGTCTCCAGTAAGAGAAAAAGAAGAAATCATCAAGTAACAATATCACATCACTGGGGTGTCATAGACTCGATAATCAAAGAAATGGAGCTTATCGTTTTGCTCACATATGAAAATTAGCAAATGTGCCAACTATACGTACAAAGATAGCAGTTTGTTAATTTTGATATATTAGATGATTGGATTATGAAAGATAACGAAGAAAATGCACTCCTAACCGAAGAAGACATTGCATGGATTAATTTGGAAGGAGCGCAACAACATCATCAATGAGACGAATATTTTGATTTTGAAGCATAAGGTAGTGAGAAACTTTGAATCTTCATCGAGGAGAAGATGAAGATTATTTAGTTGATGATACTTATTACAAATTTATAATATGTAAATGTAAATGTATTTCATTTTTTGCTTCAAAATATGTTTTTTTTAAATTGTTCAATGGTGAATGATCAATGTGTACTAAACTTTGCATTATATGAATTCTTTGCAATTATCATGTTTTTTCTATTTTTTTCTATTTTTTTAGATTTTTTCTAATTTTTCACATTTTTTTTAAATTTTTACTAATTTTTTAATATTAAAGTACGATTCAATACGGCGAAAACTATAGGTTTCTAGTGAACACACGTGGACCAAAATGATACACCATACGATAAGCGTCCAACAACACTCGTTTCTACTCAACACACATTTGATGTAACCAATAAGTTGAAACTTGAAACAGAAGAAAAGGGGAGAACAATGATTTTTACATTTATTTTCAAATATCTACTCATTGCTATTGAAATACGACCATTATAGTCGGACTTTGTCATGGATTTCTAACCGCAGTTTACTAGAGGACTCTCTTATCTCTTCTATCACGTCATGAAGTCGGTAATTAAAGAATGGTAACAAAGGAGGCAAAGAGAAAAACGTAGGTTCCAAGGTTACACATGATTGAAACCAACAGAAGCACTCGAACCATACGTTAACGTAACCGCCTTCATATTGGCAGAGGATGCAAAGAGAAACTGTAGGTCAAGTTCATCATTACTCATAATTACAAGCCAAGGTAACCAAGAGAAGCACTGGAATCCAAACAAGTAATAAACTCAAAACCCTAAAAGACACAGGAAACAATGCAATAAAACATAAAAGAAAAAGGGAAAACAAATAAACCCCCGGAAGAAAAAGAAACATACCCGAAGTCGTTTCTGGTTGCACGATCGCATCCTTCTCATAATCTCCGGCCTTCCAAAACTGTCTGGAAGAGTCCGTCTTCACCGCCGGCCCCGGAAACAGCAATGGCTCCGGAACCACGGGGCCGCTCAGCGCCATTGCCGTAGAACTCGACCTCGCGCTCGCAGGTGGCAGAGGGTACAAGAACCCTTCCGGGAGGACAACTTCGACTACGTCAGGCCTCGGCTTTTTATTGCCGCCGATTTCCTCCGGCCGTCTCGATCTCTTCAAGGCAGAAACGGAATCGTCGTCCTCGCCGTCTCCATCATCGTTGTCGCTGCTGCTGCTACTCAGATCTATGAAGGAGACGGCCTTACCGGCGTCACTGGATCGCCCGAAATCCATCGACACGTCTCCGCCGTGCAGCAGATTCCTTCTTCACGTTGCTCCCGTGGCGGAGAGTGAGAGAGACGGTGGGAGCGTGAACTGGACAGCGGTTAAGCTACTCTCCTGTCCCAAATTCATCCTTTTACCTTCTTGAGAAACTTACGTGAAGACCCCTTTAATGCTTAAAATCATCCGACTCTTTTGGATATTGCATATGGCCGGTTTGTTGTGTTTTATCGAGAAGCTCTGGCGGGGTTAGGTAGATACCCATCAGATATGTTAGGATCGTAACATAATTCTTAATCAAATACCTCGTTTTACAATATGCACTCTTCTTTTTCATCATTTATCAAACTACGGCTACCAAAATTCGACAATTCCCAATCCCTCGTACCCACGGGCTCGCTCGCACCGGAACAGCCTCTACCATCGCATCTTCGAGGGGCGACCAGTCTCTCCACCGCATCTGTCAATGGAAGAAGAAGAAGAAAAGGAGGGGAAAAAACAGGAAGAAATTTTAAAAAAAAGTGTCAAGTAGTCATCGTTGAACCGGATGGTTCTAGGTTCTAGTTATGGTTTTGAATCCAGTTTAAAAGATTCCAAAGCCGGTTTGGTTCTGGACCAGCCATATCTACCATGATGATATAAATAATGTGCATATTGAGATGGATAGTGCACATTAGTGATGGTGATTATAATACAGAGAGTGTTATTCCTTCATAATATACCCTCATACTTGTTTAATCATATGAAAATTGATGGTATTGAGGTTGCATGAGTTAGGGTTTTTATCGTGTATTTTTAAGGTAATGGGTGTAATGTGTACACATTTTGTATTATTCATTACAAGTTTATTTGTATGACATTTATACAAATGTCATCTTAGGCTTGACTAGTTTTCATCCTCAATATCATTAAATAATAAATAGATTATAATTAGATTGAAATAATAAGTTCATTTACAAAATACCAATAACAACCAATAGACATCCTCAACATCATGTACAATGTCACTACCTAGTCCATTCATTTATATGTACATCTCAATACATGCATATAATGCTAATCTAAAATTATGCATATAATGCTAATCTAAAATTATGATGTCATCAGATAACCAATAAATAATCAAATCAATCATCATCGCAGTCAATAAATGTGTCTTCAACTCTATCGATTAATCAGTGAAAAAATACATCGTCCAGTACGCCATAATCAAATCCAATCTCCTTATTATCTATAGTAAATTCATAAGGTATTGTACTATAACAAATATTTTTATTATTCATCATATTTTTATAATATACTCCACCGTAATAAATGTTTTCTCTCTAATTCTTTATCATTATGCAATGCAGTATATAATAGGATATAAGGTATCAAGTATATAAATATGTATATATAAAATTGTTGCATCTACCAATAAAGAGAGATAGCCCAACTACATCTCCTCCAAGGAGGAATAGCTCAGTTGCATCTCCATCCGAATGATCGGTGACTTAGAGTCATTGGGTCAATAGTTTCATATATTCATAATACGGCAAAAAAGAGCAAATCTACCTTGTACCTATAAAAACCTTAAAATTTTATTGCTCTTCTTTTCCTCTTTCGATGGGTTGTTCGGTTGTGGGAGAAAGTAAACACAAACAAAATATTGATTGTGAGACTAGAAAGAAAGAAGTATCATAAAATAGTGTAGAGAAAAGATAGAGTATTTGGAGCAGTTTTGATATTTTCACAAAAAAAGGTGTGTAGATAGTAATCCTTTATTCCTAATGAAATTACATATAGTTTATGCTCATGAGTCTCAATGATGATCCTTCTAGGTCTCTTCAAACTTTGATGACTAAGAAAGTATACAACAACAATAACTAAGCCTTTTCCATATTAGATAAAATTGACTATGGACTAAGAAAGTGGTGTATAACTACAAAATTTAATCTATGTATTATTCAAACACTAAAATTATTGAATGAGAATTATCAAGAGTTGTGACCCTTACCCAGCTTGAATGGATGGAGAATACCTGACTCAATGAGGTTGGTTTAAGTATGAGAATAAAATGCATTTCCCCTCCCCCTCCCAATATATATATAACCCATTTTTTCCTGTATCCACTCATTTAGAGAAAATAGAACTAAGTTCATGTTACAACACCATAAGCGCATAGGTGTGTGTGGAGAGCAGAACCACGATACTAGAGAGGTGCATAACACATGTGTGGAGCATGACACGGCATTATAGAAGAGTGCATGGATTATTGTGCTAGAGCGAAGTGCAAGGAGCATGAAGTGAGCGTGTGTGAGATGACTTGAGAGAGGATTTGTATGAGTCCTTGCAATAAATAGTGTATGCATTATAAGTGGTGAGACATGATAGGTTTACGGGTCGAGTCTCATACCAGCCTAGCCAAGTGGGGCAGATTGTGTTAGTAGCATGCCATGTTAGATCGAGTGAAGCAGGGCTTTGGGTAAGTGGGTGCATAAGACATTGCATGGAGGAAGAGTATCTTAGGGACTTGGGTTCGATCCAACCCAAAGCAAATTGGATTGGAGACATGTGTTGTGCCCCAACATATATAAGGGAGCCAACAACTCCAAGAAGAGGGAGGATATGATTGATAGAAAGAGTGGACAATACTTGGAGTGAGAGAGTCTCTATTGTAGGATGTTGTATCTTCTTCTTTAGGCTGAAGGTATCCGATGATGGTCGTCGGATTACGAGAACCCTCTGTTGCCTTGCAGAGATGAAAAAGACGCAACGGTAAATGGCGAGGGTGGATGATGGACACGAGGTTTCCACACAGGGGCTTACATAGATGAATGTAGTATTTTTCTTTTTCTCTCTGTATTTTCGGTATTTCTCTATTTTTCTGTCTCTGTATGTGCTTGCCTTTATAGGCAGACGCTCCCCCATTCGTCGTGCTTATCCGCATGTGGCTTCCCTCGTCGGGAAGCTATAACAGACGACCGTTACTGGATTTTTCGGTAACGGTTGTCCGTTACTGGATCTGACCCTATCCTCAGTCCAGTCGTTACCCGAGCCGAGAATGGCCACAACCTTGTAACATCTCCTACTTGGCCATTCGAGCCAAGTGTATCGACATATTGGTTTTCCTCCCACTTTTCAGGAGTTTTTCCTAGTTATGTCGATTCCTGATTACTATTGTAATCAAAACCTATTGTGTGGTTATTTTCCTACACAACAAATCATCCGTTGTATGGTTATTTACCTATACAACAATTGTATATCCGTTGTATGGTTGTTTGCCTATACAAGAAATCAAACATATCTCAAACCCATGTTTCTAACATGTTTTGAGAAGAGTTCTTCCGTTATGCCTTTTGTTAAGGGGTCTGCCAACATGTCTTCCGTTGGCATGTATGAGATGGATATTTTCTTTCTCATAACCATATCATGAACATAGTGGTATTTTACCATTATATGCTTGCTTTTTTAGCAATCTACTCCACTCTTAATAAGAGTAATTGCTGCATTGTTATCACAATAGATAACCACTGACTCGTCTGTTATCTTCAACTTCAAATCTCATATGAAGTGGCTTATCCAGACAACACTTGTTGCAGTCATACAGCAAGCAACATACTCAGCTTCCTATGTATGCAACGCTACACAACCCTGTTTCTTACATGCCTAAGAAACACCACCACCTCCAAATAAGAATATTTGTTTTAAGGTTGATTTGCTGTCATCTTTGCTCCCAGCAAAGTCAGCATCTGAGTATCCTACCATTTTCAGTTCATTTGCTTGAAAGCATATTTTCAAGTCCTTTGTTTCTTTCAGATATCTTATAATCCTTTTTCACAACAATCTAATGTTGTCAACCAGGATTACTTTGATATCTACTGACAAGACCAACAACAAAGTTGATATTAGGCCTTGTACACAATATAGCATACATCAAGTTGTCAACAGCTTGTGCATAAGGAACATTAGGCTTATCGTCTCCTTCACCGGGACAATCAGCCTTACTTAATTTCACCCCTTTTGCAACAGGTGTATCTGCAACTTGCAGTCACCCATTTTGAACTTCTTGAGGATATATTATATATATCTCTCCTGACTTAGGCATAAGAGTCTAGATTCTCTATCTCGAGAGATCTTTATACCCAGGATATAGGATGCTTCCCCCATATCCTTCATTTCGAACTTGGAGTTTAACCATGACTTGGTTTTGACAATCATCTCATTGTCGTTTCCAGTCAATAATATGTCATCTATATACAATGATAAGATGACAAAGTAACTCCCATTATTCCAGACATATACACAGTGATTAAGTTTGTTAGCCACAAACCCAAGTTCTATAATGGCATTTTGAAAGGTCAAATACCATTGGCGAGGTGACTTTTCAGTCCATATAGGGATTTATTCAACCTATACACTTTATCTTCTTGGCCTTCAACCACAAATCCTTCGGGTTGCTGCATGTATATGATTTCTTCCAAATCACCATTTAGAAAGGCTATCTTTACATATAATTGATGTAAATCCAAATCATAGTATGTAGATATTGCCAGGATTATTCATATAGATGCAAATTTCTTAACTGAGAAATATGTCTCAACATAATCTATCTCCTCTTTTTGCGAAAAACCCTTTGCAACCAACCTCGCTTTAAACTTGTCGATTATACCATCGACCTTGTATTTCTTTTTTAGAACCCATTTACAACCTATAGTTTTCCTTCATTTGGACAAATCAACCAATTTCCAGACTTGGTTTTTCTCAATCGATTCAATTTCCTCATCCATAGCTTTCTCCCAGGTTGTTGCTTTCGATGAGTTTATTGCTTGCTGCTAAGTCAAGTTATCAGTCAACTTATCTAAATCTACCGAATTACACACTTCTTCTGCAAGATAAGTCAACTTTGACTCATTGTTTTCCAGGATGTCATTCTTAGTATCCTCTAAAAATTTAACATCTTTGCTTTCAATGAGTCCGTGGTCCTTATGATAAAACCGATATCCTCTTGAACCTTTTGGATATCCAATAAATATACACCTCAAGGACCTACTGTCTAGTTTATCTCTAGACTGATCAAGGATCTTGACATGTGCAATCGATCCCCACCTCCTGAGATGACCTAGGTTGGGTTTTCTTCAAAACCACATCTCATATGGTGTAGTGAATACAGCTTTACACGGTACTCTATTGAGTACGTAAACAGCTGTACTTACTACTTCTCTCCAAAATACCCTTGAAAAAGAGGCATCAATTAACATAGACCTTATCATGTTCAGCAAGGCCCTATTGTATCTTTAAGCTACACCATTTTGCTGAGGTGACTTGGGCATTATATGTTGTTTAACAATACCAAAGTCTTTGCAAAATTCCAAGAATTCTGCCGAGGTATACTCACCTCCTCTGTTATATCTCAAGACTTTGATCGAATGCCCTAATTGATTTTCTACTTCTTGTTTATATTCTTTGAAAGTATAAATGCCTCTGATTTATGTGCCAAATGATATATATACATATATCTAGAGTATATCATCGATAAAGGTCATAAAGTAACCCTTTCCTCGATGTGTCTTTACTCTAAAAGGTCCACATAAATCTTTGTGAATAATTTCTAACAGGGTTGTTGCCCTTGTTGTTTCCTTGGGAAAGACTTTCCTTGTCATTTTTCCTTATATGCAAGCTTCATACTTGTTGAAAGTCTTTTCCTCAAATCGGGGCAATAAGTAAAAGTTGGATAATTTTCTCAACTTTTCCAGACTTATATGCCCTAGGCGTTTATGCCACATATTCACATCAACAGAAAAGACACTCTCAATGTAAGCAGAAGATGAATGTCTTTCATTGTTAGTTAATTTGAACAGTCCTTGTTCTACATCAAATTAACTTGAGAACAAAATTCTCTCATATTTGCCCACAGTCAGCTTGTTAGATATAAACCTAACTTCAAAACCCTTCTTAACTAAGGGAGGGACCGAGACCAGATTGTGCCTTATAGATGGCATAATTAATATATCGGTCAGTACAATTGGTTTGCCTTATACAAGTATTCGAAAGGATCCAATACCCAGAACATCTGAGAAAGTATTGTTTCCCATATACACACGATGTTCTCGGGGTTGATATTCTTTCAGGTCCATTGCCCCTTCCTTAGTCTTTGAGATATGTCTTGTAGCTCTCGAGTCTATCCACCAACCTATAACCGGGCGGTTCAAGTATAAACATTCTCAAATTACGCAGATTATATCCTCCTTCTTTGACTGTCCACACTCTGGATTGTTTCCTCCACCTTTTTTGTTGCGGCAATCTCTTTTGTAGTGTCTCATCTTTCCACAGTTGAAACACTTAATTCAAGAAGCAGCTTCCTACGATTTCTTAAAATTTTCACCACTGTTCTTGTTATTCTTACCAAACCTTTTATTTGGTTTCTTTTTCTGATTGGATTTGGAGCTAGACGCTAACTCATCTTGGACCACTAACATTTTCTCCTTTTTGTTTTTGAGCATATGTTGTTGCTCTATTGTTACTTTTAGGGGCAACTCAGAAAGGTTGATCTCATGCCCTAATCTTAGAGCAGCGGTGACCATGTTCCATGATGGAGGTAGACTGTTCAATATGGTTGATATCTGCATCGGTTCGGGGATGACTGATTTTGCTACGGCTAAGTCTCTAGCCATCACTAGCATGTGATTTATATGCTCTACTATATTTTCTCCTTCTTTCATCTTGAAGGAGTTGTATTTCTGTAGTAGCAACTGCATATGTAATTTTGCAGTTGTATCATATTTAGCTGTTAGTGGGTCAAACAACTCTTTCGCATTCTAATATTCTTCAAAGACCCTAATCAGATCATCCTTCATGTAAGTTAACATGATTGTTCTTGCTATTGTATCATCCTTTAGAAATGTTTTATACATTTCTAATTGATGCTGGTTTGCATCTGACAGTGGAGGACACACTGTTTCCTTTAAGACATACTCTACACCTTCTAGTGTTAGAGCCAACAGAATTCTTCTCTTTAATGTCTAAAAGTTTAGACCGTTTAATTTTTTTGTTTTTGCCAGTTCAGACACACATATCCTAAAACTTATTTTTAAGTATTTGGCAAAAATAACAATCAAGCGGTCTAAAAAGAAACAAAAAACAAAGGCACACATATTAAGAGACATGTTAAAGTGATATAGAATATGTAGCAGATAATCTTTTGAAAAAAAAATTTAAGGGGTTTTTTGCCTCTAAACCCCTAAAAAAGATACTAGGGGATAAATCTGTAATTTTATCTATTTATCCTCTTTTGTAATTTTATAAAACCACGAGGACAAACTTGTAAAGTTACTATTTGGTATTCTTGTAAAATTCGCAACTGATTGGGGTTAAAATTATGATTTTAACCCTTAGGGTGAATTTGTAATTTTTCCAAAAGAACAGGGATAAACTTGTCTTTTGGTCGAGTGACAGAACTGAAATTATTCAAACCAGATTGGATAAAATAGTAAAATGGCAACCCCCGATTTTTTAGTAAATTTCAAAAACAGTCAAGAGGTAAAACTATCTTTTTACCGTGACAATTGCGTAATATCCGAAAAGAGACAGGGGCAGTTTTGTCTTTTTAACACAAATCCCGATGCAGTTTTTGGAAAACCGCTGTTTTTTATTTTTTTTTTCGTAAAGGAATGCTTAAAAGCGTTTTACACGAGGAAGCCTCTCTAGAATGTTCCAAGAGAGAGAGAGAGAGAGAGAGAGAGAGAGAGAGAGAGAGTAACAGGGAGGGAGAGGGCTGAAGAGAGGAGGCCGGAGGGGACGCTCTGGCTGTTCGTCGGCTGTCGGCGGGTTCCTAGCTTCTTCTTTTGCCGGCCTTCCTTTGCTTCGGCTCTAACCGACATGCCTTTGGCTTTAGGCTTTTTGCTGGTGGGCTTTTGCAGGCCTGCCTTTTTTTTTTGGCTATTGTTGTCCTGCCTTTGCCTTTTGGCTATTGTCGGCCTGCCTTTTTCCTCGGGCTATTGTTTTCGGCTTTTGGGTTGCGTCTATTTCGGCTGTTTCGGCCTGCCTTAAGGTTTTTCCTTCAGCTTTTTGGCCGAGCCTGTCTCTGCTATTTCAGTCTGCCTCAGGGTTTTGCCTTCGGCTTTTTGGCCGAGCCTGCCTCTGGGCTTTGCTTTCGCCGCCTGTGCCGACTGCCGCCTTCTCTCTTTCATTTTCTTTTTGTTAACTCTCTCACTCCTTTTGCAGGGAACCAGGCCCTGATACCACTGAAGGAAAAGTGCCCAGTACCTGATTTTCCTTTGTTTCTGGCAGGAAATCGGTGATGGCTTCTGTGACAACTTCTGAGATGCAGCGGAATGACGCGGGTGAGGACACGAGGTTCCCACACAGGGGCTTGCACAGACGAATACCGAGTGAGTTTTTCAGTGTTTCTCCGTCTCCTCTTTGTTCTGTATGTGTTTGCCTTTATAGGCAGGCGCTCTCCCATTCGTCATGCTTATCCACCTATGGGTTTCCTCGTCTGGGAGCTGTAACGGACGACCGTTACTAGATCTAGGCCTATCCTCAAGTAACGGACTGGATGACCAGTCCAGCCGTTACCTGAGCCGAGAATGACCACATCTTGTAACACGAATGATATGAACAACAATAGTTAGTGGTGGAAGAAGCTACTTTATGAGAATTTGGAGTTGTATTATATACATTGAAAGCAAAATAAGCAAGGAAAGAAATCTCTAAAGTTGGAGAAATTGTAGTTGGAGGCGCTTCAACTAAAGTGAGAGAAAATCCATGTGGTGGGTACAGAGAGAAAAGACCATGATTTCCTTACTGGAATCGATTCCCAATTGGTTGTATCCGATGAGAACTTTTGAGACTCGTACGTTTATTTCCTGAGTTGGCTACTTACTCAAATTTAAAATATTTAAACTAGATGAGACACACGCCCATTATATATATATATACTTAACATTTTTAAAATTACACTTATGCCACTGAACCAAAGCAGCATCCGTTTTTTTTTTATATATATAGAGAGAATGTAGTCAGCCCAATGGGGTTGCTTCAGGTTCTGGTCATGAAGAGATCGATCTAAAACTTTACTCCCTTTTCTTTTTCAGGGCAGTTTACCCAACCCTAGCCTGAGCTGATCGGGTTCTAATGGACTTGACCTGTGAACCAATTCTAAGAAAAAGATACAAAATAGCATGAACACACACAAAAAGAAATCCTTGAGAATATGCATATATACCTCAACAAGATATAATAAAAGACTTTACAAAACATAAAAGTGTAAGAAAAATGGATCTAAGGAAAATGGATCTTTTTTTTTGTTACACTCACAAATGTATAAATTGAAAGGATATTCAATTTATAATATGTATATTAGATTGTATATATGCAGTTTTGTGTTGGGTCAGGGTCCACCCGAACATGAACCAACTTTTGTCAGATCGCTTTGGAACGACTCGCACTCGACCCGTGGTGCTGATCCTGACCTGAACATGGTTTTTCCGGGCTGATTTTTTTTTGTCATCTCTATATTCTATCTTCAAGGAAACACCGAGAAACTGTAGTCAGTGATTCACGAGCGTCACCAAGACAGCAAAAATGAGGAGCACCCTTTTGCACTTACCTTGTTTCCATTTTGTCCCTTCACAGGTCATGATCGCCACCAAATCTTTTTCTTTTCTTTTTCTTGTTATAAGATACGGCCGAAGTCTAACACACGTACTCACACATGCACCCTTTAGGAGTCGAACTCCCAACCAGCACCGTCGTTGAGCTAACGCTCTCAGTGCAAATCTCTTCTTTGTTGCAACACAACACAGATTTATCTGATTTAATGGATTTGGATTCCACAATGCGCGACCGCTTCAAGTATTGCAACCGAAATAGTTTCACATATTCAGCAAAACAAATTATTTAGAAGCTTTGTGTTTGATCAATCAAGCAAAATAATTAAAATGATACTGACTTCTGCACTTTTGAGTGCATAACATATTCAGCAAAACAAATTATTTAGAAGCTTTGTGTTTGATCAATCAAGCAAAATAATTAAAATGATACTGACTTCTGCACTTTTGAGTGCATAAGCAAAGGCTTGGATATCTAAGGTTGTCGGTCTTTACACATTAATGCACGGTCCAAATTATGTAGTAATGGGAAAAGACTTGGTTATTGATGACAATTCCATCTTCCAACTCCATTGATTTCCTCTAAACCTGATTGACCATACCTAAACTAAGCAAATAGTGAAGATAAACCTGATTGAGAAACAAAGAGTAATTACACCATTCTTTTACTGGCAATGGTGGAGGTGGTGGCAGCTGTGAGGTGGCCTGAATGATCTTCATGTGAATAGTCTTAATTGGTACGGTGACCCTTTACCATACCTAAACTAAGCAAATAGTGAAGATAAACCTGATTGAGAAACAAAGAATAATTACACCATTCTTTTACTGGCAATGGTGGAGGTGGTGGCGGCCGTGAGGTGGCCGGTACAGGCGAGAATATGTAGGCTAAGGCTTTGGGGTTGGTAGTGAGTTGAAAAAAATTCGGAGCTCGGTTTATCTCCTATAACTCGAAACAAGAATTGGCGGTTCTAAACTGCCGGTTCCATATTCGTTGTAAACCAAGATAGATACGACGAGGAGGAGGAAGAAATGAGGGCCTCTACTAAGCTCTAGTTGGTTTTGGTTTGATTGAATTTGAAGCTATCCTTGGTGGCAGAAGGACACCCGTGAACAGGCACAGGTTCTGGATAGATGTGAGGAATTGCAGACGACGGCAATGAGGATAATCTAGGTATCGGTTTTACACACAATGTGGGATTGAACCATGGTAGATTTGGTGTGGTAGGTAAAATTGATTCTTAGATTCACATGGAGGTTTGGAGTTGGCTCAGAGGTTTGAACTGGAATTGAACTATGTTAGAAATTGGTGGAATCAGTCAAATCAGACCCAAAACCGGAGAATACGAGTTTGATTTCAGTTTCACCTTTCATTGAATCGAAACCAAAACTGGCGGTTCTAAACTACCAGTTTCATATTTGTTTTAAATTTCAAATTTGAAAATGATTTTTTCTTGTTCCTATTAGTTTAGGACTCAAACCGGAACCGAAAACCATCGGTTCTAAACTGGAATTGAAACTGAATCCAGTTTGGTTCTGCTTCATGGTTCCAAGAAAACCGAAAGCTTGGATGCTAAACTATGGTTCCAATGTGGTGCGACAAAGTATATATGCAGTGTGACAAGCTTGGGAGTTATATATGCAACAATCGAAACTTATGAATAAGAAGGGAACTGGTTATTTTAAGCAAAGCCCATGAAGTTAATGTGAAGAATAAACATATGCATGTGTGCGTGAACACGAAGTTAATGTGAAGAACCAGTCACATTCGAGGCATTTGTGATGGAAGAGACCTTCAAAAGCAATTATCGGAAGATCACATGCAATTCATTCAAGAAAATTACTCCTACAAATTGCTTCGAAAGCCATAGACGTGTCGATGTATCTCGTTCCTTTTAGCATCTTCGAAAGCCACCAATTTTCTATTGATCTTTTGTTTCTTGGGGTTTTGTCTTAATATGTCTCAAGTATAGATGATAGTACCATGCATCGTAAGAAGATCGAGACTGCTACTTCTCTTGCAACTTCTCCTATTCTCGTCATCAAGAAGACAAGCAAGATTGTTGATGTTGTCTTCCTTCGTAAGAAGACATTCAAGATTACTGTTACTCTTGCATCTCCTTCTCTTCTCACCATCAAGAAGAAGAATGTATTGGTTATTGGGGAAAGCGGCAGATGAATATGAATAATTTATATCTGGATCACATCAGACATAGTTTTACAGCTTTAAATAATGGAAAACAGATCAATATGAATAATTTATATCTATATCACATCAGAGATAGTTTTAAAGCTTTAAATAACGGAAGACTGTTGCCATCTCAAGAATTTTCAAGCGTCAACACAGTCAATGCTTTGACTGCCCAATCATTCTTGATACATTGGTGATGGATGTGACAATTAAGAAGCAATTGACATAAGATCTGTTACAATTAAGAAACATGGTAAAATATGAATTGATGCATATCATTAACAATTTTGGTGTTACAACTTTTTCTGATGCCACTCACAGGTGGTGGGTTCGATTCCTTAGGGGATGCATGCGTGTGCATGTGTTAGGCTTCAGTCTACTGCACGAGTCCCAAGTCATCATCGAGTTTGGGTTTGTATGGTACCAATATTAACATGAAAAACAAAACAATGTTTTACAGTTTCTTAAAATATTTTCGAGATATTGTTCAATCCCTTTTGAAGTGTCCAATGCATGTTGACTCTCAAAACATCCAAACTACCTTGGCCATATCTGCAATGGAGCGTCAAGCCGAGGGATCATATGTATTTAATGTATGTGTTGAGATAAATTACGTGTATTTTATATGACAACAATATATATATATATATATATATATATATATATATATATATATATATATATATATATATATATATAATGCTGACTTTTTAAATAATATAACTCAAGCAGTTTGAGAAAAAGAGAGTAGAACCATAGGCCTATACTTAGATGGCTTGTAAACATGGTTCTTGTTGTGTGTTTGATTTGTGAGTGACATTCATGCGATTTGGGTTCTCATGCGAGGTAGAGAAGCCACCGTCGTCTCCAACTTGAGCTTTAACCACCTGCTACCGACTTCAGCCACCTGAATCTACCTAAATCACCGGCTATCTACTCGCTACCTGTCAAAATACTCTTCATGTCGTCGGTCTTGCCTCTTATGCAAGATCCTCCGCCACAACCTAGCCAGGCATCACACCCAAAACGCCGGAGCTTCCTCTTGTGCCGCCTATTCTGGTTGATGTCATCAAACCCACTTCCAGTGCATGCCTCCCTCAACCATCCGACCACCATCATGAAGCCCATGGATCCAATTCTTGTGGACATGTTCTCTCTTGTGCAAATCTTTTTGACTGAAATTGACATATCAAACCATAGTTTCATATATGCAAGAGTTCCGTATTTGATGCATAATGAGCTTGAGACTTTAAACACAAAATATGGTCTAGTTTTCCTAGAACATTGTATCAAATACACCCAAAGTAAATATGTAAATATGCTGGTTTCAAACCGGTCCAGCGGTTTCAACTGGAATCTGGGCAAAGAACGTGCTGAAATCGGTACCGAAACAGGTTTGGAACCGGGGACCACTTGGTTCGGTTCCGGTTTCATCTTTCATGAAATTGGAACTTTCGAACAGCCAACTCTGGTAGTTTTTTTATTTTTTCTTTATATTTTAAAATTCTAAATAAATTTTACTAGTTTTGGAACCATAATCGAAACTAGAACCTGCCTAGGCCGGTTCATTTATGATTCTAAGTTCCGGTTTATCTCAAACCAGCCATGTCTACTACTGTTACTGATCCTCGTCCAGCTGTGTGCTAGATCACTCACAACCCTCTCAATCCACTAGTAATGGCAGCATTTGCTAAGCACATCTTCGCGCAGCGTGAACCACGGCCGTATGCCGCCTATTTAGGTTCTTTCTCTCTCCACCAGATCCAGCCAACACGCCTTGGTTGTTGTTGGTGGTCTCTCCTTCACACACACGCCCAAACTATGGAGAACGATGCGACGAAGGAGGTGGCAGGGGAGTTTCTCTCCTCTCTCACGTTATTTCATGCCAAGTAGGGCTCCCGACTTCAAAATGTAAACCCAGATGATACTGGATCCTAAGACCTATTTACTACAATGACTTCAAAAATGTAAACCCAGTACATGGGTAAAGGCTTGAGATGATCGGTTCTTAACCGGCCTGACAGTTTCAATTGAAATTGAAACGGAAGAGGAACTGATTGGATTCAAAACTAGTGAAACCGAAATCAAAATTAGGCTCGAAACCGAGGTTCACCTAGTCCGGTTCCGATTTTACCTTTTACTAAACGGGAATCGACAGTTTCAAACCACCGGTTATGGTATTTTTAAAAAAGTTTTCCTATAAAATTTATTTTTTTTATAAAATTGCCGGCTTCAAACAGTTCTAAACTCAAATCGAAAGCGAAACTGCATATGTTTAGGTAAAGCTCTCCAAACGCTGGTTTGCTTCATTAACACGAATCTGAATCGAGACCTTGGTTAAGGGGAATAAGTACCGAAACACCAAGCGGTTGGTTGTATTATAGGGGATGCTTTGGGTTTAACTGTTGACCGAGAAAGAACAAAACAAACACCCATAGTGAATTAATGAAACGTTGTACAAACAAGCAGAATTGTGAAAGATTTGTTGGGGAAAATGGAAAAGAGGGAAAAGAGGAGGCTTTTGGATTTCATTTGAACCCCCAGCCCTGGGACAACTCGACAATCGCTGAGCTTCCTCTCTCACATTTCTTGCTTCGCTTGCTCCCGTTCTCTGTCCGAACCCTCGCTTCCCTGGTTTCCCTGGTTTCCCTCGTTTCCCTGGTTTCCCTCCAGGACGAAACCCTTCCTTTGCATCCGTCATTTCGTCTTCTTGCTGATGCCTCTTTGCCACTGCATGCCGTAGCCTTCTTTTCTTCCTTTTGCTGGTTGCGGTTCTCTACTTTTCTCGCCCTAATTCCGCCGGATTATCGGTCTTCTCCTTCAATTTCGGCTATCCGTTGCCGGATTATTTCTACTTCTGTGCAATTCCCGCCGCCGATCTTGTTGGTTTGCGTATCTGCTCCACTGGCCGAAGGGTTGAAGATGGCTGGTGAAAAGGTCGATCTGCGGGATGATCTCCTCTACGCTAGGGATCCTAACGAGGAATGGATTACGGAAGGTGATTTTCGAGTTTATGGATGCGTGGTTCGTTAGTTTTTCATGAATCGGATTGCGTAGTGGAAAATTGAAGGATCCATCTTCTGCCTTTTCTTTTCCTTTCCTTTTTTTCTGTTGTTCTCTGTTCTATACTTAGAACTGCTTGATGCAACTACTTTTGATCAGCAATGCATGGGAAATTCGCCTTTTCATCTGGTTTTAGGGGTCTTTTATCTGTGGTTCTGCGAGCGCTTTGTTATTAGACGCTGGATGACTTTTCTCTTTTCCGCTTTCTCTTATATCGATTTTGTTCTTTTAGTTACTCATGGTTCTTTTTTCTTTGGTGCTTTTGGTTGGAGCATTTTTATGCCGAAACTTTGATGACTTTCTAAAAATGCTGCTCTTTCGGGAGGTCTTAATGATGTCATCTTGCAGTTTCTCTGGACTAGTTTGTATTTATGTACATTATGCCCAAAAGAATGCTCAGAATGATAACTCTGCTGTACATTAATCATATTGTTTGGTTGAAATTGGTGACGCTATAGTCAGAGGAACGAACATTTGTTCACATTTTGTCCGGTTATCCTGTTCAGGGATATTTCAATTGCATAAGTTCTACGTTCTTTCTTCTTGTTGTTTCATTGTCGTTTGTAATAATTTTGCTTGCCAAAAAGGCATGGTTTCCCATGATGACTTTTGATGTTCATCAGTAGAAAGAAAGAACACGGTGGGCAAGTATCCGAGAGCTGCAACTAGTTTGTCTGCGCTTGTAAATAGGTCAAAGTAAATTATCTGTGGTATTATCTTCTATTTTGTTCTTATTTCATCCTTCTGGTGCTGCTCTTTCTTATGTTCTTGCATTGCCTTGTGTATACAAAATGCTGGTCCGTCAACAAGCACTACTTTCTTCTCCTTCTCGCTTGAGTTCACATTTGCATTTGATGCAGCATTGTTTTGGTTCTGAACTGATACCTGAGCATTAAGTTGCAGTAAACTGGATGGTCTAATAGCAATCACAATCTTTTTCTTAGAGGGGCAGATTTTCTTAACATAATTTGGTTTAAAGAGAGAAACGGTATAGCTCTCTTTTCTGGGCATCTTTTTGGTCAATGGAGTGTCGGGTACCTTCATGAGAAGTTCTCATCTGATAGATTATTGGATAGTTGGCACCTGGCCCAAGCAATACAGATTTTGGTCTTTTCTTAGTTTAACCATGTTCTCCTTGCAGTTACTTAGTCTAGTGGACTATGTTGAACGTATTAATTTACAACATGAGATGATTGACTTTGTATGACATGCTCTGAGCTCGGATGTAGCTCGTGATAATATTGGGGTTGCCTTGACTCCTCATTTATGATGACAGTACTCCTAATCAATGAACTGCTGAGCCCACTTCTGGACTTCCGTTTTGTTTTTTCTTTTTCATTTTGTTATTTTGACCGGATGATCTTTCATGCACATCTGTAAATGCAAATTAAAACCCAAGAGTCATAAGTATGGTTTACAGCAGTTGCCTGCACATCATTTGCAAACTTTTAACAGTTCATTCATGGTCGTTATTCTCCATTTGGGCTATCTTTCTATTGGTTATGCTCATATACTCACTGTTCTGAGTGAGTTTATATTTCCCACGTTCTCTTTTAGTTTTTTTAGAGAAAAATGAAAATATTGTTTCTTGGAAAAGTCTTTTAAGAAATTAAGAATTATTATTTTTTGTTATTTTTGAGTATGTCATTCTGATATTAGTTTCTTTTCTAAAATATCTTTCTGAAGTGGTTTTTTAATAATTATCACAAGAAATCATACTAAAGCCTATAATTTCTTGTTGATTCTTCATGTGTGTATACATTATATATGATGAACTTTTTGATGTATATGAAGCTTTTGATAGATTTTTCAAAACAAAACAACCTTGCATTTGTTGTAAACTCGAGTATTCAGATGGTTTTATTATGATGTTCCCTTCGCTTGTTAGGTGATTCCTGTGGGGGACCTGATGATGAACGGGCACTGTTACTTTTTTTTGATGACTCAAAATGTAAATGCCTTTGTATGATGTTCCCATTGCAAGTTTTTAAGTCCACAAAAAATTGAAGTTCCAAGTTTGCACTTTAATGCCATCACCATCATCATTGTCAGCGACATCGTCTTCTTCTTCCTTATTCTTCTTCTCTGCGTCTCCTTTTTCAATGTCCAGCATTCTTTAGATGGCACAGTCATGACCTAAATCTGCTCTGATTACATTCTGTTTCTCTCTGCTTTGACTTGTATGTGATATTTTTGAGTTTTGTGAAATTGCTTATTAATATGTTATTTAGGGAGAGCTAATATCTATGGAACTGATTCAAATCAACCAGTAATTGAAGCTATACCACTATCACAACAGTGGCTTTACTCGAGACCTGAGAGAAAGGGTTTTCTTTTGGCACCACCAGGGGTAAGTAAATAACAATCTATGCAATGCTATTTCTCAATTGGCAAATCTTTTCCCCTTTCGACAAAATTACGTGCTGTAAGACATTCTAAAGTGCTTCTTTTTGTGTCAAGCGTTCTCCATTTTCTCTTCATGAGATGTTATCCGTGCAAGGTCTGTATGTTGCTGTATTCTTTTAATAATTTAGCTTCTGCTTCATTTGCTTGGTGAAATTGCTCTTTGGAGTAGGTGATGTTCAAATTAATTTGGTAGACCAGGGATATAAAATGGGTTGGATTTGGTTAGATGTATACTGCGACTTCAGATTTTATATGGTTATATTGGCCAATCTTACTGGTTCATTGTCAAGATTGAGATATTTAAGTTCGATTTCGTGTATATGTGCATCAGTCTGATCAGTAACCAATTTGGTTTGTGATGCTTATATTATTATTATTGTTATGTTCATCTCATCATTTTTTTGTTTGGATTAAATGTGGCTTTGACCCAAGATAGAGCACAATGCCAGGAAGAACCCATATAGCCAACTTGATTTAGTTTGGGGAAAGGCCAGCTTTTTGGTTTTGGATTCTAGGAGAGAAAAGGCGACTCCTGTCTTGGCTTAGGAGTGTTCAGAGATGCAAATCTCAAAAGCTTGTTTACTAGTGTTATTGAAAGGCATTTCTATAAGTTCTGTTAGAAATAGGTATGCTGAAAAATGGATGATAGCTAAAAATATAAAACACCTTGGAAATATCATGATATATTAGTGGTAATATTGTGATGTTCATAATACATCTCATGCTTTGAAATTATTGCAATGCTTTCTGCATTATTTTGGTTGATCAAACTTTGGTGACCCCACAATGTTTTCTCAAGATATTCTAAATGCTAATGATTATGTAAAGGGCTGTTTTGAATAGTAATCAAATCATGCTAGTTTTTTGCCATGGGACTTGCTACCAAAAGGGGATCTCCAGGTGACATAACATGATACTGTTCATTCTCATATGCAAATATGTCTTCAATATTGACTGACCGTGGGAAACTAGAGCCAGGGACATGTTCCATCAACTAAATTCAAGTAGAGTTAGAGACACAACTTTGTTGTGCAGGCAGCTACTTACTCCCATACTTTATATGGGGTGTATACTTTCTGGAAGCATACTGCAAGTCTCTAAAAGCATGGAAACCTATGACACTAATGTGATTTGTTACCCAAGAACATGGTTTGCATTACTAACAGATGGAAATATCGATTGTTAGAAATTGGAGTGACAATCATAATCATCAATCACTCCAAATTTTTTCTTTAGTTATTTTTGTTAACCCCGAGGATTTAACACTTACTTCCACTGGCTATTACCATATTCCATGTTTCTTTCTTTAGTTTTAATATTTTCATTGTCTGTGTAAAACTATGTTAAGCCTTTTAGCAGCTTTGTGATCTTTCGAGCTCTAATGTACTAGATACAATCAGACCTCTAAAGTTAAGTATGTGGGCGAAATTACTGCTGGGGAGTTTGACCTTATGTCCTCATTCGAAGTTCTCATATTGCATCCTCTAGCTGATCCCACTCAGCATGGGAAAAAGGATTGGTTACAATTAAGGTTATGGGTGTAGATCATGAAAGTCCTGCCCATTCAAATAAAAAATAGGTTGTATATGACGTACTTCACTCGTTCAATCCCTTTTTGTTTAGTTTTTGTGTAGCTTTTGGAGCTCATTTTTTTCTTAAATTTGTCATGTTTCTCTATAAATTATCATATTGCATCCCCCAAAAGGAGCAAAAAAGAACGACCTTTACATGATATTTATTGATCTAGAAAAAGCTTATGATAGGGTACCAAGGGAGGTTCTTTGGAGAACCTTGAAAAAAAGAGGTATCCCATTGACATACATAACCTTATAAAAGACATGTACGATGGTATAAAAACATGTGTGAGGACTCATAAAAGAATGACAGACTTCTTTGAAGTCAATATTGAGTTACATCAAGGATCAACTTTAAGTCGATACTTATTTGTAATGGTAATTGATGAGTTAACAAAACATATTCAAGATAAAGTACCTTGGTGTATGTTATTTGCAGATGACATTGTGTTAGTGGAGGAGTCTAAAGAAAAAGTTAATAGAAAATTGGAACTATGGAGAGAAACATTAGAAAGTAAAGGCTTCCAACTTAGTAGAACAAAGACAGAATATATGAAATGTAAGTTTGATCATTTGGTTACTTTAGAGGACATAAAAATTAAAATTGGCACACATTGCATCCCCAAAAGGAAAGTTTTAAATACTTAGGGTCAATTTTTCAGAGTGATGGAAGAATTGATGGAGATGTTACGCATATAATCAATACTAGTTGGTTAAAATGGAGAGAAGCCTCAAATATTCTTTGTGATAAGAAGATACCATTAAAATTAAAAGGTAAATATTATAGAGCAGCAATTAGACCTGTCATGTTTTATGGTTACGAGTGTTGGGCAGTTAATCATCAACATGTACAAAAGATATATGTGACAGAAATGAAGATGTTGAGATGGATGAGTGGTCGTACAAGAAAAGACCGTATACATAATGGGGTTATTAGAAACAAATTAGGAGTGACACCAATAGAGGATAAAATGGGAGAATATTGTCTAAGATGGTTTGGACAATAGAAAGAAGATCAAAAGAAGATCCTGTAAGAAGGTATGAAAAACTAGATTTTGAAAGTATTAAAAGAGGTAGAGGACGCTAACATAAGTGTGGGAAAGAAACAATAAAGAATGATCTAGCTTATTGTGAGTTCACTGCTATCATCACACATGATAGGGCTCTGGAAACAAAGAATCCATGTAGCCGACCCCGTCTAGTATGGTAAAAGGCTTAGTTGTTGTTGTTGTCATGTTTCTCTATGACTTTAGAATGCATTCTTTCTGAATTGGATTATCTGCATGGGTACTTTATTTCACTTCATTTGATGGGAATAACTGAAAAAAGTAAAAAAGAAGTTGATGGGAGGGGCTGAAAGAATTCAGTGAATAGAACTGTAAACTATCAGGTGATTGCTTTTTTACTTTGATAAGGAGAATTGATTGGTTGGGTGATAGAATGGGGACAAGAGATCATGCTAAACGAGAATGTTTCTTTTACATGAAAGATGAATGAATTACAAGTGCAGGTCAGAAAGCTTTTAGAGGATGAAATGAAAATTATAAGAACCAGTCGAACAATCAACCTAACTTGTGTTCCTGTTAATTTAGTTCCACAAGTGAATTAATTACGAAGCTCAGTAAGCAAATAATGGCAGAAGAAGATAATCTCATGTTTTTAACGCTTAAAACTGATCAAGTCGACACTGCCATTTCATCCTTTATGGTGAACAGTTTTATGTTTTAAAATATGGGCACTCTTTGATTCAACTCATCTAATTTGCAGAAAGATAGTAAATGTTATAATTTTCTTAGTCTCATAACTAATCAAGATGGGAGTGCCTTTTCACTTTTCACCCTTTTAAGTGAAAGTGGATGTGTACTTTGAATTTTATTTAATTTGCATAAAACCATGCATCTAAGAGTTTGAATTGCAGTTATGTACAAGTACAATATCTTTTTGACAGTTCACCATTTAATAATTAGATATATCCGGGACAAATTCTACATTGAGCTTGTATATGCCTATGCACATTATATCATTGTTTTAGCCAGCCAGTAACTTATGTGCCTTCTCTCGCTATTTATGGATTTTCCTCTAGATTTATGAAGATGGCTCCTGGATTTTCTTTGTGCTGTTGGGCAGAAATTTCTTATTACTTGTTGATATTGGTAAATCTTGATAAAGCGCTTCTGCTATTGCGTTGTGCAGGATGCCCGTTCAGAACCTCAAAAAGAGGCATGGAGACCAGATAGCTCCCAGGATAAGAAAGAATGGAGAAGAAACCCTTCTGAGATTGAAAGTGGTCGTCGCTGGCGTGAGGAGGAGAGGGAAACCACTGCACTTGGGATAAAGAAAATGAATTTGGCAAGAGTGATCGCCATATAGACAATTTAAGGGAATCTAGTGAAGGAAGGTCCCTTCCTTCGTCAGATAGATGGCACTATGCTAATGCTCGTAATTCTGCACATGAGCCACGGCATGATGGCAAATGGTCCTCGAGATGGGGTCCTGAAGAGAGGGAAAAAGACTCTCGGGTTGAAAAAAGGACTGAACCTGATAAAGGAGAGCGCTTTAGTGAAAAGTCTTCCCTTGGCAATAACCGTGAGCATGAAACTGACTCGCGTGACAAGTGGAGACCACGTCACCGTTTAGAAGCTCATTCTACTGGATCAGTGGTGCAGCGGGCTGCTCCAGGGTTTGGTTTGGAGAAAGCACTGTCTGATAGTACCAATGCTGTTGGATTTGCTCCAGGGCGTGGGAGGGCTCAGATCAGTGGAACTGGTCTGTCTTTTTTGACTCCTATTGGAGCCTCACCATTACAGACAGGTGAATCTAGACATGGGAAGCCTCTCCAGTTTTCCGAAAGTTTTTGCTATCCAAGAGGCAAGCTCCTTGACATTTACAGGAAAAGGAATCCCTTTGCTTCTGATATTCTATCCAATGGGTCTTATGAAGAAGTTCCTCAAATCACAGAGGTTAATCCTCTAAAACCTGTAGCCTTTGTGTCTCCTGATGCAGATGAAGAGGTAATCTGGTCTCTATTGATTGGTAAGTTGAGTAGTTATTGTCGGCTGTAGTCAAGCAATGCCTTATAAATGTATATATATGTGTATGTATGTATGCATGTACTTACATAATGAATTAAACAAAAGATAAGTCAAAAGATCATAACTATATCTATATAAATATATGACTGAATAATTTAAATTCTTGGGACTTTATTTTACGATTTTAGTTTTGGTGAATCTAGGTCAATTTATGTAGGATTCGGGTAAGCTTGATGTGTCAATGTAAATTATCTCCATACTATAAAAAAACCCTGATGGGTTTAGAGAAGAAAAGAAATAAGTGTTAGAGAAGTCATGTTCTTAACAGTTACCTACCAAAACATCGTTCCACAAGTGAAAATCTGTCACTATAAGTAAAATGACCTATTTTCAGTTTGCACCAGATACTGTGCTCCTTTGGGTCTTGGTTGCTAGTAGCATCCTAAAGAGGACAATGTGGTGACTTGATTTTCATCTTTATTTCCTTTATATAAATCTTAATGTATCTTTATCATCATTATCTTTTCATAAACTTAATCTTTCTTTGGGGGCTCACTTGGCTCACAATTAGATGGGGCTCACTTGGCTTATAAGACTATGTAATGAAATATGGAGAACCCAAAAGATGCCCGAGAAATGAAGAGCGAGTACACTTATACCCATATATAAGAAACTTTCAGAATTGTTCGAATTATTGAAGTATCAAATTAATGAGCCACACTATGAAATTACGGGGAAAAAATATTGAACGTACGTTAAGACAAGTATTGAGTACAATAAAGAACCAATTCAGATTCATGCTTGGTAGATCTACTATTGAAGCTATTCACCTTTAGAGATGTTTTATGGAACATTTTATAGCAAAAAATAATCTTCACATGATATTTATTATCTAAAAAACCCTTACGATAGAGTGTCAAGAGGTTCTTTAGAGAACCTTTGAAAAGAGAGGTGTCCCATTTACATACATAAATCCTAACTCACACAAATACTTCTAAGGGGTGGAGTGTCGACCTCGACACGGGTGCGACACCGACACCGTGTCGGTGTGGCATGGCAAAAAAAAATACAATTGTTTTTTTTGTAACTCACGGTTCTGCCGTCTATGGTGTATTTATCCTGCAGAATCCGATCAAACCCGATCAAAGAGGGAGTAATCCGTGAAGACGATAAACCGAAGACTCTTAGTCGACTCGTGACCTTATCTCCCATGATGACCACCTGAGTTACCTCACCATAGTTTCCAAAATGCTCCTTCAACTTGTCTTCCATCATCTCCCATGAAACTCTGCCAATGAACATAGAAAAATATCTCAACGTGAACCTTCTTCACTTTCTTTTGTGTGGATATTCCACGCTTCAAAATCTGGTATCGATTTTGAAGTTCTGGTCTTTTTGGATAAATGGGTCTTGATAGTGAAGATTGATTTGTGTATTATGATGAAATTAATAGTTGTTTACCATTTATGTGTTTTGCTTTAATATAAAGTTGTGTACTTGCTATTGTCATATACTTATGTTAATTGATGTCTCACTTGTTGTAGCTTGAATATTATATATAATATATAATACCCTAGGCGTGTCGCCGCACCAAAACATTTTGAAATTTGCCGTATCCTGCACTCGCACCCGCACCCGTGTGACATAGGTCTAAAGCACCAGACAACAGGGACATTTTTGCATGTGTTCGCATGACCAAAGATGGTAAGGAGGTTCTCATTGAAGGTTTGAAGAGGGGCCCTGAGAGCAAGGCAATAACGTGGTTGGCTAGAGTCAACTAAACGAGTTGAAGTGAATCGAGTTAAGGAGAGGTTCGTAGAAAGAAATGCTTGAACAGACTTTAAAGGAGGCTTTAATTGGAATTTGCACACAAAAAAGGATTCCAATTGGCAAAACAAACTGCAACCAAGAGAAGATGAAAATTCGGAAATTTCAGCTGAGCATACCCCTCTACATCAAGTGTTCCACACAAAGATTCAAACCTCGGATCCCGCACTTCCTGTCAATGCAGGAAAAAACAAAAAATGAATGAACTTTGGGAGAGTACAAAAGCTATCACAACTAAGACTATGAAGTATTACAGAAAAAAAGAGCCCTAAAAAAATGCCAGGCAAGGAGGATTTCAAGCTTCTTTAAATCCTAATAATTGTTCATATGCAAATATAATATATAATCATGAAGGAATGTTTAAGGCCAACATGGGAGTATACTGAACCAGAACAATCTGTAACTGACATCTTGAATTGGCTTATTTAAGTTTGTCATATGTACATATAAGCAAGTATCTACTGCATGTTTCTTCTTTAAAAACATTTAAGTTTGCCATTTTTTTCTTTGGATATGCACGTACAGTGTATTCTTTGGGTTAAAGCTCACAGGCCAAGGGGGTCTAAACTAAGTCACACAGATACTTCTAAGAGGTGGAGTGTCGACCTCGACACGGGTGCGACACCGACACCGTGTTGGTGTGGCATGACAATTTTTTTTTTTGTAACTCACGGTTCTGCCATCTATGGTGTATTTATCTTGGAGAACCCGATCAAAGAGGGAGTAATCTGTGAAGATGATGAAACTGAAGCCTCTTAGTCAACTCATGACCTTATCTCCCATGATGACCACCTGAGTTACCTCATCATAGTTTTCAAAATGCTCCTGCAGCTTGTCTTCTATCATCTCCCATCAAACTCCGCCGATGAACGTAGAAAAATGTCTCAACGTCGACCTTCTTCACTTCCTTTTGTGTGGATATTTCACGCTTCAAAATCTCGTATCGATTTTGAAGTTCGGGTCTTTTTGGATAAATGGGTCCGGATAGTGAAGATTGATTTATGTATTATGATGAAATTAGTAGTTGTTTACGGTTTATGTGTTTTGCTTTAATATAAAGATGTGTACTTGCTATTGTCATATACTTATGTTAATTGATGTCTCACTTGTTGTAGCTTGAATATTATATATAATATATAATATATAATACCCTAGGCGTGTCGCCGCACCCAAAATTTTTGAAATTTGCCGTATCCCGCACCCGCACCCGTGTTCGCACCCGCACCCGTGTGACATAGCATAAATCTTATAAAAGACATGCACGATGGTGCAAAAACTTGTGTGAGGGCTCATAAAAGAATGACAGACTCCTTTGAAGTTAATATTGGGTTACATAAGGATTAACTTTAAGTCCTATTTATATTGGTCATTGATACAACAACAACAACTAAGCCTTTTCCCATACTAGATGGGGTCAACTATATGGATTGGTCATTTATGAGTTAACAAAACATATTAAAGATGAAGTACCTTGGTGTATGTTAAGTTTGATCATTTGGGTACTTCGAAAGACATAAAAATTAAGATTAGCACACATTTCATCCCTCAAAAGGAAAGTAAGATTAATACACATTGCATATCTCACAAGGAAAGTTTTAAATACCTAGGGTCAATTTTTTGAAGTGATGGAAAAATTGATGGAAATGTTATACATAGAATTAACGTCGGTTGGTTAAAATGGAGAGAGACATCAAGTATTTTGTTTGATAAGAAAATACCATTAAAGTTGAAAGGTAAATATTATAGAGCATCAATTAGACCTTCTACTAGGTCACATAGACACTTCTAAGGGGTGGAGTGTCGACCCCGACACTGGTGCGACACCGACACCGACACCATGTCGGTGTGGCATGTTCAAAAAAAAAATTTGTAATTTTTTTTTAACTCACGGATAAATGGGTCTGGATAATGAAGATTGATTTGTGTATTATGATGAAATTAGTAGTTTTTTATCATTTATATGTTTTGCTTTAATATAAAGTCGTGTACTTACTATTATAGCTTTATACAATATAAAGCTGCTTGAATGATTTTGGGTGCGAACAATTGGACTCCATACTGTATGCCTTTGCAGAGAATAATCTCTGTCACCAAACACATTTAAAGACCAGGAACATTGTCAGATCAATAGAACAGAAGAGTATGACATCACTAGTGGATCCTAGCACAAATACTAGTATATGTTATATCCTACAAAAGATCTTGAAACTCTTTGAATCCATAACTTGGATATTTTGCAGCTCGTAAAATCAGTGTAAGTTTCAGATCATTATGAGGGAACTTGCTAATTGATACCTATGTGCACCCAAAATTAGCAAATACTAGTTGTATTATGATTGATTTATGTAGCTTGAATATTATATATAATATATAATATTATATACCCTAGCCGTGTCGTTGCACTCAAAATTTTTGAAATTTGCTGTATCCCGCACCCGCACCCGCACCCATGTGACATAGACCTTCTATGTTTTATGGTTCATAGTGGATAGTTAATCATCAACATGTGCAAAAGATGTCTGTAGCAGAAATTAAGATATTAAGATGGAAGAGTGGTCACATAAGGAAAGACCATATACATAATGAGGTTATTAGAAACTAATTGGGAGTAACACCAATAGAGGATAAAATGAAAAAAAAAATCGTTTAAGATGGTTTGGACACGTGAAAAAAATGACTAAAGGATACCCGTAAGAAAAAATGAAAAACTATATTGTGAAAATGTTAAAAGAGGAAGAGGATGACAACAAAAGTGTTTGTTGGAAAAAAATTATAAAGAATGATCTAATTTATATTGAGTTAACTGCTAGCCATGATAGGGCTATGTGGAAACAAAGAATCCATTTAGCTGACCCCATCTAGTTTGGGAAAGGGCTTAGTTGTTGTTGTTGTTGTTAAACTTAATCTTTCTTTGATCTTCACTTCCTATATGTATATGTATGTATATTTTTTGGTTTCAGTTATAGAAAGAAGGTGGATCTTTCCTTACATTAAAGATATGTTCCGTTTTGTTTAGTTCTCGTTAGAATCTATCATAATGTATCAGCGTTTTGCTTTTAGTTTCTGTAACCAATGGTTTGCTGAGAAAATGACTAGTGCAAGGGCAGCATCTTTGACAACTGACTGCTTTTTCCTCCAGTATCTAACAAACCCCTTGTTTTTGTTGCGTTCTTGGTTGAACTATTAATCTGGATTTTTCTTGATTTATTTAGTATTCTCTCTTTCAGGCTGTCCTAGGTGCAATATGGAAGGGGAAAATTATTAGCAGCTATGTGACACATTTTCCAGTTAAAGATAGAGTTGGAAAGGTTGCCGTTGAGGAAGGTCCATAGTTATCCACCTAGCTTCTAATATAGGATTCCTTCTTCCGTTTTCTTCCCTGTTTCTGGTGAGATATTAACAAGTTGGTAAACTTTAGGTGTTCAAGAAACTAGTGTTGCTGAGGGCAAAGGTTTACATGGGAGCCTTCTTTTTGGTAAACAGTTTTCTGGTTTGCCCTCTGAATCTGTTGGTATTCTCAATTTTTTTCTTCTTATATGATTGCATATTGGGTTGCAGAATAAGATGACTTTCTTGGCTTGAGTGAAATGAAAGTTTCCACTAATGCATACGGGACCACCTCTGATGATTTGACAACGGATATTGATTCCAAAACAGCTGTACGCAAACCCCAGTACATTGGTTTTGCACGCACCATTGATGAAATGCCTGTAAAAAATGATGATGCACAGGTTGCTGATTCTGCTCTTCTTGAATCTTCAAATTCAAAGTATAGTGAGCCAGATCACTCTCTACCATTGGATATACAGACCAAACTGCCACATGATGCCAGTCTTGTTTTTGATCTACCGGGTTATCACAGAAATTTTGTTCATGCGCAAGAGGATATAGTAAAAAATAATGGTCTGAAGTTTGTAGATGGCAGCTATAATCCTGAAGATCTCAGCCTATTTTACAGGGATCCTCAGGGGGATATCCAAGGGCCTTTCCTTGGTGTTGACATCATTTCTTGGTTCGAACAGGGCTTTTTCGGAACTGACTTGCCTGTATGTCTTTCTGATGCTCCAGAGGGGACACCTTTTCAGCAGCTTGGTGATATCATGCCCCATTTGAAGGCTAAGAAAAAAAAGTCAGAGGTGACTGATTCTGTAGAAAATGGAGGAAATGGAGATCTTCGGTTCTCTTTGCCTCTTCCTGAAATCACTCGGGCAAAATCTCTTTCTGAACTGGAGGGTCATAATCTGCAGCCAAAACCCTCCAATCCTGAAGAGTCAATTTATGGCAGACTTCTTGACGGAAACTTTGAAGCAGCACAAAGCATTCCCCGTAGCGACAATCAAGGCAGTCACAAAGTTGTCGGATTAGGTATTGAAGGTTTGTGTTTCTTTGTGTTTCAAGAAAATCCAAACATTCCCCCCTCATTTTACACCATTTGCTTTGGTTGCAGAAACATTATTCCAGGAAAGGCCTGTAAGTGGTGATGGACTTCAGAGAAAATCAACCGGAATTCCAATTAATTCTTTACATGATCAACATTTTCTACCAAATGGGTTGGGGGAAAGTAGCGGTCTGAATCCAGTTTCTGCTTCTAGAGGCAGTGCACTACATCCACATGTTTTTCCATGGGAGGAGCTTGACGGGACCAATTCATGCAATTTCGCGTCATCAAACATACCATCTGATGTCAATCCTGGGTATCTTACCAGTCAGGAGATGAGAAGAGATCCTATCCACTTTCAAGATAGGCATGTTGAAAGAGTTGGTGACCTTGCTGTTACAGAAGCATGGTCTGATGTCTCCAGAAGAGATGCAAATCTTAAAGCAGTTCATGAAAATATTGATGTTCACAGCTTGTTACAGGTAGAATCCGGTGTAGATCTTAAAATGGCTCAGGAAACTGCAGATGCTCGGCGCTTCCTACAGCTTGAAGGAGGAGCTCATCGGATGGACTTAATGGAACAGTTGTTCTTGCAGCAATTGCAGAAGCAGCAGCAGCTTCAGCTTCAGCAACAGAGCAACTTGTCTCATCCAAATATGCCATTTTGGGACCGGGTATGGATTTTCCAGGTTCATCTGTTGATCATGGACTGAATCCTTTGCCAAGACCTTATGCGCACTCTTCGTCTGATCTTGAGCATCAACTGGTTAAACTTCAACTTCAACAACAGCGTCAGTTGGAACTCCAACAGCAGCAGCATCAGTTGGAAATCGAACAACAACTACACCAGCCACAGATGCAGTTGCAGCAGCAGCAGCACCTTCATCTACACAATCCTCAGCAGCAATCTCACCTACTCAAACAATTGTTTCAGCAACAAATCCATGACCCTGGTTTTGGGAAGCAGCAAATTGATCTGCTGAGAGACAACAGTGCATTTGATCAATTGCTGTCTCGGCAGCATGGTGATGTCGTTTCTGGTATTCAACCTATGCTGGAACCTTCTATGAGACTCCACGACCCCACAATGGCTCGGTTGCATCAAGCTAAAGCTAGTCAAGTTCTGCATCGAGGTGACCACAACGACATACTTCAACTACTGTCACAGGCAAAGCATAAACGAAGGCATTCTCCTGACGAGCGTTTTCTCTTGGGATTGCATCATGAGAAGCTGTGGGCCCAGCAGTTTCCTCTACAAGCAAGGCACAATCAGCAGGCTATGGAAGAAGAGGGGCGTACAGGGGGTGCTTGGTCACTTAATGATGCCTCTCATTTCGTGAGGACAGTGCCTCATCCAGATCAGGCCCTATCAGCAGGGCTATTGGACCATTATCAGCAGCAGCAGCAGCACAGGTCTATGCAGCCTTCACAGTTTTTTGAGCAACCAAGCCATCTTGAACGGAGCCTCCTTCTACAAGAGGAGCTGCAACATGGGATATATGATCAAAATTCACCGCCATTCGATAGACTGTCATCTGTAGGACATGCAGCTTCTGGCATGAACGTTGACTTGGCAAACACGCTTGCACAACTTCAACGCCTAGAGTTACAAGAACGCCACACTCAGTCGCAACTTGCAGCTCACATGGGTTCATTCAACCAAGAAATTCACCCTTCAAACTCACGCCCCATTCGTAGTTCCTTCCATGATGTGAAGAGGAATACTTTGGATGGTCGATGGAGAGAACAGCATTTGCCTTTCAACAGTTTGGTACAACCCATGCAGCAGTCTGATAGCTGGACGAAAGCACATCTGCAGCAGTTGCTTCTTGAGAAAGAGAGGAGACAATGGGATGCTGAACTTAATCATGTTGCTGAGGAACCAAGGTCAAATCATTTGCTGATGGATCAGCTGAATCAAAGGCGGCACCTTCATCCTGAATGTCCATTGGACATTGGTGACGGTGTGTTTGCTTCAACTCCGGAGGGACGAGAGCCTTCTTGGCCTTTTATTGAAGCCTTCTTGGCACAACCGTCAATGTTTCTCGGTGAGCAGGAGGGACTAGAGGTTTCTCTTCTGGAAGGGTCTGCTTCTGATCACGGGCTGGTGATACCAGAAAATTTGGTCACTGAGGGCCTTAGAGAGCAGGTAGATAGAGCAGGCTCTGTAACATCACTGAAGTCCCATTGGACCCATCCTCTGGTAGAAGGAGAAAAGATCTTGTCTGCTGTTGAAGATGCTTCAGTAAATTTTAGCACACATGAGGATCTTGCTGGTGAGTGTTTGACTGATAGCATGGAAAATGTTGAGGGAGAAGAGGAGAAGAAAGGAAAGAAGCACAAATCTAAAATCAAGCCTCCCAACATGTTGGGGATCCACCAAGTTGATCAAGGTTCAGCTTTGATTGATGGAGAATTGATAATCCATACTCCTGCACGGCAGGTTTCTCTTGGCACTTCTGGTGAGTAATGTCGGCCTCTTTGAGCCTCGTATATCTTGATGGCTGACATGCCATTAACTTTTGAGCTTTCCCTGCATGACATTTTTTGCTGTACTGCAGGAGGAAATGCAGGGCTGCAACGACAAGAGCTTGGTGTAGCTGAGGTCTTCGTCGATGGAAGGTCAGTTGATAAATAGTGAGTTAATAATACTAATTGAGAAGAATTGGAGCTTAGAGTTGATTGATGGCTTTAGCGGTTCACAAGACTATTTCTTGTTCTTTCACTAAGGCAAGTCCTTGCGTATTTGGGTTCGACTACAATTGGGTCTATGTACCTTTGCATCGCTTCTATAATACTGTTAGCCCCCTGGTGATGACCAAAAAAGTGCTTTAGAGACTACGACGTTTGGATCTTGTGGCTTTTCCTCAATTGTCTCCCCTTACTACAGTGATGTTGTATTGGTCCCCCGAGATTTGACAGTTGAAATCTACTGTCATGATGTCTGGAAATTACTGACTACTTGATCATTGTTGAATATGCTTTGTCATAAAAAAACTAGACATTTTACTTGGTTCAGGTCATTGACGTCTCTCGGAAGAGGTCCTGATGATCCCATGCCCAAACCTCAATCCGAAGTGGTACCTGAATTACCTGCCTCAATTGCATCCAAAGGGAAAATTTCCTCTGTCAAATCTTCCTTGGCTGGTACGTCGTGCTGTTGGTGAATGGTAAGTTGTATTCATATTCCAGCAAAATTTTCTGACTAGTTATTTCCAGATGGAGGAAGAGAGGTTGCCGGAAGCCAAACAAAGGCACAGGCATCGGAAAATCCAGCTACGAACAAGAAAAACACAAGTACCGGTTCCGGGCGGCCGTTGCTATACAGCAACGCGGATACTTCTCAGAGGTCTTTCATAGACATGCTAAAGAAACCGGTGACAGAAATGGACACCACTGATACGATGGAAATGGCTTCTCAGGCGACCCGAAGCAACAAGAAGAAAGGGAAAAAAGGGAGGCAGATTGACCCGGCGCTGCTAGGGTTCAAGGTGTCGAGCAACCGCATCATGATGGGTGAGATTCATCGCCTAGAAGATTAGAGTTAGGTCATGCCTTCCTCTTTTCGTTTTTGTTTCTTCTTGTATTGTGCAAATTGTACAGGTCTTCTATGTACACTGGCGCACTTGTACATCCTTTTTGTAGGTATTAGAAACACGATTAAAAGGGCGAGACCCATTTGCAGCGAAATGTGAGGTATTCTATACAAAATGATTTGCTTTCGGTGTATAATCTGTAATTTTCTGTAGATACATTACGGAAAAAGGAATAACAGCTGAGAAAAGATCAGGTCTCTTGTGAAATTTACTGTAGTTTGCAATGTAGTTATTTGGATCAATCTACTGACTCGATATAATAGGGGGTTGAGGATGACGACCTTCCGTGCAATTTCGGTATCAGGATTAGAACCCACGGGCCCATTGGGTTGGGTTCAACTTCCCGTTTAGAAAGTGGGTGGTTCTTTTGGTCAAATATATAGACCCAATCATTTAAACCGAAATCCATACCGATCTGAACCCAAATGGATGTATATAATTCATAACCGAATGTGGAGCCTGTATCTGTACGTGCTCTGCAAGCACGCACACGTACAAAGGGGAAGGGGCAGTAAGCAAGGTGCTATTTAATTCTACCAAACAGGTGATGGGAAAACAAATACCAGATTGGCAATGACAATGAAAACATATCCAATACTCTCAACTCTCACATAAGGATATCTTTGATGCACCCATAAGTGGCAGTGAGATTTTACTTCAGAGAGCAGAGGCTTTTGTTCGCTAACTTTTCATTGTTAGAGATGGTAAGCAAGGGCGGTAAGACAAAGATAAATCTGTTAATTCTCATTTTCTTTGCTCATTTAGGAGGAGCCTATTTCATGTAGAAATTAGAGTCGAATCGGACAAACTGAACTTGAACTTGCTTATTTTACTTATAGATTATCGATACTCATAATTTTCACAAGAATACAAAACTATCTCTAGTTTTCTTTCCAGTTTGCTTGTTTAAGTTTCTTCCTTAAATGCGATCTTTTCTCTTTCGGTGCAAGGGAAGGCTGAAGACTAGGCAGGAGTACAATCAGTCAAGTTCCTCTCACAAAGGTAGCCAGGTGAGCTGTTAGATCTCACAGAACCAAACCGATGAGCCGAAACGATATGGCTAGTGGACTGAGCATTTTTGGATATTTTTAGACATGACGGTTTCAGTTTGCTTAAAACCTGGAACCGTAACTGAACGAGTTGGACGTCGGTTTTGGTCGAGTTTTTTTTCTTCTGAAACCACCGTTTCCGCTTTCAGAATCACCCTGAAAGTGAGAGCATCAAGTTAAATTTTTTTTTTACAACACACGTTCTTTGGAGAATCGAACACCCACCAACGCTTTCTACCGTTAAGATTCTTGTTTGAGAAAGAGATTTCAGAAAAATATTTAAATCTCAAGCATTTTGAAACCGTTCATTCCAATTTCAATTTCAGATCGATTTCTAAAAATCACTAGCCATAAATGAACCAGAAGGTTCTCAGTTCCGGCCGTTTCACGATCGGTTTAAACCGCCGGACCGGTTCCAAACCGGTCGTTGTCTAGCTATTTTATTGGACTGACACGCAAGGAACACGACACAAGTGGAAGCGAAGTGTCCGTGCCATTTTCCATCAACGCATCAGTCCGTTTCCGTTTCTGTTATAGAAGAGGTCGTCCCCCGCGGATTTTGGGATCCGGCCGACTCCACGCTGATTTTGTTCTCCAGCTTCATGCAGGAGCCCTCTCCGTCGAGGCGATTTCTCAAGATGTCTGTTTCCGGCCACCGATCTTTAAGGCCTAGCTTTTGCCGGTGGATAGCCAGAGTACTGATGCTTTATTGAATTTTGGGGAAAATGGTACGTTTCTCTTTAAACCCTAACTTTTGCCAGTGGATAGCGCGAGTACTGATGCTTTGGTAAACAATGGATGCAATGAGACGCTTTCTCTTTCCATTTGAATCATCACCCACATTTTTATCTTTGGACACCCATGATAGGCTTTACTAGATTTTGGTGCAACTGATATGAAATAGGGTTTGATTTAAATATCGGATTATATTTATCCTCGTGAGATTAACATTGCAACTATGCGTGATATGAAACTAGGGTTCGATTCTTCTAGCGGCTTACTTATTTTTTTATAGCATTTGGCGTGTACTCTTTTTTGTTTTCATGTCCTCCTAATGTTTTCTGCAGTGGACGAAAGTTTCTCTTCTTGTATGACTGGTAGCATTTGTGATCTTCTGTTGGTTACTGCACGTTAGGAATTAACTAGAAATTTGAGGTGATATGACGATGTGGAAAAACCTGGAATATTGTTAATGGTACTCTAGTTAGTGATAGGCGTCTCTTCTGTGTTGGAAATGCAGATTGAGGTTGAGATACGATAGAAGCTCACCAAGATATGAAACAAGTATCAAATGCCATATGGGGTCTGCTTCCAAAGAACCAACAACAGAACCATTACCTGATGGAGTTTTTGAGGTGTCAGGAGAACCTGCAGTTGTGATAAATGGGGTTCCGACTGTCACTTTAGATCCGGGTACTCCTAATTACCATGAAGTGGCGAGTGATGTGGAATCGAACTTGAATCATTGGTCTGGTGAATGGATGGAGGGAAGGGAACTTAAGAAGCTGTTTGGGAAGAAATACTATTTTGGCAAAGTAATAGAATTTGACCATGAAACAAATTGGTATAGGGTAGTATATGAAGATGGTGCTTTTGAAGACTTGGAATGGCATGAGTTACAAGATGTGCTTGTCCCGCTTGATATCAGCATTCCAGTGAGAGAGCTCTCATTGAAAATCCTGAAGCATAAGTTTGCTGTTTCTAAGACTAGACATATGAAGTGCAAGAGAAAAGGAGAGGTGATATGTTCAGATGTTCTTCGGAGGAAGAGAGGTAGGCCAAAAGGTAAGAACAAGGTCGCAGATATGAAGGTCAGATGAAACACATGCTGACAAGAACGATAAAATTGAAACAGTTGCAGGAGGGCTGGGGAGTATTGATGGAGCCTGGGGGATGAAGTTGATAAGCAGCAATACCAATGGAACAAATACACCTCAGAGTGATAATACTCAAATAAATGCTGGAACCCTATTAAAGATTAGTGGACTGGATGTCAAAAGGAGCAATACCACGAAATAAACGAAGGCATACTTCATGAAGATAAAAGTGACGCAGCAAAAGGACGACAAAAGGTAACAACAAGGCTAGAGATGTGAAAAGCAGCAGCAGTGACAAAACAAATATTTTGTAAGATAGTGGCATTGAAACATATGGAGGAAGGTTGGCTAGTTCTGATGTTGGAGTAAGCAGATGGATGAAATGTAAGTAGTAGCTGTGCGTATGATGTAAATGCGCCTGCAAATAACAACATTCAATCAAATGAGGGAGGGATCGGAAGTGATGTTGGAGTATGCTGCACAATGAATCTGAAAAGCGACAATTCAGAACACGCAAATGCAAAAGTGCATCATGAAATCAAACAGTAACGTTCAGTTTAATTGAATGTACTCTGTGTTTGGCACAATGGAAGTTGGACTATGAAGTTGATTCTGTTAGATCTTTTTCAATCTCCGAAGATTGTGAATATTTCGTTTCAGAATCAAATTTTGCCTACATGTTCACGTTGTATGTAACTTCGTCAGACACACTGTTTGTGTGTGTGTATTGTTCTCTTTAGTAGTTGTCATGAAATGTGCTCTGGAAATCTATGATGAAAGGATGTTTGCTGCTGCGGCTGAACCTTTTGCGGCAACTACTTTGATGGTTTTGTCAAAGTAGCGCTTTAAAAGGAATTAAATGAAACCTCACCCCAATTTTGGATTATAAAATATGGATGTGTTTAGGGGACTAGAAACTTCTTGGTGCCTATATCATATGCTATGCATTAGAGATCCTTCTCTATATTGTTCATGTAAAACGCATCCTGATCAGTCAATCCATGTCACAAAGGTGCGAAGCATGGCAATTAGAAAAACAAATGAGTGCTGAACAGGGCAACAAGTAATATATGCATTTTATATAATTGTTAATAACTCATAAAATGGAAAATTTGTAATATATAATTCTCCTTTGAAAGATAAAAATTGGTCAATATATGATAAAATGTGACAAAAAGTATTGAAAAATAATAACACACATGACTACCCTTCTATTTGTTACGGTGCCATCTCACTTATGACTAAGCCAACACTTTAGAGTGAAGCGTCCGTGTGAGATATCTTATTGAAGGACTGGAAATACAGCCCGCCTGTTAAGATATTATCCTGTTTAGTCGTGCTTCAGATGAATGTCTCAGCCGGTTTTCCATTAATTTTTACCTCATTTTTCTCATTTGGCATGACCCGATCAATTTTGATGAATGCCCAAATTGTATCTCTTTGTTCAGCATGATCTTAAAGTGACGGAGTATTTCTATTGCTTTTTGCAATTCTTCGTACAATATTCTTGTAGAATTGAAAGATTTGATTGTTTAATTCATCATGCATTCCCAATTAAGTCGGTTTATATGTTCTCTCTCTCTCTCTCTCTGTATGTATGTATATATATATACATACATACATACAGAGAGAGAGAGAGAGAGCTTATATAACACCAAGGTGAACCATGTTCAGCTATTAAAGCTTACACAACCGTATACTCACGATTCGTGATCAGGATGGCATTTGGATTGGTATTCTCAGCATCTCATATAAGCAAGCAGCAGGCCGCTTCTTTCCTCTGTCATTTCCTCAGTTGCCCTCCCTCCTATTTCGTTCCGGACTCTTTTCCATCATAACCATCTCCCCTTTATTGTCCTTGGAGCCTTTCTGTGTGGGCTGAAGCCCGACTATGAGGTACATCAGCAGGTCTTCCTTCAGTATCTTCAGTTTGCTTGTTGGAGAACCCTTCTCCACAGTCAAATGGTCCCTTGTTGTGTGGGGCCACTTAGCTCATGTTCGGCTCATCTAGATCACAAACCAAACATGATGGAACTCATAACAAGTAGAACAGAGGGAAACCACGGGAAGGTCGATTCCTTTACCATGCCTAACGTCATGGTCACTTTGCCCTGTATGACTTCTCCTTACCGGATTGTAGGTAATCAGGTTTCAGCCTCAAAATGTCTACTATTGAAGTGAGGCATATGTTATAGGGCTCTTTTCTTTTCTCCGTGTGGGGGGGAGCGGTAGGATACAGTGTTTTCTGTAAAATCTTCACAAGCAGCATTGCAGGCCACGAACTTGGTCACTCAGAGTGTTAACTCACCTATGAGGACTCGACTCACAAGATGAAGGTCATGGGTTTGAAACCTGGGACATGCATACTCGGCTTCGATGTTCCCATTGTAACCAAATAAACAAGAAAACTTTATATAGAGCAGTAAGATCCTGATCACTCAACTATAGGCAAAATTACATCTTGTAGTTTGTGCAAGACATCATTCAACTATGAGGAGAAAATAGCATCCTATTGATGCTGATATACCATTATATATCTTTCACTCACTAAGTTTTCATGAAAGAAAGTAGCAGACCATGACCTTCAACTCTTCATAGACGATTCGTCTATATGCAGTGGGCTTGGGCTGAGAAGAAAGGGAGGTCATAAGGGGTCAGCCAAGCATACTTGAAGTGGACAGTGGCGAGCGGGGCGATGGGCCTGCCGTCATTGACCAGGCAGAGATCCTGCTCGTTGGTAATGCTCCTGAATATCCTGGGGTTGATATCCTTGACGCTGCTGAATCCAAAGCATGTGAGTTTTACATGTGAAAGGGTGCAGTGGCATGTGTTCTTCACCACAACAACCCATTCTGGCTGCCCTTCCACCACCACCCCAGTTTGCCCTTGAGTGACGATGACGCTGACCCCCCCACACGTAGCCAAAGCTGCAAGCAAGCAAACGGCAAAATAAGTAAATTGGATGAGTTTGTCTTTATTCCTGAATCATTTAGGGCGCCAACACACACAGATGTGTGTGTATATATGTATATGTGTATGCATGTATAAACGGATTGTATAGTACCTGTAGAAGGTAATCAGTAGTCAAAACCAGTAATAAATCTTTTAAACGAAACAATTGAGCGTTTACTAGTTTATAGTTTAAGTAGAAGAGTGGATTGGTACAAAAGCAAGCATTCTTATCAGCCCCTGTTGGTGGTTTACTTATTAATTGTTTTTGTTTGTGATGGCCGTCCTTAAGTTGCTAATTGGGACAAAAGTAGCCATTCTTAAACTTTTGTTGTATATATACTCTCATATATATATATATATATATATATATGTAGAGAGAGAATAGCTCATGTGCACATCAATCAATCTATCCTTCAATATATGATCTTAACCATTTGATGAACGAGATGGGTTGTTAAAATTTAAATCTTAAAAAGCAAAAAATATGTTGGTACTTTTTACAAGTATAATAAATACACCTGATATAATTTTTTTTTACTTAAAAGATCTCAACCATTAATCTTTTGAAATCGAATTGTTAAAAACTTTGAAAGTGTTTAAGCACATATCCACGTGCACATGTTCTAATATCTCTCTCAATATAAAGACTCTTTCTAATATCTCAACCATATATTCTCTCGTTCATGTCATTTGACGATGATCGAAGAGGGTACCATGATGAAGGCGTGGATAAGGGAGTCTGTCCACTCATCATTTTTTAGAAATATAAATATAATTATATAAAATCTTTGACAACTTTCCGACAACCATGGCTTGATTTCATATCAAATATCACATCATGGGGAAGGAGAAACGAGCTTAGAGTGATTTGCGGAGATGCTGACCAACGTATCCGCCAAGCCACCAAAACATGTTCTTATTACATTCAGCCACATATTCTTTTTGTCCCGATACATTTCGCATTCCTCCAAAAACACCAAAAGCGAGGATGAAACACAACGAAAGGAATGTTAATAACGCTGTAAACAATCTAAGCTCGGCGAATCCGAAAAGGAACTTCAGTAACTCGGGTAAGCTGCACTGAAGAAGCGCCTTCAAAGAAAAAATTACAACAACAGGCAGGTAAATGCAGTAAGTAAAATAGTTTGCCCTTTTCTCAAACACTAAAATCAGTAGGGTTCAGTTGCAAATTGTGATCGCATGTCACGCATGCCGACATGCATGACAACAGGGAGATCTTTGATGGCAGCTGCCTAACCACCAAATCGGACATCTTTGGCATAACTTACGGAGATGAGAATAAAGAAAAATGGTGCTCAATCAATACAAGACAAAGTAGAGATTGCACAACGAGCAAATAGCTCACCTGGCTAGTCGGCCGACTCACAAGTATTAAGTCATGAGTTCGATACTGAGTGCATGCATCTGCCTTTTGCGGCCTCTCAGTTGTACACAAGGAGAAATACAAAGTAGAGGTTCTCAAATATCACAAGCAAAGAAAAAAAAATGGTTGCATTGAGAAAAGAGATCGTTACGCGAAAATCTCATAATTCTCTCGCACACCCGCATCACATTTAGTTCGGCCAACGAGTTCTTACAAATACCATTAAAACGTCCCTACTTCAGACAACATCGCAGATTATATGATATTACTTAATCAAATTTTGCATACTTGAACAAATCATTCAATAGTTTTAGGAAGAATATGTAGTTGCATGGGCAGGTGAAGCTTATGCCCAGCATATAATAGCACCACTTTGCACTATAGAGGGAAAAGCTGGTTTGTCAACGAGCAAAGTCAATGGGCAAGACTAGACATCACCACCACCACTAGTTGTTGCATAACTACAGGAGTCGATGGTTCCTACTTCGTGAGTGCTTTGAGGGATGCCTTAGTGTAAGGCAAGGTTGTTGTGCCACTGCTTTTGGTGGTAGGGACCAACATATACTCGGAAACTATAGCATTAAGGGTTTGCTCATAATTGTTACAAAGAGAAATAGACTTCAATGGAGAACTTGAAGAAGGAGAAAGAAGAAGAAAACAAAAGAGGAAGAATCCGAAGAACTCAAAGAGTTTCAATAACTCCACGAAATCAATGAATTCAATGAAGGAATCGAGGAACAAAATCGACTGTTTAGGTAGGTAATCGCTAGCATCAAACTTTGTATGTATATGTTCAATAAGTTTATAATATTGGAGAAGAAATTTGAATCTAGGGAGACCTCTAAACTTGTAAAGCGTGCCTAAAATCTTAAGAGCTTTATGTACTCTTAAACTTGAATGTGCTTGGTGAAACCAATAGTATGGTTTGGGTGATCGGTCACCTGCATTTATCCGAGGAAAATCGGAAGCTCATGAGACATCTGCATTTGTTAAAAAACTGGGAAAAGCCAGGATATTGTATTGTGCAGGATAATCTTCCAAGAATAATCCTGTCTCTCGAACTTCTCTTTCAAAATAAAATGGATAGCTAGGTGCATGAATGCATATCTACGAATACACTCTGAAAGAACGGATATTTTTCATCATTATTCATGCCAATAATCAAGAAATTCTTCGTCAGCTCTCTATCCCTCTTCCGCTTTCTCCATCACCAGAGTTGATTAGTATTATGTTCGAGACGGTTACAAGTGTCTTTGTCTGTAGGTGTGTGTTAGAGAGAGAGAGAGAGAGAGATACCGCTGGTGGTGACGGAGAGAAGGAGAATTGCAGGCAACAGCTTGTTAATAGTAGCCATTCTTATGGGGTTGCAGTGGTCTGTAATACTCACTCGATCTTTGTTCTCGCACTTGAGGGAGATGGCGATTGTGCTCTCGTAGTAGGACAATAGAGGTATTTATGGGAGAGGCTGATCCTTTGCATTTCCTCCAATGCAGTCAACGGCCCCACGCACGAGGCAATCTCGGTCCCTCCTTGATCATTTTGTTGTATTTTTTTTTTACTTTTGGTTGGATTTTGCTTCTGATTCTCAATCTTCCGGATTTGAAGCGATGTGCTTTACTGTTTGGTCAGCGTACGTGATAATTGTTTTTCATCATTGTGTTATTAAAATCAAATCCTCATATTTTGTCATTAATTGTTACTTTATATATATAGATGGAGAGAGAGCGAGAGGAGGAGAGCGTTATTAATCCTGACTTGAACAAACTTATGTTTTAAATTAAAGAAAAATAAAAGTAAAAAATGTATTTTTTAGTTAAAAAAACTTTTGCTTTTTATTTGCATCATTCATCTTTTAATTAAACGATCCACGTTAACATAGCAATTCTCTGTCTCACTCACACACTCTCTCTCTATATATTGAGACCAATCCTTTTTTTTCTATTAAACTTGATGGAAGGGAAAGTACCAAATAGAAAAATCGGCAATCCCCTCAACTCCAACTGCTTGCTAGCTCTGTCTTAATGCTAGCGGGAAATTTAGTAACGAATTTGACTCAGGGTTTAGAGGAAAATTGCACTTCGATAAAGGCTGCACATATCTTTAGGGCTTGATGGTAATTTTGAGGCTCAAGTCACCACAAACTCTAGGGGCATCATGTCTTATTCAACATATGCAAATGGTTATTAACAAAATTTCCGTATGATATTGTGAAAACAATACTTGATTGATCTTGCAAAAACGCAATAATTAAGTCTTTTCTCATATTAGATAGGACCAGCTACTTGAATTTTTTGTCTTCATAGCCTCGATCTTATACCATGCTACCAAAGAATTGGATCATTCTTTAATGTTTATCTTGCAAAAGGGCATCACTAAATTATATGTACATAAAAAATATATTCTTCTTTTTGAGGTTATATAATATATATATATATATATATATATATATATATATATATATATATATATATATATATATATATATATATATATATATATATATATAGAAAGAGAGAGAGAGAGAAATGGTGAGTCTAATATGCTTATCATTTATATGCTTGCTCATTGGTAAAAATGTCAACCATCCATTTTAGCACATGGAGTTTGAGTGCAAAAAGAAAAAGTGGATATGTAAAACTCAATCATTCATATTTCCAACGATATCAAAAGAATATAACATAAAAAGTATATTATACTATATATATATATATATATATATATATATATATATATATAGAGAGAGAGAGAGAGAGAGAGAGAGAGAGAGAGAGAGAGAGAGAGAGAGAGAAACTTGTATATGTTAACATACTTTACTAGTAAATTCAAACAACTTTTGAATAAAATCACCTAAAAAATATTGTTTTTAAATTTAAATTTCAACAACTTATGATCAAAGATGAAGAATTAAGATTTACTTGGATTGTTTAGCACTTAAGTATGCTCTCCCTCTCCTTCCCAAAAAAAAAGCAACCACCTTGGATGATCTCTGTTTCGTTACCCAGCTACCCTTTGCTCTTTATTCCCGTTCTTAATGAAGCATCGTCACCATGACGTAAATACTGGGAGGAATGGGCAGAGAAGAGCAATTGAAGAATAGGTTGATTTTGATAATGATTTGCCTCCTAGGGTTTTAGAATAGGTTGATTTGATTTGCTCGGCTCTCAGACTGATTTTGAAAAGGAAAGGACAGCCCTCTACATATCCGATTGGGTAAAGATAGTCCAAATATTTCCTTGTTTTTTTCGCTTTTCTGCTTTTATCGAGAAAATACTAAATACAACGCCAATCATCGTTTGCTGCCACAGATCAAAACAGAGATTCATCAGTGAAAAGAAATGAATGGCGCCATAAATATTATACTCGGCCTTTCGGGGTGCAAGTACAACTACACCAAGTTATAAACTTGATGAAAAGAGCAAAAACTAATCTAATGAATCTTTATTGGTACTCGGTCGCTCATGATCTTCTACGGCTAACTGCATTTGGTGAATGTGGATCCAATATAGAAGTTGTATTGGGTGTCCCAAGCATAGAAGAAGGAGAGAACGTCCGGTGGCGGAGGAAGAGGGAGTCCATTGTTGACGATGCAGAAGGCAGGGTTGCCGGGATCGTGCCTGATCAGGTCTGATGGGATCGGCTCGATGGTTTGAAAGCCATCGCAGACGAGGCTAACGAAGACGTTGCAGTGGCAGCCAATGGGCATGGCTATGGCGACCTGATACTCTGGCTTCCCCTGTACAGTATTCCCCGTCACCCTCTGCTTCAGGATAACATCTGTTTCGGCACACTGCCCCATTGCTGCAACAATAACAACAACAACTATGCTTTTTCTTATACAGATTCACAAAAAAGAAACGATGTCCTTAGATTAATCTCATTGTGTTAGAAACTCTTATAAACAAGTAGTCACGTCTTCTAACTAGCTCTCAAACTTAAAAAGAATCAAATTACACGCAGAGTATCAACTCATCGGCAGGGCGTTTTAGCACCGTTGCCGTTGGTGGAGAGTTCGACTCCATGTATTAAGCTTCGGCTTCCTCTTGTAACCAAAATAAACTTCGAGTTCGTTAACCAGTGCTAGCCAATAAAAAATGAAAGTTTTTCGTCAACATATATTTTTATCTGTACAAGCATCCACGATCATTATTATGTCAAAGTGAACCAAGTTTTTCTTAAGGAAAAACATCCTGTTTTTCACTGTAAGCAAGGTCTCAACTTCGAGTCTTATGAATATGGAGAAAACCTGCGCGCTGAAAGAGCTTTACCCCTATAGTGGGCCGTCGAGGCTGGAACTGAATTCGTTTGGGTTGATTGTAGACTTCAGGGCGTAGTGGTTTAGACAAAAAAGAAAAAAGGAACTCTGTGTAGACAAACCTGTTAAACCTATTCTTTTTCTTTACAAGAGGAAGAAGAGGCCAAAGCCTAACGCACAACAACCGCACAAGCACCATTTGAGAGTCGAACTGCCCATTAACAACGGCAATATAATATAGCACCCTACCGTTGAGTTAATACTAGGGGTGCTGTGAAACCTAAATTTAATAAATGGCAGAATAATCAGTACGCAGGCACTAAACTAACAAGCAAAGAATTCTAACACGCATGCGTGCATACTGTATATGTATATGAAAGGCGTTTCAGAAAGAAAATATATGTATGAGAGAGAGAGACCATGAATCGACATGCAAAAGAGGAAAAGACCGCCCAAGAGGACGTTGATGGAAGCCATCGTCTCAACTGCAAGCTTTGTCCCTGCAACTTACCCCCGAGTGGATTTATTGGTCTTTGATATTCTCCTCCGGAAACCATACAATGCATTAAAACATTCAGCAACGAGACTTGGTTAGGGATTCCTAAAATATGCTACCCTTCCTACTACATGCGAATGAAAGATTTACTTGCCACATTTTACTTGCCACAATTAACACTCCCTCTACGTAATTAATAAACGGTTGCTATATTGAAATCAAACGGGATATATATGGAAAAATCATCAATATACATATATATTCTATCTACATATAGAAAGAGAGAGAAAGGCAGAAAGAGAAACTCTGTCATGCATACTTCTCATTCCTTATGAATTTAGGGAAATAAAGTTGTTAAATATATATATATTCTTTTTTTATCAACAAACTTTATGATTTTTTAAATAACATTCATGCTCTAAAAACAAAGAAAATGCATAATCGTGTATTGTCACAGGTTTGCATGTGTATATATATATGTGAATAATTAGATGCTGCCACTACACAACATGCTCATTTATTCCTTTACTTTGGGTAATAGGATAACCTTTATATTTTTTTAAAAGTACTCTTATAATTTTTTAGTTATAGTCTGCGTGGATATGAGTTTGCATTATTAGAAGTAGAAAACATCAAATTTTACACACAACACACACACACACACACACACACATATATATATATATATATATATAAAGAGAAAGAGAGAGAGATTGTGGTATTTGGTTAAATTTTCTTAAGTATCTTCACCGTTTCATTGCGAGGATCAACTGAGGAGATTTGAAATGAAAAAGTGAAGTGTACTATTGAGCATCAGATGCGAGTATGAGAAGTACAATATTATACTTTATTTTTGAGATTCAAATTTCTACGGATAAATGCTTAAACATTATCAAAGATCTCAATCGTCCTATTTTAAGACCAACAGTTGAAATCTTTAAATAAAAAATAAATTGTGCGTGATACATTTATTGTATATGCAAAAAGTATCAACATATTTTTTTATTCAACTGCCAATCTTAGATCGAACAATCGAGATCCTTATTATTTTTAAACATATATTGATGTGTGCATGGACTATACTCTCTCTCTCTCTCTCTCTCTCTCTATATATATATATATATATATATATATATATATATATATATATATAACTTGCCAGTTATCATTATCTCAAAAAGATGGAAAATTTGCTGAGATGTAACTAAAGGATTATGTTTCTCAAGAGGACCACGCATGTATTTTGATACAACCATGCTGTTCTATAAACGTGAGATTGATTGTGATATAGAAACAAGGCTGCCAAATGAGCTGAACAAACCCAGCAATTACCATGTTCTTGTTCCTTAACACGAGATTAGTTCATGTTCAGCTCTTCAGCTCGTTCCGAGAAGAGCTAAACATGCACGAACGGAACACAAGCTGAGTTAGCCAGCTGAAAATGAGCTGCTCGTTAGAATAATCAGCAGCTTATGAAAACGAGCTGGTTGTTAAGTAACATTTTGCACATAATTTCGAGCAGCGGCGGATCCAAAAACTTGTTTCGGGTGGGATGGACTTCAAGTCTGGGCGGGGAGGGCTTTAAAGATTTCATTTTCTTTTGAAAAAAAGTACCCCGCCACAATGTGGATCCACCGCTGATTTCAAGAAAGTATTATTTTTCTTGGCGTGAAAAAACTTTCACAGAGAAATAAGCTGAAATTTTATGATGCAATTTTCTGTTTAAAATTGCAAAACTGGATGATTTAAATACATTATACGCATCAATCACTAATTTTAACATGATTTTCTAGCACATGTATATATACACGTCTATATAATTAACCAAACGAAGGAAATAAGAGCCATGATTAATAACAAAACATGCTTCTTTCATATTGATTGAATTTTTTTTTTGGTTACAAGAAGAAGCCGAAGCCTAACAGGCTAACACCCACACCCACACCCACACATGCACCCTCTAGGAGTCGTACTCCCCACCAACAGCAACAGTGCTAGAGTGCCCTGCCATTGAGCTAACCCTATGGGTGCATATGGAGTGTACTAAATAATCCAGTTCTGAACCCAAACGAGCTTTTCATGAGTCGAACCGACTGGACCGCGTGCTGCTTGGATTATTTTCCAGCTCTAAGTACGACACCAAAACGGTTTTGGGTCCAAGTCTGTTCGCCTCACCCCTGATCTAGCCCTTGTTATGAATTTTAGAAACAGGACTTATATATGTAATTAAGGTCAGTGGAACCTTATTAACTCACTGTAACCGAATTTAGCTTCTGTTGTGGTTGGTGACCGTCAGTAAAATCGTTTTGTCGCTAAAAGTGCTTTGGACGTTGAAATGACGGGTTCGGATTTGGACCTTCCACCAATTGTCAACTGTTTCTTCAGATTTATCAAGTGGATCGAGTTGGATATGAATCCAGATGGATCCAAGAAAGACATTAAAATATGCTGTTAAGTCAAACCAATATACGTGTTTTCTCAAACAAAATGCATTATATGGAGGTCGGATCAATATGATTACTTTTGTGTGTAATGTTGACATTATTATTTGTGTTGTAAGAAACCATAGGGCTTTGTGGATAATATGCAACAAACATTAACATCCTCACACTGTTCAAAACTGAAGATTGAGTGAAAGCCATAAACAAACAACGTACATAACTAAGTAAACAAAAGAAAATTGATAAACCACTTATTTGATTGAGTCGTTCTCACGAACTTAAAATCAGTGATTTTATTAAACAATTATAAAAAACAAAAAATGCTGGAACCAATGATTTGAAGCCACCAGTTCCGGTTTTATAAAAGGTAAAACTGAAACCAAACCAGGTGTTTCCCGGTTTTGGACCCGGTTTCAGCAGGTTCTGACCCATTCTGCGGTTCGGTTATGGTTGGAACCGGCCATGTCTAAGCGTAGGGTTTGAGTTCTTTAGGTGTTAATCCTACCAGCTTGCAGAAGGATAAATAGGTACAAGGACAGGAGTTCTTTATACTTCTTGATATTATTATTGAATCAAGCGGTGCATCAATTTTCTATGGCTTAGAGTTACCAATGTTTATGCTTCCTTTATGGAAAAAGAAGTTCACGAACCAAACCGGGGCCAATGGTCTGGCTTAGAGGTACCAATGTTTGCAACACCATACATGGGGTTGGTGAATAAAACCAAGCCAAACCATTGAACCCGGTTTGGTTCAGTTCCGAACCATGGTTCTACATATTTTAATATTAAACTAATATATAATAATTCTATTGTATAACAAATAACCAATATGTAACAGCATCATACCCAAATTATGTTGTGATAGATTACCTTATAAAATGATGACATGTATTAATATAAAGATAATTCAGCTTCTAGCATTCATACTGGGAAAATGAGAAGTGTTTGAGAAAGTGTTGGGAAAGAAAAATATAAAGGATTGTTATGGGTCATAAGATCTATTGATCTAAGGTCTTGATTTTATTAGGTTATGTATATGTGTGTTTGTGTGTGTTTGATGGGATGGTTTTGTTCTCATGGTTCGGTTCTAACCTTTTTACTCGTGAGTGGAACCATGACTTTTTTTTCCTTTTAAAACCAAACCGAACCACACCACTAATGGAGCGGAACTGAACTGCCCCTTTGATTCGGTTCAGTAGTTTGCTTCAGTACAATCTGTTTCTTGAACACTCTTAGTTTAGACAAAATAAGGAGTAAAAGAGTTGAGGTCCAAACCCCTCGAATTCTTTAACTACTTGATCATGAAAGGTAGTAGACTGACATTAAGATCAAAATGCTGGCAATTTGAAATTTCTACTAAAAGAAGCCCGTGGAAGAAATATGCCGCGCCGACTATATAAGGAACGGTGAACCGCGCGTCCTCTTTGGGTCTCTGCTTTTAGGGTGGGAGCGACGCCGAGAGAGAGAGAGGGAGAGGCAGAGAGGAATGCAGGACGCAGGCGAGCCGTTTGATCTCGTAACTCCCCGAGACGGTTCAGGATCGAGGCAGACGACGCACGAGTGTAAGTCTGATCCTACCTCCGACTCGACCGATACGGGCCGCGAGTTGTACACGATCCCCAACTATTCGGGTGAGTCCTCGGTATGCCCTTTCACTGGGCTTACTTACTCGGTTTATTGGCGCCACTCTGAGGGTGGCGGAGATTTGAATTGTTTCTCCAGTGATATTCGCTTCATCTGGCGTTTTGGGCTTCCTTTTGGTCGCCAAATTACTCTTTTTGGGGATTTCGCCGTAAGATTTTGGTTATTTGATTCCTCGAGCCGGAGATTTCTTCTCTTTATGGCTTCTATAGGTCGTAAATTACTCTTTTTGAGGTTTGCGAAGTAAAATTTGGGCTCTCCGCGTCCTTTTTAGTTTGTAATACGATTTCTGCTCCCTTTTGTGCGCGAATTTGTTTTGTTTCACTGACAATATGGTGTTCAAAGTATGATGTTTGTAGTTGTTATTGATGAGGGGGAAGTTCGGACTGGAAATTTCAGAATTGATGCGATTTGGACTCCATGAATGGTTTTTAAATCTTATTTGTAGAGTTAAATTGGTTTTTATCCGTACTACCACTCTAACTTGCTTCGACGTTTTCTCATTAGGTCAAACACGATTCGCCATCGTTTAAACTATGTCATACTTCTGTAGGGATTAACATGTCTTTGCCTTTTCCTTTTCGGTTGCGAACCTTAGGTTGGTTTTCGTGGGATAAGATTCATGAAGTTGAGCAGCAACACCTTAAAGAATTCTTTGATGGCAGCTCAATTTCGAGAACTCCCAAAATATACAAGGAATATCGGGATTTCATGATCAACAAGTACCGGGAGGATCCTCCGAGAAGACTCACATTCACAGAGTTGAGGAAAATGCTTATTGGGGATGTTAGTCTGATCCGCAAAGTGTATAACTTCTTGGATAATTGGGGCTTGATTAACTTTCAGAGTTCTGATAGGTTTAAGGAAGCCCGTGAGGAGGCACCGTTTTCGGTTGTTGTTGAAGAAGGGATACCATTGGGTTTACGAGTAATTCCTTCATTGAATGCTGCGAGGAATTCTTCATTCAGCAACACTGGGAAGAGGGTTAATGACAAGTTCAACTTTCCACCTTTAACATCTTATGTGGACGTTTTCAGCAATTCAAAAGCTGCGAGGGAAAATGGAGTAGCGGAGAGTCTCTCTTCAGTTGAATTAGTCTGCAAAAATTGTTCTGAAGATTGCCGTTCAAGTCATTACATTTGTGAAAGGGTATATCTCTATCTGAATGATTACTTGATCGAGTTATCCAATGAATGCTACTTTTAGACGAGGAAAGGATTTTAAGTCTTGGAACTTTTGCATACTTTATAGTGTTTCACGCATAATATTTAAGGAACTAATGATTGCCTGAAACAGCAAGAGCTTACTCAACTTTCCGATGGTCTATGAACTATGTTTTGTTAATACATAAGTATATACAACTTTTGGATAAGTTACTTATCTGAATTTTCTAGAAAGTTAGCATGTCATTGCAACTCGAGGATGCAACTTCAGCTTGCTATAAATTGGTACTTTGCTGATATTTTCCTTTGGGTTTTCTTGGCAAGCCAATCAAATTATGTTCTGAGAAGTATCCCGCGAATCAACGCACAAAATGAGTAAACACATAATACAGATAAACACAAAACGTGGAAATGTTAAAACACAAAAAATGTAAAATTGGAAACATGTACCGATATGGTGGAGGAAGGGATAGCTTTTGGAAGTCTCAATTTCTCATTATATCATCAAGTTCTTCATGGCTCATGCATTTCTTGGGATACTACTACTAGAGGTTTTAACATTACCCTTTAATACCCTTATGGCTTATGTGATCACACTACATTAGCATCCTCCCTTGAGATCGCATGACATTACATTGATGATCATACAGGAGCTCCTGCCTTGCTTTTGTAATTTTACACCTTGAACTATAACTTCCATCTACCTTTTGAGACCTCACACTACATGGACTTCTATGCATATAGACGGTGTTTGTTTTATTGCCTTTTGATCATGTACAATTGATTTAGTTTGTTTCTTGTTTGTAGGGGGGGTTTGTTGTCTGTGAGAATTGCTTCAAAAATGGGAATTATGGCGATGGAAGGTTTGCCGATGATTTTCTTCATAAAGATTGTACTGGAAACACTGGCCATGAGTTGACTGATTCATGGTCCGATGTAGAAGTTCAGTTTCTCTTGGAAGGGGCTATCAAATACGGGGATGATTGGGAGCAAGTTACAAATTATGTTAAAACTAATAGACACGATTGCATTTTGAAACTCATAGAGCTCCCATCTGGAGACCACATGTTAGGCTGCCTCAATGATAGAACTGACAACAGGAATGCTGATATCAAGGGAACGTTGGCTGCTAAGGAAGTTACTCAGAATGAAGATCAGCAGGGTGAGCATCCTGCTAACTCCGAGGCAACACCCGCAGAAAGTGTTGAAATGCATCCTGTCAAAAGACGCCGCCTATTCCCACTTGCTGATGCTGGAACTTCATTAATTAGACAGGTAAACTATTTGTGTTGCTTTTCTATGATACTTAGCTTCTCTGCAAGTTTCGGTTCTGCAGCTTGTCTGACCAGGTTTTGTGAGTTGTCAAGTTACTAATGGCCTTGAATGTAATTTTCATCCACTTGTAACTCCACATATTAGAACAACTTATACTGCACAGGAGATTGCCAGTGGACCAGGACTTTCTAGTCCATATTACATTATAAGACTTCAAGAGGTCTTCTGGGAGAACGACCCATTTCTTAACTGAAAGCTTATGAATTCCACCATTGTGACAGATTGCTTCTTTATCCACAATGGTTAGTCCTTTTGTAGCAGTTGCTGCCGCTGAGGCTGCTATTGCAGCTCTCTGTGAAGAGCGCCCATCTGCGATGATGTTGTTTGACACTGACGTGGAGAAAGCAACTCACGACTTTGTTTCTAATGGTTGGCTGGGGTTGACAAGGTTCATTTTCTTTTCTGATGCTCCTTTCATTAAAGATATATGAACTATCAAAAGTTAATTATCTGTTGACACCGACTAGCTTTGAATTCCACAGAGTTAAATCCGATGACACATTTGAAATGGGAGAAAGGGAGAAACAATCAGGTAACTTCTGTTGTTTGATTCCTATAAGTTTATTGAATTATCAAACATGATTATGTTACAGTTAGAGAAAAATCATAGTGCCAATATTTAAAGTTTTCTGGTAGTAACATCATTGTAGCCAGGCAAGGAATAACCCTTCATATTTGCCGCTGTAGTTCCTTGCTGAGTATTCTGTGCTAGAGTTCATTGGGTTGGTGATTAATTACTATCAGTAGCTACGGCTACTTTCTATTTCATGCCATATCTGCTTTATTGTTGTCAGAAGACCTTCACGCTGATCCATCTTTGTTCGTTTATCTGATGTGTCACCATGATCTTACAGACACGTTTGTGCCATGTTCTGATGAAAAGACTGGTTCATCCATGTTACATATGCGAGCTGCTGTTGCTACTGCTCTTGGGGCAGCAGCTGCTAATGCAAAGTTACTTGCTGATCAAGAAGACAGGGGGATAGAACATTTAGTCTCAACGATCATTGACACACAGGTCTGTGTGTGTGCGTATGTGTGTGTGTTACACATGTAGACACATTTTTAAGGTTCCACTAAGGGATCTGCTTTATTTGTTATGAACAAACCACAGATGAGGAAAATTGAGTGCAAGGTCAAGCATTTTGAGGAGTTGGAGTTTATCATGGACAAGGGGTACGCCTGTATGCAATACGTAGAAGATTCAGTTCTCTCGATGCATCTTGATATTTTGCAGAAGAATTTAGCCTCTGGTGCTTTGGGAGGGAATAACCTGACCCGTGTTAAATCCTTGAATTTGATAGGTATGTAAGCTCTCGCTGACTACTCAACAATTCTTCCTTTCTTTTCTAAAAGAAAAGAGACATTTGTCCCTTTCTGTTTATTTTTCTTTCCCCAATTTCTGTGTCATTTTAGCTTGAAATAAGCTGTGAATAACGTTTTCTAAATATTTACAACCTGGCATTTCCAAGTCTTTTCTCTCAAAGACACATCACTTAGTAAGTCTGCCAAGTTTTGTGTGCAAACTTTGGTAAATGATGAATCATTTAAGCTATTTTAGATGTGGGAAATCTATTTAACGTGAATAATAATAGCAATCCAATATTACCATGTTCTAAATATGATCGAGTGGCATTCTGAGAATCCATGAAGGGTAATTATCGAGAAAGTCTAGTTCTTGATCTGTCTGGACACCTTCTGTCAGCTGGATTATAAGACATGACAGTTGTTCACACCATTGCCCTAGGGAGAAAATTTCGACAAGTCTATGTTCTGCAGTTTTGTTCACACCATTGCCCTAGGGAGAAAATTCATGGCTGCCAAATAGAAACAACTGCATACTTTGTATTATTAACTCGATGCCACAAAATCATCACTCTTTTAGCCAATTTTGTTCTTATGTTTCCTCATTGGAAGAGGAAGTTGTTGGGGTTCTAGATTATTTCTTATGCAATAACCACCAATTCGATTTTGGCAAGAGTTCATTCTTGTTCACGAAGTAGGAAGACAGAATTAAGCTTCCTTTCTTGTTTGGTTGAGAGTCTCCCACAGTTGTATCATGGATCCCAAAACCTCTTGAGATTCTCAAACAACATATACCAGCAATGCTCAACATTTGTGGCACACAGAAGCGTGAAGATTCATGAGAACTGGCTTACAGTCATTAATTGTAAAAGGTGTATACTAGCGGAGGATAGACAATGGGGGCAGTGGGTGCAACTGGCTCCACTTGGATTTTAAAGATGATGATGGTGCTATGTGTGAGTGTGTGTGTGTGAGAGAGAGAGAGAGGGGGGGGGGGGGGGGGTGCTGGTGTAGTCGAAGGGATAACAGCACTGTGCTACACTCTTAAAACCGTTTGGCCTTAGCTGATAATGTAATGATTCTATTATCTTGCTATCAATAGGGTTGCTGTGTACATCTCGGACATAGGCGTGTAATGTTGACGTCCTTTCTTGTGATCTCTGCTAATGAAATGATTCTATGATCTTGTTATCAACAGGGTTGCCGGGTACATCTCGGGCATAGGTGTCCAATACTTTGACCTCCTTGCTTGTGATCTCTGCCCGTTGATGAATCGGCTATTTCCCTGGGATATCTTTGCGACAATGGAAATAAGTCCTACCTAATCGTCCGTGCTCGATTCCAGTGTCCGTCCCTGAACAACAAGAAGCTGAGAAGCTCAACCACCTTCACCCTTAAATGATTTCCGGATGAACTTACCTCCGATTCTCTTCTCTCTATGGCTGCTTGTGGACCCAGATTTTGTTGTCTCCTGGCTATGGAGCTTATAGGAAATCCATCCATTATGTATGATATGGTATTCCTGTAAGCCAGACATGAAGCCTCATTAGGAGAAATGAGTCAGTTGAGCTTCATAAACATGAGTTCTCCTTGATGACACATTCATGCAAGTTATGTCTGGGACATGATTAGACGAAGAAGATGCTTATGTTGGGGGAGGAGTCGAGGGTTGAAGCCTTTCCGTTGTTTCTTAGTCCAATTCTATTGTTACTTCTTTCTTATCATGAAAAACTCAATCCAATATGTTGTATCAATCCCTGGTTTTTACTCGGTAAAGTTGTTAACCTGTATTGGTGTCTGCAACTTTCAGTGAACTTTAAAGCATTGAGAGAGATGACATGCAAATACCACCATGAAAGGTTCTCCAAATGTGTGGAAGACAGAAATTCTGCCTAGATATACTAACAAAAGGCTTTACTTTTATTTTGCGCACACAAGTATGAAAATAATGTTATACATAAAAGGAATATACTTTCATGGATCCATGAACATGTGCACGTGGCCCGGAATCTAGCTCTAAGCATCGTTTTTCATCAAATGTAGTTCTGAAGAGGGTTTCCATACAACATAATTCGCTTGTACAGTAGGAGTTCGAACCCTAACACACACATGCACTCTTTGAGAGTCGAATTTCTCCACCACCTCTAACGGTCCTAACGCATCCTATCATGGAGCTAACGCTTTGTCTTTTTTTTATTATTATTAAAGGCGATTTAAGGAAGCAAACCATGACAAACGTCTTTGGTCCACTTGAGCAACTTATTTAAAAATACATATTTTTACATTTTGATATTTTGATAAGTACATATTTTTAGGAAATTTTGAAAAGTGAAGGTCGTAACCTTTGAACTCTGCCCATGTAAGGGATCACCTTTGCATGGTCAGTCCCAAGCCCAGATAACGAAGAAGGATTGTGTTTGACTTTTGACGTAAAACTTTGTTGAATTTTTATACCATAAATTATGAGCATTGCGCTAGGACGTTCCTTTTTAGGGAGAGTCCAAATGCAACGAAAAGTAATCAAGGGCCTCTACATTTTTGCTTGAATATAGTGAATCAATTGCAAAGATGTTTCCACATCATCAATGAGTGTGGGTAAAGAAGTTAGTCTCGTTACATTATTGTTCGAATGTATTGAATAAATTGTAGAGAGGGTCTCCGTATTTTTAGTATGGACGGATATAGGGGTAAGGAAGCTAATCATAGAAAATACGATTCATATTGGTTATTGAAATATTAGAACATTGTTCGATAAGCTAATGGAGGTGGTAGATACTATGATTCATAGAAAGATTCATATTCTTTGTTTACAAGAGGCAAAGTAGATTGGAGAAAAACAAAGGAGAATGCGGATATAAGTTTTAAATTATAGTACTCAGGAAAGGAAAATGCTCGAAACATAGTTGGTATTATCATAAATAAAGATTTAAAGGTTAGTATAATGGACATACAACGATATAGTGACTAAATCATGACGTTGAAATTAGTATTAGGAGCATAGGTTTTGAATATAGTTTGTGCATACGCACCCCGAGTAGTGCTAGAAGATAGTATAAAGACACTTTTTTGGGAGGAGTTAGATAAGGTGATTCAAAGAATTTGACAAAGGAAAATGATTTGTTTAGGAAGAGACTTAAATGGACATGTTAGTAAAGAGGCATTAGGATATCAAGGTATTCATGAAAACTTTGGTTTTGAGGATATAAATGAGGAAGGTAGGGAGATTTTAAAATTTGCTATAGTATTTGATCTCTTTATAATCAATAAAATCTTCAAAAAATGAGATAAACATTTAATTACTTATAATATTGACTTATCACAAACACAAATTGATTATTTTGTTTGTAGGAAAAAAGATAGATCGTGTTGTAAAGATTGCAAGATAATTCTTGGAAAAAGTTTAACCACTAAACATTGACTTTTAGTTATGAATTTAGAGGTGAAAAAGTGGGGAAAAAAAATAGTGCATCGAGCTATTCAAACTAAATAGTGCAACCTCAAAAGTGAGAAATAAGGTATATTTAAACAAAAAGTCCTTAAGGAGATGCTTGGAATTATGTTGGTACACCTTATGAAATGTGGAACAATATGACTATACATATTAGGAAAGCAACGAAAGATGTGTTCGGTGAATGTAAGGGAGGTGCACCAATACAAAAAAAAGCTTGGCAGAAGAGTGAAGTGATGCAAAATAAAATCAAGGCAAAGAGGTATTAGAAACAAATTGGGAGTGATACCAATAGAGGATAAAATGAAATAATATCGTTTAAGATGATTTGGACATATAGAAAGAAGATAAAAAGATGCGCTTGTAAGAAGTTATAAAAAAATAAATTTTGAAAGTATTAAAAGAGGTAGAGAATGACCACAAAAGTGTTGAAAAGAAACAATCAATAATGATCTAGCTTATGTTGAGTTAACTGTTAACATGACACATGATAGGGCTATGTGGAAACAAAGAATCCATTTAGCTTACCCCATCTAGTATGAAAAAAAGCTTAGTTGTTGTTGTTGAAGGTCACATCACAACCTTTGAGTTTTTTTATTTTCGATAAATTGGTAGGATCTCATCAGTGTGGTCATTGTCGTGGAAGAAAAAGAACTAGAGTCGCAGACAGAATGGTCTTGAGGATTCTTGGGTCATGTGACGTCGCCACCTTTGCACGTGCTTCTATGTGAACACCACAACCAGCCGTCTGATGTCCGAGTCATAAAAAATGCGATCCGATTCATGTTCCGAACCGGGTGAACACTATATGTGTTTGGGCATCATACGATCATGCTTGAACCGAGCCCTGTACCATCTAAGTTATGGTTAGCTTCCCCTCCACAGGCTTCCTCCCAGAGCTCATTTTGTATGTACAAACAACTTTCCTGGTGAAGTACACCACCAATATCTAGGAGCCCAATGGGTGTTTGATTGTGAGGAGAGTTCTGCCCATACATACAACTCATTGTGCTTCTTAATCAAACGGTAACACTCTTTTTACTTGATTACAAGGTCGGGTAGATTACTGAAATGACAGTTCTGCATGCTTGACCTCCTAATCAAATACCCTCCAAACAACTTTAACAATCTCGTTTGAGTGCCACTACGGGGTAAAGCTCTCTTACCATTGGTTCTCTCTGTTCACAAGATTCAAACTCGAGATCTTTGCTCGAGGGGAGTAAGTGGTGAACCACTTGAACCAACCAAGGTTGGTGATGTACAAACATTTTAAATTTACAGCATAGAATTCTAAATGCAAGCGGAGTTGAGTTGTGTCGAGTTTGACCAAGTTCCATGGAGCCAGTCTTCAATGTGCACTGGTGCCCAATTAACAGCCACGGGAGGAGCTCTACTTGGTTAATTTTGCAGACTTTGCTGGGTTAACATGCATCTACGCCGTTGATGTTGAAACGATACAGCAAGGAGATTTTCAACAGCAACTCAAAAATCCTTTATATACATGTAAGATTCGACTTATCAGAAATAATGGGTCAAAAGGTAAGGCATGGAAAACCTGGATTGTGTATACATCGAATTTTTCAATGCACAGATGTACATCCAAGCAAGGATGACAAACAAGACGTTGATTCTCCACATGAAAAATTACATGGCCAGAGAGAGAGAGAGAGAGAGAGAGAGAGATTAGGAGTACGACTTTATCAGACCCAAATTGTAGAGAAACCTCTCTTGAAGAGATCTCCCGAGGAAAACTTTGCACTTCCTTGTGATTCGAATTTCGAGTCAGTGCTGTCTTTCACTTGTATCGCCTGGCCTATTTCCTGCCGAACCTAATCGATGGTTTGGCTCCTCACAGGTTCCAAGATGCATCCTTAACATAAAACACATTTACAGCTTGTGAATCGTTGCGTCGTCACCTCTGCCCGAGTGACTGTTAGGCCGTTTTCTCGGAAAATTCGTGTTACATTACATCTGACAGAAGACCTATTCGATCTTCGCCACACAATTCAAGTCTCAATCCCTGCATAACTTGTACAAATTAAATGAAGAAGCCAATATTTCCACCCATCTACAGGGCTATGCTTGCCAAGTTAGCCTGTTCAACAAAGGTATGAATACCTCAGAACTTCTCCTTCGACTGGCTGCCTCCAAGCAACGCATCAGTCTTTGCCTCTCTGCTTCTGAGCTAACAGTGCACCCATCTAAGTGTCTAATATAGTATTCCTGATATGGATGAATAAAAAATTAATTTATTGATTTTAGAGGTCATTTAGATTCACTACCAGCAGAAACAGAGATAAACATGAGTATTTGTTGTAGTACTCATGTTTTTCATTATTGTAAGAGATAAGCAAGCATAGTGTTAGTTGTAATTTTGAAAATGTTCTAAGAATATTTGAAAAATTATAAAAACGTACTTATTAAACTCATGTTAATGAAAAACAATAATCGGACTGAGTAAACATCAACGTGGGATGGATCCGATCACTCTTTCTCTCTCCCCCTCCCTCTCCATAATATATATATGTGTGTGTAGATGATGCTATATAAATGGAGCCAATATAAATAGCAAATCGATACAAGTCAAGCACAGTTGGAATGATCTTAGCATGAGCAGATATGAGGCGCACAATGAGCAGCTCATCTTGCTGGGTGGCCGTACTAAGAGGGGCGGGGGGGGGCTTGAAATGAGTAAAATCTACATTTTACAGTGAATATATGGTGGAGATTCATGCTTTGTTCCCTCTAACATGATGAAATATGTCATCACCCCCTCCAACACTATTTTCTAGATCCGCCACTGAGCGGACTACATCGCTAGATGCATCAAGCATTAATATTCGCCACATGCACAAAACATAATAGTTCACCAGACTAGGAGGTCGACTCACGAGCTGAAGGTTATGGGTTTGACACCCGGGGACTCCACCTGACTTTGCTCTCCCATCGTAACAAAAAAAAATCGATCATAATAAATGTGGAAAGATATCATGCTTTGATCATGTTACCTTTTCATGCTATAACATTCAAGAAGTGTGACTTTTTCCAAATTTCGCACATCTTTTGAGTGTATGATGTATTCATCTAAACAGTAACAATACCTCTCATTCTTAGGAAAGTTAGTCTTAAGATAGACTTACAACCAATTTTCCAAGGAAAGCGGCAACAAACTTTCCCAACTAGTAAAAAGAAACGGCCTCTTGCTGCCAGGATGGAAATCAGGGGAGTGTTTGATTGTGAGGTTGGGGATATGGAAGTGGAACCACAGTTCTAATTCCAATAGCCTACCCTCAAGGGTGAGTAGACCTCATAATTTGGTAAACTTTTGAAGCTCGCATTTGATTACAAGGAAAACTAAAACTGAAGTTCTAGTTTCATAGTCCTATGCCTCATAATCAAACACCAAAGCTCAACCACCATGGCTCAATCCAAGCTCATCCGCAGCATAGGTGCGATGGCGTGATCGAAGGTCATGCCTCTAAGTTTGACATTGGGCTCGTAATTAAAATTTAAGTTAGAGAACCCGAGTAGATCATCTACTTTTTCAAGTTCGAAAGCACTTCGAAGCAGCAGCTAAATCTGGACTCCTTTGAGAAACCAGACAGTTAAAGTTTCACTTTATCGTGTGCTTGCAAGCTTGCCCTAGAAGTAGAGCATAGAAGATGCATGATACAAACTTGACGAGATAGAGATATACGTGGAAAAAATGATTTGATCAATGTTCTTATAGCTGTTGTAGCATTAAGGAACCATAAAAATCATATCTTAAATATTTTCTTAGTTCTACCACCGAAGTTCCTTGGACCTTAGCTTCATTAAAAAACCTCCATTGATCCCTAAGTCCAAACTGCACATTGAACCCAATAACAATCCCATAGGAATCTACAATCAACCCGTAGCACAACCTTATATCCAAACCGAACAAGCAAGCATATTCTCTTTTATGCTTACTTTTCTTTTAACTGTGTAGAAACTTTAAATTTGAATTAGTCAAACAAATTGTTCGCGTGGGAGATTGACTCTTGCTTGACGGAACAAGAAGATTTTTGGTGAAAAGAACCAAGATGAGCTCACAATGCATGAGGAGCGATTAGATATAAGTTCTTAGGGACTTAATTTCTAATTTATCTATCTTTTAAAGTAAATTTATGTTTGTAAATTGTGGTTCCATAGAATAAAAAATTTGCATGCATAAGAAAATCCATTGTTACTCATATCTAATTTTAAGGCAAGGAGAATCTTTCTACCTTTATTTCTGGATCTTAATGTACTAGATGGAAGTGAACTTGAAAAGCCATTTGTAAACACTTTTCTTTTGTTACAATGGAGAGGACGAAGTCAAGCATACATGCTTGGTATCAAACTCGTGATCTTCGTCTTGTGAGTGAAGTCCCTTGCCAATTAACATTCAGAAGGTGCCACCTACAGGCGCTTTATGCCCAAATGATACATCTCCATTTGAATGCCAGAGAAATTCTTAAAGGATAATAGCCTGAAGTTATTCTTTTCTTTGTTTATCTTTTTTTCCCTTTTTACAAGGGGAGTTCAAAGCCTAGAACACATGGGACATGTGCATGCCCTGTGAATCGAACTCACCACCTCCAGAGTGGAAGCGAGACAGCCCTGCCAGATGAGCTAACACTCTGATTGCTCCTTTAAATATGGATTTTAAAATAGTTTTTTGTACTAGTCTAGCTAACTGATATGGGTCTGCCTAACCCGTCCTGATACGTTTTTGAGCATTTAAAAACGGAGACTAGCCACTTCAGAACGTGAATATGATCAGTCTATAGTGGATGCTTGCAGTTTGGGAACTTTGGATCCGTGTTACATCGACTTTACTCAGTTATTCTGATATGATATTGAAGTGAAGGGAAGCAGCATTGTTCCTACTTTGGAATCGTCGATGAAATTGAATGAAGTTCCTTAATCTTTTTTAATCGATGCACGGTCTGCAGACTCACATGGCTGCTGCCCTAAAGTTGACTGCATATGCATGGCGTTTTCTCCCCCCTCTCTCTCTCTCTCTCTATATATATATATATATATATATATATATATATATATATATATAAAGATGACAAAAAAGTTTTAATAAGAAGATAACAGTGTTGAAAGAAAATAATAAAAAATGATTTAGTTTATTTTCAATTGATTGTTAGCATAACACACTATGAAAACAAAGAATTCATGTAGCCAACCCCATCTAATATGAGAAAAGTTTAGTTATTATATATATATAGTGAGTGAACTCTGTCACCACTCATACTGTTTACTCATGCTCAATCATTGCTTTTTAAAAGCATGAGTATGATAATATCGTTTTATATATTTTTTCAAAATTCTTAAAACTTTTTAAATTACACTTATATGTTATCGAAAAGTAACAAAGTGAGCATGTGGGTAAGATTATATATATACACACACAAGCTTGTTACTGTCATGGTAAATGTGAATGGTAAACATTATATGGGAAAAATCTAATCCAATTACACAACCAGGATGATGCTAATGTTATGAGAAATCCTTTTCAAAATGACTGGCGAAATCTCTCAAGAAATTGGGCTGTTCACAAATATCTCGTATTTTAGCTGACCAATCAATTAATAGAAAGTCATTTGATGAAAAAAATCTTAAGAATATTCAAATATGGTTTTTAAAGATCTTCAGTTAATGAGTTTAGGAACATCCTCGTCTCTCGTTATAATGAAATTATCTCTTACTTCTTTTCTTTGATCTAACCACACCGGACAACATAAATTAGCATACCAACATCCAAGCACGGTCTCCAAGTCGCATGTAGAACACAAAACATATATATATATATATATATATATATATATATATATATATATATATATATATATATATATAACATGACCTGATAAAAAATGATTACTTAATTGAGGTTCGTGAGGTATGTAAAAGCATCTAAAACACATCTTCATCAAGTGGTGCGTTTTAAGGATGTACAGTTGTACAATCGAGAGTTGAATACAAACACACACACACACACACACACATATATATATATATATAATCAAGATACTAGGGTCTTTTGAGGTGATATCCTCTCAAATCTTGATTGTTTAATTTGATCAAGAAGGATCAAGAGTTAGTTTGGATTAAAGTATGAAAAAACAGAAAAGCAACCTTTTCTTGTCTGTACTTGTTTTCCTATTTTACATACTGTTATCATTGAAAAGTAGAGATTAGTTTATCTTAGTTTAAACATAAACCATTCACCTCTATGGGAGCCCTCCACCTTGACATGACTGGTTCCAAGGTTTCAACCGAAAGCGAATGTTCGTGAAACCGAAACCAAAACGAAACCGGACTGTAGGTTTAAAACCATTGGTTCCGATATTTTTAAAATTTTGAATTATAATTTATTTTAATACATTACCTACTCCGAACGATTGAAACTGACGGTTCCAAAACCAGCCCGAACCCGTTTGCTTACGGTTCCAAGTTACGGTTTATCACGAATGCAACATGTCCACCTCCAACGCTGCATTTCTTGTTTTTTTTTACGTCAAGCGCAGATGCATCTGGCATCATGTGGATACCGTGTTAACATGTACATGTCAAAACTCATTTAAGAATGTTTTTCACTTGACAAAGATGACCGGTTGATTTTACTACTTTCTTCGCACATTTATGTCTTCGTATGCAGCAGTGGACCTACATGAAGGCGAGGTGGGGCGACAGCCCCACCCTAAATTTAAAAATTTTGAACCAGGTGCTATCAAAATTTCAAATTCTCTTATCTAAATTTGTAAATAAAATTGTTTTAACCACCTAAATATAAATGTTATTATTTATTTTAGATCAATATCCAATAATCAGATTCAGTACTTCAACCTAATTCATTAGGTTTTCACTTTTCACCCAAAGTCATTCGGTTGAGACTATGTTCAAGAGTTTGTTTATTCTCCTTCCTCTCCGCTTAAAGGCTGAAGTTGAAGGTCTTCTCTCCTAAATCGTTCGTTGCTTCTCGCGAGTCACGACTTGCCCCTCAACTTTACTCTTCACCACGGTTTTGCCTGGCTTCAACCTTACCTCGCCCGGACCCCACCTGAAGGTCTTCTCTTCCAAATCGTCCGTTGCTTATGACTTGCGTCTCACCCCTCAGCTTTGCTCTTCACCGCGACTTTGCCTTCAACCTTGCCTCACCCCTCATGCCCCAATTTGTATCTTGCGGTAACTTCTCCTTCCCCCCCACCCCCACTCTCTCTATAACCGATCATGCATATGATGGGAAAAAGTGTGGTCCTCTTCGTTTCCTATATGCTTTTTTCTTGCGATGAGGTTGGAGTCTTCTGTGATATTAGATGTTGGATTTCGAGAATGTCTGGTACGTTTCGTAGATTAATCATTGTTATTCATGATTTGGTACAAATCGATGTTTGACTCTTAATTATGTTGGGCAAACATTGGTATTCAACTCGTAGGTGTGGACAAGGAATACTAAGCCTTCCCCCGAATTAGTGAATTCTGTAATCGTAGATCAAGAATTCAATCTATTACAATCCACGATCTGGTAATTGACATATAGAATTCGATCATGCAGATCGCGTTTTCATGGTTTCATTGTGCTAAATCTCTTCACTGGATCTCTTTTTAGAAGTGGTAATTTTTTTCCAATTGCTTCTTGGTGTAGACTACAATTGCTTGTTATGAATATGTTAACACAGTTATATAACTGTCCTCCCATATCAAACCGTACTAGAATAAAAAAATATTCACCTTATAAAATTGATAAATTATTCGAATTTAGTATCATAATGTCACTACTTAAAAACTTGAGTAATAGGCATTTGTTTCGGTCGTACCCAAATTCAGATCTTTGTTTACTGCACTAACCCTCTTTCGTGTGAAACTATGGATATGTCTTTATTTCTTGTTCTCATTGTGTGGTTCAACATTTACTCCAGTTTTTCCCTAGTGCAAACTTCATATCTTTTCACTAGTAGACCTCATTCTAGTTATATTGAAGGATTCTAATATAACAGGGGAAGAATTGCTCTTATTGTTTCGGTGGTAGCTGTGAAGGATTCTAATTCTTAAGGATGACAATTTCTTTTCAATGCCTATACCATATAATATATTGAATTGCTGAAAATACATAGTTCTTTCCAGTTCCTTTTGTTTTATTGTTAATTAGGTTTCATTAATTATAATTTAGTAATGTATGGACCACATAGAATTAGAGCTTTTTACTTTTATGTCTCATGCATAGTTAATCATAATGCATATTGAAATATACTATTTTATGTCTTCTTTTACGTAAATCCATTGTAATATATATATATATATATATATATATATATATATATTAATTAAGGCTCTTTAATATTATGTCTCCTTTTATATCATATGTGTGTTGGGCTAGTTAGGGATTGGATAATTATAATCTTTAACTAATGGTTCTTTAATTGTATATTTTGATTTTTTATTATATATAGATACAAACAACAACTAAGCCTTTTCCCATACTAGACGGGGTCGGCTACATGGATTCGTTGTTTTCACAGATCCCTATCTTGTGCCATGTTAGCAGTTAACTCCCAATAAGCTAGATCGTTCTTTATTGTTTCTTTCCAACACTTTGTGGTCGTCCTCTACCTCTTTTAATACTTTCCAAATTTAGTTTTATTATATATAGATATAAAAAGATTTTTTCAAAAGAAGATCAATTGAAGATCTTATCTTGGCCGGAGTATCATGTTTTGCTAATCAAAATCAGAACAATATCGAGATATTAGATACAGATAAATCTCATTTTGAATGAGAAGTAAAAGATTTAATTGTTGATCATGGATTGATTCCAATGATTTCAAGTTATAATGTTAACGATCAAGATAAAATTTAGCATGCTTACTTACAAAAAGGTCCATACCAGCCACGGGCTCATAAATTTCTATGGATTGGGAGAGGAAGGAATAAGTGTTGTTTTATTTTAGCTTGGTTTAATGAGTTTCAGTGGTTGGAGTACAACATAGAGAAAAAACTGCATATTTTTTAATTTACTCTCTTTCTGGATCCTCTTGCTAGTCTTGCTTTTATTTAAGAAGAATTTATGCACTTTAAAGATGTAAAGAGGTTCTACAATCATGAAGTACTAAATATAACGTGCATTATAATGTTAAAATGAAACGTGATGCTTTGATGAATGAGAAACAAGCAATCACTACTAGATTTGCTACACATATAACGAAAGAAAAGAAAATGTATGATATTTACTTGAATGCTTCGATTAATGTGACATGGTTGCTTTTACGTCAAGGTCTTTCATTTCTTAGTCATGATGAGTAAGATGGGTTCTAAAATAAAGATATTTTTTAAAGATTCTTAACTTCTTTTTTTATCACAATGATAAAATTCGAAGTGTTGTACTACAACAATGCACTCGAGAATTTGAAACTCATAACACCTTCTTGTCAATGTAATTGCAAGTGAAGCAATGCACAAAATTGTTAAAGAAATAGAAGATATTTTTACTATTTTAGTTGATGAATCAAGAGATATATCGACTAAAGATGAGATGACACTAGTATTGAGATATATTAATTTAAGAGATGAGATAGTTGAATGATTTGTTAGTCTTGTACATGTTAGTGATACTATATCAACATCACTCAAAGCAGGCATGGTAGATATGTTTGCTAAACTTGGTCTAAGCATTAGTCAGTTGCAAGGTCAAGGATACAATAGTGTCAATAATATGAAAGGTGAGTTCAATTGCCTAAAGGCATTGATATTGAATGAAAATCCTGCTATCTTTTATGTTCGTTATTTTTCTCACCAACTCCAGTTGGTAGTTATATCAATTGCATAAAATCATAGAGAAATAGCCCAATTATTTGATGCTATTTTTGTTATAGTGAATTGTATAGGAGGTTTTTGCAAGACTTGAATTGCTTAAGAACTAGAATTGGATTAGAGTTCAAAAGGAACTCAAAACTGAGTCCATTGAAAGTGGTAGAGGTTTAAATCGATCACTTGGAATCGAAAGGTCAAGAGAGATACGTTGGAGTTCAAAATTATTTTACTTTGTGTCGTTAAATGCTCTTAAAATTATCAATGAGGAGGGTGCAAATACAATACAAAGATCCAATGCATATCCATGGCATAAGTTAATTTAGGTATTTGATTTTGTATTTATTATATATTTAATGAAACATATTTTGGAAAAGACAAATGATTTGTTAGTGGCTTTACAATGAGAAGAACAAGACATCATAAACGTTATTAACCTTGTGAAATTGACTAAGGGAATTTAAATATTCTCATAAATGAAGAGAGTGCTTAGAAAGATTTTACTAAGTGATAATTTCAAGAATCATCATATAAAAGTTAAGAAAATGAAAGGTCACTTTACAGGGCCAGGTGGAGATCAAGGTGAAGACCATATGAGGTGACAAGTTTTCACTATTATCAATTTGAGGTATTTAATGTTGCTATTGATTTTGTGCTAAATGATAAATGACAGGTTCAATGAAAGAAACATAGAGTTGCTCTTGTATGTTTCATGTTTTGATGTAAGTGATAATTTCATTTATTTTGATAAGAAGAAGTTGATTTAATTTTTAAAGATTCATTCTCCTAGTGATCTTTGGTATCTTGATCATCAACTTGAGAATTATATTATAGACATACGGGATTAGCAAAAGCTTCAACTTAATGGAATCAGTGAAGTTACCAAAATGTTAGTGCAACATAAGAAAGACAAGTGTTATTTTTTAGTTTATCAACTCATGAAATTAATAATGTTTTTACCTGTTGCAAGTGTAAGTGTAGAACGAGTCTTTTCTGCCATGAATATTATTAAGGATCACTTGCAAAACAAGATGGATGATCCATTCATGAATAATTGTTTGGTAACATATATTGATAGAGATGTGTCATTAGATTTAGATATAGAGGGAATCATCAAACACTTTCAGAATATATGGACTCTAAAGAAATAGGTAATGTGAACTTTTTAGTTGTATGTACTTCGTAGTTGCTTATTTCTTATCTCTTTAATTTTTTTTTAGAAATGTGTTTGTTTGTTTAATGTATAGGAATTTGTAGTTTTAATAACATTTTGGAATGTGACACTAATGAAATGAGTACGTGTAATATTATTGAGGTATGTAATGAATTGTTTCTCATGCATGTACTTTAGGATGAATTTGTTGTTTTTGTTATTGTTTAATACTATGGTTTAGTTATGTATAATTTTATTTTATCTTAAACATATGAAGGGTGGTAAATCGGTAGGACCAGATAATATTCCTATAGAAGTTTGGAAAATACTAGGAGAAATAGGAATCACTTGGCTCACAAGACTATTTAATGAAATATGGAAAAACCAAAATATGCTCGAGGAATGGAGAGCAAGTATACTTATACCCATATATAAGAACAAGGGAGACATTCAAAATTGTGCGAATTATCGAGGTATCAAGTTAATGAGTCATACTATGAAATTATGGGAAAGAATTATTGAACGTAGGTTAAGACAAGTATCAAGTACAACAGAGAACCAATTTGGATTCATGCCAGGCAGATCTACTATCGAAGCGATTCACCTTTTGAGACGTCTTATGGAACATTTTAGAGCAAAAAAGAAAGACCTTCATGATATTTATTGATCTAGAAAAAGCTTATGATAGGGTACCGAGGGAGGTTCTTTGGAGAACTTTGAAAAAAAGAGGTATCCCATTGACATATATTAACCATATAAGAGACATGCATGATGGTGCAAAAACATGTGTGAGGACTCATGAAGGAACTACATACTTCTTTGAAGTTAATATTGGGTTACATCACGGATCAACTTTAAGTCCATACTTATTTATAATGGTGATGGATGAGTTAACAAAACATATTCAAGATGAAGTACCTTGGTGTATGTTATTTGCAGATGACCATTGTATTAGTGGAGGAGTCTAAGGAAAAAGTTAATAGAAAATTGGAACTATGGAGAGAAACATTAGAAAGCAAAGGCCTCCAACTTAGTAGAACAAAGACAGAATATATGGAATGTAAGTTTGATCATTTGGTTACTTCAGAGGACATAGAAATTAAAATTGGCTCACATTGCATTACCCAAAAGAAAAGTTTTAAATACCTAGGGTCAATTTTTGAGAGTGATGGAAGAATTGATGGAGATGTTACGCATAGAATTAATGCTGGTTGGTTAAAATGGAGAGGAGCATCGGGCATTCTTTGTGATAAGAAGATACCATTAAAGTTAAAAGGTAAATATTATAGAGCAGCAATTAGGCCTGCCATGTTTTATGGTTATGAGTGTTGGGCAGTTAATCATCAACATGTATAAAAGATGTCCGTGACAGAAATGAAGATGTTAAGATGGATGAGTGGTCATACAAGAAAAGACCGTATACATAATGAGGTTATTAGAAACAAATTAGGAGTGGCACCAATAGAGGATAAAATGAGAGAACATCGTTTAAGATGGTTTGGACATATAGAAAAAAGATCAAAAGAAGAACCTTTAAGAAGGTTAGAAAAACTAAATTTTGAAAGTATTAAAAGAGGTAGAGGATGACCACAAAAGTGTTGGAAAGAAACAATAAAGAATGATCTAGCTTATTGGGAGTTAACTGCTAACATGGCACATGATAGGGATATGTGGAAACAAAGAATCCATGTAGTTGACCCCGTCTAGTATGGAAAAAGGCTTAGTTGTTGTTGTTGTTGTTATTTTCTTTACACCTTATTTTTCATGTCACTCGAAATAAATTCATGGATCCACCACTGTTTGGATGTACACCATCAATCTATAAGTAGACATTCCAAAACCTCTGTCTCGGTTTTCCTCCAACGAGAAACCGGAATCACACATGGGCAAGGCCGGTTTTTATTTTGGTTTCAGTTTGATGTCTAAACCACTTGAAATCAGACAAATTTATTAAAATTTTAAAAGAAAAAGTTGAAAAAATATATCGACCAATTGTTTGGAACTGTATCAGCTATTTTCAGTTTTCGTTAACTGAATCGGCGTAGGATAGTCCCATTTAATTTTTTAAACCATCGGTTATAGAGCAGTTTCGGCTTGACTCTTCAATCGTCTTGAAACAAAATATTAAAACTTTCAAATATTTTTAAAAAGTATTAAAAATATTAAAAGTTCTGGTTTCGATCGGTTCTCATGAAAGGTGACCCCGGTTCTGCTTCCAGCCGGTTTGGGCCCCACCGTTTGGTGCGGGCTCCTTCGTTGGTTCCATGCAAAATGATGCGGTGTGATTGGCTGCTGTAGTCCCGCTTATTGAGGGTTGTTGGTGTCAGCGAGTACCTTTCCGGCACTCTGGAAGGACGGGACATGTAAAATTGTTGAGTTGAGATAATCCGCGCGTACTCTCTCTGTCACCCAAATTACAAATAACCTCAATTATATATATATATATATAAAGAGAGACAAAGAAAAAGAAAAGGTGGAAACCAACTTCTCATGTTAAACATTATTTCATCATCACCATTGTTTGTAAGTTGGTGATCAAGGTGTTCATCCCATGTCAATATACAAATGACATAAATCGTTTAATAGAGTTTGACATGAAAAAGGTGTCTAACTCCTCTCAATTTTCACACACACACACATATATATATATATATATATATAATATTGACTTGGTATATGTTAGTATGAAGTTATGCTAATAAATGAGTCGCTTCTTCATACACGCACCAACACACACATATATCTAAGATTTATCATGTCAATTTGTAATAACTGTTCTCTTTCATTAGATTTAGGTTAGATCAGATGATCTAAAAATAGTCCCAATAAATGTTTTGAAGTGAATCTTTAGATATTTTCTAAGAATTATGTCTCTTTATATAAAGGTTTTACTAAAGGTGCAACACACCGTATAAAAATTTCCATATTATCCTTGCTACACAAACTACATTTTTCTCTCACCAGCACTCACTCTGAAGGAGACCGCCTCATGTCGTCACTTGTATAAAGAAGACGTCGCACACATCTCCTATTCTTTCTTGTTCAAATGGTACATGGAACTTAGAATGACCATGAAACAATCAATGATATATGACCATTGTTACATCTTGTGTAAAAGCCTACTTATTTGACAGAGATCTAATGATCCTAAACCGATCGTACTTAGGAATTTTTTTCTGTGGTTACAAGAGGAGGAATAAGCCTCACACACACCCACACATGCACCCTCTGGGAGTCGAACTCTCCACTAACGGCAACGGCGCTAGAAGGTTTGAACTACTATGGTTGATATATATATATATATATATATATATATATATATAGGTGAGTCTCTTATGCTTGTTATGTTAACTACTTGTTATATCCTTAAAAATTTCATCCAATTAGTTTATAAATATGGTTGAGATAAAAAAGCAAAAAGGTTACAGGTACTTTTGTATGTTATACTTGCTTCATACAAGTACCTTTTATCTCAACCATCAATCTCTTATATCTGATGGTTGAGATTTGCAATGACAGGCAAGCATATAATATGACAAGTGTGTGTATTGACCGAACTATGGAAACCATTCCATAGATCGGTGTCCATCAGCTTTTATTTATTCGAATTGATAATGAGTCTAACTACATCGTCGTTCAATTCTTCATATACGCTTACAAGGTTAAGCCCTCTGTCTAATCTCAAATTTTATAAAGGACTCCACGTATTTCTTACGTTGACATAAAACTCGCAATATTTGACAAAAGCATTTGAGTACAAATAGACCTAAAGCTTTGAACTAGATAGCCATAACAGGCCAAGCAGCTAAGACCAAGTGGTCAATCATAAGCATAATGACAATTTAAATGAGGAAAAGAGTTCAGTAAATTATAAAAGCATTAACAACTGCTTTCACAATATTAAAAAGAATTTAAAGAATTTCCTTAAAGTATGTAAATCAAAATTTTGTTATTTATTAAAGTTCAAAAAATGCTAGAAACTTTATTTTATGATAATAATTTTAAAAGTGTAAGGAAACCTTTAAGTGTCAAGCTGCGTAGTTGTAGCTATGTGTAATATGTCAATTTTGGTGTAATGAATTCAAGGTCCTGTCCGACTCGAATAAGATAGCGATGATTTACATTATTAAAGGAACACAAGTACATATGATATTAGATGTCAATATGTAGTTGCGTATGGATTATCATCAATGGATGTACGCACCAGTGCTAATCGTACATCCTAATGCTTGAGTTGAGGAACAGTCTTTTTCATGACTTTTGAAGATCAGGAACTCCGCCTCATTTCCTTTCCTGAGCATGCTTGCAATTTGCCGTGTGACTCCTATTACAACTTAAAAACCAAGTTTTTTTTCCAAACACACTAAATTCAAGTAGTAGATGCAAGCCATTGTTGATGTGGCTTGAATTAGAATTGATATGAAACTGACTCCATCCGAAAAGATCTCAGTGCAATATCAAATGGACATGAATCTCTCTCTGAACCATATAAATCTGTGTTCTTTCTTCTTCTTTTGCTTATGTTTATCTAATCCGAGTGTGTTTACCTGAAACTGGTCATGTCTAATTGTGAATGTGCTTCTGCATTGGATCATGTATGTGTGTAGTAACTAACCACTCTTGGCACCAATCCAAGTACAATAACATCACACTAAAGCATGCTTAGCTTCACAATTCCCATCGGATCTCGCGTTTGATCGCACCGCCATCGGCAACCTTCGTTATCCAAGTTGAAAAATGTTATATCAGGGAAGACGAAGACCCTCATGATAGGTGGAGTTAATAAGTTTTACAGACTATTTAATATTCTGTGAAAATTGGCCTACTAAAAACAATACAAGATGATTCATTGACATTACAATTGAATTGTTTTGGATGGACTTGGTTTTATCCCTGTTTACGTTGTGATCAATTTATCAAGGCACTAAAAGTAGGTTAATTACATTAAGCTGTCTAGCTATAACAAAATTTAAGGACGACGAGGATTCTTAAACTAAGCGAGCTGCTCGTATACTGGCTAGGTCACCAAAACCGAGCTGAACATGAGTGATCTATGTCCGGCTCGGCTAGACTCACGAAGCTCACCAAAAGAGGAGTTGTTTGTGAACTGCTTGTATTGTTGTAAACTAACCAAGCTCTCCGTACTATGTCTGGCTCAGCTCGACTCGTGAAGCTTGACTAATAAACCTTGCTTGTACCTTTTGGCTTATATATATTTTATAAAATTACTTAATTTATTTGTTTTTGAATTTGTAAGGTTCCCGCTCGAACAGTTTTTTCGATTTTGATTTTTGCAGGTACTTTTTCTTTGTCATTTGGTCTCGAACGGCTCGCCCTCGAGCTTGCTGGGCTCAATTAGGGTTGGGTACGGATCGTCGCAGCTTATCCCCATACCCAACCCGATCAGTTTCAGGTTCGGGTATTCCCCGTCCCTTCTTGTTCGAGAGCAGGTCGGGTCAATATTGCCATCCTTAGTTCTTGATGCTTTAAGACATCCCTTTTTATCACTTGGATGGTATCCATAAAGCGACCTATCCAGAACCTATATTTTGGTAAATTGGATCCAGTTCTCTTTCTGGAAAGCCACGAGTTCTGACTGTTGGTGCAGCAAATTTCGTGGACTGGGGTTGTCCTGATGTGTGCAGAACCAGTCCAAGAAAATAGATAGCTGTTTGCATGGCGGAACCTTGTAGGTGGAACCGGTACTTTCATGATTAACAACACAAACAAACAACTTAATATGAAGTATCAGAAAATTTGTGTTCTACGAAATCAGGATTTCAGCAAAAACAGGCAAAGAGGAGCCACACCTCTTCCTTTCTCTGACCAATTACCTCTCAACAGTCATGGATCCATTTAAGGGTTTTATTTGAAATGTGAAAAATTCTTAGGTCTGTCATTAAAGGAAATACAATTGTTTTGTGGATATGAAATACAAGTACACCTCACCCTAAAAAAATTTCCTGAGTCCGCCACTGCCTCTCAATCTAGTTTCAAGATTAAATGGTACTATTTTTCACTCGCAATGACAATACAACATGCCTAGAGCCATGGAATTGTTTTTCCCGAGTGATTGAGTTCCAGGCATAAAAGGTCCATGAGTTAAGCAAAAGCTCCACGACGCAAACAATGCACAAAATGGAGCTGGGTCTGATTCAAATGGATCTTAAACATAATTGTGCAAATGGATTTCATGGGTGCATTCTTTACACACCTAGGGTTAGGCTGACATTAATCAGATGAGTAGTGTCATGGGTATCGAACTAATGACCTCCTTAAAGGAAGGTTTTATGAGTCGACTCCACTAGCCAGGAAAGCCTGGTTCCATGTGGTGAGCCTGACCCCCCAAGTGTCACCGACGGGCATACGATGAGCAATAGCTCACGTGGCTAGGGGTTCGATTCACAAGTTGAAGGTTTTAAGTTCGATGCCTGCAGCATGCGTATGGATTAAACCTCTCCATTGTACCGAAAAAAAGAAGTGTCACCCACGGGCTGCATGAGGTTTTCTTCAGTCGTAAACAAATTATAACAACTTAAAATTTAAAATAGAAATGGAAAACTTGGTCCACGGTTTCATTCTTCATGCTTTTCAAAGAATCACTCTGGAGTCATTATCACAAGGACAAAGGTGGTGAAAGTCACTCGCCTCTCTTTGCAGTAATGGACAAGCGTTTATTGTCAGAGATCAAATACATCTTCTCTCTCTCATATATATATATATATATATATATATATATATATATATATATATATATATATATATATATATGGGGGAAAGCTTAGCGGTTGTTGTAGAGTGATGGCTTAGCTGTTGTAGAGTGATTGGATCATGCTAACTTATGATGCTCATATCCTTTATAATTATTCAATTTTAAAAGATTTTAAATTACAATCATGTCACTCAAAAATAATTGGTAGGCCATAAAATTACTAAAGCATTTCTACATTTAGATGTTTGAGATCAATTGTGGAGATTTGAATTATTTTATATTTAATAAAAATTATAAAAGTAAAATAATACTTTTACAAAAAATCTTTTATGTTGATCTCAAATATCAAATGATAAAAATATATATGCAAGATTATACACCGAAAGACATTATGCATTTGTCATTTTTCTTATATAATTTATGTTTTTGCTTCACTTTTTTCCTCTCTCCTTCTTTAAGATGTAAATGAAGCTTTAATTTCTTCAAATGAATAATTTTCATTGTCTATATATATAAAGAGAGAGGGAGTCCTTTTCCTCTTTTGTTTTTCATAGAAAAAGAGACGCAATTCATGGAATTTCCATTTTGCAAGCCACTATAAACCTATTCATTCGACCCGGTTTGCTGAAATTATGGGCAAGTAAGGTACTGCTCATTAATGGGTAGGCAAGGCTACATGGGTAATTTAGACCCTTTTACACGAAAACAACACGTACCTCAAAACCAAGCACCACACTAGGTTGGCTTGGCTACTTGAATTTTAGGTCGTCATTCAGCTCGATCATATATTTTATTATTTTGATCCTTGAAAATCTTTAGAAGGTTTCACCTCCCTTGTGCTTTCATTCCATTTTCCAACACCTCACCGTAACTTCTTATAAACGCATTTCTAAATGGTCAAATTCTGTTAAGCTTATCTCTTTTCATTTATCTTCTATTAATATCAGTCAACTAATTTTTTATTGTGTACTACGTATCTTCATTTTTTTTAATTACGTATGAACTTTATTTATAATGAAAAGCATAAAATAACAATATATCTCAAATAATGAACTCATGACCAACAACTTTTACATAAGGCGAGCTCTCGCTAATTGTGTGCCCTCGTGTTAGTGGGATAGAAGTAAGGGTTCGGCACCTGCACCTTTTGGAATTCGACTTCTCCCTCCATGTTTCTCTTCTGTTCTTGTCTATATGACGAACGATGAAAATCTGATTATTCTCAAAAGAAATTGAGTCGTTGGTCCTGATCCTTCCATGAGCTACCTCTCAAAAGATCAACACGCTGCCTTGCTATTTATATCTTTTGTTAGTTTACCATTTTCTTAATGTAGAAAGATGGTTAAAGGACACTCCTCTAAAAAGATATGAAAAATTAGATTGTTAAAATGTTAAAAAAGAAGACGACAACTACAAAGTGTTTGAAAGAAACTATAAATAATAATTTAGTTTATATTGAGTTAACTGCTAATATATAATAGAATTACATGAAAACAAAGAATCCATGTAGCTGACCCATGCACATTTATGCCAATTAACCATGCAAATTGTTGGAAAAAAAAATCTACCAAGAGATACTGAATCAATTTAAATTGTGAGTAAAGAAAACCGCACGTTTACCCGTAGCTTTTTATTAGAGCTGTATTAAAGGAGAAAACAAAGAGTGAAAGGGATAGATTACATGGAAAATTGCATTAAAAAATGGAAAACTGGATCCTACCCACATGTGACATGCATATTTGTTGTTTTTTAGAGGTACAAGTGTAATTTAAAAAATGTAAGGGTTTTTAAAAATAATAAAAAACAGTATTATTACCTTCATAAGGTCAAAAACAATTATCGAACATTAACGAGTAGTGCTATTGGTGGGCAGAATCCAATCATTTTATATAGGCAAGAGTTAAAAGAACACTATTTACAACATTAATGCGTTTAATTTATATTTAGAATATAAAGATGTTATTTGTGCCATACCCATTTTTAGTTCTAGTTTGTTCATGTAAATGGGTTCGAATATGCTCCAATTAAGCTTCATTTTCGAAAATGAATTTAGGTATAAAGAGCTGTATTTGAGGCAATCATCCTTACATTATGTACCCCATCACATTAAAACTATACAAGCACCCATATAGATGAGAAATTAAAGAATGTGAGCAAATAACTGACTGCAAATATGCAGCTCAAGGGCAGGGCACTCTAACACCGCTGTTGCTCGTGGGAAGTTAGACTTCCAAAGGGTGCATGTGTGTTGGCTTCAGCATCCTCTTGTAATAAAAATTAATAATAAATAACTGACCGCAAATATCAGCTTCATGGGGTCAAGTCAAGGTAATAGATCCCCACGTCGTCACAAGAGAATTATATCTTTTCCACTCACTTGTGATAGGTGTGGAGGGAGTCTGTCTAACTCTTTACCTATAAAAAAAAGAAAAGTACATACATGCTTCCAAATGTTGGTATATATATATACCATAGAGATGACATGAACAAGACGTTATGGTGACTTCACATATTAGATGGATCGACTACATGATTCCTTGTTTTCACAGTATCGGTTAACTCAATATAAATTAGTTCTTTTGTGACCTTCTTTCAATATTTTCATCACTTAATTTCTCAGACCTTTTCATAAAAACTTCGTTCGATTGCTTTTTTCAAACCATATTTGATCCTCATCTTTTTAGACCAAAAGGTTAAAAAGTTCAGCACAAAGAGCAACAGCTCACCTGGATAGGTCGATTCACTACGGAAAGGCCAAGAGTTCATTACCAGTGTATACATCTTGCTTCAGCCTCCCCATTGCAACTCAAAGAAAAGCTAGGAGAACGAATGACCTGCAGGACCAAAAATCTACTACAATTTCCCTTATTTTCAGAAAGATAGAGTAAGAAAAGTCGAGTCAAATGATATATGGAGAAAGAAGATTGTGGGCACAAACTTCATATTTTTGCATGGAAGCATCAATCAACCATTATAAAGAAAAGAACAATTTTGATGTTTTCAAATTCGAAAATTCACGGATCAAAATTAGAACATAGGTTATGCCTAATATAAATTTTCATAAACCATCCTCCACAACAATTATGAGTTGGATCATATGGATCTAGTACCGGTGACTACATGGATCTATTCTTCTGCTACCAAATTCCAACTCTAACAGGTTTGATACAGGCCAGGTTCAGCTAAAATGTGACAATTCTTTTTTCTTAAACGGTTAGTGGGGTTAGACACACCTTTTTCTCGGTATATTTATGACAAAAAGTTTTATGTATATATATATATATATATATATATATATATATATATATATATATATATATATATATATATATATATATATATATATATATATATATATATATCAAATCTTCATACTTGACCACACCAATGATAAAAGGGTTTGAGCATGATTGAGTATGCACATATGCCTCTCTCTCTTTATATATATATATATATATATATATATATATATATATATATATATATATATATATATATATATATATATATATATGTATATAAACACATTGTAATTGAAAACCAGTTGAGATGACATTTCAATACTTGGTCTCCTCAAGTTAGTCGATTTCGCCAAGTGTGTACCCACAGTATCTAGCTTCTTAACCTATAAAGACACCACAGGATACTGTAACAAACCAGTTAGGTCCAAAATGTTTGATAATTGTCACCCCTAGGTAAAATGAAAGCAAAACATGGTGAAAAAAATAGCGAATGCACGAAGGCAGGAAAGAAAACATAACATGTAAAATGAATCTTTAAAAGCCCGGCAAAAGCATATCAAGCAAACTGTCATGGAAGGCCCTTTATTTAAAATTTGAAATTCATTTGATCCACAGTATGTCATAGAGGAGGCGGGGGCCTCATGTCCCCAAGGTGGGAAGCACAATTGACAAGCAATGCAAGCATCAACATACACATGTCCCGCCACTGTCATTATTATAGCCAATAACTCATTTTTCTGTCTTGGCCACGCTAAAGCAAGCACACAATGTGTGTGTGTGTGAGAGAGAGAGAGGTTCACAACTCTTCTGGGGTTCAAATTTCGAATACAGACCAAAACCTGACCAACATTGTAAAAGCTGGAGTCCCATTTCAGTACAACTAATTCTTTGTCTCACAAACAACAGAAACCCAAAAACCGGAAGTTTTATTTTTCTTATGATACAAGAAAAGGAAAAGGTGATTGTGGTACTGGAGTTGGCATATTTTTGGAAGCAAAGGGAGCCTTTTTTTATAATCTCATGTGAAGATTAGGATCTGTAATTCATTATTTGGCCCTTTAGGTTAATCTAATGTTCCTTAGAATAAGATAAGGGATGTCATAATCCTCCAGTCACTCAATTGGCTGTTTCTTAAAGGGTTACATGCTCTCTCTCTCTCTCTCTCCATCTATGTGTGTGCCTGTGTACCTATGTATTACGTATGCAATGAACATTGTGTTGAAGAAACACCCTCTTTCCTTTTTCTGAGTATAAACAAATCTCTTCTGTTAATGAATCATTATTTAGGATTTTCAGGCCACACCATGCTGGCTAAGATATACAGCCTTTTAGATCTGAAAAGGGAAAGAACATGCAAACAGCTCCTTTTTAAAGAATTCATTCTGTCAGAATCTACTCTTCCACAAACAGGTTGAAATCATCGAAAGAAAAATAAAGCAGATTTTACTCAACCGGAGGAGAGACAAAATGAAAGGGATAAGAAAGAGATAATAATAAGAGGACGGAAACCAGAACCAGTGTGAGTGAAGTAATACCATCTTATTAGTTTTGAGAGGTTGATCCTTCACAACTTTGCTCTGCAATCCTCTGTAGAGAGAGAGAGGATTAAAGGATTAAAGGAAAAAGGTCAGGAGAGGGAGAAAGCGAGCAGTGGCAATCAAAGCTAACTGTTACACTCTTTCACTATCTGCGCCATTGACAGAACGCCACGTGGGGATGTTAAGTTGCTTGGAGGAGAGATCAGAGATGCACGGTAGCAATAATGGCGGCAGCAGCAGCGGCCATGGAGGTGGAGGGAAATAATGAAAAAGAGGATCATGGAATGTAGGAAAGATTTTGCACGGGATGACAGTTCAAAGTAGATCTCTCTCAACAGTCAAAAAGGTGCCATCGCCACAAGACAGTTAAAAATGAAAAGCCGGCTGCATTTCTCTCTCTCTCTCTTGTACAAGTCATTCTTCCTCTCTTTTATATATATAAATATATATCTTTTAGGAAACCTTTGACAAGATCTTCCATGTAAATGTTAGGGCTTACAGTATCTTTGTTAAGGTGATAAATTTAAAATTCTGTTCACTAAAAAAAACAGAAAGAGAGAATTTGGTAAATTTATCTCTCCCTTTCTAAAAGAAAAGACGTTGGTGAGTGTCTCTCTCTCATACAGTTTACCTGACGTAAGCCATAGGTCTTACTCTCCCTCTTACTCTCCCCATTTACTATCTGACTTGGGGTGGAAATCTACAGTCATCTCACTCTTCTGGTAACTTATATCCAAAACCTCTCTCTGTCTCTCTCACACATGAAAATCGGAAACACTCGTGTCGGTCATTTTCTCTCTCTAGCAGCTCGCCTTGGTGGTGCCAGTGCCACCCTTCTCTCTCTCAAATGGGGAAAACTCGTGTCAATTTCATTTTCTCTCACTAGAAGCTTAGTAGTGCTCTCTATGGCTCTATTATATGTATATGTCTGTGCGTGTGTGCTTGCAGTTTTCTCTCTTTTTCCTTTTACTTTCTTTTGCAACCCTCCTGCCTCCGTCCTCATCACCAGGACACTGCTGGCACAAAATCAAATACTCTGAAGTGGAAAAGAAAACCCAACAAAATATTTTAGCTCCTGAACACCATCTTTTCCCTAGAAAAAAAATACCATCTTTCTTTTCCCATCAATGGATCCTAAGCCCCCCTCTCAGGAACTCCCCAAGTTCCACCAAGCCCTCGGCCTCAACAAGATGGAATCCAATTCCAAGGATCTTCAGATGGTGGTTTCCGAGAAAGAAGAAGGAAAGAAGCTACTCGCCCCCAAGAGAAGCTCCACCAAAGATAGACACACAAAGGTAGACGGCCGAGGCCGTAGGATTAGGATGCCTGCTTTATGTGCGGCCAGGATCTTCCAACTCACAAGAGAGCTAGGCCACAAATCTGACGGTGAAACCATTCAGTGGTTGTTGCAGCAAGCTGAGCCGTCCATCATAGCAGCCACTGGTACGGGCACAATCCCTGCCTCTGCTCTCGCCGCTGCTGGTGGTTCGTTCTCGGCGCAAGGCAGCTCGGTTTCAGCTGGAATTCAGCAAAAGATGGATGAATTGGGCCATGGTGGGGGGAGGAGTAATTGGGCTATGACTGTGGGGAGGCCTCATTCAGCTACTGGTAGCCTTTGGCCTAGTGTCAGTGGGTTCACTTCTGGATTCTTGCATTCCTCTGCTCCTTCCACATCCAATTTGGGGTCTGAGAATGTGAATTTTATGCCGAGAATCGGGTTTCCAGGGTTCGAAATGCCGAGCACTCATCTTGGTGCGAATCTGAGCTCAATCTTGGGTACCCACAATCAGTCTCTTCCTGGATTGGAACTTGGGCTCTCCCCTGATGGCCATTTTGGGGTGCTTACTTCACAAGCATTGAATTATTACCATCAGATTGGGCAGAGAGGAGCTCAAATTCAGCAGCAGCAGCAGCCAAGTAAGGATGATTCACAGGGTTCACGGCATTAATTGAGAGTCAAAGAAGAGATTGTAAAGTTTTTTGTGCTGAGCTAGGGATTGCTGCGGGTTCAGTACTTTTCTAAATCAGTGGAAAGAGACCATAACAGTCCAGCACTTGTGGAATTTTACGTAGATACTGAGATCAAGGTTGAGATTTGCTTCATTTCCCTGCAAAGGCTTTGTCAGAGTCTCGAAGCACAAGTCATATTTCTTTGTTATTTGGTTCCATATTAAGCATTATATAATTGGATATATATATTAGTTGCAATTTATGGGTCTCTCTTTCTCTCTCTCTCTCTCTCTCCCTTTAACAATCTTTTGTTTGTGCCAATTTGCAGGTGGAAGGAAGAAGGATGAACTGCTTCCTTGGGATGGAACTCTTTCCCTTTTTCTGTTTGGTTTTTGTGTCATGGTGTGACCATAATAGCGCAAACCATTGTTCATTATTTGTTCTCGAGTTTAGTTGAATTGTTGATTGGCTTGATTGTTAAAAGACCGGGATTCAAGATTGCAGAACATGAGTTATATGCGTATGTAAACTACAGGAATAATGTGATGATGTTTTCCGTTTCATTTGACTTGTATTAAGTACACGAATAAGTAATGGTATTGTTGTTTTGCAATTATCAGGCGTCTAAACAGCTTAAGAAACATGCTGTTCCTGGTAGCTTGGAAACGAGCGTGCATCGTACCTCCTGCTTACCGCAAATGATCTTAGTCTTCTGTAACAAGAAAAAGAAAATGATCTGTGGTAATCAGTAGTTTTATGTCGTCTTCATCTCAAAAGAACTGAGGGAAACTGCCGGAGCACCAGATCTATACTTAGGATGCAAGTCGTTATTCATTATCACTAACAAGTTCATATGGATTGATGGTTTCTGTTGAACATAGCAGGAAATCACACTGCAGACTGTGCAAGCTTCTCCTTTTCCCCTCATGATGTTATAGAAACATGGAACAGTTGATACTTCTATCCCACAATTCAATCTAGATTATAAGGTTGTATTTAGATGCATCATTTGATTATATTACATGTGCCTATTGTTAATCCCAAAATTTATTTTCTTGATCCTTTTAATTCCCCTTCATTTCTGATACCACCATACAATGAACACTTAAATGTTATAGGTGTTTAATATCAGATAAAATATAAAGTATCAAGGCTCTCATTCAATTTCCATGTTGTCATTGAACCATTTCGTGGGCTTCATGCTGGAAAAATTGGTGAAATTCACAATGAAATCAAGTAGGCAGCTGTCTTTGAACAAACGAAAGCGGCTTATTTATTTGTTGATTATCTTCGTCCATTGAGCTTTTCTCCATCATATAACCTTTCAATTCTGTAGTTCCTTTTCGGTTTCAAATCATTCAAAAATGTCTATTTATTATTGCATCATATCAAGTACAATCAAATAGTATGTTACCAGAGGATAATTCATGGTGATGTCAAAATTCTAGTGTAAAACTGTTTCGTTTATCTTTTATATCAAGATTTATATGGAAACAATGTGTAAGCCTGAGGTTGAAATCTGTTTATCTTTGAGTAAAGCACGGGTGCCCTACTTATGGTCGCAATATTCTTTTAATGGAAAAAGTTGATTGGTTATGTTGGTTAAAAGCGATAACTGCAAGAGTGAGACCTATATGGAACTAAAACTCAAGTTCAAAGGACAGAGCATCCTCCTCCTCAATGAACATGCTAAGGTTCCTCGTTCAAGTTTCTTCAACTGCATCAAGTATGAAGATTAAATGCAGGTAGGAAGCACGATTTGCTCACGATTAAATGCAGGTAGGAAGTACTATTGGCTCACTGTTTTGTTATGTAAAGAAGCTGACTCCTTTCTTTTCCTTTTGTTTTTCCTGTTTTTTCACAAAATAAAAGCCAGGAATTGTGTGTTTGTTGCCTGAAAAGTATATGGCCATGAAATTAAAGGATTGGATTGGAAAATTGATATATTCGTGAAGTCCCAATATCCTTAATTGCGGTGCCTTGTTAATTTGTTTTGATACAATGGGTGGTCTGGAACCACATGCACACCCTGCATATCGAACCCATAACCTTCAACTTGTTAGTCAAACCCCTAGCCAGGTGAGCCATTGCTCATTGTGCTTGGCTTGTTGATTTTCTGCTACCTAATGTGTTCATTCAATTTTCTCCTAACGAAACTACAATAATGCCTTCAGAGATTACCATGAACATTTGGTATAATATAGAAATAACTCGTTTCATAGTAGGAAGGTTGGGAAAATTCCAAGCTGAATGATGTACCCGAAAGCAAGGGATTTCATGTGCACCACTTTCAGCATCACTCTGAAGTCTGAACATCACTTTCATAATTGCAAGATGGGAAGGACAGGATTTCTTCGATAGCCATGTCATAAATGGTTTGCCTTTTTAATTGATTAATTATTTTCATAATTTCATTAATAATTTTCAGGAACTGTTCGCAGTTTCTTCTTTGAAGAGACCAGTTGGCTATGACCAAGAGTCTGTTATTCTTACCAAATGCATGTTCATCTTGCATCCCATGTCAACTTGATGTTTCACATAACACACACACACAGAGAGGGAGAGAGAAACAACATGCATGTGCAACACACACAGAGACACGCACACACACACCTTTCATGTTGGTGTTCAGTTATTATAACTATTGCAGATACGGTCCATGATTTAGCAACCTTCAGGCTTCGAGCAATGTGGGAAGATGGTAAGTTTGTGATCTATTGAGTGGAAATTTGTCTTCAAAATCATGGAAATTGAGAACTATTGGACAAGTTATACAGATAATACATCATGTCCACGTTGAGTATAAAGTCCTCTTTAAAAATTTAAAGTCGGAAGTTGTTGCACTAAATTATATTGATTATACTTTCCAAGATGATAGCATTCATTGAACCAGAAATGATGCCGTTCAGGCCCCCGGAAAACCAGCAGAGTGTTGCAACAAGTTGGGAAATGGCTACTAATGGATGTTCATGGCAGAGAATGAATAACGTAGTCATTCATTCGTGATAGTGGTCCCGATTAAGGAAGCGCGGCCGGATTAGTTCTTGCAGGTCCGATTAGGTAGCAAAAGAAAAAGATCTTGACGACGATCCCATTACCACCTAATCGAGCATGGGTCATGAATTATTTCTCAGTGCGCGGAATCGTTTATATTTTCCCTCTGACGTGCCATGATTGGCATCACAAAATCTAAATTGTCTGATTGTTTTAGACCATCGTTAGTGTCTATACGTAATTACCATCGATTAAGCACATGACTGTTGATGAATGAATTACTATCATTGGGTGAATTTAGCCGTTTAATTTGGTGCTCTGTCACACCTTGGGACCGGATTCTCTGACGGCGGGGCCGACAGGCCCAGGGTGTGACATGCTCTCACTGACAAATGGAACCCACATTGTAATAGTTGTGTCAAGAACAGCTCAAACAAAGAGACAAGTTTCAATTTCATGCGTTAATTAGGAAAAAAAAGTACAGATTTCATGCTTGTGAATTGGAAAACTAATTGAGAATGAACGTGTCTACAATCAGATTTTCTTTCTTGCTAAATTGAAAAGAAAAATATCAGGCATATCTCCATGAACATGTCTATAGGGCAGAATCTAAATCTTCTTCCATTTGAGGAATCCAAAGCGGTGGTTCAAGTCGAGGGAATCTAAATTCCATTTGGGGAATCATAAATGCCAGGAAACAACTCAAAACAACAGAATAATCTCAATGTAAAGACGAGGCCATTTACTGTTCATGGTTGCTACATGATGGCCGTGCATCTCCCAGCATAAGAACAATCACATCTCAATATTTTATCCTGGTGTAGTTGCATGTCTTGTGAAATTTTAAGATGTGTCCACGATGTTGGGAGATGCATGGGCCTCATGCATCGCGGCTGCATTCTGAATGGCTTCATATGATGTATATATGCAGTTCTTTTGACATGCAACGCATAGTTCTAACTCTATATGTTTAGGATTTTTCCAGTTACTGGAAGCAAGCTACTGAAGTTCATGGGAACTATCATGATGCAAATCATTTATCATCTTAGAGACTGCTTATGATCGATCCCTCATTGGAGAACCATCAACATGGTTCCATGGCACCGAACGCACTGGACAATCCTATCTAGGGCGTTTGTGGTCCGGTTTGCTTCTGTTTTAAGATCAACCTTAGACCAAACTGATCTAACCGATTGTCAATTTTGGGGAACCGAACGATAGCGTCAGTTTCAGTTTGGTTCGGTTCACAACCATAGGTTATCCCACTTTAACATGCCAATGGATGACACTTCTAGCACATCATATATGATCAATCAAATGAGAAATAGACTTAGTGAATTATAAAAAGTTCTTCACATATAAGTTAGAACCATAAGAAACTATATTGAGAATATATACCAGAACGTTACATTTTCTCGCATTCCCACCAAATAAATAGTAAGTTCTGCTCCTACATTACTACCTTCATATTTATGTATTTATGCATATGGATTGGTTCGGTTCTAATAGTTCGGTTTCAAACTTTAGACCCTCAACCGGCACATACAAAGTAAAAAACCAAACCAGTCGGTCAGGATCGGTTTTAATACGTTCATTCTGTTTGGATCGGTTCTCCAAACACTCGTAATGATATCATACTGACTGGAAGAGCAAGTGATGATGATAGATAAGCTTTTGCTTTTCTTCTTGCTCCGTCTTGGATTTCGCGTAAAGTTTAAGATAGTTGGCATATGCGGTTTGTGGGTCATCCCTCTGCACTAATGTCACTTACCAATGGGATTTACAGAGCGGTTGGAAAGAAGTACAAATTCACCGCGTTCAATCTTCTCAAGCAAACCCTTTTTTTTTGTGAGAGTCGATCCCATCAAAACTGTATTAATTATTTTTACAGCAGAGTTGCACTTAGATGAGTAATCTGCGCTAAAGTCCTCATGCTGCAGCCTTTCGCCGATCCCATCTAACGATTGGTTGAGGTTGGGTTTTGCATAGCCAGCTATAGTTTCTGCAGAATCAGCACAATAATTAGTGGTTTCTATGCTTGACTTCTGAGTGCATCAGCAGTAGCTGTCAACCATGGGTTCCATCACTGCGAGGATTAATATATCTAAGCAGCAACGAGCTATTTTAGCATGGAGAAATGGTAATGTCTGCATGTGTGTGTGTGTTTTTGTACACACTTGCCAGTCCTGGTAAAAAATTATCACATTCATGGCGACTACCTCTTCTGTCCAGACCCGAGGTATTGATGAAAATCATCCTAATTTGGTCGCTAAATTTAGAATACCCAACAACAACAACAACAATTAAACATTTTTCCATACTAGATGGGGTCAGCTACATGGATTCTTTTTTTCTTCAGAGCCCAGAACCCTATCATAATTTGTAGAATCTATGATAAATAAGTTCAACAAAGTTTTACATTAGCTGTCAAAAGCCTAACGCAAGGACATTCGTGAAAATGACATAATTTGTTAATTTGAAAGAAGAAAACAAATCCCCTTTTTAGTCCATATATACAACAAGGACATTCCTGAAAATGAACTTGAGAACCATGCTAAGTAGCCAGTGAACTCAAGATAATCAGCACGAGTCACCAGATAGTGACAACTTGACTGAGCTTCCATAAAGGAAAGTTGGATGAAACATAACAAAATCCTCTCCAAAGCATTTAAAATGAGAAGCTGATCAAGCAATTCACAGAGATCCCAATGACACACAGTATGAGGCAAAGAACGGAAGCTGTAAAATTCGCAAGCTTCAACGGTTTAACATGATATCTAAATTGGAGGTGGTTCCTAGAGACTCACTCGCATAATTACAGGTATAAGCAAGTACCTGATTTCGTATTTCACCAATCAGCTTCCTCTGGCACCCAGAAGCATGGACCACTTTCAACTTCGGGCACTGGAGAAGAAGACCCTCTATAGTGGCATGCGAAACAGAGTTGGTGAAAATTTATCACCACAGAAATATTTCTTCATCACCGTTATTAATTTAACCATCACTTCAGTAAGGTACCTGGTTGTAGGTTGGGGCATGAATTGATATTTAGATCACAAAGCTCCGGACAGTTCAGGTACAAAGCATCTAAACCAGAGCATTTATTTACCTTTGTCTTCAGTAAGGTACAAAGCTCCGGCATGAATACCCAATGAATTAATTCCAGGTGATCCATTTACTGCAATCTTTCAACCTTTGTCTTCCATTTATTTACCCATCTGCAGTATTCTGATATGAATCGTGAGGAGAGAGAGAGAGAGAGGTTTGTCTAGGATCCGGCCTGAGTTGGTTCTGTTTCTGTGAAAACCTATTACATGGTTGTGTATGTATCCTCTGGATGTAACTATTCGAAATAAAAATGGCCAATTTAGTTCATGTCTTACATGCATACTATAATCTATTCTTATCAGATAAATAAACCACTATATACACCGTCTAACGGAAACAGAGGAACCTATTAAAGAACTCATCTGTAGTGATTGACACTGCTTATCATAAAACAGAGACTAGAGACTCTTTTTCCAAGGCTTATACTATGAAGGCCTGCCCCTTTCCGCCAAAACAAAACATTGGATCTCTTTTCATATCGTGCCTTTGTTTCGAAAATAAACAATCAACTTAATCAAATTTGTCAGATATACAAGCAACGAGGAAAAGTGAAACAAGCTCACCAATCTTTTTTATGCAATAGAAAGGCCGCCCCTTTATTCCTCTAGTGAAATGGGAACCAAACGTGTGTTTTCATGATCCCATTTTAAAGTTTCAATCAATTCTAGTCAATATCCACGACAGGAAATTAAGAACATGATTTCATTAGCAAAAACAAGATTCCCAAATAAGAGCATCCATGCCGAGATGAATAAATTGTGGTGATTCCGTTTGTCTTCTTGCCAGTTTTTGGCTTTTGTCAACCTCCGATTTTTTTCTGTCGACCTCTGATGTATATATTCTTTCCTGCGCAACTCTCTATTTATAAAGAAATGCGTGCTCCATCCTTCCCAAATTAATCTACTGGGCTTTCCTCTTCTGGAGCCCCTTTATCCGGATTGTTACTGTTTCATTTGGTAGTTGTCCGGTGGTTTCGGCCTTTATGGCTATTACGACATTCTTTCCATAACCCGATCACAGATAATGGCTGGATGGCCAATCCAACCGTTTGTGTGCTGGGGTTGCCGAGAATGGTCATTGCCTTACATCTCTCACTTGGCCATTCGAGCCAAGTGAACTAACATACTGGTTTTCCTTCAACTTTTGAGGGGTTTTTCTAATAATGTCATTTAATGATTGTTATTGCAATCACTATCCGTTGTGTGGTTATTTACCTAAACAACTATCAATCATATCTCAAACCCCATGTTCGCAACATATTTTGAGAAAAGCTCCTCAAGGGGTCTTCCAACGCATCATTTGTTGGCATATATGAGATGAATATTTCCTTTCTCATAACCATATCATGAATATAGTGGTATTTAACCATTATATGCTTGCTTTTGGAGCTATCAGCTCCACTCTTCATAAGAGTAATTGTTGCATTATTGTCATAGTAAATGACAACTGGCTCGTCGGCTATTTCCAACTTTAATTCTTGTTTGAAGAGGCTTATCCATACGGCACTCGTTGCAGCCATACAACAAGCCACATACTCAACTTCCTATGTATGCAATACTATACAACCCTACTTCTTACATGCCCAAGAAACAATACCACCCCCAAATAAGAATATTTGTCCCCAAGTAGATTTGTTGTCATCTTTACTCTCAACAAAGTCAGCATCTAAGTATCCTACCACTTTCAGTTCATCTACTTGAAAACACAATTTCAAGTCTCTTGTTCCTTTCAGATATCTTAAAATCCTTTTTACAACTATCCAATGCTACCATGAAAGATTACTTCGATATTTGCTCACAAGACTAACAACAAAGTTGATATCAGGTTTTGTACACAACATAGCATACATCTAGCTGCCTACAACTTGTGCATAAGAAATATTAGGCTTATCGTCTCTTTCATCGGGACAATCAGCCTTACTTAGTTTGACCCCTTTTGCAACTGGTGTAACAACAAACTTGCATTCACCCATTTTGAACTTCTTGAGGATATACTAAATATATCTCTCATGACTTAGGCATAAGAATTTAGATTCTCTATCATGAGAGATATTTATACCCAAGATATAGGATGCTTTTCCCATATCCTTCATTTTGAACCTTGAGTTTAACCATGACTTGATTATAATAATCATCTCTTTGTCATTCTCAGTCAACAATATGTCATCTACATATAATGATAAGATGACAAAGTGTCTCCCACTGTTTCAGACATATACACAGTGATCAAACTCATTAGCCACAAACTCAAGTTCTATAATGACACTTTGAAAAGTTAAATACCATTGGTGAGGTAATTGTTCAGGTCATATAGGGATTTTCTCAACCTATATACTTTATCTTCTTAGCCTTCAACTATATATCCTTCAAGTTGCTGCATGTATATGATTTCATCTAAATATTCATTTAGAAAAGCTGTCTTTACATCTAACTGATGTAAGTCCAAATCATGTGCAAATATTATCAGGATTATCCTTATGGATGCAAATTTCGTAAGTAGAGAATATGTCACAACATAATCTATCCCCTTTTTTTGTGAAAAATCTTAACTTGTCGATTGAATCATCGACCTTATATTTCTTTTTCAGTACCCATTTACAGCTTATAACTTTCCTTCCTTTTGGCAATTCAGCCAATTCTCAGACTTATTTTTTCTCAATGGATTCAATTTTCTCATTCATGTCTTTTTCCCAGTTTGTTGCTTCCGATGAGTTCATAGCTTGTTGATAAGTCAAGTTATCAGTCAACTTATCTAAATTCACCGAATTACATACTTTTTCTTCAAGATAAGTGTGATAATCCTTTAAGTAGGACGGTGTGGCCCTAGGCCTTTTATATCTACTTAAAGTTTCGCTTGTTTGAAGAAGATCTTCTATGGGTTCATATAATGACTGATATAGGTCTACTAGATCATCAATACACTCATCATTATTTTTCAGGATGTCATTCTTAGTATCTTCTAAGAATTCAACATCCTTAACTCTATTAGTTCATGGTCCTTATGATAAAACTGATATCCCTTTGAACCTTTTGGATATTCGATGAATATACATCTTAAGGATCTACTGTCTAGCTTATCTCTAGACTGATAAAGGATCTTCACATTGCAATAGATCCCCACCTCCTAAGATGACTTAGATTGGATTTTCTTCTAAACCACATCTCATATGGTGTAGTGAATGCAACCTTACATGGTACTCCATTGAGTATGCATACCGCTGTACTTATTGCTTCTCTCCAAAATATCCTTGGTAGAGATGCATCAATTAACATTGATCTTGTCATATTCAATAAGATCCTGTTATATCTTTCAGCTATACCATTCTGTTCAGGTGTCCTAGGCATTGTATTTTGCTTTGCAATACTAAAGTCTTTACAGAATTTCAGAATTCTAGAAATTCTGTAAATGTATATTTACCACTTATATCTAATCTTAAGACTTTGTTTTAATGTCCGAGTTGATTTTCAACTTCCTGCTTATATTCTTTAAAAGCTTCAAGTGCCTCAAATTTATGTGCCAAGAGATATAAATATGTATATCTCGAGTAATCATAAATTAAAGTTATAAAATAAACCTTTTTACGATGTGACCTTACTCTTAATAGTTCACATAAATTTGTGTGAATGACCTCCAACAAGGTTGTTGCCTTTGTTGACTCTTTAGGAAAAACTTTTCTCGTCATTTTTCCTTATATACAAGCTTCACACTTGTTGAAAGTATTTTCCTCAAATCTAGGCAGTAAGTCAAAGTTGGATATTTTCTTCAACTTTTTTAGACTTATATGTCCGAGACATTTATGCCATATATTCACATCAATATTAAAGGCATAGTCGATATAAGCAGAAGGATTTTCATTTTCATTTTCATTATCATTTAGTTTGAATAGTACATGTTTGTAAACACCCTAAATCAAAAATTTTCCTAACACTCCCAATTTCGAAAATTCAAATGATTTAAAACCTTTTTAAATGAAAAATTCAAATCTTTTAAAAATGTTTCAAATTAAAGGTTTTAAATTAAAGTTAAAAAGCCCAAATGATTCGATCAAATCAGGCGAACAAGTGGGGCCCAATTCAATCTAGGATTGAGCTCGAGCCTGAAAGCAAATGAGTGAATCAAATCATAAGCATATCTTCATCAACAAATCAAATTAAATGGGCCAACATCAAGGCAGCTCGTGTTGGTTATTGAATCAAATCAAGGATTCGTTCGAATCAAATGCAACCTTGGGATAAGGATGGGCCAACTTATTTCAAATTCGAAATGGTGGAACTTAGGGGCTGATTTCAAAGGCTTATCAAATTCATATCCAGCCCACATATCAACATAAGTCAAACAAAGTGAAGAAGAGCCATCAAACAAGGTCGATCAAGGCCTTAAAACAAGCCTAGCCGGGTGCCTTTAAGTCCAATCGACTAGGACCAAGGCATGGGACTCAAGGTTAAATCAGCCGATATGGGGCTGGTCCACATTTGACCACAAATGACCACCAAGTTAATGTGATTTGATGGGTCTTAGGGCTGGGTTTGGACCCTTGGGTCACCCACCCCAAGGAATGGCCTAGAAGAGCCCCCTTGGCCTATAAATAGAGGCCAAAGGGGCGGGGGCGTGAATCATCTTGGGATCTTAGAGGAGTGACAGAGAGGCCAATACTTTGAGAGCTTTGTGAGGTGTGAGAGATGTTAGAGAATAGCCTAAAGAGGAAAAGGGGGCTGTAGAAGGTAGGTCACAGTTTTGTGAGAGGTGAGTGTTTGATGAAGAGGGAAAAAGGTGAAAAAGAGTGGTCGGCCACTATCTTGGAGGATGTTTCCTTGTGTAAGTCTGGTAAGTGCTACTCCATTTTATTTCTTCTACATCTCTTCTTCATATTCAATTCAAAAGGAGTTGTATTAATGGAGCTTTTTCTCCTCCCATGATGTAATAGAAGTAGATGTTGCTAAAATTTCCCTTTCTTTGATTATGCACTCTATGTGTTTGATTTATTGATTCTACCTCTTTATATTCTATACACACTCTATATTATCTTATCCCCTCTATGCTTAAGCTATTAAGTATATTCAATTCATTTCCCTTCAGCAATTTCAATTCGTGATGTTGTGTTGTTATTTTTTAATTTGTGTGAGTTTGCATCACGTATGATTCTAAAAACCTGAAAACTGGATTTCATCATCTCTATATACGTGAATTGCTTGATTTTTAATTTCCGAACCTCTATCCAATTATTTTGAAACTTTACACACTTATTCTACATACATAGATCCACTTCTAATAAAATTTTCAAGAATTTTAGGGCCATGTAACATCATAATTAAAATTATCCAAAGCTAGAAGAATTTTTGTAAACTGACTGTCCAACCAGTTTTCTTGCAATAGAGATTGGGTTTTCATCCTATAACTCTATGTGTGGGTATCTAAAATCAATAAATTTTAGTTGATTAGAAAGCTGACATCCATAGTTTTCTATCAAGAATAAATTTATTAAATTTAGAACTCTGAGCACTGAGATACAGACTCATCTTTAAGTCTATATATTTCTGTGACAAAATAGTTACGAGTGCCTAAGCAGAGGCAATTCTCAGATTTAATTTTGCAACAATACAACTCTGAATCATGATCTAAAAGATACTACAAACTCTTCATATCTCAAGCTTTGGAATGTAAAATTTTGATGATTTTAGGAAGTTCGAAATGTATCAAAACAAATTCAAGAAACAAGTCTTGAAAACATAATTTTCTGTTTTTCAGAATTTGTTCATTTTGAAACTTGAAGCAAGTGCATATGATTTCATTCTCAACACCTTTGCCTTTCACGTAAATTTAAAAGTTTCATCCATTGAGTTGGAATCTCTAAGCGCTTAAACTGACTCTTGAGGATCGGTTGAAGAAGGTCTAATACAAAAAGAGCTCGCTTAGCCACAATCGCCTGTCGAATTCAATTTTGCTAGTTTCTAGAAAACTAGCTGGCACGCTCGAGCATTAAGTGGAGCTGAAAATTTCATTTCAAGTCTCTACATAGGCTTTGAGTGAAAATTTCAACGTCTACATTGTTCTACATCAAATTCCTCAGAGAATAATATTCTCTCATATTTTCTCATAGTCACCTTGCTAGGAATAAACCTGACCTTCAAACATTTCTTTACTAAGGTAGGTATTGAAACTAGATTGTGTCTTATAGATGACATAATCAATACATCAGTCTGTACAACCGGTGTGCCTTCTACAAAAATTCTAAAGGGCCCAGTACTTATAATATTTGAGAAAGTATTATTTTCCATGTATACCCAATGTTCTTCCTTTAGATCCATTGGCCTTTACATGGTATTCGAGATATGTCTAATAGCTCCAAAGTCAATCCACCAACTAGTCACCGGGCGGTCGATATAGAGACATTTTGATATCACGTAGATTATGTCCTGCTTCTGTGATTATTTGCGTTGTGGGTTGTTTCCTCTACCTTTCTTGTTGTACCCATCCCTCTTGTAGTGTCCCATATTTTCATAGTTGAAACACTTGACCTGAGAAGCGATTTCCTGTGTTTTCTTAAAAAATTGATTGCTCTTTTTGTTATTCTTGCCAAACTTTTTATTTGATTTACTTCTCTTTTGGATGGGTTTGGAGTTACACCCTATCCTATCTTATACTACTACCAATTTTTTCTTTTTGTTTTTACTCATATATTCTTGCTCTATTGCTAGTTTCAGAGGTAATTTAAAAAGATTAATTTCTAGCCCAAATCTGAGGGCAGTGATGATTATGTTCTATGACGGGAGAAGATTATTATGTATTGTTGATATTTGTATCGGTTCTAAGATGACTGATTTTGTCACATCTAGGTCCTTAGCCATTACCAACATGTGGTTTACATGTTCTACTACGTTATCCCCTTCTTTCATTTTGAAGGAATTGTATTTCTTTAGTAGCAATTAAACATGCAGTTTGACAGTTGTATCATATTTAGCTGTTATACAATCGAACAACTCTTTGGCGGTCTCATGTTCTTCAAAGACTCTGATCAAGTCATCCTCCATGTATGTCAACATGACTATTCTTGCTATTGTGTCATTCTTTAAAAATGTTTTATACATTTCTATTTGTTGCTCAGTTGCGTTTGTGATGGTGGAGGACACACAGTTTCTTTTAAGACATACTCAATACCTTTAAGTGTTAGAGCAAGCGAAATTCTTCTCTTTCATGTTTGAAAGTTCATACCGTTTAACTTTTCAGTTTTTGTTAGTTCCGACACACATATTTTAGATTTTATTTTTATATATTTGGTAATTATAACAATTAGACAGCCTAAAAGGAAAACATTTAATAAGCAACAAAACACACACAACATGAATCTAGTTAGCACGATGTAGAATATCGGAAAAATGAGCTCAAAATAACCCATTTCTAATATATAGGCAAACTGGGATAAATTCATAATTTTCTTAAAAAATTTCTGCCTTTGATAATTTCTCAAAATACCAGGGATAAAACAGTAATTTTAATTATTTGTCCGCTTTTATAGTTTTCAGAAAAGACTAAGAATAGAACAATAAAATTAGCTTTTGATATTTTTGTAAAATTCATAACTAATTGGGGGTAAATGTATAGTCTGAATATGAAATTTTCTCAAAAGGATAAGGACAAATTTGTCTTTTGATACAACGACAATACTTTAATAAACTTAATCAGGAAGGGTAGTAATGTAAATCAATATCTCGGTATTTCATAATTTTCATAAACTACTAGAGGGTAAAACCGACTTTTCGCTTAATTAAAGGCAAAACCGTCTTCTTACCTAAAAATATCTGGATATTTTTGTAATTTTATCCAGCGTCAGTATTTAAAATTTAAAAACCGATCAGGATAGAATGAACTTTTTAGTCCATTGCTCGAGGTGTTTTTCTAGGAGCTTTAAAAGTGCGAAGGAGAGAGATAGGCAGGAAAATTTTGCAAAGAGAGAGAGGGCATCCCGACATTCCGCCTCCTAGCCCGCGACCCTCTGCCGCTGTTCTGTTGTGGCTATCCTCTGGCCTACTGGCCTTTGGCCATCCGCGACCCTTACGACTGTTCTATTGTGACTATCCTTTGGCCTACTAGCCTTTGGCCACCTACGACCTTTGCCGTTGTTCTTGACTTAGGCAACGTTTGCCCTCTACCTTGTCTTGACTTAAACAAAGTTCTCTGCCATTTTTGAAAAAACACAAAAAGCTCTCCTCTTCCCATTTTTTTTTTAATATATAGACTAATGCATACCTATTTGTAGGGTAAAAAACGAGACCCTGATACTAGATGTGGCAATTCCGATTGTCTTCTTGCAGGTTTTCGGCTTCTGTCAACCTCCGGTTTCTTGTTATCTTGCTTCTCAAGTATGCGTAAAAAGTTATGTGGTTTGTTTGAGGTTTCCTCTCAGTAGGGTTTTCCTAGGAAGACTGTGGGTTTCGGTGTATTCTGATATATAAATTCTTTCTTGCGCTGCTCTCTATTTATAGAGCAGTGCGTGCTCCATCCTTTTCTGTAGTCCCTTTATTCGGACTATTATAATTTCATTTGGTAACTGCTCGACGGTTTCAGCCTTTATGGCCGTTACGACCATTCTTTCCGTAACCCGACTACAGATAACGGTTGGATGGCCAATCCATCCGTTTCTGTGGTGGGATTACTGAGAATGACCAATGTCTTACATAAACTATCCACACAAGGATTCTATCTACTTAGAAAACTAGAGACAATCTATTAACCGTCTTATCAAATAAGAGGAAGATGTATTCAGCTTATGCAAACTAAATGACAGCCACAAGTAGGTTTAATGCAGTTAGGTACTAAGATGCTATAGAAGGCAACATCAAGAAAGAGACTATAAGAATAGACACCATCACATGCACGCCTTCCATCTCTGCAAGTCCTGCTGCAAAGCCATTATGTTATGATTTTGGTTGTTCTTTGGTCTGTCACATGGTTCTCCGTCGTATCTCAGCTAGCTACTTTGTTTCATAGCAACAACAACATGCATGCCAAATTACTTTAACAGATTGTTAAAGTGGTAACAAGTCGCTTTGATGAATGATCAACATCCATGATGATGCCATATGATGGTGGTGGTGCTACGGCTGATGGTAGTGGTGATGTTATACAGAATATCAAAAGTAACTTGGACCAGAAAGAAGGTTGTTGGACTTGTAGTTGTTCTAGTGTGGTGTTACACCTGACCAACTGAGAAACTTCTTTTTTGGTACAATGGGGCCGAAGTCACATGCCCGAGTATTGAACTCATGACCTTCAACTTGTGAGCCAACTAGATCCTAGCCAGGTGAGCTATTGCTCCTTGTGACAAACAGAGAAATTCTTTTTGGAAAAGAGCTGTTGATCGAGAGTGGCACACACCTGTGTCTAGGGTCATATTCATCGGGTTAAGGAATCTCCGACTTGATATATAAATGTAGTCATAACATGGTTAACAAAATTTTATACACTACTGCTAGTGTTTAAAATGGGGATCAACAAATTTTTTTGGTATCAAGGTGAAGTTGACCTTGGGTTGGAGGATAGCTCTCGTAGACATGTTTACTACAGAAAAAATGATTTCTCTAAGGTTGCATTATCCATAGAAATACATGCCTAATCAACCAATATACAACAAATATAAAATGCCCCAATCAACAACAACCGTAGATCCAAAGTATGTCATAAACAAACCATATCAAAAATAAAAGTAGAAACAATAATCAAAAGAAGAACTTATCTGTGAGTCATTCTTGTGGACTTTCCTTAGAGAAATTGACATCTCTCTATGAGTACATACATGTACCTATGCATTCCTCCTAGAATAAAACGCATATACAACTCAAAAGATACGTAGTTGACTTCGAGTCGACCTCAACTATGCCTTAGTCACCTATGACTGGAGAGAAGGACGATTGGAAGCAGTTACACTGAATGGAGTACCACAAGTAGAGAGAAGTAGAGAACAAAGGAGAGAGGAGAGAGAATAGTAATGCAAAACGTACTTATTAGGGAGCCCTAATCACGTATTTATAGACTACATGTTGGATCACAGATCGTGGATTCAATTCAAATGATACATCTCTATGTCCTGTAACCGTTCTCGCATAAGCACTCTTGACCGTTAGATCAAAAGATTTTCATACAAAAAGATATACTAATGACAATTCTCAAACCCAACCCAATACACATGTGGGTTTCTCTCATTCTTCAATATGGGGACTAAACTTTGTCTCTTCTTTGTCATCACATGCACCCCCTCACATGTGACTTTTGACACTTTAAGACTTCACATATATGAATGATGCATCAATTGAATATTTGGAATATCAACATGAATTAAATATTTAATTAACCCAACTATAATTAACATTAATCCAACACTATGCATAGTTACCGTGGTTCCTTGGTCTGATATAAAACATCATTATATATTTGGACCATCAAATAAATTGCGCGTTGCTAATTCAATAAAGAAAACTGCTCTCATCAAAATGGTTACATCCAGTGGATGCACAGAGCCATGCAGTGGGTTTTTACAGAAACAGAACCGACTCAGGGTGGCCCTATGTATGACAAGCTCAGCTAAGGGTGATATTGGTTTCTCTCTCTCTCTCTCTCTCTCTCTCTCTCTCTCTCTCTCTCTCTCTCTCTCTCTCTCTCTCTCTCTCTCTCTCTCTCTCATATCAAAATATTGCATATGAGTAAATGCGGAACAAAAAGGAGAAAGATGCAGTAAATGAATCACCTGGAAATCCTATGGTAGAAACATCAATGCGGACGGATGACCCACAAACTGGCATATGCCAATCGTCTTAAGCTTTCGTCAAATCCAACATCGAGAACGAAAAGAAAAGCAAAACCTTATATATTATCATCACTTGCTCTTCCAGTCAGTCAGGATGATATGATTAGGGGCATTTAGAGAACCGATTCAAACCGACTGAACTTATTAAAACCGATCATTACCATGTTTCCTTTTTCTTCTTTGTAAACACTGGTTCAGGGTTTGAAGGTCGAAGTGGAGCCATTATATCCAAGCCAATCAACATAAATGGACAGATATTAAGGCTACATATTTGGTACCGTTGTGGAAGTGTGACTGCTAGAAAATGCGACCATCTAGTATATAATTATGAACATGTATAGCTTTTCATGGTTCTACTTAATGTGTGAACAACTTCTTATTATTCACTAAGTTTATTGAAATCATATATTATATGCACTAGAAGTGTCATATATCGGCATGTTTAAAGCGTAATGACTTATGATAGGAACCGAACAAACCGAAACCCACGGTGTGGTTTGGTTCAGTTTGACTTACAATGGCTTGGTTCCGTTCCCGGAAATTATGACCAATCTCATAAGTTTGGTCTGAATTTGAGTCGAAAACCGAGCCGAACCTGACCATGAACACTCCTAGTTATGATGGTCCTCTTCATATGGTGGAGAATCAAACAACATATGGCATTTTCAACTTATTAAGATATGATGGAGCTCTTCATGTTTGGTATATCAGATGAATGGTTTATGATTCTTACTGATATATGGTTTATAAACATGCATGTTTGATATGGTAGATGGTGGTGTTTGAAAATTTTCTATAATTTTTAAATTTTTAATAAAATTACCAGTTCTAGGCTGTTTCGGACTCAAACCAGAACTATCTGGAACCGTTTAGGTTCTGAGCTAATCGGGAATGGACATGTCTATATACAGGCTTGTTGTATGTGGTGTATTTAGAAACTATTGATACCCCTGGGCGTTCTAACCTGTGTTTGCAAAGTGTTGCATTTGTACTGGAGCACTCTACCGTGTGATTGTCGGTGTGTAGTCGCATGAGCCCGTGGAACTTGACTATTGGTCGAAGTTGATCAGGGAGGGTCGGACAATCCCTGCGGCCTGGGTTGGTGATTGATAATATTCGGCTTTAACATCGAAACTTAATAAAGATGTGTTTGTAAATGTATGGATGTCGAAGTGCGTGTTTGTTTGCATTTACTGACTGCATTACTAAATTGGGGTTGCTGTTATTAGCTTTTATTACTGTGCATATACATGAATATTTAAAATTTGTATGCTTGTAGTATGCAACTTTAGTAAGACAGTTGTATCTTTCTATTAAGCATGTGTTGGTATGCTCATCCAGAGGAAGATGTGGGGTGTTTGAAATAATGGTATGGAATTTGAATTGTGAACAGTGATTCGTTGGTTGTAATACGAAAATTTGATTTTGTATAAGGCCATTATAAAATTCCAGATTGTATAATGTCATTTGTTTGGATTCTTTTAGTGACATTTGATTTCTTATTGGTGAAAGATAATTAAATTTGCAGATTTTGTGGCGTGACACTCTACGGGATCGTGTGTATCAAATGGGTCAATGTCAAGGTTGACCAAGGCAGGGCCCGAGAACCCAATATCGCTTCCAATAACTGGAAAAATACTTTTTCTAAGCATAAAGACTTTTATGACTATGTGTTTCATGCCAATAGCTGAATTAATAGTTCATGAGGCCATCACAATTTAGCCATGCGTTATGCATTAGGGCCATTCATTTCCCAACATCATGCTCACTCGTCTTAAATACGCACTATACGCAAACGAATAATATTCAGATATGACTTTATGCCCTGGGTATCGAACTCATGACCTTTAACTTGTGAGCTGATCTCCTTGAGCTGTTGCTCTTTCTGAGAAATCTGACTGTATATAGATAAGGACATCGTCGTTCTGAATTTTTTTTCAAGTGACAAGCATGAAATTAAGGCTTATCTCTTCGTTTGAGCTGTTCTTGACGAGATTACTATACTGCGTGCACCATTTGTCAGTGAGGGCACTACAATTAAATGGCCAAAGTCATCAAATGATAGTAACTCATTCGTCAACAGTGCACTCAGAAAGGTAGCTCACCTGGCCTTGGATACTCGACTCACAAGTTGCAGGACGTGAGTTCAAGATCCGGGGCGTCCCTAACTGGCTTGGGCCATTCTACTCATTAGTCAACAGTGATTTATGCTTAATTAATGTTAATATCGACATTATTGTGATAAATTATAGACACTCCCCATGGCCTGAAACAATCAAACAATTTAGATTTGTGATGCCAATCATGGCACGTTATAGGAGACGAATAATGCATTGACGATGCTCGATTAAAGGTAATCTCATCTTCATCAAGATCTTTTCCTGCACTTGTGCTTTAGCCACCTAATCTGACGGGAAAGTCCCTAACCTGTCGATTGTGGCTCCGTTATTCCAGACCATTATCACAATATAAACCAAGAACATCCATTAGTACCCATTTCCCGACATGTTGCAGAACTGTGATGATTTTCAGCTAGCCTGAATGGTATCTCTCTGTTTTGACGAATGCTGTCAACCTGAGAATCTATAATTTTAGTGCAACAATTTCCAATTTCGAGTTTTTAAAGCGGATTCTTAACATGGTAAGTGCATGTGAAGTATTATCTGTATAATTTGTCCATCAGAATTGGATTTCGAAGATTTTAAAGAGAACTTCCCGCTTCAACAAATCAGAAACTTAAAAGCAAAGAGATGATAGGTCTAGTTACCATCTTCTCACACCGAACAGAATACCCGAGGCCTGATGGACTGTATATCTTTTGAAGTTATAATAACTAACCGAGGACACCAACATGAAAGGTGTCTGCGTGTGTGTGTCTGTGCATGTCTCTGTGTATGTTTGTGCATCCATGTGCACGTGTGATCATGTAACATCAAGTTGACATGGGGTGCAAGATGAAGATGCATTTGTTTATGTGTGCGTGTGTGCTTATGTGTGTATAATCGGGTTTAATCCAGGTCATCTTGAACCCTGCACTGCTTTTTAAGAGAGAGAGAGTCGCCGGCCAACACTCGGAAAACGCTAAGAGTCATTGGAGATGTCAAGAGCAGAGAGAGAGGATCCGCGCCAAACCCTCAGGTCCTAAAAGTTTTAGGGCATTATCTTTTTCCGACTGTTTGTATCTGTCGGAAACAGAAGCGAGGAACATGTTTGCAGCACTTTTCTGACTAGCCACCCCTATTGGAATATGTCAATAAGCAGTCTGCAAATGTTTCCGATAATTTTCGCGACCGGCCTTCTCGTGCCCACAAACAGAGAGAGGGAGAGGCTGCATGCGCGTCTACGTAAAATCACTGTGAGTGCTTTTATTCGCAGTTTGAAAATCCTTAGCCTCGAAGCAAACTTCTCGGCAGCACGACATCACCCTCCCCTTTCATTATCAGTTCTCTCCATCCAACAATATACGGAAGACTCACCATCTAGAATAAATTAATGTGTGTTTGGTTTGATGAATTTGGATTTCCCAACACGGAATCTTGAAAAGTTCCATTCAATCAAAGCCTCTTTTTTATGAGATTCGTAGTGCTTTTCGGTTGGGCCACAATAATTAAGAAGCACAGTATAGTGCTTATTGAGAGGCATCCCACATTAGAAAAGTCACCATCCATTGAAGAAATTCAGAGGGCGCCGGCACCAAAACCAATAAACCTCCAAGAACTTAAAAAGAGAGTTTCCTTTAGCTCGCACAATCTCACTAATCCAATCAATTGCCACCAACAATTTTAAAGGAGGGTCAGGTGCATCTTTCGAGCCCACCAAAACCATTGGCCTTCACATGGACACTGGGCGGTACGATCAAGCAGTCAATCAAGATTTTCTTTAGAAACGGCGGTCATACTAAGACTCGACAGACAAGTGAGACACAGGGTTTGCTGATTAAATATCGAATACATGTGTAAATAAATCGCGAACCGAGCCAATCCAAGATTTCCCTGTTCGACCTGGACCATTTCTCTGTATTGGATTGGCTCTTCATGTTTCTAAACTGTACTTTATCAGTAAGTTTCCTCACGGAAAGCTGTAACCTCTTCAGCTTAACAATGTAGAGCTTAACGTGTACATCTTGTGATAGTAGCATTGAATATTCTTCTATTAAAAAAATTACGTGCCTACTTAGGCACAATATATTAAGAAAAGTCGGAATATATATCTCTATCTATAAGAATAAATTAAATTATATATAATTGGGTTACAATTGAATCTGGTTTAGCTGCACCCGGACCCAACTCAACTTTTGCCAGGTCGGGTTGACCAAGACACGTGTTGAATCCCGATCAGCACATGGACTTTTCAGTTCTGATTCCCTGGCTAATGTTTTTAGCATAGGACAATAGCTCATGGAACTACTTAGGACGGGCGAAAGCTCACTGATTCGACTGAGAGCTACAGATTGCTCTCCGCCCATGGTTGATGGATCGGGTTCAAAGTTGCTGCCTTCGTGCTTAACGAACACCCGATTCCAATATCAAAAAGAGGAGGCAATAAAACTCTAAAGCATTACCGGGCTGATAATTGCTGCTCCGTGTTTCCTTATTTGGGAGCAATATAATATATAAAGGCCTCCATTATTGCATAATTTGATTGGTTCTTTGGATCTGATATTTGGATCCTCTCAGGAAAAAAAGTTCATGCTTGGCTGACTATTGCCCGCAAAGGGCCCTTCCTCCAAAACCATCAACCACAAGGGTGGAAAACAAAGACAATTGAATCAATCAAACGCTGCTTTTCGATAAAGTATCAAAATATCAGCATGTGGATGAAGCCAAACTAATCACACCACTCCACCATCTTTCTCACCTTATTTATGCCTCACCCCCATACCTGCTGTATTTTCTGTAAGACTGAGATCCTCCTCCTCCTCCTCCTCCTCCTCCTCTCTCTCTCTCTCTCTCTCTCTCTCTCTCTCTCTCTCTCTCTCTCTCTCGAATTATGGACCCCATACAAGTACAGAAGCTCAGGGCCATGGCAAGGTACAAGAACCAGTCTCACTTCCTTCATAAGCTTGGCAAGTGTCCTCTGTCAACAGCTATGATGGGTTTGTTCTTATCAAGTCCGTTGTGGATCCCTCTTATCACCTTGTTTATTAAGTCCCTTCTGTTTGTTTCACTCCCCAACATACTCAAGTACCTCTTTTGTCCAAAAATCTTGTTTGTAATCTCTAATGTCATTGTTTTCATCCTTGTGGGTGAATCTAAGTTCCTCACTAACCCAAAATGTAAGCCTATTGACATCTACGATGAGTATGTGATGAAAAACAAGGGCTACGAAAAGCTTTCTGTTTGTGAGGAAAACGTTCATCGCTATAACGATGAGGCTGTGATTGAGAAGTCTGTGGTTAAAGAGGGAGCTAAAGAAGATCAGGAAATGGGTGACAAGGAGTTGAAGGAAGATGAAGATGATGAAAAGGAGCAGCAAACTCGAGACCTTGTCGACGATTTCGAAGATGCAGATGAGTTTGGCTTGCCTGTTGATGAATTCAACAAAAGGGTTGAGGATTTTATTGCTAGGGTCAACCAACAGCGGATGCTTGAAGCCGAACTTCTGATATGTAAAGTATAAGATTATAGAAATACAAGCAATAAGTTCATAGTGGAAGGTTTGACATGGAAGAGCAACATTTAGAAAGAAAGGTTTTGAAACATAGAAAGATGAGAAAATCTGTAGCTGAATTCGTCTTTCTGTTATATATAGATCTCAAATGGATGCTTCCTTGTAACGAAATAGAAGCTTAGTATTTGTATACATTATGGATGAAAGCTAATACTCAATTGGGTGGTCAAGAAAGCGTATAAATTGCCTACTAATAGATGGTTGATTGTATTTTAACAACTCAACCCTCAAAATTTCCTTTAGATCAGTAGACATGTCAAAACGAGCAACAGAAAGAAAGCATGCTTGCTCTAGAATCAGGAATTCCATAAACTATATCTCCGGCGTCATTGGGGGAGTTTTGGTTTCCTCATCCAACTTGTGCTCCTTGTCTAAACCCAGAATTCATACTTACTTTCTTCAAAAATATAGCTTTCTTCCTAATCCCAACTTCATGTTTATCTCTTTAATCATTACCATCTTGCTTCGAATTCACTTTGGTCTTTCCAGACCCCAATCAGCAAGGAAAGAGTCCAGATCGACGCCGGATTCCAGCATCTGGTCTGATTTTGGAGATTATCACAATAGCAGCAGAACTAGAAAGATAATGCACGAGGACATGATAGAGGAGGAAGGAGATTTTTCGGTTGAAGAGTTGAACAGAAGAGCAGAAGCGTTGATTACCAAGGTAAATAACCAGTGGAAGATAGAAAATGCGTCTGACTTTTAGGTTGAGGATCTTTGTTTTGGATTACTTCTGTAAGAAAAGAAAAAAAAGTATCATACAACTGTTAGGGAAGATAAATGTTTTGAATGTAGAAAGATTTTATGCTGTTACTATCTGGTGTAATTGTCTGCAAATCCGGAGACCACGATGCATCCAGAGCGTTAGCTCAATCGGCAGGGACTTAGCCCTGGCTCCCATTGAAGCAAGTGAACTTGGGTAACGAAACTGATACCAACTTAACCGCTCTTTGGCCATTGAAAGAGCTTTATTTTTTCTTTTGCAGAGAAAAGCATCCTTGCAGAGTGGTGAAGTTTGTTCAATGAGCCCAACCCATGCGCATGAATTACATGCTGTCATCTTCATAAGATGGAGTAATTGGATCGATTGCAGTATATTTCATGAAGAGCGTTAACACGCAATGCATCATATGGTCTTATTAGTGGGATCTGCATATTCATTTTGTACCTACTGGATGTCGAACTTATGACCTCCAACTTTCTTTCCATTCTTACCTTCGACACAGAGCTTCTTCTGCAACTGTGGCTATGTGAACCCAAAAGGGAAGATAAAAAACAAAAAAAATACAAAACACAAGTGCTAGCCTTACATGTCAAGTTGAACTTCCCTGTATATTCATAATGCAATTGGAAGAACAAGACCAAAACAAAGATATAAAATAGGGAGTACTGATCATCAAAGTCGAATAAACTTTGCATCAAAGGCTCACAAAGCTCAGTCGGTCGGTCTCCGCGCACAGTTTAGTCATCAGATGTATCATGGTTCGGTTGTGGAGTGTGGGCCTACTAACTTACTAAGGGTATTTAAGGAACCGGCAGTCTGGTTCGGTTTTAGATATCTAGTGGTTTGGTTTGATTTGATGCTAACAGGAAAATTAATTAGCAGATCAGTTCATATCCAACGGAATCACTATATATATATATATATATATATATATATATATATATATATATATATATATATATATATATATATATATATATATATATATATATATATATATATTCCACTACTAGACAATCTCTCATGTCAAGGCTTTACTAGATGATCTGCGCCATCCTTACAAAGATGATTGTATTAAATGTGATCTGGGACGCCGTGATGATCAAACAATGCTTAACAAATCTCATATACATATATAAAATCTGAAGTGAGATCCAAATAATCTGATTGCATAATATTTTGAATTTAGTTAAACCATAAAATAAGCATAACCATGGTTCAAAACTGAACCAAACTGGAACCATCAGTTTGGTTTCATCTGGTTATGACTATGACATTGTTTGATTCAGTTCTCTAAAATCTAACGGAGAATAACCTTTTGGTTCGAGGTTGTGGCTAGAACAGGACCAAACCAAACCATGAAGACCCCTAGGACCTACAGGCTCGACTTGCACATGGATTTCACACCCAAAAGGTTACAGCACAATGCTTAGATGGTTTGTTCTCCGATAATAGCTCAGGGTTTTGATACTGGCTGCGTGAACATCTAGGATCATCCTAACCCCAGCTTGGCTATCAAGAAGAAGAAAGGAAATTAAGTTGCATTCAGGTGGAGAGACTTAGCATGCTCTTACCAAGGTTAAACCCCAATGCTACTAGTAAAGGGGTCGTTAGCGGTTAAACCGGCAGCTAGATGGTCAACGCCAATGATCAGTACTCCCTTGCACAACTCAACACACAGAATAGGTTTGAGGGTTCTGCGAGGAGCTTCTAGCTTGTTCTAGCTCCTAAAATGATTGACTAATAAAAAAATAGAGCTTTTGATCATGGCCTCATATAATATTAATGCTCCCTTAATACTTAGCAAAAGTATGTGCATGAAACTCTTTTTGCATTGGTGCCTTGCTTACTTTTGGCTTTTCATTTGTATTGTGATTATTTTTCCTTTCTTTTGTACTTATGCATGCATATGGTGCTTATCTTAGCTTTAGCAATTGGAAACATACTTTCCAGTACATTAGTTTGTAAAGCAAAGTACCTTTTGGTGAGTGGGGTGCAGTTGGTGAACTTGATCTCACTGGGCAACCGGAGTGGTTATCGGGCATGACTAGAAATCATGTGGGCTCTGCCCGCGCAGGTTCGAATCCTGCCACTTCCTTTTCTCGGAAAAATGTATACGTTACTCTCGTTTCTTTCTATTTTTCCTTTTCCTTTTTTTTGTGTGTGTATCAAGATTGGATTAAACTGGGGGCTTGATAGATCCGATGTGCAACGAGCTTCACTATTTTATTTGGGTCAGGTTCTTACACGAACCGGATCCGGAAAAGTTCCCCCACCCTACCAACACTTGGCAGACGTTAACGTTAGATGCACAGGCACATGCCCAGCCAGCTAACTTCAGCCATCACGCGTCATCTCTGGCTTACAAAATATTTGCAGGGCCGACCCGAATAACGAACCAACCCAATCCAATACGTTCTTGCCAAAAGCCAGACCCGACCGCGTTAAAACCATACAGCTCGGTTCAAGCTAAACCTGATAGGTTGCCACCACTAACCAAACCCAAGCAGGGGTTTCCAAACGAGCGGATCAAGCTGAGTGTGGTTCGTTTTTACTCATTCAAGGAAAGCTGAGCTCACGCACAGAGAAACCAAAAGCTACACGTCAAATATAAGGAAAAAAACTTAAATTATGATCGACTTTTTATTGGAAAAATGAAAGGTGCTCATTTATGTTGAACTTGGCTTTTCAATGCAATCCTTATTGCAAAAACAGAAGTACTAATTTAATATATAAATGTACTTCAATTATCATACATACTCAACTATACAATACAAGCCTATACGAGCCGAGCCAAGAAGAGCAGACTGGCCGATACGTTTCCGTGCTAACCTAGACAAGCAGAGTCCAGACCATGTTGTGTGTGTGTGTGTGTGTGTGTGTGTGACGTCCTTTTTTAGCAATAAAGTTCTATTAGGGAGTCAATGATCAAAGTCTTGAATTGAATTCAATGATCTATATATATATACGTATGTAAGACGTCATTTTTAGCGATAAAGTCCTATTAGGAGTCAATGTGCAAAGTCTTGAATTGAATTGAATGATCTATATATATATACGTATGTAAGACGTCGTTTTTAGCGATAAAGTCCTATTAGGAGTCAATGTTCAAAGTCTTGAATTGAATTCAATGATCTATATAAACATGAGAGATCCGGAGTTCCATCCATGCACCCAAAACAAAAGATGGAGCTCTTCCCCCTACTCATGTCCATGCTACTCTTGGTTGCCTCGGCCGACCTGACCCATGCCCAGGTCACTCTGACCGGCACCAACACCGCGCCAGGCACTCCCGGTGGCATGCGGTTTGACCGCGATATCGGCATACAGTACGGCCTGCAGAGCTTGTCCGATGCAACAAATTTCATCTGGCAGACTTTCAAGCAAGGGGCAGCAGACCGGAAGCCGGTGAACTCGGTGGGTCTCTTCATCGACGACTCGGATGGTGTGGCCTACACTAGGGCAAATCAAATCCATGTAAGTGCGCGGTACGTCGCCGGATACAATGGTGATGTGAAGATGGAGATCAGAGGTGTTCTGTTCCATGAGGCCACGCATGTTTGGCAATGGAATGGAAATGGGCAGGCACCCAGTTGGGTCACAGAGGGTGTGGCCGACTATGTTAGGCTCAAGGCTGGGCTCGCACCGTCTCACTGGAGGAAACCCGGTGCCGGCAACAGTTGGACCGAGAGCTACGACATCACCGCCTTGTTCTTAGACTACTGCAACGGTTTGAAGGACGGGTTCGTGGCCGAGCTGAACCGGAAGCTGAAAGATGGATACAGCGATCAGTTCTTTGTAGACATCTTGGGGAAGACGGTGAACCAGCTGTGGAATGACTACAAGGCCGTGCCTAGACGTTAAGTTTATATGATTTACTCTTTGAGCATTATATATTGGCAGCCTTTTAAATAAAGCATTTGGGCTCTGCCCGCTCAGGTTCGAATCCCGCCGTCCACGTTACTTCGTTATACCTCTCCTCTTTTACCATCCCTTCATCGTCTTTCTTCTTATTTGCATCAGTCGTATTTCGTGTCGAACCATGGTGTAATGTGTCACTGTGTACGAGTAGGTTTTTCGTGTTGTGTGTCCGTTGCCAGACTAGACGGCTGAGTTCGATTCAGGGTTCGCCTTGCGACGATCTCGGGTGGACCAGGAGGAAAGGTTACAGGTCACTATATATTTAGATCGGGTTCTACCCGAACTGGACCCGTCTAAAGTCCTACCACCTGACCGGTAGGCAGAGGTTGACGTCAGGTGCACATGCACGTGCTCCGCCAGTAAACGCCAGCTATCACGTGCCATCTCTGACTTGAAACTAGGGAACTGCCTTATATTACACGATATTTGCAGGCCCGACCCGAATAACGAATGGATCCAATTCAGTATGTTCTTGCCAAAACCCAAAACCCTGACCTGACCGGCTTACGTACAACTCGGTTCAGGCTAAAATCTGAACGGCTGCCACCACTAGCCGAACCCAAGCTAGGGCTTCCAAACGAGCCGATTATGAATCTGGGCGTGGGCCATTTGTGGATCATGTCATTTAATTGCTTCTTGACTGACTGCGAATTCTTATTCAACTCTTTTGGATGGAGAAAGAACACTAGAAAAATCCAAATTCAGGTCTTTGATTGGCATGAAGGGTTGGATTTCTAGAATCGTCCGTTTTGAAGTGGTTGAGGTTTGAGTTTTAGATGATTCGAAACTAGTAAAAAGTATGAAAAAATTTAAAATATTAAAGAAAAGAATTTCAAAAGTTTTGGAGTTGAGAGTTTGAAACCATCGGTTTTGATTTTGGTCAGTTTCGGTTCTATGAAATGTGGAACCAAAACCGAACTAAATGATCCATGGTTTCAGGCCCGGTGCCATCGGTTCCGCCTGAAACCGTCCGGCCAGTAGCGGCCTGAAACTGTTTTGAGTGGTCAATATTGTGTTACTGCTCAGTGATTCAACAGTGGCCTATAGTCTCTACATGTTGATGTTGATTGTCAAATTTTAGGTGGAACTTCTGTCCCACATTGCCTGATGTTGATCTGCCAGTGCCCCCAAGTATCGAACTCTTGCCCTTCTTCAACGTGAAACTTCCTCTGAAACAATGCCCTAGCCAGGAAGGTCATGGTTGATTGTTCTTCCATTTTAGCAGCAGAAACAAACGTCACTTAAAGCAGTTAGACAATCTCTTTCATCGTTAAGGACACGTAACGTGTGTGCATTCACGTTGATCTTGAGTCTTTCTCTCTCTCACACATATATATACATATAATTTGGTATATGCCCACACTTATTTATATTCAAATCAACTCAAAAATCTTTTGTACGATGAATTGATCAATATGAGAGATCTGCGTAATACATACATGAATTGGTCAATATGTTGAAAGGTTCTTCCCTCCCTCATTCTCTCTGAAAAGACAGTTATTCAAGCTCGTGGATCCATCTCCCTCACCATCCTACCTGTTGCTGAATTAAGGGGGTGTTCATGGAACCGTCATAACTGAACTAAACTGATGGTATGATTCGATTGTAGATGTCTTGGTTCGATTCGATTCTAGCAAGAAAAAGAACTTGTGGTTTGGTTCATGGTTCCAGTATTGAAACCAACCCATGAGAACCAAACCGAACCATGTAGATATAAATCTTTATAAGTTTATATATATTATTTTTATAAACTTATATACATATAAAACATGAATATATATAAAGTTTCTTTACTTATATAGATATAAACCTTGATAAGTTTATAAATTTATATATATGAGTTATATATATATATATATATATATATATATATATGTGGACCGTAGATCAAAATAATATGATAGTATAATACATTTTATTTAGCAAAGCCCTTAAATAAGTAGAACCATGGTTCAAAACCGAATCGAACCGAAACCAACAGTTCCATTCTGGTCATAACATGGCTCGGTTCGATTCTCTTAACGGGAAAAACTAAAACTAGCAGTTTGGTTTAAGGTTGAGGCCAGAACTGAGGCTACTTGATCGTTGGTTGCTCTTGGGTTTAAATATAAACCTTTTCATTATAGTGGAGAGTGGAGAATTAAAGTCATACGTGGTGGCTCTTGATGGAATTTTATGTGTATGTATAACACACACACACACACACACACACACACACACACACACACATATATATATATATATATATATATATATATATATATATATATATATATATATATATATATAGTGAGGGAGAGACAAAAGCACATGGATTTATCGTTAAATGTTCTCAAGTATCTCAACCGAAATCTTAAAAATCAACCTTTGAGTTCTTTAAGTAAAAAAAACTTGTACCAGGTATATTTATTGCACCTCCAAAAAATATCAAAGTATTTTTTCGCTTTTGAAAATTGAATTTCAACACCGCTCCTCAATCAAATGATTGGAATTTAAAAGCATGTTTATGCATGGATTGATGTGCGCACGAATTATACTTTCTCTCTCTCTCTATATATATACTTATATACATATATATAATATTAAATAATTTGATTTTCTAATAATTAAATATCACAAAATGTAATTAGTAAGAAGATTAAGTAGAACTCCAATAGTGTGTGATTTTAACACCTACAATAACTAAAGATAAGGGAGAATCACGAGGAAAAAATTGAATTTACCTAGAATTTCGCATTTCAACTAGCAAAACCGGATCAAATTAATAACGAAAAGCAAAATAACACTTTTTATTTTAAAACGCAAACCCCATTTTTTTATCTTGTTTGTAACATGTCCGACCACGAATCCGTACTTCGTGCCCCGGCGTCCTTGTGATGGGCAGGAGGCAAAAAGTACGTTCTGGTCCATGGATTCTGCACTCTTAACCCTCTCTCCATGCATACCAAACGATCATTGCGCACACTGGACAGTCACGTGGGCCCATTATTGCACTTATTCACTGAGCCCACATGTGAGTACGGTGCCCCCGAACAGCCACGTCTGGCTCCAGACCGATCAAGGTACGAAGTCACAAACATCAAAGCCACTCCCTTGGGTCTGACCGTGCTCAGACATGAGATTCGAGCTCAATAAGTTCGACTATACCAAGACACGGCCCGACACGGACTCGTTAAGCTTATGGAACCTAACCCTTTTGCGCAAGGCAGCAAAACAAGCTGAAGAAGATGAGCTGAGGCTTCAAGTGCTCGACTCGTTGGTTCGTTATTCGACACCAAAGTGGGTACGAGCACGTCTAAGATGGACGTAGTTGTAATGTGGCCAAAGCTAAGAAACTTGACCCGAGCTGAACCACGAGCAGCTGGCCTCCTTTCTATCCTCCCTCATTCAAACACCCACAAAGAATGACAAAAGGCCGACTTTACAATACACGTGAAAACGCTGATTCTTGAAATATAATACTCAAGTTTTCTGAAATTGGCTGCAACAAGTGGAGCTTTAAATAATGCCCCTATAAGAAAAACCTCCAGCTCCCTGACGCATGGTTCCGTTAGGAAAACCCCCCAAATGAATGCAGTTTAGTGAAATTACATGATGGAAAAGAACAGGGTTCTACCAGTATAATACGGTACCATATACGTGACGCCGGTCTGAGTGCGAAATGTATAACATTGCACCGAACAATCAAAACACAAAGACTCTGTCTCAAAACAGAGTCCGAAACTCCGTGGTAACAAAATTTTTCCTTCTACAAGCAGGCTTTCTTCTAACCAGATGCATACACTAGTCTCTCATACAACGCATAGTAGCGGATACACCCCTCCATAACTACTGCCTAATGCAAATCTACGATTCCCACTGTAGATTCTACAGAAGAGAAAGGAAAAACTCAGAGAGAGAGAGAGGGAATTACATGATCGAGCAAGCGTTAGGGTTCTCGTCGCTAAAGAATTGTGGAGCATGAACGTAGTCGATGGCGTACTTTGGAACAACGGGGGCTTCGCTCTTCTTGCTTTCGGATTTGGTCTCGCCGCCTTCTTCTGCGCCATCCTTCTTCTCTGACTTCTTTTCCGTCGTCTTCTCGCCGCTGCCGCTGCCGCAGCCGTCTCTCTTCTCTTCCCTCGCTTCGCCGCCACCTCCCTTGCCCTTCTTCTCCTTCTCGTCCTTCCCTTCCTTCCCGTTCTCAACTTTCTTCTCCACCTCCTGTTTCACGATCTCCGCGTGCCTCCCCGTCCGCCGGTGAATGTACGCCGCGAGGCTGACCGGGTCGAATGTTCCTTTTACCGTCACCTGTTTGTTCTTCAGGTCCGGGTCCACCGACTCCACGCCTGATCGGGCGGAGGAAATCCCTTGAGAAAGAGCGGATGGACGGAGGGAAAGCGGAGTACTCGGGTTTGGGTCTTACCTTTCACCTTCTCGATGATCCGCCGTATTTCCTGGGAGCAATTCTCGCAGTGCATGTGGACGTTGAGAACGGCGGTTATCACGACCGGCTGCATAACAAGAAAAAAGGAGACTTTTAGCGTGCAGAAATTGGGATTTTCGAAATTGAGGGTTTGGAAGAATGAACGTCGAGAGGTATTACAATCAGTTAAGAGATTGAACGGAAGAAAGAAACTTCCTGATCAGAGAACTCGAGCAAAACGAAAAGAAATATCAAGTTTTGAAGAACAAGAAAAAGCAGGATATTTCGAAGTTCAGAATTGCTTCTCCGGCACGAGAGGAGGAGAAAACGAAGGGGAACAACAGTCTGTGAAGGGATTCATATTGAGATTGTGAGATTCTCTATTTTCCGAATCCGTTTCTTCGCATCCAAAACAAATGCAAAATGAATGAAAGGAGAAGAAACTAAAAATTGGAGTTCGAGTTCGTGTTCGACTTCTTCGAGAAAAAGCGGGTTCAGAAAAGATCCACCGAAAGGATTTAGCTTTTTCAAACATCTTCTGGAAGCAGGAAAAGATCAAAGCAGCATGAACCGACGGTAGAAAGTAAAACCAGATACTTCAGAAAAAAATATCAACAAATTCAGGATTTTTCAACATCAAACCACTTCCTTCTCCTCTTGCTTCACGGATTGCTTTTTCTCCTTTCCCTTCTCTTCAGCCTCCTTCGCTTCTTCGAGGCTCTTGAGCGTCGGAGAAATGAGCTCAGCGTGTCTTCCGCTCTTGTTCTCAATTCTCTGTAAGATCTTTAAGGGATCCGCGATTGTCCCCTTGACGACGACTCTTTGCGACTTCGTATCCACCTGAATCTCCTCCACACCTGAAGCAAGACTCGTCAATCGACAGAAAACACTAAAATCACTCATTTTTTACAAATAATACTAACCTTCGAAGCCTCTGAGTGATCGTTTCACCTTCTTCGCACATCCCTGGCAATGCATATCAACCTTGAGAATGATCTCGTTGCTCTCTTCTTCTTTCTTCTTCACCTCCTCCTTTTCTTCCTTCTTTTCCTCTTTCTTCTCTTCCTGAGAAAGAGAGACGGAAACAAAGAAAAAAGCACAGGGATCAAGGATCAATCACGGTGAACTCGATCATTTACGCTGAGACTACATGCGTACCTCTCCCATTTTTTCTTCCTCCGCTGATGGCGATCTTTGTTTTGAGTGAAGTTGCAGAGAGAGTTAGCGAGTTGCAGAGAGGGAAAGAGAGAGACAGAGAGATGGGAGTGTGTGCTTGCGTCTACAAGTGACTCGGCGTCACATGAGTGCGGAATATCGCTTGAGAGAGAGAGAGAGGATGGAATTCGAGATCCGCCCTTTTCCCTCCCAGGTGCTCTCTATTGTCCGCATCTGCATCACAACCCTCACTCATTCCCAACCGTCGGATCACACCCTTCCTGAGCATCGTCTCCGTCTATATGAAGATCATCCTTTCATTTATTACTTATTTATTACCGTTAAAATTAAATTCAATCCCGACATAAATAAGACACGAAATCCCGTGCTTCTATCCAAATTGGGTTGTTTCCGAGTAGACACGCTGCCGACATGAACACGAAATGGAATGACAGACGCAACCGGATACACAAAACTGTAGAAAAGCTCAGCGTGTGGCGCCAATGTAAAAGTTACCGGTCCAACTTAACATTAGAAAAGAAAAAGATAGAGTTGCATCTAGGTTGACCTGTTTCCAGCACACTTAAACGACACAACACGAGCACCGACCAAAAATTGGTCTTTCTTATTCTTGTTTAGCTAAATTTGATCTATCTTTCTGTCGTCAAAGTATAGTTGTAATCGCACAACAAGCATTAACTTGCCTGGCAAGGAGGTCGACTCACCAGTTGAAGGTCATGAGTTCTATACGTCGGGGGCGTGTATCTATATAATTGCAGAAAGAGCTTCATCTCTCTATAAATCAGGGGTCGACCGGTAGGGATCTCTGTGTTGAGGATCATGAGTTCAATACCGATGTGTGCATCTGCTTGTGGTCGAACTATTCCGTCTTGTACGTGAAAAGATAAGTTAACTCGGGTTGGTTGAGTTCGGGTCAAGCCCAACCTGTTGGCTTCCTAGTTTCGAGTCTAATAAACAATCTCGACTTTTTAAACAGACTAATGGTTGTCTTTTATTTCTTTTTTCCGCTACTCATGTTTAGTGATCCTTATGTCTACGCTTAGACATGTTTGGTTCGGTAAACTTAGGGATGGCAACGCGGTGGAGGAGGGTGGGTTTTCACTCAACCTGCACCCGCCCCGCACCACAACCTACCCTTTACGCTTCGCCCCGCGGGTCTTGAGGAATCAGACCCACACTGAATTGGATCAACCGGACCCTGCTCTGCCCCACCCACTTCACTTAATAAAATTAATTTTTAATAAAAAATATTTAATATATATTTTACATTAAATAAAAAATTTGTTTATGATATTTTATATTATTAAATAAAATCTTATTTATATTTATACATATAAATGTATAAAATACTTATAATAAATATATATTTTATATAAATAAATACTTATACATCCCGGGATAGAGCAGGTTTTGAGGCCTGAAAACCCGTCCATATGGGTCGGAGTGGTACCCAAGGATATTTTGGAGAGAAGCAGTATGTATAGTTGTGTATATACTCAATATAGTATATTGTAAAGTTATATTCTCTACGCCATATGAAATGTGGTTTGAAAGAAAACAAAACCTAGGTCATCTCATAAGGTGGGAATCTATCGGTCATGTGAAGATCACTGATGAGTTTAGAGATAAGCTAGACAGTTAGTCCTTAAGATATACATTTATTTGATATCTTAAATGATCTAAAAGATATCGGTTTTATCATAATGAATATGAAGTAATAGAAAGTAAGGATGTTGAATTCTTAGATTACACTGAGAATGACATCCTTGAGAATGATGAATGCGTTAATGACCTAATAGATCTAGATTAATCATCATTTGCACCCATAGATGATCTTCTTAATCAAACTTAAACTTTAAGTGGACATAAAAAATTTAGGATCACACAGTATTAGTTAAAGGATTGTTACACTTACCTTGTAGAGTAAGTATGTAATTCAGCGGATTTAGATTAGTTGACTGATAACTTAACATATCAGCAAGCTATTGACTCATTTGAATCGTCAGACTGGGAAAAGGCCATGGATGAGGAAATTGAATCCATTGAGAAAATCAAGTGTGAGAATTGATTGATTTGCCAAAAGGAGAGAAAGTCATAAGTTGTAAATGGGTTCTGAAAAAGAAATATAAAGTTGATGAGTCTATCGACAAGTTTAAGACGAGGTTGGTTGCAAAGGGATTTTCGCAAAAGAAAGGAATAAATTATGTTGAAACATATTTTCCTCTTCCAAAATTTGCATCCATAAGTATAATCTTTACAATATCAGCATATTATGATTTGGATTTACATCAGTTAGATGTAAGGACTACTTTTCTAAATGTAGATTTACATGAAGTCATATATATATATATGCAAAAGCTCGAAGGATACAGAGTTGAAGGTCAAGAAGACAAAGTATATAGGTTGAAAAAATTTTAATATGACCTTAAAGAGTCACCTCATCAATGGTATTTGACTTTTCAAAATGTCATAGTTGAACTTGGATTTGTGGCTAATGAGTTTGATCACTGTGTATATGCTTGGAACAGTGAAAGGCACTTTATCATACTCTCATTATATGTAGATGATATTTTTTTAACTCATAATGACAATGAGATGATTGTCAAAACTAAGTCATGGTTAGACTTAAGGTTCAAAATGAAGGATATGGGTGAAACATTCTATATCATGGGTATAAAGATTTCTCGAGACAGAGAAACTAAACTCTTATGCCTAAGTTAAGAGAGAGATATCAAGTATATCCAAAGAAGTTTAAAATGGGTGAATGTAAGTATGCATCTACACTCATTGCGAAAGGAGTTAAATTAAGTAAAGATGATTGTCCCAATGAGGGAGACGATAAGCCTAATGTTCCTTATGCACAAGTTGTTGGTAACTTTGTGTATTCTATATTATATACAAGACCTGATATCAGTTTTGATGTTGGTCTGGTAAGTGGATATCAAAGTAATCCTGGTTGGCAACATTGGATAACTGTGAAAAAGATTTTAAGATATCTCAAATGAACAAAAGACTTGAAACTTTGCTTTCAAGTAGATGAACTGAAAGTAGTAGGATACTTAGATGTTGACTTTGCTAGGAGCAAAGATAACAACAAATCAACTTCTAGACAAATATTCTTATTTGAAGGTAAAGTTATTTCTTGTGCATGTAAGAAACATGGTTGTATGATGTTACATATAATGGAGATTGAGTATGTGACTTATTGTATAGCTGCAATAAGTGTTGTTTGGATAAGTTGTTACAAATAATAGTGGTCATTCTCGAAAACTCAGCTAGGTAACGCTGGACTGACCATTCAGAACGTTACCCAAAGAGGAGTTATGGATAGGACCAAGATTGTAACCGTCGGACCGTTACCGGATTTTTCGATAACAGTCTGAATATACTACTCAAAAGAGGGAAACCCAACGAGAAAGCTAGGATACAAGGGAGTAGACACTGCTCTATAAGAGCATTGCATATACGAGTAAAAATCACGGAAAACGAAAACAATGATATACAGATACACTGAAAAACACAGTGTATACAACGTATCCTTGGGAAGGCCGCTGTGAGGAAACCTCAAACTCCATCCTAAATCATTTCCGTTGTAGGTCTACCGGGAACAGAGAAAGTCGATAATCAAGAACACTGAACGGACAGTCGGAACAAGGACGGAGATCATCAGTGGTATTAGGGCTCAGGTTATTTATCTTAAAAAAAATACACAAAAAGGTACGCTTACAACTCTGAAAACAAAAAGAGGGAAGGAGAAGAAAAAGAAAAAAGAAAAGGGAGGGAAAGAATATATCCGGAAAGCCAGCAGGCTAGACAAGAAATTCGTCGGCAAAGGCCTGAATGGCTGGAGCCTAAATCGACCAAAAACAAGCCGCAAAGGCTGGCAAAGGCTTCAATGGTCGAAGCCTGAATCGGATAGAAACAAGTTGCGAAGGCCGGCAAAGACATGAACGGTCGGAGCCTGAATCGGCCAGAAACGAGCCGTGAAGGACGACAAAGGTCTGAACGGCTGGAGCTTGAACGACCGAAAACAAGCCACAGTAGGCAGCCACAGGAGGCCGCAACAGAGGGCCAAGGAGTGAAGCACCGCTCTCTCTCTCAATTCTCTCTCCTCCTTGCTTTTACAGGAACAAAACCCCTAGGTGGTTTCAGAAAAACCGCGGGCCGAAACCAATGATTTCCAAAAAACTGCTGACGGTTTCCAAGAAACCACCTCTAGCAGCGAAAAGTTCGTTCTACCCCGACCAATTTTCAATTATTACTAAACTGCCATTGATGTAAAAGACTGTTTTGCCCTTACTGTACAAAAAGTTCATTTTACCCTTTACTAATTTGTGAAAATTACGATATACCAGGGGTGTTGTTTTACATTAATGTCCTTCCCAGTTTAAACTATTACAGTTTTGTCATTTAGTTAAAAGACACATTTGCCCCTGTACTTTTGAAAAAATTAAAGATTCGGGTTGAGGGTTAAAATTATAGTTTTAACCCTGATAAGTTACAAATTTTACAGAAATACCAAAGAGTAATTTTACAAGTCTATCCTTAGGCTTTTTTTTCAAAATTTTAAAAGTGGACAGATAGTTAAAATTACTGTTTAAGAAATGATTTTAGACTATTTTTATAATATTATGCATCATTTTAACATGCTCTCTGCTATGTGTGGTTGTTGCTTTATGATTATTTTCTTTTTAGACCGTCTAATTGTTAAATTTTCCAAACACATAAAAATGAGTTTTAGAATTTATGTGTCTGAATTGGTAAAAACTAAGAAATTAAACGGTCTTTAACTTTCAAACATGAAAGAGGTGAATCCCTCTAACTCTAACACTCGAAGGTGTTGGGTATGTGCTGAAGGAAAATGTGTGTCCGCCACCTCCAGACGCAACTGAGCAATAAGTAGAGATGTACAAAACATTTCTAAAAGATGACACCATAGCGAGGACAATAATGTTAACATACATGAAAGATGACTTAATCAGGGTCTTCGAAGAACACGAGACTGCCAAAGATCTATTTGATTCAATAACAGCTAAGTATGACACAATTGTCAAATTACATATGCAGTTGTTACTACAAAAGTATAACTCCTTCAATATGAGAGAAGGAGATAATGTAGTTGAACATGTGAACCACATGTTAGTAATGGTTGGGGACTTAGCCGTAGCAAAGTTAGTCATCTCAGAACCGATGCAGATATCAACTATATTAAATAGTCTACCCCCGTCATGGAACATGGTCACCACTACCCTTAGATTAGGGCAAGAGATTAATCTTTTTGAATTGCCCCTGAAACTAGTAATAGAGCAGGAACACATGAACAAGAACAAAAAAGAAAAATTGCTACTAGCCTAGGATGAGATAGCGTCTAGCTCCAAAACCAACCAAAAGAAAAATAAATCAAACAAGAAGTTTGGCAAGAATAACAAGAAGAGAGGTCAAAATTTTAAGAAATCACAAGAAACCGCTTCTCGGGTAAAGTGCTTCAACTGTGGAAAGCTGGGACACTTTAAGAGAGATTGCCGCAACAAGAAAGGTTGAGTAAAGAACCCACAACGCGTACAGTCGGAGAAGCATGATATAATCTGCATGATTTCAGAATGTTTGTACATGATCCTCCCGGTGACAGGTTGGTGGATAGACTCGGAAGCTACTTGACACATCTCAAAGACCAAAGAAGGGGCAATTGACCTGAATGAATATAAACCCAGCGAACATAGAGTCTACATGGGAAATAATACTTTCTTAGATGTTTTGGGTATTGGGTCTTTCAAAATATTTGTACAAGACAAACCAATTGTATTGACTGATATATTAATTGTGTCATCTATAAGACGCAATTTGGTCTTGGTTCCTGCCTTAGTAAAGAAAGGTTTTGAGGTTAGGTTTATTCCTAACAAGATGACTATGAAAAAGCATGGGAGAATATTATTCTCTAGGGAATTTGATGTAGAGCATGGTCTGTTTAAACTATGTGATAATGAAATTGGTACTTCTTCTGCTTATATTGAGTGTGCCTTTTATGTTGATGTGAATATGTGGCATAAATGCCTTGGGATATAAGTCTGCAAAAGTTGAGGAAATTATCCAACTTTGACTTATTGCTTGGATTTCAGGAAAATACTTTCAACAAGTGTGAAACTTGTATACAAGGAAAGATGACGAGAAAAGTTTTTCCCAAGGAATCAACAAGGGAAACAACCATGTTGGAAGTTATTCACACAGATTTATGTGGCCTTTTAGAGTAAAGTCACATCGTGAAAATGCTTATTTTATAACATTTATCGATGATTACTCTAGATATATGTATTTATATCTTTTGACACATAAATCTGAGGCACTTGATGCTTTTAAGGAATATAAGCAAGGAGTAGAAAACCAAGTAGGGCATTCAATCAAAGTCTTAAGATCAGACAGAGGTGGTGAATATATTTCGACAGAATTTCTTGAATTATGTAAAGACTTTGATATTGCAAAGCAAAATACAATGCCTAGGACACCTCAACAAAATAGTGTAGTTCAGAGATACAACAGAACCTTGCTGAATATGACAAGGTCTATGTTGATCGATACCTCTCTACCAAGGATATTTTAGAAAGAAACAGTAAGTACAACAATTTACATACTCAATAGAGTACCGTGTAAAGCTGTATTCACTACACCATATGAGATGTGGTTTGAAAGAAAACCCAACCTAGGTCATCTCAGGAGGTGAGATCTATTGCACACATAAAGATCCTTGATCAGTTTAGAGATAAGCTAGACAGTAGGTTCTTAAGATGTATATTCATTTGATATCTGAAATGTTCAAAAGGATATCAGTTTTATCATAAAGACCATAGACTCATTGAATGGAGAGATATTGAATTCTTAGAAGATACTAAGAATGACATCCTTGAAAACAATGATGAATGTGTTGATTTGATAGATCTAGATCAATCATCTTTTGATCCCATTGAACATCTTCCTCAAACTACCGAAACCTTAAGTGGACATAAAAGGCCAAGAGTCACTCCGTCCTACTTAAAGGATTACCACACTTATCTTGCAGAAGAATGTATAATTCGGTGGATTTAGATGAATTGACTGATAACCTGACTTATCAGCAAGCTATGAACTCATCGGAAGCATCAAACTGGGATAAAAGCCATGGATAAGAAAATTAAATCCATTGAGAAAAACCAAGTCTGGGAATTGACTGATTTTCCAAAAGGAAGGAAAGTCATAGGTTGTAAATGGATTCTGAAAAAGAAATATAAGGTTGATAGTACAATCGACAAGTTTAAAGCGATGTTGGTTGCAAAGGGTTTTTCACAAAAAGAGGAGATAGATTATGTTGAGACATATTCTCTAGTTGTGAAATTTGCATCCATACGAATAATCCTGACAATATCTGCATACTATGATTTGGATTTACATCAGTTAGATGTAAGGACAACTTTTTTAAATGGAGATTTAGAAGAAATCATATACATGCAGCAGCCCGAAGAATTTGTGGTTGAAGGCCAAGAAGATAAAGTATATAGGTTGAGAAAATCCCTATATAGCTTAAAACAGTCACCTCGCCAATGGTATTTGACTTTTCAAAATATCATTATAGAACTTAGGTTTGTGGCTAATAAACTTGATCACTGTGTATATGTTTGGAATAGTGGGAGCCACTTTGTCATCTTGTCATTATATGTAGATGATATATTGTTGACTCGAAATGACAACGAGATGATTGTCAAAACCAAGTCATGGTTGAACTCCAAGTTCGAAATGAAGGATATAGGGGAAGCATCCTATATCCTGGGAATAAAGATTTCTCGAGACAAAGAATCTAGACTCTTATGCCTGAGTCAGGAGGGATATATTGACTATATCCTCAAGAAGTTTTAAATGGGTTAATGCAAGTCTGCTGATACACCTGTTGGAAAAGGGGTCAAATTAAATAAGGCTATTGTCCCAGTGAAGGAGACGATAAGCCTAATATTCGCATAAGTTGTTGGTAGCTTGATCTATGTTATTTTGTGTACAAAACCTGAAATAAGCTTTGTTGTTGGTCTTATAAGTAGATATCAAAGTAATCCTGGTTGGCAACACTGAGTAGCTATGAAAAGGATTTTAAGATATCGGAAAGGAACAAAAGACTTGAAACTATGTTTTCAAGCAGATGAACTAAAAGTGGTAGGATACTCAGATGCTGACTTTGCTGGGAGTAAAGATAACAACAAATCAACCTCGGGACAAATATTCTTATTTGGAGGTGGTGTTGTTTCTTAAGAATGTAAGAAATAGGGTTGTGTAGCATTGCATACATAGGAAACTGAGTATGTAGCTTGTTGTATGGCTACAACGAGTGTTGTCTCGATAAGCCGCTTCATACATGATTTGAAGTTGGAAATAACCGATGAGCCCATTGTTATTTACTTTGATAACAATGCAGCAATTACTCTTATCAAGAGTGGAGCTGACTGCTCAAAAAGCAAGCATATAATGATGAAATACCACTATATTCATGATATGGTTATGAGAAAGGAAATATTCATCTCATACATGCCAACAAATGATATGTTGGCAGACCCCTTGACTAAAGGCATAACAGAGGAACTATTCTCAAAACATGTTACAAACATGGGATTGAGGTATGTTTGATTGTTGTGTTGGGAAATAATCACACAACGGGAAAAATGTTGTGTAGGAAAATAACCACACAACGGGCAGGTTGTTGTGTAGGAAAATAATCACACAATAGGTACTGATTACAATAGTAATCAGAAAATGACATTACTAGGTAAACCTTGGAAAAGTGAGAGAAAAACCAGTATGTCAATACACTTGGCTCGAATGGCCAAGTGGTACACAATAGGTATTGATAACAATGGCTATTCTCGGCAATTCAGCCGGGTAACAATTGGACTGGGCATCCAGACCGTTACTCGAAGAGGAGTTACGGATAGGGCCAAGATTGTAACAGCTGGACCGTTATTGGATTTTTCGGTAACAGTTCAGATATACTGCTGAGAAGAGGGAAACCAATGAAAGAGCTAGGATACAAGGGAGCAGACACTGCTCTATAAGAGCAGTGCATATATGAGTGAAAAATCACAGAAAACGAAAATAGTGATATACAGATACAACATATCCTTGGGAAGGCCGCTGTGAGGAAACCTCAAACTCCATCCTAAATCATTTCCAGTGCAGATCTACTGGGAATAGAGAAAGCCAGCAACCGAGAATACTGAATGGACAGTCGGAACAAGGACACAGATCATCATAAGCCACTTCATACATGATTTGAAGCTTGATATAGCCAAAAAGTCAGTTATCATTTATTGTGATAACAATACAACAATTACTTTGATTAAGAATGGAGCTGATAATTCAAAAAGTAAGCATATAATGGTTAAATATCACTATGATCATGATATAATTATGATAAAGGAAATATCCATCTCTTATATGACAACTGATGATATGTTGGCAAATCTCATGACAAAAGGTATAACAGAGGATCTTTTCTCAAAATATGTTATAAACATAGGTTTGAGATATGTTTAAAGTGATTGTTGTGTAGGTAAGTAACCACAACGGATAATGATTGCAACAACAATCATAGATAACATGCCATGAAAAACCCACAAAAGTGAGAGGTAAAAACCAGTATATCATATTACTTGGCTCGAATGGCCAAGTGAGAGATGTAACCCCAAATTGTAGCCATTCTCTTCTGTAAATATGTGGAAATGTTACACTCAGAAAACATATGCATTACATAAATAAAATGAAAATGGCTTGTAACGAAAAGCCCAAACATGAAAAATAGAGAAGATGAAGTCGAACTCGCTCTCTATAAATATTATACATGAGAGGAAATAGATGAGATTACATTGAGAAAAGAAAAAGAATCTTTCCTGAGAAAGCCGTTTGTGGAAAACCGTGAAATCTATCCATCATCTTCTTCCCTTTCTCCGATCTCACTAAGGTGAGGAACCTTTTTTTGGTACATTCATCTTTCTTTGCATCATCACTGACAATGAACCTACATGTAGATCTTCATCTCAACACTCTCTTCGAAAGGCGAAACTCACATAATAGAAGGGACAAGCAACAATCGATGAGGATTTGTGATGCTTGAAAAGGAGTGAGTGGGGGATGCCGAAAATACGATACAAATAAGAACAAAGTTAGAGGAAGGCCAATAGAAAGATCTAGAAAGAAACAAAAAAAAGGTCAAAAACTTAAAACCGTCCCATTCCATTTGAAAGGGATATGGTTTGCCCAATTGAATAGTGGGGGGCCTGGTGTAGATTTGGATAATAACTACTCCTTATGCATTTCCATTTTCAGTAGCCCCCCACCACTTGTCATAAAGTTAGGACTGACGATACAATGATATAACACGGAAACTCAACACGAATGCAACCTGAAAAGTTTGTATTATGAGCACAAATAGGTTCTGTCTATGTTGACCTGTTTTTGGTGGACACTGAAGCATAAAATTACTACTGATATAGAACTAGATGCGACTTGAAAAGTTCATGTTCGATGTCCACCAAAGTGTCTTGGAAGAAAGAAAGAAAGAAAGAAGGCTCAAAGATATGTTCAGGTCGACCTGATTCTACAACAAACACGAAATAACAGAACATAAACATCACCTACGATATGAAATCGCCACCCTTAAATAGGATCTCGTTGTACCCAGAGTGTTAGCTCATCTTGCAGGATTCTTCAACTCCGACAACATGGGTGGTGAGTTCGATTCTGTGAGAGATGGGGGTGCATGTATGCATATGTTTAGATCATGTTTTTGCCCAAAACGGTAAACCTGAACCAAACCCAACTCTTCTGTGTTGCTATGAGTGGGAGAGAACACACCATCTTCCTGAGTCAATCCAGTAGAGGCAGAGCTGCTGCTGCTGCTACTACTACTACTACTCTCTCTCTCTCTCTCTCTCTCTCTCTCTCTCTCTCTCTCTATATATATATATATATATATATATATATATATATATATATATATATATATATATATATATATATATATATATATATATATATTCTCAAATTTAGAGGAGCTTTACTCGTGCCACAAAGATGAAACTGGAAGATAATGCTGACATTCAAATGCAACTTTATTAAGATTTCTTTAAGCAATATGTTGAATTTTTTAAAAACTTTATCGACAGGTTTGAGTTGGAGTTATACATCATTGAGACTTTAAGCCAGCCTAGTTCTGGTTCTGGTTATCGAAGTGAACAATCAGAAAACAGAAATACTTTAAGCAACAGGAGGGAGTTCAGGCTCATATCCTGTAGACACTTTTACCAGGGTGCTGCACTCGGGTCCAACACTCCCACTCCTTTTCTCAAAATTGCTGTATCGTGCAGCCACACTCTCGTGACATAAATCTCTACATAAAGCATGCATCTGTGTGATCAACTCCAATATGTACGACCAGTAATGAAATAACTCTGCTCGAGAAGGAAATACATTTATATGAAATGGGCAAGCTAGGGTGTTGCCCAAAATAAATCAGCTATGCAGCAGATAAGGAATATTTCCTGGTTTACTATGCAAATGATGTAGCCGTGCATAAGTAGACACATTACGTCAGCAAGGTATAAAACGGTTATATTCTGAGGAATTCCAAGGAATCAAACCAGCAGGAGAGTGAACAAGTACAGTGTTGTAGCTTCAGAAGCAGAGAATAAAGATCAGCAATGCATACGGTTGTGAACCTATTCATCAGTGAGGTAAGGCAGTTGCCTGACCTGAAATCTGGGAAAATCCAAAAAGATCAATACAAGAAGTCCAAAATTATAATAGATGGGACCTGAACTTCACCCCAGGGAACTTTGCCTAACCCTCACAATTTTTTCTAGGTCCGCCACTGAATGCATAGAACAGTTACAGTTGGAAGGATCCTAAGAGATCAAAGCAGTAATGCCGTGAATAAGCGCAGCCTTATTTTTTATGGGAACTGATAAGTTTCCCAACATGCCAGCCTCTGTTATTTAACTCCTCTAAACAAAACAAAAATGGCCATCAAGATCGAAGAATAGAGCTTTTTTAGACAAGGAAATCTTTGATACTGCAATTTTCTTTCCCCAAGTACAAATATGAACTTTGTATCAGAAGGTGTTAACAAAATTGAAAATAGATGGTGCAAGGGAATTAACCTAAACATGTCTACGTACACACCCCACCTAGTATGGGAAAATGCTTAGTTGTTGTTGTTGTTATGTCTACGTACACAAGCAGTTCATTCTTGCAAAATGTTTTCTTATATTTAACAACAACTAAGCCCTTTCCCATACTACATGGAGTTCAGCTACATGGATTCTTTGTTTCCACAGAGCCCTATCATATGCCATGCTAGCAATTAACTCAATATAAACTAGATTGTTTTCTTATATTTAAAGCACAATGAATTGTAAATGTGTCATAAAATAACAGTGAGTGATTAAATTACTTTGATCTATAAGTACGTTATGACATATGCACTATGTTTCATATATTCATTCCAGTGCTCTCATGAGAAACTCATTTCTAACTTCCAACAAGTTCTAAAACCGTATCAGCAACTTTTTAGAAAAATTGTATCTAAAAAATTTGTTCCCATTAGGCTACAGTATAATGAAACCTTGGGATAAGAATGCACCTAGCAAAGCTTATGGAATAGCAATCCAGTGGGCTTGATAATCATACTAGTTCATATTGCAATGAGTAGGATCAAACTTCTCGGGAAACATTAAAGATTTTATCCATTGGGTAACATAATCTTTCATTAAGAAACATATGCGAACAAAATAGTACAGTAATGTGAACATTAAGCACATCTTAAGACAATCAAATTTTCTGTAGAACAAGAAAGAGATTAGATACCACGTTCCATCCATCATTGGTAGACCGTCTTCGAAATGTCAGCTTCTAGACAAATTTGAGGTTAGAACATCAGAGAATCCATGTAACGGCATCCCCTAGTCATGGTTGAGTACCCACATCATAACCTCGTCACTGACAGAAAAAGGAACTGCATGGAGATGATCAGATGATGTGAACGCCATCAAATGATCAACCTCTACTCTGTCTCCATTAGAGCAATCTGTCGTCTATGATTTGTTTACTGGACTCATTTAGCAGTCCAATGCTTCCCATGTGCGGTTGTATGGTTAATTCATCAAAGTTCACCAGTTTCCCGACTGTATCCTGTCTCGTCATTTTTAGCTTCTGTTATTACCTGAAGTAGTTCAAGAGGCATTGCAGCAGGATCTAGCTCCAAGCAGCCCTTAGGTACATTTTCAGCTTCTTCACCCGTCAACATGCGAAAAGGAACCTGATGTGAGAAACGGAATAACTCTTCTCTAGGAATTATCTGGGTTTTCACTGTATCGATAATCCTCTGAAATACTGCTTTGAAACCAGGAAGCTTAACTAAAGGTGCAATAGGCACGCCTCCTTCAACAAAATCATCAACAACCGCTACCAAATCATACTTATGTATCACTTCTTCAGGGGTTGATTCATTCCAGTCCTTTGACCAATTTCTGTATACAGCCCAGATCTCGCCCTTCCCAGGAAGGATCCTGATGACCCCTCGGAATCCCTTCTCCCATCTGACCATGTGCGAGAAAACATTGACACTGTCATAAACGGCATATCTCCCCACCCTGAACTCTCCACTGGTCTTGGTAAAACCAGAAGCAACCCAATTTACAGGGCCAAGTTCACTGTTGCTTTTGGAATTTAGCCAACTAATGCGCATCTTGAAAGGTTTTAGAGAGAGAACCTTCTGAACAAGTGCATAGAAACGAGGCATGCCATCTTCATCATCATATGCTGCCCATACTTGATTGGCCTCAAAGGATTTCTCGCCTCGATCCTTGTCAAAATCATGAAAATCAGGATCAATAACATGGATAGATGATGGCTCATCCGTTTTTTCATCTAAATTACCTGCAGCGCCACCTGACTTGCCCAAATGTTTCTGTTTCTTGCCTTGGTTTGAGGATTTCTCAGACTTGCTCCTATCATTCAGATCTCCATTTCCACTAGTTGTCATATTGTCCTCTGTATTTGGCAGGGTTTTCGCCTTCTCTTTCCCTATCTCTGCATCTTCCAACTTCCATTCCGTCAACTTCTTGTTAATATCATTTCTAGCCTTGAGCATGAGAATGGTGCGGGTGTCCTGCATCACCAAGTCCCTTGTCGAACCACCATATTGTTTGTAAGACATACCCCTCGAGATGTCATTCAGTCTTTCTGATTCATAGGCATCTCTGCTAGCATCAGAATGCATGCCATTAGCCATGTCCATGTATCGGTTCTCATCAACATCCCCCATACCATCACGGCCTACGCTTCTACTTTTCTTTGCAGGCCTCTGTACTTCACTTCCACCAGGGTATACCTTTGAATTTCCCGAACATAACCCACTGGAAGCCCTCTTAAATTCATTGCTATTTGATCGAGCTTCCTCTCTCCTAATTTTATCATAAGAGGGATGTGCCGCATTGGGGGCAACTGCAACATTAGAAGTTGACGCATTACTCGTACGAGAGAATTGCCCCCACTGGAAATTAACATTGTGGTTAGTGTGCAAATTCTTTCCATGCATATTTTGATTTGGCCGACCATTCTGTGGCGATGCTGTCCAAGGAAAAGTACCAGAAGCACTCGGCACAGTGCCTGTCTCGATGGCCAAGAATGGTTCATGACAATTAGGACATAGGAGATTGTGATTAACATACACCCGGAGATACTCATACTGCATCCGGCACCGGCTGCAAGTCGTCCAAAACGTACTTGGTTTCGACTGTCGTGGGGCAGGTGAGGGTGCTGGAGCAGTTTTCGGTGTTCTAGAATTAGAATCTGCATTACCACTTGCAAAATTGCAATTACCATGAGTAGCATGAGCAGATGGACCCGCTCGTGGAGGACATGAGGGCCTACTTGGCTGTGCAGCCTTTTGCTTGGAATTCCTCTTATGATCATAAGCTGATCTACGTAACTTGTCTGACAACACACTCCATGCCTCAGAGATGAGCTTAAACGCCCCCTCTGCACCGATAGACTTGTTCTTATCAGGGTGGAGCATAAGAGCTAGCTTCCTGTACTGTTTTCTCACAGTCTCATCGTTGGCCGTTGCATTTACACATAGAATTTCATACCAATCTGCCTCATCATTGATCTTCTTCTCAGCAGCCGAATAAACATCAAAGGTGGCTACCATCTGAGCAATACCCTCCAATGCAGGGTACAGTTGTGATGCCTTCAGAGCGAATTTCTTCGCTCCCTCAAGATCTTTTGCCCTAAATTTCCTCTCGGCAATCTCCTTCGCCCTAACGGCCTCATCCTTGTTGCACTCCATCACTCTCTTCACACTATCAACTACAAATTACCACTGCACCAACCTAGTTTTCCGAAGCGAATCCGTGGGAATGAACTATAGAACAACTCAACCACCACTATCAGAAACACCAAGAATTCCCATGCACCCAGGTCGCGGGACTCTTTCTAGTGCTCACAAAATCATACAAAAATTTCCACCCACAAACTACCAGCAAGGAAAAACGAAAAGCACACAACAATTACGCCAAAGTTCAAACAACAAATTTCCCGCAAAAGAACACCAAACCCTAGTCTTTCCCTCCCAGTCAAAACTCAAAATTTCCCTCCTTCTTTCCCAATGAAAAGCGAAACCAATCACTCACAATGGAAGACCAAGAAAATTAATCAAAACACAAGCCGAGTTAGAGAGCAATCGACGGCTCCCACCGGAGAAATCTTAGATCGGCGACGGGAATCTGTAGCCCTTTTATCTAGGGCAAAGGAAGTCAGTGTGTAAAGAGAAACAAGGCAGGAGAAGAGATTTCGACCCGAGAACATTTAGGATTCACCTGATCAGGAATCCGACGACGAGGATGAAAAACTTTCCGGTGAATCCCTCCATTTTTTTCTCACTCATCACCCAAGAAAAATATAATTCTAGTGTTTTACAGGCCCCTAAAGAAAGGTACCCACAAATAAAAGGCCTATTTATTTTCCCCTCACCCAATTATTTATTATTTTTCTAAATATCAAAATATTTATTGATTGGTTGTTATGCATGTTTAGTTTTTTTTTTTCTAAGCTCGAAATTCTAACTAGAGTTAGTTCTACCAACAGGTGTAGTTACTGCATAAAAGCAAAAATAGTTATTGAAAGTTAGTTTGTTTTAGTGGGGGAGCTTGAAAAACGGCTTGATTACATATTATTTTATTTTAGAAATGCTTTATTTAATTTCCCACTGATTTTTTACAGAATTTTCAATGTTAAAGAATTCATAATTCACATATTATTTATATATTTTATTGAAGTTAAGGAAATATATACACGTATTATCATATAACAATACCAAAGTGGGACCTACCAATGTTGTCAAAAGGATGGGCATGTTAACCCAGGCGTTAGGGTGTTGCACCCATGATTAACCATGGTTTACCACCTTGGTTAAGCTAACTATGTCCGTGGTTAGGGTGAATTACATGGACCACTGAAAAGAGATACCCGTATCAACGACATGAGTGTGAACCTCTGCCCCTTGTGGGACCCACCAACTTGCACGTTCTCGAATGCTCTAACCCAAACTTTTTTTTTTCAAGTATGACCTACCACAGTGTAATAACACTATAGCTCTCTCTTATATATATATATATATATATATATATATATATATATATATATATATATATATATATATATATATATATAAAAGAACTTAACTCTTAATAATGATGAATGATTGAAATTTAAATCTAAAAATAAAAAATACAATCATGATTAATTGAAATAAATATTGGTGGATCTCACCATGTCTATTATCTTAATGGTGCATTGCTCACTTGCACCAGGTCATTTCGTCGAGATGTCCGCTAAGAACAACAAGATTGATGAGAACCCCAAAAGAAGAGAGTGCTAGTAAGGTGATGTCAAGAATGAAGAGGCATTGCTCTCTCGAGCATACCAAAGTATTCCTTCTTCTTCTTCTTCGACTCTCTTCTTGCTTCCGCTTTGCATCCGGCCGTTATTGTATCTTCAGTCCGGCTATCAGAAAGCAACACACACAAATCAGATGACCAACACAATAGTGTTGGTTTCAACAGCAAAACAAATGGTATATAATGATTATATGAGATACACAGACAAGCTTAGTTCATCAATAATGTCAAATTACATTATATAATGCTGAACCACGTTATTGAAATTCAACGATCTTCTCTCTAACAAAAAGAGCTTCATATAAAATATTTAGCACGACTAAAACTCATGAATTTGAGAGAAACATACGGTTCAAGATAAAAACAAAAATAACTTCTATTTTTTACTTTTTTATTTAGATCATCCTTCTCTATAATCTCGTGAATGATCTAGCATGAGCGAAACTTTCTCTCTCTCTCTCTCTATATATATATATATATGTGTATATATATAATTGCTTACTTAAAACGGTATGTATATATATAGTTGTTTACATCAAGAACTAATCACTTAAAATGGTTTTATGGAAAGTAACATTTAAACCTGGAGGACCCTTCATCTCCACATATGAAAGAGTTAGAAATGGTTTTAAAAGAGGGATGCTTTTTTGTCAAATTGTTATAATATGCTGTTATTGCACTGACCGTGTCACTTTTGTGATTAAAAACGAAGCAAAAGTTGGCAACCAAAACGTTCTTCCAACAATAGAATAGCAATTTATGAAAATTTTATAGGAACCATTCGAAAAATTAAAAGTCCGTGCTGCTAACAGTAAATACACAAGTAATAGATTTACAAACTGCAAATTAGTGCCACCACACTAGACATGGTCGGTTCGTAATCAGGTCATGGATTTAATGGGAACCAAACTGGGTCCAAACCGACTAAGATTGAAACTTATTAAATCGGATATGAAATCGTAACCAAATCTGAACTTCCTTCGATTCGATTCGCTTACGGTTTTAACATTCAGGAAATCAAAACCAGTGTTTCGAAACCCCTTGTTTCGAATTTTACCTACAAATACGTATCAATTGAGTTGAATGCTTGGTCTTTGACTTTTAACAAGCTACTTTTTATCCTTATTCGTTGTTTGAGATTGACAAGGAAAAGCATATATTAAATGCAACGTGATATAGTGAAACCACACCATCAATAACTTGAATGGTAGAAAATAATTGAACTTTTATTTATAACAAATAATCATTATATTAAAATTTAAAATAGATGGTCATCATGAGACTCACAAAGAGTCATACTAACTCTATTGAGTCTCAATGACTCGGTGCATAAAGATAATCGAACCGTTTACTTTTTGTTAGATTTATTGTTTTGTAAAAAGGTTTCGGTTTTGAACCGAACACCACCGATTTTACATACGTACCGGGACTGTTTTAATACCGATTCGGTCACTGTTCCAGGTTCTGACAAACTGGAGTTGGTCATGTCTACATGAAACCCGGTTCCGACCAAAATCAGGTCATACCCGAGGGGCAAATTCGAAATTCCCAAAATTTAAACGCAAGCCACAGCCTCTTTTCCCGCTCTGCGCTCCCCTTACGTATTTCGTCGACCACACACACGCAGAGAAAGCCAGAGTTCTTCGGTTGTCAGATGATCAGTGGAATCCCTCCATCGGATCATCCCTGTCTTTAGGTTATTCTCCTCGGACAATCGATGGAGGCCTTCCGTCAGATCCTCCCCGGCCTGACCTTTGTCTGCATAAATGATCGGTGAAGCCTTTAATCAGAATCTTTGGATGGGGATATGAGTTCGATGAGTTTTTAAGGTTACAATTTCTTCCTTTTCTCAGGAGATATAGACACGAAGTTCACTGGTGGTCTTCATGACAATGATCATAATTTATGACCGTAAACCAAGCTAGCAATCAACATTGTTATCATGACAGCAACAAGGATTATTACTCAATTGGATTTTTTATCACTTTATAGTTTATACAACAATACTGAGATATGTGATTGGGGTATTAACATCTCATCATAGGATGACAAGATTGTGAAAGATTGTGAGTTACAAAAGTAACTGGTGACCACTTGATATGGCATCCGTCAAAAGTAACTGGTGGCTGCTTGATATGACATCCGTTACTTATGCTCATCAAATCTGGAAAGAGGGGGCATCTTTCTTAGATTTCATGAGATGCATTCTTATCTTCAAAACAAAGGTTTTATGTATAAACCAAAAATTGTTTTATTTTTATATAGATTGAAATAATGGATATCATGGACAAACAAATCTCCCCAATATGGTTAAATGGAAACCAATAATGGAAAAACGGTAGAACAAAAAAGGTATAAAAGGAAAGAGGGTAAATAAAAAATATATGATCAAAAGAATTAAAAAAGGATAAGCTCTCGTCTTCTTTTCTCATGTGAAAACCTTCTCGAAGGAAACATGAAAATAAGAAAAGTTGATTTGTTCCTCATCCATGTTCTTCAACAACACTCTGGTTCGACCTCACACTTCGGGCGTTTGAACACCTAGTATCACTGCTATGTGTATGATTTTCCTCTTTGAAAATAGATAGGTAAGGGAATCAGGTTTGTTGTTTAGTTACAAACAAAAAAAATTGAGAAGAGAAAGAACAAAAGACTTATCACAGCGGAAGGTGAGTTCATTCTTCTTTTCCTGAGACATAAACAAAAAAATAACTCAAGGAACAAGAAAAGATAGCATAGAGAAACGTCAGACCAGACAATCCCCTAATTCGGCAATAGGAGGTTCTGTCTGAGAAAGAGGTGAAAGACAGTCAGTGGTTCGGTCTCTCCTCTTCCTCCGATCTAGCAAAGTAGAACATACTATGGTTCCTTTATTGTCTCTCTCTTTCCCTTCTCCCTGCTCCCCTCTCCGATTTTTCCCAATCTCTCTCCTTTCATCAAACAACGGTTTACAAGAAACTACCTCAGGTTTCTCGTAAACTTGAAGTACGCTAAAACTAGAAAATTGTCTCAAGCATTGGGTTAAAATTACCTGTTTGCGCTCTAGTATTTCAAAAATTTATACAATATCAACAAAATTAAGATTTTGTGGAGATATTTTTCTATAAATTTATGGAAAGACCTTGTGATAGTGCTTTTATCGTTTTGCCCTTAATATTGTGCGAACATTACAATCACGCATGTAGTGTAGATTTATAGATTTATCTTTACTATTTTCTAGAAATTACTATGATTGCTTTTACTGTTCTGTCCCTAAGTATTTAAGATATTTGCTGAATAGTCAGCAAGATAGAATTACCAAACTATCCTTCAACTTTTGATAGAATTCTAGGGTTCTATCTTAGTCTTGTTACTTATTTGTATTCCCTGATTAATACCTGAAATGTTTCCAAAATTATAGTTAGGTGTTTGTAATGATTTGCAAGATAGTATATGTTATTTAATAATATTACTATTAGGCGTCTGGCAAATAAATAGTATATATTGTTTAATTTCATGTTTAAATCTAATTATGTGTTGCTTGTTTATAACTTTTGCTTAAAATTTGTAGATCCTCTTTTGTTTTGGTTTGTCAAATTTTCTAAAATGACTGAAAGAATATGTGTATCAAAATTAACAAAACTCAAAAAACTTAATGGCCTAAAGTTTAAAACATGGAAACGTAGAATTCCCTTGGCCTTGATATTAGAGGGATTTGAGTCAAATATGATACAACCACAAAGCTACATATTTAGTTACTTCTCAAGAAATATAATTCACATAAAAAAAGATAATATGGTTGAACATGTAAATCAAATGTTAGTTATAGCTAACAATTTGGCAGTAGCTAACTCAAAATATATGAACAAAAATAAAGGATAAATTGCTCTTAGCTCAGAATTTAGCTCTAAAACCAACTATAATAAAAAGAAACCAAATAAGAAAATTGGCAAATTTGATAAAAGGGTGGTCAAAATTTTAAGAAATCATAAGAATACATTTTTCGAATAAAGTGTTTCAATTATGACAAGATTAAGCACTTTAAAAGAAATTATCGTAACTTAAAGAAAAGTTAGAGTAACTCTTAACAAGAAGGCCTGAAGAAGAAATAGGACATTTTCTGCATTATTTTTGAATGTTTATACATGGACCGTCTTATGACTGGTTGGTGGATAGATTTTGCAGTTATCCAACATATCTCAAAAAGCAAGGAAGAAGTTATGACCTAAAGGAATACAAGCTTTGGGAACAACATGTGTATATGGAAAATAATCCTTTATTGATATTGTAGAGTTGAATCCTTTTAAGATTGATGTAGGAGGTACTCTTGTTGTACTCACAGATGTATTAATTGTGTCATCTATTAAGCGTAATTTAGTATTTGTGGAGGTTAGATTTATACTTAAAAAGTTATTGTGAAAAAGAATGATAGTATAACCCTTTTTGGTATTTTTGATTTTGAATATGGATTGTTTAAACTGAACGTTAATGAAGTATACTCTTTTTTTTCTTATATTAGAATATTATGCATTGTACACCTCAACAAAATAGTATAGTAGAAAGGTATAACAAGACATTGTTAAATAAGATTAGGTCCATGTTAATAGATGCTTCTCTTGTATGAGTATTTTGTAGAGAAGCAGTGACTATAACCATATACATATTAAATTGAGTATTCTATAAAATTGCATTCTCTACTATATGAGATGTGGTTTGGAAGAAAACTATATTTGAGTCATCTCAAGAGATGAAGATCTATCACACATGTTAAGATTCTTTACTAGTATAGGGATAAATTAGATAGTAGATCCTTGAAATGTGTCTTTATTGAATATCCTACAAGTTATAAAGGATATCGATTTTATTACAAAGATCATGGTTTAATAAAAAGTAATAATGTTGAATTCTTAGTAGAGACTAAGAATGACATTCTTGTAAATGATGAATGTGTTGATGATCTAGTAGATCTAGACCCATCATTATTTGAACCCATGAATTTAGATCCAATTGACCTTCTTGAACATACTAAAATTTTAAGTTAACATAAAAGACCTAAAGTCGCTCTATTTTACTTAAAGGATTATTATACTTTTCTTGTTAAGGAAGTGTGTAATTCAGTAGATTTAGATGAATTGACTAATAACATGTATTATCAAGTTATTAACCCATTAGAATCATTAGACTTAAAAAAGCAATTGATGAAGAAATTAAATCTATTGAGAAAACCAAGTCTGAGAATTGAGAGGTTTGCCAAAAGAAAAGGAAGGTATAGGTTATAAATGAGTTCTTAAAAAGAAATATAAAGTCAATGGTACGATCAACAAATTTAAAATGAGGTTGGTTGGAAAGAGATTTTCGTAAAATGAGAGGATAAACTATATAGAGACATATTGTTCTATAGCAAAATTTGCATCTATTAAGATTATTTTAGCTATTTTGGCATATTATAGTTTGGATTTACATCAGCTAGATGTAAAGACTGCTTTTCTAAAGAGTGATTTAGATGAAATTATTTATATACAACAACTAGGAGGATTTATTATTAAAGGCAAAGAAGTTAGAGTTTATAGGTTGAAAAAATTTCTATATGACCTTAAACAATTTCCTCGTCAATTGTATTTAACCTTTCAAAATAAAATGATAGAACTTAGGTTTCTAGCTAATGAACTTAACAACTATGTATATGTCATAAATAGTGGGAGCTGCTACAAACATTATGTAAATGATGTTTGTAATAATTAAAATTTTGGTTCGTCACTCTTGAACTTCAATATACACAATAGTTATAAAATAATGTTTTCATTTCAATTGAAAAAATAATTATAATTACAAACTGTGAATAACATCTAATCGTTATTCTTAATGTCATGTATAATATCATCTCGTAATCTTTTCAATTGTATATACATTTTAATATGTTCATGAAACGATTGATTCAAATTCTTGATGTTTTTTTGTCAATATCATTGCTAAGATGAAAAGATAGGAGGCATCAGAGAGTCATCATATGTATTTGCAAAAAAATAAGAGCACAAGAGAAAATTAATCACAAATTGGATAAAGTGAATGCCTAAATAACATAATCATATTTAAATGTATTCTGATTACCGCTAGAAAGTATCGTGTAGCATGATGATAACACATATACTACACAACCCTGATAGTTGGCTTCTCACCACCTGGCATTAGTAGCATAAATATTGTTGTAAACATGAAAATTTCCACTCCTGAGTATGAGACCATAAATGAACCTTTTCATGCCTACGTCGTTTGTGGGCGTGCCGACTAGCTTACTCAAACTAGCGAAGGTTTTTGAAATATTTCTGACTTTTTGGTGATTGTAGAAAAGCGAGATCTTTTCGCTTAAATCTTCTTGAACCGACGCTTAAGGGTCAGTTTAAGCGCTTAAGAACTTCAATTTTTAAACAAGTTTTTACTTCAAACTAACTTTGAATGACAAGTGTTTTTGGAAGAATATAATTTGTGCATTTTGGCCAATTTTATCACGAAGGTTGGACGACCCTAAGTCTTTGTGAGTTTTATCTATTTAGGCCTGCTGTGTGTGGAATGTGTGGCCTAATTTCAGCATGGTTTGAGCAAGGATTCGAGGGCTTTCTAAAGCGAGCGAATGTAGGGATGCTGATATCTTTTTTGGGCTTTTCGAGAGCGATGATGCAAACTCACCTAAATTGAAATTACAACTCACTCGACCTTAAGTAAACCCACACAAATTGAAGTGCAACTCTACTTTCTCAAAAGTAAACTCACACAAATTGAAATGCGACTCTACTTTCTCAAAGTAAACTCACACAAATTTAAATGTGACTCTACTTTCACAAAGTAAACTCACACGACTTGAAATGTACATATAGGTTTTATCCTAAGAGCGGAAAGGCTCAATGTGTGTGAGTGTAAAGAGCGGAAAGGCTCGAGTGCTCATGGGTGTTCTCGTGTGGAATTTAAATTGTAACTTACACAACTTTCACAAAGTAAATTCACCCCAATATAAGTACGACTCACACTGCTTTCACGAATTAAATTCACCCAAATGTAAGTGTAACTCACACTGCTTTCACGAATTAAATTCACCCAAAGTGAAATATATATATTTAGCTTAAGAGCTAGAAGGCTCGAGTGCGCGTGAGTGTGATCATGTGCAATTTAAGAGCAAAAAGGCTCAAATGCACGTGGGTGTACTCATGTGCAGTTTAAGAGCGAGAAAGCTCAAGTGCACGTGGGTGTACTCATGTGCAGTTTAAGAGCGAGAAAGCTCAAGTGCACGTGTGTGAGCTCATGTGCTATTTAAGAGTGGAAAGGCTCAATTGCACGTGTGTGAGCTCATGTTTCATCCACGAATATTACAACCCGGGGGGAGACTTCGCTCCATTATTACAACCCCGTTACGAATTGAATTGAATTGAAACAAGTGATTAAAAACCGAAACTGTACTTACAAGTTTTCGTTCGGTTTAGTCTCTCGTTTCCGTTTGTGGGGTTCACTCGAGTCTTCCTTCGTCGCAGCCGTGAGCCAAGTCCACCTTGGTTCAGCTTGTGCAAGTCCACCTCGAGGTAGTTCAACCCATGGGTCTTGAAGGATCAAGGTTTAGCTGGGCTCAAGTAGGCTCGACCCAAGGTAAGTTGGAGTCAAGTGGGTCCAGCTAGATGTGAAATGGCTCAAGTCATTTCAGCTTAGAGTGTCGAGCTAGGGCTTGTTTTAGCAAGGAGGGGGTTAGCCTAGGATTAGGTTTAGGGAGTGGTTCAGTTGGGGGCAGCAAGACTGGCCAAGGGTGTAGTCGGCCAGGTTGCAAAGTGGCCTTGGCTGGGTTCGGCCAAGAGGTCTAGTTGGTCAAGGTTTGAGGCAAGTGGTTAGATTTAGGATGGGTCGGCCGGGGTATGGTCTAAGTGGGTGGTTTAGGTGTGAGCTAGGTGCAGCCAACACCTAGCCAAATCGGTTTTAGCAAGGGCTTTTAGCTAGGTGTGGCCAGCACCTAGTCGAGTTGGTTTGAGAGTGGGTTAGGTCAAAGTTTAGCTAGGTGCAGCCGACACCTAGCCAAATCGGTTTAGGGTGGCTATTAGGTGCAGCCCAAACTAGGTTGGTTAGGGGCTGGTTTAGTGCCAGCAGGGTCAAGTCCTAGGTAGGTTCAAGTTCAAGGCAAGATTCGGCCAGAGGTGGGTGCAGCAAGGTGGGTGTCTAGGGTATAGTTCGATTGTGGTCTTGGGCCAAGTTGCAGCCAAGGTCGGTTCAGCCAAGTGGGTTAGCTAAGGTGCTCGGTTGATGGTAGGTAGAGCCAAGGCTCGACCAAGCTTGGTTCAGTTAGGCGGGTCTTAGGGCAGCAAGGTGGTGAAGAGTTTCGGCCAGGTTCAAGTGGCCAACAGGTGCAGCCAGGGTGCAAGGTGAGTTGGCTAGGGCAGCAAGGCTAGGTGGGTTCAGTTTAGGGTGTGGGTTCAAGGGTGTAGTTTCGGTTGGTGGCAGGTCAAAGGGGAGTGCTCGGCCAGCAAGTGGGCTTAGCCGAGTGTGGTTTAGGTTCAAGGGGGTGAACTAGGTGCAACCAGCACCTAGCTGGGCTCGATTTGGGTATGGTTTGGGTAAGTTTAGGCCAAGTGGGTTAGGTTGTGGTCAAACTAGGTTAGGTTCAAAGGGGCTTACCTCTTGCAGCCGGTCCACCTTAGTCCACCATGGTTGCAGCCCACGTCCAAGCCAAGCACCTTCTTGTTGTAGCCCACCCCTTGGTCATGGTCACAAGGTTCAAGCCCACCTAGCCCAACAAAGTCAAGCCCACTATTCTTGACTTTTCCACACTCTCTCTCTTACTTTTTCAAGCTCTCCATGCCCCCTTTGATTTCACGTGAATTGTTTCTCCCCCCCTTGGCCCTATTTATAGGCCAAGGGGTGGGTCTTGGATTTGGGTTTAGATCCAACCCAATCCAATTTCTAAATAGATCTGGATCTGGATATTTTTGTTCAGATCCAATCTAAAATTTCTTTTTTCCGTCTTTCTTTGGTGTTTGAAACGGGCGGTTTTGAACGGGCCCCAGTTCCATCGGTGACCCGATTTCAGGCTAGGTTTTTCCCAGTCCCTTTAATCGGCCAGTTTCGCTTTCAGGACTGCTTGTTGTCTGATTTTTTATTCGTCTGGTTCTGTCTCAAGCTTGTTTTGGATGAAGTTAATCTTTGAATTTTTTCACGGACTTCGGATTTTCGTTTTGACAAGCTTGGTGCTTGATTTCTGACAGCTTCATCAGGGGTTTGGCTTTTATTTTCTTTTGAGAGCTGAACTTGATTTTAACCCGAATTCTGGTTTTTGGCTTTCTGTCTAGCTTTTCTCCGAACGGGCTTGAACTTTTCTTCTTTCTCTTGTTTTGGCCTCAAGCTGGCTTTTGAAGTTTGGAAGTTTAGAAACATGGCATTTTTGGGGTGTTTACAATTGTCAACCCTCTTAGAAAGGGGAGTACAAATGCTACCTCCATCTTGTAGCAATGATTGAATCCATGTTTGGGTGAACATCCAATAATCACTAAGACATGACTCATCCTTTATGTATGCAACACAATGAATAAGCATCAATACTATCATTCTTCATAAAACCCCATGAATATATGTTATGCATGCATACCATTTCTTTCAGACATTATTTACAAGTTCTCCTCCCGTCCCAATAGTTTTTCAATGACTCGATACCCATAATTTATATCTCCAATAACATTCACCCACGTATTGACAAAGATACTTATAAAACATGGTATTATCATCTCATATGTCAGTTCAAAGTCTACCTATGTTGAAATGTTTTTCTCAAAGGATACCTAATAAAAGAAATAGAAATGTCAATATTTGAAAAAGGATCACAGCTCCTTGATGAAAAATGACTCATCTCGATAGAGGCCTCACACCTTCAATCATGTGTACGTCTATGTCCACACCTTCCTCTAAGAGATGCATTCTTATGTACATGCTCCTAAGCTAACAAATCTTTTTTAGGATGACGAATGAGTGACTCATATAGGGTGATGCAATCATAATTCAATTGTTCATTCAACATCTTAACAAATTTATCTAGATGTAGATGATGTGTTAACTTCCTCGAAATAGTACTTATCATAGATGTTCCTATATCCTCTCCTTTGTGATCGACAATATATGGCATGCCCTCTTCCATGTCTAGTTTTTTTCAAAATGAATGAACTATTAATAATTTATTTGATTCACCATATTTAAGGAGAATGTTGATCTTATGAGCACATGATAATTCATATGAACGTCGCATTGTACAACGTCATGTGGTTGTTTCTGAACCTACTATCTCCATACAATTATACTCTCTTACAATCAAGTCAAGAGTGTGTCATGTTAGTATTCTCTACAGGTTTGTTATAATATCTTTTGTCACGTTAATATAATGCCTAGTGTAATGGTTTGCAATTCTATAATGGCTTCTTCAATTCTATAATATACAACTCTATCAATGAATGTATTTGTCTTCAACTTGTATCAAATTTCCTAATTGAGCTATTGAATAACTCTTTCAACTTTGTGGGTGCCCTTTTCATCCTTACAATCATTAATAAACAATTAAAATAAGGATAAAAAATAATAGACAATATATATATATATATGCATTAACAATTAATTTCAAGTACCTATTAGTTGTATATGTACTATAATAAATCATCTTATCTGTCAATGCTGAGACAATTCTTTCCTTATACATATCCAACTACTGCACTTTAACATAAGAGAGTATAGTATTAAAAAATTTCACTTTAATTCTATTACTTCCACAACTTCCTTATAACTTGTCTCACTTGATAAATTGATGACCTTCCTCAAACTCACACCAAATGCACTTGCTATCTCTTTATTCATTATTAATTTTATAATAAATATTTTAATATTTTTTGCTTGTGTCGTCTACATAAAAAGTAAGCCTAATCAAAAATGCAATTTGAATAGCATTCACCAAAGTCATATCACAATCACTGCATATTACACATGAAAAGTTGTTTGGAATGTATAACTTTGTCACACACCTCAATACTCAAACATAATTCCCCTTGGAGAGAGATGCTTTTGTACTACATTTGAATAGAAAATCCGATGAGTGAATCATTCAACTCAAAATCATGAAACACCAACAAAAACAAAAAAAAATATAAAGACATCACAAACCTACAAAATACAAAAATATTTCTAAAAATCAACCTCTTAAAACCTTGAAAAATAGGAAAATCGGACAAATCAATGTTCTCTTTCTTTTTTTGTTTTAATTATTTCGTGTTTCGTAAATCTCTGGTGAGGTTTGTAAGAACCTAATCATGTATTCTTTAGTTGTGAAGAAAGCAACAATAGTTCTAAACGGACAAAATGTTGGTCGTTAGAGTAAAAAGAAAGGAATAATGGAATTAGGTGCTAAAGAAGAAAGAAATTGTTATAGGGATATTTTTGGTATTTTTAAATTAAGGTGTGTGGATAGGAAAGAGGTGTGCAGAGAGTAATCCCCTCTTAAAGTTTAGTGTTCTTTTAAGTTCATAAAAAAAGAACAAGTGAAAATTCAAAACTTCCCTCACTCTTCTCCGAATGAAAATCGAACAAATCACTCACAATGAATACCAAAAAATTGAATTATTAAACAAACTTGAGTGAGAGACCAAACACCGGTCAGAAACCCGCCGGAAAGATCTCAGATTCGGGATGACAATCTTGGGCTTTTGATTTCGAAAGTCATAAATAGATCACTTAATTTATGAACCCATGTGCCACACAAGTATGTGCATGTAATGTCGTGTGGGACCCACTAGTGGTGTTGTCAAGAGGATGATTTTGGTAACCCTCGTATTGGGGTTTCGTTATTATTAACATAGTTATCAGTTTGGTTAGGCTAATTGGATCTTTAGTTAGGATGAATATATATATATATATATATATATATATATATATATATATATATATATATATATATATATATATATATAATAGTGATTGAATCTACCCATCATTATTTGTGGGTGGCATGAATATAATAAAAATGTCTTTTATATTTTTTTACAATCTCTTACAAATTTTAAAATTTCACTCATGTCACCCAAAAATAGTGGGTAAACAGGTGTTGATGTGAGCAAGATCCAGTTTTTTGTGATAAATATTCAAACTCCATCTATCTTCAAAGTTTGCATGTTATTCATCGTGAACGTTAATTGTAAAATATTTTATAACCTCAATCGTTTATCTCAAAAATCAAATAGTTGGATGATTTGAGAATATACAAGGACTATTTACCACTATTACTATTATTATATATAATTACCCAATATGATAGAATATTTGTAATTGTTTAAAGACTAATCGGCCTCATGTACTCATAGTTCTAGCTCACCAGTACGGGCTCTCTAATGCTCATTGCAGGTGGAGAATTCAATCTCCGAAGGGTGCATGTCAATGTGTTTGGCCGGCTTCAGCCTCCACTGTATGCTCTCAAGAAGAAAGCCTCAAAATGCAACAAATTGATGATTAGAATGAATCCACTGTAAACCTAAGTGCATCTCGCACTTTAGATACGATATTTTGCTGGATAATACGGTACGATCGATGGTCTGGATATAAAAAGAGCATGAATTTAACAAGCAATAGCTCACTGTTTTGAAGGTTGACCCATAAAATGAAGGCAGCGAGTCCGGGTACCCGTGGGCGTACATTTGGCTTCGTAGGAAAAAGAAGGAAAGAGCTTGAATTGACGTGGATGATCGAAGCAATTTTGTTGGGTGATGATTCTAAACCCAACGGTACGATTTGAAGGAATCAAAGAGATCTTCACTTTCACCTTGTCTTCTCTCGAGAACCTCACCTGGAATTTCATTGGAAGAGTGGCATTATCAGGAAACAAGACGTCAATGGCTGGGTAAGCTTCAAGGTCTTCGTAGGAGATGAAAAGCAATGAGAGAAGGTCCTAGTACCATTATAAATTTATTAGAAATTATATATATATATATATATATATATATATATATATATATATATATATATATATATATATATATATATATATATATATATATATATATATGTCTGTAAAAATAAGATCCTATTCATTTATGTCATATTCACTCATGCCACTCATTTTTTTTAACATAAGTATAATCTAATTTTTTTTAATAATGTTTGAAAATATACGAAAGACAATATTATTATACTCATAATCGGTATCAATGAACAACATGAATAGTAAGCACGATCAAATCACTTTATCTTTTTCTCTCTATATTTATATTAAAGATTTATCTTTCTCTCTCTCTATCTATCTATATATATATTAAAGATTTATCTTTCTCTCTCTTTATATATATTGAAGAATGCATAGACAAACAATGCACATGTAGAAGCCAAAGAAAACAAAGACGAAGAGTAAGATGCTCTTATGTGTATATGGTTTTTTTCCGTAAGGTTTGAGAAGATAATAGTCAATAAAATAGTTCTCTATATTTAAGTATTCAAGTAATATTCCCTTGTATTTATCTTTTTGAGTTTTCTGTTTTTGGGAGTTATCTAGCTGTGAAAAATTCTGATATTTTTGTTAAATGAAAATGTTGTTTTATTGATTTGTAAAATCACACCCCTTGTGGGTGTCTTTTCTACCAGTGTGCTTTGGAAGTTATCACCGTAGGAGTTCGAGTCCTGGTGGTTACACTGCTTTGGCATCCCGTTGCAACAAAAGAAAATGTGATATATAATTTAAGATAATTTGTTATTATAAGCAAAGTTTATCAAGAATCCTATAAAATTTACGAAGAAGATCAAGCTCGCCAAAATCAGAAAATAAGCAAACACAATTTCCTTCAAACGGGGAAAGTGTCTAAAAAGGGTCAGTTTGATCGGTCGTGAATCGAGCTCCAATTAACTTAAAAATTGCACAGAAACGTTGCCGGCTTGATCCATGATAACGTTGTTTGACTGCTGTCGAGAAACAAACTCCAACCCGAATAACTCTAAATGGATCCAAATGACTCTAACCCGACTAGAATCCGAATCAAATGTACTGCCTCCATGACTGATCTCGTGAGACATATGAATTGCATGTGGCATGTGGTCAACATACTGTAATAGAATCTCATATGGACAACTAATTAGAAAAGTCTTTGTTAACGTCCACCTAATTAGAAACCATGCCAGTGGTTTAAACCGGCCTGAACCGGTCCCAGAACCGGCAACTAGCCAAACCAAACCTAGAATCAGAACTGAATCGGAGAACCACCATTCATATCTAGTGGTAGAATCTCATATGGTATTAATTGCGTGAACTTGCAAAGTAATTAGATGTTCATAAAATAAATACTTGATATTATTTGCATCAAATACTAATGACCCTTTCTGTTTATTACGATGATAAAGCCCGTGAAAACAAATAATGCATTTTATAGGGTTATCTTAAAAAAATTCAAATGTAGTCTTCTATTTTGACTAATCCCCAAAAAATAAGGAGGTTCGAAGGTTGAATATATAACAATTAAATATGTATTTTTATAATTTTACATGTTATTTATTATTTATTAGAAAACAAGAGATAAAGAGCCTCAAGAAGTATCAATCACTGCCTCAATAGATTTTATTCAATTAACCACCTCTATATAAATTATATCCTTTAGAAACCCATTTAAATAATACAAAATTATAAAAATCCACCTTCCTAGATAACATGTCAAGTGACATAACATGGGCAACTGTACCCTGGGCAAAGATGACTGGTGCGTATTCCTCCAGAAAATGTGATGTTACATGAAAGTCCGGGAAATTTTCATCCTCGTGAACAGGATTCTGGTCATATTCATCCATAACCTTGATGCTCCAGCCTTGTTGCTTCTCAAATTCATCCCTCTCGGCATGAAGTGCTCTTTGGGCGTATAGGAGTCCACTAGTCAGTGGCCTCTCAAAAGCAGTTCTTTGAGTATCGTCTGCAAAAATTTTCTGTATAAGGGATCAAATTAGTGTCGACGTGTGTGAGCAAGGGTTAATTTCAATTTTCTTTTGCAAATTACCACATGACTGTTGAAAAGCCTAATTTGATCCTATTCTTGTATACGGTAAAACTTGTCAAACTATTGTAAAAGAAATATACATAAATGATTTTCACACTAAATACTGAGTCAAACCTTCTCTTTTTTTCTTTAATGAATAGTTTAGGTCATTTATGACCTAATGCTATGTATGAAACACGTTTACATGTTCTCATAAAAGACCTACTTCTTATCATATTATATTTCATATCAATAACTTTATAATAGCAAAACATCAACGATTATTACGTTTGCACATCATAACATCATGAAATTAATGTGCCATCATTTATTGCATGTTAATAGATTTTCTTATATGTGAGTAGTACCAGTGCGGGTGAATAAGTTTCTTGTGGAGGTTTAATTTCTCCATTAGAAATATATGCACACTTACAACATTAACCAAGGTAGGGAATGATTAGAAGTGTAGTTTATGAAACTAGATTTGATCGGTCAGTTCAATTGGTTAAACAAGACCATGATATGATTCACCCCACATGTTGACCAACCTACAAAAGACCGATGAATCAGACAGGTCAATTAGTTATTTTTAGGGTTTTATATCTTTTATTTGTACTTAATTTTAAACAATAAATTTAGTAGCTTTCTTTTATTTATCTAGATGGATTTTTTAAGTATTTGCTTTATATGGAGGTGGTTAATTGAATAAAATCTATTGATGTTGCATCATTCTACGACCTTTTGATCATGAACCTTACTAATGGTTGTGTAAATAGGCTCATGTGTCAAAACACTTTGACAACTTCTAGTAAATCACATGGGGTGTTACCTTAGACAAGAAGGCACCCATTTGTTTTTGTGCTTAATAAGAGTCTCGTATATGAGTTATCAGTGTGTCATGAGTCACATACCTTTCTACTATCAATACAATCACTTTTTTTCTTATTTACTATTAAGTTTTCTTACTATTACTCTCCATTGACGCTCATAATCATTAGTCTTAAGCTTCGATTGAACCACTACATCATTGGTGAGGGCTTGTTAGCTTTTGCACAACCTAGCATCGGTTGCAAGTTCTGAGTCATTAAAGTGATTTCAATGTAGAGCGTGACAACTTAAGTATCAGAGTTGAGATGGCTGGGGACCCCATTTATCATAGAAAGGGAAAACTCATACCATTGGATGCTCCTACTAAAACCGTGTCAAAAATTTTGCTTGGCATTGACGTGTGACTTACCAGACTCAAAAAGCTAGTAGCCCACTTTGACGTTGTTGCATGTGTTGTATAAGGTTTTAATCAATTAATGGGAGAAATTTATTCCGACGTAAAACACCTAAATAAGCACGTGAAAGTTTGTGAGAACAACAACTTCTATTAGACGAAAATTGCATTGTTAACCCGTATGCTAAAACTTAAGGAAGGAATTATTATGACACACTTAAAGAGGCAAACTTTGAAAGACCCTTAAGCTAAAAAGTTTACTCAAGTAGATGGAGTCGACAGACGGTTGGCTAATGGTAATAGCCAACGTAATAGTAGGGGAGTAGAGCGACCCCGATGGATCAAGGTTCGCAAACATAAAAACTTTGTTGCTGGTTGTGATTAAGACAATATTTGGAACTCTAACATGATTGACTCTCCTGCCTTGTACAGATTTAAGGAAAAGCTTCCTTTCCCATGGTCTGAGATGGGAATATCAATTTGGGCCAATTTTATTTCATCGTTGACGGTACACGTGTTCTATGCGGCAAGTGTTCATATACAAAAGGTTGATGATGCTTTCCGTGAAATGAAGCAACTCAAAGCTCGTGCAGAAGCTGCAGATGTTGCAAAATCTCGGGTACTTTAGCATTTAACATTGTTGATCCTAATCTTTTGAAGAAAATATGGATTAAAACTCTCTCGAGGGAAATATGCTTAGTGAGCTTTTCTGGATTTTAGGTAAAACTGTTATCACATGTTATATAATTTGAAACTTTTTTGATTTGCAGTTTCTAGCTATTGTCTCTCATGAAATCCGAACTCACATGAACGGTGTTTTAGGTGGGTTGTAATATGTCGTTTGTCATTTTGATGCCATTTGGACGTGTTGAGCATGATTTGGTGATTTTCATGCTCTGAATGTAATGGTTCTTCATTCTGCAGGTGTTGCAGATGCTAATCGATACAGATCTTGATGAAACACAATTAGATTTTGTGAGAACTGCTCAGGCTAGTGGAAAAGCTCGTATGTCATTGGCCAATGAAGTTTTTACCAAGCAAAAATCGAAGCAGGCAAGCTTAAGCTTTGATTTGAGGGTCATTCTGGATGATGCCCTCTCACTTTTCTCTGGCAAATCTAAGACAAACAAATAGAGGTACAAAAATGATTTGATGTTTTCATGATGGTTGCATGTCATGAATGACAAACTGATCCATTCAGTTCCTTTCTGTTCTTGCATGGACATACAACGCTCCATTTTGGTCTGCAGTTGGCAGTATACGTGTCTGATAAGGTCCCAGAAATTCTCATTGGTGACCCTGGAAGGTTTCGTCAAATTATCACCAATCTCATGAACAATTCAATCAAAGTCAGTAGCCTTTCATTTTTATTTGTTCCGCTTACAATTACTAGTTGAACATTCTCTTGCATTTATATACTTTCTAAAGGTGTTCCCTTAATTTCCAGTTCACAGAAAAAGGGCACGTCTTGTCTCTGTGCATCTAGTATATGAGGTGAAGCTCATTGGAAATGGTTACAGAGACTCTGTCCAAAAAGTACCAAGGCTGCACTAGGAATGGTTATTGCAGTTCGTTTAATACACTTAATGGATACCGGGTGGTAGAAAGAGCGCGTAGTTGGGAAAGTTTTAGGTGCTTCAATGACGATGACCTCAACTGTAACCAAAGTCCGAAGCCAAATGTTTCAAATTTCATCAACTTACTGGTCTCGGTAGAGGACACAGGTTGTAGTATCCCATTAGAAGCCCCAAATCGTGTTTTTACTCTCTTTATGCAAGGTGACAGTTCTACATCCCGTATCCATTGGAGGTACAGGCATTGGCCTCAGCATCAGCAAATGCTTGGTCGATCTCATGAAGGGTGCGATAGGATTTGCAAGTGAACGCCACATAGGTACTACCTTCACATTTACTGCTGTTTTTGGTAAGGAGCCGGCAGTTGCATGAGACTGGGGGCCAATATCACCAGTATCAACCAGATCATGTGATACCAGAACTTCAGAAAATGATTGCTATGGTAATTGATCCAAGACCTATTCGGGCTAAAGTAACAAAATATCATCTGCAGAGACTTGGGATTCAAGTTGAGGTTTCCAGTGATTTAAGCCAAGTTCTTGGTAAAATATCCAGTGGAAAAACATTTATCAACTTCGTTCTTATTGAGGAGGAAGCCTTGGTTAGAAAAAATCATCTCTTTGCAAAATTTCTGATATACAATTATAGTAAAAACGGTGTCATTAACCACACTGAGTTCTTTGTCTTAGCTTCCTCAACATCCTCTGCCGAGATAAGTGCTGCTAAGTTTATTAACGGATGTGTGCCAACTGTGATCATGAAGCCTCTCAGGGCAGGTATGCTTGCTGCATCTCTGCTTCGAGCCATGGGCATTGAGAAGAAAAAGAATTGTCGCAATAGAGAGCTCTCTATTTTGTCTCTAAAGAGTATGTTGTAGATGATAATGTAGTTAATCTCAGGGTCGCAGCTGCTTCTTTAAAGAAATATGGTGCTAATGTCGAATCTGCTGACTCCGGAAAAGTAGTTGTAGAGAAGCTTATGCCACCACACAAGTTTGATGCTTGCTTCATGGATGTAAAAATGCCAGAAATGGATGGGTAATTACACCATACTAAGTAACACGTCTTCATATAATATTATTATCTGCCCCATCATCTTATGTTTCCATGATTTCAGGTTTGAAACCACGAGGAGGATTCGAGACATGGAAGCTAGTGTTAATGGTTCTGTTCGGAGAGGTGAAGTAATGGATGAAATCTACAGAAAGCACGGGCATGTACCAATATTCGCCATGACTGCGAATGTGCTTCGATCTACGATTGAGGACTGCTTGAGGTCTGGCATGGATGGCTATGTTTCAAAGCCATTTGAGGAGTCACAGCTTTATGGTGAATTCACACGCTTCTTCCAGCCTGATTCCCTTGGAAACGATACAGCGATACGCTTTTTAAGGAGGTGAAACAACTATAAGATGCTAGTACTTTGCTTATAGATTGTTGGTTCCTTTTTGGGAACGAGACCGAAGGTTCTCCAGGAATTACCCAGCACCTGAAAGTCTTGTTGCAGATCCCTGAGCGTTCCCACCTGCTTTTGGGGCAAAAGCTGATCTTTCTGCAGCCTGACCTGCAATTTAAGAAGTTTCTGCGGGTACTGGTGAAGAATGGCAACTGCATCCTCATAATCAATTTCCACCCAATTTTGCATACATACATATATATAAACGTTCTTTGAAGATTCAAACTGATGGCTGGAGATCAATGGATACAAGGGTTTGCCATGCTCCATGAATTCGTCATTTTTTTTGCTCCTTGTAAAGTGTAAATGTTAGAACTGACGAATTCGAGTACAGAGATCGGCTTTTACCTTCCGTCTTCTGCTTATATATATATATATATATATATATATATATATATATATATATATATGATTGTGAATGAGCTCTGTTCTCGCGCAAGTATGGAGTCGTAAAAACAACGAAGGCTGCTTTGTCAGGATTCAGAATATCACACATTGATCAGTCAAACAGAGATTCAGCAACGAGAGAGAGAGAGCAACCAATGTCCCGATTTGATTCTCTGATACAATCAGAAACTGCCAAGGATTTTAAGGACGGTTATTAGTTTGACCTGGATCATTGGAGTTGATTGAAGCCTCTTGCCTCATTCATTCAGCGTATAAGGAGACTGTCTTCGCAGTGAATGATGGCAAATAGGATCACAATAAAGAGAAAAATGGATCTTCATTTAAAGGGATTGGAAATTCCGTTATCATGGCTTCTCTTTTCTGCAACTGGCCAATGTTGTACTATAGCTCACAGATTCGACCGTGTGAGCTCTACTTCTTTAGGGTGATTGAATATCTCATGGTAAAATGTGGGCTCTGTATTATAAGCTACGCATTATAGCTCGGGTTCGACGAGAAGTGAATATGTGAAACTTCGAGGTAATCACACGTTAAGGCTTACCAGAAGCATAAGCCTATAAGCCTGTCATGTTCATATCATTTCCAGTTGGTTTGGCTAGGTATTTTATGTACCTAAACAATTTATGCTTATATACTTATTTTTTTAATGATGTATGTTCTTATTATGACAATTGATGGAGATATTAATTAGTATATTATGCATGGGATGAATGAAGGTTGGTTAAAATAGAGAGGTGTATCCATTATTTTTTGTGATTAGAAGCGTTGAAAGTTAAATATTATAAGCAACAATTAAACCAATTATGAATATGATTCTAATGAGATTATTAAAAAATTGGGAGTAATACTAATGGATGATAAAAATAAGGGAAAATCGTTTGATCTCGTAAAAATGTATGAAAAATTAAATTGTAAAAGTATAAAAAAAAAAGAAAACAACCAAGTGCTTGAAAAGAAATAATAAAAGGTGATCATAAAGAATCTAGGCTGTTGAACCATCTAATATGAGAAAAAGCATAGTTGTTGTTGTAGATGACCAGAGGTATTTGTTGGAGGAACTGGCATTGTTGTAGACTCAAGTCTCGTAATCAAACGTGGGCCTCAGTGCACAAATGTCTTATATAGCAATGGTAACAGGGCAGGTAGGGGCTCCAGCCGACCCCATCCCACACAAAATTTCCCTTTGTTCACCCCGCTCCGCAGGTCTCCAAGTCCAAGCCTTGAACCCACTCCGCAGCCACCCTGTATAAACCTTACATCTTCAAGTCCAAACCAGAATAGATAGTTCTAGTGCTTCATGGTTTCCATGAATGTTTGTGCCTTAGATCCATTATTCATTTATTCACTTAGGCCTTAGACTAGAAGTAAGCATAATGGTGTGCATGTGTGTATGTTTCAGTTCAATTCGGATCACCAAAAATTATGCTTTTGAAGTTGATGATCAGTTCAATTCAGATCATCAGAAGTGAGCAGAAGTCATCATTGCATCCATCTTGTAAAATCATTGTAGAAGATTGAATAATGGTGTGCATGTGTGTATGTTTCAGTTCAATTCGGATCACCAAAAATTATGCTTTTGAAGTTGATGATCAGTTCAATTCGGATCATCAGAAGTGAGCAGAAGTCATCATTGCATCCATCTTGAAAAATCATTGTAGAAGATTGAATAATGGTGTGCATGTGTGTATGTTTCAGTTCAATTCGGATCACCAAAAATTATGCTTTTGAAGTTGATGATCAGCTCAATTCGGATCATCAGAAGTGAGCAGAAGTCATCATTGCATCCATCTTGTAAAATCATTGTAGAAGATTGAATATAAACAAATAGAACACACATAATGAGGAATTTAAAGAGGAAAAACATATAAAGACAGTCAAACTAGTAGTTATTCTTTTCACGTTCAACATCAGATCTTTCTACTACAAGCAAAACCCATGGAACAACATCTAAGCTTTTCAAAACTTTATAAAATCTTAGTCAATGACTATACAATTTCCTCGATCATGATAGAGGAATCAGAAAATGAAATGTGAACTCAAAAAACAACAAGATTCTCATATGTCTTCACATTGATTGATGAGAAAAAGAGAGGATTAGTAGCCAAACTGAGAATCAACATTCCTACTATCTTTTTAGAAAAATACTTCTCATTTTGACGGATAGATATCTTCAAGCTCCACACACCCTTTTATCTAATCACTAATTAGCACTTAGATAAGCTCTAACGGCGAACTAGAAGGCAGTTGAGATGAAGAGTTTCAAAACTAACAAAATCAACAAAACTTCAAACTCTGCTTCACCGATATGTATTTGGCTCAATATCTTTCAGAAGCCCAACAACTTGTTGCATGCTGGGGTTTCTTCGAAGGCAAATCAATATTACGAAATTGACCAAATATCAATTCAAAACCTGACCACCATATTCATATATAAAAAACCTACCGACCACTAGAACAGAAAAAACCAATTCCTGTAAAATACGTCAAAACAGCTCGATAAATCTTATAATATAATTGACACATTAATCTTATCTGTTCAAGTATCAATATATTTTTTACGGTTTATGATATTGATAAAAACAACTGATTCATTTCTTATGGAACTCTTTCGGATGTTCTTTCACTCATTTTGAAGGAATCCACTTCCATACCTCCCATCTTAAAAAGACTCTTTCGAGTGGTGTTAGAATAGAAAGCCCTCGACAAGCAATGGATTATTAATAACATAATTACCTATATTGTATGAATCAATAAATATAAAATATTTGCGATCAAGTAATAATTAATTCATGAGAAAAGGTAAACGGCCCATGGGTGATAGTGGTGGTCCATGTTATGATCAAGTACCCGAGTTCCTTAACATCAAGAATAGAAAAAACAATAAAAGAAAGAAAACTCTTCAACAAATTATAGAAGCATTCACCATATATTTTTCTGATTTCATATCTATTGATTCATATTGATGATATCACAAAAGAGACACATCTTATCTCCTCAATAGATAACAAATAAATGACATTGGAATCAAATATATCATCACTGGGAATATCATAAGAGACTTTGTTTACCTTGATTTGTTTCAAACAATAGTTGTAAAACAAATTGTTCCTGTTTGCTTATTCATTTATGAAAAGCTAGGTTCTTAAACGAACAATAGTAACAACCGAGGAACCTTATATTCTAGCATTGTAGCTCAGAACAACATCGAACACTGAGAAACCTTAGTTTCTTTCATCAATGGTTATAAGTATTAGTCTTGTAAAAGAATATCTAGGAATCATTCAAATACTCACAACTTCAAACACACCATTTCAGGTTTAGTCTAGAAAGTTGCAGCTAGAAAATATGAACATATGAACCACACTCTTCAAACACGCCATTTCAGGTTTTAATCACATATAACAGCCCTACTAAACCCAGCGAATACCGTTTTACACACTTAAAAGCTACACAATAGGCCACCCAAGAAATAAAATAAATAGCACTTAAAAGCTACATATTAGGAGAATCATTGGTTTTACATTGCAAAATATATTTGCTTACCTGAGATTGTGAACCTGCAGCTGCCCTGGACGTGCTGCGGACTTGTGGCTGCCCTAGATGAGCCTTCCTGTTCAAGGAAACGAAAGAGACGTTGGGCTGTTGGCACTTAGACTCATCCTTCAGCGCATGAGAAAACCCAAGATTATATAGAGGGTACCCATGTGATGTGATGAGTCCCAATTGCCATCCCTAGTTTTATAGACCCAATCTAATATCCAAATGGGTATGGGTCTTAGGTCCTGTCGACAAGCTCGGCCTAACCCATGTTGGCCGGCAGTATCATGCAAGCCTAACCATTCGGTCCCTTTTCAAATATGAATCAGAAATCTCTGACCCGACCCTATATCTTTTCAAGACCAGCCCCATTTTAACATCTCTACCCGATACAGTGTTGTGCCGAGATGGATCTAGTAACAGTTTACTATAGAAAGGATAAAAGGATCCGATTCTCAATGCCATATCTTCACACTCCGTCTATCTTTTTGGATTTCAGTTGAAGCTTGACCATATTTGTTTCATTTGGCTACTTTTCAACTCTCCCGAGAATCGAACTTGCCACCTGCAAGTGGGCGCCAAAGAGCCCTACCGGTTAGCTAACATAACGTAGGGTTGTTTGTAAACTCTGCAGCATGTTTTTTCTTTTGGTATGTTATGCTCCCCTCCTAGCCATTGGCTATTTAGAATCAAACATTTTCATGATATGTTCTTCTGAATGTTAAATTAGATATGCCTTAAAATTTTAACGTTAGTTGACAACATATATATCGTTGATCAAACCGATCCAATGGAAAACATTTTTGCATGGATTTAGATATTCATGAGATTTGAGCATATACTCTTCTAGTTCATCGCATATTAGAAAGCGCTTTGGTGGGATATTGACGGATGCAGTCAGTTTGATAATAATTGAGTGACATTATTTCTTCGGTTGAATCAAGGAATCAGTTAGATATGATGCAAATATTAGAAAGTGCTTTAGTGGGATATTCACCAACACAATGCAATCAGTTTGATATGATCAAGTGACATTGCTTCTTCGGGCTGAACCAAGGAATCAGTTAGATATGATGCAAAATGGATCTTTTCTATCGTTGATAAGAGATTTTTATATGAAAAATACAAATCAGGCTTTGAAGAAGAAGGACAAGGACCCGACCACCAAAAGATAGAGGAGGATGAAGATTTATCTACATATCTATATATACATTTATATTTATATATGTCAAGTCTGTAATGGTTCGGATACTTCTTATCCCATACCTGCGTCAACTCGGTCAAAGATTTTATGGTTTCTCGTGAACCTAAACTCAGTCAAACCAACCATCACTGTTCGGGTCAGATTGGGTCGGCCCAACATTGCCACCTCTACTAAAGATCCGAACCAATCTCATATTTCCGTTTCGCAAACCCGTTCCACTCAGATCCAAAACCGAGTCATCAGAGACTCGCTTCGGCGTGCATCTCACGCAATCGCCCTCCGCTATCCAAATGACATAAGTACCCCTGCCTTTCCATTTCTGTTCTTCTTCTCTCTCTCTCTCTCTCTGCTATTCGTCGTCGTATCTCTGTTTCTCTGTCTCCCCCTGTGCAGAGGAAGGAAATCGAAAGAGAAAGGGAGTCGATGGATCCAGACGCAGTGGCCAAGGCGTTTGTAGAGCATTACTACAGCGCGTTCGACGCAAACCGAGCCGGGCTCGGGAATTTGTACCAGGAGGGCTCAATGCTGACGTTCGAGGGGCAGAAAATCCAGGGAGCCCAGGCCATCGTCGCCAAGCTCACCTCCCTCCCCTTCGAGCAGTGCCGTCACGCCATCACTACAGTCGATTGCCAGCCGTCAGGCCCTGTCGGCGGCATGCTGGTCTTCGTCTCCGGTAATCTCCAGCTCAGCGGCGAGCAGCATCCCCTCAAGTTCAGCCAGGTAAGCTTCGCCCTTTTCGCAATTTCAGCTCCCTCTTCTCGTAATCGCCCCAGTTTTCCCGGTCGTGTAGATCTGTTCATCCCATTTCTGTTTGCACGTTGTTTTTTAGTAGATGGAGATTGACTGGTCTGCCATTTGCAGTTTGGTTAATGCTTTCTTTGCCGATTTGAAGTTTTAGTTGGTTGGGTATGTGTTATTACTTACGAGTTTTGAATTTGGGGTTTCAGATTTGGTAATGGCTAGGGTAACTTGTTTGGTTTTCGTGAGTGATCTTTTTGGATAGTTTTCTTGTCTAGACTTGATGGATGACGTGTGGAGTTCTTAGGTTCTTTCATTTTCGTTTTCTCTGGGACGTTGCGGATTTGGGGATGTTCATTGATTTAGACGAAATGATTCCTTTTTTGTTATCGAATTTCTGTTTCTCAAAATATAGTGCTGTTTCGGTTCTGATGGATGTTCTAGGGTTTAGAGGATCCTTTCCTCTGCTTGATGAGATGTTTCCTTTCTCTGTTCCCTGTTTTTCCCTTTGTTTTCCAGATGGGCGTTTGATCGTTTTGTCTTGTTTCTTCAACATGAGTCGTAAACTTGACTTTATGCGACACCCAGCTTGTCTGTATATTGTTTCTGGCGTATCGGATTCTTCACTTTATTGATGGTGGTGAATATTGATTGTTGTAACTTGTAACTGTCTGGTCCCTCTTTAATTTAACTTTTACCGATGGTTTTCTTCTTCTTCTGGATTTCAAGTCGGTTGTAAAGATTTGGTGATTGGTCATCGGCATCACAAGTTGCTGGAATTTGCATGATAGAAAAATTATGATCGGTGAAGGAATTTGTGGATACTGCTATTGTTTCATGTTTTGATGTCAGATTTCAACCCTTCAGTACTTTTATTTGGTTCTTTTAACATCTTGCGGAAGTGCTTGTGGTAATGCTATTTGGTCGGATGCCATCATAGATTGCTATGGAGAAATTTTTCCAACGGGCTGCATTGAGACCTAAGGAAATCTAAGATGATTAATTGATGCTAGTATTACATGCTTTTACCAGTGTTGTAAGCATGATGCGGTATCATTACTGTTTCAAAAATGGTACTGACACGTTGCCGTATCTTACAAATATTGAAAATGTAAAATCATGTGTTATCTACTGAAAATTTGTCTATGGTTTCGCTTTTGACATGCTACTTCATATAGAAGCATAAACACTAAATGTTATAAATTGGTAATTTGTTCCTGTGATGCGGCTTCTTTTGCTATACTTAGACAAATATAGACCCTTCTCCCGTGACTTCTATAATTTGAGTAAAATGAGCATCTAATTAAACTGCTAGCATGCCACAATTTTAGTGTATCTATCATTTTTCATTTATATAATAAATTTTGCAGCATATTTTTTTTAAAAATGTCAATAGTTTTATCATAATTTACAATATGTGCACATCATACCGCAATAATCTTTTAATAATAACTTTCAACATTGAAGGGGAACTCTTTTTTGTTTTTTGAAAGATTGAAGTGAAAATCTTCATTATCTTTAGGTTCTCCATATGAGGAACTCATGGGATATACTAATATAAGTAATACAATGGTACATTTAAGAGGTATTATGTTAATGAAAATAAGCAGTTCATATGGTAAACCAACAGATCCAAAATATCACCGTTATTGCTGCCCCACCTGGCTATCCTTCTAAGGACCAAAGGGTTCCATTCTTCAACCTTTTTAGTTTATGTGGCATTTTGACTACCAAGTTTTGATGGCATTTGACCCTTTTCTTTGAAGAAAGTAATTCTGGCTGTTGTAGTTGATGTCTTGGAATTAACCATTATTTGGTAGATAAGATTGGATGATCATCTAATGAATGTCTTGTAAGGAACTCTCCGCTGAAATCTTGTCATGACACCCATGAATATCAGGATGGCTAGAACTTCAATAGGATGTCTAGATAATCCTTCATGCATTTTGGTAGATGACATGCTGTGCGTTATGTACACCTCTCCATGTGATGAGCTAGTGTCAATACATGGGTTTCTTGTGCTATAGAATGACATTACTTTTTCTATAACTGCATATGTGAGCATGCAAGTGTATGTGCAAATAGAAGAGATGCATTAAGTGATTCTTAGTATAGGTTTTGTTCCCATTGTTGAGATAATTATTTAACACTTCTAATCATAAGGAAAAATTTCAAGGACAGGATCCAGTTGATTTATGGCAGTGAATGATGTTTTTAAAAGGTACTAGTAATCATCAAGAAATTTCTACCACTGACATCTTCCCCATTTGAATTTTGTTTCAGCATATAAGGGTTTGTTTTGAAGGTATTAAGTATTCACATCCAATATAACCAAAACACAAAATTCATGGTAAAGATAAACTACTTTGACTTTAATGAGCCTAGTCAATCCAAACTGAGAATTTTTTAATTGTTTGTACAAAATTGATTAGCTGTAAAATTTAAATATAAGCATGATTTGAATAATAGGTTTTATGTTTCATAAATAAATGTATGGCAAGGGCTATTCAAACTAAGGGCGTGATAAACAAGTTCATTCTGGGAGGAGGAGTAAAAGCTGCACAAGCATGTCGTAGTAAGTGAAATGCATTCAAAGGGGAGGACGTGTAACCAATTTACTGTATCGAATAAAAAGTTTGTGCTTGAAGCAAATTTGAATATGTTGAGATCTTTTGGCATTTGCAAGTTGGAAAATCTTGTGAAAAACCATGCACGAGGAGCTACAACTCTCCACTTCTCCTTGTTTTGGTCGACTCGAGAATCTTTGAGAAGCTCAGTAATTCGATATCTATGTGCCTGCATGTTGGGTAGGCGATCTGCCTTGCCCAGCTGGTCAATATGAAAATGCTATCTACAACAACCTTTTTCTTTTCAAAAAAAGGCGGTAATTCTTGCCCGTGTCAAAAATTTGAGAAGTTATCTTCTTAGCCTTGTTGGATATTTTGATTTAAGAGTCATATTCCAAGGTAGACAGTGCAATTGAGTTTTATAAAATCTATTGGCCAATATGGTCCCTGAGTAAGGTATTTATTTTATTTGGTAGTATAAACTGGAGTAAAGGTGTCGCAACATGGCTTGTTTTAACCTTATGATGTGTTGAATGCTCTTATGAATTTGCCAAAAATAATCGTAGTGGACTAAAGTTTTCAAATGCTTACATGCAATGTTTGTTTATAGAGGATTTTGTTCTTCTTTTGTGCAGATCTAATTTAATTAATTATCTACGTTGTGTCACTTTCTCAATATTTAATTTGACTTGTGAGTGTACATGGTAGGTCACGCATTTTTATGGAAGATACTGTTGTTTAGATTTCATTTCTACCAACGCGTATGTTCTCATTACAAGTGCAAAGTCCATTGATAAATAAACCATGATGCTTGCCTGCACAGACTTTGTATTTGAGTCAGCGCACACATATGAGGTCTTTGTTCTCATTTAGCAGCTACGGATTGTGAGCGTTGTGATTCCTAAGGATGCTTTGTTTGTATTTCTATGCAGATGTTCCATTTGATGCCAACTCCGCAGGGAAGCTTTTATGTCTTTAATGACATTTTCCGGCTGAATTATGCTTGAAAACTTGGCATGTCATCGGGTTTGAATAGACATTTGTTTTGAGGAGCTGCTTTGGCGCTCCTGAAAGGTTATCCTCTCCCTATGGTGTTTGCAGAAGTCAAGTATTTGACTGTTTCATTTTGTAGTTTTTGGATTTCTTGTTTCCTTTTCTGTTTATTTGGAGTCCTGAAAATGATTTGATTATGTGCTTTACTTAAATCTACCCGCCAAGGGACCTACAGAATCCTCTATATCTTCATGATAATGGACTTGTGTTTTTATTCTCCTCCTGTTAATTTTGTATCGGTATTTCAAGCTTTGCAGGAAACCACAGTTTCTGTGTGTGGATTCAACTTCGCTGCATTTTGGTTGTCGTCTAGTACACGACTCACCTGAAATGTCTGCAGCACCCGCTTTGTCATGGTGTTATTGTTCTTAAATGTACTTAAAGAGTACGTTAAAGTCCTTCCAGCATATACCCTGCAGTTGCCTCTATTTTCCCAGTCTACCTTTTTCTTTTGGTCTGGGAGGCCGAAACCTGGTATTGCACACACCGGAATCGGACTCATGGTCTTCATCATGTAAATCGAGAGCCCTGCAGGTGAGCTAATAGGTCTGAGTGCACTTCTCCAGCCTAATTTGTTCATAAATCTAGTCTTGTATAGCGATTGGGGTAAGATATCACGTTACCCCATATCTTGTCCAATTGACATATGAAGAATTACCTTTACACATAATGCTTGGGGGAGTTGTATACCCATATGAATTGGCTTCATTCATCTTGCCTTGTTGTGATCATACTGAACTGTGTCAGTAATGGACTCACATAATAAGTTATCTTTATAACAAGACAGAGATCTTTCTCAACAGTTTTTTTTCTGAGAGAGAAATCGACTTCAAACCATCTACATCATGGAGAATATACGGATGAGGCCATGAATTATGAAGCGATTGAGCAGCCGCATATGTTACTACTGCATATTGCTGTTCAAGGATAATAAGTGGCAGTGGCATGTTCCGACCCTTCATCGAAATAAATGGCATTTCGATTGAGGTGGCCCGCCACCTTATATCGCCTATTAGGCTTTGGCCTCTCGTTCTAACCAGAAAACAAAATACCGAAACATGAAATTCAGCAATATATGCATGAGATGAACGTGGCCAAAAAGGCCTGTGTATCCAAAGGGATGCAAAAGATGGAAGTCATGTTCGGGTTGATCTGCTTTTGAGCAAACTTGAGAGGGAACAATATGAATTCAAACCTAAACACGACACCACCTCCGTTAAAGATTGCCACTATTTGACAATTTGACACCGACTTTTTTTCTTTTTGGATTAGCAAGATGAGGTTAGGCGAACCCGTACCAGAATACATCAAATTATACAGTTGAGACTAATGACAGTGGTTGCCTAAAGCAAAACAGGTTGCTTGATCTCTGGCCACAATGAGCAGAGTTAAAGCTTCCCACCGTATACAGAAAAGAGCACAAAAAACTCTTATATACACAAATATACCATCATGTTAAGACCCATTCTAGCAGATATTACAATTGCAGAATACAATACGATGTCGACTTTGTTACACATATGCGATCTTGATATTACCCCGTGATCGCTTGGTGACAAGATATTCAGATAAGTTTCATTTTATGTATCAAACTCAACTGTTACAAGCATTAATCTCTCTCTCTCTCTCTCATACACACACATATCAAGTGGCTACCATAAAATGCACAGTTATTCCTTTTTTTTAACAAATCTCCCCCTTATCCAAATTAGCAAAAAACGGTCTTTATACCTTATGCTAGTGTGCTCGTTGTTTGGCTCATGCCAAACTCGTACTCGGTTTGGTCTCATATAGTTTACCAAGACAGGTCCCAACCAATCGTAGATTGGATCAACTCGGTTCTATTGGCTTGTGTGGTTGAGTATATTAAATATTTGCATATTATACGTTAGAGAAACATGTTTTCTCATAAATTTGGACGGTCCATATGCCCTCAATGAGCCAAGAATTTTAATTTGACAATAAAGTCGTTAAATAACTAATCTTTGAGTTACAGATCGAATTTCATTTATCGACAAAAATTACATAATAGCTGCAAGTATTTTAAGTTTAAAGAGCAAGCTCGTATCCAGATCATTCAGCATGTCAGCTCCTTTAGTATGGCTCAGCACATATCTGATAGTAGTAAAATGAGACGACAATAAATAGACTCAGCTTGTCTCTACAAGGTAGGGCCTAGTTCAAAATAATAAAATATTTTCAAATAGTACGTGCTATTATTAAAAAAGGTATATTTGATTAGATCGAGTATCCAAAGGGATAAGTTGTTTCTCCATCTCACTTTTTCCAAAAAAATGGCCCATGCCTCGAAAGCCAAAGAAAAGAAAGGGAAAAAAATTAACTGTCTTCTTATAAAAGAAAGAAAGTCTTAAGAAAATTGTCTTCTTATAAAAGAAAAAAAGTCTTAAGAAAATTTAAACCTCAAAGAATAAAGAGGTTTTCCTCAAAATTCACCTTTTATACCATGAGACAATTCAGAAGAGGCCGTGGTAATTGTCCTTATGTCTCGTACCATTTATCCCAAAAGAGAAAAAGTCTATCATTATAGTCCTAAAGTAGTAATAGAACCTATCAATTTGAATCTCATTTTGTTCGAGGATTAAGTCTTATAGGATGAAAAATGGAGTTTTGAAATGCTATTAAGCTTTTCCAACAATAAAAGAGCATTTAATTGGGGATTAGGCTTACACGGCTCGAATAATCAATTACTTGTTATTGGTTATTTATAAAAAGAAAAAAGTACAAATTATACAAGTGATGGAAGGTGCACGTTCTTAACTTGCTGCATGTATTAGGGAAAACATTACTACTCCCAAGGAATAATTTTTTTTGTTACGAGAGGAGGCCAAAGCTTAACACACAGATACAACCACATGCACCCTATGTGAGTCAACTCCCACCAGCAACAATGGAGCCAGAGCACCCTGCTGTTGAGCTAACGTTCTCAGTCTACATGCAAGAAATAACTTTAACTAGGCATGGAGGAGATATTCTACGAGAGAAAATTTAGCGGGAGTTGCTTGAATAATTCCTTATTTTTTTAATTACCAAAATGGGTTTAGGCCGACTCCAACCTGTAACATATAAGAGAACCAAAAAAACTGTTGACATTAGAGGTCAGTAATTTGTGGTTCATCCTCCTGTTGTCAAGAATTGCCTAAGGATCCCAAGCGCAAGAATTTGTGATAATGGATTCCTTTCTTTTGGGATCCATTTAATTTGGAAGCCCACAAAATTCCTAAGATGTTCTAGAGTAGAACCATCTACATAGATACGAGAAGTTTTACCTTGCATCTTCCTGTTGATCATCCGAACCACATCGATCCGAGAGGATTCGATAATGACTTTCGAATGCCTCCAATACCCTAGGATTTGACTCCACCATCAATCCCCTTGGATAATTTTGCTTCAGATGGATGTGCCAAACGAATGAATTGCGAAAAGCTCACTCCCTAGTTTCGTCCAGAAAAGAGGGTTGCACAAATTAAGTAATAGTGAGCCCGGCTATTGGGTTTACTCACAAGATGGAGGTGATGAGTTCGATACCTGGGAATGGCTTTGGCCTTCTCATTGTACCTACAAAATAGTGTTATTTAAATATCATTAAGGGATTTTAATTAAAAATAAAATAAAACACTGCAAAAAGCTCTCATTCCCTTCAACAACATGCATGAAAACATAAACTAATTGCATCTTTAACACATTGTCTCCAACAATTGCCTTGTTTCTGTGATGCACCTCATGGCTTGAAAAGAAAAGGTAAAATTAAAAAAGGCCAAAATGCACCTAGAGCGTTTAACTCAATCGGGCGCTCTAGCATCGGTGTTGCTGGTGGGGAGTTCAACTTCTAGAGGGTACATGCATGGTATGGGTTAGTCTTTGATCTCTTCTTGTAAAAAAAAAACATGCACCCAGAGCGTTAGATCATCGGCAAGGCACTCTATCTCCGTTGCTGTTGATGGGAGTTCGACCCCAAAAGGATGGATGTGTAGGTGTGTGTTAAGCTCCGGCCTCTTCTTGTAAACACAAAAAGAGGCCAAAAGAAATCGATTGTGATGCGGGACCCCCAAAGATTCAAGTCCCCAATCATTTTGGCGTATTTATGAATTGTAGGACCTGCACTACCGTTTCTATTGCAACTGGGCCTAAACATAGTTACAGGAACAGCCGCTTGCTGCAAGATTTAAGATGTGCATGAAGAGTTCTCCACTATCTTCCTCCTGGTTAAGCTCAACCTCCTGCCGGAAAACAAGGGAAGATGAGGCCTTGCCATGCACTCAAGATGTGAATCTCAAAGCATAAAGCGAGTCTCGGCTGACGTCTACAAAAGAAAACTGCCTTCTCTTTTTTCTTTCAATGGCAGTAAATTCTCACAATCCGTCTCTCTCAGCCACCATCTTTCTTCTTCTTCTAATTGGTTTCTGTGTTCATCTCTCATATGGTGTCAATCTCAAAGGACCCATCAAAACCATCGTTGTTCTTGTCATGGAGAACAGATCCTTTGATCATATGCTTGGCTGGATGAAGAGACTCAACCCTAATATAGATGGAGTTACAGGCAAGGAGTGTAATCCAAGATCTACTTTGCATCCTGATACAGATTTCCTTTGCTTCAAAGATGGTGCTGAGTTCGTGGACCCGGACCCAGGACACTCTTTCCAAGCTGTCAAGGAGCAAGTCTTTGGATCTGTTAATGCGACTTGTTCAAATTTAATCCCTTCTATGAGTGGTTTTGTTCAGCAGGCCTTTGAGATGGCTGTTGATCTGCCGGAGAAAGTAATGCAGGGGTTTCAACCAGATTCAGTACCGGTTTATAAGGCTTTGGTTGAAGAATTCGCGGTTTTTGATCGGTGGTTCTCTTCTCTTCCTGGTCCAACGCAGCCTAACCGACTGTTCTTATACTCTGCTACCTCCCATGGCGCGATCAGCCATGTTAAAAGGGAGTTAGCCAAAGGGTACCCACAGAAATCAATATTTGATTCAATACATGAATCTGGTTTGGACTTTGGTGTCTACTACCAAAGTTTTCCTACTACTATGTTTCTTAGAAATATGAGAAAATTGAAGTATATATCAAAGTTTCATATGTACTATCTAAATTTCAAGAGAGATGCAAGGAATGGGAAATTGCCAAACTTGTGTCTGATTGAGCCTAGATATTTTGATCTGAAAATAATTCAAGCAAATGATGATCATCCATCACATGATGTATCTAACGGGCAGAGATTGGTGAAGGAGGTCTATGAGACGCTGAGATCGAGCCCCCAGTGGAATGAGACTCTGCTGATCATCACATATGATGAGCATGGAGGATTCTTTGATCATGTTCCAACTCCCACAGAGGATGTGCCAAGCCCAGATGGTAACACTGGTCCTCCCCCAGATTTCTTCAAGTTCAACAGGTTAGGTGTTCGGGTTCCTACAGTTATGGTGTCTCCTTGGATCAAGAAAGGAACAGGTGCTTCTTCCAAAACAGGAATAATTATTACTGAATTTTTATCATCACATACAGATTATGTTATATTATTTTAGTGGTGATTCTGATTAGATACGGGTCCATTATACTCTTGTCTGCTTGTGATTCGTTATATTTTATAAATGCGGAAGTGGTATGCAAATGGGGACTGATATGTGCTTTGGGTGTATGTATTAGAATTATGCATCTGTTTTCTTGTGAACATATTTTTATCTTGTCTGTCCTGGAAAGCAGAAACTGCAGTTCTGTTACTGTTGTTTCTCACCTTCAATTATGATCTTTCCCCGCTCTCTCCCATCTCCACACACACACGTACGTGCGTGTGGTACATATATACTCCCATACAGAAAGCTACCAACATTAAATAAGAGTAGGGAAGAGAATGGGATAGCACAGGATGTACATTGATTCACCTTGGGCCTTCTCCACAGGGAAAGGCGTCATATCCCTCTGTTAGTGTCCATCTTATTATAGCTCTCAACTCAGTCTTTGAGTTGCAAACAATACTGGTTTGATAATATACGTTGATATTACCTGCCTATCTATAAATTAAGCTGTTAAATTTCCTTTGAAAATGTTTTGAATAGTCAAAAGTCTTTCTATTGCAGTTCATTTACTGAGTTCCTTTAATTTCTTGTTATAATACTCTAATTGAGATGCCTATTCACAGTTCTTTTGTATTACAGTGGTTGGGAGACCAAATGGACCTACCAAAAGTTCTGAATATGAGCATTCATCTATACCTGCAACCATTAAGAAGTTGCTCAACATAAACTCCAATTTTCTGACCCACAGAGATGCATGGGCAGGGACCTTTGAGCATATTGTGGAGGAGCTACAAGCACCCCGAACAGACTGCCCAGGTAAATATTTTCCCTCATACCAAAATCGAGGAGTCATTTCCCACAATAAGTGCAATCGAAGGCTACATGGATTTTAGGTCATCATTTACTTCAATCTTGAGCAATTAGCACCTACTTCCATAAAAGCAAGAACGTAATTTATATTGCCCTTCCAACACTTTAGAAGCTTTCCTCTCTTTCAAAATGTTCACCTCCAGATCTTTCAAACTTGGAGCTCCTTGTGGCTACCTCTCCAAATGTTTACGTACTTTTTATTCTTTATTCGTGCCACACCAATTCTTTCTGTAACAACCTCGTTAAGGATCCGATCTCTCCTTGTATGTAGACATAATATATTTAATATTCATTTGAAATATGAGACTGAAAAATTGGTTTCAGAGGTGCTCTATAACGTATCAAAGAATTTAAGAAGAACAGAAGCCAAAGAAGACTCAAAATTGTCAGAGTTTCAGGTTGAGCTCGTTCACCTTGCAGCAGTCTTGAACGGAGATCGATTTTTAAGCAGCTTTCCGGATGAAATAGGCAGTAGAATGAGTGTGAAAGAGGCCAGTGAATATGTGAATGGTGCTGCCACGAGATTCATAGAAGCTAGCAAAGAAGCTGTGAAGCTAGGAGCAAATGACTCTACCATTGTCGACATGAGATCTTCATTAACAACCCGAAGGAAGTTGCCTTGAGTGGCTTTAGGATGGGTAAGCAGACTGAATTTTGTGACAAAAATTTGAAATTGATAATCAATTTACTTTCTTAATCATGTTTAAATTTATTTAAGGAACTTGGCACATTTTTTATTTAATTGAATGGGGACGAACGGATGCTCCTGCTAACAGAGTCGAAGATTGTTAACATAACCAGGAATGACAAATAAGTTGAGAAAAGGCTGTTCTCTTCATTTCATTTGCACATTTAAGAACCCGACGCAAGTTCATTCATTAAGAGACTTTTAGATGGTAAAAGTGGAACTCTCTCTCTCTCTCTCTCAGTGCAGTGGGAAGGCTGAAGCCAGATGCAGATCATGGGTATGGAACTCATGACCTTGAACTTGTAAGTTGAATCCCTAGCCAGATGAGCTGTTGCTCATTGTGCTAAAAGTTATCTTTCAGTGCAATTCATGGTTGTGAAAATAAACTGACACATTTAGCACACCGGTCCGTTGGATGACCACTCTTTTTGTAAGACGTAAATATTAGATATACTGAAGTATGAGCTTAGATTCAAGCCATGCTGAATCAAGCTTGATATGTTCGACCTTATCCAGCCAAACTGCACAAGCGAGCAAGAGCTCATCTTGTGAGGTGCTCACAATGAGACATGACCCAAACAGTTGACAGCAATTTTGCAGCCCTTGACGATTCTTAGTTCAATTTTCCATTCTCAACTTCGAATATACAACAACAACAACTAAGCCTTTTCCCATACTAGACGGGGTTGGCTACATGGATTCTTTGTTTCCACAGATCCCTATCGTGTGCCATGTTAGCAGTTAACTCCCAATAAGCTAGATCATTCTTTATTGTTTCTTTCCAACACTTTTGTGGTCGTCCTCTACCTCTTTTAATACTTTCTAAATTTAGTTTTTCTAACCTTCTTACAGGTTCTTCTTTTGATCTTCTTTCTATATGTCCAAACCATCTTAAACGATGTTCTCTCATTTTATCCTCTATTGGTGCCACTCCTAATTTGTTTCTAATAACCTCATTATGTATACGGTCTTTTCTTGTATGACCACTCATCCATCTCAACATCTTCATTCCTGTCACAAACATCTTTTTTGTACATGTTGATGATTAACTGCCCAACACTCAGAACCATAAAACATGGCAGGCCTAATTGCTGCTCTATAATATTTACCTTTTAATTTTAATGGTATCTTCTTATCACAAAGAATACCTGATGCTTCCCTCCATTTTAACCAACCAGCATTAATTCTATGTGTAACATCTCCATCAATTCTTCCATCACTCTGAAAAATTGACCTTAGGTATTTAAAACTTTTCTTTTGGAGAATGCAATGTGTGCCAATTTTAATTTCTATGTCCTCTAAAGTAACCAAATGATCAAACTTACATTTCATATATTATGTCTTTGTTCTACTAAGTCGGAGGCCTTTGCTTTCTAATGTTTCTCTCCATAGTTCCAATTTTCTATTAACTTTTTCCTTAGACTCCTCCACTAATACAATGTCATCTGCAAATAACATACACCAAGGTACTTCATCTTGAATATGTTTTGTTAACTCATCCATCACCATTATAAATAAGTATGGACTTAAAGTTGATCCTTGATGTAACCCAATATTAACTTCAAAGAAGTCTGTCATTCCTCCATGAGTCCTCACACATGTTTTTGCACCATCATACATGTCTCTTATAAGGTTAATATATGTCAATGGGATACTCCAAATTGGTTCTGTGTTGTACTTGATACTTGTCTTAACCTACGTTCGATAATTCTTTCCCATAATTTCATAGTATGACTCATTAACTTGATACCTCAATAATTCGCACAATTTTGAATGTCTCCCTTGTTCTTATATATGAGTATAAGTGTACTTGCTCTCCATTCCTCGGGCATCTTTTGGTTTTTCCATATTTCATTAAATAGTCTTGTGAGCTAAGTGATTCCTATTTCTCCTACCGATTTATCACCCTTCATATGTTTAAGAGCCTCTTTTACTTCATTCTTTTATATACGTCGGTAGAAATTGTGGTTTATATACTTTTCTGACTTGGCTAAATCTCTTAAACTAATACTAACATTTTTATTTTCACTAAAAAGATTATAAAAATAGTTTTTTCATCTATTTCTTATATCATCATTTGCCACTAGAATTTTTTCATCCTCATCTTTTATGCATCTAACATAATTAAGATCTTTAATTTTCTTATCTCTAGCCCTAGCTATCCTAAAAATATCTCTTTCACCCTCTTTTGAGTTGAGTTTTTTATATAAGTCCTCTCAAATCTTAGCTTTTGCTTCACTAACGGCCTTTTTTGCTTCCTTCTTTGTTTTCTTATAAGCTTCTAAAGTTTCACTAGTTTTCTTAGCATAATGTAATTTGTAACATGCCCTCTTTACCTTGATTTTATTTTGTATTACTTCACTCCACCACCAAGCTTTTTTTTGTGCTGGTACACCTCCCTTAGATATCCCTAATACATCTTTCGCCACTTTCCTAATATGTATAGCCATATTGTTCCACATATCACAGGGTGTGTCAACATAATTCCAAACATCTCCTTGAAGGACTTTCTGTTTAAATATATCTTCTTTCTCACTTTTGAGGTTCTACCATTTAATCCGAATAGCTCGATACACTCTTTTCTTCTTTGTCCATTTTTTTATTTGTAAATCCATAACTAAAAGTCGATGTTGGGTGGTTAAGTTTCTCCTGGAATTACCTTACAATCTTTACAACACGCTCTATCTTTTTTTCTACAAATAAAGTAATCAATTTGTGTTTGTGATAAGCCACTCTTATAAGTAATTAAATGTTCATCTCATTTTTTGAAGATTGTATTGACTATAAAGAAATCAAATGCCATAGCAAAATTTAAAATCTCCCTACCTTCCTCGTTTATTTCCCCAAAACCAAAGTTTCCATGAATCCCTTGATATCCTAATGCCTCTTTACCGACATGTCCATTTAAATCTCCTCCTAAGCAAATCATCTCCCTTTGTGGAATCTTTTGAATCACCTTATCTAACTCTTCCCAAAAATCTGTCTTTATACTATCTTTTAGTCCTACTTGAAGTGCATAAGCATAAACTATATTCAAAACCTCTGCTCCTAACACTAATTTCAACATCATGATTTGGTCACCATATCGTTGTATGTCTACTACACTCTCCTTTAAATCTTTATTTATGATAATACCAACTCCGTTTTGAGCCTTTTCTTTACCTGAGTACCATAATTTAAAACCTTTATCCTCTATCTCCTTTGCTTTTTCTCCAATCCATTTTGTCTCTTGTAAACATAGAATATGAATCTTTCTCCGAATCATAGTATCTACCACCTCTATTAGCTTACCGGATAATGTTCCGATATTCCAAGAACCAATACGAATCTTATATGTCAACTTCGAATATGTCAAACAAAATTGTGAATTATTTAAATCAGGTGGATTCTCAGCCCAAAGGCACATTTGGATAAGAGGTCAACTCTCTATTGAGAGGTTAGGAGTCGATGCTCGAGTGTGCATCTGATAGTGGTCAACCCAATCCAACAATTCTTATAAAAACAAAATCAGGTGTTTATATAATTCCTGTTGTAGGTTCATCTCGCATCATTGTGGTGTGTGCTTATGTTAACTTTCATGGTTGCTAATTCACGGCAAAAAAGAATATTTAAAAAAATGAAGTTTTAAAAAAATGAAGTTTACAATGAATGGATAAGAATGAGAATGATTTAGGCCTATGAATACAATGTACAAACTAGTGTTGTCCATATCGTACCATATCATACGATAAAATGTAATACATATTGTATCGTTAAACTTCACAATACGATAAACCATAATATATCATATTAAATAACTTATTATTCTATATCGTACAATACATGTATCACACGATAAAATATATATATCACCTTCATCGTATGATATGCCGTAAGCCTTTATAAAAGGCTGGCTGACCGAAGAGAACTCAATGTCTTTGCAGTATTTCTAGCTTTCATATGCATGTTCTCACCGCTCCAAGATACTTAGAGTTAGAGTGAAGCATCTTGGTTTTCAAAGGCCTCCAACACCACCATTACTCCAACAATGACAACACACCAACAATCCGATGATTGTGGTATAACTTTTTTTCCCCTTTTCTTTATGTATTTGATATTTTCTTGTGTTATTTACTTAACTTATGAATTATATGAATTGTTTAGAATTATCATAAATTTTCTTAAATTTTTATAATTTTAATATTAAAAATGATATGATACTGTACAATACGATATAGGATATGTATCATCGACCAAAACGATATTCGATACAAACAACACTGGTACAAACTTCTTTTATGTAAGTCATTACAACAACCTGTCTTAATTCTTTTGCACCGGTACAAACTTCTTTTCCGTAAGTCATTACAACAACCTGTCTTAATTCTTTTGCAGGACCCAGGCTTGTCATTTACTAACAAGAACAAAGACATACAATTAATCGCTGAATTGATTCAAAATATCAGCTTCCATGGAATCCTTTGCCTCCCTTTCAGCCTGTGGAAGGTGGAGAGAAAGATTTGATCACAAAATAATTATAACTAAAAGAACACATTAGCGCCACATTTACACCGCCCTATCCTTGGTAAGTTACTACTAACCTTCACTTTATTATAGCTATCAAGAATGCGTTGATACTGTTGGCGAGCCTCGGGAGAATCAACCAGTGAAAGCACTCTAGAGAGAGCTTCTTCAAGAGACAAATCCACCTTCTGTTTCCGGAATACCTTGAGTATATCCTCATCTTCATCCTCATCAAAAGATTCATCTGCTCGGAAACCTCGCAAACCAGCTCCTTTCCGACGCCACCGCAATATGGCCTTCTCAGTTACTCCAACGGTCCACAAAAATTCTTTGTATTTCTTACGAACCTGATGTCCTCTGACGTGAGCCTGCAAAAAGGGGAGGAGACATTGAAGACATGGTCCAAGCATAGAAATATCCATTACCAGAAAGAAAAGCCAACAGCATCAAATCTTGATGCTTCTAAATGAAATCTAAGTTTGAAACTCCTTGGTCCAGAAGATTCTTTGCAATTATAAGGCACACTGTTCATCTAACTTGGAACACTGATATATGGACAAAGATTTTTTGTGGTGCACTAAGGAAATCCATAAATAAACATAGCTGTGCTGCATGCACCCTCTAAGTTAAAAAGGTGAAATCCTACCTGGATTTTCACTGCATTCCGGCGAAGGGTTAGGAAGTCCTTGCGCCCTTTCCAACTGAGGTACTTTCTTTGAATCCGAGTAGCGGCAATATCTAACTTATGATCACGAACATTACGGGAACCCTTGTGAAGCTTTGATGCAGCCACTATTCCCCGAATATCACTTTGTGTCATGCCACATTCATCACAACTGTCTCCAAGTTTCTGTTGCCTCCTCCTGAAAGAATGAGCACGAAAAGCAGATTGAATTCGTGCAGCTGCCTGGGCTGCGTTCCTCATCGCTGCCAAAGATTGCTTCAGTGCAAGGTCGTCTGCAGTGGAGTCCATATGGAGTTGGATACTGCTCCTTGCTGATATGCTTTCCACAGTTCTTTCTGCCTCAAGATTGGCAGATCCTTTCGAGATTTCCGTCTCACCCAGTGTGAGCAACGAAAGATGGCTGGTAAGTGCCGCTTCTGAAAGATATGCTGCAAGTCCCTTGTGGCCACCGGCAGCAGCAATAGCTGCGGCAGTTCTACCAGAAGGCTCTTGTGAAGTTGGATCTGTCACAGCTCCGGCAGATGCTCCAGCAGCTAGAAGAGCAGCAACCATTCTTTCCCTGCACAATGAGTTGACATCACATTCTGTTATGCTGAAAAATCATACAGAAATTCTTGCACATTTTTTATTAATATTCCAGTGAAGCAAATTAACTTTACAAAAGCGAAAATAACCTTAACAGGTGATCACCAATAGGTTTGCAAAAATCACTTACACATGAAACATGATTATAGATCAGGTGACATGCAAGATCAAGTACAGTAGCTCTCAAAGCACAGCAATCTTCATAGGAAGAGTACAAGGAACCGGTGTTGGATTTTATTAAAATAAACACCATATAGTTTGAAACTTACCTTCCAAACCTTGCAGCCCAATGAAGTGCAGTCCATCCACTGTTGTCTCGGAAATTGACTACAATGCCAGATTTAAGCACTGGACTCAAGGCCCATTCATAACCTAATCCAGCAATCATATGGATTATACTTTGCTCATGCTTGGTTAGGGAAGTTGCTGTCTCACTATTCTGGCACTTTTCCGAGAGCCATTGTTCCAATCTTGCCTTTAAAAGCTTTTCTAGAAGCCAATCCTTCATATTAGTACTTTCTGAACCATCCAAAATTGAATCAATAATTCCTTCCCATTGATTATCTCCCGCCTGTAATGGATCTGAGAATGTACTTTTTGATTCCATATTATTTTCTGTTGAAACATGCATATGTCCGAGTAAAACCATTTGAGATAATCTGACAAGCAACAGCAATTCCTCCCGTGTGCTAAGTGTTTCATCTGGTTGAATGTAGACCAAAGGGTAGCCATGAGGCTTAAAACGGTATTCAAATTCTCTTACTTCACTGCATGATTCTCTGTTTCCACAAGTGATACAAAATGGGACCTTTCCTGTCGCATGTGGAGGAGCTTGGCAACGGAGGACACCCTTTGGTAAGACCTCCACAGGAACCTCAATATTACCAAACATGCAATACCATGTATACTCTGATGGGTCACAAAGAAAATCACCAATTACTATAACCTGCATAGGACATAAAGATCATATTAACTGGTAAACAAAACTCAAAGTGCAGATAAGTAAGACATCAACATTTTTAAATGAAGTGATAGATCAAGTAAACTCCACCCATGTAAGGGATCACCCTTGCATGGCCAGTCCCAAGCCCAGATAAAGGAGAAGGGTTGCGTTAGGCTTCCGACAGCCAGCGTAAAACTTTGTCGGACTTGTCATGGATTCTACTGAAAAAAAGAATCCATGTAGCCGACCCCATCTAGTATGAGAAAAGGTTTAGTTGTAGTAATTGTAGTAGAAGTGATAGATCAAGTAAAACAACGGTTATTAAGAAGCGAAGATAAAAAATGATACAATATCCAGTCAGAAGTGAACCACTTTGAAAAACAACTTGCTTGCGATATTTCTTTCATGTTTTTCCCCAAGAAATTAGCAAGAACAGGTACCATATATAGGAAACATAAAGAAAGTCTTAAGGTGCCAACAAATCTGATCTAAGAAGTAAAGTTTGTTACAAAGAGAGAAACGATTCATAGGAAACAATGCAAATCCTTTTATTCTATGAAAACTGAATAAGTTTCACAAACTAAATAATCTTAGAGAAAAATGCCCTTGGAAAGAGTACCTTTGAACCTTCTGTAGAGTACGCCCACTCTGGGGATAACTCCTGGATTGTGAATCGCAGTACTTGTGATACACTCAAACATGAATCAGCCTCAGGAAGTTGACCCAGATCTTCTTGATCAAACAGGGTTCCATAATACTCGGGAGAATACTTATCACAGGAAAGGTTTAAATCCTTAGCCCATTCTAAACTATTTGACCTACCAACTATCGCAATATGATGGCCATCATCATGAACGGCAGCTGCAAGCAAAGTTGGAGAACCAGATGGTCTTTCAAGTACAGACAAAGTAGCTGAAGTTGGTGGTACAAGGTTGTTGGACGAGTCAGACCCAAGCAAAAAGTGGCGCGCAGCTGAAAGTTGCTGACTCAAATTATCTGCAGAAGGCTGACAAGAAATATTTTCCCCTTGAGCATCTTCCCAGCTCCAAGACAAATCGGCATGCTGTCCATCATGGTTGACAGAAATTCCATCCTTTTCTGAAAATTGTGGCAATTCCTAAACCCAAATTTTCCATAAAGAATTATTAGAGATCAATAATTATAATATCTCTGAACCCAATATCATGCTTGTAGCCCTACCAGATAACGGACCAGAAAATCATGCCTGAAAATAAGGCCAAATACATAAGAGAAAAAACTTCTGCATTTGGAATACTAAATCACAACAATTTATAAAGGAAAAAGAACACAAACAATTCATTCAATTTAGCTGGGTTGTATATATTATTATATTGAAGAAAGATAGTATGGGCCACATTAGCTACCAAAGGCCCGAATTTGACCAGAACCTGAACCCGTCAGTATTAGTTTTGGTAACAAAAGAATCATTGTTTATCAAGTGAGACCCACAAGAATTGACATATATGAAATGTTTATAACAAACCTTGATCAGACCTGGTTTTTATCAAGATCTACGAAATTTCAATGCATAATTTTGGTTAGAATTTTCTCATAGGATATGGATATGATATATATGATAAAATGGAAAAAACCAAGTTCATTGTACTTACCCCGTTATAAGATATTGTAGCACTCGAATGGTCCATTGCAGATACTCCGCCGAGATTATTTGTAATGTTTCTTGATGACCTAGGACCATACTCTACACCTACTTGATTAGAACGTTTCCCTGCAGGTGCAGATGAACTTGAGTATAGGTCTAGCATCTCTTTCCAAGATGGGGATGCTTTTGTTTCAACTCCTTCACTCCATGGATGGGCATGGGGCTTTCTCTGAAAGTCTAAACAGGACCATAAAGTCAACTTCAGGGCCCACGAAACGATCAAGCACGAACCAAACATGCAGATGAACATATGGACATATCTTTATAAACATGAAAATCTAACCAGTATGCAATGTAGAGCTCAAAAATAAAATAATGAAATCACAAAGAAACTGACCATTCTAATGATAAAGAGCGAGAATTCTTTAAGGAAGAAAAACATCAACAGGGAGTACATAAAAGTGACAACTAAATGAATCATTTCCAACAAAATCTTGCCTGGAAAACAAAAAGAATTGTAGAAATGCCAAAGATTTTAATAAGATTCTTGTTATCAGAATAGAAGAAAAGAGTTAAGGTAAAATTACAATGGAACAGCTGAGGTTAAACATAGCTATGCAACACAAACATGCACAGACACATGTCTCCACAATACAAAGGAAATAAATAAACAGAACAAATAAAATAAAAGTGGAAAACTAAAGTGCAGCATGCATAGGAGAAGCATCAATCCTTGGTCAACATTCTCGACAGAATGAATGAAACAACAAATTAGAGGTGTGTAATCAGTCTCATGCTCTGAAAAGTCGGTGATAGCCTACTCAATCTTCAATTAGCTATTTACTAATATTAAACCACTAGATAAATCATTACTTGGCACTGGTATTAGGATGCTATCAAACTGCATCACACTGTAAAATGGTAAAAATAATAAGGAATATGTGACCACCAAAAAGTGCAATATACCTGGATTCTGTAAAAACGAGCCAGCAAATGCCTTTGCACTTCCATGAAGATGTTGGTCTTGCTCTTGATCGGTTAAAGGATTAATGAGCATATGCTGGTCAAGATTATTTATAGTGCTTGTGGGAACACCAGAAATCAGACAGCTCTTGTCTAAACTGGGATAGGAAGGAACGTTTTCAGGATAATAAATATTATCATCATCAAGACTTAATTGCTCAGCAAGCCTGAGCAGAGTTTGTTTGACTTCAGATTTGGACTGAAATCCAAAATCGCTAGTTCTGTCCATGGCAACCAAATCTTTTCCATAATCAGCAGCAGAAATAACTGTGGAGCTAACTTCTTCAAACGACCCTGGGCTTTGCGAGTTCCAAGATGTATCATATACTTCATCAAGGCTACGTACATGACTAGAATTCTGAGGATCAGAAAAACTAATATTCTGACTGTTGTATGTGGAAGTGTTAGACATGTATCCTGGAATGCTCCTAACCTGCAAGGTGAAGGACAATCTTGCTTACTCCTATCACCAGCAGCATATGCTTATAAAAGACAGTCAACTAGCAAAATAATTTTTTTTTGAGAGACCAGAAAAATAACATTGGACACAGAAAGGTATGAAATAAATAGGCAATAAAAAAGCAGTTTGGCATTAGAATTGTCTAAAAAATTACTAGAATTTTCATGCATAAAAGAGTTCTAACTCCAACAAAAAAATTACAAATTAGTATGCATACTATTCCCTATAATGTAATGCTCAAGTCATACAAGAATTAATCTGCAAAAGGTATTGGACCGAGAAGATGGGTGAAGTGCAATCTTTTAACCCCATTAGTTGAAAGAACAGAAACTTCATCCGACCTGATGAATAACATAACTACAAGATAAGTGGTTTGTCTAATGTAAACAGATCGGCGTTTGGTTCAACCATGCTGCTACAATCCAAGCATATTTAACCAGACCAGAAAGGTTCGTTTTTTAAAATTCACATATAAATATTTCTAAGATGCGCTTGAATAGAACTTTATGATTGTTGTGACATTATTATGGGCCTACAGCGATGTCAATAAGAAGCGTTTCAATAACAAGATCTACAGTTCCTAAAAATGATTATAATATCCAAAGGAAAATGCAAAAGCATACTGCAACAAGAAAAACTAACAAACAAAAGAGGGTAACCACCACGCCAAAGATGCTCAGCATATCCGTGTTAATGTGTGTGTGTGTGTGCGCACATATGTATGTAGAAATGTATGTATGTATGTATATTGAGAGGGGGGGGGGGGGGGGGGCAGGGGAATGAACTTGTTTTTTAATCAATTAAAATGGCCAGAAACATTACCTACCTCAGAAACTTCCCTGTAATGAACGAGAACAATATGATCATAAGCCCTGCATACAGACACCGAAAGAATGGATAAATAACAAACATCTTGATACACAAGCCTCATGAGTAAAAGATTATTGGCAAGTACCAAAAAAGGTCAAAGCACCATCAACAGTTTTATGTGATAGTTGATGATCAGCTGATTATGTTAGGAAAAAATCATCATGTATAAAGCTGTACATGTCTCTCTAGTAAGACCTGTGCACCTATATATGTATATATCAAAGAACGAATAATGCATTTAGTACACACATCTTGATGAATACTTAAGAAACTTGATAACATGTCAATGATCGCTGAGAGTGTTAGCTACAGCTGTGTGAAAGAATTGTACGATATCTCTATCTATCTGCTATCTAGATGTGCATAGGTATCTGTCCACCAATCTATCTGCGATAGCATCCACAAACTCATGTATATCATCACTGAGCCAGAAAACCTATCCCACCTTGCTCTCCTCTCAACTGAAATGAAGAGTTTCTAACTAATCCTACTTTTGTATTTTTCTTCCCGGTTCCAGCAGCTTCAGCAAGAACTTTCGGGACACTGGCGATTATTTGGACTTTGGAATCAGCGACCAGTTCTTTATAAGCTGGGCACCCATTTCATTCACCTGGTTGGAGTATTCCAGGATGATTAAGATGTTCGGACTTGGAGGATCTCCATTTACAGCAACACTAAAGATCTTCTACTCCCCCTACTCTGCCCTGATTAAGTATCTTAGTGACATTTCAAAAGCTGATATAAGGCAGCATATGTTATACAAGAAGGGGAGAGCGACAACGTTAGCATATGACAGGATATACATAGAAAGCTTTGGACCAGATATCCCACCAAACTGTCAATAAATCCAAATAGGCCAAAAGCTTTGCCAATAGATTCCACAGGGTCCTCCAAAGATAGACATGACGTCCATGAAAGCAAGATAAATCTAGCAAAATCCATAACTAAAAATCAAGAAAACTCCTTCAATTTATCAGAGAAGAATAAAAGCTTACTTACTCATCTAGCATCCAATAGCTTCTCCTTTGAAAATTAGGATTCTCCTCTCCGTGAGCATAATAGCAGTTTAATGCATCAACATTCCCCACCTAGCCAGTTATAAATGGATGAAAATTGTTAGGTTTGTGGTGGTAAAGGGGCATATTCCCATGCTAGAACATGCAATAGATTAACATTTTCATACAATTCATTAGCTGTTGATTTTTAAATCCTGAAAAATATATCCTAATCAACATGATATTTCTTTTCCAGAATTAAAAACTAATACGACACAGGAACGAGCTCATGACTAAGAATATATGTAGCTGACCCCACGTAGTGTGGAAAAGGCTAGGTTTTGGTTTTGGAAGAATATATCACAATCACATGGCCTGGAACAAGCAAGCAACACTCCACATGATATCTATATGGTGTTAGTCTTGACCAAATGGTGTTAACTTTTCATGGTCCCTGATAGTATGCATTTCACCAGCTATGAAACTGCAGAACAAAACCTTAACTTGTAACAATGTGCTATTTGTCCTAAATTGAGTTATCCCCCTAAAGTGACACTTTGATTTTGTAATATTTGTGCCACAAACTACGCAAAAGGGCATTAGAGTATGTCAACCCTTATCAGCAAAAAGCTTTGGTATAAGGCAACCCCAGGGACATTTTCAAAACCTTGTAAAATATGGATTGACTGACCTTCTGAAGTATGCTTTATGTGTAATAACTGTTCACTGGCCTAGCCTTTGATCCTAATGATCACCATTACAATGATATCAAGGTGTGAAAATTAACTATCAAGTTATGCTTCCAGCCTTGGCTTTTAACTAATTTATCAATCATCATGATATATGCCAACATATGACCAATTTTGGATTCCCAAACATGCGATAATGTAATTTATCACAATTTTTTAGAAACAATATAAGAGTGACACCAATAGATGATAAAATAAAGGGAAATAATTTAAGATGGTTTAGACATGTAAAAAAGCAACTAAAGGAAGCTCCGGTGAGAAGGTATGAGAAACTAGATAGTGAAAATGTTAAAAAAGGAAGAGGAAGGCCACAAAAATGAAGGAAACAATAAAGAATGATCCAACTTATGAGTTATCTGCTAGCATGACACATGGTCAAGCTTTATGGAAACAAAGAATCCACGTAGCCAACACCATCTAGTATAAGAAAAAGGCCTTGTTGTTGTTGCTGCTGCTTTTAGCCACACTAAATGAGATAATCTTGAGGTGCAACATGAGGACTTCCTAGGAGGTCACCACTTCAGTACTTTTCTCACCTAAGCATGCTTAACTTTAGGTTTCAACTTATCCTCACCCTCTTCCATCATTCTCCATCTTCACACCCACATCACCACTGTTATTTTTATTTCTTCCCTTCATTTTAAGGCACTAAATCTCTGTTAGGGGCGATTACATTGTCAATGCAACAGTTAAGCCAACAAGCTAATGACGCTGATATAAAAACACGTGCACAACCAAACTAGAACCAGCAGATAGGGTTGCATGGCTAGGACATATTCATCAAACCTTCAGCCTTTCATGTGCTTCTCCGACAGTTCTTCCATCTCTTTTCTTTCTCCAATTGTAACCATCCTTGCGGAAAAAGCGAAGTATCCTGCGGTTGAACAGGAACAGAGAGCCACCTGCAGTGGAGAAAATTAATAAATAGTAACAGACTAACGGTGGTGCTAAAAAAAATCACCTTTAAGCCACCAAGCAGATCAATAGCTATTATAGAATACACCATGGATCATCCAGATAGACAAAGATCATCCAACTTTCAGAGACTAGAAAAATAGCAATAATAGAGTCCCACACATTATACACCATCAACCGTCACAAAGGGGAAGAACCAACTTACTTGGTGGTCTGTTCGGAGGTTCTGAAGTGATCTTGAATCTCTCATGATTCTGTAAGATGAAAAATACCTCTGCTGGCTTCAGCCAACGTTGTTGAGCATCTTGTTGAAGTTCATTGAAATCAAACTCTGCAGGAAAATGGAAAAAAAGAGGCCATTGAGTTTTTATCATAAAGCAACTCTAAGTTTTGATTACTCACAAGCACATACGAAGTGTGGAGATTACGATTCATTACTCCAAAGAGAGACAAAGACGTGCAAGTAATGAAGATCTTACATCAATCTAGACGCGCCCTTCATAAATACGAAGCAAAATTAACCATCACCAGCAAACAACAGAACAAGTGAAGATTCAATGAAACTCAGAGAAACAGTAGATATGAAACAAGCAAGCCACAAAAAATCACACTTCTACCACAACCAAAATCACCCAATCAACAGATCCACGACGCAAGTTTTCAAACCCCCAATTTCACGCCAACCACCTTACGCAAATCCACCACCAAAAATTATATACCAATATAAGAATGATCATTTACCACCAACAGATCTTCAACCAGACTTACGCAAAAGCGTCACGGAAATACAACAAAAGATAGAAGCAAAGGAACGGTGGGGTACCTTCTCTGGAGAACTGCATGGCATCATCAAAAAGAAGCAGCGCGTTAGAAGCGGAGAAAACGGCCAAAATTGCGAGGAGAGTAAGGAAAGGAGGCGGTTTTGCAGTAAGGAGGGAAGATAACGAAGTTGAGCTGCAGTATATAAATTGAGCACAACGGCAAGACAACTACGTTGTAGAATTTATTGGAGATCGGCCTGTTTGTTTGGAAATTACTACCGATAAGCGATTAAACTGAACTCTGCTTTCCAACCTTCCTTCCCCCCTGGAAGTACCATTTTAGTTTTCCTTTCCTACTTAGAGAGAGAGAGAGAGAGAGAGAGAGAGAGAGGCCCACGTGGTCTTTGTGTTTGTTTGGTGGGAGGAATGCACCAGGATGACGAGAATTTTTGTGTGAGTGCGCACGCTGAATGAGCTGTCAAAAGAGGGTCATGCACTAAGTAGTGAAGTCTTGTAATTGTGAATCATTATTTACGGATTCAACCGTCGACTACACTTCTCTCTGTAATTTTCCAAAACGGGTGTTCTAAACAGGCCATTCCTTGGCTCGTTCAATGTACGACTAAGCCGACTCAACTCCTCATGAAACAACCGTGGGCCGAACATGTCCATTCCCCATCTCTTCATGCTTTAAGTCGAACGGAGTTGATTCTCCTTTTTCTACTTAATCATGTTACTAATTAGCTAAGTTGAGAATGAAAAAGTCTTGAAAAGATCATCATCTAACTGATTCTCAATACATGTATAAACGTACTTAACTGTTGTCATATAAAAAATACACCTGGAAAGTGACCTAACTCTGCATGTATCGAACTCACGTCCTTCGACTTAATGTCCATCGGACAAATCTCTAAGTTCTAACGAACCCCTTGCAGTCTGAGAGTGCAAAAACTCGAGCCAGCTTGCTTCAAGTGAGCTCGAACTCAAGAAGACAGAGCCTTTGAGGTGTGATCCATCAATCTGGGCCGAGCCTCATCGATCGAGCAACGCTTAGACTATGCAAAGGTATCTTGGTCATTCAGATTATAAAGTTCTAATTTGTATGCAGCATAATATCCAAGTTAATCTCAACTGTTTGCTAATGCTGCATGCAGGGAACAAACGGGTACATGGTGGCCATGGCCTCAGCCGGTGCATCGTGCCCCCTGAGGTGCACCACAGTGGCCTGCCTGTTCATGTTAATGCAACCCAAGGGGGCTGTGAGTGCGCTGGTGCCATGCAGGCCCTCGTTTTTACATGCAGGGCACATCCTTGCGCAGGCCACTCATGCCCAGATGCAAACACCCCCTTAATGTGGGAAAAGGCTTTGGTTTTTTTCATTTTGGTGTCAAAAACATATGGATTGATCCAAAACCCAGATCCGAGAGATGCATACCTGAAGAATTCACCAAAGAAAGTCAAGAAGCAACAGATCCATTTTGGTGTTTACTCGCATGTTTTCCATGACAAGACGGCTTAATCCAAATCAAAGTCGATCAAGGACCCATGTGGACCCGGCAGATGGGTTCATTGGGCCTGGTTCAAGCAATAGCAATCCAGTTCCAGTTCAAGTATAACGGCGTGTATGTATTGGTTGGGTCTGCCTGATGTAAAACTTTCAACCAATTGAACAACACTCTAAAGTCAGGCTGAAATACAAACACCATCTCTATTTTCAGATCAAACCGAATCCGAGGATAGGGTTTGTAGTTTCGGTTCAAGGCTTAACTTTGAACTAGACTGATATAATCGGTTCTCAATTTTCTGAGACCCAAACCTAACCACAATAAGTCATAGGACTGAATCAAACGACACCACGGGTTCTGGTTTGATTTGGTTCCGAATGTGGTTATCTACTAAGAAAAAGTTAAATGTCATCCCTTGGTACAATATATATATATATATATATATATATATATATATATATAGAGAGAGAGAGAGAGAGAGTGGTATATGCTCAATCTACACATGGCTAGTTCCTAACCAGTCTGACGGTTCCAACCGGAACCGAAGAGGGCTGAGAACTGCCTGAACCCGGAACCAGGGACTATTCAGTTTAGTTCCAATTTCACCTTTTATAAAATCTGAACCTGTAGTTTAATATTTTAAAAAAATATTATAATTTTCAATTTTTTAAATAAAAGTACTGGCTCCGGACTCAAATTAGAACTGTTCCAGAACTAGTGATTCCAAAACTGTAAGTAGAACTGGCCCAAGACCGGTTTGATTATAGTTTTAGGTTCTGAACTAATGGAAACTTAACATATCTAGCTCAATTTAATTCATGTTTAAATCTACTCAAAAATCTCTTGAAATGAAAAATATGATTGTATCGTTGTGCATTAAATGAGTACCGAAGTACAATGATACAAATTGTTTTTAGATTCAAATTTCCACGATTGGTCTGGTTGATCATATGGTGGAGATGCTTAAGAAGACTTAAACATAAATAGGGATTGAACACAACCATCTCTCTCAATAAATATAATGTTGTGAGTTCAAACCAAACTAAGCCACAAAGCAATAAGAACCAAAATAAACCGCCTGTTTGGGTGGTTTAGTCAATTAGACGGTTTGGATCGATTCTTTTAACACCTGTAACAATTCCCTTATTCCTTACTCTCCGTGCAATAAATCCGCCTAATAGTCTGCGAAATGAAGCTCCTGTTTGATTTCAAAGAAGATTTAGAAAGGCATCGAGAGCTTTAGTTCAACGGCAGGGCGCGTGCTGTTGCTGGTGGTGGGGAGTTCGACTTCCGGAGGATGCATGTGTGTTAGGCTTCAGCCTCCTCTTGTAACAAAAAGAAAATAGAGAGATATTTCAAACTGGTAGAGTACTGATTTATAAAACTATGTATTACAAAGAGAAATATTGTACATTTCACCAGGGGAGCATATACAAAACATGCTGTGATAACTCTACAGAAATTATGTCCACAATGTCCTTTTGCACAATCTGGAGGATGAATCGGTTGTCGAACTCATGACTTCTGCTCCTTGGGCTGCTTTCAGGTTATTTATTTAGGAGTTATGTATGTCTCCTTCCTTAACTAGAGGGATTAATACCATAATTAATTTATTACAGAATTAATTTTAGTAAATTTACAAAACCGTTCTTTTTCTTAACGTAGGAGGATCTGAGCAAGAATCCAGGGAGACATATGATGAACCATTTCACTCAGATATAGTTTACGACTTTATGTATTTCATGTTGGAAGATCCCCTACTTCGACTCTTGATGCTCTTCGGGAAAAGGATAACCAGGTGAAAGAAGTGTACAAACACTCAATCCTTTCTATATGCTGTCACTCAAACTCTATGTTTATACCGATTTGGAAGATTGAATGCCAAACAGCAATTGCTCGTTTAGTTTGCCTCTGATCTAAGCTTCGGCAACACGGAAAAGCTCCAACACAATATGCCGCTGGTATACTGATACTGTTTCTTTGAATCTTTTACACTCGAAAGAGAACAGTCGCTTTGCATCACAATTGGTTCCTACCTCAACCCGAACGATTCTATGAGGATAACAGAGAGAATACATGATATGATACTCAATTCAGAAGAAGGTACAGCTTAAGAATCTAAAGCTAGCTGACAGTGAAAGAATCTAACAGCACAGCGTGGAAGGAGCTGCTTATGCATCGTACACCCAGTTTGCTAAAAATAACAGCAAAACAGTAGAGCTCTAACAGCAGAAATGTGATCCACAACTCCTCAAAGTATGTTTTAAAACGAGAGAATGAAGAATTGCAATAATTCCATATACCAATCAAAGAAGAAAGAAGCAAGGAAAGAACACACTGTAATTAACAATGTCCGGGACACGGCAAATACATCCATGATCAAAGCGAAAGATTCTCAGGAAACAGTCTCACATATATATATATATATATATATATATATGTATATATGTATATGTGTATATATATATATATATATATATATATACACATATATATACATATATATATATATATACATACATATATATATATATATATATATATATGTATATACATACATGTATGTATATATATGTGTATATGTATATATGTATATGTGTGTATATATATATACATATATATATATGTATATATATATATGTATATATATATATATGTATATATATATATGTATATATATATATATATATATATATATATATATATATATATGTATATATATATAGAGAGAGAGATACGCTTAACTCTACTATACATACTAGACCATTCACGATAATTAGAACAGTTCACTTGGAAAGATAGATAGTCTAAATTCAAAATTCAAAAGGTCAAAAACTATAGTTTGTGTTTTATACATTTTATTTTTTCATAAAACAACTTTCATTATTTATTTTTTGAATCTACATCATTTATCTCTCCAATTAACTAATTTGAATCGACATCAATGGTCTAGCAAATATATTAGAGTCTAGCAGCCGGTCTCCACACACACACACACACACATATATATATATATATAGTTTTCTCAACCAAATACGGCTCATGGAAACAGAACCACATGAGTTGGGCTTATCGATTAATGAAGAATTGTAGACACCCCAATAGCATCGGAGTCAAGGAACTAGAAATTATAACAGTTACATCAACCATTACAAGAAGACATCAGATTGCAACCATAAGCTCCAAAATCCAGCAAAATTGAGAAGATTTTACTCATATTTCAGGAATTAAATCCTACCCATCATAAGAAAACAAGATGAGAAGCACACTTACACCAGATTCCCTCTTATGAACCTATATGTATGTGAACCCCTATGGTTAACAGAAAGATACAGATCAACGCAAAATACAGGACGGCATGGACTAGTATCAATACTCCGCTGGTCTCAAAGTTGCCAAACTCGATACAACGGCCTCTGCCAGGTACCTGAAAGAGCAGCCCAGGGCTCAAAAACACAAAGAGAATAACAGCAATGAGAATAGGTCCCCAATCAGCCATTCCTCTTTCTCTCCTTTCCTCTTCTTGAGAAAGAGAACGAAAAAGTTGTTCTTGGAAGAAGAAGATGATCGTGGCTCTACAGAGTCTGGCCACTGATGATTTGACACACACACAGAGAGTAATTAGGAATTAGGAATGCAGAGAAAGGAGAAGAAGATGGAAAAACAGTGAGAATTGTTTACTGGAGGAATTACTGGCAGAGAAGGAAGGACGGAAGCAGCTGCCTTCCCCATGAATTCAGTGCCTTGTGTCTGGTGACGCAAACTCCAAGTCTTTAATATTGAGAGGGACTTGCTATTTTATAAATATGTCGCATTATGCGATGTTTTTAGTTTCTTATAAAAACGTTACGAGTTCTAAGGTACAGATCACAGACTTTGTGACTAACGCAAAGCTTAACCATGATTAGATCCTGAAGTTGACCATAATCTCTCTCCCTCTTTCTCTCTATAATATATGTATGTATATATATGCATATACATACATATATACATATGTGTGTGGAGGGAGTTGTCCGTGCCCAATTAACATATATATATACACACGGTGTTTAATCCCAAGTAGTTTGCATACTTCCACCAATCCAACTACCAGCCGTTGTCATCCACCACCTCCGACTACTCCTCTACTCTCCAAAACCGCCTTTGGTTCATCAAAACCAACAAAAAAATATAAAACTACTTATATATATTTAGGTTTTTAAAGTAGTTTTAATGTTCAAGCAGCGGTTTTGATAGATAAAAAACGACTTTGAGTAGGGGGAGGTGACGAAGGATGGCAACCGGTAGTTGGATTAGTGGAATCATGCAAACAGCTCAATTGAACACAGTGCTCAATGTACATACACACACGCACACACAGTGTGTGTGTGTTTGTGAGATTTTGGCACGAAGTTTAGTCTCAAATAAGCAGTTACCTTGGCATACTGGCTAACTCTGTTTCAGCATAACCAAACTGGGCTCAGTATGCTTGGCCAATTTGATGGACTAGTCTGGTTGTGCCCTAAAACTTTGATTCACTGAAGCAAGTCTTGACATGGTGTTTCAGCCAAAAGTTGGCGTTTGGGTTGAGAAGGACCACACTTTAGTCGATTTCATCAAGTTGGATTTTGATAAAGTGGATTAGATGGTCCATAAGTGCTCTGATAATAACCCGAAAATGACTATAAAATATCATGAGTCTTTTATGATCAACCTTCTCTACGTCGTAGGACTACTTGATTTAGATCCACGATATCTCCTATAAATTAAATCATTGGCATGGAGATGGATCCTTCTTGAATTCTATATAAAATGGCATGTAATTATACAACACTCATAGTTACAATATCTTATTTATTTTTTGAAAAGTTCTGGCTGATAACAAAACAGAAAAAAACGAACCAAAAAAATCTATTCGAGCAGTCTCAATGAAGAATGGGATTCCAATAATCTCTCATAAATATTGAGGTTGTGAAAAACCTTCCCTTGTCACGGAAGTTTTATGGGCATTTCTTGTTTCTTTTGTCTTATCCTTTGTCTTATCGTTTATCGTGAGAAGGTAGTTTCACAATGACTGAGGGTTATACCAATGCTCGAGATTTAATCATGAAGTTTCAGGACGTTTTTGTTTTTCGAAAACTTATCTCGATCACCTAAGTCGACTACGTTTCACCTTTCTTTTTTGTGTCTCCTAGAAAAGAGGTTTCTTCGAGCAAATAGGAAATCTAGTGGAAGGCAAAGTTAAAGGAGAAATCATGAGATCATTGAGTGAGAATGAGAAGCCTAAAAATAGATGATGGTAGGGATGTTCAAGAAGGAACCGTTGGAACCGAACCAAACTAACTGCCTTAGATGTCAAGCGGTTTTGGTTTGGTTTGGTTCTAACAGGAAATAAAAATGGCGGTTTGGTTCACAGTTCCAGCGTTGAAATTGAACCATGAGAACCCAACTGAATTATGTAAATATATACATATATAAAGTTTATATGCTTATGTATATATAAATCTTCATAAGTTTATAAGTTTATATATATGAGTTTTATAACCTCATATACATATTAGATTGGGACTGTAGATTCAAATAATATGATCACATAATACTCGGTGTTTAGCCAAAACTTAAAATAAGTAGAACCGTGATTCAAACCAAACCGGAGCCGTCTGTTCGGTTCGGTTCTGACCATGCCATGGTTTGGCTTGGTTCTTTAAGAACTAAGAACTGCAATAGCGGTTTGATTCAAAGTTGAGGCTAGAACCAAACCAAACCAAACTGTCAACAACCCTAGATGATGGGGTCAATGTTTGGATCTAGGTGCACCCATGGGTTTTATTGCCTAAAACCAAATGTTGATACGTAGTGTTATATCAAAGGCATATAATACGCGAGTATGGTAGCCTTTCCTTTCGTATAATAAAGAGCGACTGATATATGCTTGCGACATCCTTATAAAAAAAATAGTCTGAAAAGCAAAAAGTACTCATATACATTTATATAAATAAATTGATTAAAAAAGCAACATATTGCTTTTTTAATAGCTTTATTGGGATGGTTTTGATTTGTAGAAATAGGCAAACATATAATGGCAAGTATAAATTGGTCACTCTCAACAATAAAATGCACAAGTATATTACTGTAAAAAAAAGGGATAACTATATGAAACTTTGCTTAGCTATGCCACATAATATGATGAAAAAGAACAAGATATAAATTTATATGATTTTCTATTTTTATTAATATACAAAATGGACACAACGCTACGGCATAACTTGTGAAGAATGTGGGATGTTTCTAGCATTGGTCTTTGAAGTAAATAGGGCCTATCAATGCAGTGGCAGGCCTAAGAATTCTTTTGGGGTGAGGTACACTTTTTTCCGTATAAGATGTACTTGTATTTCACGTCCACAAAACACTTGTATTTTCTAATACCCATGATTTTTTTCAGATTTCGGGTGAGGCGCATGTCTCACCTCACCCTAAAGTGTGTCTGCCACTGTATCAATGTATATGATAGATAATTGGGTTTGATATCAAATAAGCATACCTTATTAATATCCAATTCAGATTCATAATTTTCATCTGGGTCCATTTATATAGTATTCTATTAGCTGGGGTTTGGTAAACCACCATCAGAACTGTATCCGGATCCGTTCCCTAGTATAGTGATGTATTGACCGAGTGGTTGAACCTTTATTGAACTAAACAGGTGAATTCCTGCAACTCGTTCAACGGTTAGGATTCTTCGATGCCTGTACTCATTATTTACTGTTTGCTATGGTGGTAAACTAAATCCATAACGTCGATTGAGAAAAATACTGGTCCTTTTTAATTGACAAGCTGGGTCTGTGGCTGAAACCTACCCGATAAGCATGCTGGACCACCTGGTTCAGTTTTGGTTCCATATTCGATGAAACCGGAACCGTGTCAGAACCATTGATTTCATAATTTTTTATTTTTATTAAATTTCAAAAGTCTTATGACTTTTTTGGTTCCAAATGGTTCAAAACCCAAATGAAACCAGAATAGGATCCGGCCCAGTCCCAATTTGGTTCCAGGAAAACTGGAGAACTGGAACCAACGGGGGAGACCAGATTCAGACCTTACGTATCGAAGTCGTGACCGTCGACTTTGGAGTCGAACCCCTACCAAGGTGAGCTATTTGCTTTTTGTGTGTATTCTTGGTCTTTACACAAGCAAAGTCATTCTTTCCTGGCCATCAAAGAACCATCAAAGATCTTGCTAGTAGAACTCGTCCTTTGGACAGTATTCGGGTTGTTTCGTGTTCACCCTGCTCTAAAGATTTCACCATATGATTGATGCCTGAAACGTGGTAACGTTGTACCCTCTTCGGGCCGAGATGGACAGTGAGGGCTTCAAAATCAGAAGAATGATGACCAATATTTTAGGAAAATATACTCATAATTTTAAAATCGACAGAACTTTTTCTTTCTACCTGCATACGATGAATTGTGTTGGTTGGTAGGCTTGGAAATTCCATAAACGACACAAAACCCAACACGAACCTGTCCTTGTGTGCGACCAATATATAACACGAATCTGATGGTGTCTGAACTGATCTGTTTTCTAGAAAGTACACGAAATGACATGGCAAAACAGTACTTAAAACATATACAACTCGAAAAGATCATTTTGGCATCCACCCAAAACTAACATGACTTGGAATGAGCAAATTGCCACCCCTATTGGTTGGTGCCATCAAATTAATATGTTGATTGAAAGGTTTCCCTTATACCCAGAAAGCTTCCAGGGAAACACAATCAATTGAATAAGATTGAATACAATTCACAGTTGGGTGCTGTTAGGCTCTTCCACAGTAGGTCAGGGGTTCGATTGCCGGTTGTAACTCGAACCTGTGAGCCTAACCGTCTCTCTCTCTCTCTCTCTCTCTCTCTCTCTCTCTCTCTCTATGTATGTATTTATGCATGATGTGTATGTTGTATGTATATAGAGACATATACATACATACATACAGATATGCATATACATGTTTGTGTATATATATATATAGCCTTTGGAGAGAAAAAAAGAGTTTGTTTTACAAGATCTCATCTCATACATAGAGGTGAAGATGCAAAACAACAGTAAACATCATGAGCAGCCCAAATATTATGGAGTGTACCAAAATGGAGATCAAGCTCGTCTTCATATTCATGAAATCAACCTGCCTTTGCTTCCCCGGCAACTGAAATATCAGCCCTGGACTGAGCAATGCAAAGAGCACTATGGCAGCAAATGAAGATGCCAAATCTCTCATTCTCTTCCTCAACCAAGAGCGGCTCTGACTTGCGACAAGCAGCACTTACACTATTTCAGTCAAGGCCGTTCTCTCTCTCTCTCTCTCTCTCTCTCTCTCTCTCTCTCTCTCTCTCTCTCTCTCTCTCTCTCTCTCTCTCTCTCTCTCTCTCTCTCTCAATGAAGTATAATTGAGCAACCAGTTTGAATTGCTACCCACAGACAAGAAATCAAGAGAAATGCAGTATTCTTAAGTGAGAAGGCTTTGGATGGATACTTAAATAGTGTCGGTTCGTTTTCTTACTGGGAATCCTATAAAGTTGCTTCAATTACTGTGAGTGATAAGCCCTCTCACATTGGCTGAGATTCCAGTATTAATTTAGGTCTCTTTGGAAAAGAAATGCAGTTCCCTCAGTAGGTCTAAATTGATTAATGAGCACTTAGGTCACAGCTTATGTTAATAACATTAACCTAAGTTATTGATAGGTAGGGATGTAAAATGAACCGAGCCAGGGTGCTTGCGGCTCTTCTTAATGGCGTGTTGCTTGTTCATGGCTAGACTTAGCTAGATGGTTTTTTAATGCAATCTTCATTGTTAAATTATATCCTTTATCAAATTGAAGAGATGTTCACGATTTCATTAATTAGGTTGGTGTGCTTTTGCAACTTATATGCGTATTATACGAGTTTAAACATTTTGGGGGTTGCAAAATTGATACTATAACGAGTTCAAAATTCGGGAGCCCAAGGCAGTTGTCTTATGGCTTTACCAAGCAACCACCCTTGAATAGGGTAAACTTCTCATAAGAATAAACGTAGCCTTTTTTTTCTCATCTTCAAGGTAGCATCAAAGTTGAATGCTATCATTGTGCTTCACTTTTAAATTTATCAATGACTCAACCAAGTGTTAAATAATGAAAGATTCGAGGTCATCCTGTTGTATCTCTTGATATTCATTGAAGAACCTACATTTTCAGGGAGGCCATCTTAAAGCTGTAGAAATGGGGTTCAAAACACAATATATAAAGAGAATAAAGCTGCAGTAGTGATGCATCGGATTCTTGGGTATGAGGTTCTACTGAGTACAACTTTTATGAACTTTTCATAAACAACTTTAATTTTTTCCCAAGACAAGCTGGGGTGACCTTAGCAAATATGACGGAGATCGAACCCCTGATTTCTAGCTTATGGTAGTCTACCTAGAAATGATCTTTACCCGTGCCGGAAAAATGTCTGGTTTGCTTAAAGTTGCTTATGCATTCCATAGTTCTTGCCTGCCGGAGTACCAAAAAGCACTGTCGGAATAAAAACCGGTCGGTTGGCTGTCATCTCTGACTGCCTACATTGTTCAAAGTGCCAAGAATCAAGATAGGCCCTTGACACTTTTGTGACGGCACTTCTTGGGTTAGACAGAGCCACCACGGTATGCACACCGAAGCAACGAAACTCCTTATCGGTTTTGAACAGCTGACCTTAAGGCAAGCTGAATTGGCCAATTTTTCTGTTGTAAGGGGGAAAAAAGACTCAATTTCGAAGGCCAGTTCCATTATTGGCATCAGCAAAGATACGAAGGATCAAATGGGGATGGTAGGTTTGTACCTCTACCTGCTCCCTCCAACCTCCACAAATTGTAGCATTTGTTGTTTCACTTTGAATATCCGTATAAAAATTACAAAAAAAGAACACCCTCATCTTCCCTCACTGTGTGTACCTATTCTACCTATCAGTGTTCTTTTATTTATCCCTTGGCAAATAAACCAATTCCCTCTTTCTCTCTCTCTCTTCTCTCTCTCTCTCTCTCTCTCTCTCTCTCTCTCTCTGTGTGTGTGTGTGTGTGTGTGCGGGAATGGCAGATTGGGGTCCTGTGTTGGTAGCAACACTCCTGTTTGTGTTGCTGTCTCCTGGCTTGCTGCTTCAGTTCCCAGGAAGGAAAAGGGTGGTAGAGTTTGCAAATCTGCAGACGAGCGGGCTCTCCATCTTGGTTCACACCCTTATTTACTTTGGTCTGGTGGCCGTCTTTCTTGTAGCCATTGATGTTCATATTTATATGGCATAGAATGTCAGAAATGGAAAGTCTCAGCTTTTTATGGTGCATTTGGTTTTTTTGGCTGTATCCTTCTTGCTCAAGCTTACTACCTTGAATTTTGGTGTTGTTTTGATAACGTAACAGGTTACGTTCATGGTGATGTTAGTAGACCAAATCTTGTATTCTCTCTCTCCCTCTCTATATATACACACCCACACACAAGCTGGAAGATAGCTTCAGGTGTGTTTCCTGAAGGACTAAATACATGCTTGATCCACGCCAGAAATCTTCCAGATTAATTTACACAAATTTTTATAGTAGAACTGACTCTATAAGAGTTCAAAAATGATCATAGCTTTCTCACCTTATAAAATCTTAATCTATACATAAAAAGGGAAAAAAATACAAGCAGTCAATTTCGTGATCTCTCGGTATTCTGAGCAGTGAGCACATCTGTCCGGTGGTTACTCATGAAGAAAACCAATGAACCTATAAGTATATTGAATTTTACACACACACCAATTGCATGAAGGATATATTTCATTGCAGCACAGCAAATCCTTTCTGTAAATTCTTCTTGTTATGTATGAGGATTGTAAGACGAGTCAATAGATACATAAGAGGGGCAGCTACTCCGGAATCTCAACTTTTGTAGGTAGGCTTCACAAAGAAAGCTTGAAGGAGACAGTACGAGACCAAGAGAGAAAAGAGAAAGAAGAATTACAAACCAAGTTTATTTATACAGATTTTTTTTTTTATTCAGCAAGACAGACTTTACTCCAATGTCACCACTGCACATCAGAACGACACGAGATACCTTGATAATCCAGCAAGTTGAAGTGCCCAGGATTGTGTTGAGATAGTAATTTATGTGCTGCCTCTCTCCAGGGAACAAGAAATGGAAATTTAAGCCCTCCCTTGAATGGATCTTTTGCTTTGAGATGCCAAGGATGTGATGCTTCTGAATTTTGTTGGCTAACCTACATCATCACATACAGTCGGTCTTAGAATAATCTTGCGCCAAGTTAAAACCAAAACCAAAAACAGAACCAAGTATTTGCCAGCTCCGCTACATGAATTCTTTGTCGCCATAGTACTCTATCTTGTGTTACCATGGGACAGACCCAAAATAACCTAGCAATCAGCACCAAGAGTGTTAGCTCAATGGCAGGGTGCTCTAGCGGTATTGCTGCTGGTGAGGAATTAGATTCCCAGAGGGTGCATGTGTGAGTGTATGTTAGGCTTCGGCCTCCTCTTGTAACAAATTTTTTTTTTTTTAGGAAATTTGCATTTTGTCTTAGTCTCTATTAGAACCAATCTACACATTATGCCAAGCATTATCAAAGAAAGAAGTAGATGAAGCTAAGTATTTAATATTATTGAATGGTCTCTCTTGAGATAACGAAATCTAAGACAGAAATCCAAAACAAGATGAAGAAAAGAGATTCACCATGCAAGCAAAGATATTGTTTAGAACCTTGTCTTAGCAAATGTGCCAACTAGATGCCTACAAAATGTGATTTCAGTTTTCACCCTTCTGTTTTCGTGCCATTCATACCAGAGGAGCCAGCACCAATTGTAAGGTACAAGTCAATTATGTCAAGATTGTATTTTTGATAGAAATGTTTCTCAAAGGAATCAGAGCATTGTCTGGAAAAGAGGTGCAGAACGCAAAATTTAAGGATTTAAACAAATTAAAATTCAATTAGAAAAGTTCTTAGATGAATGGGTCAGAATTGGTCCTGTTCCAATTGTTCTTCCAGGAAGAAAGATGGAGTGCGACCTGTAGAGAACATGCAATACACAGAGAAATGTTGGATTGCTCATGCTCAAGATATCTCATTGATATATAACAGACTGAGAGATCATTGCGTTATGCTATTTTTTGTAGTCCCCCAATTGTTGCAAGTGCTCGCTCCCATGAGCATGAGGCAGACGCTCTCACATGACCATGATGAAGCTATTTATATCCTTAGGAAGCAAAATGTACTTTGCGTAAAAGATGGATATAACCTTCGTAGAAAATGGTAAACAGAGAGATCCACAAATATGTTTGGTTTATCCATGAAATATTACTTTTTTTTAATAAACCAAATCACAAAATCTGTCATAATTCTAACAGATGAAGTGTATGATGCATCAATATCTCATGATTGCTAGACGTAAATGTTCAACGCTGTTGCCCGTGAAGAAAACCAGGTAAATGCCCAACCTAAATCATTGATCTTCGAGTTGAAGGAGGTCATGAGTTCGAAACTCAAGGGAGTACATATTGCAGGGGTCTGCCAAATCCTAGCTTTAAAGAAAAAACATATAGGGCAGGATTATTCCTTACAACACACACATATATGAATTATTCAACAGCAGTTAAAGAAAACCAGCGAGCAAAATTTACCCTGTTTAACATACAAAAACCCTTTATCTTTCATGTACCAATATCATCCTTTTTATCCATTTAGATCATATCATGGATTAGTTATTCAATCACAAAAAATAGATCCCAAGATCTTCCTGAAACTTTATATTCAAACGCACTCGAAATCCAAACCCTACAATCCCAATGAAATGCAAACAGTTAAAAAATCCCTTATAATGCAACCTCCATATCAAAAACATTTCAAGATCCAATCAATTGATTCAGACAGATCTTTGCATAGAAAGAAACAGCAATACAAAACGAATAACAAAAATAAGAACCCAGTGAAATGCATATAGTGAAATCAAGATCTCCTATAATGCAATCCCAAAATCAAACATATTTCAAGATCCAATCAATTGATTCAAACAGTTTTTTTGCATAGAAAGAAACAGCAATACAAAATGAACAACAAAAACAAGACGAAAATGTGAAGGAATCACCAACTATCGGTAAACATATTCGAATTGAAAAGCGAAGGGAAAATCACAAAGGTATCCATCTTACCAGGAAGCTCTTTCCTCGATTTGGGATTCCTGGCGCCCATAGGAGCGACAAACAGGCGAGTCAATCCCGAAAGACTCGAGACGAATCCGAGGGTGTAGAGCACGGCGGTAAGCCCGAGCACCCAAGGCATCAGGAAGAAACCGATCATGAACGTTAGTGATCCGCATAGCATTAGGGTGAGGGACACGCCCAGCAAGAGCGAGGCGATTCCCGACAGCGACACCGCGTTCCCGGCGTTAAGTGTCACCGGTAGGCCGGAGGGGAGTCGGAGTACAGGGAACGAAGGGGACTTGAGGACGCCGGTGACCAGAGAACAGAGCTCGAGGACGGCCCTCGACTGCTCTTCCTGCGCCTTCATTCGAGAGAGAGAGAGAGAGAGAGAGAGAGAGAGAGAGAGAGAGAGATTTCAGTATGGATGACTATGAACCCGGAAAGGTGGGATGTTTGGGAACAACACCATCTTTTGGAATATGAGAGGAGTCGTTTCGTTTACCGGTCGAAAACCGAATTCTTCCTCTCGGCCTTTTCCTTCCGGTGGGGGCGTCTTCTCATTGATGCAAAAGAGAGAGAGAGAGAGAGAGAGAGAGAGAGAGAGAGAGAGAGAGTTTTAATGAGTGCCGCGTCTGCTGAAACTTTGGATGATTGGATATCGACAGATTGACATGAACAAGATATACCTTAATATAGAATAAGATAAATTTAGGTCGTGTCTATTACGTGAGTGTTTTTTGCTATGAATATATGCACTCACATAGCTTTATCACGAACAATATATATATATATATGTGAGAGAGAAATCCGTATACGTGTACTCGAGATTTGAATTTAAAAAATAAAAATATGTGAGAGAGAAAGAGAGAGAGCACGCAGCTTATCAGCAGGCATTTATGTGGCAGAGCGTCAGATTCGTTAACTTTCTGATCTGGGGATTTGGTTTTGGATAAGGAGTCCACGGAGATTTCGAAAGATTTAGGGAAGACAATAGGGCACCTGTTGAAGACGACCTGTAATGAGCGAATTCTAAATTGAAGTTGCCACGTCCCTGTGCCTCAAAACAGTTGGTTTACATCTCAATCTAGTTAATCAATGCAAATAGATCGATCTGGTTCAGTTCGAATCTTCAATTTGGAATATCTAGGTCTGGTAAACAAAACCGAGACTCGGCCGGATCGGACTCGTGATTAGACCTGCTCGGTTCCAGGTAAACTAGAATCGCTGGTTTATTTCCATCAAAACCTGAAAGTGAAACCGAATCCTGCTCACTTGTTTCTAAGCTAATTAAAGCTTGTTTTTGTATGTTTATGGAAAATTTATGTTCTAACAAGTTCACAAGCTGTCTGTTAGCCAAGTTCAGATATAACAAGTCGGAACTCGCTCAACTTGCACGTTTAAACTTGTATTGGATCTCGTAAGTCGAGCTGGTCCGAACTCATTGTTCATTTTTAGCTTAATTAGGGCCGTGGCCAATCTAAAATCTCTTTCGGGTTGGGCAAATAGTCCCTTCAATGGTTTAAATTGGGGTGAACTATGTATCATACATAGTTCCGAGATGTCACGATTGACTATAAACTTTAAGTTGATTTTTAAAATTTCATGTTTGAACTCGGTTCAATGTAAATCCGCCGCTGATTAGGGCCACGAAACCAAACGGAAACGAGCCTATTTATGAGCAGATCGGCTCATTTGCCAGCCCTACTTTGAGGTGGAGTTCCACAATCTCAATTCAAATCCTTTTACTAAGCTTTTTACAGCTAGATCATTTTTTATTCTTTCTTTCCAACACTTTTGTAGTCCTCCTCTAGCTCTTAGCTCCTTGTGGCAGTGGAACCACCACCTTCTCCGCCTCCACCACCCCGCCCCCTTCCTCTTCTGAAACATCTTCACTCATTATCATCCTCTTATTTGTATTGTTCTTATCACCAATACAACCTAATATCTCACCGTTCATAATACTGATCCGGGACGAGATTGATGCTGATTAGTATGATGGTTTACGTCAATCATGCAAAAGACCTTCCGTTCGTTAAAACCATCCCTGATTCGACACTTGTAGAAGGAAACTACGTCCTTTGGCCTCAAACCTTTCTCTTTCACAAACCTATTCCATACTCTTGTGAACACAAAACTCTGGCTGCTCTTCCAAGAGCAATATCTAAATTTCCATGCCTTGAGATTGTTATCCAAGAACAGTAGCTGCACGTCATCCCCCTCGTTCTCATCGTCGCCGCTGGTAGCCTCTGAGACTGCCGGAAAGTACTTCACTGCGTGTTTCTTCGGTATGACTAGCCGGTTGAGCTTGCCGACGTCGCTCGGCGTGAGCTCCTTCTGGAAAAACTGTTGGCACACTATGCCACCTCCAAGGACACCATCACCTTCGACCTTCTTCGACTCGGTGTTGCCGGCATCGACAGAATTAAAACGAAGATAGGCCGAGAACTTGGTGTCACAGAATCGGTTCTTGATCATGTTTAGGACGTCTTCAGTGGTATAGAGCGCCTGGAAGTTGGGCTCCTCCAAAGTGAGATCAGTTGGAGGGAAGTTCCGGTGGGCGTCAGCGCTCCGGAGCGTGATTGCAGCACTGTCATAAGCCATCGCCGCCTCGCGATCAGTTGGGAATGTGCCTAGCCAATTTTTCTGATGATTGGCGTATATGTGGGCTCCCCAGTGGCCGTTTTGCTGCAATACTACGCCCTTGAACTTCATGGATGTGGCCGGAATATTCTCCTGCTTCTTCCTCTTCGACGGCGGCATGCAGCTGCCGTCCGAGTCGGGGCCCTCCATTACTGAACTCCTCCATAACGAATCTTCAGGCATACTTCCGGCAAGAAGGATAGATCTGCAGATCACAACAAATAGCAAAAGCCACATACAAATGCATAAGCACTCGACCGCCATATGTATATCTGAGGAAAATTAGAGGGTTCTTTAATGAACTCATGATAGACGAACCAATAATGGAAATCATTTGATAATTTTAGCAGTTGTGAATGTCAATGACGAATAGCATATCTGGTTTGACGTCTATTTTAAGTCTTTTCATATATTGCCTGCATATTATTAGTATTATTCTTATAAGTTAGCTGTGTGAAGCAGATCGTACCAGATCTGGTGTGGGTGCGGAACACGGGTGGTGGTGCGAGGATATGACAATAATCTAAAAAATCATGGATGTCAGGACACAACAATATATATTTATATATTATATAATATTTTCTCTCTCTCTCTCTCTCTCTCTATATATATATATATATATATATATTAATATGTCATAAACTAAATGAAAACCTTAAGTTCAATTATAGGTTATTATTATAAAAAAATTCTAGTTGGTCAATAATCTATCAGCTTAAAGGCTTTCCAATTGACTTCTAGCTTGGGTCAGAGCCATAGCTTCTTACTGTATATTGTTATATTATCGTTTTTACTGCTTCATATACAATGAACATAATCTCCCTTAATAGCCTGCTTTTGAAAGTAGAAATTAGCTTTAATCGTTAAAGAACATAACACCCATGTTGGTTTTGACATAATTTTGTATTGAACTTACATTTAAAAGGGTGAAATCGATCGTCCAGTTAATGTAACGTAACATGCAGAAGAGAAAGGCAGAGTCCCCAAATTGTGGACTTGTATTAATTGGAAAAGCCAAGGAACAGAGAAATCCACTATTTAAGAAAGGAAACAAAAATAGAATTACACCATGAGAATCGGAAACAAGCATACACTACATGCTGAATTCAGTGTGCCAGAGTTTCAGAAACTATTTATTGGCTCCTGGTTTATCTGCAAGATGCAGGGTTCCATCACCTGAATCTTTTATGTGCCCAAGGAGTTCAGTCAGTTTTTACTGCTGAATTGATGCCGAGCAATTACACGCAGAAGGCATCTCTCTCTCTCTCTCAATAGGATCATGATTTAGATAAATTCTTATCATGTTACTATAGCTTCCAAATACAAATATGAGAATGAATCGAGCAAGATGTCCACGAAAAATCCATGTATCTAGCACCCTTAATGCGGAAAACGGCTTTATTTTGTCTGTTTTTTGGTATAATATGAGGGAGAAGCCAGATGCAAGCCCCGGATATCAAACTCGATGATCTTCGACTTGTGAGTCGAACCCCTATCCAGGTGAGTGATTGCTCTTTGGTGGGACTTGTTTTTGGTTTCGATTATTTTAATCCATCTATAGGGATTGGTTGTTTCTCTACTATAATATGATAAACAAGAGAATCGACACAATCACTGCCAATTATAAATAGTATCAAAATGCATCACAATTAAATTGTGGTAGTATATATATGGGGACTTACATTTAATGAAGGAAGACCAGCACTCAGATTGATCAGCAGAAAGGGAGACAGAGAGATGCTGGTGATGGAAGAGCAGAGACCAAATAAAATATTTTGCAGGTATTCATCAAAGAGGAAAGCTTTAAGAGAAGACGGAACAAAAGAAAGATTGCTATAGTGAGAGAGATAACAGAAGTGATCTTTCTAAAACTAGGGAGCTCAGATGAACTAGAAAATAACAGAAACCTGGTATCTTTCCTTGAAGGACATCCATGATAGTGGAAATTAGATAGAGTCTGCATGGCACTTTGCTGTAATAATGGCTGTAAACGAAAGGTGCCAAAATTACCAGAAAGCTCAGCTGTTCTCATCCTTAACGGGCTTCGCAAACTGTTCTTCAAACACTTCCTCATGTTCCCCCTCTCAAAATAAGCAAATAACTAAATAAATAATTGTCACAAATATTAATTTGCATTTTACTTGCAATATATGATTATTTTGGTTACTTACATAAGAGGAAATATGTAGCTATACCTAAGTTGATTTTAAGAAATACAGATTTTCTCCATATGACAAATGATCCCTACAGTTAAACAAACCTTTTTTTACCTCAATTGTAATATGACAATATTATACTTTCCTTCAATTTTCTTTTTGAAAAACCAAGACGGTGTTAAACCGATCTGTTTGTTTTGTGACAAAGAGTTTTAGAAAAACTATTTAAACCATAATTAGTGGTTTGGAAAAACCATTCGAAAAGAGAATCCTATTTTCGATTAGTAAATTGAGTCCTGGTTTAGGTTTTGGATCTGATTCTGGATCCAAGCTATTCCTCGAGTCCGAAACCTAGGGTTTCGGTTTGGGACGCAACACAAGTACTCCGAACATGACACGAAAACCAAATGCGTGATGGCGATGCTCATGATTCACCATGCATCACATGATGCCCACAACATGGCATGCATGACTGTACGGAAAGAATTAGGTTTCGTTAATCTCTGTCAAGTTTCGCATGAATACGCCAAGAATCTTGAGGTCTAATGGTGGGCAGTAATGCGATAGATCTTGCCATAAAGGTGATGTAACTGTATCAGGATAAGAGAATAACAATTTTCAGATATTTTTAAATTAAAAAATAGCTCTTGAATTTTGGAAATATCGAGTGGTATGTTGTTATACACAGGCATGCAAGCACACACACACACACACACACATATATATATATATATATATAGTAAGTGGTTTTCATGGTAGTAACGATGGTTTTGATCGATGGAGATTAGTTTTGAGAAATGAAAGAATAGTAAAAATTGATAGAGGACAATAACCAGTAATTGAATCAATGAAATCATGTAAGATGAGGGGTCAAGCACCATGGTGAATGGTACATATATATATATATACATATATATAAGAATCGTTTCCATTTGCGGACCATCAAACCTTAAAAAATAATCAAACTTTGGTGTGACAGTGATTCTTTTTAGAGATTGGTCTATGTTCATGCTAGTGCATTCTAACACTACTACTAGAAATTACTCTCTCTTTATATGTGTGTGTGTGCGCGTGCCTGTTCATGCACGGCCTGAAATTGAGAAAAGAATAGTATTTATCTTCAGGGGGACAAGCTCAAGTGGACTGAAAACTACGGTATCGAACAATCTCTTTGATGAAGATCATAGAGGGACTTTGTCTTATAAAGGTAGGTCCATTCTTGCATGACCAAACGGTCTCAACCAAGTCAAGGGTCGTCTAAAGTATCTAATCTTCTTCGGATCCCCCCAACAACGCTTTTCCTTTTTCAATCCTTTTGGCATCAAGGGATGTGGCCGGTGTGCTTTTCATCCCTAATACGAGTAGGCGTAATTCCCCTCTTAATTAGCAGAAACCCTGCCCATAATTGAACCGGTTATCGGGCTCAGACTCATAGTTTCGCTCGTACAAAGGCTGGTGCCAAAACATTTTCTCTGTTTAGGAGGTTAAGAAAGTCATATATAGAGAGAGAAAGAGAGTATAGTGCATACCCACACTTATTCATGCTAAAATTCACTTAAAACATTTTCTAATCAATGGTAGAGATTTGGATTTTAAAAGCAATATAGAGAGAGAAAGAGGGATAATTGGTCTGTTATTCATATGGAAAAGAAAGAGGGATAATTGATCTGTTATTCATATGGAAAAGATAGAGGTAATTGCATCATTCAGTCATCAAGAGAAGGCTGAAGCTTCACACACACATGCACTCTCAAGAAGTCAAACTCCGTACCAATAGCAACACTAGATGGCCTTACCCTTGAGTTAACGCTATGGGTACTATCCCTTTTTCTTTTTTATGGTTACAACGGGAGGCTAAAGCAACTATGCACGCTCTGTGAGTCGAACTCGCTGCCAGCCATCACCGGAGTCGATGGCCCTGGGCAGTACCTTAAGTGTTTTCCAGTGATACTACTCATACTGCTTTTACTGCTCAGACTTATAAACCTACAGCAATGCATGTTTTGCTCTCTTTTGTTTTGTTTTTCATAGCGCCAGATATAGAAACTCTTTTAGAATGAGGAGAATAGCCATTTGAATGGTTTCAGGTGGAGCGAACTATGGGTTATAGACTTTAAATTGATTTTTGAAATTTTGGATTCCAATCTCGGCTCAATATAGATCCGCCACTGCATCCAGTGATCATTTCATATCGTATATAAACGTGCATTTCCATCATCTAATTAGTTCAGGGAATTCGTGTAAATTCATCCTTGATTTATGTACGTTAATGCTAATTTGTTTGCCAAAAAAAATTCCATTCCAGGGATGTCCGTCGGCCGGAGGTTGGTGATCTGCGAGATCATTATCTAACATTGTGCATGATTTATGCCATTCATGAAACCCGACGCCATCAAGGTGCCATGAGAGACACGTTCCGGTAACATGTAATGATCTTCCCGGTCACTTGACTTCAAGGAAAAGTCTCTCTCTCTCTCTCTCTCTCTCTCTCTCTCTCTCTCTCTCTCTCTCTCTCTTCACACACACACACAGACACAGACACACAAAAGACAACAAACAAGGTGTCTCTCAGCACAAGTAACTTGTACAAACTTTTGGATTTGTACTTATATAAGTATGCATCTTACTGTACACACTAAATTGCACAAAATTATGAAACCGTCAACTATATATGATTCATTGCCATACATAACTTTAATCTTACAAACACATAAAGGAAACCAGTCAGTGCTACAAAAGGCAGATAGCTACCTGCCAGAAAACAACTCAACTAACGCTGTCTCCTCTCTGAATCATTCCTTTCGAGTCTTATTCTCTCCTGCACGTACGATATGTAAAGGGCAGCTCTCTTATCAACGTTATCCTCGCCACAGTCGTTGATGGTGTGAGCCACTGCCTCAACGCCATCGTCGTTCTTCTTTTTCTGATCCACCATTCGCTGCTTTGTAACAGGAGCCATAGATTTGCCTTCGACTATGAAACCTACCGAAGTGTTAATCATATCAGGTTTAACCTTGCCACTGATAGGCATCGACGTCATCGGCTTTGCTGCTCGGTAGAGAGTCATGACCCATTTGGTTTTCATGAATCCTTTGCGCTTCTGAATCATCTCCATCAGTGAAAGAAGAAAAGATAATACAGAATAAAGAGGAAGAAGTAGATTGAATGATCTGTCGATGGCAAGGTTTGATGGTTTAGAGAGTGTGCATCAATCGATATTTATAGTTGTGGAAATTTCATGGATAGACATGAAAATTTTGAATGGGCCACGCTGCTTATCCCGAACTTGATATCCTTTAACGTAATTTATTTGTATTGAAGCATGTGTTTGGATTCGACACTCTTGGGGTTACCATCTCTGCCAGCTTTAGCAATTGAGAACACTTTAGACGATATGAAAGACATGAGATTGATGTGGATGTTTCATGAAATTTATTCTTGTGCATCACTTTTTTGATTTGTAAGATTATGCTACTTTATTATCATGCACGATACTGGCATTCATATGATTAGATCTTTTAGTTTATGAAACGATTCCCAGATATGAAGTTTATACATTCCGTCTAACCATAAGTTTACGGATGGTTAGTTGTAGACAAATGGAGTCTAGATCCCAACTGTTTCAACAACTCTATAAAAATTTGAAGTAAATCGGATATCCATATCCGACACAATATCTTACGGTACTCCAAAGTGCTTCACTATAAAAAGTCGTGAAACTTCCTTACCTAAACAATCTTTGGACGTTTGCATGAATATTATATACTTAGAAAACCGGTTTACCACTACAAAGATCTCTTCCTTTCCATCAATACATGAAAATCTATCGATAAAATCCATACTCATTGAACTCCACAGCCTAATAGGAATGAGCAATGGCTGGAACAACCCAGCTGACCTTGCCTTCTTAGTCTTGTCCTGTTGGCACACTAGATAATCATGAATATAAGCCCTCACTTCTTTATCCACCCGTAGCCAATAAAATGGATGGTGCAGTATTGCTAGGATCCAATCCACTCCAAGGTGTCCCTGAGTATGGGGCATCATGTAGCTCATGCAATAGAGGTTTTCTAAGATTGTCAACATTTGGCACGTACAATTGGTCTTGTTGAGTTCATAGCAACCCGTCTCTCAACACCTATTTTTTCGTTAAGCCAGCCTTTACCTGTTCTTGCATTGGACATAAGCATTGTCCTCGTTAGCATAATGCCTTGCATGGTCCACTGTGTCACCTTTAACCTAGTGCCGGATAGCTACTACCTCCTACACTCATTTCCTACTCAATGAATCAACAACTAGATTATTTCTTCTGGGCTCGTACCTCTACTCGAAATTATACTCCTCTAGCAGTTCCAACCGATGGACTTGTCTGATTGTTAGCTTTTTTTGAGACTTGAGGAAGGTGTTTACAACGTTATCGATTACAATAGTGAAAAGAACCCCAACTAATAGACCCTCTAGACTTGGAGGTAGTGCACTACTTCCAATAACTCTTTCTCATGTGTCGGGTAGTAGTACTCTGCATCTTTCAACTTCCAATTTTCGTAAGCTATTGGATGACCTTCTTGAGTTAGAATCCCACTATAGTTATATCACTAGCATCTGTATGAACTTCAAACAATACTGAGAAGTCAGGTAGCTACAACACTAACCCATTCATCACAGCCACCTTCAGGTCTTCAAAGGTACGTTGTGTCAACATATCCACTCCTAGGCCGAGGATTTCTTCAACAGGTCCCCGTTAAGGGGGTGGTAAGCTTTGAGAACCCCTTTATAAATCATCGATAGTAGTTGGCTAGGCCGAGATAACTGAGGAAGCTCCTTAACTCCGTTAAGTCCTTAGGTGATTCCCACTCTTCAATGGATTTCACCTTCCATCCGTCCATCTTGACCACATTGTGCTCGATTATACGTGCAAGAAACGAAATTTCATACCTTGTGAACTCATATTTTTCTTATTTCATATAAAGACAATGTTCACTTAATCAGCCAAAGACTTGACGCACATGCTCAACATGATCCTCAAAGGACTAGCTATAGACCACAATATCGTCTATGTATACTACCACACACTCATCTAGTAAACTCTGTAAAATCTCATTCATCAATCTAATGAATGTGGTTGGGGCATTAGTTAGCCCGAAGGACATTACAAGGATTTCAAAAGACCCATGTTGTGTCATCATAGCCGTCTTAGGCTCGTATCCGGGGGCAATCCTAACTTACCAGTATCCATACCTCAGACCCATTTTTAAAAACCATTGTATTCCACTCAATCGATCAAAAACATCCACCAAAAGAGACAGAGGTACCGATCACACATCGTTACCTTGTTGAGTCTTTGGTAGTCTACACACATCTTTAAGTTATTATCTTGCTTCTTTTGAAACAAGGAGTCATATGGGCTCTTTAGTGGTCTAATCATTCTAGCCTCTAAGAGTTCTTCCAACGATTATCTAAACTCGACAAGCTCAAGAGGACTCATAGGCACCTATACATAGGAGTCGAGCATCCAACATCAACACAATATCGTGATCAATATCTTTTTATGAGGATAGATTATTAAGTAATTCCGAGTGCAACATATCCCTGAATTCCTTCAACACCGTCTACACTACTTGAGGCACCGAGACTAAGTTGACCATAGGTTCAACTTCTAAGTTTACTACCTACAAAGTCGTCAAACCCTTCTTTAACTTAGATAGATGAAAGGAAGGCCACCATTTCCACCATCTTTAGAGCCATAGGGGGGCATGAGCTCCCTAGCACATAATGGAATGAGGGTGCATTAAGGCTTGGGTTAGCCGGTGAGAGGGTACTCTTACACCAAGCACCTAGCACCCACTTTAGAGGGGTCCCTTGGGGGCCTGTGTAGTAGTAGGTCGCACCAATACCATAGGGAGTGTTGTAGTTGGTGTCTCAACTGATGCCTTGTCGGGGTCACACTATGGCACGAAACCAGGTTCCCTCTCATCGGTGATCACTAGGTCGTCGAGGTGGAGAGCGGGTATAACTTTGGCCTTCCGTAAGAAGTTGATGTCAAGGATTAGTAGAAAATTATCTAATGCCATCACGATGAGGTCCATATGACCACTCTAACATCCCACAATCAATCTCACTGTAGTGGCTATTTCATCCACACCATTGACAATAGCATTCACCGGCTTCAACTTCTTATCAAATGCAACCACCTTCACTCTCATTTCCTTCACCCTAGCCAATGTTATGATAGAGTGTGAAGCACCGGTATAAATCATGGCTCGGATTGTAAAAGGGTCTATTTGAATCTCAATATAGAGGAGTGTCGACCTTATCAAGCGCTCTAGTGTAACCGCATTCAATACTTGGAACTGGGTGGCCACCACTTCGTTGGCTTGGTCATCTATAGGTTCATCCACCACAACATTTGATGCCATATGATTAGGACACTCATAGGTAAAATGTGGTCCTCCACACTTGTAACATCCTTGGTCGCTCCCAATCAATCTCTGGGGCCGACCTCTTCCATATCCTAACCCTCTCTAGGGTCTCTGGACACCAATAACCGAGTCACCCCATTGGAGTGCGCCGGTTAGAGCCTAGCCTCATCCAGTTCCCCCACTGGTAGCTTGTCCACTTCTTTCATTCTAGTTTTTAGGTCCACTCCGACCTTGTCCCCATCTAGTACCTTTTCAGCCACTACAACCTCCTCCTCTTGAGGTGTCGTCCGCCTTTTGGTCTACTTTGTTACCTCGTAAATCCACTAGTACCTCGGATATTGTCATGATCATATAAATGTCCACCGAATGATGTCGTTTCATCTCGATCTAGGCTTAAGGTTGGAGCCCATGAACAATTAAGAACACTTGATCCTTCATGTTCATGTCGTTGATGTCAAGTAGTGCAGAGAAAAACTTTCTCACATACTCCCTCAACGTAACAGGATGTTTCACTTGTAGGATGACCTCACTTTCTTGCCAATCCGTATATGTGGGTATGAATCGGTATAGGAGTTCTTTCTGTAACCTCATCCAAGAGGTGATGGTTGGTAGACCATCGAGCCCGGTTGCCCATTACTTTGTTTGCCACCAGAGTTTTGCATCGCCCTCTAAGTAAAGCATTGTTGTTAGGAGTTGGTTTTCTGCTGGGATCCGGGTAGCTTCAAAGAAAGTATTTAAGTCATATAGAAAAATTTTCATCACTTTAACATCTCTTAGACCTTTAACATCAAAGAAAGTATTTAAGGTATCAGAACTTTTTAGGTTATGATACCTTACGTCTTTGAACCTTAAAACCGTTGTAGGCAACATCATAGTCTGTCAGTCTCAAGAGAGTCTATAGGGCTTCCACATTCAACACAACTTGCGATAGCGGTGGGGTCAGATTTGGAGCAGTCGAGTGGGTGTTAGCACGAGCTTGTTCCAACTCATCTTGGAGTCGCTTCAACTGCTCTTCTAAGATAGTCATATGATCAACTGAGTTGGGGACAACTCTATTGTTCTCCTCCATCACTTGAGTACCCGATTGAGTCTGCACCATAGTAGAAGTCGTAAGAACTTTGTAGAGAGATTCTGGGTCTAGTGTCTCAACATGAGCACCGATGATACTTCTCTTACTACAACTGCTTCTAAACAACATCTTGTGTTGTTCAACAGTCAGGATCGCCGATTCAGTTCCGTCCTAGCCACTACTAGGCTCTAATACCATATTAACTGGTGTATTTTTTTGTGGTTGCTAACAATTAACTCAATATAAACTATATCATTCTTTATTATTTCCTTCCAACACTTTTGTCTTCTTCTTTCGCTTTTAACATTTTTATTATCTAGTTTCTTATACCTTTTACCAAAACTTCTTTTGATTGTCTTTCTACATGTTCAAACCATCTTAAACGATTTTCTCTCATTTTATTATCTATTGGTATCACTCAATTTGGTTCTCATAACCTCATTATGTATACAACCTTTCCTTGTGTGGCCACTCATCCATTTTATCATCTTCATTTCTATTACACATCTAACTAATTGTCTAACAATCGGAACCATATAAGATAGTGTGTCTAATTGTTGCTCTATAATATTTACCTTCCAACTTTAATATCTTCTTGTTACATAGAGTATATGATGTACCTTTTTATTTTAACCAACTTACATTAATTTTATATATAAAGTCTCCATCAATTTTTTCATTGCTATGAAAAATTGACCTTGAGTATTTAAAAACTTTTTTTTTATGAAAGATGCAATACGTTTCAATGTTAATTTCTGTCATGGTTCCAATGCATTATATATATATGTGTGTGTGTATGTGTGTATATATTTTGACTGATATTTAACATAATTCATTTAATATAACCCACTTTATTTGAGTTGCTTGTATACAATGTGAGGCTCTCTTTCTATACATTCAGCTGCTAAAGCCTATTATATATTATTAATTCTGCTGCTGCTATTACTATTATTAACATGATTTCTTTAGGTATTGGAGAGACACTGCTTACTGTGAGATTCATATCCTTACGTAGTTGGACTCAATCTCAGAAAAAAGGAGAAGGGTTTGAATTAGGAAGTTGACAATTGGGGAGTTCCTAGTACTAGTATAGATACATCATCCGAACTCAAAAAGACATGATTTAGTGTGACTGGTACCAGGATGCATGATCCTCTTAATGCACCCTTTTGTTAAGCCTATGGGTGTTCATGATTCGGTTCTAGCCTCAACCTTAAATCAAACCGTTAGTTGTGGTTCCTAGTATTTAGAGAACTGAACCAAACCTGGTATGGTTAGAACCAACCGAACTGACGGTTCCGGTTCGGTTTAGTTATGAACCATGGTTCTACTTATTTAGGGTTTGACTAAATACTAGGTACTATGTCAGCTGATTATTTGGATCTACAGTCCAAATTTAATATATATATATATATATATATGCGAGGTTATAAAACTTATATATAAACTTATAATTCTTATCAAAATTAATGTGTATATAAGCATATAAACTTTAAATGTGTAATACATATATATATGCATATATAACCATATATGTGTATGTAATGGTTCGGTTCCAACCCTGAAATTGTGAACTGAACCACCAATCATTTTTTCCTATTAAAACATAACCGAATAAAAACTGCTCGACATCTAGAACCGCAAATACTCCTAGTTGAGCCTCTAAGGTAATATGGAGAGAGACATGGTTAAAAGTTTACGTATTATAGATGTGCTCTGTGAGAAACTGATATGACTGTTAGATGCCTTAAATATTAGAAATCATGGTGATTTCGCATTCATGCATAGGCTCATAGACACTGATATAGCTTCTCCCATTATATAGGCAGCAGGAAGGAATAAGCTTCTGATAAATTTGATTTGCTTTTCTATATGCTTTTGACTGCTTTCCATTCCTCAAATACAGAAACAAAGACGGCATTTTTTCTCCGAAAGCCCAGACATGACTAGTTTAGAACCAAGGTTTCAACTAGAACAGAACTGAGTCAGGAAGTGGATAGAGCTGGAACCAGTGAAACCAAACTGGAACCGAGAACCACCCTTTTAAAGTTTTCTTAATTAAGATTTTTTAACAGTTCTAGATAGTTCATCACTCAAACCAGAACCTACTGTTTCTGAACTTGTCCCAAGCCGGTTTGGTTCCAATTTCAATTTTGAATTAACCAGAACCGGTGGTTTGGACCACCGGTTCCGAAACCGGCCATGTCTACAGAAGCCTGCAAGGACTCTGACTAAAATGGCTCCAGCCAGGTTGCCCCACTACGGGAATAAGCGCTGGTCTCTGAATTTACAAGACTCGAACTCAACACCTTGCTTAAGGGGAACATGTGCCTAACTTGGACCAACCGACCGCTGGTAAAGAGCTGTCTTTTAGATAAAACTATATGAATTCTTTATAATAAAATCCGTTTACAGTGATTACTGTATATTCAAGTTGTTTTATTAGCTAGATGGGGTGAAGACTGCAAGACCTCTACCAGATGTGCACAGCCTGAGTGTCGATCTCTTCACCTTCAACTTGAAGCTTTCTTTCCCAAGTCGTCCTATTGGCCAAAGGGCTCTAGCTCCTTGTGTATGCGATTGAGTTATATATTATTACTAGATACAAAAATTATACATATGATAATCTAAAAATCATGCGCTAAAATTCAAGGCTTCAAATTAGGGTTTGGTGTATGACCCATGCATGTAGCCCTTGCTGTAAACAATGGCTTGGTATTATTATTTCGATGGCCTTTCAACTGAATGCATCAGCCAGATGAATGCGTATGGATTTTTGGACGGTTTTTTATTTGATTTAGGTTCATTGTGGTCGTCCTTTATAACAGGATTGAACCCTTTTCCTAACAATCATCTGAGAATAGAAATGTCCACAGCATCCAGATGAGAGAATTCTTTCTATCTTAGAGAAAGAAGTGGCCGATTTGTTTGATTCCTTGATGGTTTGGTAGTGAAGTGGACAGCCATTTCCTTTTGGTGAGCTTCCCAGATGGCCTAATAGCTAGTATTCCCTTTAAAGACTTCACTGTCTTTTAGTCTTCGAAATGGTTGCTTTTAGTGTTTGAAGCTATGGGCTTCCATTAATTTACTGCAATTATGCTTCTATTGAACCCCTGCTACATATCGTGTTTGTCCATTAGTTTTGCACACTTTCTCTTCTGGGTTAGCACAGTGGAGAGAGCCTTCCCGCTTAGAAAGCCAATTAGGAGTTCAAAAGTGGTGGATCTACATTCAGCCCAGGTGGGGCTGAACGAGGCCACCCCACATGGAATTTGAGAAGTCAATAAGAAAATCTAGCTCACGGTTGAAACTATGGGTGCAATACATGTTCAGGGTTGGCCATACCTTATATGAATATAGAGTATTGGCATAATATTTCTTAGTCTTTGATGAATATATATACATATATAGTTAAACCCATTCATGTTTAAATCCATATCTACCGTTTGACTGACGCAATCAAAGGTAGAGATTTTAATTTAAAAAATAAAATATACTATTGTAAATTAAATGCAAAGTATAAAAATTACAATGACACATTCCACCTTGTAAATTAAAATCACTATTGGTCATGCCAATCAGATGGTTGAGATATGTGAGTACGCACACACACACACACACACACACATATATATATATATATATATAATAGAGAGAGTGGTTGGATCTTACCAACATTGATGTTGTCTATTCATGAATGAACATTGTTTTTAAGAGCATGAGTATAATAACATTATTCTTTATCATTTTCTGAAAACCCTTAAAAAAATTTAAATTATATGCATGTTACTGAAAAACAATGGGTGAACATAAATGAACATGATCTGGTTTTCATAAATATATATATATATATATATATGTGTGTGTGTGTGTATGTGTGTTCCAGCATGCATCCATTTTAAATGAACAATAACAGTATACTTATCATAATGCATCATTGCCAATAATATTCCTAGATGCGGCATAATTTACAAAGGTTGGTAGAAGAGATAACAGAGTTCTTTAGTAGGTTGGATATGCGATCATTAGTGTTATTTCAAAGCAAGATTCCTGTTCTACATGGTCACTTTCACATATAGGTTTAGAGAGAATAAAGTAACTAAGATAACAAATGCTTCAGTACCTGGATATAGGCTCGGAAGTAGAGAAGCTTTTAGGGTGCCCAAAGGTTATACAGAGGACTCTGCATCATGGCTTCAACAGTGCCTATACTTTTTTTAATTAATTTCATAAATTTTGGGCGTAAAACATATATAGGTTGAGAAGAACAGCTTATGGTTGGGGCAAATATCACAAAGACAAACATCCCACGAAACTAAGCTAGCATATCAGAGTCCGAAATGCTTCCGACCGTTTTCGGGTGTTTTTGTTTCGTGTTGAAACGAAAAACGCGCAACATAGGAGGGGCACCTAGCTAATTATCGAACTCGTGACCTATAGGTTTAGAGGCCCACTCTTTTATAAGCCAGTTGAGTTATGCCCCTTAATGTTTCTTGAGAGGAAAAAGATTGTGGACACTGGCTGGGTGCTCACTTCACAATATTATTGGCATGGGAAGCATCGTACTAGAGTGGAGGGAGTAAGGCTTCAAGAAGGTTGCCTTAGAGATAGATAGAGATGTTAAAATGGGAGCCAACGTGGGCCAGATATATATGTATATATATATATATATGAGCCATATATACTACATATATACATGTAATAAAAAACTATACTATATACATGTAACGGAAAAAACAATACATATATACATGTAATGGACAAAACTATATATATATATATATATATATATATATATATATATATATATATATATATATATATATATATATATATATATATATATATATATATATATATATGAATCATATATATTACATATATATACATGTAATAAAAAACTATACATATATATGTAACGGAAAAACTATACATATCCATTGTATATATACATATGTAATTGAAAATCTATATATATATAATATGTGAACCGGCTGGCCCATGGCCCTGCAAGAGCCGGGCTGGGGCAGCACTTTAGAGGCCTGTATAGGCATATTGACATCTGTAGTCTTAGAGGTGTGTTTGATACAAGATTTCAAGAGAAATGGACCTTGAATTTTGCTAGTTAGAGTTCCAAGTTTTATTGCATATCAATCATAAAACCAATCGTTGGCATGAAACTCTAGTTCCATAGGCCTAATTTGAGTGATGAAAAACTTTGGTATCATAAAGAAGATGGGCTACATGAACTGGACCCAGAGGCTTCACATGAAATTCCAATTGCTCCTTCTCTTGTGTGTTGCTATCGGTTCTTATACGGAAACCCAAACATTAGTACCACTTGCAAATAAAACACGAAATCATATGGTTCTTCTCAACTATGATTACATGCTCATGTGGGTTTAGGCCTGCAATTCTAATACCAGGAGCTTGACACCACGAATCAAACACATCTAGGCCTGCAATTTTAATACTAGAAACCAGACGCCACGAATCAAACACATGGTTCTTGTATTATGTAACAGCGCACTGTCCTCCTTTCTTCACCCAAAAAGGAGTTACTCTTCAAACTTACAACCAACCTTTTTTCTGGTTATCATATTAATAGAGTAACTTGTTCCAACACACTTGATAGTGCGCACACATGTTTTCGTTATTTTCTTTAATCAGTATAATTTGCATAAATTTATAAGAGTATTTGAAAAATAAATTAATTTTAAAATTTACAAGAATGCTTGAAAAAATAAAAAAACAATCATATATTAATTTAGTATATGGTTTGTGATATTTGTACTTAGGTGACATGCCCAACATGCATGGCCATCAAGGTGGTCTTCTCACTCTTATGGAATACTATTTATTTCGCTATAATAATTTTCTTTTGGGTGCAATATTGAGTCCAAGCTAGACGCACGCTTGGGTGTTGAACTCACGACCTTAAACATGAGAGTTCCCCCTAGCCAAGTGAGTTATTTCTCGTTGTGCTTTGCTATAATAAATTATTGAAACCTGAAAGTTGCTCTGTTTTTCTTTGCTTATATACAGCTCAAAATTTGATATTATACTACAAGAAAATTGTGAAATTGTGATGGAATTTAACGAGGGAAACATTCCCTCCATTTGGGGAGAGCATCTCTCATGGCTACGAAATATTTCCTTCGCATCCTCTAGCTATTCTTGAATGAAAGAAGTTGTAGCCCATGTAAAACCCTAGGGCAAAACTTAGAACAATGATATCATCTCTTTCTCTCTCAAAAACAAAAACAAAAACAAAAACAAAATGTTGGTTTGATGTAGGGTTTGAGGAATGAGGTCAATGTGCATGACAGATTAATTAACTTTGTTTTTCTTTATGAGCTTGTTCGTGAGCATTATCTGTTATTCATTTTTGTGAAATGCAGAAGTTTCTAAGGTTTTGATACTTGCACATATGCTCTTTTGAGGTTGACTCTTGTAGATGAACTAGTGATTATTATGGATTTTGTTATGGATCATACGTTATTGAGATTGATTTATTCTTTCCCAAGTGTTACTTGGTGTCCATCTTATCTTGTTAAATTGAACGTTCTACTTTGCATCTATGTTCATACCAGAAAGGGCCAAAAGTTATTAGTGATGCTTTCAAGGTGAGAATGTAGAAAAGCTGAAAATCAAATACTGTGGCATGCCTTTCATACCCACTCATTGATTTTTAGTAGTATGAGTATAATTCAAAATTTTAACAGGACAAAGTCCGTGATGGGTAGGATCTAATCGCTCCTAGTTTCACATTTTCTAAAGATCATGAGGGAAGCTTTAAGATATAGTTGCATTTTCTCTTATATATTGGATCAACATTGTAAAGCTCAAAATGAAAAGAAGAAAAACCTAACGTTAATTTGATATACAATTAGGTGACACCATGCATGACATGTGTTGACGTAACGACAGCCTTATGGGGTTATTCCCATGTTTTTTTTATGGTGGACATGAATCAAGACCACAGAGATGTTTTGTCCAGAATCTGGATCTCATTTTTAGTCATCTTCCCAGTTATTTTAGTCTGGACCAATATTTCCTTCTCAAGTAGAAAAAAGGTCATATATTTGAAATATAAAGTCTTAATTATACGTCCCATATCAGGCTCCAAGATTAGCATCTAGGATTGAAATGATAATATATCACCCTCTGTAGGATTGCATTGTACCTTGGAATTGTGTTGCTTTCCCAACTTTTAGATTTCCTCTGTAATCTCTTATTACACACCCCAACTTTGAAATTTCAGCTGATACATATATTTATCGGTACGTAAATAACTTTTAAGGGATATGAATCAATATGGCTAACAATGAATTTACTTCATGTTACTAATACACTTGTTTTTTTATTGATGTCAAAGATTTGTACTGCACGTGCTGCATTTACATTGCCTATGATGAGATGGCCAGAGGAATCTATCAAATTTTCAATCATGGGAGACTGCTAGTTTCAAGTCATACATCACCATTAAAGAAGTGTAGACAAGATTCAGAGAAACTGCAAAAGCGAGATGACATGTCAAAAGAGCAAGGCAGTAATTGTATGTGTCTCAATGTTTTCATTAAGTTTCTGGCTGTTCGTACATATTTTGATCTAGCTGTGGAGCTTTACTTGTTGATAATTGTGAACTTTGTTGTATCCTACTGAGCACACCAGTTGAATGGGAAACTTCTCTGAACAGATGATTTCTTTTACCATTTTGTATACATTTGTCTCGGCAATTTGCTTCCATATTATACTTCTGAGTTACTCTATCTTATAATTGTCGTATCTAGAGTTTTAGTACATCTTAGGGCAGATTCAAAACTCATTATGCATGATTGAGCTGGCTGAAGTGTGAGGGGAGTGGATTTAAGAAGTCATGTTTTTTCTAATCCAATTTTGCTTTTATTTTACATATTCAAGATGAAGTACCTGGGTGTATGTTATTTGCATATGACATTGTGTTAGTGGAGGAGTCTAAAGAAAAAGTTAATAGAAAATTGGAACTATGGAGAGAAGCACTAGAAAGCAAAGGCCTCCCACTTAGTAGAACAAAGACAGAATGTATAGAATGTAAGTTTGATCATTTGGTTACTTCAGAGGACATAGAAACTAAAATTGATTGACATACATTGCATCCCCCAAAAAAAAATTTAAATACCTCGGGTCAATTTTTCATAGAAGAATTGATGGAGATGTTACGCATAGAATTAATGCTGGTTGGTCAAAATGGAGAGGAGCATCAGGTATTCTTTATGATAAGAAGATACCATTAAAGTTAAAAGGTAAATATTATAGAGCAGCAATTAGGCCTGTCATGTTTTATGGTTCTGAGTGTTGGGCAGTTAATCATCAATATGTACAAAAGATGTCTATGACACAAATGAAGATGTTGAGATGGATGAGTGGTTATACAAGAAAAGACCATTATAAATAATTAGGTTATTAGAAACAAATTAGGAGTGGCACAAATAGAGGATAAAATGAGAGAATATCATTTAAGATGGTTTGGACATATTGAAAGAAGATCAAAAGAAGAACATTTAAGAAGGTATGAAAAACTAAATTTGGAAAGTATTAAAAGAGGTAGAGGACGACCACAAAAGTGTTGGAAAGAAACAATAAATAATGATCTAGCTTATTATGAGTTAACTGCTAACATGGCACACAATAGGGCACTGTGGAAACAAAGAATCCATGTAACCGACCCGGTCTAGTATGGGAAAAGGCTTAGCTGTTGTTTTATTTGATTCCTTTCTTGAATCGTCAGACATGTTTGAAACTTCATAAAGCAGTTGAACTGTGGACAGTCAACGTATTTGATTAACTTGCTTGTTAATTTGTTGAATGGCCAGGCTTCAGATTACATGAAATACCCTTATGTTGCACGTTAAAATACTTGTATGAGTTGGTGGTAACTTAAAAAACCGTAGATCATTCGGGTACACAACAAAAATATTAGATCATTTGTAACTTGCCACAATAATCAAGTGAATTCTAAGGCCTTGAAAATTTACGTTGAATCATTTGGATATCATTGTAGAAGAATGAAAAAGTTTCTTTGGACCATTTGAATCAAGATGTTGGTGCAAACCTATCGAAGAGTGATTGAACCACTGGGTGAACTCAATCAATACCAAAACTAAAACCAAACTAAGCAACAGCAAACTAGTTGAGTACCCTGCCTTTCATGCTACCCTTTCAACGAATTACGTGCTTAATATGTATATACGGTATGTTCGACATCCAATATGAGATCAAACACTAGAAATCTTTTCTTAGAGTATCGGCTGGATTGAACAGACCCAAAACTTACCAATTATGGGGCTAATGTTGTGTCTAATAAAAGGTTCTCGAATCGAGTGGCCATCATCGACTTCTTCCCTTAGCCATGTCTTGGGAGTTCCTCACATGCTCTACACAATACTTGGATGTAAAGCAAACGAAGAATCAGTGTCAATTGGGTGTGCCTGACAGCCTTGTTACATGCAGATACCTCATTTAGGTGAAGTTTCCTATTATATATGGATGAACAGGTGTGTTTGCGTCCTTGCATGTGTGTGTATCTTCGACGTTTATCTTACCAGTATTCTTTGTTTAATTTGGTTATTCATAACCAATTTATTACTTTGTTAATGGTGAATCGCTTATAAAAACTAAATTTGTCTTGAAGTTTATCATGTGGGTAGGTAGAACCAGCACCCATTGACAAAAAAACTTCATCTTGCTGATTGATGACGTGTTTTTTCTCTGTCTCTTTGTTGGAGGTGGAACTAAGTCACCCTATGGCCGGGTCTGGAACCGTCGGTTTCGAAGCAGTTCTTGTTTCGATTCCGGAACAACTTTAATTTTTTTTGGGTAAAACAAGGACAAATGCTCTTGGTGGGTGTTAGTCAATGGCAGGGCATTCCCTATTGTTGAGCTACCTATCAGATGTGATAGTAGATATAGAGGAAAATATATAAAGCTTAATAGGTGGCGGTTTAAAACTGTCGTTCCTGTTTTGGGCCGGTTTCCGAATATCATGATCCGTAACCGAATTGAGAGATCCTTGGTTCTGGTTACAGTTACCGTTGGTTCCGGTTCGAACTGCGAGACCGGTTCCAAACGGGCCATGTCTATCTGGGGTGTTATCATCTTGAACTTAGGGATATCGAGATAAGTTTAGCCTTTTCTACTATAGGGTCGTTAGACAACAGAAAAAGATGCGTGTGACGGTTTAGGCTTTACTGGCCTTTAAATGAGTAAGCTTGTGCATATAAAATATTGAAATTGGTAAATTCCTTGACATCATCTTTCTCCTTTTACATTGTTCCTTGGTTAAAACAGCATTTAGTTTTGCCAATTTGAATATTGATTGATGATGCACTTTCTTCCTTTTTTTATGCCTAACAATGATGATTGAACTTGATATCAGCAGGTGGGACTACTCTATCTGGGCTCATCTTCTTGGTTTGATTCCAAGTTGCAGCAGGAATTCCCTGTTACAGGTCATGTTTGTTTTTGTGTCATTTTGTGTTCATGTCGATAGCAGTTCAATCTCAACACAACCCTATTTTCCTCCATGCTACTGTGGGTGGACACTGACATGGGATTTCAGGGTCATTTTTGTATTGATTTTCCTGTTGCTTCTGAAATTGTCAGCATTTTGTGTTTCAGGTGTAGTTTGTGTCGTGTGAATTGTTAAAAACAGATCAACCTGAACAGAAGCCAACTCTTCCCCTGCCACTCTGGATTGACACTGCATCGCCTGTTTACCGAGGCAGGCACACTTGGGTGTATCTTCCCGTGGCAACAGACGCACCCAAGTATGTTTACCTATCGAGACAGACACACCCTACCGCGACAGGCACACAAAGTGTGTCTACCTATCAAGACAGGTTCACTTTGGTTGCATCTGCCTAACGGACCCGGGCTCCGATGACCATCAAAACAAGAGAGAGAGAGAGAGAGAGAGAGAGAGAGAGAGAGAGAGAGAGAGAGAGAGAGAGAGAGAGAGAGAGAAGAGTGTGTGAATTGAGAAGTAAAAAGAGATGTATAAATAGCAATACTCTTTTACATTTTTTTTATTTGGGATTGTTTTCTATCTTATGTCAGATCGACATTTTAATAAACAGATGATATTTTATCGTTTCTTGTAAATTGATAGTATTTTTTATTCATAAGACATGATCCGACTCACCAATTTTGTGAAATTGTCATTTGGTATTATATATTGAGGTTAGGTGTGTATAGTGGTTGTTCACGGTTCTCCTCCCCTACACCTTTGTGGGCTTAGTTCTTAATGGAGTATAAATAGTAAAGGGAGATATTTTAAAAGCAAGTCTGAACCATGGGACATTAGATAAAAAATAAAAAAGCAAAAGTTGCTTCCTACAAAAAAATGCCAAGTACAACATCGATGTGTTGTTTTTTTTTAATTTAAACCATATATCTCTCCAATTTAATACTCTTCATCTGTACAGAGAGTTATTATAAAAGTAAATTTGAACCACCTGATATTAAATAAAAAAGCAAAAAGCAAAGTTGCTTTCTAGAAAAGATACAATATACACTTTTTTAATATACATTATTTATCTCTCCAATCTACTCATCTACTTTAACACAAATAGTATGTACAATATCGACTCACTTTATATATATATATATATATATATATATATATACATTATTTATCTCTCCAATCTACTCATCTACTTTAACACAAATAGTATGTACAATATCGACTCACTTTATTTATATATATATATATATATGTAACCTACGAGCTCTTAAGAAATCATATGCTGCAGGAGTAACCTTGCGTTGTGATGAAAATGGTGATTATGACAATGTTGCTGAACATGATGTCATGATTTTTTTCAAATGGTATATATTCCTCCTAAAAGAATCATGATGTAGACACACTAAATGACGCATAGTTAATTTTGTATTTAGATGGCCGAGTTTCCTCGGTCATGCAAATTTCTAGAACCATATTTTAAAAGAATAAAAGCAAGTTGTAGTGAAGAAGTATCTATAAATCCAACTGGCTTTTATTGGAGCAAGTAGGCCATAAAACTTAATAAAGCAATATAATAATTTAAAAATAATTTGTGATATCTCAACCAAAATGCTAGGCCATCCTTTTCCCACACACTAAGTGGAGTTGGCGATTGATTCGTAGACACAGTGGTGGTTGATCTTGTATCATATTAGCATTTAATCAAGGAAAAAATCTTTTTTTTTTTCTTTCTCTAGACTTTGAGGGTTTTTTTACGCTTTTCTTTTGAAATCTCAACCACTTAATTGTCTTCACCGTATTTCAGCCACATTTTGTTAAAATCCTTTACTATGAGCTTTGTATTGTCTTATGTGGAGACCCATGCGCATACTTTATACATGCTCAAATCTATTTTATCATTTGAACCATTTAATTTTTGAAATAAACAGTTAAATGATTTAATTAAAACATATTTTTAAAAGAATGCTTTATGAGGTGTTGTTAAAAGAGCGTTAGTTCATCTGGCCGGACTCTCTCACTTTCATAGTGCATGTGGTGAGTTTGAATCTTAAGCTGTGTGTATGAGTGTTTTTAAGGCTTCGTCTTCTCCATGTAGAAAAAGAAAGAAAAAAAGAATATAGACTCTCTAGCTCCGAATTGCAAAAAGAATGTTTTGCGAGGGGCTTTGCGAAATTTGCTTCTTCCCTCTAATGCTCAGCCACCGACCGTCTCAGCCACTGACCGTTATGCCCCAACAGGAGTGGAAGTATGATGTATGGTCAAAGAAAGCACTATTGCTCTCGTCTTACCATGAAGCCAGTAAAAGTGAGAGAAAATAGTTGATGCACACACCCAATCATGCTTAAATTTCTTTAAAGATCTTTGACATATTTAAAATGAAAAGCAAATACTATCAGGTATATTTACACTTACAAAAGATACAATAATAGTTGTTTTTACTTTTTTTTAAATTTCAACAATTAATCTAATTTATCAAACAGTTAGATTCTAAAGATGTTTAAGTATTAGTGGGAGTGTGCATTTACCATATTATATATATATCCATAGCGAGAGAGAGTAGAGAGAGAAAGAGAGAGGGATGCCAAATGCATAATGGCATTTTGCAAACTCATGCAATTTAAATATTATGCACTTACTACACTCTCTCTCTTTATATATATATATATATATATATATCGGGCATTGCTCGTATTGGTCTTGCGAGTTATAAAGTTTTAAAACCTACAGTGAACAACTAAGATCGAGTTTAACGTCTGTCGAAACCCCTTTCCCGAGTAAAGGGATAGACTTTGAGCTTAATATCCATCAGACATAGTCCTGGAGACCCGAAAATGACCGTAGCCTCCTGATAAAAGCCCTCGACTCTCTTGAAAATCGATTAGTCTGAGGAAGCCCTGTGAGTCTCCAACCGTCTACAGCAGGACGAGAGATCATTGCGTTGGTCTGGTTATTAGAAAAGCTAGAAACAGAAACATTTGTATTAGAACTCTAATAAAGAGCAAGTCAACACTGAAGCTGCCATGCATGCAAAGTTTACTACGTATTTCTTCTAGACTTTGAGATAAAACAAGAGTTTCCATGAGGAATAAACAATTGGTATTACGGGCAAAAACCAGTTTCTGCAAAACTACTGCTGGAGGTTACCTTAACCCCTGCTGTTCCACCTCATTTCTTCCGTTAGCCCTGCCTCGCAGGGGCCGTCAGTGCAACTCAACTAAACAACCAAAATCTTCATCACCGTTACTGCTCTTGACCATCTCTTTCTCCTCTTTTACTATCTTCCAGGATTAGCATATCGTCTACCTCTTCCTGCTCCATGAGTATTTCTTCCTTCTTACTGTCTTGAAGCACAGACTGGGAGGAGCTGGATGGATTCCAGTTCGAAGCATGGTCACCCCCAACTCGCTGAAAGTGTCTGGCTGCTCATAAGCTGGAGGTCGCTCTGTTCACTTCTAGTTTATCCCCTTGAACACTTACTGGTACTGTCGGACAGGCCCCCAAGTGCCTTGCCTCCGTGTGCCTCAGACAGGGGTTATGCTGTAGATTGCTGCTCGACTTAGACGATGCTCGCAGCCAGGGCCTCCGTGGCTTCTCCACTGTGCCATCTTCCATCGCAAAATGCAGCTCATAGAAAGTTTCCGAGTGGATTAAACAAGCCGCAAGCGAAACAAAACACAGTCAGTCTCTCGTATGTAAACCTAAAGACTGTGCTTTCTTTTCCCTGTTGCCTGATCTTCTTGCACTATATATTTCTCAACACCTATTAACACAAAGACATCAGCGGCTAAACAGCCTACCATTGAGGTTGGTGGGGAGTTTGACTCTCAGAGAGCTCTTTTTTCAAAGAAAATATTTAAAATTTTAAAGGGTTCTAAGCAACTCCGAACTGACGGTTCTGGATAACGACTTACCTGGAACCAGACACGAGGTTATGCTTTAAGCCTCTAGTGAGTCCACGAATGGTTCGCAGCCCTAGCCTAAAGTGGCATATACCGTGTCACCTGGGCATGCCAGAACGACACGACACGAGACCTTTGCATTAATGTGTGAAATTTAACATGCAGGAAAACACAAGACGAGGGCGAGCGAGGATGTCCAGGTGACGTAACATTTAGGGCCAGTAAATGAGCCAAAAGAACCAAACGATGACTGTTCACGATATATATATATATATATATGTGTGTGTGTGTGTGTGTGTGTGTGTGTGTGTTTGTTTACTTAAAGGAGCTTATCCAAGGTGCACGTTTAGATCATACTTGTAATGAACCAGGTCATGTTCAGCTCATTTAAATCATGACTCAGACACGAACAAGCTCATCTCGACCAAGCAAAACCACGAGCAGCTTGGTTCCTTTTATCAGCCCTGCCCTATTTGAATATCCACACTTTTGTAAACCTGTAATACGCTAAAACAAGTAGGAGGAGAATCTATGGATTGTCTATTACATCTGAGGAAGTGACCTCAAAGTTCAAAAATAAAATATGTATAATTGCGATCATTTTCACCATCCACCACAACTAAATGGGAATTGAATTAATAAGATATAGTTACTCTCTCTCTCTCTCTCTCTCTCTCTCTCTCTCTCTCTCTCTCTCTCTCTCTCTCTCTCTCTCTCTCTCTCTCTCAAAAGAGAAGCAATTAGAAATATTCTGTCCGCCTCTTACGACCGACGAAGGCGGATCAGGAGTTGCCAACCAATCTATATGTTTTATTTTCTATTTATACGCTCATTTCTCATCGAACCTACCATTGTTGCTTCTTACTTTTGGTGACTTCAAGTTCTTGCCGATCATAAATGTCATACCATCGAGCTGCAATATTTCCAGATTAATGGGAGCTTTCAAGGTGATGTTGGGATGGATCAATCAGATAATGAGAAGTTCCAATACAAGAGATTGGGTCTTATGTTCTGATTGAGCCGTGCCAATATCACGTAGCTCCAAACATTCATTGTGAGGTGAGAGTGACAAACACAACTCTCTCTCTCTCTCTCTTGAAGTGTGTGAAAAGGTTTTATGAAAATCAAGAGCAACGCAACCGTAAGAGTTGATATGCTGGGTGTTCTTCAAATAGTTTTCTGGATTTTATTTTATGTAAGATTTGTGTATGAAGAGAATTGCTTCTTTTTCACTTTGTGGATTCTAATCGATATGCAAAGAATCAAAAGAAGACTCACCTCAAAATTCGCATTCTTAATGGTGTGGTGGTGATGATTGATCTCTTCGTGGGATAACTCTGTTCATCGAGCTCACCAGTTGGCTAGTGGTTCCACTTGCGAGTTGAAGCTCACGAGTTCAATACCCAGGGCCGCGCTTCTGACTTCAACCTTCTAAATTGTACCCAGAACTGTCAATACAGACATCGTAGGCCGAGGAAAATGTGGGCTGAGCCGGGACGGTGCACATTTACGGGCCAGACCCAGTTAAAAAGGGCCACTAGCCTTGTCAGGCCATCCCTTATTGAAGAATAAGAAGCGAAACTTATAGAGAGAGAGATGTAGAGGGTGTCTTAGCTACATAATGTCATTTGGTACATAATCTTGCATAAACATTTTTGTTGCTTCAATTTTTAACATTTATGTAGATATTTGAATTGCTTTGCATTTAATGTATATAATACATTAAATGCAAAGTATAATGATAAAATGGTACATTTGATTCAAATGTTCATTCTCAATCTCAAAGATCGAATAAAGATGTTTGTACATATATAATTGAGACTCCTTATAAAAATTTGATCATGCTTATCTCTTACATGCTCATCTATTGCTTTTGGATGACATGAGAAAATTAAGAGTTTTAAAAATATATGAAAGATAATGTTATTATACTCGTGCTCCTAAAATACTTTTCTTACATGCTCATCCCTTACAATCAATGTTGGAACATGGATCTGATATATATATGTGTGTGTGTGTGTGTGTGTTGTAATTGTATTTGTTGATTTGCAGCAGAGCGATCGCCATTTGCCTTTCGATCAAATGGTATGCATTCTTCGAGGAGGTTTCTCAAGGTTGCAGGAAATCACAAAGTGCAAAAAAAAACAAAGAGCGATAAGAGAGATATTATGTGTATATATCAAAAATTTGTAATTGCATTTCCATTTAACCATGCATCCTTTTTTTCTTGGATGTGCATTTCAGCCAAGTGAAATGGCTCCCTGCTTGTATTGCTTTTCTTTTGTAAAATAGTAACTATTGTTTTTTATTTGAAAATGCTTGTTTTGTAAATGAAAAAGGTTCACACGATAAGGAAGGGGACCTTCTTCCTTATCATGTGTCCTTTATGTGTGAGGCCTTATGGTCATTATCTCAAATAGAAGTTATCATCTCCCAATTAGCCATATGAGCCTAATCTTGATACCATGTTTTGCTCCCACTATTTAGTAGCTTCCACAAGAGTATTATTTTTTAGTTGTACTTAAAGTACAACTCCTATGAGTTATCTCGTTACATGGTTTTTGTAATCAATACGTTTTTCCTGTAATAACAACTCATGTTTGTGTTCTCACATAACTAGAAACCTAAACATGTCTTAATCCCATATTGATAACATGTTTAGCAAACAAATCTTTAGATATATCCTTTGTCACGGGGTATGCTATCAAATCTTTTGTAGAAAAGTAAGTGACAGATATTTCATTCTTTTGTATTATATCATGTACATAATGATATTTTATCATTATATGCTTGCTCCTTGAGCTGTCAACTCTACTCTTCATAAGAGTTATGGCTGTAATGTTGTCACAATAAATATTAATTGTCTCATTGGTTATATCTAGCTTCAAATCATGAATGAAATAACTTATTTAAATGGCACTCGTTGCAGTTATACTACAAGCAATATACTAAACCCCTTATATATAAAATACTAAACAACTTTGTTTCTTACATGACCAAGAAACAATACTATTTTCAAACAAGAAAACTTTAACGGAGGTTGATTTGTTAACATCTTTGCTCCTAACTAAGTCAGCATATGAGTATCTAGTAATTTTTAGTTCATCTTCATGATAGTATAATTTTAAGTCCCTTCTTCCTTTTAGATATCTCAAAATCCTCTTTACAGCAATCTGATACAGACAACTTAGAAGTTATTCATTACTTGGTCTTCGTATCATATCATTATCATTACTAGTCAATAAGATGTGATTTACCTGTAAAGATAAGACAACAAAGTGATCAAGTTGATTTGCCACAAACATAAATTCTGCAATAGCATTTTCAAAAGTCAAATACCATTAACAAGGTTATTGTTTTAGGCCATATAGAGATTTTTCAACCTATATATTATACTCTCGTGACCTTTGATTACATAGTCTTCTCAATGTTTTATGTAAATAATTGTATTAAGGTCACCATTCAAAAAGGTAGTCTTTACATCTAGTTGATATAAATCCAAATCATAATAGGCAGCAATTACTAAGATTGTCCTTATTTGCGCAAATTTCGTAAATGTGAAATATATTTGATCATAATTAATTCCCATCTTTTGTGAAAAACCTTATGCAACCATCCTCACTTTAAATTTTTTTATTGAACCATCGACTTTATATTTTTTCATCACTCATTTACAACCAATTAGCTTTCTTCTCTTTGACAAAATGGTTACTCTCAGACTTTATTTTTTTCAATAGATTTAATTTTCTCATCTACTGCTTTTACTCAATCTGGTGATTTATATGAGCTCATAACTTCCTGATAACTTAGTTTATTAGTCACTTCATCTAAATCTACTAAACAATATGTCTTCCCGACTAAGTACATATGATAGTCCTTTAAGTAGGACAGAGAAGCTTGTGGTCTCTTATGATCAGTTAATGTTTTAATCTACACAAAAAAATTATTATGTTTGGTTTCTATAGATTTCAAATGATGATTTATCAAGATCTAAAAGATCGGTCTTACAATCATCATTACCTATAAAGATATCATTCTTAGTATCCTCTAGTTTATTTCTAGACCGGTCTAGAATCTTTACATGTGTTGTGGACCTCTACCTTCATATGTGACTAAGATCTGATTTTCTACCAACCCATAATTCATACGATATAGTGGATACAATCTTATAGAGAACTCTGTTTAGAATATAAATGGTTGTAGACATTACTTCTCTCCAAAATACCTTCGGTAGAAAAGTATCTCCTAACAAGGACCTAGTTATATTTACAAAGGTCCTATATATCATTCAATTACACCTTTTTATTGAGGTATCCTTAGTATTATATTTTGTTGAGTTCTACCATGTTCTTTACAATGTTCAGAAAACTCAGGGGAAGTGTATTTGTCACCTCCATCGAACTTTAGCACTTTAATTATGCACTAAAGTTGATTTTTGGCTTCTTGTTTATATTTTTTGAATGTACATAATGTTTCTTATTTATGTGACAAGAGGTCTATATATTTATAACTCGAATAGTCATCAATGAAAATTATCAAATAAACTTTCTCACAATGAGACCTTATTCTGAAAGGTCCATAAATATCAGTGTAAATGATTCATAGTAAACTCATGGCCCTTTTTCCTTCTTTGAAAAATGGTTTTCTCGTTATTTTTCCTTAAATGCAAGCCTCATATTTGTTAAATGTAGTTTCACCAAATTCATATAATAAGTTAAAGGTTACTTATTTTTTTAAACTTATTTAGTCTAATATATCCTATCCTTTTATGCAATGTATTCATATCAACAAGTATCACACATTCAATATAAATAGAAGAGGTTTACAGTCCTTCATTATTCAAAGTTTTGAGTTTAAACAAGCCATGATCATAATAAAAAATATCAATAAAAAATGCATGACTAAGTTTTCATATGGTTACATTCACAGGAAAAAATCTAACTTCAAAGCTCTTTTTAACCAAAATAGACAAAGAATAAAAATTACGCCTTATAGCATACACAATTAATACATCAGTCAATAAGACATGGGCACTTTCTACATTAATCTTAAAAGACCCAACTCCTATAACATTAGACTAGGAGCTATTTCGCATTTAATCTCGATGTTCACTGAGTCGATACTCTTTGAGGTCTATAGTTTCATTATTTTTCTTCGGGATGTGGCGAGTTGCTTTAGAGTCGATCTACCAACTAACATCTTTGTCCAAATGTAGGTATTATAAGATCACGTTCCTCCTTTTAGTCATCTTGCTAAGTGTTGTTATGACTCTTCTTACAGTTGTGGTAGTTCGTTTTGTAGTTTTCTATTCTTTAATAGTTGAAGCATTTTATCTAAGAAGCGGATCATTGTAATTTTTCGAAAGTCTGACCTGTCTTTTGGTTAAATTTGTCAAAAAAATTATTTTACTTTTTTGTTCTAATGGTTTAGGGAACTTGATCCAAGATCGTCCTACCCAAGGACATAATTTATACCCTCTAGTGTCAAAGCCAATAGAACACGTCTTTTACCGGTTTGAAATTCAAACCATTCAGTTTTTATGTTTTGATCAACTCGAAGAAGTCATTTTAATTATTTAAATATTTAACAAATATTCCAAAAATGAGGGTCTAGAAACCAAGACAATCAAGTAATACATGCACAACAAACTAATAAGCAACAACTTAGTGAAAACAAGTTAATCAATTAAGATTAATAAAGCATTAAAGAGTAATTTTGGAGAAGAACAGGTCTTCTTACTGTAAATAATTTCAACAACCTATCCTCAAATAGAAAACTATCTCAGGTACTATTCTGGAACATGACAGATTTATGTGGACAAGATGAAATTAACATGCTGATGTAATTTCCAGAGAAGTCTGTGGGCAGAACAGTAACTAAAAACTTGGCAAAGTAGTGGGTTTCACAAAAGGAGGGAGATGAAAACTCCGTGTCTTGGATATCGGATTTCAAAACAGACAGTATTTTCCTAAGAAGATTGATTTCTACTTTAATGTTTATATGTAAAAACCAGAGGAGAAGGGAATCGATCGACTCTTTAGTCGCTCCTTTTTTTAGTTTGCAGATTGTTATAACAAGCAATACTCAGAGCTAAGAAGAAAAAACACTGCTCTTTGGTAATTTTTGAATCGGTTCTTTATAGATGACTATCTTAAGTAGTACAAACTAGTAAATGACCTAGGCTTATTGTCATAAGCCGTGATGTAATAAACAGAGATGCTTTTTCATCTTTTATGCTTGCAGTAATCTCCTCTGCTATAAGATTATTTTTCTATATCAAACGTATATAAAACAGTAACTCGTACCTTAAGTAGTCAAGTTGTTGGGTTAAGCAACACTTCTATATCAAACTTAGGGGCCCAGATTTGATCTCTTTCTGATGTGCATGCAAAGCTTGGTTTTAACTTCTAAATGGACCCAATTAGCATAAATCATGATTAGTGGCCTCCTAATTACGTGCTTAATAACAGTTTTTATTCTCACAAAATTGTATTAAAGTGGTGTCATCCTAACTCACTAAATATTTGGGCGCAATTGGCGAGAATTTTAGATTGATCATCGTATGCCTACTTACCTATTGTTTATTTGTTTTCTAGACCCTTGAAAATTAAGGGTAAAGATGTACCCTTTTGTATAATTAATAAATAAAGCTCTCTCTCTCTCTCTCTCTCTCTCTCTCTCTCTCTCTCTCTCTCTCTCTCTCTCTCACACACACACACACACACACACACACGCCTGTGCACTCTCACACATCACAGTCACTCATGAAGCTCATCGTTAGTGACCCAAATTCAGATGAAAGGTTTCTCTCTGAATTCATCATCAGGGATAGGTGTGTTCAAGGATCTGCCGGTTTGGTTCAGTTCAAGATGTCGAACGGTTTGGTTTGGTTCGATTCTAACAATAAAAGTCATTAGTGGTTTCGTTTACGGTTCTAGTACGCAAACTGAAATAAGTGTATGATGAACGGCTTCAGTCCTGTATCGAGCAGGGAATAAGGTGAAGGATGGATGAAACACTATAAAAGCCATTGAAGGAACACCACCTTTCTCAGCCTTTTGGCCAACATCAAGTATAGTATTTCTTCTTATTAGTTTAATAATTGCTACATGATCATTGACCACACAGTATTAAATTATTCTTGTTTTAATTTTTTTAGGATGACGTCCACGGTAACTGGAACCATTTATTCAGTTTGGTTCGGTTCTCATCATGTCACGATTCGGTTTGGTTTTCAAAATACCAAGAACTGTGAATAGCATTTTGGTTCGAGCGAACCAAACGGACCGTAAACACCACTAATTAACGACACATTGAAAAATAGAGTTTCTCTACCCCTACATGCATTTATCATGGGCACAAATTCAAAGATAAGGAGAGCAGCTTGACGTGGGCAAGACCATCAACATACAGAAGAGTTAAATATCTGTTTAAAATACCACTAAAACGACATTTTGGGTCCTAATGATAATGATAACGATAATTACTTCAACAAGAACAACGTATGATGGTTGTAATCCAAGTCCTTTTCATGCTAAGAACAAGAAGCAGGTTTCCTGGCCTCAGACAAAGAAACTAAGCCCACCAACACCAAACAATTTGCTTTCGCGTGACTCCTCTCCTTCGTGTGCTTTTCTTTCACAGGAAGATGGTGATTGCCCTCTTCGCAAAAACCAATTTTTTTCTGCCAGCGTAGCATTTTTTCATTGCCATCGCTTGTTATGTCATGTTGGTCTTTTTTATAATTACTAAATACACACCTCAATTTATTAAGAACACATTCTCTTTTTAATAATGCTTCTATTTACCCAGCACTCACAGTTCTCTCCTTTCTCCGTGTTCTCATTGTTTGCTCTCTCTATCTATGTCCCTCTCTCACGGTCAGAATCAACCACTAAAACCTATAACCCTTCTCATTCTTTTCTCTTACCATTGACATTCATCTGTCGTCGGTCTTCTTTCTCTCTCTCTTCTTTTATATCTCTTCATTTTTTCTCTTTCGTATCATTAGAGCCCGTCACCACCTTACTCCCTCCTCCACCATCCCTTCCTTTGCTCTAAAGAAAAAGAAGAAACGAAGTTGCATAAAAGCAACTTCATGAGTACACCACCTCATGTGTCTCTTTTATATAAGAATCACACACTTTAAGCATCTTTTTTAAACAAGAGACATGCACAACATTTCTTAAGTGCGAGTAAAGGTGAGAAAAGTATATTTTATGTAGCAAGAGTAATATAGTAATATAAGGATTTTCAACAATAAGATGTACCTTTGGCAACACCTTTTTATTTATTAAACTCAAGATCTTCCAACTTGTGAGTTGACACGCAGCCAGGTGAGCTATTGCTCGTTGTGCTCGTTGTGCTACGTCTTGGTTTCCCCGTCAAAATAAATTCGAATGTATAACGATATCTATAATCTTTAATGTAAACGTGTTCCTTTGTCGTTCTAATGAAATAACAAGGTTTGCCTTTCATCTCTGATGAGGGGAAAAAGAAAAACCATCACTTGTACCGAATCGAATTACCATCAATTCGATTAGATTCAATTCTCACAACACTGCTTACCCTGCTTACAGCTTTTAACCTCACAGACGAGAAGGAAATGGAGAGGCAATGAAATGAGATGCAGTGTTTCAAAAAGAATATCGGACACTATGGCTCTTACATGCTTTGAAACGTAATGACCACATCACTCTAAGTCCCTGTTAGTGCAAGAGGAAATAATTGACAGTTATGAACTCCACTAGACCTTAATGAACATCCCTTGTAGTAAAATGGCCTGATCTCTAGGGTTAATTGCCCATAAATGCATCCGAGGAACACTGAAAAGGGGGCACAGTATGGCAAACGCAATAAAAACCGCCTAGGATTGGACTTTGAATATGCAAATCTTGGACATGAAGAGACCAAAATTCAATGCCTGCTGGCTCTACGTACGCATATCGAACAGAATTCAGTGCACAAATTGAACACAACCACAATGAGTAAAACTTTCAACGTGTATATCCGCCTACTTTATCTAATGATTGGCATACAAATGGCTGTAACAAGCACAGTTACAATGTGCACCAGTCACCAACCCACCTCGGGATTCTATCTGCAATCATTCTCTCAGGGGAGTTTTTCAGTGTTTTTTTAGTCGAATCTCGGGAAAGTCACCAATGCTTTAAGAATATTCATAATATACAAAGAGATGAAAACATCGTATCTTGATACTTTCTTCTATGGAATTATTAAAAGTAAACGTTTTTAAAAGTTACTTAAATAAAAGAAACAAATCAGAAACATATATGTAAATATACTTAAAAAATGGTTTAAATTTCTCATGATATTACGACAAAATTCATCAGGAATGTTTTGACAAGATTTTGCATTTCTTGCAAGATATTCCCGAAATGTCCAGTTTCTTCTGGAAATCTTCAAAAGAAACACGAATCAAACCTCTTGCAAAGATCAGACATGAAAAAGATGTTTCTAAATTCAGCAGGCGACTGTGATATACAGATTTAAGTTAAAAGATGTTTCTATAACACAGCACGATATATATTATATATATATATATATATATGCAAAGCGAGCAATACTATCAGACATGAAAAAGATGCCGCAGACAAGACCAATCAGAACAGCTTCAATAGAACAGATGAACAAATAAAAAAACATAATATCCATAAGAAACCAACATTATCCATGGATAAATAACAATCCTTAAAATAACAAAGCGCAAGAAGGAACAAAGAATTTGATCTTAGCAAGATGAGAGTTGGGTCGATAGCAGGGTGCTATATGCTTCAGCTTACTGCCAAGAGAAGTGGAGGGCAACCCCATTTGCAGGATTTGCAACATCACTAGCATGTTGCAGCAGTCCCTGGGAATGGAACTCAGCATGACCAGAGTTGGCAACTAAAATTGGGCCTACCTGATCATCCACAATCCCGGCACATGAGAAATGATTAGGCGCTACACCGTTTGTGTTGTAGCAGCTGATTGCTAAAACCTTGTCCGAGGGAAACCGATCAAAACCATTGAATTGCATACCCTGGACAAGAGGAAGAGTCATGGGAATCTGGTCCATGTTGTTCAGACTCAATCCAGATGACTGTGTAGATGATGACAGAAGAGAGAGAGCACAATCGGAATCTATCACTCTGATTAAACCATCTGAAAAAAATCTGTTGCTGCTTCCCTGTGTAGCCGATGCGTTAGCAAGAGGCTGGCACACGGATGTTTCAATCGGTTTGCTCCCGAGTTTGATGTCACCGCTTTGCAAGAAAGGAAACTGTTTAGTGCCCTTGTAGTAGCTTGAAGATGGGCCAAGAAATGATTGCTGCCTGTTCATGGGCAACATTTGCGGCTGCTGGTTGTAGACGGATCCTTCCTCCGATTTGACAAACCCAGCAGTCCAGCTGTGCTCCCGAATAGCATTTGGAAAGTTGTGTTGATTCATATATGATTGGAGACCTATTATGAAGTGCAAAAAGGACCCCCAGTAATCAGACCAAATTCACTGTTAGCAGCAATACAGGAACACTTGGCAGAGAAGAACAGTCCCGATTTTCAGACTTCACCAGGGCATGATTGGCTTATGTTGAAGTAATTTTCAACTTTTCCATTTTTTCAGTTGGCAGTTCACAACTAGGAGTAACAGAACGATAGGGTTCAAGGAGTTGGACTCTAACAGCTGCTTTCTACAGTCTGAAAACCTAAGGGAATGAACCAAGGCTTAAAATACAAAGAACTCCTATGAGCCACAACTGGACCGAGATAGGAAAACGTAGAAGACATCTAAACCAGTTGACAGCCACGACTCAGCGGTTGAAAATCCATAACGTTAAATTACCAAAATACAGACAAAGCTTCTGTCAGACACAAACCTTGGATATTTGCAACTGAGCCTCCTGATGATATATCGGGATGAGATTTCCTGCGGCGCTTATTATGTCCATCCAGTCGCTTCCTACAACTTCTTTTTACCTCATCAAACTCCGATAATGCATGAAATCTGCAAACATACATTGACAAAAACTGTTGGACACTATCACACTAGATGGGGAATAACAGAATCGGCAGTTCCTCATGAACATGCTTATATACAAATTCAAATGTAAAACCTTATTCAAAGAAATTTATTGATCAATGCTAAAACTTGGGCATGCAAAAGAAAATCACGAGGAGGAAAGGCCAAAGGTTTCAATGCTGAAAGTTAGGGATTTTAAAGATACACTTGAGTGGGCACTCAAACATTAGATCAAAGGCTTACTCAACAAACAAGAACATGCCATCAAAGAGAAATTGACAGAAGTTACACATAAGATCCCTCCTGAAGGAAGCCATTATTCCATGAAAATTAAACATAACATGGATTGATCAAAGGCTTACTCAACACAAACAAGAGCATGCCATCAAAGAGAACTTGAATGAAGTTGCAAATAAGATCGATTCCCAACCCAAAACAGAAGAAAGATTATGGTTAGGCATGAATAGGATGATGACTTCAATCTCAAACAAATCACCAGCAACGAAAAAAATGAAAGTCAAGATTCAGTATGTGGCAAATTAATATTAGAAAGAAAACTAGAAAATGAAAAAGTGAATAACTAATCCACCCACAGATGGAGAGAGATACATTGTTCTCTTTATACAACTGAACCTAGTCATATAACTCATCATGGACGTCTGGAAAACTTCTTCCTTATATATGCTTAGCTTCTGTAATTGACACATAAAATTCATCTGTCAACTATCAAGCTGCAAGAGACTCACTGCCAATCGTACAGTGACGCACACTTGAATGTCCAGCATAAATCTTAAGCATACAATGCGACTGCATATATTTCTGGAGTACTTAATCAAGACACCAGAGGAACTAATCAAGTGCAACATGATTCATATATTGGAACATGAAGCACGAACGAATCAAAGAACTTGACCCCAAAGGTTCTACTTGTAAATTATCAAACAGATGAAGACAGTACTCTTTAAGCATTAAGAAACATTTAAAAAAGAATATTGTTTGGCATCCTTATTTCCCAGCACAGACAAACGCAGCAACCCCACCCCCTCCCCCAAAGAGAATAAAAGAACCTAAGGTCATGGATTTGAGAAGGGCATGCACATGAGGCAAATGAATCACCAATCATAAGAATGTCATCAATGTTTCCTTCATCAGATTATCTAAATGATCAAGAAAGAACACAAAAAGAGATATGGTCGAACTTTAAATAGATAAATGAAACAGAAGGGTTCAACCTCGGTCTCAAACCATGCAGGCTTAGCTTGTTACTAAGAAGTTACAAGACAACAGTTGTTTAATATGGTACAAGAATGTTCAGTCAACACCATCTTTCAAAACGATGTGGTCCATTCACAAAACAAATGTGTGACACTTCTAGTCATCGTTGTTCATGGACATCTATGTATTCATTTTTCTTACCCGGATGCTTGAGTAAGATGGTTCTATATGGAACCAAGAGAAGGGTCTTATGGAACAGACATCAGCAAAGCTCAATTATGTTCAGTTGCAAAGTCAGCCCACCATGAAAGCCTGCTCAAAATTGCTAGGATCTCATCAACCAAGACTCCATAACAGTAAATTAGAATTTCTTTCGTCAGCAAAAATCTTGGAGTTACTCAACATATAATATTGAAAACATTTACAAATATTGAGATAATCCATCACAAATAATGTGATTTCTACAAAAAGGTAACATAATATTCGGTTCTTTTGGTTATTAAATCAGCTTGTTGAATATGTTCCAGTAATATCTAAAAGTAGCATCGATTTTGTAGCCAACGTTAAAACCTATTTCCAACTCAAGCTACTCCTTATCCACTGTGACAAAATTAGTGGGTAAAGATATGGTGTTTATCATGAAGCCTCAAGTAAAAGGGTTTCATTGTCAAGTAACTGATTACCCGAGAATCGTTGTATTAGTCAAAGATAATTAAAAGACGTGCCCCAATATGCACTGTGTGTGTGTGCTTGAGTGAGAGCGGCAGAGAGAGAAAGAGATGTGAGCTTCACAAAGTTTCATCTCTGACGGGCCGAAAACAGAGAGAGAGTGAACAAAAGATCCAAAAGTTATCTGTTTGTCTTATCCAAAAGTACTTTACTCCACCTTTTTTCTTTCATTTATTTTCTTTTGCTAACTCGGTCGCGTAAGGGATTAGGCTTCCAACAGCCCGCATAAAACTTTGTTGGACTTATTTACCATAGATTCTATGGAAACAAAGAATTCATGTAGCCAACCCCATCTAGTATGGGGAAAAGGCTTAGTTGTTATTTTCTTTTCTTTTGCTGTCTAGAACAATCATGAGAACTTTCCATCAAGACACTATTCTCTCAGTTCACACTACAGAAAAGAAAAATTCGAACACTCACCAGTACATTCGTTGAATTTAAACAGAATAAAGCAACCAAAACTACAGCAATCTAGCCAATCAAGATAAGCAGTATTATTATAGACAAATCTAGAGACTGATTCTCACAAACACAAACTATTACTATCTGCATACTCCCATTTAGGCAAAAACACATCATATTTTATTCATGGCGTGGCAGAGTATCATGAAAAGCAGAAAATCAAGCATCATTTCGCACGAAGATTCAATCAAAAGATAAGCAACAACCATCCACGAATCAACCAAACCAAAACCAAGCCTTTTCTCACGCTAAGTGGGGTTACTACATGGATTCTAAGTAGCCATTCAGCTCGATCTTGTCTGAGAATTAAGTTCCAGAATCCATGAATCAACCACCACCAAAAAATGGGCTCCTTCAAATTTAACTCAAAACATAAAACCAAACAAAAGAAAAAGACAGAGAAGATCAAGGAGAAAAGGAAAGCATGATTTTTATGCATCAAATTCCTTTTAAGAAGAAAAAAAGAGCAGATGGGAAAGGAAGGAAAGAAAGCGACCGAACTTGCTACATTGCTGGCAGAATCTCTTCTCAACACCCTCCACGGTCACCTTAACGGCCTTGGAATGAGCCTCACAGACTTTGTGCTTCTTGTGATAGTCCTTGCACCCACTGAGATCTGCACTGCAATCATCAACAATACAAGCAGCCACCTGATTGCTATTATTAGACGACCTGCTCCTCCTAGCGGCGCCAGGAGAAACAGCCACGGACGGCGCCGAAGCCGGCTTCAGATTACTGTATCCATCACCAAAATCTCCCAATCTGCCAAGTTTCAAATCGACCATGCAACTTCCTTTATTCTGTTGCTTTCCATCCACAGCGGAGATTTGATTCCTCATAGCCTGACCATGACCATCTACATGAGCTTCAGCTCTTCCTGACAAGAAGACCAAACTCTCCATATCAAAAGCAGGGGGCTTCATCTCCCAGTTCATGGCAACCCCTTCCTTCTCCATTTCTCCTCCCTTGAGACACCTCTTCTCAACAAACCCAGTGTCAAAAAGAGAAGACAAATCCGAATCCATGAAGTCACAATGGATCATAAAGAGAAACCAGCTTTTCCACTGCACCCACACTCATGCTTCCCAGAAAAAGGAAATACCCAACTCAAAAATCAGGCTTAGGTGTCCCCTTTTTTCTATCACCACCAATTTCCTAAAAATGGGCACGCCTCTAGAGTGAAAGCACCTTGCAACTAAGCCGACAAAGGGTGATCTCTGTTTCTCTTCTAGCTTTTTTATCTCAAACCAACTCATGCAATAAGTCTAACCATCCCTCAGGGAAGCTCATGTATAAAAAGAAGTGAGAAGAAGTGATCAACATATAATAACTGTAGCAAACAGCACCAACAGACTCAAATCGGGTTCACAACCATTCACTCCTCTGACAAACGACAGTTCAAGAACACCAAGAAAACCAGAATCGGTTTTCATCTCTTCTATACTTTTACAAGCCTTTACGGTTTCCAACTAGACGAAAAAAAAATCCACGAAGAAGAAAGAGAGAGAGAGAGAGAGAGAGAGAGAGAGGAGGGGGTTAAAACAGTTGACGTCTTTGATTGCTTCCACCCGTTATAAAAGGAAGAAAAGCAGTGAAACTATGAAAGGTTGGCTGAGGGAAATTATTAAGAGGATGAACAGTGAAGAAGTTGAAAAAGCCAGAGAACCAAAGCTGGTAAAAGATGCATCACCAATATATGCTAGTAACATGAAAAGTGTCCACTTCACAGCAGGCTTCTCTCTCTCTGTCTAGGGTTCAAAGAGGGCAGTAAATTTGAGAGCATAGAGAAGATCGCTCTCTCTCCACCTTTTCTTCTCTCTCTTAGGGTTTTACTATTATTTTACTTGTATAATCATTTTCTCCCGTTACAGCGTACATATCACCAATATGATAGTACGTGAAAAGTGTCCACTTCACAGCAGGTTTCTATCTCTCTAGGGCTCAAAGAGGGCAGTAAATTTGAGAGCATAGAGAAGATCGCTCTCTCTCCACCTTTTCTTCTCTCTCTTAGGTTTTATTATTTTACTTGTATAATCATTTTCTCCCATTAAAGCGTGCATATACATACGTGGGAGAAAGTGAAGTACAGATGAAGTATTTGACGGTGTAATGACTTCTCTAACTTTTTCCCTTCGCTCTCGCGTTGCAAAAACAATACACAAACACCCCAACCAGAAATCCGAAATTCCGGCCATCTTGGCTTCCGATTTTCCTTTATTAAATCTCGATTTCGAGTGAGAAGAAGCGGTAAACCGACCAAATTTATTTTATCATCTCAATTATTTGATTAAAAATGGATATAAAATATAAAAGTACAACCAATTCTTTAATTCCTATTAATTTTTAAAATCTTCATCATTAGTTATGTTAATTAAACAATAAAATTGTATAAATAAATTTGAGTATGACAAAGTTTAAGCATTTGGCAATGCCCCCGTCTCTCTCTCTCTCTCTCTCTCTCTCTCTCTCTCTCTCTCTCTCTATATATATATATATATATATATATATATATATAAGAGGTTTCTTTTGTATATACTATATAATACATAGAGATAAAGGGGATAATTTTTTTCTTTTTTTATATTTAACTGAACATTAATGTCTCAATCTAATGACTCATTCTGTCACCCTTTGCAACTGGTGGGTCTCAAATGACCCAACATGCCTCCTCTAATAATTGCATGTAGAATGACCGAAATGCCTTTACATGCGCCATTCTTGACTTGGCAGCCGCTGTCCGCAAGACGTTCAGACCTGTCCGGCGGGTCGGCAGGTTGAACTGGACCCAAAATGGAACCCGAGACCACCGAGGCTGGGTTCTTGTTTTATCTATTGGAACCAAACCGGAACCGGTACCAAAATCTAGGTTTGAAATGTATTTTTAGTTTCAATATAATAAACAATATTTTAAAATAAGATTTCTTTCTCTAATCCTGAATCCATTTCTTTTTAAATGGAACTAAAACACGATGTTGTGTAAGGCTGTTTTTCAACAATTTATACAAGAATTTAGTTGTATTAATTGTGGTTAAAACTCCTTATTTTAAAAGCACCAGGACTGTATGCGGGTCGGGGTGGAGCAGACTCTATTATTTTAACCGGCAGGCCGCTGTGACGTTCTTGTTGCAGGTGGAGAGTTCGACTCTTGGAGAGGATTCGCGTGTGTGTTAAGCTTCGGCCTCCTTTTTGTAATAAAACAAAAAAATCTAATTTCAGTATGTGCGCGTCCTTTTTATTATTGACATTTTCTTTTTTTTACTGTGATTTCGATCTTGTCCTCTATAAATATTGAAATTTCTATGATACTTTTCGACTGCTTAAACTCTCTCTTTCCACCTCACCACCGATCATTTCACCCCATTCTTCAACGACTCAAGACTCGAAGTTCGATCGTCTTGCAATGTTTTGTATTTGACTGAAAAAAAGAATAAGAAACATAGAAAAAGAGGAGAAAAAGAAAGAATGATAGAAAGATGTTTTTGGAGATTTTTAGAGGCATGTTCTTGATTTCACGTATTTTTTATCGTTTATTTGATGTATTGATTTTATTTTCTATTAAAATTTCACTTAAAAAACGAAATTTAGTTCTGAGTTCGAGACACAGTATAGTTGTGTCTTTCTAACGAGTAAGATGCGCCTGTGTTGGAGGTTTTATTGGTAGGAGACACGACATAGGTGTGTCTTCTAACGTGTAAGAAACGCGTGTTGCGAGATTTTATTGATAGGAGGCTCGACTAAGACACATTTTTTATTGGTAGGTGACGCGATTGAGGTGTGTGTCACCTACTTGAGAGACTCCTATTTCGAGTGATGTTAATAAAAATATATTTGTGTTTCATTCTTTCCTTTTGTTCTTGATTTTGTTTTGAGATTTTGTTTTTCTTGTTCTTCATTCTTCTTTGTTTCTTTTTTTTAGTTTTTTAGGTGAGATTTGTATGAGTATATATTGTAAAGGAAAGAGAAGAGAATGCCGATCACGGAAGTAAATAGAAGAAAATATTTGAATTAGGCATGGGGATGAGAGAGAGAGAGAGAGAGAGAGAGAGAGAAAAAGTGTTGAAAAGTAATTTTGATATTTTTGAGAAAAAAATGTGTCAATAGTTTAAAAAATGTGCAAATAGTAATCTCTCTTTGAGAATGTATGATATATCCCTCATAGTTCAACTCGGTTCGGTTTGTTCTCAATTCATTCATGTTCCATTTGTAACGTTAACTAAGCTGACCATAAACATTGGCTTGAAACGAGCTCAATATGTTAGAATGTGACTCATTAAGAAACAATAATTCCTCGTAAACATGACGAACGAAATTGTTCATAAATATATAACAACAACAACTAAGCCTTCTCTCATACTAGATGGGGTTGACTAGATGAATTCTTCGTTTCCACATATCCTAATTATAATTTTTAGAATTCATGATAAATAAGTCCGACAAAGTTTTACGTTTGCTTTGGAAAGCCTAACACAACCCTCCTCCTTTATCTAAGCTTAGGACCGACCATTCAAGGATGATTCTTTACATCAGCCGAGTTAAATTGTTCATAAATATACCAACATGAATTGGCTGGTATGGCAAAAGAGCTGAACAAAAAGCAGCTCCTCTTCTGTTCACTCATCATGTTTACAAGTCAAAACTCTTATACAAGGATTTAGCCTAACGAGCAATAGCTTACCTCGCAAGGGGCTGACTCACAAGGTGAAGGTCATGAGTTCGATGCTTGGGGCGCGCAACTGGCTTAATCCTTCCCGTCGTAGCAGAAAAAAGAAAAAACTTTGTAAGATATAGTTAAGACAAGGTATTCTTCAATGGCCTTTATGATCCCATTCATCGTTCCTAAGATACCGGATCCAAAATTAATGGGTTTTACTTTTAACTATTGTATCTTTAATTATGAAATTGTTGAGATGGCATGAGTATTCAAATAAGTACTTTGCTAAAACGCTGACTCGAATGAACCTTGGAGTTGAAGGTCGCTTGTTCTATTCTCAAGAGCTTCCATCTCAACATGTCAACGGCCAATCGGTCGAGACCCAGGTAAGAAAGTTGTTACTGTAAACATATCCTCTATCAAGGGTAATCAAACGATGGCTTAAAAAAAACTTATAATTCTTAACATACATACATACATATATATATATATATATATATATATATATATATATATATATATATATATATATATATATATATATATATTGAGTAATCAAACAGTCGCTGCCAATTGTGATAATTATTTTTCAAAAAACAATATAATGCCTTTCATATTTTTTCAAAACTTAAAAAAAAAATCAAACTCATGTAAAAGAAAAAGTTGAACATGAGTAAGTATGTCACATGAATATAATCCAATTTTCTTATACATATATATATATATATATATATATATACATGTTGAGGAGGCGAATCTCAAGATTTCCCACTTTTCTCGATAAAATAGGGTTTATAAAAGAGAATATAAAGCACAAACTTCCCCAATTCCTCTTTTGTTAAAGACGCCCATGTTCACAAGGCAACCTGTTTCCTTGCTTTTACTTTTCTCCTCCCTCCCTTTTCTTTACTAGTTTTTCACGTAACGCGAATCGGTTGTGTGAAGTGCAGGGATTTCATGATGGCCTGACACCTTTCGTATTGCCGAATGGGCACAAACTACACGGTCAAAGGCTAAATTCGGTATAGTGGACAGATCTGAGGTGGCCCCCAAGACACGTTTACGTTTTCTGACAAGCAAAAACGCGAATCGTGTCTTTTCTGTGGCAAGATTCGCTATTCCCACTTTTGTCCCAGGCTTTTCTAGAAATGACGAGCGAGGACATTGGCGGAACTACAAGCATAGCAAGAGCGACGAGTTCGACACAGCACGAAAAATCGACAAGAACACTGTGCTCTTCAGTATTCACACGAACACAACCAGAAAACTCAACCAAAACCCATCTCAAAATTTAACATGTTAGGCGTGTCGGGTCCATATTCATCCCTAACACGAACAAAAAAATAGATTGGCTGCTTAATAGGTTCTATTAGAACTAGAACCAAAGACTATTCGCCTCTGTTTCGGTTTCATCTTTCATAAAACTGAAATCAGCACGAAATCAGAATTTGTGTTTTAATCCGCTGGTTTCAATATTTTTTATTTAAAATTTTTTAATAATATTTACCTATCATGGTTCGAGGTTTCGAGAAAACTGGAACCGGCCTTATCTAAACCCTGTATTGAGTGCTGGCATGCACTAAAAACCCTTTGAAATACTATCAGGGTTTTAGGGAATGACAGAAAGAGGAGGGAAGGAAAGAGGAAGAAGAAATATTAGGGTTTTAATTGGAAAGGCAGGCCTTGCATGAGGTAACTGGGTGTGGCCCACCCGTGTTAGACGGCCCCACCTTGGTTAGGGTGTTGGGTGAGCACAGGCTCGTCATAAATGTGAAAGAAACTTATAGATGTAATGATTTGTTTGTTGCACCTGGTAAAATAACGTAAAATTAATAGCATTAATACCTCTGTCAGGGATCAATTAGATCGTCATTCGTATCTAAACCGGACCCACCTAATGAGCTTTTGGATCATTACGGAATTGACCCGGATACATCTCAAAACCTTGCTTGTGCAAATTAGACATGGCCACATTAATCTCACCTTGTGCTATAACTTGGTCATCACTTTATTATTATTATTATATACAGAGTCAAACGCCTAAACAAACCGCCCCAAGAGTCGAACTCATGATCTTCAACTTGTGAGTCAACCGCTTAAACAGGTGACCTATTTGCTTGATGTGCATTATTGCTCATTAATGAAGCTTATTTCATATCATCGACTTTCCAAGGCCAGGAAGTCCACGAGTTTAGCAATGGCTTTACAAAAAAAAAATGAATTTTAGGATTTTTAAAGAAAAATGTATAGTGAACATACTACTCGGACTAGTATTTTTTTATTGACAATGTAAAATTTACTTCATTTGTATTTGTGATGGTGGAAGATAAAATGAGAGACGCCGGGAAGGCATAGGTTGGATGTTTGGAGAGGTGACTAGGTGGAGTTTTCGTGAGAAGTTGTGACACATTAAAAGTGAACATGATAGAAGAGGGACATGTAGGCGAGTGGCCAAAGGAAACGATAAGACATGATCTTGCTTTTTTGGAGTTAAATGATAATATGATAAATAGATATTTGAAGGTTGTTTGGAGGCGACATCGCCCTCAAGAGGATCATTTATTGTGACCAGTTAAAATTACTAGATGGCGAACTTATATAGTTCTTCGTCTTTTGGAACGTGGGAATCAAAGAGTAGTACGACACAACAACAACAACAACTAAGCCTTTTCCCATACTATACGATATCGGCTACATGGATTATTTGTTTCCACATATCCCTATCTGTGCCATGTTAGTAGTTAACTCACAATAAGCTAGATCGTTCTTTATTGTTTTTTTCCGAACACTTTGTTGTCGTCCTCTAGCTCTTTTAATACATAAAATCAATGAGTGGTAGATCTAGAATTTTTTTTTACACTAAAGCGAATAATAGGAAAATTTTTAGATGAGACAAGCTATAAGCAACAATGCAAATATATAGTACATGACGGATCTAGAAGCTCATTTAAGGTGGGGCAAATAGACTTTCGAATGATTTAGGATGGGAGAACTATGTATTATAACTTATGAATCCTGAGCCATAGGCTTTAAATTGATTTTCAAAATTTGGGGTGAAACTCAGCTCAATATAGACGGAGCAGCGACACCAGCTTCTCCTCATGGCAAGGGATGCACAACCTGGTATTGAACTCTTGACCTCATTGTTGCCTTCCGGGTTTGGTTTTTGAGCTAAACCCCATAGCCTTAGAATGTTTGTGTGTGTACCTACACTGCCTGTTAGCAGGAATAGGTGGTCACCCACTTTGCAAAGTTTGAACAAACCGGACCTAATTTATATCCATCTCAAATAAACTTGGATTAGTTGATCCGTGTTGGTTCGACTTTCCACTAATTAGATTGTACTTCAGCCAATAGGAATTTTAAAACAATGATAAGGCCCAGCATGGCTTAGCCCACGGGTTCTTAATGACAAAAGATTAAGTTTTTCGGGGGAAAAGTATAGATGTGATTTCATATAGAAACAGTGGGCAGAAATAGACACAGACTTTAAGGGTTGTGCTTGTGGTGGGTTTTCGTGTTTCTTGTGATTTACAGGCTTATTTCGTGTACCGGATCATGTTTGTATAATGTCGTTTCGTGTTCGAGCCAAAGCCAAGTCAATTCATAAGGACCGATCTCTTCTTTGTGTACATGGGTGAACACGAACACTTTTCGTCGAGGTTATGATGTCATGTCTAACATTGCCAACCCTAGATATCAAGGTCAAATGCATTGAACTGGTCGCAATTTCCTTCATGTGTTTCATGTAAAACCTTTATTCTAAAGGTCCAAACTCTAAAAATGCATAGTTCCTTCCATAATTTCCAAGTCTTTGGCATATTCCTTTCAAGTGAGTTTACATGCTTTCTCTCTTTCACTCAGTCACACACACATACACACACATATATATATATAGGAAAACTAGATCCTATCCATTTTTGAAATGTTTACTCATTATTTTTGAGTGACATAAGTATAATTTAAAGTTTTTAAGAGGTTTTAAAAAAGTATGAAGGATATTGCTAATACACTCATACCACTCAAAAGCAATAGGTGAGCAACAAGAGAGGTGGGCATTATCCAATCACTCTCCCTCTCATTTTAAATGTATATATAGATAGACAGATAGCGGAAATAGTAGCTATATAATGTTTAAATTGTATGATCTTATTTTCACCATTCTATCTTTGAGATCGTCAATAGAGATTTGAATTAATTTTGATTTACTGTACATGGTATACTAAATGCAAAGTATAAAAGTAGATGACACTTTAATTCTAATATCCACCTTTTATCTCAAATAATGGACAACGAAGATGCTTATGTAGGATTATACATTAAAACATAAATGTATGCATTTATTACTTTTCATATGTATGAAAATTAGTAAATATACCACTATTAATCTCAAAGATCAAGCAATAAAAATGGTTATGGAGGATTATGCATCGAAACATAGGTGTACATATTTACTACTTTTCTTATATATATATATATATATATATATGAAAATTGGTATATACCCACACACCCATATGTATGCATATCAATTGATAAGTATGATAGTGATGGAGATTTGAATTAAAAAGTAAAAGTTATTAATATATTTTTTGTATATTGCATTTAATGCAAGTATACTAAAATACTTTTTTTTATCACCTTGATCGTTTATTGCAAAGATGAGACGATAAGTACATTGAGCACAAACGGGTGTGTGCATCGACTATGCTCTCTTTCTCTCTATCTATATATGTATAGAGAGAGAGACTAGAAAGTTATTTTGAGTCAACCAAGCCAGGTGGGTCATGGCTCCTTCCGCTTTACTTCATCTACTACTCAAATAAAAGGAAAAGCAATAGGATTTCGTCCTAGGACAACCTAATTAAACGGCCATGGTGCCTCCTTTGTCATTTGCTTGTGTAAGTCTTCGAGTGTCAACGTCTTCGGCAAGCTTGATACTCGTGAGAGAGACCCTCACGTTCCGTTTTGGGTTGATGGTGACCGACTGCAATACTTAGGTGAAATCCACTAACGCTTGCTTGACCCCGAGGCCAAGTTTCAGCCTTGGTCCAACCCGTTGGCTTGCACGACATCAATTTAGTTATGATAAAATTGGTATTCGAGGAAGTTCAATCATATCTCAAAGTCATCAAGTTTAGCTGAGATGGATCAAAGGTTTTAAAAAAGTCTCACACCATCATTGGAAAAGGTCATATAGGAGGGACCATTCGACCAAAAAGGTCACGATCGAAAGTCGGCTACGTAAAGTGAAAACAGATGTAGCCAACTCTGAAGCTAGACTTGAGACCTTAAGAGGCAATGTCTACCACATTAAGAACTTTATTACACAAGAATTTGAGTTGATGTATGGTGCCATCAACATCTTTAAGAAAAATTAAGGTGAAACTTTAACAAATCTGGAAGAACGGGTCGAGGACTTGATTGTTCGTTGTGTCAAACGTGAAGGAAACAACACGACACTTTCGAGATGATAATATCCCGAAACTGGATACCTACTTAGGGAATCAGAGTGTCAAGGACTTGAAGAATTTCCTATAGCAAGTGAATGATTATATCAAGGCTTGAGAGATTAAACGGGAGGATAAGAGGATTAGTACGACAACATCGTTCCTCAAGGGTTATGTCTTTCTTTTGTAGAGATGTACGATAGCATCGTTCCTCAAGGGTGATGTCCTTTTTTGAGATGACTCTCCACGGATGTCGATCGGAAACTCTCTACCATCGATAGTTTTGATGATTTAAAATAAGAAATACGGAGGTAAATCATTATGGAGGACCTTGAGTACTTAGCTAGAAAAAACTCATGTAATTGAAACATTAGTTTATCCATGAGTACATCAACCAATTTACCTCCATGATGCTGAACATCTCGAGCATGACAGAAGCGAATCATTTCTTCTTCTTCATGAACGGATTACAGTGTGAGGCGGAGCGTGAGCTTCGATAAATGCATGTGAAGGATTTGGTTTCAACCCTTAGTGTAGCTAAACGCCTAGCAAATGATGAACTGTGGAAAGAAGATCGGTCTCGTCATCCCTAGAGTCCAAAGAAACTCGCAAACAACAATGACGGCACAACGCCATTCAATCATCCACAAAGATACTATGCACAGAAAGGGGAGATGATCATAGACTGCCTCAAAATGAACACAGTGGAGGTTGGCCATATCAATATAAAGGGAAGGTAGTCCTCAAATATTATCATTGTCAAGGGAACCACTATTCATAGGACTACTCCACGGGACCATCCACATTAGGTGAATGCAATGATCGATGCGGAGACCCTGAAGGTAGCAAATGGGGGTGAAGAACCTATACATTACTACGATACACTCCCCGCATTTAAAGCATACCACTAGCGTTACGAGGTACCTATGCTTAGAGAACAAGATGGGTTGTTCCACGTCAGAGTGTGAGTGAAAGGGGCGGAGGCCCGAGTCATGATTGACTTAGGAGCTACACATAACTTTCTTTTCTCGATGGAAGCATGCAAGATAGGACTCCACATGTAGAGAACCGGCGTATATATCAAAGATGCGCTGAGTAAGGTGAGTCAAGTGAGTGGTGAGGTAAACAATGTTATCCTCTTGATCGAAGACTGGTGCACATGGGCAATTTTTTGTGTAGGAGACATTGACCACCCCATGGCCTTGGATTTGACATTCCTCCATATGGAAGATGTTTGGCCCAACCTTGTGGAGCAATGTCTCTATTTTGAAGATAGTAGTGACCAAGACAACAACACCTCTTCATTGTTAGGCGAGTCGAAGGAAAGACGACTCTATGGCTTAAGGTTGATCCGGCTCCTCATAACCCTAAAAAGCACAAAGGAGACAACGTTTATTGTGGTTGCCCCATCAAACTGCATGAAGGGAACTCCCCCAAGGCATGAAATCGTCCCAAGCCCCACTAATGGTGCAAAGTTATTGTGATGTCTTGATGCGGAACACAACAAGCCCCGAAGTGGAACAGGCACGATCAAACAATCACTATCACAGGAGATGCTCAATACGTTGTCGAGGACGACAACGATTCGAGTGGGGGAGAATGTGATCATTCAACCGTGAATTGTACATAGCCTTTTAGCCCTTGTAAAAACTCTATTTTTCAGTGAAAAGTCTCGAAAATCTTGTTGTGTGTTGGGACCACGCGAACTCCAGTATGCTATATAGAAGTCACATTGCCTTGAAGTTTTCATGCACTTGCTCTCTTTGCCTCATGTCTTTTCCGTTTAGATGTGTGAGTCTTCGGGTGTCAACATTTTCAACAAACTTTACACTCGGGAAAGGAACTCTCACGTTCCGTTTTGGGTTGACTGTGGCCGACTCCAAACTTAAGTAAAATCCACTAAGGCTTGCTTGGCCCCGAGGCCAAGTGTTGTCCCGATCCAACTCATTGGCTTGCACGTCGTCGGTTTGGGCTTGACACATAAACAAAAAGAGAAGCTACAAAAAAATGAAATCTAATACTTGGATTGAGAGTCACTCTAAAATGAAATAACTCTGATTATGTCACAAGTGGAAAAGGCGATAGTTAGCCAACAACAGGCTTATCTAATCATGGGTTGGGAAAATCTTGTGAAAATGAAAAATTATACATGCATTAAAAGCCACCATAAATATTTATGAAAGCTCCCCCTATGATGTAATTGATCTTAACAGCCCAAACACAACGACCCAATTATCAGGGGCGTGCTCTACCACTGAGCTAATAGCCCACTGTGCCAACCTGAAAGGAACGGTAGTTCATTTTTTTAAGATCTGTTAACATCTTTCTCTTTGATTGAGACGACAGTGACAAATGCATGTCGAATAAAAAAGTATCATGCTTTTTAGACTGTAGTGAACCTCTAAATTGGTTGTCGCTGATGATGATGCACATATTTGTGCATAAGTGTAATATTAGAGGACTATTAAATATGCCTCAGGTGATCATGGATGTGTTACAAACAAATTCAATGAAAAATCTTTAATCATTCGATGAAGGCATCGAGAGTATTATCTCAATGATAGGATGCTCTGGCACCGTTGCTGTTGATAGGAAGTTCGACTCCCAGAGGGTACATACGTGGGTGTTAGGCATCAGCCTCCCCTTGTAACTTTTTTTTTTTACTTTGATGAAAACCATCTTTAAAAGGAAAGGAAGGAAAGAAAAATCAAATTTTCCAATATTGCAAAATTCTTGATGTTTTAATTGGCATTAAGAGATTAAGAGAAAAAAAATCCTCGTTGGATCCAAAGAAGCACCTAAGTTTTGACGTGCTCTATAATATTAAAACATTTCGTATAAATTCATACAAAATTTTCCAATTCTGGTAAACATAACATTAAGAGCTCATGTGCACCCATTTTGTGATCTAGATTTGTCTGTTTATTTAACTGATGGTAGCGCGTTTGTTATATATATATATATATACACGCGTATGTGCAGTGGTGAACCTAGTTTAGGGGGAGATGAGACACGTGTTTCGCTCAAAATCTTTTTTTTTTTGAGTTTGTTACTATATATATAATAAAATACAAGTATTTTATAGACAAAAAATAATACAAATGCATCTCACTCTAAAATATGATTGATTCCATATTTTGTTACTTATAATAATGCGCTCATACTAGAAAACTGGGCTAGTCCAACAGGTTAAATAGGTGCTGTAGTCAAATACCGCAATCTATTAATTTCACAAAAAGAATTCCATGAAAACTATTTTTGGCCTTAATTTATACTAAAGAAATTCAATTTTTCTACAACAAACTATATTTTAAGAGCTACAGCTTTTGTTGGGCTTTCAACTCCGCTTTCATGCCGGATGCAGGGTTCGATTCCTGGCATGTGCAATCTGGTTTCTACCTCCTTATTGTAAAAAAGAAAAAGTTGCATATTTTATTTGCATTGGTGAACCCCAAAAGAAAAGCAAGAAATATACATTGCTATGTAGAACACTACGTAGAGTGTAGACAGACAGATGGTTTTTCTACGTGCGATGTACCTACCGTATATACGGTTCAACCAAGAAGGTTTTTAGAAGAATCTAAAGTTTTTCCATGAGTTGGCATTTACACAAGGTGACACAAACGGCACTGTCAAGAAAAAGATGGCCCGTAATAAATGCTAGAGGGTTCAATGTATCAAGCTTGTGCATTTCCAGGATCCTTTAACGCAGACACCAGACGAACACGAACCCCTTTCCTAAAAGTATACCAAGAAGCCCAAAAGATGGTTTCTAATTAAATTCGGGTCGGGTTAACCTGTTTTTCTCCATTCACGAGATTCGAACTGGAGACATCTCCTTGAGAGGAGCAAACGCCTAACCACTTGAACCAAGCAAACGTTGGTAAGCATCACCTGGTTTTATCAAAATATAATAAAATCAGAAAAAATAAAACATGTGATATGGACACGTCATTGACACTTAAAAGAACACTAAGTACATGATTTAAGGGTTTTACGTGCAATATATAAATATATATTGATTGGATCTTGTTCATTAGTCATGTGAAGACTTTAACATTGATTTTTATCCTATTTTGAAAACTTTTAAAATTTTTAACTTATACTCGTACCAATAAAAAACAATGGAGGTAGGCATGAACAAGTTTGTACATACATATAGAAGTGTTCACGGGGAAGGGATCCCTACTCCCCATAGTACTCATCCCCTAACGGAGTGAAAATAAGGATGGGAACTGAAATGGAAATCCCCGATGGGGATAGGAGGTTCCCACTAAGGCCCTCCCTCTAATTGATTTTACAAAGTTAAACTTATTTAAAATAAAACAAAGTATAAGAGAAAATAAATAAAAGAAAGTATTACTTCTTTTTTAAATTCATGAACTCATCATCATTCCTAATAATATGTACTAATTTAGATTTTATTTCATGAACTCTAACCTATGTTTCAATATTTTTCTTTTCTCAAACGGGTTTCTACCGTAATGGGGTGCTTTTGGTCTCCATTAATAGGATGGGAAAAGGTTTTGAAACGGGGATAAAGGTGGAGATCTAAATAAATCTCAATCATACATCTTTAATAATGAATGATTGAATTTAAAAAATAGAAGTACTTACACGAATAAAGTGTTTTTTAATATATATATTTATATTTATATTTATATTTATATATCAAAGCTGAACTGTTGAAATTGGTTGGATTTATTAGTACTTATGTGTGTTAACATATACCGGTTTCTATCTATCTATATAAAAGAGATTATCCCTATCGATATCAAGGGCACTAGTAGGTTACACACCATCATATCTTAATAGAACATTCTGCTTCGTTTTTAAAGATCTAACTACTCATACGAGCTAGTCGGGACCGATTTGTGATCACGCACTCACAAGTACATATATATATATATATATATATATATATATATATATATATATATATATATATATATATAGATATATATATATATATATATGAGAGAGAGAGAGAGAGAAAGAGAGAGAGAGAGAGAGAGACTCTTAATCTCTCTCCTCTTTTCGTCAAAGCACCGACGAGAAGTTGACCCCACAGAAAAAGAAAAGGGCAATGGGGCGGGCATGTGGGATGGCCGTTTTGTTGGAGCATATGAAGACACTTAAATGAGGCTACCAAACTCACCCCTCCAAAAGGCTGTGACGCTGACACCATAATTTTTGATACTTGGCACCAAGTACCTTTCTAGAGACTTGACTATATGTGTCATTATTTGACCTTTTAAAGCCTTATAGTGGAGGCCACCAGTCCGCCCATTATCTCTTTTGCCTTCTTCCTAACTAAACTTAATCTCCCATAATGGAGTTCTCCTCAAATGGTACATAATTTTGATATTTATAATTTTTTATAAAAATATAATTCACCAAATCAATGGACCAGAGGGCACTGGCAAGGGAGCTTGATAGAGTCTCTCGACATATTTTGAGGCCTAAAGTAGTATACTAAGATGAGGCATATAAAGTATGACCTAAGAATTTGCAAGTGTAGAACATTGAGTGTGGCCTAAAGAATTGGAAGCCTGCATCATTAAGTGTGACCTAAACAATTGGGACCTTAATTTTTTTGGAGCTTAAATCGGTTGCTTTAGTATCTATACCAATTGCACAATGATCCGAACACTTGGTGGCATCACTTCGATACGGATATTGTACCGGAACCAAGATTGCTCAGGTTCATCAAGCTGGAGATTGGTAAGATAATAGTTCAAGGTTAAATGACCTTTCCTATTTGGGGTGTGTGTGTGTGTGTGAGAGAGAGAGAGAGAGAGAGAAGCTTTTAAACAATATATCGACCAAAATCCTCATGAGAAACATAAAGATTATATGGGATCAAGTACAGTGACAAGCAGTAGCAAACACCACTTTTGATAAAGAGAGAGTGAATAATATATGTGCATATACAGCAACACATCAATAGAAAGGAAAAGGACTGACTGCCCACAGTATGCCCTCACCCAAAATTCAACTTTGGGATGATTCATTTGGGCCTGGACCAGTTGTTCTTCTCTTTTTGCATCACTGAGAAGCATCATTCTACATGCATATTCTGTCTTATTAACAATATTACAAGATATCAAGTTGGCAATCATGGAAGCAGCCTAGCCACACAATGAAATAAAATACACTCTAGAATACAAGTTTGAGTGATTGCTATTGTACTTGGGAGCCACACAACAGCCATTGATGTCTCCATCCGGTTTTCGTCAACCCCAAATATAAACTCATTTGTTTACATTTGTTCTCCAACAATATATATAATAGAGAGAGGAATTATATATATTTATATCTCAGACGGTGGCCCCAAAGACGATCTTTTATGATCATCATCAAGAGTGATTGAACAACTAGGATCTAAAGTTATACTTTTGAGAAGACCCGAGGAATTCTATTTATAAACATACATACACATGTGTGTATATATATATATGTGTGTGTGTGTGTAGAGAGAGAGTCTATGTGCCTACACATCCATCTATAAACATTCTCAAAGATCTCAACTGTTGGATAAATGAGATTGGCGATTCAAATTAAAATTAAAAAAGCAATAAGGTACCTTAGCACTTTTTATAAATGCATTAAATGTGCTAGGTACTATTTATTTTTTTGCTTTAAAGATCTCAATGATATAAGAGGAGAACGAACTGTGATATCATTAACAAGATTAGAACATGGATGAATGTGTGCATGGACTAATTTCTCTCTTTTTCTCTTTTCCTCTCTCTCTCTCTCTCTCTCTCTCTCTCTCTCTCTCTCTCTATATATATATATATATATATATATATATATAAATATTACTCTAGACCCTAACAGTTCAATCATTCTTGACCGACAATTAGAAAAGATCATCTTTGAAGCCACCTATCACAAAGACAAAACCACCCCTAAATGATGATTGTATAATAGTCCTCCATGAGTATATACATTTGGATGACCTTATCATTCTTAATATATATATATATAAAGAGAGAGAGATAAAGATAATGCTTTGTTAGTGTCATCCATGGTCATCTATAAAAAAATAATTATATAATAGTCCTCCATGAGTATGTAGTTATGGAGGACCCTATCATATATATATATATATATATATATATATATATATATATAGAGAGAGAGAGAGAGAGAGCATTATAACTATAGTTTCTTCACAAAGGACCACAAACTTCATATGGACTATGCTCTCTCTCTCTCTCTCTATAGATAGCATACCAACAAAAAGAATGATCTCAAAGGCATCGAGAAGAAGTTTTGTTGTTAGGGTGTGTTATAGCTTTAGATGGTATAACATGTACTTATGCTCTTGGCCGAGGTTTATCTCAAAGAGCTTCTCACCATAAGTTAAGAAAGGTGTTTAATGCAAATTTTAGATCAGACTAATTTAGGTATTTGGCAATTTTCTCCTAACACATTCTTTAAGAAAGATGGAATAAGTCTAAGGATGTGTGAGAATAATACAAAAGTTTAAGTTTATCCTACACATTCTCCAAGAGATATTAACAAAAGAACACTTTCTTTTTCTTGAGAAAGGAGAAAACACTTTAACAATAAAATTATATTGAAAAAAAAAACAAATGTAGAAGCATAAGATTTGAAAGCTTTGAAAATCGATGTATGAGCTGAAATGGCTTTTTATTTTGTTTGTTCTTGAATTACCCTTAATGAGTCCCTACATTCATATCCATACAACAACAAAGCTTTTTTTTCATAATAGAGGGAGTTGACTAGAAGGATTCTCTGTTTCCATAGAGCTCGATCATGAACTATACAAATAATTAACTCAACATAAGCTAGATCATTCTTTATTATTTTCTTTCAATACTTTTGTTATCGTGTTTTTTCTTTTAATATTTTCACAATCTAATTTATCATACCTTTTTATCAGAGCTTTCTTTAGCTGTATTTATATGTATTCAAATCATCTTAAACAATTTTCCTTCATTTTATTATTTATTGGTATCATTCTCAATTTATTCTAATAATCACATTCCTTGTGTGATTGATTTCATCGGAGCATCTTAGTTTTTACCACAAACATCTTTTGTATATATTAATGATTGTCAAATACTCAAAACTATATAACGTAAGTCTAATTGCTTCTCTATAAAATTTACTTTTCAACTTTAATCTTGTTTTCTTGTTATATAGAATACCCGATCCACATCTATATTAGAAGAAAATGTAGTACAGTTTAGGAGGGAAAGATTGTTCTATGTGACTAATAGATGTGATGCAAGTTCTGTCTTATTTGTTAACTAGAGAAAGTATATGTATTGGTTATTAATAATACCAAAGCAAAACCAATTCTCCCATACGAAGTGGGGGGGATTTGATACGTAGATTCTTACCATGGTTTGCCATATTAGTATTTAGCTTTAAAAGTTTATGCTCATGCTTTGTCTCCTTTCAACATTTCAAGTTTTTTTCTTTTCTAAATGTTCACCATTTAATTTGTCAGACTTTCTTACTAGAGTTTTACGTAGCAGACTCTTTTATCGTTTGAACTAAGTTAAGTTTGCTTTTCTTATTTTATCGTTTGTTGATGTTATACGGCTCTATCTCATATCCCCGTCGTAGATTTAATGTTTCATGGAAGGTTCAGTACCAAACCAAAAATTGAAACCGAGTCTCCCACACTAAGAGGGGTCGAATGCATGGATTCTTGCGATCTTTTGTCATTATTTAGCTTTAAAATATTAAGAGCATGCTTTATTCCTCCTTTCAACCCTACTCTTTCAAAGTGTTCACCGTTTAAATTCTCAGACCTTATAGTTTTGCATAGCTGACTTTTCATATTGCCGAACTACCTTAGATGTGCCTTTCACATTTTTATCTTTCATTTATGTCGTACCAACTCTTTCCTGTAATCTCATTGCAGGTTGAACCTCTCTTTCCTGTAATCTCATCGTAGATTGAAGCTTAATTCTTGCAGACAAAACTTCCACGAGCACCAAAACTGTAGGTCGCAGCATTTTTAACAAGCTTACATGTAACCAAGTGGAGGGTTGGTGGAGAGACACCCCAACAAACGACGGGTTAGAAACCATAATTCTCCTGCACTTAATCCATTCATAAACAGAGATATTTGATGGCTGTCAGTTTACTTTTTCTGTGGCAGTGAGCAAAGACGTCAGAATTATAAACGTGAGACGTCGCCGTATGCATTGCATCTACCATGTGGTAACAGAGTTCACCGCAGCAGAAATTAATTCCAGACAAATTATTGCACTGCAACTCGCTTCACCTACCCCCGCTCCCTCCCTCTCTCTCTCTCTCTCTCTCTCTAAAGAATATTCCAGTGAGAGGTTTATATCACCATTTCTATCGCAAGGGAACAGGTTTCTTCTGTTTAACTTTGATGCCATGCCCCACAAGAAAAGGTCAGTGCATGCATCCTCACAGGGTGAAATAAAGATATGCCAACAGAGGTTTTCGTTGTCATTATTGCCACCACCCACGGATAGTTGCGATACCAGTAAAAAGCTGATGCAGTAAGTTAAAAAAAACTTAAGACAATATTCACCATGGTCAAAAAGAGTAAGCTCTAGGGTTCAACTATTATCCAAAGCTTTAGAGACACTGCCTTTATGTGTCTGAGCTAGCCTGACCAGGGTCTTCGTCACCTCGTGTCTGAGTCTTAGCCAACAATAAAGTCTTGAAAACGGCTCAGTCATGTGGTTGCTCTGCCTTCTCTCAGGCAACAGCAAAGCCCTCATGACCCTTTATACTCTTTCTTCTGAACCTAGTTGCAGACATTGCAGAAATGAAGACAGAGATTCAGGCATGTGATCAAATGTCAATTCCCAATACTTATCTACACCTTTATATACATATATGTGTGTGTGTGCGCGCGTATTCATTTATTTGATTTAATCTTCATTAACATCTTCCATGTTATCTTTTGGGCCGCAGTGTGGTAAGACACCATCCTGTTGTTCCAGCACCCAACTCTGCTGTGTTATCTAATTTATCCGCATCAAGCCACTTGCAACTCCGTTCAGATTGAACACCAAAAAAATAGACTAAAATACATGTGCACAAAGTCATGTTAGGAAGAGTCTAAATGAAACAATCCTGAATATGGATCCATATGTGGCTACTACGAAACCGATATACTTCAATTTTTTCTCGTGTTACATTGAGCATTACATCTAAAATACAAAAGCTACCCGAAATGTGTCTAGATTCCTATTGCCGTGCCATGTCCCTGCGATCAACCTGAGCGAAAACCAGACCCAAACCAATATGACCATAAAGAACAGGATAAGAGATGGCAGACCTAGAAAATTTTGTCAAATGAGGATAAATCCAGTTGGGTGAAATTCAGGTAAGGTTTACTACATATTGTTTCGAAAAAATTTGGGTTTTTTATAGATTCTTTTAGATGGATAATCCATGATTAAATCCTTCAATTTTAAGAAATTATTCCATATTCTTTGAATCCAGTAAGGGAATGGATCAAATTTGGAATCAAGCCAATAGTTTCTCCAACTTAATCTATTACACGAATCTGCATTTGACTTCTTTGAATCAGAACGAAAATGGATCTCTCCTTCTCTAAGTTGGCGACAACCCATTTCGGCGAAGACGATGAATAAATATAATGTGTGGTATGGTTTATATGTACAGCTAAAACACAGTAACTCTTTGTAATTTCATGTGGATACAATTCAACTTTTCATGACTAATAGACTTTATTAGAACTTCAATTGTGTGAAATTCAGGTTCGGCAATCCATATAGCTTTTCTGAAGAATTTGATTGATTTCTTTTTCCCGTTTTCCTTTTTATTTCGAGATCGGCCACCAAACCTTGCCCATGAATCGGTCTTCTCACTGACTGATTAACTAACTAAATTCATGAGTAACGCTTGTTGGGTAGGTCACATGTCATAGATAACACTATCATATTCAATCTAATTGAATAGCAAGATAGACACCATTTTGAACAATTATTGGATCTCACCAGCATATACCCAAAAGGAGATTTTTTTTGTTACAAGAGGAGGACAAAGCCTAACACACACATGCGCCCCTGAGAATCGAACTCCCCGCCAGCAGCACGAGCTGCCAAGGCGCCCTGCCGTTGAGCTAACGCTCTGGGTGCAAAGGAGATACTTTGATGAAGAGATTATTTGCCTTCTCACATAAAGTAATGTGAAGATATTTATTGAAAGAAAGTTGGCTAGTGATGAAGACCATTTCTTAGCTATCATATTGCTCAATCTTTACCCGAGAAGGCAGAAACCTGAACTTAGATACATACTCAGTTATCGAACTCCTAACCTATGCTCAGCCAGCCAGCCAACAAACCAGTCCATTCTGCCTTCATCTAGTATTAAGATCACTTGATCATGAGAATCCTCGGTGCATTTAAATCGAGTGCTATCTTTAAGATCAACCTAGTCGGTTTGGTTGTGATAACACATTTAAGAAGGGCTCATATCAAGGGCAACTTGATCAGATTGCTTACCTCTTCATTAAGCCTCAGAAATTGTCCAGATAAAAGATGTTCACGGGAAACTGAATCCGGATTTGCAGAATTAGGATATTTTGAAGGGCCTTTCCGATGGTCCTAAGTTTTTCTTAACTGTTGCGGCATCTCCTTGCTTAATGATGTTGCATGGAATTGATTGCAATGGTGGATCTAAAACATTAATTGGTGAGAAGAAGAAAGCGCTGCTAGAGCAATGGACCTTCCTTGGTGACGAGGAATCCCCCAATAGTAAACAAGTCATAACGGTGGGCTCTTCGAGAGGAAAAATCATAACCGTGGGATATCCTTTTTGTTTTCTGAAATTTGTGCTCACCGTCTGCCAGAAATATTCATAAGAAGCTCCTGCATGTTTGAGCACCTTAATCGCAACTCTTCTCATGAATGACGTCGCGGAAGTTCCCATAATAACCTAGAGTTCATAACCATCGGCTATACTTTTTAATCTCTCTCTCTCATACACACGCACACACAAATGAAAAAAAGCTTCTGATGCCTCATGCAAAAGACACTTGTAGACCAGCAATGCATTGTCTTCCCGTGTGGCTCATAGAGCTCTCTCTATTTGGAAGCCCCTTCTTGTACCAAAAACCTGAGAACTTTTATGATGAGACAACCTAAAAATCAATGAAAGCCTGAGGGTTCTCTTAACCCTCTTCATCTTCCCTCTATTCATTATCTATTCTTATTTCCAGTTCTTTCGATACATCTCCTACATTACATATTTATGAAACGTCTCTTATATGACAAAATAATCTTTCTGAATGAACCTAAAAATCTACAAAAAAAATCCAACCCCTGCATTCAGCATGCGGCAGGTCTTGGTAAACCTCACAGCAATACATCTACTACTTAAAAGAGTATGTGGCACTGTATGTTCTTGTGAGGAATGCTGCACTGAAACCAGGGAGCTTCCATCCCGAACGGGTTGAGCTTGAAGACGAACTTGGTGTGTTGCTACGAGGTTCTGGAACAGAGCCACCACTAGTAACTTCCATCTCGGACATGCTTGTTGAATCTGAAATGTCTTGGAGATCCTGCGCATTGGATAAAAAACAAAGGCATTTATGTGTGGAAGCACAAACAGCGTGAAAATTGTGTACGAGCATCAATTAGGTGCCGAGCTTTTACCAACCAATATTTTTTTAATAGGGTTCACATATGCAGTAATTTTACTGCATTACTTCCTATGCTTTAATTGCCAAATCCAGCAAATGCCTGTTTTCATGCTCGTTTATCTTATCATAGTGAAGAAGTTTATAGGGCATCAAAGTGAATCCTCTTTGAACCAACTCCGTTTTGTCAAATGTACCCCCTTCCCTTTTCATGCTATAATGGCCAGACCAGGCAAGTGCCTGTTTACATGCCCATGCATCTTTTCTAAGAAGTACAGTCTAGAAGTTGCAGCATACGCTAACCTTTAGACCAAAAGCTGAAGCTGCATGTTGCAATGGCCGCAAAGCCTGAAAATGAAAGAAAGTAAATTGCTTTCACCATGAGAAGTTACAAGCTCGAGAGGAGGCCACAAATATATCTACAGACCTTTGGAGTCTCCTCTGATGTAGATGCGGGTTCAATGGCTAGTGTTGTGGATGGAAAAGATAGAGTCTATCAGATTGAAGAAAAAAGAAATTAAATCAGCAAGCTTTAGCAGCACGCATCACTTGATAGTGGAAGCATACCAAGATTAATACTCACCCTAGAGGTTGAAGAGACTACAGGAGAAGGTTCAAGAGTAGGCCTCGATGAGCTTGACAATGATGCCTGCAGATCCACAAGAGTTTTGCAAAAATATCAACAAAAATTTTGACACTGAATCACAAAAAAGCACACACGCACAGATGCACGCACACAAGATATGCAACTATTTGCAGAAACCTACAAGAACATATCGAAATGAAACAATGAACCTGAGTTGTGTCAGCTTCCAGCTTTTGTGCAAAGACGCATAGTTGGTATACTCCTTCATTTGTGACATCCTGAAGCATGTTTATTTAGTAAGTTACAAAGCATTAGTATTTGCTCATTTGGACAATCTCCAACAACGACATGATTCAACAGAAAGAGAACCTGTTTCTCTTCTATTCTGCCAATTTTAGTTTCCTGACAATCACACAGGGAAACATGATAAGCATACGTATCATCACATTGCTGATTCAAGAGAAAATATAAGGATAGTTTCCGCACCAAGCACTGAACAGCACGATGAACAGATTCAATGTCCACAGTGAAATTGTTTAGATCTCCCCGCAGTAGCAAAACCTATTAACATAGATGCAGCAGGACTTTTCTGATCCAGTAATACAAGCACATAACGAGATGTTAAATTTAGCATAAATAACTGTAAGTGCATCATACCTCGTCTTTTGTAGCAGCAGTCAATGCAGTACATTCATCTAAATTCGCATCAACGCGGTCGATTCTTGATGATAAGTGCCTCTTTGCTGCCTGCAAATATACTGATGGTTAATAAATCCAGGTTGCAAGTGGAAAGTAACAAGCATAAGAAAAGGCACATTCCACCAGGACATGTTCACAAGAAGGTTCATAACTACATATCCCTTTGGTGTTTGTTTTCCAAATTCCTACGAACTTGGGTTTTGGAAAGATGAAATGTATGGACGCACTTCAAAACCTACAAACTTGAGTAAGACAACCATTTAATATTTTCCGAACCTCTCTGCAGCGATTACTTTTTTAAAAACCTCTGCCTAAAAATTATTACCACTCTAATAATAATTGTTCTAGATTCTAATATTAGCTACACCCACACAAAATTGTTCAACCAGTTAAATTTATCTTTTCTTTTGGCGATGGACCTCATTTCCTCCCCTCTCAATGCATCTGCATATTGGGAGTCTTCAATCAATTGAGCACCTAAAGGTTCTGGATATGCACTTACTGTTATACTCGCTCAATTGAGCGGAGTTCCTAAAAGTGGTTGACATCACAGTCCATACTGGGCATATCATATTTCTCATAACAACATGAGGCAAAGAATATCTGGACCATTGGATGGTAGCCCCGAACTTGCTGGACTTAATACTTCATCAGACTTGTGGTCCAAGTGTTACCACCTGGAATGCAGTCAACCTTGCAATTGAGCACTTGCTGAGGTTGGTCTAATGAAACTTTGAATGAAGCAGATAAATCATAAGATCACTAACTCAGTTCTGCGTATCTAAATCCCAAGATGCTTCTACACTAGATTACCCAAACTTCCATGAGACTAACCAGCCATCATTAAGCGGAAACTTCATGCTATTGCAATTGAAATTTATTTTTGAAACTTCCATCAGTTTCATCAACCAATAGTTATAAATGCTAACATAGGCCAACAAACATTAGAAACTAACATCAAAATATACAAGATGTAAGGAGTAAATATATAGCGGTAACATAGTTCCCATATCCATGGAAATTCACACTCTAGCTTTAAAGGAAACCATACCAATAGGGATGATGAGACTTGATCAAGCTGTTTACCGATGGTTGTGCAAGCATCTACAAAGCTACGTCTTGTGGCAAACATTAAATCAGAAAGCTTCCAGCCCTGAAAAGTTTTGCAAAACAACAAGTTCAGGAAATAAATGCAAAAGGGTAGCTTATTTCTGCAGACATCAAAGGAGTGTTTTTCATTGAATGCAGCTGAACTCTAACTCCCGTACATGATAGTTTTTCTTTGACAACAGTGAACTTTAAATGTTAAAATATTAACTGTTTCTCTTGCAGAGGAATTAGAAACTTGGCATGTGGAACTGCACATGCACGCCTCACAAATTGACAAATAGAAAGCAACAACAGTACAGCCTTGCATGGAGCAAACAATGTGAAACACATCACTTGTTCATGGATGAACGAAAACTAGCGAGACTCGGAAAGCAGGTTTATGTTAACACATGAAAGGTAAACGCTTGAGCACCAAGCTACCTGGCTAACAAGTAGAAAAAAACCGTGTCCATGTAGTCTTTGATGAACACTATATATTAATCAATAAGAGGTTGTATCCAAATTGGAAGATTCGACTTCTGGAACCCACCAAAAGCTATTTCATGACAGGAAAATTTCTTGTGCAAAAAAAAAACACAAACTTGATTCTTGCCATGCCTTCACAATAATGGAACCAAAACCCAAAGGAAAAGAAGAAGTCCAAGTCGCTATTATGTTAAAGCAGTAACCCAGGAAACTGCCTATATATACAGTCTACCTACTTCACTGTAATGAAATGTGTGCATATTGGAAAAAAGGTTGCGCAACAAGTACAGCATAGAAACATAGTTTTACCTTCCACCAAATGTAGCCATATCCTACAACTCCAACAACAAGAATAGGCATGGCATAAGCCCGAGTACCTACAAAGAAAGCGGAGCAATTATGTACAGAACCACACATGTAATCAAGATGTATGCAGTGTAAGGGTGAATTGACATGCATCACATGCACGTAAGCATAGGGATGAGCCTACAGCATCAATCCTGATGTTAAACAGGTTAATACGGATACAGCTAGCTACTTGCAGATATAATATAGGTGCAGTTATCAGATATCACTAGCTACTTCCCAGTACAAAGTAGGAGCAGGCATTGGATACAGGAAGCTGCTTTTGTGATTTTTTGCGGTTTTATTATACTCCAATAAAGTTTGAACAATTAATACTTTGTTAATGACTTAATCAACAAAACCTACTTTCCCTTTGAGTTTTATAAAAAATCACATATATGTATATATATATGTGTGTGTGTGTGTGTGTATTGTACAGCATAGCTATATCCCTGAGACCATGACTTTCAAAAGATGTCAGATCAAACCCTTTTGTACCCACACTTGTGCGTTACAACTTACAACCATATGATATAGGGGTAAGAAAAGCATATGCAGGTATGTTGCAATGTATGAAACAATTTCACTGTAAGGACCCCTCAAAAGAAATGAATAATGGAATCAAGCCATGAGAGATCTCTTACGATTACAATGTACAAGGTTGGGTTTTATAGAGGAAGCAAGCAGCCAGCAGGGTGCTTCCAACGGCTAGAATTCTAGTCGTTGGAAGCACTTGATGGTGGTGCTGACTATTAAAAAAGAGAAAAATACAAACAAAGGAAAAATAACAGAAAATAAAAAAGGTAAAATGCTGAAATACAATTTTACATTTTAACAAGGTGGATCCATGGGGGTGGTGACAATAGTTCCATTATGAACCAAACCAAAACCGTAGCTTGAGCATCTTGATTGAAACCAACTGAACTTATTCTGCACATAAAGCAGGAATGAACAGTCCATAAATGGATTCGACATAACAAAACCCAAGGAGATCATTTTCATCCCTTTCTCTACTTTAGAGGATGAGGATTCCTAGTTTATAACCCGTTGACTTAGGCAAACAAAGGATTTGCTCAAGACTTCAAAAATCACAACCTCACTTAAAAAAGACTGTAGTTATGTACCAAATTATGTATAACTGCAACGTTAATGCTACCATTGTTCATGGAATACACACTCCTTAATACTGAAAGCAACAAAATACATACCTTTTGTCTCATTGGAGAAACTTCTTGACAAAAAAGATTAAAAGTAACAAAAAACTCTATAAAGTTCATCAATTAGGAAGCGTATTTATCCAAGGGGCACAAGTTATCACTATATCTGTTAATCTTAATAAGGTCATTCATAGCTTGAATCAAAGTGCATGCAGTGTGCGGAAAATGCTGAAACCTAAGCACATCCAGTGTGGCACAAAAGTTGCATACCCGATCTAGAGTTTGTAGTTATAACAGTAACTGATCTTGAAGTTGCAAACTGCTGAAGCTCTGCTCTTAAACTATTTACCTGTCAAGGGAAAACATGAAGAAAGCATGCTTCCATTTATCAATACAATTTATGATAGGAAATCCAAATGCATCTAGTGTAACACTCAGCATTGGTTAACAGAGCTATGCCAAGGTGTCACGAAATGTAAAATCTGAACATGAGAAAACTAAATCAGCCTGTGTTCATATAGATGAGAGTGTTGTTTGTGCCGTATCATATCGTGTATCTTTTTTCTTTTATGAGATGGGTGTATTCATATTGTACTGTACCATATCATAATTTTTTTTTAAAAATTTAAAAATCAGTAAAAATCAAGAACTATTCTAAGTTAGACTAGTTTCCTAATTCGTGGTACCAATGTTGGTCATAATTGGTAAGTTGTTGAAGGAAATTGCCTCTTCCATTCTTGAAAATTTTGGAAAACGCTTATTTTTATGGTTCTTATTGCTATTCTTGGGAGGTCACCTTTTAAGGTAAGATGGTTGTGTTGTGCAACCTATTAATGTTGGACAAGATAGTTGTATTGTGCAGCCTATTAATGATGGACGTAGTCTGGTAAGTTACCAAATGTTGGACGTGATAATAATTGGTAAATTATTGAAGGGAATTGTCTTTTACATTCTTAAGAACTTTAGAAACTGCTTATTTTTACGGTCCTTATTGTTATTCTTGGGAGATCACTAAGGTAAGATGTCTCTCAAAAAAGGGAAAGAAAATCAATTCAATTCTTATTCGTTTCTAACATGAAAGGAATTTTTTATAAAAAATAAGGCATATTGACAGGCCGATACATCACCTATTGTGATACACGAGGCAATACAAATAACACTAGATCATCACATAATTGTGTACAAGGTTTAGTACACACAAACTTGCATTTCTTAAGAGTACATCCATGCAACAAAAAGCATTATTACTTATTAGAGAAGAAAGTTTATCATATGCAGAGAATATTGACATTAAGGCTACGTTTGATTCACTCGTGAAATTATGTAAAAGGTTTATTATACATAAACTTGCATTTCTTAAGAGCACATCCATGCAGCAAGAAACATTATTACAGAAGAAAGTTTATCATATGCAGAGAATATTGAGATTAAGGTCACGTGTTGCTTCACTCATGAATTAGAATCAGACAAGACAAAACTCCATCACTTGCATCGAATGATGGTGCAAAACAAACACGTAAGATGATTCCAATTCAAACACAACACAAAAATGGAATCTATCTTGTAAGTCTTGAGTAATTTGGCTTCTCCCTTTTGCAAAGAAGCCAAGTCATTCCCCACGCAGTGCAACCACATTTCAGGCATGAAAAGGGTACCATGAGTGCAAAATTTCTAAGAGGTAAAAAACGTGCTGTACGGCAAAATTTTCTACATGATACAACAACAACAACAATAGCAACCAAGTCTTTTTCTACATGATACAAATGAAGAAATAGTTTCTAGTGAATAAGAGGAACCTGGGCCATTAGAGAATCATTTTGTGGTTTAGCCTTCGGTGGAGAATCATCATGATGCAAATGCTTGAAGACAATCTGAAAAGCAAAGCATACCAGGCTAGAATTAGAAACATGGATCAAACACCAAAAATTGCAACAAGAGCGTGTTAGGCAGATAAGAAAAAGTTTGCCAGCTTTATGTAGCAACGCACACGGAAAGAACAACACTATGACGAAATTCTCAATCACCCATCATGAGATCATTCCAGAGATGGGCATGAGAAAAGCAATAGTAAAATACGAATTTACTTATGAAGCATGAAAATATAATATGGTGCAATTCGATTTCACAAGTAACTGGCGATTCTGATACAGAATAAGTGATTTCTGCAAACAGTGCCAAAATCTATAAGTACCTATTTGAACGCCCATGTGGGTACTAAATTGAAGCAAAGGTCATCCCAGTACTAAACCTTTGTAAAACCAAAACCTACTACAGCAGTCTACCGTAGACAGGTAGCATCTTCCTTGATAGCTAATCACATTGCATCAACTTGGATAATCTACTTGCAAAAGCAATCGATTTCTACAACAACCTACTGAATCAGTTGTGTGCATCCCAAGAGACATTTGATATACGTACCTTCAGGGTCCCAGAAAAGAAGTCAGAGAGTTTTGAGGGTCCACCATCTTGCGCAAGAACTGACCCGAGGAAACCTACGAAAGGAAACCAAAAATACAGATTTTATTCAGTCTTAGGAAGACGCCCAAAAAACAAACAGCAGTCTAGCAGAGACTCTCGCTCACACGCACATATCCCTGCCCCAACACACAGAACAACCCCACCTAAAAAAAGGAGGGCGAGAGAAGAAAAAGATTACCCAATTTCTGTATTACACGTCCACGCCAACCAAACAATCAGAATCAAGCAGCAAATAGCAATTAATATACACGCATCTAAAATCGACTATTCCCGCGTTTTTGTAACATCAGGAAAAGTAACAGAAAACAGAGTTCTCAATAATGATCAATACCAAGAAGGAAGACCCAGAATAACAACAGGTAGCAATTGTGGAACAATGTTAATGTCATGCTTGGAACTCATAGTCTAAAACGAAAATCCCCAACAAAACCCCACCCACGATGAAAACAAAACAAATCGAAAGAGAGAGACCTGCTCCAACGATGATGGTGAGTTTGCCCAAGGTGATCGCCATCGCGCGCTTCAAGACACCACGAGGTAACCCACCATACTCTTTCCTTCTTGGAGAGAGAGTCGTGAAGAGGAGAGTGAGAACTGTTTAGTCGTTACCGAGGGAGGCTAGACCGCTAGCGGGTCACAACACACACAGAGAGAGAGAGAGAGATATTCACCGGCCCTCCTCCCCTTGTGGTTCATGCTTTCTTAGGTTGACTTCTTACGGATCCTTTTGGATTTTTTCCCTTATTTCAGCAAGATTAACAAATATCAATAAATGTTCAATGCAAAATTATTTTAATAGAGAAAAAATATTCTAGATGGCGTGAGAAATACTGTTTAGATATGATAATAGTTATATCTCTCAGATCGAACCGAGATGTTCAGGGTTTGGTTTGAATTCACCTTGAGATAAGCTCATTCATGTTTGGATATGATTTGAATGAACCAAATATAGGCATATGAGCTGAACACTAACTATGTCTTTGGTTCAGCTGAGCTCGCCAAGCTTAGCTCGTACAAGCTTGTTTAAAAGAAGTACTCAAAAAATTTATCTACATATATGCTAGGAAACAATGTTAATCCATTGGGTGGTATAATGTTAAATGATCAAATCTTTCAAATTTACACCAATACTATATAAAGTAAAAGATTAAGTTTAACTTAATTTCTAATTAAAATGGGTTTTACTCTAATTATATGAAAGAAGTTGGATTTCATCCTCAACGAGCAGCTTGTGGTCAGCTCGTCCAACTCATGTTTTGCTCCAATCAACCAAGGTAGTGAGTCAGATATGCATGAGCACGATAATTGAGCCCAAGGTAGATGATTTAGATGTCGAAACAGGCACCAAAATGGGCACCTTCCTTGATTCCTTCCCACCCATTTTCCTTTTTAAGGCAAGCTGGAGTAAGGCGGCATATCCTACCAAATATATGCACACCGTGGGTTTCGACCTTCCATTTGCAGGTTCTATGAGTCAACCACCCAGAGAAGTAGAGTTGTTAATACAGGCCGGACGGGGCTTACCCGGCCCAAGCACTTGTGGGCAGGGGAAAATGTGGGCAGGGCCGGGCCATCCCACAAAGCAAAGCTCATATATATATATATGACATCTGGCCCTGTGGGCAGGACTGGTTCTGTTCTGGTTCCACCTGTTAGGGAACTTGAACCAGAATCCCAACCTGGGAGCCACACGGTCCTGTTCTGGTTCCACCTATTAGGGAACCAAACTGGAACCAGAACTGGTAAATCCAAGTTGTTTTCTGTTTCAGTTTTAAAATCCTACCACATGTTTCATAAGTTTTCCAAATGAAACCAGAAACGGGAACTTTAGAACTGAACTCGAACCGGTAGAACCAGAAGGGGAACCAAAGAATGGCCGGTTCAGCTCCTTCCCAGGTTTCGATGGAACTGAGGCCAAAGTCTATGTGCCCTCATCCATCTTTCTCGCTTTTTTTCCATGAAGTAAGTGTGGTTGGTATTCACGAGAGCATAATCCAAATTCAAATAAGAATAGTTATTGGTTATAAAATAACATGAATTCGATCTGAAGTTGAACGAACAATTGGATATATCCGGTTCTTTGACACTCCTAAAACTAATTGATGCTGTTGTCCCATCAGCTACAAAAGGTTGGAAGAATTGTACTTTGAACTAAATTTGTTTCTGGGTCTGGCTTCTAGGAAAAATGGATCTACGGGTACTTGATTATGAGGCTTCGGATTAGAGAACTGAAACTACAATTTCAGTTTCCATCGTAATCAAACACGAGATTCGACATGTCATTAATGATCTTTTTTTACTTTGTTATGATTCTTGAAAAGGGACACTACGATGACCCGAGATATATCTGGTCACATCCACCCAAAATTATATTAAAATTATAAAGTCATGTTTTGGTTGACATGTTCACAGTATGAGCATGAAATACGTGACCCAAGACACGCCATTGCTGCTACTTTCGGACACAGTATGTTCAGAGTATGTCCATCCATCATTAGAAAAAAACTAAAACAAAATGACACGACACGAACATGAATCGTAACACATCATGGGGCAACTTGGTGATTTGTTTTGCTTGATTAATAATTAGTACTCACGCACAAATAACAAATACTCACCTGTCTAGGGGCTTGACTCATGAGTTGAAGATCATGAGTTCGATGCCCCATAGGGCCTGGGTAAGGCTCTGGCCTTCTCATTGATGAGCATTCACTATTTGAATATATCATAATAATTATAGGATGGGCCTTTGTTCTTTTTACTTATGGCTTGCTATTTGCCTACCTTTTTTACTATCCACGTCTCCTTTCTCTCACGTTCCATTCTAACATTTCTCTCTCCTTTCTTACACCCATCTCTCCTCTCTCACTCGATTTCACCAAAAGCATATTTGGCCGAATTTTTTCTTCCGGTGATGGAAGTTTGACAGCTCAATACACATTACAAGAACGAGTGAGATTAGCGAAGGAAAATAGTGAAACTTCAAAATTCGGTATCAACAAATGAGCTGTTGTTGCTTAAGTATGAACTGGGCAATATGATTCATAGTTTACCCACCTTAAAAGAATTTTTAAATCTGCCATGGCATGTAAGAAGTCATACATCTACATTGAGCTAAGGTGAGGCGGCTGTTTCACCCAAAATTCGAAAAATGAATGAAAACCATTATATCTCGTGGTTGAATCTGTGACTATAATGTATATATAGTTCGCTCCACTTTAAACAACCTTATGGCCTGTTCACCCCACCCCATATAGATTTCTGGATCGCCTCTGTATATAAGGCCTGGTTTTTGTTTTGGTTGGCAAGACAAAACCCAGGTTTGGGTTTATAATGATCATTAATGCATATAATAGAATGTTCCATAATACTTGTAATAATTACAACTAATTTTAGTGGGAAGCAATCCCCAGCATTTGTTTGGGCTCTCTGGCAAGAGTTCATCATTGATCCGGATCCAACAACAACAACTAAGCTTTTTTTCTATACTAGATATTATATGGGATCGATTACATGCTCATCGTATTGCTAATCAAAAAGAAGGTTGACAGTGATCACCAATGCATAATGGATAAGCACCTAGCATATCAGAGTCTTGTGACTGGAGAAAACCAGCTCTTGGAGATTTTACCCCCGATGTGGCCTGGCGCAGCTCGACCCGGATTAGTTGGAGTCCTTGTGAGCTTCCAGATACCAGTGGTTTAACCCCCAACCACCACCACTATCCTCCCCCCACCCACCCAAAAAAAAGAAAGAATACTCAATCTGCTTTGATCCATTGGAATTATTCAAAACTGAAACTGAACGAGAAAAAGAAGCGCCATGAATTTTTGAGTGGTTTATGATCTCTGTATAATATGCAATGTCTGTTATTTCTAACTATTTTCATACAAGACATTATTTGATATCATAATCTAGGCATTGTCCTCACAGCAAATATCACATTAGATGGATCGGATTGCATGCCTTTGTTCTCCGGCTAAAAGTTGGCGAGAATCTGCATTTGACTTAAAATGCTATCAAAGTTGTCCGTTGGCTTCTCAATCGGATGCGTATGAATCCCCTCGTAGGTTGTAACCACGACGCTTTCATCCTTTGACAACCGCTGAACTTGCTTCTTCACGTTGCATGATTGGTGAGTGCAACGATAGTAGCTTCTGCAATTAGAAAAATAAAAATCATATGTGTGTGTTGTGCTCAGTGTGTACGTTTAAGTTTTTGAAAAACAAGGACTGTTCTGAATCAACAAATTAATATGCACAAATTCTTCTTTCTTCATCAAGTTTATAAATAGCTCATAGGTTGGTATTGGGAGCGTGAGGGGGTCTTGGGTTAATTTCTCCTTCAAAATTTTTAATAAAGTCTGAAGTTGGTATGTCATCACTAGATTTCATCTGATGTAAGAGTTATGCATAATTTAATCAACATGTATACTTTGGGGCCATTTTGCAATTTATCAACCTCTCCGATCATATAAAGCTAGATTAAATTTTTTATAGCAAAGAATACACTATACTCATTTTCAGTGCAGGCTGATCTAAAGAGGTTTTGAGCTCAATCCTGTCACCGCTGGTGCGGAGACAGATGATCTAGTAGATGACGGATTTGCATTCTGAACGATCACAATTTAGACCAAGTAATGAGTAGCGCATGCACTAAAATAGAGTCTTAGCCTCAATGTTCTATGTTGGGTTATTCCTGACCCTCACCTTAATCTTTGGGTGCCAATTCACTTTAAGGAGAAGCACAAAATATCTGCGTAAAGAGTAATACCTCACCTGGCTAGGGGGTCGACTCACAATTTGAAGGTGATGAGTTCGATACCCGTCAATGTGCATCTGGCTTAGGGCTTCCCCATTGTACCAAAAAAAGAAAAGAAAAGGAGCAAAACATAGCTATTTTTTGTGGTACCTCTCAATTATTCAATTCATTACAAGTCCTTCTTTTCAGTTTTAATGAGTTTCCTTGAGTTAATCTCGTTCAGTTCAACCTCAGTTTAAAGGATCGGATGAAAACATCTTCTTCATCAGAGAAACAGTCAAAATTGCATCAAGTTTATTTCAAGAAAGTACATCACAGAATTCGACGAAGTATAAGTTAAGGTATAAACCTGTTTAGAAGATCAATTAATCCTCACAAGCTCCTATACGAAATCAACAGTATGATTTGTCACAGAATGAAGCTATATATAATTAAGGAATTTTTTGTTTGGAACAATGAGGAGGCCGAAGTCAGATGCATGCTCTCTCCGAGTATCGAACTCATGACCTTGGATTTGCGAGTTGGCCCTTTACCCACGTTAGTTATTGCTCGTTGTGCATAACTATGCAAATTTTAAACAGCATTGACCATTCTCAGATAGCCATGTATGTATCTGTCTAAAGGGCACAAACCCTAATGCATCTGCACTTTGTAGAAGAACACATAATCGTTACAAGTTCTTATACAAGACCAACTTTCATGATTATCATATGAGTAGTGGATAATTAAGCAGATCTCGACAATCATAAACTATTGCAGAATTACGTTTTTGAGCACACACAATGAAAACTGTTCGTAGTTTTGCAAGAGGAAGACGAAGTCAGTGTAACGAAGAGTGACACACGATACGATGGTCTCTCACATATCTAAATTGCAGCCCCTCCGGACCAACAAAAGCCTCTAGCTTTCATCTCCAATTGAGTCATACTGCAAGTTTTACCAGTCTCCGTCTTCATTCAGCCAACTTTTTGTAGTGCATATCTATCTATCTACAGGCACAAACCCTAATGGATCTGCACTACTAGTGCAATCTACACCATTAATTGAAGAAAAATACTACACGAAACAACCACAATCCTAAAAGTAAGATCTTATAAGCGATATATATAAGTGGGAACAAACATTATTGGTGGGGTTGCTGTTCAAAGATCATGATCGAAACGTCTTTTTCTTACGAATTATGAAGTTTTTATAGGAAAAAACAAATAATACCTTGGAAACTTATTGTTCTTCACTGACTTCTGACCATATTTCCTCCATCTATAGCCATCATCAAGTATGTCTACTTGGCTTCTCGTCTGAAAGGCATATCTTGGTCTCTTTGCCTTTCTGTCACCCGTTTTAGTCTTTCCAGTTTTCTCCTCTGTGTTCTCCCCGGCAGATCCATTGTTATTAATGAGCTCACTACTTTCCAAAGTCTTCTGATGATCAATATATGAAGTGGGTACCTTTTGCTCTGACCCCGAAAATCCAAAGGAGCTTTGATGGAAACCAGGTGTTGTGAAACTGTCAGATGATAGCATCTGCGAGAATGATGATGGATCAAGTGGTTTCGATGAAGGGATCGGGAAAAACATGTGGTTTTGATCGTACGAAGGTAAGAAGCAGTAGTCCTCCATATGTGCGTGAGGGAGAGAGAGAGATCAACAAGGAAGTGAGAAAGGAAGCAAAAATAAATAAATGGTATTTGAGAGAGAGAGATTAATGGGGCGGCTGGGGAAAAAGAGAGAGACGGCTGAGAATGGTCTTTGTATGAGATCTGTCCAAATTTTTGCATGCGAACGACCTTAGCGTAGCGAGAGAGGCGTAAACGGCACGTTACGACGAAAGGTTGGTGACGATGACAGAGAGGGTTCTACAGAAGTGTCCTGCAAAACAACGCTCTTAGTCGAGACATACTGGAGATTTATTGAAACAAAGACACGTTGCTACGACATGAAGTACGTATTTTTATGTGACTGATCGTTTGTAGAACAACGTACAAGGTCATGACAGGACAGGAATCCTAAGGAATACCAGTTTGAGGTTTCTATGAGATCGTTACGGGGAACTCAATCACTCGAAGAAATTTTTTTTGCTTTTTGTGCAAATGTATGAGTGAAGCTGGATTGCTTGCTATATGTATTGAGTTCATGACCTTCAACTTGTTAGCCGGCACTCTAGGCCACTGAACTACTGTTTTTTTTTTACTTATTTATTCCAAAAAAAAGACCAAATATTTTTTATGTTAGGCTGAGAGCATCGAAGTTTCTAAAGCAGCTGAGGTAGGGTTTGAAGTCCACTGTAATTAACAATTTGAATTGAAACCCTTTTTTTGCCTGGATTTGGGCAATGGGAATTTGAATGCTCCTTCATTTAGCAAACCAGCTCGACGTTTTGTTCTACCTATATTTCTTTCACGGATAGACAAGATGGCCGAAAGTAATAATGGGATGAGTGATCTCTTGAGAAGTCATCTCGTGTTCAGCTTTTAAGTTAAAATTTCAAAATTTAACAAGGTTGGATCAATAGGCTACGAACACATGTTTTGCCCTACCCTAAACCCTATTCGACCCACTCTAAAAAAAAGTTTCTAGGTCCGCCATTAGCAACATCATTCCTTAATTCATTGAAAAACTGTAGGCACTGCTTTGGTGGTTGTCATTTTCACGTTCCTTCACCAATGAAGCCTGCTTTTCTTTTTTGTGAACAACAATGAGCCACTTTTTCCAAATGCTGGAGTTCGAGAATTTGGTGTTTTTAATGGTGTCGCTTTATGTTCGAGCCAACCAATACTCAAACTGATACAATCATTTTTAGTTTATACGATTCAGGCGAGAGTATACATACTAATCCTATTGAAGTCTCATAACTTTCGGTGTACACAATGTTACTACAGTCTTCGATGAAAAAAAAGGCTTAGTTGTTTTTTTTGGTACAAGAGGAAGCCAAAGCCTAAAACATGCACATGCATGTACCCTCATTTTTAGTTTATACGATTCAGAAGAGAGCATACATACTAATCCTATTGGAACTGGGGAAATGGTTCTGGTTCCACCTATAGAAGAATCGAACTGGAATCGAATATTCCAAGGCCTTTGTTTTTAGATTTTTTTAAAATATTAACATACTTTTCATTTTCTAGAAAAACCAAAATAGAAATCACGACGTACACCGAACTAGAATCAGAACCGGACCCTGAACTAGAGGGAGCTGATTCCGTTCTAGTTCCATGTTTTGGTGGATCCAAAACCATCGGTCCAGAATCGAGATTCCAAGTTTACCCGGAACAGGGTTTAGTATAGTCTTTTGTCTCCATGCCATCAGCTTCTCTACTTTGTATAAAAGGATAATATGCACATGATTAATGCTGATTCTTTAATAAACACTAAGAAAAGGAAGATGCCAAAACCAAAATCAAGCCCCTTCCCATGCTCGGGCCTACATCGGATTCACTGTCACCAGTGAGTCTCAATATTGAGGCATACTAGCAATTAACTTGAAAAAGAAAGAGAATGTGAAGGAAAAAAACAAACACAAATAATTTAAAGAAAGTAAGATTCAAAAATTATAAATAAATAATTTAAACTTTTTTAAAACTAATGCATACTAGACATGACCGGTTCCAGGTAAGCAGGGACAGACAACTCAAAACCACTGATCCTAGTTTGAATCGAAAACCAGGGAAACCCCAAAAAATGTAAATTATCGAAAAACTTATAGAATATTAAACCAAAATTGAAGGTTTGAACTGCTGATTCCGATTACGGTTTCATGGGAGGAGGAACCATAAACCTATGGTCTCCTGTTTGGATCTGGTTCCGGTTTCGGTATGGTACAGAGTTATAATTTCTTCGTTTTTCATGTCAGTTTGATTTATATTAAAACTTTGGAACTGGTCATGTCTAATTACAAGGAATTCCAAGTAGTGTACATGATTAATGCTGATATTTATGTAGTTATTCCATGCTAAACACGATAAAAGAACTTCCACTTTCTTTAACTAGTGTACAAATGTGACGCTTTCGTGACATATCCCACCATGAAGGTATTTCTGATTTTCAATAATATACATTACCATGTAAAGGTGTTGCATGAGTTAATCTCATAATTTCCACGAGGAAAATCCCAGATATAGGTTTGTCGGTGGCCTCTCTCTCTCTCTCTCTCTCTCTCTCTCTCTCTCTCTCTCTCTCTCTCTCTCTCTCTCTCTCTCTCTCTCTCTCTCTCTCTTGTGACAAATAATCTTGTAAACAAGCTGAACCAGTCCAAGGAGACGTTTTCGCGGCTCCATTCTCAACTCAAATTCATGGTCATGTTCGGCTCGTTAATGGTTTGAGCCGGGTTAGATTACTTTAACATGATCTGCTGGTTGAATTTACGCTTTTCAGATACAAATTTCAGTAAAAACTTTAAAATTTTCAAGTAGAAATTAAATGAAGATTTCGGTTTTCATACGATTTTCTTATAAATTAAATTGAAAAATTTTGCCATTTAACTGCATTACACCCATTTAATTGGACGGGGAGGGCTTTAACATAATACATGCATAAAGTTCTCTACACTAAACAAGACAGTCTTATATAATCAACTTAGCCCAACCAAAGCAACAGCCCATAAACGAGCTTAGCCAAGGCAAACCCACTTTGTTTACGTTCAGTAAGCACGTTATTGGCTCATCTAAATTGCGAGGCGAAAATGACTGAGCTAATCATGAGCCAAACGAAATCGAACCACCAGGACCTCGGTTCATTTGCCAACCCATTCGGATTCCGATTTCGAATGCAGCTAATCAAGTTGGGGTGTGTTGGGTACGTCCAATCTAAACATGCTCTGAGTATGGTGGCAGATCCATAAACTTGTTTTGGGTCGGGCAGACATCAAGTTTGGGGGGGGACAGGCTTCAAAGATTTTCATTTTTTCTTCTAAAAATTTCCAGAATTTCGGGTGGATACTTGGCATCCATCACTATAAATTTTATGATCTAATGTGGATTATGTCATAGTTAATCCATTGCCAAACCCTGACTAAATGGTTTAGGTAGTGATTAGTAATGGATTATCTATGTAATTTACTGTAGTATGAGACTGGCTGCTAATTAATGTGAAATTTCTGTAGCTAATCCATAGCTAAAAACTAGGTACAAAGAGTCAAGCTAGATGTGGTCTAATAGTAAAATATTCTTTCTTTGTCCAAGTCTAAGATCATTTATGTATGAATAAAACCTCACCTGTCACAGTTATAGAGGTCAAACCATATTGAGAAAATACAGTTCAATCAAATCCATCTGCCTAGTTTTGTTTTTATTCAGCTGAAAATACATCTCATAAAGAATACCGAGACTGCAACTCGGTTCCGAACAAACAGTACAATATAGTCAGCTGTATTTACAAATCCTAAAGGTTTTTTAACTCGCTCCGCAGCAAGAATCCGAATGGGGGGCCTCAACTGAATCTGATTGACACCTCAAATAGTTTAGGCATTCGTCTTGAATTAGAAAAAAAAAAGCTCGAATTGGATGAGTATCTGGACATGGTTTCAGATATTGGATCTGAATAATCCGATAAGATATCAAACTATACTGGATCTGTTGAAAGTCCCTACTCACCACGGTAATAAAAGGTCTATAAAGTGCCAAACAGGTACGAATGGTGTCCCTGCAATCGACAGTCAATATTCTACCAAAGGAGTTGGATTTAATGATCTTTCAGAGAAGCTTCACTCTCTGGCTTTTGCTATCTAAGGTGGCTTGAAAGCTTTTCTTCACTAATTCGACAAACTTTTTGGCCCAATTTGGTGCCTTTAACTGTGCGGCCTTGACCAGACGGCCACCCACATGCACGACAGCCTTCTTCAGCTGGGCCCTGAATACGTCGACTGGATTTGGATCCGCACCACGAGATCCGGCGGGAGATATGAAATTAATGTGATTTGATGTCCCACAGGAACGATATACTATATCAAAACTTCAAAGATAAAAACAAAAGATGGCACCCCGCCGCCTCTCTCTCTCTCTCTCTCTCTCTCTCTCTCTCTCTCTCTCTCTCTCTCTCTATATATATATATATATATATATATATATATATATATATCTATTTTTCCTCTTTTGCTTCTAGATTATTCATTCATCTCTCTCTCTCTCTCTCTCTCTCTCTCTCTCTCTCTCTATATATATATATATATATATATATATATATATATAAAGCAAAAGTGGAAAAATAGATGATATACTTTGTATTTTTTTGCATAACCATGCTATTCGAATTGACATAATGGTTTAGTCACATTCTTTATATATATAGTGCATATAGCATGTTAGCATATTAAAACAAATCCCAATCATCCAATTTGAAAGAATAATAATTGAAATTTGAATTTAAAAAGTAAAAAAAATATTTTTAAATTAATTACACTTATAAAAAGTAAAATCTTGTTCTAAAATTTAAATATCAACCATTTATCTCTCAAATTGAACGACTGAGATTCATTTAGATATATTTGCCTATAATGTTGCTAGAAAGGTCTCACATTATTGATTAATAGGGAATCAAATTTACTAATTAATCACAAAACCTTATCATTATTCTTACATAGGATTTATTGATTTATTTTGAAGTAATTCATTGAGATCATGCACCTTTCTTTATTACCTATTTAGATTACACTAGCAAAATATGAAGTGCAGTTAATTGCTTCTAGTCTATTCTTGAAATACACATCTCTCACACACTCCCTTTTGTAAAAGATCAATACACCAAGCACTATACTTAGATTTATTAGATTTGTTGCTAAAATATTAGTATTAAACTTGAAATTCCTAGCAGCATATATATATATATATATATAACATGGTAAATATGTGCACCTCATTCATGCTCAAGCATTCTTAAAGATCTCAACTATTTGATCGACAAGATTACTAGTTGAAATTTAAATTTAGAAAGTCAAAAAAGACCATGGTACGTTTTGCATGCACCTCCTACTATTTTGCCTTTTACTTTAAAACCAATCTCAACCATCTAACGATCATGATAGGTTGAGATTGAAAATCAAAATGAAAAAATACATATACTTTTTAGAAGTTAATTATTATTTTTCATTCTTTGCTTTTCAATATCAACCATTCATGCTCCGTAATTGGATGATTGAGATTAATTTTGATAAAGTTTGCATATAAGCGACACTCTTTTATATATATATATATGAGTCTGACCCTGACACAGGCTTAGCTCATGACTTCCTGGCAAGTTTGTTCCACACCGTATGGCGATGCATGCCGACCACGGAAAATTTGTTCGTGGGACTCCCCTTTAGGAGTAACTTATGGTCGAGTTTTAAGAGATACCTATCGTGTCGATGCAAATATTCTCAATTATTCATCCCTAAGGAATTGTTCAATAGAGCGTCTTTCATTACTTTCGTTCACAAAGAAGCAAAGGAAGGAACAAGCACGGTTCAATGCGATTCTTCAGTGCAGCTGCACAATGCCATCGCTGGCTCTCCATCCATACTCAGATGCCACAGCGATTGCAGCTCCCACCATTTCGTCCTGTAACGCAAGCGAAGACACTCCACAACCGAATGTGTATCTTGCGCTAACGTTGATTGTGATAAGAAAACCATCCTGGATTAGGGTTGATTTTGATAAGAAAAGTACAATATTCATCGATGGTCCTTCGTCTATCTGCCAAGCACTGCAAACTAAAATTGTCCATAGAACATTTGGCATTGATAGTAGTGATGGAAATGGGCCAGGTGAGGAACTGGATACCTGTATCCAGCTCCCCGTAATAAACCTCAATTTTATGCCCTGCACCAGTTCCATTCCCCGTGTGTACGGAATATGGGGTTTGGGTTTTTCTCTCGCCACAGGAAAGTATCTGACAAACCCAACCATGTTCCATTCCCCGTGTCAAATCCAACCATGTCTATAAAATCAAAAGTATCTCACAAAAGACTTCATTTGCAAATCTAACTCAAATGTTTAGAAAATTTAAATTATGTGTGCATGTATATAAGAGAGAGAGAGAGAAAATCAAATCTCATCAATACTCAAATCTACTTTATCATTTCAACCATTTGATGGAGATGATAAAACAAAAGCTTTGCATTACACTTTAATTCAAATCTTGGTCATTCATGTCAATCAAACAATACAAATGTTTGAATAGATTTAAAAAAATATGTGGTTTAAGTATTTACCTCTCTCTCTCCATATATATATATATATATTGGTTAATACATAATATCTTTTGTTACATAATCACCAATGGAAAATTTGAATTAAAGGTATTATTATACTTTGTATTCTATGTTTAATGCATTTTTTACATTTAATGCAAAGTAATTCAAATAAACAGTGGAGATTCTAAATTAAAAGTATTATTATACTTTGTATTATGCATTTAATGAACTAACGTTGATCTCAAATACCTAATAGTGAAATCGTTTTAATAAAATCATACAATTTAAACATTATGCAACTACTATATATAATCTTATATAAACATCTCTACCGTTGAATCTGAGTTCAATGATGAAAATTCTAATTAAATATATAGAGAGAGGGGGAGGGTAATAGCAATATAAATCCCTTACTTTTGCTCTTTGTATTCAATACTTTTTTCAAAAATGCTTTAGTAAAATCATGTCATTTAAACATTATACAGCTATTACTCTCCCTCCCTCCCTCCCTCTCTCTATATATATATTCTATATATAATATATATATAGAGAGAGAGAGAGAAAGAGAGAATATATATATATATATAGAAAGAAAGAGGTATATACTCAAACATCTCCTTCGTTCACTAGACACAATTAACGATAGACATTTGAAATTAAAAAGTAAATTATATCGACTATATATTAAATACAAAGTACAATTGTACTCTTCACTTTTAAATTCAAATCTCTCTATATATAGAGAGAGAATATATATACATGTAAAGAGAGAGAAAGAGGTATATGATCAAACTCATCCATACTTCAATATACTCAAACATCTCCTTCATTCACTTGATGCGATTAACATAGAGATTTGAAATTAAAAAGTAAATTATATAATCTATATATTAAATATAATGTACAAATGTATTATTCACTTTTTAAATTCAAATCTCTATAGTTAATCGTATGAATCAAACGGTAAAAATGTTTCAATAAATTGAAATACAAATAGATTAAGCACGAACCTTATATATATAATTGATTATACTCGCTATTCAAATGATACCCACAAAGTAAAAATCACGCCCTCATGAAGCGTAAAAATTATGACCCCACTACAATAAATCCAATTACAGCTTTATAGACTTCATAGCAATGAAGCCCGATTTTTCAAACACGGCAGGTACTGAGTACCACATGCACTTAAATGCTTTTTTTGCATAGTCTAGCAAAGCAATTTGATCAAGAATGAAGTTGTAAAGCAGGACATACTGTTGGTCTTGGCCAAAATACGTGTCACCCGAATCCGGCTTCTGGAATAGCATGTCCGCTAAGGCTTATAGCTCGAAAAAAAAACACATTGAGATGTACAAGAACCGATTTTGGATTCAAGAATCAACCATGAACAACCAAAACCAAAATCAGGCTTCTTTCTGACACTAACTCCCCTACGTTGCCTGCTGGAAAAAATACTATTTACAAGTACAGCATCCAATGCAGGTTTCAGATTTTCTGGATCCCAGAAAACTGGAAATGCTATTTTAAAAGCACAAACAGATTGAGCCTCAGGAAAAGTACAAAACGGATTTTCCAAACCGAACATGTCCCTTGATCATATTATCAGAAATGATGCTGCCACTCAGATCACAGTAAAGTCGCCCCCAACTTAAAAGCGAATCCCTTACAATGATAAAGCTGCAGCTTTCTAACAATGACCTACTCTCCGATCCACAGGCATAATCAGAGGCTTTAACCAGACTATACAAACAACAACTAAACCTTTTCCCATACTACACGGAGTTGGCTACATGGATTCTTTGTTTCCACATAGCTCTATCATGTGCCATGTCAGTAGTTAACTCACAATAAGCTAGATCATTCTTTATTATTTTTTTCCAACACTTTTGTGGTCATCCTCTACCTCTTTTAATACTTTCCAAATTTAGTTTTTCATTCCTTCTTATAGGTTTTTTAATCTTCTTTCTATATGTCCAAACCATCTTAAACGATATTCTCTCATTTTATCTTCTATTGGTGTCACTCCTAATTTGTTTCTAATAACCTCATTATGTATACGGTCTTTTCTCATATGACCACTTATCCATCTCAACATCTTCATTTCTGTCACAGACATCTTTTGTACATGTTGACGATTAACTGCCCAACACTCAGAACCATAAAACATGACAGGCCTAACTGCAACTCTATAATATTTACCTTTTAACTTTAGTGGTATCTTCTTATCACAAAGAATACCTTATGCTCCTCTCCATTTTAACCAACCAGTGTTAATTCTATGCGTAACATCTCCATCAATTCTTCCATCACTCAGAAAAATTGACCCTAGGTATTTAAAACTTTCCTTTTGAGGGATGCAATGTGTGCCAATTTTAATTTCTATGATCTATGAAGTTACCAAATGATCAAACTTACTTATAGTTTTCATACTCTATTGGCTCCAGAACTTCCAGTAAGCAGGAAAACCAACAATAAATGCAAATTTACATGATAGTATAATGTCAGACACCAAGCTTCCCATTATTATGGGACGGAAGTACCAAAACCAAGCCTTTTCCCACACTAAATAGGGTCCTCTACATGGATTCTAAGTCACCACTGACCTTGATCTTGTGTTATATCAGTATTTACTCTAAAAGAGCAAGATCATGCTTTGTTGTGTCGTACCACTTCAGAGGCCTTCCTCTCCAACTTCTAAATTTTCACCTTTCAATTTCTCATCCCTCACCATCCCATTACTATGCAGGGGAAGTGATTTCAGGACAGGAAGAGATTTTCTACGAGACACACAAGGGCCAGAGTTCAAGTCAACAGCTTGCAGAAAGGAATCAGGAAAATATTATTAAAGTAGGATGGTTAGGACAGGAGAACAAGTTCTTACAATATATACAACGCACACAAAAGAAACAACAGCAGACTAACCAATTCCATATAACGTTGCTTACCCTTAAATACCCACATTTAGCATAGGATGTATACATCAAGTATTCAGTTAAGTGAAAAATGGACGGATTCAGGCACTACGAATCTGGTTGCTTGCGTTTCAATGGCGAACTTACAGAAGCATCGAGAGCAGAAGCAGAACTACCATTTTGGGGGTAGAGAGTACCAGCAACAAGTGAATCACTGACCAGACCAGCCCCATCAAAGTTGAGCCGACCAATAACTTTCCTACCACTAAGCAGCACAAACAAGAACCAGTGTTAGGGAAAGAAAAACACAAGAAACATCATCAGGAAACAGAAATGCACGCTAGGAGACGATATTCTCCTACAAATCATGATATTTACCTGTTCAAGCGATTATTGATGACTGTAAGGTCCTTAGAAGGACTCTGATATGCATGAGTACTCTCACCTACGCAGGCATAATAACTCCTGGAATTGTGTGATATCAAAGTGTCCATCTGCAAAAACCATCACAGTTGAATAACTAAATTTAAAATAGTAAATCCTCTTCATAGAATAACATTGGTAGATTAACATAAAAGTTAAATTATTGAAGTAGCCTTCACGCCTTCAATAAAGACACTGAGGCCTTCGTTTTCTCAGATTTATGAAACTAATAACAAGCAAATGTAATTTCAAAGAGGAGCATGAGATAACACTTTAATATAATATCTTGTAAAGTTACATAATCTGATCGATAGATTATGGGGAATAATGATATTTATTAATCATGAAACTCGTATTCACCATCTACTTGGATAGAAGCCAAATTTTTGTTCATTACACTCATGTTTGTCATCTTGATCCTAGATCAAATACTTAAACGATGAGATGTGCATAAAATGAGACCAGGGTTTTTATTATGTATGTTCCCGACTCTTTTTGGTAGAAAAATAAGATGATAGAGATATAATGCAGGTTTATGAGATATAATATTCCGAGACAATGCTTCTTCCATTTCTATCATCTAGGTCAAGCTTCTATTTTGACCAAAGTGCAATAACATGGAATGACTCATGTTCAACATGACATGTTGATAGAAACATTTACCTGCCATCTACAAGATCTGCTTTTTATGGTCATATATCTTACAGACTGAGTACCATTTGAAAATACTTTTATCAACAAGACCACTCTAGGCTTCCTAGAAGACCCAACTTGAACATGCAAAATTACCAAAACTTCATTCACTACAAAAAAAGATCATCAAGATTCCGAAATCCTGGAGATTCACACAAAACTCCAACAGAGCAGATAAAATTAATTGCAGAGCCATGCCTTTGATGATCTCAGAGGAGAAACATAAACATTATGTGATGCAGAGACTTTCTTGGGGGACATGTCTGGAAGACTAGGAAATAATGACACTCGAGGCGATCCTGGTAGTTGGCCTGTTAGTAAAATAAATAGAATGTTAACGTTTAAATAATTGAACCAGGTAAGATCCAGGTAATGTCAACTTGAGGTTTGCATTGTGGCTGCTTTCTATAGTTGTATATGATCTCCTAAAAGTTAGGTTCAGTTGAGAAATCTGCAAAACAAAATAGAATGAGAAAAAGGAAATAACAGAAGAACACAATACACTCTTGAGTTTCTAAAAAAAGAACTAAAGAGAAACCTTTGCAACTCCATAAAAGCAACACAAAATGATTTGGTCAATATGGCGGTTGAAGAAGAGAGATGTCCATTGATTTAGGATTTGCTGGAAAAGACTGTACACATTCTCCCTTATCTGCTGAGATAATTGTAGCCTTTCAACCATGCCACTTATTCTGACTGCTCCCAACTTAATGATCTAGGAAACACAGAAAGTGCATACAAGCTGTAATGTTTACAATGACTTAGTGAAACAACAAATCATTAAATCTTAAATAAACACATCAACCAGAATAGCTGCCCCATCGGCATGAAACAACTCAAATGGAAGTGATGTAACAATCCAATTCCAAAAGGCAACTTAAATTCTCAATATAAAAGACAAACACATCCAGTAGTTCCTAAAACCACGTTAAGAGTAAAAAAGTTGGAGCTAAAAATAACAGGTTAGATGTCTTGCCACATCAAAAATAACAGGTTAGATACATACACACATTGCACAAAGAGTAGTTTCCATGGTCCAGCAAACAAAGACAGTTGTCAAATGCACCCTTATCAACATCTTGTTAAATGCACCCTTACATATATATTACATATACCTTACAAGTACTTTTGAACAATTAAGTTGGTATAACAGTACTATTAAGGCCCAATACCTTGCCAAAAAAGATGTTGATCCCAGTTTCTGCACATGTTTCCCCTCCGCCTCCTGGATTTGGTTTTGTTGGACTGCAGGAAGAAACATTCAACACAAAGCACCAAAAGAAGAAGACAACCGTAAAGTGGTGAAAATTTGAAATAATGCAAATTTACATAGACAGCTACTGCCAGACTCATCCAAGTTATACCTTGCAAAAAGCTGACTGCAAAGGAGGTGGGGGTAGCTTTGACTTAAGGCTGTTGAAGGGAAGAAGCCGATCTTTCACCGGTGAAGTAAAAGAATTTCGATCCACTAACACATTTCGATGGTCTGTACAGAGTTGCTTTGGTGATCTGGTATCCCCATTCTGAGCTGAAATTGATCAATTGATAGATATGTTACTTAATTTGATAATTATGTATTTTCAACATGTGCTCTTGGAGGAAGGGAGGTGGGTAGGGAGGAGGGAGGACCGCAGGAGGAACAATTTTATGCGTCATTATAGATAACCATGACAACTACTCTAAGGAATGAAGTAAGAATTATAGAAAACGTAACTTGAAATCTTCAAACTAAAAAAGAGAACCATTACTTGGTGAAGTCTCAAGCTTTGGCAAGGAAGGCACAGGAGGCAACCCTCCACAAGAGAAGTTAATATGCATTGCAATTTCATCCAATGATGGCATCGGTTCAGCTAATAGCCCAAGGCAGTTATTTCTGCAGAAAGAGCAGGTCTAGCAACTGCCAAAGAATTATACATGGGAACCCTTTTCCCATACCATGCTCTCCAGAAGTCTTTCTTCCAACGAATTCAAATGTCGCCTCCATTCTCTTGGGAGAGATTCTTCATGTCTAATGAAACTTTCGATCACCTTGCTAAGATCAAAAGCCGTAATTCAGTCCTCTCAGTACTGCAGGAACAACATTATTTACAGTCTTGTGAGTTACCAGGACTAATTCTGCAGAACACGCAAGCATACACCGATGGAACCTCTCATTGGTTAGTAATGAGGTTAAATTAGTTGCATGATAGGCCCCAGGCACCTACTCTGCAAGTACTTCTTCCCACAAGTATAACTTTAGGGCTTCCAATCTTGTGTTCCGCCCAAATATTGTCCATGAGGTTTGCACTTTGCAGGCTTCCAGTTATCGTTCTCCAAGGAGACTACTGGAAATATGTACACAATATATGATCTGTGCTCTGCGCACCACATACTTATGGCCTTCCTGTCTATGATGTCAAGAATCGCTCCAGCTCTTGTGAGGGAGGGCAGTGCAAGTGGTGAAATGAGCAGTTCGAAGCCACTTTGCAGTGATGTAGCCTTACAGGGGTTTGCTGCCATCTTTGAATTTGCACTACCCGGAATGCCATTAGCATGGTGCAGGAAAACGGTGGGGTGGAAGTGGACTATATTAGTCTTTGTTGGCGAGGCAAAAGATTCATACTTCCTCTGATAAAAAGAAGAAAAAAGCATAATAGGAAAACTCAATGAAATGTTCACAAAAGTTTAAAGCAGGATGTGCTGCATCAACAAACCTTTGACCCACATATGCTCATCGCACCTCCAGACAAGCTTCCAGTTCCAAACAAACTGTCTTCCTCATCCACAAAAACGCGTTCATCCAACTCACCAGTGTCGCGAATTGCATCTTCATAGTCTTTTTCTAGAATGTGCATACTTGATAACAATGAACTATCATCCATTAAATCTTCAAAATAGGTAAAACCATCTGAAGAAAAAAAAGCATTTATGAAGTTGCCACACAAGATGAAATTGACTCTACATACACGTAGTACTTGATGCACAGCATAATACACCTGCAACAATATCATCAAGAGATTCTGCTTTGCAATCAGAAGCAGGGCATGGTTTTTTCTTCAAAATTTCAACTATCAGATCATTAGCTTTCTCGATAGTTTTCTTCAGATCATCATCTGAGGTATGATAAGTGTTGCATAGAGAAGCAAGAAGGTCTACACCCTTGTCAGACTTCCTCACTGCAATTAGCAAATGAAGAGTGAAATTTCATGACTCAGAATGGAGCTTTCATAGCTTTTAGACAATAAGAAAAGTAAGAAAACAAATTCCAATAGTTTGAAGATAATGACCAAAGCGTGATGCATCGCTGAGGGAAAATTTTCTGAATCGAACAGGAACATGAATCATAAGAATGGCCTGCCATATTGTTAATAAGGCTTAGTAATTATTCAAGTACCTATAAAAACTAAAATAACAAATGATTTCTCCTTCGGTAGAATTTGAGAAATAGAAAAGGAGGGCAAGACAATGAACATTTTTTTAAGACAACTAACCAATATGGAAATTATTCCATTGGTACAAGTCACCAAGTCCTTGAATCGGCTGAATACATGAATCCGCAAGGACAGAAACAACAGCCACCCAAACCGAAGATAATCAGGAGCCTGTCCCTGACTGCCAGACAGTCCTGATTGAGTCTTTTCATGTCCACTAGGCAAGAACAAGTCGTTGCACGCTCGCTTGTAGTACCTTGTCATGGAAATAAGAATAAAATCCAATCACAACAAGCATCAATCTGTAAACATGGATGTAAGTGAAATCACGATAATAAAATGAATCCATGTAGTAAATTGTCATGGAAATAAGAATAAAATCCAATCAAAACCAGCATCAATATGTAAAGCATGGATGTAAGTGAAATCACGATAATAAAATGAATCCACGTAGTAAAAGTTGGTTAACATATAAGTAAAATCTCTCAAGGAACGTTCTCCCTCCAGCCAGCCACTATATATGGTTGCCAATTTGGCATCAAACCTACCATATTCTGTTTCTGCAGTACTATGTCCAGTTGCTGAGCATAGTCCACATTCTCCGTGTGGAATATACTTTCAAGGACAAAATCAACTACAAAGCTTTATGGATTACAAAGAAAAGAAAGATCTAATTGTGGCAATGTACAGTTTTGCCCAAAATGACAAAGTTAGCATCTAATCAAGGAACTTTGACACACAGTATTGAATCAAGCTATAGAATAACATGGAAAAGATGGCTGAAGTGCACTGTATGGCATGACCAGCATCTGCCTATATCCCTTCAACAATGTATAAGCATGCAATTTAGAAATACAACACAGCAAAGAGGGGAAGGGACACGTATTAACTAATGCAGCGAACAAGATCAAAATACAGAACCATGTTTTCAAGTAAACTAAATTAACGCTTACTTGCTTAGGATAGTTAGGTGCACAAAATTTGCTTGCAATTCCTTCACCTGATTCAGAAAAAAAACAAAATCATTTGGTCAAAACGTGGAGCAAAATGAGAAGCAAAGAATACCAAATCAGATCCTAGTGGTATTAATACCTGCAGCTTCTTCTCCCAATCAGCTCCATAGAGATTGCTTAAAGCAGGGGAAGCTTTGAGACAAAATTGAGACATCTCTTTAAAGAAATCAACAACACTAAAATAAACAGATCATAAAAGTTACTTAACTTGAGATCAAGAGAATCATCCAGACAAAGGGTAGACAAAACAAATAAATAGATAAGTAGTTACTTGAGTTTTGCAACTCTCAACAGCTGGTATAGAGTAAAACTTTTGTCGACAGCTTCCGTTGCGCTTTTTTGTGCAGAATCCCCACTATCAAGCCTTTTAACAATGTACAAAATTATCGCAAACCATAGCCTCTCTGTATCTTCAGGCTGAGATAGATCAATAAAGGACATCAGGGATTGGATAGAAGCAAAACCAAATGACCAACATGAAAGCATTCACGTCTGAGCAAAACAACGAAAAGATGAAGCACATACGCTTCCACTCCCAAGAGCAGAGATATTTGGTAAGAGCATATGCTTGCTTTCCCGGAATAATGCCATGGCCCTCCCCATCATGCTCTCGTCAAGCGATAATCCACCCTGAAACATATTAAAAAAAAAACTTGATGCATTGAAACTGCATGACAAGAAATCCAACAGGCAAGGAAAAGGATGAAAAATAGAAAATAAAATGGAAAAGAATGAGGCCAATTTGAGCAAGACCTTGCAAAAACCAACAAGCCTAGTCTCCATCCCAGCATCATCTGGTTGTGAATTGCTCAATGATGAGATAGACGGCTTGACATCCTCCATAATAACACTACCTGGACTTATAGGCTCATCTGTTCTTCCTCTGAAACTCTAAATCATGAATCCTTAGACACCCCGATCAATCAGGAGCAAAAAAAGTCACCAAAGAAAGAAAGAAACAACAGAGTCAGTTTCCTCATCTTTCCAAAAGTAATCCAAGAGCTCCCTTGTCTTCCCCCAACCCGATTATCAGAGAAGTGATGAAAATAAAACGAGTCCAACACCACATGATACGGAAACTAAGTTCGTGGAGTGTTGATTCGTGTGTGAACAACTGTGAATAATGATCAAATCACATGAAAAAGAAGCGGACAACTGAGGTGCAGGTCGGGGCTCTCATGGCTGCCGCCTCTTTCTTTTCTTATTCACACGGTTAACCCTAATTTCAACTTTGAGCATTATACAACGTGTTCTAACTTAAATGACCTAACTACCCTTACTTATCGTATGTAATGCTCAATAGATAAGATGTTGATCAATTGAGATCCAATACCCATACAAGCATACAATGCATAACCGAAATTCAGTTTCAACACGCCTCCTCAAATTGGGTCTTCAAGGCTTGAAATGCCCAACTTGATAAGTGTTCTCTTAAACCCATTAACTCGAACTGCTTTTGTGAGAATGTTTGCTAATTGGTTCCCAAAACACACATGAGTAAGGATAAATAGTCTTTGGGAATTTTTCTCTGATAAAGTAGCAGTCTACTTCAATATGCTTAGTTCTTTCATTGAAAACTGGGTTCATGGCAATTTGAAGTGCAGCTTTACTCTCAGTACAGAAGTCAATTGGAGTGTCTTATCCCAAACCGATCTCTTTTAGGAGTTATATAATCCATCAATCTCTGCAAATTCCTAATGTAATAGCCTGATACTCAGCTTCAGCACTTGATCTGGCCACAACTGTTTGCTTCTTACTTTTGCAGGATACGATATTACCTCTCAGACACACCACATACCTAGAAGTTGGCTTTCTGTCAATTTTTGAACCTACCCAATCAGCATCTGAATAAATTTTATATCAAGTGTACCATGTGGTACATATAGTAAGTCGTATGTCAGTGTTGATTTCAAGTATTTGATAATATGAAACACTGTACTCATATGATGTTTTGAAGGGAAATGCATCCATCTACTGACATATCCAATTACAAAACTGATATCAAGTCTTATAATAGTAATATAAATAAATTTTCCCACTAAATTTTGGTATCTCTCAACATCTTCATATGGTTCTGTCAAATCATATGAGATCTCCTTCTCGACTTCTATGGGAGTATAACACACTCTACAATTCTTCATTTTTGTTTCCTTCAGCAAATCTATAATATATTTTCTTTGACTTAAAAATAAACAATTGTTTTTATGAATCACCTCTATTTCCAAAAAATAATGTAATCTTTCTAAATCTTTTAAGTCAAATACGATGCTTAGTCTTCTCTTTAGATCAACTATGCCTTTTGTATCATCACCAGTAATGATTATATCATCAACATAAATCAATAACATGATAGTTTTCTGACCTTCCTTGATAAGTAGTGTATGATCACTAACACACTGTTTGAAACCCAAGTTAGTAACATCATCACTACATTTTTTAAACCAAGCTCATGGGGATTGTTTGAAATCATAAATTGATTTCTTCAGTTTACATATCTTATTCTACTGTTAGTCATTAATATATCCGGGTGGTACATCCATGTAAATATCTTCTAGAAGATCTCTCTCAAGAAATGCATTCTTTACATCCAACTATCATAATTTCTATTTTTTATTAACTACCACACTTAAAATAATTCTGATAATATTAACCTTCGCTACTGGAACAAATGTTTCTGTGTAATCGATGTCATATGATTGATTGTAACCTTTAGTTACTAACCTTGCTTTGTATCTTTCTATGTTGTCATCAGCCTTATACTTTATTGAGAAAACTCATTTACATCCCACTGTCTTCCTCTTTAAAGGTAAGTCCACTAGTTCCCACGTTTTATTTCATTAAAGTGTTGTAATCTCTTCTTCCATTGCCGCCTTCCATCCTAGATGTTGTTATGTCTCTTCTAATATTCTTTGAATATAGGTTTTATCTGCATTCATCATAAACAACTGATATTCTCAAAGATAATTAGTGTAAGACACCATCTTTTCCATTGAATATTTTGCAACTTTACGTTTTCCCTTTCGAAGTGCAATAGGTAAATCATTCAATTCAATATCTGACTTAGGAAAGGTTACCTAAGACGAAAATGATTCTGATTCAGAAAGAGTATTTTGATTCTGGGTAGTGGACTAATGTGGGGAAAAAATCTCTCTTCCACCTCTTCTATATACCTGCAATTTCTTTTTAGGAGGGAGTAATATTTCCTCATCTTTCCTATCATCTACTGATTGAATTTTAATTGGAGGAAGGGGTATCACCTTAGGAGACTGAATATCTGATGGGAGAACTTCCTCCATGTTATAGAATGATATATCTTCATGAAATATAACATCCATTGTAACATAAATTTTCCTTCTGAGATGATTATAACACGTGTACTCCTTCTAAAAAGAGGAGTATCATAAGAAAATGCCTTTGATTGATCTTATATCTAGTTTATCTCTTAAACCTTGATGAATATGAATGAAGCAAGTACATCCAAATACTATGGGGAGTAGATGAAATTGTTTCTGAGAAGGAAATAATAAATGGAACGGAGTATCACCAATGAGGACTCTACTAGGCATACGATTTATAAGAAAAATTATTGTCAAAACTGCTTTGACCCAATAATATTTAGGAGCATTACACCCAATTAACAAAGTTCTAGCCACCTCTAGAATGTGTTGATTTTTCCTTTCGGAGACCCTATTTTGCTGAGGAGAATAGGCACACGAAGTCTAGTGTAATATCCCATGATCTAGGAAATATGAGTTAAGGGATTGTAACATAAACTCACCACCATTATCACTACGAAAAATTTTAATAGTATGTTGAAATTAAGTTTTCACAAACTCACAGTATATGGGAAGGATATTTTTCACTTCATCCTTAGTCTTCATAAGATTTATCATAGTGAATCTGGTGGAATCATCAATAAATGATATAAAATACTTGTATCCATGCAATAAAATCATACAGCAAGGTCCCTAAATATCAGAATGAATAATCTCAAAAGGAGTTAAGGATCTTTCTTCACTCAAGGGAAAAGAAACACAGTGATGTTTTGCTTTTTGACAAGTTTCACATTTCAAATTCAAATAATTACAATGACTAAAATCAGGTAATAACATTATAATTTTAGATAAAGATAAATGTCCTAGTCTGTTTCCAACGAAATATATCATCTTTCTGTTTCTTGATAATGGCTGATGATTGCATTGTCGCTCCCTTATTTTCCTCGCAAAAGTAGAGTCCTCTTTTCACACTACTCCGACCAAAGATCCTCCCCGTCCTTAGTTCTTGAAATAAACATCCAGTAGATTCAAAAATTATACGATATTTCAGATATTGAGTCATGGTAAAAACTGATAACAGGTTAACTGAAATATGAGGAACATGAAGAACATTCTGTAGTACACCAAAAGGTGTGATAATACTTCTTTTTCCCACTATAGGAGTGTGTGAATCTACCAGTCTAATATTAATTTGTTCATAAGTCAACTCATACTTATAAAAAAATCTCTTTTATTGACTATGTGATCTGTTGCACCAGAATCAATGACCCATATCCGGGAGTGAGAAAAACTAATATTACTCTCAGCCATAAATGAGAATGGATATATCATTGTAGCTTGAGAATCAATATGAGACGATGTGGATGGAGTGTGTGCATCAACCAAGCGAGATTTGAGTAATTCAATCTCCTTTTTCATATCTGCCAAAGATGTAGCACTGTTATCAATATTTTGGTTATCACTTTGATCACTACTGAAGTAGGCCTTATTGGATCTATTCTGAAAATGAGTAAGTCTGCCCACTAATTCCCAGCATGTATCTTTAGTATGTCTCGACTTTCCACAATGAGAGCAAATTAATTTATTATTCTCTTCAGGAGTAAGCGAGAATCTACTCCTATCGAGTCCGTAACCTCCTCTCTCACAAATAAATAGAGGAGTAGAAGTATTTCTTCCCACAAAGGCTACATTATCGGGACTGATCTTGGTTTCTCTTTCTAATTGTTTTCTATCTTCTTCCCAAAGTAAAAGAGAATAAACTTTACTTAAGGAGGAAAACACTTCTCTATGAAGAATATTATTCTTTACTGACTCATACTCTGAAAAGATACTCCATAGATGGTCAAATACTTTACGTTCTTCAAACTCTTCATTATGCTCCTGTATGCAACTTTGACATTTAGTCTTTGAATAAAATTGTAGTTCTTCCCATAAACCTCCGAGTTCTGCATAATATTCACTTACTGATCTTCCTCCCTGCCTACACTTCATAATCTTCTCAATGAGATCATATTTCTTGGCAATATTCTTTATTTGTGCATAGGCATCTTGAACTGCGAGCCAAATATCCATCGCAGTTTCTAAGAACATAAATGTGCTATCAATTGATGGTGTCATTGATTGAATAAGTCACGCATTAACTAGTACATTCTCTTAACGTCATCGTGAATAAATAGGATCAGTAACTAGGAGTTGAAGTATGTCACCTATCAAGTAATTCCATCGCCCCCTTGCCATTATAGCCAATTCTATCGATCAAGCCCACTGAAGTTAGTTCTTTCCATCTAACTTCAGATTGGTGATTTAAAATACCTCTCCCTTGTCTGGAGAAATATGCTCACTTCAATCTCTCATCTTTGATCTTTCCATTATTTGTAGAAAGTCTGAATTCTATCAAATATACTTCTGGGATGTAACAACACTTCTAACTAGTGATGAACCACAACTTCAACCAGCCAAAATTCCTCTATTATCAAACAAAGGTTCACACCAACCAAAAATTGCCAGGTTGAAGTAAGACTACACTCTTTAATGCTCAGTTGTCTTAGATAACACAACAATCAGCATTCAAGGAGAATCAAACTTTAATAAAGAAAAAAATAGTTTGATGAAGCACAAGAAAAAAAAAGACTGCACAAGAATCCAATCTATATAAGAATTCTATCTATTTTACTGCTAACAATCTTTGGTCTGTTGTCCACTTTGAAGGCCACGTGATTGCCTCTTGGATACAATGTCATGGAAGTGCCTGTCTCCTTTTATATTAAAAGAAACGATAGTTACCAACAACTTGATTAAATACCTCTTCCTTTTTTTTTTCTTCTTTCTCTGCAGCCACGAGTGTATATTGGTCTAGAACCTGATTTTCGCTCTACCACATTAAAACTTCACCAATAGGCTCTGATACCATGTTGATTCGTATGTGAACAACTGTAAATAATGATCAAATCACATGAAAAAAAAGTGGACAACTGAGGTGCAAGTCGGCGCTCTCATGGTTGTCGCCTCCCTCTTCTTTTCTTATTCACTCGGTTAACCCTAATTACAACTTTCAACATTATATAACCTGCTCTAACTTAAATAACCTAACTATCGTTACTTAAAGACCGATCTTATCTAATGCTCAATGGATCAAATCCTGATCCATTGAGATCCAATACCCAAACAAGCATAGAATGCATAACTAAAATTCAGTTTCCAACATGGAGAACGTCTCTCCCTCCCTCCCTTGCCCCAATGGTTGAGGTCATGCATAAACCTATATATTGACGGTTGAAACTGTTGCTTGTATTATAGGGAAATGTCATTATTATTATAGTAAAAGGGATTGTAACAAGAGGTTGATTTGTAACTCAAACCCCATACCTGTGCATCTGGTATGCATGATACTAGACAATATTTTACTGTTGTTTGTATTATAGGGAAATGCCATTATTATTGTAGTGAATGGGGATCTTGGATTTGGGTGCAAATATTGAATGCTAATTCCAAATTATTCACTTTATTTTCTCTTGCTTAGTGAATCTGACTAAATTGGCTCAAACTAATTGGGTATCTAAACACAAATCAACACAACAACAACAACAACTAAGCCTTTTGCCATACTAGACGGGGTCAACTACATGGATTCTTTGTTTCCACATAGCCCTATCATGTGCCATGTTAGTAGTTAACTCACAATAAGCTCAAATCAGTTGAATATCTTAACACAAATCAACACTATTAACATTATTCTATTGATAAAATTAGGTAACAAATTGGTTTAATTACACGAAGTGCAGTAGTATATTTATATTATATGCAAATTATGGTAAAAAATAGAAAGGAAAGAAAAGTTACTTAGGCCACCAAGAAACAAAAGGCCAAGTTTTCACTATGCTCTCTGGGGGGATCGGATGGGTTCAGTCAGGCACTATTAGGTCTTCTGTATGCTCATCCTCCACAAAAGCCACCAAAATAGTTTTCTTTCTTTCAATGAACACCAAAATAGATTTGAATCCCAGCAGAAGATAAATGAAGCAATAAGCTTATTGGAGGTATATGAGGTATATAGCGTGCACTTCATGTGTGAACATGTTGTTGTTGGTTGCTCCACCAAAAGCAAGCCTTTTCCAGCACTTTGTGGAGTCAGCAATGATAAAAAGATTTGACTCAGTTTTACGTTGATCATTCCTATTTACAGATATCCTTCTAAACACCCAAAATAGGTCCAACTTATAGGATGGCTAAGAACGTGGATTGTAGGGTCTGGAAGCAATTTGTGTTCAGATCAACTACACGGTCGTCCATGATGATGAATCACAACAATGGAACATGACCAACGATGATGATCAGCTACAATACAACAAAATAAAATCCAATTTTTATATTTTATTCTGAAATTGTATTCCGTATATAACTTTGCAAACAACATCCAAAACTTATTCGAAAGGATGGAGACTGATCCGATCCTTTTACATATATAGCTTCCACTAGTCCGAATGATTTTACATACATACATTATTTGATACTTGATAGTGAGAAAAGATATTGTGTGAGATCATAAAGAAGCTACGAGGACATCAAATAATCTAAAGACATCTGTTTCTTTCGGTTCGCCTTGGATTGGATACAATGAATCGATGAAATACTATTAAATTCATAGTTTGCCTAAATAAATGTATGATGTGCACATTTTTATCGTTTTTCTCGATCTCTGATACTACAACATACTTGAGAATCAAGCTTAAGAACTTTCGAATCTGTTAGCATTAGAAGCATTCGACCAGAGTTTTCAGGGCTTAAGATGTGCTTTAACCCTCCAGATACTATTACGCATAGCCTCTATTTCAGGGCAGCCTTAAAACTCTTTTATGTCCAACCTTACCAATGGAATCTACGCCTATGGTTACATCTGAAAAGGCTCATCATCTTATTGCGTCGCATATCAAGAATTGTATAATAACTGTAGACTACAGCTAAACAATATGTACATTCCGAAAATCACAAGATATCATAAAGGAATTATGACATCGAAAACTAATAAAAGAGCATTTGTTCTGATCTTTGGTTAAAATGTACAGAAGTTGACATCAAAAAAGTAGAAGATGCACAAATCCAAGCTGAAACCAGTAGATATGATCCATGTTGTCTGAAAACGACAAAAGCCACAAACAAAGAAAAGTATTACCAGACAGTCATCATCAAAACGATTGAAAATACCTGGTTCCTAGAACATACGATGCGATGTGTTTCCTGCATACAACAATAAATCGTTATTAGAAATATGAAGACCAATAAACCAACCCTAAAAAACCAGAGAATCGAAGGATCCATCCTCAATGAGAAAGGAATGAGTCCAACCAAAGCGATCATTAGAGATATTTCAAATTTCTAGCTTGAGATACCGAGGGTGTGACGATGAAAATCCAACACAAACCCTAGAGAGAGGGATGAAGGAAGTCGTAAATGATGAACTTAGCAAGTGCTAGAGATATATAGAGAGATCAAGGTCCCGCATTGCCGGAGATGTCACCGAAGTGAAAATCGACATAAACCTCGAGAGATAGTGACAACAAGCGAGCGAGGTGGAGCGAGATCGCGCGTGCCCGACAGAGCAAGAGATAGCGACGTTTTCAACAAGACAGATGCTAGGATTAGCAACTTGAGACCCGATACGCAAATTCGTGTTCAGATCAGGTAATGGGCATGCAGTTCTGTTGTATATTGCATGGAAATAGGCATGAGAAACATTGTCTAAAAAAATTATGACATACTAAAAAGGCTATTATATAACCCTTTGACCGCGAATAATGCTATGGTTATGTAACCAAGGCTCCTGCATGGGAACCACCCTATCAACTCTATACATAAACTCTCTTCGCGGTAAGATGCTCCTAACATACCAGTATAGTACGCCGAGGCCGTGCACTCCTTTCTCCTATCAATAAAGCTATTGTCATTTGGCTTTACATTGCTTTCGCGCCAGCTGAAGGGAACACTATAGTAGCAAAAGGCCGAAAGCCTCAAGGTATGCGAAGTGACACTTGATTAGGCTATCGGTAGCAATGATGTATCACCCCTTATTGAGATAATAGTATCCGGAAGCATGGTTCTATTCTAAGATAAAGACTTGAACATTCACAACTTCGTTTGCTCATCGAGTGGTGCACTACTTTAATGGATATTAGAAAAGAGGATTGGATGATCGACACATGAGGTATTGTTCTTCTTGGTACCCCTAGGATCGTGACAGTGCTTGAGCAGGCTGGTCGGTAACTTGGGTGGACACGTTCGTGTAAAGGGGGCACACTAAACCCCACCATACCCCATGCATTATCACCAAGTATTAGTCGTGATAAGTAGCGCACTGATGAGGACGTGTGGTTGCACAACAGTACCAAGGTTGACCAACTGGCCCATGTTGCTCGTGCAAAATATAGTGTAGAATAGTGAAATGTCTCAGAACCCTTGTGCTAGTCGCTACATCAGGACAACGCACCTTATGCAGGCATAGAGGCGTTTTCCAAGAAATACATGCACCATCACAGTACGATAACCATAGAGGTAGAGACAGTCAGCGCACAGACATTGGTGTTGTCTTCCTCAAAGATAGGTGAAGAGCGCTCGGACCATCATCGAGTCCCGATACCCTCGGTGAGGCGAGGTGCCGTCGAGCATATTTCAATCATGACCAAAAGCATGATTTAGCAGCATGATCACGGAAGCGTTCGATTGCACGTAAGCCGCAAGAGTCGTAGTGGCCAACGTTGTCCAAGCGTGAAAGGTAGTGTCTCACAGGTTGGAGGGACGTTGCATACCCATGGAGTAGGGTGCTGACAACGTGGAAGGAGGCCGCATTCGGTGAGGCGAAGCAATAATTCACATGCAGTGCTAAGTTCTTAGACTATTCCAAATAACGCAGGGTTATGCGGGTTATCGGTCTCAGTGGTTGCTTTGGTGATGCTGAGTACCACAGTTTGAAGCACCAACGCAAGTGCCACGTAGACGGATGCAGTTCCCTGATCACATCAAACGTAAGTGTGTCATCCAACCTTTTGGCTAACTCAAGTACTTCATGAGATTTCATGCCCCAGATCTTTCAAACTTCTAACGGACTACATCAATGCTATATGATGCCAAAGGAAGCCGTTCCAGAGTGCGAACCAAGTGGAGATGGGGATGAGCTGATGTAGATTCTGTTTGAGGCAGGGACGAAGAGGTGGACATTGCCGAGGACGACAACTATTTTGGGTGGGGGGAGTGTGACCCTTTGACCGCGAATAATGCCATGGTTGTGTAACTAGGGCCCCTGCGTGGGAACCACCTTGGCAACTCTATACATAAACTCTCTTCGAGGGAAGATGTTCTAACATACCAGTGTAGCGCACCGGGGCCATGTACTCTTTCTGCTATCAATAAAGCTATTGCCATTTGGTTTTGCATTGAATGTGCCTTTATTGCATTTACTCTTAAACGTTTGCCGTGTTGTATGGTGTGAGTTAAACGGATGCCAAGTCCCATTCCAAACACTTAGCATCCGGAGAAGAGGTCGAGCTCACATTCCCCATCGGAGGCCATCTGAGTTGCTTATTTTGCTGTACTTGTGAAATCATTAAGGCTGATCCGGCTCGAGGGTCGGGTGCCTTTCACGTTGCGAGGCCCATCGACTCTTTCGACGATTAGGGTGTGACAGATTTGGTATTAGAAAAATATTTGATCGCGTTGGATGTTTGTCGGTTGAAGAAATCATGGGGAAGCATGGTTTCTCACGAACCTACATAGTTGAACAATGAGAGGGTCAAGGTTGCCAATGATTGCACGTCAGTTGAAGGGAACACTACGGTAGCGAAAGGCTAGAATGCATAAAGCACGCGAAGCGACCCTTGATTAGGCTATCGATAGCGGTGATGCATCACCCCTTATCGAGATGATAGTATCCGAAAGCCTATGCTACTCTAAGATCAAGACTCGAACATTCACAGCTTCGTTTGCTCATCGAGTGGTGCACTACGGTAATGGAGATTAGAAAGGAGGATTAGACGATTAACATACGAGGTATTATTCTTCTTGATACCCCCAAGATCGTAGTTGCGCCTGAGCAGACAGGTCGGTCACCTGGGTGGACACATTCGTGCGAAAGGGGCGCACTAAACCCCACCAGACCCTGTGCATTTTCACCAAGTATAAGTCGTGATGAATAGCGCACTGATGAGGACGTGCGGTTTGCATAATAGTGCCAAGGTTGACCCGGTGGCTCATGTCGCTCGAGCGAAATGTAGCGCAGAACGGTAAAATATGTCAAGACCCTTTGTTAATCGTAAAATTGGGATTATACACCTTATGCAGGCACAAAGGTGTTTTCCAAGGGATACATCCGCCACCAAAATACGATAGTCATAGAGGTAGAGACAGTCAGCGCATGAGCATTGGTGTTGGCTTCTTCAAAGATAGGTGAGGAGCGCTTGGACCATCGTCGAGTCCCGATACCCTCGGTGAGGCGAGGTGTCGCCGGACATATTTCATTCGTGACCAAAGGCATGATTTAGCAGCGTGATCATGGAAGCATTCGGTTGTACGTAAGCCGTAGGAGTCGCAGTGGCTAACGTTGTCCCAGCGTAAAAGGTAGCGTCTCACGGGTTGGAATGGCGTTGTATACCCATGGAGTGGGGTGCCGACAATGTGGAAGGAGGTTACATTCGGTGAGGTGAAGCAATACTTCACATGCAGTGCCAAGTTCTTGAACGATCTCACATGACGCAGGGTTGTGCAGGTTATCGGTCCTAGTGGTTGCTTTGGTAATACTGTGTGTCGCAGTTTGAAGCACCAATGCAAGTGCCACATAGACGGATGCAACTCATTAATCACATCAGACGTCAAGTGTGCCATCCAACCTTCTATCCAACTCAAGTACTTCGTGAGAGTTCGTGCCCTATATCCTTTAAACTTCCAACGGACTACGTCCATGCTGGAGGATGCCAAAGGAAGCCGTTACAGAGTGCGGACCAAGTGGAGACGGGGATGAGCTGATGCAGATTCAGTCCGAGGCGGGGACGAAGAGGTAGACGTTGTTGAGGACGATAACGATTTTGGGTGGGAGAGAATGTGACCCTTTGACCGCGAATAATGCCATGGTTGTGTAACCAGGGCCCCTGCATGGGAATCACCCTGGCAACTCTATACATAAACCCTCTTCGAGGAAAGACGCCCTTAACATACCAATGTAGCGCGCTGGGGCCGCACACTCCTTTCTGCTATCAATAAAGCTATTGCCATTTGGCTTTGTATTGAGTATGCCTTTATTGCTTTTACTTTCAAACGTTTGCCGTGTTGCATGGTGTGAGTTAAACGGATGCCAAGTCCCATTCCAGGCACTTAGCATCCGAGGAAGGGGCCGAGCTCATATTCCCTATTGGAGGTCATCTGAACTGCTTATTTCGCTATACTTGTGAAATCCGCTAAGGCTGATCCGGCTCGAGGGCCGGGTGCCGGTCACGTTACAAGGCCCGTCGGATCTTCCGACGGTCAATGCGTGACAATTAGAATAACTGTGTATATAATATAAATATATTATAGTAACTACATATATAATATAACTGCATGATATATATTAAACAATATTACACACTAACGTATTTAAACAAATATCAACAAACTAATATGAAAATTAATGGACTAAGATTCAAACTTAAAGAATAGAAATGTATATTTAAATTAAGTATACTTGTACAAAATATAAGTGTATTTTTTACTTTTAAATTTCAAATATAATATATATAAAGATTTCTTTTAATATGTTAGCACGAAATGTTACTAGCACATACTAAATTTCTTAAAGAAAAGTAAATGTTAGCTGACGCTTTTCTTCAGCTAACGCAAAACAATCTCCTTCCTAGACAGGCCCGTTCTTACTGACTCGGCAGTTTTCATCGGAGCCAAACCGGGTCAAGAACTGGATAAACCCAAAACGGGTGAAACTGAAACCAGAATCGAATCCAGAACCGAGGACCATCCAACATGCGATTTTGATAAGTGAAGAATAACTTTGAAGTACCTAAAAAACTGACTATATATATATATATATATAGTTTTTGTGGTGATAACAATGGTTTTGATAAGTGGAGTACAATTTTGAACAAGGAAGAGTATTGAAGGTGGTTGATGTGTGGTTGAAGAGGTGGACTTATACAAAAAGAGGATTGAGTATAGTGCTTAATTGAGCATGCACCACTACCTCTCCTTTATAGACATGACTGGTTCGAACTGGAACTGAACCGGTTATACCCAAACTGATTGAATGGAGACCAGAACCATGGATCCCTAGTTCAGACCAGATTGAAACCATAATCCGAACCGACTCTAGAATCATCAGTTTGGTACCAGTTCGATCGACAGTTGGAACCATCTTGGACCAAGACTTTATAAGGTAGTCGAGATTTTCCAGCCCCAAAACCCAACCAAATTAGGAAATCCCTGCTCTGCTCTAACAAGATTGGGGTTGAGTCCTCCTAGGTGGGGCTAATACTGCCGTCCCTAGACATGGTTGATTCCAAACTGGCCCGACTGTTTCAACTGGAACCGAACTTGGGTAAAGAATCAAATAAATTGGAACCGGAACCAGGGATCACCTGGTTTGGTTCCGGTTTCACCTTTCACAAAATCGGAACCGGTGGTTCCAAACAGTGGATTTTGGTAATTTTTTTTAAACTATAGGGCAGCAGAATGGATGAATGCATGTTGGATTTGTCCGATCCAATTATGAATGGAACATGTTTATCACCAATATTACCACCAATGGATTGGCCTCTGTATCATCAGATCCCCTTGATATTTATATTTGGATCAGACAAATCCAACATGCCTTCCACCCATTCTGCTGCCCCATAGTTCAAACACAGTAATATGCACATATACCGTAACTTCGAAGCCTGCTATTCCTTCCTGGAAGGGTGGCAGTTTCTAACACCCGTGGAAACCAGACACGAACATGTGTGACCTCCAAAAGTGACACGAAAATAATCAGGTCGTGTTTGAGTTGACATGTTTTTTAGATGAACCCGAAACAAACATGTGCCAAAATGCGTCAGCTCCTATTTGGATATTGTGTCGGTTTGAGGGCATGCACAGATGCTGATGTTCTACCGATCGAAATAGGGCAAAACATTTTAGTAATCATATGGTGGTAATTTCGTGTTGGAGCCCGTGTTCGTGTCATGACACATGTGTCGAGTGTTTTGTTGTCAGCAATTTCATGTTTTCAAGTTGAACTGCTGTTTTATAAAAATAAAAATGTCTGCTTGATCATGACCCATCTCGTTCGTAGTTCAATATGGATTTGGATCTAGTCCCCATAAAAATCCAATCAACACCAACTGATCTTAATGCAAGATGCACGTATTTAAGGTGGTCTTTTTTTTCTTTTCAAAATTTTACTTGCTTAGTTCAACTCACTAAGTGTCTAGTTTCCTTTTTGTTACAAGAGGAGGCCAAAAGCCTAACACACGCCGACGCATGCATCCCCTAAGAGTCGAACTCCTCACCAGCAGCATCAGTGTCAAGGCGTGCTGCTGTGGTGCTAATGATCTGGGTGCTATTTTTTTTCTTAAGCACATTTTCTTTTTTTATCATAGTTATTAATCTATAGTTTGTTATTCTTAAAAGTCTTGTTATATATTAGTCATCAACGTTCGGAACTCTGTTTTTGGTGTTCCGGTTCGAGCCGGACACCATTAGAAGATTTACCTTGCCACGTCCCCTGGTCATTTGAGTGCCTATGTTCGGTGTTAGTTTGTGCATGGAGATGCCATCCGTGGGATATTTGGAACCTGACTACCTTCTAGCAATCACAGACCCTTCCTCACCATGTTGAGCCCCCTTTGAACTAATTAACACGAACTATTAGTGAATAATGTGTTAGGGCTGAAAGATCTTACCCTCTCGTATAGTTCTAGTCGTATAGTTCAAGTGAATACTCTGATGGTGCTTAAACCTTATATTTACTTAAATCTATTCAAACATTTTCACCGTTTGATTAGTATGATCCACCATAGAGATTTTAATTAAATATATAGTTGTACTTTTGTATTTTGCATGTACATTAAATGATTTTACTTTATCACTTCAATCTTTTCATTTAAAGAACCAAGAATGGTTGAGATGATAAAATATATTTTAGCACGAATATCGTTTGAGCATTTACAACTACCTATATAGTGGTTGAGATTTTCAAGTATATTCTAAATATATAACATAACAAGTATATTAGACTTTTCATATATATATATATGTGTGTGTGTGTGAGTAATTGGATCCTACTCACCAACAACCATTGTTTTCCTGAAGCATGAGCGTAATGATATTTTATTTTGTATTTTTTTTAAACTTTTTCAATTATATTCATGCTATAAACAGGTAATGGGTGGGCAGAATCTATACCATCGACAAACACAGTAAGCGGGTTGAGCCAAGGGGCGGACAGGGGATCTAGCAGGCCCAATACGCACCTAATTTTGTGTCTACAACGCAAACCATGGTTGGAACCACCAGCTACAACCACAAAAGTATCACGGGGAATTCTACCTCTGGCCTACTCTGAGCACGAGCGACTCCCCCCAGTATCCACCGAAACTGAAAACCAAGCCTTTCCTCACGGCTGCATGGATCCATAGTCTTCTTTGAGCTTGATATTGTGTTGTATTAGTACTTCCAAAAAAATAATTTAAGTCCTACTTCCTTTAATTTCTTGAAATGTTTACAATTTATTTCTTGCATTTTGATTGGAGTTGCAAATGTCCACATAATTAAATGTGTTCCTTTCATTTATTTTCTATTGAGAAATTGGAATTCAGGTGAGCCACTCAAGCTATTTTTTTATTTAAAAAGTATTTTTTGTATTTTGAAAAAGCAAAAGTATATATGAATTTTTTGCTTTTTAAATTTAAGTGTAAGTCATCCTATCTTTTGATCATTCTGTTCAAATTTGATGTGCTTTTTGTTTTTTTAAATTTAAATGTAAGTTATTTGATTTTTTGATTGGATTGTCTAGATTTGATTCATTTTTAATTTTTAATTTTAAATATAAGTTATTCAATCTTTTGATTGGATTGTTCAGATTTGATGCATTGGTGTACCTCTATCAACTTTTTTCCTAATAACCTCCTTGCAAATGTGATTCCAAAGTAAAGCCAACTAAAAATAAGTCATTCTTTTCACACTAAGTAGGGTCAACTTGGATTCTGTCTTCATTATGCCCAATTGAATAGACTAAACTCTCAATATAGTTTTCTTTCACCTTCACCTATTAACATCAGTTTCTTTCCTACAGCGGCAAACCACTTTAGGGCGAGGCACTGAAGCATGCACCTTTTGAAACATAGTTCGTTACACTATATATATATATATATATATATATATATATAGTGTTTTATAAATGTGAAATATATATAGATAAATATAAGTGTTTTATAAATATGAAATATATATATATATATATAGATAAATATAAATGTTTTATAAATGTGAAATATAAGCGCGCCTTGTTAAAGAACCTCCCCGTGTGTTAGGCATCCATGACAAGCTATGAGGCTTTCAATTCTTTCTTTTGCACCCACGTGCATGCATGTGGCTACGTCTGCCCATTGCATGAAGACGAGCATTTGGGTTCAACTTTTGGAAGGGGCAATCTCTCTCTAGATTCTCTCATCTGGCCTGCAGCTTTAAGATATACATACAATGATCGCCATCATGTGTGCCGGTATGTACTTCCTTTCAATTATGAATTTAATGTTTTCTTCTCTATTAATATTATAATATTAAATCGAACCTACAAATCCAACGATAAAACAACAACGTACTGACATGACATACTGACTCAACAACTAGGCAATCACAACTTGCATATAAAAATACAATCAAATATATAAATAATAACAAAAAATAGTAATCACATCTTACATATAAAAAATATAATCAAATATGTAAATAATAACAAAAAAGCGGCAATCACTTCTTACATGTAAAAAAATACAATCAAATATATAAATAATAACAAAAAAGAATTGAAGTACTAAATTTAAGTAGAATAGAAATATGACATTATTGTAGACAAAAAGTGTACTTAGACAATCAGAACGCCAATATATAATCTCTCAACAATTGACTTAAAGCACAAACTTATCTCTAAAAAAGGGCTGTATAACAACAGTAGAAACAAGTTCGTAAATACAAAGATACCAACAAACTTGAGAAACAACTGCCTCAAAGCTTCAGCCACAAGAATCCTCCGACACCAGTCATACCAATGGCGGATGTACATGGAGGGGTGGGGGCGGCTGCTCCCCTGAAATTTAAATTTTTTACAGTAAAACCTACGTTTTACAATAAATATATGGTTGAGATTCATGCTGCGCCCCCTAATACGATAAAATATGTACATCGCCCCTTCCAAAACTATTTTCTACATCCACCATTGGGTCACACGAAAGGATATATTCTCTACTGTGAAAACCTTTTGGAAGTGAACCGTGCTTGGCGATCCAAGTCTTGTGATGCTCTAAATGAACTCCTCTTGCTTCCACACGTCTTCATCGCCTTCTCGATTCAACAGAAACACCCAATGTACTCTCTGGTTTGTATGTCAAGCAATGATTTTCTGAACCTCCAAACTAATTAGTTCAGCTAAATTTATAAAATCTGATGGGAATTCAACTTTAACATTGAAAAAGATCGAATAAAATATGGCGATTAAGACTTAATGTAATCAACTCCCCTTAGTGTGGGAGATGGATTGGTTCCGGTTTTAGCTCTGGTTGGGAAATTCATGATACCTGCAACACTAAGTAATCCTTTTGCTGTATGGGGTTGCACCATTTTTCGACCACAAGTGCAAATTTGACTTTTTGCGACCAATAATGAAACAATTTCGCATTCTTTGCCAATTTAATTTATTTTATGATGCTAAATGTTTGAGGAACTATGAGCAGCATCAAATCGGCTAACACCATTACCAAACCTCGAAATCGGATTATTCATCTAATTTTTCCTTTTCTCCTGGTTTAGCAATTTTTGGTTGTACATTGATCATCAATAATGGAAGTTTATCTGTGGCAGCCATGGATGCAAGAGATGGGCAATCCTTCACTCTGAACCACCTAAATCTTGTCTTATGGTTTGCATAATTAATTTTGAATTTGAATAGTATTCCTCCCTTTGTTTTTCATTCCAAACATTCAAAGACATTACAAAGAGCAATAGCTGACCTGGATGTCGCTCCGGCCTCCCATTGTACCAAAAGAAAAAAGTTCAATACTTAAGCTTGCAGGAAATTGGGCAGGCCTTGTGTAGGTCAAAACACCGTCGGAAAACGATTTGGAATGGTTTGGGCCAAATGTGTTGTGTCGTGTCATAACGGTACGTTTTTCAGATAACTTGTGTGTAAGAGTGACACGGGTGTGGGTCAAATCGAGTTGGACAGGTCCAGCTGGATATATGAGTCTGGACTCTTTCAATGGATCTAAACGTATAAGTGGATCCAGATTCTTGAAATGGATCTAAACCTACGTAAATGGATCAAGACAGGGTTTTGGTCTGTTTTAGGGTTATTTGGAGTCAGTTTCCGACGCTAGCCAATTCTAGATGACTAACATCACGTTTTTAATATGATTTAGGAAACAAATAAGGATGATTTTGTACTCATAAAATTGGATCTAGAACATTATTTAGGAGCCAAATAGGAATTTGGTTGGTTTTGAAGCCTTTTTGTATTCCAATTCTTGTGCAGATTGAACCGCTAGTTTTGTCCATGGATAGTGTATAATTTGATTTTGGTTTTATATTTGTTTAGGTAGCGAAACATAATTATATGGAGAGGCTATATGTGGACATGGGCGTATATTGATGGATTTGAAGGCCTCTGAGGTAGGTGGATGTGTTTGAATGATGACTGAATTATGTTTGAGTTGTTCTATTACTTGCATTGAGCATGACATGAGTGTTCTTGATGATGAGTGAACCATTATCTGGTATGAACCATCTGATTTGAGGTAGTATGAAACATTCTTGGATGGTATGACCCGTCTATAATTATTGTAAATCTTTTTCGGTGGTCATGTACTTCAATTCTAAAAGTTTGAAACCATTAAAAATGTTTTATATATTATTAGTAGTTCAAAGAAATGGGTACATGTGTTTCAAAGCAATGAGTAAAAGAGTTAACTGAAACTATAAGTTAAAAGGTCAATTGAAATGATATGTTATTAGTACATATATAGATTGTGATACTATATTCCTTATAATTATGTCTTTTATTTCATTAAGTTTTTAACATTGTATGTTTTGTTTATTTGTGCTTCTTATTAAAGAGTCTAATATATCTAATTATTTTATAGTGATAAGTTGCTGTTACTACAACCAAAGAGGTGGAAAAAATGGTAGACAAAATGTGGGCAGGAGTAACAAACATCATCATGATAATGACGATGAGGATATACTATTATATTATTTGCTTTTAACTATATTATGTTTTTCGTTATGTAACTGAAATACCTCATTGATAGGTACCTATGAAAGACATGACATACCATGTTAACAAATAAAAAAAGATCAATGATTGTAGAGGAAGATGTTGCAAATTAAGAAATAAGAGAAGAGAGAAGAAAAATCACAGTGAGAAGTAGCTTCAACATCTTCTGAGAAATGAAGAAGAGGGGTAAGACTGTTTTATGCCAATGTATGCCTCAAGATGGAGAAATGTGGACCGTGGAAGTGTTAGACTTTAAAATCGTGGGTGATAATGACTTGAAGTTGGACCATGCTCATGGGTGTTATGCAAAGCAAGATGATTGCTTTTCTTTATATGAGACATGGTGGGATGGTAATGTTGAACAAGTCTTTGATATTATTTGGGACATAACGATAATGTTAGTCATTTAGTATTATTACACTTACATTTTAAGGGGTTTTATATCTTACTACATATTTAATTTTTTTGTAGAAAAGTTTGTGTATGAGCATTCAGAAAGTCATGAATCTATCCCAACTCATTTGATAAAGAAAAATTGTAAGAAAACATTATAAAAAGCTTTAAACGACTATCAAAATAAAGCAAAGAGGAGGTACTTTACGCCTCACTTCAATGCAAATCAACTTTTTTTTAAAGAGAGCTTATAATTGAGGTCCCAACTTCTACTTTATGGAGATGTTGTGAGTTGTGGTCAAGTAAAACAAAGGTAAGGGAGATAGAAAAAATAGAGTGAACCATACAAAATGCTGACAAAGCATAACAAATTATCTGAATCTATTATTAGACATCGATTTATTGGGCTATGTATTACTTTATTTATTATTTTGGTAGTATATATCAAATTTTGTACTCTATCTTACGAGTGATCTTTCATTATTTCACACGTTTGGAACTGTATGTAATCTTGTGTACATGTGATATTGTTGAGACAATGATCTATACAAGAGAGTTATTTATTTTATTGCTTCAATTTGTAATAGTGATTGTTCTGAGAATATTGCTTTACATATAGTTTTAAATTGATAATGGTGGCCACTAATCATATCTTTAAGTACGTATCATGTTTTATTTTGTATTGTAGGAATCATAAAATACAAGAACTAATAAAAGAGATGATCGAAAAAATGTTAGAAGAGATGATCAGCCATGACCTCCTACACTAGCTTTATAATAGACTATGGACATTGATCTTGGTTATATTTGATCGATTACTTTTTGTTTATGTACTCATTTTAAATGTTTGTAATATTGAACATTGGTATTGGATATATTTGGCCCATATGACATTTATGTAATCGTTTTAAAAGTTTGTGACATTAGACATTGAATTTACTTTTATTCGGATCATATGGCATGTATGTACTCGTTTAAAAGTTTGTAATATTGGACATTGAATTTGGTTTTATTCGACCTATATGGCATTTATGCACTTGTTCTAAATGTTTGTAAATTAGACATTGATCTTCTTAGATATATATAAATCTACAAGATAAATTATATTATGATAATATCATATTGTATACCAGGTGTTTGTGATGAGACTCTATTCCTAAATCCATGTGAAAATTTGAATTATCAAAAAATGTTATAATATAAGTAGATTATTTCCTGTGGTTTTCCATAATGCATTTATGGTACATTTGCGATGATTAGTGGAAGCATAAAAAATGGATTATTTGCGTTGGTTTCAACCTAGTTGATTATTTTCGATGGTTTTGTGAGTATTTCCTAGGGTTGTTTAGGTTTTTTCGAACCCATTTTAGGTCGTCAACCTTTTTGGGTGGTTGGACCATCGGAAATGGCTTTTTCGGCAGTTTAAATTGTCAAAAAAATGTTTTTTTGGAACCACTGGAATAACCCTTTTGTACCAATGAGTATAGGTAAACTAGTGGGAGTGGTGAGTGCTTTACAAAGAATTTACTTTAAAACACACACACACACATATAGGTTTGATATGTATGAACCGTGATTGAGGCGTGTTTCGAGATACATGAAAAATTTTGTTTGTGAATATAGTGGATGAAAATATAACCCTAATGGTGTATGTATGTAGAGACTATTTTCCCTATAGACCTCAGGGTAAGGGGTGCACCTGGCGAGTTTGTCTCACCCAAGGAACCACGCAGTTGGGAGAGAAGATGGGATCAGGGGTCCTCTACAGAGTAGTGGTGGCGGACATAAGTCTTGATATCAAGACAAGAAGTACACTATTCATGAGTGCATGGTTACACATGACATGTTTACAATAAATTTAATATTTTATTTGAGCTCTGTATTAATTTTATATATATATATATATATATATATATATATATTATATGTATCATGTGTAATTTAAGATGTCTCTAGTATGCCTTTGACTATATAAATAAAACTATATAGACATAATAAATTTTAGTTTAATAATATAAAATATCATAAATAAGATTTTATATTTTATGTAAATTACATATATTAAATGTTTTTTTCTTAAAAAAAAATTTAGAAGTTGAAGTGGGGTGGGTCGTAACAAAATACTCCCGAGTTGGTGCAGGTTTGATCCCGCAAAACCCATGGTGTGGGGTATAATAGGGGAGTTCAATACCCTGCTCTTTGCAGGTTTACGATAGACCCACTACGGAGTATATATATATACACACAAAAACACACACACATTTTAGTGTCTATATATAAATTATATGTTTAATACATATATATATATGCATATGCATATAAGTATTTTACATGCTTTTATGTTTATATTTTTATATAAATAGAACTATATATAGATAATAATTTTTAGTTTAATAATATAAAATATGATAAATAAGATTTTGTATTTTATGTAAAATATATATTAAATATTTTTTCTTAAAAATATTTTTATAAGTTGAAGTGGGGTGGGTCGTAACAAAATACTCCTGAGTTGGTGCGGGTTTGGTCCCCCAAAACCATGGCGTGGGGTATAAAAGGGGAGTTCTAGGGCAGGGCCGGTGGAGTGAAAACCTGTCCCGTTGCCATCCCTACACTCAGGCAAGGTGTCAACTTCGAATCTTGTGAGTGGAGAAAACCAATGCTGGGAGAGAATTTACCCCGAAAGTTGGCTGACTCGAACCACGTTCAGTGGGGTCCTTGTGATCTTCTCGGTTAATTTAGCAGAAAAAAGAAACCCCACACTTATAACCCCCGACACCATGAAAGGCAGAATTAATAGGTTCTGGTGAAGATACATTGCATTATTAGATGAACATAAGGACTAGAGCTAAAAGGTATCAATTACGTCGAGACGAGAGGATGCAACCAAACCGCTAGCAGTTAAGAAAAGACCGCTACGTACAAAATTCCAGGCTGATAAACGAATCGAGCTGCTCGTTGTTCGGCTTGGTTTGGCTTGTGATGAGCGTGTTCATGTTGGTTTGCCTTGTTTATCCAAGTGAACAGAAATTTAGGCAAACTGAACATGAAAATTGCTTATCCCATTAGGTTCAGATTGCATAAGTTTGTACAGTTAATTTAAGTATATGAAAAGCATTTGGCAATTTTAGACCCGACATGACAATGTGATCCAAAACCGACCCGAAAAAGAACATGTTCTGGTTAGGGATTAGTCACCCCAGGTCGGGCTACTGTCATTCCAAATTTTGACATGACAAAATATCACACAAGGTCAGGATTGAGCCCCAATCCGAACCCCCACAATGTATATCTTTTATGTGCATGATATATATTATAGAGAGTGAGAAGAGAGATAATATTTTTATGGGGCTTAAATATCATTTAAAAAAATATAAGAATGATTGAAAAAATATAAATCATTACATCATTGTACTCATAACTCCAAAAGAAAAAAAATGCATGAGTATGAATCTGTGAGAGGTTGCATGATCTAATTTATACAATCCAATTGCTAATTAGATCCAATGAGCAAATTCCACGACCCGATTGACAATGGGATCCGCTTATATCCTGCATTCAATTTTGCATCTGAATATGCGTCTGCATATATATATATATATATATATATATATATATATATATATATATATATATATATATATATATATATATATATAGAGAGAGAGAGAGAGAGAGAGAGAGAGAGAGAGAGAGAGAGATGAACTTGCTGACACATTGGTATGATTAAACTAAGTACACTTTCACCAACTTGCCCCGACTCGAGCACAAATGCAAAAGGTAGGCTCATATGCACCCTCACACGTGCAACTGGATATATAGGATACAGATCATGCCCAACAACCACTACTCTCCCTCTCTTTCTCTCTTTTTATATATATATATATAGAGAGAGAGAGAGAGTGGTTATTGGGCATGATCGGTATCCTCTCCCACCCAACCCATGGTATTCTCTCAAATCCAACCCATGTCCTGTTCAAACACATGATTGGTTGGCAACAATCAAGTACTCCAGCACCCTTGCTTTTGGCGCCTTCTCTATGTTGTTTCCTTCCACACCAACATGTACTTCTCTCTTTCTTCATTTAGACACCCTCCCTTCCTCCCTTCGTATCAGTTAATGCTCACCTTTCCACTCATCTTTTAGCTCCCTCCGTTACTACCCTACACCACCTGCCCACGTCCTTTCATCTCTAGATTTCTCTCTGCTGAAAACAATCAAAGGAAATGAGGGTGAGTGGATTCAAGGCGTGCTAGCTCTATGATCCTGATCATATTGAAATGTTGTTTGTTGATCATATTCATGTATGAAAAGTCTCTGTACTTCATGCGCCTGATTGATTGAAAACCAGTTAATGTTGTTTGCTTGTTCATTAGATACTTGGTTGGATGCACCGCAAGCTTCGGCAGAATACCCCTCCAGACCCTTTGAAGGATTTCCATATTGGTCTCTCTCTCTCTTGGCCCTTTTCTGTGTTTGATGATCGAATTGAGATCATAAAGTTTTGTTTAATTTAGTTTTCACAAATTGCCAAAGAAAGAGGCGGTTCTCTCAGTGCCCATGTTTTATACAGCAGCAATTCATATGCATCTCCCAGCCTCATGGCTATCCGTGAACCGTCATGGCGTTTCTGGAGAAGGGTGTGGTGCCCATCTCGATAAACACAGAATGATTGCTGTATCGGAACAGAATCTCTGTCATGCAGGGATGCTGCATATTAGCTGTCCTCAAATTTGCTTGTTTCTTATATAGGTCGAGCTTCTGTGGATGGATGCAAGCCTGCATTGACAAGAGCAGCAAGCAATCACTACGCTGACTATCTCAAACCTTTCCCTGGGATTGATGCTGCTAAAGAAGATGAGGAAGAGACCATGTTTGACCTCTTCACTCATTGGCACCATGGTTTCCTTGCCATCGGCACCCTGGGTGTGGTCGACCCTGTTGAGCCCACCCCAGACTTGGAGACGGAGCCCGAAAAGAACCTAGAAAATGAAGTTGATCACCTCGAGAAGGCCGCGGATAAGAAGGAAAGTACCTTTGATGGAGGGTCGGGAGTATGCCACCTGGATGCGGAAAAAACCGTCGATCCAACTGAGGATGTCTGGAGCACTTATTCCTTGAACCCGGTTCATGATCCACAGGTTGATGGATCTGGATCTCAGGTTGAAGTCGAAAAGGTTCCAGTACCGAAGAAGGAGCGCAGGATCTCACTTGGGGAGTTGTTCTCGAAGAGCAAGCGTTCCAAAGGGGCTGAACCACCGGGATATAAGGCCGGGAAGATGAAGGAGCCGAAAGCCACTCACTTAGTCAAGAAAATACTGAACCGTCGAGCCGGATCCTCGATGAACTCGGGGTCCACCGATAATGCTGCTCCTGAAAATAAATTCCACAAGGTACCCTTGCTACCAATTGCAATAGTGATCGATTAATTCTTCTAATTTGTGACTACCTATATATATATATATATTAACGTTAGTGATTCACTAGTTCTCCATGATGGGTCTGATCATAGGAGGTCATGATCTAGCACCACAACCCATGCATTCATGTAGTCTCGGCAACATTTCATCAAGATTATAAGGTGAATAAACATGTATTCTGGTGCTACAACATGATCTGTCAGATCACCTGTTCGACAGCCTAGTTCTTCTAATGGATCAAGGCAAAAGATTATATATTAGTTACAACCATTCACGAGTTTGTCTATCATCTCTTTCTAACCATAACGACCAATGACACCCAACGTTGGACAGTGTTACTGGCGTTGTAGACTCTTTCGTGCAGCGTGTATCCGGTCAGGGGATCTGCCATATCTACACCCGCGCACACACACGTGTGTGTGTGCTATGATTAGAGAAAGATTGGTTGGAGGAAGAGGTGACTGGTGCAATAAAATAGGTGTATAAGGTATATATATAAAGAGATAGATAAATAGAAGGTGGTGAGGACCATTTTGATTGTGGTTCTCATTGTGAAAAGAAACGGAGGAAGCCGAACAAGTTGGCATTATATATATATATATATATATATATATATATATATAGAGAGAGAGAGAGAGAGAGAGAGAGAGAGAGATGCTAGTGTTCGTGGGGAATCGGATCTTTTCTAAATTAGATGCATGATAGAAGAAACTTGTGTTAATTTAAAGTATTCCTTAAATACACATACAGATAAATATGAAGTCATTTCATATTCACTGTTAGATAGTATCAGATATAATAGAAAACTGCAGTCCATGTATATGTTCCCACTTACTATAAGGTTGGACTTGGCTATTGGTTTTGGTGCTAAGTTTGTGACTGCAAACACATTTGTGGTTCTTTGTTATATAATTGAATCTTAATTAGGGGGGGTTCAGTGGAATTTAGTACGTTTCTGATAATTCATGCAGCTGTTTCATATGTTTAACCGCAAAGTGCATCCCTCGGAGCTCTGCGTAACTACTAAGAAATGCTCCATGGAAGAGATTAAGAACAGAGAGGATTACGATATGCTTGACGACAAGGACAACTTTATTCATGTCGATCCGGTCACCGGAAAAGAGAAGATTCGTCGACACAAGAGCCAGCCAATCCCTCCTGCATTCACTATTTGTGGAAGCGATTCCAGTGGAAGCAGAGAGTATTGGATAAAGACGGATGCAGATTGTAAGTGCCAAATTCCTCACTTATGATTTAGAGAATAAAAGGTTTTGTCACGGCATCATATTTTTTTATGAACGAAATGACTAACTATGAGTTCTCCAATATGTTTTCTGGATTCGCAGATCTTGTGTTGGAGCTCTAAAAGGATGCAGTGAAGTGCTTTAACTTTATTGAGTTTGAATTAATGGAGTACTTTGTTGGTGAATAGAAGTCGCTTGCTTGTACGTCTGTCATGTGGAGATCTAAATGACAAAATTAATTTTATAATGTTGCAATATGTAATATGTTGTAATGACATTCTGCTCTCCCTCTCTCTCTGGTGCACACGCATGTACATATTTAGTTTAAGCCTAAATGTATCAACCTTTCTTGAAATATCTTAATCAAAGTAATTAAGAGCCTTGTTAAGGTCAAATAAGACATGGCCATAACCAGCCAGGCGGTTCCAACGGGAACTCAACCGGGTGAAATCGGAACCATGGATCACCCAGTTTGGTTCTGGTTCCATTTTTCACAAAACGAAACCAGTAATTCTAAACCGTCGTTTTGAAAATTTCCTTTTTCTTTTAAAAATGTAAATGATTTACATTTTTTGCCGGTTTAGGCAATTCTCGACTTAAATCGAAATAGATCAAACAATGGAGATGTTTATACAGAATTATACAGTAAAACACGTGTATTAAAAACTCCCTCTCTATGCTAAGAAAGTGCACTGTTAGGTATACGTTGGAAGTTGGATGAGAAAGTGTATGTTACAGTTCGTGACTGTCCCGCCGGAACAAGATCTGTATGGCGGCCGTTTCTATGCTGAACCTTTGGACCAAGGACTACTTTCCCACCGAAAACCACTCATCCCAGGGGAAGATTTATCGACGTTTGGAACGTTCTTCGAACGGTGGAAGAGGATGACTAGAAACACCGGCATATACCTGAATTACATTGGCCCAATTTAACGGTTGAGGTAACGAGTTCCTTTCGGTTTTTTATTTTTGTTAGGTTCTTTAAATGTAAACTCCTCTTTAAATGTATGTATATATATATATATATATATATATATATATATATATATATATATATATATATATATATATATATATATATATATATATATATATATATATATATGTTTGTGTGTTTATACTTTCATGCTCACAATCCCTTGCAATTTTTAGCTTTAATCATATGAAAAAAGGAAATCCAAAAATTATCCTCTCATTCTCATCTCCTCCGGAATCTCCTACTATCACTATGCCACGTACTACTACCCCCAACACCGATTGAGAAAGAGAGATGGAACCACAAAAGGTGGGCAAAGAATGAGTGAGAGAGAGGGCGTTAACTTTCAGCCTTAGTGCTAAAGATTCAAGTATAACATCTCTCTCTCTATATATATTTATATATATAAGAAAATAGATCTTCTTACTCACTTCTAACATGCTCACTCATGTTCACCCCTTATTTTTGGATGATATAAATATAATTTAAAATTATTTAAGAGATTTTGAAGAAGCATGAAGAACATTGATATAAACTCATACCACCCAAAAGTAATGAATATGCAGCATAACATGTGAGCCGGATTCAATCACTATATATATAAGATATAAAACAAAATCCTACTCCACTTATGAATTGCTTTTCAGTGACATATAATCATAATTTAAAATTTTTTAAGAGATTTTGAGAAAGTTGAAGGAGATTATTATTATACTTATGTTTCAAAATAATAATGATCGAGCATGAGTGAGCATTATCAATAGTGAGCAAGATTCAATCACTCTTGTCTTTAAGTTTGTTTCTTTGATCAAGATCGTAAATTTTAAGTAGAGTGAAGGAGACCCACAAAGAAAACTTGTCATACTGTTCACTCAGTTTCTGATTGTCATTCTCTTATGAGCATCATACATTTGATGTCTAATATTTGGCCAAAAAAAGATAATTCATACTTGTGGTTGTTATAAGGTGATAGCCACATCTTTTAGTGCGAGTTAGAGAACATGTGGTTTTCAAGCTCACATGGAGATCTGTCACTCTAAACACATATAAAGCATCAACCCGGTGCTATATTCTGCCAAAAGTACCATCCATCTAGGTATGGAAAGGTGGGGCCCGGCTAAGACGATTATAAAAAACTTGGGTGGCAGTTTCCGTGTCTTTCGTTGTGTTCGTGTTGTGTCGAATGTTTTCCTAACAGCACCCAGAGCATTAGCTCATCGGCAGTGCGCCTTGGTGCTGATGCTGCTGGTGGGGAATTCGACTCTCAGGCGGTGCATGCATGTGCGTGTGTTAGGCTTCCGCCTCCTCTTGTAACAAAAAAAAAAAAATGAACAATGAAAGTTGTTTCCTTTTGTGGTACTTTGGATGGACACAAATACATACTGATTTTTGGGTTATGCATGTATCCGGTGTCACACAATTTCATCTAGTGTTGTCAAAAATAGATCAACTAGAACAAAACCTAATCTTTTTTCATTGTTACCTTGTATAGAGGTGAAGGCAGGTGTAACAGGTCTCATTTGCGTTGTGTTACCCTGTTGTGCTGCTAGTGGATTTTCATGTCAAGTTTTCGTGTCGGGTTCAGTAGCATAAATATTTTGGTCTAATGAGCAGAATCAGAGTGATTCAAGGCCTGAATTTGCTGATTTAAACTCTCACTATGGCGAGATTCAATTTGATTCGGCCGGTTCCATCTTTAGGAGAAAGTCGAAGACCGATTCTACAACACTTAATCCAGATGTCACATTTAAATCATAGATTCTTGTCGTTCCTGAAATGATACAAATTATAACCATGTAAATTATTTCCCCAATCACATCAATTAGGCATAATGCAGCAAGCAACAATTATGCAAAAGTTAGATTAGGATGCCGCCAGTCGAAAGACTTGTCAGGTTAGATTGGACACGGTATTTGATCACGATAACAACAACCAAGCCTTCTCTCACACCAAGTGGGGATAGTTAAAGTCGAGAGGATGTCCATTCTCGACATGATCATCCACCAAAACGGCCAGCCATCTAGCTGCCTTCTATGGATGGTTATAATAACAAACATATAAGGGCTCTCAACGGAAAACCCAGTCAGGGAATTCAAGAGGATGGAGCCCGACACTGCTCTATAAATACAAAGTAATGCAAAGCATTGAACTCAAACACGCATAAGAAAAATTAAAGAGTAAATTCTCTCTAAAAGTTCTGTTGTGGAAAATCGAGAATCATACATATTCTCCTCTTTATTTTCTACTCTTCTTCTCTTCACTCATAGTCCATTCACTGTGTATCTGGCAAGGAATCCACCGAAGTTATGGGAAGTATCCGGCAAAATTACGGAAAGTCACCTTCACTGGTATCAGAGTCTCATCATCTGCAAAAGAGAGGTATGCAATTAGTATTTATTTAAGAAACGAAAAAACAAAAAAAAGGAGAAAAGGAGAAAATAAGTCGACTATCGAAAACCACCAATAGTGGCCTTAGACAGGCGGCAGGAAAAAGAATAAGCCCGAATAAGCCAGAAGGCCATCAACCGAAGGGAGACACTGAAAAATAGAAAACAAAAGATGTCCAAAAGGTCATTGGCCACAATCACGGAAAACCCTAAAGAGAATAAAAGACAAACTACAAGAGGTAAATGATCGGAAGCCGTCGCACAAAGGACCAATAGCTAGAGGCTGTCGACCCTCCTCAGACGTAGATTTTATTGAAAAACCATGCGCCATTTTACTATTATGCCTCGAGCTTTTTTGAAAAATTACAAAAACGAATAGAAGGGTAAAATGCCTAATTTGCCCTTGGATCTTTAGAAAAAATATAGTGGCAGGAAAAATAGGGGAAATTATAGATTTGTCCCTGGTTTGATTATGAAAATAACATAATGAAGTTAACAAAAACTCAAAAATGATACTTAAAATATGTTTGAAATTGCTTGTAAGTACCATGTGTTATTTTCAATTTAGTAGATGAATATTTTGTATTTTATGTTTTAATAGTTGATTATCCGTTATATGTTGCTTATTGAATGTTTCCCTATTAGATTGTTTAATTGATATTTTTGTTAAACACATAAAAATGAACTCTAAAATATGTGTGCCAGAATTGGCAAAACAGAAAAATTTAACGATCTTAATTTTCAAAATGGCTGACTCGTGGATTGACTTACGAGAGACAAGACATATCTCAAAGAATAAGGAAGAGGCAATGAACCTAAAATAATAGAAACAAGGAGAGCATTGGGTATACATGAGAAATGACACTTTCTCATATGTTCTTTGAATTGGGTCATTTATAATTTATGTACAAGGTACACCGATTGTTTTGACTGATGTATTGATTATACCAACTATAAGATGCAATCTGGTTTCATCCCCTGCATTAGTTAAGAAGGGCTTTTAGGTCAGTTTTTTTTTATGAAAAGGTGATTGTGGAAAAGCATTGGAGAGTAGTTTTCTATGATCAGTTTGATGTAGAACATGGCTTATTCAAATTGAATATTAATGAAAGTGAAGATTCTTTTGCTTATATTGATTGCTCCTTTAATGTTGATGTGAATGTATGACATAAACGCTTGGGTCATATAAGTTTAAAGAAGTTGAGAAAATTAACCAACTTTAACTTATTGCCTAACTTTTATGAAAATAGTTTTAATAAGTGTGAGGCCTGTATAAAAGGAAAAATGATAAGAAAAATATTTTTTAAGTAAATAACAAGGGCAACAACCCTATTGTAAATTATTCACATTGATTTATGTAGACCTTTTAGAATAAAAACACATTGAGGAAATGTTTATTTTGTAACCTTTATCGATGATTACTAAAGATATACATATATATCTGAGAACCAATTGAGGCATACAAAAAATATAAGAAGTTGAGAACCAACTAGGGTATGCAATTAAAGTTTTGAGATCAAATAGGGGTAAAGAGTACACCTCTGCAAAATTTTTATAATTCTGTAAAGACTTTAGTATTGCAAAGCAAAATACAATGCTGATGACACCTTAACAGAATGGTATAGTAGAGAGATATAATAAGACTTTATTGAATATGATAATGCCTATGTTAATAGATGTTTCTCTACCAAGGGTATTTTGGAGAGAAGCAGTAAATACAATTATATATATACTCATAAGAGTATGATGTAAAGTTGTATTCTCTACACCATATGAGATGTGGTTTGCAAGGAAACTCAACCTAGGTAATCTTAGGAGGTGAGGATCTATCGCTCATGTGAATATCCTTGACCAGTCTAGACACAAACTAGACAATAGGTCTTTAAAATATGTATTCATCGGATATCCTAAAGACTCTAAGGGATATCAGTTTTATCACAAGGACCATGAACTTATAGATAGCAGGGATATTGAATTCCTAGAAGATACTAAGAATGATATCCTTGAAAATAATGATGAGTATGTTGATGATCCAGTATATCTAGATCAATCATCAATTGAAACCATAGATGATCTTTGTGAACAAACCAAAACTTTGAATGGACATAAAAGACTTACGGTCACACCGTCCTACTTAAAAGATTATCACACTTACCTTGTAGAGGAAATATGCAATTAAGTGGATTTAGATGAGCTGATTGATAACTTGACTTATCAACAAACTATTGGTTCATTTGAATGTGCCAATTAAAAAAAGTATTGGAGTTGTCTGATTTGCCAAAAGAGAGAAAAATCGTAGGTTATAAATGGGTTCTGAAAAAGAGATATAAAGTCAATGGGTCTATCGATAAGTTTAAAGCGAGGTTAGTTGGAAAGATTTTTTTGCAAAAAGAGTGGATAAATTATGTTGACACATATTCCCTTGTTGCAAAATTTGTATCCATAAGGATAATATTAGCAATATCAACATATTATGATTTAGATTTACATCAATTAGATGTAAAGACTACTTTTCTAAATAGAGATTTAGATGAGATCATATATATACAACATCCTGAAGGCCAAGAAGATAAAGTATATAGGTTGAAAAAATCCTTTATGACCTTAAACAGTCACCTCGTTAATGATATTTGATATTTCAAAATGCCATTATTGAACTTGAGTTTGTGGTTAATGAACTTGACCACTGTGTATATGTCTAAAACAATGGGAGCCTTTTATCATCTTATCATTATATGTACATGATATATTGTTGACTGGGAATGACAATGAGATGATTATCAAAACCATGTCATCGTTAAACTCAACGTTTGAAATGAAAGATATGGGAGAAGCATCCTATATCCTGGGTATAAAGATTTCTCGAGATAGAGAATCTAAACTTTTATGCCTAAGTCAAAAGATATATCGATTATATCCTTAAAAAATTTAAAATGAGTGAATGCAAGTCTTCGTTTACACCCATTGTGAAAGGAATCAAATTGAGTAAGGCTGATTGTCCCAATGAAGGAGATGATAAGCCTAATATTACTTATGCACAAGCTGTGGGTAGTTTGATATATGTTATGTTGTTTAAAAGCTGTAATATCAGCTTCATTGTTGGTCTTATGAGTAGATATCAAAGTAATCCTGGTTGATAGCACTAGATAGCTGTGAAAAAGATTCTAAGATATCTTAAAGGAACAAAAGACTTTAAATTGTGTTTTCAAGTAGATATACTGAAAGTGATAGAATACTTAGATGCTGACTTTGGTTGGAGCAAAGATGATAGTAAATTAACCTCAAGACAAATATTCTTATTTGGAGGTAGAGTTGTTTCTTAGGCATATAAGAAACAAAGGACTATGTAGCATTACATATACAAGAGTGTGAGTATGTGGCTTGTTGTATGGATGCAAGAAGTGTCGTTTGGATAAACCGTTTCATTCGTGATCTGAAACTGGATATAGCCAACAAGTCAGTTGTCATTTACTATGACAACATTGCAACCATTACTCTTATTAAGAGTGGAGCTGACAACTCCAAAGCAAGCATATAATGGTTAAATATCACTATGTTCATGATATGGTTATGAGAAAGGAAATATCCATCTTATATATGCCAATTGATGATACGTTGGCAGACCCCTTGGCTAAAGGCATAATAAAAGATCTTTTCTCAAAGCATGTTAAAAACATGAGTTTGATATATGTTTGATTGTTGTTTAGGTAAGAAACCACACAAGGGGTAATGATTGCACAATAATCATAAATGACATACACAAGACCGACCATCAACGAAACATGATTGCACAAATATGTTACATAACAAATATTCAATAATCATAAACCACACAAAACCAATATGTCAGATTACTTGGCTCAAATGGCCAAGTGGGAGATGTAAAGCCGAGAGGATGGTCATTCTCGGCATGATCATCAACAAAAATGGCTAGACCGACCATCTAGCTACTTTCTGTGGATGGTTACAATAACAATCCTATAAGGACTCCCAACGGAAAGCCAGTCAGGGAGTCCGAGAGAATGGAGCTAGATGTTACTCTATAAATACAGAGTAGCACATTGAACTCAAACATACACAAGAAAAATCAAAGAGTAAATCATCTCTAGAAAATCCGACTGCGGGAAACTGAGAATCATACCAATTCTCCTCTTTCTTTTCTGCTCTTCTTCTCTTCACTCAGAACCCATCCGCTACGTATCTGGCAAAGCTATGGGAAGTATCTGGCGAAGCTATGGGAAGTATCCGACAAAGGTGCTGGAAGTCGCCTTCATTCTTAGTCATCTTAAAGCTCGAACTTGTGAAATATTGAAGTTAATTCTGAAAAAGCATAACCATGTTTTATTTGTTTTCTCCAACTCTTATGAGGCCTTCAATTATAGTATATTAATACATTCGCTGTAAGTCTTTGCACTATGGGGAACAATTTGGGGTCTACTGACTATAATAACAATAATAATAATAACGTAAAAGCTCTTGTCTTTGTTGGTTTGTTTCTCTCTTTTTGGAAGAAAACTTTTTTTTTTGTTTTCGGCTATATGTTCTTTTTCTTTTTTTGGCCATGCACTACACAACACCACCACTACACTGCTACTTTGCACACCCACCAACTTACGTAGCTCACACTTTCACCGCCACACTCACATTTTCACTTCACTACACAAACACAAGACACAATGGGAGCAATGCCGTTTGCTCCCCACATATTGGATTCACTTCATTGCATACACCAACCACTTTGCATTCACGTACACTTTGGCATCATATTCCATCACTTTACACACACATTTGCTTATTGATGCACAATTTTTAATTTCAAACAAGTCTACAAACTTGATGCGGGGATTATTGATTTGCACTCATTGTTTAATTTCAAACAAGCGAACCAAGTGCAGTGTCAAGTGTCTCAAGTAATAAATTTCTCGGTGAGTCCGAGGTCGATCCACAGGGAATTGTTGAAGATTAATTAAGGTGAAGTAAATATTTTGTTACTACAATAAAAATTATTTACTTGGGTTAAAAGATCCACTCTTGGTAAATAAAGTAAAAGGTAAGATTAATTTTTTTTATAACTCAATTAGAATCCTCGCAACATTGTGGAGGTTCCAATCCAAAAATACAATATTAAAAGTCTAATTAAAATAATATACGTAATTATATTATGTTTCCTAAAAATATTACCACCACTTATAAATTAGTTAAAGCATTCATTGTGCCAATATTTTGTCTACAATAAATCAAGAACTCCTCTTTACAAAGATAGTTTCTAAATTATAAGAAACAAATTATAATATCGTATAATGGTTACTAGAAAAATATAAATCATTTAAGCACAAGAGAGGAATTAATCTAACCTTACTTTATTACCAAGAGCTTTATTACAACCTTTCACCCAAGTAAAATGAAACTTAGTTACTCATAGATAAGAAGAAAGAAAGAGAAAGAAGAAGAAGAAGAAGAAGAACATGACTTTAATTTAGAACAAAGGAAAATTACTACAAGAAAACCTAGTAACAAAATGGCATCATTTTGGTACCTAACACCTAACACTCTTAATGATCTGCCAAGGCCTCCTTTTATAGAGGATTAGAGATACAAAATGACAAGGGGCTGAGTCATTAGTGCGTGGATGAGTGGAAAATGAGTGGAAAATGCCAAATGACTTTAGGTGAGTGGGAAATTATGGAGATTCCTTGTCTCCGAAATCATGCAGCTCTGAAGTCATTGCATTCGTCATTTTTGAACCAAGTGGTCTTCATGAAAGTTTTAGGCCTGGATCTTAGCTTTCAAATGGCTTTGGTTTGAGTCCAATATCATTTTTATAACTCCAGATACGTTCAAATTACTGCACACTGCCCAGGCCCAGTCACAGCTCCTATGTTCTGACTTCCAAGCCCAATATCACCTTCAAGGAGTCCGATTTTGGAAACAAAGAAGTAAAAGACAAAGAAAAGAAACTTCTTTTGGAAATGATTTTTACACATATCTTGTTGATGATGACCCTTTAACTCAAGCTATTTCTCAAACTTTTTCCTCACCTGTTGCACTTTTTGGAAAGAAGCCATTAAATTCTGAAATTGATTCAATTACAAAATGTAATACTTGGGTTTTAGTAGATTTACCTCCTGAGCAAAACCAATTGGTTGCAAATGGATTTTTAAAAGGAAATATAACCCGACGGATCAATTGAAAAATATAAGGCTAAGATTAGTAGCAAAAGGTTTTACTCAAAAACAAAATGTTGACTTTTTTGATACCTTTGCTCCCAGTAACTAGAATTTCTTCTATTCGAGTTTTGATTGCTTTAGCCTCTGCATATAATTTGGTTATTCACCAAATGGATGTTAAAACAAATTTTTAAATGGTGATTGAGAAGAAGAAATTTATATGATACAACCCGAGGGGTGTGTAGTTCCTGGAAGAAAAAACAAAGTATGTAAACTTCTCAAATCTTTATATGGTCTGAAACAAGCACCTAAATAGTGGCATGAAAAATTTGATCAAACTTTAATCAATGATGATTTTTCTTCTATTGAAGTAGATAAATGTGTATATTTTTTTATTGATTTTATTGATTTTTTTTATTTTTTTATTTTTTATTTTTACAAACAAAGAACATCATATATACATTTTTTTTTAGATGTAACCATTCTAAGCACACACACCCCCACACTTGTTCAAGAACTCATCGAATGACAACTAATGTTATCTTATTCCCTAAGGTCAAGTAAGAATATGATTTTTCATTTAAGGCACATAATGAGTTCAAACAAAGAATAGTCAAATAAGCTCAAAGGGTTAAGCGAGGAAAATAGGTCATTTCTAATGCTTTGTATGTTGAAACTTAGGAATCGAGAATTTCCAAGAAGTCATAAGAGTGTTTGATATCATATTGAAACAACATAATCGCTAAACAAGTGTGACTATTTGATTAAAGTAGCTATTTCAAGAAAAATGCCTCAATCATATTCATGTATGCATATGAAAATGTAGTCTCAAAAAGAATCAAAGCAAGTTCTAGTTCTTTTTTTACTCCAGCAAAATTCCATTACGAGTGAAATTCACACAAGAAAAAGAAAAGAATGGTACAAATGTTCAATCCATTCATCAATAGGCTCAAAATCTCACAAGGCATAATTCTATCATTCTCAAGTCCCACCAATTCAACATCCATAACCAAGCATGTGATTTTTAAGAAAGAAGACAATTAACTCAATCATGCAAATTTTCCTGAATTTGAATTGCTACTTCCACATAAATTAGTTACTACCCTAATTACTCCTTACTCGCCATCAATTTTTGATGCGTCTCAAGAGTAAATAATTTACTCTTTACTACTTGCCATCCCGAATTACTTTTGTTGTTAATAAATTGATGACAAACACAACAAACATATTCACAAACACACTTTTGAAATTTTTTTTGATTTTTTTAATGATAAACACAATAAACATATTAACAAACACACTTCCTAATTTATTTTTTATCCATATACACCAATAGAACTACAATGCCGTGCAAAGGTAAGAAATGGTAAAAGGGTTACTTTGTCGAACCAAGACTTTTGAGCATATTTCAACACGGAAGCCCTTTGTCAGGCTCAAAATGTCTCTCTCATGAACGGTTAACAGGGGAGAGCTGCGTAGACTTCTTCATTTAGCCATTCAAAAAGGGCTTAGAGAGAAGACCAATAAGAGAGAGACAACATAGGCAATGACGAGAGAGCTGGTCAGGACTAGCTAATTTAGACGTTATACAATGGCTGGAAAACTGCAGAAAGACATCAAACAATACTCAAATAGATACTAAAGAATGTCTCCTAAAGGAATATTTATGAAAAGAACTTTTTCTCTAATTTAACAATCTACACCCTGACCTCAGCTGGAATCAGCATTAGGAGCCTCTGATTCTGATGTCCATCAAAGATCCCCAGAAATACCATTTAGAGATTTGACTTTGGTTTTTCAAAATTTGATTTCTGTTTTTTGGTGGAGCACTAGTGCACCTCCATTCTGAAATTCTCATATATGTACGCATATATATGTATATATATATATATATACATATATATATATATATATATACATATATATATATATATATACATATATATATATATACATATATATATATATATACATATATATATATATATACATATATATATATATATACATATATATATATATATATATATATATATATATATGTCAAGTATATAATTCAGTATTCTTTTTACATACCCATCCATCTTCATGTCAGTCCTAATCCATACATGTAGACATCTATGTGACATAGCATGATAAAAGTGTGGCGCGTGTTACTCTCCCCTCTTGGTGTATCAACCAAAACAACTGAGAGTACGTGTCATGTTTAAAACTGCCTTATGGATTTTCGTAAGGATGTTACGGGCATGCCTTCATATGTCAATACATTTACATTTTCTGATAGGAAACAGCCAGCATTTAAGAGATGGCTTCTGGAGTCGAGTCTTTACTGTAGATAAGATCCTTTATCCTTTCCAACCAAAGTGGCTTCATTGTACAACCAATACACGAAAAGAAGCAAACGGATTCTCTGTTTGTTATTTGTGCTTGCTCGATCTTACATCATGTTAGCATTTCTACAAAAGCAAAATCACATTGTACAGGGAGTGTTTGCTCAATGGTAGGGCGCTCTAGCACTGTTGCTGTTGGTGGGGAGTTCGACTTCCTGAGGGTGCATGTGGGTGTTAGGCTTCGGCCTCCCCTTGTAACTGAAAAACAAAAGCAAGATCACATTTAATTGTTTCCTCCCAACAGTTCTAAACCCTTTCTTTGACCAGATTTTGACAAAATTTTGGGCATTAAACTGGCATACGTTCAACTGTAGTACTACACAGCATAAAAAAATCAATCACAAGAAGGTTGGTGCATTTACTGAAGCAGTGGCAGACAATTAACACCAGCCGTGTCAGCATGCTGACTCATGATGAGTTTTTAAAGAGGGCATAAACCCTAGCGTTCAGTCCATAGGTACAATCCATGTGCAATTTGCCCTAAGATTGGGTGGCAAGGAAAAAGATGAATCAAGCACCCTATCATTATGGACTCTTGTGGAATCTTTTACCATGAGTTACATCTCCCAAGTACAAATGCCATATTTTATGAGAACTATAAGTTTCCCAATGCAGCTAGTACTGGGATTGATGACCTGGTTGGAAATTCTTGCGTTGAACTGTCTAGAAGACCTTACTTCAGTACGAAAGAGTCTTGATTAAGGTTTTGATAGCCGTGTGAAGCTAATAGTGAAAGGCAGCATGCGAACCAACCCACTACTGTAAGCAGCCCACAGAAAGGTTAAGTACGGTTACTTTAAGGCAGGCCACCCCGAGAGAGTCAGGCACTTAGGAAATCTGAAGAATTGCTTTGAGACCACTTCTGTAAGCACCCCCACAGAGCGGTGGTTCCCACAGGGCCACCTATAGTGCTCTGTGATCTTTGCCCAAAAAGAAGCTCCTATAAATGAGCACTTGATTCATGACAAGTCTAAAGTTGGTCAACTTTTAGTGAGAGTAGTACTGGGATTGATGACTTATTAGGATGTTCCGACGGTCCCTAAAGGTCTGATTAAGGTTAAGATTAAGATTTTGATTTGCCTTAGGGCTGCATGAATATAATGGTGCAATAAACTATTCCAAAGCATAGATCCTTGCGAGAAGCCGTTATTTAGCTAATGCAATCCACATTTATGTAGGCTAGGACCCACGATGCAAGGGAAGCCCTAACTGCAGGGTGGAGTTTATTAGGCAAATCAAAGAAATATAAAAACGAAAACAAGTTTATCTTTCACATTTCAAGAACTTATCGAAATTTAGCATGCACACCTTGTTCATGAATAGAACCTCCTATATAAGCAAGAAGCCTCAAATAGTGAACAATTGTTCCTTACCTCAAAATATCTCAGCTTAAAAATGGATGATTCATATAAGCAAATGTTATGTTTAGCTAAGAAACACTTCAAAGGTGAGAGAGGAAGACCTCAAAAGTAGCAAGGGAACTATGAAACAGGATCTTACTCTTTCAGAGTTAATGTTAGTATAACACATAATCAAGCTCAATGCCGACTAAAAATCTATGTAGAAGATCCCACTTAATGTAGCACAGATAGATATTTTGTAACTAATGAGGAGACTTCGAGTCTCACCCGGCACCAGAAAACAATGTTGGCTCTTTAAACCCCTATGCACGGCTCAGCTTGGTTAGAAGCACATGCGAGTGGGATGCATTTTAGCATCAAGCAATAAATGGGTCCACTGAAAATCCTTAAGAGGACAGTGTCCCAAGTAGTCATCAATCAACAGTGAATATGAGGTTGTCCAAATCCATTATCGGACAAGTTAACAATTTGGGAGGACTACATGGCTTAATTGACATGGGATGAGCTTGTGTCCTGATCTCAACTCAAACAAATGCACTGAGGTTGGAGAAGACTTAACCAAGTGTGGATCATTGAAGTTCACAAGACATGGTTCATTGGAATTTAAAGGTTGAAGATCCACCTCACGATGCTCTCAATTGTACCAGGGTTTAGAAAATAGCAAGGAGGCATTTTGCAATGCAGGAGTTAAGACTGGGTAATGGATTTGATCAGAGCATGAACTAACATAACACGAAACACAAGATTGCCAACCCCCTATGCATCACTTCCCTTATCAGTTTTGCTTCGTGTTGGATATGAATTCAAGCTATCAACCAATGTTGTAAAATGTGTATCGGTGCCCGTATCGCACTAGGCACCGATACACGATAACTGCACTGTATCGTACGATACAGTACGATATAGTGTAATTTTTTATTTATTGATAAAAAAATATTAATAAATCCAAAAAATTTGAAAGAATTGAAATTAATGAGCAAAACATATATAACACAATCATCATTAAACAAAATTGAATAAAAAAGCTTGATTTGAAACAAATAATTCTTAATAAAATTATAGATGACTATGACTATAAGAATATTGAGAGATCGTGAGAAGAGAACACCCCGAGTATAACAAAGTTAAATAACATTTCATAATGAACAATCATTCATACCATAACGTGAATATTGTATACCTTTAATTAATAAACAACAAAGTTACAATTTACAATCATTCATACCAGAACATTTACAACAATCATCAACAACATAGATCATAATAAACAAAAACATTATAATCGATAGTTAGGATCACCATCACCACAATGTAAAAGAAGCATAAGTGATTTCCGCAACTTCGGATTCTTGGATTTTATACCCCAAAAAATCAGTATAAACTCGTATGATACGAGTTATATCATACAATACAACTCCATATCGTATGATACAATAAATTGCTTTTTCAATACGTGTGCCTATATTGTATTGTATTCTTGTACGATACACGATAAAATCGTATCATATCATACAATATGATTTTTACAACATTGCTATCAACTGTGTTCATGTACCGCTGATGAAGGCAGTGTGCACATATATATGAATTCATTCACCATATGGTGGTTGATTGAGATCAATCCTAATAGGTATAGGGTGCAAGCTAGACGGCTTCCCAATAAAGATGGAACAAGTGATTTCATGCACAATGTCATTGGTTTGTGTCTGGACGCCTCAAAGAGGCAGCCATTCTGCACCATGAACATTGGACTGAAAGAATAAGGAGAGAGATAAAAGTCTTCATGAATGTCATGTGCCCTAATATCTAATTCAAATTGTTTCTATGTAAGTTGAAGAAGAACACCTGATCAGGAGCGTCTCAAGAGACTAATATGAATAGAACAAATCCTTGATACTTCCTTCGCGAAGAAGTCGGACGCTCAATATGTTGAAGCAAAAGTAAAAGAGAAACTAAAAAGAAACATCGTAGTTCATTTGATGGTAACTGTGAAGCATTTCTGCACCCGAACAAGCAAATATTCACAAATCGAAGATTAGATAAAAGAACAAAACTTTGATAACAAAAACCTTTGAATCACTATGTACTCTACACTAAACTATTTAAGTTACCATTTTTAGTAACAAAATATGTAAAAGAGTTGGTGTGCAGAGTTAGACACAGGAGGAAGTACCAGTTTCAGATGCCTGCGCATATCTGACACAGATGCAACATGTTATTGCAAGTATCTATGTAACATCGGCATCACCTAAGAACAGAATTTGTTAAGCTTCCAATCTTCAACAATCATTCTCCAGAAAGTCAGCGAGCCGTCATAAAGTACAAGACAGAAATGAAACTACTAAAGAGGAACTTCTGTTGAACGATGAATACACAACAAATGAAAAGTCATCAAAATAGTAAGTCCAAAGGACTTTCCATGATCCATATGCTAAAAACACTAAAAAGTACTTAACATGTCTTAAACATTATAAGCATGAAAAAGACACATCATCATGACTAAGAAAGCCTGCCTCTGACAGAAGATTTAATTGCAATTAACGTTCAAGAGGATTCAGGCGCCTGCTGGTTCACTCCAAACTTTACCAACAATTTGTTAACTGATTCCGCAGAGCAAACTTGGTATCTCACTTCTCCATTAGGGGATAAAAAGATCTCCGCGAGTTCAAGCTTGTCAGAAGTGAGGCTTGTGCTATCCATGGTTTTGCTGAGCACTTTCAACACAAGCTGAACTGCCTCTTCTCTCGTGATGTCATCCTTATATTCCTGTTTAAGCATGGACTGGGCAGCTTGGTTATTCGCGCCAATGGCAGCAGCCTTCCATCCCGCGTAGTTTCCACTTGGGTCGCTCATGTACAATTGAAACCCAAAGTTCTTATCCCAACCAGCAAATAAAAACGAGACACCAAATGGTCGAAGCCCACCAAATTGTGTATATCCTTGCTTTGTATCACAGAGGGACTGCACTAGCTGCTCAACAGGCATAGGTTCCTGGTACGCGTAAGCATATCGCTGGGCTTGAACCCGTGCGGTATTGATCAGAATGTTTGCGTCAGACATGATTCCAGCCACGGCACATGCTAAATGATCATCTACCTTGTACATCTTCTCCGTAGATTTCGAAGTTTGAAGAAGTTTAGATGTAACTTTTTTCTCACCAACCAACACAACTCCATCCTTGGCCAGGACCCCAATCGCAGATCCAGCATTTCCTATAGCTTCCATAGCATACTCAACCTGGTAAAGCCGGCCTTCAGGAGAAAAAATAGTAGTTCGACTATCATACCGCCTAGACATGTTCGCTGCAACTGCATGGAAGAACAGAAAATGCATTATGAAATGTAAAAACAAAATTTGCATTTGGGACATATACACATAACATGCAAATTTTAAAGAGGGCTAAAACCCTCAAACAAATGTAAGCTTGCGATCATACTGAAACCATGTTCTTACTAACTGTATTCAAAAGAACGTTCATCAAATTCAAGAACTTACATGATGCAGATAAGGAGTACAATGCACTGCGACCGAAAATATTATTCTCCAAGACAAGGGTGAAAAGGTGCAGATGGGATGGGCATGTTTCACAAGAATGTTCAATATGTATGAATTTAATACACAGAAGTATCCATTAAGCCATGGAAAAATTGAGTACATAAGTTAGGCATACGATGTACAATGAACCTTACACTAAAAGTCTATGACTCTATATTACAAGTCATCACGTAAGCAATCAGAAGTACAAGCATGTTGGTGGATGTTTTGAAGATCCATGTTAGATTGTCATGACAAAACCCAATGTCAACAGAAAAACCAACCAAAACTACTGCTTTCTCAAGTCTCAACAGTCAACACTATGAGTGGATAAGACATACATGGATTCTTAGTCCCTATTGTGCTCTATCTTGGGGCATGCCCCACATTTTATCTAAAAGATCATGTTTTATGGTTTCCGTGCAACATTTTTTAGGTCATTTAGTGCTTACTCCTGACATGTCACTCATTTGCACTGGAACTAATTACAACTTCTCCTCTCTGCACAGGTATAAACCACTTCAATTGACATTTTCTTTTTCAAATTTTGATAGCTTTCTCTACAGTTTTATTTCGCATATGGCCTTTCTCTGAACTTGTTCCAGATATCTTTTAAAGGCATTGATGATTAATCGCCAACATTTTTCTATATTCCTGTTAAAGAAACAGCCGATATCCATCTCCATCTTAATTTACTCATTAACCCCCACCATGCAAATTGGCTTTTTTGGTATTTAATGTGTTCCAGTCTTCACTCGTGAACCAGAAGAAGTAATTCAACAAGCAGGAAAGTCCACGAACATAATCCCCCAAGAATGCATCAATAACAATTCATTAGAAGAAAAGGAAAATCCATGTTGTGAAAACCTCAATAATGGTTACAGAAATTCAAGAAAGCAGGCTTCCGATACTATCAACCACTCTATTCGTGTATTCCAGTTATTGGATGTCATCAAATACTTACTGTCCCCACTAGGTATATTAATAAGTCATTCTATCTACACTCAGGCAAACATTTCCCCAAGTAATTGGTGGGCATCCATATAAATCTCGCAGTCCACAATTACAACAGCTCCACGAACTCCACTGGCTTTTATAAAAACTTCAACATAAAGGACACAAAACACATCCATTTCATAAAGTTTGAAACAAAGAACTAAAAAATCCTTCCGCCATCAAATTTTCCACATTTAGCAACCAGATCGGAGATGTGGTTCATCAGAAGCTTAATTCAACCAAAAGAATATGAGGGTAAAGATCAAAGGATCCGTTAAGATGGTGAACAGACAGATAGGCACTCGTGAGGAACAAAGGCACCTCAAATTTCAGTCATCAGACATCAGAATAAAATAAAAAGTGATCTCATTCCTCGGGCAAAGATGTGGATCCATACAATACGGGAAAAACTAGGGCTGTGGTTTCATCACAGCCGAAAGCTCACAGGAGATGAAAGATGCAACGATAGATAAAGTAATATGAATGTCCAAAGAGAACCGAGGAATTTACAGTTAAACGTAGAAAATGCCTAAAACCATGTAGCGAGCGAGAGACTTACTGAGAAAACTTGGGCAATCGGTTTCCTTCCCGCTTCGGTCAGGCTGGATCACTTCGCAGACGACAATTACCCCGTTTTTATACGTAATATTGGTAGCATAGATTTTCTTACGCTGATCACGCGCTCACATAAGGTTATGTACGGGTGCGTTTGGATCGTCAGATCCCGGCCCTGCGATGTAGGGCTCACATACAAACCCTAACCACGGTGGTTCGGCTCGGACGAGTTTCAGGTAGACATAACCGGTTCTGGGTAAACCGGGACTTGCAGTCCAAACGATCGGTTGCGGTTCACATGGAACCCAAGAACTGCTGGTTCCAGTTCGCCTTCTCAGTGTTCTATTTTCCAAGGGAAATATACAAAATTTTCATCTTTAGACGGTTAAAAACCATCGATTGTGGTTAATGTTTGGTTGAAATTGGTTTATAAAAATCATAAGCTGTAATTTAACCGCTAGGGTCTTCGAGTATCCATCCCAGCCTTCAATTTCGATCGTCCCATATGTGTATATATATTACATATGTGTGTTGTGTGTTTATATAACATATGTGTATATATATTACACTATATATATATATATATATATAATCACTTCTAATTTAATAATATTAAATATTTTAGAGTATATATAAAACATACGATATAAACAAAACTTTTTTAAAATTATTATTATAAGTTGAGATGGGACAAAACAAGTTAAACCAAAGTGAGCACCGGGTTTGATCCTAATGACTTTATCATCTGCCCCCTTCCCATTATCATCCCTAGAAAGTAGCGGACGTATATTGAGTAAAAACCTATGAAGTACATGAACTTCTTTTAAGAGACGTTCTCCGTTTCCATATGTATCGAAAACGAAATACTCCAATGAAATCATGGAGATGTTTTCCTGAAGTTTTTCGTTTATAAAAAACATTTTCTTAGAGTTTTTCGTTTATAAAAAACATTTTCTTAGAGTTTTTCGTTTTTAAAATATGTTTTCTCTTTAAAACTGAAAAAAAGAGGAATCTAAACTCTCTCTCTCGTTTTCAATCCTAAACTATACTGACTACCATCGTTTTCGCTATAGGCTTTATTCAACCAGAGAATTGGAGTTTCTATTTCTTGGCAAAGGGAGGGTGTGATTCTTAGCAATAACACTTAAAGTAGATGCATTTTTTTTTATATTTATCAGTTTAATGCAGTTAGGTATTAAATTTATTATTGAAATTTGTAAAGTTTTTTATTTTTTATTTATTTTCGGTGACATGAATATAATTTAGAAGCTATTAAAAAAGTATGAAGAACAATATTATTAGACTCATGCCTTAAAAAAAATCCTCAATCATGAATAGGTAACTTGTTATATATTGTTGTTTTTCCGTTTCTTATGTTTGAAGATTTGCCGTTTTCCGTGTCCGGTTTCGTTTCTGCCCTCGTTTCCTTTTGTGTGCAACGTCAACTAAAACAAAAACGACTTGGGGCTGAAGGAACTGGACCCTTGACAGTATTTGCCACACGTAGTATCGTGTCTTTTAAACGTGTCTCAGTAATGCATTCCTTTTGTTCCTTTTCTTAGTGAAATCCTTAAATTCCTCGTTGCATTCCCGCGTGTTTTCCGTTTTAGGCTTTTGGAGGGAAAGGAGAGTGGCGACCGTTTGTTTGGTGAGAGCCAAAGAAATGGAGAGGAGGGAGCGGAAACCTAGGGTTTTCCGGCGATGGAATCCAGAGACTTCCTTCTCGTCTCCATCCCTGCCTTCGTCAGCGACGCTGCTTCCGCCTCGCCGTTTGCCTCTTCTTGAAGAGACGCTTCGTCGCTGTCCAACCTTCCTCCAACGGCGTCGAAGATCACGCCGTCGCCGATCCTTTCAATCCCTCTAAGCGTCAGGGGTGAGTAAACTCCTATCTCCTCTCAAGATTCCCTTAATTCGGCCGGATATCCGTCGCATTGCGTTGGTTTGCGGTGCGGCATATCGTCTCGATCACTTTGCAGTTTCAATTGATTCGTTTCCTTTAAGTATCTCCTTTTTAGTAATATTTGAGGAAGAATTTTGAATACTTGGTACTTTTTTCATTGTTTCGTAGTGTTTCCACATTCGTATTAAAATTTGGAAGGATACACGGGAATACGCGCGTCGCGTGCGCACTCATCACACACACAGGAGCACTTCATGTGCTGCTAAAGATAGGATTCTCTAGTTTCCGTGTGCGTGTGTGAGAGTGTTGCCAACAGTGTTTTCGGACACTGTGTTCAGAAATATAGTCTGGATACCTTTCTCTGCTCGTTTGTATGCATGTTTGTGCGTTTAGAAGCAGAGGTTCCTCTGTGTGTGTCTTTGTGTGCACGCTTGCGCGTTGCTAAACAGACGCGTGTGCGCGTGTGCATGTATTTCACGAAACAGAAGTTTCTGGAAATTGTTCTTTCTTTATTACCACTTTTCTAGCATAATGAGAAAAGAGTATTTAAAAAAAGGTAGAGATTGTGAATTGATGTGTTATGTTCTCCTTTTCTTTTGTAGGTTTCAGACGAATTCATTCTCTTGACTTTGGCATTTAAAACTCTATTCTATGTTTCTGTAGGTACTTGTCATGGGATGATTATTTCGTGGCCATCGCATTTCTATCGGCCAAGCGTTCCAAGGATCCAAATAGGCAGGTCTAGTATCTGCGTTGCATACCTTTCTCGTTTTGGTTAGACATAGACATGGTTAGAAAAACTAATATTGTACAAAAATTCCAGTTTCTTCTTTACCAGTACAAGGCCTGTGAATTTAGACACGAGCACCGCAAAAAAGTAAGATGAAGGCCAATAGAGTGTTCTAAAGAAATCATGAAATATGCTCATGTTGGTCTGATGAAAAATAGAAGACGGTGATGATTAAAAAAACGTAGCGAACCCATGTGGTGTGGAAAGTGAGATGGTTTTTGTCTAGGTGATTTATCTTGTCTTAACCAGTTGACCTTGTACAAGAAATCGCACTTTTGTCTCCTCTTTAATAATTCAACAAATATTCTTGAACATTCTCTATTTATATAATCTGTCATGCTGTTCCAAACGGCTTTGGTGTGATCGGGAGAGCAATCAAACAACCCCTTTTGATGCCTCCAAATGTAAATCTTTTGTGAACGGGGGAGATTATATTAGCATTTAAAACTCTTTTTGGGCCCAGGGCCCTTCTCGCCTCCTTGGTGTGGCCCTTGAATGACCAACATTTTATGGAGAACTTCTGTGTATCGTATTGCATACAAAAATTATCTGGTTGGTGAGTGCGATTGGTGCAGTTGGATATGCAAGTAGGTGGATGCATAGTCCTTCTAAACATCGTATGAATACAATTTTTCATATTATTCGATATTTGAAATCCTCTATCACGTATGGCTTGCTATATACTCCACACCCAACTTTGGATATAGAAATTTACTCCGATATTGATTGGGCAGGTTCGAAGACTGATCGGAAGTCAACATCAGGCTATGTAATACGTGTAGGAGGAAATATTGTATCCTGGAAAAGCAAGAAACAGTCTGTGGTAGTCCGATCTAGTGCAGAGGCAGAATACCGAGCTATTGCTCTAGGTATGTGTGAAGGACAGTGGATTATCTCACTCTTAAAAGAAATTGGATTTAAAGAAAACTCTCCGATTACATTCTTTACAGACAGTAAAGCTGCCCTGCAAATAGCACAGAATCCAGTCTTCCATGAAAGGATAAAGCGCATTGAGATCGACTGTCACTTTATCTGAGAAAAGATTTTCAAAGGAATTTTCAATCTAGTTTATGTTCGCTCAGAGGATCAATTGGCAGACATTTTCATCAAATCAACATAAGTTAATGGCCTTCAGAAAGCACTCTCACAGTTGAAAATTACAAGTCTTCAGGAGTTAACTTAAGGGAGCGTGTTGTGAAGAGTAAGTTGACAAAATGTTTAGAGTCTAGGTTGTGTCGTGTAATGTCTTTATGTTCAGTTCTATGTAATTAGTGTGAGTTATGTACGGTTTGGATTCCAATGGATTAGATTCTGATCCATTGAGACTCGAATCCTATTAGTTACTAATTAGGGGTATTTTAGTCTTTTAAGTTAGATTAGTAGTATTTAAAATATTGTCATTAGGGTTAGGGTGTGTGAAAAAATGTGGGCAGAAGGTGGCAGCAGCCAAGGGGTGTCGACCTGCACCCTTCTTCATTTCCTCTTGTATTCTTCTGTTTTCTGGTGAATAAAATATATTTTGGAGGGTCAAATCAACATCCAGGTTATCCTATTATTTCTCCAACAGACCAAATCTCCTCCAAATATTCCACGGATTATTGGCTTTCACAAGATTCATGTTATTCGCCTTTTTCTTGCACTACCTAACCTTTTAATGACCGTTGTTACTGGAAAGGGGGTTCACTGGTGTCTTATGATGCGAGAGTTTTGCTTCTCCAAATTGACGTATCTTGTGAGGAACAGTCAAGAGATTGGATTTCTGACTTGAAATGGAAATTTGAGGATCTGTACTAAACTACTATTCTGGCTAAGACCCGGAAAATAGTTAGTCAGATATGTAAGATTTATGTAGTTGCATCAACTTAAAAGATTTGAAGATGGACCCAACCGTTTCAAGTGTGTCAGAGGTTTTCAGGCATTGGTTTGTGTGGAAAATGAGGATTCCATTGTTCTTAGTAATGCAATATTGCAGTTCTATCTGAAAAGGAGCATATAACTACCTTTTATGAGAAATTGGGAAAGCCAGCACCATTCTTCTCCTAGTTAACATTCAACAGCTTTCTAGCTTGAGAATTCCTGCTTTACTTCCTGGTCGTCTATGGCAGTGGCTAATAAGCAGGAATTGCGGTTTCACGAGTGTGGCTCTGAAGGACACAATATGACAATTCACATAGAATCCTGGTTTCCATAAGCTATTAATCATTAGTAAAGTGATAATTGGTAAATTCTTAATAAAACACGGAAAAATACTGGAAATGGTGAAAAGGTATCAGCATATCCTGGCTCTATCTTTCACCCGAATTGTTTAATGAGCTGTGAATGCAAGATATGAGACTGTCAGCTGGATTTGGACCTGTATTGGACCATTTTGGGTGCTGCTGGCAGGCCAGAATTTAAGTGTATTCTTTTGTGCTAAATACTTTAAGTTTCAAAAAGATCTTTACTGGAAGAAGGTTTCATGAATCACTTCTAGCTTATACACAAAATGTGCATCTTAAGAAAAGCAAAGGAAAATCTCGAAACGTGAGGGCAGGGGTCTTCTGCACTTAGTTCGATTATGCATGCACTACAAGTTTATCTAAGATGACACTGTTCTTAAACTAATGCATAATAGGTAATGTTCTATATCCAGAACTGTCATTGCTATTAGTTTAAGTGACATTTTTTTGTAGTATTTGGTATTTTTGAAAATATTTCAGTACTTTTAAATATATTTTGAAATTTAAGAAAACTTCTATGTGCTTAGATCATTCAAATCTTTTCAACTGGAACCACAACTTTACACATAACATTACAATCATTTGTAATCAATGCCAAAAGAAATTCATCTACGTCTCACTAAAAAGGTATATGCTAGTTCACCGTTCCTATACAATATATAGAGCGTTTCAAGTTCTCTCTCTCTCTCTCTCTCTATATATATATATATATATATATATATATGGAGATGTTACACATAGAATTAATGCTGGTTGGTTAAAATGGAGAGGAGCATCAGGTATTCTTTGTGATAAGAAGATACCATTAAAATTAAAAGGTAAATATTATAGAGCAGTAATTAGGCCTGCCATGTTTTATGGTTCTGAGTGTTGGGCAGTTAATCATCAACATGTACAAAAGATGTCTGTGACAGAAATGAAGATGTTGAGATGGATGAGTGGTCATACAAGAAAAGACCGTATACATAATGAGGTTATTAGAAACAAATTAGGAGTGGCACCAATAGAGGATAAAATGAGAGAACATCGTTTAAGATGGTTTGGACATATAGAAAGAAGATCAAAAGAAGAACCTGTAAGAAGGTTAGAAAAACTAAATTTGGAAAGTATTAAAAGAGGTAGAGGACGACCACAAAAGTGTTGAAAGAAACAATAAAGAATGATCTAGCTTATTGGGAGTTAACTGCTAACATGGCACACGATAGGGATCTGTGGAAACAAAGAATCCATGTAGCCGACCCCGTCTAGTATGGGAAAAGGCTTAGTTGTTGTTGTTGTTGTTGGAAAATGATGAATGTAATTTTGAAGGTTATAAGAGTATTTAAAGAATGATAACAATAATCTTAACCAAAAAGACAATCACTTTATATATATATATATATATATATATATAACCTTTAAATTATGTAAGGGATCACCCTTGGATGGCCGGTCTCAAGCCCGGATAAAGGAGGAGGGTTGCATTAGGTTTCCGACAGCCGGCTTAAAACTTTGTAGGATTTATTTACCATGGATTCTATAAATTATGAAAGGGTTCTATAGAAACAAAGAATCCATGTAGCTGACCCATTAGTATGGGAAAAGGCTCAGGTGTTCTATGCATATAACCTTTAAATAATGTGTGGTCGCACTTGCCTAGATAGTTAGTGTCGCTACGTTGGTGTTTAGCCTAACGGCTTCTTACATATCAATGTCTCCAGACGAGGAAACGTAATCATCTTGATCCACTAATTTCACATACTCCGACTACTATATTTTGGAAGGTTTGTTCTATTTCAGGAGACGAACCAGATATTTTTCTAAATTCGGAGTCGTGGTGAAAACACAGTAGAGGGTTTCTGAAAGATTTCCAGCATCTGCTTGAGAATACTTCTCTTTGGGCATTGATCTATCATATTTTCATGTATCTAATGTATTTTCCCTTTCAGCTGGTGAGCAAGTCGGATAATATTTGAAACGAACACCAGCCCAGAGAGAGGGAGAGAGAGATGCTTTGATGAAGCAAACAGATTGTTTTGTACACTGAATTGATTGAATTTGGAAAGAAAGCATAGTACAACACAAGATTACATGGTAGCAACATGGCCAATCTCCCATTCTTGATCTCCTTTGTTCTCAACTCCTTGATCTTCTCAGGAGAACCACTTCCCCATCCAAGAGGGTCAAACCAAAGCCCACCTGGGTAACCAACATCAGTCCCTGTGAGCTTGTTGTTGGGAAAGATAGGGTCAGTGTTGACACTCCCTGGCTTGATGCGGCCCACCCTATGAAGATGAGCTCAACCAGAAAGAGAGTAGTCTTATCCGTGAAGTACTCCTGGGCTCCAGCAGTGTACCATGATGGTGTGTTGAGGATGCCTATTTTGGTGAGAAGCTCGGGGATGAAGATACCGGCGGCACCTAGCATGGCCCATCTGCAGTGAACCAATTCTGCCTGCTGGTTCCATTTCAGGCTGTCTGGATCAGAACCTACACTTGTCCAGATTCAATTGTTTTGTCATTTTTCTGTAACAAGCTAGTAGAAACAAGGATTCACTGGTTGCTGTGTAATTAACGCATACTGACCAAGGCCAAGAGGATCGAACCCGAAGTCTCCAGGAAGGCTGCATCCAAGGAAGGCATGATTTAAGGCCGGAGCCCGACCATAACGTCTACTAAAAACAACAGAAATGGTTACACCCAGAGATTGTTACCTTCCATCGAGCCATTCTGGTGGTGTGCTACCAGGGAACCAGAGGGGTCTTTCAGGTGCAGCTGCTGCATTCACGGTGAAGACACGCCCGATCCTCGGAGTAGCCGATTTTCCATGGCAAAGCGGCCTTCCGGCTAGAAAGGAAGCCTTGGTTGCTACCAATGAAATTACAGTCTTCTGTGAGCTGAAAGTCAGATACATACAAACACACCATGGGTGAGATTAATGATAATCAAACAACTTAATCAGAACGTAGCATCAATTAAGGCGATGGTGAAAATGCGTGCCTGGAAGGGGAAACTGCCACTGCAGCGATTGCGGAAGAAGCACAAGCAGAGGCCATTTCTGTTCTCCCCTTCTCTGGTTTGATTGTGGTATGTCAGAATGGCAATGAGTGTGAGAGATGGCCTATTTGTTTTAACACACAAGGGCCTTATCCTTTGAAATTTTTGGAAGGGTTCTGATTGGGCAACGAAGAGCCAAATTGAAAGCAGAATCTAGAACTGGCTTCTCAGCCTCTTGCTATCACCTGACGTGGATGAGGGAAATCTAGTTCAGGTAATACATCTCTCTCTCTCTCTAAAATTTGCCAAGTAAATACTAGTGAGTTTGCGAGAAGTTGGGATTTTAAATGGGTGCTCTTTATTTACTGAATGGATCTGAGCCACATGTATGAAGATAAGATTCTTGTGGGGTTCAATGGTGCCAAATTCTTTTTAAGACCAGCTAAAGAAAACGAGTATAACTGTAGAGATACTAGGGGAGTCGGTTCATCTGCTTGTTTTTTACAGGTAAGCAGTTAAGAGGCAGACCCCTACCACATGCACTCTCGGGACCTTCAACTTGAACGTTTTATCTGTTTAGCCACGAGAGTTATATCTCCTTCCTTTACAGTAATTTACTTGTTTACTTAACGAAAGCAGTTGTTTGGACTGCTTGCAAGCACATTGAGGAAGGTCCCAAACGGGAAAATGGCGCCAATCTGTTAGGTTTCTATGTGAAAATTTACCAGGAAAAAATAAATGAAAAAGAAAAATAATAAGGCCAACATTTCAATGGTGTTGATGGGAAGTAGAACAAAATCTGGTTTGTATTGATTCATTGCAAAATTAAATTGGACTAATGTGCCGACTGCTGAGTTTGTAATGAAGGTGCCAAAGTGACGTAAAACTATGGAGCTTGTGTAACCTTACGTTTCTCATGGGTTTGGTTTGCATAAGAATGCGTATTTACCACTCTTGCCCGCTATCGAAAGTGCAAAGTCGAGTGTCTATGGTAAAGCAGGAAGTTTCAAGAGTAGCTCAAGGTAGCAAGGTTCTCCCCCATTTCTTACATTCCATGTTTTTATATTGGTTAGCACCGCTATGCTATCAATCTTTAAGATAAAAATACACGTATGAGATTGAAATTACAAAAGATGTACGTTTAATCTATAAAAGATACCTATGACAGAAACAAAGTGTTGTTTTCTTGCAACGGAGCGATGCCGTTGGGCTTGAATTGCTTAGCACTACATCAAGGAGGATTGTTCAGTAGAACAAAATACAAAAGAGAGAACAAGAGCCAGAGTTAGCAGAAGACTATGATATCTGTATATTTTGTACTTCTCATTAGTTTTATTCCTATGATGTCCGTTATAGTTAAGAGAAACGTCTCCCTGTATCAATTGATTTAATTTATAAATGAATGTTAAATAATGATCTAACTTATGTTTTATAAATGAATGTTATCTTTGCTCCCAGCAAAGTAAGCATCTAAGTATCCTACCACTTTCAGTTCATCAACTTGAAAACAAAGTTTCAAATCTTTTGTTTCCTTCAGATATCTTAAAATCCTTTTTACAACTATCTAATGTTGTCATTGAAGACTACTTTGATATCTACTCACAAGACCAACATTGAAGGTGATATCAGAGTTTAGACTCTATCTCGAGAGATCTTTATACCTAAGATATAGGATGTTTCACTCATAACCTTCATTTTGAACCTTGAGTTTAACCATGACTTGAAATCATCTTATTGTTATTCCCAATCAACAATATATATCTACGTATAACGATAAGATGACAAAGTGGCTACTACTATTCCATACATATATATACAGTGGTCAAGTTAATTAGTTACAAACCCAAATTCTAAAATAACATTTTAAAAAGTCAAATACCATTAGTGATGGAGTATTTGAGGCCATATAGAGATTTTCTCAACTTATAAACTTTATCTTCATTGCCTTCAACTAAATATCCTTGGTTGCTGCATATATATGATTTCATTTAAATCTTTGTTTAGAAAAATTGTCTTTACATCTAACTGATATAAGCCCAAATCATAATATGCAGATATTGTCAAGATTAATTCTTATGAATACAAATTTTGTAACATGAAAATATGTCTCAACATAATCTATCCTTCTTTTTGCAAGAAACCCTTTGCAACCAACCTCGCTTTAAACTTAACGATTGAATCGACCTTATACTTTTATTTTAGAATTCATTTGCAGTCTAGGACTTTCCTTCCTTTTGACAAATCAACCAATTCCTAGATTTGGCTTTTCTCATTGGATTCAATTTCTTTATCCATGGCTTTCTCACAGTCTGTTGTTTTCGATGAGTTAATAATTTGTTGATAAGTCAAGTTGTCAGTCAACTCATCTAAATCCATCGAATTACACACTTCTTCTAAAAGATAAGTGTGATAATCCTTTAAGTATGACGGTGTGACCCTAAGCCTTTTATGTCCACTTAAAGTTTTGATTGTTCGAGGAAGTTCTTCTATTGGTTCAAATAATGATTGATTTATATCTACTAGATCATCCATATACTCATCATTATTTTTTAAGATGTCATTCTTAATATCCTCTAAGAATTTAACATCTCTACTCTCTATCAATCCATAGTCCTTATGATAAAACCGATATCCCTTTAAGCCTTTAGGATATCCGATTATATACATATGAAAGACCTGTTGTCTACCTTATCTGTAGACTAATCAACATGCGCAATAGATCCCTACCTCCTGAGATGATCTAAGTTGGTTTTCTTCCAAACCACATCTCATATGGTGTAGTAAATATAGTCCTGTAGGATACTCTATTAAGTACATACATCATTGTACTTACTATTTCTTCTCAAAATATCCTTAGTAGAGAGACATCGATTAACATTAACCTTGTCAGTAAGGTAATGTCATATCTTTCAACTACACCATTTAATTGAGGTATCTTGTGCATTGTGTTTTGCTTTAAAATACCAAAGTCTGCATATAGAATTTCAAAAATTTTGCACAGATATATTCTCCACCTCTATTTCATCTTAAGACTTTGATTAAATGTTGTAGTTGATTTTCAACTTTCTACTTATATTTTTTAAATGCTTCGAGTGCCTTAGATTTATGTGCTACGATATATATATATATATATATACGTGTAACTTGATAATCATCAATAAATGTTATGAAATAAACATTTTCTTGATGGAACTTTACTCTAAAGGGTCCACATAAATCAATGTAACAGAGTTATTCTCCTTGTTTACTTTAGGAAAAACTTTTCTTCTAATTTTTCCTTATATACAAGCATCACACTTGCTGAAAGTATTTTCCTCAAATTTTGACAATAAGTAAAAGTTGAATAATTTCCTTCGAGACTTATATGCCCAAGGCGTTTATGCCATACATTCACATCAACATTAAAGGCACAATAAATATAAGTAGAAAAACTTCATTTTCATTGATTCTTAATTTGAACAATCCATGTTCTACATCAAATTTCTAAGAAAAAAATATTCTTTAATATTTCCCCACAATCACTTTGCTAAGAAAAACCTAACTTCAAAACCTTTCTTTATTAAGGTAGCGACCAAAAATAGATTGTGCCTTAGTTCATACAACCGATGTTCTAAAGGACACTGTACGCAGAACATTCGAGAAATTATTATTTCTCATGTACACCTGATGTTCTCCTAGTTTGTAATCCTTTAGTTCGATTGCCCCTTCATTTATTTTTGAGATGTGTTAGGTCACTCTTAAATCAATCTACCAAACAGTCATCGAGCGGTCCACGTAGAGACATTTTAATATCACGCAAATTATGTCGTGTTTCTCTGATTGTACGCGTTGTGGGTTGTTTCCTCCACTCTTATTGTTGCGGCAATCCCTCTTCTAGTGTCCCACCTTTCCACATCTGAAACACTTAACCCGAGAAGTGGTTTCCAGTATTTTCTTAAAAGATTAACAACCTTTTTTGTTATTTTTGCCAAACTTTTTCTTTGGTTGGGTTTGGAGCTATACCCTATCTCATCTTCTACTATTAGCAATTTTTCTTTTATGTTTTTATTCATCTATTCTTACTCAATTGCTAGTTTTAGGAGCAATTCAAAAAGGTTGATTTCAGACTGTAGTATAAGAGCAGTGGTGACTATGTTTCATGATGGAAAAGATTGTTCAATATGGTGGATATCTACATCGGTTTCGGGATATCTACATCCATCACTACCAGACTGTTCAAAAAGTATTGTAGGAATTATATTTTTGTAGCAACAATTGAACATATAGTTTGACAATTGTATCATATTCAGCTGTTATAGAATCAAACAACTCTTTCGTGATCTCGAATTACAGAAAAACCCTAATAAGTCATCCTCCATGTACGTCAACATGACAGTTCTTGCTATTATGTCATCTTTAAGAAATATCTTATACATTTCTATTTGTTACTCTGTGGTGTCTGGTAGTGACGGATGCAAAGTTTCTTTTAAACATACTCTACACCTTAAAGTGTTATAACGAGCAAGATTCTTTTCTTACATGTTTGGAAGTTTAAGCCGTTTAGTTTCTCCATTTTTGTCAGTTTCGACATACATATTATTAAGTTCATTTTTATGTGTAGCAATTTTAACAAATAAACGGTCTAAAAAGAAAACATTCACCAAGCAACAAACCACAAATAACATATTTCTAATTAACACGGTGCACAATATCCAAATAATGAGTTGAAAATAACTCATTTATAATATAAAATCAAGCTAGGATAAATTTTTAATTTTCTCAAAAAAAATCTTGCTTTCGATAATTTCCCAAAACACTAGGGATAAAACAATACTTTTATATTTTGTCCAGTTTTATAATTTTTTAAAAGACTAAGGACAAAACAGTAAAATTGGTGGTTAGTTTTTTTGAAAGATTCATTACTGATTAGGGTTAAATGCGTAATTTTGTCGCTCAATCTAAATCTGTAATTTTCATAAAAGATAGAGCAAAATTATCATTTGATACAATGACAATACTGTAATATGTTTAACCGCTAAGGGCAGGAAAATAATTCAATCTCTTAATTTTTCATAATTTTCATTAAATGTCAGAGGGCAAAACAAACTTTTTGCCCGTTTGAGGGTAAAACTATCTTTTTATTTGAAAATATCTAGATATTTTGGTAATTTTACCAAGTGGCAGTTCATGATTTTCAAAAATCAACCGGGCAGAGTGGACTTTTCAGTTCACTGTCTGAGGTGGTTTATGCCCGCGATTTTCTAAAGGATTTAAAAGGGGAGGAGAGAGATATGGTTTTTCGAGAAGAAGAGAGAGGGAAAGCGAAGTGGTGCTTCGCCCACTAGTCTTTTGGTCGGGGTTCTGTCGATAGTTCTTTGACCGAGGTTCTGGTGAGCAATTTTCTGGCATGCTTGTGATCGTTTGCTGGCCTTTTTACCGGGGTTCCCTTCTCTATACTTTCTCTTCTGGGCCGACTTTTGCCTTGGCCCTGCCCTATCTCAACTTGAGCTAGTTTTTGCCTGCCTCTACTATGTCTCAACTTGGGTCGACTTTTGCTTGTGATAGGGAGTCTTCTTTTTCCTTTCTTCTCTTTTCTTTTTATTAAGCATCCCTTATGCCCTGATACCAATGTCGGTGCTTGCAGTTGTCTTCCCAACAATCTATGAATGTTTGAACTCTAGTTGTCTTCTCAACCGTCCTCTACAACCTGATATATTCCTCGCTCTAGGTACGCAGCAATGGTGAATTACTGTGAAGAAGAATAGGTAAGAATAATTTGTTTGAGGTTTCCTCAAAGTAGGATTTTCATGAGAGCTTTTTAGTATGTTTTGATCTCTGCGTTGCTCTTTATTTATAGAACAACACCTGCTCTTGAACCTCCTCGGATTTTTGGTATGACTCTTATGAAATCAAATACAATCCTTGAATCCAGAGAACCCTTCGCTCAAGGGATCTGAATGGAGACATGATGAGTTAAACTGAAGGGGATGCTCTCTGGTATGCTACTTGTGCTGTCTATGCCAGTGAATGCGATTGAATTTAAACCCTTCTCGTGATATAGATGTTGGTTAACATGAAGATCACCACCCAGGGAATAAGATTGTCTGACTGATTCACTATATTGACCTCAGTATCTGTTCCTTAAAGAGGAGGATTCTGAGTCATCAGATGAGCCAAAGGAAAGCTCATGTGCAGCGCAACTAGGACCAGCATCTTCACCCTTCCTCCCTCCTGAGAAACACGCTGTAGCCAATTCTCTTAGCTTCTTCATTTCGGTTTTAGAAGCAAATTTCAGCCTGTTTGGTAGCTTTTTCATCCACAATTTTCATTGTATTCCTCTTGGTGCCTTCAGTATCTCTTCTGGTGACTGATCCTAAACTAGCCAATGCTGCAGTTCATGATGTTTTGTGGGTTATGCTGGTCATTGAGGTTCAGTGAATCCGGAAGGCATAAAGGAACCACGGTGGCACTCGTCGAGCATGGTGGTGTATCTAAATGCAATGGACCAGCTCTTCTGTTCTCTAATTCTAACCCTCTATCTAGTGGAACAACTGGAACTAGGCCAGTTTTTGGTTGCAATAATCCTGGGCCAACAAATTTCGACCAATTTTTCTTTGGAACGAAAGGTATAATAAGGCCTCTTGCAGCATATTTTAGGCCCCAAGAGAAGGAAGGCATATCAGAGTCAGGAAGTTTTAGCAAACACTTGATCAAAGCATACCATTCATTGAAGAGCTGTCCAACAAAGCTTATTATCAACAGAACCACCATCTATATACCAATTTTATATTGGTCTCTGATCTTGTGTATATGTGTAGCATAGACAGCAAGTCCAAAAATCCCGGCTTCACATAGTAGGGAGATGCTCTCGACCACCTGAATTCCTCTACTAAAGTATGGTTTGAGCAGAAAGAGGTAAAGGAATTGCTCCATTGTAAAGTTAAGAGCCAGAATGGATTGTTGAATCGACTGTTCTGAAGAATATGCTCCAAATATGATGCCTAGAGCTATTCATTGGATAAGATCGACAAAGATATATGCTGATCTAGCAAAGCCAACAATCCTTTCAACGGCAGGAACGTTAGTATCACCAGTACCATCATCTGAACTTATGGCCCTCATCCTGCCAATGCCTGTATGATGACTGCTTACCCAATTGGGAACATTCCCAGGCTCATTCTTCTCAACAAATACATATCTTGGAGGGCCTTTAAAATCCTCAAATAGAATCCCGAATCACTGAAGAAAACTAGATGGCATATCATCTCCTTGACACCATTTTCCAATTGCATGTTTACCGGCAATGGTTTCCAAAATACGACTGTACCATGTACCTCTCTTATCACCTTCAATGATGACTGATCTATATTGGACCAGGTTTCCCATGAATACTGCATTGATCAAGAGTAGCCCAATTGATAAGGCTAGTGCAACAGGAACAACCAGCAGAAGTGCACTAATGGTGATTCCTCCAGTGGTACCTCCTAATATTCAGCGAGAAAAAATCAAGTCAACCGCAGAAATAACACCGAGAAATTTCAGTGCAAAATGTAGACGCCTGGCATAAACAAGGAAGAAAGATGATCATGACAAAAGTTTCGAATCTTGGAACCGAGAGTTCTCCTTTGGCTGTTGTTCTTGTTCTCCATTTTAGGAATAACAGTACCAACAAGTATAGCAGAATTAAACTACCACCCACCGTTCCAAGCCAGAACATGTTCTCCTGGAAATCCTGCCATCTACATAAAATAACTCATAAATTTAGTAGTAATTGATCCGAATATCTGAAAACTAAGCATACAGACTTGACCATGCTCAAACTCCTTGAGAATGAATTTCTCCAAACAGCTTTTGTCCGGAACACCTTAAGATGATAGAGAAAATCTTAAACATTAGTATCGTTAAATAATCCTCTTCAGATAGTTTAACTTTTGAATTCAAATCTATCAGATTAGTCATAGACGGAACTAAGATAGTCCTTTAGTTTTACTCTGTAGAAACTATTGATTTGGATAATGCACAGAGCTAGGCATTAGCATTAGTGGCCTCGATATTCAAAACTTCATTCAACCATAGGGTAAAATGCTCAACGTTACTGACACAAGTTCCGTGTGTTCTGGGCTCTAAAACTGCCATTCCTACAGTGAAGTATTGAGTTCGAAGTGCCCCAAGCTCCGAACGGACCATCAGTTGAGAAAACCACCATGAAGAGAGAGAGAGAGAGAGAGAGAGAGAGAGAGAGAGAGAGAGAGAGAGAGAGAGAGATGAAGGTTGGAGTCTGTACATTGATTGTACACTACATCCTACGGACCCAAAATCTGCTCAAGGTTGGGCAGTATTTACCCTGTATAATCGTCAATGCTGCGAACTGGATTGGCTGCAGATGATGGCTCTCTCCTCTGCGTAGAGCACACATGATCGTACAAACAATGGAGGTAAAAACTCAGTCAGGCCATAACGAAAGGCAACAAAGAGTAAAATAAAAATGACATATTACCAACCAGAAAGTACGTGGAATAGTCGCTGAAGTTGAGAGGGACATCACTATCTATGCGTCTGACTGCAAAAGGTCTAAGTTCTCCCTCACTAAGAAGACGCTTTGGTAGCCAGTCACTGTACTAGTGTACTTTGAGAAAGAATCAATATTTCCACTTGAGTACCAAAGGTTAAACCCTGTAGATGTGTCCTCCTTCCATGGAACGCCAGCATGAGGAATGAGCCACCTTAAACCATTCGTAGTCTGAGAATATACTGCTGGCATTTCTACTGACAGCCCGCTAGATAATACGAATACTTGCAGGTGCCCTGTAATTCAGTGTACAATATTTCATCAAGAAATACCATCAGCCACATACCTTGATGGCCTCAATTCCGTCGCAGGAATAAAAGGATAGCAGGATTTGGAACTGAAATTAATTATTACATGCTTTTTGAATTGCCTTTAACACCGCTCATGTAAGAGATCACCCTTGCATGGCCGGTCCCAAGCCCGGATAAAGGAGGATGGTTGCATTAGGCTTCCGACAACCGGCGTAAAACTTTGTGAGATTTTTATACTATGGATTTGAGAGTAAAACTTTGTCAGATTTTTATACCATGGATTACACAAATTGAGAGAATTGCGTTGGGGTGTCCCCTCTTAACAATACAATGCAGAGCTCGAATGTAGTGAAAAGTAAGCAAGGGCCACTACATTTTCGCCCGAATGTAGTGAATTAACTGCAGAGAGAATTCCCATATCATAGACGGGTGTGGGTAAAGAAGTTAGTCTCGCTACATTGTCGTCCGAATATAGTGAATAAATTTTAGAGAGGGTCTCTACATTTTCAATATGGACGGATATGGGGGGTAAGGAAGTTGGTCCTTTCCAATATGGACGGGTGTGCGATACGTATCGTATCGTTTGCCACCACGATACAATACACTATAGTGTATCGTAAATGAGAAGTTATCAGTCCGTATCGTGCGATACGCCTAGGGACCCTTGGCCAAACGGAAACCCGTGTTTTTGAAGGTTTTCTTGGTTTGTTTAGAGCTTCCCAATCTCTCCTAGCGTGGTTCTTGGCTTCCTTGGTGTTCAAGGCTCCATAAACGTGCTCTATGGTGTTCGTACAAGCCTCCTAACTCGGATTTGGGTATATTTTTAGTATTTTTCTTTATTTTTTCGTTTGTATTTGTTGTTTTTTGTGTTATTTGTAAAAAAAATTTTGAATGACAAAATATGAAGTTATTAAGTGTGTGGATATGATTTTTATTGCATTCATGAAGTGGGAGATACTTTATTTGAGTATTATTTGAAGATTGAGGATTTATGAAGTGCTTTTATTTTCAGGTTTTTTATTTAATTAAAGTGCTCAAGTGAGATGGCAGGAAGGAGTGGTAGAGACTCTTATTCTAAATCTGATGATCTGACATGACAGTGAGGTACACCAGTTGAGGGTTCTAGATTAAAGATCAGATGTTTATTTTGTGAGAGGGTGGTTAGTGGTGGAATTTCACGGTTGAAACACTACCTAGCAGGGACTAGGAAAGAAGTTGCTCCCTGCACAGGCAGAGTTAGAAGTTTGCCAAAAGGCATTCAATGAAAATGTCTTCAAATATTGAGAGTATAGAAGAGAGGAGACAACAAAAGGATGATTTGGAGATCTTTGAAGAAAAAGATATGATATTGGATTTGGATTCACTGATAGTTTGCCTTTAGATGTCAGAACAGAGATGGGTAGTAGCAGTTCACAACTACCTAGTAGGAGAAAGAGGGTTGTTGAAGACTTTAGAGGTGGTAGAAGAATAAGTTTAGGAAGGAGTAGAGGAAGAGTTGCTTCTAGCATACATTCATTTTTTCCTCCTACCACTACACCTGGTGCTCAACCTAGAATTTGTGTTGCTATAGCTTCAAAACAACCACATGATCAGACAGACCTTGCAATGGGGAGATGGTTTTATGATGCATGTATTTCATTTAATGCAACAAACAGTTTTTATTTTTAAGCAATAACAGATATAATTGCTAACATTGATCCAGAATAGAAGATGCCCTCCTATCAGAAGTTGAGAGGAAAGATCTTAGATAAGACCGTTATTGAAGTGCAAGAATACAATTCAACTTTGAGAGAGTCATAGAAGGAGACAGGATGCACTATCATGGCAGATGGATGGACAGATAGGCGAGGAAGGATCTTGCTAAACTTTCTTATCTACTATCCTAAAGGACTTATGTTTTTGAGATCTCTAGACATGTCAAAGGAGAGGCACACTACAGAGATCCTACGGCAAGAATTTGATAAGGTGATATGCAAGGTTGGGCTAGAGAATATAGTCCAATTGATTACAGATAATATTGAGAAGGAGTTAGTTGATACTTATGGGTCTTTCTATTGAACACCATGCGCAACCCATTGTTTAGATCTCATCCTTAAGGATATTGGTAAGATGGATGAGATAAAGGCAACAACTGAGTGTTGCCAAGATATCACAAAATTCATTTACAACAATGCATTTATTTTGTGTATGATGAGGAGATATACAGAAGGTGCAGAGCTTCTTCGAACAGCTGCAACTCGGTTTGCAACAAACTTCTTATATGTACGGAGTATTATGAGACAGAAGCAATCATTTAAGAGAATGTTCTCCTCAGATTAGTGGTAACAATTTGCAAAGTTGCCTCAAAATAGAAGAAACCCATCATTAAGGTACTCAACAAGCTTCAAAAGGGATGGTGAGGTTAATCGAGGTATCATTGATTGTATAGATAAATTAGTCCTTGATGAGAGTACAACAGATGTTATACATCGAGAGATGGAGATCTATAATAATGCTCTTCACTTGATGGGTTTACCTATAGCAATTCGCAACCGCACTACTATTTGTCCAAGTAAATTGTTTATCTTCAAATTTAAGTTTCTTAAATCAATACATCTTATATTATTGTGGATTATGTCTCTAATGTTTCTCTTTTTTACAGATGTTTGGTATAATAGGTTTGGAAGTGATTGCACAAACCTTAGGAATTTTGTAGTCAAAGTTTTGAGTCAAACCTTTAGTGCAATTGGTTGTGAAAGGAATTAGAGTGTCTTTGAATACATTCATACAAAAAAGCGCAATAGGTTGAAACATAAGCGATTGAATGATTTAGTTTTATTCGTTGTAATATGCACCTTCGCCAAAGGTAATGTTGTATTAGTTAGTACTTAAATGTTCAATTCAATAAATTGTTTGACTTCAATTGTTAATATTATTTACTAATTACTTATCTTTCTTTGTTGTAGGCAATTAAAAAAAGTAAATAGACAAGAAAGCCAATTTGATCCAATAAGTTTGGATAATTTTGATATATTAGAAGACTGGATTATAGAAGATAGTGAAGAAAATGTCCTCCTAACTGAAGAAGACATTGCATTGATTAATTTGGAAGGAGCACAATAACAGTATTAAGGAGATAAATAATTTGATTTTCAAGCATAAGGTGTTGCTGCTGATGATGAGGATCTTCAGCAAGGAGAAGATGAAGATTATTTAGTTCATGATCCTGATTACAATTTGTAAAATATAAATGTATTTCATTTTTTTATTCAAAATATGTAAATTTGGATGCAATTGTTCAATGTTGAATGCTCAATTTGTACTAAACTTTGCATTATATGAATTTAAAGAAATTACTAGATTTTTTCAGATTTTTTTAAATTTTTCTTAATTTTTTTTATTTTCACTAATTTTTCTTAATTTTTTAAATAATTTTTGTATTTTTTTAATATTAAAGTATGATACGGGCGATACAATACGATACGCTCGTATCGTAAAAACCAGTGATATGTGATACAATACGTGTCAGACAACACTGACCAGGAAATAAGTTGTTCCTTGCAAAGACAAAGTTAGAAGTTTGTTAGAAGGCATTAAATGATAATGTCTTCGGATGATTGAGAGTATACAAGATAAGAGACAATAAAAGGATGATTTGGAGATGTTTTAGGAAGATGATGATGTTATTGGATTCACTGATAGTTTGCCTTCAGATGCTAGAAAAGAGATTGATAGTAGCAGTTCACGACCACCTAGAAGGAGTAGAGGAAGAGTTGCTTCTAGCATACATTCATTTTTTCCTCATACCACTACACCTAGTACTCAACCTTTAATTTGTGCTGTTATGGCTTCAGAACAACTGCATGATCAGGCAGACCTTGCAGTTGTTGAAATTCAGAGTCACATTGCTGAAGATTAAGAAAAACAAGAATATCATTAATATTAAAGAGAAAAAACAAGAAAGATTGAAGTAAGGGGCGGACCTCCAATGCAGGCCGCCCCCCTTTTTTCCACTCTCACTTACAACACTATCTCTTGCTCTCTAATACAATCTGACAGCCCTTATATAGGGAGCTATAAAATAGAATTTGACCAAAATACCCCTAGTACTGAAAATTACCAAAATGCCCCTAAAGTTTTGAGTGAGTACAATAATCCCTAGAAACATAAAACTAACACAAAGAACACTAGATAAGCATATTCTTCAACACCTCCCTCAAGTTGGGGGTGAGATACTTCGAACTCTAAACTTGCCAAAAAATCTTCATATCTGTTTGAAATGTTCTTTATTGTCTTCATCACTGATCTGATCTTCAACAACTTCTTTGGCTGAAAAATATCTTGGCCTTCCTGGCTTATCATCACAAACAGCATCTCTAACTGCATTCTCAACTCAGTTTTCTTGACTGTAACAACAACAAAGCAGACAACCTGGCTGTCACAATATCAAAGCAGTCATCTTGGCTGTCATAACAACAAAGCAACCCTCCTGGCTGTCACAACATCAAAGCAGTCATCTTGGCTGTCACAACATTAAAATAGTCATCCTAACTGTCACATCAACAAAGCAACCATCTTGGTTGTCACAACAACAAAGCAGTCATCTTGGTTGTTACAACAATAAAGCAGCCTTATTGGCTGTCACAACAACAAAACAGTCATTCTAGCTGTCATATCAACAAAGCAACCATCCTGTAATAAAGCAGCTATTTTGATTGTCACAACAATAAAACAGCCATCATGGCTGTTACATCAACAAAGCAGCCATCTTGACTGTCACAACAATAAAGCAACCATCCTGGCTGTTACGTCAACAAAGCAACCATCCTGGTTGTCACAACATCAAAGCAGTCATCGTGACTGTCACAACAATAAAGTCGTCATCCTGGCTGTTACATCAACAAAGCAGCCTTCCTGACTGTCACAACATTAAAGTAGTCATCCTGAGTGTCACAACAATAAGGCAGCCATCCTGGCTGTCATAACAACAAAGCAGTCCTCATGACTGCAAACTTACAGAAGAATTTTTCAATTCTCTTAAACATTTCTTCAAACACTTCATGTTCATGTTACTCTTTCTTGAGCATTTTATCAAACACTTCATGTGCAGATAAACTTCTCTCTTCAACATTTCATCAACCAGTTGATGTGCAGGTAATGCACTTGTTGTTGCAATGGATCTTCATTCTGCCTTTCCTCGATAACTAAAAAAAGTCTTAGCATATTTTTCTCTGTGAGGATCTTCAAACAATTGAATAGGAAAGATATATAATTATGCTTCCTTCTGATATTCTCTGTTCTCCATTTTCTGAATTTGTCTTCCTCCATCAGTATTTTCTCTGTTGCACTCTCGATTCCAAAAATCACATCAGCAAGTGATTTGTTTAGCTCTTCAATGGCACTGCTCCCCCCTATACCAGAATCCATGCCATCCATTCCCTTGGTTTGTGCAGCAACTAACTCTTGCAAAATGACTTCTCTTTTCTTCTGCAGTTCCTTCAACTTAGCGGTAAATGTATCTCCTTTCTGTTCTTTATAACCGCTAAAAAGTTAAACCTTATTTCACTCCTTGAATACCTTTCAATTCTTTCCTGGATTACAGGCTGAACCATCCGCAACCATTCCGTATCATCTCTATCACCGGGACACTGGCCAAGACTTATAGGGCCTTCCATCAGTCCATCAAGTTCATACAGCACACCTTAAGATGCCTGACATGAAACGTTCCATTTTCTGTTTTTATGAATATAACAAATAATTTTATCATGGCCCTTTGTCTAGCATAATCTATCAACTTTCTTCCTTGATAGATCTCTGTTTTACAATTCATCTTTATTTTCTTTTCATGCTATCTGCCAATACCTGGATCAGAATTGATTGTACACCAAGACATTGTGCAGAGTCTCTAAAAACCTCTATTATAAGTGATGACAACGAAGAAGCAGTGACAGACTTAAATGGGCTCACCAAACTTAAATGGGATCAGTTATGCAGCAATATGCAATAAATGAATATGGAATAAATGCATAATCCTTCATGATGAATAAACATCAGCCATATGCAATGAATGTTCAGCAAGTCCAATAAATACAGCCTCCAATTTGCTTAATGTGCAATAACTGCTCCGCTTTTCCAGGCCCACCATCTTTATTCTCAATCCACATTCCAATAACTGCAACTATTACCATTATATGCATCTTTCCAATAAGTTCAGTTATCATCTTGACTTCCTTGGGAATACAAAATGCTGCTGCCATATTCAATAATTCCAGCCACCATATGCCTTTAATTCCAGCCGCCTTTTCCAATATATTAATGCAGCTTCCAGCAAGCTTAATTTAATCCTCATTGGTTTAATACAAAGAGTAATAATGCACTTAATTCGCCACCTTCTCATTAATAACTCAGTTGCAGCCACCTTAAATGAGGATCCCATCTAAAAATGCATGAAAATTGTTTTGTGGAGTAGTAAACAAGGCTCTTACAACACGCTTAATTCCAGAAAATAAGTCTAAGATATTGACGAAATTTCAACACTTGGTGCATTTTGAATCATGTAATCCTCTTCTTTACAACATTTGCTTCAGCAATGAAGCTTGAAAAAGGAAGAAATCCACATTTTGGCTTTATTTCCACGGCAATGCAATGCACTTCAGTCCACAAACAAGTAGAAACAAAGAATGTTCAGACATAAGAAGAGCAAAATCACAGCATGTATCGACCTTGGCAGCATCAATACACCAAACTGGCCGCTGTCCATGAATTTTATTTTCCACAGAGTCGAGGAATCCTTTTGATACTTGGACATGTACCCCTGCGTCAACATGTTTACAACCCAACAAGGGACTCATAATCTGTAGCACAAACAATTGGGATAATATTTCCTTGGATGGAGACATCAGAAGTTCCGCTTCATCCTTCCATAGAAGACGATCATGAGAAGTAATGATTGTACCTTTAAATATATATGTTGTCCAATATCCACGATTTAGCTTTGAAACAAAAATTCTTTTTGAGAACACAGAAAGCTCAATCTAAGACTGTGGGTATGCAAAAACTACCCAAAAAACTCACTGTGGGTAAATGGAAACAGATGTCACAGAACTTCATGACACTCATCAGTTAAAGGATTTCTCCAACAGCAGCAATCAGCATCTTGGCCACCAATCTCAAGTTCACAGCTTCTTTCTTTCCTTTTTCTCATCATTAGCACTTTTTTCACGCCGGATGTTAATCCCATGCTTCCGATCACCTTTTGATCTACATATTTCCATGTCACGCTTCTATTTGCCTCATGCAGTAAGGCCTCTACTCCACCACTCAATATGCATGTGAAGCCGAATATGTGAAAAAAAAACATGGACATATTCTCAAATTTCCTCTCAAAAATCACATGACAGCTTTTTGTGAAATCAAGATCCAACGAATCCTTCAAGTACTGGTTCATTGTTGTCCTCCACTTGCTCAGGCGTGTACCTCACATACTGGCTCGAATCCATCTCCTGATTCTTCACTTCCTTCTAAACACATAGTACCATTCACTACAAACCACCAGCAATCCAACGAAAAAGGCTGAACAAAGAAATCAAACCCAACCATCAACAACAAAGGCACGAATGCTCTGATACCATGTTGAAATTCAGAGTCACATTGCTGAAGATTAAGAAAAATAAGAATATCATTAATATTAAAGAGAAAAAACAAGAAGGATTGAAGTAAGGGGCGGACCTCCAATGGAGGCCACCCCCCTTTTCTCAACTCTCACTTACAACACTATCTCTTACTCTCTAATATAATCTACCAGCCCTTATATAGGGAGCTGTAAAATAGAATTTGACCAAAATACCCTTAGTACCAAAAATTATCAAAATACCCCTAAAGTTTTGGGCAAGTACAATAATACCTAGAAACATAAAACTAATACAAAGAACACTAGATAAACATATTCTTCAACATCAGTGGGAAGATGTTTATGATGCATGCATTCCATTTAATGCAGCAAACAGTTTTTATTTTCAAGCAATGGTAGATGCAATTGCTAACATTGGTCCACGATATAAGATTCCCTCCTATCAGAAGTTAAGAGAAAAGATATTAGATAAGACCGTCATTGAAGTGCAAGAATATTATTCGACTTTGAGAGAAATGGAAGGAGATAGGATGCACTATCATGGCAAATGGATGGACAGATAGGCGAGAAAGGATCTTGCTAAACTTTCTTATCTACTATCCTAAATGACTTATGTTTTTGAGATCTCTAGACATGTCAGAGGAGAGGCACACTGCAGATATCCTACGGTAAGAATTTGATAAGGTGATATGCGAGGTTGGGCTAGAGAATATAGTCTAGTTGATTATAGATAATGCAACTAACTACAAAGCAGTTGAGAAGTAGTTAGCTGATACTTATGAGACTTTCTATTGGACATCATGTGCAACCCATTGTTTAGATCTCATCATTGAGGATATTGGTGAGATGGATGAAATAAAGGCAGCAATTGAGTGTTCCCAAGATATCACCAAATTCATCTACAACCATGCATTTGTTTTGTGTATGATGAGGAGATATACAAAAAGTGTAGAGCTTCTTCGAACAGCTGCAACTCGGTATGCAACAAACTTCTTATCTGTACAGAGTATTATGAGACAAAAGCAAGCATTGAAGAAAATGTTCTCCTCAAATGAGTGGCAACAATTTGCAGACTTGCCTCATAACAGAAGAAACAGAAAGTTCGAATGAAATTTTCGAGACAGTCTTCAGGAGTACATTTTGAAATACAAGGATTACATGTCTATTAGTGAAGGTTTTAAGATTGGCTTATAGCGAGGAGAAACCATTTATGGGCTATTTTTATTAAGCCATGGATAGGGCTATAATGAAGTCTACGCTTCAATATAGTTGCGGAAGATCAACGAGTGGACAATACCACAAAGTAACAATCACAAGCCCATAGAAAAGGAAATAGCCAAGAGCAACAAGTGCATGCGAAAAGGAGAATAAACAAAGCACAAGCTTGAATAAATAATCGTTATTCATTAGCCATCAAAGGCTTGAATTTATAAGAGATTACAAGTGTATTTATAGAGAAAGAAAGAGTGAAAAAGAGTGAGAGAGAGAGTGAGGGAGTAAAGAGAGAAGGGAGAGGGGAAAGAGGGGGGCAGGCTGCAGCCAGCCCCCAATGGCTATTTCACTAGCCGTTGGGGACCAGGGCCCCCAACGGCTAGTGGCCCTGGGGCCCTAGCCCTGATGGCCCAGTGGGCCAGGGCCAGTTCTTTAACACCCCCCCTCAAACTGACAGCTTCATGACCTAAAGTTTGCCAATTAAAGATTAAAATCAAGGAGCAGGTAAGGACTTGGTGAACACATCTGCAAGTTGATATTCTGATTTTACAAACTATAATGTCAAATTGCCTTGTAGATGCTCTTCATGAACATAGTGACAATCCATCTCTATGTGCTTTGTGCGCTCATGGAAGGTATGGTTGTTGGCTATATACATAGTACTTTTGTTGTCGCAGAACATTATTGGAGGAGCTTCCAGTTGTATGCTCAAGTCTTGAAGTAGTCATCACAACCAAGTTAGTTCTGTAGTAGTGTTGGCCATAGCACGATACTCAGCTTCAGTGGACGAAAGAGACACCTTTTGTTGTTTCTTGCATCTCCATAAAATGAGTGAGTGACCAAGGTATATGCAATATCTGGTAGTAGAGTGTTTGTCATTCACATCACCACCCCAATCAGCATCAGTATATGCAAGCAACTGAAATAACGAGGAAGATAGAAATACTTCCTTAATTAAGGTTTGTCGAATATAGCAAATAATCCTCATAACAGCACTCATATGCACTAAGGTGGGTGCATGCTGAAACTGACTTACAGTATGAACAACATGAGCAATATCAAGCCGTGTTATGGTGAGATATGTGAGTGCTCCAACCATCTGTCTATAAGGTGTGGGATCACTCAGAAGTTCACCATTCTTCTGGTTGATTACATAATAATCGTATCATCGACATAAAGAAGCAAAGACAACGGTACCATTTTCTATTTTTCGAGTAAAAAGAAGCGAGAATCATGAGCAACTTTGGAAGAGAACCCCAAGCGGTGATAGTCTTTGTGAAATTTAGCAAACCGGGCGAGGTGCTTGTTTGAGACCATAAAGAGCCTTACGAAGACGACAAACCTTGTTGGTCGGACAAGTGTATCCGGAGGAGGACGCATATAAACCTCTTCTTCTAACTCACCATTAAGGAAGGCATTTTTAACATCCATTTGTGTAAGTGGCCATTGTTGAGTGGGCTGCAATGGCAAGAAGAGTTCGAACAGAGGTGATGCGTGCAACGGGGGCAAAAGTTTCTTCATAATCAATACCATACTCTGAGTGAACCTTTTTGCCACTAGACGAGCTTTGTCTTAGCTCAATAGAACCATCGAGAAAGAGTCTTGATTTTATAAATTCAAGAAGGAGTAGTTGGAGTCATTAATAGAGCTATCATCATTCACGCTTTTAAAAACATATTCATTTTCAAAAAATCTAACATCTCAAGATACATAAAGCTTATCATTTTTACAATCATAACACCTATATCCCTTTTTGGTTATTCCATATCCTAGAAAAATACATTCGATGGCCTGAGATGATAATTTATCATCTTTGTCAGTATAAACAAAGAATTTACATCCAAAAACATGCAATCTTGAATAGTTAGGGGAAACTTTAAAAAGTTTTTCTATAGGAGACATATTTTGTAAAACCGAAAAGGGCATCCGATTAATTAAATAGACTACAATCATAATAGCTTCTGCCCAAAAATTTTTGAGAACACCACTTGACAAAAGCAAAGTTCTTGTGGTTTCCTAAATATGTTTATGCTTTCGTTTGGAAACACCATTTTGTTTAGGAGTCTTAGAACAAGAAGTTTGATGTATAATCTCAAACTTATTAAGGTGGTTTTCAAAATCCTTTGACATAAACTCTCCTCCTGAATCCGATCTAAAAATTTTGATTTCTGAATCAAATTGATTCTTTACAAGATTATGAAAAATAACAAAATTTTGGAAGACATCAGATTTTGCTTTTAAAAGATATACACATGTATACCTAGTAAAGTTATCTACAAAAATAACATAATAGGAAATACCTTCTTTAGACAAAACAGGTGCCGAACCCCATACATCCGAATGAATTATTTCGAAGGGTCTTGTTGTAACATGTGTTTTGTTTGGAAATAGGAGATGTTGCATTTTACCAAGAACACAATCTTTGTAAGAAAAAGATTCCTTAAATTTCAATTCAAGAGGACATTGATACAATTTTTGAGCATTAAGATGTCCAAGTCTCTTGTGCCATAAAAGAGCATCATTTGTCAAAACATTTACATATCCTATACTATGCAAATAATCCATAATGTAAAGTCCGCCCTCTCTATGGCCACGCCCAATCACTTTCTTTGAGAGGCGGTCCTGTACAATACATCCGGTAGATGAAAAGGTTATAACATAATTTTGATTCGAAATTTGGGATACGGAAAGTAAGTTTAAATTTAGTTTTGGAACAACACTAATTTTGAAAACTTCAAATTCTTGTTTTGCAAGTCACCAATTTTATCAACGTTTAATTGTGTACCATCCACCGTATAAACACACGATAAGGGTTTTTGAACACATGATTTTAAGATATGTTCATTACAAGTCATATGAAATGCACTCAAATCAAGAATCCAAGAGATCATACCTTGAGTTTCTTTTATTGAAGATGAGCAAGCCACACCAACCGTTGCTTTTTCCTTTATCTGGGCTTCAAGTTGTTTTAATTTTTGTTCAAGTGTAAGAATGGAAGAAGATGAAACATGTTCTTCTACTACGGCCACCTTCTTTTTCAATTTTGGGCAATTTGGCCTTATATGCCCGGCTTCTCTACAATGATGTATTTTCTTCCTTCTTCACTTTTGAAATGAGGAGGTCGATAAGCCTTTATATTTGCTCCGGGTTTCGATGCGGCCAAGGAGGTGTCTTTTTGAAGTCTTGCTTCATTCATTCTTGTTTCCGCCATTTGAAGATCGGTAAGAATCTCTTCTTTTGTAGGAAAAGGTTTTCTATGAATGAGTGATGATCTTACCCCTTCAAATTCTTCCCAGAGACTTCTTAGAAATTTATATACAAAGTCCTCATTGTCTCTCACTAAGACATTGTGTACATTTCTTTTTGTAACCATACAATTGATTCCAAACATTAGAAAATTCCCCAAAAAATTCGTTTACCCCTTTATCTCCATGTTTAAGTGAGACCAATTTGTCTCTTAATGTCATCCTATGAGCCACATCGCTTTGAACATGGGATTTTTTTAAAAATTCCCATGCTTCTTTAGCGTGAGTGAAATCGGCCAAAGTGTCCCTAGTGTGCTCGTTTACATTATTCATGAGCACCCATAAGATTGTTCTATGGCCTCCTTCATATTCCTCTTTTTGTTCGAGTGTGGCATTAATAGAGGGTTCTACATTTGAACCACTTACATAGCCCCATAATTTTTTGAAATACAAATAGTTTTCCATAGATTGGGCTCATGTTTTATAGTTCAAAGGTGTTAGACGAAAATTGAAACCCTCTTTATCATCCATAGTTCAAGGAGAAAGAAACTAAAGAGGTAAACTTACAAAATATGATTGGCACGCTTCCCGAGGCAATGACCAATACTCCCACGATCGAAAAATGGCTCTAATACCATGTAATGAAGTCTACGCTTCAATATAATTGCGGAAGATCAATGAGTGGACAATACCATAAAGTAACAATCACAAGCCCTTAGAAAAGGAAATAGCCGAGAGCAACAAGTGCATGCGAAAAGAAGAATAAACAAAGCACAAGCTTGAATAAATAATAGTTATTCATTAGCCATCAAATGCTTGAATTTACAAGAGATTACAAGTGTATTTATAGAGAAAGAAAGAGTGAAAAAGAGTGAGAGAGAGTGAGGGAGTAAAGAGAGAAGGGAGAGGGGAAAGAGGGGGGCTGGCTGCAGCCAGCCCCCAACGGCTAGTGGCCCTAATGGCCCAGTGGGCTAGGGCCGCTAGGGTCGGGCCACTTTGGCCCAGTTCTTTAACAAGGGTAAAAGAACCAATTAAAAATAATTTTAATAGAAAAAAGAGAGATTATATGCCCATGTGGAAAATTATTAATAATAGATGGAATAAACAATTGTATCAGCCTATTCATGCACCAACATATTATCTAATCCCATCATTAAGGTACTTAACAAGCTTCAAAAGGGACAGTGAGGTTAATCGAGGCATCATTGATTATATAGACAGATTAGTCCCTAATGAGAGTACAACAGATGTTATACATCGAGAGATGGAGATATATGATAATGCTTTTCACTTGACGGGTTTGCCTATAGCAATTCGCAACCGCACTACTATTCGTCTAGGTAAATTGTTTATCTTCGTATTTAATTTTCTTAAATCAATACATCTTATATTATTGTGGATTATGTCTCTAATGTTTCTCTTTTTCTACAGATGTTTGGTATAATAGGTTTGGAAGTGATTACACAAACCTTAGGAATTTTGTAGTCAAAGTTTTGAGTCAAACCTTTAGTGCAATTGGTTGTGAAAGGAATTGAAGTATCTTTGAACACATTCATACAAAAAAGCATAACAGGTTGGAACATAAGCGACTGAATGATTTAGTTTTATTTGTTGTAACATGTACCTTCACTAAAGATAATGTTGTATGAGTTAGTACTTAAATGTTCAATTCAATAAATTGTTTGACTTCAATTGTTAATATTATTTACTAATTGCTTATCTTTCTTTGTTGTAAGCAATTAAAAAAAGTAAATAGACAAGAAAGCCAATTTGATCTAATAAGTTTGGATAATTTTGATATAATAGAAGACTGGATTATAGAAGATAGTGAAGAAAATGCCCTCCTAATTGAAGAAGACATTACATGGATTAATTTGGAATGAGTGCAACAACAGTATCAAGGAGATGAAGAAATTTATTTTCAAACATAAGGTGTTGCTGTTGATGATGAGGATCTTCAGCAAGGAGATTATTTAGTTGATGATCCTTATTATAATTTTTAAAATGTAAATGTATTTCATTTTTTGCTTCAAAATATGTAAATTTGGATGCAATTATTCAATGTTGAATGCTCAATCTGTACTAAACTTTGTATTATATGAATTCAAAGCAATTACCAAATTCTTCCTAATTTTTTCTTGATTTTTTTCAGATTTTTACTAATTTTTTCTGATTTTTTAAATATTTTCTATTTTTTAATATTAAAGTACAATACGATACGATACACCCGTATCGTGGAGCCCATCGATATGTGATACGATACATGTCAAACAACACTGATCCCATTGTCATACATAAATCTTATAAGAGACATGTACGATGGTGCAAAAACATGTGTGAGGACTCACGAAGGAATGACACATTTCTTTGAAGTTAATATTGGGTTACATCAAGGATGAACTTTAAGTCCATACTTATTTATAATGGTGATTAATGAGTTAATAAAACATACTCAAGATGAAGTACCTTGGTGTATGTTATTTGCATATGACATTGTGTTAGTGGAGGAGTCTAAGGACATAGAAATTAAAATTGGCATATATTGCATTCCCCAAAAGGAAAGTTTTAAATACCTTGGTTAATTTTTCAAAATGATGAAAGAATTGATAGAGATGTTACGCATAGAATTAATGTTGGTTGATTAAAATAGATAGGAACATCAGGTATTCTTTGTGATAAAAAGATACCATTGTTAAAAGGTAAATATTATATTAACAGCAATTAGACCAGTCATGTTTTATGGTTCTCAGTGTTGGACAGTTAATCATCAACATCTACAAATGGATGAGTGGTGATTCAAGAAAAGAATATATACATAATGAGGTTATTAGAAATAAATTAGAAGTGACACTAATAGAGGATAAAATGAGGGAATATAAAGAAGATCAAAAGGAGACCTTGTAAGAAGGTATGAAAAACTAAATTTTGAAAGTATTAAAAGGGGTAGAGGACGACCACAAAAGTATTGGAAAGAATCAATAAAGAATGATCTTGCTTATTATGAGTTAACGGCTAACATGGCACATGATAGGGCTCTGTGGGAAAAAAAATCCATGTAGTTGACCCCGTCTAGTATGAGAAAAGGCTTAGTTGTAGTTGTTGTATAAAAGGTAAACGTGGTAATATCAGGAGACATATGGCTCAAAATGATACTGGTGAATTTCAAATTGATGATGCATAGAGCATCAAGCAGAGAATTTTGCTGTCTCAAAGAGTAAAGAGAGCAAATAATATGCTGTATTGCCTGTAAATCAATTTCCTCCATAACTTATTTGCCATGTTCATGTGTTATACATATCAGCTTAGGCTTTTGTCAGGACCTGCTCAGGTTTACATGAATGAGAATATTTCGAATATTGTGACAGTTACACTTGGATTTCTCTACCAAAACAAAGTTCCACATGACCTAAAATGCCAAACTCTAAAATCCAAATAAAACCACACAATAAGCTAGATATCATGCGATTAAAAAAAAGCAAAACTAGATACGGTAACCGAACAACCAGGTTCAAGAAATTCAATTAGTTTCCAGACCGTAATGGATTTTGAATCAAATAAATGAACATACAAGTAAAATCAACCAAAGTGTCGCCTGGAAATAAAGCAAACAAAAGATGTACAGAATTCGAAAGTGTAGATATCCGTGAACTGTTAAGAATATTACCTACTATAATACAGTGCAATCACTAAATTCAACTTTATCATGGGCACCGTCATGATATGAAGAAAAATGTGGTTCAAAACACATACAAACAGTTTAAAGACAACTAAAGCACATTTTTTCAGAGCACGTGGTATGGAATTTACTTCTACAATGACCTAAGATGATGATCAATTTGAACTCTGAGAAGCAAAACACCACCATGATGTAAAGGAGAAACTTTCGGTTGAAATTCCTTAGCCAAGCAATGCTGAAGGTGTTTATTACCTCATAGTACAAAGAGCAACCAACCTGCGCCATTATTTTCACCACGTCGATAAAAGAATTCACGAGATTGGGATTGTGCACAACCACCATGATGGACAGGCTCATCAATGAACTCAATAAACACGGACTCGTTACTCATTAACTGTCTATGTCAGAAACAACTGCTTGCAAGCTCGAAGATGCACATGCCATTTATTGTTCACTGGTTGTCCCTGAGAAATGCTAACATGAAGACTTTAACTACACTGTCATCTGCGCAATTTTTTAACCTCTGGAGGGTAAAACTTTTCTAGTTTCATAAGATGGAGAATCGGAGGATCTGCAAGTTTTATAATGTCCTCGGGCAGGATCACAGAAATGCGTCTAGCAGCATCGTGAAGTACATGGGTTAAAGATGCTTATTGATTTAGGTAATGGAAAGTACAGAATTAAAGTATTACTTTCTAGAAAAGAAATGGAGAAACCATTTAGGCCAAGGCTCACCCAGGAATCACTTTCTATATTTTGAGTAAAATAGGTCAGCTCTCCAGTCGCAATGGATCGGCCTAATGCCTTTGATGAGGAAGTGGTGCAGAGCAGATGACTAGCTAGATCATCCGGAATATGCATGACTCTGACTGGAATCTATGGAAACTTCTAGCAAAACTCACCAGACGGATCGCAGTGGGGCCGACTTACAGGGCCACAGTTGTACAAGAGTTTGATCAGATCAAGCCCAATCTTCAAGGCGACCTATTGATTTGGTCGGCTTAAGTCTAACCTGAAATGCAAATCAAACGAGTTCATGAAGGAAACTGGAAATAGCACTTGGTGATTGCTGGTTGGTTGACAGCCATCAAAGTTTGGTTGATCCAGTTGGTTTCCCAATTCAAAAATCCCAACAACTTGCTGCCCCTTTCACACTTAAAAAAGAAGTTGCACTCCCTTCTTTTCCTTTTCTTTTTTCTTCAAAGATTTGAAATTTTTATCACAATGTATGCTTCACGTACTTGATTTTTGAAATCAACTAAATAATAGATCTTCTTTCTAAACCATATGGTGTATGGCGTGTTGCAACAGTGTACGATGCAGCTAGAATTCAATATAGTGAGTAAACTAGGATCTACCTTCCCCAAGCCCCACTTTGTTCTTAAAGGATACGGATGAAGCGAGTAAAAGGACATTCTTTACGTTGAAATCGTATACAAAGGTTTCACGATCATACCATTCTTAAAAAGATGAAAGCCATAGATGTTAAAATTTCTTGTTGGTAAGGGTCATTAAAATCGGAGTTGGCCCCAAGTTCTGAGTCATAATTAGTTGATGATCAATTGATCATCCATTTAAGATGAATGAGGTTTATTATTTTATTAGTTGTTCTTAATATTTAAATTTCATAAGAGAGAGAGAGAGAGAGAGAGAGAGAGAGAGAGAGTTCACCGTGAAAGGGTGGAAAAGGCAACGTCTTTGGAACGAGCGACTCTTTACGGAAGGCATGATTAAACAACAGTGCAAAATTTGTCCTTCACAAGAAGCAAAAGTAACCGTGCATATAAACTTTGATGCAAAAACAGGCGCCAGATATCCACGTCCCTACGAGCAAAAGAAGAGGACAAACTGAGTTAAGAGGTTGACCTTAAGACAGACCCACATCGCGCGGCGCCGATCCACATGCGTAGCGGAGCTCAATGCTACCCGAAATTTGAGTTTTTCCTCAGCCTCGCTTCCCAAAAATTCTCCAACTAACAAGAAGAACAAGAGGAAACGACAATGAGAAGTTAATTGAAATGTGCAAAGATCCAAAGCTACTATTGATTACCAATAACATCGATCACGCTCGAATCCCGCAGAAATTTCTTGTTGTGTTATACGTGCGAGCGGTTTCCACGTTCTCTCGCACGCAAGAGCGTCTTAATCATCTGGATTTGGGAAAGAGCATCTAATAATTTGAAAATTGGGGGATGTTTTTTGGGTTCAGAGAAACCCTAACGACGAAGGAACAGGCAGCAATGCCCGAGACGGAAGCGCGTTTGCGGTATGGCGGGAGATGGCGGAAATAGCGAGATTTTGAATACCAGTAAATTGCAGAAGGACTCCTCCAAAGTGTTGATATTTAAGCAGTGGAACACAAACTGTCCCTTCTTACATTAAGGCCCTGGGATTTCGAGAGATAAAGATTTCGCTAAATTCCCAAAGTAAAACGGCCCATCATTTACCCGAAGCTTTGTAATAATAAGGCTTCCAAGTTTCAACTTCACATTAGACGAATATTTTCTCTCAAACTTTTGTTTCATGAATCCAAAAATGAGCCTAGCTTGGTTTATACGTAGAAAAATAGGATCCGAAACAAAAAAAACTTGACAGATTGTGAAAAGGGCAGCATGACCCTCCAAACACATACACATTATATATAGAGAGAGAGAAACTAGTATATGTGCATTATGCATACTCATTTATTTTAAATCCACTTAAAATTTTTACCGTTTGATTGACTTAATCAACGATAGAGATTTGAATTTAAGAAATAAAAAATATCATTGTATTTTCCGAACCTCGCATTTAATGCACTCACATGTATTAAATGCTTTTAAAATTCAAACTCGATCATTGATCGTGATGAAAATCTTTTAAGTGGATTTAAGTATAGATTAGTGTATGCATGAACTATTCTCTCTCTCTATCTATCTATCTATATATATATATATATATATATATATATATATATATATATATATATATATATATATATATATATATATGTGTGTGTGTGTGTGTGTGTGTGTGTGTGTGTGTGTGTGGGTGGGTGGGGTGGGGGGGGGGGGCACCTCGACCACCAAAGCCAAATGAGTTAAGCAATTCGGCTCCTAATATGGTTATTATATATGGAGCTCACCTCGGCCACCAGGCAGATGGGTTAAGCAATTCGGCTCCTAATATGGTTATATATATACCACCTCAGGCCCAGGGCCACATGGGTCGGACAATTCGACCCAGTTCCTGATATGATCCTAGAATTTCAGGCCTGACACTGCGTTTTCCAGGGTGGGGCTGAGCTGCCCCAGGTCAGGCCTATTTGACATCTGTAGAGGTGTGTAGGATGAGCAACGCATGGTCGTTCTGGTACCAGCCAGGTGGTTTGCCAAGAACCAAATCGGTTTGGAATGAGATTCAGACTGATAGTTTAAACCTCTGGTTTTGGTTCCATTCATATGTTCTCATGTTCTTTTCTTTTTACTTTTTGTTTTTGTTGGTTCAAGTCGGAACCTTAAGTGGAATCACTGTTTATGAACCTTGACCAGAACCTTGATGAACCTCTACGCTTACTGTTCATAGTTCGGACCAAACCGGAACTCGCAATGTGGTCAGCCAGCTTGTGACTTTTGGGAGAGAAAAAAATTAAACATTTGGTTTGTTTTTTAATATTATTATCATTTTGATGACGAGAAACCCTCATGGTTCAAGTCATACCACATGATGGTGATGGCTTTCGACTAAATGGATAACGGTCCCAGCGGGATTATAAACCCAAACTTGTTTGGTTTATGAAGCCCGCATGAATGCATTTTGGCTTGGATTGACACCTCCACTTTTTATATAGTATCGTGATTGTGGTGATTCTTTATTAGTGATTTTTTTTATGATTGTTTAATTAGGTCCTCACGCGAGAACACTCTGACAACTCAGTACTGAGTCTTGAGCCTTCGCATACCTTTTCCGCGAAATTCGAAAGAAAGTGCTCATAACAATCTCACATCTTGAGTTGTAATAGTGTTAACGGGTGATGCATCGCCTCCTGATTCTCTTTATCTACTTCGCTTCAGAGCTTTCGTTAAACGTCTACAACCTTGATAAAAGTTGACCTAATTTAAGACGGTTGTGCGTCACTCACAAGTGCCAACCCCGTTTGGTTGACACTAATGATTGAAACATGACAGTATAATATCTTCCAAGACTTACCATAGATACACTACTACATTTGTATAGCTTAGAAAGCTTTGGTTTTAACGGTGCATTTGGAGCCATGAAAAATAGCATGCATGTGCTCACACACACATGCATGGTCTCTCTCTCTCTCTCTCTCTCTCTCTCTCTCTCTCTCTTTGGCTACCTACTTCCAAAAAGAATTTAGTGTTGAGTTGGTATTGTGAATGGGGACAAATGAATAATTCCCACAGTCAACGTATTCTTGTTAGGACATGATATGGTAGATGATTTTTCCCAGGCTTAAGACAAAAATGATTAGGTTGTCACATTATATTTGTCTCGATCGTGAAGATGGATCTGTCATTATCTTGATTTTTAAGTTAGGACGGCAAAACATATAAGCTTGTTAGTCTAACTAATTGCGACACAACGAAGTGGAGAGTTCTGATATACTAGCAGAAAAGAAGGCATGTTTTGACGGTCGGTGACCTCCGTTGGAAAGAAACAATAAAGAATGATCTTAGCTTATTGGGAGTTAACTGCTTACATGGCACATGATAGGGATATGTGGAAACAAAGAATCCATGTAGCCGACCCCGTCTAGTATGGAAAAAGGCTTAGTTGTTGTTGTTGTTGTTGTTGTTTGTGGCTGTAACCATCAAGAAATTCTTACCTAATATTGTGTTAGGTCTTCCCAATTAAGACATAATGGTACTATTTTAAGTGTATGTAGAGGTCTACCAATCGGCTCATAAACTAGTGGGACAATGGTCGGATAATATATAGAGAGAGAGTGAGAGCAGCTAGACAACTTCTTATGTCACCTTGATGATCAATGCATTAAATGCCATCAATTTTTATGTCAATATGAATAGACAAGACTATTTGTGTTCGCACAAATGATGTGGATAGTCTAGTAAAGTCTAGTATGGGAGGTTATCCATATGCTCATAGTTTCTCTCTTTATATATTATATTATATATGAGTGATTAAATTCTATCTACCACTTAGGCTATTCACTCATTTTCAACCATTATTTTCCATGGCATAAGTGTAATAACATTATCTTTCATTTTTTAATGAAAACTTTAAAATTTTATAAATTATGTTAATACCACTAAAAAAACAATGACAAGGCATGTCATAAACGGGTAATATCTAATTTTCTACATACATATATATATGTATGTATTTATTGCTAAATATAAAATATTTTTCGATGCATAATCTTTTGAAAACATCCCCATCATTTGATTTTTTAGATCAATAGCAAGATTATGCACTTAAACAAATATAAATTTGCAAGGTGCAAATTCAACAATTGTGGCTTCTATGAGATTTCTTATAATTTGGACATGCTATTTCGGGATTAATCTATTAGGAAGAGGGCCACATAGTTATGGTTCATTCACATTAAACACTTAAAAAATGTCTGAGGTGGGTAAGATTCAATTTTCTTGTACATGTATCCTTATGTGTTTAGTGCTAAATAATATCTTTCGGTGCACAATCTTTCAAATTGACTTGAAACCCACAAGTCAAACTGGTGGTTCCTAACCAAGCTTTGGCGGAACCAGAAGCATCAGTACGGCACTGGCAATCCTGGTTTACCTAGAGCAGGCCAGGTCCATGAGAGAGAGAGATGTAATGATTTATTATCTATCACATATTATTTATTGAAAATAGAAAAATAAAAAGAACTATGAAGAATCAAATCATGTTGCTTGAATATATAAAATCAATTACCCACCTCCAGGTAAAGCAGTGACTTCGAAAAGCCGTTTAAATAAAAAAAAGGAAATTTCTAAATTTACTATTTAAGAAAACATTAAAATAAAAAATAAACAAAAGACCCCAAAAGATTAAAAGTAAGAGTCTAGTTATTTGATTAATCGGCTGACTGTGGTCCAATACCAGTCCTTTTCTAGACCAGTCTAATGTTTGGACCAAACCGGATCATAGTCCAGTTCATGAATCCAACAATGTTCAACGAGTATAAATTAAGATTTTGATACGGAAAAAAGTAGCTATGTCAATCACACAAAATGATAATGTGTTCTTTTGTTAACATTTTAGGAATCTTTACATGGGTCAAATATTGACCTAATTTCAATAATCAAAGCCCACCTTTTTCACTAATATCATGGCATTCCCATGGATTAGTCTAGACATGCCGGTACCAAATTGGCCTGACGGTTTCAACCGGAACCGAACTGGAAAAGACTCGGTTTGGTTTCACTTTCTGTAGAAACAAAACCATACCGGAACCAGAACCAATGGGTTGGAACCACCGGTTCCATAATTTTTTATATATTTTTTATTACAATTCAAATTCTTTTAATATTGTTATTGATTTCTGACTGCTCAGGACTAAACCAGACCAACCCAATCTCAATTTGGTTCCGGTTCTCGATTACAGGAAAACCAAAACTGACGGTTGGTCTATGTTTCCCTCTGCCATCCTCTCTCAAGCTTGAGCAATGTAGGATTGTCTTAAAGGAACCTACAGTCAGCGTAAAACTTTATCGTGCTTTATCCTATCGATTCCATTCTACCAATAGCAATGGATGGTTAAGTAACCTAATAAAAATTATAACGTGCTCCATCTCTATTTCTCGAAACAATTCCTATTTAGACTTTTAAGAACGAATTAGACTGTCCTAATAGCTGTTAGAAACAACACTTATTTGAGCTTAATCTAAGCCTTAAGCCTTGTATTTGATGTACCGCACTATGGCTAAACATAGTTAGATTTTTGAACCAACTAAATACATACCATTTTCAGCTCATGCATGTTTTTGTGCATGCATGCTTGTGTGGGTTGTTGAACAAGAACAAATCAAATTGTAGACCCCCATAAAGATAATCAGTATTCCAGTCGAATTCCTGCTAAGGGATGGCAATATTGACCCGACCTGAACATGGCAGGAAAATACCCTAACCTGAAACTGATCGTGTCAAGTATGGAGATAAGATACCCGATCTGTACCTGACCTATATATATAAAGAGATGAGAGTAGAAACAATATAGGATAAAATGAGGGAAAATAGTTTATGATGGTTTTGACATATAAAAAGATGACCAAAGAATGACTATTGTAAGAAGATATGGAAAACTAGATTGTGAAAATATTAAAAGAGGAAGAGAACGACCACAAAAGTGTGGGAAAGAAACATTAAAGAATTATGCAGTTTATATTGAGTTAACTGCTAGCATGACACATGATAGGTTATGTGAAAACAAAGAATTCATGTAGCTGACCATCTAATATGGGGAAAAGGCTTAGTTGTTGTTATTTGTATAATATATAAAAAGAGAGAGTGTGTGGTATATGCTCAATTTTGTTCATGCTTAAATCTACTCAAATATCTTTACCTTGAATTTAAAGATATGGAGATTTGAATTTAAAAATATATATATATAAATATATAAATATAAATATATATATATATATATAATTTACTTTAAATGTAAAGTATAAAAGTACAATGGTACATTTCATTTTTAAAATTTTAATTTTAATCATTAATCATACACATTGCATAGTAAAATGTTTGAATAGATTTGAGTATGAATGAGATTGAGCATATACTACTCCCTCTCTCAACCTACACATATATATATATATATATATATATATATATATATATATATATACTAAATAAATAAATCTCTCTCTCTCTCTCTCTCTCTCTCTCTCTCTCTCACACACACACACACACACACACATATATATATATATATAACACCTGATTTTCTTTGTACTCATTCAGAAAAAGAAAACTCAAAACCATACCCGTCCCGTCGGGTTGGGGCCAGGTATACCAGTCCCTGTCCCTACCGTTGCCATCCTCCGTCCTGCTTAAAGGCCCAGATCTCACCACCAGCTCCATAGGTAACTGTGGTACCCTTTGTTTCTCTCTTGCAAATCTACGGCCAATTTTCATGATTCCGGTCCCGCAGAACCACTAATTCAAACGTTCCTTTGCCACCCATACATACGTTCCTGTGAGCAACAGAGACGTCGCTTTCGGAGGTAACGGAGTCGTGTCTCCTCTCTTCCCTACCTTTTAGTTAGTTTGGTCAATTAATCTTGCTTCTCTATAGAGCCTTCCTTTATGGCTGGAGTTGAGTGAAAAAGAAGGCATTCCTGTTTTTCAAGGACTTCACTCTCTCAACCACCGCGTGACCAGTGTACGTCAGCATGACACGAGATACATCGCTTTCATTCACTTTTTTGTGTATTGAAATCGTAAGGAGACACGACACGACTGCAAGTAGAAGAACCCAAGCGACAGCATATCTAGGGATGAGCATTATTTGGTCATAACCGAAGCGGACCGAACCGAAGTTCCTGATTCGGTTCTGTTATCTTATAAATCAGTTCTGTTTTGGTTTTAATTTTTAATATAATTCAATATTTCTATAAATCCAAAACTGAACTAACGGAATAACCAGTTTCACTTAACCTAAACCGGAGCCGAACCTCCTGCCCCACATCTCTTTCTCTAGATTGCCGTCCTAATATAAAGCCCGATGAGTTCTCTCTCTCTCTCTCTCTCTCTCTCTCTCTCTCTCTCTCTCTCTCTCTCTCTCTATTTGCATTTGCCTCTTCCTGTTTGCTGTCCTAATATGAGAACCAAGATTGAAACAGTGACGAAATCAAGCTTATTTTCTTCGTCAAGCAAGAGGCCATGATTCTTTCCACATCAAAATGGTTGGGTCGACTAGTGTTTTAAGGACATGTTTGGCAGCAGCAGTGGACGCCGGCTAGAGTGTTTAAGACAGGAGTCAGCTAGTTGGTTAGAGAATCCAACAATGGTTGATGCAGGTGAAGGGGGCATTGGGTTTAAGGGATAGAGGTAACGCCATAAGGCTTTGTTATGGAAAATGGTGATTCTCAGGCTGTAAAACGTTACATGAAAGAGAAATGGTAATGTTACTGAAATCAAACCAAAAACGGTAACATTACAGAGATTAAAAACACAAAACAACTTATAACAAAAATCCCAAACATGAAAACCATGAAGATGAAACCGTTTATAAATATATTACAAAGAATAGAGAGTATGGTATTGAAAAATACTGTGAAAACCATCTTCTCTGTGGAAATCGTATACAACTACATCACCTTTCTTTCCCCTCCAAACCAGATCTATGTTCCGCTGTGACTTAGGCAACCTCCGACGACAAACCAAAACATGACCGATTGTTATCTAACATTGGTACGAGAGCAAGAAAACAGAGAGGAAACACTCAGCCAGAAGGTAGAGCAAGAAAGAACATATACAAGACTCAACTAAAAGGTATAGCAAGAAAGCACAGAGGAGAGGCTAAGCCAAAAAGCAAAGCAAAAAAGCATAGTGACGCTCAACCAGAAGGCAGAGCAAGAAAGAACAGAGGTGAGACTTAGTTAGAAGGCAGAGTAAGAAGGCAAGTAGCGAGGTAGAGCAGCGATGATCAACAAGAAGGCAAGCAACGATGTGAAGCGACGATGCTTAGCTAGAAGGCAAAGCAAGAAAGTAGAGAGGTGCAAGAAAGAAAAGAGGTGAGGCTCAACTAGAAGGCTGAGGAAGAAGACAAGGGACGAGGCTTAGCTAGAAGGCAAGCAACGATAAAGAGCAGCGAGGCTTAGTCGGAAGGCAAGCGGTGAAGTAGAGCGACGAGGCTAAGCCAGACGCGGAGCAGCGAGACTCAACAAGAAGGCGGAGGGATGAAGCCCAAGCAAAGCGGTGGAAGAGATAGAGCCCCCTCTCCTTCTCCCTCTCCCCTCGTTGTATCTCTCCCTCTCTCTCTTCCCCTCGTTGAAACTCACGCTCCCCCGTTGCCCTCTTCCTCTCTCTCTTTTCTCGAAGCTTTCCCTGCCCATGGTTTTTGAAACCATGGATGCCCAAAACTAAGTGATTTTTGAAAAAACGTCGATGGTTTTTAGAAACCGACTTTTTTTATTTTACAAAACCAGAAAAAGAATAAACCAAACAAAATTTTTGGCAATAATAACAAATAAGACTGTTAAACTTTTAAGAAATTACAAGAAATCGTTTCTCGGGTCATGTGCTTCAACTGTGGAAAGATGCGGCATTACAAAAGAGATTGTCGCAAAAAGAAGATTGACGGTGCAAACACCCAACAGTGTAGTCAATCGAAGAAACATGACATAATTTGCATGATTTCAGAATGCCTCTATATGAATCGCCTAGTATCTAGTTGGTGGATTAACTCTGAAACAATAAGACGTATCTTGAAGAACAAAGAAGGGACTATGGACTTAAAAGAATATAAACTAGGAAAACATATCGTGTATTTGGGAAATAAAACCTTTTAGATGTTCTTGGTGTGAGTTATTTAGGATTCATGTACGTACTAATTGTGCCAACAATAAGGCGCAATTTGGTATCGATCGCTGCCTTGGCTAAGGAGGGTTTTGAAGTAAGATTTTACAAACTCTACCGATGGTATAGACGAATCCGCTTCATCCAAATGTGTAAAAGATCATAGCCGCACTTAAAAGCCGAGTACTCTACCGTTGAGTTAGCAACCCAGATAAGGATAAATATGATGTGTAGATACGATCGGAATAAAAATTAAGAGATTTGATTACTGGAACCAGTCAAGTCAAAACATTGAACTAACATAAGAATAACAGCAAAGCAAGTTTAGAAGAAAAAGGACTTCCTCTATCACAGACGACACATCAAACCAATCAATCCTTTGAATGAAGTAAAAGAACAAACCTATGAGACCACAAGATATCCCTAACAAGGTAACCATAGGAAAGCATAAAAGGATAGCATTCTCAAGATTATTCGATGATGAATAATGTTTGTTAAAGTTAAAAATAAATGAAAGAGAACAATCTTTTGCTTATATTTATTATACCTTTAATATTGATGTGAATATATAGCATAAACGCATATGGCATATAAGTCTCAAAAAAATTGAAAAATTATCTGATTTTGAATTTTTGTTAGGATTTAAGGAAAATACTTTTGGTAAATATGAAGTTTGTATACAAGGAAAAATGACAAAAAGAGCATTTTGCAAGGAAATTATAAGAGCAACAACCCTATTACAAATCATTTACACTGATTTATATGAACCTTTTATGATAAGATCTCATTGTGGAAAGATATATTTCATAAACTTTGTCAATGATTACTCGATATATATATATATATATATATATATATATATATATATATATATATATATATATATATATCTTAGCAGATAAATCTGAGATACTTGAAGCATTTAAATAATATAAGTAGGAAGTTGAAAATAAATTGAGAAAAACAATTAAAATCTTGAGATCAAATAGAGGTAGTAAGTACACCTCGACATAATTCTTAGAATACTGCAAAGACTTTGGTATTGTAAAGTAAAATATAATGCCCAAGACACCTCAATAGAATGGTGTAGGAGAAAGATATAACATGATCTTAGTAAATATGACAAGGTCTATGTTAATAAACACATCTCCGCCAAAAGTATTTTGGCGAGAAGTAATAAGTACAATTATGTATATTCTAAAATAGTACTTTATAAAGTTGTATTCCCTACACCATATGAGATGTGGTTTGAAAGAAAATCGAATCTACATCATCTCAAAAGGTGGGAATCTTTCGCTCATGTTAAGATCGTAGACCAATCTATAGATAAGCTAGACAATAGGTCATTGAGATGTGTATTTATTGGATATCTTAAGAAATCTAAGGAGTATCAGTTTTATCATAAGGACATGGACTCATAGAAAGCATGGATGTTGAATTCCTAGAGGATTCTAAGAATGAGATCCTTGAAAATGAAGATGAATATTATGACGATCTAGTAGATCTAGATCAATTATCTTTCAAACCCATATATGATCTTCTTGAATAAATCAAAACTTAAAGTGGACATAAAATACCTATTGTTACACCGTCCTACTTAAAGTATTATCATACTTACCTTGCAGAGAAAATGGGTAATTCAGTGGATTTAGATGAGTTGACCGATAACTTAATATATCGACAGACTATTGACTCATCTAAGTCATTAGACTGAAAAAACCATGGATGAGAAAATTGAATCCATTGAGAAAAACGAAGTTTGAGAATTGACTGATTTGCCTAAAGAAAGAAAAGTTATAGGCTGTAAATGGATTCTTAAAAATAAAAATAAGGTCAATGAAATAATCGAAAAGTTCAAAGCGAGGCTAGTTGCATAGGGTTTTTTGCAAAAAGAGTGGATAGATTATGTCGAGACATATTCTCCTATTACAAAATTTTCATCCATAAGAATAATCTTGGCGATATCAGCATATTATGATTTAGGTTTACATCAGTTTGATGTAAAAATTGTTTTTCTAAATAAAGATTTAAATGAAAACCAAGAAGATAAAGTATATAGGTTGAAAAAATCCCTATATAACCTTAAACAATCACCTCGTCAATGGTATTTGACTTTTCAAAATGTCATTATTAAACTTGAGTTTGTAGTTGGTGAACTTGGTTGTTGTGTATATGTCTTGAACACTGAGAGACACTTTGTCATCTTATCATTATATGTAGATGACATATTGTTGTTTGGGAATGACAATAAAATGATTATCAAAATCAAGTCATTGTTAAACTCAAGGTTTGAAATGAAGGATATGGGGAAAGTATCCTATATCCTGGGTATAAAAATTTATCAAGAGAGAGAATCTGCATCTACACCCGTTGTGAAAGGGATAATTGAGAAAACTTTAGAGAAGGGTAGGACGTGGCACGAGAAGCTGGATGAAGCCTTATGGGCTTATAGGACTTCCACTCAGACTCCCACGAATGCCACACCATTCGAATTGGTCTATGGCACAAACGTCATTCTTCTCATTCATACTCAATTGCATTCATTCCATACATCAATAACACTCGACCTCCCCCTAGAGATGCTTCAGCATGCTAGGATGGCCGAACTAGATTTGCTAGATGAGAGGCGACTCCTTGCTATGGATCATGCTCGTGCATACCGGCAAAGGATAGCCCGACACTATGGCAAACACATGAGACCTCGCCACTTTGAAGTGGGAGATCTGGTCTTGAAAATCATCCACTATCATGGCCCACATCCACTTGGAAAGTGGCACCCCAAGTGGGATGGACCCTATATTGTACGTGCAACCACCACGAACAACTCATATTGGTTGATCGATGTAGAAGGTAGGAATTTAGCAGATCCTATCAATATTCAATACTTAAAGAAGTATTATGTGTAGGATTTGGATTAAATTCCCCATTTTCGAAAATTTTAGGGATAGCTGCCTTGAGACCTAAAAATAAGGTGCAAAGGCAAAATCGTGTGACCCTGAGTGAGACAATTCGCACTTGTGAAAGAGTGGAGTCTTCAAAATCGTGGTTACATTTCAAAATCCTTCTTCTTACAAAGAAAGGCCTAGTTCAACATAGCAAGATACTTGCAAGTAGTACGTGCTATTTCTAAATAGGCTGATCTGGAATGGATCGAGTGTGAGCTTGGGATAAGTCCTCCCCTCTTCTCTTCTCCTTCCAAAAGGAAAACGTGGCCCAAATAAAGGGAATTTCCCATCCAAAGTCTCTTTCCAAAAGAAAGAAACCAAAATTCAAAAGAAAAAATCGATTCTCTTGTGAAAAAAAAAGAGAGGGATTAAAGAAAAAATACTCCCAAAGGGAGACCCTCTATGAAAAAGGAAAAAGAGGCCAAAAAGCTCAAAAAGAGCAGTTTTCCGCCTTCTGTGCAGTAAGCCTGATTATCTCAGTGAAGGAGACGATAAACCTAATGTTCCTTATGCACGAGTTGTGAGAAGCTTAATGTATGTTATGTTATGTAGAAGACCTAATATCATTTTCGTTGTTAGTCTTGTGAGTAGATATTAAAGTAATCTTGAATGACAACATTGGATAGATGTGAAAAGGATTCTAAAATATCTAAAGGAACAAAAGACTTGAAATTATGTTTTCAAACAGATAAACTAAAAGTGGTAGAATACTCAAATGCTGACTTTGTTGAGAGCAAAGATGACAACAAATCACCCTCGAGTCAAATATTCTTATTTGGAGGTGAAACTGTTTCTTGGGCCTGAAGAAACAGGGTTGTGTAGCATTGTATACAGAGGAGGCTGAGTATGTGGTTTGCTGAATGATTACAATTAGTACAATTTGGATAAGTCACTTCATAAATGATTTGATGTTGGATATAGCCAACGAGTCGGTTGTCATTTATTGTGACAACAATGCAGCAATTACTCTGATTAAGAGTAGAGTTGATAACTCCAAAATCAAATATATAATGGTTAAATACCACTATGTTCATGATATGAGAAAGGAAATATCCATCTCATATATGCAACTGATGACATGTTGGCGGACACCTTGACTAAAGACATATCGAAGGATCTTTTCTCAAAGCATGTTGCAAACATGGGTTTGAGATATGTTTGATTGTTGTGTAGGTAAAAAACCACACAATGGTAATGATTGCAATAACAATCATACATGACATATCTTGAAAAATACTACAAAAGTGGGAGGCAAAACAGTTTGTGATTACTTGGCTTGAATCACTAAGTGAGAGATATAAGGAAAAATGGTCATTCTCAAGCCGTAAAACGTTACATGAAAGAGAAACGGTAGCGTTACAAAAATTAAACAAAAAATGGTAACATTATAGAGATTAAAAATACAAAACAACTCATAACGAAAAGTTCATACGTGAAAACTAGGAGGATGGAGCAGTTTATAAATACTCTACAAAGAATACAATATGTTATTGAAAAAAATATCTTGCCTGATTAATCACTACAAGGGAAACCGTATACAACTACATTACCTTCCTTTTTCCTCCTAGCCATATTCATGTTTCGCTACGACTCAGGCCACCTCCGACGATGAACCGGAGCATTGTACAACACGTTTTTTTTATTGGCTCGCCAATTACTGGTTTTGGTGGATAAATGTTTTCCGGCAATGGGTGATAGTTTAAATGCAAAGGAATTAGGTGGACTGCGGCTAGCCAAAGGAACCTCAGTGACGATCATGATCTACTTTGCTGAAGTTAGTTGTTGACGGGGATGGATGGAGCTAGAGGCTATGTGCTTGAATTGCCGGACTCCAGTGGTGGCAAAGGCCATAGAAGGGGAAGGCAAGAGTTAGGTTAGCCGATCACACAAATATCAGTTCGGTTCAGTTTGGTTTATTTCAAAATTCGGTTCGGTTTTAGTGTTATTTTCAAAATGAATTGGGTTTTCAGTTATTTCAGGTCTTCATTTATTTGAGGTCGAATCGATTAATGAACTGAACGGACCGATGCTCACTCTTATATATATACTCTCCCTGATCTTCTTATCGACTCACTCCTTCTCTTTTGAATCTTATTAGTATGAACCAGTTTCAGTCATCTTCAATGCATAGATGCTCACTTTAGTCGCATCTCTCTCGGTGTGTCGCAACGACTACGAAAAAACACATCTTTCTTTGCATCGAGAAAGAACTCACATGTCCAAACTGGATCTTTTATCTTCTCCAACAACCAAAAGGCCTGAATATTCTCTCTCTCTCTTTCTCCGCTCATCACATTTAAAGGCTTTTCTGAATTTAGTGGCGATAACAAACGCAAGCTCTAAAACAACTGCACCATAGAAAATCTGCAGCACGCTGTCACGATCATGCACCCAACAACGTATGTGACGAGTCTTTTCGTATCCAGATACCAACCTCTGCCCAACAAAAGCAAAAGCTGCAAAATTTATATATATAAAGAGAGAGAGAGAGAGAAAAAGAGAGAGATCCGCCATGAAAACAGATCTAAGCGCTATCTTTGTCAGCTCTCTATTCAATGGTACAAAGAACCAAATCCCCCGTCAGAGAGAGAGAGATCCGCCATGGAGATAGATCTAAGTGCTTTCTTTGTCAGCTCTCTATTCTGTGGAACAAAGAACCCCATCGACCGTCTAACTAATTTACAGCCCTCTGTTCTACAGTACATCTTTCTCTCTTTCTCTCTCTCACGTTGGTATCATCAGCCCCATGAATCTTACAGCATCATCATGACCTCATTTCCTCCCGTCTTTTTCTTCTTCTTCGTCTGGTTCATCATCCTCTTCATCGTCTTCTTTGTCCTCACCGTCGCTGTAGTTTTCATGGAGCTCTTGCCACGGACCCAGGCGCAGGCATTCGTGCTTGTGCCGCATCTTCCAGTCTAGCGCCTGGCACGCGCGTAGAAAGCAGTAATTCACCGCGCCACACACCGAGCACCGCCGAAACTCGTGCTTCCTCGTCTCCGGCCGACCGCAACCCGCGTGCGAGCAGGCTTAACCTGAGACCCGGACCCGGCGAACCGCCCCGATCCGCGAACCACTCAGCCATGAACCGGCTCGCCGGGTGGGCCCACTCGGCACAGGCACGTTGCACCCGGAAATCGCTCAGCAGCGGGCACCCGGTGGCCAGGCCGCGATGGAAATTCCACGTCAGCCACTGTCGCCCGGCGGCAGCATGCCGAAGCACGGTGGCAGCAGGCGAGTTCCCGGGCGTTGGCCTGGACGAGGAACCGCCGCCCCTCGGCGATGTTCTGTCCGGACGCCGTAACCGTCTTGCAGGCGGTGACCGAGCTCGCGCAGAAGAAGCGTCGACGTGGCCGAGAAGGCGGCGCGTGCGCAAGTGCCACGCCGGCGCGTAGGTCCTGTCGTTCTTGGTGCCGCCGCTGCCGTTGAATTGTATCACGGCCAGTGAATAAAGCCCTGGAGAGTATGATGCGATCGCCGCATTGGCCATCAGGGAAGCCCCGCTCTCCCTACTCCCCAAGCAGTAAAACTGTATCTGTTCGAGCCCAAAAATTTACGACCATCATCATCAGGAATGTAGAGAGAGAAGAGAGAAAGAGCAGTAAAAATAAAAATATATCTGTTTCAAGTCCCTAAATCATGCACTACCATCATCATGAGAGAGAGAGAGTTCGGCAGTCAGGAAATTGACTCACCATTCCGAGAGTGAAACATGCCTCGACGTTCCCGGCGTTAGCGCACCTCTTCATGAACCCGTGAGCAGATTCCGACCACTTCGAGGCTTTTATTGAGAGAACGTCGGTTGAAACCTTCCGCAACACAACATGGTGTAATCCTAACCCATTCAATCTCTTACACCTGAAACAGACGAACCAAACAAATTTTTCCTCTACCCACAACAACAATCCGCTATAAATGAGAATACTAAGAACAAAAAATCGGTTTTTTATCAAGAAAAATGGACGCCATACGTTGCGAGGACGTTCATGAAATCCGCCGGCGACGATGCATGGGAGATAAGGTTCGAAAGGATGTAGAGGACGACATCGTCCGGAAGTTGGTCGAAGAAATCCTCTCGTCCTGTAGCTTCCTTCTCCGTTTTGTGGCGCTTCCGCTGGAAATCCTCCCACCAATCTTTCCTTTTCATCTTCTCCTCTTTCATTTCTGTTGATAACCTCACCCTTCGCCTTGTATAATACATCTCGCTTCTCGTCCGTAACGTTTCTTCCCTCTAAAAGATCAATAACACCAAAAGAATTTCCCCCAGAGAGAGAGAGGGTCTATCTAGCAGCCCTACAAGATCCACACCAAATACAAAAAAACTCATCGTCACTCTCTAATAAATAAACCTTTCTCTCACACTGCGTAAGAAATGGGAGAAGCCGGAGAAATTTAACCGCTGCCACTTGACCGCTCGTATCGTTGCTTGTTTGTACTAGATTTTCCCTGCCATCTTAATCTGCTCGCTCCCTCGTTTCTCTCTCTCTCTAGACAAGCGTTTCCCTCTATAAAACTTGCCCAAGAAAGGCCCCCTCTCTCTAGATTTGTAGTATTTGTTAGGATGGTTAATTTTTTCGTTTTCGTCAACTAACTTCACTTGCGCCTGCGGTTGGGCGGAGCAAAACGGAACGGAGTCAACCTCTGATCCCCGCTTTGTGGATTTCCCGTTCAGTGCTTTGGCCACGACTAACCGGCCATCTTTTGACGCACATCACTGGCGTTCTTCGGGTGACTATATTTGCACCACCCGCACACAACAAGCATTAGGGTTCAACTCACAAGCTAACGAACGGTCTTGTCATCTCGTGCTTGAGTTCTTCCAAACAATCAAGAGAAAAGCCCTGTCGTGAAAGCAAAACATATATATTATATATAAAAGCTCTTCAAATATCTCAACCATTCTATCACAATTTTAAATTTAAAAAGTTAAAAAAACAATGAAACTTTTTGAAAGTGCATTAAATATATTTAGTATTATTTTGCTTTTACTTTAAAGATCACAATTGTTGATGGTTGAAATCCTTTAAAAAAAATTAGTATGAATGAGTATTACCCACTTTACTATACTTTATATATATATATATATATATATTACTTAAAATGACTTGAAATTAAATCAGAGTTTTCTGGCACGCTCCGCATTACGTCTCATTCCAGCAGGTTCTTGCAAGTGCTATTTAAATTGCATCATCAATTTTAACGACAATAATTTGAGACCTAAAGTTCATAATATAACGAGTTTAGAATTCGGGTAACTACAGCGATCGCCTTAATGACCCTGCCAAGCTGACCTATTTTGGATATGGAATCCACTGACCCAAGTAAACAATAATGTTTCTTCATGAAGTTTGCATTGCGTTGGGACATTTATGTGCATTACGTATATTTCATGGACGCCAGAGTCGTTAATGCACTTTAAGATTTTGTGCATGGACGATATGTGCCCCATCTAGAGAGGAAAGATGATGAAAAAACCCCTTTGTACGAGGGCTTGTGCGTATATATATATATATAGATAGATAGATAGATAGATAGATAGATAGATAGATAGATAGATATAGAGATAGATAGATAGATATAGAGATAGAGAGAGCATAATCTATGAATTTAAGGTATTGATTGATGAACCTACAGCCATTATCGTTTCCATGCACACGGTTTTTAAAGAACGTTGCATCAAAGCATGTCATGAAGGATGACAATGAAGGCTTCTATATATAGGTAATAAGCCAAATGAACCAAATATATTGTTGAATTTAATTAGTTCAATAAAGAATGATAAAATCCCCTGGAACGGCGTGTGTGTGTGTGCGGGCACACATACAAGTGTGCATATGTGTGTATACAAAAAACAAATTTGAGAAACCATTATTAGGAAGTATTAGATCAAAAAGGATCTGCAGCATATTGTCACGGTCAAAGTCTCTTAAAGAAAGACAGAACATAGCATCAAAATATATCATCGATGATGGCAAAATAAGGGCGAGAATATATCTCTTAAGCAGCACAAGATGAACGATATTTTACAGTTGAATTTAGTTTGATAATCGGCTATAAATTTGGCTACACCAAATTTTACAATTATATATATAAGCATTAATGCCATCATATTTGTCATAAAGAGTAAGGAAATCATCACAACAAGCATACTCAATTAATAAAATGAGCATAATTTCCCAGGCATTTAATGATTAAATCCACACACGTTTCCTAGTTTTTATGTCACGACTACATGATGGCATCTTAATGGTGGTTTAATAAAGAAAGCACTATCATTTTGGGCCATTAAAGCATTGTCCCATCTCTCTCTTCGCCTAAAGTTACTCATGGCTGCACCCAGAGTTTTAGCTCTATTGCGGATGATGGAGAATTCGATTCTTAGAGGGTGCGTAATGGTGTAGGCTTCGGTCTCCTTTTGTAACCAAACAAAAAAAAGTTGCCATGAGTGGAGTGTTACCTCAATTGGCAGATTTCTCTGACGCCCTTGTTGCTGGCGGGGAGTTCAATTTTCCGGGGAATGCATGTTTTAGCCTACTTCTCCCTTTGTAAACAAAAAAAAGGTTTCCCATGGCTAGTGCACAATACACCATCTTATCTGGCAGGGCACTGTGACTCCCATATTGTAGGTGGCGAGTTCTATTCTTGGGACGTGCATGCATGTGTGCCAGGCTTCAGTCTGTCGTTGTATCCAAGTACTCATATTCTTTATTCGATAGGTTGAATTTCCGACCATATATTCAAAATTACAAAAGTGCCCATTGTTTATTGGCAAAACTAGTATACAAATTTTAAAAATTGAACAACACCAAAGCTACATGGATTCTTTGTTTTCCATAGAGTTCGATCTTGAGCCATGCTTAACATGGTTAACTCTGTATAAGTTAGATGTTTTCAAAATTTTGAAATTTAAAATTAGACATTTAAGAAAAACAAAACCAATAGATGTATAACATTTTCGAACTCGGACAAAGCCCTACGGGTTTGTGATGGAAATTTAGACGCTCTTCCAATATTTCAATCCACAATTACGGGAGTATTACTTGAATACTATGAACTCTAATAGGAAAGAGACGACAAATGCATCATCAAAGCTATCAATATGTTCAGCACTCATGGCTAGCCCACCTGGCAGGGATTCGATTTATATGTTGTAGACCGCAAGTTCGACTCCTGGGGTATGCATCATCTTCGGCCTCTTGTACATGCAAAAAAGAAGAACGAACAATGTGCTGCGGGTTTTCATGCCCAAGAATTCAGGAATCATTTCATGTTAAACTAAGTTGGATTTACTATGAACTAAAAAAGACAGTGTTCTTAAAATTTTGACATTGTAAAAGTGATTAATTCATTGGGAAGCTTGTCTCTTCATTTGCCTATTGAAGTACCAACACACCCTAACCCGAACCTTAATGGGGTGGGTACACGTTCAGGTTCTCTTCATGGGGCAAAAAGGAGTCATATATGTGTGTGCGTGTGCGTGCGTGTGTGTCCGGTCGGATATGAATCATAGACTCTTGTCCCCATAGCTGAACCCAAGTCTCATTGAGTCTAGTATTTCCCACCTTATTTGGGTCAGGTCGGGGCCTCATGGGTCGGGTCAATATTGCCATCTCTAAACTACCATGATCACAATCTCAAAAACATGCCGAGCAGTTGAGAATACTTGGGGATCCACACCAAGCTCAGTTGGGTCCGTTCCGTAGAGCCAGGATTACACCAAACCGCACCTAACCATGGTTAATTAACCATAGCTCGTAAGACTTGGTCAGATTGTGCGTAAAATTTCTCCACTGAATTCGGGTATTATTCTTTTCTACGCACTATTTTAATGTATTTCTTAATGTGCTGAAAAAGACATGTTCTTGCACGATCCCAAGGAAAATTTTTCAAAGGAATATAAAATTCCCAAGCAAAAAGTTGAAGCGAATCCTTGGCAATAAATAAGGAGTCGGCTGAGTGGTTGTTAATATATTAAGTGCAGGTACTCACCAGAATATATGTATATATATATATATAAGAACACACTCTCGCACACAGTAACAGATCAAGAAAATAGTAACGTATATATTTTATCGTGTTAGGGGGCAAATCCTGAATCTCAACCATATATTCATTGTAAAACGTAAGTTTTACCGAAAAAAAATTTAATTTTCAAGAGAAGCACCCTCCCGGATGTAGATCTGCCATTGCTTGCACATGCATCCTCTGAAAGTCGAAGTCTCCACCAGCCGGCACTAGAGTGTTTTACGGTTGAGCTGACGCTCTCTATGCAATATATATACATATATTAAGTGCAGGTTTAGCTAGGTTAAGAGCACACGCATGCTTCATGCAATTACTTTCCCTTAAGTGCAGGTTTAGCTAGGTTAGGGGCACACGCATCTTTAATGGTCCAAGTCAAGATTTAACATGCGCAAAGAGATACCGAGAAATCACGCACTTCACGGCTGACATGGGGCGACCTAGATACTAAATAATTTCATATCAAGTGTGTGGTGCGTCGACAAAACAAACTATGGGGCTTGTATGGAGGACGGTGTGTACACATGGCGGTTTCAGGTTCGCATGTTTGAATCAGAACCGAATCATCCACGAAATCAATTGAAACGGTCTCGGTTCAGTTATGAATCATAATTTTTGAAAACTGGTTGAAAATAAACCGAACTGTTTCAAACGGACACTATATTTTAAATATATTTTCTAAAACCCCTTATTACATATCGTTAACTCTCCACCGTTGTTGCTGGTGGAGAGTTCTACGCGAAAGAGCGCTTGTATTTCAAAGAAAGGAAATTGGGAAATTTGAAACTGGCGCAAGCAATTTCGATACTGGAACCGTAGGGATTGGACTCTGATTTCAAGTTCCAGTAAACCGGAACCGGACATGTCACTTCCAGTTACGGATGTAGAAATAAAAAAGAGCCATCTTCTCCATAAAAGTTGACGGTGGTTCATCGGGTGCCACAGCAAATTTTTGTAATGCTATTGGTATGTGGTAGGACACGGATGTATGTCATGCTATCAGTGGCTTCTTTTTGGAAAATAATGTTTAAAAGTTTCAATAATACCATTATTTGCCCCATATCTAAAGCTTCAGATGAATTTTCTATAGCAAAAATGAGGCCTGTAAGCTTGCGTAATGTAGAAAATAAAGTTACTGCAGAGAAAACCTTGTTCATGCCTGCAGAGATTCGTGAACAAGCTTATAAGTGGTAACCAGTGCCTTTGATTTACTGGTTGATGAATTACATAAGATGATGGCCGACTTCCGGTGAGAACAAAAACTACCTAAAAGACCTCAGTATTGGATAAGTTGGAAGAAGATTACGGCCAAAAAAGATGGAGGTATACGATTCAAAGATTTAAAAGCATTTAATTTGGCAGTCTAGAGCAAGGATGGAGATTGCTGCAAAAGTAAGCATTCATTGTTTTATATAAGCGTTCAAGAATCGATATTCTTTACATAGTGTGATCGTTTAGAAGCGTTTCTTGGCTCATCGCCGTCGTAGGTGTGGCGCAGCTTACTTATTGGGAGAAAGATATTGAAAATAGGCACTTATTGAGAAGCTGGAAATGGCCGTAATGTCCATTTGAAAGATTCTTGGTTTGCCGATTCATATCCTTCCCGAAGCCGACTGATCAAGTTCTCAGTGATCAAATAATTCTGGTTAAACAGTTACTAAACCCACAAGGTGGATGGAATGTTGAGTTAGTAAATGGGTCGTTCACAGCCCCATGGGCGGCCAAAATCCTGTAGATCATTCCTTCTCTTGATGTTGATCAAATGGAATGGCGATGGACGAGTTCAAGAAGATACATTGTTGTTTCTGGTCACTCGCTAAGTTTGAAAATGTCTCAACATCAACAACACCACGGCAACCAGACAGGAAGTCAGCAAATTCGATGCAGGGTGGTGTGGAAGTTACGAGTACCGAGCAAAGTCGGCATTCCTATGAAAATTATTCAACGATGGACTTTCAGTTCCTGCCATTATTATGTTCAGTAATCCACCCAGCCTTTAGAAAACCATTCCAAGCGCTTAACCACTTGCCAACGATTAGTTCTTGTGTTTTTTGTTTCCTATTTTTATTTTATATTATTTTACATGATAAAATACAAATTAGACGATGAGATAGATTTGTAGTCATACAAGAAAAGATTATATATATAATGAGTTTAATCGAAACAAATTAGAAGTGTCATCAATAGATAACGTGAAAAGATAACAAAAAAAAGCTTTCGTAAGAAGAAATAAAAAACTAGGTGGTAAAAATATTAAAAGAAAAAATGATAAAAATATTATAATGAAAAATAAAGAATGGTCTATTTATGTTGAATTAAGTGTTAGGATAACATATAATCAAGGTCTATAAAAACAAAAAATCCATGTATCCCACCATATCTAGTAGGGAAAAAGACTTAATGCTGTTGTTATTTTATACACGAATCAGATGCTTGAAGTTTTCTTTGAAGCTCCTTTGTGCTGCATATTCCTTGCAAACTAACCCACCAAGAGGATGGTAGGAGCTCGGCATCAGTTGCTTCACCTTATTGTATCAACTAGAATTTCTCATATAGTTCTGAAAGTTAGATTTTGTATACATGTACCTTTCTTCTATAATATTTTGAATCGGTAAACGTCACAGATCGATACAGACCATTTTAGATTGCTTTTGGCAAACCCATTTAACGTTTCTCAACAATAAGAATAACCTTTTCTGACGGTTCTCACATTCAGACAACAAAAAAAAAGGTCAAAACAATGCTGCCAAACAGTTTTATTAGAAATTATTATATATTCTTGTTCTACGTCAACAAAGTACTTGTATTTTTCCGTATACAATGACAGACTCAGGAATTCTTCAGATTCTAAGTGAGGTGTATGCTCACCTTGCCTTAAGTGGGTCTGCCGCTACAATCACCGAAACCTTGTACACATCTTCGAACCTTCATAAACCGTAGAAAGAACCTACATTTCTACTAGTTTGTTCTTTCTTTGATAAATAAGATTAGATTTATTGCAAAGCACCAAAAGGTTGCATTAGAATTGGCTAATGCTTTAGAGACTCGTTATCTATAATCATCTCATGTTTATGACAGCTCACTCAATGACAACTCAGTAAACGAAGTACCTTCTGGTTCTACGGGGAAAGAAGTGTTGGAGAGAGAACAATATGAACCTTGAAACACATTCCCAGAAGGACTTGTTATTCCCGAGTAAAATTTATGGGTCTATTTATGTGACTCTTTATATCCTTAATTTGATAGTTTGTAATCTAAACGAATGTTTATCTGAATCCTTTAGCAGATTAACGAGGGCCCTTTTTCTTTAAATGTTGGTGTTATTTATTTTGATACTACAAATCTCATTCATCTCGTTTAATGTAGGGTAGACGTTCGGTTCTGGATAGTTTGAAACCGGCAGTTTAGAACCGTCAGTTCCAGTTTCCCTGGAATCTGAATTTGGAACCAAACTGCTCCGAGTCTGGTTCTGGTTTTGAAACCGCTCCAGAACCATTGATGCAGTTTCAATTTTTTTTTGAAAAGAAAAGGCAAAGGCGAAGGCATGAGAAAAAATGTTCGATACTCTTGAAAAGGTAGGCACCGTGTGAGGTTCGAAAATGATTTTCTTTTATTTACTGGATATTCAATATTTTGTTTTTATTTAGCAAAATTAAAAAGTTGTGCAAGGTGTCTGCGTTTAGATGAGTATTTCCGAGTGTTGAATAAGGTTTCCTAGTGTTGAGTCAGTCTGGATTTTGTATTTCGAACTATATCTTACACAGTTAAAAATGTTTCTCCAGAAATAGTGGAAAATATCATGACATGTGGGTCTTTAAAAAACTTCTTTATCATTCTAAAATGCAACTTATTTTTATATTGATAAAGAAGTTATTTAAAGATCCACACGTCACCATATTTTCCAACTATTTTAATTTTTGTTCATATAATAATTAAAATATTGCATCACTTATGAAAAGTTATAAAACTTGGTCGAACAGAGTTGTTGAATATTGCCCAGTGCAACTTGGTGTAGATGGAGATCAATACGTGGACTGAGTTCTTCCGTGAGCGATTACATGTATGTGTATACGTACGTACTGGTGTATGTATTTAGATATGGTTGTTCAAAATAAATTTAAAGTTTGGCTGCATACTTTTTTCTAAAGAAAACGGTGACATGTCTCAAGGAACATGCATCTATTTATTAACATGCACATGCTTGTTTGTGTATATATATATATATATATTATAATATTGGGAATACTGGCTCATGCTCTTTCCAAAAGGACCAAAGCATCCCCCTTCCTCTTTCTCTCTAATATCATGTGTTAACATATATCAATAAATTTAATTCTCTAATCTAAGAGATAGATTATTGAGATTTGAATAAAAAAATAAAAAAATATACTTTGTGTATTTGCTTTTTGAATTTATATCTCAACCATCTTGAGATTTATTTCGCTTATAATATTGCTAATACATAACAAGCTTCATTTCTCTCTCTCCCTTAGGCAAGTGTCAAGTACTGTTTAGACGCTTTATGCAGCCACTTAAAAGGAACCTAAGTATATTTTCCCATTTGTTTTCCATAAAGAAGCAACGGTTTCCCTTAAAAGGTTGAGCACTTCTTTTTGGCACAATGGGGAGGGAGAATACATATGAACTCCCTGGGTGTCGAACTCATGACCTTTAACGAGATGTGATTTTGAAAGTGTCCTATAAATGGCGGTTATTGCTGCTCCATGACCTTTAACGAATACATATGAGTATTGGGTCGCCAGTTATTGCTTTCTCCATGTTCATCAACGAAATGGCAGGGTTGCGAAATCAAAGTCACCAAATGCTTTCAGTTTAACTTTTCTTGTTCTTAAAACTGAATATATATATATATATATATATATATATATATATATATATATATATATATATATATATATATATATATATATATATATATATATATATATATATATATATATATATATATAACATACATATATGCACACATACATGAACACACATGCGCACACACACACACACATATATATATATATACACAAATTAAAAAACTCCTGCTGGAAACTGGAATACGTTACACTTCAGATACAAATACTTTCTGTTTCTTATCGATAAGTTGTGAAAAGTTGAGAGGACGGATAAGGTCAATCCTAATAACGAACTATGAAGAATATGTTAAGTCGAGAAACTGATCGTTCTCGGCAGTTTCGCCTATAGAAACGGTTAGATCGGACATCTCACCGAGGCTGTTGTGGAACAAATTTGTAACAGCGGGATTGTTACACATTTGTTCTCCCACAACCGGATAGAGACTCTAGAATGAAAAACCAAGTCTGGATAAAGAGTGCTGCTCTATTAATACATAATAGCGTACACAAGAAAACGTATAAGTAAAATTAACAAGGAAACCTCCCTACAAAAACCGACGGTGGGAAACCGGAAAAATACACAAACTTTCTTCTTCTTTGCTTACCTAGATAGCTTACCGAAAGAAAAACTGTTGCGATATGAAAGTTGAAGGAGAAGGAGAAGGGTCAAACGTCTGTCGAAATATCGAGAAAAGCGAACAGAATCGAGGAATGAAAATGCCACAAACAAAAATGTCAAATGCTTTTCTTTCTTCGTTTTGTAATGTAATTTGGGGATCTATCTTTTCGTTTTGTAATGATCGATATCTGATAGTAGTCCCACAGGTCCTCTATCATATTTTGTTCAAAAGCACTTTGACACCCAGAAAATAGCATATGCCTTATAAAATCCAATCACACCCTCTCCAACCATGTCTCAGGCAACAACAGACTATACACAGACCAGTTTGTGAACAGAATGTACAGAGTGCATTTTATTCCAGCATAGCCACAGTTCCTAAACTTTGTTGCAAATACTCCTAACTCTTTAACAAGCTTCTCAACTAAAAACAACAATTATCAATCAGATGCCTCAGCAATTCCTTCAATCTCACCTGTCTCTTTGTTCTTCTTCTTGCCCTCGAAGGTTTGTGCGATCTTGCTGATGGGAACAAGAGGAAGGTAGCAGTTCAGAGGATACCCATTTTTGGTCATCTGTGTGATCGTCTGGTTGTACTTCTCAGACCAATGAAGTGCATTGGGGATAGCAAACTCTGCGGCCTTTGGAGCAATGGCAGTCCATAGAGCGCATGGTACACCTTCACCATGTATTCAACGACCACAGGCTCGTAGTGGACATAGAAGCTCTTGCCGGCAACCACAACTCCCTCCTGCTTCATGTCAGAAAAGGAAGATTTGGCCACCTCGGGTACCTTCTGAGCTGCTCCATATGCTTGGCAGGAAACTTGCTTCACAAGAGGAGGGACGTATTGATCCACAGCTTATTTGCTGTTTCATCAACCTGAAGCCAACCAGGTGATATGTAAAGAGATTGAAAAGTTGCATCCACGAACACAAACCATCCTGATGGCATCAGCAAGGCAGAGGATGTGTAAGCACAACCTAACGACCAAATGCATATAAGAACCATAAAATCACATATTGATGATCACCAGGATTTCCCCCAGGCCCAAAGTTTCCATACTATAATGCCCATGATGCTTTGAAACATCTCCAAGTAAATTGAAGGTTGTACGATCTCTCTCTTTCTCTCTCTCTCTCTCTCTCTCTCTCTCTCTCTCTCTCTCACACACACACACACACACACACACACAACGCTCCGATTTTCTGAATTATTTTGCAAAATCTTTCGGCACTCATCCTAACAACATGGATTTGAATTCTAGATATTGAGGACGGCGTTGTAGTTTGTTATTGCATTAATTAATTAAGAGACCACTCGGAGCGACAGCTCCACTGGATGGGCTCTTTCACTCCCACGCTGCAGGTGGGAGTTCGATTCCCATGGGGGAGGGTTGAAAGACTTAGGATAGGATGGGCTCTTTCACTCCCACGCTGCAGGTGGGAGTTCGATTCCCATGGGGGAGGGTTGAAAGACTTAGGATATATATATATATAACACGTTTCAAAGTTGAAATAGGAAAATTATTTATCATGCCCTCTATCAAATACCAGTGTGCGTAGGTATGTACCCGACCCACGGAAACCTGTTCCAACCCAACCTGAATAGGACAGAGACTATTTGGTTTTGGGTTTAGGGTGGAGAAAATTACTTCACACACATATAAAAAGAAACTGGATCCTAATCATTTTTAACACACTCATCCATTACTTTTTAGTGACATAACTATAATTTATTTTTTTTTAAAGTTTTGAAAATATATTAAAACAATATTATTACACTCATGTTCTTAAAAAATAACAATCGAATATGTGTGAGAGTAATTGGATCCTACCCACTATTGTCACTACCCACTTATTTAACACACTCAACCGTTGCTTTTTAGTGATATAAGTATAATTTAAATTTTTAAAAGTTTTAAAAATATATAAAAACAATGTTATTATACTCATGTTATCAAAAAATAATGGTTGAATATGATTGAGAGTAATTAGATCCAACCCGCTATTGTTATTTTGGTCCTTTGTTCTTTTTATAATTCTTAAATTCTTATAAATCACACTCATACCACTAAAAAGCATTAATGAATGTTTAGCTTTTTTAAAATATTGCATTAGAAAGTCATGATAAGAGCAGCCATACCCACCTCATTATCGACGAGGGAAAAAGACCAAGCTTCATTTATGTCTCCATGGGTAACAGAACATGTACGGAGCACAAATTTGATGTTTAAGTATGTGGCCTAGCAGGAATTTGACAAGACCGGTATGTATAACATAATTATATATATATATATACATATACATACATATAATATATGTATATATATACATGTATGTGTCTTCTTATAAGTAAGTGACCTATACAATTTTCATTTCCCCAAGAAAGCGTAATCTGAAAATTTTCATCAGAATAAAAAAGATTTAATCGATGCATGTCTAATAGTTGTGTTAAGGCGAATCTGAAAAATTTTAAAAAGTAGAGCCCACCATTCCGTGGGCTATAACTGTGTGCATGGGCCGTTGTTTCTGCCTCCCTCGTTTGTCCCGTTAGGTCTCATAGTTCCTCTTCGAGATTTCATTGGCTTCCAAAATTACCGTTTTACTATATGTACACTCTTTTTACTATACACACCCCAATTTTTGTAAATGCTCAAAATATCTTATTCGATTTTATCACTCCTCTCCAAAGTAAAATCCAGTGAATTTTTTCTTCCTCTGACGACCTTTTTTCGTTCAATTTTCGTTCATTGATAAGTTTTATATGCTTATTTGCAACTAACCATTATTAATTAGTTACTTACGAAACTAGTTGAAATCAAACAAACGAAAAAACAAGAACGCAAAAAAGGAAATCAAAAAAATTATCAATATGTCCATTCGGAAGGATGGTTTTTACTGAGATCATTGTATTTCCATTGCGTTGCTTGAAATATTTTAATTTTATAAATATTTGAAGATCATTTATGATTTTGAGCGACACCGGAGGGGTAGCCAAAACTGCAAAGGAAAACATGGTACATGTGTGTCCCTCCTCATGAAAAGACACACATGGACAAACAATTCAAACGAAAGCACTTACAATGAAAACGATTCAGAAAACATACTAAAGGATCAACATACTTATCATACAATGACTAAAGATTGTGACAGTGATTTCAAAAAACCGAACGATATATTTGTTAACTAGTTGACAGAAGATGTAGATGATGAATTTGTTGACTATGAAGGTGATGAGCGAGACTATTCCCTTGTGTTTTGATGATATGTTTAAGAGTCGTATTGAACTTATTGACTATATAAGACTAGTTGGGAGGGAGCATAACATTGTTATGGTTATTAGTCGTTCGAAGAACAAATGCATAATTAGCAAGAAATGTCACTTGCGTGCGAAAAGAGTGGCAAGTATAGTCAAAATCGTAGTATTGATGTTGAAAGTACAAGGTGAATGGATACTAAAAAGGTTGAATGCCCTTTCTTATTAAGAGAAGATGGTAGAGTTGATGGATATTAAAAGTTGCATGTAGTGAATGACACATAATCACTTTTTAAGATTGTATCTCGAAGGACATGCTTTGCTAGAGACATTGAGTAACTCGGAGTATTGTGTAACAAAATATCTCACACAAAGATAGTGCAAAACAAAGCATATTCTCATGCATTTAAAGCGAGTGAACGTGGAAAATATGAGTATGAAAAGGCGTATTTATAATTCAAGGATGAAAATTAGGAAGGAAGATTGGGAAAATCGAAATGTTTTACAACTTTATATGATCTAAATATTAACTATTATCATACATAGCATCGTAAAGTTTCTAACATGGACATTGTCAGTGATATTGTATTTGCACATCCTCGTTTCATACACTTACTTTATGTATTTCTATGGGTATTAAAATTTGACAACGCATATAAGACAAATATGTAAGTGTCTTACTTTTGTGTAGTAATGTCTACCCTATAATATTGTCATTAATATTTATATATTTTAAATATTTTTATAGGTATAAAATATTTTTTCTTGAGATTGTTGGGTTCATATCAACCTCTAAAAACTTCTCTATAGTTTTTATTTTTATGAGTGCATAAAACGAAGATAATTATATTTGGGTGTTGAGATGTATGAGAGAGTAATCTAACCCCCAAAAAATACCATGTATTATCTATCGTGATTGTGATCTAGCTTTGGTTGATGTTGTTCAAATAATTTTTACAAATACGAAATACTTTTTGTTTAGATGACATACAACAAAAATTATTGAAGCTTATATTGTAAAGTTGACAACGAATAAAGAGATGGTGAGTGCATTGGCAATAAGTTGGAACAAGGTCATCTAATGTAGTAGAAGTAATGAAATTAAAGTAAGAAAAATTTTCACTTTACATTTTTACTTTAAAGAGGAGTGGTTGGATCTATAGAAGGAGAGAATTGTCTCGATATGTATAGATATGGCCATTCATTATGGTACTTATATGACTAGTAGGTATGCAAATATGGTTTTTAATGTATTTATATCACCTACTATTTTTCAAATGTATAATGTTTCAATTTCACTTATCGTCACTATCATTATCATCAAGTGTCAACCGATGGATTCTTTCATGGTATTGTTGATACGTCTCTAAGAGGCCTAGCAATAATGAATCACCATCCAACGGTCGTGGCACAAGCTCTGAATGTATTGAACCTACGGCTAGTATATCATGTATCACACTCATACACTGTTATAAGAGATTAAACAGAAGAAAGTTAGTTTGAAAAAAAAAAAACTCTAATAGAATTATAATCATTTGTTTACCTATATATAGAACAATGTATCACGTTGCCTAACTAGACTAGGTCAAGCTGGATGTAGTTGATTACTAAAATCTCGAAAATAATCGATGTATCATTTAGATTTACCACTCTTTGTATAACCCATCATACTCGTATGAGTATAGTTTTTAGACTAAAAATTGTTCAAGCTCAAAACAATGTAAGTATCGAGCTTTCCATATCACATCACAAATGCCTTGACGATGACCAAACTAACGAACAACATGATATGACATCTACATGTCGAATACATCCATGATATCTTGATAACTTGTATGTATTACTGTCTAAGTATTTTGTAGAACTATATGACTGTTAATCATTCCGCATTGCATGAAATAGCATGCAAAAATACATAACCTTTGAATATAATATACGAATATATAGTATTTAAAATATTTAATCTGCACTCATCAAGTCCAATTATTTATGATATTGAGTTAACCGATCAACAAAAGATTGCTTGTGATACACTACCCATCTATCAACCTACTCATGGTTTTTCATCATATTGTTGTAGTTGCATAATGACTCTGAAAACTAAGAAATACTAATAAATTCATGCCTTAAAATAAAATATATAGCTCGTTAATTTTTGAACAAACAAAGTTTAACTAATACAAGCAATAATAGTAAATTTTTTTACCTGAAGCAAAGAAGTATTTCTACTAAGTTGTGCTTTTATCAAAAATGTTTCCCCTAGTTGTTTGTATAAATACATTAATATAGCTACACTCCACGCATAACTATCAACCCTCATACAATCATATGCAAATATATTCATAAGTGTTATGAGCATTCTATCTCTAGACTTATCCTGATACAAGATGCATCCTAACTTATCACTTAATGACCTCAGACTTAATATCACATATGACTTCATCGATACCCACTCTCAACATATCACATAGAATTTCTTCCCTACTTCTAACCATCATCGCCTTTGTTAAGGTAACTAGTTGTCCCTCTATTAGAAGACCAAGTAATTGATGGACATAGTGAAGTCTGATAGTCATTTCACCCTATGACATATGAAAGTTGTTTGTGTCTGGATGCAAATGCTTGATAAAACAATTAAAAATACATAAAATATGACCTCCTAAAGTAAGTATGATTGTCCACACTACAGTATGCAAGCTCAACCCAATTTTTGGGCCTCGCATTCGTGCTCTTCACGGGTTACGTTCTACCCACAATGTAACGTGTATGAGTTGTTATCATTTTTTGTATTACTTGTAAATATTATTTACATAATACATTACAATAGGGAGTATTGATATTAGTAGTGTATATAGAGTATTTACATAAACTTTTAGTGAAGTTTCAAAACACTTTTTCCTCACAAATCTTATATGCAATGTAACCTTCAAAGCTCGAGAGTAATCTCAACATATCATAACCTCTCTCATCCTCATTATCCGCAATATCGATCTCAGCATCTGAAGATGATGTATCATCCTCATAACGTAAAAGGTTGACTTTTTCTTCTTGTTGTTATTGTCTACAGGGGCATCCTTCATACGACACACTGTTGCATCTCCTACATAAAGTGATGATATTACAACCTCATACTCATGTTCTATTAGCCATAAATGCCCATTAAAAAAATTATTTATGAGGTTAAACTTAAAGCCCACTTCACTCCCACTTGAGGGAGAAGTGTCCATGGTGTGTCTTCCACTTGAGGGAAATGCGTCTCTGGCACGACTCCCAACTATGTGACATGAAAAAACTTCGGTTTTTGGTACCCAAAAACATCAAAATATATTTAAAAAATAACACAAAATCAACAACATACTTCAATAAATCGATTAATCTACTTCGAATTGGCTCAAGAAATCGCAAAAACCCTTCTTTTTTCCATTTTATTTTCGGTTCTTCTAAAATTGACCATTTCGATTGATGTCAATCTGTTTTTTATTGAAATCATTGTATATCTCTTAGGAACCGATTGGAATGGCTAGAAAGTTGTAAGTCGGTTCACATATGAGGAGAGAGATTGTTATGTTTCTATTAAAAGGATATTTTTATAATTGTTAAAATATCCAAAGATATTTCAAGAAAACATAAAATTTAGAGTGCATGTATAGTAAAAGGGGTATGTGTATCAATCCTTAAATTAATTATATAACTTGTGCATCTTTTAAAGGATTGGCAAATTGCCCTAAGACATATATACAGGAAGGGAATTGGTGTGCAGATTGGCTAACTAAGCATAATTATTACATGCCAAAGATTCAATTAAAGAACGATGCTCTCCCAAAGCAGTTAACAACATTGTTAGAGAAAGATATCAGTGGGAGCTGATGAGTATGAGCATGAGCCCCACAGTTTCAACCAAAAAAAGAAAAAGAAAATGCAAAAACGGGTTTGCACACCGCAGCCATACTCGTAGTACGCGCAGCTGGAAGCGTCTTGGCATTGGAACTGCCGTCACCGCGCATAGAGGTGCTTCCCTGCATATCATCAGATCGATCATGCGTACCAATGAGGTCTGAAACCATGGAGTGAAGGCCACCATATGCACCGACATTACCAGGTCGGAAGGTTCAGTTCTACACGGAATAGATAGGAACCAGGAACCGATTGGATCCAAAACCAATCAAACCAAACTCGGAATCGGAGATCACCCAGTTCACTTATGGAACTAACATTTTTTAAATTTCAAAAACTTTTAATAATTTCTTCGAGTTTCAAGCGTTTCGGGGCTCAAACCAGAACCAAAACTAAAACCGGCTCAATCATGGTTCGGCTCCAGTTCCTGGTTCCAGTAAAACCAGACCTGGCCAATATGTGGATCCATTCTTCACACTGAAACCTGGTCCATTTTCTTTGGGATATGAGTATCGTAAAACATAAAATCATAAGTTTGCAGTAGAAACCAACGTTATAAACTTGTCCCGTCCCATATAGTATGGCATTTCCATGTACTAGTACCTATTTATTGGAATTAAGTTATTATGAACCTAAGTGTTAACGCTGAAAATCTTCATTGTATTGGTGTAGAAGTCTTTAGGAGGAAATATGAAGGACATGAAAATGGAAGAATCAATGGTAAATGGCAGCCAACGTGCAATCATGTCCAAGATCAACCCATGATTCAACAACTAAAGTAATCAAAAGTGAGCAATAAGATAATAAAAACAGGAAAACACTGCGGAAATAAGAAACCAATGAAAGATGAAAGAGCTCTTCCCAAACCGTCTTAACTGCTAAGGCCAGAAGAGCATCAACATTATGGCAAACAGAACCATTTGATAAGTTTTAGTTCCATATTCCATTCCATTCCATTCAAGTTGTAGTTTTCTTTGGTGGGATTTTCTTGTTTACTTCTGGCTTAGATTTGCCTTTCTTTATAGTTTCTCATAATATATTCCTTTTATCAATTCATTTTTCATATTCCACACATTATCTGTGACCTTTTGTAGACCTATTTCACTTGAGGATCTCGCACCAAAATTGGAGTGTACTCGAAGCTTCCAAGCACCACAATAACATATAATTTTATATAAAAAATTTAAATAATTACCATGTAGTATACCAATTTGACACTTTGTTACTTGAATTCCACATGTAATAAATCGAGACCTCAGGCTTCTGCTGTTAATAAAAAGACCTCTACTATAACCATGTGAGTGTTTATTGACATGACGTTTATCCGGACATTTTGACGTTGCACATCACTTGCCATATGAGCTTATTATACATAACATTGCCACATCATATATAATTAATATTTAATATATATTAGAAAGTATTATAATAGATATTAACCACTTAAATATATTAAATAATATTGCTAATATGTATATTATATAATTGATGTTATATTAAGTATTTACATATTTAATATATATATATATATATGTTTATATTAACTTTATGTATGATATTATTATAATTAATCATTTAAAATAACTACATATTAAATAAGTATTACTTAATATTTCATAAAATTATATTAGTATATTAATATTAACTATATAACTATTCATATATTATTAAAATACTATAATGATTAATATCATATAATATTAAATTAATTTATTACTATTTATTATTTTAATATAAGGTAACATGGTAGTGACATGGCTGCTTCGTATCAAACATAAACTGACATGGCAATTGCGGTGACATAAGGGCCACAACCTCATGCCCTTATAGTAGAGGTCTTTGTCTGATTAATGACATAAATCTCATGTCTTGATTTTATTACTTGAGGAATTTAGGTTCCAAAGTATTAAACCGGTCTAACATTTTTTGTGTAATTTTCTCGATTATATAATGCAGACCATACTGTGTAATATTTATCTTACGTTTTACAGTTTTTTTCTGATTTGTTGAAATATTCTTATACAAGAATCATGTTGGGTGTTATAATACATCATATAACAGTACCTATTGTGTATCACTCTACTGTGTAATACACCACATGACATATGATAAATTATTGTATCGTATCACTCTGTAATTTATTTTTTAGATTTTTAAATATTTGATTCATTTTTATTTATAAAAAAATATCTTAATTAAGAAAAGTACCACACTTTATTTTATAAACTGTAAATACATACCTACCCTTTGAAATTGTTTAAAAATACGCTCTTTTATATTAATTAAGGTTCGCATGGTGGACTCACCTGAAATTGATTGCTCGGGAAGGTTCACTAAAATTATTGTTTAATGTCTTCTAATAGATCTCTAACAATCCAAAATGGTTTTGAGCGTAAGTTTGTAAATTTACTCCATTATCTCCACATTGGAAGCATTTTTAAGGGCAAGACAACAACAAGAAGAAGTAAGCCTTTTCTCATACTAGATTGGATCGGCTATATGGATTCTTTGTTTAATTATAGCCCTATCATAATTTGTAGAATCTATCGTAAATAAGTCCGACAAAGTTTTACGCTGACTATCGAAAGCCTAATGCAACCCTCCTCTTTTATCCCGGCTTGAGACAGGCCATGCAAGGAAAATAGGATGTGTATCCTTTAAGGACAAGACATATCAATAACTACTTAAGCAAAGAAAGTCTACTTTTAACTCAAAAGGGAAAAATGTTGATTTTGATTCAAAACAAAAATGCTAGGTGCTTTTTTAAAATGTCCTCATAACATCTAAATAATACTCATGCCAATGAATAACAATGTTGGCTGATTATTGTCGAAGGTGGAACACATCCTATTTTACTCTCTATATATATGTCTTTAAGTACATAAAAATGCTTAAACATCTTTACTATTAATATTTGAGATCAACAATAGAGATTTAAGTTACTTTGCATAAAACATATAAAAGTAAAAACAATACTTTTAATTCAAATCTCGACTATTGATACCAAAGATTGAACAATTAGATATTTAAGCAATTTCAAGCACATAAAGACGCTATGCATTTAGCACACACACACTCTCTCTAATATATATATATATATATAAAGATAGAGAGAGAGAGAGAAACTGGATCATGTCTACCTCTGACATGCCCACCTATTTTTTCAATGAGCTGAATGTTACTTAAAAAATTAAGGTTTTTTAAAAAGAATAATTAAACAATATTATTAGACTCATGCTCCTAAAAAGCAATAGTCGGACATAAGTAGGAGTGTTAGTGATAGTATCAACTCACAATATCTCCACCATTTGATTAGCATGACCAGTGATAGATATTTGAATTAAAAGTACTATTATATTTTATATCAAATGTTTTTTGTTTTATGATCTCAATCGTTTATGTGAAAGAGCGAATGAATGAGATAATAAAAGTAGGTTTGAGCATTTACAACTCCTCCCCCAAATATTATATATATAGTGGTGGATCTAGAAAATTTAGAGTAGGAGGCGAAAATAGAGGCCTTTAGTACGGGCTTTGTTATATGTAAAATTGATATACATAAAGCTTATTACACTATAGTTGTTTTTATGTGTAATAAACTTTTAAGAGCAAAAAATAATATCTTAATACAAATCTAACTACCAATAATTCTTAAGTTGATAGCCGAACTACCAAAATATTTAGCATCACTAAGATTTTATAAATTCCACATAGATGAAATACTATCAATAATGAAAGCATGTGTTACCTGTCCATGTAATAAAAAAATGATAACAAATAATTATTGACAATGATCATTTGTTATGTGACAATTACATAGTCAAACACGTCCTAATATAACATATGTAAGTAACTAAAGTTATCAAATGCATATCATTGATCAAAATACATAAAACAAATTTTGCTTTCGATCTACTCTTTTTTTAAGACAAATAGAGCTCAAGTTACTAATTTGCTCAAATAACAAATAATACATAATTCTCTAAAAAAAATAGACATGTGATTCATGTCCTAAAAAGAAGTGACTCTACATAGCATTGCTTGCTATATACCACATTTATGAGTGCAGATCAGTTAAGAGTTGGATAGGCAGATCAGTTAAGTGTAATCTGCACATTGAGTCTATTATAGACCAGTAATGTCTATGAACATGCATAAAGTGTTCCACCCAAAGTCCCAATTTTCAACTTAAAGATGACTTAAGAAACTCAGTTATCAAGGAATTCTCTCAGTTCTATAGATAGTGGTGTTAGAAAAACACTATATCACATTTACGAGTGCCGGTGTTTCTACCTAGGTTTCAACACACGAAAAACTATTTTTATAGAGTAAAAGTGATTGTTGTGGAAATTGAAAAGAAAGGATATGCTTCTCGAACGTATTAAAGTATCCATACCACTCAACATAAACTACCTTGATCTTGTGTCTCTCTTAATTTTCTTTAAATTGGTGTCATAAACATTATTCTTAATAAAGTACCGGATCCCATCATAACTTCCAAGTTAAGCATGCTTGGGTGAGCGTAGTATTGGGATGGGTGACCTCCTAAGAAGTCCTCGTGTTACACCTTCTTTAAACTCTGATCATGTAAGGGATCACCTTTGCATAGCCGGTCCCAAGCTTAGATAAAAGAGGAGAGTTGTGTTAAGCTTTTGACAGTAAGTGTAAAACTTTGTCAGACTTCTCTACCATGGATTTACAAACTATGATAGGACTTATAGAAACAAAAAATTGATGTAGCCGACTCCATGTAGTATGAGAAAAGGCTTAGTTGTTGTTGTAATATTATTATAGGTAATAACCTTTCTTTTTTATCAAACCACACATCGACAGCAACATTTTCATTTCTACCAACGAAATCTTCTACAGCAAAGCAAAGCACTACTGGCTGAATGAATTGCTTCGCGTTTGTAACATGATATGAAACAGCTGCTTTTTAATTGTCCGCCCTCCCATTGTCACGCCATTCAAACACGTCCATTGTTCCATTGTTGTCCTTGGGATCAAACTTGCCAGAATTGTTAAAGATAAGCAGACAAGAGACAATTCCCCACAAACTTGAATTAGCTTCTCATTATTGAAATGCTAGAGGCCTCCCTTCATCCCGGCTCTTGCTTGCTTTCAGCTTTGCAAAGCAAGGGTTTTTCAACTGAAGGAACTGCAGCTCACATGCCCCACACCAGCATTTCATTGAAGACATAAAAGATGACAATTATCAAGATGGCATCATGATAACGATGCTTAAGCCAATAATTATGTATTATCTCCTCGCTAATGATGAATTCAGTGAAATTGCACAAAGAGCAATAGCTCACGTGGCTAGCGGGTCGACTCGGAAGTTGAAGGTCGCGAGTTTTATACACCCGTGAAATGCATTTGGCTTCAGTCTGCCCATTGTGCCCAAAAGGAATCAAGTGAAATGAATCTGATAATTGGTGGGTCTCACTTTGACAAATACATGTTTGGTTATTAATGAAATCCATTAAGAATCTACTAATGCCATTAAAGGGACTTTGCGGTGACCATTCGAAGTGCTCTTGTACATAACGCCCTGCACTTCCAGCATATATCATTCATTTGCAAAATGCTTCGGATGTGGCAAACATGTCCGTAATATTTGCCGGCCCGCACAAATTGCACTACTAGACTGTTAGAATGTGACCATTTTCATCTCTTTGAACCTCATAGCTAGAGGTGGCCGGCTTGGACCCGGTCCAGCGGGTTGAATTGGACCCAAAGCACCCTCAGAACCGCCCAAAACTGGAATGGTCGACCCCCACAGTTCATTTGCGGATCCACCTATTGTGGAACTGAATCAAAACCGGAACCCACGCTTCCAAGTCTTTTCTTGGTTCTGGTATTCAAATCCCGCCATTTTTCATGAAAATTTCAAATCAAACTAGAACCAAAACAGAACTAGAACTGGCTTGAAACCATACCCGTCGCGGGACTCAAAACTGGTGGAATCGGAACTAGACATGGAGGGGGCCAGGTTCGGCTCTGGTACCAGGTCTACTTACAGCCATGGCTGCCCACATAAATGCAGCAGGTACCTCACAACCAATGAAAATATTTGTCGGCACAGTATTTCTAGCAGTAATGTTCCATATCATCAGAACTCAGAAGTTGAGCGTACCTGGCTTATCTAAGGGACTCGACTCAAAAATTACTGGTTGTGAGTTTGACGCCCGGAGCATCCTTCAGCCTTCCCGTCGGGACCAAAAGTACTACAAGGGTAGGACACCTTCTCCAAAGTGGTCAGGTTGCATCCTCTAGCAGCGGACATGGCCGGTTTCTAACCGGCTGAGTGGTTCCAATGAAAGCTTAACCGGATGGACCTGGAACTGGTGAAACCAAAACCAGAACCGACAGTTCTAAACCGCTGGTTTCAGTATTTTTAAATTTTCTCTTATAAAATTATATTTTAAAATAAAATTACCAGTTCTGGACCCAAACTGGAACCACCAATTCTCAAACCATAACCAGGGATGGTCCAATTACAGTTTCAGGTTCCAGGCGAACTGGAACCGGTGATGTCTAGTCTAGCTGACCCAACCTAGTGCACAAAGACCCTTCCTTATTGTTAAATTAATCAAAAAGCAAACCTAGATGATGACATTAAATCTCCTACATTAATAATTATTTATTGACAGATACTAGAAAAGGAAAGATTGATACACCAATCAGTAGAAGGAATCTTTGCATGAATTAGGAGAGGCCCACATGCAATCTTGTTGCATTAAGTTTTATTAATTATAAAGTGAAGTGGTTGATGGTGTTTGGTGCCTATCAAGTTATTGGTTTTGTAAAGCTAACATGCATCAAGTGAGAGGGGATTCACGTGCAAGAAGGGGCCAGCAGATTGAGGGTTGCAGTGCTTGAGTGCACCATTTTTCTTCGGTTTGCATTATATGCTGTCACTTTGCTTGAACAGGATCGCCTTCCACTATGGGCATGACAGAAAGTAGAAACGAAAGAAAAATAAGGTTGGTGGGCAGTCTCTCTCTCTCTCTCACTCATTCACACACACACACACAGTTCAAGTCAATACATTGATAAGAGATTAAATATCGAGCAATGAACCAGCTAAAGAAAGTTGTTGTCTATTAGGTGATGTACTCGCGGTTGGAGGAATCACGAAAAATTAATTTTTCCCTTGAAATTCGGCTCAGATAGAGCTCCATCTAGACATGCCGGTCCAGGACAGGCCTGGCGGTTTGAACCAGAACCAGGAACCTCTCGATTTCATTATGGTTCATGGATCCAGAAATCAGCTTAGAACCGAAACTAGAGCCAGAAGTTTCAAACTGCTGCAAAATATAATTTAAACATTTTTTCCAAAACATATTATCACAAACCGATGCTCAACAGTAGGGTGTTTCCTACCATTGCGGTTGGTAGGGAGTTTGACTCCTAGAGGATGCACTGCCCTCGGTTTTTTTAAAAAAAATTAATAAAAGGGTTCCAAAACCTCGATTCCAGGTTCTAGACAACCGAAACTAGACATGTCTACCTCCATCCTTAAAACATGAGACTTAAAAATTGATAAACCACCTTATGGCTTGTATCAAAATTGAGATCTTTTTCAACCTTTTCTAGTTGTATTGATCTGAACCTTGCCTAAGCCCAGCTTACTTATCACAAAAACTCTGTGTGTGTGTGCGTGTGCGTGTGCATGCATGCCTTTGTGTCTGTAGGAACAATAGAAACTAGAAAGACAAAAGATACTAATGGAGTTGGTAAGCTGTTCTATTGCTCCCAGTTCCGATATGCTTTGGGGAGTGGCTGTGTGCTTAAATTATTTTCCGTAGCAATAATTTTCCTATTGTTCTTTAGTAAAGTAAAACAAGGGCATAGATTCTTAGTGGAAGTAGACTTTTTGGTAGAACGAATGCCAAGAAAGTAGGAGCAACGGCCAAAGAAAGAAAAGAATATAATTATACTAATTGGGACAAGAACTTTTGCTTGTTTTGGGTAAGCATGCTGGAGTTTTGGCAGAAACCCTGATACCCAACGGCGGGCTCTGACATTTTTTTTAGGATGAGGTGCACTTGTATTTCATGTCCATAAAGTATTTGTATTTCCTTATAAATAATGACAAAATCAACAATTTTTAGATTTCGAGTGAGGCCCATGTCTCACCATAACCTAAAACGGGTCCGCCACTGTTCACACCCTAAACAAAAGGACTCATGGCTCTCAACTTAAAAGTTCTTTCGAGTCCATGCCTAGCTGAGACAGTTGAAGCTCTTTCATGCAAAGAATATTCAACTACACATTAAACTACATACTAATTTTGTTGTTGTCATTTAAATCAATATTCCTTTCCTCGAAAAACGAGCCTCTAAATGACTCTTAACTACTGTTAGAGTTCACCTTTAAGGATCATAAGGTTCGATAAAAAAGATCATATTATGTAGTTAACAGCCAGCGTAAAACTTTCTCTAATTGGTGTGATATATGTAGCAGTAATGTATTGGATTTCACACGAAAACCGAAGTTCACCGTGCTAGGCAACGTTATCACTGGGATGAGTGACTTCACTTGTATTGCGTTCTCTAGCATAACCAGCTTAGCTTGGAAACCAGTGACTGATCTACACTACAGCGAGACGGTCCTCTGGATCCAAATTTTAAGACATATATATGGTAGAGGATACAAACTCTATCAAGATCAATATCAACCATCCACTTGAAAGAACATGCATGGTTAAGATTAAAAACTAAGAAGTGAAAAATACATAAGTGGGCAATCAAAGTATCCTACAAAAAGTACATGTATTTTTCACTTTTTGATTTTTAATCTTAATCACTCATAGACCTTGATGAGATGATTGAAATTGGTTTAGATAGAATTTATATATGTTAGCATACTTATGTTCTAACATATACAAATAAATCTCAATTAATGGTTGAAATTTGAATTCAAAAAGAAAAATATATGCATTTAAATAAATTATCATACTTTTTACTTTTTTTAATTCAAATTTAAATTATCCATCACCTAAGATAGATGGTTAAGATTCATTTGGATATACTAACATCTAAGTGTACTAGCATATATTAGGTTCTCTCTCTTTCTCTCTCTTTATATATATATATATATATATATATATATATATATATATATATATATATATATATATATATAATTGGGTCACTTCCGGCTGACATAAAGGTTATCCCAAACAATGAATTTTCTTTGCCAAAGAAAAGTTTCAGGAATTTAATTTCGGATAGGTCTTCATAAAGGAGTATTGGGAGTAACCACCACAAACGGGAACCAAAACTGAAATAAGAATAAATACTTTTTTGTCAGTAGCAGATCTAGAAAATTGTGTTAGGAGCGATGAAGTATGTGTTTCAAGGTGTTAGAAGGGAAAAGCATGTATCTCAACTATGTATTCAAATATAAAATATAGTTTTTACAGTAAAATATCAAAATTTAAGGGGAGGCGATCGCCCCATCCTTTCTATGTCCACTGCTTTTTGTACATGAGTGGTGGATCTAGAAAATTTCTTAGATGGAGTGGGTCAAAGAGCCCACCAAATCTTTTATGATTGCGAACTATTTATAGTATAAGTATGGGTTATACTTTTTTGTTAAATTTATGAACTTTATGTTGTCATTGATATAGTGGCAGATCGAGAAACTTGCTTCGGGTTTGGTGGACTTCAAGTTTCGTTGGGGCGGGCTTAAAGATTTTTATTTTCTTTTAAAAAATTTAACACATATATATAATTTTCAGAATTTCGTGTGGGGTGATCGCCTCACCCCGCCACAATGTGAATCTACCAATGCACCCATGTCCCACCTCAGCTCAATATCGCTCCTCCGATAACTAAGTGGACTGGCTACTTGGATTTCTTAGTTACATTGAGTTTGATTTTCTTTATATTCGCATTTTACTTTAAAACAAACAACATGAACTTCGTTTAAAATTTCATGAAGAACTGTGATCTTTAGCCACCAACCAACATCAAGTTCATTCAAATTTTCATGAAGAGTTGCGATCTTTTCGGCACTAATGCATTGAATTCAATCGAATGTTGAATAGTGCTGTGATGTACACCCTCTAACCAAATGCTACTTATTTTGAAAACAGGCTTGGTTAACATGAAGAAATCCAGGATCCTTAATGTTTAGTTGGAATTAGGAATTCAGGGAATAAGGATCTTCAAAGTTCTGACATCCAAATAAGGTTAAATTTGAAGCTCATGAGTTATGCGCATTAGATTCAGAAAGATCACAACCCATAGTAGAAGATTCAACAGAGTATACCAAAAGACAACTCCAAAGCAAGGATCGAAATGGAATACAGTTATCCCTCTCTCATATGCTTTGGGAAATGGGCTTCTAGACAACATTTTGATTGCATGACGTTCGTATAGTGCTCCTTGCCCCTCTCTCTCTCTCTCTGTATAGTGCTCCTTCCAGACAACAGCTGTATGTGTGTGTGTGAGAGAGAGAGAGAGGAGGAGGAGGGTGAATGATATGGAACTCCTAATTTTTATTGTTTGAATTTCGCTTGACATATGTAAATATACATAGAGTAATTGGATCATACCCACAACTGGCGTTCTTCATTTATGCTCAACTATAGCTTTTCAGTAGCATGAGTATATTAAAGTTGTCTTTCATTTTTTAAATATCATTATAACTTTTAAAATTATACTTATGTTATTGAAAAACAGTGACCGAACATAAGTATGCAACATCAATCGTGAGCAAGATCAGATTTTCTTATACACACATAGAGTAGGAAGTTCAGTGCTAATAAATTTAAACAAATGTAAATCATTCATGTTTGATGATGGATGATTAATTTGAAATTTGAAAAACAAAAATACTCATGTGAATAAAGTGTACATGCAAAACATACACATATACTTTTACTTACATATTCAAATCTCAAACATCTATCATCAAAGATACATTATTGAGATTTTGTTTGAATTTTCTAGTACCTAAGTATGTTAACATATATCAGTCTCTCTCTCTCTCTCTCTCGGTTAGAGCCTAAAAATATATACTCTCAAAAGATCTTATCATTCCGAGTACATAAAACCTAGAGGTGACTTAGCTTGCTACCCAAAGCGTGCCTTGCAGGGACATGGAAGTTCACTAGTTTTCATACAGGCATCATAACCTTTTATCTATTTATTTTATGATGAGATGAGAAAACCTCATTCGAGATAAGTATTGTGCAATACATGTCGATTTGCCCTTACCGGCTACACAACCTAAAGCGATGAGTTTGGTTCTTTATTTACAAGCATATGCGGACCACCAAATTTTAAACTTGTTATAAATCAATTTTATAGGCTCCAAAAAAAATCATACACTTATAACATATCATCGCATAGGCCCTAACATTTTAAGGACACTTGTAATAGGGCCCCATTTAGTATATCATGGTTTTTATCGTTTCTTATCAAGAGTTTTTGCTTCCTCCATTTGTTTCAAGGATTAATTATTGAATTTCTCACACCTTCTCATGAGAGTTTCACTAACCCCTACCAAATAGCAATAACATATCTTTCATTTAATACATGCAGTATAGATTTGGACTTTCTTTCTAATACTACATGTCTAGCTCCCACCTATTTTAAGAGGAAGTTTCGAAATCTAAAAAAATCTCGAGTTTGCCATTGTAAAAAAGTGTCCTTTGGATTGTCTTGATAATAATGCAAACAAATCTTAACGGTTAAGAAAAATCTATCATTTAAATTCGTTCATTTTTTTTAAAAAAAGTACGTACTGGTGAAATGGGCATATTGCCGCGTGGTAGGGTCTTGCCGGATCCCTCCCCTTCGCGATGGCGTCCAACTGTACATATGCAATCATTGTACTGAGATGGGTGTTGGCAATCTACCTTATAATGCACGCGTTACAGTTCCAACCGATCTCGAGAATCTCGAAGCTTTAGCATTGAATCATAAGCTCGTATCATAGACACAAGTTTGATACGATCATATATATATATGTGCTAACACAAAATTGAGATTTGAAATTTTAAAAGTCGAAATAACCATGTCAAAAGTACACGTGTACTTTCTATTTTATAAATTTAAATCTCAATCATTATTGAATTTGTTAGCATCTAAAGGTACTAGTATATACTGATCTTTATATTATATATATACATAAAGTCATAAAGTCCCGATTTGGTACACCTTAGGAGTCTCAACACCCAAGTTATTTTTAACCTCAAAGTACCTTTGTTCTCAATTTCAAAAAGCTAAAGTATTTTTGTACTTTTTGATTTTCTTGAATAACCTCAAAGTACTCTTTTCTCACTTTCAAAAAGCATAAAATATCGTACTTTTAATTTTTTTGAATTTGAATATAAATCATCATATCTTTTGATTTGATGGTCCAAATTTAATGGATTAGTACAACACTCATAAACAAATGTAACAAATATTATCTTCATATATATATATATATATATATATAGGGTGAGCTTAAAATCCTTGATATATCCTTATTTGTATCAACATTTAAATAAAAAGATGATGGTTGAGATCAAGCACATAAAGACACTGCATTTAGCACATTATATACATGTGTATGTGTATATTATATTTGGTTGGGGTGCAAAGTTTACCCACCAAAAAAATCTAGATAAACATAAAACATATGGCTTATAGTGGAAGATGTGGTCTTTGATACATAGTTAGCCCCAACTAAAACAGTTTGCAGATCGGCCACTGAATGTATCGTAGTAGGTAGTCAAAATCCGACTCTTTTGCATGTGCAATCTTTGTCCATTAGGCCCCACGTTCACGGAGACATCTGATCAGGAAATGATTTCTGGGTGTGCAATGTACCATAATGTTCTCAAGGTACTGCAATACAATGTATGCATCTAAAAAGCCAATTTCTTGTATGTAGACATAACAAACTGTGCTGAGCAAACTCAAACTGTGGTCGCCTCCTCTTGTGATTAAGAAGAGGATAATGAACCTGTCATGCTGGACATAACTTACTTTTGAATCACATGTTCACTTGTCTAGGTCGTGTTCAATCTGACCACGGTAAACTGACCCAGTCGGTCCTAGTTCAGTTCGTTTGGCTCGTCCTGGGCTCATTCGTGTATGGTTTGGTAAACCATATGAGCTTAACATGAACAATCACTTCGGCTCAAGAAAACTCATTAATGACACATTTAAGTTTTATTATCGTGCCCATAAAGGGTTTCTATTACGTTTCTCAGGATATGCTTGATAGAGGATGTTAGGCCCTTGGTATTAGAACTGCAAAAATAGACTGACATGGGCTTCTAATCATAGTTATGAGGAATCATTGTTTAATTCATGAGTGATATTGAAGCTTGGGTTTTTATATAAAGTGGCAAGAGAGACAAGGAGGTGTTTGGGTCTTCCTCCAAAGTTTTTGAGTCGAGTTCTTGTAAAGAAGGAATATCCTTTTATATTAATGATGAGTTTTTGACTAAAATTGAGCTTATGAAACCACAAATGATGAGTTTCACATATGAAGTACAAGAGAACTTCTTGTACTTCATAGTGTTCAAACATACCCTAAGATAAAAAAGAAAGGTCCACTATACAACAAAACAGGAATACTGTGACACATATCCTCTTGTACAGTGAGATAATCACTTAACAAGATTTTCTCTTGCGATCATCTTCTTCAACATTTGCTTACAAACTGGTCAATTTTTATCCGTTTGCATTCTCTCCTATTCACACATCATGGTCATCAATTTCTCTTCTTTGTTGTAGTAGGCATTCTTCTTTCCAACTTTTCATAAAGGAATTGCCTTAAAACCTCTCTCTCATCTTCGTTCAGCTCGGCTGATGATAAAAGAATTGCGAGCCATCAGCGAGCACATTTCAATGAAATTCTGCCAACAGTCAGCTCGGTTCGTCGGGATGAGAAAAAAATCAAAACCATGATAAAAGGCTCACAACAAGGATTTTTTCGGAGATTCCCATCCTTGACTATTTTCGCTCGGAAAAAAAACTTACTTCCAAGTTTTGATAGGATTCGGCACGTTAATGTAACATTGGCAAAAGATTCCAAACAAGGTTTTACGTTGGCTGTGGACCTCCTTATCCAATCTCCTGCCAGATCCGAGCTCGGGACCCGCTATACATGTAAGGGTGAACCCTCACCGCAGGTCTGTGACTGCATTTTTCCTCCAGTACAACTAAGGTTCATTGGTCTTACGTCCGTGGACAGAGATAAAAGACCTACAAGAAACGTATGACACTCGCCAGGATGACACTGAGATACGTCCGGTTTTGTGCACTTCTTCATATGGTTTACATGGGATCCCGACACTAGGCTAGTTTAAGTGTCACCACTTCGAATCTTGTGATCCAACTAGAAAGAATAAATGGTCCAAACATGTGATTTTTAAGTTATGGATGTAATTGAGCCGAGTCAAGCTTGAGTACAAGCAACTCAGCTCAAGCTCATCTTTTGCAAGGCTTTTATATGCACACAGAGAGGAAAAAAGAGGGAAATCGGTACATGCACATACACTTCATGCTCAAGTCCACTAAAAATCTTCATTGTTCTATTAGCGTGATCAACAATGTATATTTGAATTTAAAAAGAGAAAAGTGTTTTTGTACTTTTCGTACTTGGTATAAATAAAATATTTTTTAAATTTAGATCTCTACTATTGATCATGCTAATTGAACGATTGAGATGTTTAAGTGGATTTAAAATTGAATGAGTACGCATGAACTACTCTCTCTCTCTCTCTCTCTCTCTCTCTATATATATATATATATATATATATATATATATATATAGGTCTTGTAACCTTTAATAAGTGATACTCATGCCCACCCCTTAAGTGTAAAAGGTGTCTTATATATTGTTTGGAGTAACCTTGTGGCTTGTTAAATGATGCTCTTGTCCTTCAAAAATAAAGGTGTCACGTATCTTTGCGAGATTGTAGAATATATATATATATATATAGCTCAATTAGGCTGGTGAGGTCGTTGAGCCTAGTATTATCGAGCTCAGCTCGCAAGCAACTGAAGCTTGACAAACTCAAGTCAAGTTTGAGTTTTCTTTTGGAATCGATCTCGAGTAGCTCGAAAGTAGTTGTCTCCAACACCTATTCCAAGCTTTAAATTCTCACTGGTATCACAACGATCTTGAGAATATCGCATGTTTGAGAAAGCCCACGCTTATAACGCAAACTTTGCAAGGTAGGGTCGTGCATCCAAAAAGCTGCCACTAGGAAAACGAAAATTTACGCGAGGACCAACGTGCCTCAGCTATATAAGAATTATGAATTCACAAAGCAATACCTCAGCCAACCATGACGATCCTCCCGCTCTCTTTCTTTGAAGAATGGCAGTTCTTCCTCTTTATCTCCTCTCTTCTATTTCTCCTCTTCTTCTCTAACTTTTGGCCTTTCTCCGGTGGTCTCGCTTGGAGTTTGGCTCGCCGGCACAACACTCCGACAATCCCCGGGCCGGTTGGAGTCCCCTTCCTTGGCAGCCCTTTCCTCCTTGCCAGCCCGCTTTCACACCGTGCCCTTGCGAAGGTGGCCAGAGCCCTAGGCGCCACTCAGCTAATGGCCTTCTCCATTGGCTTGACAAGGTTCGCCATTGCCAGCCAACCCGATACAGCACGGGAGGTCCTAACCGGTTCGGCCTTCACAGACCGACCCATCAAGGACTCGGCTCGGCGTCTCATGTTTCACCATTCCATCGGGTTCGCACCTTCCGGTGAGCACTGGCGCCACCTCCGGCGCATTGCCGCCACACACCTCTTCTGCCCAAGACGGATTGCTGGGACCGAGTCGTTTCGGGAGGAGTGTATCGGGGAGGTAATGGACCGGGTCTATAGAGGAATGGAGCGGGATGGGGTGGTGGAGTTGAGGTGGGCCCTACAGGAGGCTTCCCTCAGGAGCGTTTGGGTGACTGTGTTTGGGAAGTGGGTGGAGAAAGACAGGAGAGAGTTGGTGGGAATGGTGATGGAGGGGTACGAGTTGCTTGGGAAGTTCAACTGGGGTGACTATTTCTCAGTTCGGATCTTGGATCTTCAATCCATCGGGAGGAGATCCGATAAGTTGCAGGATAGGATTTTCGGGTTCCTCAGCAAGGTGGTCACCGAGCGGAGGAAGAATGGTGATGGCTGTGGTGGTGATAGCGGTGATTTTCTAAGTTTGTTGCTCGCTTTGCCGGAGGAAGACCGGATTTCGGACTCGGATATGGTTGCAGTTCTTTGGGTATGTGATTGACCTATTCTGGCAATCTCGATTGCTAAGACAATATAGAAATTCAATATATAGTATCAAAGACACTACTTTTAATATTTATTTACATTTTTAACGGTACCTTTGCATGAGACAGCTCAACAGCACGGCGCTTTAATGCCATTGTTACTGGTAGAGAGTTCGACTGTCAAAGAGTGCACGTGTGGCTGTGTGTTAGGCTTCACCCTCTTGTAACTATATATATATATATATATTCTAATCAACCCCGTGTCATGTACACGAGTTCTAGTATATGAGTTCAATGCTGGGTTACTCTCTCTATCATTGTGTCATGTATGCGTGTCCTAGTATATTAATTCAATAGGTCTCACTCATTCTAATTCTATTCCTTACTACAATTTCTACTTAATTTAGGAAATGGTATTTCGAGGTACAGACACAGTGGCCATCCTGTTGGAGTGGATCATGGCAAGAATGGTGCTCCACCCAGACATCCAGGCCCGGGTCCAACAAGAGATCGATGCACGAGTGGGCTCGACCCGGCAAGTCCAAGACTCTGACCTCCCAAAGCTCACCTTCCTCCAGGCCATTGTCAAGGAAGTACTTCGGCTGCACCCGCCAGGTCCACTCCTCTCATGGGCACGGCTCGCTGTGCGCGACGTCCATGTGGGCAAGTGGTTTGTTCCAGCCGGCACAACGGCAATGGTCAACATGTGGGCGATCACCCATGATTGCTCTATCTGGAAGGACCCGGAATCATTTAGGCCGGATCGGTTCCTCGAGGAGGATGTTAGTATCATGGGTTCAGACCTAAGGCTAGCTCCATTTGGCTCAGGCCGGAGGGTGTGCCCTGGTAAGGTCTTGGGCTTGGCCACGGTTCACCTATGGCTTGCTAGGCTACTTCACCAATTCAAGTGGATCCCATCTCCTTGTGTCGATCCAAGTTGGCCGGTCGATCTATCCGAACAGCTGCGCATGTCACTGGAGATGAAGAAGCCACTTCAGTGTAGGGCTACTCGCCGGACCTCGGTTTCGTTTTGACGAACTTTGTTCAGCCATTAAGCTATAAATTGCAGGTCGAAGAATATAAGTAGCAAGGCTTGACTAACAAGAGGAGTTTTGCATCGATCACCAAACAACTCCTCTTGTTATTTTGTTCTAAAGCTTAAACGGGTTTGACTCTTTAAGTTCAATGTTAAAGCTTCTGTTTTTTTATGTAACATCCTACTTAGTGAGTTTGCAGTTGAACTTGCAATTCGAATAATATAATTATAATGCAGAGTCATGTCTAATTCCGTTCTCCTAATGCCGGTTCAATCTCGGAGGATTCCATTACATGCTCCCTGTATCGAACTCGTGACCTTAGACTTACGAGTCAATCTCTAAGCAGTGAGCTATCGCTCGTTGTGCAAGGCTTGGTTGAGCCAATGCAGTCTTTCTGTAGTAAGGGTGCAATGGTCTGGATCGAACTCCATTAAAACATACCTAAACTTATGAGGGGGAGGTTGAATCCAGGTGCATGCGTGCCCCCAGTGTCAAACTCATGACCCTTAACTTGTGAGCCGACCCCGTAACCAGATGAGCTATCTCTCATTGCGCAAAGCTTGGTTGAGTCTAAGGCTGAGTTAATGCAGCCTTTTATAATAAGGGTGCAAATGATCTGGATCGGGCTGCATTAAAAGCATATCCAAATCTGAAATTTAAGGGGGTCGAATATCGATGTGAACCTGGACTATAGTTTGAACTCCCAATCTAGCAAACCCAAATATAGGTTATCCATTTACATTATCATGATCTGATTTCAAGGATCATAATCCTTGAACGCATGTCAGATTAAGATATCCCCACCAAGTGAAATCAGCTAGATCAATTCTTTGTCCCCCTTTGCACTTGTGTCTAATCATGTAATACAGCACTTTAGGTGGTGGCGGCGGAGGCGGTGGCACGTGGCGACATACGCTCAACATGCACCAGAGAGTTAGCTCAACGGCATGGTGCTTTGGAGCCGTTGCTGCTGGTGGGGAGCTCGACTCCCATGGTGGGATGGGGGGTAACCAAAAGAAAAACTCATGCGCGGTGTGTGTGTATGATAGGCTTCATCCTCCTCTTGTAACCTAAAGAAAAACTTACGTTCAGCACCCAGTATTCAAGCTCGGAGGGCGGTCAGCCCCTTTTCAACCGTTTCTTAACGAGCGAGGGCTTCTGGGTTCACAGGGCCCATCTCGGCGTTCGCTTGGCATGGAACGCATGCTCCTGCGCCCTGAAAGGCCGGTGCCCTGTGCGGGAGCAGACACGCCCTTATTTATCGTTCTTAAGTGAGTGTTTGCATCAACGGTCCCCTCGGGGAGCAAGACGCAACAGCCTGTGTCACACGGGCCTCGTGACATTGCATTCTGTGTGGACCAGCGATGCAAACGTTCCCCTCGCTTTATCTTTGAATGGTGCAGCATCCAGTGTCCGCCTGATAAAAAAAGAGAGAAGCTCTAAGCCTCTTGGCGGTCATAAACTTGGAGACCCGTCGTCACCATGGCTTATATGCTGCCTATTAGCTTGTGCAGGACGATGGCGGTTTGCGAGTTGAACCCCTGACTCTGCCTAGCAGCAAGAACTTCCCATGACATAGGGTTCTTCACCGAGGCGGCCTTAAATACTAAGTACCTTTCAGTGCACCAAGCATGCCTTAATGTGTATCAAGGTGTATAAAATTAGGTTATTCGCCATAAATAAGCCTAAAAGCTGGAGTATAATTTGTGTTAATTTTTTTATTTTAAGGATGAAAAGAAGTATTAGTCATGATGAATAAGATAGTATCCATATACTAAATACGTCCACGTTGCACCAAGAGCGTTAGCTCAATGCAAGGCACTCTAGTGCTGTTTCTGCTGGTGGGGAATTCAACTCCCAAAGGGTGCATGTGTGGGTGTGAGTATGTTAGGCTTTGGCCTCTTCTTGTAACCAAAAAAAAAAATTACTTCCACGTTCATTAGACTTATCTAAAATGCTTGGTTATTGAAAACAAATAAAAAGGATGGCCACAGTGCAGGTCACGGTTAAAGCTGGCGGCTGTACCTATAGTCCACGGTTTAATATCATGTACAGTACTTCCCTTTACCACAAAAAGATCTATTAGAAAACGTAGTTTCTGTATCAACTGTGGGCTATTCATGAAAAGTTTTATAGATCCCAGTGACTGGTAATGCAGAATGCTTTGGGGGGAGGGGGGAGTACAATGAGGACGCTGTCGCCAGACGCAAGCATTGAGAATCGAATTCATGACCTCAACTTGTGCGTTGATCCCCTAGCCAAGTGAACGATCACTCTTTGTGCATGTGAAATAAATGGAACTCTAACAAGATTGATCCAACCATGCAACATCGAGAAATGTTTTCTTAGACATAAATTCCATGAATAATGTAAACCAATAATTATGCTGGGCCAACATTAGAATAAACAAATGCTAAGATACGCGTCATATAATTTCCCATGAATTATATGATCCCCATGAAATATATGTATAATGGAGACGGGTACAATGGGGACGCCAAAGCCAGATGGTACCCCGAGAATCAACTCATGACCTACAAATAAATATATTGCTCATGGTGTGAGAGAAGGTTGAGCCGGAGCTCAAATTGGGTGGGCTTCATCCCACGATCGTAGTTTAGCTCTCTCTCTCTCTCTCTCTCTCTCTCTCTCTCTCTCTCTCTCTCTCTCTGTGTGTGCGGTTGCTGCATAACATTAGCAGAACTAATAATCAGACAGTACAAGCAAAATTGTGAGACATTCGAGTTTCGTCATAGACGTACATTGAACCCTCTCATGGTCGTGAACCATAGTAGTGATAACCAGGAGACCCGCGATCGGTGATGGGTTCACAAAATCATACAGAACTTCTTGATCGCCGACCGACCTTGTCCAAGTAAGCATGATTCAACGTCGCAGCTCAAAGGCTACTTATAGTCTCACTGATGCGAAGCATTTTCCCGTGCTATTCGATACGGGACCATTTTGTATCGTAAGGAAGTTTGGGTACGAGAGCCTGCATCGGTTTGGACCTTTGAAACACGGATTCGTCTTCTCATGAGCTTCTTGTTATGTACTTAAAGGTCGTCAAAAATCAGAACACGACACACTAACCGACAAGATCGTGACCCGAAATGTTGCTGCTGGAACCAAAGTTGCTGGCAATTTTCCTGAGCGGTGTGAAAACAACTTGAACACAACCCGAAGCACTCGAGTTTGTGTCCACCCAAAGTGACATCAGAAAATTTTGGGTCCTTTTCGAGTTCACCTGGCTTTGACACGAAATTACGCAAATAAAGACATAACCTGACACGAGTTATTTTCACAAAGCCACAATGACTTGAGATGTGTGTGTTGCTGGTTTGACACAAGGTTACAGTATAAGAACATAAGCTGACACGAACTATTTTCACGAAGCCACATTAACACGAGCCGATGCGTGTGGTGCTTGGAGTGCGTTCGACACATCTTGAAAAATCAAAACAAAGATAAGCTTTTCAAGAAGGGTTGATCAAGGTAGGGTTTATATGAAGCGAACGTGTGAGGTGAATAGTAAGTAGCCTGTTTACTAGATTTTTTGGGTTGCGATTTGGTCTGAATCTTTAGCCATTTAAAAATTTGATCAGATATTCACTACAAAATATTTAAGACGCTACACGCACAAAGAGCAATAGTTCACTTGGTAGGGAATCTGGCCACAAATTCAAGGTCATCAGTCTGATACCCCGTTATGCATCTAGGTTCGGCCTCTTCATGTTACATACTCTAGGTTTGGCCTCTTCATATATACATACGCACATACATACATATGTATAGAGGAACCTAGCACATTTAGGTGCTAGCAAATCCAAATAAATCTCAACCATTCTTATTTCATGATGAATGATTAAAATATACATACATACATATGTACATATACATATATATACATACATATAGAGAAATTAGTACATACTAGAACACTTAAGTGTTAGGGAATTCAAACAAATCTCAATCATCTATTTTAAGAAAGTATAAATGAACCTACCCAAACATGTTTCTACTCTGCTTAAACCCCAGACTAGTTATGTCTTTAAGAAACTAATGGGAGCATGATAATAATAATATTGACCTTTATTCTTTTCTGAAAACACTTTAAAAAAATTAAATTATACGAGAAGTAATGAGTGAACATGCAAGAGGTGGGAAGGATCTGATTTTCTTATACATACATATATATATATATATATATACATATACATATACATATATACACAATTTCTATCAAAGTTGGTATAAAGAAATGCATAAATGAACCTATCCAAACCCAAACACGTCTCTACTGCGCGCAAACACCAGACCAATTATGTCTTTAAGAAACTAATGGAGGCTACCACGTAACTGAAAGTTACTATAGTTAGTAGATAACTATCTCATTCTGAAAGTTAATTATTCATAATTATCCTTCATAAGTTAATTATGAAAAAAAATCTGATCGGTTAAGATATAGTCGGTATTTCATAGGCAAGATGGGGTTCTCACACCCCAAATGCACAACCAGGAGTTGAGGTAACCGTTGACTGGGGAAGTTGAGCTCCTCTTCTTCTTTTTTCCTTTACAACAGGAGGCCGAAGGCTAACACACACAAACATGCATGCCACGGGAATTGAACTGGCCACCCGAGAGGACGGAGTAGCAGGCCCTGCCAGATGAGCTAATGCTCTGCGTGCAGTTAAAGCTCCCTTTTTCTGATGAAAGATTACACCGGTAGTGGCGGATGCGGATCCAGAAACTTCTGTCCGGTGGTGGGGTGGACTGAGTAGGGAGACTTTAAAAGTTTTCAATTTTTTAATTTTAATACAAAAATATAATTTTTTTAAATTTTGAGTGAAACGCTCGTCCCATCCTGTCACAATGTGGATCAAGTGCCCAGAAGCCTAACACAATTTGATTAGAATACACCGCGCTACCAAATTTAAAGGATGAGATCCAGACCGAATCACTGTCATTTCATTGCATTTCATTCGTATCTCCTCATTTCAATTTTCTTCCTTTATAACTGCACTATGGTGACAAAGACTCCATGTAACTGGCCGCCGATCATGATAGATAGAGGGTGTGCAAACGCCAACACATTTATTGCTCTGCGCGTAATGGGAAATGCATGCAACTTTTCTTTCTCTATTTGTCTTATTTTCATCTTGTTCAATTCAGTATGACATTCTTTATATTTAATTAAGAAGATGGATGGTTGAAATAAAATAATAAGTACATATTTACTTTTTAGATGACATATATTTTTTAAGATTGCAGTTGATTCATATATATATATATATATATATATATATATATATAATTAAATGGTTGAGATTTGTAAGGATATACAAAACATATAACATGACAAACAGACGACACTTGTTTCAAAAGACTACTTCTACCTTACACGAAGGCTATTGAAAAGGTAAGTAAAATAAATAAATAAATAAATATATATAAGCATCTACATACAATATCAAATGTGTAGCTTTTTGTGTCTAGAAAAAAATGTCGGTTCACCACCATTAAAAGGACTAGTAATCTAGGTTAAAAGATACTAAACAGTGGTTACTCATGGCTCAGCTTTTTAACTAAAGATGTTTGTAAGGTTACATGGTTGAACATGAGCACACTCACTTGAAACGAAATTGCAACCGTTTAAAAAAATTGTGTAGAATTCTAACTTTCTATATAGAAATAACTTAAAATTTTGATTTTATAAAGTTTTCAAAAATGTGAAAGATTTGATCATTTAGCATATATCATTAGACATGTGCGGTTTTAAATAGCATGAAACCTAGAACCATAACCGAACTAGCTCAGGATTAGTTATGGTTCTAGAACCGATACTTTTATTAAAAAAATTAAAAATTACAAAAAGAATTTTAAAAAATGAATAGAACCAACGGTTTGGAACCACCGATTCCGGTTTTATAAGAGGTGAAGCCGGAACCTAACTGGGTGATCCCTGGTTTCGGTTTCAGTTTCGGTTTCGATTTTGGTAGTTCCAGATTCTGCCAATTCCTTGCCGGATTCGGTTCCGATTGAAACCACTGGGCTGGTTAGGAACCCGCCATGTCTACATATCATAACCACACACTTCTAGGATAACACAGTTTTCTAAGGCACTAAATGATCTCGTTAACAGGAGCAGCTAGTGTTTTCATTTTATATAAACGAGATGGGATTAGGCAGACCTCTACCGTATGTACACTGTGTATTGAATTCCTAACCTTTTGTTAGAGAGACGTAACCCCCTAGCCGGTGGCGCTGTGCTCCATAGACAAGCAAGAAAAAAATAAAAGCTCCAGGTACTTTATTAGACAAGCTAATGCAAACCAAACATCCATTGTTTGTGTTGAGTCCACCCTTGTATTAAACTTGTTTAGGTCACAAAACATAAACAATTCCGCTATGTTTCCTAAAAACAAGAAAATGGAAACTGAAATAGAATATATTTTTGACTCTATATATATATATATATATATATATATATATATATATATATAAGGTGGTAAAGGTGCACACCCCAGTCAATGCTCAAATATGTTTAGAGATTTCCACGGTTCAATAAAACAAGCTTATTTACATGTTATTTTTTACTTTTTGATAGACATGCATTCACATATACGCATACATAAAAACAAATAGTGTCTAACCACTGATTGTCACCTTTCACTACTCAATTTGTGTGCAAGATAAACTTGCATGGTAGATAAGAACCAAATTGTGCAACAATATGGAACATGAAAAGGTAGAACAACTAAATTTAGGGCCCAAGAAGTCTATTACAACTAATTAACAACTCAAGGGAGTGAGAATGTCCCATCACTAACTCTACTAGGGTGTGTTTGATATAACGTTTCATGAGAATTGGACCTTCATTTTCAGTGTTCACAGTTTCATGTTTCGTTGTGCCTTCGATGTGGAATACATCACTTATGTATAGTTTCATAGGCCCAATTTGAGCTAAAAACTTCAACATCAAGAGATATGGACCAAGGGAACTAGATACATGAGCTTTGAATGAAAACCCAAATGCCTACTTCTTTCTCGTGTTGCGGTCCTATCTTGCATGAAAATTCAATTGTATCCTTTACAAATCAAACTCGATACTATGATTCTTCAAAATTATGGTTATAAGCCCATTTGAGTCTAAGCTTGAAGTTCTAGTACTGGTGGCTTGACACCACGAATCAGACACACCTATAAGGAACACAAAAGGGCCGCAAAACCGTTAAATTTAGGATCAATTAAATCTGTTAAAGCCAATTTACTGCTAGACAGATATTCAAAATCATGAAAGTGAGGCACCCATGGTAGTAGCTCAACGGCAGGGCGCTCTAATGACCTTGCTGCATGTAGGAATTTTACTCCTGGAGGGTGCACAGCTTCGGCCTCCCATTTTAACCCAAAAACAATTCATGAATATGAGAGAAATTGAAAATTATACGATTTTGTGTTTCAATCATGGAAGAAATAAAGCGGATTAAATGCTTTGGAGTTTGAAACTCTATAGTTTTCATCTATTATCTATTTCTTAGTACCTTATCGTAATGGCATTCTCTCTGTATAATTTAATAGTTTGCTGCCTGCAATTTTAAGGATAATGGGAAATCCAAGAAAGAATGTGTGCCTTTTGCAAAGTGAAGACCTTCATGAGGTATGCATTTTATTTCTAATGACATGAAATTTCTTCAGAATATGTTACTCAGTGGTGGAAATAAGTGGTTTATAATAATTAACGTAGAGAATGCTAGGTGTATGAAAATCCTGATATTCTTTTTCCTTATATTCCTCCCTCAATATCTCTTGGCTTGGGTTTGACTCATAACGAGCTCCTCTACTTGTTTGTGCAAAAGCCGAGTCTTTAACCTTATGAGCTGAGCGTGAACAAGTATAGAGATGGCAATGCTGGCCCATCGAATCATAGGTTCCCCACTCTGACCTCAATGGGGTGTGGTTTACCTTGTTTGACTGGATTTGGGTTGGAGGTGGGGAAAACCTGAATATCTTCTGTCAGGTATGGGGGCAGATGTGGAATAAAAGGTACCCAATAATATGTATGGAGAGAGAGTAGTAAATGCATAATGTCCTTTGTATATCAACAACTACAACAACTAAGTCTTTTCCCATACTAGATGGGATCGGCTAGATGGGATCGGCTATTATAATTTGTAGAATTCATGGTAAATAAGTCCAGTTTTACGGTAATCTTGCATAAATATTTCTAGTGTTTCATCTTTGAGATGAATCATTGAAGTGATAAAACAAAAAAGCATTTATGCAATAGTACTTTTTATGTTGTGGCATGCTAAATGTCGTGCTCCAGTGACAGGCACCATGGTGGACTAGCTGGCTTGGTGGGGCTTAGAGTGGATCTAGAAGAGGTCGCAGTGCATCAAATGCATGATTGATGACAGGCAACGAGCAATAGCACATGATACATGAGGCGTGCATCAGCTTCAACTTCCCCATTGTACAAAAGAAATATTTGATGACACCCAAAGTAACATCTTGTTCTTCTCGTAAGGAAACTCGATTCAAAGCCTTATTCTTGGCTAACAAGTGCTAGATCAAGTGGAAAAAGGGTCCTAAGGCTTAAGCATGTTGACGTACAGCTACCAACTTCACTTAGGCATGTGCATGTGCACACACAAACACACCACCAGTGGCGGATCTAAAATTTTTTCTAGGGCGGGGCAAACAGCCTATTCCACCATTTAAGGTGAGGTGAAGTATGTATAATAGCCAGGAATTCGATCACGCCCTCTAAATTTTTCGTTTGTTTTTCAAATTTCAGGTAGGGCAGTCTCCCTCACCTCTCCTCAATGTAGATCCGCCACTGGGGGGACGGCCTGGTTTTGGCTTTGGTATATGCTTTCCAATTTATCAGAAGAATTTCCCTTGCGGAGAAACCGTGATGCTTCACCCCAGCAACACTAATCCAACACCCAACTGCTCCATGAAACTAATTCATTTTTGGCGCTTCTGTTTCAGCAAATGCCTAGCATCAAGGAGGGAATCAAAGCCAGCCCCCATATTTTACTGTCTTCTCGTATGTTTAGTACAGAAAGACGAAGGAAAGGCCAAAACTTTCAGTATCAATGCAACATCATCCTTTAACAGGATAACTATGTTTTATGTTCACAAATAACTCATTGGCCAAGCCCTTCCTTGGGCTGCAAAACAAGCCGGATCTCCGGAGCCAGGACTGTTCATGTTCCTGACTTACCATATGGTTGCTTGTTTCATCTCATCGGCTCATGGAGACGGGTTGATCACAAATTACTGACAACAACTAAGCCTTTTCTCATACTAGATGGGGTCAGCTATATGGATTCTTTGTTTCCATGGAACCTATCATAATTTGTAGAATCCATGGTAGATCGCAAATTACAGACACAATCTGCAAAATAGATGAACTTAATGTGAGCTTGCTCGAGTCTTCTCATAAAAAAATCCTCCCATAATTAAATTTAGAAGTTAGGTTCTATCCTATTTTTTATTATAGAATTGACTTTTTCACTTGTAGAAAACATTTATACACTTCTAACCAGTTGGGGCTAGCATGTAATATGTTCTTTCTAATTTTAGACTGTTGTGTTACTTTTCTTTTCCACTTGAATGGGGAGGCCGAAGCCAGATGCACGTCCCGAGTATTGACCGCGTGACCTTGTGAGCTAACAACCCCTTAGCTTGGTGGGCTTTTGCTCCTTGTGCACCTTTTCTTTCCTTTAATCTGTTTGCAAGCATCACATTTCGCCAAGATACACTACCATCAATACGAGGCAACATTAGATAGCATAGGTGTTGCGTGCATGCATGCGCGTTTGATCCTATTAAATCTACTCAACAAAACGAGCCTATACAAACTAAGCCAAGCCAGGACAAGTCTTCTCATAAATATTCACGGCTTGTCTCACTAACCATGGTAACTAACCAAGGGACCATTTCATCTCACAGATTCCCAAGACGAGCCAATAAACGAGAAGCTCTTCTCATTTGATCTCGGCCACTAATCATCTAAAAATCTACATAAGGTGGAAAACACCAGCCTATGGCCAGAGAGAGAGAGAGAGAGATGGCTAAAGAGGTGAAGCTTTTTGGCTTCTGGGCCAGTGCGTATGTAGTGAGAGTAGAAATTGCACTCAACTTCAAAGGGATCGAGTATGAGTAAATAGAAGAGGATATGAAGAACAAGAGTGAGCTCTTATTGAAGTACAACCCAGTTTACAAGGTGCCCGTGCTTGTTCATGGCAGAAAATCGCAGAGTCCATGGTCAATACATCGATGAAACCTGGCCAGACAAACCCATCCTGCCAGAAGATCCCTATGAGCAAGCCATGCAACGCTTCTGGCTAAATTTGCTTAAGAGAAGGTACACTCAACGCTGTCTCAGGATCAGTTTTTTAAACCAAATGACTTCCTCGAACAAGTTTTTATGCATACCCTTCCAAATGTGGCATCATATAACAAACCACCCAAATATTCCATTAACATTATGGTGGATATTTGTGATATTCTCAGTTATCTAATGTCAAACATTAAAAGGCATCGACAAACCCATGCAGAAAATGCATTGTTGATGCTATGCTACTTCACTCATCAACGTCAAACTCCCAATGGCAGACCTACAATAAGCCAATGTGAGGTGCATGCCCCAGTCAAAACATGAACACCCGGAGCTATAGTAGATAGTTTGCCCCACCCCAAACAGCTCCATGGGCTATGCTCCCTACGCTAAAAGAATTTCTAGATCCATCGTTGGACATGACCAGTTGCTTTTTTATGCAAATTTTCTACAAGAATCACACAAATGGGAAGCAACACGAGGTAAGTTAACTAGTGCTGAGGTGACCTAGCTGAATAGAAATGTAAGGTCTTGGTTTCCTAAGATTTGGTTCAAATCCAACCAGTTGTTATTTTGAATTTGGCTTCTAGAACAGTGGACAAAAAGCACAGATCAATTCACATATAAGGGTATGTTTACATACGTAGGTATCTGCGTGTGTCGTGGACATTCTTCGACAAAAAAAGAGGAAATTCAGAAAGAGAAACATAAAGCTTCACATGCTTTTTGAAATTTGAACTGAGAAACTTAAATCCTAATTGGCTCAAAAGTCAGAAAAGAAATCCCCTATGAGGAAACAACCTCTGTTTTAGTCTCTATTTCGGAATCGAGAAACATGGAAACCGGTGTTTTTACTCATGCAATGCTGTGTCTAGAACAGTTTATGCGGTTGGATAACAGCAAATCATAGAAACAATGCATCAATCATGGTCCCAAATGCAGCAGTTATGTGTCCAGTGCTAGTTATGTCTACAAATACCTTTTTTTATGTGTTGTGTTGCATTAAAGAAGATTGCTTTGCATGGTGCAGCCTTTTTTGTTACTCGCTACTTCTCAGCAGCACCTAGTCATCTGGGAAAGTTCATGTGGCACCAATAAAAGATAAAATGGGAGACAGTTAGGTGATTTAGATATCTGAGAAGGTGGCCAAATGGAAAAATGCCGACAAGATGAAAGAAATTAGATAGCGAACCATTTAAATGGCAGAGGAAGTCATGAAAAGTGGTAGTAGAAAATGGTAAAACATCATCTTGCTGTCCTGGAGTTAAGTGATAATATAACACAAATAGAGTACGATAACAACTAAGAAACCATAAGGCGTACCTTACCTAGAGCGAAACAAAGATTGCTATGATGTGGTTTTCATGACAGAAAATAACCCAGCTCAAAATATAGTTTACACATTTTTACGTTCTCAAACAGAGCCTTATGAGCTTCTCGATTCACACATTGAGTTTTTCATACGATTCTTAACCTCAGTTAAATGTTCACAAGAAATCTGAAAATACAGCATAACTAGACCACCATGCATGAAAGACTACCTCACTTTTCATAAATTACATTCAGCTTCCCAACTTTTCGAAGTCGGTGTACATCATGATTTTCACAAAAAACAAGTCTATGTTGTCACTAAAAGATAAACCCAGAGACACTTAAAATAATTTGGCAATTTCAAGAGGACAAATGGATCTTTGGTGAGAAGGTCTGAGTAATCAGAAAGTGAACGCTTCAAAAGAAGCATAGTAAGGCCTCAAAAATGTTAAGAGTAAAGAATAAAGCATGATCCAGCTAATAAGAGTTAAATACTAATATGACACCGCATACAGCACAATGGCAAAGAAGAGTTCATGTAGTCAGGCCCAGTCATGATAAAGCTTCATCGTTTTTGTTTTGTTTAGGTTCAATATTGTTTGTACACATACCTGACAATGAAATTCTCCTTTTCATTTTCCTGCCGCTAGTGCCTGCCATCAGGTTTCAAGTACTCCACGCAAGGGGAGCAGAATGAGAAGGCCAAGGCAGAGCTTATTGAGAATCTGAAAACTTTTGAAGGTGCATTGAAAGGTAAGAAGTTCTTTGGTGGGGGAGAGTATTGAACTGGCTGATATCATAGCAGGTTGGATACCATTCTGGATCAGAAGAATGGAAGAAGTCTCGGGGATGACAATGTGGTTGAAATAGATAATCTCCCACACCTGTATGCGTGGTTTAATGACTTCCTCAACCTCCCTTTTGTGAGCCAGAAGCTGCCTTCACAGGACAAAGTTTGTGAATATCTTAAGGCTAGCCGCCGCAACATGTTCACTGTTGGCCTAACCAACTTTGTTCAAATATTCCCATGATATTGAATCTCCAAAACCAAAACCAGATGTTATCAAACACTGATTTAGAATGCTTAGAAGAATAAAGCATGTGACAGCACGTATTGTTTGCTATATGTCATGAATCCTTGGACCTGTCATGGCTAGTAATTTGATCGGCTGCGAGCTCAGCATGTCGATCTAGTCTTGCTTATTTGCTTGTACGGTTGTCCCACATAGTGGGTTCAGTCTTAAGTTTTGCCATTTCTTAAGGGACATTTGGAGATTAAGGGTTTGCTTCCTTGTGGTCGTATCTTGCATTATAAAGTTCTCGTCTAGCTTCCTTGCAATAAACCATGTTAAACTGCTTTGACACACTCCTTATTTTGTTCGGTTCTATTCTATTCTCATTGTGAATTGCCTTCACCATATCTGTTGAGCTGTGCCTTTCACTGCTCCCACAGTAGGTCGTGCATTTGTCAACAGAATTTTCTGCAAACTGCACTTGATATTAACTAGTAGAGCTGGCAATATTAGACACACCACAAAACTGACAGAAACCCTGAAAAGTCGAGAGAATTCTGCCATCCTAAAGTAATGTAAAACTATCACTTTGACCTGTTTTTAACAGGAACATGAAGTATCATACCATCAATACGACTCAAAACATGAAATAGCTGGAACGTAACACCCAAAAGCCCAGTATCCGTTTCGTCCAAAGTTACACCACTCGGACTGTATACGGGTTGAACTGTTTCTAAGATGAAACACAAAATGGCACCATCCGAAGAATGATCAAGGCAAGAAATATCCACCCCCTAATCACCAACGTATTTCAGTGATTGACATAGAATTGCATTTGACAGAAAACCAGGGCATACTGTCTAATAAATTCAGCAATAATACTAAATTGCCACCACGCATCTACTTGATACAGATACAAGTGAGCCTCACCATCACAAACCTCAGGAAACGCATGGCTCACACTCAGGCGGCACTTGAGAAAATCTGAACTCTCTCATCTCCGGAAAGTGTCCTTAGGTGAATATCATGCTTCAAGAAAATGAAACTCCGCAGTGTCCTTTTTGATGGTTCTTCTTTGAGGAACAAGAAACTTGGATGTGTGTGTGCATGTGTAAGGGAAAGCTTGGATTCGTCAATATTGCCATCCCGTGATCCTTCTTGTCATAAGGATCACAGGGCCAAAAGGATTATAGGTTTGGGTGATGATCATAGTTTCCTTCCACAATGTGGAGAAAGATAAGTTACCAGAAATTGACAAGCAATTGTCATGAAATTACTTAATTTTCCCTTATGAAGTTTAGAGGTACCTATTTTCAGTTATGAGAAATCCGCCTACTCTGTTCCATCAGCAAGTTATTTGTAGAACTTACTCTACAGTCCTATCTCGACTAGTTCCACCCACTGACAGTAATTTACCAGATAAGACTTTAATTAGAAAAGAAATTATAGACCTAATCAGGCAAAAGAATCCTGATTCCTGAATTCCCATCACTTCTTCACTTCTTTTATCTTTAGAATTATTTCCCCAATTCCTCGAAATCACTCCTCATAAATACGGCCATCTACTTTTGAATCGTGACAGGTGAACAAATGCCTCTCATCTGATCCACAAAACCCATAGGAGACAGTTACATGAAATGCAATGATGCTACAAACAGCATGAACCGCAGCTCAGCACCTGAAATTTTTAAAGTACCTCAAAGTTCTCCAAATCAACCTCATGAAAACTCACTTAAATCAGCATATATGGCACTCAATTAAGTTTTCCAGTTTTGCTCCAACATGGTAATTCTAATTGATTCTTCTACTTACACAATTACTACTTACCCATTTGATTATGACGCTCCCATTTGACATTTTCTAAGTTACAAAAGGGATCAGCCTTTCTCTAGCAACCATCTTTTGCTATTATGCAACAAATTCCCTAGTCTTTGCACAACTCAAAAATGATATAAAGTTATAAACGCATATTCAGACTTAAAAGGGATTAATCATTCTTTGTTTCCACACGGCACTCTATTGAGTTCCAATCTATTCAAGATTACTAATTATTGTCATGCAGCATCAACTAGAGCTGTCCGTTTCTTACTCATCCCGGTGGGTTGAATCAAACCCGGACCATCCCTTGAACCGGCCAGAACCAGAACTGAATCAAGAGGGTCCCCAAGATCCTCAGTTCAGTTACAGTTACAGTTACAGTTATTCAAGAGCAGGACCCGGCGGTTCCAACCCATCAGTTCCAACTTTTTTTAAAGATTTTTTTTCTTTAAATATTTAAATGTTTAATAATTTTAATTAATTATCCGTTGGCTAACTCATATGAGAGGTGGAGAAGAGAAAAAGAGGCCAAAGGATGGTAAATGATTTTGACATGAAAAAAAGGAGACTGAAAGAGAGAGGAGTGGGCTGGCCGCTGAAGCCACATAAGTGTGAAGAAGGAAGGGAGAGTTTTGGAATCCAGCATCGCACAACCAACCGAACCCAGACCAAAACCGAAGACGGTGTGAAACCCAACAGAAAACGAGACTGTAACCGGCGGAACCAAAACTGAAGGAAAGGCAGGCCAGTTTCGATTCTCAAATTTTGTGGAACTAGCATCGCCAGCTTGAAACCAGTAGCACCGGTTTACCAGAAATGGACAGGTCTAATATCACCTAGTACATTGTCAATGTTCTCAGCAATGCGATTAGAACCTCCAACTCAAACGACTTGTTCGCAACAACAACAACAACAACAACAAAGCCTTTTCCCATACTAGACGGGGTCGGCTACATGGATTCTTTGTTTCCACATATCCTTATCGTGTGTCATGTTGACAGTTAACTCCCAATAAGCTAGATCATTCTTTATTGTTTCTTACCAATACTTTTGTGGTCGTCCTCTACCTCCTTTAATACTTTCCAAATTTAGTTTTTCTAACCTTCTTACAGGTTCTTCTTTTGATCTTCTTTCTATATGTCCAAACCATCTTAAACGATGTTCTCTCATTTTATCCTCTATTGGTGTCACTCCTAATTTGTTTCTAATAACCTCATTATGTATTCGGTCTTTTCTTGTATGATCACTCATCCATCTCAACATCTTCATTTCTGTCACTGACATCTTTTGTACATGTTGATGATTAACTGCCCAACACTCACAACCATAAAACATGACAGGCCTAATTGCTGCTCTATAATATTTACCTTTTAATTTTAATGGTATTTTCTTATCACAAAGAATACCTGATGCTCAACATCTACATCAATTCTTCCATCACTTTGAAAAATTGACCCTAGGTATTTAAAACTTTCCTTTTGGGGAATGCAATGTGTGCCAATTTTAATTTCTATGTCCTCTGAAGAAGCCAAATGATCAAATTTACATTCCATATATTTTGTCTTTGTTCTACTAAGTCGGAGGCCTTTGCTTTCTAATGTTTCTCTCCATAGTTCCAATTTTCTATTAACTTTTTCCTTAGACTCCTCCACTAATACAATGTCATCTTCAAATAACATACACCAAGCTACTTCATCTTGAATATGTTTTGTTAACTCATCCATCACCATTATAAATAAGTATGGACTTAAAGTTGATCCTTGATGTAACCCAATATTAACTTCAAAGAAGTCTGTCGTTCCTTCATGAGTCCTCACACATGTTTTTGCACCATCATACTATTGAAAACGTGGATACGCAGCGAAGATTAAAATCACACACATAAACAAATATTGAAGAGGAAATGTGAAGATCGTAGGAGGGGGCGACCTCCATCTTTTTCTCTTTCTTAATCACAGACTCTTAAACTCTAATACAACCTATCAGCCCTTATATAAGGAGCTGTAAAACATAAAATAACCAAAATACCCCTAGTATAGAAAATTACCAAAATGCCCCTACAGTTTCGGGCGGGTATAATAATACTTAGAAACATAAAACTAACACAAAGACACTAGATAAACATATTCTTCAACACCCCCCCCAAGTTGGGAGTGAGATACTTCGAACTCCAAACTTGCCAAAAAATCTTCATATCTGCTTGCAACATTCTCCATCTGTCTTCATCACTGGTTTAATCTTCAACAGCTTCTTTGGTTGCAATATCTTCAACTCAGCCTTCTTGGCTGATCATATCAAGCAGCATCTCTGGCTGCAATATAAACTTGACATTCCTTGCTAATCATCTCCAGCAGCATCTCTGGCTGCAACATCAACTCAACTTTCTTAGCTATAACAATAACAAAGCAGCCATCCTGGCTGTCACATCAACAAAGCAGCCATACTGGCTGTCATATCAATAAAGCAGCCATCCTGACTGTCACAATCATCAAAGCAGCCATCCTCGCTGTCACAACAATAAAGCAGTCATCCTGGCTGTCACAACATCAAAGCAACCTTCCTGGCTGTCACACCAAATGGAGGCCGCCCCCCTCTTTTTCTCTCTTTCTTAATCACAAACTCTTAAACCCTAATACAACTTAGTTGTAAAACGTAAAATGACCAAAATACCCCTTAGTATAGAAAATTACCAAAATGCCCCTACAATTTCGAGCAGGTACAATAATACTTAGAAACATAAAACTAACACAAAGACACTAGATAAATATATTCTTCAACACATAATGTCTCTTATAAGGTTAATATATGTCAATGGGATACCTTTTTTTTCAAAAGTTCTCCAAAGAACCTCCCTCGGTACCCTATCATAAGCTTTTTCTAGATCAATAAATATCATGTGAAGGTCTTTCTTTTTTGCTCTAAAATGTTCCATAAGACGTCTCAAAAGGTGAATCGCTTCAATAGTAGATCTGCCTGGCATAAATCCAAATTGGTTCTCTATTTTACTTGATACTTGTCTTAACCTACGTTCGATAATTATTTCCCATAATTTCATAGTATGACTCATTAACTTGATACCTCGATAATTCGCACAATTTTGAATGTCTCCCTTGTTCTTATATATGGGTATAAGTGTACTTGCTCTCCATTGCTCGGGCATCTTTTGTTTTTTCCATATTTCATTAAATAGTCTTGTGAGCCAAGTGATTCCTATTTCTCCTAGTATTTTCCAAACTTCTATAGGAATATTTCTGGCCCTACCGATTTACCACTCTTCATATGTTTAAGAGCCTCTTTGACTTCATTCTTTTGAATACGTCGGTAGAAATTGTGGTTTATATACTTTTTCTGACTTGGCTAAATCTCCTAAACTAATACTAACATCTTTATTTTCATTAAAAAGATTATAAAAATAGTTTTTCCATCTATTTCTTATATCATCATTTGCCACTAGAATTTTTTCATCCTCGTCTTTTATGTATCTAACATAATTAAGATCTTTAGTTTTCTTATCTCTAGCCCTAGCTATCCTAAAAATATCTCTTTCACCCTCTTTTGAGTTGAGTTTTTATATAAATCCTCCCAAATTTTAGCTTTTGCTTCACTGACAGCCTTTTTCGCTTCCTTCTTTGCTTTCTTATAAGCCTCTAAATTTTCACTAGTTTTCTTAGCATAAAGTAATTTATAACATGCCCTCTTTGCCTTGATTTTATTTTGCACTACTTCACTACAGCACCAAGCTTCTTTTTGTGCCGATACACCTCCCTTAGATTCACCTAACACATCTTTCGCCACTTTCCTAATATGTAAAGCCATATTGTTCCACATATCACAAGGTATACCAACATAATTCCAAGCATATCCTTGAAGGACTTTATGTTTAAATATATCTTTTTTCTTGCTTTTGAGGTTTCACCATTTAGTCTCAATAGCTCGATGCACTCTTTTCTTTATCCATTTTTTTATTTGTAAATCTATAACTAAAAGTCAATGGTGGGTGGTTAAACTTTCTCCTCGAATTACCTTGCAATCTTTCCAACACGCTCTATCTTTTTTTCTATAAATAAAGTAATCAATTTGTGTTTGTGATAAGCCACTCTTATAAGTAATTAAATGTTCATCTCGTTTTTTGAAGATTGTATTGACTATAAAGAGATCAAATGCCATACCAAAATTTAAAATCTCCCTACCTTCCTCATTTATATCTCCAAAACCAAAGTTTTCATGAATACCTTGATATCCTAATGCCTCTTTACCGACATGTCCATTTAAGTCTCCTCCTAAACAAATTATCTCCCTTTATGGAATCCTTTAAATCACCTAATCTAACTCTTCCCAAAAAGTTGTCTTTATACTACCTTCTAGGCCTATGGGGTGTGTAAGCAACATATTCAAAACCTCTGCTCCTAACACTAATTTCAACGTCATGATTCGGTCACCATATCGTTGTATGTCTACTACACTATCATTTAAATCTTTATTTATGATAATACCAACTCCGTTTTGAGCCTTTTCCTTCTCTAAGTACCATAATTTAAAACTTGTATCCTCTATCTCTTTTGCTTTTTCTCCAAGACACTTTGTCTCCTGTAAACATAGAATATGAATCTTTCTCTGAATCATAGTATCTATCACCTCCATTAGCTTACCGGATAATGTTCCAATATTCCAAGAACCAATACGAATCTTATTATATAGGACTAGCTTCCTTACCCCCGCATCCGTCCATATTCAAAATGCAAAGACCCTCTCTATTAATTATTCACTACATTCGGGCGATAATGTAGTGGGACTAACTTCTTTACCCACACCCGTCCATGATGTAGGAACCCTCTCTGCAATTGATTCACTATAACCATGCAAAAATGTAATGGTCATTGCTTACTTATCACTGCATTCGGGCTCTGCAGCACATCGCTAGGCGGGAATGCCCCAAAACAATGCTCATAATTTGTATAATCTATGGTATAAAAATTCAACAAAGTTTTACGCTGGTTGTCGAAAGCCTAACACAACCCTCCTCCTTTATCCGGGCTTGGGACCGACAATGCAAGGGTGATCCCTTACATGGGCTTGGGACCGACAATGCAAGGGTGATCCCTTACATGGGCTTGGGACCGGCAATGCAAGGTTAATGCATCTAACAAAATTAATATCTTTAGTTTTCTTATCTCTAGCCCTAGCTATCCTAAAGATATCACTTTCACCCTCTTTTGAATTGAGCTTTTTATATAAATCCTCTCGAATTTTAGCTTTTGTTTTACTAACGGCCTTTTTCGATTCTTTTTTTGCTTTCTTATAAGCATCTAAAGTTTCACTGATCTTCTTAGCATAATATAATTTGTAGCATACCCTCTTTGCCTTGAGTTTATCTTGCACAATTTCACTCCACCACCAAGCTTCTTTTTGTGCTGGTACACCTCCCTTAGATTCACCTAACACATCTTTCGCCACTTTCCTAATATGTATACTCATATTATTCCGCATATCACAAGGTGTACCAAAATAATTCAAAGATCTCTTTGAAGAACTTTCTCTTTAAATATACCTTCTTTCTCGTTTTTGAGGTTCCACCATTTAGTCTAAATAGTTCGATGCACTCTTTTCTTCTTTGTCCACTTTTGAAAATGTAAATCCATAACTAAAAGACGATGTTTGGTGGTTAAGCTTTCTCCTAAAATTACCTTACAATCTTCACAACATGATATATCTTTTTTCCTATAAACAAAATAATCAATTTATGTTTGTGATAAGCTAATTAGGAGTGGTCATATAAGAAAAGACTATACATAATGAGGTTATTAGAAACAAATTAGGAGTGGAACCAATAAAGGATAAAATGAGAGAATATCATTTAAGATGGTTTGGACATATACAAAGAAGATCAAAAGAAGAACCTTTAAGAAGGTATGAAAAACTATATTTTAAAAATATTAAAAGAGGTAGAGGACGACCACAAAAGTGTTAGAAAGAAACAATAAAGAATGATCTAGCTTATTGTGAGTTAACTACTAACATGGCACATGATAGGGCTTTATGAAACAAAGAATTCATGTAGTCGACCCCATCTAGTATGGGAAAAGGCTTAGTAGTTGTTGTTGTGTGTTTATGATAAGCCACTTTTATAAGTAATTAAATGTTCATCTCATGTTTTGACTATAAAGAGATCAAATGCCATAGCAAAATTTAAAATTCCCCTACCTTCCTCATTTATATCCTCAAAACCAATGTTTCCATGAATACATTAATATCCTAATGCCTCTTTACCGACATGTACATTTAAGTCTCCTAAATAAATCATCTCCCTTTGTGAAATTTTTTAAATCACCTTACCTGACTCTTCCCAAAAAAACCTCTTTATACTATCTTCTAGTCCTACTTGGGGTATGTAAGCACAAACTATATTCAAAACCTCTACTCCTAGCACTAATTTCAAGATCAGGATTCGGTCACCATATCGTTGTATGTCTACTACACTATCCTTTAAATCTTTATTTATGATAATACCAACTCCGTTTCGAGTTTCGAGGCTTTTTCTTTCATGAGTATCATAATTTACAACTTGTATCCTCAATCTTCTTTACTTTTTTTCCAACCCACTTTGTCTCTTATAAGCATAAGATATGAATATTTCTCTGAATCAAAGTATCTACCACCTCCATTAGTTTACCAAACAATGTTTCGATATTCCAAGAAGCAATACGAATTTTATTATCTAGGACTAGCTTACTTACCCCTTGCATCCATCCATGATGAAAATGCAGAGACCCTCTCACCAATTTATTCACTACATTCAGGTGATACACCCGTCCATGATGTGGGAACCCTCTCTGCAATTGATTAACTACATTTGGGGCCCTTCTTACTTTTCAATGCATTCGAGCTCTACAATGGGTCGCTAAGAGGGGATGCCCAACGCAATGCTCACAATTTGTATAATTTATGGTATAAAAATCTGACAAAGTTTTACGTTGGTTGTATTTATCCAGGCTTGGGACCGGCCATACAAGGGTGATCTCTTACATGGGCATAGTTGCAGAGTTGCAGTTGGAGATACACGAATATGGAAAATTTTTGTGAAGTTTAAAAGGGGGTGAACTACTGGACTCGAAACAAAGTATCTTTGAGTTTCTTTCAGCATTGGAGAAAGGTTGGATTGCAGCTTATCAAGCTACATAAATTCCAAAATATTAATCTGAACAGTACGATCTAGTAAAAGGCGGCATCCCTGAGTCATGTCTCTTAGCACGGTATAGTTGAGACGCAGCCTCTTCATGCCAAAGCAGATGCTGCTTTAAAGGGAAGGACCACCAAGAATTTGAACAGAAGGAAGTCAAGAATCAATGCATCCAGGAGTCAATCCAGATGCTCAGTAGATCTTTCCAAGAACAATTGATGTTCAAATGTGAAATTTTCAGATACAAAGCTGATCTAAGACTAACACCCTATTCTATTTGAAAGAAAGAAGCAACTTTTGGTGGTCCACAAATCAAAATTCCTCTATTAAACTGATCATGTATACATTCTATGTCAATGCTATTAAACATCAAGAAATGGACCGCTCAAATCTAACCCATACAAATAACAAGGAACTGGTGCTTGAAATTTCAACAAATTCTACAGCCAGTTCTTTCATAAGCCATGATGATGAAATGGAGAAGCCGTCCTAAACAGGAAAATGCTACAACCTTTAATATGGTGGATACAATTCATTTGAGAATCACAGGTTGAAATTCATTGACGAAGAACAAAAGGTTAATAAAATACAAGTGAACAATTAGCAGACAAACAACCATGCTAATAGAGTCATATCCAAAGAGAACCTGCGATTCAGCAAACCTCAGATCATGTGGTGCCAGGAGCATCGCTTGCACCCGCTGGCTTCCGGTTAAGATATCGAATTACCGCATCTTCGACCCTGTTTACAAACCAACATAAGACCGAAAAAACCAAACGATGGCACTGGACTTTTAGCATGACATAAAATAGCACAAAAGCTCACCATGATTGGTTGTAAAAATCAGCACGCCGCTCCTTTTCAGCGTTCCTGCTCGCTTCCCCAGCTACAAGTTTCAAATCTCGGCTCTGCGAAGCAATGAGCGCATTGATGAACTCCACAGGTGACTGGCTGAATCCTAGAAAGAACGCTCGCCTCTTTCTGTGCTCGTGGATCCTCTTGATCGCTGAACAAATTGCCTCATCACAAGCCTCGATCTCCTTGTGTTTCTCTGTATTTGCCAAGAATGCAGACATCTCCTTCTGCAGAGGGAACGGAACATCCACCAACACATCGTAGGCCACACTTCCTACTGGCATTTCACCGGAAAGTCTGATTCTATGCTCCAATTGTATCGGTTGGGGCGGTGACAAATGCGCAGAGATCTTTTGCGAAACCATGGTGAATTTCATCTTCTCTTCATTGAAAACCTTCCGAAGCGGCGGGTCACAGATAAAATACGCTGGATCTGATGGATTCTGAAGCTTCCTCGCTTTCACATAGTGCCATATAGCAGCCAGGATTCGAGGGCGTGAATCCACTTCGATGCCCAGGAGCTCCATCAAGGTCGGCGACAATTTGAACTTCTCCGGGACGTAATTCATCTCAAGTCGAATCCCAGCAGTGAATTCTTTGTCCCCAACTCGTTTGATCTCAAAACCTTCGTGTTGCACCGGAGATCGAGCGTTTTCCCATACAATTGTGGGGTTTTCAGGGTACAGAGTTGGGTCTAAGGTGACCGTGATCCTCCTGAAGAAAGAAGAGAATTTGGGATACGGAAGGTTCGGCTTCGGAGTAGCCCCGGCGGCCTCCGGTTCGGTGCCCTCGTCAAGAATCCGGCCGATGATCTTCAGCGACCAGGATGGCACTTCCGCGCGCTCATGGGGGAGCCGGTTCTGGTTCGCGAAAGTATTGAAGATGTAAATACGGAGAGTTCTTTGCATCAAGGGGGGGTTCTTGAGGGATTCCTGAATGTCCGTCTTCTTCCTCAAGAGTGCGGCGTCGACCCGGCTCTCGAACTCGAGTAGCTGCGTGTACAGTGCGGATTCCGGCAGGAGTGCGGCAACTCTGTCCGGCAATTGCTTCTCGGAGCCTTTTCTCTTCTTGCGCCGTGCAGCCGGGGTGAGCTCCGCTGTTTTGAGAGCAGCAGCCGCTCCGGCACTCAGGGGGGTTCCCGTCGGCCGCACCGGCGGCTTCTGCTGGCTCCTCTTCGCGTTCGCAACCGATGCAGGGGTAATGGGCGAGGACTGGACCTGGGCGAGGTGGGATTGGAACTGGGCGTGAGCAGATTGCGCCTGGGCGAACGCCTGCGTCTGAAAGGGGCTCGGAAAATGGGTTGGCTGCGAATTGAGGATCGAAGGAGGGTTCACCGTCGGCGCGGTCGGCGTTGGGATCATCGATTGAGGAGGCCCCATGCCGGAGTTCGCCAGAGTGTTCGGCATGCCCATCGGGCGCATCTGGTTGCCCACCGCCGTCGCCGTCGCACTTCCGCTCGTATTCGTCGTCGCCATAACAAGAAAAACTAACTAAACCCTAAACCTGGAATCAGAAGACCCTGGTTACCCCGAAACCAACATCTTGCAGAAACCCTAGAACGATCTTCCGAACGGGAGAAGAAGAAAACACTAGAGTATCTTCGCCGGACACAGATCAGAGGAACGAAACCGGGTTCCTAACTAGGGATCTGAAAAAAACGAGTCTATGGGAGACCCTGGTTTGGAAGGGAGTGGCGTCCTCTCCCAGTGACGAGAGATGTTGGAGGAGGGAGAGGAGGCAGGGTGGGGTTTTGCTGGTGGCAAATCGGGTCAACCCGGCGGTTTCGGATCGGATCATTTCGACTCTGGTTCAAAATCAGTTGATCCGCAAAGACACGGTATAAGTCGGGTCGATCCGATTACCTGGATAGGGTTTGTATGTTATATATATATAAAACAGTCGAATAGTCTGATTACTTGTATTTGCATTAAATGTACTAACAGTATAATCTACTTTTCATTTTAAATTACAAAACAATGAAAATGTTATTTGAGCTTGTATTGGATTGAGCGTATACCTATGTATATATATATATATATATAACAGTCCAATAGTCTCATTATTGTATTCACATTAAATGTAGTAATAGTATAATCTACTTTTTCCATTTCAAATTAAAAAACCGTGAAAATGTTTGAAGAGATTTAAACTTGTATTGGATCCACAATAAGCTGGATCACTCTTTATTGTTTCTTTTCGGCACTTTAGTGGTCGTCCTCGACCTCTTTTAATATTTTCAAAATCTAGTTTTTCATATCTTCTTAAAGGTTCTTCTTTTGATCTACATTATATATGTCCAAACCACCTCAAACAATATTCTCTCATTTTATCATCTATTGGTGCCACACATAATTTATTTTTAATAACCTCATTATGTATATGGTCTTTTCTTCTATGGTCACTCATCTATCTCAACATCTTCGTTTCTATCAAAGCATATTTTGTACATGTTGATAATTAATTGCCCAACACTCATAACCATAAAACATGGTAGGTTTAATCGCTACTCTATAATTATTTACCTTTTAATTTTAATGGTATTTTCTTATCACAAAGAATATTTGATGCTCCTCTCAATTTTAACTAACCAACATTAATTTTATGAGTAACATCTTCATCAATTATTCCATCACTCTAAAAATTAATCCTAGGTATTTAAAACTTTCTTTTTGGGGGATGCAATGTGTGCCAATTTTAATTTTATGTCCTCTCAAGTAACCAAATGATCAAACTTACATTCCATGTATTATGTCTTTGTTTTACTAAGTCGGAAGCCTTTACTTTCTAATGTTTTTCTCCATAGTTCCAATTTTCTATTAACATTTTCCTTAGACTCTTCTACTAACATAATGTCATCTCCAAATAACATACACCAAGTAGTTGATCGTGAATATGTTTTGTTAACACATCAATCACCGTTATAAACAAGTATGGACTTAAAGTTGATCCTTAGTGTAACCCAATATTAACTTCAAAAAGTTTGTCATTCTTTCATTAGTCCTCACACATATTTTTGCATCATTTTACATGTCTCTTCTAAAATCGCTTCAACAGTAAATGTGAAATGCTTCACCGTTATAAAATGTTTCATAAAACGTCTCAAAAGGTGAATCGCTTCAACAATAGATGTGTTTGGCATGAATCCAAATTAGTTATCTATTGTACTCAATGTACTCACTCTCCATTCATCGGGTATCTTTTAGTTTATCTATATTTCATTAAATAGTTTTGTGAGTTAAGCGATTTCTATTTCTCTTAAGATTTTCCAAACATCTATAGGAATATTGTTTGGTCCTACCGATTTAGCACCCTTCACATTTTTAAGAGCCTTTTGATTTAGTTATTTTGAATACGTCATTAGAAATTGTGGTTTATATATTTTTTTGATTTAGCTAACTCTCGTAAGCTAATACTGACATCTTTATTTTCATTAGAAAACTTATAAAAATAATTTTTTTATCTATTTTTTATATCATCATTTGTCACTAGAATCTTTTAATTTTCATCTTTGATGCATCTAACAAAATTAAGATCTTTAGTTTTCTTATCTCTAACCTCAGTTATCCTAAAAGTATCTCTTTCTCCCTTTTTTGAGTTGAGTTTTTTATATGAATCCTCCCAAATTTTAACTTTTGCTTCACTGACGCCTTTTTTCACTTATTTCTTTGCTTTCTTATAAGCTCTAAAGTTTTACTATTTTTCTTAGCATAATATAATTTGTAACATGTCCTCTTTACCTTGATTTTATTTTGTACTACTTCACTCAACCACCAAGCTTCTTTTGTGTGTTGGTACAATTCCCTTAGATTCACCTAACACATCTTTTGCCACTTTTTTAATATGTATAGCAATATTATTCTATGTATTACAAGGTGTATCAACATAATTTAAAGTATCTCCTTGAGGGACTTTCTCTTTAAATATGCATTCTTTCTCGTTTTTAAGGTTCTACGATTTAGTTTGAACAGTTTGATGCATTTTTTTCTTCTTTACCTACTTTTTAAACTGTAAATCCACAACTAAAAGTCGATGTTGGGTGGTTAAGCTTTCTCCTGAAATTACCTTGCAATCTTCACAACACGATCTATTTTTTTTCCTACAAACAAAATAATCAATTTATGTTTGTGATAAGCCGCTCTTATAAGTAATTAAATATTTATCTCGTTTTCTCAAGATTGTATTGACTATTAAGAGATCAAATGCCATAGCAAAATTTAAAATTTCCCTACCTTCCTCATTTATATTCTCAAAACCAAAGTTTTCATGAATACCTTTATATCCTAATGCATCTTTACCGATATGTCTATTTATATCTCCTCCTAAACAAATCATCTCTCTTTGTGGAATTGTTTGAATCACCTTATCTACCTCTTCCCCAAAAAACATATTTATACTATCTTCTAGTTCTACTTAGGGTGCGTAAGCACAAACTATATTCAAAACCTCTGATCCTAACACTAATTTCAACGTCATGATTCGGTCACTTTATTATTGTATGTCTATTACACTATCATTTAAATCTTTATTTATGATAATACCAATTCTGTTTCGAGCATTTTCCTTACCTGAGTACCATAATTTAAAACTTGTATCCTCAATCTCCTTTGCTTTTTCTCCAACTCACTTTGTCTCTTATAAACATAAAATATGAATCTTTCTCCAATCATAGTATCTACCACCTCTATTAGCTTACCAAACAATGTTCCAATATTCCAAGAACCAATACGAATCTTATTATTTAGGACTAACTTTCTTACCCCATGCATTCGTCTATATTGAAAATGCGAAGACCCTCTCTATAATTTATTCACTACATTCGGGCGATAATACATCGAGACTAACTTCTTTACCCATTTTCATCCATGATGTGGGAACTCTCTCTGCAATTGATTCACTACATTCGGAATAAAATGTAGTGACCCTTCCTTACTTTTCACTTCATTCGGGTTCTACAACGCGTCGCTAAGCGGGAACGCCCCAAAGCAATACTCATAATTTATGTAATTCATGGTATAAAAATCCGACAAAGTTTTACGCTGATTGTTATAAGCCTAACACAACCCTCCTCCTTTATCCGAGCTTGGGACCGACCATGCAAGGATGATCCCTTAAATGGGCGGAGTTATATATATATATAGATATATATATATATATATATATTATGTTATTTATTATTTATTAAGAATAGAAAATAAAGAACTCACAAAGTATCAACCAAGGCTGCTTTGATATATTTTGTTAAGTTAACGACCTCCAAATAAAGCAAAGACTTCAAAAACTCATTGAAATTAGTACAAAATGATGAAAGTTATTATTTTAGAAAACATTAAACAAAAATAAAAGATAAGCATGATCATGTGTCACAATGCCTAAGCAGATGGAATACGGAACTGGAGCGAGACTCGCCTCTAGTAGAGGGAACCCGAACCTGAAGCATCTACTAAGGTAGGGGGAACACGATGAAAGTGGGACACAAGTGGTGGTCATTTCAAGTTGACTGGTTCATGGAGGATTCTATCGTTCGGTTCTTTGGAAATGCATTACAATTGCACGAGGATGAGCTAGGCGTTCGACCCACTAGTTGAAGGTCACGAGTTCGATACATGGCGGTGCGTGTCTGGCTTTAGCCTCACTGTTGTAAAAACAGAAAATAATTTGTCGACTCACTGACATCCAAGGATTGTTCTTGCATTTAACTGCTATTCAATTGTTAACATAACGAGATCTACTTTAATCTAGTCACAACTTTATCATGGGAGTTACTATTCTTATACTCTTTTTTATATTTTTTTCAAAACTACCCTTAATTGTGATTCTCTATCTTTCTTTTTCTTCTTACACATTATTTTTTTGAAAAAGGAAATGTGTTCACGGCATGTTACTCTTAAAACAGCGACACTTCGAAAAAAAAAAATATACGTTCACCAGATGTCACTCTTCAAATAGTGACATATGTGGTATGAACAAAACATACTTCAAGCACATCTCATCGTTGGTTATAAAAGGTATGGTTGAGTCAGGTCATATTATGGATCTTAAGCATGTTTCATGGTCAAATATTGTTTTCTCTCTTGGTATGAAATGTATGCCATAGCTGATCTCCCAGACTTTATTTTCTATCATTTTTTTGTGAGATTCATCTTGAGTTTTAGATAGAGATTGAGAATAATAGAGAAAAAAATTGTAAAAAAAGAATGAGGGAGGTCAATAAAGATAAAAATAAGTCAACAAAGATTCAAAAGGAAAGAGTCGAAGAAAATTAAATTTAGAAAGACATTAAACTATTAAGAAGAAAAACGAGACTAATAGAGACCACCAATAAAGAGAAAATGTTGTTTAAAAAAAAAAGGAAAAACAATCAAAATACAAATGAGTCGAACAAAGAGGAGACGTGAGAAAACGTAGAATGGAGATAGTTTGAGATTTTTTAATATATATATATATATAGTAAAACAAAGTATATGAATAGCAATCATATTTTATCATTGGCCCACAAACAAACTTATTGTGGAGGATTAGAAAGTGGAGTTTCTTTTACTTGCGACCCTCTCTCTTAATGTTTCACAATAAAAAAAAAATCATTAGGGGTTTGATGGTTCTGGGACGAAATCATCATTGGGCATGGGACCAATTATGCATTTCTCAGTCGGTTTTTCCAAACAGAGGAGTCATAACTGAACCGAGGACAGATGTTTGGTTATGGTTTTGGTTCTACTTTCGATAGGGTTCCAAGTTTAACTTTTGGGTCAGTTTTGAGCCGGTCAGGTCTACATTGCACTTATCTTGTATGGTATTAAAGTTTCATTTTAAAGAAGAAAACCAGACCTTACAGTTTGTTTTTTAAAAAATGTTTTTGAAGCCTTTTAACCTTTTCTTAAAAATGTTCACCAACTAATTTCTCGTTCCTTCTCATCAAAACCCCACATGACCTTCTATTGTAATATCCATGCTCATTCGTACTAGCATCATCGTTTTTGTTATACACAACCTTTGATTCTTATTTATCATGGAACATACAGGCCTCGGCCCGATGGCCTTAACTATATAAATTCAGTGTTTCTAGGACCTTAGGCTCGAGGCCCTCGCTAAGCACCTAATCTCAATGCTTGTAGAAATCAATTCCTAAGAGCGTGTTTGATTCGTGGTTTCAAGGAAACTGAATCTCATTTTTGGTACTCGTATGATTGTACATCAAATGTGGAACTTGTTATTGACGTAGAATTATACATTCCCAATTTGAGTTAAAAACATGATCACCATGAAGGAGATAAGCCACAAGAACCAGAACCCTTGGGCTTCTTGCAAAAATCCAAATGCCTCTTGTATTGCTATCTCACCTTCCACAAAAACCTAAGCATCAATTTTACTCGTAATCGTATGTAAAACCATGGTTCTTAATCTAGACTTATATTCCTAATATCACGGGCATAACACTACGAATCAAAAACACCCTAAATGTATCCTTGCAGCAAATCTTTCCATTAAGATAAACCGCTATTTAACCTTACACAGTAACATTCAGGCTTGCCAAACGGACCCAGTTCCATCCCACATGAGGCCCGATATGCACAGTACATTACTCGCCTCGGCATGATCAGAACCGGTTTTACTGAGCAGACGTCTCGGAAACCACGAGTATAAAAAGGGGGAGACGAGAACCGCGTCATTTCTGTTAACTGTTTCGCAGAGCGCGCACGTCGAGGTCGCTGTCTCTCACTGCCGACGATTGGTGGCGTTCACTCCGAAAGCATTCTGCTTTTGTTCTGCTTCCGTTTCGGAAAGAGTCTCCTCCGTCCAGAGATTCCGAAACCCTAATATACTTTTATGACCCAACCCAGATCCTTTGACTCTTGTTTCCTGCATCGCGTTCTCTTCTATCTTGTTGCCGGAGTGTTACTATACTCCTCGTCCCATCGGTGGCTTGGTTATAAATATTTACGGTTTACATTGATATCATTGTGTTTTGATTGATGGCGATCGGTATGAGAATGAGCCCGCAAGACGTTTCGGCAGTGAAGTTACTGCTTTCACTGGTTTTCTTGTTTAGTGCGATGGCCGCCCTCGTTTACTCCATTATCAACATGAAGCACGTGAAGCCATTGCCTATCGACGCTCCACTTGATCGTTTCTCGGAAGCTAGGGCTGTTGAGCACGTTCAGTACCTTGCGGAAAAAATTCGGAGTCGCCAGGTGTGTTCTGCATGTCAATGTAGATATGATTTGGAAAATTCCTGTAGCTTGTTATGGTTCTCTGGTTGTGTGAAGTTCTTGCTTTTCTTCTTGCTATCAGGAGGGTAGCCCGGGATTGCAAGAGGCTGCACGATATATAAAATCACAGCTGGAGGTGACTGCTAGTCGTGCGGGGCCGAATTACAGGTTAATTAATTGTTTTTGAGTATCATGCCACTTACGTAAGTTGATGTTTTAAGAATGTCAATGTATTCCATATCATGGTTTTCTGATGCATGGAGTGAGTGCGGGAGGCCGTATATTTGTAACTTGTTATGCACAATCTCAATATATTCTTAGGTGTTATTTCCTGATAAACTCTGATATCAGGTTTAGGATGAAATATCTAAGGGCAAGGAATAAAATGGATTCAAACAAGGAAAAATGTTATATTCGTTATATTCTCGTTCTGAACTCTAGAGTTTTGTAATGCATGTTCGAAAACCTGGCAGTGGACTTATTTTCATGTTTCAACTCTTTATCTCCTAGACTCTGTTCGGGGGAGTTCAATTCCCTCTAAACACTTTCAGATCCTCTAATTACTTCAGGTACATAGTGCACATCACAAGTAATGTTGTCTTTGTCTCTGTCCCTCTCCCACACACATAGACACACACATATGCCCGCATACAGAGGCTGTCGGGCATGAACACACACCGAGACACATATTATGCGTTAAAGAACATAAGCTTGTATGTGTATATTTCTTGATGCGTATGTAATTATCGTTTATTTGAGATATGGGGATCAGTTGTATAAGTAATCTTTTCTTGGCGTATTGTTATTTCAGGTTTTTCCTGGACCTGCACCATGCTATCTGACAACAGTCCAAAACTTTTGTATAATTGCTAATGGGCAAAGAACTTGTTTGAATTGTATATAATTTGTCATCCCTTCATTTTATGCAGCATTGAGATCGATGAGAAGATTGTTGGCGGTTCTTTCAGTATGAACTTTTTGGGTCATAGCATAGCATTTGGATACAGAAACCACATGAATATTGCAATGAGGTATGTCTTTATCTCTCATAGAACTAGTGTGTTATGGTGTTCTTGTTTGCTGCATTTAATTTTCTGAATCATGCTGTATTTATTTTTTTGAATCACGAGGTATCTGTCTTTTAGAAATTTAATCAGTGGCCATTTTAATTGTGAAGGAACCGTTTATCTTTTACTTGAGCAATTTTCGTCAAAAGATCTGTGCACTTCATGTCTGGATGTGAGCAAGGAATCGGTTCGGTTCTTTGACAAGGATGAAAGAAAATGCTGGCTTCTTTGACTTTACTTCATATAGTAATGCTGTTATTGTTTCTTGACCAAACTTCTTGCTGTTTTTTGGATAGTACTTAAACTACACCCTGTTCAGCCATGCTTGTGATAGATGGTTTTAGTATCTGTGTACTAATTATGATGCTTTCCTTGTTGATTGTCTCTCTATGTTATTTGCCTTCTGCTTATTTCTCTTGTTCAGGGTAAATGTATGAAGATATCTTGTGATTGTCTGTAGCGACATGGTACCCTTTCACTTCAACAGTAATCACTTTTCCTTGTTTTGATTTCATAGAGTTGCATCGACATACTTCCAGGATTCCGATCCATCGGTGTTGGTCAATGCTCATTTTGATGGTCCACTTGGGTCCCCTGGTGCTGGTGATTGTGCATCTTGTGTTGGTAGGTTGGGGAATAAATAAGTTTCTTTAGCTCTTTGTTGTTGATTTGCTTCCTGAATTCATGTTCTTTTTTCTAATTTTAGAGACAAATAATTTCCTTTTGTAGCTTCAATGCTGGAACTTGCACGACTGATTGTTGATTCAAATTGGATTCCACCTCAACCTATTATTTTTCTTTTTAATGGTGCTGAGGAGCTCTTTCTTTTGGTAAGATGCCATTCGAGTCCCATTAGTAAGTAGTGGGTTTTTTGCCTTGTTAATGAATCAATTTTTAAAATCAAAACTTTGTGAGACTCTCCCACTCGCACATCCAAACACACACACACAGCTACACTTTCATATTAACAGCAAAAAGAACAAAACGTATAAATATTTAAGCTGATTATGACCTAGCTTGGAGAGCAGATCATTTTTGCTAATTTGTGTTATTCAATAGAACTATACAAAATACGCTTGTTTTATTAGCTTATTTTTAATGAACGAATAAATGCCTTTCTTACATGCTACTCCATTGTGGTGTAGGGTTCCCATGGTTTTACGAAGACTCACAAATGGCGTGATACAGTGGGTGCCTTTGTTAATATTGAAGCATCTGGCACTGGTGGTTTTGGTATTACTTTTTCCCTTGGGGAATTCTAAATCTCCGGTATTTTTTCATATAAAGGACATGGGATCGGTAAGAGGTGTGGTAGTTTGAATATATAAAACAAGTTCTTGAGTTATAATGTCAGCTGTTTAACAAGACATAATTGCACTCGGTGGCTCAAAAGGGTGCTAAGAAAATTTGTCTCTGACTTAGGAATCTAGGCCTGGACATCTATTTCAAAATATTTCTTTCACTTCTGACATACCAGTAGATAATGCTTTGGGTTAAGATGCCACAAGACGGTGTTAGTTTGTCTTATTGTAAACATACTGAGAAGAGGTACAGTTGTAATCAAAGCTTTAAGATGACCCAACAAGTATTGCAAACGTCAATGATAAACTTACAAGTTCTTGAAGAGCATGAATCCCAAGACAAATATCCAAAAAATATTTCACTAGTATTCAAGAGCTATTTAAAGTAAAAAATGACAAATTCTAGAAAAAGTTACAAGAATTTATGGAAATTGCTACATTAGACATTACTGTAGCAACAACTACTACGATACCCAATCTCATAGCTGTTATAATGAAAACTTTATGGATATGAATCTGTCCCGTACATATGAAGTAGGATCACTTCTACATATGTCGTCCTCTCATCAACCACACATAACCAACGACTGCTTTCTTCTGTTTTATTTTCTAGGTTTTCTTAATCACAACTTATATAAGCATGTTCTAACTTGGAAGACTAATCTACCCTTATACTAACAACACAATCAACAGGTTACACTAAAGAGCTAACAATAGGATCAAGGATACAAGAACTGATCCACCATTACTCCCCTCAAGTTGGGAGGAAGATGTTGATAACGTCCAACTTGTTGAAGATATTCACAAGGATGTATATGTTGACTACCTTTGTAAGAAAATCTGTACACTGTTATGTAGACACAATGTAAATCAATTAAAATACTTTGTTGACAACTTTCTCAAAAATGAAGTGTCAATAAATTTCAATGTGCTTGGTCCTTTAATGATAGACTTGGTTAGAAGCAATTTGTATAGCAATTTTACTATCACACTAAAGGGGAATGACACAATTAATTTCTATACCCAACTCAGTCACGAGAGACTTTAGGCTTTAGCCAAAGACCTTCACTTATTGCGTGTGCAATTGCTCTATACTCTGCCTCAACACTCAATCTAGCCACTACAACCTGTTTCTTACTTTTTCATAAAACAATATTACAACCAATCATTGTGATGTATGTGGAAGTAGGCTTTCTGTCATCATGTGAACATGCCCAATTTATATATGAAAAAAATTCAATATTAAGGTGCCTTCTATTAGCATACACTATCCTATGACTAGGGGAGCTTTTCAGATACCTTAGAATACGATATATAGCCTACATATGAGTTATTGAGAGAGCATGCATAAATTTGCTTATCATTCCCACTGCATAAGCAGTATCAGGACGGGTAAAGTTATGGTAAATTAACTTACCCATTACTCTTTAATATATGCTCACATCTTTGTAGTCATGATCGTCACCTAGGTGTAAGCTTAAATTCAGTTCCATAGGGATTTCATTGTCTCTCCAGTCTATCATTTTTGTATTTTTAAGCATATCCATAGTATACTTTCTATGTGTTAGAAATACTTTTTTATTTGAATAAAGTACCTCTATTCCTAAAATATAGTGTAATGTGCCCAATCCATAGTATACTTTCTATGTGTTAGAAATACTCTTTTGTTTGGATAAAGTACATCTATTACTAAAATATAATGTAATCTGTCCAAATCCTTCAAATCAAATCGTTAATGTAACTTTCCCATCAATCTAGGTAACAATAAATATCATCAGCGTGGACTATTAAAGAGATATCCCCTTTCCTATTTTAATAAATAAGGTATGGTTATTTATACTTCTTTGATATCTCAAATTAATTATATTGTCACTAAAATTTTTAAACCACGCTCTTGGTGGCTGTTTCAAACCATATATAACTCTTTTTAATTTGCACACTTGTTATTCAACCTCCTTTTTCTGTTAAACCCTGGAGGTAATTTCATATATCTCTTCATTTAGGTTTCCCTGTAAAAAGGTATTTTTGATATACATAAACCTTATAAGAGACATGTACGATGGTGTAAAAAGATGTGTGAGGACTCATGAAAGAATGACAAACTTCTTTGAAGTTAATATTGGGTTACATCAAGGATCAACTTTAAGTCCATACTTATTAATAATGGTGATTGATGAGTTAAGAAAACATATTCAAGATGAAATACCTTGGTGTATGTTATTTGCATATGACATTGTGTTAGTGGAAGAGTTTAAGGAAAAAGTTAATAGAAAATTGGAACTATAGAGAGAAACATTAGAAAGTAAAGGCTTCTGACTTAGTAGAACAAAGACAAAATATATGGAATGTAAGTTTGATCATTTGGTTACTTCAGAGGACATAAAAATTAAAATTGGCACACATTGCATCCCCCAAAAGGAAAGTTTTAAATACCTGGGGTCAATTTTTCAAAGTGATGGAAGAATTGATGGAGATGTTACGCATAAAATTAATGTTGGTTGGTTAAAATGGAGAGGAGCATCAACTATTCTTTGTGATAAGAATATACCATTAAAGTTAAAAAGTAAATATTATAGAGTAGCAATTAGGCCTGCCATGTTTTATGGTTCTGAGTGTTGGGCAGTTAATCATCATGTACAAAAGATGTCTGTGACAGAAATGAAGATGTTGAGATGGATGAGTGATCATACAAGAAAAGACCGTATACATAATGAGGTTATTAGAAACAAATTAGGAGTGACACCAATAGAGGATAAAATGAGAGAACATCGTTTAAGATGGTTTGGACATATAGAAAGAAGATCAAAAGAAGAACCTGTAAGAAGGTTAGAAAAACTAAATTTGGAAAGTATTGAAAGAGGTAGAGGACGACCACAAAAGTGTTGGTAAGAAACAATAAAGAATGATCTAGCTTATTGTGAGTTAATTGCTAACATGGCCGTCTAGTATGGGAAAAGGCTTAGTTGTTGTTGTAATTGCCACATATCCCTCTTTTTATGTGCAAGCTTATGATAATCCTGATGGAGTTTAACTTTGCAACTGGAGCAAAAGTCTTGTTTTAATCGTTGTCATATGATTGACTATACCCCTTCGTTATGAATCTTTCCTTATAATGTTCCAAGCTCTCATCAACCTAATTTAACAATATATATCCATTTGCAGCCAACTGACTTTCTTCTTTCTGGTAGAGTTATAATCTCCCATGTATTATTTCTTTCTAGGGCTTGTAACTCATATTCCATGGCTTCTCTCCACTTTAGAGACTTAAATACTTCTTCAATATCTCGAGCAATAGAGCGTATCTCTATATTCTGTACAAGTTTTTGATATATCCTTGAGGTGTTGCGATAAGATACAAATTGAGAAATTGGATATAAAGTATAATTTCTTTTACCTTTTCTAACTGCAATGGAAAGATCAAGTTCATGTTCTCTTGTTTGGCTTTGTGGCTATACGTCTAAAGTAATTGGATCTAAAGTCGTGGAAGGATCATTATTCATGTTAGCTTGAGGGTTAGACATCCAATCTTCCTTTCTCCGTGTATGTCCTTCTTTCGTTAGTAATTATGCTTGTTTCATCCTCCTTGGACGTGTCTATTCCAATCTCATCCATGAACTCTGATTCTAAGTAGGTTGCACTGATAGGTAGAACAAGGGTTTGTGGAGTGGAAGCACTGGACAACTCCCCCTCAAAGAAAAGTAGGGAGTTGATTCAAAGAAGATGACATCGAGGGAGATATAAATTTTCCAATTAACAAGATCATAACATTTATATCCTTTTTTGATGAGTACTCGACAAAAATACATTTGGTAGCTCTCAGATCTAGCTTATCCTTAAGATTAAAATGTATGTATACATAACAACACAACCAAACTCGAGGTGGAATATGGAACAGTTTGGTCATAGGATCTATGACTTTATAGGGAGTCTCCATTGAGAATAGAGCTTGGTATTCTATTAATAAGATAAATCGAAGTTAGAACGTCTTTTGAAAACTGTCTTGGAGCATTGCATCCGATGAGTAACGTCCTGGCTACTTCAAGAATATGTTTAACTTTCCTTTCAACCGTGCCGTTCTGTGAGAGAGTATAGGAACATGAGGTTTAGTGCAGAATGTCATGTTTTTGAAAGTAATCCCTTAATTAGCCAAACATATATTCGTCCCCCCATTATCAGAACAATGAATTTTTAAGAAAGAAGAAAATTGAGTTTTAATAAATTTGTAAACAATCAGAAATCTAGCAAAAACTTTATCTTTTGATTTTATTAGATAGACCATGGTAAAACGAGTATAATCATCTATAAAGGAAAGAAAAACCACATAGCATGGATCCCAAACAACGGAATGTTGTAGCTAAAAAAGCTTAGACATTTTTTATAAAAGGAGGAAAATTGACTCTGTGATGGTTGGCTTTTTAGCATTCATCACACTCAAGGCTTACATTATTGGATTCATGAAACAAAGCTGGAATGACTAGTTTGAGTTTTGATATTGGTAAGTGGCACAAACTATTATGCCACATCTTGATTTTTCTTCTGAAGGGATGACTACTGATACGAAGTCGATGTATTTGATGGCGGTTCTTCAAGGATGTAGAGCCCTCTCTTCAATCTACCACTACCAAAGATGTTCCTCTTCGTTAGATCTTGAAATACACAATCAAAAGGAAAGAAAATCACTAAACAAACAATTACGGTGTTTTGTCAATGAGTTTATTGATAATAAGTTCACTGGAAAGTTAGGAACATGAAAAACTGATGGTAAATAAAAAAGCTTAGTCTTCACACATCCATTTCCAATCATATAATAGCTAGAGCCATCGGCCAATTTGACTGCTTATTTGTTAAGGGAGACTTCTATAATTGGATAACCAAGTGCTTTTCTTAACCATACGATCAGTGGTTATATAATCAATAATCCATGCTTGAGAAGAGGTAGAATTACCAGTCGCCATAAAGGTAGAATGAACTATTGTAGCGTGAGAATCTGAAGTGGAGGTTTGATCATCGAGTCTAGGCTCTAACCCTTCCATGGGTTTTAGTAATTCCGATATTGTGTTCTTTTTTGTACTTTGTGAAGGCTTCTCAAATGCATTAGTAAGACTTAATTCTGAAGGCAATAATTTTACTCATTAAGTCCCAACAATGTTTTTTGATCGAACAATTTTTTCCATAATAAGAGCATTTAAGTTTTTCTTTTTCGCCATTGGAAGGAAACCCATGGTCTCTGCCATGATTACCATAGCTTCCTCTACCTTTATTTGGTTGACCTTGATTTCTTCCAAACAAAGCACTCTTTTGTGAACTTGTCAAATCTTTGCAACTTTTTTTTTGGAATAGGCATCAAAAATAACTTTCCAAATTTTAGTAGTTAATCTTAAGTACATAAAGGTTCTGCCTATAGAGAGAGCTATCGACTGAAGTGGTCATAAAGTTACCAAAGTATCCTCTTTTCGCCATTTGGAAGTTGGAATTACTTTCATGTGGCTGTTTTTCTCCAATTAAATAGTTCCATAAACCTCTAGCAAGAATTGTTAGTTCGATAGATCTTTACCATTCTAAAAAAATCTTACCCATCACATTGGTAAAATGAAAAGAATCAATCAACTTTCTTATGTGCCATATTCTCTCCATGTCTTGATGTGTGAATAGTGGTGAGAGTTGCATATAAGATATGATACTAAGCCAATAAAAGGTAACTACTCAATTTATCGTCGTTTTTCCAAGTGAAGAAACCCACTGCACGAAAACTGAGCATTCTGTAATCAAGAATCCCTAGAAAGAATTCAAGATTGTTGTAGGAAAAAGTAAACACGCAATTTTTTGTACGAATATTTGTAAGATAGGCTCTGATACTATGTTATAAAAAAAACTTTATTGATATGAATTTGTCCCATACATGAAGTAGGATTTTCTCTATAAAGGTTGTCCTCTCATGATCTCATTAGCCATGCATACCTTGCAACTGCTTTCTTCTATATGATTTTTAGGTTTTCTTAATCACAACTTATATAAGAGTGTTCTAACTTGAAAGACTAATCTACCTTTACACTTACAACACAATTAATAAGTTACACTAAAGAGCTAATAATATGACGAGGGATACAAGAACTAATCCACCATTACTTCTCAATAGTAGAAACATTTACAAAAGCAAATAAAACAAGAACAAAACAACTAAGCCTTTTTCCATATTTGATGGGGTCGACTACATAGATTCTTTGTTTTCATTGAGTCTTATCATAATTTGTAGAATCCATAGTAAATAAGTCCGACAAAGTTTTACGCTAGCTGTCGGAAGCCTAACGCAACCCTCCTCCTTTGTCTAGGCTTAGGACCGACCATGCAAGGGTGATCCCTTAATTGGGCAGAGTTAAAATAAGCAGCAGCAATAACAACAACTAAGCCTTTTCCTATACTAGATGGGGTCAGCTACATGGATTCTTTGTTTCCACGTAGCTCTATCATGTGCCATGTTAGCAATTAACTCATAATAAGATAGATCATACACATTTATATAATTTAAATCCTAAATATAATCTAAATAAAATTACAACATAATCTATATTAACAATCTATGTTAACACCCCCTCAAACTTATAGTGTGAAAACTGAAGTTTGTCTAACAAGAATAAGAACAAGAATTTGGGAGGAGGGAGGGATTTTGTAAAGAAGTCATCCAACTTATTTTCTAATGAGACATAAGGAAGCTCCAAGTTCTTCATATATTCTTCACACACAAAATGACAATCCATTTCAATATACTTCATCATCTCTCAAAACGTATTATTAGTTGCTATCTAGATGGCACTCTTATTACTATAGAACATGGCTCCGAGCAATGCCAACTCAATATCAATATCTTTGAGGAGACTTCTTATCCAAAAGAGTTCAATAGTTGCGGTTGCCATAGCTCGGTATTCCACTTCTATTGATGGTAAAGAGACTTTCTATTGCTTCTTACATCTCGATGTCATCGACTCATTTGAAAAAATGCAGTAACTAGTTGTGGAATGTCGGTCATTGAAATGACCACCCCCCAATTTGCATCAGAATATGCTATCAAATTTAAAGAAGATGATGTGGACCGAAAACTCCCTTTTCGATTGAATGCTTGATCTATCTCACAATCTCCATGACATCTCCCAACTTTATATTTTACAATTTTTGAAGTATCAACTCTCTTAATATATGCCAAACCAAATCTATTAACAACATCATTAGCAAACTTTGTTTGAGATAGAAAATACCCCTGGATGTACAAGTAACTTCAATTCTTAGGAAATACCTCAAGAGTCCAAGGTTCTTCTTCTCGAAGGCTTTGTTAAGATCCCTCTTGATCTCTTTTATGCCTGCTTTATCATCAAGTAATTATCATATCATCTACATATAATAGCAATATAATAATACATGTCGAGGTTCTTTTCACAAACAAGGTAATGCCAGTATAAGAAGAGCTAAAACCATGATCACGCATAAAACTTTCAAATTTATCAAACCTGGTTTTGGGAGCCTCTTTTGAACCATACAAATCCTTTTTCACTTTGAGAATACAATCTTTAGGAACATCCAAACTGGATGGAAGTTGTATATAAACATCCTCATTTAGTCCATCATTTAAAAAAATATTCTTAACATCCATTTGAAAAATATCCTTATTTCTAATAGCATAAACAAAAATAATAATTCTAACCATATTTTTTCTAGCTATTGTAGCAAAGATTTTCTTAGTCAATGCCATATTTCTGAGTATATCCTTGGGCAACTAATTTAGCTTTATATCTTTCCAGTGAACTGTCACTTTTTGGTCTTTATTTTTAGACCTATCTATAATTTATAATTTTCTTCTCTTTTGGTTTAGGCACAACCTTCCAAGTTTTAGCCTTTTAAGTGCATAAAGCTCTTCTTTGCATTTCAACTCTCGATAACTTGGCTTGGTCATGACTTGGGTTCAACTAAAGATTGGATAGCAATGTGGTTAGCTCGATGTTGAGGAGAAAAAGTTTCATATGGTACAAACTTGTTGGGTGGTCTAGATTCACGGCTCAAAGGTCCGATCTTAATGGGCTCTTCATGATCACTAAGTTCTATTTTTTCTTGATTTTTGGTCCTAACATAAAATTTGTCAAATGGGACAATAATACTTTTGCTTCCATCATTAGCTTCATGTGAGGTTCTTTATCCTCGACGGGGTCTTGAAAATTATCCTAATGAGAATTTTCTAAATTTTCATCAAGAGCATCGCCAAAGATATTATTCAAAAAGAAGTACTTGGAATAATTCTCATCAATATTCTTGTAGAAAAAGTCATTTTGAATAAACTTAACATCCTTTGGAACATTAGAGTTTGTCTTCTTTAGTATCATAGCATTGATATCTCTTTTTATCCACACTATATCCAACAAAGACACATTCAATAGCACGAGGTGAAAGCTTATCATTTTCGCCTGTATAAATAAAACATTGGCACATAAAAGACTCAAGCAATTATAATTTGGTGGACTTTTGAACAATCTTTCAACCGGTGATAAATTTTCCAAAGTTTTAAATGGCTTCCTATTTATCACATATACAAATGTCAAAGCAACCTCAATCTAAAGATATTTTGGAATTCCACTAGATATTGAAAGAGTTTGAGTGGTCTCAATAATATGTTTGTACTTTCATTCGAAGAGACCATTTGGTTGAGGAGTTTTGGTCCAAGACTTTTGGTGTAAAATATCATGGCTTTTAAAATAATTTTCAAATTCTTTTGACAACTATTGTCCACCCGAGTCAGATTTAAAAACATCTTCGCTGAATGAACCTCTCAAGAGAGCGTCACCTTCATTTATAGAAGAGAGTACTGAGAGGAATGATGTAACGGCTATTCAACTAGCCATTGACTTGAGTGTCTACTAAGGATGTTCATTGGCTAGTTAATACTAACAAAAAATAAAATTAATAAATGATAAAACATAATTAGAAACCCGAGGAAAATAGAAACCCAGGAAACCCACAACAACAACAACAACTAAGCTTTTTCCCATACTAGATAGGGTCGACTACATGGATTCTTTGTTTCCACAGATCCCTATTGTGTGTCATGTTAGCAGTTAACTCACAATAAGCTAGATCATTCTTTATTGTTTCTTTCCAACACTTTTGGTCGTCCTCTAACTCTTTTAATGCTTTCCAAATTTAGTTTTTCCATACCTTCTTACATGTTCTTCTTTTGATCTTCTTTCTATATGTCCAAACCATCTTAAACGATATTCTCTCATTTTATCTTCTATTGGTGCCACTCCTAATTTGTTTCTAATAACTTCATTATGTATATGGTCTTTTCTTCTATGACCACTCATCCATCTGAACATCTTCATTTCTGTCACTGACATCTTTTGTACATGTTGATGATTAACTGCCCAACACTAAATACCATAAAACATGGCAGGCCTAATTGCTGCTCTATAATATTTACCTTTTAATGATAATGGTATCTTCTTATCACAAAGAATTCATTTTAACCAACGAGCATTAATTCTATGCGTAACACCTCCATCAATTCTTCCATCACTCTCAAAAATTGATCTTAGGTATTTAAAACTTTCCTTTTGGGGGATGCAATGTGTGCCAATTTTAATTTCTATGTCCTCTGAGGTAACCAAATGATCAAACTTACATTCCATATATTCTGTCTTTGTTCTACTAAGTTAGAAGCCTTTGCTTTCTAATGTTTCTCTCCATAGTTCCAATTTTCTATTAACTTTTTCCTTAGACTCCTCTACTAATACAATGTTATCTGCAAATAACATACACCAAGGTACTTCATCTTGAATATGTTTTGTTAACTCATCAATCACCATTATAAATAAGTATAAACTTAAAGTTGATCCTTGATGTAACCCAATATTAACTTCAAAAAAATGTCATTCCTTCATGAGTCCTCACACATGTTTTTGCACCATCATACATGTGAAAGTCAATACCCTTCATGAGTCCTTCATGAGTCCCACCAATGGGATACCTCTTTTTTCCAAAGTTCTCCAAAGAACCTCCCTCAATACCCTATCATAAGCTTTTTCTAGATCAATAAATATCATGTGAAAGTCTTTCTTTTTTGCTCTAAAATGTTTCATAAGACGTCTCAAAAGGTGAATCACTTCAACAATAGATCTACCTTACATGAATCCAAATTAGTTCTTTGTTGTACTTACTTGTCTTAACCTACGTTCGATAATTCTTTCCCATAATTTTCATAGTATGACTCATTAACTTGATACCTCGATAATTCACACAATTTTGAATGTCTTCCTTGTTCTTATATATGGGTATAAGTGTACTTGCTCTCCATTCTTCGGGCATCTTTTGGTTTTTCCATATTTCATTAAATAGTCTTGTGAGCCAAGTGATTTCTATTTCTCCTAGTGTTTTCCAAACTTCTATAGGAATATTATCTGGTCCTATCGATTTACCACCCTTCATATGTTTAAGAGCCTCTTTGACTTCATATTTTTGGATACGTTGGTAGAAATTATGGTTTATATACTTTTCTGATTTGGGTAACTCTCCTAAGTTAATACTAACATCTTTATTTTCATTAAAAAGCTTATAAAAATAGTTTTTCCATCTATTTCTTTTATGATCATTTGCCACTAGATTTTTTTCATCCTCGTCCTTGATGCATCTAACATAATTAAGATCTTTAGTTTTCTTATCTCTAGTCCTAACTATCCTAAAAATATCTCTTTCACCCTCTTTTGAGTTGAGTTTTTTATATAAATCCTCTCAAATTTTAGCTTTTGCTTTACTTACGGTCTTTTTCGCTTGCTTCTTTGCTTTCTTATAAGCCTCTAAAGTTTCACTAGTTTTCTTAGCATAATGTAATTTGTAACTTGCCCTCTTTGCCTTGATTTTATTTTGCACTACTTCACTCCACCACCAAGCTTCTTTTTGTGCCGGTACACCTCCCTTAGATACACCTAACACATCTTTCGCCACCTTCCTAATATGTATAGCCATATTGTTCAACATATCACAGGGTGTACCAACATAATTCCAAGCATCTCCTTGAAGGACTTTCTGTTTAAATATATATTCTTTCTCGCTTTTGAGGTTTCACCATTTAGTCTCAATAGCTCGATGTACTCTTTTCTTTATCCATTTTTTTATTTGTAAATCTATAACTAAAAGTCAATGGTGGGTGGTTAAACTTTCTCCTCGAATTACCTTGCAATCTTTCCAACACGCTCTATCTTTTTTTCTACAAATAAAGTAATCAATTTGTGTTTGTGATAAGCCACTCTTATAAGTAATTAAATGTTCATCTCGTTTTTTGAAGATTGTATTAACTATAAAGAGATCAAATGCCATACCAAAATTTAAAATCTCCCTATCTTCCTCATTTATATCCCCAAAACTAAAGTTTTCATGAATACCTTGATATCCTAATGCCTCTTTACCAACATGTCCATTTAAGTCTCTTCCTAAACAAATCATCTCCCTTTGTGAAATCTTTTCAATCACCTTATCTAACTCTTCTCAAAAAACTGTCTTTATACTATCTTCTAGTCCTACTTGGGGTACGTAAGCACAAACTATATTCAAAACCTCAGCTCCTAACACTAATTTCAACGTCATGATTCGGTCACCATATCGTTGTATGTCTACTACACTATCCTTTAAATATTTATTTATGATAATACCAACTCCGTTTTGAGCCTTTTCTTTACCATAGTACCATAATTTAAAATTTGTATCTTCTATCTCCTTTGCTTTTTCTCCAACCCATTTTGTTCCTTGTAAATATAGAATATGAATCTTTCTCCGAATCATAGTATCTACCACCTCCATTAGCTTATCGGATAATGTTTTGATATTCGAAGAACCAATACGAATCTTATTATCTAGGACTAGCTTTCTTACCCCCCACATCCGTCCATAATCAAAATGCGGAGACCCTCTCTGCAAATTATTGACTACATTCGGGTAACAATGTAGCGGGACTAACTTCTTTACCCACACCCGTCCATATGTGGGAACCCTCTCTGCAATTGATTCACTACATTCAGGCGAAAATATAGTGTCCCTTGCGTACTTATTACTACATTTGGGTTCTGCAGCACGCTATTAGGCGAAAACGCCCCAAAGCAATGCTCATAATTTTTGTAATCCATGTTATAAAATCCGACGAAGTTTTACGCTGGCTGTCGGAAGCCTACCACAACCCTCCTCATTTATCCGGGCTTGGGACCGGCAATGCAAGGGTGATCCCTTACATGGGCGGAGTTAAACCCAGGAAACCCACAATACAGAATATTACATTTTAAGAAAAACTTGGTCATGGTGGGAAGTGAGCATGGAAGTGTATACCTGGAGATCAGGATGGGTTTCTGCCTAGTTTGGATCTGATTTACTTTTTAAAGAAACTGATAATCGGAATAAGAAATTAGATGGCTCTCTGATTTTAACAGAGATCTAGTTAGAATTTTGACAGTAAAATTCAATTGTCTGTACTTAAAAAATATGTTGATGGGCAAAAAGTTTTAAGCCATTTTCTTGTCTTCCCATTTGTGAGCATGGGGAGCCGTGGCTGCCTTTTTGAAGCATTGGCTTTTCTATTTTATTGCTTGTTGCTTGATGTACTAAATGGCTTACTTTGCACACTGGCTTACTTTGCACACAGATTTGGTCTGCCAATCTGGACCTGGGTCATGGGCGTCTTGGATTTATGCTCAGTCTGCAGTATATCCTATGGCGCATAGTGCTGCACAGGTCACATTCTATGGTTTCCCTTGATCTTTTGAATTCAACATCCCTGCCTTTTGCCTGTGTCTTCATTTTTGACTTGACTCGGAACCATGATCTATTAAAATTGTTGATTGAAAGTTGAAACTCGAGGTTTGCATTTTGTGTAATGAAAGGCTATGCTAATTCAAAGATGCATCTTATCTGTCAGTCTAACTATATAATCACATTATTGGCTGATGATTGAAATTTCTGAACAGGATATCTTTCCCATAATTCCTGGAGATACAGACTATAGAATATTTGCAGAGGATTTTGGGGACATTCCAGGGTTGGATACCATATTTATCCTTGGTGGTTACTTCTATCATACTTCATTTGACACAGTGGAGAGATTATTGTACGCATCATAGTGGTTTTCGGTAGATATCTTTTAAAAAATTGTGAAAAATATCATGTTGGTTTTCTTTTGGTTCCTTGAAGTCTGAACATGGTATCTATCTGAATGTCTTGCAATAGCCCTGGAAGCATTCAAGCACGCGGAGAAAATCTGTTCAGTTTAATTAAGGCATTTACAAATTCTTCAGAGCTTAAAAACTCCATGCAGAGGGGGCTTGTGAAAGTTGCTGAAAATGAAACCACGAAAGAGCGGGCTGTTTTCTTCGATTACTTATCATGGTTCATGGTATTCCCCTATCTGTGTTCTACTGCTCAAATGGGATAAAATGGAAATTTGATATTTGATGCTGGCGCCCAAATAATGCTCAACTTCATCGAGTGACTTGCTTCATGTCTGTCTTGTTTCTTCTACAGGTATTTTATTCAGGAAAGACAGCTCTGGCGCTGCATAGTCTTCCAATGATTGTCTTCCTTTTGCTACCATTTGTCCTTCCTCAGAACACAAGCGTGACATCTTGTTTTTCTGTTTTCTGCAGATTGATTAAAGGTATGCTGACATAAATGATTAAATCTAACAATCCTTGCTGATCATGTTCTCATTCATCTATATATGTTGGTATTTTCATTTTCCCGTCAAACTAGGCTGAAATTCGTAGAGAGGAAGTTACATTTTTGCTACATATTGTGTTACTCATCTACTAGTGTGTTACAATCCTTGTTAATCCCTTAGACTTGAATAACCGCTTGGAGGAGATGGTAAGACTCCATCAACCAAGGTGTCATTTGAGCTGAGATCAGGTGTTGGTTATTGCTTGATAGTAGGAGGTTCAACTCACGATTTTATGTATATGGTTAGTCCTTTAAAATGCCATTCCATATTTATGGACTTGTATGTGCATGCATGCACATGCACATCCACACACATATGCACATAATGCACATGCACGCAAACACATATAGGTGATGCACACAAATAAAACACCCACACACATGTGGGCAAATATTGACTGCATGTGCATACATGCTCGTACACACACTGAATATTCACTGACATGCACACGTACACCCCAATCTAGGTTCCATCTTAAGCTGAGATTAGGTGTTCTTTTTTGCTTGATAGCATGGGTTTATCTCAAGATTTTACAAATTTGTTAGTCTTAAAATTGTTGGTTACATGTATATACTTGTCCGTGCACACACACAGATTGCTCATTCTCTCGACTTGGAAAGATCCTGACTTTGCAGCAATGAGCAATACAATAAGATGCCTCTACTAAAGTCAAGGTTAGGATGCTGATGGTTATACGCAAGATCTCACTTAAAGCTTAAGCTACGGTTGGAGCTTATTTGCAAAGAAGGCCTTAATGCCCTTATGGTCAAGTGTTATCTTCACTTACAAATGGAAGTGACTATTCTAAGAGCACTCACAAGTGGCTCCAAGAAAGAAACATTCTTGGCGGATGCAGGACCTGGGACCCCTAGAATTTTTATGTGAGATACCATGCTGAAAGTGGGAGCGTTATCCTCTGGTAGAACTGGCATCCGAACCTTCTTGTAGAAGCAAACATCTGATAGTGTTTGTCGGTGTATGGTGTTCCTTGTATCCACTTGACGTAGATAGTGTCTCAGTTGCTGCACTTCATACTGTATATATAGGACATTCTGCTTAATTTTGTTTTGTTTTTGACTTCCATGAACCAGAAGAAAGCTGAAAATGTAGTCGGAGGTTACTAAAATTGCATGACATCATAGTAGTGTGGGTGAATTTGACTTCCCTATGATCCTGGTTATTCATGTCTTAGACTGTTTATGCTGATATATGATATTTCCTTGATTTTTTCTCTTGATACGGGTCATTGTTTATTGTTCACTTTGCTCCATTTCAACTTTTTTCTCCTGCTTATAGGGATATTATTTCATGCCTTTGGGGTTCTTCTGGCTGTTATTGTCCCTTCGATCTTTGCAGTATGCAGGTTGCTTTTCTCTGGTTTTGCTATGAACTGGTAATCTCTCTTTTTTCCTGTTTTTGGTGCATCTCTTTACTGTTCAATTAACTACTTGGAGGCAGACTCATTTTTCTTCGGCCCTTTTGTTTTCTGTTCCTTACAATGTGTGTTGAGATTTCAGAGTCGGAAGATTAAAAAACAAATATCAATAACATTGAAGAGGAAACATGAGAGATCGGAGGGAGGGGCGGACTTCCAATGGAGGTTGTCCCCCCTCTTTCTCTCTCTTTCTTACTCAAAACCTCTTAACCCTAATACAACCTATCAGCCATTATATAATGAGCTGTAAAACAAAAAAATGACCAAAATGCCCTTACTACTATGAGCAATTACAATAATACCTAAAACATTAGAAATTACAAAACTAATACTAAGAACACTACATATGCATATTCTTCACACCCTCGTCAAGTTGGGAGTGAGATACTTTGAACTCCAAACTTTCCAAAAAAATTGATTCCCCCCCCTTTTTTTTTCTTCTTTTTTTAGTAACCTTCCTGGCTGCAACGTTCTTCATCTATCTTCATGACTGATCCAATCTTCAACAACTTCTTTGGCTGCAACAACTTCAAATCAGTCTTTCTAGCTGATCATCTTAAGCAGCATCTTTGACTGCAACATCAACCCATCCTTCTTGGCTGATCATTTTAAGCAGCATTTTTGACTGCAACATCAATTCAGCCTTCCTGGTTGATCATCTTAAGCAGCATCTTTGGCTGCAACATCAACTCAACCTTCCTCGCTAATCATCTTAAGCAACATCTTTGGCTAACATCAACTCAACCTTCCTTGCTGATCATCTTTAGCAACATGTTTGGCTGCAATATCAACACTCAGCTTTCATGGCTGTTTTTTAAGCAGCTTTCATAACTTTAAATTCCTGCAACCTTACTGGCTGTATAAAAAAAACATTTCTACAATCCTCATAACTGCAATCTTCAACATACATCTTTTTTCTCTAAACTTTTTTCACGTTGTTTTTCCAATGAAGACAATTATCACATACTAATCTTCTGTACTCTTTTCCTGAATTTTTCATCTCTCTTAAACATTTCCTCAAACACTTAATGTATATCTTCTTGAGCATTTCAGCAAACACTTGTCGTGCAAGTAAACTTCTCTCTTAGGCATAGAATCAAACACTTGATATGCAAGTGAATTATCTCTTCTTGGACTTTTCATCAAACAGGTGATGTGCATCATTCATCTGCCTACACACTTCTCTCAGAACATTCACAAGCTCACCTGCAGGCCCCTTTCTGGGTCCCAGCATTTCAAGTTCCTTTGTTTCATTTCTTCTTTACAAAGATAAAACTTTATACATTGTCCCGAAAGAAAAGCCCATTCATCATCACCTCACTCTTAGGTACAAGAGCAGCCACACTGTCAACAACAACAACATCAATAGGACCGCTTCAAATCAAAGTATCTACAAGACTGAGTGCCTGCTCTCCACAATCAGGCTGCGATAACAACAAGTTCTCTGTTTTGACACCAATAGACTATGCCAAGGCTGGATCGAGTGCATGTTCAGCATCAACAAAAACACAATAACCTCCTTTTTTTTTTTAATCACATGAAGAGCAAGAGTGGTTTTACCAGAAGCTTCTGGACCATATATTTCAACAACACGCCCCTTTGGAAGTCCCTGATTACAATACCAATACCAGCTATTAGATTCTCATCAGAGAGCATAATCAATATTTATTGTGAGAAAGCCTCTAGCTGGTTTATCTAATTGGAAACAACACGCCTGGATTCTATGAGAAGACCATCTACATATTTTGCTGCTTGGAACTCTTCAAGATTGCTGATTTGCATCACGGTATGTCCTACATGGTGCTTGCAGGTTCTTCCCATTCCATCAGAGATTGCGTTGGTACCAAATACCAACACCAATTTATAGCTGCTTGCTATGTTTGTTTCGCATTGCATAAAGCTAAGAAAGAAGCACTTCTGGTTAGCTTAGGATTTTGAATATGCTGTCCACTTTCCAGGAAAACCTGATCAGTAGTTTCTTCTTGTTGGCATAGATAACACATACTTCCTGTATCAATTCGTCTCTTCCTCAAATTTACTTGAGCATGAAGCAGCTCCTGTTAATTCTCCATATAAAAAATATACACTTCATGAGGTTCGCTTTAGTGGATTTCCATAGAGCAGGAAGCTCTTTCATTATTTGATTCTGCTCATACCCCTGGCACTTTATAATTGTATCTGCACGCTCAAGCATTTGTACCAGTCCCAATAATAACTGACGCAATGGTATCGTGATCATAATAATGCCCAAGACCATCTTCCTCTTCTTCTTTTTTCTTCAATGAAACCCCTCAAAGTAGATGCAATGTAATCAACGTAGTTGGCATGATTGGCTTTCAAGCTGGCATGATTTAATGATCACTTGCTGCAACCTGCAACTTTAATGATCATCTATCAGATTGGGACCGTAAGCTTTAATGATCACGCCCTTGAAATGCCATAATGATGGCCCCCTAAGATTTAATGGTCCATATGCCTTCACTGTCAAATTCCTTTAGACTTTCTTGGGAATACGAATAGTTCAGTTATGCAGCCATATGCAATAAATGCATAACCTACACGATGAATGAACAACAGCCATGTCCACAAGCGCCTTGAAAGAATCATATGGGCCATCAAACAATTCATTGAGAACAGTAACAAAGAAAATCCACCTGAGAGTCTCGTTGTATGCTCGAGGGTTTGCTGCAAGGTATTTCATGGTCTTAGAAATTGATGGTATATTATCAAGCGACTTGATATGAAGAACTGAACCAGGAGAAGGGGCAAACTCAAGAATATTCGGTGGACCAATGACTACTGGGATGGTGCCTGCAACAAGAAACTGAAAAAATATTTCTCCGTAACATAATCCTCTTCATTGGAATTTTCAAAAACTAAGCTGAACTTGTACTCCTTCAAAGCCTCAACTTTGTTCACATTCCCGTCCTTATTCTGATGGCATGCACCATAAGAATCTATGCTAATGTTGTCCTTTTCAAGCATATTCAAGGCCTCTAAACTCAGCCCATGAAAAATATCCAACAGGAACATCTGATGATAGACTGGTTGTCATTATTAGAGGGAGGGGCAGACCTCCAATGGAGGCCGCCCCCCCTCTTTCTCTCTCTTTCTTACTCAAAACTTCTTAACCCTAATACCAGTGTTGTCCGACGCGTATCGTATCGCGTATCGCTGGGCTCCACGATACGGGCGTATCGTATCGTATCGTATCGTATCGTATCGTACTTTAATATTAAAAAACTATAAAAATTATTTAAAAAATCAATAAAATTAGTAAAAATCCGAAAAAAATTAAGAAAATTCTGGAAAATTTTGAAAAAATCTGGTAATTGCTTTAAATTCATATAATGCAAAGTTTAGCACAAATTGAACATTTAATATTGAACAATTGCATCCAAAATTATATATTTTGAATCAAAAAATGAAATACATTTATATTTTACATATTGTAAATTTGTATCAGGATCATTAACTAAATAATCTTCATCTTCTCCTTGATGATGTTGTTGTACTTCAAATTAATTCATGCAATGTCTTCTTCAGTTAGGACTTAGGAGTGCATTTTCTTCGTTATCTTCCATAATTCACTCATGTAATATATCAAAATTAACAAACTGCTATCTTTGTACATGTAGTCATATTTGCTAATTTTCATATGTGAGCAAAACAAAGAGCTCCATTTCTTTGATTATTGAGTCTATGACACCTTAATGATGTTATATTATTACTTGATAATGTCCCCTTTTTCTCTTATTGGAGACTAGCTTTTTAACTAATGCATGAGCTTCATTTCTCACTTCATAGACTGAGTTAAGCATCACACACATTGATCATGTTCAACTCAATGGAAGTCATGTAACGTGAACCTTAAAATAGTGAAGTTGTGAAATCCCTACTCAATGAACCGAGAGAATTAAATGTTTTTAATTGTTTACGATCTTATGAAATTAGAAACTGTTAGCAAAAATATACCTAAAAGTTGTAACAGAAAGGGAAATGATTTTGTCATAATTTTTTTTTATACATTATTTTTATTAAATAAATGAAATTATAAACCCAAATTATAAGCATATTGGAGGATGCCTTTAAGGGAAGTGAAGAGAGGGAAAGGAGGGCAGAAACATGCAAAAAAAATTTGAAAAAAAAAAATTTTTTGAAAAAAAAAAAATTTGAAAAAAAAAAAATTTTGAATTTTTTTTTTTTGGGCGTATCGCCCGTATCGTACGATACGGGCGATACGGGCCGTATCGTACGATACAGTACCGTATCGTACGATACGGCACGATAACCTGTATCTTACGATACAGGTTACCGTATCGTACCGTATCGTACGATACGGTGCGATACGGATAACACTGCCTAATACAACCTATCAGCCCTTATATAATGAGCTATAAAACAAAAAATGACCAAAATGCTCTTGGTACTACGGGCAATTACAATAATACCTAAAATATCAGAAATTACAAAACTAACTCTAAGAACACTAAATATGCATATTCTTCAACAATGCCTGCTATTTTAGTTAAGAAATATGTTGCAATCAATTAGCTATTCCAAAAACTATGGCTTACCTATTCCAGGGCTTTAGCTGCTCTAACTCCATAACAAAATTGCCTGTTAGACTATAAATTGTGGAGTCCTTGAATATGATAATTTTGGACTGTTGACTATTGGTGATTAAACTAATTGCAGTTGATAGATTACGATATCAATTATTGTCTCTTTATGCCCAGCATTTGCCTTTAAGAAAATAGTATTGATGTTGGGTACTGATAAGTTCTTTGCCGCATGTGAGCCCAATCTACTTTGCGGATGTAATCATTGATGCCAAGGAAGAAGGTGAAGAGGAACATAGAAATAATAGAGAGAAATAGAGAAACATGGGATGATATATCCAGCCACCAAATGATCTTAAATATAAAATATTTCGTTATTGGTGGAAGAAGATCTCCTTAAGTAATAGTAAAACTCGTCCAAGATAGTGGACCCAACACAAAATGTGCCTTAAATTCTATTCTGATTAAAATAACTTCTTTAGAAGAGTCCTAATTCAACAGTGGAACTTATCTCTAACCTATTACAATGCATAAATCCAGAACAACCTATCTAAATGCTATTTAAATGCATGCAATATAAATTTAGTTACATTTATATGTAATTAAAAATACTGAGCCTATAAGCTAAATGTAAGTACATATGATGATTAAAATGCCCATGATGAGACTCCAAATATTGGGATAAAATTGTCTTTTATGCATCAAATGTTGTCATTTGGAAATTCTAACTAGATGCGGATTTGACATTCACCCGAGTCTTGATAAATCTGGTTATTCCCCTGGTAGGAGTGCATCACGTACTCAACCATTAGGTACTTGAAGTGCATATTGGTATGTAAAATATGGATATATATATGTCAAATGTTTTTATCTGATTTCAGTTTTCTGTGCTTTATTCTGTATCTGTGTAGGTTGATTCCTATGCTTGAATTGAAATCTTGTTATGCAAATAATGATATCTTGATTGGCTGATCAAACTTGTCATGTCACATAGGTTTGCTCATCCTTGGTTGGCATTCTTGATGTTCGTTCCTAGTTCACTAATTGGTCTGCTCTTTCCAAGGATTATCTCAAATGATCCTTCTCCACAAGTTGTATCTTCAAGGTTATCAGAAAAGGTAGCTACATTATCAGTCTTATGAAGTCCTTTTGCTCATGGAGATGGTTGGCATCTTATCTTTATTCAGTATGACAGTATTTGAAATTCCAATGCATTTTATTTAGTATGTATCTTATAATCTGCATTACCGCACTCATATGTACACTGGTGGGGGCTTGTTGAAACTGGCTTGCCACATGTATTGCGTGTGCTATATTTGGTCGAGTGATGGTAAGATACGTCATGACTCCTATCATCGGTCTATAGGGAGTGGGATCCTCTAATTTTTTCCCATCTTTAGTCCTCAGCTTGATCCCCATCATCTCAAGCGTGCTTAATTTCTTCTTATTTGTCAATCCCGACCTGTTAGCAATATCACTAGCAAACTTTGTTTGTGACATAAAGTAGCCTATGTTATTACGGGTTATTTATATTTCCAAAAAATAATTAAGCGGTGCAAGATCTTTTATTTTAAATTCTTTATGTAAATCTTTTTTTTTATTTGTAATATCCTACTTTTATCACTTTATCATATTATCTACGTACATGAGTAGCATCATAATACCTGCACTAGTTTTTCTCACAAATAAGACAGTGTCAGTATAACAAGAGCGGAAATTCTGTGCATGCATAAAGTACTCAAATATATAAAACCAATCCTTAGGAGCTTGTTTGAGTCCATATAAAGCCTTGTTTAGCTTGAAAACGTAGTTACTTTGAACAACAAATCCTTGAGGGAGGGTCATATAGATTTCTTCACTAAGGTTTTCATTAAAAAAAACATTTTTAACATCCAATTGATATATATCTCATTATTTAATTACACAAATAGAAATTAAAATATGAACAATAGTCATACGTGCAACCAATACAAATGTTTCCTCATAATCAATCCCATATTCTTGGGAGTACTCCTTAGCCAATAGAACCATCACTATGCGTTTTGACCTTATAGACCCATCTATAACCAATAATTTTCTTTTCTTTAGGTTTTAGAACAAATATCTCAAGTACAGTTTCTTTCTAGAGCTTCTAATTCAACATTCATAGCTTGCCTCTATTCTAAGTTATTTTTTGCTTGATCATAATGATTGGGTTAAGAATGCTCGATATGATAGCTATATTATTTCTATGTTGTGGTTGAAATGATTCATAAGACACAAATCTTTAAGGGAGTTTTATGATTCTTTTGCTAGGAGTATTATCATTTTCTTTATTTCTTCTTATATAATGATGTTTAAAGGGTCTTAACACATGTTCTCTTGTTAAGGTTTCTAGATTAATCTTCTAGTTGAACCATGCTATCTTCGTGTACTTCCTTGTTCTCATCAAACATTTCATATGATATTTCATCTAAAAAAGTCTAACTTTCTTGTGAGTTTTGAGATTCATTTCCATAGTAATATTCATTTTTAATGAATTTGACATCTCTAGACACATAGAGTTTATATACTTTTGGATCGTAACAACTATACCCCTTTTTATCAATACCATACCCAAGAAACACACACTCAATTGCCTTTGAACTTAACTTATCATTTTTATCAGTATAAATATAGTATTTACACCAAAAAACTTTCAACCGATCATAACTAGGTTTATTAGAAAATATTTTTTCTATTGGAGAACAATTTTTAATTTTGGATGACGGTATTTTATTTATCAAATATACGGATGTTAGAGCGGCTTTGACCCATAAATGTTTGAGAACTTTACTAGCTAATAACAAAGTTCTAGTAGTTTCAATAATATGTCTATGTTTTCTTTCTGGTAAACCATTTTGTTGTAGGGTTTTGGTTCAAGATTTTTTATGCAAAATTCGATTTTCTTGAAGATAGTTTTTGAAGTCATTTGAGAGATATTCACCCCCATAATCAATTCTTAAGATTTTAATATTAGTTTCAAATAGGGTCTTTATCATATTGTGAAAAATCAAGAAATATTTAAAAACTTCTGATTTATATTTGAAGAAATATATCCAAGTGTGTCGAGTGAAGTCATCTACACAAATAACATAGTAAGTCACTCCTCCTGTTTGAGGTTATGGGAGCGGGTCCCCAAACATTGGAGTGTACTAATTCAAATGTCTTGTTTGTGATAAATATTCTATCACCAAATGGTGCATGATGTGTTTTGCCAAAAATACTATCTTTACAAATGAATCATTCTTTTTATTGATCTTTATCTATGAATAATTGTTCATTTTGTTTACATCAATGTGCCCAATCTTTTGTGCCAAAGCCCAAAATCATTACAACTAATCTCATAAGTTCCAAAATTTGACATAACTAAATTATCCATGGTATAGAGACATCATTCTCTATGTCCTTGCCCATTCACCTTTTTCCACCATACATCCATTTGGTGAGAAGGTAATAATGCAACAATTATAACAAATTTGAGAAACTGAGAGAAGATTAAGATTTAATTTTGGTATAAAACGTACTTGGGGTATTTTAAAGGAATTACTTTTTAAATTTTCAATTTCTTTAACATTAAGTTTAGTTTAATTGCCTGTAAATACTTGTGCTTTAGCTTGTGTGTATTTGTTTAACAATTTATATTCATTAGTCATATGAAAAGAAGCAACAAAATATAAAAGCCATGACATACCTTAACCTTTGAAAGAAGATGGCAGGACCAACCCGGAGATGCTTGTCATTTTTTTGAGCATTTCTTCAATGTAGGCTTTGATCTTCGATGGTAACATTTCCTTCTTGTGATCAATGATAGTAACATGAGGAACCTCCTCAATAAGAGAGGACAGAAAGTTTTGATGTGCCATTTTCCTTACAATAATGACAAATTATGCTCTTGTTGGGCCAATTCACTATATTATTCTTAATTTGCCCATTGTCTTACTAGCATTTACATGTGGAGGTTTGTAGGTTTAGGTTTGTAGGTTTTCAAATAATTTTCGGGTCTAGACGTAGCAAAAACCACTTCTTTTTGGTCTCTAATATTCTTGAGTATAGTTTTCTCCATAACTAAATCGGCCCAAATTTCATAGCTTTTGGGTCTTGGTTTTCTGTGAATCAAGTTTGATCTAATGTTTTCAAACTCATCTCTCAATTTCCTTATAAATAAGAAAAAATATTGGTTATCAAGATACTCTTCAAACTCATCCATACATTTGAGTTTTCTGAATTTGTCAAAGCTCCTAAGTTGGTTCTAAAGATTGGAAAACTCATTATGATTATCTCTAATGTTTATGGAACCTTGTTTGAGAATTATCAGTTTTTCTTATAAGTTTATTTGAAAGACAAAATCATCTTGAGAATAAGTTTTTCTAAGATATTCCTAAGTTTCAAAAGCATTGTCGAACATACTAATCCGACTAAGAAGCTTCTCATCCACATTTTGGCCAATAATCCAAGTGATTTTGGCATTATACTTCTCTAATTTTTTCAATTCTTGTTCATGTCTTTCTTGTAATTTGAGAAAATCACCATCATCACATCCTTCCTCTATTAATTTGGGTTCTTTGATGGTATCATCAATATAATCCCAATAGTCTTTGGAAATAAAATACTTTTTTATAATTCTTACCCAACTTAGATAAGAGTTGGGCACTAACAAGCAACGAAAAGTCACTTTTCTCTTCCATTCTTCTCAATAATAATAAAAAAGATGAAGAGTACCTTGATTCAAATGATTTTCAAATTTTGAGAATCAACACGAATCCCAATGCAACTTTAATCGAACTCTTTCGGCTCTAATATCATGTAAAAATATCGCCAATATCCTATCAAACTAATCCACTAACTCAAACACAAAGTATCACAAACAATCTTTAACAAGCCAAATCGCCAAATGAATTACCAAACACTTGGTATACAAGTCAAACCAAATATCAAACAAGTCAAGGGAGCATGAAAAGCTCTTATTTTATTCATTAAGCATCTCCTCTATTTATAGAGGTATTTATAAGAGAGAGAAGGAGAACTATTCTTACGGCATGTATGCCATCCTAGTTTCGGTTTTGATGAATTCTTTTGTATTGGCTAGAGAATTTGTTCATTCGTTTTCAAGGACTTTATGTAGTCATCTTGACTAGTTAAGGATGAAATGAAACCATTAAAAATGCTGGAACCATTTATTTTCATTAGGAACAACTTCCTTACATAATTGACCATCCTTGAAGCTATCATGTGTTCACGTATGCTCCATGCCTTGATGCAATAAACATTTTTACGTGTTTAGGCTATAAACTAAGTGAACTGTGTACATGTTTTAGATTATAAACTAAGTAAAATGTGTATGCTGGAAGTGATATTAGCTAATTAAGGCTAAGTTTTGGATAGCTGGAATGACACAGTAGCATTTCCAGCTGAAAATGATTGTTTGGTGAAAATTCTGTTAGTGGAGTAGTGACTGGGGGTTTTAGTGGATCGGTATGGTTTCACTTATGGAAAATGATGCCCAAGATCATCATAGAGAGGTGGTTTTTACCAAGAAAAGCACTTTAGCACATGTGTCATGCACTTGGGAATAAATGGATGAAAGGGTTGTGGTCCAACACCGTCCCCATCGACTATCATCTTCGTCTGCCACTTCTCATTAATACAGGATTGTCTTAGAACAGCTTAAATGCCATTTCCATGTTTGGTGAAGTATGAGGATGATGGTTTTCACCTGTCTAATGTAGCATTTATGTCACATTTGATAGAAGGCTGTAGATATTATAAAATATTCTAGGATAACTGAACTTAGTTGCATCATTCTGCTGTATCGGTCAAGATCAATGTTGACAATTAATAATCATCTTTGCTTCCCACCATTGTTTCTGTTGAATGGAGAAGTAACACCACCAAAGGTAGATGCGGAGAGAGTGGGAGGGGGTGGAAATGAAAAAGGAGAGGGTAGAGAGGAGGAGGGAAATAAAAAAGGGATGCCTTAGAGAGAGAGAGAGAGAGAGAGAGAGAGAGAGAGAGAGAGAGAGAGAGAGAGAGAGAGAGAGAGAGAGAGAGAGAGAAGAGAGAGTAAAGGGAGTTCACATGATTGGAAGGGAAAAGGTGGAAATGAGGACAACTGTCAAGAGGGGGAAAAGGTGAGAAAAAAGAGAAGGAAAGGACAGGCAATGTGGCATAAAAGAAACATAGAAAGATAAAATATATGCACATACTAGAAGATGCAGTAAAACAACTTAGCAGCTCTTCTTTGGTATGTAGTATAGATATATTATTTAATATAATAATATACATAAAGAATTATATGAATTACATCACATATATGTATATGTACACACATACATTACATATATATACCTAGCCGTGTTGCCACACCCAAGATTTGTCAAAATTGCTATGTTCTGCATCCACCCACACCTACACTCACATCCATGTAACACAGTGCTAAATGTTGCCACAAATGGAAAATATTAACGTTGTCTAATGCTGAAACAGAAACTTTTTACCCACATACGGGCAGGCATGCATTCATGCATGCGCTGACATACATTTATTCTTTGAAATTGCTTTTAAGCTGTGTTTTGTGCAATCCAATTTGAAACCGTAAAAAAATGTGATGTTATGACCTTATCTTGGATTTTCAAGCTCGCACGGCTGAGGAAATGGTTTGGTTGTTCAAGGTTCATATTAGGGGAAGGAGAGCAAGGGAAGAGAGTGCTGCCTTGTGCCCAACCATTTTATTCATGCTATATGATAGGCATAGTTCCTTAGTTGTAGCAACTTATTATTTGCATAATGAGTGGATGGCAGCCATGTTGTTGTTGTTGTTGTGTGCTTTACTAGAGGTCCATTTATGGATCTGTTGCTGTACATATTGTGTTTTTATGTGCAGGCCTGTGCATGGGTGTGCCCTTGAGCGTACATGTCTGATCTGTGTGTTGCTGAGCTGCTGTTCTTTATGCTGTTCTGGACATTCTGGTCACTTGTGGTTCTTTTTGTTTTTTGCCTTTTCAGGGCGTACCAAATGAGATTCGCTTTTGGGGTGCTTTTGGCTATTATTGTTCCTTAACTTTGGTAGGTAGTCATTACCTTTCGAGTTTTTGGTTTACTGATGAAGTATTTTATGGGAATAAGTGGTTTACTTACATTGGGTATCGTCCATGTATAGGTGTTGTTTGTATTGTTTTTGGTGTGTTAAGTTAATTTTTTTTTCCCGTTAAGAACAAAGTTCTCCCAAAGGGGTAGGATAGTGAAAATGGCCTTTGGCCATGCGTAACACCCCTAGGACAAGCCACTAACCAGCATAGGTCTTGGGGTTGAGGATTTTAGCCTCACAGCTTTATGTTGGACCATCCCAACCACTTGAAAGGTGGTTTTGTTCGGGTTATAATATATAAATAAATAACATAAACAATTTTTGTATTTGGCTGTCTTTCACCAGCAACAAACATTCCTTGCACGTGATTGCATGCCCTTATTATTGCGAGTCCAACTTTTTGTTCCTTTATTTTGTGAAGTTTTAAATAGTGACAAAGCAATTGTAAGTAATAGGGATGTGAAGGATCTGATTTGTCTAATTCAAAAAGGAACCAGTTGTAATCTGTCTAATTCGACCCTGGATAAAATTGCTTGGTCGTCACCTCATACAGAATTGACCTTCTTCTAGTCTAAGATGATCATCAACTTCGCATTATTCAACAAATTTCTGGTTCTTTACACACTAGACCTAGATGCCCAACCTAGGTTAGGATGTATTATGCTTGTACTTAAGGCCAACTACGATGAGGTTTTAGGTTTGCTGGAGATATGATTTTTCATGTGGCAATAAGCACTTTTTATTGTCAACAAACTGAGTAGTGCAAATACAGAAGATTGGTACTGCTACACCTGCATATTACACAGTCTGTAAATTATCTGCAACTATGTCGAGTAATTTGTCAAGTACAAGAGTGGCAAAAAATACTTGAAAATATCAAGAAATTTGAGGGAGCTAAGAAGAAATCAACTGAAAAGACTATGATAACTATCATACAATTCAAATGTCAAGGCAAAGGAGCACTGGTCTTAAGAGAGGCAGAAAAATTGCTAGCATACATGGCTAGGAATTGTGTGGCGCTCATTGCAAACACAAAATTGTTTCTATCATTTTCTTAGTCATAGGTTTGATAGGACATGATACCTGTGATTCCCTTGTGGCTGGAATTGGAGCTGAAAAGTTACGAGCTTTCACTTCTATGCTTGCTTTTGCCTGAAGGTTCTGATTGGAATTCTCAGTAAAGCAAGTGTACCCTAGTTGGATACAATATCTAGTAAAACAAGTGTACCCTAGTTGGATATGTGGCGTTTATGGATCAAGTATAGAACATATTTTAGAGAAAGAGGAACATTATGATTGGACTAGAGTTGTTCATTATATAAAGTCTATGTCGAATATTGCAAAAATATTTTTTTAGTCACAATTTTGATAGGAATTCATTCTCGTGATTCCTGGGTGTCTCTTGTGATTGGAATTGGAACTGAAAGAGAACAATAAGTCATGTGGAATAACCATTCACCTTTATGTTTCACTCTAGCAACAATATTAAGCTTGAACATGATATCTAGCGTAGATGCAACAACTCATGATAAGTAGTAAAAAGGAGCGTGTTTATCATGTGTGAGTGTATCCTAGTTGGATACATGGAGGTAATGGATATGTGTATAAAATATTCAATAGGAAGAGGAACATTATAGTAGAATCTGTGAGTTGCCCATTATATAAATTCTATCTTGAGTATTGCAAAGGAGATTGAAAATATAGGTTTTAAATTATGGTACTTAGAAAAGGAAAATGCTTGAAATGGAGTTGATATTATTATAAATAAAGATTTAAAAGATAGTGTAGTAGACATACAACGCGATATGGTGACCGAATTATGATGATGAAATTAGTGTTAGGAGTAGAGGCTTTGAATATAGTTTGTGTTTATGCACCCCAAGTAGGATTAGGAGATAATATAAAGAAGGTTTTTGGGGAGGAGTTAGATAAGGTAATTCAAAGAATTCCCCAAAGGGAGATAATTTGTTTAGGAGGAGACTTAAATGGACTGTCGGTAAAGATGTATTAGGATATCAAGATATTCATGGAAACTATGATGTTGGGGATATAAAGTAGGAGGGTAGGGAGATTTTAAATTTTGCTATGGCTTTTGATCTCTTTATAGCCAATACAATTTTCAAAAAACGAGACGAACATTTAATTACTTATAAGAGTGGCTTGTCACAAACATAAATTGATTATTTTTTTAGGAAAAGGATAGATCATGTTGTAATGATTGTAAAGTAATTACATGAGAAAGCTTAACCACTCAACATAGACTTTTAGTAATGGATTTGCTGGTGAAAAAGTGGACAAAGAAGAATAAAGTTTATAGAGGATAGAGGTATTTAAGCTAGATGGTGGAACCTCAAATGTGAGAAAGAAGATATATTTAGACAGAAAGTTTTTCAAGGAGATTCTTGGAATTATGTAGGTAGACTATCTGATATGTGGAACAATATGACTATATATATTAGGAAAGTGACAAAAGATGTGTTAGGCAAATCTAAGTGAGGTGTACCGGCACAATAAGAAGCTTGGTGTGGAGTGAAGTGGTTTATTAAGATAAAATCAAGGCAAAAAATGCATGTTACAAATTAAATTATGCCAAGAAGATCATTAAAACTTGGGAGGCTTATAAGAAAGCAAAGAAAGAAGCGAAAAAGGCTGTTAGCGAAGCTAAAACCAAAATTTGAAAGGATTTATATAAAAAGCATAACTCAAAAGAAGGTGAAAGTGATATTTTTAGGATAGCTAATGCTAGAGATAAGAAAACTAAGGATCTTACTTTGTTAGATGCATTAGAGATAGGATGAGAATATTCTAGTGGCGAATGATGATATAAAAAATTGATGAAAAATTATTTATATAAACTTTTTAATAAAAATATAGATATTAATATTAGCTTAGGAGAATTAGCCAAATCAAAAAAGTATATAAACCATAATTTCTATCGGCGTATTCAAAAGAATGAGTCAAAGAGACTCTTAAATATATGAAGAGACATGTACGATGGTGCAAAAACTTGTGTGAGGACTTTCAAAGGAATGACAAACTCCTTTGAAGTTAATATTGGGTTACATTAGGGATCAACTTTAAGTCCATATTTATTTATATTGGTCATTGATGAGTTAACAAAATATATTTAAGATGAATTACCTTGGTGTATGTTATTTGTAGTTGACATTGTGTTAGTGGATGAGTCTAAGGAAAAAGTTAATAGGAAATTGGAACTATAGAGAAAAACGTAGAAAGTAAAGGCTTCCGACTTAGTAGAACAAAGACAAAATATATGGAATGTATGTTTGAGCATTTGAGTACTTTAGAGGATATAAAAATTAAGATTGGCACACATTGCATTCCTTATAAGAATTTTTTTAAATACCTAGGGTCCATTTTTAAAAGTGATGAAAAAATTGATGGAGATGTTACGCATAGAATTAATGTCGGTTGGTTAAAATGGAGAGGGGTAAGTATTTTGTGTGATAGGAAGATACCATTAAAGTTAAAATGTAAATATTATAGAGCTATAATTAGACTTGCTATGTTTTATGGTTCTGAATGTTGGACAGTTAATCATTAACATGTGTAAAAGATCTGTAGCATAAATGAAGATATTGAGATGGATGAGTGGTCTCAAAAGGAAAGACCATATACTTAATGAGGTTATTAAAAACCAATTGAGAGTAATACCAATAGGAGGGAAAATCATTTAAGATGGTTTGAACATGTAAAAAGACAACCAAAGGACACTCCCATAAGAAGATATAGAAAACTAAATTGTGAAAATGTTAAAAGAGGAAGAGGATGACCACAAAAGTGTTGGAAATGAACTATAAAGAATGATCTAGTTTATATTGAGTTAACTGCTAGCATGTCATATGATAGGGCTATGTGGAAACAAAGAATCCATGTAGCCGACCCCATCTAATATGGGAAAAGGCTTAGTTGTTGTTTATATGGACATCGTTGATTTAGTTTAGGTTGAGACCGTGTTTTGATGTGATAAGGTTGCACTTTCTAACATTTTTATTTGTAGAAAAGAATCTACAAATGAAGAAACTGTGTTTTAATGTAATTGATTAGATAGGTCGAGTTCAACCTTAAAGCTCGGATTTAAGCTTAGCCTTAAAACTTTGGTATATTCGAGTTCTTCCTTAAGCTCAGTTGGTGCTTATTGAATCATTGATACATATTGGCCTCTTATAATATCTACAATTTATTATATTAGAGAACCTACTTAGGTGATCAATGTTTTTAGAACCTTTTCTTATTCTTTTAGTAAAATATTTTGAAAACTTCTTAGGTTTTAGGTTTGTATTATTTTCAAGATCTTAATTACTTTCATTGAAATTTTATTCTAGAAGTTTCTTTTAAGTATTAAAATAAATGATTGCAAAACAAATGTAAAGTTGGGTAAAGAAATGAAACGAAAAGCATTTGAGAGAGATATAAGGCTTCAATCACTCACTAGTTTACTAGCCATGGGTTGGTTCCCTCGCAATAGCTCGGTATTCATCCTCTACCTTGCCACCACAAACTGTTTTTTACTTTTTTAAGAGAATGTTTCTTCCTATGTGTACAAAGTAGTCAGATGTAGATTTTTTGTCTTCTATTAACTTTGCCCAATTAACATATGAAAAAACTTTAATATCCAGTGATTGGTTAGGCATATACAAGATTTCGTGAGTTATTATGGATTTAAGATATCAGATTATGTGGAACACTACATTAATGTGATATCTTTTTGGAGCATGCATCCACTTGCTAACATAACTCTTTGGCAAAACTAATATGAGGCCTTGTGATGTTGAGGTAGATTAACTTACCTACCTATCTCTGATATCTAATAGTATCTTCATATAATTCTTCATCTTTATTACTGGCCTTTTTATTTGATTCAATGGGTAACACACCAGACATTCCAATATCTTTGTTTGTTCAACAAATCCAAGATGTATTTCCTTTGGCATAATACTACAAATATTATCTTATTACATCTTATCATTTCTATGCGAAGGAAATATAAATTGCCCAAATCCTTTAAATCAAATGTCTTGTAGCCTCTTCTTAAGAGAACTGATATCATCTACATCATCTCATGTAATGATAATATCATACATACACTGCTAAAAAGATGGTATTATCACCTCCTTTTATGAAGAGAGAGGGTATGATCATTGATGTTTCTCTTGAATCCCATATTGATTACACTTTCGCTAATTTTTTCAAATCAAGCTCTTGGTGATTGTTTTAGCTCATAGAATGATTTCTTTAATTTGCGAACTTTATGTGATCCCACTTTTTCATGATAGCCAGGTGGTAGGTCCATATATATGTCTTTTAATAAATCTCCTTGAAGAAAAGTATTCTTTACATCCAGTTATCATAGATACCACCTTTTATTGGCTGCTTCACTAAGAAGTACCCAAATAGTATTCATCTTGGCTAAAGGTGCAAATGTCTTTGTGTAGTCTATTCCATATGATTGACTATATCCCTTGGCCACCAACCTTGCTTTGTATTTCTCAATAGACTCATTTGCCTTGAATTTGATTGTGTAGACCCACTTATAGACCACTGGTTTGCAGCCTGGTGGAAGATTTGTCAATCCATAGGTGTGTTTTTTTTTTTTTTTTCAATGCTGCAATTTCAGTTTTAACTCCGCCCATGTAAGGGATCACCCTTGCATTGCCGGTCCCAAGCCCGGATAAAGGAGGAGGGTTGTGTTAGGCTTCCGATAGCCAGCGTAAAACTTCGTCGGATTTCTACAACATGGATTACAAAAATTATGAGCATTGCTTTGGGGCGTCCCCGCCTAGCGACGTGCTGCAGAGCTCGAATGCAGTAAGAAGTAAGCAAGGGCCACTACATTTTCGCCCGAATGTAGTGAATCAATTGCAGAGAGGGTTCCCACATCATGGACGGGTGTGGGTAAAGAAGTTAGTCCCGCTACATTGCCACCCGAATGTAGTGAAAAATTTTCAGAGAGGGTCTCCGCATTTTGATTATGGACGGATGCGGGGGGTCAGGAAGCTAGTCCTAGATAATAAGATTCGTATTGGTTCTTGGAATATCGGAACATTATCGGGTAAGCTAATGGAGGTGGTAGATACTATGATTCGGAGAAAGATTCATATTCTATGTTTATAAGAGACAAAATGGGTTGGAGAAAAAGCAAAAGAGATAGAGGATACAGCCATACAGGTTTTAAATTATGGTACTCAGGTAAAGAAAAGGCCCGAAACGGAGTTGGTATTATCATAAATAAAGATTTAAAGGAGAGTGTAGTAGACATACAACGATATGGTGACCGAATCATGACATTGAAATTTGTGTTAGGAGCAGAGGTTTTGAATATAGTTTGTGCTTACGCACCCCAAGTAGGACTAGAAGATAGTATAAAGATAGTTTTTTGGGAAGAGTTAGATAAGGTGCTTCAAAAGATTCCACAAAGGGAGATGATTTGTTTAGGAGGAGATTTAAATGGACATGTCGGTAAAGAGGCATTAGGATATCAAGGGATTCATGGAAACTTTGGTTATGGGGATATAAACGAGGAAGGTAGGGAGATTTTAAATTTTGCTATGTCATTTGATCTCTTTATAGCCAATACAATCTTCAAAAAACGAGATGAACATTTAATTACTTATAAGAGTGGCTTAGCACAAACACAAATTGATTACTTTATTTGTAGAAAAAAAGATAGAGCATGTTGTAAAGATTGTAAGGTAATTCCAGGAGAAAGCTTAACCACCCAACATCGACTTTTAGTTATGTATTTACAAATAAAAAAATGGACAAAGAAAAAAAGAGTGCATCGAGCTATTCGGACTAAATGGTGGAACCTCAAAAGCGAGAAAGAAGATTTATTTAAACAGAAAGTCCTTTAAGGAGATGTTTGGAATTATATTGGCACACCCTCTGATATGTGGAACAATATGACTATACATATTAGGAAAGTGGCGAAAGATGTGTTAGGTGTATCTAAGGGAGGTGTACCGGCACAAAAAGAAGCTTGGTGGTGGAGTGAAGTAGTACAAAATAAAATCAAGGCAAAGAGGGCATGTTACAAATTACATTATGCTAAGAAAACTAGTGAAACTTTAGAAGCTTATAAGGAAGCAAAGAAGGAAGCAAAAAAGGCCGTTAGTGAAGCAAAAGCTAAGATTTGGGAGGACTTATATAAAAAACTCAACTCAAAAGAGGGTGAAAGAGATATTTTTAGGATAGCTAGGGCTAGAGATAAAAAAACTAAAGATCTTAATTATGTTAGATGCATAAAAGACGAGGATGAAAAAATTCTAGTGGCAAATGATGATATAAGAAATAGATGGAAAAACTATTTTTATAATCTTTTTAATGAAAATAAAGATGTTAGTATTAGTTTAGGAGATTTAGCCAAGTCAGAAAAGTATATAAACCACAATTTCTACCGACGTATTCAAAAGAATGAAGTCAAAGAGGCTCTTAAACATATGAAGAGTGGTAAATCGGTAGGATCAGATAATATTCCTATAGAAGTTTGGAAAATACTAGGAGAAATAGGAATCACTTGGCTCACAAGACTATTTAATGAAATATGGAAAAACCAAAAGATGCCCGAGGAATGGAGAGCAAGTACACTTATACCCATATATAAGAACAAGGGAGACATTCAAAATTGTGCGAATTATCGAGGTATCAAGCTAATAAGTCATACTATGAAATTATGGGAAAGAATTATCGAACGTAGGTTAAGACAAGTATCAAGTACAATAGAGAACCAATTTGGATTTATGCCAGGTAGATCTACTATTGAAGCGATTCACATTTTGAGACGTCTTATAGAACATTTTAGAGCAAAAAAGAAAGACCTTCACATGATCTTTATTGATCTAGAAAAAGCTTATGATAGGGTACCGAGGGAGGTTCTTTGGAGAACATTGGAAAAAAGAGGTATCCCATTGACATATATTAACCTTATAAGAGACATGTATGATGGTGCAAAAACATGTGTGAGGACTCATGAAGGAACGACAGACTTCTTTGAAGTTAATATTGGGTTACATCAAGGATCAACTTTAAGTCCATACTTATTTATAATGGTGATGGATGAGTTAACAAAACATATTCAAGATGAAGTACCTTGGTGTATGTTATTTGCAGATGACATTGTATTAGTGGAGGAGTCTAAGGAAAAAGTTAATAGAAAATTGGAACTATGGAGAGAAGCATTAGAAAGCAAAGGCCTCCGACTTAGTAGAACAAAGACAGAATATATGGAATGTAAGTTTGATCATTTGGCTACTTCAGAGGACATAGAAATTAAAATTGGCACACATTGTATTCCCCAAAAGGAAAGTTTTAAATACCTAGGGTCAATTTTTCAAAGTGATGGAAGAATTGATGGAGATGTTACACATAGAATTAATGATGGTTGGTTAAAATGGAGAGGAGCATCAGGTATTCTTTGTGATAAGAAGATACCATTAAAATTAAAAGGTAAATATTATAGAGTAGCAATTAGGCCTGCCATGTTTTATGGTTCTGAGTGTTGGGCAGTTAATCATCAACATGTACAAAAGATGTCTGTGACAGAAATGAAGATGTTGAGATGGATGAGTGGTCATACAAGAAAAGACCGTATACATAATGAGGTTATTAGAAACAAATTAGCAGTGGCACAAATAGAGGATAAAATGAGAGAACATCGTTTAAGATGGTTTGGACATATAGAAAGAAGATTAAAAGAAGAACCTGTAAGAAGGTTAGAAAAACTAAATTTGGAAAGTATTAAAAGAGGTAGAGGACGACCACAAAAGTGTTGGAAAGAAACAATAAAGAATGATCTAGCTTATTGGGAGTTAACTGCTAACATGGCACACGATAGGGATCTGTGGAAACAAAGAATCCATGTAGCCGACCCCGTCTAGTATGGGAAAAGGCTTAGTTGTTGTTGTTGTTGTTGTTGCTGCAATTTCAGTTTTCATTACATTTCTCCGTTTTGGAACACACTTGGCTTCTTCAAACTGTTTTGGAATAAAATAAGTTTCTGCATTCATCACAAATGTTTGGTATTCTTTTCAAATTTTAGAGTAGGACACATATTGACTGATAGGATATTTAGTTGTTTCGTGTTTTTCTTTTCTTAATGAAATAGGTAGACCATCACAGGAATCAGAAGAAAAGATTAAAGGATTTACCTCAGGTGTTGATGGAACTGAATCAGGAGAAAGGCTAGGGCCATGAGTAGCATTAGGATCATGTATTAACTTGCCTACTTCCTCTTGAGTATGTTTTCAGTACTTTGTCCCTTGATCCCCTTCATCTTTATTTTCATCAAACTTATAGCCTTTTGTAGGTAGAATGGGCATAACCACTGTGGATGGTATATTTAGTATGACATTGTTCTCTGAAATATAAAACGAAATCTCTTCATGAAATATCACATCTATTCTGACATAAGTCTTCTTTTTATTGGGTCATATTTATAAGCCTTTTGGGTAGGAGAGTATACTAGAAAAATACATTTAACTGCCTTGACATCCAATTTATCTTTGAAGTTCTTATATATGTGAACAAAACAAGTACCATACTTGGCATACGATTTATAAGGTATAATATAGTTAGAATAACTTCTCCCCAATAGTACTTGACATTATATCCATCAAAAGTGTTTTTGCACCTTCAAGCATATGGCGATTTTTTCTTTCAACAACTCCATTTTGCTGAGGAGTATTGGGGCAAGAGGTCTGATTTAATATTTCATGTTTCATAAAATACTCGCAAATAATATGTCATAAATTCTCCTCCATTATCAGTACAGATAATCTTAATAGGCAATTGGAATTATGTATTAATAAACATGTAAAATACTGGCATAATAACTTTCACTTTTCCTTGGATCTTATAAGACAAAGTAAATCAGGTACAATCATCAATAAATGTTACGGAATATTTATAACCATGTAAAAAAGTAGTAGAACATGGGCCCAAGACATAGAATGAATAACTTCAAATGGTTTTAAGGCTCTTCATTGATAGGAAATGATATACCATGGTGCTTAGTCTTGTGACAAGTATCATAATATAAAGTAAGATCATAATTACTAGCTAATCCTGGTAACAATGTCTTTATTTTTTATAGTGATAAATCCCTTAATTTGTGATGTCGGTTTGCTGCCATGAAGGTGGATACATCCTCTGTCTCAATCCTCCTCATTTTCTCATAGAAATGGAGCCATTTTTTCATACTATTATGACCAAAGATCCTTCTCGTCTTCAGTTCCTCAAATAAACAATATAAACAACTAGTAGACCGGAAAATTATTGAGCAATTTAGATCTCTAGTTAGGGTATATATGGACAACAAATTAATTGAAAGGCTAGGGACATGCAGGACATTATTAAGTATCCCCAAAGAGGTAATGATACTCCCTTTTCTGCTATAGGAGTATGTGAGCTATCAACCAACTTAATTCCATTTTTTCTTGCATCATCTAATATTCACGAAAATATTTCATATGTCCCACTATATGGTATGTAGCACCCGAATCAATTATCATAGTCTTGATTGAGAAGAAGACACATTACCCATTGCCATAAACGAGAAGGGGTATCCATAATTGCCTCAGGATTTGCAGTTGAAAAAGATGTTGCTCGTGATTCAGCCAATCTAGTTTTAATCTCTTCTAACCTCTTTTTCGTCTCTAGTAATGAGTTTAATCCAATCTTATGGGTCGCTTTATCACCATTATTATTGTAGTATGCCTTATTGTGATTGAAATTGGGTCAACCCACTAGATCCCAATAAGTTTCTTTCGTATGGCGAGACTTACTCCAGTGTGAATACTTCAATTTATCTTTTTCATCTGACATTGACTGTGACCGACTTGTAAACGACTTCTACCTCTACCACCAAATACTCCCTTACCTCAATGTACATAAGTAGGGTTCCATCCCACAAATGTTGTGTTTTTAGTGCCCATCTTACCTTCTTTTTTAAGATTCTTCCAGTCTTCTTCTCCCAATAATATGCCCGTCTTACCTTCTTTTTTAATGTTCTTCCTGTCTTCTTCTCTCAATAACATGGAGTAAACTCTACTAAGAGGTGAAAGTTCTTCCCTACTTAAAAATATTATTCTTGGTGATACTCCCACAATAAATCAAATACTTTTCGTAAAAGGTGAAAGTTCTTCCCTACTTAAAAATATTATTCTTGGTGATACTCTCACAATAAATCAAATATTTTTTGTTCTTCGAATTCCTCATTATGTTCCCTTGTACATGTCTGACATTTGGTTCTGGAAAAAAATGTAACTCTTCTCAGAGACCTCTATTTGGCCTTCCTCCTTAACGACATCTGTGTACCTTTTCTATGGTTTCATATTTTTTATTCTTTTTCTGAGCATATGCATCTACCTATTAGATATTTGAAGCTGATTTAAAAAACATGACAAATGATTCAAAAAACATAACGGTACTCCCTATAGTTGGATTCATAGATTGAATCAACCATGCACTCACCAATGCATTTTATCTTCACCACCTGAAGTAGGTTGAATCATCGCTTGGTCGAGAGATTTCTCATGTGAGATACTCCCACCTTCCTCTTGCCACGATTGCAAGTTCAAGCCCATTGCAAGTATTCTGTCCATCCATTTTGATGTTTGTAATTTAAAAGCCTTCTCCTTTTTCACTATTCAATGGATCTGCGTAGTAACAACTTTTACTTTATCAGATTGTCGCCCCTTTTTTGTTTTTTTGTTTTAGTAACACCACCTCTACGCAACCCATGTTTCTAGTCTGTACCTCAGAGCAGATTATTCAGATCTACACTACCTGATCTACACCACATGTGCACGATATGTCGTCCACCACTGCTTGATCTTCTTCACAGTGGTCAGTAAAAGAATGCTCCTAATCCCATTGATTAAGCTCTAATATCATGTTAATTTTTCTTAAAAATATTGCAATAGAATATCATGAATACATTAAAAGATAGAGGAAGAGAGGCTTAGCTGCTTCTTGGTTGCAATTGTTGAAGATTGAATTAATATTTATGTTTCTGCATTATTTTTATGTTTCTGTAATTTGAATTATGTAAGTGGGTCGTATGGATCCCAATGGATCAGAATATGATCCATTGGGAGCCGAGTATAATTAGTGTCACTAATGAAGGGCAATTTAATCTTTCAAGTCATAAGCCTATATAAATAATGCCCTAAGTGTACTTAGTGTGTTAAGCAAAGGAATAAAGAGAGAGAGGCAGTGACAACCATGGTGGCGTCGACTCCCTATTTCAAAGATTTTGTCGATTAATGAATGTATTAATTATTTTTCAAGTATGTGGGTTAATTTTCTACATGGTATCAGAGCCTAATCACATGGATTAGCGCGTGTTTTAACAAGATTCAAGCCTAGAATCATCATTTATTGATGATTGCACTCGTGTCACTTGGATTTTCCTAATGAAAGATAAATCAGACTGTGTACAATTATTCATCCAGCATTTTATCATATGATTAAAACTCAATTTGATAAAACTATTAAACGTCCTAAGGTCTGATAATGGTAGAGAATATGTGAATCAAAATTTCTCCACCTTTCTTAAACAACACGCAGATTATTCATGAACTTACATGTGTTGATACTCCCAACAAAACGGGGTTGCTAAAAGAAAAATCGACACTTGCTTGAAATTACTAGAGCTTTTTATTTCGGATGTACGTTGTTCAAACTCATACTAGTGGGGAAGCTTATTTTGGTACTCGCTTATTTAATAAATCGGTTACCTTCTAGAGTCCTTGGTGGTGTGAGTCCTGCTCATTCATGTCATGAAATCTTTTTTTCCTCTACTCCTATTATGCAAAGTCTTGAGTCTCGTGTTTTTGGTCAGTGTGTTGTTTTGTTCATATCCATCGTCAACATCGGGCAAACTTGACCCTCGTGCTATTAAATGCATTTTCATTGGTTATGCTCCAAGAAGAAGGATACAAATGTTATCACCCTTCCTCTCGTCGAGTGTTTGTCTCATGGATGTCACTTTTCAAGAAAATCAACCATTCATTTCATCTCTCTTCTGGTGGGGAGAAGACATTCCGACTTGATTCTAGTTGAGATTTTTCTTCCGGACATTAACATTCCTTATTTCCATCTTTTGATATGCCTTTCCGATATACAGAATTAGCTCTTCGGCCCACGCTCACCCACCTAACTTCGAAAGAATTGCTCGTGGACTAAAGCAAGTTCTACAAAAGTGGTGTATCAAAGGAAAAAACAACCTGAACCGTCCAACGGGTCAACCCCAAGTGTCCCGTGCAACCGGTGAGTATTGAAAACACTAATCCCATTAATTTCAACCTATTCCTTTGTATAATTGTGATCCTAACATTGATGATGACTTTACCTATCACCATTCGCTAAGAAAAGGAAAAGGTCTTGTGCAGTAATTCTATTTCCCAATTTGTCTCCTCCAAAAACCTTTCTTTGCAAAGACACAAAGTTTTATTGCAGAGCCATTGATTCATCAGAATCCCTAAGACAAGGTCTGAGGAAGCATTGAAGGATAAGAATCTGGGTTCAAGCCATGAATGACGAGGAGACGCGAGCTCGAAAAGAATGGAACATGGGAATTGTCCGAGAGACCAAAGGAAAGAGATCACTGGGTGTCACAGATGGATTACACTATGAAATACCTTCTGGTCTGATGGTAACACTAGACAGGTATAAAGCAAGGCTAGTGGTTGCAAAAGGGTATACACAACCCTATGGGATAGATTATGAGGAAACATTTGCCCCCGTGGCAAAAATGAACACAAAAATTCTTCGCTTCTCTTTGGCACACCTAATTCTCCAATGGGAACTTCATCGCTTTGATGTGAAGAATGCCTTTCTTCATGGCTAATTGAGAGGAAGAAGTTTATATGGAGATCCCTCCTGGGTATGACTCTACATGGTGAAGGGAATAAAGTGTATAAATTGAAGGCCTTATATGGTTTGAAACAATCACTATATTCTACACCCATTGAAATTAAAAAAAAAGATAAAGATAGAGTAAGCCGAACCATATGAAGATGTTGGTAGATATCAAAGATTGGTAGAAAAACTTATATATGTCACTATCACAATACCTAACATCAGTTTTGCAATCGGTTATGTAAGTAGATGGATGCATTTCCCATCTAAGCATCACATGAGTATTGTATTTCACATTATCAGATACTTGAAGTCATTAATTACTTATGGTTTATTATATGCCCCACATTCATCACTTGATCTAGAAATCTATTCAGATGCCAATTGGACTGACTCCAATGTTGATAGAAAGTCTAACTCATGTTATATAATATGCGTAGGAGGCAATATAGTGTCTTGAAAGAGTAAGAAGCAATATGTAGTGGCTAGATTAAGAGCAGAGACAGAATATCGTGCAATTGCTCTTGGCATCTGTGAAGGTTTATAGATTTTATCACTATTGGAAGAAATTGGCTTGGGAATGATTATTTCAATTAACTTTTTCACTTATAGTAAAACAACTCTGCAAATGACTTCTAATAAAGTCTTTCGTGAGAGAACCAAGCATACTGAAGTTGATTGTTACTTTATTAGAGAGAAAGTTTCACAACAAATTTTCAATATTATTCAGGTTCCTTCTAAAAATCAATTGGACGATATTCTTACAAAACCAGTTGCAGTCAATGGGTTAAAGAAAGCTCTCGGCAAGTTGGGTGTTTCAACTCTTCAACACCCAACTTGAGGGGGCGTGTTGCAGATTGAATTAATATTTATGTTTCTGCATTGTTTTTATATTTCTTTAATTTGAATTATGTAAGTGGGTCGTATTCCATTGGGAGCCGAGTATAATTAGTGTCACTAATTAAGGGCAGTTCAGTCCTTCAAGTTAGAAACTTATATAAATAATGCCTTAAGTGTACTTGGTGTGTTAAGCAAAGGAATAAACAGAGAGAGGTTGCGGCAGCCATGGTGGCGTTGACTCCATGTTTCAAAGATTACGTCCATTGATGAATGTGTTAATGATTTTTCAGGTATGTGGGTTAATTTTCTACAACAACACCCTTTTCTCCCTCCTTTCTTTTCACACAAAAAAACTCACGGTAACCCTAATGGGTTTACAATTTATAATAAAGAACTTTAAATTCTAAAAATGCCCCTATACTAAAGATATTCTTCCTGACAACTCCTTTTAGATCTAGACCAGAACGGATCTACATGGATCTAGATCCAAGTTTGTTTCTTCAAAATTTAGTTGAGACAACAAAAAATTGTGGAAATATTGGAAAGAAGCTTTGCTTTCCTTCAAACTAGTTAAAGAAAGTTGAGTACCAGCAATGAAGTGCAACCAAGTTTAAAGAACTTAAACTAAATGTGTACACCTTACTTCCAAGTGTAGCGTTGTAGTACTCGTATATTCTTTTACCATTTATGTCTAACAAAGTTATACAACCGTTTTACTTGCTTATTTCAAATGTCTATATAAAGAAAGTAAGCTTCTTAATATTAGTCACCAAAACCAAGCATTTTCTCATAATAATATACTCAGGATAAGCAAATAATGAACCTCTCATAAGAGAGGAATTTTACAAAAAATCAATCCATAAGGCTTCTATCACACTTTATTGTATACAAGAGTCATATTTATAGAGGAAATAGAGTAGCAATAGGAGAAACAACAACATTTGAGAGTCGTTGGACCCCCTAAGGTGTTGATGGCCCGAGTGGCCTCAATTGTCCCGTCTTAATACCCTCCTCAAATTGATGATATGTTAACTGGCAGTTTGCTAGTGAGTGATTGAAGCCTTATATCTTTCTCAAATGCTTTTCGTTTCGTTTCTTTGCTCAAGTTTACATTTGTTTTGAAATCCTTTATTTTAATACTTAAAAGAAAACTTCTAGAATAAAACTTCAATGAAAGTAATTAAGATCTTGAAAATAATACAAACCTAAAACCTAAAAAGTTTTCAAGATATTTTACTAAAAGCATAAGAAAAGGTTCTAAAAACATTGATCGCTTAAGTAGGTTCTCTAATATGACAAATAAATTCATAAAAACTCAGATATTATAAGAGGCCAATATGTATCAATGATTCAATAAGCACCAACCGAGCTTAAGGAAGAGCTGGAACCATCCAAAGCTTTGAGGCTAAGCTTAACTCTGAGCTTTAAGGCTAAGCTTTAACTCGAGCTTTAAGGCTAAACTCAAATCATACAATCAATCACATCAAAACACCAAGGCCCTTAAATAAATCACTAGCTCAAACATGACTCTATGAATCCAAGGATAAGAGAATCCAACATGATGATCAAAATTGGGTTTTTAACAAGATACATGAAAAACTTCTTTTATGCAATGTTTTCAAAGACTTGCGAATAAAAATTATGCATATCATTTTGAAAAACAACTATCCGTATTAAGCGCAACAAAATTATCATGAACAAGATAAGCTATCCAAAAGCACAAGATATCAAATAATAATTAAGTGCATCTTAAGACATTTACTAATCTCCAACCAATGACCAACACCATATAGGATGTCATAATCCCAACTAAAGCACCTTAAAACAAAGGTCTTGAATAAACAGTCAACACTAATGACATATAGCCACAACAACACAGAAATCTTAATCATGTGAAGATGTAACTTAGTGTTTAAAAATATTCTACCCTAATAAAGAGAGGCCAATTAGGATGTCATAATCCCAACTAAAACACCTTAAAACAAAGGTCTTGAATAAACGGTCAACACTAATGACATATAGCCACAACAACACAGAGATCTTAATCATGTGAAGATGCAACTTAGTGTTTAAAAATATTCTACCCTAATAAAGAGAGGCCAACCAATCAACAACAACAACTAAGCCTTTTCCCATACTAGACGGGGTCGGCTAACCAACCAATCGATCTCCATAAACAAATATCAATAACTTGTAAGTACGAACCAAACAGTAGGTCAAGTGGGATGGATCGGGTCTGATCCATTGGACTCGATCTGATGTGTTTGGTTTAAGAGGGGGGCTAGGGTTTTTTTCATAATGCTTGAGAGGAAGAGTTTGGTGGATGTGAGAAGCAAGAGTTGAATTGATCTCCTGAAGTCCTATGACATCCTGCAACAAAAGAAAACAAGCCAAAGGAGAACCCATTCCTCTCTTTTGCCAATCGCATACTCCATCTCTCTCACCACATACCACCTCTCTCTCTCTCTCTTGCTTGATTACCAACATCGCCAACACTCCACCGCTGTATCATCGCTTTGACCACCCATCACCTAAAAGGATTTTACTTTCTACCACCTTTTTTCAAGATGGAAAGCAGCATGACCACCACTGCGGGAGATGAACCGCGATGGTCGATGGAGCTGCCGCTGCGATGGCAACTCCAGCATCGAATCCCAGAAAGAACGACAGGCTATGAGAAGGCCTGAGGGAATCCAAAAAGGGACTCCCGACGGACGCCATCATCCAATGACAAGATCTTGGTTGCATCAAGACGCCAACTGTGAAAGTTCACGTTGCTATCGAGCAGCTAAGGCTACACTCCACCCTTCTTGTCCACTAGTGACGCCCCTCTATTTCCCGCAAGTATCTTTATCCCGCAAGTATCTCACTATCGACGCCCCTCTATTTCCCTGTAAACAAAAGAAAACAGGAGGGATACTTACTCACGCCAGCAATCAGAAGAACGTCGTTTTCTGGTGATGACTACCGATGACTCCTCTGGCGGTATTTCATCCATACAAGGATAACATGAAGGAGGCACTACAATGCTTACCCACAAATCCACGCCCTAATCGGAGTGGTGGGTTTCTCCCTAACAAAAGAAGATATTATGACTATGGATACTAAGATAAAGACAACATTCCAGACTATGTCAAGAAACACAAGGGCTTCGAGTATCCCCAATCGGCACGGTGCTCTTTGAGCTGCCTCACCGCCTTCTATCGAACCATCATCGACGATCCTCATTGCCACTCAATTGCCCCACCTCTCTCGATTAGGCTCTGATACCATGTAAGCAAATACTAGTATGAAAACCCGAATCAAACTTTATTCAATAAACCTCTCATAAAAGAGAAATTTTACATAAAATCAAGTAATAAGGATTCTATCACACTTTATTGTATACAAGAGCGTTATTTATAGAGGAAATAGAGCAGCAAGAGGAGAAGCAACAACATTTGAGAGCTGTTGGACCCCCTGGTGACCCTTGGTTCTAGTGGCCGTGGTGCCTGGTGGCCTCAATTGTCCCTTCTTAACACTTAACTACATGGATTTTTTGCATTCTAACTTCAAAAGAGCGATATTATGCTCTATGATTTTCTTCCCACACTTTAGAGGCTTTTCTCTCTAAGTGTTCAGAATCCAAATCTTCACAAGTTTTACATTGCTGCTTGCGTCTCTTGTCTTTGATTGATGCTTACTGATCCTTGTGTGGCCACATACGCACAACGATATCTTCATTTCTATCATGGACATCCTTTATGCATGTTGATAGTTGACTGCCCGAATTAAACTTCTGTAGGTTATTATTTCATAGAATCATTCAGAACTGATTAATGATGGCTTAGAGTTAGGGAATTTAAAGTGCTGTCTATTGAGCTGCTGATTGGTCGGTATTGAAATATGTGTCTAGGGGAAAGTGTTTTATCCTGTACAACAAGACAATTGCCCACTTCCACAAGTGTTCAGATTTTTTTGAATTTTGAGGTTCCCCAAGCCATGCATGAATATTTGTCTTCCTTTTCCTTTTTTGAGGGCACATGCATGATGTTGTTGAACGCTTCTTTTGGAAAGAAGCATGCATTTTTCATATTTTTAACTGAAATGAAGCAAAAGCTTTTACTTTTCGATGATGCAAAAGTTATCCGTACTTTGCATTTCCATATTTTCTTATTTGTCCCAAAATGGGTAATCAAAACTTTAACTTTTGGTCGTGCTTATTGTTTTGTCATGTCAGTAGTTGCTCCCAACTGTCAGCAGGGGCGGAGGGAAGGAGGAACCTGCAGGGGCCATGGCCCTCTGGTATTTAAAAAAGCTTTGTTGCCTCATAGATATTTGCATATAGGATTCTATTTATTACTATACAAGTTTAATGTGGTTTAGCAAATTCAGAAAAGATGTGTTGTCAGTAAAACTAGGCCTCTATCAAGAAAGTTTCTTACTTTCTTTTATTTCATAGATTGGAGGAAATGACAAAATTATTTACTAATTATTAAGGTATGACAATCAATTATATGTATATAGTAATTTCCAAAGTACATTAACAATATGTATATATTATTTAATAATTATTAAAGAAACTTTCTTTTATTAAGGGATGACAATCTTTGATACAATGTAGTAACTATTAGGGCTTGGTGTAGCAAAAAAACATTATTAAGGCTTGCAGGGGCCATGGCCCCTAGTACCCCCCTAGAAACATGGTGTGTTTAGTATGGATATGTGCCAGTTCATCTAAATTCTGTTTGTCAATCCTTAAATCATGATAGACTTCTGTGTTAGTCCTTTCCTATTTACAATCTTCTGCATCATAATCAGACACTTTAATGTCCTAATACATGATATATGCTTTCATGTCTCCTGCAAGTTTAGTTTCATACATACCTTGCTGACTCTCCTTTTGTTGCTGGTCGACGATTAATTTTTGTGATCCCCAATCTCATTCATAGTGTTCTACTAACAGCCTAGCCGCCTTAGTCGCTACCTTCTCACCTAATCACTCAAGTATCCACAACCCAAAGTGACCTAGTTCTTAGTTATAGCAACCTTAAAAATCTTAATTTTAGGACTTCTATTATAAAACTGCATTAAGCTTCCTTTTAAATTAGGATGTGATGATTGTATGGGCATGGCTCGCTGAGCCTCTTTATGTTGAATCAAGAGAACGAATGTTGTACATTTGAATTGCTTAAAGGAACATATCATATGAATATTTTGCAGTCTTGCCCCCCCCCCAAGGACAAAATCCTGGTTCCATCCCTGACTGTCAGTTTGCAATTCATACTCACCAAAAGTACCTCTCAAAAAATGGCAGATGATTTATTTGTATTTGTTTATATGGAAAATTAGATTGTGAAAATGTTAAGAGGGAGAGGACGACCACAAAAGTGTTGGGAAGAAACTATAAAGAATGATCTAGTTTATATTAAGTTAACTTCTAGCACGTCACATGATAGGGCTATGTGGAAACAAAGAATCCATGTAGGCAACCCCATCTAGTATGGGAAAAGGCTTAGTTGTTGTTTATATAGACACCGTTGGTTTAGTCCATTAACAAAGTTCACCTTGAAGACATTATTCTCGACCCCTCATTTCTTGATCAATATATTATTTTACCTTGAAGCAGTAATTTCAGTAGTTGATACTTGTCTTTGTACGAAAGGTTACTTGAAGAACCAACAAGATTGATCCCTTTGCATATCATGGATGGAGTTACCTGACTTTGTAGAACTTGTTCTATATGTGAGCAGGGTCCTATTCATGAACTCTATTGGCAGATCTTATATAGTATGCATCTCCGAATGGAGTTCCATACTATATTCATTTCTATGCTCTTATTGAGAGGTTGAGGAAGAAACTATGTTATTCTCCTGCCTTCTTTTGGATCAAAATTGTTGGTGCCAAGATATGGCTACAACTTATCCCTCTTAAGTCTCAGTTTCTTGCGTTCATGTCATTTGATGTTTCTAATTTATTCAAGTGCATTTAAGGTTGTCTTGCAAAAATGATATCCTTTGCATCAGAAAAGTAAATGATGACATAGATTATAATTAATCATTTAGTTGGGCATTTCACCATGTTGTGGCTGAATTTCTAACTTGCTTTTGTGGTATGATGCTTTGAGAGTTAAATGAAGCATTTTCTTTCTCTCTCTCTCTCCTGCTCCGTTTTGTGGTATTCATGTATCCATAGGGTGTATTACATTGTTAACTTCATCTTCAGGCTTATCAAGCTTTTGGGCTCCATGGTGGTTTTTTGACGTTCATTGTCTGTGTGTTTATGTTTGTCGCTCGGATTTCACATCTTTCTATCAGAAGTTTTGGCTGCAATTCCATTGGGTACTTTCTTAACTTTCTCTTCAAGTGATTGATCTTACATGCATGTGGCTTCTAGTATGAGGAATTTGTCAAACTGTGCAAGGTTTCTGTTTCATTCAACTTTCTTTTGCGTTATGTTCAATGATTTCCATATCTTTCAGTCCACTGAAAATGATTGTGAGTAACCAAAAGTATGGAATCAGCTTTTTGTGATGGTGGGATCCACTTCATTTCTGTAAGGTGGATTTTTTTTGTTCAAAGCTGTGATCAATCCTCATGATGGGATCCAGTTCCTCACTCCTATCTCTGAAGTATTGAGTCAATAGATGAATCAAAGCAAATGTTGCATTGAATCCATCATTGAAGTTCTCTACTGTTGTAATACAACATCTTGGATCTGAAATTTAAATGGGTGCTGCTGGTAGTGGTGCTAGAGCATTTGGTTTGAAACTGGAATTCATTGTCATGTCTGGGCTTGCTAGATGCATAACAAACCATGTGCACCCTTCAAGCACGACTATGATTTGCCATTTGTCTAACGGTTTTGGAGAAGAACCTCAAGTCTGTATGTCAATCTGGTTGATGTTCATTTTTGTCAGGATGTTCTTTAGGAAGTTCACTCCACTTTTTGTTTATATTATGGTGTAAAGATGAAACTACAGGATAAGAGTTACACTGCCTGGCAAATGCATTTTGCATCGTGAAGGTTTATTTTTACCCTTTTCATAAATAGTCTTCACGTTTGTGGTCAGCTCAATAAAGATCCATCCAGTTCTTTCTTGTCACTCATTTCCTACTTGGTTAATGAAATAATGTGATATATTTATAGGTTGTCTGTTGGCATCTATTAGTTAATTTATTATTCCACTTATTTTTAGTTTATCTGTATGTTGTTCGTCACTTTCTCATGTGGGAACGAACATTGTTTCAATGTTATGTTTGATGGAGAACACTTTGGCAAGTTATTCTTTGGGTATTTTCAGGTCATTGGCAGGGTATATTGTTGCGTTGATTCCATCACTCTTATATAGTGTCTATTTTGGTGGGTTCCTTGTTCAATTCGTGGTTGAGAAGATGGGCATGATGGGTTCTCTTCCTCCTCCTTATGGTTAGTTCTGGGCGTCCTTTCAATGATGATCATCTATAACTTAAAAGTTTTTCAATTTAACTCACTTAATAGCCCTTTGTATCACAAAACTCACTGGGTAATTGTATTTAAATCATTTGATGGTTTCTTTACCTGGAGTTGGGTATCATTGCTTTCAAACTGACTTTTCTACATACTTGCAAGCTTTGTTAGTAGGGTATGTTTAATGGATGCAAACTATTAGTATATGGTTACTGTGAAAATACATCCTTGCAGGATATTTTGTTCCAGATGTTATTGTTGCAGCTACAGTTGGTGTTGTAACTGGCTGGTGCATGGGCCCATTAATTCCCGTTATCGGCCATTTGTTAGCCAGATCATTTATCATCCATAGCCTCTTGCATGTTAGTGTTGCTGCCATGGCACTGTCATCTCAACTTTTTCCTTATAGTACCTCTGCACCAAAAAGAGTTGTGCTTCAGCATACGTATAGGACAGTAGGTATGTAAGTACTTTCTGTCAGATCATGTTTTGAATTCGTCATCTTTTTTAGTTTTTTATGTATTCAACTTTAAGCATCTGGTGAATTTGGTTTTTGCTAGTTATGTCTCCTTTTCCTGTCTTCAATTTCTTTTCATTATCTGTAGTATTTGTCAGAACTTCTTTGACCTAATAATAACTTTCACCGTATTCCTGGTGGATTTAAGGTGTTGTATTGAAGCTCTAAATGTTACTCTCTTTATGAGGTTTGTCTCGTTGGACCATGTTCAAGTTTGATTTCCATGCATGCATGTGGTTGAGGCACTTGTCACATCATTTTCTTTATTCTCCAATTTTATTGCATTGGAGAGACGAGGATTACTTGGCTTATAAGATTATTTAATAAAATATAGAAAAACCAAAAGATGCTTGAGTAATGGAGGAAGAGTATAATTATACCCATATACAAGAGCAAGAAGACATTCAGAATTGTGCAAAATATCAAGATATCAAGTTCAGCCATATTATGAAATTATGAGAAAAAATTATCCAATGTAGATTGAAACAAATATTGAGTATAATAGTGAACCAATTTGGATTCATGCCCGAAAGATGTACTATTAAGACATCTTATGAATTGTTTTATAGCAAAAAAACCTTCACATGGTATTTATTGATCTAGAAAAAAGCTTAGATAGTGTGCCAAGAGATATTCTTTGGAGAACTTTTGAAAATAGAGGTATCCATGAAGGAATAAAATTTTTTGTTTAGGTTAATATTGGATTATATCAACAGTCAGCTTTAAATCCATATTTATTTGTGTTGGTTGTTGATGAGTTAACAAAACATATTCAAGATAAAGTTCCTTGGTGTATGTTATTCGGGGATGCCATTGTATCAGTGGATGAGTCTAAGGAAAAAGTTCATACGAAATTAGAACTATAGAGAGAAACTTTAGAAGGTAAAGGCTTTTGACTTAGTAGAACAAACACAAAATATATGAAATGCAAGTTTGATCGGTTACCTCAAATGACATAGAAATTAAGATTGACCCACATTGTATCCTATAAGGAAAGTTTTAAGTACTTAGGGTCAATTTTTTAAAGTGATAGAAAATTGTTGGAGATGTTATAAATAGAATTAACGAAGGTTGGTTAAAATAAAGAGGTGCATCCCTTATAAGGAAAGTTTTAAATACTTAGAGTCAATTTTTGAGAGTGAGAAAAATTGATGGAGATGTTATACAGAGAATTAACGAAGGTTGATTAAAATAAAGAGGTGCATAAAGTATTTTATATGAAAAGAAGATACCATTAAAGTTGAAAGATAAATATTATAGAGCAACAATTCAACCGGCTATGCTTTATGGTTCTGAGTGTTAGGCAGGTAATTATCAATATTTATAAAATAGGCGTGGTAGAAATGAAGATATTGAGATGGATAAGTGGTCACGGAAGAAAAGATCGTATACATAATGAGGTTATTACAAACAAATTGGGAGTGACACCAACAAATGACAAAACGAAGAAAAATCGTTAATGATGGTTTGGACACGTAGAAAGATGACCAAAGGAAGCTCCAGTAAGAAGGAACGAGAAACTAGATTGTTAAAATGTTAAAAGAGGAAAGAGAAGACCATAAAAGTGTTGGAAGGAAACAACAAAGAATAATCTAGCTTATGTTGAGTTAAATGTTAGCATGGATAATCAAGCCTTATGAAAACAAAGAATCTATGTAGCCCACCCCATCTAGTATGAGAAATGTTTAGTTTTTGTTGTCTATTGCATTGGAGTACGTGCTTTTGGATCATGAAAGATCTCTTTTATTACCTAACTCCTTATAAGTTCATGAAACCCCATTATGAACAGTAATTTTGACATCCCATTCTATATAAGAAAAACACTTATATTCGTATAGCTTTATATTATACAATACGGGAGATATCTTATCGTATCATGAAAAAATCGATACATTAAGAGTAGTGTATCACACATTAGCAATGTATCAGCTTGTATCGTGCGATACTGGGGCATATCGCCCATATCATACGGCGATATGTACCTAGTTTATTAAGAATAACATAAATAGATGCAAAACCTTCTATTTTATGTATGTATATATGTACATATGTATGTAAAATTATATGTTTATTTGTGTGTATGTGTTGTGTGCATGTGTAACAAGACGAGAAGGATATCTTAAAGGGCGGGCTAAAATATGGAAATTAGGACCTGTTAGTGATATAAATTTGAGCCAATTTGCCCCATCCAAATTCAGTAAAACTAATTAATTATGGAGTGAAACTGTTAGTACCTAGATTTGCTGCAACAAAATTAAGGTTTTCCTGAAGAAAAAAAAATCTTGTTGGTTATTGTGACAATTGTCACTTCAATAACAAAATGTAGAATTAGGACCAAGACTTTTGGGGTCATTAAATCATCTAATTTATTAATTCTCCATTTGAGCAAACTAAGTATTATTTGCTTGTCTTCAATTTTTCAGGCTGATTTTAAAAACTTTTGGATGAAGAGTCCATAAATACACCCATAGGAACATGCAATATAAGATATCACTTGTTATACCTATATATTAAGATAATTTTGTTGTTTATCGTGCATATTGCACAATAGGTAGGATATGTGTTGTATTGGGGGAAATCTCGATACAATATGCCCCTCGTATCGCTAGGAGGAGGAGAAAAGATTATTTAGTTGATGATATGTGATTCTTCTTTTTCAATAATGGAAGTTGTAAATTTAAAGAATATTTTCTATTTCAACGAAAGTTGTACTTGTAAACGGATCAATGTTTATCTTAATTTTGATTTATAATAATTATTTATTTTTAAAAAATTTATGAATTTTTCTTGATGTTAAAAATATTTTTAGGAAAAATTTGACATAACCGGGATTGTCAATTCAAGAAATTTGATTCTTATGAGCTTTGGAGGAGAGAGCAAGGATCCTTTTGAGAAGGGAAAGAGACATGTTATACGATACATGGGTCAATGTTGTATAATACAATATTGGGGTGTATCATACAATATTGGGGCTATATTGCACCATATCATACGATACAGTGCGACACTATCTATGAATGGTAAATTGCAATTGAGGTACTTGAATCGTATTGATTCAGTTACCGATATACTATAAAATCATATCACATCATACGATGCAGTTTGGTTAGAAAAGCATGTTATTCAATAAAGATATATGCCTTGTTTTATCATCTGTTAAATATAGTAATTTGATTTATGCTTTGCTAGAGTATCTTCTTTTACTTGTCTCCGTCTTTAAGGTCCAACTCTGGGATGCCTGAATCATTTTGATCATCAAGTACCATGGTACTAGCCTTAAGGGGCGTTTTCCGACTTGGTCAAGGGGTTGATTCCCCTTCAAGTTGGAGAAGGTAGTTAGTCCAATACTGTTGGCAGGCATCTTGCACCATGAGCCCAAAGCAGCAGGTTAACTTATGGGGTGAAAGGGGCAGGATCGGTGTTTTGTGATGCTGAAACGGTGTTAATGTTTCTCTATTGTAATATGGTTCTCAGTGTTATTAGGAAAAAGGAAATCACGCACTGTTTAAGTGGCTTCCTGGATTTTGTGCGTCTGATAACTTTGTATCTTTCCCCTTCAACTCACATCATAGATATAGATGCTCAATTGTCAAGTTCATGCTTTTAACCTAATGGTATTATTTGCTTCTGTCATGAATCTATGTGATCTTGGTTTAGACAATTTCCATCATCTATATAATTCGATTTTGCTAATTCGGTTTCTGTGTCTAAACGGATCCTGGTTGCTCTTCTTCTGGTTAATTGGAAAGCTAGTTGGTTTTATGCAGGTTCTCTGTTAGAAATTGAATTGGGCATCAACAAAAATTTCCTTTTCTTTCAGACATTGGAAGTTTATGAGTATGGCCAATAAGCTATCCAGACATAATGTAGGTTGTTTGGACTCTTGTCCGTAATAGTCCAAGGACTTTTCGTTTTCTTCTTGACTAATTAAGTCAAGCCAAGCGAATTCTGACACAAACCTAGAGCTAGATAAACCAAATCCTATGCTTACTTGTTTAAGTGAAAAATCAAACTTTTGTACAAGTTTGATCATGAAAATGAAGCCTCTTACACTTGAGCTTGTTTGTTTAATTGGGAAGGAAAAGCCCATGCAAGTTATATTGTCATGGCCTTTTGAGTTAAAGCTGGCAACCAAGTAGTGTCTGTGAGTGTCGTGCTTGTGTGTGTGTGTAGGAACTCAGTTGAACAAGCCGGTATGAATAAATCCCAGCTATAGATCACTTGTTCATACTTACGCCCTTATTAGCTATGGAATCTATCCTATGTTCTGTTCATCTGCCTTGTGAACCAACACAGATAAGCTTGTCATGAGCCAAGTACCAGTCTTATTTATGATAACCGAACTGCTATGTTGAACTCTGTGTTACTGAAGTTGTCCATCCATATCTTTCTTCAGGAGTTTTTTCTGGCCCACAGACTTTTCCAACCATAAGAGAAAAAGTACTTTGTCTCTGATGAGAATCAGATAAGTAGTGAAGAAATAAAAAACCATTGGAATGCCAAGGGCATCCTAGTCATATCAATTACTGGCAGGAGCTACTCATATGTCAACTTATAGTTTTATTAGACTTATGCAATACTAGTTCTTTTCTTGGAAAAATGCCATACTTCAGAAACTTTAAATTAATGAGTAAAGAACACAAGTAGGTCATCATCTAGTTATATTGTTCTTCATTCAAAAACATATTATAAGGATGCATTATCTTGATTGTCTGAGTTGGTATTTGGACTTTCAAGTAACTTTGCAGTCGTCTTATTTATTGTCTTTTGTTGATGGGCAATGGCAGATGCCACTACAATAGAGAAGTCCAGCTATGATCTTTCTGTGGTTGATTCCAATTCTTTGGCCTTCCTTTTCAAATATTCACCTGAAGCAGCAAATATATTAGAGATTGAGCCAAATCTTCTTTCTGAAAGGTCCTTCGTATCGGATCAAAGTGAATGGATGGTATGCCGTTTTATCACTGATGTGCATGCTTTCAAAGGCAAATATGTGTGGTTCGTTAAAGGAAACTCATAAAAATTACCGCTGCATGGATATAAATTGGTGAATTCTGAGTTGTAATTTTTTAAATAATATAATTATGTTCTTTTTGTTTCTTTCTCCATTTTTATATATCTTTTCTAATGTAAGCTTTCTATTTGTTAAATTATCTCATCATAGATGGATGGGTTCTCTCTCTCTCTCTTATACTCACTAAATTGCTTTGCTTGGGTCTTTATTGTTGTCATGAAACAAATAACGATGCGTAGTCTGTAGCTTGTCTTGTGTGTTGTACAGTAGCACAAGGCATATGGATGAAATACTTTTTTCAACAAATAGTATAGATGAAAAATCCTTAACATCTTCATTGTACCAGAGAACAAATGACCAAAAAGCCTAAAAGGTGGAACTACAAACGGGTGGCTCGTGGCATAAGGCCATTAACACAGCTGCCTTGGGCCCTCGAACTTTAAGCTCGTCAGACTATCAATTTTGGAGGCCCTAGTATGTTTGGCACCAAATTTTGGGGCCACAGTTGTAATACCCAATTTTATAGGCACTTTGACTTAGAGTTTAGACCCCATATTTAAAAAATCGGTTTAGGCCTAACCTTGGGTTGAGGGTTGAGCCACCCCTGGAACTACACCTAATGCTTATTTGCAAAGTAATAGTTGATTGATTCCATACATTTAAGACAATCAATATGGAACGTTTCCAATAGGAGGTTGAGAAACATAAATAACTGACAAGGACATAACAAAAATGTTTCAGTCTAGAGCTAGGTAGGCAATGTTTACTTGGAAAACAAGGCTTTACTATTGTTTTGACAGTAGTCGCTAGATTGTATTTCATGGTTCAACACTTTCTCTTGATCTTGTTGATATCATGTATATTATTAGCTGGTACAGTTGAAGTAATGTCGTGCTATTGGGAACACTGAGTGTGTGTGTGTGTGAGAGAGAGAGAGAGAGAGAGAGCAACTTGTTCACTTCCCTCTTTTGTGCAGGGACTTTTTCCTGTCTCGTATTTATTTTCTGGAAGCCTCAAATTTCATGCAAAGGGAGATGATATCTTCAAGCGCTACTCGCATTTCCCCTACTTATTCAGAAACAAACCAACAGAGGAGTCTAAGCCAGAACAGCGCAAAGTCTACCTTGAACTCTATCAAGGGTAAGGTCAATCTTTTCTTCGTTACCAATGTCAGCTTTATCAAGCCAGCCATGTCATAGTATCGATGTGCTGCGGTTTTCTCTGAATTTTCAGGTCTCTTGAGGAGGTTTGGGTTGCTGTCCTTAATATATCAGGTCCACTGTCAGGGTGGTCCTTTGCTGACAACACAATACTGGGTAGGTACTTGTGTTTACCTTTAATTAGCCTCCCTTGTTGTGATCAACTCTCATGGCATGACTACTGAAAATCCGTGCAGGTCCGGAGAGAATAAACGGAGGCCCTCCATCTTACATCTGTAGATTGAGTGGAAGAGGTCAGGAAAACTGGACATTCTCGTTGGAGGTGAGATTGTGTACACATAAGTTAACACACTCTTTTTCTCTCTCTCTCACACACACACGCACACAGACACATGCCCGCATGCACACACGATGTACGTCAGTTGATCCTGTGGTTGTCTTGCAGGCTAACACTTCTGAGGATTTGAGAGTTGACCTTGCTGTAATAGACCAGTACTTGGTCGACGATGCTAGGAAACTGAAGGGGGCTTTTCCCAATTGGGTAGATGTTGTTGCTTACTCGAGCTACTTTTCAAGCTATTTCTTCTGAAAATGTTTGCCTTGCAGTTTAATCTTGATTACGGAGCTGATCCTAGCATTCTCTTCGCTGCTTTTTTGTGTATGAACGGTGGTGGGTCTCGCTAAATGAAAATTGTTCTCATATTGCATCCCCGCATATACACACACACCCCGCTGTAGCAACCAAAACCTTGGCCGAAGTCCTTAACGTGGTGAGCCATCCGAGGCCAGCCAAGGCATTGCTAGTCTCTCTCTCTCTCTCTCTCTCTCTCTCTCTCTCTCTCTCTCTCTCTCCTGGTTTTATGCTCGGGTTGTGGTTTACTTGTTGCATGGTAAAAGGTTTAGTTGTTGTAGAGAGAGAAAGTGAACCTCATATATGTTAGCTAGTATATTGAGACAAATCTTAATAATCCATTTTGAGTACATTTTTACTTATTCACACACACACACACACACACACACACACACACACATATATATATATATATATAATATATATATATATATATATGTATTACTTTTCGAATAAAAAAATCTAACAACTCGTCATGGTTGAGATTTATTTGGATATTATAGTATCTAAGTATGTTAGTGTATACACTTAACACTTTTTATAAATAACTAAATCTATCTAGCTATCTCCATGTGTGTGTGAGTATAACTATATGTAGTTAGAGAGAGAGAGATGTGTACGTATTGTTCTTCATAAAATAGTTTAGACAGAGGCTCCTTTCAGGACAGAGTCTATTCAGCCCTACTTCCATATTTTCTACAAGCAATTAGACCACCACTATCAGTTGAGGCGAAAATCTCACTTGCCATAACAGTCCAGACTTTTAGACCATGAGTAAAATAAAGTGGCAACCCAGTCCTACACATTAATCACGACTCTTGGATATTCTATTTGACTTTCGTTTTCATCCAAATAATAATAGCAACGAAGAATTACTTCAACCCGAAAGGTGAAGCCCTCTGTACCCGAAACTCTTTTTCCATTTTTCTACAATGGGTCTAAGCCAGATTATGCGCCGTGAGTTATGGAAATCATAACCCTCAATTTGTGAGTCGACCCCCTAGCAAGATGAGCTGCTGTTCTTCACCAAAATCCTTTTCATTTTATTTAGACTTCTCAAACATTGAGGGGTGGGGGTCAGTTACATGAATCGCTCACATATTAGACTTTGATTTAGGGATGGCAATTTACTCGACTTGATCAAGTTCTGGATTGGGTAAGGATAACATGCATCAATCCATACATGACCCAATATTTACCACACACACACACACACACATATATATATATATATATAACCCCATACCTATCGGGAAAAAGAAAACCTGAATCTATGCCTGCCGTGTGGACATCTCTCGTTTGATTTTGTGTTATATTAGCATTTAATTGCAAAAAGTAAGATTGTATTCATATTATTTCATTTTATTATTTTTAAGGCCTTTCTTTCACTCTTTTAAAATAGTCATCATCTAATTCTTTAACACTTTCTGGCTGAAATTTGAACGTACGACTTTCTTGCAAATTTTTATACTTGGAAACAATCATGCTTAAAATAAAATTAAAAAAAACTTTTGAACTTATCAGGAAAGCAAGACAGTTTATTCGAAACCACGAAAGAAGTGGGACCACTTCACATAAACAAATCTTGCTTTGTCCCTAATCACTTCAAGGAAACGTTAGAAAGATTAATGTATTAAAAAAAACAATTAACGGTGTAGTAACATCCCGCCTCACACCACATGCACTCAAATGGAATTTCCTGTAGGATGACAGATGGACCCGACAAGAATACTCAATAGAGGAGATCACATTTTCATCGTTCTAGAGGCTTAAGTGATAAAAATGATAAATATAAAAGTACAACCATACTTTTAGTTTAAGTATTAAATCTATCTGTCGAGACAATATAAACATATGGTAAATAGCCACATGTATACATGCTTAAACATTATATCAACATATCGATGATTGAAATTCAAATTTGAAAAAATATATGTTGGTACTTTTTATATGTGCAATAAATGTACCTAATACTATTTGTTTTTTATTTAAAAATCAAACTTGAAATCTTTAAGGATATTAAAGTATGGATGAGTGTGTGCATAGACTCTACTCTCTATGAGCTTCCAAACAACTTTTCATACCACTTTAGTAGGCAATCTAAGCCATCTGTGCAACGATCACATGGATAGTGCAAATCGGTCTTATGTCAACATTGATGTGAAGATCTATCACATTTAAGACATATGATCGTACAAACGATGATGATAGTCAAACAATATCTAGCACTTTATTGACAACTTCTACTCTCTCTTTATATATATATATATATATATATATATATATATATATATGTTATACCAACTCACACTTAGTGGATTCCTCTAAAGTCATACAAGAGTGAGGTTTATCTTTTCAGTCATAAAGCTTCCTTAGCCTGGGACTGAAATAAATGAACCACGCTCTTCACACATTTAGCAAAAGTCAATTTTGATGGGGCAAAGCATGGTTGGTTGTATGGTGTCAGTTGATGTATAACGACTGGAATCAGTCAGGCAGTGGAGTACAAAAACATAACTAGATCGGATGTAGGGGTGGTATGGAACCTGAACCTGACACGAAAAAGTTTCAGTCTACAGTGGAGTTTAGGCACCCTACGTGGTGTCTAAGGTCATTCCAAAGCTACCCAACCAAAATCATCGATCCAGCAACCCAAATTTTGGTTGGGTAGCTTTGGAATGACCTTAGACACCACGTAGGGTGCCTAAACTCCACTGTAGACTGAAACTTTTTCGTGTCAGAGCATGTCTTTCCGTCCACCATCTTTTATAAATGTTTCACTTTTCAACTTTTGAGACCAATAGTAAAATTTTGAATTACTTTTTATTTAATAGACATAATATGTTAAATTAAAGTATAAAAATATAATGATACTTTTAATTCAATTATCTACGGATGAGCTTAAAAATTAAATTAAAGGGATGTTTATGTAAATATTATACATTTAATATTACAAATATATACAACATATATATATATATATATATATATATATATATATATATATATATATATATATATATATATATTGTAAAACCCTAACACAGATGTAGGGGTCGTATCAAACCTGAATTGATACGAAAAATCCAAGTCTAGGTTCGGGTTTAGGCACACGAGGTCTTGTTTGGGTCGTTTCAAAGCTACCCAATTGGATACCGATGGACTTACACTTGATTCGATATACGTATATACGTACACATATATACTTACATATGCATATATATATATATTACAAAACCCCACCCCTGGTTGGATGTAGAGGTAGTATAAAACCTGAACCAATCACGAAAATTGCGGGTCTAGACCCACCTGATTTGTGTGTGTGCACTCACGCGAATGTGACGTATATTCTAAGTACACTATGGGGTTGTAGCGGGGTTCACCTGGAGGCCTGCCGAGTGCTGTGCCTGGTCGGGGTCTTGTAATTGACCTAAAAATCCCGGATCAGGCTTGGTCAACCTGCACCTGGAGCCGGAGTGATGAGGTCGGTATTCGAAACTTTTGACCGGATTTGCCACCCTTAAAGGGTTGTGAGTCAGATGCGAGAAATCCGAAAAATTACGCTTTATCAGTTTTGATACGCAAAGGATGTTGGTTTTGGATATTGAAATCTGATTGGATAGATTTGTTATATTGGATGAATTGCCATCCAGATCTTTGGTAGCGCCATCATCATCATTGTGGCATCATGATCATGGACATCAAGTCACGCCCCACATCATCATCTGATGTTGGTCATCATCATGTCATGACCAACATCATGATGTTGGCCGCCCCCTTTCACAGATGGTTTCCTCACGTTCACGTCACAAAGCAATTTTTTTCGTGGAGCTTTTGCGTTGTGGGAAAGGGGGAAGGTTTCCATGCATTGTTGGGCGTCTACCAATTCCGATTCTCTCTCTAATGTGTATTTTACATTTATAGATATTACGCATGGAGAGAGGGATCCGACTACGCGCATCCGGAGAAGTCGATACCCAGGTCATCCCTCTCTTTCTCTCTCTCTGGTCTCTATATGTATTGAAAATTCTTCCTATTTTGTCAACTGTCTCTCTTTGTTTTTCTGAAGGATGTCCACCACGGATGTCACGTACAGGTACAGTTCCGATTCCGATTCCTGGTTTCGTTTAGATTTTGATGCTGATGCTTTCGTTGGTATGATTCCCAATTATGAAATTTTGAAGAATCTCGACATCTGGATTTGAAGCCTTACATAGACCACCATTATCTCAAAAGTCTGTGCTAGTCGTCGTCGTTCTTTTCAATGTTCGTGTTTTTTCGGAAATTAAAGATGGTAATTTTGTTTTTTTATTCTTTACTTTTCAACAATGAGAGGGTCATTACTTTTCCTTCAAGAAATTAGTCCCTAAATTGGTGCAGAACGAAGGATAAAGCACTGGACCCATTTGAAACCTTGCTAGCTAAAAGCTTTAGAATAGAACGTCTTCTTTAAGTGGATTTGATCAAACGGATTAAATTCGTTTGTTTGTCAATGTGAGATTTAGTTCCCAAAAAATCAATTAGCGCAAGGGAAGTAATGATATGGGATCAATTTGTTTCGATTCCCTGAGGTGCAGTGGATGATTGAGCAAAGAGCCACCGTAATGATACGTGAACTTTCAAGTTAAAGGTCATGAGTTCGATATCCGGTGTTGTGCATATGTGGTAGGGGTGTGCCAACCCCCGTAAGGAAGAGTACTAAATGATATTCAATGTCGCTGAAGTGATTAGAACATATATAAGTCTGGTCTGTATTACCTGTTCTATTTTCTTCCTATTATCAATAAAGTTTTAGTGTATAAGTCTGTCACTATTTCTTCTCATGTATTAAACTATCAAAAAAATAATATAATGTGTAGAAGAAAACAAACTTGTTACACAATACTTTAGATATTTTCGCTTCACTTGAAAAGGCCAGGAGTTATCATTCTCCTTACATCAGTGTAGTAGTTGCTAGTTTATGGGGTATATGGTTATCTGTCTGCCTACTGATCTCATGCAGTCTTGGATCCGTATCATTTATTTTCCGATGCGGTGTAAATGGGAGGTTGCTTGAAAGAATTTTATAAAAAAAGGGAATGTTTTTCCCTTCCAACAAAAGCTTTGTTACAATATAAAAGATTTCTGAAGGAAGTATACATATCTATTATTGTGCAGATAGCCTACAGAGTATTGATCTTGCACATTGGAAACGAAGATTAGTTTTTTAGTTTTTGCCAGCATAACATAATAATCGATGTTGTCAGTGACATTGATGTTTCTCCCTCTAACACAGTCTTAGACGTGGATTTGTTTTTGGTCGATGCAGTTGTGGGTCTTGTGGCTACGTTCTAAATCTGGCCTCCTCAAATCTCATCTCTGTCGGCTCTAGGTATCAGAAGGCCATCAAGAAGGGTGTCATTTCATTCCTCTCCATTGACGTTAGCCGCTTCACCCAGGTTGATGAGGTCAAGTGTCTCCCTTATTCATGGGGTCCTCATGGAATGAAAACTAAGCTTTTGTGCCGTAATTGTGGAGTGCTTATTGGATATGGGCATGGTAATTCATCTGCCTTGTCTTGCTTTGGCTCACATGACCTATCTGATTCATCTAGCCTACCTGCAACTCACAAGGAATACACCATAAATATTAAAGCAGTCCAGCCTTCAGAAAATTCTGGTTTACGCAATTGATATAAAGGTATCCTGGACATGGAGGACATCCTAGGTAATATGTAGGACTTCTTGATGATTTTCATGTGACATGTTGAAATCCTTTTGGGATCATTACGAAAATGTATGGGTACAGATTGTTTAATTCTGATGCAAATTGCTTAAGAATGTGGTGAGAGGGGGGAGAGAGACACGGTTCTCAATGAAGATCTGGCTATTTCATATGTATAACAAAATCATGCGTTGATATTTCCCATTCCAGGGATGTGTGACATAATATTACATTTGATGTGAAGTTTAACTGTACGTGCATAGTGCCTTATTCAACTCCTACAATGAATTTAAGTATGTCTGGCTTGCCTAGGAATAAAAAATAAGTACCTAGCATTTCGTTACTTAAGGTATAGAATTGACAACTGATCACTGTGATAAATATAATGATTAAAGCTGAACCATCCAAGTTAAGATGGTTAAGACCATATATATGGAGCGTACGGTTAATGCTAAATTATCCATGTACTATCTTCTTCTTAATGTTGTTACTTTTAATGGGGCAACCTTGCCATTTTTACATTCTGTATGAACAAAATCTTTATGCATCATGCCTAATCTTAACATGTCAGGTGTTGCTTGACTATGATAGTTTTACCCCATTTTACTCCAGTGCAATTTACTTTTTGTTTTTGATACTATTCATCAGCTTTTGATATAATTTGTGACTTTGACTGCTAGTTCTTTTTGTCAATCATTCTGCTAACCTTGATCTTGTTCAAGCTTAGGAAACTACTAGGTTGGAGATCAGATTTGCATTGTATTGATTCTTGCAACAACTTAACAATCACTAGTTTCAAATTCTTGCTTTTTCATTCCCTTGATTGATCCATCTGCTCACTGATTCTGAAATTACTAGGCTGGAGACCAGATTTGCATTATATTGATTCTTGCAAAAACCTAGCATTACCTGGCATCAAATCAGTGCTTTTGCAACCTGTATGATTAATCTAGTTCCTCACTAGTTTCCCCAGGTTATCATATCATGTTAAAGTTATTATACTTCATATTACAACGTTAACCAATACAGTCGCTGATCCATTAAGCTATGGAAAACTCAAACATTCGAGATTGAACAATTCATGTACTTGAGAATCCCATGAACTTTTCCTTTAACTACCTGTTTCACTTCCCCACCTCATATCGTGAGAAATATTAGGCATCATTCTACAGACCACAGAGTTGCAGCTTCATGATCAATGTCCAGTGATAAATTTGCACAAATTCATGTGAATGTTTTTTAACATAAGTTTGTTTTGTAATATGATTAGGCACATGTAAGGTTGAGTTTCTGTATCATAATTGCTTTCTAAAGTACTTATCTTTTCCTGTCTTTGCTTATTTCTTGCAGTGTTGTTGGTCATCAGTCTACTTGCCTCCAATCTATGCCAAGTGCTTTACTATACCATAAAAAAAGTGATAATCTGTTTGCACTTAGTTATCTCAATTAGAGCAAATTGATGGCATCCTGAGTTCCTGACTATGATGGCCGCAGTTGACAACCTTCCTTCTGTAATCTCCAATTTACCTGATGATTGTCTGGTGGCTATATTTCAGCGCCTTACGTTCTACACAGACCGTGAGGCATTTGGCCTGACCTGTCGTCGCTGGCTTCAGATCCAAAATGCAGCACGTGTGCTCTTGAAGATTCGGCCATTTCATGGTTCTAATGCCTCAAGAACCTATACCGAATATGTCTCGAGGCTTCTTTCTCGTTTCAATTCTCTGTCCTCTCTGAGTCTGGCTGGGTGCACCCTGTTGTCTGATTCAGCACTGAAGCATTTGCAGTTGTCTGGCACCAAACTGCAGAACTTATCTCTTTACTCATGCTTTGGCCTGACGGATGAAGGGATTTCATTTGTGTCAACTGGATGCCCGAATCTCCTATCCATCAGTTTATATAGATGCAATATCAGTGATGCTGCCTTATATAACTTGAGCCATTCTTGCGGGTCATTACGATCTATAAATCTTTCATTCTGTGAGCTTGTTACTGATGATGGCATCTCGGCTCTTTCTAAGGGCTGTCATGATCTGAAGGCTGTGAATATTTCATACTGTCAGGGCATAAAAGGACATGGGTTCAAGAGTTGTTCAAGGTTGGATTATTTAGAAGCCGATTCGTGCTCACTCACAGCTGATGGCATTTTTAGAGCTGTTGAAGGAAGTCGCCTCGAGTTCTTAACACTCTCATATTTAAGGCGTTGGATGTGGGGTGATGGCTTAGGCTGCATTGGTATAGGTGGTGCCTGCTTGAGGTTTCTTAACCTGCGTATGTGCCGGTTCGTCGGCAATGAGTCTGTGATAGCCATTGCAAAAGGGTGCCCAGTGCTGAAAGAATGGAGTTTAGCTGTGTGTCATGATGTCAAATTTCTCAGTTGGGAGGCAATCGCGATGAATTGCCAAAAGTTGGAGGTGCTACATGTGAACAGATGCCGTAATCTCTGTAATCAGGGTCTAGAAGCCCTTCAGAACGGGTGTCCCAGTCTCAGGGTGCTGTATATGCATGGTTGTTGGCAGGTCACACATGTGGTACTTGAATCATTCAAGCTTGTGAGAGGAGATGTGAAAGTGCAGGCTGAGGAGCTAGTGTGTTTTGGTCCAGGCCTGGAGAATCTCCCCTTTCAGTAGGACATTCTACTGCTCCTTTCTTTCTGTGTTAAGGCACCTTGTGAAGTGAATCGCGGATTTTGGTGGATCTGGATGCCATATGCTTTTGGAGTTAAATACAGGTATGACCAGGATAGATCACAATGATGACTAAGGAGGTGGCCGAGCTTAGCATGGAACACGAGCTTGGTTTTGATTGGTCTCTTTTGCTTTTGTCTTCTCTGTTTAACAGGTATACTCTTTTAAGGATTCTATAGTATTATAACTCACCTCTCACTCCACACCTGGGATCCAAGTTTCAAATCAAATTGGTGTTAGAATGTCTGGTGTATCTTGATTTTTCACCTTCCTCTTGTTATGGTTCTTTTTGTATACTTGGATATATGGAATTCGAGTATTTCGTTGTCGATAAAATATGCATGATGCTTATAAAATGATGGAGTTTGATGGCAAAAATAGTCTTCAAGACTGCATTCTGTTCTTCCTTTTCTTTAAAAATATCTGAAATAGGTAAGCTGCGGTCACTCGCCCTACCAAATGCTGATTGAGAGTATTGAGCTCCTGAACCACAGGGTGGGAGATGGCCTCCTAGCAAGGAAAGTTTTGAGTATTCTTGTAAAGCTGCCAATAGGTATCATGGCTTAATTGTTTGAGAATTGGGCACTTTTGACAAGAGGTCGAGTGCTCAAATGCTGCGGGAGCAATGAGGTGTCTGCATCCAGTGGAGCGCTGCCTAACCTCAGCTTGCCAATCAAAAAGAGAAAAGTTGGTTTGTATTTCTATTACACCTTTGTGCACTGGGTCGAAACAGCGTGCCTCAGCCTGGCGAGGGTAAGGCAGATGCATGGAGATGGCAATATTGACCCAATCCCAACAAACCCGACCCCAATGGGGCGGGGAATACCGGACCAAATCAGGCTTGGGTTCGTGTATTGGGATAACCCCATTGCCATCCCTACGGATGCACTTTGACGAGGCAATCAGGTCCTGCACACATGATTTTCTATGTTGCCGCATTATGCGCCCGGGCACACCAGCACCTCTGTTAGACAGACTTGCATCGATCCATGGATTGTATCCAAATTTTAGTGTTGCCTAACCTTTAGCAGAGGACTCTAATGACACTGATCTTTACACCCAGATGCTCTTCTGATCTTAAGTGATAACAATGACCTTCAGTAAAGCGTAGATAGTACAATGGGCAATAGCTTACCTTAAGTGAGGCTGGCAATTAACACAAAATTAACTGAAAACCTAATTTTCTCTAAATATGAAAACTGACTGAACTGAATTGTGTCGATAACTCAGCCGAATAAAATTATTTCGACACTTCGGTTTGGTTATTTGTTTTAAGCTCTATAATTGAATTCTATGTCTGTAAACAAGGCCGATATATATTATACATACATATTATATACACACATATATGTGCACACACATTGTGTAACGTGTTGGATCTGGATGGGTCTGACCCGATCTACATACACCAAACAAAACCAGGGAAAAGAATGTTCAATTCAACGATGGACCCAACCACCCACCATACCACATGAGTAGTGAGACCCAGTTAATGTGTTAATTGTGTGAACATATTGGCTATATGCAACTCTAGAGACTAGCAAGTACCAGGGATATTCCGACTAGGGTAAATATAGAGTGTGTCCAAACACTGTCATAATGAGTTGGCATGATTATGGTTTTTTGTCGGTGGCGGATCTAGACATTCTTTTAGGGTGGGGGCAAGTAGTCCCTGGAATGGTTTAGGGTGAGGCGAACCATGTATTATAGCTCATAGATCCAACTTTGAGCAATAGGCTTTAAGTTATTTTCTGAAATTTCAGGTCGACCTTAGCTCAATGTACATCCGCCACTGATTTTTGTGAAGGTTGGCTCACAGTATGTATGGGAGGGATGGTGAACTCCTATGACTTAGTTGGGTGTTGTATAATCCATGATATCGAAACTAAATGAATCTAATAATTTAATTGTGGGTTGTGGTTTACTTTTTGAAAATAATTGTCTTTTCATATCCTTTAAAGTTTTCGATGCATTATTACTAAAAATTGCAGCCTTCAGGTATTCTCCTCACAGGGACTGTTTTCCTTCTTTCTACTATCGTCTGGGCTTTGCAACTCACCCTACATATCATGGAGGTGTGATATCTTGTCAATAGAGATGATACAAGATAATGATATGATCCTGCTTTTCTTATTGCACTATTTAAATAAAGGGATTGTAGGTAGACCCTACCATCGCAACTTTGGGTTTTAGATTATTGTAATGATAAATTCTTGATGATATTCTTGTTATGTTTAGTTCTACATTGATCACGTCCTCATGAGATTTAGCTCATGTGGTGTGAGCGAACCCCACATACATGACTTCTCGTAGTTCATAACAAAGTTGGTATCAGAGTATAAGTTAATTAAGAAATAACATGAGTCGTGAAGGTAGCTAAGTATGTAAACACAAAAGAAAGACGATTATATTGACTTTGTGTAGGCTTCAAAGGATAACATGAATGTGGGTCTCATCTGCACCAATGATTTTGAGAAAAAAGTAGAGCAACACCGTGGGCCTGTGGTGCTGAACCACTTGTGCAATATACATGAAAGAATCGTTACTATTAGGAACACCTCAACTGAAGCTGTTATACTAGATGAATTACAAAAAATAGATGCAAGGAGCATGGTGTTGATGATCATGAGCCACTCGTCGCGGACGAGTGGATTCTTCAATTTGAGCGTACATTTAGAGCCTTCGTACAGATGATGATTGAAACTCGACAGATCTGGATATGAATCAAACTGAAATTGAGCGAACTATGCTTTGCTTGAATGCAACTCTATATCTAAAATGACCAAATTCTTGTGTTTGATTGAAAGACTTGTTAAGAAGAGAAACCATTTGAATTATTTTACAAACGAACTAGTGGTTTGGCGCCAAACGTGCATTTGAAACACGATCTGTAAAGATCGAGGGACAATATAGTAAATAACCTCTAAGCGGCTTAATGCGAATACTAATCCGTTAAGGGTCCAATGAGAATATACTAGAATAGTAGCGGTATTCTCCGAACAGATAAATTCCCAAGGGCCAACAATGAAAAAATGAGGACCTATAAACGTGGAAACCCTAGAAGAGGTTTTCCCTTCCACCGAGCGGCAGACGGCGTCGCTCGATCTGCAACAAAGATGGTTTCTCTCTCTCTCTCTCTCTCTCTCTCCAATTTATACTCTTTCATCTGATTGTGTTCTTGTTTCAGGTGAAGTATTCGAGGGAACCCGATAACCCAACCAAATGTAAGTTTTTGATCATTCCCGTCAAAAGTCAGGATTTCTTCCGAGAGTTCAGTTTTCAGCGAGGTTTTCCTTTGTAATGCTGAATTTTTTATTCTTTTTCAGCGTGCAAGGCAAGGGGTTCTGATCTCCGAGTTCATTTCAAGGTATTTCTCAGCTCTCTGCGTACAATGATTATCTTATTTGGTACTGAGGTTTATATATGTTCATCTGAAGCGAAGTTGCTCGTTTTGAACTTGTTGATGCCGTTTTAGGTGTCGGATCTGCCTTTTCTGTTTGATTGTTCCTGAACTTCGTTTGTACCTGGATTTCCAATTTCATTTCATTATCGGTGTGATAATTTCTTGGTCCGTTCTGAGAGCTTCACCTTTTTAGCGGAACAGTTTTGGTAACTTCGAGTTTACCATCCAAAGGTTGTTTTATTCAAATGGAAAAAGTACGGCTGGCTCGTTCGTAATGATTGTGTTGGAATTTCATGCGTTTAAGTCGGAGATAATTTCTGCGCGGCGAGGACTTTCTCTGCTGTCTTTGTCCGACTCGTTTACAGATCAGTTTTTGTTTTTTTTTAGTGTTAGATGTGGGTTTAGAGACTACTTAAGGGATCAAACCTTTCTTTAGTCTTTTGTCATATTTCTTGGTTCTTAATTTCCTTTACATTGCGTTGTTATCATTGGCCTGTCTAGCTTCCAACTGATATCTCCTGGATCACTTTGTCACGTAGGCTGCAAGCAGAGGTTGTCTATTACAGTCTTTGTGTTATACTTGTCTATCACCATTCTGGTAACTTTAGTAGCTTGTGCGCAATTCATCGCTGTATGGCTGGATCACTCTGCTTGTTTTCGTGGGTTACGTATTATACTTGACAACACCTTATATTCAAAATGCATGTTTATATTGGATTTGCTTGCCTAAGAATGGTTAGGCAGATAACATGCTGATGCTTGGTTTGGCCAATGATGATATTACTTCAAAAAATACCATCTTTTGGGACAGACGTGGCTTCAGGCCTTGTTGATATCTAATTAATCTGAGGACATCCTTCTTTCTAGGTACGGTTGTCTGATCTCATAACAAATTGTTAACATGCAACGGTTTGTGGGCTGTCGATTATATACTGATTAATGCTCACTCAGAATCACGTACCATAGTTATACACACTGGCCATGATTCTTTAGGTGTTCATGGGCACGGTAGTATGTTCTAGATGGGAATGTTTAGATTCTGTTGGCCTATTCTCTTGATTGAATTCTTAGCCTTAAGGTGTTACCTATGCATGTGCCTGAATTGCATGTTACATGTACGAGCTCATATTTTGCTTTTATATCTATTCTTGGAACTGCTTCTGGATATGTTTATTATGTTACCTTGTTTGTTCTCTTAGAATACTCGTGAGACTGCTTTTGCAATAAGGAAGCTTCCTCTTGCCAAAGCTAAGAGGTATCTCGAGGATGTTCTGGCCCACAAGCAAGCTATCCCATTCAGGCGTTTTTGTGGTGGTGTCGGTCGAACAGCTCAAGTAAAGCTTCACCACTCCAATGGTCAAGGACGATGGCCTGTAAAGTCTGCGAAATTCATTTTGAACTTGCTGAAAAGTGCTGAGAGCAATGCAGATGTACGTCTTCAATGGCTGCTTCTATTTATTCTTATGCTCTTGGCCTCTCAATATCTGTTGTGACATTCTCTTCAGGTGAAAGGTTTGGATGTTGATACACTATACATTTCTCACATTCAAGTCAACCAGGCCCAAAAGCAGAGGAGACGTACATATCGTGCTCATGGACGAATAAATCGTAAGTTTGCATTTCATTTGTTTCTTTTGGCAGCGAGTGGGTGTCCATTCAGTATTACAGTATTACTTACTTCGTGGATATGCAGCATACATGTCCTCACCTTGCCATATTGAGTTGATTTTGTCAGAGAAAGAGGCTCCTGTTAAGAAGGAGGTAATTCTCACGTGATGTTTCTTTCTTGCTACATGCATGCACCTGGGTTCCTTACCGATAAAATGTCTTGTGTCAAGGTGAACTCTGTCGTATGGCTTATAAATATGCCATTTTCGGGAGCCTTTTTGCATATGAAAACTCAAACTTGAACATCAAAACATGCACAATTAAGTCTCTCCATATGAGCATAATTTTGCTAATGAAATGAGCAGGTTTTGATGTGGAAGGCTTATGGTAGGTCACATTTATGTGAATCTCCATGGTTCCTTGATTCATCTTATTTAGGCCTGAACAAATTGCTGTGGAATGTTGGGGTTGCTTCACACTTGAAGTATGCTTTTAGCAAGAGTTTATCGTTTAAGATATGAGATCAGATCTTATCTGTCGTTGTGCCAGTCCTAGTTTTAAAGTTTCACTCCATTCCACACATTGATTTGAAGCAAATGCACTTGTTGTATTGTCATTTCTTGCAAACGTGATCCTCGTATAGCCAGTTTGCAGAGCGAAACCTTCCTAAACAAATGGCGCATTTTGTTTTGAAGACTGGTGATAGCATGCACTGTGCAATTACTCCGTGCCTCTGTGATCCCTTCATAGTAGGCGATCAAATTGCCACATTTTTTAAAACAATACCACTTGCAGTACCCTTTGAATGGCGGTCCTCCCTGCTGGGGTGTCCCCCCTCTTGCATATATGTGTGTGCGTGTGAGGGAGAGTGGTATTGTATAATCAGTGTCTTAAAGCTACTTCCCACCATTAGAGATGAGAATTTGCCAAGCCGGTGAATAAGAGGTCCATTCGTGGTAGCGTCAAGGTTTTGGGTATTCTGAGCATATTCATATGGTTATTGTTGTGAAATAAGGTACCATTGAAGTCATATTTTGAGCTTGAGGAGGAAGCCCTCAAAACTCAAATAGTATTGGTAGGAACAATGTTCTTGCTTTCTTGACTGGATCGGAGGGCATGATTAAGTCTATTAGGTGGCTTGCAAAAATATTTAAAGCACTTGCCATGTCTGTCTGCAGGCTGAAACACAGGTTGCGCCTAGGAAGACCAAGAAAACTCAAGTTATTCGAAGTGGAGCCTCTTCTTGAAGATCTTAGAGAGGAGATTAGCTTTTTTACCGGATTATGGAGTTTTTTGGGATTTTCTCAATGAGTTCGTCTTTTAGGTTTTCCCACAGAACAATAGTTGTTTTTGTACTGAAGATTGATAGATTATTTTAAGAGTTTCAAGTTTTCCCTTTGGTTGTGTTTAAATCTTTCAACTGTGCTTGATATGTTGCTAGATGCCTTGTGATCGATAATGTAGGCGACAAGCAGAACTAGTATACTTGAAACTCTTAAAAAAAATAATTGGGCTTGAACTTTACACAACATGTATTCGTTAAAGGAATTTGTGGTTGACCTCGGGCTTGAACTTGGTTGTTATTTATGAGCTTGATCCCTGATCGAGCTAAAGCCGAGTTGTACCCGATTTATGCATTAGTAAAAGCCAAGTGCATGGGGTCTATTAGTGTTTTTCGAATTCTGTGACCACCCTGCTTGACATGGTTTACGTTTATGCTGTTCAATCGGATGATGCCAGGAAATGTGTGTTGGCCTGTTGATTCCCACGTAGAGTTGACCCTGCCGCTTACTTGTAATGGCCTGGCAATTGCCGTTGTTGATTGTCGGATCTGATTCAGTTCAGAGTTCTTATATATATGGTGGCTATTGAATCACCGTATTGTGATTTTCCGGATTTGGATATTGTTTTCCCACACCAGACCCTGAATCCAGAATTCTGGAACATGCCTTTAGTAGAATTTAGCCGACCACCATATCTGGTGGGGTTCGTTCATATTGACACGCCCGTCATCGAAGCAGACTTGTACATAGGCTCTTTATAAAACAGCTGAGTACTTTTAACCCTTATTATACCCGGGTGCCCGATTCCGATATATCCTGACCCATGTCGTTTTGAGAGGGTTCTGCTCGGATTCAGCTCTTTGTTGCATTGCACCTGTTACAGGAAAAGATATTTTAGAGGGATACGTGTAGGGATGTAAATTTCATGTTTCATATCACGTTATTTTGTGTTCTTGCTCAAAATAGGTCAACATTGATACCATTGGATTTTCTTTTTCTTTTTTTATACAAATGAGGCCACGAGCCTAGGATATTACATATTACATATTGCTGTCGTAAGGAAAGTGGTACTTCTTTCCAGATACGAAGCCCATCGTTGATGCGCAGGTTCTTCCTGGCTAATAAATCAGCTAACTAATTGTTATCGTGGTGTATGTATATAGTTAGAACGTTCCAGTCTCTCTTCTTCATTTCCGTCATTTTTTAGAGAGAGTTGTCTGGCGATGTCTTTTTTGGGTGGTGTCTCGAACATAAGAATCGCTTTCGTATCATTTTAGATGGATAATGTTCATGTTCTTATGAGGGAAATCCTATCTCGTGTATAAGAATAACCTCCCTTCACTCTCTCTCACACACACACACACACACACACATATATATATATATACACCAACTAAGCCTTTGTCCATACTAAATGAGGTCGGCTACATGGATTCTTTGTTTCCACATATCTCTATCGTGTGCCATGTTAGCAGTTAACTCACAATAAGCTACATCATTCTTTATTATTTCTTTCCAACACTTTGTGGTCATCCTCTACATTTTTTAATACTTTCCAAATTTAGTTTTTCATACCTTCTTACATGTTTTTTTCATCTTCTAGCTATACGTCCAAACCATCTTAAACGATATTCTCTCATTTTATCATCTATTGGTGTCACTCCTAATTTGTTTCTAATAACCTCATTATGTATACGGTCTTTTCTTATATGACCACTCATCCATCTCAACATCTTCATTTCTGTCACAGACATCTTTTGTACATGTTGATGATTAACTATAGAACAATCATAACCATAAAATATGGCAGGCCTAATTGCTACTCTATAATATTTACCTTTTAACTTTAATGATATCTTCTTATCACAAAGAATACCGGATGCTCCTCTCCATTTTAACCAACCAGCATTAATTCTATGCGTAACATCTTCATCAATTCTTTCATTACTTTGAAAAATTGACCCTAGGTATTTAAAACTTTCCTTTTGGGGGATGCAATGTATGCCAATTTTAATTTTTATGTCCTCTGAATTAACCAAATGATCAAACTTACATTCCATATATTCCGTCTTTGTTCTACTAAGTCGGAGGCCTTTGCTTTCTAATGTTTATCTCCATAGTTCCAATTTTCTATTAACTTTTTCCTTAGACTCCTCCACTAACACAATGTCATATGCAAATAACATACACCAAGGTACTTCATCTTGAATATGTTTTGTTAACTCATCAATCACCATTATAAATAAGTATGAACTTAAAGTTGATCCTTGATGTAACCCAATATTAACTTCAAAGAATGTCATTCCTTCATGAGTCCTCACACATGTTTTTGCACTATCGTACATGTCTGTTATAAGGTTAATGTATGTCAATGGGATACCTCTTTTTTTCCAAAGTTCTCCAAAGAACCTCCCTCGGTACCCTATCATAAGCTTTTTGTAGATCAATAAATATCATGTAAAGGTGTTTCTTTTTTGCTCTAAAATGTTTTATAAGACATCTCAAAAGGTGAATCGCTTCAATAGTAGATCTAACTGGCATGAATCCAAATTGGTTATCTATTATACTTGATACTTGTCTTAACCTACGTTCGATAATTTTTTCCTACAATTTCATAGTATGACTCATTAACTTGATACCTCGATAATTCACACAATTCTGAATGTCTCGCTAGCTTTTGTTTAACTGATGCCCTTTTTCGCTTCCTTCTTTGCTTTCTTATAAGCCTCTAAAGTTTTACTAGTTTTCTTAGCACAATATAATTTGTAACATGCCCTCTTTGCCTTGATTTTATTTTGCACTACTTCACTCCACCACCAAGTTTCTTTTTGTGTCGGTACACCTCCCTTATATATACCTAACACATCTTTCGCCACTTTCCTAATATGTATAGTCATATTGTTCCACATATCATAGGGTGTACCAACATAATTCCAAACATCTTCTTGAAGGACTTTCTGTTTAAAAATATCTTCTTTCTCGCTTTTGAGGTTCCACCATTTAGTCAAAATAGCTCGATGTACTCTTTTCTTCTTTGTCCATTTTTTTATTTGTAAATTCATAACTAAAAGTCGATGTTGGGTAGTTAAGCTTTCTCATGGAATTACCTTGCAATCTTTATAACACGTGCTATCTTTTTTTCTACAAATAAAGTAATCAATTTATGTTTGTGATAAGCACTCTTATAAGTAATTAAATGTTCATCTCATTTTTTGAAGATTGTATTGACTATAAAGAGATCAAATGCCATAGCAAAATTTAAAATCTCCCTACCTTCCTCATTTATATCCTCAAAACCAAAGTTTTCATGAATACCTTGATATCCTAATGCCTCTTTACCGACATGTCTATTTAAGTCTCCTCCTAAACAAGTCATCTCCCTTTGTGGAATCTTTTGAATCACCTTATCTAACTCTTTCTAAAAAGTTGTCTTTATACTATCTTCTAGTCCTACTTGAGGTGCGTAAGCACAAACTATATTCAAAACCTTTGCTCCTAACATTAATTTTAACGTCATGATTTGGTCACCATATCGTTGTATGTCTACTACACTATCCTTTAAATCTTTATTTATGATAATATCAACTCCGTTTCAAGCCTTTTCTTTACCTGAGTACCATAATTTAAAACCTGTATCTTCTATCTCCTTTGCTTTTTCTCCAACCCATTTTGTCTCTTTTAAACATAGAATATGAATATTTCTCCGAATCATAGTATTCACTACCTCCATTAGCTTATCGGATAATGTTTCAATATTCTAAGAACCAATACGAATCTTACTATCTAGGACTAGCTTCCTTACCCTCCACATCTGTCCATATTCAAAATGAGGAGTCTTTTTTTGAAAATTATTCACCATATTTGGGCGGCAATATAATGGGATTAACTTCTTTACCCACACCCGTCTATTATGTGGAAACCCTCTCTGCAATTGATTCACTATATTCGGGAGAAAATATAGTGGCTCTTGCTTACTTATCATTGTTTTCGGGCTCTATAACGTGTCGCTAGGCGGGGAAGCCCCAAAGCAATGCTCATAATTTTTGTAATTCATATTATAAAAGTTCGACAAAGTTTTACGCTGACTGTCAAAAACCTAACACAACCCTCCTCTTTTATTCGGGCTTGGGACCGACAATGCAAGGGTGATCCCTTACATGGGCGGGGTTATATATATATGTGTGTGTGTGTGTGTTTGAATACAGAGAACATAGTATATTCTAACACATTTAGGTGTAAATCCAAACAAATTTCAAAGAGATAAAATGGTATATATATTTGAGATTTGAATTTTAACCATCGATCTCATAGATCGAAGGTTGAGATTTAAAAGCACATTTAATCAAGGATTGGTATGGATATGAACTATGCTCTCTCTATAAATAGAGAGAGAGGGTAGTTCATATGCATATCAATCCATGCTTAAACATATTTCTTTAAATTTCAATAAGTTGAAATTCAAATCTTAAAAACAAAAAATACATTGGTACTTTTTGTAAGTATAATAAATGTGTTTAATATAAGTTACTTTTTTTATTCAAAATTTTCAACCGTCAATTTTTAAGATTGGACACAATTGGAGATCATTGAGAATGTGAGTATGGGTTTCCTCTCTCCTTTTGGGTTCTTCAAGCTCCCTAAGAGTCGGTTTTCGCCTCCTTGGTGTTCAAAGCTCTAAAATCGTGCCCTACAGTGTCCGTCCAAGCCTCCAAACTCGGATTTAGGTATATTTTTAATATTTTTTTTCTATTTTTTTCCTTTATATTTATTGTTTTTTGTGTTATTTCGATTTTTTTTTTGAATGACCAAATATGAAGTAATTAAGTGTGTGTATACGATTTTTATTTCATTCATGAAGTGGGAGACACTCGATTTGAGTGTTATTTGAAGATTGGGGGATTTACGAAATACTTTTATTTTCAGGTTTTTGTTTGAATTAAAGTACTCCATTGAGATGGCAGGAAGGGGTGGTAGAGACTCTCATTCAAAGTTTGATGATCCGGCATGGCAGTGGGGTATACCAGTTGAGGGTTCAAGGTTAAAAATAAGATGTTTATTTTGTGAAAAGGTGGTTAGTGGTGGAATTTCAAGGTTGAAACACCACCTAGCAGGAACCAGAAAAGAAGTTGCTCCATGCACAGGTAGAGTTAGAAGTGTGCCAGAAGGTATTAAATGGCAATGCTTGCAGATGATTGAGAGCATACAGGAAAGGAGACAACAAAATGATGATTTTCAGATGTGTGAAGAAGCTGATGATGCTACTACCACTGGAGTTGGATTCACTGATAGTTTGCCTTCAGATGTTAGAACAGATATTGGTAGTAGCAGTTCGCGAGCACCTAGCAGAGGAAAGAGGGTTGCAGCTGAAGACTTTGGAGGTGACAGAAGAGGAAGTTCAGGAATGAGTAGAGGAAGAGCTTCTTCTAGCATACATTCGTTCTTTCCTCCATCCACTAAACCTGGTGCTCAGCCAGGAATTCGTGCTGCTATTGCTTCAGAACAACTGCACGATCAAGCAGACCTTTTAGTGGGCAAATGGTTTTATGATGCATGCATTCCATTTAATACAACAAACAGTTTTCATTTTCAAGCAATGACAGATGCAATTGCTAACATTGGTCCAGGATACAGGATGCTCTCTTATCAGAAGTTGAGAGGGAAGATATTAGATCAGACCGTCATTGAAGTGCAACAATATTATTCGACTTTAAGACAATCGTGGAAGGAAACAGGATGCACTATCATGGCAGATGGATGGACCGATAGGCGAGGAAGAACATTGCTAAACTTTCTTGTATATTGTCCTAAAGGACTCATGTTTTTGAGATCTCTAGATATGTCAGAGGAGAGGCACACTGCAGAGATCCTACGACAGAAATTTGATAAGGTTATACAAGAGGTTGGGCTAGAAAATGTAGTCCAATTGATTACAGATAATGCAGCTAACTACAAAGAAGCTGGAAAGGAGTTAGTTGATATTTATGGGACTTTCTACTGGACACCATGTGCAACCCATTGTTTAAATCTCATTCTCGAGGACATTGGTGAGATGGATGAAATAAAGGCAGCAACTGAGTGTTGCCAAGATATTACAAAATTCATTTACAACTATGCATTTGTTTTGTGTATGATGAGGAGATACACAGAAGGTGCAGAGCTTCTTTGCACAGCTGCAACTCGGTTCGCAACAAACTTTTTATCTGTAGAGAGTATTGTAAGACAGAAGCAAGCTTTATAGAGAATGTTCTCCTCAGATGAGTGGCAACAATTTGCAGAGTTGCCACAAAACAGAAAGAACAGAAAGTTAAATGAGATTGCAGAAACGGTTTTTAGAAGTTCATTTTGGAATGCATGTATCAGATTATTGAAAATTACTTGTCCTTTAGTGAAAGTTTTGAGATTGGCTGACAGCGAGGAGAAACCATCTATGGGTTACCTTGATGAAGCCATAGACAAGGCAAAAGAAGCGATCAGAAATAACTTTAATGGAAAAAAAAGAGATTATGTGCCCGTGTGGAAAATAATTGATAGTAGATGAAATAAACAATTGCATCAGCCTATTCATGCAGCAACCTACTATCTAAACCCATCATTGAGGTACTCAGCAACCTTCAAATGGGACGGTGAGGTTAATCGAGGAATCATTGAATCCATGGACAGATTAGTCCCTGATGAGAGCATAGTAGATGTGATACATCGAGAGATAGAGATATATGATAATGCTCTTCACTTGATGGGTTTGCCTGTTGCAATTCGCAACCGCTCTACGATGCGTTTAGGTATATTATTTATTTTCATATTTAAGTTACATCTTACATTACTGTGGATTATTATGTCTCTAATGTTTATATTTTTTTTACAGATGTTTGGTGGAACAGGTTTGAAAATGATTGTCCAAACCTTAGAGATTTTGTAGTTACAGTCTTAAGCCAAACCTGTAGTGCAACAGGTTGTGAAAGAAATTGGAGTGTTCTTAAGCCAAACCTAACAGAAGAAGACGTTGCTTGGATTAATTTAGAAGGAGCGCAACAACATTATGAAGATGAAGAATTTGATTTTGAAGAAGAAGGTGTGGGCATGGCTGATGAAGATGAGGATCTACAACAAAGAGAAGATGAAGATTATTTAGTTGATAATCTTGATTACAATTTGTAAAATGTAACATTATATGTAACTGTAGTGTACTGAAAAGTATAAACTGTAAACTATATCTGTATTTTATTTTTTGTATTCAAAATATATAAATTTGGATGCAATTGTTCAATGCTGAATGCTCAATATATACTAAACTTACATTATATGAATTTAAAGCAATTATCAGATTTTTCTTGATTTTTTCCTGATTTTTTTCGATTTTTTATTAATTTTTATTTAATTTTTACATTATTTTAATATTAAAGTACGATACGATACGATACGATACGCCCGTATCGTAGAGCCCAGCGATACACGATACGATACGCGTCAGACAACACTGATATCAACCTGGAGAACATCATGTGTATATGAGAAACAATACTTTCTCAGATGTTCTGAGTATTGGATCCTTCAGGATATTTGTACAAGGCAAGCCAATTGTACTGATCGATATGTTAATTGTGCCATCTATAAGGTGCAATCTGGTCTCGGTCCCTGCCTTAGTTAAGAAGGGTTTCGATGTTAGGTTTATTCCTAACAAGGTGACTGTGGGCAAACATGGAAGAATCTTGTTTTCAGGAGAATTTGATTTAGAACATGGATTGTTCAAATTGTCTGATAATGAAAGTCATCCTCTTCTGCTTATATTGAGAGTGCCTTTACTATTGATGTGAATATGTGGCATAAACGCCTAGGGCATATAAGTCTGGAGAAGTTGAGGAAATTATCCAATTTTGACTTATTGCTTGGATTTGAGTTAAAGACTTTCAATAAGTGTGAAGCTTGTATACAAGGAAAAATGACAAGGAAAGTCTTTCCCAAAGAAACAACAAGGGCAACAACCTTGTTGGAAATTATTCATACAGATTTATGTGAATCTTTTAGAGTAAAGACACATCGGGGAAAGGGTTATTTTATAACCTTTATCGATGATTACTTTAGATATATGTATATATATCTTTTGGCACATAAATCAGAGGCACTTGATGCTTTTAAAGAAAATAAGGAAGAAGTGAAAAATCAGTTAGGGCATTCAATCAAAGTCTTAAGATCAGACAAAGGAGGTGAATATACCTCGGCATAATTCTTAGAATTTTGCAAAGACTTTGGTATTGCTAAACAAAATATAATGTCCAGAACACCTCAACAAAATGGTATAGTTGAAAGATACAATAAAACCTTGCTAAATATGACAAGGTCAATGTTGATTGATGCCTCTTCCAAAGGTATTTTGGAGAGAAGCAGTAAGTACAACGGTTTACATACGAGTACCATGTAAAGCTGTATTCACTACACCGTATGAGATGTGGTTTGGAAGAAAACCGAACCTAAGTCATCTACGGAAGTGGGGATCTATAGCACACGTGAAGATCCTTGATCAGTCTAGAGATAAGCTAGATAACAGGTCATTGAGATGTGTATTTATTGGATATCCAAAAGGTTCAAAAGGATATCGGTTTTATCACAAGGACCACAGACTCATTGAAAGTAGAGATGTTGAATTCTTAGAGGATACTAAGAATGACATCCTGGAAAACGATGAGGAATGTGTCGATGATTTGGTAGATTTAGACTAATCATCTTTTGAGCGCATAGAAGATCTTTCTAAAACTACCGATACCTTAAGTGGAAATAAGAGGCCATGAGCCACTGGATTATCACACTTATCTTGCGCAGGAAGTGTGTAATTCAGTAGATTTGGATGAGTTGACTGATAACTTATCAGCAAGCAATGAACTCATCAGAAGCAATAGACTAGGAGAAAGCCATGGATGAGAAAATTGAATCCATTAAGAAAAACCAAGTCTGGGAATTGGCTGATTTGCCAAAAGGAAGAAAAGCTATAGGCTGCAAATGGGTTCTTAAAAAGAAATACAAGGTCGATGGTACAATCGACAAGTTTAAAGCGAGGTTGGCTGCAAATAGTTTCGCAAAAAGAGAGGATAGATTATGTTGAGACATATTCCTCAGTTGCGAAATTTGCATCCATACGGATAATCCTGGCAATATCTGCATACTATTATTTGAATTTAGTTAGATGTAAAGACATCTTTTCTAAATGGAGATTTAGAAGAAATCATATACATGCAGCAACCTGAAGAATTTGTGGTTGAAGGCCAAGAAGATAAAGTATATAGGTTGAAAAAATCTCTATATGGCCTGAAACAGTCACATCGCCAATGATATTTTACTTTTCAAAATGCCATTGTAGAACTTGGGTTTATGGCTAACAAACTTGATCACTGTGTATATGTTTGGAACAGTGGGAGCCACTTTGTCATCTTATCATTGTATGTTGATGACATATTGTTGGTTGGAAACGATAATGAGATGATTGTCAAAACCAAGTCATGGTTGAACTTTCAAATGTAACATGTGCCTTCGTGAAAGGTAATGTTGTATTACTTTCAAATTTTCAATTCAATATAGTTTAACTTCAGTCTTCAATTGTTAATATTATTTACTAATTGTTTATCTTTGTTTGTCGTAGGCAATTAAAAAAAGTAAATAGAGAAGAAAGTCACTTCGATCCAATAAGTTTGGATAATTTTGAGATATTAGAAGATTGGGTTATGGAGGTTATGGAAGACACTGAAGAAAATGCCCTCCTAACAGAAGAAGACGTTGCCTGGATTAATTTGGAAGGAGCGCAACAACATTATGGAGATGAAGAATTTGATTTTGATGAGGATCTGCAATAAGGAGAAGATGAAGATTATTTAGTTGATAATCCTGATTACAATTTGTAAAATGTAACATTATATGTAACTGTAGTGTACTGTAAAGTGTAAATTATGTCTGTATTTTATTTTTTGGATTCAAAATATGTAAATTTGGATGCAATTGTTCAATGTTGAATGCTCAATCTGTACTAAACTTACATTATATGAATTTAAAGCAATTATCAGATTTTTTTTTTATTTTTTCCTGTTTTTTTTTAAATTTTTTCAATTTTTTATTAATTTTTAATTAATTTTTACATTATTTTAATATTAAAGTACGATACGATACGATACGCCCGTATCGTGGAGCCCAGCGATACACGATACGATACGCGTCAGACAACACTGATTGAGACCATAAGTTGCAAGCAATCCCAGCATGGTTATCCAAAAAAGAAAAGCACCCGTTGAACGATTTGATTGAGGATGACCACTTCAGGCTAGGAGGTGGAGAGCTTCGAATTCACGGCCTTCAGAACACGATGCGAAATGACAGCAACAATTCCTTGTTCGGTTCCACTTAAAGTAATAAGAATTAATCGGATCGTGCTTGAATCGACCTTGTAGTAACACGAACACAAAATGCTATAACCCAAAAATGAGAAATTGCTGATAAAATCATAAAAGAACCTGACGTTAATCATCTTCATTAGAAAAAAGGAATCAAAACTACATGGAAATTATGTACTCGTGAACACGAAGAGGGAAGCGTGGAAGTTGCCTTGTTTCTAACATGAACAACGAAACGACACAGGCACAATACTCGCTAGTACACTGTACAAGCAACTTTGAACACGAAACTGAGACAATACTCTCTGATAGTGATGTCAATGGTACCAGTTCAGGTTCAAAGACCCGACAATACTCTCTAATATCCAACTCGTATTTGGACTTAGCTATGGTATCCAATACTGGATTTTGAACTCGGTTCTGAATCCCGCTGTGCCTTTTGCATATAAATCGATCCAATACCTCATGGGTGATTAGGAGTGATATCTATGGCTGTAGTTCGAGTTAGAACACTGGACGAACTTGAGGTCATTTAGCCTGATTTGGTAAGCAAGACAGATCCAAACTCCGGTTAATAATCATGTGCAGATCCAATATTCACTTTGGTGCGCACTAATTCAACATCAAACCCAAATCTATCAGATAATTCCAATTCTACAACATAATTATGCATATAATTCAAATCCAGTGGTTTCACATTTTTATGTTATAATGAATGACTTGTTTCATAAGATTTATTATAAACACTTTACATTAGACGGTGGAGCAAATAAGGTAGCAGGTTAGGGTTCGGTTTTTGGGTTTACATACTAAAAATTTCACCCAAAACTTAGAGTGCAAAATTCAATTAAATTAAGTCCAATAACTTAGCCTCATGTAGCTCCCTTGCTTGTGCATATAAATAAGAAATAGCACAATTCGTGTCATTTTGATGCATCGTGGTTAAAGTCTCGACCCCAATCATCTATCTAAGTGACAAAGGAACACGTTTTATTTGGGTTGACCTGTTATATATGAACCCAAAATGGAAGAACACAAACACGAGCCAAACACGAAATTTCCACCCTTAATGAATTTAATTCTGCCGGCTGTCTGAATAATTGCAAAGTTGGATACGAACCTAACCATAGTTGGCAGTGCTTGGGATGAGGATCTCAACGAAGAGAATGTCCAATCCCCATGTTAGTCTAATCAGATACGTACCTATTTGAAGTGACGGCACAAATTAAATTTAGTGGTTGCAGGGAAAGTCTGCACAATCAAGGCTCAAATATATGTCAGAAGTTGATCTGCATTAAAAGTCTAAAGCTAGAGAAAAAAGGCAAATCAAATAATGCAAAAAAAGAAAAAAGCAAAGAAAAGAAGGCAAATCAACAAACCAATATGGTGGTCATCTCTAGTTGAAGTTAGATCCTGTTATATATATACATATATATAAGAGCATCTTCATGCTGAATATGGAGAATCTGCATTGCAGTATGAAGTAACGTCCCATTTCAATAACAATTTGGAGTCCACACAAGAGAATATATATGTATATGTATGTCATGCTGAACATGGAGAATCTGCCATTGCAGTATGAAGTAACGTCACATTTCATTAACAATTTGGAGTCCACACAGAAAACTCTGCCCATGTAAGGGATCACCCTTGCATGGTCGGTCCCAAGCTTGGATAAAGAACAAGCTTGGATAAAGGAGGAGGATTACGGTAGGCTTCCGACAGCCGGAGTAAAAAAACAAAAAATTCATGTAGCGGACCCCATCTAGTATGGGAAAAGGCTTAGTTGTTAGTTGTAGTAATAGTCCACACAGGAGAAGAGTTACAAAACAGAAAAAGAACTTGTCGTTGTTTGTTTGGATTTCCTTTCTTTCTCTCCTTGTATCTTTACCAACATAAAATGGAATGGCTTCAAACAAATGCTTTCACAGAAACAAATACAATAAAGCAAGATAAAGATAGCAAGATTCTGAAGGAGCATAACATCACTCGCACTAAAAGGATGGCTAACGGACAAAATATTTCAATTTCCTTGCTGATGATCTTGTTTCCTGATAGGCAAGCTGAGGATAGGGTTTACCAGATGCACACACCTGACGTTCATAACTCCTATAACCCAATTGTTTATTGAGCTGATCCGCTGATTGCTGGTACGATCTTAACACCATAAATCTCTCAATCTATCTTTGGATGACGAATCGTGTTCATAGGCTACTGAACTTTATTATTCAAGTAGCTTCTAAGATGCTTGAACACCTTTTGGCCAAGACTAAACCACCATGATAGCACAGTTGAAGACAAAAGGACCCATGAAGTTACCTGTCCTGCCAAGGAAGTCCCATTGACAGTCTCTTGCATTCGGGTCAGGTCGGCATGTAAAAATTGAGAGGCCTTGACCATGATTATCGCCTGCATCCCAAGCTTCACCAAGGACTAGCAACCTATCACCCAATGATTTGAAGGCTATTCCCCAGCCCTTGTTGTGATTTGTTCTCACAGGGACCATTCCTAGATCTTTCCATGAGGTGCTCCCTTTCAAGTAAACTTTGAGCTGGTTTGAAGTGGTTTCAAGTGCATATAGCTCATTATCGATGACGGCAATGAGTGGGGGAGACTGAGAAATAGAATTGGACATCGTCTTGACCATATCAGGAACCAATTGCCAAGAATTCTTCTCCCTGTCATAGAATTCTCCACAGGTGAGACTGCCATCTTCATTCATGCCACCAATTACATAAAACTTATTGTCCATGAAGCACCCAGAACAACGCTGTCTCCTTTTCCTCATGCTAGGAAGGGGTTCCCATGATCTGCTTATAGGATCATATTGTTCAGCTGAACTCAGGATGCTTTTGTTTATGACTCCGCCAGCAACACAGGCTACATCTCCGCAATTTGCTGATGCGAATAAGCATCGCTGGGCCGTCATGGGAGGTCCCCTATGCCAGCTGTTTGTGAGAAATTCATACCTCCATATGGACATACCATCACTCTCAATACCAGAAATAAGAAGATGATAACCAACAGAGAGAGATTCCCTGTCCCCACAGTAAAAGGTCAGCTCACAAGGCAAATCAGGAAGCATCCTCCAAAACCCTGAAGATGGAGAGAGTTCCCACCAATGATGCTCTCCACTTGCAAACATTATAACCAACGCTTCAGTGACACCGAGTTCTCTTCGTCTCTTCGACAATTTACCACTTTTCACCAGGGATAAGTACCTCTTGTTTATACAGCATAGTTTTGGATGCTCAGATCTAGGAACCCTTGCAAGGATCAAAAGTGCAAGCTCGTCGTTAAGAAGAGGAATATAGGAATAATCTGCATCCTGAGGTTCATCAATAGAGACTATGCTCCTTTGTTCATTGGCATAATTAACAAGGTGCTGACCTAAACTTGCATCAGGTCCCACAGTGCTTGCAACAACGCGTCTGCATCGGGTTTTCGATGAACACCAATCAACAAAGCTTTGGGAGCCATTTTCAGAGTCCATGATACCAGATAGCTGGCGGCTGTTGGTCCCCGGATTGTATCTATTGCTATGAAGATCAACTCGAGAATCTACCGTTGCATCCCCTTTTCGTCCCTCCACTGATTTCTCACTCATCTTTCTAGGGTCATAACTAATGAAAACCATGACACCGTGTTTATACTGGACACACCACATTTCCAATGCCCCCGAAAGGATAAACAAGAAAAGGAATCATCAGAGACAGTTAAAGAAGGATCAAGTATGAATCAAGATTGATTTCACTAACAAAAAAGGTATAAATCAAGATTCAGCAGAAACTCTACCAAAACAGCCAAGTCAAGCAACAACCAACATAGAACAAACAGTTACAAACTTACAAACACAGCATAACCTTCAAAATCCTACTACTGCATGTCCATAAAATAATTTAAAAAACCATTTGAAGAAGTCTATCCCTCAATCTTCACATCTAAAGTATCACGAAGAGTAACAAAAACAGATGTCAAGGGAGAAAACACATAACCCCAAGAACACATCAACAATTTGTTGAAACGCGTGAACGAAGCATAACAAAGATCTTAAAAAGTGTTGCCGTCAAATCAACGAAATAGCGATCAAAATCCCATCCCACCAAAACGAGAAATGAATAAGTGCAGCTATTACGACTTGAGGAAGAGAGATAATTACTATCTTTGCTTCCCAATCAAATCCTTGTTTACAACATCCAATACATTTGCAGATAAGAACAAATAACCAAATTAACATTAAACAAACACCACCACCAACCATCTAAAATCCTCAAAAACATGAAAAGATAAAACGATACCAGAGTCCCTCAGATTTACATTCCGCATATCTCCCTCAACCCTATCGCCAAAGAAACCCCTAAATCCAGAGAGAGAGAGAGCACCTTGATGAACAGAGGGGAGTCTTTAAATAAATAAATAAAATAAAAGAGAGACCGCATTGCTTTCCTTTCCCGTCCGCGCATTATGTATAAATTAATGTGGGTGACGCAATTAAATAATTGAAACTACGCTTGTTGGTCGCCATTAAATACGTGCCAGAAAAAGTGGTGGTGCAAGTAAGAAAACGCAATTTTGATAACTGTTGTCCTGGATTTTCTATATTTACACGATCACATGCCTGACGTAGTCTTGATGGTACTCACTGGCTTAACTTTTTTTTTTTACAAGAGGGCGCGGAAGCCTAACACATACAAACATGCACCCTCTAGGAGTCGAACTCCCCACCAACGGCAATGGCGCCAAAGCACCCTGTTTCGGGCTAACGTTCTGTATGCTACTGGCTTAGTTTTTTTAGAGAACTCGTTTTTTAACCATTTAGTGAAACTTTTATATTTTAAGTTTCATCTATTCTATTTAATCATGGCAACGATTAGGATTAGTGCTGGTAAACGAGTCGAACGAACCAAACACGGGCTGTCGATGGTTTGCCACCTTGTTCACGTTTGACTTGTTAGTTCGTTCTAAAAAAGTCTAACATGAGCATAACACAAGCCGAGATACATGAGCTGAAAACGAGCAGCTTGTTTAAGTTAACAATATCTTTTACACAAATTTTAGTAAATTCGGATTTTAATTTAAAACTGATCAAAATGTTATTTTCATGTAATATTACCTACCAAATTAGTTGGGCAAAATAATGGTTTTTAGTGCATGCTTACACACACACATATATACATATACATATACATACATACATACATATGTATATACGTACATATATATGTATATACGTACATATATATGTATATACGTACATATATATGTATATACGTACATATATATGTATATACGTATATATATATATATATATATATATATATATATTTTTGTATATATATATATATACATACGCACATGCGTTCTCAACTAAGTAAGCACACAAGGAACTAAACCAAACATGCATTGTGCATGTTACAGCTTTTCAAGCCACCGCATTCCAACTCGTGTTCAATTTATTTAAGCAAGCTTGGACTATTCCAAGTAAACCGGGACCAGCAATTTGGAACCTTGGGTTTGAAACAAACCATCTTGTTTTGGTTCTGGTTCCATCAGCTCTTGGTCTGGCTTTTGTTTTCCTTCAGGTTTTGTTTGCAAACCCACTCAATAAATATGGGACTCTGAAACCCGAACCAAATTATGGTTTGAAACTTCCGGTTTCAGTTTCTCTTCAAAAGGTAGGGCCATAACTAAACACCAAGTCCTCAGTTTGGTTAACATTCCTCCTTTTTCAGTTCAGAGGTAGGTCGTATCTAGTTTGACAGGTCGAGCTGAGTCCACTACCCGTACACCCAGATCACGATTCAATGATGAACGACTCCATTGCAATTCGAACCCGGTTCACTTTCAAGTCCTAATTATTCGCATTTAAGTTATTATTATTACTATTATTATTGTTATTAAGTGAGGGAGGGGGAGGTGAGAGACACACAACCCAAGTATCGTATGAACCTATGGGATGAAAAGCGGGTAAGCTTGACAGGACTTGAGTCACGTTGCTGTTTTAACGAAGCAACACGGGAAAAAGAGCCCGACTGTGTAGAAGAATCCAAGACAATTATGACACAAACGTGTCGTTCAAGTACATTTGGGCCAATCGAGGCCTTGAGCCAAGTACATGAGTTTGAGTCAGCCCATGGGTCAGAGTTAAGCCCTTCCGGTCAATGGTGTTTAGGGGCTCGAAACTGCCCTACTGAATATTGGATCTTTTGTGGATCCGTTCGGACTATCAGTTAACTAGTCTATTCTTGTTGCTTTTTTAATTATTTATGGGGCATGCAATCTGTCCGGACAGGTCCGAAAGCAACCACTTTAAAAGTGTGGGCCTAAAACCATGTGATAAAAGTTGAGGACGGCAAAAGAATTCTCCCTTGCATTCAATCTTCTTAAAAACTATCACTGGTTAAACCGGTTAAAACGTAGAGATGGCTGCTTCCAATAAGGAAAAAAAGTGGGTAGAGGCATTGATATTAACCCACCCCACGGGCTCCTAACCCTATCTGATCCGAACGGAGATTACTCAGGTTTGACTAAGTTCGGGTTTGGAGTGAGAAAAACCCGAATATCTTTGACTGGGTAAGAAGCAGGTATAAGATAAAAAGTAGCTAATCCATACCCAACTTATATATATATATATATAAAAGGAAACTCAATCCTGTCCGGCAAACCAATTGTTTTTTCGTGATATTAGTGTAATTCAAAAAAATTTAAGAATTTTTGAAAAAGTACGAAAGATAATGTTTATTAAGTTAATACTCTCGAAAAGTGGGGTATGAGTGAATAATGTCAGAATATATATATATATATACCCACCCTATTGCACACAAACTTAAGAGGCCAAACTTGTACCCATCTCCGCGGGTAATGGCAAGGTATGGAGCAACATTGAGTTGGGTACAAGTGGATATAGAGATACTCGTCACCGATATTTTAGTAAAAATTATCAATAGAGAATCATCCTCAGTAACAAGAATAGCTTTAGAGAAAAAAAATATAAATTTGTTCCAAACATAGGTTTAACTTTTGATATTTTAGTAAAAATTTAGACCATTTATATCACAGGTTTAACTATATATATACATATATATACACATATATATACACACACACACACACACACACACACACACACACACACATGTTCAAACTCATAAATGCTTAAATCTATTCAAAGATTTCTACCATTTGGTTGACAGTTATTTGAAATTAAGAAATGAAATGTATTATTATGTATTAAATGTAAAATACGAAAAGTACAATAACATATTTCACTTTTTAAATTCAAATTTTTACGATTCATCTCTCTCTTTACATATATATAATCACAGTGAGCTGAACAATTTCTCCCTATCTTTCTCTCTCTAAAGGCAATTATCTGGTTACCGCAAGCTTAATCTGAATTTGTTGTTGCATTGGAGAATCTATTTTATGAATTCCTTTATACTCATTTCTAATTAAGAATGTCATCATCTGAGTCCTTGCAATCTTTATCTAATTGGATTCCGCATTATTGGGTCTGCATTCATATTCAAGTGACATTTTTTTTAATGGTATGGGAAGGCCGAAGTCTTATACATTCACTGAGTATCGAACTCAAAACCTTCAACTCATGAATCGACCCCATAGCGAGGTGATGAGCTATATCGCTCCTTGTGCATATTCTGCCAACATTTTCGAATACTAAAGTGAACCCAATATCTAATCAGATTAACACGAAATAATAGGATCTGTTTTGGGTTTAAAAGCAAATATTGAAATTTGAATCCAAATTTTTATGCTAATTGTGTCCTACTTTGGTTAGTGAAGCAATTTAAGCAGTGTCAATGCGGCCAACCTATACATGGGAGAGGTGATGCAGCCAATTTAACACAAAATGTAAAAAATCCAAAAAAATGGAAGTACTAATTTTTCAAAAATTTATATAGACCGCCTCCGCTTGGATTCCACCGGACACGATTTCGCCTCAACCCAGAAAGTTTCTAGGTTTAACACTGACACGGTCCATCTCTCCCTACATGAATTAACTCGAAAAAAACAGGGTCTCTTCTTAATTATATACTTGTGGTCTGAGCTGGTCCGTCCTAAACTAGCGATGAGACAAGCTGCAAACAATCAGTAATCTAGTGAGAAGAGACACTAACAACAAGCAACAATATAATAAGACGAGCCACCTGCAAAATTAGGTCAGCTGGTTCACAAAAATAATTACTCATATAGGAGTAGGGCTGGCAAATCATGTCCAGGTCGAAAACAGGTTATCCTAAACTTGATCCAATTTTTGTTCGAGTATATTTTGCATACCCGGACATAACCTAAGACAGGTTTGGGTTGACCCGGCTACAACCTCATATATATATATATATATATATATATATTATAGAAAGTTTGAGGATACAAGTCATCAATATACAAACTTCATTAAAACTAATTTCAATAATTGTATAAAAGGTTGGTTCAAACTGAAAATAAAAAAGTAAAAAGTACATATATCTTTTGCAAGGTACTTGATTGTTCCTACTCTTTATTCTTTTTTTTATTTTAATCATTCATGTCCCTCAATTACATCATTAAGATTGGTGGATAGAATTTAAAGTGACTCCTGCCCACACTAACACATGTTCACCCATTTACTTTGGATACCATGAATGTAATTTTAAAATTTTTAAGAGGCTTTAGAAAATTACAACAAATATTTTTGTTATACTCGTGCCACTTAATGTGAGCATGATCCAATCAATATATATAGATCAACCATTTATATCACTTAATCACATGATTGACATTTGTTTGGATAAAATTTACTTATGAGTCACTTGCATCTTCTACATTTTCTCTCTCTCTCTCTCTCTCTCTCTCTCTATATATATATATATATATATATATATATATATATATATATATATATATATATAAAAACTCAACATAGATGCTGCATATATATATATGGTTCAGTTAGGGTTGTCCGGTCGGGTCCAAATTTACCATGCCTATATAGACCGCATGTTATAACAAGTCCATTTGTAAATATAATACACGCCATTTCACAATGATACGAGAAGTATTGATCTCATCCAGAAAAGGATATCAGAATTTAATAGTTGCCGATATTGCTTTTCCTTTTGCCTGTAAAGTGAAACAGCGAGGTTTTATTCTTGCATCTTTACCGCAATAAAAGATTCGATATGCACTAAAGTGCAAATAAACCTAAAGAGTTGGACACTTCGGTGATCGTGTTTATGCTTTTTTCGCTTTTTCGGGATTCAGGTTGTTGTCTGCCAACTTTTGATTATAGTGGCTTCCCTTTTCATATATTTCAAAAACTGGTTTCATGTCATCACCTGTAATCTTTTTGCGCACACCAACAATGCCTATTGGAATGTGCTGAGAATATATGTATGTGTCTTGCGTGAATGTGAAGAGAGGGTGTGTGTGTGTGTTCTTACCTTCTTGAAAGGCTTTAAACACACCTTATATATCCTTTTCTTGTCAATAGATTAACAAAAAGGTCTGTATAACAGGTCTAAAAATTGCAGTCCCTACTCCCGTCTCTCCTTTTTTTATATAGGGAGACCGGTTTGGTGCACCAACACATCAAACCGGGGCCATTTGATTAAAATATAGGATAGTTCACATTTAAATTTGAAAAGTAAAAAGTGTAGATGTGTAGGTATGTGATAAGTTTTGGCCTTATGTTGTAACAAAAAAAGAAGTAAATATACAAATTTTGCTTTTTGAAATTGAGAGAAGTTTTTTTTCTTATTTAAAAAGTAACTTGGTGTATTAGTCACACATGATGCACTAATTCCTGATTATATATATATATATATATATATATATATATATATATATATATATATAGAGAGAGAGAGAGAGAGAGAGAGAGAGAGAGAGAGAGAGAGAGAGAGAAATTGGTATATGCACACATTAGTTCATACGTGAACCCACTCAAAGATTTTTATCATTAGATTGGTATGATCAATGATGAAGATTTGAATCTAAAAACTGAATAGTTTCATTTTACATTTTATATTTTATGTTTGATCTCATATTTCAATTGTTTCACGTTTCAGGCATGATGCTTTTTAAATTCAATTCTTCATGATTGATAATATCAATCAAACTCTACTTCATCATGAATAATTTCATGTATAAGTGTATTTAAGCATGGATGGATATATGGACTATGTGATGTCTCTCTCTTTATATATTTATGGTGGTTGAATCATGTTCACTCATGTACAATTGTTATTTTTCGAGGGTATGAGTATAATAATATTGCTTTAAGTAATTTTTCAAAAACTTAAAATATTTTAAATTGTACGCATGCTAACGATGAGTAAGCACAAGTGAACATGTAAGTGATAAGAAAGATATATATATTAATGAGGGTTATGTTAGGTTGGGCTTTTGATGAATACTGTGTGTGTGTGCGTGCGTGCAAATTGTTGTTAGGTATTCATAGCTTGAACCTTCATTTGAGTCACCCCTTAGCAAGGAGAGTCGAGGGTCCTTGTGCCAGATGGCTAAGAGTATGTACTTCCTGCTTAGTACATTCACCGCCCCTTATATTCTCATTAAAATGAAAATGATTATTAGAGTATGCTACCAAAAAAGAAAAGAAAAAAGAAAGAAAGGATGTGGTATAATAGAGTCCACACCGTAATCTGTGGGCTCCTCTTATTTTATGCACACAGTTCGATCAGTGTGTTTTAGAATAATAAAAGGTCTCTTGATTGTGCTTTTCATACCTTTTAAGTGTGCACCAATTGCTTCTCTTTCCAACATGCAATTTAATAAAGAGGAGACTTATGTTTTTTCTGTTTACCTTACTTGAATTTACAAATGGGTACCTGAGAAACAAGGTTTTTCACCTAAGTGCCAGACCATTCAAGGTATTTCTTCTACATATTCCCTTCCAAGCATGATACTTGTATAACCTATGTGACATTTTACTTTTATATTAAATCATTGAATCTTAGTGCACCCGAGCATCAGCTCAACGGCAGGGCGCTCTAGCGCCATTGCTGCTGGTGGGGAGTTCGACTCCCAGAGGGTGCATGTGTGGGTGTATATTAGTCTTCAGTGTCCTCTTGTAACAAAAAAAAATATTGAATCTTAGTCCTTATGGGATTAGCATAGTGAAAAAGACCTCTAGAAGTTAGACCGATGGTCATGGGTTGGGCTCTCATGGGATGTTCAGTTCGGTCCGGCTTGTGACAGCTTGGTTGGCTTGGCTTGTTCGTATAGAACACGAGCTGACCAATGAATAAACAAGGGTTGTTAAGTTCGTTCGACTCGGTTTACCACCTTAGTTATATATGCAATACCATTGAAAGGCAGGTACTTATTCAAAAGGTTTTGCATTTCAGTCTGTAATCAACAAGTTTAAGACTAATTAGGAGATTAAGCATAAGTTTTCATTAATAAATTGGGCTACTTGGCTTGCTGTGACCATGATTAGGGAAGTGCTGAATGGACCACTGAGACTTTCCTAACTGATTTCTTGTTGATCAAATGATCGATGCTCCATATTCTTGGTGCACCATCAAACTGAGTAGTGAGCCCTTCCATCATACTTCAAGAGGCATGCAGGCCAATAAGATATTTTGAGAATAAACTAAATTATCACGTGGAGATGACACACAATCTTGATTCACAATTCACACTTCCTCTTCACTATGTTGGACCACCCACTCGGCGTGCGCCACACGCTTCCTGCCGAGACTCCGCCGTGATAAATGCATTGGTCCTCATGCCAAATGGGCTTAATCAAGTGAATGGATCTTGTGTTGATTCTAAGATTCCTAAGTTTATTCTAATCATGCTTTAAAATACTCTTAAATACTGCTTGGAACTTGGATATCACCTTTGTCAGATTGTTGTTCAAGTGAGACCAAAGTTTCCCTTGGGACCATCTGACTGCTTGTGAACTTGTGTCTCGGTGTACTTGAGTTCAAATAAGGGACAAAAGCTGAAGGCACTTAGAATCAACAGAGACATCTCACAAAGTCCCCCAAGAAGGCGATTATGCCTTGTGATTCCGAATTCCATTCATGTGAGATGGTGTGAGAAAGCTATTCTTTGATACTCGGTGACATTCGGGGAAGCAGCCGCGTGGAGCTCGCCGATCCAACAAGATGGTACAGAAAATAGAAATTGAGCACTTCAAAAGCGGCATGAATAGCTCTTAGAAGTGTTAGAAGAAACAATAACACATGATCAGTTCCAGACCTAAGAGTCTTTTTTTGAGAGGCATACTACTATTTTGAGTGAGGCACACTTGTATTTCACATCCACAAAGCAATTGCATTTCCCTATATACAGTGCATGACCCATAAATTTTTTTAGATTTTGGGTGAAGTGCATGTCTCAAGTCACCCTAAAGTGGATCCACCACTGCACAAGATCATGATCTTGTATTTTCTTATTTAGATGTTAATTTTATAAAAAAACCAGTGTTATAAGTTCCAATTATTATCCTTGTATTTCATAGTCGATACATATCAATGCTTATAGGTTGTTGTATCACACTTACACAAAAAAAGTTAGCTAATTAAAATTGAATCTCAGATATATGCACCCTGTAGATACCAGATCTTGCGATACAAATCATATAACCTGTATCTATATCCTCGTAGAGAATGACATACCTTATTGTGATACAGCAGATGCACCAATATGACTTCTATTATATGATATAGAACAATATGATTCAATTTGTGATACAATCAGTGTATTGATAAATTTAGTTGATACGATACGTACCGACCCATATTTACGATATATATTAATACGTAAGACAGTCTCAAACGAGAATCAATCCCACTCTGTGTTATAAGGCTTACTTTTGGTGGATACTAAACCAGAAGAGTGTTCTGCAGATTAATGAGTATATGCTTTGAAACATCACACAAAAACAATCGCAAAGCATGCTCATTATTATGATCGATGTCGACACATCCAGGTTCCAAAATGGATTGCACAGTCAGGTTTTGCAGAGTGGACCATAAGCTTAGTGTTGTCATCAGCAACATTTGAGTCATAATAAATACCTGTTCAACACATAAAACAGCTTGCCTTTATATTAAAACTTAATGCAGTTCAGGTATATTCCACAGAAGCTGACTAAAAGATCTCAATACAGATTGTGGGTGTGCATGCAATAGAAAAATTCGTTAAAAATTCTCTAAAAATAAACCCTCACAGGTTTATACACACCAACGACAGTAATAAAGTTGAAAGGTAAATATTACAACAACGACTGTAATAAAGTTGAAAGGTAAATATTACATAATAGCAATTAGACCAGTTATAATTTATGGTTATCTTAATAAGAAAAACCATATACATGACAAGGTTATTAAAAACAAATTGTGAGTGGTAACGTTAGATGATAAAATGAGAAAAATCGTTTAAGATGGTTTGAACATATAGAAAGGTAACTAAAGAAAGCTTGTGAAAATATTAGAAGAAGTAGATGAACTGTTATGTTGAGTTAACAGTTAGCATGACCTATCTTGTGAAAATATTAAGATGGTTTGGATAATAAAGAATGACCTAGCTTATGTCAAGTTATCTTAGTATAACACATGATCAAGCTCTATGAAAATAAAAAATCCATGTAGTCAACTCCATCTCGATAACACTAAAACAGTATATGAAACCACACTAGTCTTCCACCTAATCAGAACCAAGCATAAAATCATCAGATTCAATATGAATCGTAATATATCTACGCGCATAACTGTCATTGTGAATTCACCATGACCAACTTGGATTTGTTTTCCATCCTCTTTATAAGGGCATTGACTGAATCTCAAACTGAAACCTGCATTAAGAGTACATAATTCACATTCAGCAAAATAAGAACTAAAATCAAGTTGTCTCTGGCACACTAAGTAGAGTCAGCTAAATGGATTCTCAGTCACCTGTTGCTTCCAATACTTTGAAGCCTTCCTCTGCTTCATTTGTATGACAATATGTAATTTATGCAGCTGCTGCTCAATAGAAATGTTTCCATTTTCGTCAAGCTGAGGCATCTTTAAGAGAGGAAAATAATTTGTTAATTTGGTCTGTTGAATATAAGCATCTCTGTTAAGATGTTCCATGCGAGTTAAACTCGGTATTGAATGATTTATGCAGCGATTCCAGCTCTTGAAAACCTAAGTTATTAAAGTGTAGTTCTTATTGAAATGGATATAACATATATATATATATATATATATATATATATATATATATATATATATATATATATATATATATATATATATATATATATATATATATATATATATATATATATATATATATATATATATATATATATATATATATAGAGAGAGAGAGAGAGAGAGAGAGAGAGAGAGAGAGATTGAATCGTGCACACTCAGTTTTTGAGTGGTATGACTGTAATAAAAAATATTTTTCATACTTTTTAAAGTCTCTTAAAATTTTAAAATTACGCTCATGCCACCCAAAGTAAATGGGTAGACATGAGTAAGCAAGTATTAGTATAGGAGATTCACTTTTCATATATATATATATATATATATATATATATATATATATATATATATATAAAGAGGAGCAATTGGTTGTTGCCCATCTCTCACACACAACATACTCATATATATATATATATATATATATATATATATATATATATATATATATATATATAAAAGTAGCAGTTGGCTATTGCCCATCTCACACAAAACAGTCATGTCATCCTTTATTTTAAAAAAAGATGAGTATAATAAGGTATCATTCATATATTTCAACCAATCTTATAACTTTGTAAATGACTTTCAAGCGCCTGAAAAGTAAAAGATCTATATGATTATACATTGTGAAAGGTGCGCAACATCCAATTTTCACACATTTACACGCTTATAGCCTTGTTTTGTCATGTCATTATTTTTAAAATTACCATGCGCCACCCATACCAACGCCCACACCTGCACCCATGTCATGTGAGAGAGATATCAAGTCTAGCACCATGCTGCCAATGACTAGACACCGTCAGTTCTTAATCGGACCGGCGGTTTCAACTGGAACCAAACCGTTTGAGAAACCGGTTGAACCGTAACCAGTGAAACCGGAATCAGGGACCATCCGGATTGGTTCTGGTTTCACCTCTTATAAAATCAGAACTGAAACCGTCGGTTCAGATTTTTTTTTATAATTTTCTTATATATTTAATTTTTATAAAATAAAAGTATCGATTTCAAGTGGTCCTGGACTCAAACCAGAACCACCTCAAAACCATAACCGAAACCTACCAAGGGTCAGTTCGGTTGCAGTTCTGAACTGGACATGTCTACCAATGACTACCTCTAAGAACTTAAACTAGGTTCAAGCTTCATACTGTTTGTAGAAAATCTTTCAACTAAAAACTTTAATGTGGTTTCCATTAACATCTTACCTTCAGCCTTACCAAATGTAAATGAGGTTTCATATATATGGTGATCCCTGAAATAATGTGCTTAGAACACACTTGATGTCTTTAGATATGCCAAATAAGATCAAAGAACATAACGTCGAAGATAATGTCAGTGGGATTTACCACTCATATACCATTTTGCACTATAAGTATCTTTTATTTTAATCTATTAAGCCTAATTTATGGCAATCAATCTTCAGATTACTGAACTTAGAAAACAATTATTGTTAGGGTTCGGCGGTCTCAGAGCGTCGGTAAACAGCCGATATCATGCCGACAATGCAGAGAATCCAAATAAGGAGTCATGTTTCTCTAATAATTCAATATCAGTTCGAACAAATGACAATCAAGCACATTTTGACATGGACAACAGTCTCTAGCAGGAAAATTGCAAGGCAATCAAGCTCATTTTAGGGCACTAATTAAGATCTGTTTTGATAAGGTTGACTCGGAACTGCCCGACCTGTAAGTTGAACAGTACCGGAACATAGGACCCCTGGTTAGGTCATCAAAACGAAGACCTTAACTGGTTTCAGGCTCGATCCAAGTCTTTTGGGTGACTGAGTCAAAATAGGCTAGCCTGGTTAACTAAGTAACCTTCCAAATTAGAAGGTTTTATTTCATTTATCTTGTTCTTCCATTTGTAATTCTACGAGTCAGACCCAGAATCGGACCTGAAACCGGACCGAATCAAACGGGCCATGACTAAAAATACCTTCTTTCTTAAGCTCGAAAATGGAGAAGTTCATGATTTATTTGACTGCTAACTTAATTATTACGTTGTCCGTAAGATTTCGCCATGTTTCATCTTGGTTTGCTTGGATATGTCCAATAATATTCAGAAAAAACAAGATATTAAGCAAAAAGGGATCATAAGAAGTCTACTTCCGATATTTGAATTTTGACGCACTCAAATTGGATAGGTGGATTTCGGATAATCTGGAAAAGCCAGATAATTCCGAATCCTAGGAGAGACCCGAAAACCAAAAACCCGCTCCCTCCTCTTATCCTTCTTTCTCTTGCATCATTCTCCGGCCGGGATCTGACTGCAGGGGACATCAGCATTATAAGGTGCGTCTCTCTCTCTCTCTCTCAGCATTCCGCTTGAACGACACGCGGTCGACACCGATCTTTTGGAACAAGTGATGGGATATCTTCTTTTACGTCGCATCTTTGTTTCTCTAGATATAATTCGTGACAAAAAACTATAGTTTTGTTACCCCTTTTTAATGAGTTTAGGTTTAAGATCATTACGATTATCGATATGAAATTCTGAGCCCTTGGTCTAAGTGTGTGTATTGTGAATTATTTCGATTCATTACATTCTACCGCGCCTTGTAATCCTTTATCACTGTTTTGGTGATCAGAATTTTCAGTGAGCACTCGACCGGCCGTTCAATACGTTTCCTGGTCATTGCCGTGGCTGCTAAAACTAGATATTTTACCTTAACGCCATTTTCATTGTAGTAAGCATCAAGATTTTTGCGATTGCAGTTCTTTTTGCTTTAGTATACTTGTTCCTTACAGTCTTCTGCCTAAATCCTTATGATTGACATTGATTTCTTTGAAGTTGACTCATGTAATGTATTGTCGTGCATCAGTCCCTCGTTTCTGTACGATTCAAGTTATTTATGACAAAATATTAGAGTTTGTGACGATCTTGGTCTAAGGTTTAAGATCATTATCAGTTGTAAGTTATTTATGACAAAAAAATACAGTTGGTTAAATCTTGGTTGAATTTGGGGTTTATGATCATTATATGGCTGTTGATTTGATTCCTGGCTCTTGCCATGTGTATTGTGTAAAGTGGCCATTCTCGGCGCTAGGTAACGGCTAGACTGGCCATCCAGTCCGTTACCTCACAATAGGGCCAGATCTGGTAACGGACTATCGTTACCGGAAAATCAGATAAGGGTCATCCGTTAGAGCTCCCAAACGAGGGAAGCCACATGCGGATAAGCACAACGAAGGGGAGCACCTGCCTATAAAAGGCAGGCAGATACACAACACAGATAGAACAAAAAAGTGAAAACAATATACAGAATATACAAACAGCAAGTGTTTCTTCGTATGTGCGAGACCCTGTGTGAGAACCTCGTGTCCATCACCCGCATTCCATTATCTGTTGCATCTTCATCTCTGCAGGTCTTTACATTGGCAACTGAGGATTCACCGAATCTAACGATCGAAGGAAGGCCATCATCGGAATCCTGTTAAGAGAAAGAAGGTACTCATTTGCCGTCATTGGTATCAAAGCTTGGTTCCCTGCAAAAGAGAGCGAGAGGATGAGCAAAAAAAAATGAGGGATAAGAAAGAAAAAAAGAAGAGAGAAGGCTGCAGTCGGCAGAGGCGTAAAAGTCACAAGGCCAAGGCTGAACGGCCGAAGCTGAACAACCACAACCCAAGAGCTGAAGGCAAAGGCAGGTTGACAAGAGCCAAAGGCAAAACCCAGAGGTAGGCTGACAAGAACCGAAAGCAAAACCCAGAGGCAGGTCGGCAAGAGCCGAAGGCAAAAACCAGAGGTAGGCCGACTAGAGGCAAGCTGCAAAACAAAAGTGACAGGCCGACCAGAGGCAAGGCCGCAAAATAGAAGCGGCAAACCGACAAGCCAGAGACAGAGGGCGGCAGGCTGAGTGGCCGACAAGAGAAGAAGTCAGGGACGCCGACAACCGACGAACGACCGGAGGAACCAGCCGACAGGATCTCCTCCGGCCCCCACTCTCTCAGTTTCCCTCTCTCTGAACTTTCCAGAGACTTTCTCTCTCTCCCTCTCTTTGTCTATGTAATAAAACGCTGTTAAAGCGTTTTTGTATATATATATATATAAAAATTGAAATCAGCGGTTTAGGAAAACCACACGGGAAAACCAACGGTTTTCAAAAGCCGCGCGTGGTTTTCGAAAACCGCCTTTGGGTTGGTGGCCAAAAGACAAAACTGCCCCTATCCAGTTTTGGATATTACGCAGTTGCCACTGGGCAAAATTAAACTTTTGTCCAGATTTTTCAGGTAAAAAGACTGATTTGCCCTTATTGAGCAAGAAGACAATTTTACCCTATGGCTGTTTATAAAATTTACTAAAAAATCGGGACTGCCATTTTACTGTTTTATCCATCCCGGTTTGAATAATTTCAGTTATGCCACTCAGCCAAAAGACGGGTTTACCCCTGTTCTTTTGAAAAATTACAGATTCCCCCGGAGGATTAAAATTACCATTTTAATCCCGATTAGTTGCGAATTTTACAGGAATACCAAATAGTGATTTTACAAGTTCGTCCTCGTGGCTTTACAAAATTACAAAAGAGGACAAATAGATAAAATTACAGTTTTATTCCTTGGTATCCTTTTAGGGTTGAAAGCCAAAAAACTCCTTAGAAATTTTTTCAAAGATTATCTGCTACATATCATATCACTTTAACATGTCTCTTGCTATGTGTGCCTTTGGTTTTGTGATGGTTTCCTTTTTAGACCGCTTGATTATTATTTTTGCCAAACGCTTAAAAATGAGTTCTAGGATATGTGTGTCCGAACTGGCAAAAACAGAAAAGTTGAACGGTCTGAACTTCCAGACATGGAAGAGAAGAATTTCGCTGGCTCTAACACTAGAAGGTGTAAAATATGTCTTAAAGGAAAAGTGCATCCTCCACCGCTAGACGTAAGTCAACAACAATTAGAAATGTATAAAATATTTCTAAAGAACGATATCATAGCAAGAACAATCATGTTAACTTACATGGAGTATGATCTCATTAGAGTCTTTGAAGAATTTGAGACCGCAAAAGAGTTGTTTGACTCACTAACAGCTAAGTATGATACAACTGCAAAATTACATATGCATTTGCTACTACAGAAATACAACTCCTTTAGATTGAAAGAAGGAGAAAATGTAGTAGAGCATGTAAATCACATGCTAGTAATGGCTAGACTTAGCCGTAGCAAAATCAATCATCCCCGAACCGATGCAGATATCAACCATACTGAACAATCTACCTCCGTCATGGAACATGGTTACCACTGCCCTAAGACTAGGGCCAGAAATTAACATTTCTGAGTTACCCCTCAAACTAGTAATAGAGCAAGAACATATACTCAAAAACAAAAAGGAAAAATTGCTAGTGGTCCAGGATGAGTTAGCGTCTAGCTTCAAATCCAACCAGAAAAAGAAACCAAATAAAAAGTTTGGCAAGAATAACAAGAAAGGCGGTCAAAGTTTTAAAAAATCGCAGGAAACCGCTTCTCGGGTCAAGTGTTTCAACTTTGGTAAGATGAGACACTACAAAAGGGACTGTTGCAACAAGAAAGGTGGAGGAAACAATCCACAATACGGACAGTCGGAGAAGCCGGATATAATCTGCTTGATTTCAGAATGCTTATATTTGGACCACCTAGTGTAAAGTTGGTGGATAGACTGAGAAGCTACCAGACATATCTCGAAGACCAAGGAAGGGACAATGGACCTAAAGGAATATCAACCAGTGTTGTCCGTATCGCACCGTATCGTACGATACGATACGTATTGTATCGTGGGACCCTTATAAAGGGTCCCGGCCCGAGAGAAACCCGCGATTTTTCGTGGGTTTCCTCTCTCTTTTTGGATTCTTCAAGCTCCCTAAGAGTCGGTTTTCGCCTCTTTGGTGTTCAAAGCTCTAAAATCGTGCCCTACGGTGTTCGTTCAAGCCTCCAAACTCGGATTTAGGTATATTTTTAATGTTTTTTCTATTTTTTTCTTTTATATTTATTGTTTTTTGTGTTATTTCGGTTTTTTTTTTGAATGACCAAATATGAAGTTATTAAGTGTGTGTATACGATTTTTATTGCATTCATGAAGTGGGAGACACTCGATTTGAGTGTTATTTGAAGATTGGGGGATTTACGACGTGCTTTTATTTTCAGGTTTTTGTTTGAATTAAAGTACTCCATTGAGATGGCAGGAAGGGGTGGTAGAGACTCTCATTCAAAGTCTGATGATCCGGCATGGCAGTGGGGCATACCAGTTGAGGGTTCAAGGTTAAAAATCAGATGTTTATTTTGTGAAAAGGTGGTTAGTGGTGGAATTTCAAGGTTGAAACACCACTTAGCAGGAACCAGAAAAGAAGTTGCTCCATGCACAGACAGAGTTAGAAGTGTGCCAGAAGGTATTAAATGGCAATGCTTGCAGATGATTGAGAGCATACAGGAAAGGAGACAACAAAAGGATGATTTTCAGATGTGTGAAGAAGCTGATAATGCTACTGCCACTGGAGTTGGATTCACTGATAGTTTGCCTTCAGATGTTAGAACAGATATTGGTAGCAGCAGTTCGCGAGCACCTAGCAGAGGAAAGAGGGTTGCAGCTGAAGACTTTGGAGGTGGTAGAAGAGTAAGTTCAGGAAGGAGTAGAGGAAGAGCTTCTTCTTCTAGCATACATTCGTTCTTTCCTCCTTCCACTACACCTGGTGCTTAGCCAGGAATTCGTGCTGCTATGGCTTCAGAACAACTGCACGATCAAGCAGACCTTGTAGTGGGCAGATGGTTTTATGATGCATGCATTCCATTTAATGCAGTAAACAGTTTTTATTTTCAAGCAATGGCAGATGCAATTGCTAACATTGGTCCAGGATACAGGATGCCCTCTTATCAGAAGTTGAGAGGGAAGATATTAGATCAGACCGTGATTGAAGTGCAGCAATACTGTTCGACTTTGAGACAATCGTGGAAGGAAACAGGATGCACTATCATGGCAGATGGATGGACCGATAGGCGAGGAAGAACATTGCTAAACTTTCTTGTATATTGTCCTAAAGGACTCATGTTTTTGAGATCTCTAGATATGTCAGAGGAGAGGCATACTGCAGAGATCCTACGAGAGGAATTTGATAAGGTTATACAGGAGGTTGGGCTAGAAAATGTAGTCCAATTGATTACAGATAATGCAGCTAACTACAAAGCAGCTGGAAAGGAGTTAGCTGATATTTATGAGACTTTCTACTGGACACCATGTGCAGCCCATTGTTTAGATCTCATCCTCGAGGACATTGGTGAGACAGATGAAATAAATGCAGCAACTGAGTGTTGCCAAGATATTACAAAATTCATTTACAACCATGCATTTGTTTTGTGTATGATGAGGAGATACACAGAAGGTGCAGAGCTTCTTTGCATAGCTGCAACTCGGTTCGCAACAAACTTTTTATCTGTACAGAGTATTGTGAGACAGAAGCAAGCTTTATAGAGAATGTTCTCCTCAGATGAGTGGCAACAATTTGCAGAGTTGCCTCAAAACAGAAGGAACAAAAAGTTAAATGAGATTGCAGAAACAATTTTTAGAAGTTCATTTTGGAATGCATGTATCAGATTATTGAAAATTACTTATCCTTTAGTAAAAGTTTTGAGATTGGCTGACAGCGAGGAGAAACCATCTATGGGCTACCTTTATGAAGCCATGGACAGGGCAAAAGAAGCGATCAGAAATAACTTTAATGGAAAAAAAAGAGATTATGTGCCCGTGTGGAAAATAATTGATAGTAGATGGAATAAACAATTGCATCAGCCTATTCATGCAGCAACCTACTATCTAAACCCATCATTGAGGTACTCAGCAACCTTCAAAGGGGATGGTGAGGTTAATCGAGGAATCATTGAATGCATGGACAGATTAGTCCTTGATGAGAGCATAGTAGATGCGATACATCGAGAGATGGAGATATATGATAATGCTCTTCACTTGATGGGTTTACCTGTTGCAATTCGCAACCGCTCTACGATGCGTTCAGGTACATTGTTTATTTTCATATTTAAGTTGCATCTTACGTTATTGTGGATTATTATGTCTCTAATGTTTATATTTTTTTTACAGATGTTTGGTGGAACAGGTTTGGAAGTGATTGTCCAAACCTTAGAGATTTTACAGTTAGAGTCTTAAGCCAAACCTGTAGTGCAACAGGTTGTGAAAGAAATTGGAGTGTTTTTGAACACATCCATACAAAAAAGCGCAACAGGTTGGAACACAAAAGGCTTAATGATTTGGTTTATATTCGTTGTAACATGCGCCTTCGTGAAAGGTAATGTTGTATTACTTTCAAATTTTCAATTTGATATTATTTAACTTCAGTTTTCAATTGTTAATATTACTTACTAATTGTTTATCTTTGTTTGTGTCGTAGGCAATTAAAAAAAGTAAATAGAGAATAAAGTCAATTCGATCCAATAAGTTTGGATAATTTTGAGATATTAGAAGATTGGGTTATGGAAGACACTAAAGAAAATGCCCTCCTAACAGAAGAAGACGTTGCCTGGATTAATTTAGAAGGAGCGCAACAACATTATGGAGATGAAGAATTTGATTTTGAAGAAAAGGTGTGGGCATGGCTGATGATGATGAGGATCTGCAACAAGGAGAAGATGAAGATTATTTAGTTGATGATCCTGATTACAATTTGTAAAATGTAACATTATATGTAACTGTAGTGTACTGTAAAGTATAAACTGTAAACTATATCTGTATTTTATTTTTTGTATTCAAAATATGTAAATTTGGATGCAATTGTTTAATGCTGAATGCTCAATCTGTACTAAACTTACATTATATGAATTTAAAGCAATTATCAGATTTTTCTTGATTTTTTCCTGATTTTTTTCGATTTTTTACTATTTTTTACTATTTTTTAATTAATTTTTACATTATTTTAATATTAAAGTACGATACGATACGATATGATACGCCCGTATCGTGGAGCCCAGCGATACACGATACGATACGCGTCAGACAACACTGATATCAACCTGGAGAACATCATGTGTATATGAGAAACAATACTTTCTCAGATGTTCTGGGTATTGGATCCTTTAGGATATTTGTACAAGGCAAACCAATTGTACTGATCGATGTGTTAATTGTGCCATCTATAAGGTGCAATCTGGTCTCGGTCCCTGCCTTAGTTAATAAGGGTTTCGATGTTAGGTTTATTCTTAACAAGGTGACTGTGGGCAAACATGGAAGAATCTTGTTTTCAGGAGAATTTGATTTAGAACATGGATTGTTTAAATTGTCTGATAATGAAAGTCATCCTTTTCTGCTTATATTGAGAGTGCCTTTACTATTGATGTGAATATGTGGCATAAACGCCTAGGGCATATAAGTCTGGAGAAGTTGAGGAAATTATCCAATTTTGACTTATTGCTTGGATTTGAGTTAAAGACTTTCAATAAGTGTGAAGCTTGTATACAAGGAAAAATGACAAGGAAAGTCTTTCCCAAAGAAACAACAAGGGCAACAACCCTGTTGGAAATTATTCATACAGATTTATGTGGATCTTTTAGAGTAAAGACACATCGGGGAAAGGGTTATTTTATAACCTTTATCGATGATTACTTTAGATATATGTATATATATCTTTTGGCACATAAATCAGAGGCACTTGATGCTTTTAAAGAAAATAAGCAAGAAGTGGAAAATCAGTTAGGGCATTCAATCAAAGTCTTAAGATCAGACAAAGGAGGTGAATATACCTCGGTATAATTCTTAGAATTTTGCAAAGACTTTGGTATTGCTAAACAAAATATAATGTCCAGAACATCTCAACAAAATGGTGTAGTTGAAAGATACAATAAAACCTTGCTAAATATGACAAGGTCAATGTTGATTGATGTCTCTCTTCCAAAGGTATTTTGGAGAGAAGCAGTAAGTACAACGGTTTACATACGAGTACCGTGTAAAGCTGTATTCACTACACCATATGAGATGTGGTTTAGAAGAAAACCCAACTTAAGTCATCTGCGGAGGTGGGGATCTATAGCACACGTGAAAATCCTTGATCAGTCTAGAGATAAGCTAGATAACAGGTCATTGAGATGTGTATTTATTGGATATCCAAAAGGTTCAAAAGGATATCGGTTTTATCACAAGGACCACAGACTCATTGAAAGCAGAGATGTTGAATTCTTAGAGGATACTAAGAATGACATCCTGGAAAACGATGAGGAATGTGTTGATGATTTGGTAGATTTAGACTAATCATCTTTTGAGCCCATAGAAGATCTTTCTAAAACTACCGATACCTTAAGTGGAAATAAGAGGCCATGAGCCACTGGATTATCACACTTATCTTGCGCAGGAAGTGTGTAATTCAATAGATTTGGATGAGTTGACTGATAACTTATCAGCAAGTAATGAACTCATCAGAAGCAACAGACTGGGAGAAAGCCATGGATGAGAAAATTGAATCCATTAAGAAAAACCAAGTCTGGGAATTGGCTGATTTGCCAAAAGAAAGAAAAGCTATAGGCTGCAAATGGGTTCTTAAAAAGAAATACAAGGTCGATGGTACAATCGACAAGTTTAAAGCGAGGTTGGTTGCAAATGGTTTTTCGCAAAAAGAGGGGATAGATTATGTTGAGACATATTCCTCAGTTGCGAAATTTGCATCCATACGGATAATCCTGGCAATATCTGCATACTATTATTTGAATTTAGTTAGATGTAAAGACATCTTTTCTAAATGGAGATTTAGAAGAAATCATATACATGCAGCAACCTGAAGAATTTGTGGTTGAAGGCCAAGAAGATAAAGTATATAGGTTGAAAAAATCTCTATATGGCCTGAAACAGTCACATCGCCAATGATATTTGACTTTTCAAAATGCCATTGTAGAACTTGGGTTTGTGGCTAACAAACTTGATCACTGTGTATATGTTTGGAACAGTGGGAGCCACTTTGTCATCTTATCATTGTATGTTGATGACATATTGTTGGCTGGAAATGATAATGAGATGATTGTCAAAACCAAGTCATGGTTGAACTCCAAGTTCAAAATGAAGGATATGGGGAAGCATCCTATATCCTGGGTATACAGATCTCTCGAGATAGAGGATCTAGACTCTTATACCTGAGTCAGGAGAGATATATTGACTATATCCTCAAGAAGTTCAAAATGGGTGAATGCAAGTCTGGAGATACACCCGTTGTAAAAGGGGTTAAATTAAGTAAGGCTGATTATCCCGGTATAGGAGACGATAAGCCTAATGTTCCTTATGTACAAGCTGCTGGCAGCTTGATGTATGCTATTTTGTGTAAAAGGCCTGATATCAGCTTCGCTGTGGTCTTGTCAGTAGATATCAAAGTAATCTTGGTTGGCAGCATTAGGTAGTTGTGAAAAGGATTCTAAGATATCTGAAAGGAACAAAGGACTTGAAACTGTGTTTTCAAGCAGATGAACTGAAAGTTGTAGGATACTTAAATGCTGATTTTGCTGGGAGCAAAGATGACAACAAATCAACCTCGCGACAAATATTCTTATTTGGAGGTGGTGCTGTTTCTTGGGCATGTAAGAAACAAGGCTGTGTAGCGTTGCATACACAAGAAGCTGAGTATGTTGCTTGCTGTATGGCTGCAACAAGTGTTGTCTGGATAAACCGCTTCATACGAGATTTGAAGTTGGAGATAACAGACGAGCCAGTGGTTATTTATTGTGATAACAATGTAGCAATTACTCTTATTAAGAGTGGAGCGGATTGCTCGAAAAGCAAGCATATAATGGTAAAATACCACTATGTTCATGATATGGTTATGAGAAAGGAAATATCCATCTCATACATGCCAACAAAAGACATGTTGGCAAACCCCTTAACAAAAGGCATAACAGAGGAACTCTTCTCAAAACATGGGTTTGAGATATGTTTGATTGTTGTATAGGTAAATAACCATACAACAGATATACATTGTTGTATAAGTAAATAACCATAAAACGGATGATTTGTTGTGTAGGGAAATATCCACGCAACAAGTTCTGATTGCAATAGTAATCAGGAATCGATATAACTAGGGAAAATCCCTAAAAAGTGGGAGGAAAACCAGTATGTCGATACACTTGACTCGAATGGCCAAGTGGGAGATGTTACAGTAAAGTGACCATTCTCGGCTTAGGTAACGGCTGGACTGACCATCCAGTCCGTTACCTGAGGATAGGGCCAGATCTGGTAACGGACAACCGTTATCGGATCCGTTACAGCTCCCAGATGAGAGAAGCCACATGCGGATAAGCATGATGAAGGGGAGCACCTGCCTACAGGCACATATAGAACATAGATAGAACAAAAAAGTGAAAACAATATACAGAATATACAAACAGCAAGTGTTTCTTTGTCTGTGCGAGACCCTGTGTGGGAACCTCATGTCCATCACCCGCATTCCATTATCCGTTGCATCTGCATCTTTGCATGTCTTTACATTGGCAATTGAGGATTCACCGAATCTAATGACCGAAGGAAGGCCATCATCGGAATCCTGCTAAGAGGAAGAAGGTACGCGTTTGCCGTCATATTGCAATTTGTTTTGATGCCTTGCACTCTACCACGACTTCTGATCCCTCGAAGGGTCTGGTGGCTGGAATATTCAGTATGCTGTCGGTTGCTTGTACAATATGTTTACAGATAATTGCTATGTCTTGCCAATAGTAGATGACTTTACCATATCCTAATATTATTTGTCATGCTATTATACATCACATTTTTTGTGGATGCACTTGTGTTTGCTTACCTTTCCATTGCTTGATTTCATTTTGATTCTTTGATAGAGATTATTGTTTCTAATTGGCCTACCTTTGATGTTTAAGTCCATTTAGAGCTTATGGAGTCCATTTAGAGCTTATGTGTGCAGACCATAGCCGCCCCTTGTTGTTCATTGCAGAAGGTTTTGTATTTGCCTGAGGTTTTCTAGGGTTTCAATGATCACTTTTCCTTTGTCATGTCCATCATTTTCCATTGATCTTGCTTTCAGTAAGCACATGTTGATGTATGCCAGATGGAGCTCAATAGCGACAAAGACTCTATGTAGCGCATCTCACTTAGTGTGGGGCATGGTTTCTTTATCGATTAATTTTGATGGTTCATGGACTATAACCATCCAAGTGATTTTAGAGAGTAAAAAATTGTCAGACTAGTTTGTGTAAATTCTAATATTGTATACAGCTTTCAAGTTTTTAATTGTTAATTTTCACATTGGCCCCTTTGCTGCAGCCGAATAACTACTATGTTTGTTGTTGTTGCTGCTGTCATTGTGTTTCTAAACCATTTTAGATGGATTGGCAAGGGCAGAAGCTATCAGAATTCCTGATGCAGGTCATGCTAGGTGTCTTTGCCACTGTTGCATTTATCACTGGTTATGCAATGAGTTCATTTCAGATGATGCTCATCATCTACGCTGCTGGAGTTCTCCTGACCATGCTGGTTACTGTTCCCAACTGGCCCTTCTTCAATCGCCACCCACTTGATTGGTTGGACCCCTCGGTTGCTGAATTGAACCAGAAGCCGATTGTTGAACCTCAGAATTCCAAAAAGAAATCCACCAAGTGTCACTAATTCCACTTGGAAACCCACCAAGGTCACTGAAAATCGAGAATTGTATGGATCACTTTATTTGTTCTGGACCACATTAGTTGCTTTTCTCTTTATCTTCAGTTGAAGCACACGTTCTACAAATGGAAAGGCAAGTACACATGATTAACTTATTCTCATGTTTCAGATCTTGGCCAATCTCTTTGGCAGACTTTTTTACTGCTTTCATTAGGAATTATTTTCCTTTCAGTTATTCTCCGCAGAATGCCTGATTTTTGCACTTGGAACCTCAGTTAACTGATTTTGTTAAATAATTGTGCTAATATTGCAATCAATTCTATGGGCCAGTAAGATGTGGAAGGGCGTCATGGATGGTTGGGCTGGATATTTCAAGCACGCCCTGCGCCTGGACATTCAAATTAACGTGCAAAAGTGGGGGTTGGCAACCATATTAAGTTTGGATTACTTGGTCAGATACAAGACCAGGGAGACGGGTGAACTAAATGTGTGTAGTCTGCAAACTTAACATCTAACTAGAGCCACAATATTGTACTTAATAATTTGATTATTCATGGTTGAAGTTCTACCATGCTGGCCTACATCTGGTACTAATGAATCTCGATGTACGATCAACTTATGAGCAATTCTTAATCAATAGGTAAGTTAGGTATTCTTTACATGAACTGCAATCAATCACTTTGTCTTATTTCTTTTGATATTTTCTGGACTGATACATGGCATTTGTGCTCTCGAGACCCACATAGATCCAGGAACTTGTGGACTCTTCTAGTGTTTCAGCTCATGCATGTTAAATAGTGTCATGGTATATGTGCTCTACCTTGATAGAGCACAATGGCATCTAAGGACTAGTGTAGCCTACCCTATTTAACATGGGAAAAGGCTTAGTTTTGGTCTTTGTCTTGGTTGGTTTTTCAACAAGTGCACTCTTTCCTTCCGAGTTCATGTCTTTTCCGGTGGTGTTTATGTTATATCTGTTTGGTGATTTAAGCTAATCTATACTTAAACTGCATTGTAGGATCTTTATGTATTCTACTCGTCGAAATTTCAGGTGCCTTTTCTGGCCAATCTAGAATTTGAAACATTATAAAATTCCTTATTTGCTAATCAAGGCTTATACAGTTTCTTTATGTGACATAAATTCAGCTCGCATACTAGTTCACCACGGCCAAAAGTAGTCATCAACTTTGCATGTGGTCGCAAGTTGTTATATTCATCAATGTGCAAAAGATAAGCGCATATATGACCGATCTGTTAATTACTTGGTGTTATTCATTATTGTTACTAGTAGTTTGACTGTATCTTCTTGTCAATGTTCTACTCATCTTCCATGCTGCAATCTTTACCATAACAGAAATATCTTCTCAAGACTCATTAGTGGAAGCTGTCGAAAGCTTGGAACCATCAAGACATGTTAATTAGTTAAAGAATATTATGGTTGGCATGGCACTTTTTATAGGATTTATTGCAGGAACACCTTGAAAGTATCCTTTAAAGTTGCTTCCTTAATATGATTTTGGTGTTCCACTCTATTATTTTGTAATGCTCGTAAATATTGTATCTTATCATATGGCACAAGAATATCATATATTGGTACATGGATCTAGATATGGCCGGTTTCAGATAAACCACTATTGGTGGTTTGGAACCGTGGGTCTCTCCCACAACCATGAACCATAATAGAACCAAAACCTGAGAAAAGGTAAATATATCCCCCCCAAAAAGAAAAGGAATTGTAAACAGAACTGAAATTGATGGCTAGAACTGCTGGTTCGGTTGGTTTCCAAACCAGTTTGGTTTTGGTTTTGAATTGGCCATGTCTGCATGAATCCATAAAAATTAGCTATGTTTCCTCTCTCTCTCTCTCTCTCTGTGCCCATTTATCGGTACGTTACACATCATACTGTATGATATTATTGTATCATTTTCGTGTTTTCAAATGTTTTTCAGAAATTAATTTTTAAACTATTTTTCTTCATTAAATGAAGAGACCATGTTCGTACCATGTAGTATGGTATGGTACAATTTATTCTTGAGATATTTACGATGCCCTTATTTTGGGGAGGCCGAATTCAAGTATACCCCAGGTATCGTACTCATGACCTACAACTTGTGAGGTGAGTCCCTAACCAGGTGAGCTATCACTCTGAGTGCTTGTTAACTCAATTTTTTGTGAGAGTCTTGAGGGAGATTTGAGAAGGTTTCAGCTCATGGTGGATTCCTTAGAAAGAGAGATTTGTGGAGACAAATAGAATCCGAGGCTGCATTATGGAAAAAAAAGACAGTAGGTAATGATAAACTTAAAGCAAGAAAGCAGATCAGGTGGTCCGTCATACCAGCAACTATTGGTGTTCTAAGATCATGATCATCCATTCAAGAGATCAAGGGTGATGATGATGCCATGATGTCTATTAGATGGTGGCCCAGTTCATACATACATCTGTTATTTTATGCACCGGTCAACCCAAACATGACCCATTTTTTCTTTTTTACCATTTGTGTGGGCACGAGCACGGACTTTTCATTTTCGTTTTGGGTTTTCTGGTCGTGTCTGAAATTACCATCCCTAAGGTCCAAGAAACAGTGGAAGAAAGGGTCCTACCATCCCAACCCACTCTTCTTTCTGGCTCTGCGTTTCTTCAGCAGCTGCTATGCTCTCAAATTGGAGCTTCTTGTAAAACAAGCCTCCTTACCTTGCCTTACCATTTCTATGTAGCAGTAAGTTGTGAGGAAGCGGAGGTTCGTTTCGCAAGGCTTTACAAGCTTGATTTGCTTCACACTATTATAGTCTATAGTCCTTTAAAGTGCCTTGCGAAACAAGTCTCCTCACCTTCCATTACCTTATGATTGCTATTATACTATATAGTAACGTTAAGATGTCATTGTTCCTCTCTTTACGAAAAGGAGGAATGATCATTATCGGGATTAGATTCGTAGGCTGACGGTTATGGATGGATGCAGGGGGTAAGGAAGTTAGTCTTAGATAATAAAATTCGTATTGGTTCTTGGAATATCGAAACATTATCGGGTAAGCTAATGGAGGTGGTAGATACTATGATTCGGAGAAAGATTCATATTCTATGTTTACAAGAGACAAAATGGGTTGGAGAAAAGCAAAGGAGATAGAGGATACAGGTTTTAAATTATAGTACTCACGTAAAGAAAAGGCTCGAAACGGAGTTAGTATTATCATAAATAAAGATTTAAAGGAGAGTGTAGTAGACATACAACGATATGGTGACCGAATCATGACGTTGAAATTAGTGTTAGGAGCATAGGTTTTGAATATAGTTTATGCTTACGCACCCCAAGTAGGACTAGAAGATAGTATAAAGACAGTTTTGTGGGAAGAGTTAGATAAGGTGTTTCAAAAGATTCCACAAAGGGAGATGATTTGTTTAGGAGGAGATTTAAGTGGACATGTCGGTAAAGAGGCATTAGGATATCAAGGGATTCATGAAAACTTTGGTTTTGGGGATATAAATGAGGAAGGTAGGGAGATTTTAAATTTTGCTATGTCATTTGATCTCTTTATAGTCAATACAATCTTCAAAAAACGAGATGAACATTTAATTACTTATAAGAGTGGCTTATCACAAACACAAATTGATTACTTTATTTGTAGAAAAAAAGATAGAGCATGTTGTAAAGATTGTAAGGTAATTCCAGGAGAAAGCCTAACCACCCAACATCAATTTTTAGTTATGGATTTACAAATAAAAAAATGGACAAAGAAGAAAAGAGTGAATCGAGCTATTCAGACTAAATGGTGGAACCTCAAATGCGAGAAAGAAGATATATTTAAACAGAAAGTCCTTCAAGGAGATGTTTGGAATTATGTTGGTACACCCTGTAATATGTGGAATAATATGGCTATACATATTAGGAAAGTGGCGAAAGATGTGTTAGGGGTATCTAAGGGAGGTGTACCGGCACAAAAAGAAGCTTGGTGGTGGAGTGAAGTAGTACAAAATAAAATCAAGGCAAAGAGAGCATGTTACAAATTACATTATGCTAAGAAAACTAGTAAAACTTTAGAAGCTTATAAGAAACCAAAGAAGGAAGCGAAAAAGGCCGTTAGTGAAGCAAAAGCTAAGATTTGGGAGGACTTATATAAAAAACTCAACTCAAAAGAGGGTGAAAGAGATATTTGTAGGATAGCTAGGGCTAGAGATAAGAAAACTAAAGATCTTAATTATGTTAGATGCATAAAAGACGATGATGAAAAAATTCTAGTGGCAAATGATGATATAAGAAATAGATGGAAAAACTATTTTTATAATCTTTTTAAGGAAAATAAAGATGTTAGTATTAGTTTAGGAGATTTAGCCAAGTTAGAAAAATATATAAACCATAATTTCTACCGACGTATTTAAAAGAATGAAGTCAAAGAGGCTCTTAAACATATGAAGGGTGGTAAATCGGTAGGACCAGATAATATTCCTATAGAAGTTTGGAAAATACTAGGAGAAATAAGAATCACTTGACTCACAAGACTATTTAATGAAATATGGAAAAACCAAAAGATGCTCGAGGAATGGAGAGCAAGTACACTTATACCCATATATAAGAACAAGAGAGACATTCAAAATTGTGCGAATTATCGAGGTATCAAGTTAATGAGTCATACTATGAAATTATGGGAAAGAATTATCGAACGTAGGTTAAGACAAGTATCAAGTACAACAGAGAACCAATTTGGATTCATGACAGGCAGATCTACTATTGAAGCGATTCACCTTTTGAGACGTCTTATGGAACATTTTAGAGCAAAAAAGAAAGACCTTCACATGATATTTATCGATCTAGAAAAAGCTTATGATAGGGTACCGAGGGAGGTTCTTTGGAGAACTTTGGAAAAAAGAGGTATCCCTTTGACATATATTAACTTTATAAGAGACATGTATGATGGTGCAAAAACATGTGTGAGGACTCATGAAGGAACGACAGACTTCTTTGAAGTTAATATTGGGTTCAGTGTTGTCCGTATCGCACCGTATCATACGATACGGTGCGATATGACCACGATACGATACGGGGGCCTGTATTGCACCGTATCGTGCGATACACCTTGGGACCCTTATAAAGGGTCCCGGCCCGAGAGAAACTCACGATTTTTCACGGGTTTCCTCCCTCCTTTTGGATTCCTCAAGCTCCCTAAGAGTCGGTTTTCACCTCCTTGGTGTTCAAAGCTCTAAAATCGTGCCCTATGGTGTCCGTCCAAGCCTCCAAACTCAGATTTAGGTATATTTTGAATGTTTTTTCTATTTTTTCTTTTTATATTTATTGTTTTTTTGTTATTTCATTTCTTTTAATGACAAAATATGAAGTTATTAAGTGTTTGTATATGATTTTTATTGCATTCATGAAGTGTGAGACACTCGATTTGAGTGTTATTTGAAGATTGGGGGATTTACGAAGTGCTTTTATTTTCAGGTTTTTGTTTGAATTAAAGTACTCCATTGAGATGGCAGGAAGGGGTGGTAGAGACTCTCATTCAAAGTCTGATGATCCGTAATGGCAGTGGGGTATACCAGTTGAGGGTTCAAGGTTAAAAATCAGATGTTTATTTTGTGAAAATGTGGTTAGTGGTGGAATTTCAATGTTGAAACACCACCTAGCAGGAACCAGAAAAGAAGTTGCTCCATGCACAGGCAGAGTTAGAAGTGTGCCAGAAGGTATTAAATGGCAATGCTTGCAGATGATTGAGAGCATACAGGAAAGGAGACAACAAAAGGATGATTTCCAGATGTGTGAAGAAGCTGATGATGCTACTGCCACTGGAGTTGGATTCACTGATAGTTTACCTTCAGATGCTAGAATAAATATTGGTAGTAGCAGTTCGCGAGCACCTAGCAGAGGAAAGAGGGTTGCAGCTGAAGACTTTGGAGGTGGTAGAAGAGGAAGTTCAGGAAGGAGTAGAGGAAGAGCTTCTTCTTCTAGCATACATTCGTTCTTTCCTCCTTCCACTACACCTGGTGCTCAGCCAGGAATTCGTGCTGCTATGGCTTCAGAACAACTGCACGATCAAGCAGACCTTGCAGTGGGCAGATGGTTTTATGATGCATGCATTCCATTTAATGCAGCAAACAGTTTTTATTTTCAAGCAATGGCAGATGTAATTGCTAACATTGATCCAGGATACAGGATGCCCTCTTATCAGAAGTTGAGAGGGAAGATATTAGATCAGACCGTGATTGAAGTGCAGCAATACTGTTCGACTTTGAGACAATCGTGGAAGGAAACAGGATGCACTATCATGGCAGATAGATGGACCGATAGGCGAGAAAGAACATTGCTAAACTTTCTTGTATATTGTCCTAAAGGACTCATGTTTTTGAGATCTCTAAATATGTCAGAGGAGAGGCATACTGCAGAGATCCTACGAGAGGAATTTGATAAGGTTATACAGGAGGTTGGGCTAGAAAATGTAGTCCAATTGATTACAGATAATGCAGCTAACTACAAAGCAGCTGGAAAGGAGTTAGCTGATATTTATTAGACTTTCTACTGGACACCATGTGCAACCCATTGTTTAGATCTCATCCTCGAGGACATTGGTGAGACGGATGAAATAAATGCAGCAACTGAGTGTTGCCAAGATATTACAAAATTCATTTACAACCATGCATTTGTTTTGTGTATGATGAGGAGATACACAGAAGGTGCAGAGCTTCTTCGCATAGCTGCAACTCGGTTCGCAACAAACTTCTTATTTGTAAAGAGTGTTGTAAGACAGAAGCAAGCTTTAAAGAGAATGTTCTCCTCAGATGAGTGACAACAATTTGCAGAGTTGCCTCAAAACATAAGGAACAAAAAGTTGAATGAGATTGCAGAAACGGTTTTTAGAAGTTCATTTTGGAATGCATGTATCATATTATTGAAAATTACTTGTCCTTTAGTGAAAGTTTTGAGATTGGCTGATAGCGAGGAGAAACCATCTATGGACTACCTTTATGAAGCCATGGACAGGGCAAAAGAAGCAATCAAAAATAACTTTAATGGAAAAAAAAGAGATTATGTGCCCGTATGGAAAATAATTGATAGTAGATGGAATAAACAATTGCATCAGCCTATTCATGCAGCAACCTACTATCTAAACCCATCATTGAGGTACTCAGCAACCTTCAAAAGGGACGGTGAGGTTAATCGAGGAATCATTGAATGCATGGACAGATTAGTCCCTGATGAGAGCATAGCAGATGCGATACATCGAGAGATAGAGATATATGATAATGCTCTTCACTTAATGGGTTTTCCTGTTGCAATTCGTAACCGCAGTACGATGCGTCTTGGTAAATTGTTTATTTTCATATTTAAGTTTCATCTTACATTACTGTGGATTATGTCTATAATGTTTGTCTTTTTCTACAGATGTTTGGTGGAATAGGTTTGGAACTGATTGTCCAAACCTTAAAGATTTTACAGTGAGAGTCTTATGCCAAACCTGTAGTACAACATGTTGTGAAGGAAATTGGACTGTTTTTGAACACATCCATACAAAGAAGCGCAATAGGTTGGAACACAAAAGACTAAATGATTTAGTTTATATTCGTTGTAACATGTGCCTTCGTGAAAGGTAATGTTGTATTACTTTCAAATTTTCAATTCAATATAGTTTAACTTTAGTCTTCAATTGTTAATATTATTTACTAATTGTTTATCTTTGTTTGTCGTAGGCAATTAAAAAAAGTAAATAGAGAAGAAAGTCACTTCGATCCAATAAGTTTGGATAATTTTGATATAGTAGAAGATTGGGTTATGGAAGACACTGAAGAAAATGCCCTCCTAAATGAAGAAGACGTTGCTTGGATTAATTTGGAAGGAGCGCAACAACAATATCAAGGAGATGAAGAATTCGATTTTCAAGAAGAAGGTGTCGCTGATGATGATGATGAGGATCTACAACAAGGAAAAAATGAAGATTATTTAGTTGATGATCCTGATTATAATTTGTAAAATGTAACTGTGTCTGTAATGTGTATTTCATTTTCTGAATTCAAAATATGTAAATTGAGATGTAATTGTTCAATGTTGAATGCTCAATCTGTACTAAACTTACAGTATATGAATTTAAAGCAATTACCAGATTTTTCCTGATTTTTTTTATTTTTTTTCGGATTTTTACTAATTTTTATTGATTTTTAATTAATTTTTGCATTATTTTAATATTAAAGTACAATACGATACGATACGATACACCCGTATCGTGGAGCCCAACGATACACGATACGATACGCGTCAGACAACACTGATTGGGTTACATCAAGGATCAACTTTAAGTCCATACTTATTTGTAATGGTGATGGATGAGTTAACAAAACATATTCAAGATGAAGTACCTTGGTGTATGTTATTTGCAGATGACATTGTATTAGTGGAGGAGTCTAAGGAAAAAGTTAATAGGAAATTGGAACTATGGAGAGAACATTAGAAAGCAAAGGCCTCTGACTTAGTAGAACAAAGACAAAATATATGGAATGTAAGTTTGATCATTTGGCTACTTCAGAGGACATAGAAATTAAAATTGGCACACATTACATTCCCCAAAAGGAAAGTTTTAAATACCTAGGATCAATTTTTCAGAGTGATGGAAGAATTGATGGAGATGTTACACATAGAATTAATGCTGGTTGGTTAAAATGAAGAGGAGCATCCGGTATTCTTTGTGATAAGAAGATACCATTAAAATTAAAAGATAAATATTATAGAGCACCAATTAGGCCTGTCATGTTTTATGGTTCTGAGTGTTGGGCAGTTAATCATCAACATGTACAAAGATGTCTGTGACAGAAATGAAGATGTTGAGATGGATGAGTGGTCATACAAGAAAAGACCGTATACATAATGAGGTTATTAGAAACAAATTAGGAGTGGCACCGATAGAGGATAAAATGAGAGAACATCGTTTAAGATGGTTTGGACATATAGAAAGAAGATCAAAAGAAGAACCGATAAGAAGGTTAGAAAAACTAAATTTGGAAAATATTGAAAGAGGTAGAGGACGACCACAAAAGTGTTGGAAAGAAACTATAAAGAATGATCTAGCTTATTGGAAGTTAACTGCTAACATGGCACACGATAGGGATCTGTGGAAACAAAGAATCCATGTAGCCGACCTCGTCTAGTATGGGAAAAGGCTTATCTCAACATCTTCATTTCTGTCACAGACATCTTTTGTACATGTTGATGATTAACTGCCCAACACTTAGAACCATAAAACATGGCAGGCCTAATTGATGCTCTATAATATTTACCTTTTAACTTTAATAGTATCTTCTTATCACAAAGAATACCTTATGCTCCTCTCTATTTTAACCAACCAGTATTAATTCTATGTTTAACATCTCCATCAATTCTTCCATCACTTTGAAAAATTGACCCTAGGTATTTAAAACTTTCCTTTTGGGGAATGCAATGTGTGCCAATTTTAATTTCCATGTCCTCTGAAGTAACCAAATGATCAAACTTACATTCCATATATTCTGTCTTTGTTCTACTAAGTCGGAGGCCTTTGCTTTCTAATGTTTCTCTCCATAGTTCCAATTTTCTATTAACTTTTTCCTTAGAGTCCTCCACTAATACAATGTCATTAGCAAATAACATACACCAAGGTACTTCATCTTGAATATGTTTTGTTAACTCATCCATCACGATTATAAATAAGTATGGACTTAAAGTTGATCCTTGATGTAACCCAATATTAACATCAAAGAAGTCTGCCATTCCTTCATGAGTCCTCACACATGTTTTTGCACCATCATACATGTCTCTTATAAGGTTAATATATGTCAATGGGATACCTCTTTTTTCTAAAGTTCTCCAAAGAACCTCCCTCGGTATCCTATCATAAGCTTTTTCTAGATCAATAAATATCATGTGAAGGTCTTTCTTTTTTGCTCTAAAATGTTCCATAAGACGTCTCAAAAGGTGAATCACTTCAATAGTAGATCTGCTTGGCATGAATCCAAATTGGTCCTCTATTGTACTTGATACTTGTCTGAACCTACGTTCGATAAATCTTTCCCTTAATTTCATAGTATGACTCATTAACTTGATACCTCGATAATTCACACAATTTTGAATGTCTCCCTTGTTCTTATATATGGGTATAAGTGTACTTGCTCTCCATTCCTCGGACATCTTTTGGTTTTTCCATATTTCATTAAATAGTCTTGTGAGCCAAGTGATTCCTATTTCTCCTAGTATTTTCCAAACTTCTATAGGAATATTATCTCGTCCTACCGATTTACCATCCTTCGTATGTTTAAGAGCCTCTTTGACTTTATTCTTTTGAATACGTTGGTAGAAATTGTGGTTTATATATTTTTCTGACTTGGCTAAATCTCCTAAACTAATACTAACATCTTTATTTTCATTAAAAAGATTATAAAAATAGTTTTTCCATCTATTTCTTATATCATCATTTGCCACTAGAATTTTTCGTCTTTTATGCATCTAACATAATTACGATCTTTAGTTTTCTTATCTCTAGCCCTAGCTATCCTAAAAATCTCTTTCACCCTCTTTTGAGTTGAGTTTTTTATATAAGTCCTCCCAAATCTTAGCTTTTGCTTCACTAACAGCCTTTTTCGTTTCCTTCTTTGCTTTCTTATAAGCTTCTAAAGTTTCACTAGTTTTCTTGGCATAATGTAATTTGTAACATGCCCTCTTTGCCTTGATTTTATTTTGCACTACTTCACTTCACCACCAAGCTTCTTTTTGTGCCGGTACACCTCCTTTAGATACCCCTAACATATCTTTCGCCACTTTCCTAATATGTATAGCCATATTGTTCCACATATCACATAATTCCAAACATCTCCTTGAAGGACTTTCTGTTTAAATATATCTTCTTTCTTGCTTTTGAGGTTCCACCATTTAGTCCGAATAGCTCGATGCACTCTTTTCTTCTTTGTCTATTTTTTATTTGTAAATCCATAACTAAAAGTTGATGTTGAGTGGTTAAGCTTTCTCCTGGAATTACCTTACAATCTTTACAACACACTCTATCTTTTTTTCTACAAATAAAGTAATCAATTTGTGTTTGTGATAAGCCACTCTTATAAGTAATTAAATGTTCATCTCGTTTTTTGAAGATTGTATTGACTATAAAGAGATCAAATGCCATAGCAAAATTTAAAATCTCCCTACCTTCCTCGTTTATATCCCCAAAACCAAAGTTTCCATGAATCTCTTGATATCCTAATGCCTCTTTACCGACATGTCCATTTAAATCTCTTCCTAAACAAATCATCTCTCTTTGTGGAATCTTTTGAAACACCTTATTTAACTCTTCCCAAAAAACTGTCTTTATACTATCTTCTAGTCCTACTTGGGGTGCGTAAACACAAACTATATTCAAAACCTCTACTCCTAACACTAATTTCAACGTCATGATTCGGTTACCATATCGTTGTATGTCTACTACACTCTCCTTTAAATCTTTATTTATGTTTATACCAACTCCGTTTCGAGCCTTTTCTTTACCTTAGTACCATAATTTAAAACCTGTATCCTCTATCTCCTTTGCTTTTTCTCCAACCCATTTTGTCTCTTGTAAACATAGAATATGAATCTTTCTCCGAATCATAGTATCTACCACCTCCATTAGCTTATCGGATAATGCTCCGATATTTCAAGAACCAATACAAATCTTATTATCTAGGACTAGCTTCCTTACCCCCGCATCCGTCCATAATCAAAATGCGGAGATCCTCTCTGAAAAGTTTTCACTACATTCAGGTGGCAATGTAGTGGGACTAACTTTTTTACCCACACCCGTCCACAATACTTGTCTTACCCTACGTTCGATAATTCTTTCCCGCAATTTTATAGTATGTTTCATTAACTTGATACCTCGATAATTCTCACAATTCCGAATGTCTCTCTTGTTCTTATGTATGAGAACAAGTGTACTCGCTCTCCATTCCTTGGGCATCTTTTGGTTTCTCCATATTTCATTAAATAGTCTTGTGAACCAAGTGATTCCCACATTATGCAGCTGAATATAAATGCAGGTAGGACCAATGAGAAATGAAAATAGAAACTAAGTCATGCAGCTGAATCCACTAACCTACCAAAGGCTTGGTTTTGGTTGGCCAGATAAGTGTATCCCCACATTATGCAGGTATTTAAGAAGCAAACATGCATAACTTTGTTTTTTTACTCTTGCAGGATGCAGATATAATGTGGTTCAGAAGCCCATTCCCACAATTTCTTCCAGATGCAGATTTTCAAATCGCTTGTGATAGATTCATGGGCAATTCCTCAGACTTTAATAACTGGGTTAATGGAGGGTTTGAGTACGTGAAGTCAAACATTAGGACGATTAGATTCTACGAGTTCTGGTACAATTCAGGCAAGCAGTACTCTGGACTGCATGATCAAGACGTATTGGATATTGTTAAGAAAGGCAACTTCATCAACGACATCGGCTTCAAAATGAGATTTATTGACACTGCTTACTTTGGTGGCTTCTGTGAGCCAAGCAAAGACATGAACAAGGTCTGCACAATGCATGCAAACTGTTGTGTTGGGCTTCAAAGCAAAATTCATGACTTGAGACTCGTCCTTGATGACTGGAGAAACTTTACTAAACTACCAACAATGAAGAGAAGATTGACTCATCTAGCTTGGAGGGCACCAAAGAATTGTACCATGTAATTCTGGACGAGCATTAGAGAAGAGGCCAGGAAAGGCATAAAAAGAGAAGGGAAGGAAACCATCAACATGATCCAACTCTTTTGAAGTTAAATGCAGGTATAACCAAAGGTACATCACAATCCAACTAAGAATCTGTGCAGCAGACTCTACTCAGTGTGAGAAAGGCTTAACATGTTATGTTCTAATGGGATCACCAATAACAGTTCATTTTTGCTGCATATAAAAGCTCAATACCCTGTGGAGTAACCAATTCCATCCAAGTTCGGGAAAGGAGATGACTGGCTTGTGGTTCGGCTAGTCTCTAGCTGGTTTATGTCAGGCTCGCCATCGTTATATGAACAGGGTATAGACGAGTGCTTTCAGATTTTTAATAGGAAATTAAAATTTAAGGCGTAGAATTCAAAATGTTTAGCTTTTCCTTGGATGAACAAGTGCATATACACATAAATATTATGTTCCACTCAACCACAAGCGTGTGCCGAAATGATCCTGAACTATTCATAGCTCACCTTGCTGAAGTGCCCAGCTTATCTTGTTTCATGACCCTGCTGGTCTAGCACGGTCTGATTTTGACGTATTTAGTGCCTCTGGCTTAGAAGACACAATCTTTTTAGATGCTCCAGTTTTTTAGTGTCTGTGTTTCCAGCAGCAGCATCTCAGGGGCCTCTATTGACTCATTAGGAACTTTTATAGTCATCATTGAGTGAATATCTCAATGGGATCATATGTTTGACCACATTGTTTTGGAGCAAAAACCAGAAGGCCTCCAGTGGAAATGCATCCTTTCTATTACACAGAGTTGGCCTTCCAGTGTTGCTATACCATGCCTACATTCAGTAGACCTAGAAAGAGAGTTGCAGCCCTTTATGACATTTGAAGTGTATTCTGATCGATAGGTCTACCTGGAGATTGAAGCGTGAGATCACAGCTCTCGTGAAGATGAAATCTAGTCTCTAACTTAAATCTTGAAAGACGTCGTTATGCAAATGACTTTGGAAGAGAGTGTAGCATGGGCTCCATTCCACTATATTTGTTATTCAATGTAAGCAAGAAGCAAACGTGAGGTTTGGATTTATCAACTGAAAATGTGACGATGGAAGGTTCTGCTAATAAGTGACTCATCTTAGGCATTGAGTCACGTTTGATTTGCCCATGGGTTCAGACTCATGAGATCAAAGGAGCCCATCTCTCCCATGAACCTTACAAGCACACGGATAATTCGGACATGATGCAACCACACAAATGAGAACGTGAATGGAAAACACTCAAGGAAACGACCAAGTTCCATACAAGGGCAAACCGAACCTGTCTTGAATCAAAGAGGTTACACGAGTGAGCCATTTGATTAACCTTTAGAACCTCGTAATCTAGTAACAAGGGTTTTCCTAGTAAACGACCGCATTATCTCAAACCCCCAAAAGACTATCCAAATGGCCTCCTTCATGAAGATGGTTGCAAGGTTGAGTAAACCAAAGGCTCAGTTGACGAGGCCAATCCCAGCAATGTATAGTTGCTTCTATGGAGATGTGGTTCCTGTGGCGAAGCAGGAGAGTGTTGGCACGTGCACATTGACAGCAGAGGAGGACCTTAGGGGTTTGTAATGCAACTGTTGGGAGGAAAAAATAAAAGATGATCCTAATTTTCTGGAGTTGAACGCTTACACGACACAAGATCAAGATTAAGGCTATGGCAACAGAGAATCCATGTAACGGACGCTGCTCAGTGTGGGAGAAGGCTTGGTTTTGGATTTAGCCAACGGATGGAATCGATTCCAACCCATTTCCGTTGGTAAAGGAACAACAAGGGTTGAAAGCTTACGACTGATTTTACTATACTTGCAAGTCAAAATCCAAGATAGATAGTTCATGGAATCTTAAAAAGCATCAGAAATTTCAGCAACGAAAGTGTTCGGATTATTCTGCTCATGATTGAAAAGTTATACTACAAAAAGCTTTTTTGTAGTTAGGAGGCTGAAACTCAGTATGCACGCCCTGGGACTGGAACTCGCAACCTGCGTCTCAAGAGTCGAGAGCCTTGCCAGGTGAGCTAACGCTCTAAGTGCCAAAGGATTCATTATTTTGCATGAACCAGAACTTCAAAAACTCTTCAAAATTGAACTAACAGCAGCGAAGAATTCAAATATCATGGCAACCTAGTATTCGGTGTAATTGCCGTGGTGCGAAAATAGAAACGACAAACAATTGCCCAAGTTTAAAGAAGCAGCTGGAAACGAATGCCAAAAATGATAAATACATCATGACTTGTTGCTGAGACACAAAGGTAGTAGAACCAGAACACGACACCGAATCATCGAAGGGAGCCTTTCTTAGCCAAAACGAGCTTCCATGCAACTACGATAATACGATTTTCTCTTTCTTCTTTCTTCCTTGAAGGGTAAACTAGGCTGGAGCATCACTACCAGTTATATTTATTATGTACTTGTCATACCACTACTGAATTCCAATAAGCAATATCCTCTTAAAATGACTCCTTCCTCTAGAACAGCTTTAACAAGATCCACTTCTATCTTTTCTTGGTACAATGGGGGGGCGAAGCATCTCCGGAAGATGCACACCCAGCATCAAACTCATGACCTTCAAGTTGTGAGTCGACCACTTAACCAGGTGAAATTGCTCGTTGTGCCACTCTTTGACTTCCCCATCTCTGGGAAAATTTCCTGCAAAAAAACAATTCATTGCTGTTGCCAGTGGTGCAAGCTATCTTATTTGCCATTCCTGACAAAGCAGCTTGACCTCTAACCACCATTACAACGGAGATATCCACCAATTGAAATTACTCCTCTCTTCCTGATATACAAGTCCTTATGTTCAGGTAGAAGCCAAGCTCCTTAAACAACTACTTGATCAGAAACACGCATTCGCAAGGCAATTGCTCATTTGACAGCCTTGCAGCTGTGACTTTTCTGCCTCCACCAAGACGTGCCAATTTCAAGTTGCAATGCCTGCAGCTCTCTCTCTCTCTCTCTCTGTGACAAAAAGAGATATATTAGAGGAACACTCATTTTCATTCAAGAGAAAACAAACTTACAGAGTGGGAGTATTATGAAGAGTGCAAAGGAAAACAAATACAGGAACAAAATGAAGAAGATGGAGAAGAGAGTTGGACATAAACTGCTGCGATTTGTACTACCCACTGTCACTCTATCTCCTTTAGAAGTCTTCATCCAACTTGAAGACATGGTTTCCAGTCTCACCGGCACTGTTCAGGCTGCTCATGACGGAAGCTTTCCGATAATCTCCAACCCTCTTCTCGAAGAAATTCGTCTTACCCTGCAGCGAAATGAGCTACATCCAATCAAATGGGTTCGCCGCACCAAATATCTTAGTGCACCCAAGCGCCACAAGCAACCTGTCCGCCACAAACTCGATGTACTGTGCCGTAAGCTCCGAATTCATCCCCACAAGCCCCACAGGAGCGCATCACAGACAAATTCGCGTTCAATCTCGACGGCATCTCGCACAATTTCCTGCACTCGGGCCTCATCGAGACGGTGATTCAAGAGAGAGTAGAGAAGACAGGCAAAATCTGTGTGAATCCCCTCGTCACGAGAAATGAGTTCGTTGGAGAAGGTGAGGCCCGGCATGAGCCCGCGCTTCTTGAGCCAGAATATGGCACAGAAGCTGCCGGAGAAGAAAATGCCCCCGGCTGCTGCAATGGCGACAAGGCGCTCCGCGAAGGATTCCGTTCCCCCAATCCACCGAATTGTCCAATGTGCCTTCGTCACGACGCAGGGCACGGTTTCGATGGCGTGAAAGAGGCGGTGCTTCTCGGCGGAATCTTTGATGCAAGTTTCGAGAAACAGAGAGTACATTTCTGAGCGGATATTTTCGATGGCCATCTGGAAGCCGTAGAAGGCGCGGGCCTCGGCGGATTCCACCTCCTTCATGAAGCGTGCGGCGAGGTTTTCGAGCACGATGCCATCGGAGGCTGCAAAGATGGCGAGGACGTGGGAAATGAAGTGGCGCTCGTCGGCGGAGAGGGTCTCGTTCCAGTGGCGGAGATCTTGGGAGAGGTCCACCTCCTCCGCCGTCCAGAAGGAGGCTTCCGCCATCTTGTACATCTCCCAAATCTGCGGATACTTGATCGGAAACATGCAGAACCGCTCTGGGCTCGGCTGCAGAAGCGGCTCTTCCACTCTCGCCGGCATTTTCCCTCCTTTTCCTGTCCTTCTCGATGGTATTGGATAGTTACAGAGAGAATTAAAGACGGTCACGGCGCTTCTATACACACGGAAAGAGACAAGAAAAGGGGATTGCTCTCTTTCTCGTCTTGGTGGTGATGGTGGAGGTAGTTTTAGAGAGAGAAAACTAAGAGGGTTTCTTCTCTTCCTCCTTAATAGTCCTTAATAGTCGCTATGAGAATGGCCGTTTAGAGAGAGTCTCATTTTCCTCTTCCCGATGGAGACGGTGGAGTTGGTTATAGAGATGGAAAACAAAGAGAGCTTCTTCTCTTTCTCGTTGCCAATGGCTGGTCTGTGTATCTGCGTGTGACAGAGAGAGAGAGGGGACGGCGACGTCTAAGAGAAAGGGAGGATTACAGGGATGAGACAGAAAAGGCAATATTATAAGGAGAGAGATGAACGGCGGGAAAATTTGGGAATTTTGAAATTTTTTATTGCTTGATGAGCGCCACGCGGCGTGTGCACTGTTTGAATTTGTAGGACGAAAAAACCCGCTTAGCAACGAAAAGATTACTCAAAATAGACGGAACATAGATAGTAGTTTGACTGCTACTTTCGTGATTTTCTCGAGAAATAGGGTTCTTCCGTAAGGAAGGATGGCGGTTCGCGGGTTTTCTCGGGTGGGAGGACGGAAGCCACCTAATCCCTCCATCGAGGTCCGCTAAGTGGGCCCGCCCCAATAAACACGTTTTTGCTATCATGACCCTTTTTGCTCGTGTCGTGTTGTGTCATGCTCATTCACAACTAGGACACACGAGTCTCTGTTGTCTGCACCCAAAGTGAAACGCGGAAACCGAATTGTGAACGGAAGTTTCATGTGCACAACCCGGCCCGGTTTCGGGCCAACAGGACCTACGTTTCAAAACTGCCGTCTCGTATGAACAAATAGCATCAGCCTTAACCGGTTTTGAGTAAACCAGAACCCATGATTCCAAACATCAGACCTGGCGTCACCTTGATACAGGTTCTGGTCCCCCATCCTACAATGCTTGGGGTTCCAGTTTGGTCCTGCTTACATCCGAAAAATCCATGAAACGAAGAATTAAGAACAGAAACCAAAAAGGAGTTGAAACCATTGGCTTGGGTACTGTTGGTCTTGGTTCTTTGATCTGGTTCATATATGGATAAGCCCGGACTGAACTGCAATCTTCCCTGGTTCTGTTAATGTTTCACTTCCTCCAATTCCAGTTCTTCTAGGGCAGTTTGGGTCAGCTTCAACCCACCATGACAGGTTCAAACTGGCTACCTCTAAGTAGCTTGGGGTGCACGCACGTGCATGTGCCTGTTGAATAAAATTGCATTGGAGCAGCAACCAAAGTTAGCTCAACAGAAAGACACTCTGGCGCCGTTGCTGCTGGTGGGGGGCTCGATTCCCAGGGGGTACATGCATGGGTGTGTGTGTGCTAGGCTTCAGCCCCTTCTTGCAACAAAAAGAAATATTGTATCGGATCATGACATGACCTGCCATACCCGCTCCATCCTTCTGGATTTGGCAATGCCGCTCTTGTGGATTTGGAGCAGTTCAGGTCTACGAGACATAGAATGCAATGGAATTCATGTTCACATGCAAGTGGACGCAACACAGTGCGGAAAACTAAATACATTCAAGTCATTTTTAGGGGCCAATCATCAAAACATCACAGATATAAAATGATTCAGAAAGCTCAATTGTATTGGAGCCGATGGACGTGGATGCCCCACTTTCTTCCGAGTCGAAGCCCCGTCCAGAGTTGTGGTTTCTGGTGGAGCTACATCTTTTGTCACATTGATCCAAAATATTAATTCTTCGGTTTGGCATCGACCTTGGATGAAATGGAATAAATGATTCTTCTGAGAGTTCCAAAGGAATATCTGAATCCAATCCACTGACAATGCCATAGAAATTTTGTAAACTGTGTTTTAACACAAGGGCTGAAAAAAGGTACAATTTCTCCTTACAATTTTGATTTCGATCCAACATATAGGAACAGAAAGGACGCACAACAATTTGCTCATAAAGGAGCACACATTCTCGACGCACGAAGCACAATTCAGATTAACTGGACATGACTTGCTCATTACCCACCCCAAAGGGGTTAGATCATGTTTACACGCACCTGTAACTCTTTTCCCACTCGATCACCAAGGAAAAATGGGAATCCATGAAAGGTTTTGGATGAAGCTAATCATAGTCAACTTTAACTAATTAAACTGAACATCAACAAAGAACCACTGATCACCAATGCCGCATGAGACATTCTTAATCGTCGGTGCCAAAATACCGGTCACCAAATTCACCCATCCCAGGAATAACACGATACTCTTTGTTCAACGCAACATCAATTTCTGAAGTAACGATTTTTAGGGACGGAAATCGTTTGCAAACTGTATGAATCCCCTCTGGAGCCTGAAATGTTAGAAATGTTAGGGTGCACAAGCAGATCAAATATAAAATAGACTACTGAACACAGGAAGGCACCATGACTGAAAGTATACAAGCCAACCTTTTTACCAACCAAGCGACGAAAGAAAAATGATAAACAAACTCTTACCGAAATAAGATTGAGAAAAATTATGTGGGACTCTGGGACCCCTTTCTGTATAAGAAGCTCAATAGCCTGGTTTGCAGAATTACCTTATTTTATGCAATAAAAATGAGGTCAGTTAGATTAAACACCTATTTGGTTCCAAAGAAACTCTATATCAGCAAGAAAAATAAAATCATATTGATGGACAAAACAGCAACTTGGTAAAGGTAACCAACGGTAAGGAATCTAATGGAATGCATACGGACGAGGGATCAAGAGATAAAGCACAATCAGAAGGCCAGAATGAATGAAATTCAAATGTCAACTGATGCAGAAAAATAAATAGCATCTGCCGCATCCCTTGACCGCTCAATCTCAACAATAAGCAGCATGCCACAGTTGCCACTACTTTTTCCAATCTTTCCAAATTGAATGGATTCTGGTACTGCATCACTCCTCGATTGGTTTGGCTTCCAAACTATATGATCTATAACAGAGCTGAAAAAGTTTGTCCTGAATCAGACTTGACAGAGCACAGCAAACTGAGGGTTCGCCATCGATGGGGCTGACTAATCAATCTAACTATCCTAGCAGCTCACATCATTTTCCAACACAATGAAGCAGAAGAAACTACTCTGAATCTTGATAAAAGATGGACTAATTAACCTACTTATCATCTGTGCAGCCAATGACACATTATTTGCAGACCACTTCCACAAACCTATGCGTGACATTGCACACCTGAAATCTTCAATAATTTCAAAACCAAATTAAAATTAAGGTGGCATACCTGTAGCAAGAACTGGATCGAGAAGCAAGACATGGCGTTCAGAAATATCCCTCGGGAGCTTCTCATAAATGAGCTGTTTAGAAGGAAAAAGTAAAACTGTCATCAGACATCCATGAAAACCCTTCTAAAAGATCCATTTAAATAAATTGGTCATGAAGGAAAACAAAAAAAAGGACCTGCTTCCCATTGTCACCATCGCGGTGAATCAGAATTTTCCCTATTTTAATCCCTTTACAACAGGCACGCAGGGCATTCTCCATGCTCTCACCGCTGCAACAAACCAACTTATCTATGAAAATAGTCAGCAAATTTGAATCCTGAAAAACTAACATAATTTTGTTATCCATTCACGGTAGTTCTAACTCCGCCCATGTACGGGATCACCTTTGCATTGCCGGTCCCAAGCCCCGATAAAGGAGGAGAGTTGTGTTAGGCTTCCGACAGCCAGCGTAAAACTTTGTCAGATTTTTATAAGATGAATTACAAAAATTATGAGCATTGCTTTGGGGTGTCCCCGCCTAGCGACATGTTGTAGAGCTCGAATGAAGTAATAAGTAAGCAAGGGCCATTACATTTTTGTTCGAATGTAGTGAATCAATTGCAGAGAGGGTTCCCACATCATGGACGGGTGTGGGTAAAGAAGTTAGTCCCACTACATTGCCGCCCGAATGTAGTGAATAATTTTCAAAGAGGGTCTCCGTATTTTAAACATGAATGGATGCGAGGGGGTAAGGAAGCTAGTCCAAGAAAATAAGATTCGTATTGGTTCTTGAAATATCGGAACATTATCCGGTAAGCTAATGGAGGTGGTAGATACAATGATTCGAAGAAAGATTCATATTATATGTTTACAAGAGACCAGGAGGGTCTCCCCAAATCCATACTTTGGTTTTAGGGATATAAACGAGGAAGGTAGGGAGATTTTAAAATTTGCTATGGCATTTCATCTCTTTATAGTCTACAATCTTCAAAAAACGAGATGAACATTTAATTACTTATAAGAGTGGCTTATCACAAACACAAATTGATTACTTTATTTGTAGAAAAAAAGATAGAGGTATTGCAAAGATTGCAAGGGAATTCCAGGAGAAAGCTTAACCACCCAACATCGACTTTTAGTTATGGATTTACAAAAAAAAATGGACAAAGAAGAAAAGAGTGCATCGAGCTATTCGGACTTAAATGGTGGAACCTCAAAAGCGAGAAACTATGTTGTTGGCCTTTTATTACAGACCTTACTTTGTGATTAAGGTGCTTTATGTCGTTGGCCTTTTGTTGGAAGTTTTAAAATGCACTTATTGTTATTTAATAATTAAAACTTGGTTGTTTGGAAAAATGTTTGTTGACAATAAGTTGCATATAATTGTATGACTAACATCCATGTTGTTGGCCTTTTGTTAAAGACCTTTGTGATTAAGGTGCTTCATGTTGGTGGCCTTTTGTTGAAAATTAATTGATATTTGAAGATACACTTATTATTATTTGTAGATGAACTTATTGTTATTTAAAGTTTTGTGATCTTCATAACTTTATGGTTGCTTTTTCATGAGATTATGATCTCCGTTTATTGGTCATTTGTTAGAAATCTTTGTGATTAAAATACTTCATGTTGTTGGCCTTTTGATTGGAGAGTAATCAATATTGAAAAAATACTTCTAGTTATCTTGATTAATTTGCATTTGATAAAATTGTTTTAAGAGAATTGGAAGACAAACCTTTTGAGACTTTTTAAAAAACACGACGTTGATTCCTTTGACTTGTTTTAATCATCTTAATGGATTGTCTTATTTTTGGAACCATAGAATCACTTTTGAGTTTAAAGGATATTTAAGAACTTAAGGAATTGTATGTATGTGTTAATGTAATAGGAGCACGGGCCTTTAGGGCCCGTGCCACCATAATGGAAGATGGCCAGGCCCTGGCCAGAACGTTGGGGACCCCAACGGCTAGTGCTGGCCGACCAACACTAGCCTCCCTTCACCCTCATTTTGCTCTCCTTAATTCATTTGTGTAATGCCTATAAATAGGCCATTCAATATTCAATAAAGTATGCAGTCTTGTACTGCTTTTTGACTTATTTTATATACGATTTCGCTCTTGTTTGTTATTCTTGAAGATCGGCATTCGGAATTGAATGTCATTTGATTCTTGGCGACTTGGTAATCTTGATTCGTGCAACATCAACCTTCGATCATTGACAAATATTTACATGGTATCAGAGCCTCGGATTGAAGATATTGAGTGTATTGGGAAGCATGCTAACTTTGAAAATTCTACGGTTCTTGGTTTTTGACATTTCAAAGTTCAAGGTAACTTTAGAAAATATGTTTAACTTGAAAATCGAAGAAAAATAATGAAGTTCTCAATCGATTACGTTGTTTTCGTGGAAATTTTAGAATAACAATGTGTTTGAAGATATAACTTTCTTAGAAATATATAATTATGGTTTTCTAGTATATATGCTTGTGTTTTTGAAATTGAACTTTTGATTTTAACAAACGATTTTTGACTAAAGTAAATTTGTGACTATGTTTGATATGTTCGAAATATTTGAAAACTTAGTTGTTGTTTATCAAAGACAATGTGGTAGTAATAATATTTTTGACATTCTCGTTTTTCAAAAACAAATATATATATATATATATAGTATTTTATCATTGTCCTTTGTTATTGATCCATATCTTGCCCTTAATGAGTTTGAAGAAGACGATAGATTAGTTCATTCTCATTGCATTGCTTCATTTCTCAAATCTCATCTTCTCATTTTGTTTGTCCATGAACAATAGTCTTGTTACTCATATCTTCGTTTTATGTAAAAATTTGCTTTCTTTTGCTATGAATCTTAATAGTGGTTGTTACTTGGTTTCTTAGTTCATGGTTGTTATAAGAACATTATGCGATCTATTTTTGGATTAAGGATGGTTTATTAATTTATCTCCTCTTTCTTTGAAAAATCCTATGTTGTTTTTGTGCAAATATGATAACTTAAGATTTCTTGAAGCATGTTTTTGAAATGGTCATTAAATAATTTGGATTTTTGAAGAAATCTCTGTATTTTTTAGTGCTAATTGTCCTTTGTTGGTTGCAACTGTTTGTTTGTTGGTGTGTTTTCGGTATCTCTCCTTGGTTTCTCTTATGTAGTTTCGTTTGGGTTTTGGCATTTGAGTGACTTGATAAGGGTTGAAATAGCTTTGCCCTTTTGTTCTTGAAAATTGGTTTAATAAAGATTGAGTACTTAAATTGATTCTCTATATGTGGTCTTGTTTGACTTATTTACTTATCACGATATCAACTGTCATTCTTTGTTTGCCATGTGAATTCGGCTAGTGCATGCACTCTTTGTTATGGTGGTTGCTTTCAGAATTCCTTGGATTCGATTTGTCTTGTGGTTGGGATATGCAATATTCCAATAATATCAGTTTGTTTTTGTGAGAATCACTTTTTCTTATCCTTGTTTTGAAAATATTAAGCTCTACGTGTTTTAGATGGACTTATTGATGAGAAATATGGGTTTAGTTTGATTATTGGAACATTTTAGTGGTTTACTGTGTTCCCTTCTCATGAAAAACATAATCTTTTCTGTTCCACTTAATATTATTGCATGTTTGTATAGATTTGCATTGTCGAGTTACTGCGTTCCCTTCTCATGAAAAACATGAATCTTTTCTGTTGCACTTAATATTATTGCATGTTTGTATAGTATTTGCATTGTTGAGTTAAATGAACAGATTTGGCTATTCGACCCGATTTCGCTGTGCATGATATTCAAACTTGAGCCCAACCAGGTGTGTTCCTTCCAACTTGGTTACATGCAATCTTGATTATGTATTTACGGAGTTAAATCAAATTGTTTGTTGGCATGTTTAGAAGAAAAATGTGTTGTGATATTTGGATGATTTCAAACTTGACTATTGATAAATTTGAAAATGTATTTGTTAGAAACAATAAGGGGTATCTTCTTGTATAATTGAGATCCATGTTGTTGGCCTTTTGTTGAAGACCTTTGTGATTAAGGTGCTTCATGTTGGTGGCCTTTTGTTGGAAATTAATTGATATCTTAAGATGCATTTATTGTTATTTGAAAATTTATTACGATTTCAAACTTGACTATTGATAAGTTCGAAAATGTATTTGTTTGAAAACAATATGGGGTATCCTCTTGTGTAATTGAGATCCACGTTGTTGGCCTTTTGTTGAAGACCTTTGTGATTAAGGTGCTTCATGTTGGTGGCCTTTTGTTGGAAATCAATTAATGCTTTAAGATATACTTATTGTTATTTGAGACATTTGGAAAAATGATTGTTGATAATGAGTTGAATGTACTTGTATGACTCAGATTCATATTTTTGGCCTTCGGTTGGAAATTAATTGAAAATTGAAGATGCACTTATTTGAAGATTTGTGATCTTGATAACTTTAAGGTTGCTTTTTCGTGAGATTATGGTCTCCGTTTGTTGGCTTTTTGTTGGAAATCTTTGTGATTAAGATGTTCCATGTTGTTGGCCTTTTGGTTGGAGAGTAATCAATATTGAAAGACTTATAGTTATCTTGATTAACTTGTAAGTGATAGAAGTGTTTTAACAAATTATTATTTGAAGATTTGTGATCTTGATAACTTTAAGGTTGTTTTTTCATGAGATTATGATCTCTGTTTGTTGGCCTTTTGTTGGAAATCTTTGTGATTAAGATGTTCCATGTTGTTTGCCTTTTGGTTGGAGAGTAATCAATATTGAAAAAGACTTATAGTTATCTTGATTAACTTATAAGTGATAGAAGTGTTTTAACAAATTATTATTTAAAGATTTGTGATCTTGATAACTTTAAGGTTGTTTTTTCATGAGATTATGATCTCCGTTTGTTGGCCTTTTGTTGGAAATCTTTATGATTAAGATGTTTCATGTTGTTGGCCTTTTGGTTGGAGAGTAATCAATATTGAAAAAGACTTATAGTTATCTTGATGTTATGGTTTTAACAAACCTTGTGAGACCTTTTTAAAAGCATGAAGTTGATTCTTTTGACTTGTTTTCGATCATTCAAATAGATTATCTTACTTTTGGAACCATAGAATCACTTTTGAGTTTAAAGGATATTTAAGGGCCTTGGGAATTGTATGTTTGATTTGAAGGTTTTGAGCTTTGCCTTAAAAAGCTTGTTTGGGTTCGAGTTTTTCCTCAAAACTCGGGTTTGAGCTTAGCCTGAACTTATTTGACTTGGTGGGTTTTGAGCTTAACCTTAAAAAGCTTATTTTACTTGGTGGGTTTTGAGCTTAACCTTAAAAAGCTTGTTTGACTTGCGGGTTTTGAGCTTAACCTTAAAAAGCTTGTTTGACTTGGTGGGTTTTGAGCTTAACCTTAAAAAACTTGTTTGACTTGGCGGGTTTTGAGCTTAACCTTAAAAAGCTTGTTTGACTTGGTGGGTTTTCAGCTCAACCTTAAAAAGCTTGTTTGATTTGAAGGTTTTGAGCTTTGCCTTAAAAAGTTTGTTTGGGTTTAAGTTTGTCCTTAAAAATTGGGTTTTGAGCACAACCTTAAAATGCTTGTTTGATATACCAAGGTCCCCTTACAATATCACAAGTTTGTAATGATTTATGAATCTAGTAGACAATCCTATTTGAATCATATCAATGCTTTCTTTCAAATGAGTTTTCTTGATAAAATCAACTTCATGAACTTATTTGACTCATTTTTTGGTTTACCCTTTGGATTAGATATTGTACATTGTCTTTGCGGTTTCATTAAGATTGAGCAAATGTATGTATTGATACTTCGTTGATTTTCATGCAGGATAGTTGACACATTGATTATGAAAAGATGATTTGGAGTTGTTTCAAAGGACGCTGTGGCAACTTGGATACTAATTTTGTAGAAATTTTTGTAACAAGTTCATTGAAAATTGAGTTGTATTTGATTTATGTTAGACAAACTTCCGTTGTATACCCCGTAAGTTTAAGGGGGGGTGTTAATGTAATAGGAGCATGGGCCTTTAGGGCCTGTGCCACCATAATGGAAGATGGCCAGGGGCCCTGGCCAGACCGTTGGGGACCCCAACGGCTAGTGCTGGCCGACCAGCACTAGCCTCCCTTCACCTTTATTTTGCTCTCCTTAATTCATTTGTGTAATGCCTATAAATAGGCCATTCAATCTTCAATAAAGTATGCGCATTCAGAATTGAATGCCATTTGATTCTTGGCGACTTGGTAATCTTGATTCGTGCAACATCAACCTTCGATCATTAACAAATATTTACAGTATGAAAGTTTTGATCTTTGCCTTAAAAAACTTATTTGGGTTCAAGTTTGTCCTTAAAACTCGGGTTTAAACATAGATTAACCTTTAAAAACTTGTTTGATATAAGATTCCCTTATAATATCACAAGTTTGTAGTGATTTATGAACCTATTTGTTATAATAGACAATCCTATTTGGATGATATTAATGTTTTCTATCAAATAATTTTCTTGAATTAGAGCAAATCAACTTCATGAATTTATTTGACTCATTTGTCTTTTGGATTATATATTATAAATTATCTTGTTGGTTTCAAAAATTGAGCAAATGTTTTTATTAATACTTTATTGATCTTCCTGCTAGATGAAAAATGAATTAATACCTTCATTATGTAAAGATGATCTGGAGTTGTTTCGAAGGAAGTTATAGCAACTTGGATACTATTATTGTGGAAATTATTGTCACAAGCATAATTTGATCAAATGTTTGCATTAATACTTCATTGGTCTTCATGCACGATGAAAAATGAATTAATACCTTTATTATGAAAAGATGATTTGGAGTTGTGTCAGAGGAAGTTGTGGTAACTTGAATACTATTATTATGGAAATTCTTTTCACAAGCAAACACAATAATTAAGCTCTATTTGATTTATGATCTTATTAGACAAACTTTTGGTAATCCACCGTAAATTTGAGGAGGTGTGTTAAAACATGTAATAGGCACGGGCCATAGAGCCAAGCCCAGCTGTTGAGAGCTTTCACAGACGTCGTAGTACATATTGATCATTCACCATTGAACAATTAAAAAAAATTACATATTTTGAAGCAAAAAATGAAATACATTACATATTGTAATAAGAATCATAACTCCGCCCATGTAAGGGATCACCCTTGCATTGCCGGATAAAAGAGGAGGGTTCTATTAGGCTTCCGACAGCCAGCGTAAAATTTTGTCAGATTTTATAACATAGATTACAAAAATTATGAGCATTGCTTTGAGGCGTCCCCGCATAGCAACGTGCTGTAGATCCCGAATGCAGCAATAAGTAAGCAAGGGTCACTATATTTTCGCCCGAATGTAGTGAATCAATTGTAGAGAGGGTTCCTACATCATGGACTGGTGTGGGTAAAGAAGTTAGTCCCACTACATTGCCGTCCGAATGTAGTGAATAATTTTCAGAGAGGGTCTCCGTATTTTGATTATGGACAAATGAGGGGGGTAAGGAAGCTAGTCCTAGATAATAAGATTCGTATTGGTTCTTAGAATATCGGAACATTATCTGGTAAGCTAATGGAGGTCGTAGAAACTATGATTCGAAGAAAGATTCATATTCTATGTTTACAAGAGTAAGACAAGGCTCAAAACAGAGTTAGTATTATCATAAATAAAGATTTAAAGGATAGTGTAGTAGACAAACAACGATACGGTGACCGAATCACGACGTTGAAATTAGTGTTAGGAGTAGAGGTTTTGAATATAGTTTGTGCTTACGTATCCCAAGTAGGACTAGAAGATAGTATAAAGACAACTTTTTGGGAAGAGTTAGATAAGATGATTCAAAAGATTCCACAAAGGGAGATGATTTGTTTAGAAGGAGCCTTAAATGGACATGTCGGTAAAGAGGCATTAGGATATCAAAGTATTCATAGAAACTTTGGTTTTGGGGATATAAATGAGAAAGGTAGGGAGATTTTAAATTTTGCTATGACATTTCATCTCTTTATAGTCTACAATCTTCAAAAAACGAGATGAACATTTAATTACTTATAAGAGTGGCTTATCACAAACACAAATTGATTACTTTATTTGTAGAAAAAAAGATAGAGGTGTTGCAAAGATTGCAAGGGAATTCCAGGAGAAAGCTTAACCACCCAACATCGACTTTTAGTTATGGATTTACAAAAAAAAATGAACAAAGAAGAAAAGAGTGCATCGAGCTAATCGGACTTAAATGGTGGAACCTCAAAAGCGAGAAAGAAGATATATTTAAACAGAAAGTCCTTCAAGGAGATGTTTGGAATTATGTTGGTACACCCTGTGATATATGGAACAATAAGGCTATACATATTAGGAAAGTTGCGAAAGATACTTAGGTGTATCTAGAGGAGGTGTACCGGCACAAAAAGAAGCTTGGTGGTGGAGTGATGTAGTGCAAAATAAAATCAAGGCAAAGAGGGCATGTTACAAATTACATTATGCTAAGAAAACTAGTGAAACTTTAGAGTCTTATAAGAAAGCAAAGAAAGAAGCGAAAAAGGCCGTCAGTGAAGCAAAAGCTAAAATTTGGGAAGATTATATAAAAAACTCAACTCAAAAGAGGGTGAAAGAGATATTTTTATGATAGTTAGGGCTAGAGATAAGAAAACTAAAGATCTTAATTATGTTAGATGCATCAAGGACGAGGATGAAAAAATTCTAGTGGCAAATGATGATATAAGAAATAGATGGAAAAACTATTTTTATAAACTTTTTAATGAAAAAAAGATGTTAGTATTATCTTAGGAGAGTTAGCCAAATCAGAAAAATATATAAACCATAATTTCTACCGACGTATTCAAAAGAATGAAGTCAAAGAGGCTCTTAAACATATGAAGGGTGGTAAATCGGTAGGACCAGATAATATTCCTATAGAACTTTGGAAAATACTAGGAGAAATAAGAACCATTTGGCTCACAAGACTATTTAATGAAATATGGAAAAACCAAAAGATGCCCGAAGAATGGAGAGCAAATGATTCTTATCGAGGTATCAAGTTAATGAGTCATACTATGAAATTGTGGGAAAGAATTATCGAACGTAGGTCAAGACAAGTATAAGTACAACAAAGAACCAATTTGGATTCATGCCAGGCAGATCTACTGTTGAAGCGATTCACCTTTTGAGACGTCTTATAGAACATTTTAGAGCAAAAAAGAAAGACCTTCACATGATATTTATTGATATAGAAAAAGCTTATGATAGAGTACTGAGGGAGGTTCTTTAGAGAACTTTAGAAAAAAGAGGTATCCCATTGACATATATTAACCATATAAGAGACATGTATGATGGTGCAATAACATGTGTGAGGACTCATGAAGGAATGACAGACTTCTTTGAAGTTAATATTGGGTTAATCAAAGATCAACTTTAAGTCCATACTTATTTATAGCGGTGATTGACGAGTTAACAAAACATATTCAAGATGAAGTACCTTGGTGTATGTTATTTGCACATGACATTGTATTAGTGGAGGACTCTAAGGAAAAAGTTAATAGAAAATTGGAACTATGGAGAGAAACATTAGAAAGCAAAGGCTCCGACTTAGTAGAACAAAGACAGAATATATGGAATGTAAGTTTGATCATTTGGTTACCTTAGAGGACATAGATATTAAAATTGGCACACATTGCATCGCCCAAAAGGAAAGTTTTAAATACCTATGGTCAATTTTTCAAGAGTGATAGAAGAATTGATGGTGATATTACGCATAGAATTAATGCTGGTTGGTTAAAATGGAGAGGAGCATCAGGTATTCTTTGTGATAAGAAGATACAATTAAAGTTAAAAGGTAAATATTATAGAGCAGCAATTAGGCCTGCCATGTTTTATGGTTATGAGTGTTGGGCAGTTAATCATCAACATGTACAAAAGATGTTTATGACAGAAACAAAGATGTTGAGATGGATGAGTGGTCATACAAGAAAAGACCGTATACATAATGAGGTTATTAGAAACAAATTAGGAGTGACACTAATAGAGGATAAAATGAGAGAATATCGTTTAAGATGGTTTGGACATATAGAAGAACATCAAAAGAAGAACTTGTAAGAAGGTATGAAAAACTAAATTTGGAAAGTATTAAAAGAGTTAGAGGACGACCACAAAAGTGTTGGAAAGAAAAAATAAAAAATGATCTAGCTTATTATGAGTTAACTGCTAACAAAGCACACGATAGGGATCCGTGGAAACGAAGAATCCATGTAGCCGACCCCGTCTAGTATGGTAAAAGGCTTAGTTGTTGTTGTTGTATTGTAATAAGGACCATCAACTAAATAATCTTTTATATTTTCCTCGCTGAAGATCCTCACCACCTTTTGCTTCAAAATCAAAATCTTCATCTCCTTGATGATCTATTTTGCTCATTCCAAATTAATTCATGCAATGTCTTCTTCGGTTAGGAGTGTATTTTATTCGTTATCTTTCATAATCCACTCCTCTAATATATCAAAATTATCAAAACTTATTGGATAAAATTGGCTCTCTTCTATATTTATCTTTTTTAATTGATTATAAGGAAGAAAGATAAGTAATTAGTAAATAATATTAACAATTAAAGTAAAAAAAATATTAAATTAAATCTTTACGCAGTAAATAATACAAGATTACCTTTGGCAAAACTGTATGTTACAACGGATGAAAACTAAGTCATTGAGCTGCTTATGTTCCAACCTCTTGCGTTTTTTTGTATGGATGTGTTGAAAGACACTCTAATTCCTTTCACAACCCGTTGTACTATAGGTTTGGCTCAGAACTCTTACTGCAAAATCTCTAAGTTTTGGGCAATCACTTAAAAAAAAACATTAAGTACCTAATCCACAATAATATAAGATTTAAGAAACTTAAATACGAAGCAAAACAATTTAGCTGGGTGCGTATTAGTGTGGTTTCAAATTGCTACAAGCAAACCCATTAAGTGAAGAAAATTATCATAGATTTTCATCTCTCGATGTATAAAAAGACCTTCACATAATATTTATTGATCTAGAAAAAGCTTATGATAGGGTACCGAGGGAGGTTCTTTGGAGAACTTTGGAAAAAAGAGGTATCCCATTGACATATATTAACCTTATAAGAGACATGTATGATGGTGCAAAAACATGTGTGAGGACTCATGAAGGAACGACACACTTCTTTAAAGTTAATATTGGGTTACATCAAGGATCAACTTTAAGTCCATACTTATTTATAATGGTGATGGATGAGTTAACAAAACATATTCAAGATGAAGTACCTTGGTGTATGTTATTTGCAGATGACATTGTATTAGTGGAGGAGTCTAAGGAAAAAGTTAATAGAAAATTGGAACTATGGAGAGAAACATTAGAAAACAAAGGCCTCCGACTTAGTAGAACAAAGACAGAATATATGGAATGTAAGTTTGATCATTTGGCTACTTCAGAGGACATAGAAATTAAAATTGGCACACATTGCATTCCCCAAAAGGAAAGTTTTAAATACCTAGGGTCAATTTTTCAAAGTGATGGAAGGATTGATGGAGATGTTACACATAGAATTAATGCTGGTTGGTTAAAATGGAGAGGAGCATCAGGTATTCTTTGTGATAAGAAGATACCATTAAAATTAAAAGGTAAATATTATAGGGCAGCAATTAGGCCTGCCATGTTTTATGGTTCTGAGTGTTGGGCAGTTAATCATCAACATGTACAAAAGATGTCTGTGACAGAAATGAAGATATTGAGAGGGATGAGTGGTCATACAAGAAAAGACCGTATACATAATGAGGTTATTAGAAACAAATTAGGAGTGGCACCAATAGAGGATAAAATGAGAGAACATCGTTTAAGATGGTTTGGACATATAGAAAGAAGATCAAAAGAAGAACCTGTATGAAGGTTAGAAAAACTAAATTTGGAAAGTATTAAAAGAGGTAGAGGACGACCACAAAAGTGTTGGAAAGAAACAGTAAAGAATGATCTAGCTTATTGAGAGTTAACTGCTAACATGGCACACGATAGGGATCTGTGGAAACAAAGAATCTATGTAGCTGACCCCGTCTAGTATGGGAAAAGGCTTAGTTGTTGTTGTTGATGTATAACATATGTTCTACTCTCATCAAGGACTAATTTGTCTATACAATCAATGATGCCTCGATTAACCATATCGTCCCTTTTAAAGCTTGTTGAGTACCTGAATGTTGGGTTTAGGTAATATGTTGCTACATGAATAAGCTGATACAATTGTTTGTTCCATCTATTATATATAATTTTTTACACGAGCACATAATCTCACTTTCTTCTATTAAAATTATTTCTAATGGTTCTTTTGTCCAATCCATGGCTTCATAAAGGTAGCCCATAAATGGTTTCTCCTCGCTATCATTCAATCTCAAAACGTTCACTAAAGGATATGTAATGCTCAATAGTCTAACACATGCATTCCAAAATGTACTCTTGAAGATTCTCACTGAAATCTCATTCAACTTTTTATTTGTTCTATTTTGAAGCAACTCTGCAAATTGTTCACTCATATGAGGAGAAAATTCTCTTTAAGGCTTGCTTATGTCTCACAATACTCTGTAGAGATAAGAAATTAATTGCAAACTAAGTTGCAATTATATGAACAAACTCTGCACCATCTATATTTCTCCTCATCATACACAATACAAAGACATGGTTGTAAATAAATTTGGTGATATCTTGGCAACACTCAGTTGTTGCCTTTATCTCATCCATCTCACCAATATCCTCAAGGATGAGATCGAAACAATAGGTTGTGTATAGTGTTCAATAGAAACTCCCATAAGTATCTACTAATTGCTTCTCAACTGCTTTATAGTTAGCTACATTATTTGTAATGAATTAGACTATATTTTCTAGCCCAACCTCACATATCACTTTATCAAACTCTTGCCTTAGGATCTCTACAGTATGAATCTCCTCTGACATGTCTAGAGATCTCAAAAACATAAGTCCTTTAAGAAAGTAGATAAGAAAGTTTAACAAGGCCTTCCTCGCCTATCTGTCCATCTGTTTGCCATGATAGTGCATCATATCTTCTTTCATGACTCTCTCAAAGTCGAACAATATTCTTACACTTCAATGATTATCTAATAACTTTCCTCGCAACTTCTAATAAGAGGGTATCTTGTATCCTGGATCAATATTAGCAATTATATGCCATTGCTTGAAAATGAAAATTATTTGTTGCATTAAATAGAATGCATACATCATAAAAGAATCTGCCCACTGCAAGGTCTGTCTGATCGTGCAATTGTTCTGAAGTCAAAGCAACACAAACATGTGTAGTGTTAGGAGAAAAAAATGAATGTATGCTAGAAGAAGTTCTTCCTCTACTCCTTCCTTAGCTTCCTCTTGTACAACTTTCACTTACAAAATCTTTAGCAACCCTCTTTCCCCTGTTTGATGGACGAAAACTACTACTATAAATCTCTATTTTAGCATCTAAGGGAATACTATCAGTCAATCCAATAGCATCATCGTCATCTTCCTCAAACATCCCTAAATCATCCTTCTATTGTCTCCTTTCATATATCTCTCAAACATCTAAAGACATTACCATTTAATGCCTTCCGACAAACTTTTAACTCTGCCCGTGCAAAAAGCAACTTCTTTCCTAGTCCATGGTAGGTGGTGTTTCAATCATGAAATTCCACAACTAACCACCTTCTCACAAAATAAATATTTGATCTTCAATCTGGAACCCTTAACTGTTGTACCCCACTACCATGTCGGATCATCATACCGAGATTGGGAGTCCCAAATACCCCTTCCTGCCATCTCAATTGAGCATTTCAATTCAATTAAAAACCTAAAAATAAAAACACTTTATAAATCCCCAATCTTCACATATAACACTCAAATAGAATGTCTCCCACTTCACAAATGCAATAAAAATCATATCCACACACTTCATAATGTCATATTTTGTCATTAAAAAAATGCAAATAACACCAAAAAATAACAAATATAAAGAAAAAATCTCCAAAAAATGCAAAATATATACTACAATCCGAGTTGAGACACTCACTTATCTCACCATAACATGTCGAGATATTACTCGTGTTGTTTATACTGTAAGTCAGTTTTAACATTCATCTACCTTAATGCATATGAGTGTCGTCATGAGGATTGTTCGATATATTCGACAAACCTCAAGTAAGGAAGTATTTATATCTTCTTCCTCCTTACTTGAGTTAAGGAGCATATATTAATGTTGATTGGGTGGTGATGTAAATGATAAGCACTCCACTATAGGTTACTGCATTTTTCTTAGTAACTCTTATATCATGAGAATGCAAGAAACACTAAAAGGTGTCTCTCTCCTCCATCGAAGCGGAGTATCGTGCAATGGAAACACAACCACCAAACTAACTTTATTGTAACGACTACTTAAGGACTTAGGAATGACATTGAAAGTTCCTTAAACCCTGTATTGCAACAACAAAAGTGTTGTGTTAGAAAGACAAGTTGACAATAATATATCTTATTTGTAAATGATTTCTTATTAGTTAGAGTCTAAGTATAGGTTGTCTTATATATTAGTATATCTATGTTCAGTCCATAATGTATTGATTAGGATTTGGATCCCAATGGATCAGATTATGATCCATTGGGACCCGAGTTATATTAAATACTTATTAGGGGTAATGTGGTCTTTCAAGTTAGAAGGTCTAGTATAAATTAGGTGTTTGTCATTAGGATTAGAAAAGAGAGAAAACGTGTGATGCTGGACGGCTGCGAAGAAGGAGTCGCCCAGCCCTATTCTTGTATTACATCAATCATCAATGAAATAATGCAGTTTCTCGTGCAAATCCAACATGGTATCAGAGCCTATTGAGGCCTTCATGCAATCAATCGAGGGAGAAAAACAGAAAAAGGGGATTTTCTAGCAAAGAGATAAGTTTCTTTCATAGTTTTCATGGTATTTTCTATTTAAAGTTTAGTTTTGTGTTGGATTCTAAACATCATTGCAGTGGACTTGGTATCCTCTTTCATATTTGATGATGATATTGGGTGATTCTTCTTAAATCTTCGATTAAGGAAGGCCTTCACGATTTGCTATCAATCTCTCTTCATTGACTTTGGGAAACACGATATCTCTAAATATGGAGAAAGGGAAGATGATTGAAGGGAATGAATCGAATTCCTCAGATAAAAGGGAACTATTTCAAATCACAAATTTGAAATTAGATGAAAAGAATTATTTGTAATGGGCTAGATCAATTGAATTCGCAATTATGGCCAAGGGGCGTTGGGATTACTTACTGGTGAGATATCTCCACCACTAATTACAGATCCACTTTATCCTCGATGGTGTAGGGAAAATGCACTGGTAAGTGCTTGGCTTATTCAATCCATGACTCCATCTATAGGCAGCACATTCATGTTTCTCGAAACAGCGTATGCTCAATGAAAGAATATTGCTAAGAAATACGACCTCATTAAAAAGATTTGAAAATACAGGCAAGGATGAAGGACAGTTAGTGAGTACTATGTAGAACTCAGAGGACTCTGGGAAGAACTTCAAATTTACTCCAAGACAAAATGTAAGAGTTGCACATACGAACGAAATGAAGAGTTCGAAGAACGTAAAGTATTCGATCTTTTATGGGGCATTTCATATGAGTATGAGGCAGTAAAGAACAACATTCTCAGTAGGAAAGAGCTTCCGTCCTTAAGTACAGTTTATTTACTTCTTCTTCGGGAAGAAGAAAGAAAACTTTTAGAAAAGGAAACTAAAATCAGTTCAGAAAATACAACTTTTGTAGGAAGGAATGTGTATACTCCTCCATTCGCTAGGGCGAGAGGTGGTTATGGCAGAAGCAGAGGAAGATCTGGTTTTTCATCTGAAGAAAGGGAGAAATTGACTTGCACTCATTGCGGAAAAATACGTTACACCAAGAAAACATGCTGAGAATTAGTAGAAAAACCTACCTACTTTCATAACAGAACTAATAAGGCTTATTTTGGCAGTGATCATACTGAAAAACCAAAGGCATAAGAGAGTGCAACGTCATTGGCAAACATGAAAAAGGAAATCAAGCTGCTAAAGGCCCGTTTAACAGATTCATAAGCACCATCTATATCCTTCCACAGTGACTCACAATCAACTATTGCCTATCCATTCTCATTTTTCACCCAAAGTAATATAAGTTCCTCTTATTCACGAATATGAGTTATTGATTCTAGAGCTACAGACCACATGGTCAGTCACAGAGACTTCTTTGATCATATGAATTGACTCAGGCAAAAATTAATATCAAGCTGGCAGATGGTTCTCAAACTCCGATAGTGGGAAAAGGGAGTATTATTACATCTTTTGGCATATTAAAAAATGTCTTACATGTCCCAAACATCTCAGTAAACTTATTGTCTGTCTTTGCTATGACAAAAGATCTGAAATGTCGTATAATTTTTTATTCTACTTGATATGTCTTTCAGGAACAGAGGACAGAGAGGATCTTTGGTCATGGTAGTGTGAGAAGAGGCCTCTACGTTTGCGAAGATAATAAAGGAACAACACTACACTCCACAGTCATTACCGAGAAACAGAAGGAAGACATACCTCGTTGACATAGAAGATTAGGACATTTACCTTTTCTAAAATAAAGATGTTATTACCTGAGTTTAGAGATTGTAATAATTTGAATTTGAATTGTGACACTTGCCAGAAGGCAAAACACCATCGTATTTCCTTTCCTTTAAATGAAAAAAAATCTTCTTTTCCATTTGAAATTATTCATTCAGATATTTGGGGACCCTGTTCTACTAAATCTGTGCATGGATACAAGTATTTTGTTTCATTTATGGATGATTGTACTAGATTCACTATGCTATATCTCGTGAAGACCAAAGATGAAGTGAAAAATATCCTTCCGGTTTATTATCAGTTTGTACAGACTCAGTTTCAACATACTATACAGGTTTTTCGCAGTGATAATGGGGGAGAGTTTATATCTCAATCCCTTTATTCATACTTTCTACATCATGAAATTCTACATCAGACTTCATGTGCGTACTCTCCTCAACAGAACGGTGTTGCTGAAAAGAAAAATCGACATATTCTAGAAGTAGCTAGAACTCTCTTACTTGGATGTAATGTGCCAAAATGTTATTGGGGTGAAGCAATACTGACTTTAGTGTTTCTTATCAATCGCATGCCAAGCAGAATTCTTAATGGGAATACTCCATTTCATTTATTATCCCCTTCTCAAAAACAATTCCATCTTATTCCAAGAATATTTGGTTGCACATGTTTTGTTCATATCTATCATGGATTAAGGGATAAATTAGATGCTCGATTAATCAGATATATTTTCTTGGATACTCCTCCACTAAGAAGGGATAAAGTGTTATGATCCCACAAGAAGAAAAGTATATGTCACAATGGATGTTACATTTTATTGAAGAAACTGCTCCATCAGGCATGCCATCCTCATCTGTGCTACCTCTTCCGCCAATTGAAATTCAACCAGAGCAAGAGAATGGAGGTGAAGAGATGACCCTTGATCCAGAAAGACAATGGCAAATATATACTAGAGGTGACAGAAGGGTATTTGCTCCACATCAATCACCTATCTCGGGTCATAATCCTCCACCAGAATTATATTTAAATCCAACTCAAGTGACTACACAACATTCGGATCAATCAGATGACTTACCTATTGCACTTAGAAAAGGAAGGAGAAACAATGTAAAATATTCATTGGAAAAAATGGTATCATACTCAAATTATCCCAAAGAATATCAGTTATTTGTGATGCAGGAAGAAACTATTCATATTCCTAAAACATTTGAAGAGGCCAAACAGCATCCAGAGTGGAGCGCAGCAATGGAAGAGGAAATCGTAGCCTTAGTCCGGAACAAAACCTAGGAATTATCTAATCTACCCCACGGAAGGAAAACCGTGAGATGCAAATGGGTTTTCTCTATAAAGTATAAAGCAGATGAAAATATAGAACGGTATAAAGCCAGATTAGTCGCTAAAGGTTACAGTCAATCATACGACATAGATTATACAAAGACATTTGCTCTTATGGCAAAGATGAACATTATTCGACTAATTCTGAGTTTGCTACCCTTTCGGGTGGGAACTTCCACTCAGTTTGATGTCAAAAATGCTTTCTTCATGGAGACTTACAAGAGGAGGAGGTATACAGACAATTCCCCTTTGGCTTTGGTCCCTTACAAGTGGAACAAACAAAGTCTGTGTCAGTTGAGCAAGGCTTTATATGGGCTGGAAGCAGTCTCCTTGAGCTTGGTTTAGGAGGTTGAAATTTGAAGTAGTCCTTGATTTTGGCTTGAAAAGGTAGCTATGATCATTTTGTCTTTTATTAATAATCTAGGGGAGGGTGTATTCTTATGTTTGCTTATGTGGATGACATAGTGATAACTAGATGTGATCATCATAGCCATCTCGGTAAGCAAAAGCAATTCCTTCTTGACCAAATTTCAAATGCAAGGACCCTGGGCAAACTTCCCCTAAAGTACTTCTAGAGAATTGAAGCTAGCATGAATGCTAAGGATAGTTTTCTTATCAGCATGATATGAAAGTTGGTCTACTCTTGGACGTATGTTGAGTATGTTGGCGTACTTCAAATGCTGAAGCCCCTGGTCAATGGTACCCAAAGTGCTAAACTCCTAATGTCGAGATGACTCTGCCAAATTAAAGAGACAGGCGATCCCGAGCGAGATATCGGAGAGACTTGTTAGGCAAACTTGAACTTATCTAGCAGTGACACGTCAGACACTTCCCATATAAGTGTAATTCTTGTATGAGAGTGTTCATTGATTGGTTTTCCCGGAACTCTGCATGTGACGGGCATTGAGATGTTGTTGTGGTTCGGATTTTAAGATATATTGAAAGGAGCATCGGGACGTTGGACTCCTCATGAGGATAAGGGACATTGCGAGTGGAAGTGATTAGTTATTACGATGCTTGACTAGGCGGAGTTCACGTATTCCTGCGTAGTCGAATCGACCTTTGGCTATTGCTTGTGTACTTATTAGAGAGTAATATGAACTCTTGGAAAAGTAAGAAACAAAAGTGTAATTAGCTAGATCGAGTACGTTGTAAGCCGAGTATAGAGCTAAGACACAACGGCAACTTAGGTGAGCTTGTTATGGGTGTAAAATAGTTACTCCAAAGAGACTTCGGCTTGGAAATGTTGAATCTACCTATGACCAGCTTGTGGTGTGATAATCGGGGCTTGCTTTATTCATATTGTCTCTAACCACGGTATTTCATGAAAGAACAAAGCACATTGAAACCGGTGCCATTTCATTTGAGAGAAGATCTAGCGGACTTGTATCTGAGACACGTGAAGCTTGGAAAACAAATAGCTTATATCCTCACCAAAGTCACTTAATGGGAATGAGTTAACTATCTATGTAACAAGTGGGGCATGATTAACATCTATGATCCAACTTGAGGGGGTGTGTTGAGAAAGACAAGTTGACAATAATATATCTTGTTTGTAAATGATTTCTTATTAGTTAGAGTCTAAGTATAGGTTGTCTTATATATTAGTATATCTATGTTCAATCCATAATGTATCGATTAGGATTTGGATCCCAATGGATCCATTGGGACCCAAGTCATATTAAATACTTATTAGGGGTAATATGGTCTTTCAAGTTAGAAGGTCTAGTATAAATTAGGTGTTTGTCATTAGGGTTAAAAAAGAGGGAAAACATGTGATGTTGGACGGTTGCCAAGAAGGAGTCGCCCAACCCTATTCTTGTATTACATCAATCATCAATGAAATAATGATGTTTCTCGTGCAAATCCAACATTATGTATATAGCCAACAACCATACATTTCATGAGCATACCAAACGTATCGAGATGGACTACTTTTGTGAAGAGCATCTACAAGGCAATTTGATACTACAATTTGTAAGATCATAATATCAACTTACAGATGTCTTTACAAAGTCGCTACCCACTTCATGATTTCAGTTTTTGGTTAGCAAACTTTAGGTCATGGGATTGTCAGTTTGAGGGGTTGTTAGAAAATGATGTATTTTATCTTTATTTGTAATTTTCTTTTTATTCTTTTTATTTTAATCATAATCATGGAAGGCAGCACAGGGCCACTTGGGCCCTTCAGGTCTAGACCCAAGGCCTAGCCCACTGGTGCCAGGAAGCCAAGGCCATAGGGTTAGACCTAGTCGTTGGGGGCTGACTATGACCAGCCCCCTTGGCTGGCCCTTCTCCCTTCTTCCTCTTGTTCTCTTCTATAAATGTGTCTTATGTATATACTTTCTCAAGCCTTTTTGTGGTTAAATAATATTGATTTTCGTTATATTGTGCATTTGTTGCATATGCTTTATTATAGCCTTTTCTAAGGCTTTGTGTTTGATATTTTGAGGTGATATTTACCGATTTTCCGCTGCTACATTGAAGCATCGTCTTCATTTCACTAGCTAGACATGTATTAGATTTTGCCATTTTGGTAAATTCTGGTGATGATAATCGACATGTGGAGCCATATACAGTCAAGAAGTGAGATCTCCTAGTGAACTCCAGCAATCGGAAAAACAAAGACAGAACAAGGAGTGAAGAACAACGCTTATTTAGTTTGCTTCAGTTATAATCTCACGCTAACCCAAGATTCAGCTTTGAGTGCAGCAGTTGAAGAGAAAGCAAGCAAAGAAGGAAATATACTAATAGTTGGAATTTCTGAAAAGGAATATCTGGGTAATCAAATGCCTATGTCATGGGAATGTAAAATCATAAGGTAGTATCCATGGCGGTTTTCCATATGCACTACATAGTGGAGAACAATGAAAGCACAATAAACAAGTACCATTAAAATCACCAAAAATCAAAGGCTACCTAGTTGTTTTAGTTCAAACCTTCGAATGATAGAAACACCGCACAGTTTCTTGCAAAAGTCAACCCCGGTATATACAGATCCTACAAATTCAAACGCGAAAGTCATTCTCAGCCATCCTTCCTTCATGACATGAAGTCGATGCAAATAGCCATTGATCATTGACATAATGAAAACAAATATCCATTTTGTTAAGCAGAACTAAAGAGAAAACTTTCACAAATACATGCAAATAGCATGTCCATAAAAAGTAAAAGCCACATTCAAATACAGTAAGCAAGCAACCTTTCAAACAGAAGGTTCTGCCCATAACCATAAACAAGCTTGTACACTTACCATATCAAAAGTACTTCATCTGCAAGCCACTTATGCCCTTCGGCAAGAAAATGTAAACAGATCAAGTAAGCCCCAAGAATATCTATTTTTGCTCTACTTCAGCAAGTTCGCCATAAAAAACATCAACCCGGCAGATATTCTTCATGCATGGATTTCTTTTTAACTTGTAATGGATGCTAAAATGTTTTAGCGCACCTAGGTTTATGATGCACAAAAAACATTCCTGAACTCTTCAGAAGTTCAAGAGGTGAAAACTGAAAACACCTCCATGATATCAAATGTTGGAACAGGAAGATGGACTAAGAAGGGCAGACAATTATGCAGACCATATTGCAGGGCCTTTGAATGAAAAGGCTTGGTTTTGGTTATATTGGAGGGCCTTAGGACAAAAGCTCATTAAACCTGAAAAATAACAGTACTTGTTGTAAAACGTAAAATTGACCAAAATACCCTTAGTATAGAAAATTACCAAAATGCCCTTATGACTTCGGACAATTACAGAAATACCTAAAAACATCAAATTTACTAAAACTAATTCTAAACTCATATTCTTCAACACCCCCCTCAAGTTGGGAGTGAGATACTTCGAACTCCAAACTTGCCGAAAAACTTCATCTGTCTGCAACATTCTTTATCACTAGTCTAATCTTCAATAGCTTCTTTGGCTTCAACATCTTCAACTCAGTCTTCTTGGTTGATCATATCAAGCTGTATTTCTGGCTGTAATATCAACTTAGCCTTCCTGGTTAATCATCTAAAGCAGAATCTATAGCTGCAACATTACCTCAGCCTTCCTGGCTGATCATTAACATGACTTTCTTCAACACACGTGCACAAGCGATCTCTTCGAAGCTTCTTTAAAACTTAACAATCAAGAACACATGGATAGCACATGACCCTTCTATGGGTGTCGGTTGCTCTCTCTCTCTTTCTTCTTCTCCATAAAGTAATTTGATATATACACTTCAAAAGTCATGTTTTTTACTCTTGAGAAAGCTGATCTTTTGTGATAGGAGGTACTACTCCACCATACACACTTCACACGGCTTTTCCTGCGCCCCTTCACATGGTGGCTGCAGCTGGTGTGTTGGTTGAGTGCCCTCTCTCTACCACTCAAAGCCAAAAACAACAAATTCAGCAAGGGCAAGACATGGATTAACAACTAAAAACAATTATACTACACAACTTTTGAAAAACGAGAATGTCAAACACACTAGCCTAACTCGTGTGTCTTTTGTTTTTTAGAAATACAGTGAGCTTTAAAACTTAAAGCATCTAATTGGAAGCATTCAATGTCTTACTTAGAGCATCTAAGACGTTCAACAAAAACTAAGTTTTCATCTAATGCATTTAACAAAAACTAAATTTTCAAATGTTCCAAACATACTAAGCAAGGCTAAAAATTTATTTTAGTTAAGAATCGTTAATTAAAATCACAAGATAAAGTTCAAAGACACAAGAAGCATGTATACTAAAAACGTAATCATATATTATTAAGAAAAATTATAATCGATATTTCATAATGAACACATCCAAAATTATCAAAAATCAAGAAATATTTGCTATGGGAAATCAAACATTACTAAAGAAAATTTTATAAGTACACATCCAAACACAATGGCATACTAGCAAGATTCAAGAGAAGACTAAATTTACAAGAAATTCCAAAAATTTCATGAAAACAACATAATCACTTGAGAACTTCATTCTTTTCCTTTAATTTTCAAAACAAACAAATTTTCTAAGGTTACCTTAAACTTCGAAATGTCAAAAACCAAAAGTCGTAGATTTCTCCAAGTTGGCACGCTTCCTAGTGTGCTCGATTTTTTCAAAATGAGACTCTGATACGGCAAGTCACAAATCGTCGATGAGATCGTTAAGATCAAAGCATCCAAATATGGATGTCACAAGTCAAGCAACAAGAGTCAAGAGTCAAGAGTGAAGAATGAGACAAATCACAAATCAAAAGGTTGTGCAAGACAACTTGATTTATTGATAGAGAGGCTCTATTTATAGAGCATATGTTACAAGAGTGAGAAAGACGAGAGATTGAAGAGGGCCTCCAACAACTGGCCAACATACTAGCCGTTGGAGGCCAGTATCGTTGGGGATGTCCAACGGCTAGTAGTCGTTGGACCCCCTAACGGCTATAATCTGGTATCCTGGCCAGGATAGATTGTGCACGAGCCCTAGTGGCCCGTGAGACTATTACAACATATTTAACAATGACCTGTTCGGCTACAAAAATGTTGATATTCTTGATGATTGGGTCGAGAAGAGCCTCCCATCAACTTAGAGGATGCAAAATGGAGGGTACTCCAAGCCGAAGCACAACTTAGAGTTGGAGATGACGATTAAGATGAAGATGTTGGATGGGCGGATTCAATTGTGAAGGAGGAAGAGGGAGGAGATGATGATGATGGTGATGGTGACCTAGACTATGTCGATTACAATGCTTTTATTGATTATGATTCACGTCATGGATGATTGTTGTAAATGTAATTGTAACTTTATAACGTTCTGGCATGGATGATTGTAACTTTGTTGTTTATTAAAGGTATTCAATATTCACGCTATGGATGATTGTTCATTATGACATGTTATTTAACTATGTTATGCTCAGCCTCAAAGCGTTCTCTCCTCACAATCTCTCTCTGAATATTTTTATAGTCATAGTCATTTATTAGGAATTATCTATTTCAAATCAAGCTTTTGGATTCGATTTTGTTTAATGTTGATTGTGATATATATGTTTTGTTCATTTATTTCAATTCTTGAAATTTTTTAGATTTATTAATATTTTTTCAAATTTTTTAATCAAGAAATTAAAAAATATACGATAAGGTGTGGTTATCGCATATCAATGCCCAATGCGATAGGGCACTGATACACTTTTTACAATATTGCTCAAAAGAAGGTGAAAGATTTTTAGGATAGCTAAAGCTAGAAATAAGAAAACTAAGGATCTTACTTATGTTAGATGCATCAAAGATAAGGATGAGAAGATTCTAGTGGCAAATAATGATATCAAAAATAGATAGAAAAATTATTTATAAAGTTTTTTAATAAAAATACAGATGATAGTATTAGCTTAGGAGAGTTAGCCAAATCAGAAAATTATACAAACCGCAATTTCTATCGACATATTTAAAAGAATGAAGTCAAAGAGGCTATTAAATATATGAAGATTGGTAAATTTGTAGGACTAGACAATATTTCTATAGAAGCATAGAAAATCTTAGGAGAGATGGGGCTCACTTAGCTCACAAGACTATTTAATGAAATATAGAGAACCCAAAAGATGCCCGAGAAATGGAGAGTGAGTACACTTATACCTATATATAAGATCAAAGGAGACATTCAGAATTGTTTTAATTATCGAGGTATCAAGTTAATGAGCTACACTATGAAATTATGAGAAAGAATTATTGAACATAGGTTAAGACAAGTATCGAGCACAGAGAACTAATTCGGATCTATGCCCGACAAATCTACTATTGAAATGATTCACCTATTGATACGTCTTCTGAAATATTTTAGAAAAAAAAAACTTCACATGATATTTATTGATCTAGAAAAAACTTATGATAGGGTGTCAAGAGATGCACTTTGGAAAACCTTACAAAAGAGAAGTATCTTGTTAACATATATAAATCGTATAAGAGACATGTATGATGGTGCAAAAACTTGTGTGAGGACTAATGAAAGAACAACAGACTCCTTTAAAGTTAATATTGGGTTACATCAGGGACCAACTTTAAGTTCATATTTATTTATATTGGTCATTGACGAGTTAACAAAACATATTCAAGATGAAGTACCTTGGTATATGTTATTTGCAAATGATATTGTGTTACTTGATGAGTCTAAGGAAAAAGTTAATAGGAAATTGGAACTATGGAGAGAAATGTAAGAAAGTAAAGGCTTTCAACTTAGTAGAACAAAGACATAATATATGAAATATAAGTTTGATCATTTGGGTACTTAAGATGATATAGAAATTAAGATTGGCACATAGTGCATCCCTCACAAGAAAAGTTTTAAATATCTAGGGTCAATTTTTCAAAGTGATGGAAAAATTAATGGAGATGGTACGCATAGAATTAATTTTGGTTGGTTAAAATGGGGAGGGACATTAGGTATTTTATGTGATATACCATTAATGTTAAAAGGTAAATATTATAGAGCAGCAACTAGACCTGCTATGTTTTATGATTCTTAGTGTTGGGCAATTAATCATTAACATGTGCAAAAGATGTCCGTAGTAGAAATGAAGATGTTGAGATGGATGAGTGGTATGAAGATGTTGAGATGGATGAGTGGTCACAAAGGAAAGACCATATACATAATGAGGTTAAGATGGTTTGAACATGTAGAAAGACGACCAAAAGACACTCCCATAAGAAGATATGAAAAATTAGATTGTGAAAATGTTAAGAGGAAGAGGATGACCACAAAAGTCTTGGAAAGAAACTACAATGAATGATATAAGTTTATATTGACTTAACTGCTGGCATGACACATGATAGGGCTATGTTGAAACAAAGAATCCATGTAGCCGACCCCATCTAGTATGGGAAAAGGCTCAGTTGTTGTTGTTGTTGTTGTTATGGATTTTAGTTGAACAAACTCAGTGTTAGAAAATTCAGTGGCATCACCAAACACTATAACTCTAAGACATTCTTTCCACTAAACCAACCTGTGGGAGTGATGACCTGTTTCTCTGTGAATGGCAAGTGGCCAAGACCATGCTCCACAACCTGACAAAGTTCATGTGATCAGTAACAGCAGTTCTAACAAGAATTCCCCCTAACCATAGCCTAACAAGGAGAGGGAAAAAAACTGACATTCTCAGAGAATCACAGAATGGTTCTACAGCCACTCTGCAAAGCTTTCCTCCTTTTGTGCAATAGGCATGTCCAATTATTTTGAGGATAATCCACAAAATGGTACACAAAGACAACTAACTAGTCATGCGTAGTGATTTAAGGAGTAGCAGAAGTACCAGTCGTATAAGTCGATCTGAGTAGAATACAAAGTCATGCTTTGTTATCTCCCGGTATACCTGGAATGTTGACTGAATGACATAAACATTGGGATAGATTTTGCATAGGTTATGTTGACCAAGCTTTGTGCGTATGTGTTGGACGATTAAATCAATTGCCACATGATTATCACCTCCTCGAGGAATAATGACATCAGCATATTTCTTGGATGGCAATACAAAGTCCTCAAAAGCAGGTTTAACAAACTTTGCATACTGTTGAGCATAGCAAAGTTTAATGGGGAAGAGGAGCAGCTAAGAATGAAAGAGAAAAAGGATAACAACAACACGGTGACAATGATGATGGTTAAAAGAAGAGAGAGATAGAGGGAGCACTGAAAAGATTTTGCCCACTCACTTTCTATTATAAAAAGAACTTCACGGTCCACACATAGCATGCACATCTAGTTAACCAGACACTGTAAGATCCTATGCACCTAATTTGCAGATCATCTTTTACTTTTCAATTGGGAGCTATGCAACCACATATGCATATTAACAAGCAGAGAATTTCACGATATTTGTCTTAAAATTGCATAAAATTTGCACTATAGAGACTTGCCTGCTCAAGAACGGAATTGACATCCCTACCCCTATCCAAAGTATCACGTTTGATCCTTCTCGCAAGTCTAACATCAGCATCTTAAAAAGGAAAACAGAAGTTAGAATAGATTATTAGACAATTTATATTTTGCAAACTAAGATAGATATTCTCTATAAAGTATGTACAAGCTAAAGAATGCAGAATGCTTAGAACATAAAGGAAATTTCTGGACATCAAAACATCCGTTGAGGCAGAAAGGATAAAGGAAGGGCTAATTTGTCTGCCACACAAACAGTGATGATATAGTTAAAAACTCTTTAAATTGCTTAGAAAATACTATTGAATCTGAAAGCTACAGCAAAAGAAACCCCAGATTCTATGTCCAATATGCAAATCCTAGTAAAAATCAGTTTAATGCAATAATGTGCATAATACAATATTAAACATATCGACATAACATACTACATATGTACACATATGTGTTGTGTATGTATCATTTATTCCTGTATGCATGTATCCATGTATACTCATTAATTAACTGCCGTTTGGCATGCAGAACACTGGTTTAAAAGCTGTGTTAGTTGCAAACTATCAATAGCATGCGCTTAAAATTTAGTCACCTTCCCAAATGGTTAAACCTAAGTTCAAGTAAGAATTATTGAAAAGAGAATATCATAAAAAAACTTTTTATTTGTCATGTTATCCATAAACACCTTAAGGTAACCAAGAATATAATCAAGAAACAAAGAAGCAGCTGAGTTAGGCAAAAAGAGACGTATGAATGACATAGGCAAACAGCAGATAAGCAGCTTCAACTTCCTTAAGAAGTTGAATTGCTTGGAAAGACTAACTTGAACCCATCTCAGATATAATTTCTTTTTCTTTCTTCAAGCAAATGATATCATCTACATAGGTAAATTTTCATTCACTGTGGTAGACATCACCTGTTATTTACATTTCTTTTTACTGCCTTCTTTCTGCCAATAAAATTCTTCTCTTATCCTAAAAGGGAAAAACCTTTTCTGTTTGTTTCCCTAGTGATACTAGATGTAGTATTATAAGATGAAAGGCCTTCAGTTGAACAGTTAACTTGTTGACACCATAACAGATCATATATCACAGTGCAGTTTGAGTAATAACAAATGTTACAAATCATAGTTCTTTACTTGACTGGTTTGTTTATTGTCCTAAAGAGGACAGCAATAATTTTGCTCAACTCTCCCTCCACAAAGAATTTCCTCTACCTTGTGCTACAGACGATACTAAACATTCCATATTTCATAAGAAATTCGAACAAGAATGTTCAGCATGATGTGATCTGTTTACTTCTGAAGCTCTGGTTGTGACTATTTCATTGCTCCATAAATTGACGACAGCCTCCTCCTCTACATGAGGGATGCTGGCCTCCTGATTTCAGTAGCAAATGTGACCCCATAGATGAGTGCAAAAAAGAGAAACAGGCCAGAGTAAAAATAAAAAGAGTGGCCACCACTGCTCACGCAGGGAGGAGGCTAACGAAACAATAAAGTCCAGCATGTCGTGGCATGTCTATTAACTGCTGAAGCTTTGGGAATGATATAATTCACGTGCCCCATAGATTGATTTGCATTTGCAGGATTAAAAGAATTTTTATGAACACAAAAGGTGGAAACAAGTAAAAGGTTAGCAAATAAATATACTAAAAGCCTTAGAACATGAGATTCCAAAAAATAGAAAAAAACCTGTATCCACAAAGATCTTCATGTTCATCAAATCACGGACTCGCTGATCATGAAATACCAAAATCCCCTCCAAGATAATCACATCAGATGCATTAACCTAGCAATTAATGTCAGTAATAAATGAAAATGAGCTATCTGCATGGATCTTTCTGATGTATGAGACATTTGGTTTTCTCATGAAATCGATTCATGTAAAAAAAGATGAATCACTTCCGTACCCTCTGAAAGGAGGATTGAATTCTCTCCGGTTGAGAAAACTCAATTCGCCAGAGGGATTGCTGAAGCTAATGTAAGAAAGTCTATTTCACATAATTGACTTATCAACCCAATAGTTAGATTATATGGATTTTCAACTTTTGACAATCCAAATAAAATTCACAGGTAAACCAAGTGCGCCCTTAGTGATCAAGACATGCTGGAAGAAACGTAAGGTCCCCATTCCCAACATCAGTATTGCTAACACCGCTAACAAACTAACTGATAACGTTAAAGCAGTCACTGTATCAACAGAAACTTGAGAGAGAGAAAGAGAGAGATCCTTTAACTTTAATGCTCAAGGTTCAAGAAATGATCATTAGCCAATGACAATCAAAACAAAAAAGGTGGTGTAATATTTATTGTAGAAAATCAGAAAAAGCTTTGGAATGACATGCTAAAGTGTTTTAACCGACCCAAGAGCAATATAGCGGCTATCATTGTGCGGTGACATGCATTTATCTTTTAGCAGCTATAGGAATCTATTATACAAGTCATTATCATTACTATTATATTCATATACAATGAGTACAACAACAACAAAGCCTTTTCCCATACTAGATGGGGTCGGCTACATGGATTCTTTGTTTTCGGAGAGGCCGATCGTATTCATAATTTCATATACAATGAATAATGCAAAATATTTTTAATTCCTCTTGCATCATCTCACTAATCATGTTTGGAACGATAAGTTTTTCCTATTGTAAGTAGTGAAATGCATTTTCATGTATTATAACATATTAGTAACTAACCCTGCCCATGTAAGAGGTCACCCTTGCATTGTTGGTCTCAAGCCCAGATAAAGGAGGAGGATTGTGTTAGGCTTCCAACAGATACATAAAACTTTGTCAAATTTTTATAACATAGATTATACAAATTATGAGCATTGCTTTGGGGCGTCTCCGCCTAACGATGCGCTGCAGAGCTCGAATGCAGTGATAAGTAAGGAAGGGTCACTATATTTTCGCCCGAACGTAATGAATAATTCACAGAAAGGGTCTCCGCATTTTCAATATGGACGGATGCAGGGGTAAGGAGTAATAAGATTCGTATTGGTTATTGGAATATCGAAACATTATCCGGTAAGCTAATGGAGGTGGTAATACTATGATTCGAAGAAAGATTCATATTCTATGTTTACAAGAGACAAAGTGGGTTAGAGAAAAAGCAAAGGAGATAGAGGATACATGTTTTAAATTACGGTACTCATGTAAGGAAAATACTCGAAACGGAGTTGGTATTATCATAAATAAAGATTTAAAGGATAGTACAGTAGACACACAACGATATGGTGACCAAATCATGATGTTGAAATTAGTGTTAGGAGCAAAGGTTTTGAATATAGTTTGTGCTTACACACCCCAAGTAAGACTAGAAGATAGTATAAAGACAGCTTTTTGGGAAGAGTTAGATAAGGTGATTCAAAAGATTCCACAAAGGGAGATGATTTGTTTAGGAGGAGACTTAAATGGACATGTCAGTAAAGAGACATTAGGATATCAAGGGATTCATGAAAACTTTGGTTTTGGGGATATAAACGAGGAAGGTAGGGAGATTTTAAAATTTGCTATGGCATTTCATCTCTTTATAATCAATACAATCTTCAAAAAACGAGATAAACATTTAATTACTTATAAGAGTGGCTTATCACAAACACAAATTGATTACTTTATTTTTAGAAAGAAAGATAGAGCGTGTTGTAAAGATTGCAAGGTAATTCCAAGAGAAAGCTTAACCACCCAGCATCGACTTTTAGTTATAGATTTACAAATAAAAAAAATGGACAAAGAAGAAAAGAGTGCATCAAGCTATTCGGACTAAATGGTAGAACTTCAAAAGCGAGGAAGAAGATATATTTCAACAGAAAGTCCTTCAAGGAGATGTTTGGAATTATGTTGGTACACCCTGTGATAAGTGAAACAATATGGCTATACATATTAAGAAAGTGGCGAAAGATGTGTTAGGTGTATCCAAGGAAGGTGTACCGGCACAAAAAGAAGCTTGGTGGTAGAGTGAAGTAGTGCAAAATAAAATCAAGGCAAAGAGGGCATGCTACAAATTATATTATGCTAAGAAAACTAATGAAACTTTAGAGGCTTATAAGAAAGCAAAGAAGGAAGCAAAAAAGGCCGTAAGTGAAGCAAAAGCTAAAATTTGGGAGGATTTATATAAAAAACTTAACTCAAAAGAGGGTGAAAGAGATATTTTTAGGATAGCTAGGGCTAGAGATAAGAAAACTAAAGATCTTAATTATGTTAGATGCATCAAGGACGAGGATGAAAAAATTCTAGTGGCAAATGATGACATAAGAAATAGATGGAAAAACTATTTTTATAAGCTTTTTAATGAAAATAAAGATGTTAGTATTAGCTTAGGAGAGTTAGCCAAATCAGAAAAGTATATAAACCACAATTTCTACTGACGTATTCAAAAGAATGAAGTCAAAGAGGCTCTTAAACATATGAAGGGTGGTAAATCGGTAGGACCAGATAATATTCCTAAAGAAGTTTGGAAAATACTAGGAGAAATAGGAATCACTTGGCTCACAAGACTATTTAATGAAATATGGAAAAACCAAAAGATGTCCGAGGAATGGAGAGCAAATACACTTATACCCATATATAAGAACAAGGGAGACATTCAAAATTATGTGAATTATCGAGATATCAAGTTAATGAGTCATACTATGAAATTATGGGAAAAAATTATCGAACGTAGGTTAAGACAAGTATCAAGTACAACATAGAACCAATTTGGATTCATGCCAAGCAGATCTACTATTGAAGCGATTCACCTTTTGAGACGAACATTTTAGAGCAAAAAAGAAAGACCTTCACATGATATTTATTGATCTAGAAAAAGCTTATGATAGAGTATCGAGGGAGGTTCTTTGGAGAACTTTGGAAAAAAGAGGTATCCCATTGACATACATTAATCTTATAAGAGACATGTATGATGGTGCAAAAACATGTGTGAGTGTTAGTGTAGTGTTTTAAGTTTTTTTGTTTAAAAGTTTATGTATTTCAAATGTAAGTGAGTATCTTAGTGTTTGGACCCAATGGATCGGATTAAATCCATTGAGAGTAGTGTCTTGTTAGTAGAGGTATATTTATCTTTTAAGTTAGAATAGGATTAGTATAAATTATGTTTTGTAATTAGGATTGAAACAGAACAAGAAATAAAAGAAGAAAACAAGAAGCAGTCGGTTGCCAACTGCAGGAGCCGATTCTACTCTATTTGCAGAATGAAGTGCTTGATTATTTCTTCAATGATTAATTGATAAAATTTAATATGGTATCAGAGCGTCTACAGGTTTTTTGAGTGGCGAGCCGAAGCACTCAAGTATTGAAAAGATCAGAGGTAAGTAATATTCAACGATCACAGAGTTTTTCCTTTTGTGGCATACAGTGGTAGTGAATGTTATATTTGGTATGGTGTGTGATGGCTTGAAATATTGTGTGTGAATCATAAAAGGAGAACGTGCATCAAGAAAAGTGATCTATGGCCGCAACAGTTCTTTGTCTCTTGGAAAGATTAATGTTGTACAACTAGTTACAACAATCTTGAATTGTTTCAGATCCTATCAAACGTTGGGCAGTCTAGCAGCCCTTGAATCTATTTTACTACATCAGCCATTGTGGCACGTTGGACAGTCCTTGATTTTATTCTATTGCATCAGCATCGTGGCTTGGATTATTCTTCTTACTTTCATCAATATCATTGCTTGGATTCTTCTTACTTTCATAAACATCGTTGGAATCTTCTTAATTCTGTTCAAGGTTCAAGTTTATCAACTATAATCTGTAAGTAAAGGATTGTTATAAAATCAGTTTGAAATTTTTGTGTGCATACAATAAGACATCGTATCAATAGCAATTCCAACAATTTTTTGGTTCACCTGTTGCAAAGGAAACTAAGTTCACAATGGAAGGGAGATTTAAAGAAGAGGCAATACCAACAGTGTATGGAAATGAACAAAGATCATAACCATTCCAAGTTACAAATATTCGGCTAGATGGAAAGAATTATAGAGAGTGGGCTCGATCTATCGAACTTTTATTACGGTCCAGGGGAAAAGCTTATATTATCAGATAGGATTCATCACCCCTAGAAGGAAGCAGTGTCAACTACGAACGATGGGCTAAAGATGATACGCTTGTAAGTTCATGGCTAATACAATCCATGAATCCCTCCATCAGTAAGACTTTTATGTATATGGAATCAGCTGTAGAAATCTGGTCTGCAATGGAAGAGGCTTACTCCAGACATAAGAATATAACAAGAGAATATGAAAGAATAAGAAAGTGTTGTCAAGGAACTAGATCAGTAAGCGAGTACTATGGAGAATTACGAGAACTTTGAAATGAACAAAGACATATTATAGAAAATAAGCGGTCACTGTATCAAAGAGAGGACTGCTGAAGGAGAAATTCGAAAAGTATTTGATTTACTCTGGGGAATTTTACCAGAATAAGAATCTATAAAGTTAAATATTCTAAGCAAGGAAGAACTTTCATCACTTGGAACAGTTTATTCACTTCTACTGAGAGAAGAAGATCGGAAGAATTTAGAGAATGGTGAACATATACAAACTGACAGATCTGCTTTTATTGGTAGAGGACAGGGTAATTATCAAAGAGGAAGAGATTCATTCAGAGGCAGAGGAAGAGGTAGAAATCAGAATTATGGCAATCAGAATTATGATGAAAAGATGAAACTATTGTGCACTCATTATGGTAAACGAAGACACACACGGGAAAATTGTTGGAAAATTATTGGAAAACCTGCTGAATATAAGGATTATGGCAGAAAAACTATGGAATACAAAGATTATGGGAGCCATGTGGCAACTATGTCTGACAAGAAAGCAAAGGTAAATCCTATAGATGAGATGGGAGAGTTGAAGAAACATATTATAAAAATAGAAACACACCTACGAGATCAACCTTCAACCTCTTCATACAAGTCAGAATCAAGTCCTCCTACTTCCTACAGTATTAGTGATAATTACTCTTTTAAAGACTATGTCTTCTTCGAATTGGATAATAGATTCAGGGGCAAATGATCATATGGTAGGAAACAAAACTAATCTTATGCAATATGAAATGACTTCGACTCCTCAGTATGTGAAAGTAGCAAATGGTTCTTTAATTCCTATGGAAGGAAAATGTGCAATTCAGAAGGATAATTTCAAACTTAACTCAGTGATATATATTCCAAAATTTCCAGTAAATCTACTTTCAGTAAGTTTCTTGGTTAGAGATATGAATTGTACAGTTACATTCTCTCTATATGGTTGTGTTTTTCAGGATTTGAAGACAGGAAGAATCTTCGTGGTGAACTACACAATGGTTTATTCGTACTATGTGGTGACCAAAATTTAAGGCAGAAAAGAGCATTTGCAGCTGTTACTATTAAAGAAGAAATAAAAAATTGGCATAGTAGATTAGCACATTTGCCGGTTTCAAAAATAAGAGAGTTTGTCTCATTTTCAATTCCTAGTGATGTGATTATTCAATGCGATTAATGTCAGAGAGCAAAACATCATAGAGCAACTTTTCCTAGTAGTGAATCAAGATCAGTTGTTCCTTTTGAGTTAATGCATTATGATGTTTGGGGACCATGTGTAATACCTTCATTAGGAAATTTTAAGTACCTTGTTACTTTTATTGATGATTTTTCTAGACTTACTTTTGTTTATCTGATGAAGTCTAAGTCAGAAATATCCTCAGTTTTTTCACTTGTTCATAATCTTATTAAGACCCAGTTCGGTTATACTATTAAAACTCTTAGGTCCGATAATGGTGGAGAATTTTGTAATACTCAGTTAGAATCATATCTTCAAGCTCAAGGCATTATCCATTAGACTTCTTGGATCAAATTGTCTTCGTTATCCATTAGACTTCTTGGAGAATTTTCTTCGTTATCTTCCATAATTCACTCCTCTAATATATCAAAATTATCCAAACTTGTTGGATCAAATTGGATTTCTTTCTCTATTTAACCTTTTTAATTGCCTACAAGAAAGAAATAATAAGTAATTAGTAAATAACATTAACAATTAAAGTCAAACAAAATATTGAATTGAATCTTTAAGTAGTAACTAATACTAGATTACCTTTGTTGAAACCGCATGTTACAACAGATGAAAACTAAGTCATTGAGCCGCTTATGTTCCAACCTATTGCGGTTTTTTGTTTGGATGTGTTCAAAGACACTCTAATTCCTTTCACAATCCGTTGCAACACAGGTCTGACTTAGAACTCTTATTGCAAAATCTCTAAGGTTTGGGCAAATCACTTCCAAACCTATTTCACCAAACATCAATAGAAAAAAACAAACATCAGGGACTTAATTTACTAAAGGCAAACCCATTAAGTAAAAGCATTATCATAAATCTATCTCAGGATGTATAGCATATGCTCTACTCTCATTAGGGACTAATCTGTCTACATAATCAACGAGGGGGAGAGCCAACAGAGGATGCCTTGGCAACAAGTAAAGAGAGGCGAAGAGAGGCTAGAAACCCGTAAAAAAATATTTGCAAAAAAAAAAAAGTTTGGTCATAAGCTTGTATCATATCGTAGCGTTCCATGATACGTATCGCACCATATCATACGATACGGTGCGATAAGTGTGGTTGGGCGATACAGAGACTTGTATCGTATCATGGCGTTTCACGATACGATACGTTACGATGCGATACAAATAACAATGGTATTAACCTAATGGACAACCACCCATTAGAACTTGAGAAATAAAAAGAGAGAGAGAAGAGAAGGTAGCCGCCACACTAACAAAGGGGTTGAACCTTCAATCTCCTTATTTTCTATTATTGTTCCATGGATTCTTCATATTTCATCAAATATTCAACATGGTATCAGAGCAGAGCCTTGATTTCTAGGACGTGGGAAGCACACGAGTCGAAAAAAAGTTTTTCTCATTGGTTAAGGTTTGGGTATAAACTCTAATCGGATAAAAAAAGTAAGAAAATTCACTACAAAGCATTATTTTGGCCAAAATTCAGCACATCTACTAGCATCTTCTGAAAAAGTGAATCACACCACAAATCTCGAGGCAAGTATAGTTATTGCACACAACTCGAGGCAATCAACACACATCTCGAGGCAAACATATGGCTGGAAAAGGTAAAGTTTATGGTGATCCTAGTCATTAATTAGAAGAAAATTATGATAATAACAAAGTAGATTCAGTATAAATTACTTCCATTAACTTTGATGGAAAGAATTACAAAGTGTGATCTAAGGCATTAGAATTTGCCCTTATCAAAAGAGGAAAATGAAAATTTATTATGAGAGAAACCTCTGAACCACAGCCATCAAACCCCATGTATTCAAAGTGGAGAAGGGACAATGTATAGTTGTTTCATGGCTTATTAACTCCATGGTGCCTAGTACTGGCATCACCTTTATGTATTTAAAATAATGCTTGTGAAATCTAGGCAGCCGTTACTAATGCATATTCAAGAAAAATTAAAATTACAAAGAAATATGAAATACAAACAAAGATTTGAAAATAAAAATAAGCAAGCAAATCCATAAGTGAGTATTATGCGGAACTCACAAGTTTTTGGGATGAACTCCAATACTACACTCGAGAACGTTTTCACTATGTCAAGCAAAGGAATGTAGAACTGAAAAAAAAAGAAGGTACTCGACCTACTGTACAGAGTATCCAATGAATTTGAGAATGTTAAGGCAAATATTCTTAGCAGTGAAACTTTACCATCTCTTAGGGTACTATACTCTACTTATAAGAGAAGAACGAAAGAATCTTCAGAAAGAAGAGATTCAAACAAGTGATAAATATGCATTTCTAAGTACAAGGAAGTAATCATGGTAGAGATGGTGCCTCTAGTAGTGGTCGTGGTCATGGACACTCACGTCCAAATGAAAAGGATAAACTAAAGTGTACCCATTGTGGGAAGTCAAGACACACTAAGGAGAAATACTGAGATTTAATTGACAAACCAGCATATCTCAAGAACAAGGCATACCAAGCGAGCTCCTTAAATACAATGGACACCGAGAACAACATGCTTTCTCAGATACTAAAATAATCGGAAGATATGGGTAAATTTAGAGAATCAGGAATCTACCACATGTAATGAAGACCATGTAGCAGCGGAAGGTTGATGAATATCACCTCAAAGTATCACTCGCAAAAGCCTTAGAAAATAAGGCTATAATAAAATGTATGCAACAAAGGTACAATATTAAAAAAGAATATTATTTAGCCACATAAAAGTTTGAGAAAATATAAGCCTTATTTATAGAGTACATGATGCATAAGAGAGGAGAAGAAGATAAGAGAAAAGAAGGGAGAAGAGAGGACAAGAGGACAAGAGAAGGGAAGGCCAGCCAGCCCCCAACAGCTAGTAGACGTGCAAGACCGGGCCTGTTGGGACGGGCCACTTGGGCCCATTTTCTAACACCCCCCCTCAAACAGACAGCTCCATGACCTCAAGTTTGCCAATTAAAGACTGAAATCGAAGAGCAAGTAATGACTTAGATAAAGACATCTGCAAGTTGATACTCTAATTTTATAAATTGTAATATTAAATTACCTTCTAGATGCTCTTCACGAACGTAGTGACAATCCATCTCTATATGTTTTTTACGCTCATGAAATGTATGATTGTTGGCTATATATATAGCACTTTATTGTCGCAGAACATGATTGGAGGAGACTCTAATTGTATACTCAAATTCTGAAGTAGTAGTCCCAACCAAGTTAGTTCAGTAGTTGTGTTAGCCATTGCATGGTACTCAAATTCGGTAGAAGAAAGAGACATCTTTTGCTTTTTTGCATTTTCATGATATGAAAGAGTGACCAAGGAATATGCAGTAGTCGGTGGTGGAGTGCCTATTATTCATATCATCACCCCAATCAGGATGAGTATATGCGAGCAACTGAGATAAAGAGGAAGATGATAGAAAAACTCCCTTGGTTGAGGTTTGTCAAATATAACAAACAATCCTCATAATAACACTCATACGCACTAAGGTAGGCGTATGTTGAAACTAATTTACAATATCAACGACATGAACAATATCTCGTTGTGTTATGGTAAGATAGGTGAGTGCTCTAACTATCAGCCTATAAGGTACGGGATCACTCAAAAGTTAACCATCAATTAGACACATCTTTTGGTTGATTACCTAGGTAATCTCAACAATTTTGTCATCATTAGTAAGCTTAGTTTATGATAAAAAAAAACCTCTATTATCATAACTTACCTCAATGGTAAGAAAATAAGAAAGTTGGCCAAAATCCTAAAGTTCAAACATATTACCAAATTTGTTGGATACTGGAATTATCACTACCTGTAATAATCGTATCATCGACGTAGAACAAAAGAATAACAATACCTGTAAAGGAATTTCTTATAAACAAAGTTGTATCAGTATAACAAATAGTAAAACCATGCAATGTCATGAATTCAATCACTCTATCAAACCAAGCTTTAGGAGCTTGTTTGAGACCATACAAAACTCTTTTGCGCTTTAAGGTTTCTAAGAAAATATAGTGAATTCAATCACTCTATCAAAGCATTTTTAATGTCTAACTGAAAGATATTCAAATGATGAATTGCACACACAACTATAAATGTTTTAACAGTTATCATTCTAGTCACAGGAACAAAAGTTTCTTCATAATCAATTTCATATTCTTGTGAGTAACCTTTGACAACTAATCTAGCTTTATAGCGATATAATGAACCATCACCATTAGTCTTAATTTTATAGACCCACCGACAACCTATAGTCTTTTTGTTTGATGGTCTAGAGATAACATCTCAAGTTTGGACTCTATATACAGAGTTCAACTCTTCGTTCATTGCAGTCTGTGTTCCTTTATAGCTGAAATATTTGTTACCAAAGCTCTATGACTGGTTAAAAGCTATCATATGAGACAAATCTTTCAGGAGGTCCAGAATCACGGTTTGACCTTCTAGGAATAAGCACAGATCTCCTAGTATAATGTTGATCAAAAGGTGTAACAGGGTGTCTTAAAGTCATAGGTTCATCAAGATCAATTTCTACATAAATTACCCCTTCACCTAAATTATCATTCAAAAAGGAATAGGAGTCATCAAGAGAACTAATATCATCCATGCCTTTAAAAACATATTCATTTTCAAAAAACTTGACATCTCGCGATACATAAAGCTTATCATTTTTATAAGTATAACATCTATACCCCTTTTTAGTTATTAATATCAGTGTTGTCCGTATCGCACCGTATCGCACCGTATCGTACGATACAGTACGATACGTACACGATACGATACGGGGCCCCGTATCGCAGATGCGGGCGTATCGCACCGTATCGCACGATACGGTGCGTATACGGGCGATACGCCCTGGGACCCTTATAAAGGGTCCCGACTCGAGAGAAACCCACTATTTTTCGCGGGTTTCCTCTCTCCTTTTAGGTTCTTCAAGCTCCCTAAGAGTCGGTTTTCGCCTCCTTGGTGTTCAAAGCTCTAAAATCGTGCCCTACGGTGTCCGTCCAAGCCTCCAAACTCGGATTTAGGTATATTTTTAATGTTTTTTCCCTTTTTTTCTTTTATATTTATTGTTTTTTGTATTATTTCGATTTTTTTTTTAAATGACAAAATATGAAGTTATTAAGTGTGTGTATACGATTTTTATTGCATTCATGAAGTGGGAGACACTCGATTTGAGTGTTATTTGAAGATTGGGGAATTTACGAAGTGCTTTTATTTTCAGGTTTTTGTTTGAATTAAAGTACTCCATTGAGATGGCAGGAAGGGGTGGTAGAGACTCTCATTCAAAGTCTGATGATCCGGCATGGCAGTGGGGTATACCAGTTGAGGGTTCAAAGTTAAAAATCAGATGTTTATTTTGTGAAAAGGTAGTTAGTGGTGGAATTTCAAGGTTGAAACACCACCTAGCAGGAACCAAGAAAGAAGTTGCTCCATGCATAGGCAGAGTTAGAAGTGTGCCAGAAGGTATTAAATGGCAATGCTTGCAGATGATTGAGAGCATACAGGAAAGGAGACAACAAAAGGATGATTTCCAGATGTGTGAAGAAGCTGATGATGCTACTGCCACTGGAGTTGGATTCACTGATAGTTTGCCTTCAGATGCTAGAACAGATATTGGTAGTAGCAGTTCGCGAGCACCTAGTAGAGGAAAGAGGGTCGCAGCTGAAGACTTTGGAGGTGGCAGAAGAGGAAGTTCAGGAAGGAGTAGAGGAAAGCTTCTTCTTCTAGCATACATTCGTTCTTTCCTCCTTCCACTACACCTGGTGCTCAGCCAGGAATTCGTGCTGCTATGGCTTCAGAACAACTGCACGATCAAGCAGACCTTGCAGTGGGCAGATGGTTTTATGATGCATAAATTCAATTTAATGCAGCAAACAGTTTTCATTTTCAAGCAATGGCAGATGCAATTGCTAACATTGGTCCAGGATACAGGATGCCCTCTTATCAGAAGTTGAGAGGGAAGATATTAGATCAAACCGTGATTGAAGTGCAGCAATACTGTTCGACTTTGAGACAATCGTGGAAGGAAACAGGATGCACTATCATGGCAGATGGATGGACCGATAGGCGAGGAAGGACATTGCTAAACTTTCTTGTATATTGTCCTAAAGGACTCATGTTTTTGAGATCTCTAGATATGTCAGAGGAGAGGCACACTGCAGAGATCCTACGAGAGGAATTTGATAAGGTTATACAAGAGGTTGAGCTAGAAAATGTAGTCCAATTGATTACAGATAATGCAGCTAACTACAAAGCAGCTGGAAAGGAGTTAGCTGATATTTATGGGACTTTCTACTGGACACCATGTGCAGCCCATTGTTTAGATCTCATCCTCGAGGACATTGGTGAGATGGATGAAATAAAGGTAGCAACTGAGTGTTGCCAAGATATTACAAAATTCATTTACAACCATGCATTTGTTTTGTGTATGATGAGGAGATACACAGAAGGTGCAGAGCTTCTTCGCACAGCTGCAACTCGGTTCGCAACAAACTTCTTATCTGTACAAAGTATTGTAAGACAGAAGCAAGCTTTAAAGAGAATGTTCTCCTCAGATGAGTGGCAACAATTTGCAAAGTTCCCACAAAACAGAAGGAACAGAAAGTTAAATGAGATTGCAGAAACGGTTTTTAGAAGTTCATTTTGGAATGCATGCATCAGATTATTGAAAATTACTTGTCCTTTAGTGAAAGTTTTGAGATTGGCTGACAGCGAGGAGAAACCATCTATGGGCTACCTTTATGAAGCCATGGACAGGGCAAAAGAAGCGATCAGAAATAACTTTAATGGAAAAAAAAGAGATTATGTGCCCGTGTGGAAAATAATTGATAGTAGATGGAATAAACAATTGCATCAGCCTATTCATGCAGCAGCCTACTATCTAAACCCATTATTGAGGTACTCAGCAACCTTCAAAAGGGACGGTGAGGTTAATCGAGGAATCATTGAATGCATCGACAGATTAGTTCCTGATGAGAGCATAGTAGATGCGATACATCGAGAGATGGAGATATATGATAATGCTCTTCACTTGATGGGTTTGCCTGTTGCAATTCGCAACCGCTCTACGATGCGTCCAGGTACATTGTTTATTTTCATATTTAAGTTGCATCTTACATTACTGTGGATTATTATGTCTCTAATGTTTATATTTTTTTTACAGATGTTTGGTGGAACAGGTTTGGAAGTGATTGTCCAAACCTTAGAGATTTTGCAGTTAGAGTCTTAAGCCAAACCTGTAGTGCAACAGGTTGTGAAAGAAATTGAAGTGTTTTTGAACACATCCATACAAAAAAGCGCAACAGGTTGGAACACAAAAGGCTTAATGATTTGGTTTATATTCGTTGTAACATGCGCCTTCGTGAAAGGTAATGTTGTATTACTTTCAAATTTTCAATTCGATATTATTTAACTTCAGTTTTCAATTGTTAATATTACTTACTAATTGTTTATCTTTGTTTGTGTCGTAGGCAATTAAAAAAAGTAAATAGAGAAGAAAGTCAGTTCGATCCAATAAGTTTGGATAATTTTGATATATTAGAAGATTGGGTTATGGAAGACACTGAAGAAAATGCCCTCCTAACAGAAGAAGACGTTGCCTGGATTAATTTAGAAGGAGCGCAACAACATTATGGAGATGAAGAATTTGATTTTGAAGAAGGTGTGGGCGTGGCTGATGATGATGAGGATCTGCAACAAGGAGAAGATGAAGATTATTTAGTTGATGATCCTGATTACAATTTGTAAAATGTAACATTATATGTAACTGTAGTGTACTGTAAAGTGTAAACTATATCTGTATTTTTTTTTTTGATTCAAAATATGTAAATTTGGATGCAATTGTTCAATGCTGAATGCTCAATCTGTACTAAACTTACATTATATGAATTTAAAGCAATTATCAGATTTTTCCTGATTTTTTCCTGATTTTTTACTATTTTTTACTATTTTTTATTAATTTTTAATTATTTTTTGCATTATTTTAATATTAAAGTACGATACGATACGATACGATACGCCCGTATCGTGGAGCCCAGCGATACACGATACGATACGCGTCAGACAACACTGATTAATATCCTAGAAAAACATATTCTATGACACGAGATGATAGTTTATCATATTTGTTAGTATAAATAAAATATTTACATCCAAAAATATGCGGTCTTGAATAGTTTAGAGAAACTTTAAAGAGTTTTTCTATAGGAAACAAATTTTGTAAAACTGAAGATGGCGTCCGATTAATTAAATAGATTGCATTCATAATAGCTTCTGCTCAAAAAATCTTAAGAACACCACTTAATAAAAACAAGGTTCTTGTGGTTTCCAAAATATGTCTATGTTTACGTTTAGAAATACCTTTTTGTTGAGAAGTCTTAAAGCAAGGAGTTTGATGTATAATTATAAACATATTGAGATGATTTTTAAAATCCTTTGACATAAACTCTCCTCATGAATCGGATCTAAAAATCTTGATTTCGGAATCAAATTGATTTTTTACAAGATTATGAAAGATAATAAAATTTTGAAAGACATCGAATTTTTCTTTTAAAAGATATACCCATGCATACCTAGTAAAATCATCTATGAAAATGACATAATAGAAAATACCTCCTTTATACAAAACAAGTGTCAGTCCCCATACATCTGAATGAACTATCTCAAAGGGTCTTATGGTAATATGTATTTTGTTTGGAAATAGAAGATGTTGCATTTTACGAAGAACATAATCTTTGAAAGAAAAATATTCCTTAGACTTTATTCCAAGAGGACATTGATACAATTTTTTATCATTGAGATGTCCTAATCTCTTGTGCCATAAAAGAGCATCATTTGTTAAAACATTAACATATCTTATACTATACAAATAGTCCATAATGTAAAGTTTGTCCTCCCTATAACCACGAAGTGCCATAAAAGAGCATCATTTGTCAAAACATTAACATATCTTATACTATGCAAATAGTCCATAATGTAAAGTTTGTCCTCCCTATCGCCACGACCAATCACCTTCTTCGAGATGTGATCTTTAAAAATACATCCCGTGGATGAAAAGGTTACAACACAATTTTTATCTGAAATTTGAGATACCAAAAGTAAGTTTAAACTTAATTTTGAAACAACACTAATTTTGGAGATTTCAAATTTTTTATTTTGTAAATCACCAATTTTATCTACATCTAATTTTGTTTCATCCGCTGTGTAAACACACGATAAAGATTTTTCAACACATGAGTTTAAAATTCTTTCATTAGAAGTCATATGAAACAAAGCACCCGAATCAAGAATCCAAGAGTTCATACCTTGAATTTCATTTGTTGAAGAAGAGCAAACCGCACCAACTGTTGCTTTCTCCTTCGTTTGAGCTTTTGTTTTACTTTTTCTTGAAGTGCAAGGATAGAAGATGAAGCATGTTCTTCCACTAAGACCACCTTTTTCAATTTAGGACAATTTGGCCTTATGTGCAAATGACCTCTTTGCTTGCTTCGTTTGATCTTTCATTTTTTAAATGAGGAGAACGATAAGCCTTCACATTTGCTTCGGGTTTAGATGCGGCAAGTGTGGTATCTCTTTCAAGCCTAGCTTCATTCATTCTTTTTTCTGCCATTTGAAGATCGATAAGTACCTCTTCTTTGGTAGGAAACGGCTTCCGAAAAATAAGAGATGACCTAACTCCTTCAAATTCTTCTCGAAGACTTCGTAGAAATTGATATACAAAATCTTCATTGTCTTCACATTGTCTCTCATTAAAACATTGTATACATTTCTTTCTATAACCATATAGTTGGTTCCAAATATTGAAATATTCACTAAAGAAATCGTTTACTCCTTTATCTCCTTGTTTAAGGGAGACAAATTTGTCTCTTAATGTCATTCTATGAGCAACATCACTTTAAACATAAGATTTTCTTAAATGTTCTCATGCTTCTCTTACATTAGTAAAGTCGGCCAAAGTGTCCTTAGTGTGCACATTTACATTATTCATGAGAACCCATAGGACTGTTCGATAACCTCCTTTGTATTCTTCATTTTGCTTAAATGTAGCATTAATGAATAGTTATACCTTTGAACGACTTACATAGCCCCATAATTTTTTAAAATATAAATAAATTTTTTTAGTTTGGGTCTATGATTTGTAGTTTGAAGGTGTTAAATAGAAATTAAATCCTCACTTTTCGTCCATATTTCAAGAAGAAAAATAATTATAAAGAGATAAACTTACAACAAAATCAAGAGCACTATCAACACACTTCTTGAGGCAACAATCAGCATTTCTATGATCGAAAATAGCTCTAATACCATCTAATGAAGACGATGTTTCAATGTAGCAGCGGAAGGTTGATGAATATCACCTCAAAGTATCCCTCGCAAAAGCCTTAGAAAATAAGGTTATAATAAAGCATATGCAACAAAGACACAATATTAAAAAAGAGTATTATTTAGCTACAAAAAGCTTGAGAAAATCCATTACATGAAAGCCTTATTTATAGAGTACATGAGGCATAGGAGAGAAGAATAAGATAAGAGAAAAGAAGGGGGAAGAGAAGAGAATAGGGCAAGAGAAGGGAAGGGGAGCTCGCTGCCAGCCCCCAACGGCTAGTGGCCTTGCAAGCCCTAGCCCTGATGACTTTTTTATAGTTTGGATCTATGTTTTGTAGTTTGAAGGTGTTAAACGGAAATTAAATCCTCACTTTTCGTCCATATTTCAAGAAGAAAAATAATTATAAAGAGATAAACTTACAACAAAATCAAGAGCACTATCAACACACTTCTTGAGGCAATAATCAGCAATTCCATAATCGAAAATAGCTATAATACCATCTAATGAAGACGATGCTTCAATGTAGCAGCGAAAGGTTGATTAATATCACCTCAAAATATCCCTCGCAAAAGCCTTAGAAAATAAAGTTATAATAAAGTGTACGCAATAAAGACACAATATTAAAAAAGAATATTATTTAGCCATAAAAGGCTTGAGAAAATACATTACAGAAAGCCTTATTTATAGAGTACATGAGGCATAGGAGAGGAGAAGAAGATAAGAGAAAAGAAGGGGGAAGAGAAGAGAAGGGGCAAGAGAAGGGAAGGGGGGTTGGCTGCCAGCAAGCCCCCAATGGCTAGTGGCCTTGCACGCCCTGTCCCTCATGGCCCGGGCCCATAAGGCCGGTCCACTTGGGCTCATTTTCTAATACCTTAGACCTACAAGCCTCCTTAGTTCATGCATTTGACTTTAATGCCATGAACTCTATTGGTTTGTCTTCGTATGCTTCTTAGGTTGTTGATTCAGGAGCTACCCATGATATGGCTGGTAACATAAATATAAACTTTATGACTCTCATATATATATCCAAGAGAAAGGGATTATGAGAAGGCCAATTGACAATCTACCTTCAATTTTACATGTTCCTAAATTCCCCATTAATCTCCTATTTATTCATGCTATTACTAAAGAGTTAAATTGTTCACTTATTTTCTATGAAAATGACTGTATTTTTAAGGATCGAAGAATTGAGAGGACCCTTGGGCATGGTAGAGTTAAAGGTGGATTATATGAGTTGGATGGAGTACAGTGAAGAGTGACAGCAAATAAAGGGATTTTGAATGCAAGTGTCAAGAAAATCCAACTTTGGCATCAACGACTAGGTCATCTTCCAGTTCTCAAGTTAAAGAATATGGTTCCTAAGTTGAGTTTAGATTTGTTTAATCAATTTTTTGAATGTCAAACTTGTCAGAAAGCTAAGCATCATAGAGTTAGCTTTTTCAACAGTGAATCTAAGAAAATAAATCCATTTGAGCTTATGCATTCAAATGTATGGAGTCTGAGTCCTGTGGTGGATTTGTCCAGCTACAAATATTTTATTACCTTCGTGGATGATTATACAAGGTTAATAATGATTTATTTAATGAAAAACAAGAATGAAGTGTCAACTATATTTCCAATGTTTAACAATTTTATGATGACTCAATTTCAATGTTCTAATAAATGCATCAAATCACACTATGGTGGCGAATTCAGTGATATGTTCTTGAAAATGTATCTCAAAAACCATGGCATTGTTCATGAGACTACATAAAATGTATCTCAAAAACCATGACATTGTTCATCAGACTACATGTGCATATACACCTTAGCAAAATGGAGTAGCAAAGAGGAAAAAATGTCGCTAGAGCTCTATTAATCGGTAGTAATGCTCATAAGATTTTTTTTGGGTGATGCATGGTTATCTATATCATAAACAGGACTCCTTCAACTATACTACAAGAAAAGATCTCACTTTACGTATTGATGTCAAATAAGATAATGTTTGATATTCCCCACAGAATATTTGGATCTATGCGGTATGTTAATGATCACTCAAGATATAGAGACAAAGTGGATCCTTTACGCAAAAAGGCTATGTATGATCCCTGTAGGAGAAAAATACATGTGTCAATGAATGTAACCTACTTCTTCGAAAATTCCACCTACTATGACAAGAAGGGGAGAAATCACCTAGAGGAAACCAAGACTCCATTGTTATACCTATGAGTCCAAGATTAGAAGGAGAAAGACATTAATTCACAACAAGAAGAGATAGAACCTAAAGATCAAGCTAAGCAAGAACTGCAAGTTTATAGGAGAAGGAACAAGGAAACTGTGCAGCTTACCATGCCCCAAGAAGAGAAGCTCCCTTATGATCTGCAACTAGACGAGTTTGTACCAAAAGAGTTAACCAAATTATCAACCGAAAATGAGTTGAATGTTCCTATTGCGTTGAGAAAAGGAAAGAGATCTTCTATTTACCTATGTCTCAATATATTTAATATCAAAATACTTCAAACAACTTTAAGATGTTTGCTCTTAACTTTGATCTTATCTAGGTACCGAGAAATTATACATAGGCCAAAAGACTCAATATTAGAGAAAGGTTATGAAAACTGAGATTAAAGACTTAGAAAAAAATAATACATGGGAGATTCTAAAACTATCTCCTGGTAGAAAGTCAATGGCATGTAAGTGGGTCTACACCATCAAGTATAAAGCTAACGGCAATAATGAGAGATACAAAACTCGATTAGTTACAAAGGGCTACCATTAATCCTATGGGTTAGACTATACCGAAACCTTCACACTAGTAGCAAAAATGACAACCATAAGAGTAATTATCAATATACATACAAACAAAAGGGTGGAAATTATGACAACTCAATGTTAAAAATGCATTTCTCTAAGGACACCTAAATGAAAAAAATTATATGGATTTATCACCTGAAACCTCTAATGACGATACAGATGTTTGGATATGTAAACTCAAGAAGGCAATATATGGGTTGAAACAATCACCTCATGCATGGTTTGAATGATTCAGTGATGGAGTCACCAGTCTTGGGTTTACAAGAAGTGTAAGTGACCACACGATTTATGTTGATGATATCATCATCACTCGAAACAATGATAATGAAATTAGGCAGTTAAAAGGTTAACTACTCTCCTTGTTTGATATGAAGGATCTAAGGCCCCTTCACTATTTCTTAGGGATTAAAGTATCGAGGAATTCTAAGGGGCATATTCCTAACCCAAAGGAAATACACTCTGGACTATTGAGGGATACTCATATGTTATAAATGTAAACAAGCGAGTGTATCCATGGAAAACAACCTAAAATTAAGTGTCAATATTGAAGAATCATTGCAGGAACATGGAGAATACCATAGATTAGTAGGACAACTTATATATTTGACTATCACATGCTCAGATATCTCCTACGTTGTAAGTATGGTTAGTCGATTTATGCATTGTCCTACTAAATCCCATATGAATGCAGTGCGATAATTATTGAGATACTTGAAGCACCCTCCTGAAAATGGTATGATGTATACCGCTCATAATCATTTAAATGTCGAGGTATACACAGATGCTGACTCGACAGCATCAACAGATGATAAAAGGTCTACATCGGGGTACCTATGAAGTCAGGATTGGATCGGATCCAACGAACTTGATCCGATCCAAACGGGCCACACATGGGACCCGATAGATGGAGAACCATACGGGAGCCACAAGCCCCATATGCTATAGCAGGAAACGGTGGCCACAACGGCCACCGCTTAGTAGCAAGGAAGACGGCGACTGCCTTCCTACCGCCCGCAAGCATGAGAGAGAGAGGGAGAGAAAGAGAATTAGAGAGAGAAACGATAGAAAAAGGAGGAAGATCGTCCGAAAATCCCAATGATCGAGGGAAAACGACCAATTGAAGGGAGAAAATGGCCAAATTCGTCTGCTAGGAGTCCAGCCAAATCCATCAACTAACGGTTTCCGATGAGACTTTGAAAAAGGGTCTTTTGCTCCTTTTCCCGTCTTTTTCGGCAAAACTGACGATGATGGGGGCAAAACCGTCATTTTGGCTGTCGAACCGATGTACGACGAGTGAAACGACTCGACGTATCATGTCAGCTCTCTCCGTGTAATGTCGGGTTCAGATGATACCGAAGAAAACACTGAAACAATGTCCTTGAAGAGACGATTCTAGGTCCGAATTCGAGTCTAAAGTGAACTGAGATTCGTTTTAAATAGATTTGGATACGGACTCTTTTAATGGATCCAAACAGTACTATATAGATACAAATTGGGTTTTTAGGGTTTTTGAACTCATTTGAAATCCGATTTTGATGTGGTTTGAACCGTTGGGTTTGTATTTGAATGTAGAATATTAATATTATGTTTTTACCATGATTTAGGGATTAAATTGAGGTGAAATAGTCTTTAAAATGCTTTGATGATTATATGGATGCATGGTATGAGTGTGCTTGTGTGCGAGTAAACCACCAAATGGGTATAATCTATCTTCACGATGGTATGGGATGTCGATGGATTATAGATGGACATATATATTAGTGTTAGCTTGTTGGTTGCATTGTAGGTGAGTGAAAAAATACCGGTATGGATCTACTTTTCATGACAATGTATGACCTTAGAGGATTACAGATGGACATATCGAATTATGACGCTCAAATTAGTGTTAGGAGCAGAGGTTTTGAATATAGTTTGTGCTTAAGCACCCCAAGTAGGACTAGAAGATAATATAAAGACAACTTTTTGGAAAGAGTTAGATAAGGTGATTCAAAAGATTCCACAAAGGGAGATGATTTGTTTAGGAGGAGACTTAAATGGACATGTCGGTAAAGAGGCATTAGGATATCAAGGTATTCATAGAAACTTTGGTTTTGGGGATATAAATGACGAAGGTAGGGAGATTTTAAATTTTGCTATGGCATTTCATCTCTTTATAGTCAATACAATCTTCAAAAAACGAGATAAACATTTAATTACTTATAAGAGTGGCTTATCACAAACACAAATTGATTACTTTATTTTTAGAAAAAAAGTTGTAAAGATTGCAAGGTAATTCCAGGAGAAAGCTTAACCACCCAACATCGACTTTTAGTTATGGATTAACAAATAAAAAAATGGACAAAGAAGAAAATAGTGCATCGAGCTATTCGGACTAAATGGTGAAACCTCAAAAGCGAGAAAGAAGAAATATATAAACAGAAAGTCCATCAAGGAGATGTTTGGAATTATGTTGGTACACCCTGTAATATGTGGAACAATATGGTTATACATATTAGGAAAGTGGCGAAAGATGTGTTAGGTGTATCTAAGGGAGGTGTACTCGCACAAAAAGAAGCTTGGTTGTGGAGTGAAGTAGTGCAAAATAAAATCAAGACAAAGAGGGCATGCTACAAATCACATTATGCTAAGAAAACTAGTGAAACTTTAGAGGCTTATAAAAAAGCAAAGAAGGAAGCAAAAAAGGCCGTAAGTGAAGCAAAAGCTAAAATTTGGGAGGATTTATATAAAAAAACTCAACTCAAAAGAGGGTGAAAGAGATATTTTTAGGATAGCTAGGGCTAGAGATAAGAAAACTAAAGATCTTAATTATGTTAGATGCATCAAGGACGAGGATGAAAAAATTCTAGTGGCAAATGATGACATAAGAAATAGATGGAAAAACTATTTTTATAAGCTTTTTAATGAAAATAAAGATGTTAGTATTAGCTTAGGAGAGTTAGCCAAATCAGAAAAGTATATAAACCACAATTTCTACTGACATATTCAAAAGAATGAAGTCAAAGAAGCTCTTAAACATATGAAGGGTGGTAAATCGGTAGGACCAGATAATATTCCTAAAGAAGTTTGGAAAATACTAGGAGAAATAGGAATCACTTGGCTCACAAGACTATTTAATGAAATATGGAAAAACCAAAAGATGTCCGAGGAGTGGAGAGCAAATACACTTATACCCATATATAAGAACAAGGGAGACATTCAAAATTGTGCGAATTATCGAGGTATCAAGTTAATGAGTCATACTATGAAATTATGGGAAAAAATTATCGAACGTAGGTTAAGACAAGTATCAAGTACAACAGAGAACCAATTTGGATTCATGCCAAGCAGATCTACTATTGAAGCGATTCACCTTTTGAGACGAACATTTTAGAGCAAAAAAAAAAGACCTTCACATGATATTTATTGATTTAAAAAAAGCTTATGATAGAGTATCGAGGGAGGTTCTTTGGAGAACTTTGGAAAAAAGATGTATGATGGTGCAAAAACATGTGTGAGGACTCATAAAGGAATGACAGACTTCTTTGAAGTTAATATTGGGTTACATCAAGGATCAACTTTAAGTCCATACTTATTTATAATGATAATTGTCTAATTGATGAGTTAACAAAACATATTCAAGATGAAGTACCTTGGTGTATGTTATTTGCAGATGACATTGTATTAGTGGAGGAGTCTAAGGAAAAAGTTAATAGAAAATTGGAACTATGGAGAGAAACATTAGAAAGCAAAGGCCTCCGACTTAGTAGAACAAAGACAAAATATATAGAATGTAAGTTTGATCGGTTACATCAGAGGACATAGAAATTAAATTTGGCAAACATTGCATCCCCCAAAAGGAAAGTTTTAAATACGTAGGGTCAATTTTTCAGAGTGATGAAAGAATTTATGGAGATGTTACGCATAGAATTAATGTTGGTTGGTTAAAATGGAGAGAAGCATCAGTTATTCTTTGTGATAAGAAGATACCATTAAAGTTAAAAGGTAAATATTATAGAACAGCAATTAGGCCTGCCATGTTTTATGGTTATGAGTGTTGGGCAGTTAATCATCAACATGTACAAAAGATGTTTATGACAGAAACGAAGATGTTGAGATGGATGAGTGGTCATACAAGAAAAGACCGTATACATAATGAGGTTATTAGAAACAAATTAGGAGTGGCACCAATAGAGGATAAAATGAGAGAATATCGTTTAAGATGGTTTGGACATATAGAAAGAAGATCAAAAGAAGAACCTGTAAGAAGGTATGAAAAACTAAATTTGGAATGTATTAAAAGAGCTAGAGGACGAGCACAAAAGTGTTGGAAAGAAACAATAAAGAATTATCTAGCTTATTGTGAGTTAACAGCTAACATGACACACGATAGGGATCTCTGGAAACAAAGAATCCATGTATCCGACCCCGTCTAGTATGGGAAAAGGCTTACTTGTTGTTGTTGTAGTAGTTATGTTAAGGTTCAAATGACCACTATGTTCTCATCTGAAGCCTTAAGTCATGGCCATTGATCCCGACAAACAGTGATTTATGTAGTCAATGTTTTGGGGATGCAAAGAATATTTAGTTCAAATTGCTGTCTATACAGTTACCGAAACAACCTTGATAATTATAAAGGAGCAGCATAATATTCCAGCCAAGGACCATTTAGGGTTGGAGTCGTGGTGCCATTTAAGTATTGTGGAATCGTGAAGAACCTCGAGATTGTTTACTTTCTCATCGGTATTTCTCTTTAGTTTTTATCAATGACATAAGTTTGAATGGTCGTAGCATTGATGACGGCAACGGGTGTTGGTAGTGGTTTTGTGGTGTTGAGTAGTGGACTGTGGATTGTTAATGTTGTTAAAGGTAGTAATGAAGGCTTCTAATATATATATATATGTGTGTGTGTGTGTGTGTGTGTGTGTGTGTGTGATAAATAAGATTGTATCCTCACCTGTAGACATGACTAGGGGTGTTCATGGGGAGGGGATCCCCGTCTTGAACGGAGTGGATTTGGGAGTGGAAATGGGGGATGGAAATGGGGACAGAAAGAGCAAGGAAATCCCCGATGGGGATAGCAGGTTCCCATCCCACGAATCCAACTGCAACCCTTCCTCCTATTGATTCTAGAAAGTTAGAACCATCTAAAAATAAAATAAACTATAAGAGAAAATAAAAAATATATATCATCTCCTTTTTGAACATCATCATCCACATTCTATAAAGATATGTCCGAATTTAGATACATTTTACATAAATTAGGGTTTCATTTCATATGTAAAAGTGAGCTTCAACGGGTATTTTAGAGTTCCTCTTTTTCCTACAGGTCTCTACAAGGATCCGTAGGGACACATAGATGGGGATGAGGCTTTTTTGGTCCCTATCGGGGATGGAGACGGGAAAAGGGTTCTAAAAGGAGGATGAGAGCGGAGACTTTGATCCCGGCCCCATCCCGCTCCATGAATATCCCTAGACATGAACGGTTTAGAACTAGTACGGCGGTTCAAATCATCCCCGACCTATAACAAGTGCCTCCTCCCTTACCATTAAGAGCTGGTATGGAATTTGACTCCTAGGGGGGCGCTCTCATTGCAATGTTATGCCCTTGTATTTCAAACAGGAAGGTTTTAAATAGTTTTTCTGAACTACATTTTTCACAAGTAGATTTTTTAGCTCAACAGCGAGGAGTGCTCCGTCATTGAGGCTAATGGGAGTTCTAACTCCAAGTGGACGCATAGTATCTCTATTTAACAACAACAACTAAGCCTTTTATCATACTAGATGGGGTTGGCTGCATGAATTTTTTGTTTCCATAGAGCTCGATCATTGCCATGCTAACCGTTAATTTAACATAAGCTAAATCATGCTTTATTATTTTCTTTCAATACTTTTGTAGTCTTCCTCTTCTTCTTTCTCTTTTAACATGTTCACAATTGTGTTTCTCGTACCTTCTTACCAGAGTTTTCTTTGATCGTCTTTCTAAATAGTGTCCCTATTTAAAAAAGAAAAAAATTCAAAATATTTTCAATGATTTTGAGGCAGTTTCGAACTGGAACCATTGGTTCCAAGTTTTGGGTGAACCGGAGTGGACAGTTTAGAACTGCTGGTTCTGGTTTACTCGAAACGCATTTATTTAGGAAAGTACAATTTATGACAAGAATATGTTCAAATAAATAAAGAGAAAGCATTCTAAGAAGAAATTGAACTTTGAAGAGTTAGGGGGAGAGAGAGAGAGAGGGGTATCCTATTTATAAAGGTATCCAGAAAGGGGTACTAATGCTCAATCTGACTAAAACACAAGTTGAATGACATACTTTTGAATGTCAATGAAAGCCATAAAGATGAGATAATAATTCCAAGAAGAAAATAATAATTATGAAAGCAACGTACTCAAACTAAAGCATACCTTCCGAAAAGAATCAGAACACCTCTGATGCTTCTTAAAGTCATATATCGGAACATGAACAGAGAGGCCAGATTTCAGTTGGCAAATACATTCTAGAAGTTGCTCAGTGTCAAATGCATCTGGAAGAAAAGGTAGCATATTGATTTCAAGCCAATGTGAGAGGAGAACATAATAAAGGACGCAGATACAGAGGAGAGAAGTCTGAAAATCATGAGAACGATCAATTCATCACAAAAAAGAGGAAGAAAATTGAAGTGCAATCCTTAATCTAAAAGCATCAAAAACAAGGACTCAGCATGCAGTTGGACGATGCATAATCAACTGCTCTAAGCCTGGAACAGTAACGCAACATTGTTAAGAAATGTATAGCCTGGGACTGCAAAAAATTTGAAAGAGGTGCTAACAGCAGTATCTCCTCTAAGTGCAGAAAACAAATATTTTTCACTATTTAATTCATACAGAAGTAAAAGTCATAAGGTAGAGAGAGTGCATGGTGATTAGGTTACCCCAAAATGTTTCTTAATAGATTGGAACGGGTTGTTCAACTAAGTTAGGCACGGAGTGAAGTACTTGTGCTTACACGTTATACAGCTATTCATGCCAGTATCAAAAATCTGGAAGCAACGCCTTCTCATAAAGGTTCACAGTTGCCGCATATCTTGCAGCTTGAATATTGGTTTAGGACTTGGAACACTCAAATGAAGCACTGTTCAGAAGCCTAGCAAAAGGTCCACAGTAGAGAACAATTGCTGCATAATGACTATCAAGCATTCAAAAAGGAAATGCTAAGGCACAAGACAGTGATCACATTCTCGGTTCTCGCAACTGATGCTTAGGTTATGCAGCTATACAGGGAATATCTTGGGTTTACTTCTATTAACACAAATCTCACATTATCATGTAAAAATTACCCAGATATTTAAAAGAATGACACTATAATGGCTATTTTAAGCATAAAAATAGCTCAACAATATAAGTTACATCTGATCGATTCATTATCAGAATGTTATAACAGCATCCTATCTTGATAAAAAAATGTTTTTTGCACATTACCTGGATGATCAAAATTATATTCATGCACACATTCTGATTCTTCAGCAGTTAAACCACGATAAAAAGAGTCCTGCCAAATTCAACAGACTAACAACTTTTGACAGTTGTTTCATAACTTGTATCCACAATGTCAAAAACACTGAAAATGTTATAAGAAAAACGTCCATATCAAACAATCTTATATGACTCTATGAGAAGAAAAAGATACAGTAATAAAGAATGAAATACAACTTTCAAGCAGAGAAGGTTGACACGTCTCGTTGAAGCCGTCTAAGTCATGCACCTTCAAACAAAGCATTGAGGAACAGACGCGTAAAGATGCTTCCATGACCAGACAAAAGGTATCACTTCTTGCATATCATGAGGTGAGGAATACCAGGCTCAACAATCAAATTATTAACATAGGCATTTTGCAAATGTTTCAACTTTGAACACGTTAGATAGTGAAGAAGCGAAGACAAACAATCCTGAAGCTCTTGAGCGTTGCTCCATCGTGGATGAAGAGTTTGGAGACCAAATAGACAACTGAACGAAACAAAACGAATTCCATTGCTTGGGGATACCAACACCACCATATTCCTTTGATCAAACGATTCATAAAGGCCTTCCACTTGAAATTTATCGGTCGTAGGGCAAAAATTATTTCTCAGAAGTCCTTACGATAAAATGACCTAAGGAAATTTTCCATCTAGGTCTTACGTATATACATGAAACAGTAAATTCCTCTGTTCCGTTGAAATAAATGGAACTAATTCCTTAACTAAGTTCCAAATAATCGCCTGCTAACAAAGAGCAAAATGGAGATGGTACTTTAAAACATAACCCATTGTTCATATGGCACACAAGAACGCCCGCTCACCTGATTCACAAGAACAACACGGTGATCATGAAGTTGTTGGATGATCATGTCACAAACCGTTGTCTTCCCCGACGCAGTACCTCCAGATACTCCTGCAAGGGCGACGCCGACTGCGTCAATTGCCAAAATTACACACGCAATTGCCTCGAAATACAGCAAGACGAGAACAATGAAGTTTGCCAACACAAGAACTATTCGGAAAAAAGCAATCCATCCGATAATCCAAAACCCAAAATCCAACCGGTCCGTGGTTCCGTAAGAGGTGCAGAAACCACGACACCTAAGTACTCGGCAAAGCAACGAAGGGGCATAAAACAATCTCTCCAAAATCAAAGACTACACTATTCATCCAACGACGTTTCTCTCTCGATCAGGGGCGCACGAAGAAGCCAAGACACTTAAAAAGCCACTCAGTAACGGAAACCGCGAACGAAGACTAAATTATTCATCCCATAATTGAAACCTCCGACCTTTTCCAAATATCGGCTAACGAGACGCTGTAAGAGAACAAACTCGCAGGCACACGCACCCAAGAGGGAGAGTTATGCACCTATGACGAAAGGCTGTCTGGGCGACTCAGAAGAGCGGGCCGTGGGAGAGGAGAGAAGGCCGTCGAGGCGGAGGCCAGAGAAGTGAGCCCCGGAAGCCGACTCCATCGCGTCGTACTCCATTGCTCTCTCACCAACAGCCGGTGTAACACACGCTATATAAACTTTGCTCCGATTCCTTCCGCGTAATGGTTAAGCAACAAAACGCGTCCTCTCCCTCTTCCCTTCCCTTCCTTAACGAATCAAACGGAAAGGAACAAAGAGGACGGAGGAGAGACGCTACGGGTGAGAGAGCCGGACCCACTGACGCTACTCGTTACTCGGTAGTCGATATATATATATAGAGATATATATACAGAGAGAGAGATGGCGCGGCTCATCAAAGGCTTCCAGTATTTATATACAGAGAGAGAGAGAGACATGATATAAATCCCGTTTCATCTCAGCCTTCCAATATGTTGATGGCGGGAAGACTTGCTGAAAGTAAGAGACACAGAAACGAAAACCGACACTAATATGAGGCCAAGAGGGTAACTTCTCGTAGGTTTGGCAATCTCTACCCGACCCATAGAAATACCCACCCGTATCAGTTGGGGCCAATGGGGCACGGCTGGGTTTCAGGTACAGCAGTCCCAATCTGTTCCCAGTACTTGTAGATACAATTGGTAAATATTTTAAATTAATATTTCTGTCATAACCTTAATTTTAATTAATTTTGTTTTCCACTTATATATATAATAAATTATGTTTAAATATATGTACATGTGGGTCCAAATGAGATGGATTAGAGTTCAAGCATGTGCAAATAAGGTGTAGCTTTGAAAACAGTATATTATGCCAAATTAATACGAAAAAAACAGGTTATATTGGACCTGCCATGTTGTGGAGGCCCAGTTTGGAACTGGCCCGGTGAGTCAAACAGGACCTAAGTGCTCCTAACCACAAAGAAGGGAATCTAAAACGGAACCAAAGGGATCCACTGTTCAGTTTCACTTCCGCTTCCACCATATATTCAAATGAAACTGCATTTGGAACCAGCTTAGAATCACACGAAGACCAGAACCAGATCAGGACTCAGAGGGGCAAGTTTGGTTCCGGTTCTAGGCTCACTGGAACCGGAACCCGTGGTCCCTGTTTACCTGAAACGGTCAGGTCCAACGGTGGTAATCCTTTCTAGATCCGTGCATCCAAATGCATACATTATATGCACTTAGTAGTAAATGCATGATGTCTTTAAGTGTATACTCTTGTATAAACATTTCTGTCGTTCAATTAATGTGATCAACAATAGAAATTTGAATTTAAAAAATACTATTATACTTTTATATATTACATTTTAATGCATTGTGTACATTAAATATTTTTATTTCATCACTTCACCCATTTGTTTCAATAATCAAACAATTATGTAAGATTATGCACTAGAAGGCATTATGTGCATTATACATCATTTCATATATATATATATATATATATATATATATATATATATATATATATATATATATATATATTGGATTGCAAGTGTTTTTGCATGCTCTCTCAAATAATGTCTATTAATGTTTTAGGAAGCAAGCAAGAAAAAAGACTAGAGATGTCAAAATGGGGCTGGCCTGCAAGGGGGATCCCGGTCTAGTCTTGGAAAAATGTAGGGTCGGAGAAAAGAATTTCACCCATATTTGAAACATGGCCAAATGGCCCAAGGGTCGATGCAGGCTGGGCGACAAGCTCATTGGATATTAGATTGGATCTATAAGACCTGATTCAAGTCTACTTGAAATCTAAATCCAATCACAATGATTTAGGCTTCAACAAGCCATATCCACATACACATGTAATAAAAAACCGTATATATACATGTATATTATTACATATATATACACATACATGTAATAAATATATATACATGTAATGGAAAAAACTATAAATATATGTAATTAAAAAACTATATATATACATGTAATAAAAAACTATACATCTAATATAGTATATATATATATATATATATGTAAATCTGTAATTGAAAAACTATGTGGGCCAAGGCGGGCCAACATTTTGCAGGCCCGTTCAAAATGTGGCCCGGCCCACCCCGTATTGACATCTCTAAAGAAGAACGCTTCTTTCAACGCTCTTATGACACGTTTCTTTACGATTCGATTACTTTGGAGATGGGACTCCTGATTTTTCATTTTTCAACATGCAAGCAGGGCTTAGCCATTGGGACTAGGCATAACTTCTGACATACCGTCAGAGACCTAACTCTCTCATGAGGCTGGCAACACAAGACACGACACGAACACAACACAAAATGTGCATATTCCTTACCTAAAGCCACATGAAAAAGGTCATATGACTCACGTTTGACCAGTTTTTGACACAACGGATTGACAACAACTAGCATGACCTATAACACAACATTATTGGCAATACAACACCAGACATGAAAAAACCTGCCTGGAAGTGACACGGAAAGTCCGAGTTTGTACCAACCAGAAGTAAAATGAGAAGCGATATTTGTTCAGCTTAACCTGATTCTGACACGAAGAAAGAATGACACAAATACAATCGCAACTCAAGCATGAGCTTGCCACCCCTGACTCCTAGGCCTTAGGCAATACATTTCAGGAATGGGAAATGGGAACTTAAACAGAGATCTCCTAAACAGTTTTCATGTGAGATAATGTTTCAATGAAACATAAAAGCTCTCTCTCTCTCTCTCTAGGCAAGACCAAATTGGACTAATTTTACCGTTATCCATTTAGACGCTAGTAGTTCTGTAGCATCAGAAGCAAAGTACATTTCCTAGCATTTCAGATCCAAACTCCAATTCGGGCACATATCCTATTGCATAGCATCGCCCTATGATGTTTATAACAATGCTCACAAGCTTTTATACCCACTAGAATAACAGCTAGAGCATCAATAACGGTCCCTCCCACCCCTACAAAGGACCTATAAAATTTTCTGGGCGATGAGAAGTTCAGTAGGATAAAGTTCAGGTAAATTGTTCACATGAATTTTCAAACAATTGAGATCTCCTGTAATGATTTTTTCAGGCTTCGTCGGTTTCAGGTGTGGCCACTGCCTCGCCTCGCCCATGAGTAGGTTTGCCACTAGGTCCACCGTCCATGTTACACAATCCTTACTGAATCTACCCCTTCCTGCCATCTCGTTATGTTGGGGGAAGCTTAAAAAACGGAGCACTCATTTCTGCTATCAATAAATCTATTGTCATTTGGCTTTACATTGAATGTGTTTTTATTGTCTTCTTAAACGTTTACTGTGTTGCGTGATGTGAGTTAAACGAATGTCAAGTCCCATCCCAATCACTTAGCATCCGAAGGAAGAGCCCAACTCACATTCCCTATCGAAGGCCGTCTGAACTACTTATTCCGCTACACTTCTGAAATCCGCTAAGGCTAATCCGGCTTGAGGGCTGAGTGCCGGTCACATTGTGAGGCCCATCGACTCTTCCGACGATCAGGGAATAATGATGGTATATTCACACTCTATGCACTCTTGTAAAGTTGTTCATTCCTCATAAGTACCGCTCTCTTACAATTCCAAGTTTAACTGTCTCAATTATTGAGAACCCCCACACGCCCCACTGCAAATAAGGTACACATGGGGAAACAACTTTCCCACCTGCCGGCAGGATAGAGCAGTCGTCTGAACTATGGTACAATTTACATTTAGGAATGAAAATTCTAACCTGAAAACCTGATATTTACAATATGTATGCCTTTTGGGCGTCTTCAGCAACCTGTACCTCATCTGCTATTCTGAACTCTGGTGCTGCCTAGTGCTTCGTTGATGGCTGCATTCTCGAAACTCGTTTTTCGGTTAGTGGCAAATAGATGTGAAGCTGACCGAACATCGAACAATGTGAGGAGGCATTTTCAGATAGAGTGGACTCATAGATTGTCTGAATCTCGATTGGATGAAAGCTGGTCTTCAAGTATTTCCAGCAGATCACTGTATTCAACAAAGGCAGGATGCAACTGGACCACAGAACACAAAAAAGGTAGAGAATGTGAGCAGCTAGGAGAAGATATGCTGTGTTGGTAGCATGTGCCCGTAAGAGACGAGCAGAGGCCTGATACGACTCTTGTCGTGAGACCTTTAGTAAGACCCATTTAGTTCACCATCTTGCAAGCCATTTTAATCAAATCCAACAAGATGGATGGATTCTACATGCATGTATTAGTGAATAGCATTCTAAATTGTCAAAGTTAACTTTGCGAGAGAATGGGGTGTGAGTAAAGAAGCTAGTCCCGTCATATTGTTGTTTAAATGTGGTGAACAAATTGCAGAAAGGGTCTCTACATTTTCAGTATAGATGGATGGAAGGAGTAAAAAAACTAGTTTTAAATAATAAGATTCATATTAGTACTTCGAATATTAGAACATTCACCGACAAACTAATGGAGGTCATATACTATAATTAGGATAAAGATTGACATTCTATGTTTAAAAAATAAAGTTGATTGAAGAAAAAGTAAAAGAGATTGAGAACACAAGTTTTAAATTATGATACTTATGAAAGGAAAAACCTTGAAATAGAGTTGGTATTATTGTAAATAAAGACTTAAAGATAGCTTATGAGAGTTAGCCAAATCAGAAAAATATATAAACCACAATTTCTATCGACGTATTCAAAGTCAAAGAGACTTTTTAACATATGAAGGGTAGTAAATCCGATAATATTCCTATAGAAGTTAGAAAAATCCTAGGAGAGACAGAAATCACTTGTATCACAAGACTATTTAATTAAATATGGAGAAACCAAAAGATACATGAGGAATGGAGAGCGAGTATACTTATACCCATATACAAGAACAAGAAAGGCATTCAGAATTGTGTGAAGTTAATGAGTCATACTATGAAATTATGGGAAATAATTATCGAACGTAGGTTAAGACAAGTATCGAGTACAATATAAGACTAATTTGGATTAATGCAAGGTATATCTATTATTGAAGCGATTCATCTTTTGACACTTCTTATGGAACATTTTAGAAGAAAAAAGAAAGACCTTAATATGATATTTATTACAACAACAACAACAACTAAGCCTTTTCTCATACTAGACGGGGTCGGCTACATGAATCATATCAATATCATTCATATGATATTTATTTATCTAAAAAAAAAACTTATGATAGAGTACCAAGGGATGTTCTTTGGAAAATCTTGGAAAAAAAAGTATCCCATTGACATACATAAACTTTATAAGAGACATGTACGATAGTGCAAAAACATGTGCGAGAACTCGTGAAGGAATGATATACTTCTTTGAAGTTAATATTGGGTTACATCAAGGATCAATTTTAAGACCATACTTATTTATAATGGTGATTGATGAGTTAACAAAACATATTCAAGATAAAGTACCTTGGTGTATGTTATTTGCATATGACATAGTGTTAATGGAGGAGTCTAAGGAAAAAGTTAATAGAAAATTGGAACTATGGAGAGAAACATTAAAAAGTAAAGGCTTCTGACTTAGTAGAACAAAAATAGAATATATGGAATGTAAGTTTGATCATTTTGTTACTCAGAGGACATACAAATTAAAATTGGTACACATTGCATCCCCTAACAGAAAAGTTTTAAATACTTACGATCAATTTTTCAGAGTGAAGAATTAATGGAGATGTTATTCATAGAATTAATCCAGGTTGGTTAAAATGGAAAGGAGTATCAGGTATTCTTTACGACAAAAAGATATTAGACCTACCATGTTTTACGGTTGTAAGTGTTGGGTAGTTAATCATTAACATGTACAAAAGATGTCCGTGACAGAAATGAAGATGTTGAGATGGATGAGTTGTAATAGGAAAGACGGTATATATAATGAGGTTATTAGAAACAAATTAGGAGTGACCAATAGAGGATAAAATGAGATAATATTGTTTAAGATGGTTTGAACATGTAGAAAGAAGATCAAAAGAAGCACCTGTAAGAAGATAGGAAAAACTAGATTTTGAAAATATAAAAAGAGGTAGAAGACGACCACAAAAGTGTTGGAAATAAACAATAAAAAATGATCTAGCTTATGTTGAGTTAACTCCTAATATGACACATGATAGGGCTCTTTGGAAACAAAGAATTCATGTAGTTGACCCCGTCTAGTATGAGAAAAGGCTTAGTTGTTGTTGTTTTTGTTTATATCATCACTTACCACTAGAATCTTCTCATCCTCACCTTTGATGCATCTAATAAAAGTAAGATCCTTAGTTTTCTTATCTCTAATGTTAGTTATCCAAAAAATATCTTTGTCATTCACTTTCTTTTGAGTTGAACTTTTTATATAAATCCTTTCAAATTTTAGCTTTTGCTTCACTAATGGCTTTTTTCGTTTTTTTATTTACTTTCTTATAAGCCTCTAAAGTTTTATTAGTCTTATTGGCATAATGTAATTTGTGACATGTCATATTCGCCTTGATGTTATTTTGCACCACTTCACTCCACCACCATGCTTACTTTCATGCCGGTACGCTTCCTTTCAATCCACCTAATACATCTTTTATTGCTTTTCTAATATGCTTAGCCAATATTATTTCGCATATTAGGTGTACCTATATCATTCCAAGTATTTCTTTAAAGAACTTTTTCTTTAAATATATCTTATTTCTCATTTTTTATATTATATTATTTAGTCTTATTAGCTTTACGTACTCTTTGTCCAATTTTTACTTACAAATCAATAACTAAAAGTCGATGTTGAGTAGTTAGACTTTCTCTTAGAATTATCTTGCAATCCTTACAACATGATCTATCTTTCATCCTATCAGCAAAATAATCAATTTGTGTTTGTGACAATATACTCTTAATAAGTAATTAAATATTCATTTGATTTTTTGAAAATCGTATTGGCTAAAAAGACATTCAAAATTTAAAATTTTCTTACCTTTTTATTTAAATCTCCAAACCCATAGTTGCCATGAATGTCTTGATATCCTAATGCCTCTTTACCGACATATCCATTTAGATTTCCTCCTAAACAAATAATCTTTTTTTATAGAATATTTTGAATTGCCTCATCTAACTCCTCCCAAAATACCTTCTTTATGCTATGTACTAGTCCTACTTAGGATACATAAACACAGACTATATTTAAAGCATCTACTCCTAATACTAGTTTTACCATCATAATTGAGTCGCCATGCCATTGTATGTCTGCTTATGTAGGACCAAACAATATTCCTATAGAAGTATGAAAAATCCTAAAAGAGAGATATTATTTGACTTATAAGATTAATTAATGAAATATGTAAATTATCCAGGTATCAAGTTGATGAGTTATATTATAAAATTATGAGAAAAAATCATTGAATGTAGATTGAGACAAATATCGAGTACAACATAGAATTAATTTGGATTCATGCCACTATTAAAATGTCCTACGAAATATTTTGAAGAAAAAAAGAAGACCATTCGCATGATATTTATTGATATAGAAAACGCCTACGATACAGTGTCAAGAAATATTCTTTGGAAAAAAGAAGTATCCCATTAACATACATCAATCTTATAAGATACACGTATGATAGTTCACAAGCATGTGTTATGACTCATGAAGAAATGACAAATTTCTTTGAGATTAATATTAACTTTAAATCCATATTTATATGTGTTCGTCATTAACGAGTAAACAAAACATATTCAAGATAAAGTTCATTGATGTATGTTATTCGAGAATGACATTTATTAGTGGATGAGTCTAAGAAAAAAAGTTAATAGAAAATTACAACTATAGAGAGACAGTAGAAAGTAAAGGCTTTTTACTTAGTAAAATAAAGACCGAATATATGGAATGCAAGTTTGATCGTTTGGTTACTTCAAATGATATGACGCATTTTATCACTTGTAAGAAAAGTTTTAAATACCGTCAGTTAGTTTTTCAGTGTAATGAAAAAATTAATGAAGATGTTACATATAGAATTAATGTAGGTTGGTTAAAATAGATAAGTAAATAATGTATTTTACGTGACAAGAAGATACCATTAAAGTTGAAAGATAAATATTATAGAGCAATAATTCAGCCTAATATGCTTTATGGTTCTGAGTGTTGGGGCAGTTAATTATCAATATGTACAAAACATATATGTGGTAGAAATGAAGATGCTGAGATGGATGAGTGTTCACACAAGAAAAGACCGTACCCGTAACGAAGTTATTAGAAACAAATTGGGAGTGACACCAATAGATGACAAAATAAAAGAAAATCATCCAAGATGGTTTGGACACATAGAAAGACGACCAAAGAAAGCTTTGGTAAGAAGGTATGAAAAACTAGATTGTGAAAATGTTAAAAGAGATAGAGAAAGACCACTGAAAAGAAACAATAAAGATTAATTTAGCTTATATTGAGTTAATTGTTAGCCTAACACATGATCGAGCTCTATGAAAACAAAGAATCCATATAGCCTACCTATCTAGTATCGAAAAAGGTTTAGTTGTTGTTGTGAGAGTGGCTTTTTAAAAATGTACAAAATCATAGCTGAAAATTTCCTACCAAACTAATATGCTAAATCCATGAAGCAGCATGCTACATGGTGAATTGGAGGAAGGGTCTCACGCAAGGATTGCATAATAAAGGTCCCAACAGAACTCCGCCCTGCAAGAAAACATACCTGGAGAGTTGTGCTGTATGCTTTCCACAACCGCATGTCATCTTGGAAAAGATCAATCAAAACCTGAATAAAGTTAACAACACATTAAGATTACAATGATCCGAATCGCAAAGGAGGACTATCCTCTTTCTTTTCTTCCTACAAAGCTTTTCTTGGTCACTGATTCCAAACCTCAGTAGACGTCTCATCAGTCATCACTCAACTTCTTCGGTAAAAAGTCCTAGCATTTTCCATATGTTGCTATTTTGAACCTTGCTAACTACTAACCAACTATATTCATAATCAAGAGAAAATCTGGATAGACGTTTAACTTCTTTCTTTTTGACAAATAAGAAGAGATTCATTGCAAAGCATCAAGATGAAACATATACATCAAGAAGGAAAACTGCAAGAATCAACCACAGAACTCTACCAGCTATGAAACATTTTCCAAGACCATTTACCCCGTACCCTATAGAAGCATCAAGGGTTAATGATTCTTTAGAAGTGGACATTATGGTTAGACGTTCTGTCAACCATTTTAGCCACTAGAGGAAAATGTTTTTTCCAAATGATTCAAAAACACTAGTTATGATAAACCCTGTCGCAATGCAAAATAAAAATGGAAAAGCAAACAACTAGCAACCAGCAAGAAACTAGAAAGGAGAAGGAAACCACTAACATGAGAAATCCACCAGCGTGAAAGTCTTCAGTGATCAAGTCAAGAAAATCATACCTCAGTACGCCTTAAAAGAGTTGCAAGGACCACAATCCATTCCTTGAAGCCTACGGTGCACATATGTGCTAGAAGAAACTCTGCATCCAAGCGACTCTGCAAAGTGCCCATTTGAAGCTGCAGAGAACATAAGAATCCAATTTACTTGGAAAGAAAAACATAACGCATATTAAGTAGCAAGATGGTTGGAAAGGGTAATAGTGAAACCCTGTCAAAGCATTTAGTTCGGAATGTATTTTGAACAATTAACAATGGCAACTACTAATCTGAGAAACGGGCATTTCAGAGACATGATAAGCAGTGATAATGGAGGAGGGTTTTGTAAGTTTACAAAAATAATATCCAGTTAAGCATCAGAAATAGCATTAACAACGCAAGAACCTTGTTCCAATCATGATTAGAAGTAAACAGTACTCTAATTTGGTACCTTTTGGCCAATAAGTTCAAGCCCTGAAGAAAAACTTTCAAGGCGAGCAGAATCACTTCTTTCCCGCTGCAGGTATTCCTGCAGTACACCAGAATACCATAGGAAGAAATTTAAATCATTATGAAATAGCACAAACATGGAAGTAATCAACTGAGTTTCATACCACCAAATCAAATTGAGTTCCCTTTACAAATGCAACAAGCTTGGAAAGTTCTCTTCCTGCCATTAGATACCCGGCATGGCTCTCAAGAATATTCTTAACAGAAGCGATATGTGCACTTTGCTCTTTGGACAAGGAACTGAAAGACAAAATGTTGTCAATACGTACACTAAAATGCCTCACTGTGGAAACTAGTAATATACCACAAGAACAACAAAATGCAAAGAATTATACAGCAAACTGCAGCATAGCGCAAAGGGTCATGGCATAAAACGAAGAAAACATTATGATAATCTGAAATAGTAGACGCTAAACATAACATAGTTTTTGTTAATGTAATAGGGACATGGGCCACTAGGGCCCGTGCAGCCCAAGTATGAAGCAAGGGCCAGGGCCATGCCACCACTGTTGGGAGCTCCAACGGCTAGTAGCCGTTGGAGCTGCCCCCAACGGCTAGTGCTGGCCGGCCAGAACTAGTTTGCTCCTTCGCTCTTTGTGTTGTTTATTTTACACCTCATGTACAATCTAAAACCTCTATAAATACCACTTCAAAACAGCCCGCACTAGTTCGCTCCTTTGCTCTTTGTGTTGTTTATTTTACACCTCATGTACAATGTAAAACGTCTATAAATACCACTTCAAAACATGAATAAAGTATGTAGTCTAGTACTGCTTTTTGACTTTTTTCGTATACGCTTTCGCTCTTGTTTGTTATTCTTGAAGATCGGCATTCGGGATTGAATGCCATTTGACTCTTGGCGACTTGGTGATCTTGATTCGTGCTACATCAACCTTCGATCATTGGTGAATATTCACATGGTATCAGAGCCTCGGATTGAAGAAATCAAGTGCATTAGGAAGCGTACCATCGGTGCGAAATTTGAAGAATTTTACCAAACTTGAGGTTTGCTCATAATTTGTGATTTTTTGCAAAATAAAAGGTAAAAATGAGTCGTTTAGATGTATCCTAGACCCAAAATGCTACTAAAGTTGGGTTAAGACCATGAAAAAGTATTTTTTGTCAAAGGATTTTTGGGATTACATCGATGGAATCATAAAGGAACCAATTTTGAACATTGATGATTTAAACGATGATGAAATCGTCAAAGCCCATGAAAAATACAAGTTAGATTTAAAATTGTGGGAAAAAATGAACGCAAAAATCACATGGATTATTTGCCAAAATGTGGATGAAAAGCTTAGAAATATGATTAGTGCATTTGAAAACGCTTTTGAAACTTGGGAATATTTGAAAAAACTTCATTCTCAAGATGACTTTGCTTTCCAAATTGATTTAATGGAAAGAATGATAATGCTTAAACAAGAGAACCTAAGCATTAGAGACTACCAGAATGAATTTTCGGAATTATGGACTCAATTGAGAAGTTTTGATAAATTTGGAAATCTTCATAAATTAGATGAATTTCAAGAATTTCTAGACAGCCAATACTTTTTTTTGTTTATGCGTGGGTTGAGAGACGAATTTGAAAATATTAGATCAAACCTTATACATAGAAAACGTAGACCTAGAGGAGATTCTTTTTTTACCGATCTTGTTATAGAGGAAACGAGATTGAAGAACATGAATGTGGCTAAGGAAGCCATGCTTGCCACATCAAAACCGGGAGCAAATTTAAAGATCAACAAGCCTCCGCATGCAAAGTACAATGAAGGCATGTCAAAGAAGCCCATGGGACCGTGGCCTAACAAAGACACTATTTGCCACTATTGCAAAGAAAATGGACACATCAAAACCACGTGTCCTTTACTTCGGAAAAGAATTGGAAATGCTGGAGCCGTGGAAGAAGGGGGTATCTTGCCCAACAACATCAAAGCATACATAGAAGAAATTTTCAAGAAAAAAGCAAGCATCTCCGGGAATGCTCTATCCACTTCTCAATAGATTCCGGTGCATCCTTTCATATGACACATAATGAAGATTCTTTGATTAATTCTTATGAAACCATTGGAAAGCATGTGTTTACGGTCGATGAAACAAAACTCTAAATAAAAAAATTAGGAAACCTTGAAAAACAAAACTTTAAAATTCAAAATGTAAGTTTTATCAGTGTTATCCGTATCGCATCGTATTTACGTATCGTATCGTGGGAAGCCACGATACGGTACTGTATCGTACGATACGGCCCGTATCGCCCGTGTCATACGATACGCCCAAAAAAAATTCAATTTTTTTTTTCAAATTTTTTTTTCAAATTTTTTTTTTCAAATTTTTTTTGCATGTTTCTGCCCTCTCTTCCCCTCTCTTCACTTACTTTTAAGGCATCCTCCAATATGCTTATAATTTGGGTTTATAATTTTATTTATTTAATAAGAATAATGTATAAAAAAAAATTATGACAAAATCATTTCCCTTTCTGTTACAACTTTTAGGTATATTTTTGCTAACAGTTTCTAATTTTATAAGATCGTAAACAATTAAAAACATTTAGTTCTCTCGGTTCATTGAGTAGGGATTTCACAACTTCACTATTTTAGGGTTCACGTTACATGACTTCCATTGAGTTGAACATGATCAATGTGTGTGAGGCTTAACTCAGTCTCTGAAGTGAGAAATGAAGCTCATGCATTAGTTAAAAAGCTAGTCTCCAATAAGAGAAAAAGGGGACATCATCAAGTAATAATATCACATCATTGAGGTGTCATAGACTCAATAATCAAAGAAATGGAGCTCTTTGTTTTGTTCACATATGAAAATTAGCAAATATGACAACTACATATACAAAGATAGCAGTTTGTTAATTTTGATATATTACATGAGTGGATTATGGAAGATAACGAAGAAAATGCACTCCTAAGTCCTAACTGAAGAAGACATTGCATGAATTAATTTGAAGTGCAACAACATCATCAAGGAGAAGATGAAGATTATTTAGTTAATGATCCTGATACAAATGTACAATATGTAAAATATAAATATATTTCATTTTTTGATTCAAAATATATAATTTTGGATACAATTGTTCAATATTAAATGTTCAATTTGTGCTAAACTTTGCATTATATGAATTTAAAGCAATTACCAAATTTTTCCAGAATTTTCTTGATTTTTTTTCGGACTTTTACTAATTTTATTGATTTTTTAAATAATTTTTATAGTTTTTTAATATTAAAGTACGATACGATACGATACACCCGTATCGTGGAGCCCAATGATACGCGATACGATACGCGTCAGACAACACTGAGTTTTATACCTAAACTTAATTTAAATCTTCTTTCGGTTGCTCAAATATGTGATAACAATTGTATAGTAACTTTCTCATCCAAACATTGTGTGGTGCAGGATCACCTATCGAAGAAGGTGATTGGTGGCCATAGAGAAAGTGGACTATACAAAATGGACTATCTTGTTATACCAAATTTCGGTTTTTGTAACATAACCCAAGATGCTACGCTATGACATAAAAGACTTTACACTTCGACTCTCAAAAATTATGTAATATTCCTTTGATAAAAAGCATTAGAGAGAAAAATTTTGAATGTAAAAATTGTATTCTTAGAAAAATACATCATCTTCCTTTTTGGAGAAAGAAACTATGTACCAAAAGAAAGCTTTTGATTTAATACATTCAGATATTTGGGGCCCCGCACCCGTTGTTTCTAAAGGAGGATTGCAATACTATGTGATTTTTGTGGATGACTTTACTCGTTTTAAATGGATATATCTCTTAAGACACAAATCCGAAGTATTTGAAAATTTGTAGTATTTTGGAATATGATCAAAAACCAATTTGGAGCAACCATTAAAATCTTTAGATCCGATTCGGGAGGAGAGTACATGTCTAATGAATTTCACAAATTTATTGAAACTAATGGTATTATTCATCAAAATTCATTCACTAAAACACCTCAACAAAATGGTCTAGCAGAAAGAAAACATAGGCATATTATTGAAACTTATAGAACTATGCTAATTGCTAGTAAGGTTCCTAAATTCTTATGGGTCGAAGCTACTCTTACCGCAGTATACCTTATAAATAGAATGCCTTCATCTAACATTGAAAACACATCACCTTTCGAAAAATTGTAAACATCTCTCTATATTATGAAATACTTAGGGTTTTTGGATTAGATGTTTTGTGTATACAGACAAGAATGACAAATTGTGCTATTGAATGTGTCTTCCTTGGTTATGGCATTGACAAGAAGGGGTACACGTGTTTTGATCCCATAGAAGACAAATTGTACGTGTCCAAGGATGTAAAATTTTTTTAGAATGATATTTATTATGAGTCCAAATCCCTAAAAAATTCGAAACCTCTCATTCATCAAGATATTTTTGAGCTAGAAGAAGATAATGGTTGTGACTCAATAGATCATCAAGACATTTAAGAAGATCATGTTGAAGACAATAACACTTCACACACCACTCTTGATACTCGGTCAATTGTCGAACCCTTCCCCTCACATTATACAAGACGACCTAGAGAAACCAATGATGTCCACATAGAACCCGATATTACAAGATTAGAACCCAGGGTTTCAAGACCTCCTCAGCGATTTGTGTCCTATGAATCTTTTGAACCACAACGAAGAAATTTGATTAACAACCTTCGTCAAGTTAAGGAACGTAGGTTCTATCATCAAGCTAAAGGTATTCCAAAATGGGAAGATGCTATGAAAGATGAATTCAACGCCCTAGACAAGACTCAGACATGGATAGTTGCACCCTTGCCAAAAGATAAGAAAGTCATTGGATGTCGATGGGTATATAAAATCAAAACTCACAGCAATGGTCACATTGAGAGATACAAGGCTAGACTAGTTGCTAAAGGTTATGCCCAAAAATATGGAATTGATTATGATGAAACTTTTGCCCCAGTAGCTAGAATGACCACAATTAGAATTCTCATAACCACTAATGCAATTAAGCAATGGAATATATACCAACTTGATGTCAAGAATGCTTTCTTGAACGGTTACTGAATGAATAAGTCTACATGAGTCCTCCTCCTGGTATCACTCTCCCTTCTGGTCATGCTCTTAAATTACGAAAGTCTTTGTATGGCCTGAAACAAGCTCTGAAAGCTTGGTTTGATCGATTTAAAAAATTCATGCATTTGCATAATTTTGTGACTTGCTATACTGATACTGTATTGTTTGTACGAAAAACACAATCTGGTATTGTTATCTTGCTTTTGTATGTGGATGACATGATCTGTTAATATGTAATAGGGTACGCGGGCCCTTAGGGCCCGCGCCATCATGGCTGAAGGGCCAGGGCCATGCTGGCCCTAGCCACTGGGGGTCCCCAACGACTAGTGCTGGCCGGCCAGCACTAGCCCACCATGTTGCTTCTCTTGCTTCTTTGCTTCATGCCTTCTTCTCCTTGTAATGTCTATAAATAAGACACCATTTCATGAATAAGATTATGCAGTCTTGCACTGCTTCTTGACTTGTTTTTGTATGTGCTTCCGCTCTTGTTAATCATTATTGAAGATAGACATTCGTGAGTGAATGTCATTTGACTCTTAGCGACTTGGTGATATTGATTCGTGCCGCATCAACCTTTAATCATCGACAATTATTTATATGGTATCAGAGCCTCGGATTAAAGAAAATGAGTGCATCGAGAAGCATGCCAAAAGTGTGAAAGTTAAAGATTTGCATCAAACTTTAGGTTAATCCAAAATATTCATTTTTTGCATAAATGGAAGGCAAAAATGGGTCGTTTAGATGCATTCTAGACCCGAAAAGTTATCAAAGTTGGGCTAGAACAATAAAAAAATATTTTTTATCAAAAGATTTTTGGGATTACATTGATGGAACTATAAAGGAACCAATTTTGGACATTGATGGCTTAGATGATGATGAAATCATCAAAGCACATAAGAAATTCAAAATCGATTTGAAATTATGGGAAAAGATGAATGCAAAAATCACATGGATTATTTGTCAAAATGTGGATGAAAAACTTAGAAATCGGATTAATGCTTTTGAAAATGTGTTTGAAACTTGAGAATATTTGAAAAACTTCATTCTCAAGATGATTTTGTCTTTCAAATTGATCTAATGGAAAGAATGATTATGCTCAAACAAGGGAATCTTAGCATTAGGGACTATCACAATGAATTTTTGGAACTATGGACTCAATTAAGAAGTTTTGACAAATTTGGAAAACTTCACAAATTAGACGAATTTCAAGAATTTTTGGAAAATCAATATTTTTTCTTGTTTATGTGTGGTTTAAGAAATGAATTTGAAAACATTAGATAAGCCTTATACATAGGAAACCTAGACCTAGAGGGGATACCTTTCTAGCCGATCTTGTTATGGAGGAAACAAGATTAAAAAACATGCATGTGGCCAAAGAAGCCGTACTTGCCGCATCAAGACCCGGAGCAAATTTGAAGACTTAGAAGCCTCCACATGCTAAGAACAATGAAGGCCCATTCAAGAAGCCCACGGGACCATGACCCAACAAGGATACAATTTGCCATTATTGCAAGGAAAGTGGACACATTAAAACCACTTGTCATCTACTTCAGAAAATGGGTGAGAACGTGAGAACCGTGGAAGAAGGAGGTGTCTTGCCCACCAACATCAAAGCATACATAGAAAAAAAATTTAAAGAAAAAGCAAGCATCTCCGAAAATGCTCTAGATACTTCGCAAGGTATGTCTTGGTTTCTAGATTCCGGTGCATCTTTTCATATGACACATAGTGAAGATTTTTTGATTAATTCTTGTGAAACCATTGGAAAGCACGTGTTTATGGTCGATGGAACAAAACTTCAAATCAAAAAATTATGAAACCTTGAAAAACAAAACTTTAAAATTCAAAATGTAAGTTTTATACCTAAACTTAATTTAAATCTACTCTCCATTGCTCAAATATGTGATAACAATTGTATAATCACTTTCTCATCCAAACATTATGTGATGCAGGATCACCTATTGAAGAAGGTGATTGGTCAAGGCCATAAAAGTGGACTATACAAAATGGACTATCTTGTTATGCCAAATTTGGGTTTTTCTAACATAACCCAAGATGCTACACTATGGCATAAAAGACTTAGACACTTCGACTCTCAAAAATTGTGTAACATTCCTTTGATGAAAAGCATTAGAGAGAAAAAATTTTGAATGTAAAGATTGTATTCTTGGAAAAATACATCATCTTCCTTTTGGAGAAAGAAACTATGTACCAAAATAAAGCTTTTGATTTAATACATTCGGATGTTTGGGGCCCCGTGCCCATTGTTTCTAAAGGAGGATTGCAATACTATGTGATTTTTGTGGATGACTTTACTCGATTTACATGGATATATCTCTTAAAACACAAATCCGAAGTGTTTGAAAAATTTGTAGTATTTTGTAATATGATCAAAAATCAATTTGGAGCAACCATTAAAATCTTTAGATCCGATTCGGGAGGAGAGTACATGTCTAATGAATTTTATAAATTTATTGAAACTAATGGTATTATTCATAAAAAATCATGCACTAAAACACCTCAACAAAATGGTCTAGCGGAAAGAAAACATAGGCATATTATTGAAACTTGTAGAACTATGTTAATTGCTAGTAAGGTTCCTAAATTCTTATGGGTCGAAGCTACTCTTACCACAATATATCTTATAAATAGAATGCCTTTTTCTAACCTTGAGAATACTTCACCTTTCGAAAAATTATACAACATTCCTCCATATTATGAAAGACTTAGGGTTTTTGGATGTAGATGTTTCGTGTATACAGAGAAGAATGACAAATTGTCACCTAGAGCTATTGAATGTGTCTTTCTTGGTTATGGCATTGACAAAAAGGGGTATAGGTGTTTTGATCCTATAGAAGACAAATTGTACATTGTACGTGTCCAAGGATGTGAAATTTTTTGAGAATGATATTTATTATGAGTCCAAATCCCTAAAAAATTCGAAACCTTTCACTCCTCAAGATGTCTTTGAGCTAGAAGAAGATAATGATTGTGACTCAGTAGATCATCAAGACATTTAAGAAGATCATATTAAAAACAATGAGATTTCACACACCACTGTTGATACTCAGTCAATTGTCGAACCCTTCCCCTCACATTATACAAGACGACCTAGAACCACCAATGAAGCCCACATGGAACCTGATATTACAAGCTTAGAACCCAGGGTTTCAAGACCTCCTCAACGATTTGTGTCCTATGAATCTTTTAAACCACAACGAAGAAATTTGATTGCCACCCTTCGTCAAGTTAAGGAACCTAAGTTCTATCATCAAGCTAAAGGTATTCCAGAATGGGAAGATGCTATGAAAGATGAAAACGCCCTAGACAAGGCTCAGACATGGATAGTTTCACCCTTGCCAAAAGATAAGAAAGTCATTGGATGTTGATGGGTATATAAAATCAAAACTCACAGCAATAGTGACATTGAGAGATACAAGGCTAGATTAGTTGCTAAAGGTTATAACCAAGAATATGGAATTGACTACGATGAAACCTTTGCCCCAGTAGCTAGAATGGCCACCATTAGAATTCTAATAACCATTAGTGCAATCAAGCAATGGAACATATATCAACTTGATGTAAAGAATGCTTTCTTGAATGGCTACTTGAATGAAGAAGTCTACATGAGTCCTCCTCCTGGTATCACTCTCCCTCCTGGTCATGCACTTAAATTAATTAAGGCTTTATATGGTCTAAAACAAGCCCCGAAAGCTTGGTTTGACCGATTTGAAAAATTCATGCACTTACATAATTTTGTGACTTGCTATACTGATATTGCATTGTTTGTATGAAAAACAAAATCTGGCATTGTTATCTTGCTCTTGTATGTGGATGACATGATCATCACATGCAGTGATGCAGCAGGCATTGCTGAAGTTAAACTTAATCTTCATCACGAATTTGATATGAAAGACTTGGGCTTGCTAAATTACTTCTTAGGAATTGAGATAACCCAAAATAATTGTGGATACTTTATGTCTCAAACAAAGTTTGCTAATGATATTGTTGAAAGATCTGGTATTACAGATACTAAGGTTTTTGACACACCTGAAGTCCTAGGCACCAAACTGCGTTCCACTGATGGTGAGAAATTAGAGGATCCCACCCCTTATCGACAGCTCATAGGTACACTCACTTATCTCACCATTACTAGACCAGATATTTCTCATGCAGTACACACAGCCAGTCAATTTCAACAGGCACCTACTTTTATTCATATGAGTGTTGTCTTACGCATTATTTGATATATTTGAAACACTGCCCACAAGGGGGTCCTCTTAACTTCCTCTTCTTTTGATTTATCTATATATACGGATGCGGATTGGGGTGGAGATGTCAACAATAGACACTCTACGAGTGGTTTTTAGGTGAATTTCTTGTTTCCTGGAAGTACAAAAAGCAACATAAGGTGTCCCCCTCATCCATAGAAGCCGAGTATCGAGTCATGGCTACAGCTGCGATGGAGATTTCTTGGATCACAACCCTTCTAGCAGACATGGGCTTCCATGTCAAACACCCCGCCATCATATATTGTGACAACAAAAGCGCCATGTAAATTGCCTCCAACGACACTTTTCATGAGAGAACCAAGCACATCGAAATGGATTGCCACTTTGTTCGAGAAGAGTGTCTAAATAAGAAGATCTCACTTTGCTATGTCACATCTGAGATGTAGATCGCAGACTTTTTCACCAAATCTCTTTCAGCTTCTCGATTTTAGTTTTTACTGGACAAACTTTCAGTGTATACCCCGTAAGTTTGAGGGGGGTGTTAATATGTAATAGGGTACGCGGGCGCTTAGGGCCCGCGCCATCATGGCCGAAGGGCCAGGGCCATGCTGGCCCTGGCCACTGGGGGTCCCCAACGGCTACTAGCCGTTGGGAGCACCCCCAACGGCCAGTGCCATTGGATTCCAACGGCTAGTGCTGGCCAGCCAGCACTAGCCCACCATGTTGCTTCTCTTGCTTCTTTGCTTCATGCCTTCTTCTCCTTGTAATATCTATAAATAAGACACCATTTCATGAATAAGATTATGATCTTGCACTGCTTCTTGACTTGTTTTTGTATGTGCTTCCGCTCTTGTTAATCATTCTTGAAGATAGACATTCGTGAGTGAATGTCATTTAACTCTTGGCAACTTGGTGATATTGATTCGTGCCGCATCAACCTTTGATCATCGACAATTATTTACAATTATCATCACAAGAAGTGATGAAGTGGGAATTGCTGAAGTTAAATTCAATCTGCATCACGAATTTGATATGAAAGACTTGGGCTTGCTTAATTACTTTTTAGGTATTGAGATAACCAAAAATAATTGTGGATACTTTATGTCTCAAACTAAGTTTGCTAACGATATTGTTGAAAGGTCTGATATTACAGATACTAAGGTTGTTGACACACCAGAAATCCTAGGCACCAAACTACGATCCACAGATAGTGAGAAATTAGAGGATCTCACTCCTTATCGACAGCTCATAGGTGCACTCACTTATCTCACCATTACTAGACCAGATATTTCTCATACAGTACACATAGCAAGCCAATTACAACAGGCACCCACTTCTGTTCATATGAGTGTTGTCTTGCGCATCATTCGATATATTAGAAACACTGCCCACAAGGGAGTCCTCTTAACTTCCTCCTCATCTTTTGATTTGTTTGTATATATGGATGCTAATTGGGGTGAAGATGTCAATAATAGACACTCTACGACTAGTTTTTGTGTGTTTTTAGGTGAATCTCTTGTTTCCTAGAAGTACAAAAAGCAACATAAGGTGTCCCTCTCATCCACAGAAACCGAATATCAAACCATGACTACAGCTGCGATGGAGATTTCTTGGATCACAGCCCTTCTCACAGACATAGGAGTCAATGTCCAACACCCGGCCATCATGTATTGTGACAACAAAAGCTCCATGTACATTGCCTCCAACAACACTTTTCATGAGAGGACAAAGCATATCGAGATAGACTGCCACTTTGATCGTGTAGAGTGTCTAAATAAGAAGATCTCACTTTGTTATGTCACATTTGAGATGCAGCTCGCAGACTTCTTCACCAAATCTCTTTCAGCTTCTCGATTTCAGTTTCTACTAGACAAACTTTCCGTGTATATCCCGTAAGTTTGAGGGGGGTGTTAATGTAATAGGGGCACGGGCCACTAGGGCCCGTGCAGAGTATGAAGCAAGGGCTAGGGCCACCATGGCCCTGGCCACCACCGTTGGGAGCTCCAATGGACGGCTAGTGCTGGCCGACCAGCACTAGTTCACCCCTTTGCTTTTTGTGTTGTTTATTTTACACCTCATGTATAATGTAAAACCTCTATAAATACCACTTCAAAACATGAATAAAGTATGCAGTCTAGTACTGCTTTTTGACTTGTTTCATATACGCTTTCGCTCTTGTTTGTTATTCTTGAATATCGGCATTCGGGATTGAATGCCATTTGACTCATTCGTGCTACATCAACCTTCGATCATTGACGAATATTCACAATTTTACCAGTGAAAGCACACACCTTTTCAGATCAGATGACTGCCTCCAGTAACTAGCACGAAAGATAAAAGAGCCCAAGAATCGTGGGGACAGTCTGTCAGATTCTGATGTGGATTGCTCATAGTCCCTTCCAGATCGCAGCAAAAACCTGACCTATCAAGGGAATGCAAGATGAATTATAAAAGGCTCGTGTTAACCAAATAGACAACACATAAAAAGATGTAAAAGCATACCAGCTCCCCAGCAAGCTCATACAAGGATTCATCTAAAGTTGCCTGTAATACGTCAGAACAAATAATTACATCAGACCACAAAGAATATCAAAATTAGCACCATCAAAAGCATAAAAGAATGTTCACCTGTAGCAAGCGGAGAGCGCTATACTGGCTAACAGAAGAACCTTCAAGTTTAGCAATGACCTGAGATAAAGAAGCTACAGTTGATTATAAGACCAACTTGAATAAGCATGAGAATAGTACCATATACATAACCAAAATATCAACCTAGGGAATGAATGATTCCAAAAGGTCTTAGCAAATGTGAAAACTTGAGGAATCATGGCAACAGTACTTCATATAAGTGCAAACATAAAAGGGAAATATGCTTAGTTGAAGAAGTATTTCCTATAACTCCAGATCTGCGTGAATATCTCAACCACTCAGTTCCAGCAAAGGGAAAGATCAGCTAGTAGACAGACCATTTCACACTGTTTATCATGTGCAGATATCACAAGCACTGCCTTTCAATTGCAAAGAGGAACGGATAAGTTCATTCTTCTCAAAGAAATAGACTAAACCATTTTGTTGTTGTATGTATTTACTGTCATAAAACTCTAACATTGACATCTCTTTCAGGGAAGAAAGGAGATGTTTTTTAAAGGAAAGTAACAGCATTCCTTATATGTCCCATGAGGGAGATTTAAACAGAATAACATTAAAAGGAACTCTTTGTTATTGGAAATGTGCAAAAGAGATGGCACTCCTCAAGGTGAAAACATGGAATAATGAAAAAGCCTGAAACTTCTCACATTTTTCATGAAAGTTTTAGTTATCCCCTCATACGTTAAAAATAATTTAATAGTTATGCAAACCGTGCCTGTTCTTGTGTGTTTGTAAGAGATGTAAAAAACCTGCAATATCTTACAAGTATGTAGCAAGCAGCTGTCCTGTACCATTGTCTTTGGAAGCATTCCTCAAATAATCTGAAAGTAGAAAAAAATGGCAATTACAAGAGAAACACAAAGATAATTCAGATAAGCAAAGAATTACGCAAAAAAAAGGAACAAAATGGAGAATGAGCAGAGCCTATTTCTCGTGAAAATCCTTTCCCAGTGCTTTTACATGAAAACATGCAAATTCTATCTAAAATTCCTGTACGTTTGGGAAATACAAACGGGATTTCAAAGTTATCCGAACAAAAGTATTATTCCACAACAGATGGTAAAGAAAGTGGCTTACTCTGTTGATCTGCCAGCTGCTGAAAATAAATCTGCCCAGTGCCGCCCATCTGTCTTCCTTGCAACACACACAACAACATCCAAATATTCAGGAAAATTTCTGATCAAGCAACATGTCTGTTCCAATAATGAAGTGCTGGACTTTTTAGGAACTGGAGGCCGGTTCTTGCTAACGTTTTGCCTGCACAAGATACAAATGCATACCATAAATTTGTGGAAAAAGGTGGCATGAGCAAAATGTTCAACATTAAGCATCATAATCAAGCGGATCATCTCATCTTTTTTTCCATAATCATGCGTTCACCTTCATCTTGGTACTAAGAGCTGGCTTATGCATGCATGAGAACCAAGACACAAAATTTTAGTATGAACCTACAGCATGCAGTGGTTGTAAATTTGTAATCAAATAACAAATAAGATACATGGAATAACAACAAAGCTGGAAAGCAGGAAGCCAGGGAAACCTCTAAATTGTTGTTCTATTGACCCAGCAAGTGAAATCATCCAACTTTGAGGCTTCAACTTCTATATGCCAGTTCATGAAATAGTGCTTATGTAGCGCCATTATCAGGCTTGGTTTTCGTTTATCCATTGTAATTTCTGGTGTAATGTTGCATTCAGATGCATTGGTGTTTTTACAATTTCAATGCTCTTAAAAGCCTCAAAATAATCTGAAGCTGTTTGAATCATAAGCAGTGCACTCTAGATCCTCCAACCTGGCCTCCGAAAAGCTTTGCAGTTGCCCCTTGGATGCAGCCAACTGGTCCTAGCTTTCTATAGTATTAGCGCATTATTACAGGCTTAGTATAGATTGCGTCTTACAAAAGTTGGAGTAGAAAATGGACTGATGTCCAAATCTATGAAAACGGGAACTGGGGAAGCAGTTTGAGCAAATCCCAATTTTTTTAGGTTGGTTTTCTGTGAGCAAATGGAGGAATTTCAAGAATCCAAACTATTTGATGGCCATGATGGGGTAGAATTGACCTCTCCCATCCCTAAACAACACCGAAAACTCAGCAGGTCAACAATTTTTTGGTGCCTGATAGTATTAAAGAGAAAGAGGTTAACATGTATCGTACACTATTTAGTGTATGATATGCATCATAAATTTATTTGATTTGAATAGTTGTTTTTATGATACAGGAGCCTAGATCATCTTGAATATTGTAGGAAAATGTGGCTTTATATGTTGCCACGTTATGCAAGTCTTCAGGGGGCAACCTCACAGTGCTGCAAAGCTTTCTGTGGCACATTTTGCTGCACAGCATAAGCTCAAGGCATATCATATGTGTAATGCATGGCCATTAAGACAAGTGAGATGTCATGGTTTTATCAAGTTGGGCATGGAGCAGATATCACAAAGCTCGACAGCATTAAAAAGTCTAAAATCACGCATGAGGTGAAACACGTATAATTTCCGCAAATATTTGTCATTACTCATGATTCTTCAAAGAAGACAGTGACATTCAAATGAATGAAAAGATCACTATAACCTAATCTCTTGGTAGTAAAGAAGACTAGACAGTGCAGCATTGATCAAACATTATTGCGAGCTGAATCATAAATTGCATGGTAGAATATGATGTCAATGACTACAATCATATTACTAAAATGAACAAAATTCAAAGCAAAGTTTATTATCAATAGATCTTATATAATGCAATATATAAATATTAAACCTTGATATTTCTGCATCAAACACTGTGAAGAGCAGCCACTCCAAACAATGAGAGAAGTGAGGCTTTTTAGCTGATAGATGTGCCAGTGCCAAAGCTTCCTCACTCTTATCCCTCTGGTAATCAACAGTAATTGTCAACAACAAGACAATTTGTGCATACGTGTGCATTTGTGTGTGTGTGTGTGAGTGAGAGAGAGACAGCAATTAACAATCAACAAAAATGCTACTTGACCAGATCCTTTTAGTGGAATTACACTACTTTAACCCTTTCATGGAATAGGATGAAGAATGCGGAGACAAATCCAATAGATAAGCAATGATAGAGTTAAACCGTTTCCTAAGCTTTGTGAGGTTGAACTGCACTAGAGTAAACTACATGAGGTCTTCCACATTAACAGACAACTTTTATAATTTGGAAAGATTAATAGGACACAACCATTTTGTTCCTATAGATTCAGAAATATTTGAAACGTGAATTTTCAGAGGATTACTGTCTACAAGACCACTCCAATTGTCACATATGGTGTAGACTACAGAGGCAAACATGGTCCTCTAGTGGAAGTGCAATCTGTGATCACTACCATGATAATATTTAGGTATCACGTTCCATATGTCACCATACATCTGAGCTAATAGCACGATTATGTTCCATATATTTTTTCCCTGATAATGTACTAAAGTGCTATATCAGTCACCTAAGCATGTCCACAATCTTCAATCGGAACTCATACTTTAACTCAAGCCACATACTAAAAAGGATAAGAGACAACTCCATAATCCATGAAAACATATATTTGTCACGAAAAAAATAATCTTACTTGAAGAAGGTGACGCAGCAAACAGTGTAGTATAGTTTGTGCTTGAGGAGTAGGCTCAAAGCAAGGGAATTCCGTGCATGCAGAAAATGACATTCTCTGGGTGACACCAACTAGGACACCTGCACTAGATAGCAGCCCTAGTGGGTAAACCTCCCTGTCAAACTCCAGTTCTGGATCCAGCTGCCACAGCACAACAAAATGATGGAATCAGAAAATAACACAAGTTTGTTAGTACCTAATTCAGGATCATCATACTTCCAAATTGGAAGATAACAAGCCATCTACTGCAAGAAACGATTTGTGCAGTGAAACTTGAAATTTGTAGAAGTCTCACATTTCAAGACAGAATAGGCAAATATTGTGCATACTGCATAGTGGAGACAAGCTGAAAAAGATCATTACTGGTTCTAGGTTTCCCTTGAAGATTTTATAAATGACATTGCACAATTTTATGCCTAGTGATCCAAGAAAATATAATCCAACTAGGAAAATGTTATTAATGAGCATCAATGTTCACCAACATGGCCTAGGAAGCCTAACAAAGGGTGTTGAGATGAAGTCACCAGGTTCAAATCCAATGTATATAGGTGTCCCCAGGGTTTCAGATCGTGGAGCACAAAAGGCAGAGTTGTCATGTCCCAGGATGGTTTACCTTGAAGTGGGTTCGTTGATATGAAAAAAAATGCTAACATGGGCTGCAATTCCCACTTCAATAAATAGAAAAGTAGAAGCAATGAAAAAGACAAAGTAAAACCTAGCCCCTTGGGTCTGTAGTAAGCTGAAAACTTCTGATAAAGACATTACCTTTATTGGATTCTTGACTTAGTAAAAGTGAAGTAAATAAAACCACAGCAATGGTACTTGTCATCTACATGTAATGATACCTTGTTACTCTTAAATTTCTTTTTTTAAAGATGGAAATTGTTCACCCTTAAATTTTAATGATCTATTTGCTTCAAAACTCAATTGATGTATTGCCACCTGTTCGTGGTATTGCAAGATATGATTAGAGACTCTACCATGTCAAGTTAGTCGGTTCTCACTTGCAAACTATACCTACAATTTGTGCACCCCTTCTGAAAACTGCAAAATAAAGAGCTAAATCAAGCATGTGATAAGAGGATATTTTCTTGAAAGTTTCGGAACTGCCATTTGATGGAGAGAGCATGCAAAAAAGATGATATATTAGAAGTGTAGCTGCGCACATGTAATGGAAATGGAATTGAATCCTAGGGATTTCATAGACAACGGTCTTCTAGATATAGATGCCATTTGATAGGGAGAGCATGCAAAGAAGAGGATACATCGGAAAAGTAGCTATGCACATAGAACAGAAGTGGAATTGATTCCTAGGGATTTCATAGACAATAATCTTCTAGATAAGGATGCAATTTTCGATCCTTAGTGAAACAACACCAAAGGCGGATATATAGGTTTTATAGATGAGACCCTGCATGAGAAATTCTGTTGTATGACAACTGGGACTTGACAAATAAATGATCCATCAGAGATGGAATTCAATTGATAAGTTATTAAGCAACCACCAAAATTAGGAAGCCAATAAGGATACATGTGAAGAGGTCCAGTTTCAAGAAGTCTGAAGTTAGGATAAGCTAAACTGGACTGTATTGAAGTGTGTGTATGTGTGTGTGTGTGCGTGCAGAGAGAGAGAGTTGTGGTTACAACACATAGCCGCCACAGGTTTAGACATAAAATCATTTTAATATTTGTCTGTGTATTTTATAATGTCAGTTAATAACTTAATAGTAGTAACTGCACAGAAACCAAACCAAAACAATAAGAAAGTAAAATGAATCATCCTGCAGTGTCTGCAAGAAAATTGGTTGGAAGTGTATATAAGAATAGAACAGCTGCCCACAAACAATCAATCTATGACATGATTCCAATTTCCTTCCCGAACAGGCAACCATCTCAGTCAAACCAAAATTGGCAATACCTGCAAGAAGTCTTCCTGCTGAAAAGGATCAACTCCTGGAGATGGATACCAGACCTGCAGAAGACAAGGCTCTAAATTATGAACAACAACTAGAATAAAGGAAAGAAGATACTTAAAATATATAGATCAAGTTTTCACTTTTATAAGAGAAATTCGTCATAAATAGCAACTACAACATAATCATGATAGCCATATTTCATCTAGAAAGGTGATAGTTTCTACTGCACTGGATTAAATTTCTAAATAAATTCATTAACTAAAATTACAATAGGGATGCTTAAGAGGAGTTCAGCTGAAGGCAATTTATCTGAAACCTGTGCCACTGTGTTTTCTTTGCCCGAGATTGATAACATATGTTTTTCAGTCAGATCATACCTTGCCTGACTATGAACTTACAACCAACAGGACATAACAAAAGATCACACAATGTCGCACATGGAACTTGGAAACTCAAACTACATCAGCAAATACCTGCATCCCACGATGACCATAATCTAACCAAGAAACCTCCTCAATCAGATTAGATTCATCTTCTGTTTGCCCACAAGTTACCCAAAATAGTTCGACCGAGTCTGTGAGATCACGCTCGCTTCCATCATCCATATCAAGTAAAGAAAGCTCCCCGCTTGCACGCAGTATCAGACACCTGCAATATTGACAATGAATGTTTCACAATTCATGGTGAAATCATATTTCATAAGCAAAACAGAAACAAAGGACCATACATACCTGCTAGGTTGCTTATATTGGAGGGAAGCAGACAAACCATTTTTCTTAGTCGCAACACCCTCTCTTGGTAATGGGTCTGGGATGATGCGCATTGCTGCAGGATGCGTTTTGGCAGTCATGATTGATAGCTCACGCACTTTATGAAGCTGTTTGACATTATAATGCTTCTCGATGTTAAAAGTATGCAAGCTACTCTCTCTCTCTCACACACACACAACGCAAAAAAGAGAAAAGTATCCCAAGGAAAATTATTTGCAGTTTCATATATCATTTTCAAAAACTTACAAAAGAAATCCTGACTACGACAAATCCAGCTGTATTTCTCAAGAAACTAGTTAATTAAACTTGCGCTCCCGTGAGTATGAACTATGAACTCCAGATTTAGGAAACAAGCTAGGTCCTACATCTTGAGACTCGAATAAGGATGGTTTATAAGTTTCTAACAGCAGGAGATAACAAGCTGTGGCTTTTTTGGTACTCTAGATTTAAATTTCCACGTTCTGCTGATTTGCTGATTGACTCATGGATAACCCTGAAATGCCATGAATTTTGTACATGTTTGTTTCCGTGTATGAAGAACTCTACCTCTAAAACAGGGTTGCTAGAAGGAGATAGTTCGCCCACTATCGTTGCATGGAAAATGTGAACATCAAAAGGATGATAGGTTACGAGAATGCAATCTTGCCACACATCCATGACCATTGGCTTCCCACGCAGTGTTTTACGGCAAAGCAAGGAGCTCTGGTCAAGGTGATATCTCGGGTAAAAGAGTAATTCATAACTGCAAAAAGAAAAAACAAAATAGACTGTTATACATCATCTACATATACTCCAAGATGAAAAAAGAGAAAATTATTTCCTTTCGTAGACTATAAAACCAAAATATAATCGTGCAAACCAAGAACAATGACACCCAACAAGTCAGCTAACATATAAGGGTCAGATTGGTCCCTGTTTCTTTCACATGACATCACCAACGGATTCAATTCAAAGTGCATTGCGTGGATTGGGTATTCAACTTGTTGGCAGACTTGCCCTTTCTTAGCATTCGAGTTCCAAATTCCTTCTGAATGGCATTTTTCAACCACTTGCTTGAGATAGTTTTTTGGGACAGCCAAAATAGCCATGGACAAAAGCTCCTGTTCCAGATTACTCAGAGTCCAAGTTCCAAGATGATGCAGTAGCAAACAACTCAAAGCTATTATTTGCCAGATAACCAGACTAACCTGACCCCACCCAAGTATTTAATGTATAATTACAAGTAGAAACGTGTAATTACACCTTAAATTGTAAAGTGAAGGTCTGGTCTCATGTTTCTTCGATCTAACAGAACTGGTGGATACAAGGTGTAGTTTTACCACTCCTATCCAAGGCATTTGGCAGCCGCTTATAAAGACAAAGCTCCTGGTCTAGGCTCCCATTTCCATTGTAAATCCGAAATACCAACTTGACACTATAAGAAAAACAGCCAGCCGGGTCAAGGCATCCAGGGCCAGCCTGATCCCAACAGCTAGTTTCTGTAGCCATTGGGACTGACCCCAGCATCCAATGGCTAGTTCCCTAGCCGTTGGTTGTTGGCCAACAACTCTCCTTTAAGGCCTATAAATATGTATTCAGCCCCTCTTGTACATTAAGTTTTTGAAGCTATTCAAAGGCAGATTTCATATAAGGTATCACAGCCTAATCGAGGGCATTGATTGTGCGGTATTGCCTTGGGAAGCGTACCAAAGAAGAAATGATATCAGTGGACCACTCTTCAAATTAAGTAAGGATATTTATTGATTTGATTTGCTTCTGACAATGGAAGATAAGTGTTTTAGTTTCCGTCTAGCAAACTCCAACTACAAAATATTGGCTCAAAACATGAAAAACTATTTGTATTTCAAAAAACTATGGGTTATGTTAGTGGAACAAAAATCAAACCTTTTATTGATTCAAGCCCAAAACAGATAGAGGAATATGAACGACATAGAACTATTTTATAGATCCTCATAAACAATGTTAGTGAACACGTAAGAGATACTCTATCGGACTTCACAAATGCAAAAAAACATGGGAGCATCTAAAAAGAGCACATGTTCAGAGTCATGTGGCGCACCAAATGGCACTTAGAGACAGACTCATGTCCCTCCATCAAGGTGACAAGAATGTGAATAAATATTACACAAAATTTTGAAACACATGGAATCAACTTCGTGCATATAAAAATATGCACACATTGCCTTGACTTAAGGCAATGTAAACAAAATGAAGATTTTGTGTTTCAGTTTCTCAAGAGTATGAGAAAGGAATTTGAAGGAGTCCGATCAAGTCTTATTCATCGAAAAGAGAAAAAGTGCTAGTAAAAATACTCATGACAAACAATCGACCCTATCGACTCCACAATTCAAGAAATGCGGATCCAACCACGAAGTAATATTTTTTTATTGCAAGGAAACAAGACATGTATAAAATAACTATCCAAAGTTAAAAAGGAGGATCGAAACTTATAACTTCTAGGACTTCAAGACAAAATTAAACAATAAGAGGAACAACTAAAAGAAAAGACCTTTATTAGTGCAGTATGCTCTACCTCTGAAGGAACAAAAGGTATGTCATGGCTTCTTAATTTTGGTGAATATTTTTATATGACATGTGATTTTTTTTTTAAATGTGTTCAAAGAAAACCCCTTGTTCTTTTATGTTCACTGCCGATGGAACTAAGCTAAATGTGGATAAAATTAGAGATCTTCAAAACAAGGATTTTTCTGTATCAAAAATTAGTTAGGTTCTAAAACTAAACCTAAATATGTTTTCAGTTTCCCAAATATCTAATAACATCTGCATAGTTACTTTTTCATCCAAGGGTTGTATTATATAGGATCACCTCTCGAAGAAGATGATTGGGCATGACCATTGAGAGTGAGGACTCTGTCTTATGGACTACCTACACATGTAAAATTTTGGTCAATGTAATGCTCTTTCAAATGATGTATCCCAATGGTAGAAAAGACTAGATCATCTAAATGTCCACCAAGTGTGTAATTGTTCTTCAATTGAAATTAACAAAGTTGAAGAATTTTTTTGCAATGACTGTCATTTTGGAAAAATGAAATTATGAAACACCTTCCTTTTCCAAAGATAATAATGTACACAAGTAAATCCTTTGAGTTAGTTCATTCAAACATTTGGAGACCTACATTGTGCATTTCAAAGGGTGGGGTAACTTACTACGTAGTTTTTATTGATGATTTTACAAGATATACTTGGATATATTTATTAAAAACAAATTTTGAAGTTTTAAAAAACTTTGTGAATTTCCACAATATGATCAAATTGCAATTCAATTCAAATATCAAAGTTTTGATGTCAAGACTATGGGGAGTTTATTTTAAAAGAATTTGAAACTTATCTAGAAGAAAATGGGATCATTCATTAGACTTCTTATACCAAAAGCCCTCAAAAGAATGGTATGGCCAAAAAACATCGGTATATCATGGAAACCATTAGAGCACTCTTGATTGCAAAGAATCTATGGGCAGAAGCTGTCATGACATCAGTCTACTTAATAAATAGAACGCCTACTTCACTTTTACAAAATATATCACCCACGGAAAATTTGTTTAGCAAAACTCCTTATTATTAACACCTAAAAGTTTTTGGATACAAATGTTTTGTGCTTACCAATAAAGATGATAAACTTTCTCCTTGTGCGATAGAATGTGTGTTTGTAGGGTATGACATAAATGAAAAGGGTATAGGTGCTACGACCCAAGGAATGATAAATTATTCGCATCTAGAGATGTGCAATTTCTTGAAAATGAGTATTACTTTAGAAATGACGCTACCAACACTTCAGCCAACACGGAATATACACTCAGGAAGAAAGAAAGGGAATTGTTAATAATGAGTTACCCTAATCTAGACATGTTATTTCACCTTGTGATCAATACTATACTAAGAGAAATCATGAAAATATAGAACATCCCTTGAGATGGTCCAAGAGAGAATCTAGACCCCCCAAAAAGATTTATATCCTATAAAACATTTTCTTCAACTCATAGAGCTCTTGTGACCAACCTGATAGCTATTAAAAAACCCAAAACTTACATAGAAGCTCAAAAGTCTCGAGAATGGATTGATGCCATGAACACCGAATTAGATGCCTTAAATAAATCTCAAACATTTGAAATAGTTAGTTGACCAAGCACTAAGAAGCCCATAGGATGCAAGTGGATTTCCAAACTCCTGATGGGAGTCTAGAAAGATACAAGATTCGTCTTGTGGCAAAAGGATACTCTCAAGAATATAACATAAATTATGAAGAAACATTTGCCCAGGTAGCTAAGATAATAATTGTTAGGATGCTCATTGCCTTTAAGTGCATTTAGGAAGTGAAATAAATGGATGTCAAAAATGTCTTTTTAAATGGTTGGCTTAAGAAAGAAATTTACATGAAACCCCCTCTTGGACTTAATGTGTCGAACAATCAAGTTTTTTGTCTCAAAAAAGTTAATTTATGGACTTAAACAGGCACCCAAGGCATGGTTTTATAAATTTAATGAGTTTATGACTACGGGTTCACAGAAACACTGACATTGCACTATTTGTAAGAAAATGTGATGGAGGTATTGTGATATTTCTTTTGTATGTGGATGATATGCTTATTACCGTAGATGATAATGAGAGTATCGAGTATATAAAGACAGTTCTTAGAAAGGAGTTTGAAATGAAAGATCTTGGCATCCTGCATTACTTTATGAAAATAGAGGTAACTTGGGACAATAAAACTACATTCTTATCACAAACTAAGTTTGCTACAGACATTGTATGTAGGTCAAGAATCACAAATGGCAAGACTGTAGAAACACCAAAAATGTTGAATCAGAAGTTGAGAATCGCATGTGAAAAAGCATTGGCGAATCCTACTCCTTATAGACAAATTAGTAGAGCACTAACATATTTGACAATCACACATCACGATATCTCACACGCAGTTCATTCAGTAAGCTGGTTTCAACATACACCAACAACAACTCATATAGGGGTTATGATGAGAATTGTCTGATATGTAAAGAACACAGTTAACAAGAGAGTGTTCCTTTCCTCTTTTTTATCTTTAAATCTAATTGCTTATACTGATGTTGATTGGAGAGGAGATATCAATGGCACACTCTACCACAGGTTTTTGCATATTTTTAGGTGACTCACTTGTATCTTAGAAGTGTAAGAAACAACAAAAAGTGTCACTTTCATCCACAAAAGCTAAATACCAAGCGATGGACACTACTGCTATAGAATTGACATGGCTCACACAACTCTTAAAGGATCTACATGTTCAAACTGAATCTACACCTTATATATATTGTGAAAACAAAAGTGCAATGTGTATTGCACAAAAAACACTTTTCATGAACGCACAAAACACATAGAGATGGGTTGTCATTATGTTCATGAAGAATATCTACAAGGACATTTGGATCTAGAGTTTGTTTCAACATAATATCAACTTGCTAACATATTTACCAAATCACTTCCAACACCTCGGTTTCAAGCTCTTTCTAGCAAATTGCAAGTTGTCACAATGTCATTTGAGGGGGTGTAAGAAAAACAACCAGCGAGCTGGGACCAGACATCCAGGTCCAACTTGAGTTGGTTGTTGGCTTTGAAGCCTATAAATATGTATTCAGTCCCTCTTGTACATTAAGCCTTTGAAGGCCTTTATGATTCAATAAAGTGTTTTTTGCTTCAAGTGTGTTGTGTTGTGCAACTCCGAGTTTTTTAGAAGTGTTCAAGGCATTTCATCCTTCAAGGTCATTGTGAAGCTATTCAAACGCGGATTTCATTATAGACACTCCAAAATCCATGCGCTCAATTCTTTTATAACAATACGCACCCATGAAAAACTCAGATAGCCTAAGCTAGGAAGAAAATTGCAGCAATCAAATGACATTAGATAAAGCAAATCAATAAATCTCATTGCTAAAAAGAATCTATTTTTCTAAAACAAAAATGTCATTTAAGGTCACAAGAACACCGGAGACAACTTGATACTAAGACAAGACATATCACAAAGACACAAATGCATGAAGGATAAACTAAATGAGGATAACGTGTCTCACAGGCTTGAAGAATCATTGTAATTGCAAATGATAACAATCTTTCCAAGCCAAAGCAAGCCCTTGCACTGGATTTTCTGCTCCTGGGTAATATCCCCAAAGAGGCGCCACTTTTTATACCTCATGTCATATAAAATTAATCCACGTAGACCTGCAACTGCCAAGTACATACCATCTTTGCTAACTGCCACATGCAAAACTGGCCAATTCTGAGAAATATATGATATCTGAGGAAAGAAGAAAACCATCATAAGATTTCTCCCTTCAAAAGGTAAACAAATGAGCAAGCAACTCAACAGGCATTAGGAAATGTGCGTGCAACATAGATGACTTACTGGAATACTGAGATGCACCATTTTAAGATCATCTGTATCTTCTGATTGAACCACAAGAACCCTGTCTTCACCATAAATCACTTGACGAGCATATGTAGTTCCAGAAACACCCCGATTGAGACAGCATTTACCAAATGAAAATGTAATAATTCTATCACATGTCCTCTGCTCTATGGCATAAAGTTTGTACCCATAATCATCCCAGTGCACAAAAGATGCCCCACCCATCATAGGTTCATACTTGAAATCCTGACTTGGTTTCACAATAGGGGAAGAGACAGAACTTATACCAATCTGACAAATAGTAGACATCAAACGACAACCTGATGTTGACCAAACTGTTAGTCCTCTAAACTTCCATCCAACTGCAAAAGCAGAGTTATCAGGTGCCCAAGATATGCAACTCACTGAACCAGTGTCCTCCACAGAATATCTACAATCGTAGTCATCATTAAAGTAGAATTAAATTACTCAGTTATAAAAGACTATTAAATAAGGAAACAGGACACTTGAAGTCTTACAATAATCACAACAAATTGAGTGACACATGATGGACATATTTTCTTCAGGAACAACAAAGAGGGCTATAAGCATTCAAGGCCAAATTACAAAGAGGTCCTAAAAAGAGAGACAATGAAAAATAAGTGTTAAGAGACAAAGCAAGGGATTGTTGCACTTGATTTTTCATGATAATGTTCACATCATTTAGTAGATAACATACTTATTTGATCTCAGATGCCGAATTGTCTATTTCTATAACTGTTCTAAAGGTAAATATAACTACGCCTACAAATTGAGGAAGCATAATAGAGAAACATCTTTTATGTCATGAGGTAATTTAGTACCAAGGAGACCCAAGAAGTACTCTGGTCATTAGGAACATCAAAGAGCATCTGAGCATGGTAGAACTTACGATCAGGTTGATGGCATCATTATGGTAGCACAGAGGGATAACAAGATTTACAGAAATCAAAACCCAAAAACATCTCTTCCCATAAAAAACATACATAACATTCTTTACATGGATAATTACTTAACAATATGCAGATGGTAAAGATGAGTATGCTAGATGAATAAGTGTAAGCACATCTACATGGAACCAAAACTTACCCCCAATCGTACAAAGATACAGTACGCAAAAGTGATGCACTTTCTGATAAGTCGTATAATTCAACAACCCCTCTCTTACATCCAACAGCAAGGATTTGTTGATCTGAAGCAACTGAAGCACATGCAGCATCATATGATCCCAGCCAACTTTCAATCTTTATTGAATCTGTCAACTTCAACCCTTTCTTGCTGATAGAACATACAGCAACTGACCCATCATAATAAAGAATCACCAATAATCTCAGCAGCATTGAAAGTTCAAGTTGATGAACAGCATGGTTCGATGCTGAACCATGGCGAAGATTTCCCTCATACATGGATGATCCGTTATCCAGAGATAAATGCGGTTCTTTATTAACCAAAGGATGCAAATGAAGTTCAAAGATGCGAAGAAACTGGACAAACAAGTAACATAAGGCCAAACCAGTTAGAAAGAAGAAGAAAAACTAGGTCAACTAATACACAACTTGACTAAAAAAATATAGAAAGTAGTTTTGGCCTAGGAATAACATACCTCTCCTTTCCATGACACGAGAGACATTGCACCAGATGATAGACCAAGTACAATATGATCATTGTCGCAAATAAAATTACTTCTGAAGAATACAAAATATATAGAGGACATCAGGATAGTGCTAAATAAGCAAAAGAAAGGAACTCGCCCACGAAGTATGGCATTTTACATTGAAAGTTTCTTCTCAGCATACGGAGCCTTCTCCAGGGCTGCTATTGTTATGGTTGCAAGGAAGAGGCCAGAAGACTGCTTTCCTCCCAGAATCAGTTGTTTCCCAGTAATCTGGATCTTAAATATGTACAGGAAAAGCAAAGATGTCTGCCAGAAACATAGACCAATTCAGGATATCTCATATAAACACAAACTAACAAAAATAATCAGTGGACACAAACAATCCAGTGCCATCAATCTTTTTCAACGCCGGAACAGCATAACTCAAGAGATGGAAAAGAGGAAATTCATACCATAACCGCGACACGAGAGTTATTGGGACTCCAAATCGCCTCGATGTTCTCTCCCTCTTGCTGTACGGAATCGGGATCTCTGGAGAATTTCCCTAATCTCACCCGATGCTGCACAGAGCAAATTGATTGGCCAAAAAACTTGAGATCGTCTTAGAGATTTAGCCCGGCAATGACGTCACCGGCAATCGGTGGCCGGAAAAGATTACGGATTACCTGAGAGGCGCTCCAGAGTTCGAGATGGGACGGAGAGACGACGAGCAGGCGACCGTTGGATACCTTGAGATAGACGATCCGCTGTGAGGTTGGGCAGAGTCCGGCCTCTATAGGGATCACTTGCGGCCAACCGTAGGCCATCGACATCTTCTTCTTCTTCTTCCTTTCTTCCTCTGCTTCTCGTCGATCCCTTGGGGATCATGAGAGGAGATCAACTACAGATCTCTCTCTAACGAGAAAAACGCGCAGGGTGAAAGGTGGGCTCCGTGTCTGGGTCACTTGACACTTCACCCTGTTTCTAGAGCCTCCTTTGTCATGTGAATCAGATCATGCGTTTTTTTATAGTTTTTCTTTCTTTTTACAACGGGAGGACGAAGCCTAATACACTCCCGGGGAGTGGAACTCAGCACCGGCTACTGGGTGCCAGAGAGCCCTATCAGATGAGCTTACGCTCTGCGTGCAGACGCTGTATTCAATCTTATTGATATTTTGGCTCTCTCTACCCGGGGGTGCATGTGCACTGTACATGGCCGGTTCTGTTTTCTTGAAACCTAGGTTGAACCGGTTTCACTTTTGGTTTAAAAGTGTTGGTTCCGGTTTCGATTTTGGTCTGAATCTTAAACCTTTGGAACCGGAAAATCATTAAATATTTGAAACTTTAAAATTAATAAAAATATAGGACCTATGGTGTGAAATAATCAGTTTCAGTTCTATTAAAAGTGAAATCAGAACCGAATTTGGTAGTCCAGGATCTTAAGTCCGGTTTAATTGGTTCCGTCCCAAACAATTCTTACCTCATTGGGTTCCAGTTGGAACCGCCAAACCGGTTCCGTACAAGCCATGTCTAAAGTCTGCGCTTGGAGGACGCATGGCACCTGTTAGTTTGGGGAGGTAAATTCGTGTTTTGCATAGTGTCATCTTGTGTTCGTGTCAGCCAATCTAAACAGTTCGAATTATTGTGTTACTTTCTTCCGTCGTATTCATATCAGGCATTCACAAATGTTGGTTTTGTTGCTGCTGTGACATTTCATAACTGTGTCAACAGCAAGTCATTCTAAATGCGTTCGGATTTCTTTGTGAAACTTCGTGTGGAACACAAGTACGAACGTCTCGTATCGTGTCCCTGTCCATCATGTCAGTGCGTTGTCTTCCATTGTCGGCACTAGTGTCCTTGGCGGAGATATAAATGAGTTAGGAGTATCGAGATCAGTGTGACTTCATATCAAGCCACATTTTTTTCTCACTTATACGGACACCTCTCGGACGCTTATAAAAAAGTAAAAAAAAAAAAGAAAAAAAATTATTAGTAAACCAAAAGCCAAATTTTAGAAGAATTTATATAAAAAGCTTAACTCAAAAGAATGTGAAAGAGATATTTTTAATGATAGCTAAGGCTAGCGATAAGAAAACTAAGGATTTTACTTTTGTTAGATGCAACAAAGATGAGGATGAGAAAATTCTAGTAGCAAATGATGCTATTAAAATAAATAAATAATATTTCTATAAACTTTTTAATGAAAATACAGATGATAATATTAGCTTTTTAGAGTTAGTCAAATCATAAAACATATAAACCACAATTTTTACTGTTCTATTCAAAAAAATGAAGTCAAAGAGGCTCTTAAATATACGAAGGTTGGTAAATCTTAAGACGAGACAATATTCCTATAGAAATACGAAAATTTCTTGAAGAAATGGGGCACACTTGCCTCACAAAACTATTTAATTAGATATGGAGAACCCAATAGATTCTTGAATAATGGAGAGTGAGTACACTTATATTCATATATATGAACAAGAGAGACATTCAAAACTATTCAAATTATCGAGGTATCAAGTTAATGAGTCATACTACAAAATTATGGGAAATAATTATCGAATGTAAGTTAAGACAAATATCGAGTACAACGTAGAACCAATTCGGATTCATGCCCGGTATATCTACTAGTAGAAAAAGCTTACGATAAGGTATCAAAGAGATTATTTGGAGAACCTTAAAAAAAAGAGGTATCTCATTGACATATATAAATCTTATATAAGACAAGTACGATGGTGCAAAAATATGCGTGAGGACTCATGAAAAAATGGCAAACTCCTTTGAGGTTAATATTGGATTATATCAATTATTAACTTTAAGTTCATACTTATTCATAATGGTGATTGATGACTTAACAAAACATATTTAAGATGAAGTACATTGGTGTACGTTATTTACTGATGACATTGTGTTAGTGGAGTCTAAGGAAAAAGTTAATAGAAAATTTGAACTATGGAGAGAAACATCAAAAAGTAAAGGTTTCCGACTTATTAGAATAAAGACAAAATATATGAAATGTAAGTTTGATCATTTGGTTACTTAAGATGATATAGAAATTAAAATTGGCACACATCTGATCCTCCAAAAGAAAAATTTTAAATACCTAAGGTCAATTTTTAATAGTAATGAAAGAATTGATGGAGAAGTCACGCATAGAATTAATGCGGGTTGGTTAAAATAGAGAGTAGCATAAGGTATTTTTGTGATAAGAAGATATCATTAATGTTAAAATGTAAATATTATAGAGTACTAACTAGATCTGCTATGTTTTATGATTTTGAGTGTTGGGCAGTTAACCATTAACATGTGCAAAAGATATCCATAGTAGAAATGAAGATGTTGAGATGGATGAAAGGTTACACAAGAAAAGTTTGTATACATAATGAGGTTATTATAATCAAATTGGAAGTAGCACCAACAGAGAGTAAAATGAGAGAAAGTAGTTTAAGATTTTTTTGACAAGTAGAAAACGACAAAGGATACTAACATAAGAAGATATGAAAAACTACATTGTGAAAATGGTAAAAGAGCATGAGGATGACCACAAAGTGTTAGAAAGAAACAATGAAGAATGATCTAGTTTATATTAAGTCAACTGCTAGCATGGCACATGATAGGGCTCTATGGAAACAAAGAATCTATGTAGTCAACCCATGTAGTATGGGAAAAGTCCTAGTTGTTATTATTATTCATATGCACACCTCCTTTACTATTCACAAACCTCATTTTTTTGTAAATATCAAAAATACCCCCATTTGCAAAATTCTGGCCACCTTTCTTTTGTTCTCTTGGCGGCTGATTTTCATTGATTATTAACTTTTACGTGGTTATTTACAACCAAACATCATTGATTAGTTAGTTACGAAGTGAATTGGAATAAAAAAAATCAAGAAACAACAAGGAATGAAAGGAAAATCGAAGAGATGATTGATTCGTCCATTATCTCAAGGTTTATTTTATTTTAAAATATTGTTTTTTACTAAGATCATTGTATTTTCATTGTTTAACTTCAAATCTTATCATTTTTAAACCATTTGAGAAAGATTTTTAAAAAATAATAATATTTAAGCAGTGGGTTGAGCACATGAGCACGAGGTGAACCATGTGAACGATGGAAATTACACCGACATGTTCCTATATCTGAACCTACCAACTTAGTGTACTCTTTCATAGTAAGTTCAAGAGTGCATTGTGATACCCTTCGTTGAAGGTTTGCAATAAGCTCTTCTGTCACATTAACGTAATACACAATTAGAGTTCTTGATTCCTTAAATGACTTATTCAATTATATAATATGTAATTCTATCAATAAATATGATTGTTTCTAAATTGTGTCAAATCTATCGTTGAGGTACCAATGAACTCCTTGCATGCACATTTTTCACCTTGAGAAATATGTAGATGTGTAGGAAGATACCATGGTTATTGTCGGTGAAGGACAGGACGAAGTGACATTTATAGAGATCATTTGCTAGAAGTTATGAAATCATCCACAATACGAGAAACTTATTAAGATGGATGAACGAATGAGCTATGAGTACAATAACTTACATGAGCCATTAATTCATTGTCCCAAAGAGAGACCATCTAATCAATCCACCATACGAGACTTGTCGGCTTGGGAGCATGCAGGTAGGATCACCTCATGTATAGGAAGACATGGTCGTACACGTGGTCGAGGATGCAATGCTTCTCTTGGGATGGGGTGATCCTCTTTGGGCTGTTGGGATCCTCTCTTTACCATTGAAAAAAACATTTCAAACCAACTTTACTTGAACCCACTTATGAGGCGACAATACCACGGTTTATGGACATCTTCGTAAATACTTAGGTAAATGTGATTGAAGATGGAAATTATGGGTATAGAGTCATTTGTGCGCTTTCAAGACAAGGAGATGAGTGGTGGTGTAAAGCTCGTGGATAGTGCTTAAAAGAGGTGGCATGCATACATCACATATATGTATAAATTTTTATAGAGGATCGTGGTATTAATGTTGGTATTCAACATATTCCTTATATGAGAGATGAACTGTCTTAGTTAGTATTGGATGACAATGAAAGTGTTGGAAGTTGGTCAGTTACTGTTGAAGAATGTGTCGACTTATATCTATAATTGAGAGGATCAAGAAACAATATTATACATGATATCGAGGCCAATGACTAAATATAGCAACTATAAGAAAGTTAATTTTAATAAAGTAAAAAGAAAAAACCGCTAATATAATTACAATCATTTGTTTATCTATACATATATAGATGTATCTATCACTTTGCCTAATTACAATAGGTCGAGCAGGACATAGCTAAGTGCTAAAATCTCATATAATAAATTAGTGTATCCTTTCGGTATATCACTCCATGTATAATTGCTCACACTCGTATGAGTATAATGTTGGGACTCCAAAATGCTTAAGCTCAAAATAATATGAGTATTGAGATTCTCATATTGCATAATATGGTTCTTATTGTATCTTATATGTGTATGGCTTCATAGTCCTCTTTGCAATGAAAGGTCTTATCGCTACTATCAAGATTCCTTGATACCGACCAAACTAACAAACCACTCGATTTGGCATGTAAGGGTCTACAACATTTATGTAGTAAATGCATCTGTGATATCTCAATAGTTTTTATGCATTACCATCTAGGTATTTTGCTTAACTTTATGTTGTAAATTAATCTGCATTGCAAACATAGCAAGTAAGCATGCATAATATATGAATATAACATATGAATATTGAACATTCAAAATACTTGGTCTGCATACATCAAATCCAACTGCGTATGATATTGAGTTAGCTGATCAACATGAGATTGTATGTGACACACACTACCTATCCATCGACTTATGCGTGGCTCTTTATCTTCCATTCAGGTCACTTAGTGACTCTGAAGGCTGGGAAGTACTCATAAATCCATGTCTATAAATAAAATATATACATTTTTATTTTGGTAGAAGCTACTAACGAAAGTAATAATAATAAAAGTTTTACCTGAACCAAAAAAGTATATCAACTAAATTGTTATTCTTTTATTCGCGATGCCTTTCTTAGTTGTTTGTATAAATACAACAGTGTAGTTGTACCTTAAGCATAATTGTCAACCTTTCTATAATTTTGTGTCAATAGATTCACAAGTGTTACAGGCACCCTATCTCTACTTATCTTAATATATGGTGCACTCTAGTTGATTCAATAAATAACATAGATTTTTATTTTCATTGTTCGCTCTTCTCCTAACAAAATTAGTTCGTAGCACTTCAAACTTAATAACCTCAAACTTAATCTTACAAACAACTTAATCAATGCACATTCCCAACGTATCACCTAGAATTTCTTTACTACTTCTAACTATCATCTCCTTTGTTAAGGCAACTAGTTGCCCCATTGAAAGACTAAGTAACTCATGAACATCGTGAAGTATGATAATCATCTCACCTATGAACATCATGAACATCTGGTTGCGAGTGCTCGATGAAAGTAATTACCAATGCCTGATCTATCACCTCGGTACAATAACGCCTCCTGTCCAATCAACCCACTACGGTCTGCAAGCTCAACCCAATTTCTTTACCTCACATCTATGTTTTTCACTGACCAAACTCTACCCACCGTATACTGTGTACGAGTTGTTATGACTTTTCATATTACCCATAATTGTATATTTATATAATATATTATAATACAGAATATTTTTAAACAATTTTGACTGATATGTTTAAATGTACATGTTCATCCCAAATATTATATGCAATATGACCTTCAAAGCTCAAAAGTAATTCCTATAGAACAAGACATCTCTCATCCTATCGATTTCATCATTTGAGGATGATGTACCATCCTCATATCATGAAGGGTTGGCTTCATATTCTCCTCATTGTCATCTTGTGGTCATTTTTCATACACCACAACATTACATCTCCTAAATGAAGGGGTGACATTAGATACTCATACTGGTGTTCTATCAGTCATATTTGCATATTAAAAAAAGTTAATTAATAAAGTTGCATATTAGAAGACATGCTCGTAATCTGCGTCCCTAAAGAGAGAGATCCGTTTAGGCCTCGTCTCCCTAATGTGAGACATCAAAAATTGTTGTGTTTTTCTAGAATTAAAAAATAATTAAAAATCTATAGCAATAAATGAAAATCGATAGAGCAACACAAAATAAAGAACATACCTTGATAAATCGATAAAACTACTTCGAATTGGCTCTAAAAATTGTAAAAAACTTTTGCACCCCTTTTGGTTTTGGTTTTCAAAAAATCAACTGAAAAAACGAACTCCAATTCATTGTTTTGATAGAAAATGATGTAGATAGCCTTCTACGTCCATATAGTGAAACAAGGTGGGCAGGATCTCATATATTGATATCATCGAAGATCAATGGATCAATATAAGTAGGCATGTCAAAGGTGGGCAGGATCACTCATATATATATATATATGTATGTATATGTATATATACATGCCCATTCCTATTTTCATGTTCAATAGTTGTGTACAATGTGGACAACTAGCAATGCAAATGATGAAACAACCTTAAGTGTGTCTCTCCTATCATCTTCTATATTGGTATTGAGAGTGAGTGATTGGATTATGCACACCAATTACTCGCTCATGTCTAAACATTCTTTATGGTGTATGAGTATAATTATATTATGTTTGTATATTTTAAAAAAAATTAATGAAATTGAATTATATTTATGTCACCAAAAAGAAATGAGTGAACATGTTAGAGATGGATAAGATCTTATATATATAAATAATTGGATGTTATCCACCACTGATATTCCCCACTCATGTATGACTATTTTTTTTAGGGCATGAGTGTAATAATATCACTTTTAATATATTTTCAAAAACTCTTAAAAATATTAAATTATACTTTTACCATCGAAAAGTAATAAGTGAGCATATCTCATATGGGCATAATCCAGTTTATATATATACACACATAGATGTACACACACATTATGCGAGTGTGTGCGCATATGAAAATTTTGGAAATGAAATGTTGTCATCAACGATTGTTTGCTTTTCTTAATTAACCAGATATAAAGCACATTAATGATTAGAAAATCATTTATTTCACTCCCTCGATACGTAATATGGGCTGGTTTTGGTTAACCTTTTAAGTAGCGCATATAGATGTTGGGGTAGCCAATGATCGCCGAAGCCGTCTGTGGTTCGATTATGGTGCAATGAAAGTCGACTGTGATCTCCCTCGGTTCTGCTTCTAGTTTCTTTTGCTTTCTATATTTCCTATAATGTAAAAGGAATAGGAACAAGACATACTGTATATTATTTTCTAGGTTATCCGCAGAGCGTTTTCTCAAAAAAATGTAAGTATGAATCACTGTCTTATTACTTTCTATATAGTTTTTGTATTTATACATGACTTTTACATCTTTCGAGCTTTCCTCTATGGGTTTTCCTTTTTAACAACCATTTTACTTTATCCTGGAGATGCATGTATACTTTTCAAAAACAAAAAACCAGTTTTATGGATGTTTGATTTTTGAAATAATATGATCTCATAAAATCTGGGAAGAGGAATCTTCTTCCCGTATTTCATGGTCGTTATTAGTAATGAGGCTGAGAGTGATCATCCACTACTTACATTTCCCACTTGGCAACTAGAGCCAATCTTTTGATACAATGGTTTTCCTCCCCCTGCTTTAGGGTTTACCAAGTTGTATCATTTTTTCTTGTTGCAATTAAATTACAACTTACATCCATTATGTGGTTTTTCACAAGCAATGTGTTTTTCCAACACAACTCACAACAAAGTGTATTCACTATACTTACACACTAGGCATATCTCAACCCCATATGGGTTAAATGCTTAATAAACAATTCTTCTGAAATGCCTTTTGTTTGGTCATCCAACAAATCAACAGTTGTCATATAACATATAGTCATTTCATTTCTTTTGAGCATATCATGAACATAGTGATATTTAACCATTATACTTGCTTCGTGAGCTATCAGCTCCACTATTAATAAAAGTAATTGTTGCATTGTTGTCACAATATATAACAACTGACTCATTGGCTATATCTAGCTTCAAATCACGTATGAAACGACTTATCCAAACGACACTAGTAACAACCATATTACAAACAACATACTCAGTCTTTTGTGTATGCAACACTACACAACCTTGTTTCTTTCATGCCCAAAAAACTACACCACCTCTAAATAAAAATATTTGTCATGAGGTTGATTTGCTGTTATCTTTGCTCCTAGCAAAGTCAACATCTTAGTATCCTATCACTTTAAGTTCATCTACTTGAAAACAAAATTTCAAGTCTTTTGTTCATTTAAGATATCTTAGAATCCTCTTCACATCTATCCAATGTTGTCATCTAAGATCACTTTGATATCTACTTGCAAAACCAGCAACAAAGTTGATATCAGGTTTTGTGCACAACATAACATACATCAGATTGTCCACAGCTTGTGCATAAGGAACATTAGGCTTATCGTCTCATTTTCCTCATTTATTGCAATTGGTGTAGGAGGTAAAATTGTTTTCTTCAATACATAGTCAACTCCGTATAAAGTTAATGCCAGTAGTATTCTTCTTTTTCAAATTTAGAAATTTAAGCAATTTAATTTTTCAGTCTTTGCCAATTTAGACATGCAAATTGTACAAGTAATTTTTCTTTTAAACTTTTACAGAGACAATAATTAGAGAGTTTTTTTGGAGTTTGCCGTAGAGTTTCAACAGACTCTAATACCAGATGTTGGGGTAGCCAATGATCATCAAAGTCATTTGTGGTTCGGTTGTGGTGAGCGAAAGTTGACTGTGATCTCCCTCGGTTCTACTTCTAGTTTCTTTTGCTTTTTGTATTTCCTGTAATGTAAAAGGAATAGGAACAAGACAGAGTATATATTATTTTCTAGGTTACCCACTGATGGTTTTCTCAGAAGAATGTAAGTATGAATAACTGTCTCATTACTTTCTGTATAGTTCTTTATATTTATACATGACTTTTCCATCTTTCGAGTTTTTCTCTCTACGCTTTCCTTTTAACAACCATTTTACTTTATAGGAGATGCATGTGTACTTTTCAAAAATAGAAAATAAGTTTTAAGAACGTTTGATTTTCGAAATAATATGATCTCATAAAATTCTAGAAGAGGGCCATTTTTCTCGCATTTAATGATCGTTGTTAGTAATGGGGACGAGAGTGGCCATCCACTACTTATAATAGATACATTTTTGTTTATCATTTGGTACAATCGAATTATTCGTGAATCGTTAAGTTTATATAGTCTTATTTTTTTCTTTCTTAATTTAAAGCCATCGTTTAATATACACGCCGCTAGAAGTACTCAATATCATTTGAAGATATTAAAAATATAAACGAGCCAAATAGTTATGAGTCTTATTTCTAATTGACATGTGGTTACGCAGACACCTATGAGCATACAGAGATCTTCACGATGTGAATTCCATTCCAAAACAGAAAATGAATCAAGGTACTCTTCAATGTGGAAAAAGGCCACAGACTGAGAAGACATTTTAGAGACCCATATAGAATGTGGCCCGACTTACATTTTAATTAATTTCCCGCCGTATTGGCTGACTGGCCGAGCTCATCTTTAAATACTTAAATTATTTAAAGTGTACTTTGCAAAAGTGGAGCGAGTTTCCATGAAGGAGACGTGGGCCAGAAAGTGGCCGCCGACGCTGGGCGGAAAGCGCAGAGAGTTTCTCGAAGAGGTAAGAGGAAGACAACGCCCCTTCTCTCTCTCCGTCCCTCCGCGTGTCTTCACAGAATTCTTTGTATTCTGGGTTTTTGTTTATTGGTAGGATGAAGCTACTGTTTTCTCTCTCTTCAGATGAACCTGTTGTTTAGATCTGTGTGTGCGTGCGCGAGCGCGTAGATAGTTCTGATTCCCGTTGTTGTTTTGGATGGTTCTCTATCTCATGAATTGGAAGCTATTGGCATTTTCCTGGTTTAGATGAAGCCGGTCTTGTCCTCTCTAGATTAAAGGACTATTCCGCTCTTATCTTTTTCAGCATGTAGTTTCGGTTGTAGGCTCTAACTGCGATGGCTTCAAGGTGCTGTGCATAATTTTGACTTATGTGTTGTGTTTTCGTTATAATGGTGATAATTCGTCGGTCCTGTACAATCGAGATTGTGAAATATGGGAAGAAGGTTTTCGTTCGTTTCTTTATGGCGTTGATGTTGTGCGTTGAAATAATTATACGTTTCAGATCCTTTCTGTATTCGGTGGCAAGATTCAGAAAAGAGGAAGACGAATTTGATGCTTTTGTAATTGATTTCTCATTCCGATATTAATTTATTGTTGATTTTTACCATTGTGTAAGTCCGTGGATGTTTCGATGTTTCTCTTCATGTTGATTATCGGGCATGTTATATTCTTTTCAGGGCAGTTGGTGCTTGCTATGGCTTATGTACCACCACATAAAAGAAGTTTGAAAGTACAGGAGAAAGAATTGCATCCTGATTCTCTTTCTCCTAATTTCAATATGCAAACGAAGCTCAAAAGGGAAATTAAGTACACAGAGAACTCCATCATTAGGTGTTTTCCAGTCGGGGTAATGGAAAATGGGGAGTTTCCTTGTTCAGTTATCTTGGAACCTTATGAATTCGTAGATGATGAATACAGGAAGGGCAAAAAGAGCTATGCTTTGCGCAACATTGACCAACCAACAGGTTCTTGCTTTGAAACTGATAAGTTGATTGCATGTTTCCAATTTCTTATGGACAATGAGTTGAGCAATCAAGAATTGGTTGTTGTAGGTCATATTGGAACCGTCACTTGTTCTCGCGTGGAGGGATGGTTGTATGTGGCAGAAAAGATACAGTCCGATGTCCTTATGGCCTTAAAGATTGTTAGAAATCTGATTGAAGATGATAAATCTTCTACGTTGAAGCCTGTGTTTGTTGCCCGTATTGGGAAGGTCCTTTTTCATGGGTAACTTCTATTTACTTTTTCTAGTGTTGCCTTGTTTTGTTGAAATTGATGGAGTTAAATCGTCTGCTATATAAACCTTTAGATTCATCCAGTATGGAAGTATTGATGGATATTGAAAAGGATGCGTGCAAAATTTTAGATGAACATACAAGTTCTAGCCTTCTGGAGGCTTGGTATCAATCCCTGCATGTGCATAAATGTAAGGGTATATTTAATTCTCTAAAATAAAAAACTGTTTGTAATCCAACATTTAGGAAGTTAACAAAGCTACCAATAGACAATGGCAGAAGAGGAGGGTAATAGACGGGCCATGACCATCTTTTGTTTGTTGGTTGGTACTCGGTAGGGTTTGTGATCCTTTATTGGTTGCTCATGTTATCTTTTATCAAAATGAGTTATACGAGCAATGATTATATGATCTAAAGTTTTAAATGCTTTTGTGTTCCAAGTTTTGAATATCTTTTGCTGATGTTCATAAGGGCAGTAAAAACTCGATGAGCCTCAAGAAGATAAGCGAGAGCTTTCTCAATGAATTTGATCCTAAGAGTGGTGTTAGGAGATTCTTTCATACTGTGGTTACAGACGCATACATGAATTCCATCGAAAATAAGGTGGTCCAAGATATTGGGATATCTTTAAAAGAAAAGAAAGATCGGTTTGTCTTGAAGGTTTGACTATATCTTATATTTTGATTATATTTGCCCATCGTTGCATCTTAATGGTGCTAGTTTCTTAAGTTTGAATTCAGATTGAAGACACATCCAACCCAGATTGTACACTTACTTGCAAATGCACCATAAAAGGAGACGGAAAGCTTGAGCTGCAAAAGGTGTTCGCTCTTCTCTTGTCCATTCTGGTAGTAATTAGCATGAAGATTGGAAACAAACTACTTGATTAAAGTAAGAATCACCTAGCAATTACATGTACTTATGGCAGACATCCAAAATGCTTTATATGAATTGAGCATCATCTGCATATAAGAGTATCTAAGACCACCATGTTTCTTATAGCATATACAAGTTGCAATCTTTGATTTGATTTTAGGAGCCTGCATAAATGAACTGTCATGACATATTGCTGGCATTGTCATGTTTGATTATGGTTTGCTAGTAAACTCTGAGTTAAGGCGGTTTAAATTTAAGCCCTTCTCTAAGAGAAGGTGATAAATTTGTCTTTTGTAGATAGAAGCCAATCCCTTGCGACATTTAGTGGTGGACTTGGCATGTCTTTTTCAAGACCATGATCTCAGAATTATGTTGATGACAAAGCGGATTGTTGAATCCTTGACTGTAAGTCCTATTGAGTCATTTTTTTGTGAAATTCATGGCGTTATCCGTCACTATTTTAATATTTATTCCATGTAAATTCTCAGGCTGAAGAGAGACGTAGCATAATGGAGATTATAGAGTCTGCTATTATTGATTCCAACGTCAAAGGTGGACTACGATGGCCCCTGGGGAAAGAGTCTGCTGGTGTTAGGTTTCGTGTACAAGACGCTTTTCATATTGTTTCCAAGTCTTTTGTCTGCCCAGTGATGCGGGTCAAGCTTAGGAGTGCAGATAGATTCCACTTAGGAAGTTCACTTGGGGAACTTGCTTGTGAAGTTAATATGAAGTTGATGGGGTTAACCAAGCATTTGAAGGTAAGGTTCTTTTGCTTCTATTCTAATCCCTTATGGCGACGCATCCTATGATCAAAATGCGGTAGAGTTCTGGTATTGTTACATACTCTTGGTTACCTTCTACACAGACGATTGTGTTCTTTTTGCATTTTCTAAACCTCCACGATTCTACTAGGCTTTCATTCTACGAGATAAAACTGGAGCTTATATTTTGGTCACAAGCCTAAGTCAATTGGATACTGATGGAGTCCTCGTCTATATACGGCAAAAAGAAGTTGAGCGTTAACCAAATAGTAATTGTAATGATAGAAAATTTGTCTTGTTATTTCCGTCTTTCTTCTTGAGGGATATTATTTACCAAAACGGCTAATCAGTGGTGGCAGTGATGCCATTGTAAGTGCAGAACGACATATTGTGAGAAAAGTTCATATTAATTAAGAAAAGGGTGAATTGATTTTAAAATGAAGTTCTTTGAGCATATTAACATAATATTTCCTCTTCTTTATCATGTTTATTGCATTCATTTGATAGCTCCAGGTTATGTCACGTGGGCACTTTTACCTGGATGCTGCAACCATGTCAAACTCTCCAACATTCGACACCCATACTTCTTTCATATCTGACTCAACACGATCTATTTAATTACTTTTTATTGCCACATCACTAAGACATTTCATGAATTGAATGATTATTACTTTCTTGGTGAATTAACTTGAGAACTGCATTCTTTCTTTCTGTTTTATGATATATTATCAATTTATATATAATAATGTGTATGTACCTATATATAGCTGTAGCATCCATGATGTTCTTGTCAGGTCTTTGCACCTGCAGCCATGTGAAATAGGTAAACATATATTTGGAAGTGCCGGAGAAATCTCATGTGTTGTCTGTTTTTTCGTTTATGATAGGAACCAGGAAGTGATGAAGCTACAAAGGAGGCGCTTCACGAAGTGCTGAAATTAATCTGGGAGAGCTTCATGGACTGCAAGAGCTGAAACTACTGTCTTTTGATCTTTTTTGGTACAGTAAGTCGAATGTAATAGGGTTGAGCTAATATGACTCATAAGTTTTTGCTTGTAATCAAGTCCAGCAGACCAGAGTCAGACCATCTTACTAGCTGTTGGGTTATCTTTAACAAATCGCTGAATGTTGTTGTCTTTCTCTCCTATCTTTCTATATAAGTACTTATCTTGTATTAAATAAATGAAAAGCATTGTGTGTTTAATTGTATATAATTATCTTATTTTCCAATAAAATGAGTTCAGGTAACGAATGAGTTTTCTAACATGGTATTAGAGCGAGGCAGATCGCTGGTTGTGGTAGTTGTGTAGCGACAGTGACAATGTAGACAGTGAAGGCAACGATTAGCAGTGGTTCAATAGTGATGGAGGTTGACGATGATGACATCGACATCGACATCGTCGTGCAACAGGGACAACAGTTGGTTCGACTTAAGACAGTTGATATGGAGGCAAGAGAGTTGCTGCAACAAAGAGGTGCCCCTTCTCTGCGACTACACTAACACCGACGAAGACGACTATACTTTTGTATCTTCTTGTTTTATCACATCAATCGTCCATCCTGAGATGTTTTAGTAGATTTGAGTTTGAACATTTACTACAGTTATCACATCATATATATAGCATAGTCCATGCACATAGTCATTCATGCTAAAATTTCTTTAAAAAGTCTTACCAGTTCAATCTTTAAGATCAACGGTTGAGATCTTCACAATAAAAATCAAAATAGTACTAGGTGCATTTAATGAACTTTTTAAATTTAAACCATTGATCTTATTGATAGAATGATTGATGTCTTTAAACATGTTTGAACATGGATAAGGTGTGCATTACTACATTCTCTATATATGTACATGTGTGTGTGCAGGTGTCTACACACTTAAATATGTATTAGCGATTGAATTCTGTCCATCAGCGATGGTGTCACTTATATTTGACTATTGTTTTTTGGGAGCATAAATACAATAATATTGTCTTTCATTTTTTTTAAACTCTTATAAAATTTTAAATTATATTTATGTAATTGAAAAATAATAGATGAGCATGTCTTAAATGGACATGATCAAGTTTTTCAATATATATGTGTATGTGTGTGGGGGATCGTGTATGGATCGGGGCATCTTATGTCCGATAATATAACACCAGGCTAACTTGGCGGTACCTTCAGTGATGCCCTTGGGCAAGGGCCCACGCTCTTTGACACTTCAGCTTCTGATGTCTATACGTTGGGCTGCCCCAAGCAGATTTGTGGACCCAGTTAATTTGGTTCCATATCCTTGTGACTCAACAAGAGGGAAGAACTGCCTAATAGAGTCTTACCTATCCAAACAAAAGGAAAAACAAAGAGGGAAGAACTCTACGCGGAGACCGTAGTTGCAAGTCATCCCCAGTGCACTGCTAAAGGTCTGTGTATGTGTTTGCGTGTATACATGCATGCATACAAACATTATATATATATATATATATATATATAAAGACGGGCTTAGGCAGACCAACAAGAACTTATACAGAGAGAACTTTATAAAAAAAATAGAAGGGCGAGAGTTGGTTGGCTAATGCTCCTAGCTAAAAGAATTTGCAAGAACACCCATTTTGGCCAGCAACTGCGGTATGCTATTCTGGGCATCCATTCATACTTGATGACACCAAAATTCTGTGTATACTTGCTTTATCTATCGTGTGACTCCTGGCCAAAACTGCAACTTCATCTTGCCTTGGAGATCTCTTTGTGATAGCAACTCCAACCACCATTCCCATTCAAATTCATGTCCCTGCTTTGGCCTAGTGATTCAAACCTTATTTCATGATTCCTAACAGTGTAGCCGATTTGTTGTCGTTCTTTTTTTTTTGGATTACAAAGATGGGTTTAGGCAGACCCCTACCAGAATACAAATGAGTATATAAAGAATGAAATAAGGGATTGAGGACCCTTCACAACAAGGGGAAGAAACAGGTATTCATAATCTCGTGTATAAGATTAACAGTGATCCTGGTAAAGCTCTACCATAGAATTCTTTTAGTCATTCTTATGATCGGAAATTTCGTCTATCTTACAGGAGGGGTATCCGTGAGACCACCATACTTGAGCAATGTATATAGAGTTCCTCAATCTTGAAAGCATATGCTCTCTTATGTAGAAGACTGGCTCTCGAACAAACTGGTGAGGTTTATTGCAGTGTTGCTCGAACATCCGTTGATTCCTTCATTTTTATACAATTCGATATGAATTTTCGTATATCTATTTGTTAAGGAATTGATATATAAATATAAAAGATAATTATACCCGACGGACAAAAGGAGTTGCTTGTTTCTCTCTCTCTCTCTCTCTCTATATATATATATATATATTATTAAAAATATTATACGGTGGACACTTCAATGGCAACCGAACCCAAGGCACAACTACCCGCCTCTTAGCGCCTCTCCCTCTCTGTTTGATGAACGAACTATCCTCGTTGTTTTGGTTCTCTTCCCTTCACTTTATTCTCTTTTGAGGCTACTCTCTTTACCCATCTCTTTTGTTCTGTCTGTGATTCTATCTCTCTCTAAAATTTCCGTCTTTGAGTTGTTCAATGTGACATTCACGAACTTTTGGGCTTATAAACGTGTAGACAAAAACAAAGGTTTTCAGAACTTTGGCTTATTTTCTGAATTTTTGCTCTTTCTATGATTTATTAGAGAATCTGGATTCGAAATCGGATACGCTTGGTTCCTTCTTCTCATTGTTATTGGCAAAAGCTCTCAAATCGCATACAAAAACTTTAGACTTTTATAACTGTTGTTTGTTTGACTCTCATGAGAAAGTAGGTTGTTCAATTCCCGGCTATAAGCTAGACCAACGATGCTTTCACTGAGTTCAACAACGAAACAAATCATCTCTCTTTATCAAATTCTTTGAATCATCTTATCTAACCCCTCCCAAAAAGCCGTCTTTATATTATTTTCTACTCCTACTTAGGGTGCCTAAGTACAAACTATATTAAAAACCCATACTCCTAGAACTAATTTCAACATCATGATTCGGTCGCCATATTGTTGTATACAATATCCTTTAAATCTTTATTTATGATAATACCAACTCCGTTTCGAATTTTTTTCTTTCCTGAATGCCATAATTTAAAACTTATATCATCAATCTCCTTTGCTTTTTCTCCAACCCACTTTGTCTCTTGTAAACATAGGATATGAATCTTTCTCCGAATCATAGTATCTACTACCTCTAATAGCTTTCTGGACAATGTTTTGATATTTTAAGAACCAATACGAATCTTATTTTCTAGGACTAGCTTCTTTACCCTGCATCCATCTATGCTGAAAATACGAAGACCATCTCTACAATTTGTTCACTACGTTCGAACGACAATGTAGCGGGACTAACTTCATTACCTACAGCTGCCCATGATATGCGAACCCTCTCTGCAATTGATTCACTACATCCGAGCAAAAATGTAGAGCTCCTTGCTTACTTTTCATTGCATTCGGGCTCTGAAGTGCATTGTGTAGATGTGAATTTTGTTTGAAAGCCTATGTAGAGAACTCAATTCGCAAAATACGAGTGAGCGAATGTGGAAGGTAGTTTGCTTAAACTAACAAAGTTGTTTAAATTTCTGACTTCTTGGCGAATGTGGGTAAGTGAATTTTTTTCACTGTACACCTTCTTAACTTGATGCTCAAGGGTCAATCTAAGTGCTTGAAAATCGTTTTGAGGTCTGGTATGTTTTGAAAATCAAATTTTAATTAAAACAAACTTATAAAAATCGTAAACTCAAAAACAATTCCAATTATAAAAAACAAAAACTAGTTCTGTTTTCAGATACTTGTTTTTCTATTTTTTTATAGTCTTTTAATCTCCAAAAACCCTCAAAATTTTGTATGAAGTACATCATGATGTAGAGATTCTTAAACTATTTTTGTTTTGATTTTAAGTGTTGTGAATGTGCATAACTAAATCTTGAAAATCCCTTACTATAGTAATCATGACAAAACCTATGATAGAGATAAAGAGGCTTAAAGAAGCGATTGTATCTCAGCACATATGCAATAAATTTTTATGAGATTTATCTTGTTGGAAAGCTATGGATATCAACTTTTCAATGAGACTATTTTCACATAATTTGGATCACTGAAGACAGAGTTATGAGACTTTTACTCAACCTTTGTTGCAAGATGTGTAGTGTTGAAAAACTTTGTTTCGACTTTGTTTGGTTTTGCCCAATTTTATTCACGTTCTTAACGATCTTAAAATTCTTAATAATTTTATAGATAGTGGACCTATGTGTAGAATGAGTGTACCAAATTTTATTACATTTGGGTTGCGAAGTAAGGCTAGAAAAATCAACAAACAAACAAATACAGAATGCAGAAAACAATATTTTCAGTTTTAAGAAATTAATGGATGCATCCGACCGAATTAAAACATCATCCACAATAAATAAATCACGAGAAAATACAATAATTAAAGGAAATTATCAATATAGCTTTAGCATAGAGGCGATTAGGAGATATAAGATCTTACAATGTATATTGGGGTAGAAAGAATTATGAATCAAACACATAGAAGACACCTATAAGCATGAAATAAATCTGGTAACATAACCCCTCAAATATTAAATTAAGAATGAAGTCATAAGCTCCTTAATTACAACCCTCTTAAATTGAATGAAAAGGATTAAGAAAAAAATGGAAAGGGAGAAGGGAAGAATCAACTTGAAGACGAGAAGAATCACAAAGATGAAGATGGCCGATCGACTCTTCTTGGAAGGGGTGACTCCTTCTTTCTTCTCCTCTCTCTCTCTCTCTGTTTCTTTCCCTCTCTAGTTGCTGGAATTCTCTTCTTAATTTACTCCCTTTCAAACCTGCACCCTAACCCTCCTATTTATAGTTTTTAAGGAGGGCTCTAGGCCCTTCCATGAATCGGTTTTTGGTGCTTTAATACCATATCCGATTTGGGTCTTGATTCAAATGAAATTTTCAGATTTGTGGCCCCACATGGGTCGTGTGGGGTATGAGGAGTGGTCTCCCTTGAGCCCATGTGGGCTGCTATGACTTTGGGTGGAGTCCATGTGGTTGAGCCCACCCATCTTGGTTGATCCGGCCAGGTGCTGTCCATGAGATGGCTTAACCCACCCCCTTCATTTGACTTGGCTTGAGTCTTGGTCCCTTTGACTTCCATTGGCAGCCCTAGGTAAGGTGCCTTGGCTTGAATCACCTAGCCACCTTTACAATGTGACCTTGCTCGTGTGCTACCTTGGGTTGGGTGGATGAAGCCATTGAGCTTGAAAACTTGACTTGAATTTGATCTAGTCTTTCTTGACTAGGAATTGGGTGAAGCCTTGTCTTGTTTGGGATTGAATGCATCCTCCCTTTAGATCAAGATCTGATTCGTCTTGGGATCAAATTGGTGTGGTCCTTTGACTTGAATCTTGACTTGAATTTTGACTTGGCCTAGATCAAGTCTTGCTTGATTTGGATTGGACATTGCCTTGAGTTGAGTCATGCTTTAAGCTTTGCTTTAAATCAAGTTTTTGCTTTGAATTGAGTTGAGATCTGGTTTGGCTTGGGATTTAATCTTGCTTCATCTGGTTTGACGAGACCCTGAATTGACTCCCTACTTGATCTGGATTGGATTTGGTTGCCTTTTTGGTTCTTGCCATATCCTCTTATGGGATTTTACTCCGTTTGATTAAGGTTTTTCAAGTAAGATTTACGGTTTCAAATATTTTCTTTAAAAATATTTCTTTTAAGATATATTTGAAAACATCGAGTTAAATTCTTCAAATACTTTTAGAGAACAACTGAGTCTCATCCCCTATTTTTGTTTGCATGGGTGACCTGCTTTCGTTAAATGATTTAGTCTTTAACCGTTTTGGCCACTTTAACCCTTTGGTAGATATAGTGTCTTAGACCGCTTTAACCTCTTTATGGTGTAGGGTCTCCAACTGCTTTAACCCTTTTGATAGGTGTAGGGTCTCGGTATAGGACTTTGCTCGATCTGACGACTTTCTGAGGTCTTTGTTTGGATTTTATTTGTTTTTAAATTTTAAGGGTTTTGGAATTTTGTAAATTTGACATTTTGTAAACGTTTTGTGAGTTTGGTTCCCAATGTCTCATTTTTATTTGTTTCTTTGAAGAAGATTGTTTGAAACCATCATTTCTTTGAAGAAAATCTTTTGAATTTGCAGAATTTCGCCATTTTCGTCAATTTCACCTTGAGGACAAAGTAGTAATTTTTTGGGGCTTTTGTCATTTTTTTTAGTTTTCACCTTCAGGACAAAGTAGAATTTTTTCATCCTTGTCTTTGATGCATCTAACAGAGTTAAGATCTTTAGTTTTCTTATCTCTAACCCTAGTTATCGTAAAAATATCTCTTTCACCCTCTTTTGAGTTGAGTTTTTTTATATAAATCCTCTCAAATTTTAGCTTTTGCTTCAGTGACAGTCTTTTTCACTTCCTTCTTTGCTTTTTTATAAGCTTCTAAAGTTTTACTAGTTTTTTTAACATAATATAATTTATAACATGCGCTCATTTTATTTTGCACTACTTCACTCCACCACCAAGCTTCTTTTTGTGCCGGTATACCTCCCTTAGATTCACCTAACACATATTTCATCACTTTCCTAATATGTATAGACATATTATTCCACATATCACAAAGTGTACCAACATAATTCCAAACATCTCTTTGAAGGACTTTCTCTTTAAATATATCTTCTTTCTCACTTTTGAGGTTCCACTATTTAGTCCGAATAGCTCGATCTCAATGCACTCTTTTCTTCTTTGTCCATTTTTTATTTGTAAATCCATAACTAAAAGTCGATGTTGGGTGGTTAAACTTTCCCCTGGAATTACCTTGCAATCTTTACAATACGCTCTATCTTTTTTTCTACAAATAAAGTAATCAATTTGTGTTTGTGATAAGCTACTCTTATAAGTAATCAAATGTTCATCTCGTTTTTTGAAGATTGTATTTACTATAAAGAGGTCAAATGCCATAGCAAAATTTAAAATCTCCCTACCTTCCTCATTTATATTTCAAAAACCAAAGTTTCCATGAATACCTTGATATCCTAATGCCTCTTTACCAACATGTCTATTTAAGTCTCTTCCTAAACAAATCATCTCTCTTTGTGGAATTCTTTGAATCGCCTTATCTAACTCTTCCCAAAAAGTCATCTTTATACTATCTTCTAGTTTTACTTAGGGTGTGTAAGCAAACAAAATAGTGTTTTCAGTTTTAGAAAATTAATAGATGCATCTTACCAAATTAAAACATCATCCACAATAATTAAATCATGAGGAAATACAATAATAGAAGGAAATTATCAATATAGCTTAAGCATAGAGGCGATTAGGGGATATAAGATCTTACAATGTATATTGGGATAGAAGGAACTATGAGTCACATACAAGGCACACACAAGCATGAAAGAAATCGGATAGCATAACCCTTCAAATATTACATCAATAATAGAGTCATAAGCTCCTTAATTACAACCCTCTTAAATTGAATGAAAAGGATTAAGAAAAGAATGGAAAGGGAGAAGGGAAGAATCGATCGGAAGAATTAGAAGGATGAAGATGGTTGACCGACTATTCTTGGAAGGGGAGACTCCTTTCTTCTTCTACTCTATCTTTCTCTTTCTTTTCCTCTCTAGTTGCTAGAATTCTCTCCTTGATTTGCCTCCTTCAAAACAAGCACCCCATGCCTAGTTTTAAAAGGGAGCTCTAGTTCCTTCCATGGATCGGTTTTTGGTGCTTCAATGTCATACCCGATTTGGGTCTTAATCCAAATGAAATTTCCAGATTTGTGGCTGCACATGGGTCATGTGGGGCATCAGGAATGGTCTCCCTTGAGTCCATGTGGAGTAGTATGGCCTTGGATACAATCCATGTAGTTGAGCCCACCCATCTTGGTTGATCCGGTTAGGTGTGGTCCATGAGATGGCTTAACCCGCCCCCTTCATTTGACTTGGCTCGAGTCTTGGTCCCTTTGACTTCCATTGGCAGCCCTAGGTAAGTTGCCTTGTCTTAAATCACCTAGCCACCTTTACACCCTTGAACGTGACCTTGCTCGTGTGCTACCTTAGGCCAGGTTGATGAAGCCATTGATTGATCTAGTCTTTCTTGACTAGGAATTGGATCAAGCCTTGTCTTGTTTGGGATTGAATGGATCTTTTCTTTAGATCAAGATCTGATTTGTCTTGGGATCAAATTGGTGTGGCCCTTAAACTTAATCTTGACTTGAATTTTGACTTGGCTTAGATAAAGTCTTGCTTGATTTGGATTGGGCCTTGCCTTGAGTTGGGTCTTGCTTTAAGCTTTACTTTGAATCAATTTTTTGCTTTTGATTATGTTGAGATCTGGTTTGGCTTGGGATTTAGTTCTGCTTCATCGGGTTTGACCTGACCCTTAATGGACTCCCTACTTGATTTGGATTGACTTTGGTTACCTTTTTGATCCTTGTCATATCCTCTTTCAGTATTTTGCTCCTCTTGATTCAGGCTCTTTTTAAGTAAGATTTATGGTTTCAAATATTTTCTCTAAAATATTTCTTTTAAGATATATTTCAAAACATCAAGTTGAAATCTTCAAATACTTTTAGAGAACAACTGAGTCTCATCCCCAATTTTTGTTTTCATGAGTGACCTGCTTTCGTTCCGTGATTTAGTCTTTAACCATTTCGACCACTTTAACTCTTTAGTGGATGTAGTGTCTAAGACCGTTTTAACCTCTTGATGGGTGTAGGGTATCGAGCCGTTTTAACCATTTTAATGAGTGTAGGGTCTCGGTGTAGGACTTTTCTCGATCTGGCGAGTTTTTGAGGTCTTTGTTTGGATTTTATTTGTTTTTGAATTTCAGGGGTTTTGGAATTTTGTAAATTTTACATTTTGAGAACATTTTGTGAGTTTGGTTCCCAATGTCTCATTTTCATTTGTTTGTTTGAAGAAGATTGTTTGAAACCATTATTTATTTGAAGGAAATCTTTTGAATTGGCAGAATTTCGCCAATTTCGTCAATTTCACCTTGAGGACAAAGTAGTAATTTTTTGAGGCTTTTGTCAAAATTATTTTTTTTAGAAGGGTGGGAAATACCCTTATTTTGAGGTTTCTACGAAATTTTGGTGTGGAAATGAGTTCGTTTAAGGTGTCTTTATTTGAAAACCTTTAAAAGACCGAGAACCACAAATATTTTTAAAAAGGCAAAAATTCTAAAAAGATCCAATCTTTTAAAATTTTTGGGGTGTTTACACGTCTCTAAGAGGGGACGCCCCGATGCAATGCTCATAATTTGTATAATCTGTGATATAAAAATATGACAAAGTTTTAGGTTGGATGTCGGAAGCCTAACACAACCCTCTTCCTTTATCCGGGCTTGGGACCGGCCATGCAAGGGTGATCCCTTACATGGGCGGGGTTAGAAAACATGGAGAAGATACAAGTTTATTTTATGAAATTGCAGCTTACGTTAGCTGTTAGCCCAAGAAACGTGCATGCTTTCATTATGCAAAATAAGCTATATTCATTCATGTTCTTGCAATGATTAGAATGAAATACTTCTTAGTAAGTCACAATGAACAGAATCAGCGGTAGTTCAGCTTGCACTTTCAAATTGAACTAACTCGCATATCTCATTTAGAGGTGGGCTGTAGTGTCACAGATCACAAGTTTGATACCGAAGCTGCCTTGCCAATAAAAAAAGATATACAGGAAAGGAAATTAAATTAACTGTATTCGTAATTGGACTAACTGTATTGATTGTAGTATAGGTTGTAATTGACATCAGGCTCCGACAATATGAGATCATTTGCATATCCAACTTATTTTTCTCGCGAGGAGGGTTCTCGTGTTGTTATTGAGTCAATAGCCACAGTAAGCGGGAGAAGTCTTGGGAATCACACATTATCAGCACGACTTTGTGAAGGTGAATTTGCAGCCTTCGTCTAAGGATACAAGGGTTCTTTTTTGGTCCAATTCATAACAAACTTCTAAAAGAGCATACCCTCCACATAGAGTGATGCGGATCCCTGCTTTTCGGAGTGCCAATGCGAGGATGGATGATTCTGTGGTATGTACGTACTGAAAATCATGGTTACCCGACATATTACACATTGTGATGTTGAGGTACTGATAATGGTAGAATATGTTTTGTCATTTCGTGGTTTGATGTTGCACCGACACCCAGAAAGCATTGGTTTTCAGTAAAATCTCTGTTAGATTCTCTCAAAGAATGGAGACATCAGCACCTCATGGAAGCAGCTGGGTTTCTCGCATTTACTCTCTTATTTACCCCATCAGCTGATGCTGTAGATGCACTCAAGACGTGTGCGTGTCTATGACAGAGTGCAGGTATAACGTTCTTGGTGTGTATCTCTTTAGTATGCTTAAGTTACTATTTCTGCACGTTTGTCTAGTTTTATCATCCAAGATGCTGTAGAAGAGTGTTAGCTTTAGCAAGGTCTTGATGCTATGCCTCACAGGTGACATTCTTGGTGTATGATTTTAAACAGCAATGTAAAAGCACTTTTTAATTCAATGTGCAACGAGATGTTAATTAATGTTATAAGTGTAATAAGTAATATGTCCTGCCTAAAAGATAAAATGATGGAACGAGTGACATCTGGGGCTCATTAAGCTGGCATTCATGCTTCTTTTGTTGGTTGTTTCAGATTGGAATTGGCTAAATGCATCAGTTCCATGTCTAAAGTCTGCGCTTGGAGAACGCATGGCACCTGTTGGTTTGGGGCGGTAAGTTCATGTTTTGCATAGTGTCATCTTGTGTTCGTGTCAGCCAATCTAAACAGTTCGAATTATTGTGTTACTTTCTTCCATCGTATTCATATCAGGTATTTTCACAAATGTTGGTTTTGTTGCTGCTGTGACATTTCATAATTGTGTCAACAGCAAGTCAATCTAAATACGTTCCGATTTCTTTGTGAAACTTCGTGTGGAACACAAGCACAAATGTCTCGTATCGTGTCCCTGTCCATCACGTCTGTGTGTTGTCTTCCATTGTCGGCATTAGTGTCCTTGGCAGAGATATAAATGAGTTAGGAGTATCGAGATCAGTGTAACTTGGATATCAAGCCACATTTTTTCTCACTTAATATGCACACCTCTAGTGAAACTTGGGTTGCTTATAAAAAAAAAAAAAACGAAGCAAAAAAACCATTAGTGAACCAAAAGCCAAAATTTAAAAGAATTTATATAAAAAACTTAACTCAAAAGAATGTGAAAGAGATATTTTTATGATAGCTAAGGCTAGCGATAAGAAAACTAAGGATTTTACTTTTGTTAGATGCAACAAAGATGAGGATGAGAAAATTCTAGTAGCAAATGATGCTATTAAAATAAATAAAAAAATATTTCTATAAACTTTTTAATGAAAATACAGATGATAATATTAGCTTTTTAGAGTTAGTCAAATCATAAAACATATAAACCACAATTTTTACTGTTCTATTCAAAAAAATGAAGTCAAAGAGGCTCTTAAATATACGAAGGTTGGTAAATCTTAAGACGAGACAATATTCCTATAGAAATACGAAAATTTCTTGAAGAAATGGGACACACTTGCCTCACAAAACTATTTAATTAGATATGGAGAACCCAATAGATTCTTGAATAATGGAGAGTGAGTACACTTATATCCATATATATGAACAAAAGAGACATTCAAAACTATTCAAATTATCGAGGTATCAAGTTAATGAGTCATACTACGAAATTATGGGAAATAATTATCGAATGTAAGTTAAGACAAATATCGAGTACAACATAGAACCAATTCGGATTCATGCCCGGTATATCTACTACTAGAAAAAGCTTACGATAAGGTATCAAAGAGATTATTTGGAGAACCATAAAAAAGAGAGGTATCTCATTGACATATATAAATCTTATATGAGACAGGTACGATGGTGCAAAAACATGCGTGAGGACTCGTGAAAAAATGACAGACTCCTTTGAAGTTAATATTGGGTTACATCAATTATTAACTTTAAGTCCATACTTATTTATAATGGTAATTGATGAGTTAACAAAACATATTTAAGATGAAGTACATTGGTGTACGTTATTTATTGATGATATTGTGTTAGTGGAGTCTAAGGAAAAAGTTAATAGAAAATTTGAACTATGGAGAGAAACATTAGAAAGTAAAGGTTTCTGACTTATTAGAATAAAGACAAAATATATGAAATGAAAGCTTGATCATTTGGTTACTTCAAATGATATAGAAATTAAAATTGGCGCACATTGGATCATCCACAAGAAAAATTTTAAATACCTAAGGTCAATTTTTCATAGTGATGAAAGAATTGATAGAGAAGTCACGCATAGAATTAATGCAGGTTGGTTAAAATAGAGAGTGGCATAAGGTATTTTTTGTGACAAGAAGATATCATTAATGTTAAAATGTAAATATTATAGAGTACTAACTAGACCTGCTATGTTTTATGATTTTGAGTGTTGGGCAGTTAACCATTAACATGTGCAAAAGATATCTATAGTAGAAATGAAGATGTTGAGATGGATGAAAGGTTACAGAAGAAAAGTCCGTATACATAATGAGGTTATTATAAACAAATTAGAAGTAGCACCAACATAGGATAAAATGAGAGAAAATCATTTAAGATTTTTTTGGACATGTAGAAAAATGACACAAGGATACTCCCATAAGAATATATGAAAAACTAGATTGTGAAAATGTTAAAAGAGCATGAGGACGACCACAAAGTGTTGGAAAGAAACAATAAAGAATGATCTAGTTTATATTAAGTTAATTGCCAGTATGACACATGATAAAGCTCTATAGAAACAAAGAATCCATGTAGTCGACCCATGTGGTATGGGAAAAGTCTTAGTTGTTGTTGTTATTGATATGCACACCTCCTTTACTATTCACAAACCTAAATTTTTGTAAATATCAAAAATACCCCCATTTGCAAAATTCTGGCCACCCTTCTTTTGTCCTCATAGCGACTGATTTTCATTGATTATTTACAACCAAACATCATCGATTAGTTAGTTACAAACTTAATTGGACTCAAACAAATCAAGAAACAACAAGAAAGGAAAAGAAATTTTGAAGAGATGATTGATTCGTCCATTATCTCGAGTTTTTATATTTTAAAATGTTGGTTTTTACTAAGATCATTGTATTTTCATTGTTTTACTTCAAATCTAATCATTTTTAAACCATTTGGAAAAGTTTTTTGCAAAAAATAACATTTAAGTAGGAGGTTGAGTGTGTGGGCATAAGGTGAACCATGTGAACGGTGGAAATTACACCGATATGTTCTTATATCTAAACCTACCAACTCCTGTACTCTTTCATAATAAGCTTGAGAGTGCATTGTGATATCCTTCTTTGAAGGTTTATAACAAGCTCTTCTGTCACATCAACGTAATACACGGTTAGAGTTCTTGATTCCTTAAATGACATATTCAATTATATAATATGTAATTCTATCAATAAATGTAATTGTTTTCAAATTGTGTCAAATCTACTGGTTAAGGTTCCAATGAACTCCTTGTATGCGCACTTTCTGCCCTGAGAAATATGTGGATGTGTAGGAAGATACCATGGTTATTATTGGTGAAGGAGAGGATGAAGTGACATCTATGGAGATCGTTTGCTGGAAGTTATGGAATCATCCACAATGCGAGAAACTTGTTAAGATGAATGAATGATTGAGCTATGAGTACAATAACTTACATGAGCCATTAATTCATCATCCCAAAGAGAGACCATCTAATCAATCCACCATATGGGACTTGCCGGCTTGGGAGCATGCAGGTAGGATCACCTCATGTATAGGAAGACATGGTTGTATACGTGGTCGAGGATGCAATGCCTCTCTTGGGATGGGGTGATGCTCTTCGGGCAGTTGGGATCCTCTCTTTACCATTGAAAAAAATATTTCAAACCAACTTTACTCGAACCCACTTATGAGGCGACAATACCATGATTTATGAACATCTTTGTAAATACTTAGGTAAATGTGATTGAAGATGAAAATTATGGATATAGAGTCATTTGTGAGCTTTCAAGACAAGGATATGAGTGGTGGTGTAAAGCTCGCGGATAATACTTAAAAGTGGTGGCATACGTGCATCACATATATGTATAAATTTTTATAGAGGATGATGGTGTTGATGTTGATATTCAACATATTCCTTATATGAGAGGTCAACCTGTCTTAGTTAATATTGGATGACAATGCCAAATATGAGTTCAATTATCATTATTCAATGAAACATGGTGTTAATACTCCTTTTTACACTAAGATTGATGATATTTTTGTTATTAGTGTCAAACACTTTACAGTATACTTTCAGGGATGTGTGGTAAACGTGCTATTATCATACAACACAACATTTTCTAGTGGTGAGAATAATATCTTTCATGACATATTATGTTTTTGCAATAATTCATAGATTGTTTACATTTATTTTGTTCACATTTTCTCGTAGATGGACATGGTTGATGGCTCATCAATCTCCTATATTCTTTTCATCATGGCAAAGTTAATGTGATGAAAGTATTGGAAGTTGGTCAGCTACTATTGAAGAATGTATCAACTTATATCTATAATTGAGAGGACCAACAAATGATATTATACATGATATCGAGGCCAATGACTAAATATAACAACTATAAGAAAGTTAATTTTAATAAAGTAAAAAGAAAAAACCGCTAATATAATTACAATAATTTGTTTACCTATACATATATAGATGTATCACGTTGCCTAACTATAATAGGTCGAGCAGGACATAACTAAGTGCTAAAATCTCATATAATAAATTGGTGTTTCCTTTGGGTATATCACTCCATGTATAATTGCTCACACTCGCATGAGTATAATGTTGAAACTCTAAAATGCTTAAGCTCAAAATAATATAAGTGTTAGCTTCTCATATTGCATCATATGGTTCGTATTGTATTTTATATGTGTGTGGCTTCATAGTCCTCTTTGGAATGAAAGGTCTTATCACTACTACCGGGATTCCTTGATGCCGACCAAACTAACAATTCACTTGATTTGGCATGTAAGGCTCTACAACATCTATGTAGTGAATACATCCATGATATCTCAATAGTTTTTATGCATTACTGTCTAGGTATTTTGCTTAACTGTATGGTTTTAAATCAATCAGCATTGTAAACATAGCAAGTAGGCATGCATAACATATGAATATTGAATATTCAAAATACTTGATCTGCACACATCAAATCCAACTGCGTACGATATTGAGTTAGCCGATCAACATGAGATTGTATGTGATACACACTACCTATCCATCGACCTATGCGTGGTTCTTCATCCTTCCATTCAAGTCACTTAGTGACTCTGAAGGCAGGAAAGTACTCATAAATCCATGTTTAAAAATAAAATATATACTTGTTAATTTTGGTAGAAGCTACTAACGAAAGTAATAACAATATTGGCTAGGTTAGGGTAGGGTTAAGAGACCTACCTCTTGGAGCCGGTCCACCGTGCTTCACCCATGCTTCCACGCCCTTGTGCAGCCCCTCTTCAAGTTGGTGCAGCCCCTTGGTTTGAGCTTAGGTTCATACAAAGTTCGAACCCTTCCCTTGATCAAGCACACAAGGCTAACCCACTATTTCTCTCACCTACTTTATGCACTCTCTATCCAAGCCTTCTTAAAATTCACATGCACTTGTGGGCACCCCCTCACCTCTATTTTTAGGCAAATGAGATGGGTCTTGGATTTGGATCTTTGAATCTTGACCCGATCCAAACATTATTGGGATTTGGATCTCGGATCTCGAATATTTTGAGATCCGAATCAGACTCAAATATTATTTGGGTTTAGATCTCGGATCTCGAATATCAGATATTTGGGATCCATGTCACGGTGTTAAATTTCTGATGAAAATTTTTCAAAACTTTTTAACCCCATGATGGCTAGAACCCTTCCGGATTCTATCAGCCCCTCACTATACCGATTGGCTTCTTTTAGAAACGCGCTACTGTGCAGGCCCACCTATCCGGTTGGCTTGCTCAATGGTGGAACGTCTATAATGCAGGATCTTTCCATTGATTCCCACGTTTAAGATAAACACACAAGTATAATTGAAAATCACCTTCCTTAATTGAAACCCAGCAACACACCAAAGTGATCACCCAACTACAATCGGGGTTCTCCTTACGCTAGTAAAGGATTCGGCTGAACCCACACAAGAACCTTGCCTAGCTAGGACGAGGGGAGGTTTACCAAACTAATCCCAACACCAAACGACTAAGGCAGACGTGCTGCGCAAGGGATGAAGGCTGGCGCTAAACGGCAGGGACCGAATGACTCCTATCTAGGCGGGGCGCGGGTGTACAACACCTGCTGTTGCTGCGGGACAGAGGCTGGCGAGGCACAGGGGTACCGCACCGGTTGCTGCTGCTGTGCACTAGAATGTCCTGCTGCACACCCGGCTGAAGGTTGGAAGGATGAAGACTGAAGGAAGAAGGTAGAAGGTTGGTGTCACGGGCTGAAGACCCTTTCGATTGGAGATGGAAGACGAAGCTTCAAAGGCTCGCGTCGGGAGAAGGGGTTCTCGGCTGAGGCTGGGAAGAAGCGCCCGACTGAAGGCACCTGGGGAGGCTTACGACGCTAGACTCCTAGCGCCCGGCTGAAGAAGTCTTCTGCATTGCACCCGTGGCGGTACCCTATCGGTTCTGCACAAGGCTCTGCTCTTCTCTGCACTCTCTCTCAGTTCTGCAAGTCCCTCTCTCCTTGATCATGTGAGAGGTCGGCTCTTAAAAGGAGCCCGGCCAATTGGGCATAATTGCTCCCACCCGCACGTTGTGGGTGTGCTGGAGCGTTGGGCGTAACCGCTCCCACCCACAAGGTGCGGGGCGCTAGCCCTAACCGCTCCCGCCCGAAAGGCGTGGGGCGCTGTCTTGGGGTACCACGCGGGGCGCTACCTGTCCGCCCGGCATCTAATTGCCGCACCTACTGCTTCCACCTGTCCTGGCTGACCCTAACTAGGCCAGGACCTAACCGACCCACACGAGACCATGTCCTAACTACCTAGGACTCGGGTCGACTTGACCCACTACGACTGAACCACACCTAACCTAGGGTTAAACCGACTTTGCTTTAGTCAAGCTTAACAGACCAACTTGACCTAGCCCATGCCAGGCTAGTTCCTAACCAACTAAGCTTGGTTTGACTCAACCCATTTTGACTCACACGTCTAACCTAGACATGACTTGAACCCAACTCGACTAGACCTAGGTTCACATGACTCGGCTCAGGTTTATAAACACACCCGACCCTTACAAGGACACATATGTACAAGGACTAGGTGTATGATACACATGGTGAAGCATGTCGAATGACGGGGGCATGTGGGCGCGCGTGCCATGAACTTACATCTGTGATAACTCTCCCCCAATGAAATCTGGACTCGTCTTTGAGGCCGGGTGGTAGTTTCTCAGCAACTGCTCGTACTGCCACAACTGTGCGCATGGCACACATGAATCATCGTCTGCATTTCTGCCTATCCACCTGACCAGATACTGAGTTTGTCTGCGAGGTCTAGCTCCCTAGACTCGGTGAGCGATGATGGCCTCGATTGCTGGTATGTCCTCTCAGACCAGCGGCGGTGGTCAACGATCTAAACTCTCTGGGTCTTCGAAGTACTTCTTCAACTGCGACACGTGGATGACTGGATGGATCTTCAGTCGATCGAGTAACTCCAATATGTAGGCAACAACACCTACCCTCTGTATCACCTTGAATGGTCCATCGTACTTCAGCTTCAAGCCCATGTGACTGCCTTTGTATACCTACTTTCGGATATAGTCCGGTATCCGAAGCCACACAAAGTCTCCAACCTCGAACTCAACTGCCCTCCGATGCTTGTTCGCCTGCTTGATCATACGGGCTCCAACTCTCTCGAGCGAAGCTTTCACTTCCTTGTACATCGTCTGCCTATCGCGTATCTCATAAGGGTCTAAGCGGCTGCCAACCTAAAGTAAGCTCAAAAGGAGTCTTTCGAGTAGAAGAGCTCTTATGTGAGTTGTAGTTGTATTGCGCAACCTCCAGAAGTGACACCTAGTTCTTTTATCTTGCAGACACATAATGGCGCAAGTACTCCTCAAGCATTGTGTTGAGTCGTTCAGTGTGTCCGTCGGTTTGTGGGTGTTGAGATGATGAGAATAGGAAACGAGTTCTCATTAGTCGAAATAGCTCAATCCAAAACCGACTAGTAAAGCGAGTGTCACGATCACTAACAATCTCTTTCGGAACGCCGAAATGTTTAACTAATTTCTAAAGAACAGACTGGCTGTCTCTTTCGTATTGCACTCACATGGTGCGGGTATGAAGATACCGTACTTCAAGAACCGATCAACAATCACCAAGATCAACTCGAAGTCGTCTACTCTAGGCAATCATCAGATGAAGTCTATGGAAACAAACTTCCAAGGTCTCTTTGGAATAGGAAGAGGCTGGAGCAAACCAGCTGGTCGACGTCGGTCAGCTTTGTCCTGCTGGCATATAGGAAACATCCGGATGTAGTCAGCTACATCGCGTACAATGCAGGGCCAGTAGTACCCGCGAGCAAGCAAAGCTATTATACACTCAATGCCCGGATGTTCGGCATACTCCGCGTCATGAACCTAATGCATCAATGTCTTCCTCAAGTCTCCAGTACTAGGGATAAATAACCGTCTGTCCTTGGTCCAAACCAAGTCATCTCTGATGTCATATCTCTCGGTTATAACTGACTGAACTTGAGAAACGATATGTGCATACGAAGTATCCTGGTCCTTTACTAGTCTTACCTGATCAATCAAATCCCCTCTTACACGAGTAATGGCGTTTAAAGTCTCAACCCTCTTTCTGTTCAAGGCGTCGACCACGACATTCTCCTTGCCTGGCCTGTAGATCCAATTAAAATCGTACTCCTCGAGAGTTTCAAGCCAACGTGCTTGACGCATGTTCAACTTCTTCTGGGTTCTAAAGAATGTGTTTACCACATTATCTGTAAGAATTGAAAAATGGGATCCTAGGAGATACACTCTCCAGATCTGTAAGTAATGAACCACTGCCAGCAATTCTTTTTCATGTGCGGGATACCGAGTCTCCGCATCCTTAAGCTTTATGCTCTCGAAAGTTATCGGGTGTCTATCCTAGGTAAGAACACCTCTGAGTGCTCGGTCACTCGCGTCCGTGTGTACCTCAAAGGGTTTGCTAAAATCTAGAAGATGTAGTACTAGTTTCTGACAGATCAAGACTTTAAGGGCCTCGAATGACTCTACACACTTGGGTGTCCAATCCCAAGTTCCTTCCTTATTCAGTAACTCAGTTAATGACGTTGCTACCTTCGAAAAGTCTCTGATGAACTTCTGATAATAGTTTGCCAAATCTAGGAAACTCCTCAACTTAGAAACATCTTTGGGAGCTTCTCATCCCTCAATGGCATGGACTTTCTTGGGGTCCATGCGGATTTCACCTCCGCGAATGATGTGCCCAAGAAAAGTAATGGTGTTCCTTACAAACTCACATTTTTCTCTCTTCACATAAAGAGAGTGTGACTTGAGTCTCTGAAAGACTAATGTGAGGTGTCAGGCATGCTCATCCAAGGTCCGACTATAGATCACAATATCGTCGAGATATACAACCACGAACTCATCGATGTACCCTGCCAATACCTCGTTCATCAACCTACAGAATGTTGCTGGAGCATTTGTGAGCCCGAAAGGCATCACCAGGAACTCATATGCTCCGTATTGAGTCACCATGGTCGTCTTGGCCTCGTCCCTAGGTATAATTCTCATCTACCAGTAACCAGATCGTAGGTCTAACTTCATGAACCACATGACTCCGCCAAGTCGATCGAAAAGGTCGGCTACTAATGGAATCGGGTAGCGGTCCTTCACCGTTACCTTGTTCAATGCCTGATAGTCAACACACATCTATAGAGAACCATCAAATTTCTTCTGAAACAGTACTAGCGATCCGAAGGGTGACTTAGAAGGTTGTATCATCCCTACTTCCAGGACCTCTCCCAATTGTTTCCGGAGCTCTTTCAGCTCTGGAGGACTCATCCTATATGCGGCATGGGCTGACGTCTTTGCCCATGGTTCTAGCACGATCTCATGGTCCGTGCACCGCCTAGGTGGTAAAGTCTTCGGGAGATCTATCGGCATCATGTCCTGGAAGTTGAGCAAGACATGCTCAATCTCATGTAGAATCCTAAAGTCTCCTGAGTCCATCTCATCTTCTCTCAAGATTGCTAACAATGTGGGGTGGCCTTTTCGAAGGCCGGTCTTGAGCTGCATTATGGATAAGTAAATTGCTCCGCAGGTCAGAAGATTAGGAGCTTTACTTGGGTCGCATTGAGGTACGAATCCAGATTGGGTAGGATCCACGCACACCAAACCTCTGAGGTGTGGGGCAACCATCATGCTCGCTGCCCTGAAGAAGTCGCATCTAAGGACTACTCCAAAATCGTCCATCGTGTTGACGATGAAATCCAAACTACCGCTCCAACACCCAACTTTGAGGCGGCAAGCTCTAGCTAATCCAGCCACTGTAGAAGCACTCGTATTAACCGTCTTTAATCGCTGCTCGGACTGCTCTAGCCCTAAACCCCACTGTGTGGCTAGAGATGTAGAAATGATCGAGTGAGATGCGCCGGTGTCTATTAAGGCGCGCACTATGGCAGTGCCTAACTATGCTTCTACGAACACCAAACTACGGCGAGGCTCTTCCCACACACATGCGGCACCTAAGAGTTGGAACGATGCTGCTTGGGCGCTGGAACTAGCGCCAGCTTCCTCTGTTGCTTCATCAGCGATCATGACGATAATTTTTGCCTTTTTAGGTCAAAATCTCATTAAATGCGTACCTCCACAAATGAAACATGTATCCTGATTCTTCGAATCTCTTGGAGGCATGTTTTTGCCTTTACCATTTGATCCTTTCTTTGATTTTCTAGATGATCCCTTATTCTTCTTTTCTTTGTTCCATTTCTTAGACTTATCCTTACTCGATTTCTTTTCCTTTTTCTGGGATTTCCCATCAGTCTTGCTAGACCTTAAGTCCACAAAGGCCTACTGCTGCGATTGCCTCAATGACGGTCGAGGGATCTCGGTGCCTAAGTTTAACTTTGGCCCAAGGTTGCAATCCCTGCTCGAAGTAGAACAACTTGTTATCTTTTGCCATTCCCTTGACTTCTAAGAGTATGGAGCTAAATTTTTGCACATACTCATGCAGAGTACCTGTGCATTTGAATTTGGATAGAAGCTCTCTGGCTCTATGGCCACAGTTCGTAGGAGTGAACTGCTTCCTAAGTTCTATGTAGAAACCTTCCCAAGTCGTGGGAAGTGGAGCACCACCACTGGTGGCTGCGTCCTCTAAGGTACGCCACCATAACTTCGCATCGTCTCTAAGAAAGACGGTAGCCACTAGTACTTTGCAATTTTTGGCTACCTAGGATACATCCAAGTATCGCTGTAAATCCCATACGAAATTTTCCAAGACTTTCCTATCTCTAACACCACTGAAGGGTGTTGGCTCGGGGATCTTCACTTTCGAAGAGTCAAAGTTAAGGGTACGTGTTGTTTCATGCAATCCTACGAGTGAAATTGAAGTATGAAGTGGGGATCCTATTTCAATATCCGATTGCTTTTGAAGTCTAGCAACTTATACGGCTAGTTGGTTTTGGTTTGCCTTCATAGAGTCCTGAGTGGCTCCCATTGACTCTTGAGCTGCTCTCATGAAGTCTTGGCTGGCTTGTAACGCCTCCAATCTCTGCAGCAAAATAGTCAAAAGATCGTCATCTTCAGTCCATTGAGAAGGATTGGCTTCCTCCCCGACTACTCTCCTGGTCTTCGACATTTTATTATGATTCTTTTTGAGTTACAAGACCAACAAACAGAACAACAGTCCAAACCAAAACAAAATACAGACTTAGCAGAAAAATTCTGACCTGCACATATGACTTCTGACCCAACTTCAGACTCTTCCATAAATGTGTACAAACACTAAATCTGAAATCCAAGTTACAGGAGTATAGACCGAACTATAGAGAACATCTACACCAAAATTCGGCTGAAATCGACTTCATTTGCTCAATCACATACACTGCCAAAAAATTCCAAAATCTAGATTTTCTGGTTTTTCTGTAACTTGCTGAAAAGCGTTTTTTCGGCGGTTTCCACCACTTTTTCCAGTGAATCCTCTGCTGGTAAGTCTACCTGAACCTGCTAGGTATCACTGCCACTGAACAATCACTTTGTTAGTTTTAGTTTTTACCAAAACATATCCGAAACCACTGATTTCTGTGAAAACAAAGATTCTGTTAATATGGTTTTCAGGCCCACTTCGGCCGAGTTTTCCGTACACCTACTGATGTGTTTTCTTCCAACCAAGTACTTTTTGTCAAAGATTAACAGAAGTACTATACCTGGGAATAAATTACTTTGTGTTCCAAACAACTTAACATTTCCAAAACTGACTTTAAAAATCGGCAAAATCCACCTGTTCCGATTTTCGGTTTTGTTCCAAATTCAATTTTCAATAAGTTTCTTCGTCAAAAAAACTCAAGGGAATCGAGCCTACGGCTCTGATACCAAACTGTAACGGTGTTAAATTTTTGATGAAAATTTTTCAAAACTTTTTAACCCCCGTGATGGCTAGAACCCTTTTGGATTCTATCAGCCCCTCACTATACCGATTGGCTTCTGTTAGAAACGCGCTCCTGTGCAGGCCCACCTATTCGGTTGGCTTGCTCAATGGTGGAATGTTTATAGTGCAGGACCTTTCCACCGATTCCCACGTTTAAGATAAACACACAAGTATAACTGAAAATCACCTTCCTTAATTGAAACCCAGCAACACACCAAAGTGATCACCCTACTACAATCGGGGTTCTCCTTACGCTAGTAAAGGATTCGGCTGAACCCACATAAGAACCTTGCCTAGCTAGGATGAGGGGAGGTTTACCAAACCAATCCCAACACCAAACGACTGAGGCAGATGCGCTGCGCGAGGGATGAAGGCTGACGCTAAACGGCAGGGACCGAACGACTCCTGTCTAGGCGGGGCACGGGTGTACCGCGTCTGCTGTTGCTGCGGGACAGAGGCTGGCGAGGCACAGGGGTACCACACCGGCTGCTGCTGCTGTGCACTAGAATGTCCTGCTGCACACCCAACTGAAGGTTGGAAGGATGAAGACTGAAGGAAGAAGGTCGAAGGTTGGTGTCACGGGCTGAAGACCCTTTCGGTTGGAGATGGAAGACGAAGCTTCAAAGGCTTGCGTCGAGAGAAGGGGTTCTCAGCTGAGGCTGAGAAGAAGCGCCCGACTGAAGGCACTTGGGGAGGCTTATGACGCTAGACTCTTGGCTCTCGGCTGAAGAAGTCTTCTGCACTGCACCCGTGGCGGCACCTTATCGGTTCTGCATAAGGCTTTGCTCTTCTCTGCACTCTCTCTCTCAATTCTGTAAGTCCCTCTCTCCCTGATCATGTGAGAGGTCGGCTCTTAAAAGGAGCCTGGCCAGTTGGGGTAGTTGCCCCTGCTTCTAGGGGAGCGGTTACGCCAACCGCTGGGCATGTTGATGATTAACTACCCAACACTCAGAACCATAAAACATGGCAGGCCTAATTGTTGCTCTATAATATTTACCTTTTAATTTTAATGGTATCTTCTTATCACAAAGAATACGTGATGCTCCTCTCCATTTTAACCAACCAGCATTAATTCTATGTGTAACATCTCCATCAATTCTTCCATCACTCTAAAAAATTGACCCTAAGTATTTAAAACTTTCCTTTTGGGGAATGCAATGTGTGCCAATTTTAATTTCTATGTCCTTTAAAGTAACCAAATGATCAAACTTACATTCCATATATTCTGTCTTTGTTCTACTAAGTCGGAGGCCTTTGCTTTCTAATGTTTCTCTCCATAGTTCCAATTTTCTATTAACTTTTTCCTTAGACTCCTCCACTAATACAATGTCATCTGCAAATAACATACACCAAGGTACTTCATCTTGAATATGTTTTGTTAACTCATCCATCACCATTATAAATAAGTATGGACTTAAAGTTTATCCTTGATGTAACCCAATATTAACTTCAAAGAAGTCTGTCGTTCCTTCATGAGTCCTCACACATGTTTTTGCACCATCATACATGTCTTTTATAAGGTTAATATATATCAATGGGATACTTCTTTTTTCCAAAGTTCTCCAAAGAACCTCCCTCAGTACCCTATCATAAGCTTTTTCTAGATTAATAAATATCATGTGAAGGTCTTTCTTTTTTGCTCTAAAATGTTCCATAAGACGTCTCAAAAGGTGAATCGCTTCAATAGTAGATCTGCCTGGCATGAATCCAAATTGGTTCTCTGTTGTACTTGATACTTGTCTTAACCTATGTTCGATAATTCTTTCCCATAATTTCATAGTATGACTCATTAACTTGATACCTCGATAATTCACACAATTTTGAATGTCTCCCTTGTTCTTATATATGGGTATAAGTGTACTTGCTCTCCATTCCTCGGGCATCTTTTGGTTTTTTCATATTTCATTAAATAGTCTTGTGAGCCAAGTGATTCCTATTTCTCCTAGTATTTTCCAAACTTCTATAGGAATATTATCTGGTCCTACCGATTTACCACCCTTCATATGTTTAAGAGCCTCTTTGACTTCATTCTTTTAAATACGTCGGTAGAAATTGTGGCTTATATACTTTTTTTACTTGGCTAAATCTCCTAAACTAATACTAACATCTTTATTTTCATTAAAAAGATGATAAAAAGAGTTTTTCCATCTATTTCTTATATCATCGTTTGCCACTAAAAGTTTTTCATCCTTATCTTTTATGCATCTAACATAATTAATATCTTTAGTTTTCTTATCTCTATCCTAGCTATCCTAAAAATATCTTTTTCACCCTCTTTTGAGTTGAGTTTTTTATACAAGTCCTCCCAAATCTTAGCTTTTGCTTCACTAACGGCCTTTTTCGCTTCCTTCTTTGCTTTCTTATAAGCTTCTAAAGTTTCACTAGTTTTCTTAGCATAATGTAATTTGTAACATGTCCTCTTTGCCTTGATTTTATTTTGCACTACTTCACTCCACCACCAAGCTTCTTTTTGTGCCGGTACACCTCTCTTAGATACCCCTAACACATCTTTCGCCACTTTCCTAATATGTATAGCCATATTGTTCCACATATCACAGGGTGTGCCAACATAATTCCAAACATCTCCTTGAAGGACTTTCTGTTTAAATATTTCTTCTTTCTTGCTTTTGAGGTTCCACCATTTAGTCTGAATAGCTCGATGCACTCTTTTCTTCTTTGTCCATTTTTTTATTTGTAAATCTATAACTAAAAGTCGATGTTGGGTGGTTAAGCTTTCTCCTGGAATTACCTTACAATCTTTACAACACGCTCTATCTTTTTTTCTACAAATAAAGTAATCAATTTGTGTTTGTGATAAGCTACTCTTATAAGTAATTAAATGTTCATCTCATTTTTTGAAGATTGTATTGACTATAAAGAGATCAAATGCCATAGCAAAATTTAAAATCTCCCCACCTTCCTCGTTTACATCCTCAAAACCAAAGTTTTCATGAATCCCTTGATATCCTAATGCCTCTTTACCGACATGTCAATTTAAATCTCCTCCTAAACAAATCATCTCCCTTTATGGAATCTTTTGAAACACCTTATCTAACTCTTCCCAAAAAGCTGTCTTTATACTATCTTCTAGTCCTACTTGGGGTGCGTAAGCACAAACTATATTCAAAACCTCTGCTCCTAATACTAATTTCAACGTCATGATTCGGTCACCATATCGTTGTATGTCTATACTACACTCTCCTTTAAATCTTTATTTATGATAATACCAACTCCGTTTCGAGCCTTTTCCTTACCTGAGTACCATAATTTAAAACCTGTATCCTCTATCTCCTTTGCTTTTTCTCCAACCCATTTTGTCTCTTGTAAACATAGAATATGAATCTTTCTCCGAATCATAGTATCTACCACCTCCATTAGCTTACCCGATAATGTTCCGATATTCCAAGAACCAATACGAATCTTATTATCTAGGACTAGCTTCCTTACCCCCCCGCATCTATCCATAATCAAAATGCGGAGACCCTCTCTGAAAATTTTTCACTACATTCGAGCGGCAATGTAGCGGGATTAACTTCTTTACCCACACCCGTTCATGATGTGGGAACTCTCTCTGCAATTGATTCACTACATTCAGGCGTAAATGCAGTGGCCCTTGCTTACTTCTTACTGCATTCGAGCTCTGCAGCACGTCGCTAGGCGGGGACGCCCCAAAGCAATGCTCATAATTTTTATAATTCATGTTATAAAAATTTGACGAAGTTTTATGCTGGCTGTCGGAAGCCTAACACAACCCTCCTCCTTTATCCGGGCTTGGAACCGGCAATGCAAGGGTGATCCCTTACATGGGCGGAGTTTACTGTCAGACAACCTCAAGACCATCGCGGGCAGAGAGAACTCGAACAAGAGAACGATCCTCCACAAGTGGACTAAACCCAAGGGTCAAGACCAGCTACGCATTCACGCCCAGGTCAAGAGGTCAATGGCTCATCCTCCAGACTTGGGTTTCGGTCTCCTTTGGACTTAAAGATACAGTTGCACAACCTATAGAACAGATCCTGTTCAAGTAAGGATACATAAGCCGTCTTGCCAATAAAAAAAGATATTCAGGAAAGGAAATTAAATTAACTGTATTGGTAATTGGACTAGCTGTATTGATTGTAGTATAGGTTGTAATTGACATCAGGCTCCGACAATATGAGATCATTTGCATATCCAACTTATTTTTCTCGCGGGTAGGGTTCTCGTGTTGTTATTGAGTCAATAGCCACAGTAAGCAGGAGAAGTCCTGGAATTACACATTATCAGCATGACTGTGAAGGTGAATTTGCAACCTTCGTCTAAGGATACAAGGGTTCTTTTTTGGTCCAATTCATATCAAACTTCTGAAAGAGCATACCCTCCACATAGAGTGATGCGAATCCATGCTTTTCGGAGTGCCAATGCGAGCATGGATGATTCTGTGTTATGTACGTACTGAAAATCATGGTTACCCGACATATTACACATTGTGATGTTGAGGTACTGATAATGGTAGAATATGTTTTGTCATTTCGTGGTTTGATGTTGCACCGACACCCAGAAAGCATTGGTTTTCAGTAAAATCTCTGTTAGATTCTCTCAAAGAATGGAGACATCAGCACCTCATGGAAGCAGCTGGGTTTCTCGCATTTACTCTCTTATTTATCCCATCAGCTGATGCTGTAGATGCACTCAAGACGTGTGCGTGTCTATTGACAGAGTGCAGGTATAACGTTCTTGGTGTGCATCTCTTTAGTATGCTTAAGTTACTATTTCTGCACGTTCGTCTAGTTTTATCATCCAAGATGCTGTAGAAGAGTGTTAGCTTTAGCAAGGTCTTGATGCTATGCCTCACAGGTGATATTCTTGGTGTATGATTTTAAACAGCAATGTAAAAGCACTTTTTAATTCAATGTGCAACGAGATGTTAATTAATGTTATAAGTGTACTAAGTAATATGTCCTGCCTAAAGATAAAATGATGGAACGAGTGACATCTGAGGCTCATTAAGCTGGCATTCATGCTTCATTTGTTGGTTGTTTCAGATTGGAATTGGCTAAATGCATCAGCAACCCAGGTTGTGCAGCAACGTTGCTTGCCTCCAAACATGCAACAATCGACCTGATGAGACAGTGTCAGGTTGGTACTGACTTCTCTATTACATCATGCAGTGACTAGATTTTCATATGGATATTGGATGATCTCAAGACAAATATGAAAAGCATCAAGCTTGGCTTCGATGATGACTTGGAAGAGGACCCTAATGGGCTCTAGTTTCCCAAATATTTCAGTGTTCACTTCTGTTTACAAGAAGGTTCGTTGTATCTGCAGTTAATAAGTTTCATTCTGTAGCTGATCTTTGCAGATTAAATGTGGGGATCTGTTCAAGAATGAAGTTGTTGATCAATTCAATGAATGTGCAGTCTTACGCAAGAAGTGTGTACTTTGGAAGTCTGATGTTGGGGAGTTCCCTGTCCCCGATTCCTCTGCATTGGTTCAGAGCTTTAGCGTTGCCGATTTCAGTGGGAACTGGTACATAAGCAGTGGACTGAATCCTACCTTTGATACGTTTGATTGTCAACTTCATGAATTCCATCCCGAGTCAGAGAAGCTCATCAGAAATTTGACATGGCGGATACCAACCCCAGATGGAGGCTTATTCACCAGATCAACTGTGCAGAGATTTGTTCAAGACCCTGTGCAGCCTGATATCCTTTACAATCACAATAATGAATTTCTTCACCATGAAGATGACTGGTATTGCACTGTCATACTTAATTTCCGTATGCCTTTATTTGAAAATCTATGGCAGTTCATCTTCCCCGCTAACCTTTCGGAAAATCTTTGATTGTCACAGGTACATTCTGTCGTTAAAGGTAGAGAATAAGCCGGATGACTACATATTTGTGTACTATAGGGGTAGGAATGATGCATGGGATAGATACGGGGGTGCTGTGGTGTAGTGTATACAAGAAGTAAGGTTCTGCCCCAAAGTATTGTGCCCGAGTTAGAAAGGGCGGCTGTCAGAGATGGTTTAGACTTCAAGAAGTTCAAAAGAACTGACAACACATGCGGCCCTGAGCTGCCACTCTTGGAGAGGCTGGAGTCGAGGAGGGAGAGAGAACCATCATTGGAGAGGTAGAAGAGCTGGAATAGGAGAAGAAGACTGATGTCTTTATTACGAAGGCTGGGTGAGGGTTTTCAGGAGCTGAGGAAGGATGAAGAGTTCATCCTTAAGGAGCTTAGTCAGGAGGAAATGGAAATCTTAAGAGGCCTGAAAATAGAAGCAGCAGAGCTGGGAAAACTATTTGGAGAAGCCTTGCCATTTAGAAAGCTCAGATAGTTACCTTTCACTCCTGTGAGTTTCCTCTACTGAATCCGACCTCTTCTAGTAATGCATATTTGATTTGTTATTGTATCATGCAAATTTGAGATACTCACACATTGAGAAATCCTACTAGCAGGGTAATATTTCACAATCTAAAAGTCAATTTCTGCTAAAGCAGTGACATGATCTCATTTGCATGATCAAGTCAAAGATAGAAAGTTCGAGATTTACTAAGTCGATCACATTCACATATCATATCATAATCATCGATCATCACCACCGCCTTTCCAAACCAATACCACTTTCTACGGTCTCTTTTCCATCCTCCAACTGAACTCTCTCTCTCTCTCTCACACACACACACACACACACATCTACATTATATATATGTATCTTTCTTTACACACACACACACACAGAGAGAGAGAGAGAGAGAGAGAGAGAGAGAGAGAGAGAGAGAGAGAGAGAGAGAGAGAGAGAGAGAGATTGTCTGCAACATAAACAAAATAAAACACGCCAACTGAAAATTCTGTCTTCCAATCCATCAAGCACACTATTTCAAATACACAGGCCAACTTAAAGTTCTGTCTTCCACTTCACCAACCACATTACTTCATCATAGACGTACGTGCACAAATTAGAAAAAGGATGAACTTCCATTCTCCACTCAAATACCTATATTCCAAACAGATTTTCAGAGGACACCACCTACCCTGCACATTGGAAACAAGTTTTCAAGTGAAAGCATTTGCGCTGCCGTCTCTGAATAAAGAGAAAAGGGTGGGATTACGTCTAATGATCCTCCCTCCACCGGATGGTGAAGACATGGTGTTCTTTTGTTCTTCGTTTGTCTGCTATTTTCTTCAAACTCTTCCAGTTGATTTCAGACACCATTGATTTTAGGCTCACAGGACCCTCTCAATTCGGTGTGACACCAATGGATTTAAAGTGCCCAACTGCATTTATTTGTATGACCTTGATGCAATTGGATGGCTCTGATCCTTTTGTACCCATGATTCATCACTGTTAGACGGCCAGTTTGGAACCAGCTTGGCGGTTACAAACGTAACCTCATTAAGCAAAGAACTGGCTGAAACTATAGCCGGTCAAACTGGATCCAGAACCAGGAATCACTTGGATTGGTTCCGGTTCTACCTTTCATGAAACTTGGAACCGTGGTTCCAAATTGTTGGTTCCACATTTTTTCCATTTTCGGGCTCTTCAACACTCAAGCCAGAAGCAATTCAAAACCAGAACCGGCTTGATCCTGGTTTGAATACTATTTCTGGTTCCAAATGGAAGCTACCGTGCTATTAGGATCAATTCGAATTCAAGCACTACACATTTGTCTAAGTGCTGACTTTTCATGCGGTTAGGATTTTAGACTTTGATTGAATTAAGGTAAACAGAGCAAAAGATAGAGTTTGGAGGAGAAAGAGGGATGCTTAATGTGGGAGAAACTGCAAGTTAGAGAGAGAAGAGTGAGTTTTAAGGACTCGCTTATAGGAATAAGGAAGACATGGGAACGTATCAACCATATTGCATGATGCAGGCAATACTTTGTATCGTTTGGTAGCGATAAACCCCTGTATAAAACCTTGTATGTGATACAAGGGTTGTATTATATTGATTGTTAAAGAGAAGTGGTATGTATTGCAGCCTATCCTACTATACAACAATAAGACTAACCATGTTTGAGGTTATCATTCTAAAAAGCAAGTAAAATTTCTGTTTCAGCTTCAGCTTTTTCTTTGTTTTTATTTAATGGTAGCCACTCATCTTGTTTAATCTAACGATACTAATCGAGAATGCCTACTCTTTGAGGACCCTAGCATGTGTGTGTGTGTGAGAGAGAGAGAGAGAGAGAGAGAGAGAGAGAGAGAGAGAGAGAGAGAGAGAGAGAGAGAGAGAGAGCTGTGCTTCTTGAGTTATACGCTGGCTTACAGTAGTCCACTAGATCCAGTCTCATGCGTTTGTTCTGAATGAAACAGGGAATGGCTCATGTCCAGATCACATATATAAGAGCTAGCTCGTTCAATTCCATATGAACGAAGCTCATTATGAATTAAATTAGGGCCGAACAATGAGCTGCTTTTCGATATATATATATATATATATATATATATATATATATATATATATATATATATATATATATATATATATATATAATAGATAGATAGATAGATAGATAGATAGATAGATAGAGAGAGAGAGAGACCATGCAATGCTTAACTTTAAAAATTATAACTGATCGAAAATCAATTAAGATTTTAAAATAGTGTGAGATATTTTAACATATACTTTTTAAAAAGTACAATATTATTTTTTATTCTTTAATTCAAAACTCAACCCTTATCTGATTGATCGAACAATTAAAATTTGTTAAAGATATTTTTTAGCCATTTATAAGTTTGTACATTTATTCATGCTCTATCTTTTTTAAAGATATCAGATTTTTAAAGAAAAAACAATAATACCACTTTGAGAATGTTCAAGGATGGACGGACTAATCTCTCTCTCTCTCTCTCTCTCCATATATATCTTTATACATGACCAGAGATTCCAAACTTTGGGAAGAGAGATTCTGTACCGGGGACCAAACGTGAGACTTGAAGACTCCGTCCGATTGAATCTCTTCTCTCACCAGACCTCTGTGTGTGTGTGTGTGTGTGCATTTGGCCGCGTACTTGTTTTCCATAGGAACACAAGAAACCGGGAGGAGGAAGGAGAAGGGAAAAGGATGATACCGCTGCTGTTTTTGGTGTTGCTGGTGGAGGGTGCGGTGGCGTTGCTTCTGATGGTGAAGGTTGGGCCTTTGAGAGAGCTTACCATAAGGGGATTGGACCAGCTAAAGACGGGAAAGGGTCCGGCGACAATGAAAACCCTCGCCTGCACCCTCTCACTCATCTTTGTCTCCAGCATCTTCACTATAGTCAAGATTCAGAAGAGGGGTACCAAGACCGGCACCACCACCCCGATGGATCAGGTCCTCTGGCGCACCCACGTCCTTGAAGCCTCCCTCACCGGTAATAAATCCTTTCTCTTTCTTCTTCCTGTTCTCTCTCTCTCATATGTGACCATTACTCAACCTGACTTAGTTTTATCTTTTTCATGCATTCTTACCATTTGATTCTTGTTGTTCTCTGTTATTTATGGAGGGTTGATCCTTCTAAAAGAAAACTGTGGCACCGCATGGTCAACTTAAATTTATCTTGCTTCATTCTTGCCGAATTTGCTTTATCGTTATGTGCCACTTTTGTTATTTTTTGAGTACATGGTATTGCACTTTTGTTGCTATGTTTCACCTTTTCAGATTTCTACTTACTGAGGGAACAAGCTTGAGTTTGGTTTTCTTTGGTTATTTAACTTTATTTTCATGTATCATGATTCGTTTTCTCTTTGATGGTTACATGATATGGATATTTTATGACGTTGATTGTTTATTTAGTTCTTGTCAGCATCATCGTTTACTCCATGATCGATTGGCAGAATGTTGTGGCGGCATAGTTAGTTGCTATTGGTGCCGATGCTGAATGGTTGGTATTGTTTCAATTATAGCTTGTAACAAAGAAAAAAATAATGCATTATGACATATTTTGGTAGGGTTTGCAGCTTTGGGAGGGAGAAAGTCAGTAGGATTGGTGGACACGGAGGGAGATATTAATATAGAGGGAGAAAGTCAGTAGGATTGGTGGACAAGGTGGCAGATATTAATATATAGAAACTGTGTTTGGTTGTATATGATGGGATGTTGTTGTTGAAGAATATGAGCTTAGAGTCATTTTTAGTACTTGATGTTTTAGGACAGGAAATTTGATGTTTTAGGGATTATTGTAATTGTCTAAAGTTGTAAGGGTATTTTGTTAATTTGTTGTACTAAGAGTATTTTGGTCATTTTATGTTTTACAACTCCTTATATAAGGGTTGATAGGTTGTATTAGGGTTAAGTTATTGTGATTAAGAAAGAGAGAAAGAGGGAGGCGGACCTCCAATTTGTAAGGGTATTTTGGTAATTTTCAGTACTAAGGTTATTTTGGTTATTTTATGTTTTAAAGCTCCTTATATAAGGGGTGATAGGTTGTATTAGGGTTAAGTTGTTGTGATTAAGAAAGAGAGAGAAAGAGGGGGGGGCAACCTCCATTGGAGGTCCGTCTCCTCTTTCGATCTCCACATTTTCTCTTCTTTATATTTGTGATAGGTTGTGATAGGGTTAAGTACTAAGGTTATTTTGGTCATTTTACATTTTAAAGCTCCTTATATAAGGGCTTATAGGTTGTATTAGGGTTAAGTTGTTGTGATTAAGAAAGAGAGAAAGAGGGGGGCGGCCTCCGATCTCTACATTTTCTCTTCTTTATATTTATGATTTTCAATTTCTGCTGCGTAACCACATTTTTCAACATGGTATTAGAGCTAATTTCGATCAATGGGAGCAACGAACAATGGCCATCGGAGGCGTGAGAGATCGAACGAAGTTGTCAATCTCCTGCAGAGGAAATGGCGTTTGTAAAAGCTCAGAAGTCGAGGGCCTATTTCAAACGATTTCAAGTCAAGTTCAAGAGAAGAAGACAAGGAAAGACAGACTATCGTGCACGTATCGTCTTTATGATGATGTCCATCGTAAATATATCTTTGGTGGCCATGTGGCCTCATATATGAGGACTTTATTAGAGGATGAACCTGAGAAGTACCAGGCACAATTTAGCGAATATATCAAGAGAGGACTAGAACCTGATGGTATCGAGGAAATCTATAGGAAGGTGCATGCTGCCATCCGTGCTGATCCCTCTTTTGTAAAATCCAAGAAGCAGCCTCCAAATACACACAAGAGGTTCAACCTGAAGAAACTAACATACGAAGAAAGGAAAGCAAAACTGGTAGAAAGGTTGAATGCCCTTAATTCAGCTGCAACAGAGGATGATGATGATGAATGAGAAATTGTTGCCGTAATATTTGGTATTTTGGCTGTTGATCTATCTATAATTTACATTCATTTCTAGGTTTTTATCTCTTGGCCAATTTTGAATAGGGGAACCTGCACTAAGATGGTCTTCTTTTCTAAGCAAGATTCTCCATTTTTTGGTTGGACAGTAAGTTGTTTAGAAGAGGATGCTACTTCGTGAATAGGGCTCCAGTCTTACAATGGTTCTTCATTTTGCATCTATGATAGTAGTGTTAAGGGATGTTAATAGAGTGTTTTAATAGAGTCGTGTAATACATGTTGAGTCGTGTAATGCATGTTCACGTCATTTTTAAGTTCTGTCATTTTAGTAATAATTAATACTTATTAGGAGTATATTAGGAAATTAAGTTAGACAAGGTATTAATAGGCGTCATTAGGGTTTAGTTATGATTAAGAGAAGAAGCAGGGTGGCTGCACAAGAAGGGCCGATTTTTGGGTTTTATGCAGATTGGAGGCTATAAGGCCCTAAAATGGTATCATAAGAAGGGCCGTTTATTGTAAGTTACTTCCTATTGATTAATGGATGTTTTCTTTCTAAGATGGTATCAGAGCCTATAAGGCCCTAAAATCGTTTTTTAAGCAAAGAATCTATACCCTAATCTTGGTACTTGTGGTAAGAGATTTGAAGAAGGGATCGATAAGTTTTTTTTTTATAACAAGCAGCGTTCTGGTTTGGAATCACGTTGGGGCAGAGTTACTTCTTTTGGAATCAAGTTGAGACAGATTTTTCTTGTGTAATCGGCACAGAGATATCAGTTTTTTGTTGATCTTTTGTTGGGTGCTTAGAATTACATTGGTATTAATCAAAGTGCAATTGTAATTGGGTTATTGGAATCGGTGTAGAGGCTGATTTATTCATCAATGTTTGAATCGGTGTAGAGGCTTATTTATTCATCATGATTCAAATTTGAAGATTGTATTTGAATCTTGAATCGTGTGACAGACTGATTGTATCCTTCTTGGTTTAGTTGTGACAGATTGGTGACTTATTCATGTGACAGACTGCCGACTGATTCAACTTGGTTCATCGTGGTGCTTCTTTGAATTTGCATCGTGTGACATATTGTCGACTTTATACATTTTTTGATTTGTGAAGCGTTCAATTTGAATCATTGACTACATTCTTCATTCTTCAGAAAAAGGAAAGATCTGAATTATCATCAAACATAATATTAATTCAGAAACGAAACTGCACATTTACTATGATTGGATTTTATTTTACCTGCTTCCATCTATTCAAATTCTTCTTCTTTAAGAAGACCATACAAGTGATTATATTTAAGGACCTATGACAGGAAAATGTATTGATAGGTTCTTTCCATACTGGTGAACAATCTCTTTCATTAGAAAAAAACAGACAATTTTCAGATTACAAACTACTAAGCTTGATGGCAGAAATTATTTAGAATGGTCTAGATATGTGGAACTGGCCATTATAGCTAGGGGGAGATGGGCACACTTAATGGGTCAAATACCAATCTCAGAGACTTATGATACTCATTATTCTACCTGGAGAAGAGAAGATGCTTTAATCTCATTATGGTTACTACAGTCAATGATTCAATTAATTGCTAAAACCTTAATGTTTCTAGAATATGCCCATGAAATTTGGTGTATATTATAGCCAAAGAATATGAGATTTTGGAAAATATCAGAAAATGTAAACAATGAACTCGATTATTACGCAGATCTTCGAGGTCTCTGGGATGAACTCCTCTATTATACGAATATCAAATGTTCTGCGTGTTATAATGAAAGAAATACTGAGATTGAAAAGAAGAAAGTATTTGATTTATTGTGGGGTGTCAACTAAATTTGAGTCAGTAAAACTGAATATCTTAGGTAGCGAAGAGCTTCCTTCTCTGGGCACGGTATACTCTTTATTAATTAAAGAAGAAGATCGCAGGAATCTTGAAAAGGATAATATTCTTGGTACAGATCAACAAGCACTTAAAGTAAGAGGAGACCGTTCTCACTTTCGTGGCCGAGGTGGATACCAGAGTCGTGGTCGTGGACGTGGTAGATTTCACTCTGATGAGAAAGAAAAACTTGTTTGTTCACACTGTGGAAAATCATGTCATATCAGAGAACATTATTGGGAATTACATGGCAAACCAGATTATTATAGAAATCGCAATAATTCGATTCATTCTGCAGAAAATTCAACTCTAAGCACTGATGGCATTTAAGAGATTACCAAAAGGATAGAGGGCCTAGAACATAATCTATCTAAACAATCATCATATTCTTCGTCTCAAGCTACAATGGCACAGGCTACACATACTGTGAAAGGTAACCATTTTTCTCATTCTCCCTAAAAAAACTTGGATAATTGATTCAGGGGCTACATATCAAGATCATATGGTAAGACAATTATCATATTTTTCATCATACATGACTTTCCAAAAACAGGAACCAATTAAGTTGACCGATGGTTCTTACTCTTATATGATTGGACAGGAAAGTGTACCCATATATTTCTCAGATTTACAATCAGTATATCATGTTCCCAGTTCTTCGATAAATCTTCTTTCCGTTAGCTCTTTAACTCATACCTTAGACTGTTGTGTAACCTTTCATCCTACTAGTTGTGTATTTTAGGATCTGAAGACGGGAAAAATCTTTGGACATAGTAAACTATAGAAAGGATTATACATTCTTGAAGACTATTCTCAGCCTTCAACCTCTTACAGCATTTTAGCAGCACCAGTTCAAGATGCAGATCTTCGTCTTTGGCATTATCGTCTTGGTCATCTCCTAGTATCAAAAATTTCATATGTTATTCCTCAACTTAGCGTCCAGTCCAATAAATCTCAGTTTGAACGTGAAGTCTGTCAGCTTGGGAAATACCAAAGGACATCTTATCCTTTAAGTGATTATCGACGATCTCAACCTTTTGAACTTATTCACTCTGATGTATGGGGTCCAAGTCTAGTCAGCTCTTTGATTGGTCATAGGTATTTTGTCTCCTTCATTGATGATTGTACTCATCTTACAATCGTTTACGTAATAAAAACAAAGTCTCAAGTTTCTTCTATTTTTGCCATTGGGCATAAATTTATTTGTACTCAATTCAATGCTTCCGTGAAAATTCTTCGATCAGATAATGGGGGAGAATATATTGGCACTTCGTTATAAGAATATTTACGATCACAAGAGATTATTCATCAGACTACTTGTCCTTATATACGCCAACATAATGATATTGTTGAATGGAAAAATCGTTATATTTTGGAGGTAGCCAGAACTCTCCTACTCCAAAATAATGTTCTGAAATTATACTGGAGAGAAGTTGTCCTTACTGCTGTTTATCTCATCAATAGAATGCCAAGCAATACAATTTAGGGAGAAAGTCCTATTCAGTGTCTTGATAAAGAATCAAAACCATTTCATCTAGTCCTTCGTATCTTTGGGTGTACCTATTTTGTACATATTCATCTTCCTAATCGTGATAAACTTGATGCAAAGTCACTGAAGTGTATTTTTCTTGGCTATTCAACCTCTCAAAATGGGTATAAATGCTATGACCCTCTGCTTAAAAAACTATATGTTTCCATAGATGTCACCTTTTTAGAACTTACTCCCTATTACTCTTCTTAAAAGGAGTCACCTACATCTCCACCTTATATCCTTCCACTAGTTCCTACTGAGGGGGAGTATAATGATAAGAGTGAGAAGGTACAACAATCAAAAGATATTTTGACGTATAAGAAAAGACTACGGAAGATTGTTTACTCCCGAGACGAAGAACCATGTACTAAAGAGATTTCTCCTGAATCAGATCCTCAAGGGAAAGTGAAAGATGACCTCGAGATCCCTATTGTTATTCGCAAAGGTAAGCGTACATGTGTATTAGAAATGAATCTTTCATTAATCAAAGGAGAAATAACTTACAATATGTGGCATATTGAAGGCATTCCTCCAATCTATATTCTGGCTAAAAACGGCACCTCTTGTGCAGCCATCCCCTTCCTTTTCTTAATTCTCTAACTAAACCCTAATCACCTATTAATACCTTATTTAACTTAATTTTCTAATCTACCCCTAATAAGTATTAACTATTTCTAAGATGACATAGGACTCAAAATGACATGAATATGTATTTACACGATCCGACTTTCCTTAACACTCCCTCTGAAGTTGGGTGGAAAATGTTGATGACACCCAACTTGGATAAAGTCTCCTTTAATAGTTTGCTGGTAGTTTCTTTAGTTAAGAAATCAACCCTCTGTTTGATAGAATGAAGATACTCCAGTTTGAATTCTTGATTAGATATGCAGTCAATTTCTATATGCTTGGTCCTTTCATGATATACTGGATTAGATGCCATCTGAATTGCACTGCTATCACAATATAGAGGTATAGGATGGTTAAGTGAATAACACAATTCGTTAATCAATGAAGATATCCATTTTTCTTCACATATAACTTATGCTATAGCTCTGTATTCAGCTTCTACTGTAGATCTTGCAACCACTGTCTGTTTTTTACTCTTCCAAGATATAATATTACTCCCAAGTAAAGTAACTAGCCGGTAGTTGACTTCCTGTCATCATAAGAACCAGGTCAGTTAGCATCAGAATAAAGTTCAATGTCCAAATTTGATGATTTCGAATAAAATAAACCCATTCCCGAAGTTGATTTGAGATATCAAAGAATTCTATACACTGCATCCATCTGATTTTTAGTTGGTGAGTGCCTCACAATCTCAACTGCATACGTAATGTTTGGCCGAGTAATAGTTAAATATATGAGCTTACCAACTAGCTTTTGATATTTGTGGATGTCCTTGAACTCTTCACTGTCACCGTTAAAAAAAATTTGGTTTACCTCCATAGGAATGTCGCTAAGTTTGCACTCAAGCATTTGAGTTTCTTTGAGGAGATCCATTAGGTATTTTCGTTGAGTTAAGAAGATACCTTTGTTAGAATAGAGAACTTATATGCCCAAGAAATAGTGGGGCTTACCCAAATCCTAAATATCAAATAATTTATGAAGATTCATTTTTAACTTTGATATTTCTTCAAGGTCATCTCCTGGAACAATAGTGTCATTAACATAAACAGCGAGAATATATATTTTTGTCCCTTTCTTGAAGAATATTGTACGATTATTGAGGTTTCTACTGTATCCCAGACTGCACACTGCTTTGTTGAATTTATCAAACCAAGCTCTTGGAGACTGTTTCAACCCATATATTGCTTTATTGAGTTTACACACTCTATTAGAAGATGACAAATTTCTGGTCATTTCTGAAGGTAGTTCCATGTACACTTCTTCATTTAAGTCTCCCTGTAAGAAAGCGTTTTTAACATCCAATTGCTATAGATCCCATCCTAAGTTTGCTGCCATACTGAGAAGTATTCTGATTGATGTAAGTTTAGTCACGGGTGCAAATGTTTCTGTATAATCAATGCCATATGACTGACTGGATCCTTTAGCAACCAATCTGGCTTTATGTCTCTCCATTGTTCCATCTGCCTTATATTTAATAGTAAACACCCACTTGCATCCTACAATATTCCTATCAGAAGGCAATTGTGTGATGGTTCATGTATTATTTTTTACCAGTGCATTCAATTCTTCTTCAATTGCAGCTTTTCATAAGGGACACTTGATTGCTTCTTCAAACTTCAAAGGGATCTTATGTTTTTCAGCATTTATAACGAAGTTTTGATAACTTTGAGAAGTGTTGGCATATGAAACATAATTAGAAATTGGATATCGTGCACATGTACGCTTACCTTTGCGAACAATAATAGGAATCTCAAGGTCACTGTCCACTTGCACTTGAGGATCTGATTCAGGGGAAATCTCTTTAGTAATGGTTCTTCTTGAGAGTACACAATCTTCCGTTGTCCTTTCTTGAACGTCAGAATCTCTTTTTATTGTTGTGTTTTCTCACTTTGATGATCAACTGTCTCATTATACTCCCCCTCACTAGAAACTAGTGGAAGGACAAAAGATAGAGTTGTAGTGGACTTTGTGGGAAGAGAGTAATAAGGAGTAAGTTCAAAGAAAGTAACATCCATGGATATGTACAAAACAAGTACACCCAAAGATACGAGGAACTAGATGAAATAGTTTTGATGCTTTATCAAGACTATGAAGAGGACTCTCCCCCTAAATGGTATTACTGGGCATTCTATTTATAAGATAAACAGCAGGAAGGACAACTTCTCCCCAATAGAATTTTGGAACATTACTTTGAAGGAGAAGAGTTCTGGCTACTTCCAGAATATGACGATTCTTCCATTCAGCAATACCATTTTGCTAAGGTGTATAAGAACATGTAGTTTGATGAACAATTCCCAGTGCTTGTAAATAATTTTCTAACTGAGTCCCAATATATTCTCTCCCATTATCGGACCGAAGAATTTTAACAGAAGCATTGAATTGAGTACAAATAAATTTATGCACAATGAGAAAAATAGATGAAACTTCAGACTTTGTTTTCATTAAGTAAATGATTGTAAGACGAGTACAATCATCAATGAAGGAGACAAAATACTTATGACCAAACAAAGAGTTGACTGGACTTGGACCCCATACATTAGAGTGAATAAGTTCAAAAGGTTGAGATCGTCGAGAATCACTTAAAGGATAAGATGCCCTTTGGTGTTTCTCAAGCTGACAAACTTCACATTCAAACTGAGATTTATTGGACTGGACTCTAAGTTGAAGAATAACATATGGAATTTTTGACACTGGGAGATGACCAAGACGATAATGCCAAAGACGAAGATCTGCATCTTGAACTGGTGCTGCTGAAACGCTGTAAGAGGTTGAAGGCTGAGAATAGTCTTCAAGAATGTATAATCCTTTCTATAGTTTATCATGTCCAAAGATTTTTCCCGTCTTCAAATCCTGAAATACACAACCAGTAGGATGAAAAGTTACACAACAATCCAAGGCACGAGTTAAAGAGCTGACTGAGATTTATCGGAAAACTTGGAACATGATATACTGATGGTAAATTTGAAATACAAGTAGGTACACTTTCCTGTCCTATCATATAAGTGAAAGAACCATCTGCCAATTTAATTGGTTAGTGATCTTTAAGAGTCTTGTAAGCTAAAAAATATGATAATTCTCTTACCATATAATTTGTAGTCCCTGAATCAATTATCAAAGTTTTAAAATGAGAATGAGAGGAGTGGTTATCCTTTACTGTATGTGTAGCCTGAGCCACTGTAGCTTGGGTGGAGAAAGCATATGATCTTTCAGAGAATCTCTGTTCAAGACCTATTCTTTTTATAATCTCTTGAATTCCATCGATGTTGGGAGTTGAACTTTCTACAGATGTATTACGATTTCTATAGTAATATGGTTTACCATGTAATTCCCAACAATGATCTCTGGTATGACGCGATTTGCCACAATGGGAGCAAACAAGTTTTTCTCTGTCGTTTGAATTAAATCGATCATGGCCATGTCCACGACTCTGGTGTCTCCCTCTGCCACGAAAATGAGAATTGTCTCCTCTTACCTTAAGAGCATGCCGATTTGTACTAATAACATGATCCTTCTCAAGATTCCTGCGATCTTCTTCTCTGATTAATAAGGAGTAAACAATACCTAAGGAAGGAAGCTCTTCTCTGCCTAAGATATTCAGTTGTAATGATTCAAATTCTGGATTCACACCCCACAATAAATCAAATACTTTCTTCTTTTCAATCTCAGTTTCTTTCATTATAACAAGCAAAACACTTGATATTCGATTACATGAATATGTATTTACACGACCCGGCTTTCATTACACGACTTTCCTTAACAACGTGCACGGTATCCGATTTCTGATTATGTTTCATATGCAAATACCTCTCAGAATTATCAAAACTTTGTTATGAATGCCGAGAAACATAAGATTCCTTCGAAGTTTGAAGAGGCAATCAAGTACCATTTATGGAAAGCTACAATTGAAGAAGAATTGAATACACTGGTGAAAAACAATACATGGACCATCACACAACTATCTTCTGATAGGAATATTGGAGGATGCAAGTGGGTATTTACTATTAAATATAAGGCAGATAAAACAATGGAGAGATATAAAGCCAGATTGGTTGCTAAAGAATACAATCAGTCATATGGCATTGATTATACAGAAACGTTTGTATCTGTGGCTAAACTCACTTCAATCAGAATACTTCTCAGTATGGCAGCAAATTTGGGATGAGATCTATGGCAATTGGATGTCAAAAATGCTTTCTTGACATTACTTATGTTGTTGGTATTGTGAGCAAATATATGCATTCGCCAACCAAAGAATCAAATGGATGCAGTGTATAGAATTCTTCGATACCTCAAATCAACTTCAGGAATGGGTTTACTTTATTTAAAATCATCAAACTTAGACGTTGAACTTTATTTTGATGCAGACTGAGCTGGTTCATATGATCATAGGAAATCGACTACATTCTATGTTACTTTACTTGGTGATAATATTGTATCTTAGAAGAGTAAAAAACAGACAGTATTGCAATATCTATAGCAGAAGCAGAATACAGAGCTGTTGTACAAGCCATGTGTGAAGGAAAATGTAGTACCTCCTATCACAAAAAAATCAGCTTTCTCAAGAGTAGAAAAACACGACTTTTGAAGTGTACCTACCGAATCACTTTATGGAAAAGAAGAAAGAGAGAGGGAGCAACCGACACCCAAAGAAGTGTCGTGTGTTACCCATGTGTTCTTGATAGTCCAAATTGTTTTACAGAAGCCTTAAAGAGATCGCTCGTGCATGTGTGGTGAAGAAAGTCATGTTGATGATCAGCCATGAAGGCTGAGTTGATGTTGCAGCAAGAGATGTTGCTTGATATGATCAACTAGGAAGGCTGAGTTGAAGATGTTACAGTCAAAGAAGCTGTTGAAGATTAGACCAGTGATGAAGACAGATGAAGAATGTTGCAGACATGAAGATTTTTGACAAGTTTGGAGTTCGAAGTATTTCACTACCAACTTGAGGGGGGTGTTGAAGAATATGAGTTTAGAGTTAGTTTTAGAACATTTGATGTTTTAGGACAGTAAATTTGATGTTTTAGGGATTATTGTAAATTTGTAATTGTCTGAAGCTATAAGGGCATTTTGGTAATTTTTTGTACTAAAGGTATTTTGGTTATTTTACGTTTTACAGCTCCTTATATAAAGACTGATAGGTTGTATTAGGGTTAAGTTGTTGTGATTAAGAAAGAGAAAGAAAGAGGGGGGCGGCCTCCATTGGAGGTCCGCCCCCTCCTCTGATCTTCACATTTTCTCCTCTTTATATTTGTGATTTTCAATCTCCGCTGTGTAACCATGTTTTTCAATAGTTGTGATGTGTGGAGGACTGAATGCTGCATCTTGCCCTGAAGAATATACTGCCCTGAAGAATATACCAGATTTCAATGGTTAGATATGAAGGTCTGGCACCTTCCGATGGGAGTCCGTGGCCACTGGTTGGCTTCATTGTGCATTCTGAATTTTGAGCAGTGGATGGCTGAGGAGTTGAAAACTCGCGCTCATCTTTTTGCAGGGTGTTGTCACCAAATCCTGTAGGTCCTATTAATCAATAGATACAAATACATTCGCGAGCAAAGACACGGGAGGCAGTTGAATTGATTCTGCCTCTTGTTTCTGCTCAAACGTCAGTTTTGGGTGACAGAAGGTTTGTTACGTGATAGCTATTGTATTTGTAACTCCGTCTTCCTCTTTGACATCTCTGGTTCCTGTTTATATGTAAGATTAGGGGGGAAACTTTTAACACTCCTAGTCTGATTAGAAACCATGAAGGAAATTCATGAGTTCCTGCAGAATATGTTCTAAAATATAACTTTGAGATTCTCCAAAAGATCAAATTAGGTAAAAAGTAAAAGATTCGTGTGATTCATATAAGATGAACGATTTTCATGCAGAAACTTTAGTTGATTGCTGCTTCCAAGGATGTGATATTGTCCTTATACAATTTTTATGGTTACCAGCTGGTCAACCTACTGTACTCCAAAGCCCATGCATGTCTAAAAAAACGATTGAGGCTTTAATATTGGGGTCTATGTAATTAAGTGTAGTACCTACAATGAAATGCCAAGGGAATGGCCCTGCAAAGGTGCGATTACTGGGCAAGTAATCCTAGGTATTCTCCTCTCACCTTCTTTCTCTCTTGTATTTTTCTTCTACATCCATCAACTATTAAGTCAATAGATTTCTGCATGTTCGTGGCAGCATAGCCTGACTGGTTCAGACTTCAGAGAAGACCTCTATAGTTGGTCAAGAGTGTGGTTTTCAAGGAACTTTTTTCTATCCTGCATTTACCAGATTAACGTCAAGTTGGGTTTATAAACAATTCAACGTTTTGTGATTTGGAAAGTTTTGATCGTTTATTCCTATCTTTTTGGGTTCAATACGTGTTTATTTTGCAATTCTCAGAACTTGCATGGCTTGCAGAACATTTTTACTTTAGTTTTTTTTAGAAAATGAACCAAGTCTCTCTTGTTACTTTCGCCGTTAAAAGCGTCCTATATATCTATATACACACAGTTAGAGTGGTTATTCAAAAAAATGACAAAGATATGGACGCAACAACAGTAAGCTTATGGTGAATGCTAACCCAATCATTTCTGGAAGCAGAATATTGATAATGATGTGTAACAGTATTGAATTGCTTTAGGATGTTGGTATTCCGATGGAAGTAAATTCCACAAAGCTGAGAGCATGAAGCACATCATATCATGTAAAAGAAGGGTCATTAGCTGTACCATGGTATCTCACGGAGACAAGGCACCAAGAGCTTCTCCTCTTTCATTTTACGAAAGCTTTATAATGATATTTGACGGCTCTATTGATCTATTAGACCAAAGTTATGACTGTTGGGCACTTCCATTTTATAGAGGTGAGAATTTAGGTTATTACGTTACAATTTGATAGGTTTTGAACTGGATACATATAGAATAAAATAATAAATAGAACAGTGGAATTTAAACATTAACTCTGCATTATTATGTAATCTTCCTACTCATTGAAGGTTACAATATGTTAAGTGAGTATTTTCCAGCACACTTCTGTAAGTAATCAATGCAGAAAATTTAAGTTTAACACGGTAACATTCAAGTATGGTGTGAAAGAATCATGCTGTCTTAGAATTGCTGATCGTCTCATCCCTTTCCATACATGCACACTACTGCAATCGACCGGCTTCAGTAGCTTAGCAATGTTGCTCTGAAAGAAAAGGCTGTTAAGAATGAATCATCTGCACTTTAAGTTGACTTTATGATGTGTGCGCATCTGTGTTTGATATTTAATCACTTTTGTAATACTGTTTCCTGATATGGTTTCTCAAGAGGCATAAACGTTCTTGCAGGATACTCTCTTTTTCTAGGTTTCGTCGTTGATCGGTTGCATCACTATCTTAGAAAACTAAGTAGTTCTCGTGAAGTCATAAATGCCTTGAAACTGGACACCGAAAAACTTGAGGAAGACTGCCGTCTCTTAAAAGAGAAGGAAGAGAAGGCATCTCAAGAAACAAAGACTCTCAGAGAAGAAACATTGCGTCTAAAGGATGAAGTAAAGAAAATTAAACTGGAGTCGGAGGAGAAGGAAAAACAATTGAAAACTGCTGAAGCTAACATACTTGCCCTTCGGAAACAATCTGAAGATCTGCTTCTGGAATATGACCGTCTGCTCGAGGACAACCAGACTCTTCAGAGTCAGTCATTAAGAATAATGTGAGGAAGATCATGAACTTGTACTTATGAGGATTTTGAATTTTGTCTAGTTTGGCAGTCAAATTCGGGCATTTTTTGGTGTTTGTTGAGAGAAATTGTTTATCCATGCGCAGTTGGCAGTTTGCAACTTCTCATGGGTTTTGATGTTTTTCCTCTCCTTGCTTTTAATCAGTTATTATGGTCCAAGAAGCCCTTCATCAAGTCTGGGAAGAGTGTAAATTTTGTTATATATTACATGTTAGAACTATTATGGCAGAGATTAATGATGAAGCTATGAAATGGGAGAGTTTGCTTCTCATAATGTACTCATTTTGGTAAGAAGCAACTGCAAAAGCTTGTTAATCTCGCATTTTTTTTAGAACTATTGTCTCTGTACGTCAAGTGCCTTATCTTGAATATGTTACATGTATTAGGGCATCGGCAAATTGGTTCTATGTGCCTGGTTATTTGCTATCTCGTGAATCTTTTGCATGAATATATTACATATGTTATGAAATTTTCATATCTTGAATTGTTCGTGTTGGTGTGGCACCAATCAAAGATGGAAAGGAGAAACCATGCTTATGGTTGTTTGGTATGTGAAAGGAAGGCCCCGGGAGCCTCTAGTGAGAAGGGTTACTGTACGTGTCTATTTCCCGCTGGCCTTGTTGGGGTGTATAATGGGTTTGGTTCTATGACAAGCCTTACCTGAGTCCATCCTTACCTATTATCCATTAGGCACATTGTATTGATGTTGATGTCCTATGTAAGCTACATGATTCGTGATGGTATTTTATTAGTGAAAACAGAATGTCTTGCTTCTTTCTTAGGGCTCTGTCAGCACCATGCACTGTTTGTTTGCTGTCGGAATCGATGCTTGTGTGAATGCTGACCATGAGCTCTGATAAGTATGGCTCTTATTATCACGTCATTCTCCACTGCACTTAATTTGGGCCTTCATCTAAATTCACTTGGATATCTGGACTGATGGAGATGGCAATCTCTGACTTTTTCCTTTTAAGCTGAGATTAGATTTTGTTTTTCTGAGAGAAGATTCAGTTCTTGAAGCGGAAACAACGCGAAGCTTGAATTCCGGCCAGGATCAGCTTTATCAACCCTAGCAGAGACAAGCAGCAGTTGCGAACAAAATTTCCGCAAGTGTATCTTTATCACTTGGTTATTTGCTGATCTATACCTCCACATCTAGTTTGGCAATTTCATATTCTTGTGCGTGTCATCTAACGTTCTTGTCACCACCTGATCTTTATCGTGTTTCTCTGAGCAAATATCCTGTCCGCTACAGCTACTTTTATCTCTTGATTCTTGCTAGTTTATATGTTTCTTTATAGCTTGGGGTCGCAATAATGTGGTCCAGATCGTGTTTGTCAATATTGTTTTGTGTCCGTACCCATTTGTTTCATGTTATTGTGGATTGACATAAACATGGATTTTGTGGGGACGTCCGTGTCAGGTGTCTGAGTTGGGTTTTGAGTTGCTAGCTGCTGGAGTCTCATGTTCCATGCCGTATCATTTGGTGTTTGTATGAAAAAAAGGGATTCAAAAACAACCCTCTAATATTTCCGTGTTGTATAGGATGGACAACAATACTAAATTTTGGGTCGTTTCCATGTTAGCTTTTGCATAGCCAACCCTGTTTCTAGCATAAAATGAACTCCAAAAGAGCATATCTTGCTCCATTAATTATTATAAGAATGACAACCACAAACAACTAAGATGGGTCGGCTACATGGATTATTTGCTTTTATAATCATCTTAAACGATTTTCATTCATTTTATCTGTTATTAGTGGTATTTTCAATTTGTTTCTAATAACCTCAACGTGACATTAGACGTAACATCTTCATTTCTAAACATACTATATTTTCCTTGTATGATCACTCGTCCATCTCAACATCTTCATTTCTACTGCAGACATTTTTTTTGTACATGTTGACAATTAACTGTATAACACTCAACAAAATTGTTGTTCTATAATATTTAACTTTCAATTTAATGGTATTTTCTTATCACATAAAATACTTGATACTCCTCCATTTTAATCAACCAACATTAATTTTATGCGTAACATCTCCATCAATTTTTCTCTCTAAAAAACTAAAATTTTCTCGTTCTAAAAGATTAATCCTAGGCATTTAAAACTTTCCTTATAAGGAATACAATGTGTGCACTTTATTATAAGAATGACAACCATTCTTTGATAAATTCCAGAATAAACCACTGCAACAATTGCATAATCGCACTTATTCTCGATGATTTAACTAACATGCATAGGCTAGCATTACTTTGAACAAGCCACAATGGTGACCACGCCAAAGCAACTTGAGTATGTGTAAACCATTAGAACTATAAATAATAAAGCTGTTGGAAAAATACAAAAGAGAAAGTAAGAATGACCGCATTCAGGAACAAACAAGGCAGCAGCATATTTATTCCTAGTCTCCCTTAGCAGCGAGACCACATATCCTCCTTTCTAAATATGACTCCGACTAAGAAACCAGCCAGTTCCTACTGGATCTCCACGACAGGGCAAGATTGACCCCATCTAACCACCTTCTTAACCATACAACTTTAGGCCGGCAGATGATACCCCACGGTAAAGTCCCCAATAGAAGATGGGACAAAGATCTATACTGGTGGTTAGCCAACTTTGCATCCCCCGCCCTCTACGTTAGCTTTATAATAGAACAACATTAATTTCATAACCAACAAGACAACAATTCAATTAAGTAAGCTGCAAGAAGCAAATGGAAAATTGAGCCGGAATTCGAAGTGGACGCAAGCTACAAAGAAAACGAAGCCCAGTTGATCCAAAACCTAACATGCTAGTCATATTAAGTTACCATATGTATAGAGAAACTGTTTCCTTCATCCGTCACACTAACAGCAGGAAGTAGAACTTCCCACTTTGAGCTGTTCACAAAACCCAACAGCGGGAAAGCGACTTTTATATAGACCAAGTCAGAAGGAAATCCTTTACACATACTACAAGCCTTATAAGACAATGAATGTGGAAAAGCAATATGAAAGGAAGATGATACTATGCCCCTCCAGTTTGGTGCAGCATCGCATCGATTTCATCCCCATCTTCCATGTCAAGCTGCATTTTACACGCACAGCCATTAGCTAAAAGCTAAAAAATGTAGGTAGGAATGAACTGCATCACACATGAGCAACACAATCCCCCTGACCAGCCACTATGATACAAATGTGAGACGGTGGATTTTTTATTCATCGTCAAATCATATTGCAAACACCAAATACTGCAGTATGTAGAGATCTGTATGGTCTGGTGCAGACTGAACAATGCCTTACATTTAGTTACTATCGTCATGACACCTTTATAACTCATGGGACAATTTTCAAAAAATTGACCAATCAATATGGAATCCAGATAGAAAAGATGGTGAGGAAGTTAAGACAAAAAATACCTCATCAGGGGTCTGCTCTCCCCGCAGTCTACGCCCATCAAATAGGAATGCGATGGCATTGAAGTCCACAGATTGACGATCACAGTATGCATTCATGAGCTTCCGGAGTTGAGTGCTACGCTTGATCCTGAAAAACACTTCATTCCCGTCCTACAAAATGAAAATTGAGCAGGTTTATAGGTGCCCTTGCATAATTCAGTTTCCTTGGCATTAGAGAACAATGTTTTACTAAATGGTTTTTGAAGACAGTCCTACCCTTTTTAGCCATGCCAAAGTTCATCACTCCCTTTTGGCTGACTTAAATAAAATTCAAATCATTCTCATCCCTTTTTGTTGATTTGAACATTGAACTGAGGGAGCAAATTTATCAAAATAACCTTACCATAATCTTCCAAATAAACAAATTCTAAGATTGATATTCTAGAAAAAGTAGTTACAACATGCATGAGAATTGTATGAAGGGGCCAATAATATGAAATCAAGAGAGTAGGTTTTATCCATAATAGTCGGAATATTTTAACAACAACAACTAAGCCTTTTCTCATACTAGATGGGGTAGGCTACATGGATTCTTTGTTTCCACATAGCCCTTTCATAATTTGTAGAATCCATGATAAAGAATAATTTAAAAAGAATCATAAAAAAGGAAGGGCTAAAAGTTCCTAGCCAAAATCAATGGATGTGCATACCGTGAGGATAAGGCTCTTTTTAGAGTAGGGGAAGGACAAGGAAAACCTTAAAGATGAACTTTACAAACATCTTTACAAAGCATAAGGAAAACCACATCTATACATGCGTTCATCCGAATTGAAAACCAAACTTTATATGTTACTAATTAATTCCATTAAAGCAGTAAAAGTATGGATCCTTCAAGGTCACGTGAAACCAACCTTTGTCAGTCATTGAATCAACATCTCAAGCAATCACAGGAAAGCGTCTGTTGTCCCTCAATCAACTTATGCAAAAGTTGTTTATTATAAAAAAAACATTAGATTTTCACTTTCAAGGATCACATATTCTCAAGAAAACGTAAGTAACAAGAAGTACATGCTTCACATGTCCTTCGTTGGATTGGAACATTCTCCCTAAAGAAAGAATAACACGCACCAAAAGAAAATGGTTCCAAACCAAACCACGGGACTTAACCCACTTGCAAAACTATACCAATTTCTTTATCCGACATCTACTAAAAGATCACGTTTTGAGCCATAGTTCTTTACATTTTCCAACACATTTTGAAGGTTGCCTCATGCATACATCTTCCTTGCAATATTGAAATGTGTACCATGAAGACCACACATGATGAAAACTTCATCAACACAATACAACCAACAAAAAGGTTAATGAATTTTCCTATTTATGCTACATGTTTATCACGGTTGAGACATCTTTTCACAACCAGATATAGCTTTAAAACCTTAATACTACCATAGAACCTGTAATTGTTCTTGCACAACCATCTGCCCACAGCTTTCTTGTCCATTTGATCCAATCATTATCGCTTATATTTTCAAAGAATATTTTTCCATTTATAACTGCAATTCATATCCATATTTCAAAGTACTTTAGGTCATAAGCTCTTAACTCTATGTTCCAAACATAGAGGATTACCAAGGATTGCATAATATAGGAGTATCACTGGCTGTTTGAACTTTGAAGTATCAACACTATATGTTGCATTCTATGATGATTGTCACAAGGCACAGTTATTAGGTTCTTTAATATCAGAAGCTTGTACTGTTAGGTTGTACACCTACTACACAAGATATCGGTTGCATTAATTGTCAGCTCAAATATTTCACTTCAAACATCCATGATTAGTTTAACTGAGTAAGATATCAAATTCATGTTCATATTCCAAGGGACTTTTAATTTTATGAACAAAAGATAACCAGCAAAATCCTTGTGACAAGTTGACATTTTAATTTCCTTGATTCCCATTAAAATATAAATGAAAGAATAACAAAGTTTGCTATCTTCAGGAAGAGATACAAAGCATCAACGTAGAAAAGCATGTTGACTCTCAGACATGAATCAGAAAATAAAACACTGCAAAAGAAAAAGTTTCTGAAATAAAAAATAGCATGAATTTCTGAAACATCATAAACTCCAACATTTCTAAATGCAAATCAAGATATTACGATTTTTTGAAGATATTTCAAAATACCATTCAATATATCTTATGGCAGCTGTTAAAACCTACTTTTACAAACATTTAGATCTTAAGACGATTTATCTCCATCATGCTTATCAATGACCAGAATTAAAAAGTGTAACTACAAATATCAATTTTGCCTTTGTGTGATCTTAACCCCTACCGACACATGGCTAACCAAATGAACATTGGCGATATAATGAAACACCGTGCTCCTTACACCAGCACTAAGCTTAGATGAATTCGTCATGAACAATATTGTAAACAATTGCACAGGAAGATATTAAATAGGACTTAGAAATCTGTACCATATTCACCTATTTCTCGGTACCTATCACACCTTATCGTAAAGGTCACACCTCTTTTTGTTTTCCAGTTCAAGTCCTAGGTGTCAGGGAGACAGGATTTAAAACTTTAAAACATCCAAGTGTCAACAAATAGACCAAAAACAAGGTGATTAGTTTGTCGACGTCATATATACAAACCCCGCCTAAATGCAAAACAGCAAAAGTTAATCAGGAACGGCCAGAAAAATCACCAACCTCTTGAAGAATTTCATTCAACAGAATGCGTGGAAAGATCACAAACAGGAAAATGGAAAGTCGTCTGTAAAAGCAAGGACCAAACCGTAACAAGATGGACTAGAATTTCAGCGAAACAAGAGATAAAAACCAAAATTAAAACCCCAGAAAAGCGATTGTCTTTCATACGGAGAACGACAAATCACCCTTGAATCCGAAACAGAGCACGTATCAAACCCAACACATGATCATATTGAAGCCCAATATTTTTTCTTTTCACTTGCAACTCTCCTTCTTTGTCACAGAACCACGTCTGGAGGGACTAACGTCAGCATAAGGTACAGTAATCAGAAAATACAAAAGAAGAGATAGAAGGAGGCATATTCTGATCATCAAAAACAAATAATATGAGATTGTCTGACCATCAAAAATAAATAATAAGAGATTGGAAGAGACATATTTCGACCATCAGAAAGAATTACGAAGTCCCTGAAATAGGTGGATTCTGATCATTAAACTTTCATCCAAAATGGGTGATTGACACACAATTCCAACAACAAAGATCCATGGATGAAATAGAGGAAACGAACCTGACCCTTCACTTTGAGATTGATATGCGCCGATTGATCCGTAGACTTCTTGTCTTCCTCCTGTGTCGGGGCCGCTCCAGACATGGCGAAAACCCTAGCTTACTCTCCCTAAACCGGCCTTTCCTCTGTGTATGTGTGTGTGAGAGAGAGAACAAATTGGAAACCGGCGAGAAAGTGAGGGAAAATCGAGGAAAACCAGCAGCAGCCTCCTCCTTTATAAGGGTGGAGAGAATTTCCAAGAGAATCCAGCCGGAGATTGATACCAACTCTGCCTATGGCTCAGATCCGACAGTACACGAATCGCGAATGAAGATCGTACTGCCGAGAGGGTGTATCAGAAAGCGAACGTGGCGTGCAAAATGTGAAAAAGGACCCCTTTTATTATCCACACTTAAAAAAAAAAAAATCAGTTTCTCTCCTCTCACGCTCAATTCGAGGAAGGTTTCTTTCACCGTATCTCTTTACTATACCATCAACGTTTCATTTAGCTTTGTTACCTTGTTTGAAGTTTGAAACTTAATAATGCATATTCTTATAAATTTTATAAAAAAGGAAAAAGAATTAAGAACAAGAAAAATAAATCAAAATATAAAATTGATAACAAGAAAAAGAACAACAATAAAAGAAGAAGAAAAAGAGAATTAAAAAACATATAAGAAATAAAAAATAATATCAAGCTCTACATTTGAAACACGGTCCAAGCATGTCTCCCCAACGAAAGAGACACACCTAAACCACGTGTTGAGTATGGAATATGATCTCATTATTTCATTTTGATTTTGATAGAAAATGAAATCAACTCATCAAATAAATAATAAAAAATATATAAAATCAACGAAATACCCCACCAAATCACTGAAACACTAGATGATTCAATATCATGCATTTGATTTACCTTCACGTCATGGGATATCAAAGTAATTTTTAGATTTTAGCAAGGGTAAAATCAAAATCACGGTAAAAAAGAGTGTGGACAATAAAATGGGTGTGCGTGTATCAATTTTGAAAAAAGAGATTACTATTTGTATGCCCCTTTTACTACCCACACATCCCTGCTTGTGAAAATATCAAAAATATTAGTTTTTCTCTAAAATTTTCACATTTAATTCTTGCATTTCTTTTTCTTTACTTTGGTGACCAACATTTCGAAAAAAATAAAAGAAGAAAGAAGAAAAAACAAGTAGTAAGAGGTTAATTCTTCCAACTTTTTAATTTTTTTTTATATATTTGTGTTAATTTTTGGTACCTTTTTATTTTGATAAATATTTTATGATTTTGGGTCGTGGTTGGGATGCAACTCTCTTAATTGAGTGATACACTTAGGCTGCATCTCTCTCAAATGAGAGATGTATTTGTGTTGTGTCTCCCTCAAATGAGAGATGCGCTTATATTGCATTTCTCTTGTATTATAAATGTATATGCTTCACACCTTATATCTCTATATATTGTAGAATGTCAAATAACTCCAACGAAAGTATTTGTGATGGACTAAATTATGAAAAGATGATGATTGATGAAAACATTTCTACTACATAAATGTTATTTAAGTATTTAATATATACAATTTACAGCTTCTCTTTTTTTCCTCTTTTTTTGCATACATACATGATTGATGGCTCTTTGATACCTCCTATCTTTCCATCTTCACAATGATATTGATATGAAGTGTCAAGAATTGGGATCAATCATTCCACCCGCATATTGAGATGCATGTACAAATGAAAGGACCGGGTGATGATACCATACATGACATTAAGAATAATGATTAGATGTTCTTTGTATTTTGTAAATATACTTATTTTTTAATTTAACTCCGCCCATGTAAGGGATCACCCTTGCATTGCCGGTCCCAAGCCCGGATAAAGGAGGAGGGTTGTGTTAGGCTTCCGACAGTCAGCGTAAAACTTCGTCGGATTTTTATAACATTAATTACAAAAATTATGAGCATTGTTTTGGGGCGTTCCCGCCTAGTGACGTGCTGTAGAGCCCGAATGTAGTAAGAAGTAAGCAAGGGCCACTACATTTTCGCCCGAATGTAGTGAATCAATTGCAGAGAGGGTTCCTACATCATGGACGGGTGTGGGTAAAGAAGTTAGTCCCACTACATTGCCGCCCAAATGTAGTAAAAAATTTTCAGAGAGGGTCTCCGCATTTTGATTATGGACGGATGCGAGGGGTAAGGAAGCTAGTTCTAGATAATAAAATTCGTATTGGTTCTTGGAATATCGGAACATTATCGGGCAAGCTAATGGAGGTGGTAGATACTATGATTCGGAGAAAGATTCATATTCTATGTTTACAAGAGACAAAATGGGTTGGAGAAAAAGCAAAGGAGATAGAGGATATAGGTTTTAAATTATGGTACTCAGGTAAAGAAAAGGCTCGAAATGGAGTTGGTATTATCATAAATAAAGATTTAAAGGAGAGTGTAGTAGACATACAATGATATGGTGACCAAATCATGATGTTGAAATTAGTATTAAGAGCAGAGGTTTTGAATATAGTTTGTGCTTACGCACCCCAAGTAGGACTAGAAGATAGTATAAAGACAGTTTTTTGGGAAGAGTTAGATAAGGTGTTTCAAAAAATTCCACAAAGGGAGATGATTTGTTTAGGAGGAGATTTAAATGGACATGTCGGTAAAGAGGCATTAGGATATCAAGGGATTCATGGAAACTTTGGTTTTGGGGATATAAATGAGGAAGGTAGGGAGATTTTAAATTTTGTTATGGCATTTGATCTCTTTATAGTCAATACAATCTTCAAAAAATGAGATGAACATTTAATTACTTATAAGAGTGGCTTATCACAAACACAAATTGATTACTTTATTTGTAGAAAAAAAGATAGAGCGTGTTGTAAAGATTGTAAGGTAATTCTAGGAGAAAGCTTAACCACCCAACATCGACTTTAGTTATGGATTTACAAATAAAAAAATGGACAAAGAAGAAAAGAGTGCATCGAGCTATTCAGACTAAATGGTGGAACCTCAAAAGCAAGAAAGAAGATATATTTAAACAGAAAGTCCTTCAAGGAGATGTTTGGAATTATGTTGGCACACCCTGTGATATGTGGAACAATATGGCTATACATATTAGGAAAGTGGCGAAAGATGTGATAGGGGTATCTAAGGAAGGTGTACCGGCACAAAAAGAAACTTGGTGGTGGAGTGAAGTAGTACAAAATAAAATCAAGGCAAAGAGGGTACGTTACAAATTACATTATGCTAAGAAAACTAGTAAAACTTTAGAAGCTTATAAGAAAGCAAAGAAGGAAGCAAAAAAGGCCGTTAGTGAAGCAAAAGCTAAGATTTGGGAGGACTTATATAAAAAACTCAACTCAAAAGAGGGTGAAAGAGATATTTTTAGGATAGCTAGGGCTAGAGATAAGAAAACTAAAGATCTTAATTATGTTAGATGCATAAAAGATGAGGATGAAAAAATTCTAGTAGCAAATGATGATATAAGAAATAGATGGGAAAACTATTTTTATGATCTCTTTAATGAAAATAAAGATGTTAGTATTAGTTTAGGAGATTTAGCCAAGTCAGAAAAGTATATAAACCACAATTTCTACCGACGTATTCAAAAGAATGAAGTCAAATAGGCTTTTAAACATATGAAGGGTGGTAAATCAGTAGGACCAGATAATATTCCTATAGAAGTTTGGAAAATACTAGGAGAAATAGGAATCACTTGGCCCACAAGACTATTTAATGAAATATAGAAAAACCAAAAGATGTCCTAGGAATGGAGAGCAAGTACACTTATACCCATATATAAGAACAAGGGAGACATTCAAAATTGTGTGAATTATTAAGGTATCAAGTTAATGAGTCATACTATGAAGTTATGGGAAAGAATTATTGAACGTAGGTTAAGACAAGTATCAAGTACAACAGAGAATCAATTTGGATTTATGCCAGGCAGATCTACTATTGAAGCGATTCACCTTTTGAGACGTCTTATGGAACATTTTAGAGCAAAAAAGAAAGACCTTCACATGATATTTATTGATCTAGAAAAAGCTTATGATAGGGTACCGAGAGATATTCTTTGGAGAACTTTGGAAAAAAGAGGTATCCCATTGACATATATTAACCTTATAAGAGACATGTATGATGGTGCAAAAACATGTGTGAGAACTCATGAAGGAACGACAAACTTCTTTGAAGTTAATATTGGGTTACATCAAGGATCAACTTTAAGTCCATACTTATTTATAATGGTGATGGATGAGTTAACAAAACATATTCAAGATGAAGTACCTTGGTGTATGTTATTTGCAGATGACATTGTATTAGTGGAGTCGTCTAAGGAAAAAGTTAATAGAAAATTGGAACTATGGAGAGAAACATTAGAAAGCAAAGGCCTCCGACTTAGTAGAACAAAGATAGAATATATGGAATGTAAGTTTGATCATTTGGTTACTTCAGAGGACTTAGAAATTAAAATTGACACACATTGCATTCCCCAAAAGGAAAATTTTAAATACCTAGGGTCAATTTTTCAGAGTGATGGAAGAATTGATGGAGATGTTACACATAGAATTAATGCTGATTAGTTAAAATAGAGAGGAGCATCAGGTATTCTTTATGATAAGAAAATACCATTAAAATTAAAAGGTAAATATTATAGAGCAGCAATTAGGCTTGCCATGTTTTATGGTTCTGAGTGTTGGACAATTAATCATCAACATGTACAAAAGATGTCTGTGACAGAAATGAAGATGTTGAGATGGATGAGTGGTCATACAAGAAAAGACCGTATACATAATGAGGTTATTAGAAACAAATTAGGAGTGGCACCAATAGAAGATAAAATGAGAGAACATCATTTAAGATGGTTTGGACATATAGAAAGAAGATCAAAAGAAGAACCAGTAAGAAGGTTAGAAAAACTAAATTTGGAAAGTATTAAAAGAGGTAGAGGACGACCACAAAAGTGTTGGAAAGAAACAATAAAGAATGATCTAGCTTATTGGGAGTTAACTCCTAACATGGCACACAATAGGGATATGTGGAAACAAAGAATCCATGTAGCCGACCCCGTCTAGTATGGGGAAAGGCTTAGCTGTTGTTGTATACTTATTTTTTAATTTAAATGAATTCATTATTTCAATTCATTTATATCCAATTATGCATTGTTTGAGCTTTGTGCAAGTGAAGAACAAGGAACCAAAATGTCATTTATTACAAATGTTATTTATATATACATATAGTGAATAATACAAAAGAATATCCCCCAACCCTCAGATACAATGTATAAACCAGTGCATGGATTATAGGCACCCCGAGCTCATTCATCTGATATCGTCTCATCAAATATCATCAAGCGATGTGCTTGTTGGCAACACTGCTCATATATCTATATCAACTATAGCAATATAAAGTCACCTTACAAAGGTCATGCAATGCGCTCTAAATGTTATAAAGCTTGTGTTAGTGTGACACATACAATGGTAAGACATTGGTACAAGAAAATAATTACAAGTAACACTAATAATATCATTCAATCAAAACAATGTTAAAGACCAACCTAATGTAGACAAATATTAATTTATCAATATGAAGTATGATTCATTGTGTTGACTAGCTGGAAGAGGATGAGTTGGACACAACTTTGACGAAATTTCTCAAAATAAATCAATACATCTAAGTAATGTATCACTCCATGTAAAACTCATCGTATTTATGAGGATATGTTGTTGCGAAACTAAAGTGTTGAAACTCAAAATAGTGTAAGCATTATGTCTCCCAAATGGTGTTATGTTACAAAAATTATACCTTATATGCATGAAGCTTTGTTAGTCTATTTGTAACAGATGGATTTATTGGCGCAACTAGGATGTCTTGATAGCAATCAAATTATTGAACTACTCGATATGACATGTACGGTTGCACAATATCCAAACATTGAATGCATATATTGTATATTGACAACTTATATATATTATAATCTAAAAATTTTACACAACAATATGGTTGTAATTCAATTTGTATTGCATAAAAGGAAAAATAAAAACGTATAACATCATATATAAATAAAATAGATAGTTGCAATTTGATAATTTACCTATTCTATTGTCATCAAATCCTATTTTTTATGATACTTAGCAAGCCAATCGATAGGAGAATATTTGTGATAAACATTTCTCATCCACCTACTTGCTTGTGATTCTCTATCAACCCATTTCTCATAAGCTAGTTTGCTTTAGCGATATAAGGAGAAGTTTTCAAATTTAGTAGGAACAAAAATGGAATCACACAAATAATAAATGTATGGATAGTAAATGGTTATGCACATACCAATTTTGGTGAAAAAATTATTAATAAGTACGCACCACCTCTCTTATTAAGCACACACCCTATTTTCCTTTTTACTATTGTTTCCATATACTTTCTCCTACTACTTAATAGGGTTGCTTCTCATATCATCTACCATTGTCACATTACAATATGCCTCATTTTTGTGCATCTTCTCTTAAAGACGCCTCTTTTTTATGCATCTTCTCTTACAGAGAAATGTAATATCATAGCTTCTCCTCTTATGAGAAGATGTGTTAGGTGCACATCTTCTTTTACTAAATGTACACTTCTTTTTACTAAAACACTCTTTTTCTTAAAAAAATGCCCAAATACTCATCATCTCATCCCATCACATTTCCAATCCTCTTTTAATGGAAACTTCATCTAGGCCTTCTTTTGTCATTCTTTTTTTGTCCATCATTCTTCTCCATTGTACCTCCCATTCTATTTTTTCTTTCCACCATAACCAGTGCTCTCCATCGTCATTGGTTATTGTCCACCATCACCTTATTGGAAAGAGCGGTAAGGGCTCTCATACCTTTTTTTCTACTTTTGACCCTCTTTGTAACACGGAGACGCATCAAGGGAGTGTCTTGTTTTGATAAGAGATGTTGCATTGATGTATCTCCTTATTGTAGGAGACGTTTCAGGGCATCTTTAATTAGTAAGAGATGCCACCTCGGGTCATCTCTTATTGGTTAGAGACGTGTTGAGATAATTGTATATATGTGATGTTAATGTCTGTCAATTCATTGTGGATGTCAAATTATTCAAGTAATATAGACATGTCCAGTTTTGGTTAGCTCATAACCTAGAACCGTAACTATAAATTCTGGGTCAATTCCAATTTGAGTTTGGAATTGCCTAGGTAATCTTATTAAAAATATTTTTTTAAAAAAAATACCAAAATCACCAATTTGGAATTGTTGATTCCCATTATAGAAAAGGTGAAATTGGAATTGGGCTGGGTGAACCCCAGTTTCACTGGTTTTGGGTCCAACCGGTTCGGTTTTGATTGGAACCACCAGGCCAGTTAGGAACTAGTCATGTCTAAAGTGACGATTGAAAAGCAATTACAGTTGTTAATTGTGAGGAAGATGAAATTGACTATTCACCAATGTTTGAAACTAATATGATATTTTGGAACCGACAATAGTTGCTTGACTATGCAAGAGAAGTTGAGAAGCACTTTAACATTGTTCTTATAATTCTTTATTTAAAAGAGAATAATGTTAGAGATAAGATATGACTTGGATGTGAAAAAAGTATTGTGTACACAAGTAGGGAATGTATGGATGAAGAAAGCAACCAATTTACTAGTATAAAATAGGTAATTAAAGGAGATGGTAAAAGTGATAGTTCATGGAGATTATCGGTCATTAATGGAACATATAATCTCTTAGGATTATATCTCGAGGGGCATGCATATGCATGCATGTTGACTAATGTTGAATATTGTAGATGTTGAAAATTTCACTCCAAGTCTATGTAGAGACTTGAAACAGGAATTTCAATTCTACTTCGTGCACGAGCGTGCCAGCTAGTTTTATAACTAGCAAAGTGTGTAAATCAAATCTTACTTAATTAGCGATTGTGGCTAAGCGGGTTCTTTTCGCTTTAGGACTTCTTCAACCGACGCTCAAGGGTCAGCCTAAGTGCTTAGGAATTTTACGTGCATAGGTGATAGACTCCAATTCACATGAAGATGATGCGTTTTTGCTAAGAAATAATATATGCACTTAGTTTAAAGCTTGAAATTTACCAAGTTCTGAAAAACATAAACTCATCTTGTTTTCAAAAATTGTTCCTGATTTTTTCTTGGTAGTCTAAGGATCTCCAAAATTCATAAAACTTTTAAAGGACATTTCCTAATGTATTGGGATCCTAAATCACCTTTTGTCTTGAAATTTTAAGATAACAAATTTACAAAATTAAATCAGGAATTAGACCTGATTTCGCAGTTTTAGGACATTCTGTTACAGAAATACAAAGGCTCAAAGAATCCTCTATATCTCGGTGTATAAAATTTCAAATGTTATGATTTTAGTCTTTTTCGAAAGCTATAGATATCAGCTTTCTAATGAGACTAATTTCATCAAATTTGAATTTCTACAGATAGAGATATAGAACTTTTACGAAACTCCTATTGTAGGAAATCTAACTGTGTAGAAAACAAAAATGGATTTATCTGACATTTCTCAATTTTATTCATGGGCTTGCACAGTCCTAAAATTCTTGCAACTTTTATTTTTAGTGGGTTAGTGTGTGTAGGTATTGTGCCTAAAATTTTAGCACATTTAGATCACAAACCAAAAAATTAAAATTGAAACAATCAAAGTATGCAGATGCTGAAAAAACAGAGTTTCGTTTTTTAGAATATACATGAATGTATACTCACTTGAATTTAAATTGCAACAACCCAACAACACTAAGCAAATTACTGAAGGAAAATGAATGAAAATATGTATCTTACCTTAAGCATAGAGGGGGTTAGAGAATATAGAGTGTTTTATAGAATATATTGGAGTATAATAAAAAAACCAAACACATAAAGTGCATAAGTAAGAGCAGAAAATTTACAACACATCTACTTCTTATTACAACATGGGGGGAGACAAGGCTCCATTAATACAACCCCTTTCAAATTGAATAGGAAGAAGAGATGTGTAAGATTTAAAGATTTAGAAATACTTACAAAATTTCTGCAAGAATCAAACCTCTAAGATGTAATTTAGCCGACCTTGCTCTCTTGATTCACTATCTCACTCACGATTCTCTCTAAGTGTAGCAACCCTTAGCCTAGAAACTAACCCAATTCCCCTCACTCCACTCTTCCCTCAGCAGCCGACGACATACCTAGGTGCAACCTTCCCTTGGAAGCACTCTCTCTTGTTGGCCCTTTCCTCTCTTTTCTCCCAAGATACCAAGATGCAAAACACCCACCCCCTTGGCCCTATTTATAGGCTAAGGGGGACTGCTTCTAGGGCCTTCCTTGGGGTGGGCCTCACATGGCCCATATTCAGCCCCAAGGTCCAACTATGTAGTCCCTCTTTAGGTGATATAGACCAGCCCCATGTGGGCTGGTTCTTGAATTCATTGGGCGCGTCTAGCCCTAGCCGAGTGAACCCAAGTGGTCGGTTAGGCATGATCAACTCCTTGTACATTGGCTTGATTCATGTTGATATGTTGTCTAGATGTAGTTTTGATAATCCTTCAAAATTGACACTTTCAAGTCCAATTTATTTTATTTTGTAAAGTCGGTCAGTCTTGGCCCTTGATTTGAAGTGAAGTAGCCCTTGATTTGAAGTGAGCCAACCCTTGATTTGAAGTGAACCAATCCATCTTATCCAAACGGTATCTTTGATCCATTTTGATATGCTTTGCTGATGGCCCACCTAACTTGATTTGTTTGAAGAAGATAGGCCTGTGACCTAGTTCATCCCTTCGCTTTCGGACTTGATCTCAATCTTGAATTGGATTGGGTCTTCACTCGTTTGTCTAATTTGCTTTGAATGATATGGACTTTTTAACTTAAATTTAAAACCTTTATTTTGAAGTATTTCTAAAGGATTTGAACTTTAAAAAAAGGTTTTAAATTATTTGAATTTTTGAAATCTGGAGTTTGAAAAAAAATTGATTTTTGGTGTTACAGATGCCCCTCTTTCACATTAATCCAAATTTATTTGGATAATGGCAAAGAAGAAAACATCATTTTTTATTTACTTCCCAAATTATTCTTGAGAATATAAATCATCCTTGATTTCACAAAATCCTTTTTCTTGGATTATAGAAGAGGGGATACCTACACTGGGTGTTAGTCCTAAGTATGATCATGTATGAATGACTTCGAATGCATGCATGCATGGTGTGGGTGATGTAAATGGAGTGTGAGATTTTAGAGACTCAATTAATAGATGAATGAGCTTGAGGGGAAGCCTATGAAGGTCGGCTGCCTCTAGTAGAATAATCTCATGCCGTTTTGATATCTCGGGTTTTCATAATTCATTTTCAAAGGAAACTCCTTTTAGTTTATATCAAAAGAACTTTCGGTTTTTCATATTTTCCCCCATTCGGGTTTTAATACCCACTACTTAGCAGAGGTTTTTGTAAAAAAATTTGGAAAACATTTCAAAATTCTATTTCCCACACAATAAAGTCTAATTCTCAAACAAAATGAAATCCAAATAAGTAGATTATATTCCTACTTTAGGATTTTCGTGAATAAATCTTTCTCCATTGGGATAAGTTGTAGGGATATGAGAAAGAGTTACCACGATCCCTTTTGAGGCATCCCGTGGTTTAAGGGAAAGAGACGGAAAATTGTTCTTTTGATATTTTTTTCTTTTCAACATGGAAAGCCTCATTTTCTTTTTCTTTTTGAAGGATTTTTTTTCATATTCCTTCTTTTTTTCATTTTCTTTTTCTTTCAAAGAAAAGACCTCTTTCGAAAGAAGTTTTGTATTCCCTCTTTCTATTTGAATGAAGACCTCTTTTTAGAGGAGTTTTTGTATTCTCTTTTTTGATTTTTAATACTTTTCCTCTTTAGAAAGAGAAGTAAAATGGGGGAAACTTATCCCTTCGGTTACTTGATTTAACCAAGATCATCCTATTTCATAATAACATCTACCACTTAAAAATATTTTGCTATATTGAACAAGGTTCTATTTTATAAGCCAAAGATTTTTGAAATGTTACCACATAATATTGAAAACTCTACTTTTCATAAAGCATCAATTCCCTTATTTAGGGTCATATGATCAACCTTAATCCTTCTTTCAAGAAGTTCAAAGGAGATTCATTTTAAAAATCTTTTCGAAAGAAATTTAACATAAACCCTATACATAATATTTTTTTAGGTATTGAACATTTATAGGGTCTACTAAATTTCTACCCTCAACATCAATCAACCAATATGCATTGTTGGTAGTTGTTCCTCTCACAACATAGGGACCATCCCACTTGGGTCGCCACTTTTCAAATGGATGGGGGCCACGATGGTGGATGGTTTTCAATACAAGGTCTCTCACTTTGAAGTAGCGAGCCTTTATATGCTTTTCATATTGTCGGGCTATCCTTTGCTAGTATGCATGTGTGTGATCCATAGCAAGAAGCCTTTTCTCATCTAACAAATCAAGCTCAGCTATTCTAGCATGTTGTAAAGTCTCTAGTGGCAGGTTGAGTGCAAGTGATGTATGGAATGAATGCAACTTTGTATGAATGAGGAGTATGACATTTGTACCATAGATCAACTCGAATGGTGTGGCATTTGTGAGTGTTCAGATGGAAGTTATATTAGCCCATAAGGTTTCATCAAGCTTCTTATGCCATGTCCTACCCTTCTTTAAGGTTTTCTCAATGATGCTTATGAGAGTCTTGTTCGTGGCTTCGGCTTGGCCGTTGCCTTGAGGGAGTAGGGCGATGAGAAGTGTTGGGTTATGCCATAGGTGTTACATAACTTTTTCATCTTTTCATTCTTGAAGGGTATGTCATTATCAGAAACTAGGTCTCTTGGAACTCCAAATCGAGCCAAGATATTTTTCTTAATGAATGTCACTACATATTGTCCTTGAACATTTGCCAAGGAGGTAGCTTCAACCCATTTAGAAAAATATTCAGTGGCTGCTAATAAAAACTTATGTCCATTGGATGCAATTGGGGAGATTGGTCCTATGATATCAAATGCCCACATAGCGAAGGGCCATAAGCTTACAATGGAATGCAAGGTGGATGATGGGATATGAATGGCATATTCATGCACTTGACATTGATGACATTTCCTAACATGATTATGACAATCTTGCTTTAGGGTGGACCAAAAATAATCGACCTTAAGTATTTTCATGACCATCATATTTGTATTAATATGGCCTCCACATTCTCCATTGTGGAACTCATGCATTATGGTCCTAGCCTCATCAAGGTCTACAAATTTCAACAAGATGCCGATAAAACTCTTTTTGTAAAGAACCCCTATCAAAATCACATATCGGGTTGAAATTTTTCGAATCAAAGCTTAATCCTTGGAAGAAGCAAATTCGGGAAATCCTTCATTTTTCAAAAAGTTTTTAATGTCATAAAACCAAGGTTTTTCAATTGAATTTTGGTTATTTTGGTAAATCTCTAAATCGTGAGTGGATGGAGTGGTGAGTGTCAAATTTTTAAGGATCGGGTTCCCATGATCGGATCGACCCTTAGAGATGAACCTAGGGATGAGAAGGCATCTGCTATGGTGTTGTCCTCTCTTCCTATGTGAGTGAGTGTGCATTATTTGAAAGAATTGACTAATCTAGTGGCCAATTCATGATATGATAGAAGTTTTTCATTTCTGACTCGCCAAATTTTCGAAACTTGGTTTATAACAAGTAAGGAATCTCCAAAGACTTCAATACATGATGCCCCTAGATTTTTCAAAAATTTTAGGTCTTGTATGAGTGCTTCATACTCGACCATATTATTTGAATATTCAAAATCTAGTCGAATGACAATGGGTATCTCTCCTTTTTCAGGGGATATGAGGATGACTCCTAACACCTGCCCCTTGTTGATTCCTTGCCCCATCAAAATACATTTTTCATACTTGATTTTTATTAAAACAATTTGCTAAAACATGGTTTTTGAAATTCGTTTGAAAATATGCCCACATCGAGCATTTCATCAAGTATGGGATATGTATCTTCAAGAGGCATTTCATCGAGGATTTACCAAATAAGTTTTCAATCTTTCAAAAACCTTTTGACAATCATCATCCCATTCAAATTTCACCCCTTTTCTTAAAAGACAATTAAAAGGTTCACATCTTATTGCTAAATTGGAGATAAATCTCCTTATTGCAAAGATTCAATGTGTGCATCGGGTTTTTTATTTTACCAAAAGATCATCCACATATACTTCCAAGAGCTCATGGATTTAATCATAGAAAATGATAGTCATGGATCTTTGGTATGTGGCACCGGTATTTTTCAAACCAAATGGCATAATCGTGTAATAGTATGTGCCCCAAGGTGTAGTAAAAGCGATTTTTGCCTGATCTTTTGGTGCTAACTTGATTTGATTATAACCCAAATAACCATCCATAAAAGAAAACATTTCATGATTTGCAGTGCTATCCACTATCAAATCAATGTTTGGAAGAGGAAAATTATCTTTTGGAGTGGCTTTGTTCAAATTTCTAAAATCAATGCAAATATGAATTTTTCCATTGGATTTTCGAACCACAACAATATTTGAAAGTCATTCTGAATAAGAATGAGTTTTATAAATCCGTCTTTTAAAAGATCTTCTAAACCCTTTTTCACTTGGGAGAGAACATCGGGATGTATTTTCCTAAGCTTTTGCTTTATGAGTTTGACATTGGGTTCTAAGGATAGATGATGCTCCATAATTTTTGGGTCTAGACCCGGCATGTCTTAATAAGTCCATACAAATACATCAACATAGGATTTCAAGAATGCAATGAATGGTGCTTTTTCATGCTCATGCAAACATGCACCTATCTTGATACACTTTGGATTATACTCACTCCCTAAGTTGATTTATACAAAATCCACTCTTATGAAATTTGATGACTTTTCCAAGTCAAGGATTTTATGAAATTCGGGATGCTCGGAGGTTTAATCTTTCTCATGGATGAGGGGATCTTCCTCTCTTTTTTTATCATTCTCAAGCACTTTAATTTCTAGGAAAGTGCTAGGCAGTAGAGTGGAATTGTGGATGACAATTTGACACGATTTTGGTTTAGGTATATGCACAATTTTTGAAGAACCCGAAAATGAGATTTGTACATTGCCAATATTTTATAATTTTTAATTTTTTCAATTTTTTGTCTTTTTCAAAACAAAAGATAGGAGGATGAACATAAAAGACCTTCTTTTTGGTATTTTCAAATTTTTCAATTTTTTTGGCTTTTTGCAAGTAAAGAGAAGGAACATAAACCACATTTTTTTTAGAATTTTCAGGTTTTCTAATTTTTTGGCTTTTTGCATACAAAGACTAGGAGAGGGAATATAAATCATACTCTTTTTAGAATTTTCAGATTTTTTGAATGTTTTTGGGTTTTGAGGATTTTTAATTTTTTTTTGCTTTTGCAAATATATATATTTTTTAGATTTTCAGATAAGGAGGGGTCTTCCATCAAACCTACAAAGAAAACACCATGGATTGGACTCCAAACAAGAGGTCTAAGTCATAGGTCTCAGTTTTAGGAGGTTCTAGGGCACCCTTGACCCAAGTGGTCTTAGGTGGTGGTTTCGGGGGTATGGATAAGGTATAGCCTAATCCATATCGACTTGTGTTAGGACTAGGTAAGATTAGCTCTACACGACCTTGGTTATGTATCCCTAAACCTTGATAAGGTGTGTATCCCATGTTCAACATCATGTTCCAAGGCCTTTTGAGTTTTAATTTGTTTTTGTATAATGGATGGCCTTGGAACTTGGTGTCATCCATATCATGCACATACACACTCTTAGGCTTGGGTAGGGGTTTAGAGATATGGGTAATAGATGACTTGGGCTTCCCTAGGACGTACACGACCCTAGAGGAAAGGGCTTCACTCGGGCATGGCTTGGGCTACCCTTGGATGCACACGACCCTGTTTGTTTTTTTGGTTTTCCTAAAAGATGAATGACTCCTAGGTGAGGGTTGACTAGGGAAATTTGGCACGACTTGCTCATGGGAGGGATGACTTGATATGCAAGAGAAATTCTAGATTCTCTTGAGTTGTGGTTGGTTTTCTCCTAAAATCACCATTACTTGGTTTTCATATAGGATTTTTAAACACTTATGGAATGTAGAAGGCACAACCCGGAGGCTATGAATCCATGATTTTCCTAACAAAAGGTTATAATGAGGGTTTATGGTCTTTCTAACTCATCCTCTGTAAACACGCTAGGAGCCTTAGCACATCTTGAGGAAACCAAGAAGGATAAGGACTCGGGAGTTATGGAGGAGTTAACCTTGGCCATTTCAAGGATTCCTTCTAAGACTTGTCTATGTCTAGGTGATGTTTGGATCAACTATAGGATAGACATATTTATGAGAATTTTAGAAAGGTGTAGTTCAAAATAATAGGGGGTTAACACCATATTTTTACCCTTATCCATGCCATGAGATGCATTAGGGATGCATGCTTTTAAAGGACCGGGTATAACGACCACTTCCTTGCTAGATTTTTTAGCTAAGTGTGGGGTTGATAGATCCTCCCAGACCTAGTCACCTTGTCCACACCTTCCCTAAGGCTTGTTCCTATCTTAGCTCTATTTTGATGTTTTGGAGCACCACGGATTTCTAATAATGCTATATCCGGGAGTGAGACTCTAAGCGCTCCCCGGATCACTACTTGCTTGGCTTTTTTTATTACGAGAGTAAGTGGTGTGTGGCAAGTAGTGTGTATCATATGCAATGCATGATCCATTCCATTAGCCATGAGTGAGAGAAGGTGTATCTCTTTTCTCTTCCAATTGGTGTTTGTGTGGTTGGCGAAGGGTTCTTTTAAAATTGCTTGGGAGGACTCTAGTTCCTCTCTTGCTCTATCAAGTCCTCTATCTTATTTAAGAGTGCAAAACATTTATTTATATCATGACCCTTAAGCCTATGATACTTTAAAACTCGTTTAAAAATTTTCTTTTTGGGGGTGTCCCTTCGGGAAGAGCAGGGAGGGTGACCATTCCTTGGGCTAGTAGGAGGTCTAGGACTTCCGTGATTGGTTGTCCTAATGGGGTGAACTCCCTCCTTTTGAAATTCTTTTGTAGTTTTTTGACATGTTTTTGTTCAAGTTTCTTAGAAAGGTCAGTGGGGCTTGATTCCACACAGACATTTGTAACTTTTTGGGGTTTTGTCCCATTGTCCACCATGGGTTGCCCATATGCCCTTAATTTTTCAAAACAAGTCTTTTGAAATGTTCTCTCCTTCCACAAATCTTTATAAATCCTCTTTTTCAAATTGGCTTCCAATATGTCGGGGAAACTAATAAATCCATTTCATTGAATCATTTTTCTTCTTGTAAGCACGATATAAGCCATATATGGTTTTCTAACTCATCCTCCGTAAACACGATAGGGGCCTTAGCACATATCGGGAAAAAAAAGAAGGATAAGGACTTGGGAGTTATGAAGGGGTTAACCTTGGCCCTTTCAAAGATCCCTTGTAAGACTTATCTATGTTTAGGTGAGGTTTAGATCAACTATAGGATAAACATATTTATGGGAGTTTTAGAAAGGTGTAGTTCAAAATCATAGGGGGTTAGCACCATGTTTTTACCCTTATCCATGTCATGAGATGCATTAAGGATACATGCTTTTGAAGGGCCGGGTATAACGATCACTTCCTTGCTAGAATTTTTAGCTAAGTGTGGGGTTGATAGATCATCTCAAACCTAGTCACCTCGCCCACACTTTCCCTAAGGCTCGTTCCTATCTTAGCTCTATTTCGATGTTTTGGAGCACCACAGATTTCTAATAATGCTATAGCCGGGAGTGAGACTCTAAGCGCTCCCCAGATCACTACTTGCTTGACTTTTTTTATTACGAGAGTAGGTGGTGTGTGGCAAGTAGTGTGTATCGTATGCAATGCATGATCCATTCCATTAGCCATGAGTGAGAGAAGGCGTACCTTTTTTCTCTTTCCATTGGTATTTGCGTGGTTGGGAAAGGGTTCTTTTAAAATTGCTTGGGAGGACTCTAGTTCCTTCCTAACATGGAGCCTTCCTTGCTCTATCAAGTCCTCTATCTTATTCAAGAGTGCAAAACATTTATTTATATCATGACCCTTAAGCCTATGATACTTACAAAACTCGTTTAAAAATTTCCTTTTTGGGGGTGTCCCTTCGGCAAGAGCAGAAGGGTGACCATTCCTTGGGCTAGCAGGAGGTCTAGGACTTCCGTGATTGGTTGTCCTAATGGGGTAAACTCCCTCCTTTCGAAATTCTTTTATAGTTTTTTGACATGTTTTTGTTCAAGTTTCTTAGAAAGGTCGGACGGGCTTGATTCCACGGAGACATTTGTAACTTTTTTGGGTTTTGCCCCATTGTCCGCCATGGGTTGCCCATATGCCCCTAGTTTTTCAAAACGAGTCTTTTGAAATGTTCTCCCCCTCCACAAATCTTTATAAATCCCTTTTTTCAAATTGGCTTCGAAGAGTGAAGCCTTTTTTTATCAATTTGTGAAATATTGAGATTTCGCTTAGGGAGAGAAGTGCTTTTAAATTTGTTTTGAAGTTTTTAAGGATGAGTATTACTGCACACCCTTCTAAGATGGACTCTCGTACTTATCCCAATAGTGACCTCCACCTCATGATGAATGCATGGGCATCCTCGTTGGGTGTTTCTTAATATCCCTTAAAGTGTTGAAGGTGGGAGTAACTCTTCAAAGGTAGCAAATTGACTTGGATTGTAGGAAGTCAACCACTTTGAAGCATTACCTTTAAGGGAAAGGGGAAACTAATAGATCAATTTCATTGAATCAGTTTTCTTCTTGTAAGCCCTATGGGCGAAGAGTTGAATACGGGATCTAGGATCCCCACTTCTATCTTACCGATATAAATTCGGTATATCATCATCACTATCGGTTTGGTAGTCGGATGGTAAAAAGTCTGATAGTGCATATAATTTTTTCTCCTTAGTTTGGCCTCTCAACAATTGTTGTAGGGCCTTTTATATCTTTCAACGTAAAGGATTCGTATTCCTTTCCCCCTTCTACTATCAAGGTCTCTTTGAGCTTCTTAGATAGACTTGATCTCTTGTGAGCTCTCGCTTGTTTCCCATGAGAATAACATGATTCCACCGCCTCGGCTTCTTGGCTTAGGGTGACAATCTTTTCTCCTAAGAGTTTGAAATCTCTTATAAGGGAAACAAGTGATTCTTCTCTATTTTTGTAATATGTTTTCGAAAGCCTTTTTGAAAGAGGACTTGAGGAGCAAGAAGCCCGACTCGACACTTCACACAATCTATATAAACTAGACATGCTTTTGAGATAAGAAAGCCTATGCACAAACTGAAAATTAACACCACGACTTTGAAAAGCTTGAAAAATTTTCACCTAATCTTGAAATTCCTCAAGACTCGAGTTTCATCGAGCGTGCCAATTTTGTAGACGTTGAAAATTTCACTCCAAGTCTATGTAGAGACTTGAAACAAGAATTTCAATTCAACTTCATGCACGAGCATGCCAGCTAGTTTTCAAAAACTAGCAAAGTGTATAAATCAAATCTGACTTAATTGGCGATTGTGCCTAAGTGAGTTCTTTTCGCTTTAGGCCTTCTTTAACCGATGCTCAAGGGTCAACCTAAGCGCTTAGAAATTTCAAGTGCATAGGTAATAGACTCCAATTCACGTGAAGATGAGGTGTTTTTGCTAAGAAATAATATGTGCACTTAGTTTCAAGCTTGAAATTCACTAAGTTCTGAAAAAAAGAAAAGATGTGTAAGATTTAAAGATTTAGAAATACTTACAGAATTTCTGCAAGAATTGAACCTCTAAGATGTAATTCGGCCGACTTTGCTCTCTTGATTCACTATCTCACTCACGATTCTCTCTAAGTGCAGCAACCCTTAGCCTAGAAACTAAACCAATTCCTCTCTCTACTCTTCCCTCAGCAGCCCACGACCTTCCTAGGTGAAACCCTTCCTTGGAAGTACTCTCTCTTGCTAGCCCTTTCCTCTCTTTTCTCCCAAGATGCCAAGATGCAAAACACGCCCCCTTGGCCCTATTTATAGACCAAGGGGGGTTGCTTCTAGAGCCTTCCTTGGGGCGGGCCTCACATGGCCCATATCCAACCCCAAGGTCCAACTATGTGGTCCCTCTTTAGGTGATATGAACCAGCCCCATGTGGGTTGATTCTTGACTTCATTGGGCACGTCTAGCCCTAACCGAGTGAACCCAAGTGGCCGGCTAGGCTTGATCAACTCCTTGTGCAGCTCGCCTTCTCTTGGCTTGATTCATGTTGATATGTTGGCTGGATATAGCTTTGATAATCCTTCAAAATCGACACTTCCAAGTCCAATTTATTTTACTTTGTAAAGTTGGTCAATCTTGGCCCTTGATTTAAAGTGAACCAACCCTTGATTTGAAGTGAACCAATCCATTTTGATATGCTTTGCTGATGGCCCACCTAACTTGATTTGTTTGAAGAAGATAGGCCTCTGACCTAGTCCATCCCTTCGCTTTCGGACTTGATCTCGATCTTGAATTGGATTGGGTCTTCACCTATTCGTCTGATTTGCTTTGAATCACATGGGTTTTAACTTAAATTTAAAACCTTTATTTTGAAGTTTTTCTAAAAGATTTGAACTTTAAAAAAAAAAGTTTTAAATCATTTGAATTTTTGAAATCTGGAGTTTGAGAAAAATTTTGATTTTGGGCGTTTACAAATCTGAAGTAATCAACGATATAACAAAAAGTCATTATAAACCAAAACATATACTATTTCATATTAAGCAACGAGATGACTCAAATGTGTTCACGGTGAGGAAAATATAATAAAATGATTAGATTTAAAAAGAAAAGACGAGTTGTCAATAAATTTTATATCAACTACTATATCAAATTGACATTGTACAAGATATTGTAAGCTACCTAGGACTAATTATATTGGTGATATTGTTTTTTCTAATCCATCCTCACTTTAGTTGTTACGCTTATTTATGAAAGTTATGTAGTTTAATTATACCTATAAGATTAATAGGTATAAGATGCCTTTCTTGTAAGTTGTTTGATTTGTATCAACCCATAAGAAATTTTCTAAAGCATTTGTTTTTAAGAGTAGAGAAAAAGAAGATAATTATATGTAAGTATTGTGACTTGTTAGGGAGTTATTTTCTCAAACAAACTCCTAATTGTAATATGTACATATCATGAGTTAGTATTAATGAATGCAATTGAGAATGTTTTTTTCGAGGTGACACATCTTTTATGCAAACCCACATTAAAAAAAATATTGAAGAATATATTATTCTATAAACAAGGACACATCTTATATTATATTATTATGGCACACATACTACTAACATGTATCAAGGGCATATTTAAATGGATATTGTAAGTGCTTTGCAAGCGAGACCATTGAAAGAATTATCAAAGAGGTACATGATGATGTATTTATAATTTTAAATGATGAATCCTGTGATATATCTAATAAAAAGCAAATAATAATAGTGTTAAGGTACATTGATAAGGATGAACATATTATTGAATGTTTACTGGGTTTAGTGTATGTTCATTCTACTATAATGATATCACTTATGACAATTATGATGCAGATGTTCGCTAAAGTTGGATCAAGTGTTAGTCGATTATGAGGTCAAAAGTATGACAGAGTAAGTAATATAAAAAGTGAGTTTAATGGATTAAAATCGTTAATATTAATATAAAAGGTGAGTTTATTGTTTTGCACATCAATTCCAATTAGTTGTTATAGTAGTTGTTGAGAAACATAAAGAAGTCAACTTTTTGACATCATGCAATTGTGAATTGCGTTAGAGGTCAATGTAAATGCCTTGAGAAACTTAAAGAATTAGAACTTGATAGAGTTTATAAGAAATTCAAACTTGGATATATTGGAAGTGATAAATGATTAAATCAACTCCTTGGAATTAAAAGGGTTGGAGACACATGTTGGGGCTCAAATTGTTATACTTTGTTGAACTTAATTACAATGTTTCAATCTATTGTGAATGTGCTTTATATTATCAGTGATGATGATATTAAAGATAAAACTTAGAATTGGTGGAAGACAATACAAACATTTGATTTTGTATTTATTATACATTTGATGGAAGAAATTTGGAGAAAGATAAATGATTTATCATTAATACTATAAAGAGAACAAGATATTATAAATGCTTTGAACCTTATGAAGTTGTCAAAGAGAAAGTTAAATAAGTTTAAAATTGAAGGCAATGAATGAAAATTCTTCATTACAAAGGTCATTTTATTTTGTAGTAAGAATGATGTTGAAGTCAAAAAAATGAACGACAACTATATAGAGCTAGTGGCAGGAGCAAGATAAAGGGCTTCAACTTAAGTGACTAACACTTGTGTCATACCTTTGACCTCATAAATAATTTTGTGGTATGAGCAAGATAAAGGGTATTAAAAGAAATTTTGTGGTAATATAATTATTCAATGTTATTATTAATTATCGTTAAATGAGTTTGATGATTGATTTGATGAGAGAAATACAAAATTGCTTCTCTATGTTGCATGTCTTGATCCAAAAAATAATTGTGTTGCTTTCAATAAAGAAAAGTTTGTTAAGCTTGCAAGTTTTTATCCTCCCGATTTTTGTACTAATGATCTTTGACAACTTTAACATAAACTTAATAACTATATTATAGATATACATGATGATCAAGGGCTTCAACTTAAAGAAATAAGTGAGATTGTAGAAGTGTTAGTACAACAAAGAAAGGACAAGAGATATTTTTTGGTGTATTAGTTAATAAAATTAACATTATTTTACCCGTTGCTATTACAAGTATGAAGAGAGTATTTTCTACTTTGAATATTGTAAAGAGTCACTTGAGAACCAAGCTTGCTAACAAGTTCATGAACAATTGCTTAGTTTCATATATTTAGTGTGACATCAGATATAGACAATAAGACAAAAGATACGGCCTCAGCGACAAATCCTTCCTAATACTTGATGGGCGACATACTTATGTAAGTGTTCTTAACTTTGTGGGTTGCTTTTCAGTATTGAATTATGTTAGAAGAGTTAATTACACTTTTTTTATATCGCAGACTTGTAATGGATCATGAGATGTTACTTTATCTGTTATTATTTATGAAGTGCTCTTGAAAAGTCTACTTAAGATTAACAGATTTTGGAAATTATGTTTGTTACGAATTTAGCAAGTATGCGCATTTGTGTTATATTAGCAAATGATTATTTGTTATCATCTTTATATTATATGAGCAGGTGTAACATAACCCATACTTCCATTATTGATGGTAGTTCAATTTATAGCACTTATAGAATCTTAACGATGTTGTTAAATATTCTGGTAGTTTACTTATCAATTTAAGACATTGGTAGCTATATTTGTGTTAAGATACTGCTTTTTACTCTTAAAAAGTTGATTGCATATAAAAATAACTATATCGTAATGAGCTCATACTAATTTGTAACTTTCTTACATGTATCAGTTTCACATATAATGAAGATCATACCAACGACCTATATTTTCACTCTCCCCCACTCTAAATTTTCTAGATCCACCACTAATCACCATTATTGTTAGTATATTTTTAACTATTTTTGAAGCTTATGTATATATTCATTATATTTGCATATCAATGTGATTATATTAATAGCGACAAATTAATTGTATAGGATTGAAAGTAAACATGTGAGGTTAAAAAGCTTTATTGATACCTCCACCAATAGATTTGATATTCCTTGAACTCAACTTCATTTATTAATCGATTTACAAATCACAAAATTAAAAGTCTTTTGAAAAGTTTAGAATTATTAGTAGATATTATCTTCGGGAGTTTTTTGAGTTGATTTGGCATTTGGGAAAAAGAGTATGTACTTCATTTAATAGGAAAATAAGCAAATCACAGAGAAATAGTCAGTTTCAATCAATCACCTTGTGGTTGCATGTTGGGATGATCACATGAATTACCATGTGCTCATCATCCAAATATATTACTCAAAATTCAATATGACTGCCATCAATCAATATGTTTTGGAAAATGCTTGATATAGAATTAGAGCTAGCTGGGAAATTTAAGGATGATGAGATTAAAATAAGTGAGACAAATGAATTGGATGAAACAATGAAATATTATCCGATTTAAGAACGATGAAGGTATGCAATTGAAGTATTGCATGATCACTTGCATCTTTTGTTCACGACCCTATATGAGCCACCAATTCGTTATTTTAAAGGTCGACCATCTAAAAAATTGATGAAGAGAGACTTATCATCATGAGAGTATACATAGAAGAGTAATGCTCGGGATAATCCCACATAGGCCACTCAACATGGTTGTGGTCATGGACGTGGCCATGAGATCTCTCTTGCACATGGTATTTCTTTCTCACCAAGCAATGTTAATCCCATTACTGATGCAGACTTAATATGTCAATATTCAATATCCTAAACACCTCCACAACCATTACAATGATTAACCTTTTCACATGCACCTTTTACGATTGAGATATCTTGGTTTATTATTCCATATGCTTTGTGAATTGTGGATATTACATAAGATGAAAATTGCAAGTATCGAATGATTTGAGAGCATTTAAATCTGGGAGAGGCAAATTGGTTATAAGTTCATAGAGAATGTTTTATCGATATCCAAACATATTGTGATATTTATTCTCAAGTTTTTATGGAGAGGGTTGCATTGATCTCATTCTTTGACATATTGCGCATTGGGGTATCAATGCATCTACACTTAATTTTTGGATGTCTATTCTAGACGTGAGATTCATTATTACAATCCATTTGAATATTGCATTGGTGCTGCTTTATAGGGTGGGTCAACTATTTTTTTTGTTATTGACATAATTGCAATTGGTCTCCCATATGTAATGTATTATATATGTATTATCATAAATGGAGTAGACATTTTTTGACAACGAAATTCTTATTTTAAAAATTTCTATATAAAACTTTGTTAAGACTTATTCTTATTATTTTATTCTAGATTTACGATTTAATGTTATGTTTTATTTGTTATGTAGTTATATATGGTTAATAGAATATAACTCTAATGTCACCCATTTTTTCTTCTTGGGCACAACATTAAGATGAAAGTGTTGCTAATTAAAATTCAATACATATTGTCATTTAAGTAGTTCCTATGAACATATGACTACCACATAATACGCATTGCATAAACCATGGAATAAATATTTAACATAAATGTCAATTATAAAAATACTTTATCAAATAAATAATTGGTGTAGTAATATATGCTTTCCATGAAGATGTACCTGATATGCATTCATCAAATCCAACTACTGACGGTAAGAAACAAGTTATTTAGTAGGAAAATATCGATTACTAATATTTTTGTCCATTTCCTTGCTCATACCTATCTATCAATCCATTCCGAGCACATACTTAATATGAATGGTGAAAAATATTCATAGATCCATACCTATAAGAGAAACGGATAAAATGTTTTACCAATATGTTACTTATGAGAAAGACAAACTACATTAACTTATAAATAGTGACAAACGATGACCTGAAGCAGAGTAGTATGACCATTGGGATGTTATGCCTCGATACGGGAAGCTTTGCCCAATTACCTTATAGATAAGTTAATGTCGTTGTACCCCAATACATATCTACTAAGCCTCCAAACATTGTGAGCTAATAGTTGTACGATAGTAATTGTTACTATGTTGATACACTCAATTTGATACAATAAGAATAATATGATAATTTTTCTAGTGACAATTTTTCTTATATTTTTGGTATACTTAATCTCCTAAATCACCTGATCAATAGGTAATTCGAGACAATCATCCACCCATAGGAAGACCAAGAATCTCATGCACACCGTGAAGGGTGATAGTTATTTCACCCTATAATATGTGAAAGTTGTTAGTGTATGGTTGTCAACATTTAAAAATTACGCTTAGCAAAACATGATTTATTATCTCGTAAAGAAAATTTCCTTTCTCCCACAACCCACTATGCTTCACAATATCATATTAACTACTGGGTTTCACCTAAGATCAAAAAGAGAACTTCCATTAACTAGAAACACTACAATGCCAATGTGCTGTCACTATCTTCAACAAACTCTATGTATAAACAATTAAACAATATTGAAATCATCAAAAATAATATTATAAACAAAATATTTCTACTAAGGCTTATCTTTACTATCAATTATCTATCATATTTTGTAAGCAATGTGACCAACAAACTTAAGAAGCAACTCAGGAACGTCTGAAAGTTCATTTTCATCACTATCTCAATTATCATCACTCTCTATGTAATCAGTGTTTACATCTTCATGATAATTTGAAGGCCCAACTTTACATCATGTTGTGTAGAGTCTCTTTTTAGTATCTAGTTGAGCCTGAGTCTCTTCCTCTTTTCTTCCTTATTGCCTTCGTAGTTATATCTTATATGATAACGATTTATATTGTCTCGACAATGCTTTAACATTACATCCTTTTACTCATTCACTATGTACCATTTTTATCACAGTCTATAAAAATATAACACAATCAATTTAACAAATGTAATAAGGGAGACATAAAAATGACCGTCTCTTTTCACATTGTACATCTCGATGCACGAAGTGAGCGCCTCCAATGAAAGGATTTCAAGTATCTCTTGTTATAGAGAGACACTCATATCGAGTCTCTCCTTACAGCGAGCCGGACGATGTGAGCGTCTCCTATATAAGGAGAGACACATGAAACATTCGTCTCTGTTTGAACATGGATGAGTATTTTGCATGATTCTTTCCAAAAAAAACATGAAAAAATAAGAAGAGCCAGAGAATTGTGAGAGAGGAACATGAGATACCGCGAGAGAAAGAAGGTCGCCACATGCCGGTGAAGTGAGAGGAGGAGGAGAGAGAGATTGCCGCACTGGTGAGGTGAAAAGAGGAGGTGTGAGCGAGAGATTGCATAGAGAGGCAACAAAAGGTGAGTGAAGGGATAAAAGGAGAAATATAATGTGCCCTTAGTAATTAGGGATGTTGTGTATTTAGTAGTAGGAATGAAAAAAGGAATAGAGGGGAAAAGGGTGGAATGAGAGGACCTACTGAGCAATGGTGATGGTGTGTGAGAGAAAGCATGAAATTGTTGTACAAGAACCTTACACGAACAACACCAGGGAGCTCCGTCGTCGTGTCTACCTAATGTAATTTGAGAAAAAAATCAAGTCATCTGTAGGTTGACTTGTTTCTAACAACGCACTATGAGAACCTCAAATGTACACGAACCAAGAAATCCTGTAACATGAAAATAAACGGAAACAGGTCCTGTGTAGGTTGACGAGGTTCTTATACCATCACGAATACATGACACGAAGACGACCTGGAACACGAAACTGTCACCCAATATCATACCATCCACCTGCATGACTACCCGTCGGCATCACACACACAGAGACAGAGATGGGACGGAGCGTCCCGGAATGGATGAACAGTTCGCTCTGGTCCTCCTACGATGAACGCCACCTCGCCAAGCACTCTTCTTCTACTTCTCCTCGCGACGACTCCATACGCCCTTCCGATCCACGTCCTCCTCGCAAACGACCACCTTCACCTCCTCTGCCCGTTTCCGCTCCTTCCGCCTCTTCTTCAACTACTCGCGCTTCTCGATCCGATCGTCCCGGTGATCCCGCTGGTTCCTCGGCTCCTGCGCGTGACGACTCTGCTCGCCGAGCTCGATTCCTGGCCGAGGTGGGTACTCGCGATCCTTTCCTCTTCCTTCTCTGAAATTTCCATTGTGTGGTTCACCCATCAATTTGATTTGGATTCACCCCTTTTGTGGGTTTAAGAATACGTAGAAATGGGTTTCAGCAGCCTCAAGGAGAATTTAGTCGTTGTTTGCGAGAAAGCAATTCGCTTCTCGAGTGGTATGTAAAAGATCCACATGAGAATGGGAGAGAAATCTGCTGCAGGGCAAACCATAAAATGCCCTAATGTGATGGAATCTAGTGTTTCTTTTCTGAGTTTTGATCTATTGTTTTGGTGCAGCTTTCGAAGAGGGTCATTGATGTGGGGGAGTTGCGAAGATTAGCGGTGCATGGCGTTCCTGATTCTTGCGGAATCCGGCCAGTTATATGGAAGGTAGCGGTTTCTTGGCGATCGTGCGGTTTTCTTCTTGTCTGCGTTTCTCCCTTGTGAAGCTGAAAGACTGATGCGATTCGGGGTTTTCGGTGGATGATTGATTCTTTTGGGGTATTTATCGTGCAATCGAGAAAGATGGGTGGATGAGTTGTCGAAGAAGCGCTCAGTACTCGGTGTTCAAGGAGGAATACCTAATTAATCCCGTGACTTTGATTGATTTCTCCTATTTCTCATTTTAGGTATTTGGTCAATTCTTCTTTCTATGTACATTTGTATGTGTAAATCTCCTAGTGAGACCGAGGAAAGGAAAATTTAAGTTTTCTTCTAACTCAAAGTCTCTTGTTTGGATACGCTAATGGTTTCAATTTTCATTCCTTCAATGTTTCTGTTTAGGTTTCCCGCATTCTCGAGTGGAATCACAACTCTACTTTGTAAACTTGGAAACTAGGCAACCATGTAATAACTTCGAAGATTTGAACATGAAAGATGAATGTGGTTGGTAGTATAAAGTGGGAGTACATTTTGTATAATTCTCCACATTCTCGAGTCTATTAGGGATACAGAATTCAAGTTTGGTCCACTTCAGTTTCTGGTGTTTGTTTCCACTTCAGCAATTACATTTGAAACCTTCATCCTTAAAAATCTCTACTTAGATCTTACACTTTCTTAGGTGGGAATTCTACTTACACGCAACTACTTAAGCATAGTAACTGCATTTGCAACTTTGGAGACATGAAAGTTTAATGTGGTTGATATAATACAGTAGTCTAGAATCCTTGGTCTCAATTCGATGATTGAGTATCCAGACACACCCTTTCTGTAATCTTAGAGTTTTTCACGGTAAGCACAGTGGTTTGGGATGTTGTAAACATGCTTGAAATTCTGCAACCAGTTGAGGACCTTATTGTTGATTTCACAAACATTGCTGTTGAATTGTTCTCTTACCATCGATCATAAAATTTTCTGAAGTTATTGTGTATTTGAGCTTCTTGTTTCACATGTGTCTTATCTTGCAATCATGAAGTTTCTTTAAAAATCTACATTCTGGTTGATGATTTTCTGAACGTTTGTGTTGTTAGTCAGTCAGAACTTACACGAAGATTAGAACGATTCTCCAGTGCGGTGGAAAACGAAAATGCAAAACTTGAAAGAAAAGGTTTGCTCCCAAGGTCCAAAATATCTAACGGAGAACATCCCTTAAGTCTCAGGAAGATTAGTCTGTGGAAAAAGTACTTTCAGGTGATAATTATGCCAACCTATAAATGATTTGTATTTTAATGATATTTTCTTCCACTGCATGGGTTCCGCATATCTGTTTTAATATGTGTAAATTTCTTAGGACTTGGAATTCATAGAGCAAGTTGATAGTGATGTGAAACGTACCCATCCTGACATGCCTTTCTTTTCTGGGGATTCTCCAGCATCAATGTCAAATCAGGTGACTATTCCTTTACCAAATGAATTCATCTTTCCATGGCCGGTCACTCTGGCTTAACATCGGACATCAACCCTAGTGACTAACAGAGCTTTTATACTGCTTCTTTAGGAGGCAATGAAATCATTGAAATGCGTATTTATGGTGTTTGCGAAGCTCAACCCTGGTATAAGATATGTTCAAGGGATGAATGAAGTGTTAACCCCTATATTCTACACATTCAGGACCGATCCAGATGGAGAAAATGCGGTAAGCATAGTTGGGTAACTTTGTATCTTTTGCCTCATGTCATTGTGCAATGATCCTAATCCAGACCACCCACTTGGAAATCAGGGCTTCTGTGTATGTCTTTTGTTTTCACGTGAGACTTTCACATTGTGACTGGGTTTGCACGTAATGAAATGCTTCTAATTCCCCTTTAATCGTGGCTTCTTTGACAGGCACAAGTGGAGCCAGACTTCTTTTGTTTTGTTGAGTTGATAAGTGGATTCAGAGATCATTTTTGCCAGCAACTTGATAATAGTATTTATGAGAATTTGTGCTACAATGACGAGACTGACAGAAATTTTGAGGAAACATGATGAAGAGCTGTGGCGCCACATGGAAATCACAACGAAAGTAAGACTGACAAATTTTTGCATTGTATTCTCTGTTGAAAGTCCAGTATTTTTATTTTCTTTTATCTTAAGTTCTTAACTGTTATTAGCTAAGGCCTTGAAAAAGATCCTAATATAGATGTGAATGCTGGCAGAACTTTAAGACTTTGACAATGTTTTCATAAGGTATAGGGAGGTGGATTTGTCTTTTGCTGTAGATGGTACATAAATACTAGATTGAACCTTGAAGTTTGAGTTCAAACTGAGGCTTTATTGGGAAACGTGAGATCCAGGGTTCCTGTACCTGAACTCAGCTATATGTATGTGGTCAGTTTGAATCTGCAGAACCTGTCCTTGTAATAATAGAATATCATGTCCTTCTCAATATCGAAAATGTGAGTTATGAATACCCAAAGCGGGTGGACCAAAAGTCTTTACGGGCCAAGTTCGGTCAAATTGGCCACATTGCTTATTTCTGATCTTTAATGATTTTTTGTTTTACTCCCTCAACATTTTGATTTTGGCAAGGTGCTATGTTTAAAATTTCAGGTAAATGCTCAGTTCTACGCATTTAGGTGGATCACACTGCTTTTGACCCAGGAATTCAGTTTTGCAGACATCCTGCACATCTGGGACATGCTTCTCAGTGACCCAGGTGGTCCTCTGGTAAGGCTCTCTAAATAACGTTGTTGGACTCAATGTTATAGCCCCCCCACTATCTGATATGGCTGATACATATCGGCCAAATTGTAGCATATCACAAATTTTTTAGGTAGAAAGAAGCAAAATATCCAAAAATATTTTAAAAGGTTGATGTAAAATTGCTAAAAGTCACCAAAAGGAGACCGACATGGACCATATCATACAATATGGCCCATATTACACAATACGGGTTGAGACGGCATTTATGTGTGGTACGGGCCTTAGTATGGTACCCTTTTTTCTTTTAATATTATATATATATTGAGATATATCGTACTATATGCCCGATGCACACCAATTAGGTTGGACTAACTGCGAGTGCACCATCAAGTGAGTTATACATACTGCGCATCAAGTTGACCTGTCTACCCTAGTTGGAGCAGTTGATTCTAGTAATTTTAACCTGTAATCTTTGTGCATGAATCTCTCCTTAGAGTTTGCTGTGCTATGCTGATTCTGGTCCGAAGGCGCCTCTTGGCTGGTGATTTTACATCTAATCTGAAGATGTTTCAGCATTATCCATCGTCGAATATTGATCATCTTCTGTCTGTTGCCGCTAAATTGTGACGGCAGCTTACCTGATAGATAGTTTCAACTTCTGCCTGTAAGCTTCTTGTCTACACTCGACAAACACTGTAAAGTTTCCACTGCATGATACTCTAAGAATGGTCAATGAACAACCATGTTATCAACCTGAACTGGGTGGTGGGTGGCAGTAAAAGCATAGGTCCTTGTGGCATCACTCCAACTCTTTTTGGTGACCTTGTTGACCCTTGGTTCTGAGTATGCCACTTCTGCCCTTGAATTCATGAGAGTTTACAACCAAGAAACCCTAAAGGATAACGGAGTGATGAGACTAAGAATCTTTTTGAGTTGTTTCCTGGTCCGTTTTTGATTGGTGATGGTGGGTGGTGTTTGTTGCTACAAATTTGAATCTGTAGTCTCACGTAGAATCGTAATCTTTTCACAAAAGGTTGTTTGGAATGAGAAGATTGTGTAATTTCAGATTGTATTACGAGCAAATAGAGTAATTGTTCATCCATTCCTTATTCAGATGTGGAATATTATTTACAGTTATGATCTGGATATAACTTATATTTACAAGATGGTGCAGAATCGTAGCTAGGATCCTAGCTTGTGATAAGGCTTCTTTTTTCTGCAATTGTGGAGGGCGAAGCCAGATGCCTGCTTTGGTATCAAATTCATGACCTTCAACTTGTGAGTCGACTCCTTGCCAGGTGAGTCGTTGATAGTTGTGCAGGCTTGGTTTTGGTTTTGATTTGATTTAAAGTGCTATGGAAGAAACTCAGTCGGCGGAGCGGGTCCATATTTTGTCACACAAACCCCTTTTTAAGCGAAATGGGTCTGGGCGTGGTTTATTGTTGCAGTAAACTAGCGCAGTTTCATCTTAAGGCGATTGGAACATTTTAGTTAAATACATGATATATGTTTACCATGTTTATCTGGTCCAAATTATCAGCAAACTGGTTTTGCTGACATGAGCTCTAAACTTCATTAACCAATCCAGTTTGAATTTGGAGTGCTGACCAAAGAGAGAGTGCTGAAGGATACGGCTGGTGCAAGGGAGTTCAACTCCCGGTGGGTGCATGTGTTATGCTTCGGCCTCCCTTTGTAACCTAAAGAAGAAAAAAAATCTCATTCTTGCAGGAATATCCAAAAGATACGATCTTACCCGACGCGAGATTCATGATCGAGGGTTTGGTGCACAATTTCATCAATGTCATCCATAGCTTCAAACAGGCATCAGACTTGAGAAATTGACCCCTTCAATGTACAGAGAATTTGAGTGACCAAAACCAAGGCTTATCACGCTGAGTGGGGCGTGCAAACATGGGTTCGTATGTGTCATTATGCTCCATCTTTTATTGTGCTAGCATTTAATTTCTTTTATGGGTAAATTTGAGGGGGAAGCCAAATGCGCCCCTTGAGGATTTCAAACCTGTGACCTTCACCGTACAGGTCGACCTGCTAGTGACGAGTCATTCCTTGTTATGCGTACAACAACAACAACTAAGCCTTTTCTCATACTAGCCGGGGTCGGATACATGGATTCTTTGTTTCCACATATCTCTATCGTGTGCCATGTTAAGAGTTAACTCACAATAAGCTAGATCATTCTTTATTTTTTCTTTTCGACACTTTTGTGGCCGTCCCCTACCTCTTTTAATACTTTTCAAATTTAGATTTTCTAACTTTGTTATAAGTTCTTCTTTTGATCTTCTTTCTATATGTCCAAACTATCTTAAACAATATTTCTCTCATTTTATCATCTATTAGTGTCACTCCTAATTTGCTACTAATAACCTCATTATGTATACGATCTTTTCTTGTATGACCACTCATTCATCTCAACATCTTCATTTATGTCAAGGACATCTTTTGTACATGTTGATGATTAACTGCCCAACACTTAGAACCATAAAACATGACAGGCCTAATTGTTGCTCTATAATATTTACCTTTTAACTTTAATGGTATCTTCTTATCATAAAGAATACTTGATGCTCCTCTTCATTTTAACCAACCGGCATTAATTCTATGCGTAACATCTCCATCAATTCTTCCATCACTCTCAAAAATTGATCCTATGTATTTAAAACTTTCCTTTTGAGGGATGTAATGTGTGTCAATTTTAATTTCTATGTCCTCTGAGGTAACCAAATGATCAAACTTACATTCCATATATTTTGTCTTTGTTCTATTAAGTCGGAGGCCTTTGCTTTCTAATGTTTCTCTCCATAGTTCCAATTTTCTATTAACTTTTTCCTTAGACTCCTCCACTAATACAATGTCATATACAAATAACATACACCAAGGTACTTCATCTTGAATATGTTTTGTTAACTCATCCATCACCATTATAAATAAGTATGGATTTAAAGTTGATCCTTGATGTAACCCAATATTAACTTCAAAGAAGTTTGTCGTTCCTTCATTAGTCCTCACACATGTTTTTGCACCATCATACATGTCTCTTATAAAGTTAATATATGTCAATGGGATACCTCTTTTTTCCAAAGTTCTCCAAAGAACCTCCCTCAGTACCCTATCATAAGTTTTTTCTAGATCAATAAATATCATGTGAATGTCTTTCTTTTTTGCTGTAAAATGTTTCATAAGACGTCTCAAAAGGTGAATCGCTTTAATAGTAGATCTGCCTGACATGAATCCAAATTGGTTCTCTGTTGTACTTGATACTTGTCTTAACCTACGTTCGATAATTCTTTCCCATAATTTCATAGTATGGCTCATTAACTTGATACCTTGATAATTCGCACAATTTTGAATGTCTTCCTTGTTCTTATATATGGGTATAAGTGTACTTGCTCTCCATTCTTCAGGCATCTTTTGGTTTTTTCATATTTCATTGAATAGTCTTGTGAGTTAAGTGATTTTTATTTCTCCTAGTATTTTCCAAACTTCTATAGGAATATTATCTGGTCCTACCGATTTACCACCCTTCATATGTAAGAGCCTCTTTGACTTCATTCTTTTCAGTACGTCGGTAGAAATTATGGTTTATATACTTTTCTGATTTGACTAACTCTCATAAGCTAATACTAACATCTTTATTTTCATTAAAAAGATTATAAAAATAGTTTTTCCATCTATTTCTTATATCATCATTTGCCATTATAATTTTTTCATTCTCGTCTTTTATGCATCTCACGTAATTAAGATCTTTAGTTTTCTTATCTTTAGCCCTAGTTATCCTAAAAATATCTCTTTCACCCTCTTTTGAGTTGAGTTCTTTTATATAAGTCCTCCTAAATTTTAGCTTTTGCTTTACTCACGGCTTTTTTCGCTTTTCTTTGCTTTCTTATAAGCTTCTAAAATTTCACTAGTTTTCTTAGCATAATGTAATTTGTAACATGCTCTTTTTGCCTTAATTTTATTTTGTACTACTTCACTCTACCACCAAGCTTCTTTTTGTGCCGGTACACCTCCCTTAGATACACCTAACACATATTTCACCACTTTCCTAATATGTATAGTCATATTGTTCCACATATCATAGGGTGTACTAACATGATTCCAAACATCTCCTTGAAGGACTTTCTGTTTAAATATATCTTCTTTCTCGCTTTTGAGGTTCCACCATTTAGTCCGAATAGCTCGATGCACTCTTTTCTTCTTTGTCCATTTTTTTATTTGTAAATCCATAACTAAAAGTCGATGTTGGGTGGTTAAGCTTTCTCCTGGAATTACCTTGCAATCTTTACAACACGCTCTATCTTTTTTTCTACAAATAAAGTAAACAATTTGTGTTTGTGATAAGCCACTCTTATAAGTAATTAAATGTTCATCTCGTTTTTTGAAGATTGTATTGACTATAAAGAGATCAAATGCCATAACAAAATTTAAAATCTCCCTACCTTCCTCATTTATATCCCCAAAACCAAAGTTTTCATGAATCCCTTATCCTAATGCCTCTTTACCAACATGTTCATTTAAGTCTCCTCCTAAACAAATAATCTCCCTTTGTGAAATCTTTTGAAATACCTTATCTAACTCTTCCCAAAAAGTTGTCTTTATACTATTCAAAACCTCTGCTCGTAGCACTAATTTCAATGTCATGATTCGGTCACCATATTGTTGTATGTCTACTACATTATCCTTTAAATCTTTATTTATCATAATACCAACTCCGTTAAGAGCCTTTTCGTTACTTGAGTACCATAATTTAAAACCTATATCATCTAACTCCTTTGCTTTTTCTCCAACCCATTTTGTCTCTTGTAAACATAGAATATGAATCTTTTTCCGAATCATAGTATCTACCACTTTCATTAGCTTCCCGGATAATGTTCCGATATTTCAAGAACCTGGATTCCTTGTTATGTGTATTAGCATTTAATTTCAAGAAGTCAAGATCATGTTTTATGGTTTCCTTCCTACAAAGTGGTTGGGTCGCTTCGCACATGTACCTGAGGTTTCTCTTGTTCATCATACAAACGCTTAAAGTCCAGATCTGTGAGAATTTAGTCGAGAAAATGAAAAGCTAGAATTCCCTCCTATCCCCATTAAAGGGCGCATCACTTTGATTGATATAGTTTTGACCCTCTTGCTGACTTACTGGCCCAAATCTTTATAAGTTAATATTGGCTTTTCCACTTAAATTTCATAGGGCCGAACTTTTAGGTCCACCAAGGATGAGGAATACATGACTCCAAAATTCAAAGCTCACTTGACTAGGGGTCAATTCCCATGAGTTTGATGCCTGGAGTGTGCATCCGGCTTCAGCGTCCCTTTTGTAAAGAAAAGAAGGAAACCTGGTATGGGTAGAGGAAACCGCAGTTAGGAAGAAGAAAACCACCTTAGACCCTCAGTGCTTCACCTTAGTCCCTTACTGTGTCCCTTTGGGTGTCATGTCAAGCACAAAGGCAATGCGTCTCATGTCATTTTAATGGTGTCCAGGTAACAAAGATTTCAACTAATCAAATCGCCATTAATTGTGGAGAATCGCCAACTTTTACGAAAGAGCAGTTAATCTAAATGGCCATTCAAATATGTGTAGGGATTGACTTAAATGGCAATGCATCTCGTGTCATTTTTTTCAAATTGGTTTAAATGAACAAATGGGGTCATGTCCGCTTAGGAATGACTTAAATGGCCAAGATGTATCCACAACGAACGGGGCAGGTCAGCTTGTTTAGGTTAGAATCTCATGTCAATCACAAAGTACCCCAGGTCAGGTCAGGGTACACCTACTTTAAAAAATTTCAAAACCCTTTAAAAATCTTGAAATTACACTCATGCATGTCAAAAGTGGGCAGGGATAAGGCTATATGGAAACAAAGAATCCATGTAGCCCACCACATCTAGTATGGGAAAAGGCTTAGTTGATAAGAAGAGAAAAAGAAAAGGACAGTGAAAGGGAGGCACACCAGACGAACTAGCCTTGGCCACAGGGAAGGGCTCGCAATGCACCCCAAGGGCGTTGGCTTTGAGCAGGGAGGTTCAAATCCCTACACTGACATGTTCCTTAACCTCCACATTGAAGTAGGGATGGCAATAGGCAGGTGAGCAATGGGTATACCTAATACCTAGTCCGACCTGAACCTTAATAGGGTGAGTATGGGTTTGGGTTCTCTTTTCCCCAGTTGGAATGGGTACACAGCATGTTTATATATATATAGAAAGAGAGAGAGAGAGAGAGAGAGAGAGAGAGAGAGAGAGAGAGAGAGAGAGAGAGAGAGAGAGAGAGAGAGAGAGAGAGTGGATCCTACCCACTACTCACACCTGTCCATTCATGTCCACACATTGGTGCTTTTGGGTAGTATGAGTAATAAAAAATTTGAAGGCCCATTAAAAATCTTGAAATTACACTCATGCGTGTCAAAAGTGGGCAGGGATAAGGCTATATGGAAACAAAGAATCCATATAGCCGACCCATCTAGTATGGGAAAAGGCTTGGTATGTAACCGACCCCATGTAGCATGGGAAAAGGCTTAGTAGTTGTTGATATATATACATACATGGGGTAGGGTTTGGTCCGGGTTGCATGGATCAATGTTTGCCATCCCGACATTGAAGTGCTCTCTACATCTTATGAAGGAGATCTTAATTAGTATACACTCGAATAAGAATAACAATGCCCTCTTCTCTTGAAAAATGGCTATATAAAGTCATTGTGGGGACTCTATCTTTTGCAATTTGAAATTTACAAAAACACGTAAATGGGGAAGAATGAAGCTCTACTAGCCAAAAAGTAAACCCGATTGAGGCTCGAAATAATGAAGGATAAAAGAAACCAACCTACCTAAGAAACTAAAATGGCTGTGTATACCGTGACACAGAACAGGCGAAAATAAAGATGCTGAGAGCAAAATTAAAGCCTCAAGCAATTTGATATAGGCATCCCTTTTGAGGTTACCTTTCATTGTGCTGGATCAAACTTCCATTATGCTGGATCAAACTGTGAATTAGAGGTCGCCTCCATTCGGAAACATCAAACATCTCGATGAACATCAGGTCTGAAACTCTGACTTTCTCAGCGGCGAAGCGGCGGTATTCCTCAAAAGCAGAAACCAAACACCAGCCCTGCCATTTCCTAAAGCAGCCAACGAGGCAGCCGGTGCGGTGCTGCGTTCACATAAACAAGGAGAAAGGTTCAGTATAAGAACAAAGGAAGTGTCTCACCCATGTTCACATGTTTAGAAAGAGGACCCAGCCATTCAGAGTTTGGGACCATTGGCCATGTGCAACAAAGGGAGACGTATGCATCCACGGGATATATTCTCATCATAGTCACCGTTCTCATAATCGACAATTTCTCAAGCAAGGGTTTCCTTGGAAGAGATTTTCAAGAGGGAGTTTGGGATCTCAAAATCTTTTATAAATATTCAATAGGCATAGGAGGAGAGAGAAGAATAGCAGGAACAACAGGTTTTCGGTAATACTTCTACTATGAACATATATATACAAGTGACTTGAGGAAGGCATTTAAAAGCCAATACGGAAAGATACACAGATGCAGCGCGAGATTTTAATTTTCATGGAAGATATGCCTTCTTTTGGTTTGAAATTCTGATAAAAGATGCGAGAAATTCAATTTCTCAAGGCAACTGGTGACCATGGATCGGGCTAAATCATCACAAATGTAATAAACATGAAAGCTAATAATGCATGTGTTCAATACCTTCCCACGTTTGCAATGAATAAGAAGCGGATGGTTTTTAGCATCTGAACCACCAAAAGAGGGTAAATAAATAAACTTCTTAGGTGCATGAACACTACTATGTAAACAATTTTCAAGTCATTTACCTGTTAAAACCGCCAGTGCTTCCATGATAGTATCCGTTGGCATGCTGCCGAAAGACTCCTGTAAATAATGACAGTGTTCATACCAGGTTTACCAGCAAACACTTGGCCAACCAACATGCATCCACGACCTGTACGCTCTGAAATTCTGAATAACTTAGTGATGTTTGAATATATTACCCTTCCTTTCCATTAACAAATGGAACCAAAAAGGGATATGAGACTAAAAACAGAATGTGACCGTACAATTCAGAAATACCAGTAACATGAAACACTTGACCACTTGGATGCAATTGACTTAAAGGCAGGTTGACAAAAGAGGGATGCTCACTTCCTTAAGTGCAAAAAGTTGGGCCATGGAATATCATATCCAACAACTTTCTTTCATTGGTATCTCTGCTTCTACATCAATTTTTTATTCATCTGCCGATAGAGTTGAACATATGGATGCATAATTTGCATTAGCTGAAGCTTGCATCCTCAAAGTTTCTAAATAAGTCACCAATAAGGAGAAGAAGCTCATTTTGTTCTGTCTAAGTCATTCCTCAATCTTCCCTACCTCATTCTTGATGGTACAACCCCAGGCATAAACCTTAAACTGTGCATGAACAGTTGTCCGCTTCTAGTTAGAGCATTGGAAGTTAGTTCTCATCATCTCCTATTGGTCAGAATGGGGAACCATCTTTTTCCATTCATCCCAAGTAATCTCATCTTACAGACTTCAATCTCATTTATATTAGTCATTCTATTGGAAATGAACCTTCAGAAAAGGCGTGCTTTCAATGACTCGAACTGCTAATCTCAAACTTCTTGTCCTTGTGCAAATGGTAAGATACTACAACAACAACAACATCTAAGCCTTTTCCCATACTAATTGGGGTTGGCTATATGGATTATTTGTTTCCACATAGCCCTATCATGTGCCATGTTAGGAGTTGACTCACAATATGCTAGATCATTCTTTATTGTTTCTTTCCAACATTTTTGTGGTCGTCCTCTACCTCTTAATACTTTCAAATTTTAGTTTTTCATATCTTGTTATAGGTTCCTCTTTTGATTTCTTTCTATATGTCCAAACCATCTTAAATGATATTCTCTCGTTTTATCCTCTATTGGTGTCACTCCTAATTTGTTTCTAACAACTTCATTATGTATACGGTCTTTTCTTGTATGATTACTCATCCATCTCAAACATCTTCATTTCTGTCAGAGACATCTTTTGTACATGTTCATAATTAACTGCCCGACACTTAGAAGTCAGAACCATAAAACATGACAGGTTTAATTGCTTCTCTATAATATTTACCTTTTAACTTTAATGGTATATTCTTATCACAAAGAATACCTGATGCCCCTCTCCATTTTAACCAACCAACACTAATTCTATGGGTGATATCTCCATCAATTCTTCATCACTCAAAATTGACCCTAGGTATTTAAAACTTTCCTTTTGGGGATGCAATGTGTGCCAATTTTAATTTCTATGACCACTCAACCAACATTAATTCATAATTAAAAATCGATGTTGGGTGGTTAAGCTTTCTCTTGAAATTACCATGCAATCTTTACAAGACGCTCTATCTTTTTTTCTACAAATAAAGTAATCAATTTGTGTTTGTGATACACCACTCTTATAAGTAATTAAATGTTCTTCTCATTTTTTGAAGATTATATTGACTATAAAGAGATCAAATGCGGTGGTATCCATATCAGACCATATCGTATTGTGGGAAGCCAAGATACGCGTAATACGCAAAAAAAAATCTTTTTTTTGTGTAGGTTTGTGGCCTCTCTCCGCCTCTCTTCACTTCTCTCCAAGGTATCCTCCAGTATCAGTATTGTCTGATGCGTATCGTATCGCATATCGCGTATCATGTATCGCTGGGCTCCACGATACGAGCGTATCGTATCATACTTTAATATTAAAATAATACAAAATTTATTTAAAAAATCAAGAAAAATTAGTAAAAAATCGGAAAAAATCAAGAAAAATCATGTAATTGCTTTAAATTCATATAATGCAAAGTTTAGCACATATTGAACATTCAACATTGAACAATTGCATCCAAAATTATATATTTTGAAGCAAAAAATGAAATACATTTATATTTTATATATTATAAATTTGTATCAGGATCATTAACTAAATAATCTTCATCTTCTCCTTGATAAAGATTCAAAGTTTCTCATTACCTTCTGCTTTAAAATGAAAATCTTCATCTCCTTTATGATGTTGCACTTCAAATTAATTCATGCAATCTCTTCTTCGGTTAGGAGTGCATTTTCTTCATTTTCTTCCATAATCCACTCATCTAATATATCAAAATTAACAAACTGCTATCTTTGTACATGTAGTTGTCATATTTGATAATTTTCATATGTGAGCAAAACAATGAGCTCAATTTCTTTGATTATTGAGTCTATGACACCTCTGTGATGTGATATTATTAGTTGATGATATCTCCTTTTCCTCTTACTAGAGACTAGCTTTTTAACTAATGTTTGAGCTTCATTTCTCACTTCACAGACTTAGTTAAGCCTCACACATGTTGATCATGTTCAACTCAATAGAAGTCATGTAAGGTGAACCCTAAAATAGTAAAGTTGTGAAATGCCCACTCAATGAACCAAGACAACCAAATGTTTTTAATTGTTTGCGATCTCGTGAAATTAGAAACTACTAGCAGAAATATACCTAAAAGTTGGCAACAGAAAGGGAAATGATCTTGTCATAATTTTTATTTGTTCATAAATTATTTTTATTAAATAAATAAAATTATAAACCCAAATTATAAGCATATCGAAGGATGCATTGAAGAGAAGTGAAGAGTGGCGAAGAGAATCCAGAAACCTGCAAAAAAAAAAAAATTAAATTAGAATTTTTTTTGGGGCTAGTTTATAACATGTAAATTCGGGTTAGTTTATAAGAAATTTATTGAATAAGAATAATTTATGAAGAAATAAAAATTGTGACAAAATCATTTCCCTTTCTTATAAACTTTTAGGTATATTTCTGCTACCAGTTTCTAATTTCATGAAATCGCAAACAATGAAGAACAATTTGGTTGTTTCGGTTCATTGAGTGGGCATTTCACTATTTTAGGGTTCACCTTACATGACTTTCATTGAGTTGAACATGATCAACATGTGTTAGGCTTAACTCAGTCTCTGAAGTGAGATCCCATCTATCATCCTTCGGTTTCAAACTGCTTCAAACATTAGTTAAAAAGCTAGTCTCCACTAAGAGAAAAAGATGATATCATCAAGTAACAATATCACATCACTCGGGTGTTAAAGACTCAATAATCAAAGAAATAGAGCTCATCGTTTTGCTCACATATGAAAATTAGCAAATGTGCCAACTACATGTACAAAGATAGCAGTTTGTTAATTTGGATATATTAGATGAGTGGATTATGGAAGATAACGAAGAAAATACACTCCTAATCAGTGTTGTCTGATGCATATTGTATCGTGTATCACTGGGCTCCACGATACGGGCGTATCGTATCGTACTTTAATATTAAAATAATGCAAAATTAATTAAAAAATCAATAAAAATTAGTAAAAATCCTAAAAAACAAAAAAATTCTGGAAAAAATCTTAAAAAATCTGGTAATTACTTTAAATTCATATAATGTAAGTTTAGTACAGATTGAGCATTCATCATTAAACAATTGCATCCAAATTTACATATTTTGAATCCAAAAAATGAAATGCAATTACATTTTATAAATTATAATCAAGATCATCAACTAAATAATCTCCATCTTCTCCTTGTTGCAGATCCTCATCATCATCATCAACAACATATTCTTCTTGGAAATCAAATTCTTCATCTCCTTGATGTTGTTGTTGCGCTCTTCCAAATTAATCCAGGCAATGTCTTCTTCAGTTAGGAGGGCATTTTCTTCAGTGTCTTTCATAACCCAATCTTCTAATATATCAAAATTATCCAAACTTATTGGATCGAACTAGCTTTCTTCTCTATTTACTTTTTCTAATTGCCTACGACAAACAAAGATAAACAATTAGTAAATAATATTAACAATTGAAGACTGAAGTTAAACAATATTTAATTAAAAGTAATACAACATTACCTTTCACGAAGGCGCATGTTACAACTAGTGTTGTCTGACGCATACCGTATCAGATATCGCTTGGCTCCACGATATGGGCGATACGCCTAAATTTTATTTTATTTTTTTTTTCAAAAAAATTATAATTATTTTCAAATTTTTTTGGGAAGGTTTCTGGCCTCTCTTCACTTCTCTCTAATGCATCCTTCGACTGCTTTAAAAATCTAGTAAAAAATCTTCATGAAAAGTAATAATATTCTATAGATCGATAGTCTTTTGATGTGATGCAAGACCCATAGGTCAATCTCAAACAAGCATATTGAAGGATGCCTTAGAGAGAAGTGAAGAGAGGCAAAGAGAGGTCAGAAACCTTTAAAAAAATTTTGAAAAATATTTTTTTTTAATTTTTTTTCAAAAAAAAGGGCGTATCACCCGTATCGTATAATACGGTACGATACTCACCGTTTTACGATACGAGATACGGTGTGATACAGATAACATTGCTCCTAATCGAAGAAGACATTGCATGAATTAATTTGGAAGGAGTGCAACAACATTATCAAGGAGATAAAGATTTTGATTTTAAAGCAGAAGGTGGTGAGAAACTTTGAATCTTCATAAGGAGAAGATAAAGATTATTTAGTTACTAATCCCGATTATAAATTTACAATATGTAAATGTAAATGTATTTCATTTTTTGCTTCAAAATATGTAATTTTTTTCAATTGTTCAATGGTGAATGATCAATATATACTAAACTTTGCATTATATGAATTCTTTGTAATTACCAGATTTTTCCTATTTTTTCTTATTTTTAAAATATTTTTTTTATATTTTTAATATTAAAGTACAATATGATACGATACGCCCATATCATGGAGCAAAATAATACACGATACGATACACGTCGAACAACACTGATCAAATGCCATAGCAAAATTTAAAATCTTCCTACCTTTCTCATTTATATCCCCAAAGCCAAAGTTTCCATGAATACCTTGATATCCTAATGTGTTTTTAGTGACGTGTTAATTTAAGTCTCTTCCTAAACAAATCATCTCCCTTTGTAAAATTCTTTTAATCACCTTATCTAACTCTTCTCAAAAAAGTCGTCTTTATATTATCTTCTAGTCCTACTTGGGGTGCGCATGCAACACTAATTTAAATGTCATGATTTGATCACCGTATCGTTGTATGTCTACTACACTATCCTTTAAATATTTATTTATGATAATACCAACTCCATTTCACCTTTGCTTTTTCTCCAATCCACGTTGTCTCTTATAAACATAGAATATGAATCTTTCTCCTAATCATAGTATCTATCACCTCCATTAGCTTACCGAACAATGTTTCGATATTAGCTTACCGAACAATGTTTCGATATTCCAAGAACCAATACGAACCTTATTATCTAGGACTAGCTTCCTTACCCTCTACATCCGTCCATATTGAAAATGCGGAGACCCTCTGTGTAATTTATTCACTACATTCGAGCCATAATTTAGCGGGATTAACTTCTCTCTCTGCAATTGATTCACTACATCCGGGGAGAAATGTAGTGGCCCTTGCTTACTTTTCACTGCATTCGGGCTCTGCAGCGTGTCGCTAGGCGGGGATGCCCCAAAGCAATGCTCATAATTTGTGTAATTCATCGTATAAAAATCCGACAAAGTTTTACGCTGGCTGTCGGAAGCCTAACACAACCCTCCTCCTTTATCCGGGCTTGGGACCGGACATGCAAGAGTGATCCCTTACATGGGCAGAGTTGCAAATGGTAAGATACTACTCCATTTTATTCACGATTTCAAAACATTTTGCCCTGTAAATTCTCACCAAGGCCTCAACCTTAATGTGAGAACAAAACTCTTGTTGTCCATCTTTGTAGATAACTTAGATAAGCGAGTAAAAATGCTCAAAAGACAATGGTAGCACGCCTAAAGCTTATGGCAAGTCACAAAAACAAATATCAAAACACGGCAGTCATCGTAACTGATGCACACACAAAATAGACAATCATGTGTGGAAATTTTTGCACGGCAACAATACAAAGATGGACATCATGCAGGTATACTTACAAGCATTTACCATGTAGTCTACATTGTTCCTTTAAAGGCCCATTATGAAATCATAATGCAAATCTAACGAGGGAAATGTGTCAATTGCCCTGATTGAGATCGTGCAAAAGAAAACAAGCATGTAACTACGTCACTCAGATAAGCATCTAATCATACTTTAACGAGAACAAAACAAGAAACTAACTTAACTTAACAGGGAAATCTGTATATTGTCAACATTGTCAAATCATTGTGTGAGCCGGAAACATAATACAAGACATATTGTGTTATCCCATCATAAATTCCACATTGTCAAATCCTTAAAAGAGGACAGAATACAAGACCTGAGAAACAGAGCAAATATGAATACCTTGCTTCCTTCTATTCCAAACTGGAAAAGCTGAATGCCGTGAGATCGGAGAAATTCAACATTAGCTTCAGAATATGGTTCAGGGCATAGATAACTGGAGAGAAAAATCAGAAGAAACTGGTTCAGCTTGTACATCACATTCTGAAAAGTACTTCATGACAAGTACTTGAACAATTAGGGCAAGTCAATAAGCATTTCTCGCAATCACTAATTTAACATCCCTCTTTTGACACATTTCTCGTCTAATTTCACAGCCTAACAAACACGATCATAATCAACTGGGTAAGGTATCTACTTTTGTGATCACTATGCGTTCAAGATAAGGACTTTGCAAAAGCTCCATTCAGATCTCTTTCGCCAACTTATGGGCAAACAAATGTATTCCAATAAAGTCTTGACTTGATCTCCTGTAAAATGATTTCGCAATTTCATAACAAATAGCCGTCAATAATGATTAGAATATCAGAAAACCGTCCGATTTCCTACCGTAAGATAAAGAAAATAATTCCAAGAAAACAAATCTGCACGGTAACAGCAAAAACAGACACAAATCCATTAGAGAGTTCCAAAAGTTCGTTAAACCTTAAATAAGAAATCGCCTCCACCCCCCTCCCCCTCCAAAGCAAACAACTCATCAAATCTAAAAAAAGAAACATAAATTATACACACGCACACACAGAGAGATTTGCCATGAAAAACAAGAACGCATCAAAATCATCACGAAAACAAAAGAAAAGGCAAATGCCCGAAAGAAAGAGAGAGAAGAGACCTACATGACCGATCGGAGCCCCAGCTTCTCCAGGAACGGGAAGTTCGCTGGTTGCGGGAATCCGGAGCGGTAGATCCCCGTGTCGACCATCGAGAAATTCACCGGTGGCACATACAATTCATCCTTATCCTCCTCTTCCTCCAACTCCTGACGATCCTCTTCGACTTCTCCACTGTCTTGACTCCATATTCCGCTCATATCGTCATCTTCATCCTCCGCCTTCATCCACACCGAAATCCCCCGCATTGCCACCGCCTTCGCTCTCTTATGTTTCGCAGCTACGATCTCCGCTTGTTTCATCATCGACGGAATGGATTTACCGATCGATGGATTAGAGAGAGAGCCGCGAGAACGGACGTCAAGGAAACAGAGGAGCCCACGCTTCCGTTCACAAACAACCAACCACCACGAGAAAGCGTCGCGCGGAGAAATCGTGACGTCGTTACAAAGGAAAAGAAATGAATACGAAATTTGCACATACACCCAGATAATTGGATATTTAAATTAAACCGTCTAAATTTTCTATCCACGACATCTGATACAACACGAAAACAATAGAATACGACTCTAAAAGTTCGTGTCCAGCCAAAGTAACACGAAAGGATTAAGTTTTGTTTGGGTTCACTTGTTTTGACGCAAATACCAAATGACACGACATGAACACAACCCAAAGCATGTTATTATTAACATAACACCCAAAGTCAGAAATTCGATTTAAGAAAGAAGCATGTTTGGGTTAACCTATTGACACGAATCTAAAATAACACTGTAAGAACAAAATCTAAGCTAGACGAGGCTTTATCCCATGAAAGAGGCTGAGTTTGCGACATGATTTGTCAGGTACTCTTATCTTATTATCATGCTATGGTCGTTGGGATCACCAACGGGTTGACACGACTGACCCTTTGGTAAAAATTTTTAGTTGCATAGTTCAACGATAACTTTAGAAGCGAACTATACAAAAAAAAAAGATTTGGAAGATAGAAGATACTTGAATAAAACAAAATGTTTATTAATAGCAGAAAGATGTGTAGCAATATGTTCATAACTCGGAGTACAAAACTCTTACCAACACTTATGAAAATGATGCTTTTCTTCATATACGAAATCCCAAGACTTGATACTAGTTGCCTACGCAAAAGCTTGGTTAATTCATTAGTGAAAAATCTCCAAGTTACATCCCTGAGTATCGAACTCATGACCTTCAACTTCTGAGTTTGAACTCTTTGAGTTTTTTATTTTGTATATTGAGGTTTGCTTTTTATGGTTTTGTTGCACCAACCATACGTGAGCTGTACCATGTGGTGTCTCAAATATCAAACCCGTTTAAAGAATAATCATTCCTTTTTTTCTGCTTTGAACAAACTTTTCCTAATTGTGAGTCAAGCCCCCTTTTATATGGATACACATCATTTTTATTAAAAATGAAATGATGTGCTTCCAGCCTATTCGTTCCTTGATTCATTTCAACTATGGCAATCTACAACTATTTTCAGCAAAAGAAGAGATTGAAATCCGTCGAAAAGTAGAAAAATAAAAAATCATAAGAAAGAGGGAAATGAAGAAAAAGAGGATAAAAAGGCTGATTTAATTCACCAATTTATCGATTTATATTATTGATTTGGTTTTGGTTTTTATGTTTTTGATTGTTTTTTGATTAATTTTTAAACCACAGTTGAAAATAAAAAACTAGAGCATTTCAACAAGAGAGAGGTGCCTCGGTTGCATCTCTCCCTTTGGAGGGAGATGCGCCCGACCTGCATCTCTTCCATCGAAATACCCTAGTTTTTTGTTTTTAATTTTTCTCTATATTTCTTGATTCTTTTCTTCTTCTCCTTTTATTCTTGACACTTATGGTTGTTGTTTTCCTATTATTGAGTCACATCTCTTCTTTTTATTGATTTTCTTTTTAGTTTTATTTTTTGTTATTTTTCTTTTTCTTTTATCCTTTTTTCAATAAAATTCATAAGAATATGCATTCAACTGTGAAGAGGACAATAATGCTAAGTAAAACATCTGTCGAATTAAAAGATTCAACCAAATATACTTTTGTTGAAATTGGGTTGGAAAGGAGAGATTTAGTGGGAGATGAGAAACTTGGGTGAGAGAGGAGAGTTGCTGGAATTGGGTGGGAGAGGAAAATTTAAGTGAGAGAGGAGAGAGAAATGTTGGGATGAAATGTGAGAAAATAATATTTATATGGAGGGTAATTTTGACATTTAGTAGAAAAGAAGGTGCCTAGATAGGAAAAAAGGTGTGCAAATAGCATGCTCCTTTTATTAATTGTCAAACTACGAGCCTCCCTTCATTTGGATAGGCATACCCTCCAAGATCTTCGTTTCTATAGATTGTTAAATTACAACTATTAGTATATTAGTATGGAATGTTCACCCCTTTAACGAAGGCGTCTTAAATGCATAATTTCAAATGTTGTATAATCATGCAAAATTCCTATTTCACATTGCTTCAACCACTGGTTTACGTCTTTTATCATGTTCTATTATTCCTCTACTTTCCAAAATCATCTTCCACTGGTTAAAACTGATGCCGCTATATACTTAGATTTCTTATGTGGTTTTGGTAATGACGGTAATAGTTTTGACTAGTAAAAAATGATCTTGAAAAATAGATGAGTAATTAAAGGTAGTAGAGGATGGCAAACCAGGCTGAAGTGATGGAGTACGTGAAATGAAGGATTATGCATCATCCAAATTATGCATATAAGACTACCTCAAGATAACATAATGCTTTCTTCGTCTCGTGTAACATAGATGTGCTGATTTCAGACCCAACACCAAAAACCATGTCCATTTCCAAGGTTAGGCACCTGGTTTGAGGCCCGTGTCATTCAAAATTGAGCTGACAAAGAAATGGTTCAGGTCTGGGTTAACCAAAACACAACCTGAACATGATCAGCAATATATATATATATATATAGATAGATAGATATAGAGAGAGAGAGAGATCGAAGAGGGGTTGGTAAACCATGCATGAGTGGTACACTAATGCATTAAATCCGGACCATCTAATCATATATATATAGTATGTGTATATAGTCATATTATATTCTTGTCCCATCTTTAGAAGCTTGAGTTCAAAATTAGAAAAACAAAAAATAAACTTAATCATTCATCTCCTAAAATTGATAATTGAGATTTTGAAAGATAAGAAAGCATGCAAAGTGCCAAGCATATTAGAGTCTCTCTATACGTAAAGTTGTAGCATGGTCAACCCAAACCCAATTAGGGTCGCTTTCAAGTCTTCAAAATGTACTTCTCAATTGGCACGGTGCATAGACGCCCTTGTTGCTGGTGTGGGAGTTTGACTCCCAAGAGAGTGTATGTGTATGTTGTGTATTAGGCCTCGGCTTCTCTTTGTAACCAAACAAAAAAAATCTCATTAAAAACCGACTCGACCCATAGGGAACACGTTTTAGACCCAAACATGAAGTGACCTGACCCGAACCAACAAAAGTGACCCTATTTGCCACCCCTAGTGTAAGCCAAACTTCTGTGCTTAAGCAAACTATGGACTCCCATTCGTCTTTACTGCTTAATGCCCACGTAGCTCATCCGCCTCTTAGAGTCTGTGATTTATTATTATTATTATTATATTATATTATATTTTATTTTGTTCAGGAAGGATAAACCGGAATTCTTTATACAACTTATTTATGTACATTAATGAGGTAGATATCTGCCTAATCCCATCTTGTCGATCAAAAATAAAAGAGGTGAACATCACTACTCATTGCTAGGGGTGTTTGTTGTTCGGACCGGTTCCGTTCTAGGCTTAACCTCGAACCAAATCAATATAATTGGTTATCAATTTTTGGAGAACTGAATCAAACCATTTAACTCATAGAACCAATCCAATCCAATTAGTTTGACTCCGAACAATATACATTTTATATTATGCTAATATAGCCGACAGTTATATTATATAATAAATAATCAATATCAAGAAATAACATATCTAATCATATTAGCATAAATAAATGTAGAAAGTTATAGCATGTAATAGTATATATATATATATATATATATATATATATATATATATATTAAGAATAGGAGGGAGGCGGTTTGGAAAAGGAACTTGAAATATTAGACTTTTAGGGATTGGCAAATAAAAGTGATTATGAATCATCAAATGATTCAGATTTAGGGTCTAGATTTTATCAAGATTTATACGTAATGGTTTGGTTCATTTCTCAAAATTTCTCAAAATCTTGATTCATATTCAACTCATTAGTCCGTCCAACTCAAGCCGAATATGGCTCGAGTTTGATGAGATTAACTTAAGTTTCTTCTTGTAAGCTGTAACTTTCCGGTCATAATTTCGAGTGGAAAAACAGATAATTTCTTTATTAGGATCTGGGTCACTTTTATATTTTCAGATAATCTTTTGTAAAATTGAAAAGGCAATCACTTAAGTACATTATACCCTCACATTTAGTTTAGTTGGGCTACCATGGTTTTCTAGGACATTTTTACATAAAAATTACATGCTTAGTAAACGAGTTAATACAAGCCAAGTGGAATCAGACATTCACTTTTTGAGTTTAGCTCGTCACGGCTTAATGAGCAATCTCAGAACAAGCTTGTTGAGAGTCTAACTGAGTCGAACCACCATCGACATGGTTCATCTATCAGGTCTATTCGCTGATAGCCACTAAACATTGTCGACGGCTCGAAGAAAATCTTTAGTTTTTTCTTTTTCAAGGGGAGGGCCGAAGCCGGATGCATGCCCTGGGTATTGAACTCATGATCTCAACCTGAGCCGACGGACTAGCGAGGTGACTGCCCGTTGTGCAAAATCTTTAGGTTTTATCTCAAATCAATCCCTCCTTTTTTCGGCCATTTCCAAATTCATCTTTTTTTTGCAAATGATGTGCAACAATTAATTTAAAATTGATTTTTCATATTTAGACCATATGAACTGATTTTAGGCTCTGATAATCCGTTTTGAAGCATGTTAATTATAACAACGTGATCATCATAATCTTGGAGTTTTAAGTTGGGTAATTCCAACTTCTTGAATGCCCAAAATGGGCCTAATACATGGCTACTGGGTACTTTAATGTACTTGATTTAGGTTTAGGCCCAACCCGAAGCCCAAAACTCAAAACCCGAAAGCAGTTGAGTAAGAAAGAAATTGGTCGAAGATTGCAGTTACTCAATAAGCAAAGCCCACGCTGGTTGGGGTAAGCTTTTTCTTCCTGGTCCGTGGTTTCCATTGTGTATAAGAGGTTACATGAGTCTGCTCATTTTAAACCATTTACATTATAACCGAACATCTAGCTCCCCTTAGCAGCTTGGTTCGATTATCCACTCTCTCTCTCTCTCTCTCTCACACACACACACACATATGGACCTAGATGATTTCAGGTCAAATTGGCCTCAACAGTTCTAAACCACCAGTTCTGGTTCCATGAAGCCTGGAATCGTAACCAAACAGACCCCTTTGATTTCCTGTTTGGGTTCTGATTCTAAGATGGTTTCGTGTTCAGTACTGAGTACAACTTAATTTCATTTTAATTTGAAAAAATGTGCCGGTGAAATTTCCTAATGGGAACCAAAATATGGTTTCAAGCCACTAGTTCGAAACAGCCGATTTTGGGTCCAGGTCCGGTTTGACTTTCCTGAAATGTGAAAGAAACGAAGGAGGTATTCAGGTCCGGATCCTCGAGTTCCAGTTCCAGCTCCAGCCTGTTCTGGTAGCCACAACGTCATGCGTGCACGCACACACACGATCACTTCCAGCGCTCTTATTTTCATGATAATTCATCTTACATGTAATCTGGAAATTCCGAAACTACCCTCTGTATACGTGTCAACATGACGTCCCAGCAAATGATTTCCAGAATCTGGATCCCTCATCGAGAGAGCGCATGAGGTGAAGCGGCGTTGCTTTCCGTCCTTGATGGAAAGTCAAACGGCAATCAAGTAATTAGTCAGTGAAGATAAGAGTTCTCCCAGTAGCATGGCTTCCAATGAGGAAGCGCCACCTTGACACCTGATCCATTGGCGTTCATTTCCGCCTTCAAATTTTTATATTCCCGATCTCCTTCCCATTTCTCTTCTCCGCCATTAAGAGAGAAAGAGAGAGAGAAAGAGAAGAAAGGGAAGGAAATGGCGACGTCCATTGCATCATCGACTCCGGCGATTGTAGGCCAATTGAAAGGAAGGAAGAGCCCGCTCGCGACCAGCAGGGGTCTCATCGCTCCCAAGGGCATTTCCGGTGTTCCACTCGGAGTCTTCCCTTCCCAGAGGACCGCCTCCTTCACCGTCCGGGCTGCGACCGAGAAGGTAACGAAGCCATCCGCCATGAATGAATCATGACGTATTGTATTTAGTTTTTGATCTTAAACTAACCAAACACTGGCTGGCTCCCCTACATTAACCTCCAACAGTTGCTCAGCTCGGCCTACCTCGTTTTGCTGATGTAATCAATTATAAAATCTTTCAATTTTAGAAGAAACTTATGTGAAAATAAAAAATTACCATTTTAATCAATATATTCAGTTTTCTACTCAAAATTATACAAGAAGGTTTGCATTTTTAAACTTTAATGACCAGCTCATATTGAACTCACCTAACTGAGCTCAAGTTCAGCATAAAGAGATGTAATTCTTGGTAAAGCCAATCGTTCTTGATCCATTTATGGCGCCCAAAAACCTTACAATGAAACTATCGTGATAGTTTATATGTACATATGGCGCTTTGTATGCCAAGAAAAAGATAAGATCATTCACTTATACAACAACAACTAAGCCTTTTCTCATATAGATAAGATCATTCCCTTATAAATTATGAAAATTTTGGTCTCTCTCTCATTCATGCTCAAATCCGCTTTATCATCATCTTCAGAGTTAAATTAAAGTTGATTGATAAACATGATTTAGGGTCAAAATTTGAATTTAAACAATAAAAGTACAGTTTTCTACCTTCCATCTAACGCAGGAAAGTGTACTCTTTATTAAATGCATCTCGCCGTTTGTATCTTTCAAAGGTGGAACATTGGGATGAGAAAGTGGATTTCTTCTACATATATATTTTTATATATTTATGTACTTATTTATATTTATATATGTATATAACCTATCCCAGTGATGTCCATCAAATGTCCATGAAACATGCTCTTACCGTGCCACTGTTTGCAGCAAACCTACCAAGTGATAGAGCCACTCAATGGTGATCCCTTCATTGGAAGCTTGGAGACCCCCATCACTTCCAGCCCACTGATAGCCTGGTACCTCTCCAACTTGCCCGCCTACCGGACCTCGGTGAGTCCACTTCTGAGGGGAATTGAGGTTGGCTTAGCCCATGGCTACCTCCTCGTCGGACCCTTCGCCATAACCGGTCCATTGAGGAACACTCCTTATCATGGAGCTGTTGGGTCCCTGGGTGCTGGTGGGCTGGTGGTGATCCTCAGCCTCTGCCTGAGCATCTACGGCATCGCATCATTTAAAGAAGGTGATCCTTCGACTGCACCGAGCCTCACGCTGACCGGCAGGAAGAAGGAAGCCGACAAGCTACAGACTGCGGATGGTTGGTCTGCCTTTACTGGTGGGTTCTTCTTTGGGGGCATCTCTGGTGTCATCTGGGCATACTTCCTTCTCTATGTCCTTGACCTTCCCTACTACATCAAGTGAAGAGCTACATATTGTCTTTAATTTTGTGGGGGAGTGTTTTGGCCCTCTCTTGAAGGTTTAAGGGATGGATGCATTGTGTTTGAAGTGTATATTAGTTGATTAATGAAACTCTTTTAGTGCTTTATCTTGCAAATTTCGAGACGCCATTGTTTTTCCTCTTAAGCTTGGATAGTTGCTAATTAATTCACTATATTGCTCGTACTTTAAAGTATGGGAAGGAATTATCGAACATATGTTAAAACAAGTATGGAGCATAACATAGAATCAATTTGAATTCATGTCAGGCAGATTTACTGTTGAAGTGATTCACCTTTTGAGGTGTCTTATGGAACATTTTAGAGAAAAAAAAAAGACTTTCAATTGATATTTATTGATATAGAAAAAACTTATGATAGGCTACTGAGAGAGGTTCTTTGGATAACCTTGGAAAAAAGAGGTATCCCATTGACATACATAAACCTTATAAGAGACATATACGATGGTGTAAAAACATGTGTGATGACTCATGAAGGAATGATAGACTTCTTTGAAGTTAATATTGGGTTACATCAAGGATCAACTTTAAGTCCATACTTATTTATAATAGTGATTGATGAGTTAATAAAACATATTCAAGATGAAGTATCTTGGTGTATGTTATTTGCAGATGACATTGTGTTAGTGGAGGAGTTTAGGAAAAAAGTTAATAGAAAATTGGAATTATGGAGAGAAACATTAGAAAGTAACGGCTTTCGACTTATTAGAACAAAGACAGAATATATGGAATGTAAGTTTGATCATTTGGTTACTTTATATGACATAAAAATTAAAATTGACACACATTACATCCTCAAAAGGAAAGTTTTAAATACCTAGAATCAGAATTGGTGGAGATGTTACGCATAAAATTAATGCTGGTTGGTTAAAATGAAGAGGAGTATGAGGTATTCTTTGTGATAAGAAGATACAATTAAAGTTAGTAGGTAAATATTATATAGCAACAATTAGACCTACCATATTTTATGGTTCTGAGTGTTGGGTAATTAATTATCAACATATACAAAAGATGTCTATGACATAAATGAAGAGGTTGAGATGGATGAGTGGTCATACAAGAAAAAACTATATCCATAATGAGGTTATTAGAAACAAATTAGGAGTGACACCAATAGAGGATAAAATGAGATAATATCGTTTAAGATGGTTTGGACATATAGAAATAAGATCAAAAGAAGAAGAGATCTTTATCAAAAAATTGATAACACCTATCATCTTTTCATTTGTTTATATCTATGTATACTATATTGTTTTTGGATGTTCGTTATTACTAGTAGAAACGACTCTTTGTCTTAATTAGTTGTATTAATTTTGAAAACGGTTTTATTTATAAAGTGAAACGGTTCACACAATATAGAAGGGGCCCTCCTTTCTTATTAAATGATTGTCATTTTCATTAGGAGAGCTTATCATCTCTCACTTGGCCATATGAGCCGAATTAAAATACAATGGTTACCTCACACTATTTTGTGGTTTTCCTAATCTTTTTTTGTTGTTGTACTTAAAGTACAGGTCCTATAAGTTATCTCATTATGTGGTTTTTGTAACCAATATGTTTTTCTTTCATAACAACTCATGTATATGTTTTCATATAATTAGAAACCCTAAATATATCCCGATCTCATATTGGTAACAAGTTTAGTAAATTCATATATACCTTTTGTCAAGGGGTTTGTTATCATATCTTTTGTAAGAAGGTAAGTGACAAATATTTTATTCTTTTATGCCATGTCATGTACATAATGATGTTTTACCATTATATGTTTGCTCCTTGAGTTATCAAGTCCACTCTTTATATGAGTTATGGTTGCAGTGTTATCATAGTAAACGACAACAAGTTCATCAGGTATATCTAGCTTCAAATCATGAATGAGACAACTTATCCAATTGACACTTATTGCAGTCATACTGCAAGCAATAGACTCAACCTCTTGTGTGTACAATGAGTGCTACACAACCTTGATTCTATTATAATCAAGAAATGATACTTCAAATAAGAAAACTTGATTGGAGATTGATCTTTACTTCCAAGAAAGTCAGCATTTGAGTATCAAATTATTTTTAATTTATTTGCCTTATAACATAATTTTAAGTCTCTTGTTCCTTTTCGATATCTCAAGATCCTCTTCATAACAACTCAATGTTGTCAACCAAGATTACTTTGATATCTACTAATAAAACCAAGAACAAAGGTAATATTCGATCTCATATACAACATAGCTACTAACAACTTAAGCATAAGGAACATTTGGTTTTTCTTGTTCATCATTTGGATAATCAACTTTACTAAGTTTGACCCCTTTAACAATGGGTATATCAACATACTTGAATTCACTCATTCTGAATTTCTTGAGGATATAATCAATATCTCTCTCTTCACTTAGATATAAGAGTCTAAAATATTTATCATGAGTAATCCTTATATCTAAGATATACGATGGCTTTCCCATATCCTTCATATCGACCTTATAGCTTAATTATGAGTTTGCCTTGACAATCATATCATTGTCATTACCTATCAACAAAATTATACATACAATGATAGGATGACAAAGTAGCTTCTATTATTCCAAAGGTAGACACATTGATCAAGTTAATTAGCTACAAACTTAAGTTCTACATGGTATTTTGAAAAGTCAAATACCATTATCAAGGTTATTATTTTAGGATATATAAGGAGGTCTTCAATCTATATACCATATCATTGTGACATTTAATTATATAGCCTTCTGACGGTTTCATGTAAATTATTTTATTAAGTTCATCATTCAAAAAGACGGTCTTTACATCTACCTAATGTAAATCCAATTCATAAAAGATAGAAATTACCAAAATTATCCTTATGTATGCAAATTTTATAACTGGAGAATATATATCAACATAATCAATTCTCTCTTTTTATGAAAATCTTTATCAATACCTATTTGCAACCAATTGTTTTTCTTCTTTTTAGCAAAAAAAGTCAATCCTAGACTTACTTTTGTCAATGGATTAAGTTTTTTCATCCATTATTTTTACTTAATTTGGTGATTTAGATGATCTCATTGCTTCTTAATAGCGCAGGTTATCAGTTATCTCATCTAAATCTACTAAATAATATGTTTTCTCAGCTAAGTAAGCATGATAATACTTTAAGTGTGACAGAAGTGCTCGTTGTCTCTTATAACTACTTAGTATTTCAGTTTGTAAGAGAAGATAATGTAGTTATGTTTGTATGGATTCAAGTGATGATTCATGAAGATTTTAAAAAATCACTATCAGTATCATCATTACCTATGGGCAATATATCCTAGATGAAAATAAAAAATACCTGTAAAAAGTATATGATCATGTTTTACTATGGTCACCTTTTCAAGAGAAAAAATAACTTCAAAACCCTTTTTGACCAATACAAATATTGATACTAAATTGTGTCTTATAAATGACACAATTAATACATCAATTAGTAAAATACGAGTATCTGCTAGATCAATCCTAAAGGACCCAACTCCTAAAACATCAAGGTAGATGTTGTTTCTCATGTAGACTCGATGTTCACCGGGTCGATACTCTTTGAGGTCAATAGCTTCATCTTTGTATGATATGACGTGTTGCTCGAGAGTCAATCCACTAACCAAAAACATCTCTATCCATATGAAGGCATTTTGAAATCATGTACACTACTTTATGCTGATTTTTGGAAGTAGAGCTAAGGTCATTGTAGGCAAGAAGCAGTTTTTTTTTGTCTTTCTTTTTGTACTCTTGTTCAATTGTCAATTTTAGAAGGAGCTTAGTTAGGGTAACAATGGAGTTTCCCTAAGGGCAATGGTGACCATATCCCAAGAAGAGGTAGATTATTTAGTAAAGATTTACATTAAGTATGGGATAATAATTTTGGTCATATCTAAATCTCTAGCCATTACGAGCATTTTATTTACATGATGAACTATATTGTCTGACTTTTATTTTATAGAAGTTATATTGTTGTAAGAGTAATTGGACATGTAGTTCTACTAACACCTCTTTTGTAGTCTTACATTCTTCGAATACCCTAATTAGGTTATCTCTATGTAAGTCGTGATTATTATTTTTACTAGGATGTCATTCTTACAGAAAATTCTATAACTTTTTCTTTCCTAGGTGTAGGCTTTGTTGTAGGTTTAGTCATGGTCACTCTTAGGAAAAAATCAATGCCTTCTAATGTTAAGGGCAAGAGAATGTCTTTTCTAGGTTTGAAAGTTAACTCGTTCAATTTTTGAGTTTTGGCTAATTTAGAAACACAAACTCTAAAAGA